>OW569412.2:90710132-93353737 GCA_937662695.2 Halyzia sedecimguttata
GTATATTAATAATTAATATATATTAATTTTTCACCAATATATATATATTCATTTTGGAACCTCATATAAATCCATTATTTAGGACAAATAAATATTTATTACGCCATATATGAATAAGGGGTTCATTTAATATGAATATACTTTATTATTTATAAATAAACTGTTCTCTCAGTGCACCCTGTATATATAACAAACGCGCTTTTGTTTGTTACATCCATCAGATCATCCCTCATAATTGAAGCTCATCCCACATTATGTCCTTGCGGATGAGAACTACCCATGCAATCCTAAAACATCAATAATGTGGATAGAGAACTAATATTTCGCTCGTATAATTCAGTGGCTATTGCCATTGTTACACAACTAACCGAAACCAAGTTAATATCCAAAATTGAGCCGAATGAATCCGCCCTTCAATTCCATTAAATTAAATGAGTACGTGTACCTAATTGATAATCTATTACCTTATTAATGAAACGAACAATGTGTATAGTGTGTATTCCATGTAATCATCCAAATAAAATTCTGAAGTAATGAGAGCTCGATGTCGCCTGAATTATCGCAGTTTATGTACATTCGGTCGGATCAATAGGACCAGCTTTTGGAGCGATTGGACACGAATACAATTGGAATAATGTAGGTACACTTTTTCGACAAACGTGTAAACTGAACATTCAATTCCGGTGATTTGTTTCGACTACCGATTTTGATTTGAGCGGTAAGTAGTTCGTATATCGAGGTATATTCGGCAAACGATCAATATTTCCGAATTACGCTGGATAAAATCGTTTGTGGAAAACTTTCAGCTAGTAACGTCGAAACCTACATTAATTACCTATTCACAATGCACAGTAAACGTGAATCGTAAATAGAAAATTAAATTATCTAAAGTGGCCTCAGGAGTTGCGTTGATTCGAAAGGTAATAGTTCAGTGAATTTCGTTGATTTGTAACTTTTTAGTCCAGTCAACAAGTGCTTTTTAGGTCAAAATTTTTGCGTATTCGCTGAAAATTATGATTTTTGAGAAAATGCTGAGGCTGCTCGCAAAATTGCAATAGTTATAAACAATTAAGTGAAAAAAAAAAGAAGGAGGTTTAGTTTTTCGCCAATATCTCAAAAACTATTTGAGATAATTCAAAATTCAAATAGAGAAGAAAATTTCCTAAAAAAAGTCCCAGTGGCCGGAACTGTAGGAACAATATGTATAATTATCCTAGAGGGTTTAAGTTTAAAATACGCCTGAAAACGGGTACTCCGGCTTGCGCAAGCCTCTCCCTCTTCGTACCTTTGATGAATAAATATTATTTAAACTTGTTCGATATGAAAATAAAAAATTGTTAAAATTCAGGCATCTGTAGGATATATCAATGAATAATAATCTGTTGACCAAAAATGTTTATCGCGAGTTTTCAATTAGTTATCCAATAGTTAATTAACAATTTTTTCTAGCACGAACATTGCAAGTACGATAATTGTTAAACTGTTAATCTGAGAATGTTTTCCTTTCGTGGAGCTATTTTTCAAAGGTCTTAGAATAGATTCCCATTGGAAAATTCTGAAAATTGTTAATTTTCGTTTTGTTATGAACAATTCACTTAAGTGAAAAATTATAAGACTTTAATTTATAATATTACTATTGATCCGTTTTCTTATGGTCAGAAACTATACTTAAAAATTATTTTTAATAATTATTACCTCCTATTATTTAAAAAATTGTTATTAACCAATGCGTTGTTTATGATATAATTTGAAATTTTCTTTTAAAAACATAATTGAAGCTTTATTATTTTCTACTCAAGTAAATTGTTAATAACAAAACGAAAATTAACCAATTTTTCAAATTTTCCAACAGGAATCTATTCCAAGACCTTTGAAAAATAGTTCCACGAAAGGCAAAAAAGTTTCAGATTAGTAGTTTAACAATTATCGCACTTGCAATGTTAATATTCGTGCTACAAAAAATTGTTAATCACCTAATGGATAACTAATTGATAGGTAACGATAAACATCTTTGGACCACGGATTATTGTTCATTGATCTTGCAGACGCCTGAATTTTTTAAATTTTTTGTTTTCATATTATTTAAAAAGTTTAAATAATATTTATTCATGAATGGTCCGACGGGGGCGCGGCTTACGCAAGCCGGAGTACCCGTTATCGGGAGTATTTTCAACCCGCCGGGAAATTTATAAATATTAGTCGTATAGTTCCGGTAGCTGGGACTTTTTTTTAGGAAATTTCCTCCTCTTCTTGAATCTTTTTACAAATTTGAATGATCTCAGATATACAGGTTCGACTCGCTGATGAAGAATTCTCATCCGTTGTCACAATAACTTTCGAACGGAAAGAGCCCGCGACTTGAAAATTTCAGGGAATGTTGAACATTCAACTGCGACAATAAAATTCTTTAATGTGCATAATCGGCCAAACCGGGTTTCAATATTAAGTCATTGGTTTACAGCAATCATCCAGCAAATTTAGACGATTGTCAAGTCAATTTGAACGAGTAATCACTAACATACGACCTGATTTGTGGGAGAGAGTCATGGAAAATTGGTTTCAACGACTTCAATCCTGCCAGCATTTCCGTACACCGGACATTTAAATGATGTTTTATTTCACAACGAATAGTATCCAGCGTACTTCATAATGAAACAAAAATTTCAATAATTCAGAAATAAATAATGTGATTTATTTACAAAACAAAATGGGCCGCTCTTAACGAAAGATCCGTTAGTGGTTTGAGACCATTTTCGCACATTCATCCAAAACTAGTTACATGAAAATGAAATGAGATTGTGTCAAAGTCAAAAATATATTTAATAAACCATCTTCTTGAATAATCTTCAAGACAATAAGGTTCTAAATCAATTAGATATTTATATTTTTTTAAAGCTTTTGTATCATGGATTACAGTTATATCATATGGTAAAGGGTTATAAATTTTCAGGTATCTCTGTAATCAGTTTGCTTCTGGCTTGTTGTTAAATTACGCTTGGGGTATATAAAGTTGTTATTTCTTGTTTCGTAATAGTTTGTCTGGTTCTCATATTTATGGAATACATGTGCGTTCTTTTTACTGAAAATTAAACATTCTTGTATGTACAGGGCAAGATATGGTAAGCAATCCTATGTTCTTGAAAATACCTCTGCATGATCGATCGTATCTCATATTGGTAAGAATTCTCACTGCCCTCTTCTGCAACACAAACAAGATGCATAGAATAACAAGTTGTCGACACTCCCTGCTAATTCCTGTTAAAATTTTCGGGCGAAAAATGGACCTAGAACTGTCAAATCTTCTTTATGTACTATTTCACTTTATTAGATGCCGCTAGAGTCGATTCCGATGATTCTGACAAGCGAATAAATGAAAAGTGACAAGCTACAAAGTTCACTTTCCACCTTTGCTAGTTCGTAAATCCAAATTAAAAGAATATAATGAAGCAGTTTATTGAAAAATCAATCCACTTTTTGATTAATCAGACATCTGTTCGGACATTATATGTAAACCCCATTTGTTTGGAACAGAAATTTCATCTTGCCAAGACATAATGAGATCAAATAAGGGATTTATCAGTAAAGGAGTTTCTTTGGAACATTTTGAATGGAACTGTCTATATGAAGAAATCTGTGAAATCATTATTTTTCCATTACAAAAGAACACATCCAATGTCATTAGAATATAAGCATTTAATTTATGTATTTTGAAATACATTGAATAATACAGAATTTTCTGTAATACCTCAACATAATATCTTTCGATATCATATGTATAAATTACCTTTAGCATGTAAGGCCCATTTAAATTATGCATTTTACGTATTATTTTCGATGTATAATTTGAAACTTCATCAAAACATTCTCATGTATACCGCATTTTTTCAGTCACCCAATACCCCTCGACAACTTTTCATGTTCTCAGTAATTGGATGATTAGATTGTAAAATATATTTGATTCGATAGCTATTATTCAGAACTAAGTATACTGATGAAATATCGAAAAATGATTCATTAAATTGATAAACTAACCAAATAGAGGGTAGTGTACTACGTTTCAATCTTTAATTCAATATTTATTCAGTAGAAAAATGTTTTGAACAAACAAATGTTCTAAATTTTCAATACCATACCTCTATCACATTAAGACAGTTGCCATTCTTGTCGTGAAACAATATCCTTGGAAGAAATAATATTATAGGATATAAGAGCGCCAAAAAGTTTGACGCTTTAGGAAAGCTATTTACCTTTTATGAAACCACACTTTGTGGTTGCTCTGAACTTTGTTCTCTGCTAGTCCTTTTATCGTTGACAAATAATATTGTTAGTTTTCATAACATATCATTTAATTCCTTCTCTATCCGCCGTATTCACAAAGCATTCAATCTCCGTTAAGTCCTAACTGAGATCCTCAGTTAAAGATGAATAAGAATCGCAACCTCAGTTAACGTGAAAATTAACGTGAAAGAGGCCTGTCTCACCAGCGTTACATAGGATAACTGAGGTTGCGATTCAAATTAATCCTTAACTGAGGAACTCAGTTAGGACTTAACGGAGATTGAATGCTCTGTGAATACGGCGGTATAATAACAGAATCGTATAATGAATATAGTTGTTAATTAATACAGTTATACCTTAATGTTTCAACAGCTGAAACAGTTTATGTTCATCAACCGGTAAGATTATAATAAATCAACAATTCAACAAGCGTTCTCCTATATTGATTTATTAACTACGGTATCAGCGATCTTCCATTATTATTAATATTACTAGCTGACCCGGCAGACTTCATACTGCCTCCTCAACGCCTACCCCATGCTAACGCCAACTCCAATGCCAACTCCAACACCAACTCTAACCCCAACTACAACGCCAACTCCAACCCCAACGCCAACTTCAACGCCAACTCAAACTCCAACTTCATTTCCACCTTCATCTCCATTTCCACCTCCAACTCCAATCCAACTACAACTCCAACTACAACGCCAACTCCATAACCAACGCCAACCACAATTCCTACTCCAACTTCAACTCCAACCCCAACGCCAACTTCAACGCCAACTCAAACTGCATCTCCATTTCCACCTCCATTTCCACCTCCAACTCCAATCCAAGTACAACTCCAACTACAACGCCAACTCCATAACCAACGCCAACCACAATGCCTACTCCAACTTCAACTCCAACCTCAACGCCAACTTCAACGCCAACTCAAACTACAACTCCATTTCCACCTCCATCTCCATTTCCACCTCCATCTCCTCCTCCAACTCCAATCCAACTACAACTCCAACTACAACACCAACTCCATAACCAACGCCAACCACAATGCCTACTCCAACTTCAACTCCAACCCCAACGCCAACTTCAACGCAAACTCCAACTCCAATTTTATTGAATAGCCACAAAGTTCAAATTGACTCTACATTTTAGTTAGAAAACGTATGTATGGGAAAAAAAAGGGCTGTTTTTAGGGTTTTCCCGGCAATTATTCGAAATTTTCTCCCCGTAAAAACCATCCTTGGACTTCAACGAACATTTAAAAGAAAGAATTAGCAAAATTGGTCCAGGCACTGTTGAGTTATGCGCTTACCAACACATTTTGCGATTCATTTTTATTAATATTATAATTAATATCTATCTTGATACTAGAAATCTGCCCTGATCCGGGAAGAATAAGCAATTAGAAAGAACTATATTCGCATAAAAACAAAGGATTTTCGAAATGAAAATAGTATTTGATTAAAATGGTTCTGAATACTCGTTCAGAGTTCACACAGCAAACATTTAGCTTAACTTTTGTCGTGGAAAACAAGGACGTTGAACAAAATACTCAAAATACTAAATTTCAGCAAACGGTACGACCAAGTAGGACTTTCCACAAGAAACTAGAATAAACAAAGATTCAAATTTAATTTGACATGTCGATAATTTTGTCTCTAAAATTTCTACTGCCGGCATCTATCGGCGAAAACTGAAGTAGAACAAAATCCTTGTATTTTGACAGTATTTGGACAGCAAATCGGCCGAAAATATGTCAAATAGTGTCTTCACCATGTATTTCATGCATCTATGTTGAATGATACACAGGTTTTGAGTTGCGTTGACTGACATATTTTGATGTAATTCTGAAAATCATATCTAGACGACTTGATAGAGCCGTGGAAGGAGCGCAAGAAATTTAGATATGTCTATTCATATGAACCGCGGTAGTCTTCATGAATGAAACTTCTTTTAAATCACAACTTTCTTCCCCGAGAAATAGATTACGGAACAGGGATAAGTCCCTGTGGATGTAATCATAGTACGAATGACTCTCAATTAAAAACTAGCATTCTGCAGTCAGAAATGAATGTTTAATAAAGTCGAAAGGGAAGAGCGGAAGGGTGAATCCTGATAAGGGAGCAAGATAAGGTTCCTCGTTTAGAATTATTCCATTCCTTTTTGTCGCACACTTGGATGAGCAATTGCCTAGTCACCGTAATAGCGGAATATCAACTGCTCCGAACAGTAACCCTTTCATTACTCAAACCTTATCTCATCCAAGGAGCTTTTATTATTTATTGGTATCTGAACTTTGACATTTGTATGTTTGATAACGTATTATGAGCTCAAGTAGGGGAAATCGTTTCCTTGAATAAGGGAATTTAGTTCGTTATCTACAGAGTAGGAAAACTCATGTTAGTAATTAGGAAGTCAAAACACTGGATGAGTTCGATCCGGGTAAATGTGGACAGGGAAAATGGGGACTTCGAGAATAAAATATTCAGCTTAAACTGTATGTAGATTTGCCAATGTGATGTTCTCTGTGCTATGGCACCATCTAATAGCATTGTATAAACACAAAGTTATTTCGATGCACGTGGTATTAAAATATAATCTATAACATACTAGTGGCCCGGTACGTGCTTCACTACGTATAAAGTGAAATAATAAAAAATTGGAACGTAAAATTAATTTATTCGAATAAAAAATAGTTTAATAATTGCCAGATATTTTAAAACTTAATCCAAAACATTTGGATAAACAATATTTTTTGTTTTCCCATTTTGAGCATGAATAAACAATCGGCTGGCGGTTTTTCATTTCGACCGTTAATTTTCAGCTGAATGTTTGAATATTTTGAGTAATTTTAGGGCAAAAATCTGTCCGATCGAACGGATATTTATTATAGATTTCGTAATCCAACGAAAAGATCCAAATCCCAAGATACATTTACTGAAGTAACGCTCCTTTAAGTTTTTCATTGGGTAAAAATGAAAACAAATTGAGAGAAAGCTATTTTGGACGCTCCGAGATTCGATCTTGCCACCCCGCGAGGCTCGGGAGAAATAAATTCCCAATCCAAAGCCCCGCCAGATGGTTTCGGAGTAACAAAAAAAAATTTTTTTTACAAAACAAATTCCAAATTAAATATTTCCAATAAGCAGTTTTATCATAAGTATCCAATGATATCATTTTTAACTCTAACAAGCTAATACTTTCGGAAGATATGATTTTTCAAAATTTCAATAATAAATCGTATTTTTACGTTTTCACAGAATTATATAATTATTCTATGTATGAATTGTCATAATGTCAACTTATTTTCCTGAGACGTGACATTGTCTAGTTCCTTTCTAATAGTTGATTCGAGAAACGTCAAAATCGACTTAGAGAGGCAAGGTTAAAAAACCGTCAAAGAAACCCCCATGTGGCGATTTTATGTATAAAAATGAAAATTAAGAATATATATCCCAGGTAAGTACCGTCGTTTTATTCTAATACCGGAGTTCGACAAGATCGTACGAGGAGCCCGATAGTCGGTTGGTCTAGGCCGTCGGGTTTTCGGTTTCGGTTTTTTGATTTGGTTTTCGGTTTCGGAACGAGAGAAGGCGGGCTCAAATCCCGCTTTTTGGCGCTCTAGTTCCTCGGAACTGAGTGCTTATCAATTTGTCCAAATGTCTGTAATTTTTATTTAAGTTGCAGTTTCACCATTAAAATCCATCGATATAATTTTCAACTCCAACAAGCTAATACTTTCGTAGATATGATTTTTCTAAATTTCAATAATGAATCGTACGTACTTCTATGTTTTCACAGAATGCTATAATTATTCTATATAAACTTTATTATATGATCTGTATTCATACTCGTACATTTCATCCTGTTCTATAAGAAAGAGTCAAATTCATTTCAGCTATTCGAATTTACCATGGTAAATTCGAATTAAGTGTCCAATACAGGAGAATGGACAACATAATTTACCATGGTAAATTCGATTAAGGGTGTCCAATACAGCAGTATGGACAATAGAACATACGCGCAAAAGCTTCTGACTTCACGTCAGTGCTTGAACCAATTTTTTAATATACCCCCATCTTTTCGCTCCGAAAACGTGAAACTCAACGAATCTCCCGTATTGTTCCTCGATAAACCCCTTCGAAATTTTCCCAAACCATCAGGTCCTCCTAACATCCAAAACAACATCATGTTTATAGCTTAATTGGTTTATAGTAATATTTTCAGAAAGTTTCCTTTGAAGAATGAAGAACCGCTCGACCGATTTTGTGCAAACTTCACGCAAACCATCTACTTACTAAATAGTCCGAACAAGGTCTAAGCATTTGGTTTGGATAGGTGAGCCCGTTCTTGAGTTATAAAATTACAACGAAAAGTGGCATTGATTTTTGCGCGTATGTTCTGCGGAACATCGCGTTATCATTTTGCCCAAATGTCTGTACTTTTCGATTTTTTTGCGGAAAATGGTCTCAAACGAGTGGGTTCGACTCGCTGATGAAGAATTCGATGTCAAATTTGATTCTTTCCGTCCGGCCGTTGCCACGATAACTTGAGAACGGAAAGAGCTGAATACTTGAAATTTTCAGGGTAGG
This sequence comes from Halyzia sedecimguttata, assembly GCA_937662695.2. Taxonomy (NCBI): domain Eukaryota; kingdom Metazoa; phylum Arthropoda; class Insecta; order Coleoptera; family Coccinellidae; genus Halyzia; species Halyzia sedecimguttata. The sequence continues at coordinate 90,719,006 of OW569412.2, forward strand.
TGGCACATCCCAATACGACGGACAAGTCGGACAAGTGATCCGGCTGGCCGGCTAGACGGACAGAATCAAATTTGACCTTGAGGAACAGAATGAAAAATTTATGAGAACATCTATTGAAAGCACTTTACTGGATCTTTATCAGAGGTGGAATATCCAAGAATTGAAGAATATTGTAACAATTCTCACCGTATTCAATAATATATACATTTGTCTATTCATTGCCAAGTATATTTTTGTAGGTTAGGAAAGGCAGAGGGAAATGCGTCCACTTCTAACTGCTAAATTCCGGTTCAAAACAACTATTTGTTTGAACTGAGTGTTTTATATTGTGATTGTGCGATATAGGTGTCGCATACTAACATCAATAGGAATTCATTATAATTTCATAGATAGTAATTCTGCAGAATTCAATAGTTATTCTACGGAATTCAATAGGAGTTCTCGGAATTCCATGGAATTCAGTAGGAATTCAAAGGAATTCAATAGGAATTCCTCGGAATTCAATAGGAATTCTAAATTCTTGTACACCAGAATTCCTAGCGTTTTACCCCTCATGATTTATCGAAAATTATTATCCGTATCTTTGAATTGTCATCATTGCTATCTCATCTAAAGATAAGAGATATGTCACACAAAGTATGATTGAATGCAAACTTACCAATGAAATATCCTCAACTATTATAGATAGCTCTTGGATAATACATATGATGATGATATCATTTTCAACTCTAACAAAGTAATTAATAATGAAGGACCATATTGGCAGGAACGCTCTGGACTTGTATATTTCAAAGTAATTAACTTTTAGAGATATGTCTTTTCAAAATTTCCATATTAAATCGTAATCTTATGATTTCACTAATGCTGTATAGAAAATCAACGTCCGTATCTATGAATTGTCATCATTTTCATAATCTCATCTACAGATAAGAGACATGTCAAACAAAGAATGCAAAATTACCAATGTAATAACCTCAGCTATCCAGGATAGCTCTTGGATAATCCATATGATGATGATGATGATGATGATGGAATTATAAACATTGGTAAGTTAATCCAATTGGGTTCGAAATATGTCCAGGAAATACAAAATCTGGGATATTAGCTAAGTTTCAATTGATATAATATAATTTTCAGAGTAGATTTGAGGAATGAATATCTTGGATAAGTTTGTTATTGGGTTGAATAGGTCTGGTTGTTTCAGATTAATAATTTTTGGCACTCGTGTTGAATTAAAAATTTATTATAGTGTTTGAATATAATTTGTCTATTCCAGTATCTCAATGAAAAATTATTTACGATTTACACTTATTTATTCAATTTGTGACGCGTTTCGTCGACACAGCGACTTCATCAGACTACATCATACTAAATTCTTAACAAGTTATTATCTCCCTATACCTAGATGACATGGACACAGAATCATTTAAAACTAATTACATGAGAAACTTATTTAAAACAAATTACATATAGACTTATTTAAAACTAATTACATGAGATTTCACTGCTGGTTTCTTTGTACACATTAACAATAATTCATTCCTAATTATTATCTCCCTATACCTAGATGACATGGACACAGAATCATTTAAAACTAATTACAACATGAGAAACTTATTTAAAACAAATTACATATACATATTGTTAATTTGTTAATGTGTACAAAGAAACCAGCAGTGAAATCTCATGTAATTAGTTTTAAATAAGTCTATATGTAATTTGTTTTAAATAAGTTTCTCATGTTGTTATTAGTTTTAAATGATTCTGTGTCCATGTCATCTAGGTATAGGGAGATAATAACTTGTTAAGAATTTAGTATGATTTAGTCTGATGAAGTCGCTGTGTCGACGAAATGCGTCACAATATTGAATGAATAAGTGTAAATCGTATATAATTTTTCATTGAGTTAATATGGATTTGCATCAAGTAAAAGCCACAAGCATTAAATTTTTTATTCCAGTATCGTAATGAGTCCATTCCAGCACTAAAAACAGTGCTTGAATGAACTCATTCCCGCATTGTTTCTAGTTATATTTTTCGTTTTGTGGTAGTCAGCACTGACATTCGATCCTATCAAATTTCAACACACTTCAATTATCAACATAATATAATCTGGATATAGTGAAATAATTGGGAGGGAAAATATTTATTTTGATTGAAAAATAAGGTAGGTACTAGAGATTTCCTTTTTGCTAATTCTGAATAATTCATGCTATTAGGAAACTGTTTTAAACCTGATCTCCATGCCCTACGTATGATTCAAATTCAAATTCCGTAATCTGTCAACTTTGGTAACAGTCACACCAACTGCCAAGTTACAATAAAAAAGTCACTAGGATTTATAATCCGGATTTTTCATCAAATTTCAACAGTATTTTACAAAACTTGCCTGAAATAGAGAAAATATCGTCTAATACTCGTTGCAGAAGGCAATTCCAACACTCATTCGTTCGAAAACTCGCTCCTTCGTCCCTCGTTTTCAAATTTCTCAGTCGTGTTTGAATAGGAGCCCATTCTGCAACTTGTATTAGAATATACTATTTTTTTATGATGAAATTCTATCATAAGAATCCATTCATATCATTTCCAACTCTGAGAAACCAATACTCGGAGATATGATTTGTCAAAGTTTGAATAAGAGCACCAAATCTCCTGTCCACAGGGCTATCCCACATTTTTTAGGGCTTGCTCTTACTGCAAACCTTTTTGGGATATTTATTTCACGTGTCTGCCTTTACCCCACATTATTATGCATAAGGGGCAAAGAAGAAGGCTAATTGCTAATATAACTAAAATACACACGGTGGAATAATCAACGATTTTAACCACCAACAAAATATATTTCCTCGTGATCCAGGATAGCCACATCATCGCACAGTGTCCCCCTCAAAGAGGAAGTGCCATTTGAGGCAATACGTACCAGTTTCATGGTCGTTAACAATCATCAACATAACATAACCACTGAATAACAAACGAAAGAACTTTTGGAAACTTAAACCATATAGCGGAAAGAAAATCTTACCAACGTCAGAGCATTCGTATGGCCTTCAGTATCTAAGTTACGCTGACTGACTCACTCTTGCGACAAAAGAATGAACGTCATTGGGCATCTCCAAGGTTTCTGCATCACAGAGGGTTCGAGTTCATAAGCATCTTCGTAAGAGGTGCTGGTAAAAATTGTTTTCAGTAATTTGCCACTATAGGGCTCATCCGCTTGTCAGTTAGTGGATGAGTTAAACTGATGATTGGTAACAACCATGAAACCGGTACATTTTTTCTTGAATGGCACATCCTCTTTAGGGGAACACTGAGCAATGAAGTGACTATCCCGGTTCACGTGGGATTATTTGTTTATGGTTAAAATTCATGAATATTTTCAGTGTGTTTTTGAGCAAAGAGGAAAAAATTGGAAAGGAAATTTTTCACTCAGAAAATAAAACATCACTTTCAACACTCACATCATAAATAACTGTTTCAATTTGTACATGGTTTATTTCATGAATAGGTACAATAAGCTGAATTGGCAAGGAAAGTTACATTACACTTTTTTCCAGTCCTAGGTCATCGTAAAGAATATGGACGATGTATTCCACAACAATTGCGGGCTTCTTCGATGTTTATACATCAACAAGCCTATAATATATGGACCCCGAAAACCCGGATTTTATTTTTCTAGTCAACTCATTCAAAGGATGTGTAGTATGTTGATTTTAAGGGTAACTTCTGCTTCGCAAACAAAACCATTTGCATGCCAAATATGCCTTATCGTATATATTTGTTTATGTCATGGGAAAATCGAAACAATTGAATCCAGAATGAAGTTGCTTTCTCATAAGAATACCAAATATTTCTATATCATCACCATGAAAAATAGAGATTCAACCTAAGACACCTACTGAATTTTCTTCAATACCGAGATGTAGGGTGTTCCATTTCAAATATCCAAAAATTGGTTCAAGCAACAACATGAAGTCAGGAGCTTTTGCGCGCATGGTCTTTTGTCTACCCACCTCTATTGGAATTGAAATACAAAAAATCTCATTTGTATATTTTGAGATTTAGAGGAAATAACAACAAAATTTCCGATGAATATAACTCCAAAACCATTCAGCCGATTATGCCGATTATCGGACTGAAATGTCGTATTCGGATGCGCAACCTATCCTGAAAATTGCCAGTCGTTATCTTTTTCTGTTCTCGAGATATCGTGGGATACATAATATTTTTCTGAGGAAATAACAACCAAATATCAGATGGGTATAACTCCAAAACCGTTTGGCCGATTATACCTATTAACAAACTCAAATGTAGCATTCAGATGCAGTACCTATCTGTCTCTGTTCTCAGATTATAGTGACAATAGACACGTAATATTTTTGAATAATTTTTTTAAAAACTTCTAGTGATACGATTTTCACAAAATTTTACATACATCGTTGTGTCCGTATTCTAAAACCGGTTGCCAAGTTTCGATCGGATCTGTATTGTTCGAAAACAAAATTAGTACATGGAAACCGTTCGACCGATTATGCCCATTAACGAACTTAACCGGCACATTAGGATGCGCAACTTACCCTGAAAATTGCCATCTCTTTTCGTTCGAAAGTTTTCGTGGTAACGGCTGACCGGACCGAATCAAATTCGACCTTGGATTCTTCATCAGGGAGTCAAACCTAATCGTTCCAGACCATTTTCGTATAAAAAATCAACATAAAGACGTGTTTAAAATTTTTTAAGAACCGTACCCCTAGAAAATTTGAGAAAAATTACGAAAAAAAAAATTTTAAGAATCGCACCCCTAGAAAATTTAAAAAAAATCACGAAAAAAAAAATTGGTTCAAGCACTGACGTGAAGTCAGAAGATTTTGCGCGTATGTTCTATTGTCCATTCTCCTGTATTGGACACTCGTAATTCGAATTTACTATGGTAAATTCGAATTAAGTGTACAATACAGGAGAATGGACAACATAATTTACCATAGTAAATTCGATTAAGGGTGTCCAATACAGAAGAATGGACAATAGAACATACGCGCAAAAGCTTCTGACTTCACGTCAGTGCTTGAACCAATTTTTTTTTTCGTGATTTTTTTCAAATTTTCTAGGGGTGCGGTTCTTAAATTTTTTTTTTCGTCATTTTTTTCAGATTTTCTAGGGGTACAGTTCTTACAAAATTTTAAACACGTCTTTATGTTGATTTTCTACTACTAGTTACCAAGCTTCAATTCAATCGAATATTTATTTATTGAGTTATCAAGGAAATAATATTCCAGATGGATATAACTCGGAAACCGTTAGACCGATTATGCCCAAAAACGAACTCAACTCTCCCTTTCGGATACGCAACCTACCCTGAAATTTGCAAGTCCCTATCTCCTGTCGTTCGAAAGTTATCGAGGCAACGGTCACCCATCTACTGAACTAACACAAGAATGCTCGAATCTCCAACAATATTTAACCGATCGTGTTAAAACTTGAAACTTGGCAGTAAAGTTAGGTTATGAACGCTCTTGCAAAATTTCAGCAATTTCAAACGGATAGTTACTGATAGATAGAATTTTTTTTTTATTTTCAATGATTTATTAAAAATTTTCTACAAATGTTATCCTCACCAAATTTTGCAAACATTTTCGCGTTGGCATTCTACAACTAATTACCATGTTTGAATTCAATCGGTTCAGCATTTTTCGAGTTAATGAGGAACAACAAACCACCAAATTTCAGAAAATTTCAGATGGCTATAACTCTAAAACCGTTTGGCCGATTATGCTCATAAACAAACTCAAATGTCGCATTCAGATGCACATCCTCACCTGAAATTTTCAAGCCGCTATCTCTTTCCGTTCTCAGGTTATCGAGACAACAAAAATATTTTTTAATAATTTTTTAATAATTTTCTAGCGATACGATTCTCACAAAATTTGACAACCGTGCGTAGGTTTATATTCTACAACTATTCACCAAGTTTCAATTCGATCAGATATATATTGGTTGAAAACAAAATTATTACTCGGAAAACACTTGGCTGATTATGCCCATTAACCAACTCGTCCGTCGTATTGAGATGCGCCACCTATCCTGAACATTTCAAGTCGCTAACTCTTTCCGTTATTTTTTTTCGTAATTCTTTTAAAATTTTCTAGCGGTACAGTCCTCACAAAATTTTACTCACGTCTTAATTTCGATATTCTACAACTAGTCAGCAAGCTTTAATTTGATCAATATTTTTTGAGTTATCGAGGAAATATCTAATATTCCAGATGGATATAAGTCCGAAACCGCTAGGCTGATTATGGCCAACAGCGAACTCAACTCTCTCATTCAGATGCGCAACCTACCCTGAAAATTGCAAGTTCCTATCTCCCTTTGTTCGAGAGTTATCTAAGCAACGGTCACCTATCCAGCTATACTGAACTCACAAGGCTGATCGGATCTTCAATAATATAGATCCGATCGTGTTCAAACTTGGAACCTGGTAGTAGAGTTATTTAGGTTTTGAAAGCCATGTCGGATAAATAGTTTCTGATATATAGAATTTTTTTCAATGATTTTTAAAAATTTTGAAGTGATACGATCCTCAAGAAACTTTGCAAGAGCTTTCCTGTTGTCATTCTTCAACTAATAACCATGCTTGAATTGGATCAGTTTTATATTTCTCGAGTTATTGAGGAAATAAACACCAAATTTCGATGGGTATAAGTCCAAAACCTTTTGGCCGATTATGCTTATAAACAAAATTAAATGTCGCATTCAGTTGCACAACCTAACCTGAAAATTCCAAATCGATATCTTTTTCTGTTCTCAAGTTATCGTGACATACAAAATATTTTTCAATGATTTATTTTATTTTCCTGCTATACGATTCACACAATTTATATTCTACAACTCTTCACCAAGTTTCAATTCGATCGGATTTATATTGGTTGAAAACAAAATTATTACTCGGAAACCATTCGACCGATTATGCCCATTAACGTCGTATTGGGATGCGCCACCTACCCTGAAAATTTCAAGTCGCTAGCTCTTTCCGTTCTGAAGTATTCGTGGCAACGGCCAGACGGCCGGACTGCCGGATGGCCGGCCAGACAGAATCAAATTTGACCTCGAATTCTTCATCGGGGAAACGAACCAAATCATTTGAGACCATTTTCATTCAAAAATTCGAAAGTTACATACATTTGGGCAAAATGATAACGTGATGTTCCCCAGAACATACGCGCAAAAAGGCAATCCGCCGTATTCACAAAGCTTTCAATCTCCGTTAAGTCCTAACTGAGGTCCTCAGTTAAGCATAAATAAGAATCGCAACCTCAGTTAACGTGAAAATACTTTAATTGAGGTTGCGATTCAGATTTATCCTTAACTGAGGTCCTCCGTTAAGACTTAACGGAGATTGAAACTCTTAACAATGCTTTGTGAACACGGCGGACTGTCATGTACATTGCTTGCTTGTCCAATTTTTGTCTTTGGTTCTTGACTGCTTATTATGTTGGATAGTGGAATAATTAATAAAAGTGTTTATTTGGTTGTTCCTGAGGATATTGAAGAGTCAGCAACTTTGGAACTCCTACCTAAAAAATCATCTCAGCAGTACGATATTGCATATACCAATTTCCTGGTCTGGTGTAATTCGAAAAATGTTGAAGGGAACTTCAGTGAACCTGTTTTCTTAGCATACTATACTTCATTCACATTTATAAAGTCTCCCGGTTGGCCATGAAAATTTGACACATTTCACCATGTATATTTCGAAAATGTTAGGTTATAGCCATTTTCCTGTCAGATAACTACGCAACGTTGTCCTCTCCACATAGAAGTCCTAGTAATTACGTATTTTCACAATGTGAATTTACTTCGGAAAAATAATGAATAAGAGAAGATATTATGTGAATTCCATAATTCCACAGTCCTGGCGACTGTAGAAGAAAATTTTTCCTCTGTTGTTACTGGAAATATTTCATGTAAATAATCTGGTTGGTAGAATCAATTATGCTATTTTCTTGTATGGAAATCAAGAATCAAGTGTTGGAATTTTATTGAAAAATAATCGATAGAGTACTCCGTTACTTTGTGATAGTTCATTTGAAAAATGGGTTCAAGCCCTGTGGACAGGAGCTTTCTGGCGCTCTAGTTCAAACAGACAAATTATATCTCCGTAAGTATTGGTTTCTCTGAGTTGGGAATTATATCAATGTATACATATGATAGAGCTGCATCATAAAGGAAATTCAATTCAAATAATAGTTTATTTATCAAGATTAAATGAGCAATCATGAGAATGAGAACTGCACCATGGAAGAAATCGAATTAAATCTGGCCAATTTTGCCCAATAACGAACTTAACCGAGATATTCATCTCCCTAACCTACTCTGAAAATTTCAACTACCTAGCTCATTCCGTTCGAGAGTTATTGTGGAAAAACTTTTTTTGAATTTTCAAATTTTTTTTTTTTTACACTTTGCGGTAATCTGGTCAATACAAAACTTCACATGCGTATAAAGGTCATGATTCTACAATTTGATGCTAAATTTCAGATAGATCGAACGAACTTGTCCGAGATATCTACGCTCCAAAACCACCTTGCAATTTTCAATCCGCTAACTCCTTTCGTTCGAGAGTTATCGTGCCTACGGCCGGTCGGCTGGCCGGACAGAATCGATTTCGCACTCGGATTCTTGATCAGTGAGTCGAACCAAATCGTTTGAGACCATTTTCAGCCAAAAATTTCAAAATTACAGACACTTGGGCAAATTGATAAGCACACTGTTCCGAGGAACTAGAGCGCCAAAAAAACAAGTTTCGTATGACAATTGCCCAAAACAGGTTTAAAGTACCTACAAATAGTAGGTATTCCATAAAACAAATATGAAAGAAGATAAGTAATAATATAAAATTACCTTGTAATCGATCAAAAATTTCCTGATCTACGTTCACCAAACTACAGAATTATGCTTTCAATATTTACGTAATATTTAAAAACATTTTCGGGTGAGGTCCCCGTTGCATCGCTAAAATACGAGTATTTCAACCCCAATATTTTTGAAGTTACAATATTCCCTTCTGTCAAGTTGACATTATGAGAATTCATACATAGAATAATAATTATATCAATCTGTGAAATACGATTTACATTGAAATTTTAAAATTTCATATCTCCGAAAGTATTAGCTTGTTAGAGTTGAAAATGATATGAATGGATTCTTATGATAAAACTGCTTATTAAAAAAAATTTGATTTGGAATTTGTTTCGTAAAAAAAATTATTTTTTTTTGGTACTCCGCAACTATCTGTCCGATTTTGCCCAATATCAAACTTAGCCGAGATATTCATCCCCCAAACCTACTCTGAAAATTTCAACTCTCTAGCTCATTCCGTTCGAGAGTTATCGTGCTTACGGCCGGCCGGCCGGACAGAACGAATTTCGACCACGGATTCTTGATCAGTGAGTCGAACCAAATCGTTTAAGACCATTTTCATCGAAATATTCCAAAATTACAGACATTTGGGCAAATTGATAAGCACTCAGTTCAGAGGAACTAGAGCGCCAAAAAGAATAAAAGTACCCGAATAACCCGGGAGGAAAACTTCTAAACGAACAGACGTACCTATGGAATTTCCCACATTTCGAAATTCTCAAGGAATAAGCCTACAGAAGACATTCAAATACCTTGTTGCACAACTTGAAATACACCAGTTTCAAAATGTAGTAGTACTACGAAACCTGAGTCATTCTTAGACCTTTTATAAAACATAGTGATAGGAAACTAAGTATGTAGTTTCATTCGAGAGTTCAACATGTCAGAATGAAGTTTTCCTATTGTAGATTTCGGTTCTGTATAGCACTCCTACTTTCGGCATTTTCAATTTCAAAGCGAAGATATATATATATATATTCGAAGATAATGGACTGTGATAATATCTTGTCTAAGATTGAAGATTAAGTTATGATTATTGAAAAAAGAAGAGAAGAATAAGAAGTTATTATTATGTTGAGAGTAGAAATTGGCAACGTACCTGCGGATTGTTTTGACCTTGACGATATTTCAGCAGTGCCAACCTGCCTGTGTTTTAGTTACAAAAACGTGATAGACCTAAATCATGACCAACCGGGAGACTTTATAAAAGTGAAAGGAGTATAGCAAGAAAAATATGGAGCTCATCAACATTGTGTGCAGCAAATTTTCAATTATATAGTCAAGCACCCTTGTTAAAAATGGTGTTGATGTTAGTAAATATTTCAAGGTAATGGTATATTCAAAATGGAAAAGTGAAGGATATCGTCCCAAAAAATCTCACACATGAACAATTTGAAAAGTTTATAAACGAGGCACTTGATGAGAAATACTTGATGGTTAAGGTTGCAACTATTTTCGGATTATTTGGAGCATGTCGGCGTAAAGGATTATGTAATTTATTGGTAGAAGATATCGAAATAACAAATAAATCATTGGTCATGCAACTTTCAAACACAAAAACAAGAGTCAGTCGTTCTTTCTGTATTATTGGGAAGTATGTTGACTATTTCGGTAAGTACATTGTACTGCGCCCTTCTGTTATCATTCATCGTCGTTTTTTCCTGAAATACATGAATAATAAATGCGCTTCCAAGCCAGTTGGTATAAGTACAATAGGGAAAATACCCTCTATTTTTGCCGAATATCTCAAACTGCCAGAACCAAAACAATATACAGGCCACTGTTTTCGTTGATCCTCCGCTTCTTTGCTAGCAGAATCAAGAGCAGATATTTCGGAGATAAAAAACATGCTTGATGGAAGTCTACGATAGTATAGCCAAGGGCTATATTCATCATTAGATTGCTTATAGAAATGCCATTCCGGAAAAAAATTCTCCCAACCTCTATAACAACTAAGCAGATTTTAAAACGTCATCATTCAAAATTGTACTTCCGGTGTTTACTACTTAATGTGTTGCGAAGCTTTCTAACGTCGCAAGGCATTAATTGTTCTAATTGTATGATTAATATTAATGTTCATAAGAAATTATTATTAAATATTGATAATGAAAATTTTCAATTCCTAAAATTGTTATTATAATTTTTGGCGCTCTTGTTCCTCGGAACAGAGTGCTTATCAATTTGACCAAATGTCTGTAATTTCCGAATTTTTGGCTGCAAATGGTCTTGAACGATTTGGTTTTACTCACTGATCAAGAATCCGTGGTCGAAATCGATTCTGTCCGGCCGTGAACACGATAACTCTCGAACGGAATGAGTTAGACAATTGAAATTTTCAAAGTAAGTTTGAGGGATAAATATCTCGGCTAAGTTCGTTATTGGGCAAAATCGGTCTAATAGTTTCGGAGTAACAACAAAAATTTTTTGTTTTTTATTACAACTTTTGAATTCAAATTTTTTAAGATGCAGTTTCATCATAAGAATCCATTGTTATCATATTCAACTCTAACAAGCTAATACTTCCGGAGATATGATATTTCAAAATTTCAATAATACATCGCAAGTTTTATGTATTCACAGAATTTGAACACAAAATCTGTCTGTGTTCACTATTCATAAATGTCATTTTTTCCAGCTATTAGAGATTGTCAATTCGTAGTTCGAAAATATTTTCTCTTGGAAAACAAGTATTCGATTCTTGAATTTCTGAATATATACAAGACTGTTTTGATGTAGTTTATAGAGGCAGAAGGAAAGAAGAACATAGTGGAATCATCAAAAGAAATTACTGTTCGTTGACCACTGAGGTTAATATTAACTTCTTCTTCCTTAAGTAGTAAGACATGTTCCTATATACAGTATTTTCATAGTGTTCCTAGCAAAAAAATATTGAAATATGGATCTACATTTATGTATCAAACATTTTTTCTTGAGTTAAGGTTCATAATACAGAAAAGAATGTGTTAGTGGTATGAACTATTAAATTTCAAATTATGAAAAGAGGATAGTATTTTATTAATATATTTCGAACTATTAAAATAATTTGTTCGAATTCCACTACCTACTCAAATATCAGGAATAAATGGACAATCTACTATGATTGTCTCCAGCCTTGCTCTAGACATTTCGATGATACTTTCCTCAGGTACTCCGAGTTGTGAAAACTATGCACCGAGTGTAAGTTGCAACAACCCATTCCACGAGGTTTAATCATTGCAGACTGCTCATTTAATCTTGATAAATACATTTAATGACAATTTTTGAAGCATTAAAGCATTGTAGATTGCTCTTTTTTTTAAAGATAATTTTTGAAGCATTTTTTTCAAATGACACTTTTTAGAAATTTAATTTCTTTCATGATGCAGTTCTACCCTAGGAATCCATTGATATAATTCCCAACTCTAAGAAACCAATTCTTTCGGAGATATAATTTGTCTGTTTGAACAAGAGCGCCAAAAGCTCCGGTCCACAGGGCTTGGACCAATTTTTTCCAAATTGATTGGTTATCATTACCATCTTATAACGGGATATGTTAATAACAACTTATTAAAACAACTTGATTCGCAGGGTAGTTATCTTTTGGGAAATAGATGAATAGGCTTACCATGATCTGAATTCATCTATGAATTTTTCTCTGTGTATCCCTAATACTGTCCACAGGGCTTGAACCAATTTTTTCTGATTTCATCATAAGAAAATTTTTAAAAATATATTCAACACAGTTTTAAAATATTTTTAACAGGCTTCCACGTAAACATTCACTTTTAACACTGTTGTCTGTTATCAAAAGTGTCACTTTTAATTGCACTTGTACAAAGATATAATTTCACAATGTTTTCGGATGCGTAATCGAATTTTAATCAATAGTAGACTCGGCAACGAAACGAATAAATTTTTAATATCCACTCATAACGAGCATGAAAATCCCCTATTAATTCAACGAAAATTTCCATGATATTCTTCTGGATCGGTAGAACCTGTGGTAACAAAACATTTCGCTTGCTATTTCATCGGTGCCTCGGAATTTCGGATATGCAAATACCGCAGTAAATCATGAGTGTGACATATTGAACGTTTCATTAAAGTTGCCCGAATTTTAAAGTCAAAACAACGTAAAAAAAATTAAATCACTGAGGGTATACGAAGCAGGGAACTGGCACAGCAGGTGTTTCTGATTGACATTTCTCGAGACGAGCACCAGTTCAGAATGGATTCGACCTGATTTGGTGACTGTATAATATGAAGACATAAATTATGGGGAAGGAGGGGGATAGTTAATAAATACATTGACAATTTTCCGATGGTTCTGAATTCACCATATTCCTATGAAATTTTGGAAGGCTTCAAGTGTGCAGGCTCATATTTTCGAATAATATAACTCAGCAATCGAAAATTGAACAATAATTTTCGAACGCACTGAAAATATTTTGGTTCACGTTTTCAACTGAGCTGTGTGTTTTGAGTAAATAGTAGAAGATCCGAATCTGAATCGACCTTCACCGAGCTGATAATAGAATGAAACATATTTTATAATAAATTTAGTATATTAGATATTATACTAAAAATGGGTTGGCTGAAAAATTCCTGGACAGACTATTTTTAATTATTTAAAAAAATAGATTTGCAACATCATGATAATAAGAAAATTTTTATACTGACCCAACATTGTAGTCGCAACTGATGGGGCAATATATGCAAGTTTTATGTAGCTCAATGCATGCAACTGATTCTATATGTGCGAAGTTGAACCCTGAAAACTACGGTTGGCATTTGGATGATTCTTCAGAACCAACAGGTTTTATCGGAGATCAAACTCCTTTTATAATACAAGACATTGTCGAAATGGAAGAAAATGAGAACGAATGTAATGAATCACATGAATTCGAGAGTCTCAATTACACGTCTGATGAATCAGATATGGAATAGAAAATAATTATCAGAATATATTTTTCATGAATATTATTTTTGTATTTATGCTGTTTTGAATTAAAATTTAAACGCGATACATGATCTTTAGTGTATTTTTTTGGTTATTTTTAATTTGAATTTTGGCCTATCCACTTTGTTTCTCCATAATTTTTTCCAGAAAGAGCATAAAAAAAATTTCAAAGTAAGTAATTAATATTTTTATTATTTATGTTATCATATTTGAGGTACAAAAACTTTTCTATTATAGATATCTCATTATAATACAAAGTCAATATATATGCATATTGATTTAATTGATGTTGTATTGTTTCATAATATAGAATTATATTAGATTGTTATGTATTTAATAACTTAACTCAAATGTCAGTTGCTCCAAAATAACGCTCACTGTTTACTACAGTATAAATACCGAGCATGCGCACTTTCTTATGTTGGGTCCTTTATTATTACACGGTATATTTACCTCGGATTTCTCTGTCACAATTTAAATATTTAAAATTCGCATACCCCTATAAGGACTATCCACTTTCATTATTTACAATATTTTATTGAAATCGGTATATCAAGAAGCAAATTCAAATGTGGTGAAACGCTTCTGAATCGTTGCTGAAACTACTGACGTAATCAAAATGTACCATTTGCTTGTTAAAGCCAATGCCGACTACGATCCCTCTATAGGGGGCTGTGTTACACCGGAACAACGAGTGAAACGGACACGAGAAGAGAGTGAGAGTAGATATGACGGACGGCGTGACAGCGGAATGTTTAGGGGACACGCGAGGGCACTCAAGAAGGTGGAGGATGATGATGCATCTCTCCTCCGGAGGAGTGACCGTGCGGGCTCCTTATTCTGCTTTAACGAAACCTATAGGGTGATTGTTCCTGATAGAGACCAATGGGATACAAGGAGTGATCTCCTTAAACCAGAGGGGCCCACATGGTTCACAGATGGCTCTGTAACGACTACAGGGACAGGTGCAGGCATTGTGGGACCTCGAGTGAGCATGTCCATCCCTCTCAGGAAGAACTGCTCGATAATACAGGCAGAACTATATACGCTGTTCTTGTCTGCGCGCTGGAAAACATCCGACTAGGATACTCTGGCAAGTACATATATATATGTTGTGACAGTCAAGGAACGTTAAAATCCCTATCTGATGTGAAGATAAACTCCTACTTAGTAGGCGAATGCAGGAAGGCTCTGCGAAGGCTGGGCGCTGGTAACGTTGTAAAACTCATCTGGTGTCCGGCTCACTCGGAGATTTCAGGTAATGTTAAGGCAGATAAGCTGGCGAAGCAGGGGGCTCGGATACCATATATAGGTCCTGAGCCTTCACTTCCAGTATGTCGTACCTCTGATAAAACATTCTTCAAGAATCGTTTGGACAAGAATTTCTCCAGTGTATGGTACATGGGAGTAGGACTCAGGCAGTCAAGGCTTCTCATTAAGAAACCATCGTCAAAGTCTGAAGTAAACTTCTTTCACTCGAAAGAAGAGAACTGAGCCTGGTGACTGGATTACTAACTGGTCACCAGTTCAACAAACATCTGAATAGGATGGGATTGGCCGATAGCGCTCTGTGTCGCTGGTGCAAGAGCATGGAAGAAACAGCTGAACATATTCTGTTCGACTGTAACAACCTTAAAGAATTGAGGGTCATACACCTAGGCAACCCAACACCTACGATTCCTATGGTGAGAGGGACTTCTCCTTTTAAACTCGCGGCATTCCTGTCAGCGTGTTTTTTGGAATGAGTCTCACGAGTTTGTCAAGCGGGAGAACAATGGGCCAGAAGGCCTCTGTTCAGCCTGAGACGGCACTGCGGTAGAAGAAGAAGTAGAAGAAGAAGATATGACGGATTACGTCACGGATAGGCGCCAAGGTTCGATCGTTCGAACAGCCATTATGTGCAACCAAATTTTAATAACCGTTTTCTCGTTTAAAATTGAAATTTTTGACGGCGGTTGAACTTTTTCAGTATTATTATGGATATAATAATTGATTCCAATAATAACAAAAATTCATGGAAGAGACCTATTCGGCATACAGATTTATGATATCCATTTGGATGTTTCGGAAGATATAGTGACAAATATCCAAAATGGAGAAAGGTGCAACGGTTCATCCATGAATATTTCATGAACGCTAATAGAGAAAAACAACATTTCTCTAATCTCTGGTTACAACCGGATCTTTCCATCGAAATTCAGTAGAGGCAATCATTTACATGATTTTGCCATAAAACTCTCACGATACTCAATTGTATCATAGAAACAATTCTTTCACCATCGGAATGATTTATTAAAACAATCGCCTGTCTAATAACATGTCCGTGTGGCAATAACCTCAACCTCAGCAGAAAAATTTCGACTAATTTATTCCAACCATTCGCATTGTATTTATAGAGTGTTCTATCGCCCTCAAGTGGGGGTTTAGTTACCGGGCAGAACAGATCGATTTACTGTCGAATTCCGAATGAAATGATGAAGTCGTCACAGGTCACGAAACGCCGGGAGGCGAGAAATTATTATTCGAGATCGCTCCATGGAGGAATATTGGCTTCCAATCTTTTTTAATTCCACTTCCTATTTTTTTTACCAGATATGCCCTCAGGAACTTCATCAACGTCAGATTTATTGGATTCCGATTTCGCATTAACTTTTCGATGTCTGCACTGAAGGTTCAAATTGAAGGGTGCGATATTGAATTGTGATAAAAATTTTTTATTTACCAGGAGATCGAATTTGATTGGAGGCAGATCTAATGAAATACGATTATCTCACGCGGAATAACAAAACTAGTCGTTTTCCCAACGAAATGTATTTAAATGGTGACTCAGAAGGTGTCTATTGTAAGGAGGATTTTTAAGAGGGTTTACGAGTCTGAGAATTGTGATGGTGATTTGGGTTGTAGACGTAGAAAACCGCTATAGCAGTGTTTATTGGTCTGGAATCTTTTTGACTAAGTGCGAAATAGGGGAGGATTTACGTTCTGTCAACACTTCGAAGGGTTCGGGACTGGATGGTATTCCGCCCTTACTCTTAAAAAGTTTTGCTGAAACTTGATTATGCCATAAGCTTGATATTTAATTATTCACTAAAAGAGTCAGTCTTTTCAGAGGAGTGGAAATTATCGTCTGTAACACATATATTTCAAAGATGCCATTACAATTAAATTCGGAATTACAGGCCTATCAGTATTATGTAATCTATTCCCAAGTTGTTCGAAGATGAGATGAGTTTGTTGTTGTTGATGGAGAATACTCGGATACTTTCTATTGTACATCTGGCGTACTACAACGCTCTCGTCTAGGACGATTATTTTGAACATACAGGGTGTCCCAAGTTCGAGTGACTATAATACGTTTCTGGAGAACTGTACATATTTGAAATCAGAAAATTGGGATCATGATATTGCTTGAAATTCTCTACAGAGCTAAAATATTTTCGAAGTCCAAGCACTTCTGGTTATACATGGAGGGAATTTGATGAAGAATATTTTTTCAAAGTTTTGCTTTCCTGGTAAGTATTCAATGCTGAATATATTTCTGTTAAAACCATTGTATTCATTCGAATAGTTTTCAAAATAACGAAAAAAATTCAAATATATTTAGTCAGTATTATGTTCATTATTCATATTTTAAACATCCTGAGCATGAACCGTTTTTACAACAAGAGGAATAATGTGGAAAGGTCATGCATCCTTCAAATTCCAGAATTATCATCACAGGGTGTTTCAAATTTTGTGTCGAGAATTGTGATAAGAAATTGGAAATAACTTCTGTTTTTCAAATTAGAACCCTATTTTTGCGCGTATGTTCTGGGGAACATCGCGTTATAGTTTTGCCCAAATGTCTGTAACTTTCGAATTTTTTGACGAAAATGGTCTCAAACGATTAAATTCGACTCCCCAATGAAGAATTCGAGGTCAAATTTGATTCTGTCCGTCCGGCCGTCCGGCCCTCCGTTGTCACGATAACTTGAGAACGAAAAGAGCAAGCGACTTGAAATTTTCAGGGTAGGTGGCGCATCCCAATACGACGGACAAGTTCGTTGATGGGCATAATCGGCCCAGTGGTTTCCGCGTAATAATTTTGTTTTCAACCAATATAAATCCGATCGAATTGAAACTTAGTGTGTAGTTGTGAAATATGGACCTTAGCACGTTTGTGAAATTTTGTTTGAATCGTATGGCTAGAAAATTTTAAAAAAATTATTAAAAAATATTTTTGTTGTCACGATAACTTGAGAACGGAATGAGATAGCGGCTTGAAATTTTCAGGTTAGGATGTGCACTAGAACGCGACATTGCAGTTTGTTTATGAGCATAATGGGCCAAACGGTTTTAGAGTTATAGCCATCTGAAATTTTCTGAAATTTGGTGGTTTTTTGTTCCCCATTAACTCGAAAAATACTGAACCGATTGAATACAAACATGGTTATTAGTTGTAGAATGCCAACGCAAAAATGTTTGCAAAATTTGGTGGGGATAGCATTTGTAGAAAATTTTTAATAAATCATTGAAAATTATAAAAAAAAATTCAATATATCAGCAACCATTCGTTTGAAATTGCTGAAAATTTGCAAGAGCCTTCATAACCTAACTCTACTGCTAAGTTTCAAGTTTTAATACGATGGGTTAAATATTGTTGGAGATTCGAGCATTCTTGTGCGAGTTCAGTAGATGGGTGACCGTTGCCTCGATAACTTTCGAACGAAAGGAGATTGGGACTTGCAATTTTCAGGGTAGGTTGCGTATCCGAAAGGGAGAGTTGAGTTCGTTTTTCGGCATAATCGGTCTAACGGTTTCCGAGTTATACCCACTTGGAATATTATTTCCTTGATAACTCAAAAAATAAATAGACGATCGAATTTGTGCTTGGTAACTAGTAGTAGAAAATCAACATAAAGACGTGTTTAAAATTTTGTGTGAACCTTACCCCTAGAAAATTTGAAAAAAATGACGAAAAAAAAAAATTTAAGAATCGTACCCCTAGAAAATTTTAAAAAAATCACGAAAAATTTACCATGGTGAATTCGAATTAAGAGTGTCCAATACAGGAGAATGGACAACATAATTTACCATGGTAAATTCGATTAGGGGTGTCCAATACAGAAGAATGGACAATAGAACATACGTGCAAAAGCATCTGACTTCACGTCAGTGCTTGAACCAATTTTTTTTATGATTGCGTTGGATTATGAGTTAAAAATAATGTTAGTTTTTTAAAATGATTATGCTCCTAAATTCAATAAAAGAAAGAAAAACTCAGAAAATATTCAATTTAGGAGCATAATCATGTGAGAAAACTATCATTATTTTTCACCGCAGAATCCAACGCAATCATAAAAAAATAGGGTTCTAATTTGACAAACAGTTATGGCCAAATTTTTATCACTATTTTCGACACTCAATTTGAAACACCCTTTGATGATATTTCTGAAATTAAAAAGATGCATGACCTTTCCAAATTCTTTCTCTTCGATGTTTTAAAAACGGTTCACCTTCAGGATGCTTAAAATAAGAATAATGAACATAATACTGACTAAACATATTTGACTTTTTTTCCGGTTTTTTTTCGATATTTTGAAAACTATTCGAGTGAATACAATGTTTTTAACAGAAATGTATTCAGCATTGAATACTTGATCATAGCAGGAATGCAAAACTTGAAAACATATTTTTCATCAAATCTATTTTAACTCCCTGTATAACCGGGCCGTAGTGCTAGGGATTCGAAAATATTTTAGCTCTGTAGAGAATTTCAAGCAATATCATAATCCCAATTTTCATTTCAAATATGTACAGTTCTCCAGAAACGTCTAATAGGCACTCGAACTTGGGACACCTTGTATATGTAAATGGCTTAAATAGTTACTTTAAGCATACTAAGTTCCTGTTGTATGCCGATGATCTTAAATTCTTTAGAAGAATAAGTAGTTTCGATGATTCAGAGTGATTTAAATAGATTTCAATACTACTGTCAGAGTCAACCCATATTCCTGAATTTCGAAAAGAACTGTCATAAAACTACCCTTACTTGAAATCGTCAAAATATAAGATTTCATTTGAGGTAGTATTAATAACGAACAACTTCACGAAGTAAAAACAAGACACACGGTGAAATATTTATTGATTTTAACCATCAACAAATATTCCGCCGGGCTAGACACCTCATCTCTCAGTGTTCCCCAAAGCGGGAAGCACCATTCAAGGGTAGACACAAACTCAGGGTTTCATGGTTATTACCAATCATCAGTGTGACTTAGCCGACACTGAATACAACTGTAGGCGTTCTAGGAAACTTAAATCCTTCGGTTGCGAACTGGTAGCGAAAAAATCTCACCAGCGGCACCTATGGAGATCCTTACGAACTCTGACCCTTTGCGATGAAGACACCTTGAGCGATGTTCTACGACGTTCATTCATTTGCCGTAGAGGGTCGGGGATGGCAACCGGACTGAAAACGACCGGTTTAGTGTGGTTAGATAATCAGTGAACATTGAATGAGGTGAACTGTGGCCAATTGCCAATAAGTAAAACAAGACACACGGTGAAATGTTTATTGATTTTAATCATCAACAAATATTCCGCGTGGCAGGGCTAGATTACCCCATCGCTCAGTATTAGCGTCATTCAGACGCTTTCCTCTTTTTCACCTTTTTTAATCGAGAAAATAAATATTAAAAAAAAATCAATATTTATTTACATAAAATATTCCTGAGATTACATACATTCTTCAAATAAACACATTATTAATAGTACTATCGAAAGAAAATATGTTTTGTGTTCTCTTCAATCTGAAATGAAGAGTGATAAAATCTGAGCTTACGCCGGGTCCAGACGGGTGTAATGTAATGCGTAATGCAAGGCGTAAAGCCAGGTCTAGACGGGCGTAATGTAACGCGTAATGCAAGGTGAAATGTAACGCGAATTCTCCGTGTGGACGGTGCTACAAGGGTTTCATGTAACGCTCGTATACCGTCCACACGGAGAATCCGCCTTACATTACGCCTTGCACCACGCGTTGCATTACATCCGTCTGAACCCGGCACAATGTAAGGCGAATTCTCCGTGTTGACGGTATTAAGAGCATTACATGTAATGCTCGTAGTACCGTCCATACGGAGAATTCGCCTTACATTACGCATTGCATTACGCGTTATATTACACCCTTCTGGACCGGCTTTACAGTGAGAGTCAATGGCAATATTGGTTCAGTTATATCAATATGAGATCACTCATATTTAAAAAAATAAACTATAGAATATCGAGATAATGGCATAAGAAGCATCTAGAATGAAAACAATAGGTTTGAATATAATCCATTGTTAACACACAATTTAATTCCTGTAGACTTTGAAGATTATCATAGTTAGGTGAAATATATAGAAATCTATACAATTTTAATCTTCATTTTCAGACAGAAAAGAATAAATTCCCACATCAAATATAAAATTGATAGACTACTATTCGATAAGCATACATTTTCTTCTCTAAATTTGAATGACCTAGTAACAACTTAAATCTACAATATTTTTCCAATATTAAGAAGTATTCAATAAAAAACCCCATCCCTAGAAAATATTTCGGTAAGATAATAAGAAAAATATTCACATAAGTCACTACATAAATGGCACAAACAAATGATATACGCTAAAACTATAAAAATGATTTAATACAAAATTAAGCCTTAAAAGAATTATTAATTATTTACTTCATTCAAGAGTATTTTCATCAAATTATGGCAAATTATAATTATTTACATAGTTCATTAGGTTGATTGCTCAACCTCAGCACATTTTCAGTATTTATTTATACGGATGACATGAACCTAATTTAATTATGTGGTTTAATTTAGTTTAATTTTGTGGTTCAATTTATAGAATTTCTTTTTAAAAAATATGATTACTGGAAGCTGAAGGAATGTTAAAATTATTTATTTGATTCCCCAAGTAAACGACATAAATATTATACAATTATTTATGAATAGTTAAATACAGATTGAAGTCCTTCGAGTTTTTATCCATTCCTAGAAATGTTGATTCGAAAAGGGGCTCAAAATTTTGCAGATAAGTTGAACATAATAGAAAATATTTGATTTGATTTCAATAGCATTGCATTCCCAAATATAGGTATGTGTGATGCAAGTTATTTTGAAAATCATTATTTCAACATGAAATGTACTCCGATAAGAAATAATAAAACAGTAAATTGCCTGAAGATGTTCTTATTATAGCGAAATCGGAGTAGAACATATTGAAGAAATTGAATTCAACTAACTGAGCTGACAAAAAAAACATAGAGGTCAATGGCACCAAAAAATTAATACAAAATATAAAATATTGATTTTTTTATTTATAGACGTTTGAAGACAACAGCTGTACATGCATAAGTCAAACTTCTTAATAAAGCCTAAAGGCAATTACTATAAGAATCTTAGATATACCGGGCCTCTCATCAGTAGACATTTTCCAATGGATTATCTCAGCCATTTCAAAAGATAAAATTTGAAAATTTCATGATTTTCAATCCGTCCGAGGAACCATCAACTGAGAAAAATAAAAATTGAAAGTCACGCTCGGTAAAATACAGAATTGATTTCAACTTGAGGAAGGTTTTTTTTATCTCGATTATCGAAGTCAAAATCAAGACTACACAAAATACCGTATCCTTCTGCAATTCTTCCAATTTGAAATATCAATTGACGTGTTCTCCATCAAATCAAATGTGAAATACAAAGTGTGATACATCGGTGGAAAGGTTATTTTGAGCAGCAGGTATTAAAATTTGCAAAAAATATACACTCTAAAAAAATCTCGGTGTGAATGTTGATTTCATACTATCAAGAATATTGTCGATGCAATTTACCACTAGAATGTAACATTCCTATCAATATTTTCGTTATTATGATCATATTGTGTTCGGTAGTGTAATTCATGATAAAAAATATCACAAATAGATCCAGTATCAACAATTAATAAAATATATTTGAAATGTCACAGTTTCCATCAAGTTTTAATGCCAATTCTTCATACAAAACACTCAAAAAAATATCGTTCGTAAAAACAATGAATGGCAAACATTGACAGCCTTTTCGTCAAGATTACGGAATTTTCGTTTAGGCAGCGATTGTTTTCCTACAAGATATTCGTTGATCTATGGCTGATTTCGTTTATACAATTAAATATAGTGCGTTATGTTCATGGTGCTCGTTTCGTAAGCATGATGAAAAAGTCGTTCTGAGAATTAAAAAAATCTTTGTCTCGAAGAACTTCATCGTTGTTATAATGTTCAAACTCAAAGTAATAGATTCACTTCGGTAATGAACAAATTCGTTGATTAATGTTCTTAACGTTATCACGACGTTTAAGTCTTTCATAGTCGAATGACACTATTTCATATCACATCAAGCATATATTATTGATAAATCAATGAAGCGTTTTTCCTCAGGCAATGGAGATTCCTTCATAAATTCATATGAAATATATGCTAACCCATCTGCCTTGTTGGGAAAATTGTTATTTTCCAACTCATGATTCATAAATTGAAATGGGTTTTTGTTATAATATCTTTTCTTTTTTTATTTTCTATGTTTAATTCGATTTTTTTTTAAACTTCCAGTTTGCTCTGTCTAATCCCATTCAAATTCATTTAAACATTTACAATGTCAATCTATCGAACGCCTTTTTTGTTAGTACTTAGAATATACCCCAATATAATGCTTAAATCCAATTGGTTTATTAAAAAGAATCCCTCTAAGTATTTGGATTTTCAATTAGAATTGTTACTGAACATTATGGAGTAGCAAATTCCACGATACATAGGCCATGTACTACTACAATTAATACTTTAATGCTACATATAGGAAGCCATGGGAGGTACATGATATTATTTCGATTTATAAGAACTAATATCTCTGATTTATATTTTCAATATAAGCATATTATTATATCAAGTATTCTTGATATATGTAAATGCTATACTATTTTCCTACTCCACGAGACCGACTCAATTCATTGATGAGGTTTGTTTGGGATATTTGAAGTAATTTCATGTACCTGGTGGTATACTGATAATATCTGTTCTGTAATTATTGTTTTCTCCAAGAGTGGAAACACGGAAAGATGATTGTATGGGCCGATAGAATCGTATTAGTCACATAAAACTTTATTCTGAAATTTGACCATGATTTCTCAACCTAATTTAAAACTAAAACAAAAACATCAATTTGAAGAGAAAAAATCAAGTTAAAAAAGTGTGAAATCTAATGTCCCTTAAACTCAAAACTTCTGTTGTTTACTTCACAGAATATTATTTCTATTTTTCTGGCCAAAATTATACGAATATAATGATGTAATATCGCACTATCTATGTATAATATCGTTCTAACAATGAAGTAATACTTTCAGACTGTGAATTTCATCGTTGTTCAAACGAAAAGTCTATGTAATCAATTCATTGCTGTGATGAACAAATTGATCAGTTAGTGTAATGAGCTCGGTATAATAACGAAGTTTTTTTCGTTACTTAATGTTAACATTCGTTTATAATATGAATCTACAAATTTTTTCGCAAGTCCAACGTACATATTCTTGAAATAAGCAAGCTTCCTTTGGGATAAGCATTTCCACTCGCCATTTAAACAGTGACATGTGGATGGTTAAGTGTGCAGAGATTTATTCAAATGAATGATGTATATAAAAATAAAAGGTAATACTCAAATATTTATTCATTTATTGTTATCAATGATGCTTGAATTAAAGTCGCTTTAAGTTCCGGATTATAGACCGGGCGATAATGATCTTCATTTCTCCGATTTCATACAGCATGCCTTTTTCAGAATGTATAGTGCAGCCTGAGACAAGAAGGATAACATTTTTCTCTACCTGTCCATGCATTTACATCATACGAATAACCGGATTTTCATTTGTGATATTTTTTTTTGATGACACAGAAGAATTATTTTTTTTTGTTTCAGATGATAAAAATTGTAAATTATTTCAATGTTCTGCACAGGCAGCGTGTATGCCATTTTGAATTCCCAATTGAAGAGATGTTTATAAAATATTTGTAGTAGTAGTAGTATTTTTATTGAAACTTTTCCAAATGGCATTCGACTGAAGTTTTCCAGGCTATAATATATATATACAACACCTCATGCAGTTTGTAATCACGGAAATATTGCAATATTTTTTGCAAATTCATCTCAATTTTTTTCCATGTTTAAAACAAGCAGATTACAAGCCATTTCCATTTCAACTTATAATTATATTTATCAAGTATTTTTTTATACAACATGGCATGCAGTATGAAATCATGAAAAATCACAACTCAGAAATTTGGTAAGATTCGCTCTCATTCGAATTGCATGATCACATACTCGTTATTGTTACGTTGTAGGACATCAACAAATGGAATTTAAGGTGGAAGTAGATGCAAAAGCGTATTTGAATTTAATAAAATTCGAGAGCCTACCAGTTGACATATTTGAGAACACTTGGAAAGCCTGTTGTCACTAAAGGCTTCAAGATATTTGAACTCAGATTCTACTGAGACGATTCTCGAAAATTGGAGTATTACCTATTTACAGAACTCCAACTGGATTCAAACTGTAAGACCTCCGAGATCTTTATTTCTAACAAGAATGTGTATTAAAATTATTTATTTTAGATTAAAATGTATTATCGAGTACTAACTACAGCAGCACTGAACTCAGATCCACCTGCACTACTGACTTCCGTTGCGCCGACCCTGAACTGATTTTTTTCTGAGGCCAATGTTAAGAAAAAAGGAATAAGAAAAATATTGCATCGATGAAAATAATACTACCAGTAAGTATGTGTGCCTGTTCAACCGAGTTTGGGAAAATTGAATTACAACACTAATTACTTAGTTGTTATTTTTGAATTGGAATAAATTAACTAATCATTACAATTTATTGGAACTACAATTGTTTACAATTGATTGCAGTCAGAGTTTATTGAATTTAAAATTAAATTCAATTGATATTACAATTGAAACTATTTGAAATGAACATGTACCTAATTTGAATTGAATTAAACTGCAATTGACATAATTAATTGCATTCATATGACAAATATCAATTTCAATTTTGAATTTATTACTAAAATTTTGTTGCAATAATTTAAAACATTTGCAGGGATTTCAATTAATTGTAATTCAAATCAATTGTACTTCATTTCGGTGCAATTTGAATTGATGGCAACCAAAATACATTGCAATTAAAATAAATTGTGTCAAAAATAAGGAATTATATATTGGATTACTTACACTTAAATTCATTTCCAATCAAAAGTTGCAACTTTCTTTTCTATTGTATTAGGTTTTGGGATTAATGCCCAACTTTGCTGTCCAACTGCCTTTATTGCCATTTATTCTTCATTAAACGCTTAGCACATTATACGCCGTATTCACGAAGCATTGTTAAGTGATTGAATCTCCGTTAAGTCCTAACTGAGGTCCTCAGTTAAAGATAAATTTGAGTCACAACCTGAGTTAAAGTATTTAACAGTGGTGAAACATGCCTGTTTTAGCCTGTTTCACCACCTTTATCCCATATTGTCCCTTGTTATCCCCAATTTATCCTTAACTGTGGACCTCAGTTAGGCTTAACGGAGATTGAATGCTTTGTGAATACGGCGGTATATGTTAGTAACTGCTGATATTTTATTTCAGGTGTGCAAGATGCAATTTTGTTATGGAGTCTGCACGATTATCATTCAAAAACAAACCATGTGAAAAACCACTAAGGACTCACAGGACACTTCTAATCTATAGTAAGATCATTCGATGAAATTTTCCATTTTATTTTGTTATTTATTCAAGCGTTTATGGACCCGATCTTAATTTGTTTTCTAGTTCAAGCATTTATGCACTGCTTTTTATTTTGATTTCCTGTTTAAACTTGTTCCTGAACATCATCAGTGTTTAGTTTGGGCCATTGGGAGAATTTCTTATTTTTGTTCCTAAATTTATTCAGTGTTAAGATTCAAGACTTAGTTTGATTTTATTTCATGAGCATCTAATATATTTGTTGTTATTTTGTATTCCAGTATTAATTTGTTCCTAAACCTTTATTAATAAAATATTTTTTTCAAAGAGAAAGTAATTTTTTATTTCCCAACATGTCAAGGTCAAATATTCATTTATACCTGTTAGTCAATTCTGATTATTTTTTTCCATCAAATGAAGTAAACCTGGAACAATCCTTGTCCCCAACTTTGTGAGAACCGACTTTATGAGGACGGAAGGGAACACAAATTTATTATATCTGCCTCTGCAGTATTTCAATTGAAATGAACCAACATTGTTAAAACTGGAAAATGAATACATTTCTTCAATTAAAAATTAATGAATCATTCAAGAATATTTATCAATAGATAAATATCTAATTACAGAGTAATAATTTCAGTGAATCTTTCTGAAAGTTTTATTTTCAAAGGAAGAATTTTGCGCTTTGAGAATGGAATCTCTATTATAAACAGATACATTGCTAATCAAATATATCTATCACCTAATTCGATTGTTTTAAAAGAAATTTCAACATTTATCTGTAAATAAATTTATAACTTTTATAAATTTATTTTTTTATTTTTATTTTTTATTTTTAATTACTTATTGAAATCTCATTTTCACATAATTAAACTAGATAATAGATTTTTTTTGACTAGAAATTCATCTGTTTATAATTATTGAGATTCCATTGTCAAACAACGAAATCTTCTTTTGAAACCATAAACTTTTTGGGCGAGCAGTGTATTTATTTCGTTGAGCAAAGAATCAAGCACGCTGGAGCAACGAAAGGTATTCGTTGAAAAAACGAATTTGATTCTTTATAGCCATGAATTTCTTTCTCTAATCCAATGAAATTATTTCGGTGACAACGACATTCTGTTATTGTAATAATGAATATTTTTCGCTGAATCAACGATTTTCTTTCGTGAGTGCAATATAAGTTATTCGTTGGGGCCATACATTCATTTCGTTGAAGCACCGTAAGTACTTCGCTGAAACGATTAATTCTTTTCGTGAGAGCATAATTTTTTTTCCGTTAAATCAATGATCCATTCTCGTTGAAACAACGAAAGATTACTTTTCGTTAATGGATTAATGTCATAATGATAAAGTATGTTTTTCATAGTATTCATTCGTTTGCCCGACGAATTTTTCATGATTTAACGAAATCATTGATAGTCTCATGAAACCATGTTCATTCAACCAATGAACCCCATCTTTGGCGCAGAATTAACGGAAAAATTCATTAGTACAATGAACCCTTTGATCAAATACACGCTAATATTTTTTTGAGTGAACGTTCGATAAGTCAGAAAGGTGATATCTTGGGTGAAAATGAGCACTGCATGGTGAAATGTGAAAGAACGATTTCAGAGATTTAATCCAATTACCAAACTTTACACTCAGTTATCAACTTTATGTATATCCAAGTATAACTTTTGAAACATGTGAAATCATCTAAAACACCTACAAGTGCTTTTCGACCAACAAACTATCCAAATTCGCACCAGGAATGTCAAAAGAACATACTTTATTTCGTCAAGTTATTCATTGTAACATAGTTGCCAAGTATTCTTTCTCGAAAGACAGATATCACTGCCGAGTCTTTTAAATATAAAGAAATCGCCGATAGTTGTGAAGAATTAATAATTATAAGATGACAGGAAGAATCGGGCCCTTCCATGGGGAATACTCACAAACAAAATTGATTTCGAAACACTCGAATCAATATTGGACATATCAATGTATCTCTTTCTTGACTATGAAAATCAATTCCTCCACGCTCTCAATGATTCACAAATTTATTTTCTACTATTTAATAATTTCGTAGTACAACAATAGTTGAATTTTTGTAGTTACCTATCAATCAAGAGATATATTTAGTTACGAAAAATAAACATATGGATAGTTGTATGGTAAGTATATCATGAATAGTCTGATAGAAAATGACTTCAAAGTGAGTATGATATAATTTTAAATTGCAGGTTTGAACAAATCGCTACTCATTGCACCATTCCATACAAAAATCGTCTCAAGTAGGTACACAAAATTGGAAACATCCAATTTTGGAAAATGGATATTTGCGAAACCAAAGGATTGTTTTTAAAATATCAGAATATAATTATATCCGGCAACAATGTGAAGGGATTGGTTATGTTGGAATACTTCTGACTAGTTCTAACACAACACGTACTTCATGGGAGACTACAATGTTGTGTGTTGTATCGGGTTTGATTTTATTATTTTGTGCCTTGGAGACGATAAGTTGGTTCATGATGCATTATGAAGTGAGAATCTGGAAAAACGAAGTGCATCAGAAAGATTCGTTATCACTTATGAGAAATTTGTTTTGGCCGTTGAAGGAAGTTTGGATAATACTGTTTGCAAGTGAGTACATATGAATGTTCAATTTAATTTTTTTGGGTGCCTACGTAATAGGGTATTCTCAATTAATCAATTTTTCCCGAAAATTTTGATGAGATATTTGTGTTGGTTGGTCGATTGGATTTACAAATTCATCCATAGCCAACTTTGAAATTTTACATTTGTCAGTGAAAAATATTTTATTCAATTTTCTTTATTTGAAAGGGTTTTGATCAATTATCTGAATTAGATGAAATTTCATATTTATTATTAATGTTATTATAGTTTCTTTATTGAAATTTATTTTCGTAATGTTCTTCAAACAAATGGGGCTTATTCATCTAACCTTTTGTAAACTATCAATAGGATTTATTAAGAAGCACTTGCAGGTGAGTGTAGTAGGTAACCTAAGGGCACATATTTTATCTGAATATTGCGTATCTTAATTGTATATCACACTGTCGCAAAAACCTATTTTCCAGGATATTTTATTTCAGATAAGAGTGAATTCTTGATATCTGTATCGAATAAAACCAGCGTTGATAGTCAATTATCGGTCCTTAGCACGTTGAAAAGTTACAACTTTCAACTATATAAAGATCTGCCAGCCTCACATTATTTTATAGACACCAATTCAAATTGTATGATCATATATGATTAATATATAAATGTTTCCATTTCAGTAACCCTCTCCATCAGAAGAAACAATTGGCAAAATTGAATAAAACTGCCAGTGCTCCATCATTGACACCTGATCTGGAAGTATTTTTTTGTCGTGTTGGACCAGAAAGTGCTGTCTCAAAAATTCTATTGGTTTGTCGACAGTTTTGATTATCTCTCTAAGCTTCAGTAATCACTAAATATTCCTATAAAAATTTATTGTTTATTGTATTTTCACGAATTATATAAAATATATATAAAAAATTAAACTGTCTATTAGCTAATATTTGAAGTAATAAATTCTTATGTACTGAAAAGTTTTTTTCAATACCTATACCCTTTTTATAGCCTTTCGGTGATTTATATGATATTGAGTTTCAAATTATAAAACGAACAATATCATATAAAACACCGAAAATGTTGTAAATTTCAACTGAATAATACCTACACCCCAAAGGTTTAAAACGCATCTGATTCGGTGTTGAATAACACTGAACAAGATATTGCACACGCACTAGGTCAGTGCAAATTTACACTGAACTAAAGTTAAATCAAACTAAACCAGTGCTAAATGCACTACGGTACTTGTGCAAATTCACACCGAACTAGTGCTAAACCACATTGATCTAGTGCTACCTCACACTCATCCGAATGATAAATCTCAATCGGTCTGGTGTGAAAGCTGATTACTTATTATGGCAGAAAATACACCTGAAAGTCGGTGTTAGTTCGGATGGTGCGAAATAACACTGAAAAGATCAGGACCTCTAAGGAAATCAGGCCGGTGTTAGCGGGTGTTGGCCGGTGTTGTAAAATTTCTTAGAGTGTATA
Organism: Halyzia sedecimguttata; assembly: GCA_937662695.2. Lineage (NCBI taxonomy): Eukaryota > Metazoa > Arthropoda > Insecta > Coleoptera > Coccinellidae > Halyzia > Halyzia sedecimguttata. Next base: position 90,749,745 of record OW569412.2, read on the forward strand.
AGGTGCTATTTGAGATAAAAAAAGTTAGATTCACTTCCGGTCAAACCGAAAGTGACTTTCAATTTTTGTTTGTCTCAGTTGAACGCTCGTACCTTATATTATTCTTAACCTTGAAAACATAAAAAATATTATGATACCATTTCAGTAATCGCTCAAGGTTATGATTGAGAAAGATATCCATTATAAAAAGTTGAAGAAACCATGCTCTTATATGTAATTTCCAACCTTGAAATGAAATGTCTCTTTATTCTGTAGATGTCGCTAGTTAATGAGAAATGTATTTATGCTTCAGCGAATATTTCTTGTAAGTATAGAAGAAATCTGTATGAAATATTGGAATGTTGCAATAGGCGGCACACCTAATATGTTGGGGGTGCAATTTTTTTTACCTAAATTGTCGATGTGAATTTATATTACATTTACATTCATATTTACGCAGCTAACTTGATTTAATCAGAACGAATTTGTTACGTCAATAAACAATACAGTAATTATTTCAGGTACCTATAATATTTCATCTGGATATGCAAGTGCCTTTTGTGGAATCGGATAAACATTTCAACTACTCAAATCAGAAGGCTTGTTATTTAATCTAAAATTTCGTAGAATAATTCTCTATGAAGAGCATTTAATGTACTTGGACATCAGTGCTAAGTTCCATTGTGGTAACCTTCTTTGCAAAATAGAACATAATATTGGATTAGAGATTATGATATTGCGGCGAATTCAACGGTCCAACTTTTCGGAGCTCGTTCAACTTGGATCTGTTGTTGAAGCTGAACATAAAACTCTTATAGGAGTACAAGAATTTTGTTTAGTAAAATTACGATTGCCAAATCACAACCTTAATTGATAAGTACGTGGAATTTTAGTATACACTCAATAAGAATTCCCAAATAGAGTCTAGTGTCTCCGGTGGATAATCCAAGACACGAGTGTCATTCTGGCAAATAGATCATGAGAAATAATAAATGATGAAAAGTACAAAATATACGGAGGCATGTTGAGTGTCAAACACGAAGATCTTCTCATGCATCTGTGTTTAACGTTGAATACAAATATTTAACGCTTCCCTCTATAGGGTCTGCTTTATATACAGTGAGGAAATGCGGTTTTTGTGTGACGATGAATGGTTTTCCGACATAAATGGCAGCATCAACCTCGTCTGTAGATCATATCTCGTCTTCTTCATTCATGTTCCTCAAACTTCTCGGTGATAGTATCAAGTCTGGTCCTGGAACAAAATAAGGTTTGAATTGATGAGAGATGTATGTGGCTTGCATTAAATTTTGATGCCGTTTTTGCGCGTATTTTCTGGGGTACATCGCGTTATCATTTTGCCCAAATATCTGCAAATTTTGAATTATTTGCTGAAAATGGTCTCAATCGATTTGGTTCGACTCTCTTATGAACAATTAGAGGTAAAATTTGATTCAGTCTAGCCGTTGCCATTTTAACTTGAGAACGGAAATAGATAATGACTGGAAAATTTCAGGGTAAGTGGCGCGTCCCAATACGACGAACAAGTTCGTTAATGGGCATAATCGGCCCAATGGTTTCCGAGTACTAATTTTGTTTTCAACCAATACGAAATTTGGTGAGTAGTTGTAGAATACAAACCTGAGGATGTTTGTGAAATTTTGTGAGAATCGTGTCACTAGAATATTTTTTAAAAAATATTGAAAAAGATTATTTATGTCACAATAACCTGAGAACGGAAATAATTAGCGACTCGACATTTTCGAGTAAGATTGTCAATCTGAATGTGATATTTGAGTTGGTTTGAAGGCGTAATCGGTCAAACGGTTTTGGAGTTATGCGCATCTGGAATTTGCTTGTTTTTTTCCTCAATAACTCGAAAAATACAAAACCGATCCGATTCAACCATGGTTATTAGTTGTAAAATGCCAACGCAGAAATTCTTGCGAAATTTTGCGAGGATCATATTACTAGAAAATTTTTAAAAAATCATTGAAAATCATTAAAAAAAAATTCTATATATCATTAACTATTCGTCCAACATCGCTGAAATTTTGCGAGAGCCTTCAAAACGTAACTCTACTGCCAAGTTCCAAGTTTGAACTCGATCGGATCTATATTGTTGGAGATCCGAGCAGCCTTGTGTGAGTTCAGTAGCTCGATGGATTACTGTTGCCTCGATAACTTTCGAACGAAATGAGATAGTGATTTTCAATTTTCAGGGCAGGTTGCGCATCCGAATGGTTCCGGAGTTATACCCACCAGGAATATAATTTCCTCGATAACTCAAAAAATATAGACTCGATCGAATTGAAGCTTGATAACTAGTTGTATAATATCGACATAAAAACGTGTGTAAAATTTTGTGAGAAGTCGTAATTTTAAAAAAATTACGAAAAAAAAAATTGGTTCAAGCACTGACGTGAAGTCGGGAGCTTTACCACAGAAAATTCGATTAAGAGTGTCCAATACAAAAGAATGGACAATAAAACATACGCGCAAAAGCTCCTGACTTCACGTCAGTGCTTGAACCAATTTTTTTTTAAAACTATCTAGAATTCTTGTACAACTATCTACGTTTGTAATTATGATTCTCAAATTAGAATCTCGTCGACTTCAGATTTGCAGAGAAGATAAAATAACTCGAAATGAATATGAATTCTGTCATTTCGTCAAATTTGCTCATTTTTCGCGTTTTAGTTCTAGAACTAATCACCAACTTTCAATTGTATCAGATATGTATTTTTTGAGATTTTAGGAATCAAAATTTCAGATGGGTATTAATTCCGAAATAGTTTGGCCTATCATGCCCATCAACGAACTATAACGTCAATATTTTAGATTTCAGCTAATTTTGTAAATCAATTCAATTTAAAAAAGAAACATTTTCAACACGGTTAAGTATGCCTCAGTCTACTCCTTCAGGTGATTGTGGCCGTCTCATGTAAGATGCTTGGTTATGAAAATAGCATTCTTTCCAATCAATAACCACATTTGCTTCCTATGGATCCTATCCATATGTTATTAAGAAGTAGCGCCTTTCTCGAGTAAAGGAACCTTCGCATTCGCCAATTTGCAATCTGTTTCGATTGGTTGATATGACTACCCAGTTTAACGATAACCAACTTGTTGTCTTTTATATTCCACCATTAGAAACCTTTAGCTACCACATCAACAGATTATAGTGATAATTATCAGTCGTTCCTGTTTATACGTAATTCACATTTTCTTAAACAATATCAAAGATTGACAAATTTTCAGGAATCAACACTTCCCAACTATAATACCTACTCATTGAAATTTCGCTCAAAAATCGGAACTAGAATTATCAAATCTTCTACTACTTCACCATGTAAACGATGATGGCCCTAGAGTCGATTTCGCAGATTCTGACACGCGAACAAGTTCTCAGTTCACTGTCATTATGTGGACAGTCATTAACATATTGAATTACAGTTTGGATATGGAATTATATTATTCAATAAATATCTACACTAACGTCTAATAACACTTGTGAAGCTCTCCAATTAAAAGAATATAGAGAATTTAAGAATGCAGTTTTAACTTTTTAATCCCTATCTACAAGAAAAAGAAAATTTATATCGAAAACCACTCGAGCACAAAAAAAAAACCTCACGCAGAAATAAAGTAAACATAACAATGAAATGAAGAATCAACAATCTGTGTTGATCGAATGTCAATTAAATAAGGAGATCGCAGAGAATAACACAAAGTTATGATCATATTTATGGTCAATTAAGATTCTAGAATGAGAAGAAACCGTTTATTCTAATTGAAGAGTTTAATCGAAATGAACTAAGGAATATCTGCACATCTTGTGGAGAATGGAAGCATTGTAGCTGCATAGACGCTGACGACTACAATGAAACTGCTTATTGCCCAGACTCACTTCGTTGGCCTTACTGAAATTTTAAAATGATATCTCCATTGCACCTCAAGGAAGTTTCCCATCTATCCGCAATGCAAGAATAGGAGATTTCCGTTTTGACATGTATTTTTCACGCTCGTAGTGAGCGTCAGAATTCTGTCCGGATGTCTATACAGGTGTCCCGTAAAAACCACGTCAAAGTAAAACGGAAATAAGACCAGAATGTGCTCTACCTGATGTGAAAAAATCGTTCTCACAGTTTTCGAGATATTTGATGTTTCATGAAAATGTTGAATTTTTTCACTTAAAATGCTTTCTCTCTTGCGGAAGCTACAATTAGATACTTTTTGAATCAGTTTTTTTCCGTAAACATTGTTGAATGATTACTTCCATTCATGCAATGAAAAATAGCACAAAATATTATACAAGGATTCTGAAAAAAAAAATAAAATTCATGTTCTGAAGGAAGTGTTTTTTTGTACTGAATTATATCTGACGTGGTATAAAAAAAAGACACTAGACCTTTTCTGCATATTGCGTCAAAAGTTGCCCATTTTGTGAGGATTCCGAAAAGGTTTAATACAGGTGATAACCTTCTTCACGAAAAAAGATATTTTAATGTTTATCGAAAATGGAGCATTTCTGTGAAAAACTGATTTTGTCACCTTTTCCACAAATCCTTTCATTTTGCAGATTCTGCTGTAACATAACGACTGTAGTGTGCTGGGACCCGTCGTGTTGAAACCATAGATTACGTCACATTTCCAGTGGTATATCTTCTAAGAGTAAGTGTACACTGTTCCTTAGAAAATTCAAATAGTTGGTGCCGTTTAATGATTGCGGCAATTCTGTCGGACCGAATATTTTTCCATCGTATATTCCAGTCCATGAATTCACCGTAAATCGATCTTGGGATCTATCTTGCCTTATATTGTGTGGATTCTCGATGTTCCAACTACGAATATTATGCAGATTGATATACCCGCTTTGAGTACAGGAAGACTCATCAGTTCAAAGGATATTATTGAAAAAATCGGGATTTTCAGTATGTTTGTCAACATTTGTTGACAAAATTCTACTAGTGCTTGATAGTCTCTTGATAGTAGTTTCTGAATTCGCTGAAAATGGTAGGGGTTATATTTGTGTCTTTTCAGGATTCTATGGGCACTTGATTTTGATATGCCTGTCATGAGCTCTATCATTCTGGATGATACTGAAGGATTATTTTCGACTTCATTCAAAATGGCGTCATCCTCCACGATCAAAGGCCGGCCACTACTTTTACGACTCCCAGGAACTCTTTCTACGATAATTGCATTATGGGTCCGGATAAAAACTTCGTAATTATGATGTCGGCGATTGGGGTACCGCTCTGAATAAAGCATCGATGCTGCTCTATAGCATTAAGACGTACTTCTCCATAAATAAGGTGCATGTCGATGTAATCTCTTGCAGTATACGAAACATTTTCTGTAGACATTATACCCAGTAAACTGATGCGCACTAACTTCCACTAGATGAAAATGAACGTTTCCATAGATACCTTAAGTACCTTAAGTTTGAATCATTGAATCGCATCACATCATATCGATGTTTGAGAGTTCTTTAGGCAAAGAAAAAGAAATAAAAGAACTCAGTCAGTGAATTGGCATCTTAATAACATTCTATTGATTTGTTGATTGACTATTTTCAGCAGGAAGTGCAAAATGGAAGTATTAATGGAAAAGGTGACAAAATCAGTTTTTCACAGAAATGCTCCATTTTCGATAAACATTTGAATATCTTTTGTTCGTGAAGAAGGTTATCACCTTTATTTTACTTTTTCGGAATCCTCAAGAAATGGGCAACTTTCCAACGTAGGTGATATGCAGAAAAGGGCTAGTGTCTTTTTTTATACCACGTCAGATAGAATTCAGTACAAAAAACACTTCCTTCATCAGAATATGAATTTCAATTTTTTTTTCAGAATATCTGTATAATACCTATTATGTGCTATTTTTCATTGCATGAATTGAAGTAATCATTCAACAATATTTACGGAAAAAAACTGTTTCAAAATGTATTCAATTGTAGCTTCCGCAAGAGAGAGAGAGCATTTTGAGTGTAAAAATTCAACATTTTCATGAAACATCAAATATCTCGAAAACTGTGAGACTTTCATATGAACGATTTTTTTACATCAGTTAGAGCACATTCTGATCTACATTCCGTTTTCGTTCGACGTGGTCTTTACGGGACACCCTGTATATCTCAAAGTTTCAACAGAAATTTGAACGTTTACATTGGAGAGTGGTTGATTCTGTTATCGTTTCCGAGCGCCATTAGTTTTGAAAGCAAAAACTATAATTAATCAGCCATAAAAAAAATTCGGTGAGAATAAAAGCTTTTGTAAGGTTTGAGAATTGAGAGGCGCTCGGAGCAACAGGGGCGTAAGCCCAAAATATTCATCATAGAGGAAAGAGCAAAAGAAAATGACTTAACCGTCGCATTCGGATGCACAACTTACCCTGAATATTTCCCTCATACATAGAACTTCTCATATGACAAGAATGCAATTATCGAAAAATTACAGCGGTCAATTGCACTGCAGAGCGAAAATTGCATCGTAAAACATCCCGTTGCCTTTACAACACAAACAGATAATCTTCAAAGTCTCAAAAAATGTCGCGTTTCGGTGAATGCTCAATACAGTTGATCGAGGAAAATACAATTAGAAATGAGTCAAAAAATATCAAATGTAGCAGATAGTATACAGGGAGTCCCAGAAGTCGACGTCAAGCCGGAAGCGGATTATACTACAAATTTTGCTAGATATCAGAAAAATATTTAAAAAAAAATAGGTGATGTATTTTAAAATTAAAGGCATTTAAAGAAAATCGACAGAATCTATACTTCATGATTTTTATTCATGATAAATTCGAATCAAGTGTCCAATACAGAATAATTGACAACATAATTTATTATGGTATATTCGATTAAGGGTGTAATACAGGAGAATGGACAATAAAACATACGCGCTAAAGCTCCTGACTTCAAGTCAGTGCTTGAACCTTTTTTTTTCGTAATTTTGCTGAAATTTTCTAGGGGTACGGTTGTCACAAAATTTTTTTGGCCTTTTTTTCAAATTTTCTAGGGGTACGGTAACTAATAGTTACCAAGCTTCAATTCGATCGAATCTTTATTTTTTGAGTTATCGAGGATATAATTTTCCAGGAGGATATCATTCGGAAACCGTTAACTCTCCCATTCGGATACGCAGCCTACCATGAAAATTGCAAGTCCCTATCTCCTTTTGTTCAAAAGTTATCGAGGCAACGGCCACCCATCTACTGAACTCACACAAGGCTGCTCAAATATCCAACAATATTTAACCGATCGCGTTAAAAATTAAAACTTGGCAGTAGCGTTGGGTTCTCAAGGCTCTTGCAAAATTTCAGCAATTTCAGACGAATAGTTACTGATATATAGAATTTTTTTTTTAATATTCAATGCTTTCTTAAAAACTTTCTACGAATACTATCCTCACGAAATTTTGCAAGAGTTTTCGCGTTGGCATTCCACAACTAATGACCATGTTTCAATTCAATCGGTTTAGTATATTCGAATTAATGAGGAGAAAAAAACAACCAAATTTCAGATGGCTATAACTCTAAAACCGTTTGGCCGATTATGCTTATAAACAAACTGAAATGTCGCGTTCTGATGCACATCCTAACCTGAAAACTTCTAGCCGCTATCTCTTTCCGTTCTCAAGTTATCGTGACAACAAAAATATTTTTTTATGATTTTTTAATAATTTTCTAGGCATACGATTCACACAAAATTTCACAAACGTGCTAAGGTTCATATTCTACAACTACTCACCAAGTTTCAATTCGTCGGATTCATATTGGTTGAAAACAAAATTATTACTCTGAAACCATTTAGCCGATTATGCCCATTAACGAACTTGTCCGTCGTATTGGGAAGCGCCACCTACCCTGAAAATTTCAAGTCGCTAGCCCTTTCCGTTCTCAAGTTATCGTGGCAATGACCGGACGGACGGCCGGACAGAATCAAATTTGACCTCGAATTCTTCATTGGTGAGTCGAACTAAATCGTTTGAGATCATTTTTGTCAAATAATTCGAAAGTTACAGACATTTGGGCAAAATGATAACGCGATGTTCCCCAGAACATACGCGCAAAGAGAGTGCTCAAAGGTTAATGCAGTATTTCGTAAGGCTGTACGAGGCCTGAATAGAAAATGCGCACAAAAACTTCTGACTTCACGTCATTTCTGTATAAGATCTTTTTCTTGTTCAACAACTTTAATTTGGCGGAATATCTTGCATAGCTGTGGGAAAAAGTTATGCCGAAATAAAATGAAACTTAATATTAACGGTTTTCTTGCATTTTAATGGGTATTATTGGATATAACAATGAATATTAAACGAGTTTTGTGCAGTTATTAACCGAGTTCATGTCTGTCATTCCTTGATAGCAAATGCATTTCATATCCGCTTGCTTCTAAGTCGAGAACACTATCACGAAATCCACTAATCAGGGATATTGACGTCATTTTCCTCGAAGAACCAGCGAAATATACTGTTTCCATTATTTATGAAATCTAACATGATGAATCCATCTGATTTTGTAGCTGAAAAAAAAACCTGAAATATATTTTTTGTACAATTGTCAAAAAAAGTTGTCTTTTCTTCGTCACTATGGATGCGTAATTGATTACTTTTTTTCACCGTGAAAAAGTCTTTTTTTCACCGTTGAAGAAAGACTTTTTTTCACTGCGAGAATAATTTACACAAGAAACACTTATCACAACTAATCTCACGAAGTTATGATTATATCTGTACCTTATAAAGTAAATTAGTTTCGTCATCAGCATCTTGAATGAGTTTATTGATATCATCCCTTGATAAAACTTTAGATTTCTTTCCTCGGTTTCCGACGCTCTTGTTCTTAAAATGCGGGACCAATTTTGAAAACTTCTTTATATTGATATTTATAGCATATGAGCACATTTTCAGAAACCGTTTTTTACATGGTTCTTGTTGCACCATTCACGAAATTGGTCATTTGTTTTCTCATATATTAGCTTTGATTTAGCCGGTATCATATTGAATACAATTTGTATTTGCTTCTTCAGCCATATCTGATGTGGTATCAATACCACTATCATGATGAACATCAATCTTCTTTAAAATAATTCGAAATTGAAGCAAATACGAGCAAATAAAGTCAACGATTCAAACACGCGGCGTGTCAACAAACCGTTTCTATAGTAACGACACATAAAGATCACGGGATTATTATTATTATTATAGAAATATTAGGCAAACTTTCAATTGCAAACTTTTGTTAACTGTTTGCGTCTGTTTGACACCAACAACAAGGTTTATTTGTCAAACTATAGCAAACGACAGCAAACACTAACAAACAGTTAGTTGAACGAAAGTGAAGATATTGTATTGGAAGCATTATCTTCAGTAATTATATTTCAGACGATGTAAATTCACATTCACAGTTGTACCAAATATGTTGTTTGTATTTTGTGCGTATAAAATTCGTGTTCTCATGACACATTCGAGTGAATTTTTGACACTGTCATGTACCATGAAAAAAACACTCATTTTACGCACTTTGATACAAAAAAAACTATTTGGTAACCTTTTGAGATGGTCGTAGTAAATTCCGAAACTCATGTTGGCTATAAGTCAAACGCTGTGATAAATTAAAATTCGAGAAAAGCACTGAAGTGAAATCAGGAGCTTTCGCGTGTATGTTCCAATATCCATTCATGCCTCAGGCATGCACACTAATGAAATCCTGCATGATCCTTCAAGCCGAAATTTTGCAGGTTAACTATCACAGTCGGATGCGCAACCTACCCTGAAAATTGCAAGTCACTATCTCTTTCCGAAAGTTGTCGTGGCAACGGTGACCTATCTAGCTACTGAACTCATCCAAGGCTGCTAAGATCTCCAACAATATACATAGATCCGATCCTGTTCAAATTTGGAACTTGTCTGTCAAATTAGCTTTCGAAGGCTCTCGCCGATGTCAGACGAATCATTTCTGATATGTAGAATTTTTTCCAATGATTTTCGATGATTTTTTGAAAATTTTCTAGTGATACGATCCTCAAGAAATTTCGCAAAAATTTGCAAGTTGGCGTTGTACAAGTAACACCCATATTTTAATTGGATCAGATTAGTATTTTTTGAGTTATTGAGGAAATAACAACAAAATTTCGGATGGATATAACTCCAAAATCGTTAATAACTATTAACAAACTAAAATGTCGCATTCGGATGCGCAACCTATCCTAAAAGAGAGATGAATAATATTTTTCCATAACTTTCTTTTTATTTGCTGGTTATACGATCCTCACATAATTTCACATACCTACGTCTTCATGCCGGTATGCTATATCTAGTTACCAATTCGATCTGACCTGCATTGGTTGAAAACAAAAATAGTACTCGGAAACCGTTGGACAGATTATGCCCATTAATGAACTTTTCCTTCGCATTTGGTCACGCCGCCTACCCTGACACTTCCAAGTCGCTATATTTTTCGGTCCAAAAGTATCGTGGATATATTTGACCTCGAATTCTTCATGAGTGAGTGAAAAATTCGAACATTGCAGACATTTGGACAAAATGATGGCATGTTGTCACTCAGAATATTTGGGCAAAAATAAGATTTGTTAGAATATAGATTAATCTAAAATGAGTGGAAAAAAGCTGTGGACAGAAGCTTTGGCACTCTTGTTCAAACTTAGACAAATCATATCTCAGAAAGTATTGGTTTACCTGAGGTGGGAAAGATATCAATGGATTCTCATGGCAGAACTGCATCATAAATATAATTGCAGAGTTAGAGGAAGAAATATTGTTTGAGGCCATGCCACACTGAATTTGCTAGATACCTTCCGAACATGATTCTCAATAAAGATATTACTGAAAAAGTTCCACTGCTTACGCGTCCCTGTTGGCCGTTTATTTAAAATCAAGTATTATAATATCTTTTACTATCCATTAAGATCCTTTTACGGTTCTTTCAACGTGGCTTGATTCTAAATAAAGATATTACTGAAAAAGTTCCACTGCCAACCCGTCCCTGATGGCCGTACCTATATTTGAAACCGGGTATTATAATATCTTTCACCATACATTCAGATCCTTTCAATCATTGTCAATAAGCAGCGTCGGGTGCGGTTAATACTTGGATGGGTGACCGCTTGGGCACACCGCGTGTTGTAATCTTTTTTCAATTTGACTTCTGTCATATATAATCATATAGAATTAAGAATAATTATTATAATTTTGAAAACTCAATATGTCGGAAAGTATTAGTTTGTTAGAGTTGAGAATGATATCGATAGATTCTTATGATGAAACTGCATGTTAAAAAAAAATTAAAATTTGTAATGTAAAAAAAAATTCAATTAATGAACTTAACCGACATATTTATCCCCCAAACCTACTCTGCAAATTTCAACTGTCTAGCTCATTCCGCCCGAGAGTTATCGTGCGGAAAGAGGGCCATCTGGCCGGATAGAATTGATATTGACTAAGGATTCTTGATCATTAAGTTGAACCAAATTGACCATTTTCAGCCAAAAATTCGAAAATTAGAGACATTTGGGTAAACTGATAAACACTCTGTTCCGAGGAACAAGAGCGCCAAAAAATAAAATCATGCGACCGAAATTCATTATAATATTCCCTCGAATATTCCCTAATCTTATTGCTACAATTCTAAATTTATTTGCCTTCAAAATGTGATAGAAAGAAAACGAAAAAAGTTTGACAATTCATCTCTGAAATTATTGGATTCTCAGAGTTGAGAATGATATCAATGGATTCTTATAATAAAACTGCATCATAAAAGAAACTAAATTAAAATTAAATAAGGAACTTATCCGAGATATTCATTCCTCAAATCTCCTCTGAAATTTATATTATATCAATTGAATCTTAACCAAATTTCCAGTTTTGTTCTCAATGAAGATATTCTGAACACAATTTGATAAATTTATCAAATTATAATAGTAATTATAATATCCTATAATTGGTCATTTTGCATTCAATCATACTTTGTTGGATAGAACAGAAATACATATGACATATTATGTCTGTTATAGGTTGATAAGATTATACGAATGAACAGTGAACACAGACAGAGAGAATTCGCTACCTGTGAAAACATAGAAATTATTAGCTTATTAGAGGTGAAAATGATGTAATTGGATTTTTATGATGAAACTGAATCTCAAAAAAAATTCAATTAGAAATTTGTAATGTAAAAAAAAAATATTTTTCGTTACTCCGAAACCATTTGGCCGATGTAAGAGCATAAAAAAAAATAATCAACATTTATCGGTAAATAACAATAGAAACAAAAAAAGAATAAATTGCAAAACGTTGCGAAGGGTACGATTCACCTAACTTTGAAACTTATCGTGCTTTGCCAACCGGACGGACGGAGTTTACTCAAATTTGTCCACCATTCCTTAATCAGTAAATCGAAGTTAATCATTTCCGACCATTCTGTACTGAAAATTTGCAAATTACTGAAGGAATTATAGCGCCTCCGTACGAATAGGCAAAAATGTAATTCTTGAAATATTTCTCTTAATATGATGTCAACAACTGACAGTATTCCGACTCCATTCTGTTATTTTTAAATTATTTCACGAATCTCAATATCGACGGCATTTGAGGTCAGAGGGAAATTCTTCGAAGAAGTCTCGGCAATAATTAATATTACGGAATTTCTGTTCCATCTATATTCTACAGATAAACCAACGTATAAATTATTACGAAGCATTTCCAACTTCTGAAGGAGCGCCTGTATTAAAATCAAGGAAATAACTTCAAAAATAACTTAAAGATTCAGCCATCCTTAAGTTAAGAGCCAAATTGATTGTGTCTTTTATTCAGAACAAAAGGGGCCAATTGGAGTTAATTAGTTATTCTCTGGGGTCTTGAAGAAGGAGTCGTTGATCCGATGGCTCGTTTTTCAGCAGAGTGTACCGGGGCACTTCGATCGCTATTTACAGAGAGTTCCAAAGCTTTCTCCGTTCTCTAATCAATTCCGATTCTGAATCGATCGTCTAACGAGACCTGGGACATCCAATAAAACAAATTCAACTTTTTTGGCTTTTGTTTCGCCTAAAGCTCCGGTTCAGTCTTGTTGCTTTCCGCTCTTTTGCAAGGTAAAGGTGGATGCACACAGGCAGGAACTTTTGGCCAGATCACTGTCAGAAAGTGTCATGATATCGGATAAAATTTATCGCATTTCTTTCAGTTTTATCATTATACACTGAGCGTCAAAAGTATGGAATAATGGATTTATTTTCTCGTCTTTCGGGAACAAGGAAAAATGCTTTTATAGGTCGAATTAATTTAGAGAACAGAAAAATATATACAAGGTGAGTCTTTAAGTTGTACATTAATCTTAACCATGGATTCCTCTCATAAAATGAAACACCTTTTTCATTTACCATATTTCCAGATTCGGCTTAGATAAAAAGTTATAAGCGTTTAAAGATTTTGCAATGTGCAAAGCAGCCCCAGAACAGTCTTTAAGTGTAGAACACAGGAACACTTACTGGATTCAAAATCGCAAAATTATATGAAAATAATTGTCTGAGAACTCTCTTTTACTCACTGAAGTCTTATGAAACGGATTTGAATTATCTTTATGCTACACTTTCGAAAAAAACTCTTCCTGAATATTAAAACTGACTCCAACTTGATTTTCATTGAATATCCACTATAAGATTATCCACAATATCTTCTCCCCTTATTTTCACATTCCTTACATATTTGAATTCGCATCATATAAATGAATGTAATATCAATATCCAACTAACAACAATTATTCTAACCTCTACTCTACTGAATCGAGAAAAACAATTGTGATTATTATGTTCTATGTTGTCTATCTATGCTAGTGACGACCTCGTATAGACAAAGTATAATAATATTTTATTATACTGTGACAGAATCAGGCACAGAAATGTAATATGTATTAGAATATTAGGTTAGCCACAGAATATATCTATGGTTAACCTTAGAATATAATGTCCGTTGTTATTCATGTCTATTGTTTGGAAAATTCCGTAGATCCAGATTAAGAATTTCTCGTCAATAATAATTGGAATGTATAGGTAGAATTATATTTATAATTGATATTTACCTTATGCATACTAATATACCTACTAAAAATACATAAGATTCAACTATCTACTTCTACCAAAATAATTATAATTGACGTGAGATATATCTGTAGAAAATTAAGAAGATGAAATTATGTCTCATGTATGAGCGAAAACCTTAAAATGTTCGAGCAGAATCGAAGCAGTATGAAAATAAATGTTCAGATGATATGGATAAACGGGAATTTAAAAGTTTCATATTCATTATTAAGGATACACAGAGAAAAATTCATAGATGAATACAGATCCTGGTGAGCCTATTCATCGATTTCCCAAAAGATAACTACCCTGCGAATCATGTTATTTTAATATTTTGTTTTTAACTTATCCCGTTTTGAGATGGTGATAATAACCAATTAATTTGGAAAAAAGCGAGATTTAATTGAATTTCTATAGGTGTCAAATCAATAATATAACAACCACATCGAAAATCTCCTCCCTATTCAAAAAATGTTGGGGGTTGTTGCCACCCTCAGGTGGTTTTTTCGGAACAATGTTGTCATAGAAAATCTATCTCCCTAATACAGAACTTGAAAATTAATTTTGGAGTCTCCAAAACTCTTAGGTTCTTGAGTTTGGGCGGTTCAACTGTCTGTTCAACATCACCTTTAGAAGGAAAGTTCAATTATTACCTTATTTCGTAAATAATGAACCGATTTGAAAAATTTTAACTGGGTTGTTATAGAACATAAATAACTTTCAAATTTACTCTTCCCTATTCATCCCTATGTTGGGATGTTGGGGGTTGATGCCCCCTTCATGGGGGTGGTTTTTTCGAAACAAAAGTTCATCCCCCCTCAAAACAGAAGTTGACCTGTTTTTTTTTAATCTTCGTTTCTGAGTTAATTCTTCGTTTCTGAGTTCTGGGGGGGTGGAGGAGTCAAATTTTCGTTGGGACACCCTGTAGAATATTTTGAAAAACAATAAAGTGATATTTGATGATTAATATTTGCTTATCCCGAAATATAGAAGGCAACCCGCGTATACAGGGTGTTAGTGAATAAGTGCGAAAAACTTTGAGGCGTGATTCTGTGATAAAATTAAGGTGGGTATTTGGTAAAAAATTATTTGAAAAGCCTTCCCACAGAAAGGTACACCAACTAATAACCCAAAAAATTGTTTCTATTTTTTATTTTTCCTGTATGTTAAAAGTCTTCAAGAAAGGTAATAGAATAGGTGATGAAGAATATGAAGCAAAACTTCATATGTGCGTATGTTCTGAAGAACATCGCGTTATCATTTTGCCCAAATGTCTGTAACTTCCAAATTTTTTGACGAAAATGGTCTCAAACGATTTGGTTCGACTCCCCAATGAAAAATTCGAAGTCAAATTTGATTATGTCCGGCCGGCCGTCCGGCCATCCGGCCGTTGCCACGATAACTTGAGACCGGAAAGAGCTAGCAGCTTGAAATTTTCAGGGTAGGTGGCACATCCCAATACGACAAACAACTTCGTTAATGGGCATAATCGGTCCAATGGTTTCCGAGTATTAATTTTGTTATCAACCAATATAAATCCGATAGAATTGAAACTTGGTGAGTAGTTGTAGAATATGAACTTCAGCACGTTCGTGAAATTATTAAAAAATATTATTGTTGTCACGATAACTTGAGAACGGAAAGAGATAGCGGCTTGAAATTTTCAGGTTAGGATGTGTATCTGAACACGACATTCGAGTTTGTTTATGAGCATACTCTGCCAAACTGTTTTAGAGTTATAGCCATCTCAAATTTGGTTGTTTTTTCTCATCATTAACTCGAAAAATACTAAACCGATTAAATTCAAACATGGTTATTTGTTGAAGAATGACAACGCGAAAATTCTCGCAAAATTTCGTGAGCATATTATTTGTGGAAAATGTTTAAGAAATCATTGAAAATTAAAAAAAAACATTCTATATATCAGTAACTATTCGTCTGAAATTGCTGACAATTTGCAACAGCCTTAAGAACCCAACTCTACTGCCAAGTTTTAAGTTTCAACACGATCGGTTAAATATTGTTGGAGATTCGAGCAGCCTTGTGTGAGTTCTGTAGATGGGTGACCGTTGCATCGATAACTTTCTAACAAAAGGAGATAGGGCCTTGCAATTTTCAAGGTAGGTTGCGTATCCGAATGGGAGACACAAGTTCGTTTTTGGACTTAATCGGTTCAATGGTTTCCGAGTTATACCCACCTGGAATATTATTTCCTCGATAACTCAAAAAATAAGGATTCGATCGAATTGAAGCTTGGTAACTTTTAGTAGAAAATCAACATTAAGACGTGTTTAAACATTACCCCTAGAAAATTTGACAAAAATGACGAAAACAAAATTTTGTAAGAACCCCTAGAATATTTCAAAAAAATTACGAAAAATAAAATTGGTTCAAGCACTGGCTTGAACGAATTTACCATGGTTAATTCGATTAAGGGTGTCCAATACAGGAGAATGGACAATAGAACATACGCGCAAAAGCTCCTGACTTCACGTCAGTGTTTGAACCAATTTTTGGGCGTATGTTCTAGGGGAACATCGTCCTATCATTTCGTCCAAATGTCTGTAATTTTCGAATTTCGAGCTGAAAATTGGCTAATAGACTAATTCGGACTCCCTGATCACGAATCCGGTGTCAGATTTTAGGGTGCCGTCCGGCCGGCCTTCCGGCCGTAGGCACGATAACAGGAGCACCGAAGGTCCTATCGACTTCAAACTTTCAGGGTAGGTTTCTGATCAAAATGCGACGGATAAGTTCGTTAACGGGCAAAATCGGCCGGACGGTTTAGGAGTTATAGACATTTAAAATTTTGAGGTTATTTCCCTGATATTTCAGGAACTAAAGAAGATGTTGAATCGAAACTTGGTAGTCAGTTCGAGGATATAAACGCGCAACTTTTGGCAAAATTCTGTTATGATCGAAATGTTGGTAATTTTTAAAAAAATATTTCTTTTAATTTTTTCGAAAAAAAAAAATTTTTTTCGTGAACTATTCATCAGATTGCAACAAAAACTTGTACTAACGTCAATTGTAGTATTTTGCAACATTGTGCAAAATTTTGGCTCTATACGATACCAATTTCTGGAGATATAAGACAAAATGTGTCAAATTTCTTGGGTCTCTCTCAGTATTTTCATCGATTATTATATAATAATCTCAATAATATTAAGGTATTCAACATGATACTGCTTTTTTTCTTTACTGGTTTTTTTCGTAATTTTGTTGAAATTTTTTTGAAAGGAAAATTTGTATCCAAAAAGAAGTTGTAAGAAAAAATATCTCAGGGGTTGACCATTTGAACCACTTCTAAGCATTCTACAGGGATGAAAAAATTCCAAAATGTTTAGTTTCATTGACGCATAATATTTACCAAGTTTCGTGTCTTTAGCTTGATATACAGGGAAAATAAAAAACAGAAACAATTTTTTTGTTAATCTTGGGAGGGGCGTAACTTTTCCGGAAGGAGGTTTTTCGAAAAATCTTATACCAAATACCCACCTTAATTTTCATAACATAATCACCACTTAAAGTTTGTCGCACAAGCCGACAGTGACCTGACATTCCCAGCCATATAGATCAAGCGATGTCCGGTCGTGTGAATCCACCTTTAAATTCGACGTACGATAGATACCCACTGATTCAATGACTTTTAAATCCGGATATTTGAAACACGGGAGATCGACCATTCAATTCTGGTCCCTCTGACGATTTCCATAAATCGCATCGATAGGAATCTAAGAGAAAGGGACCCGATAGCGGAGAAGCGAAAAATTCGGGTTGGCGCTATTCGCGATCGTTTCTATGGAATTCGGTCCCATTAAGAACAATGGGAGAAAGAAAATTTGTGATCTGCATTGACCGCACGTAAAAAGGATGATGTTCCACGTCAAACCTATATTATTCAAAGGTTTATAGAGACATTGCAAAGAATTTCCATTTACAATCGAATTTCCTGTTATAAGCGAATTTCTAGTTACAACCGTTTTTTGGTGCTGTTATTCCTCGGAACAGAGTGCTTATCAATTTGCCCTAATGTCTGTAATTTTTAAATTTTTTTATGAAAATGGTCTTGAACGATTTGGTTCGACTCACTGATCAAGAATCCGTGGTCGAAATCAATTATGTCCGGCCGGCCATTAACACGATAACTCTCGAACGGAATGAGCTAGACAGTTGAAATTTTCAGAGTAGGTTTGAGGGATAAATATCTCGGTTAAGTTTGTTATTGGACAAAATAGGTCTGATAGTTTCTGAGTAACGATAACTCTCGAACGAAAGGAGTTAGAGGATTGAATTTCCTTTATGATGCAGTTCTATCATAAGAATACATTGATATAATTCTCAACTCTGAGAAACCAATGCTTTAGGAGATATAATTTGTCTGTTTGAACTAGAGCGCCAGAAAGCTCCTGTCCACAGAGCTTGTACCAATTTTTGGTGCTCTAATTCCTCGGAACAGAGTGCTTATCAATTTGCCCTAATGTCTGTAATTTTTTAATTTTTTGATGAAAATGGTCTTGAACGATTTGGTTCGCCTCACTGATCAAGAATCCGTGGTCAAAATTGATTCGGTCCGGCCGGTCCGGCCGGACACCTTTTACTTCCTCAAGTTGTGAGACATGTTCCTATATACAGTATTTTCATAATGTTGCTAGCAAAGAAATGCTGAAATATGGATCTATATTTGCGTATCAAACATTTTTTGTTGAGTTAAGGTCCATAATACAGAGAAGAATGTGTAAGTGGGTTGAACTATTAAAATTCAAATTATGAAAAGAGGATGGTATTTTATTAATATATTTTGAACTATGAAAATAATTTGTTCGTCAGCCTATACCTACTCAAATATCAGGAATAAATGGACAATCTGCTATGATTGCCTCCAACCTCGCTCTAGACATTTCGGTGATATTTTCCTTAGATATTTCGAGTGTAAGTTGCAACAACCCATTCCACAAGGTTGAATCATTGCAGATTGCTCATTTAATCTTGATAAATAAATTTAATGACAATTTTCGAAGCATTTAAGCATTGCAGATTGCTCTTTTTTTCAAATGATAATTTTTGAAGCGTTTTTTTAAACGACTCTTTTTTAAATTTAATTTCTTTCATGATGCAGTTCTATCATAATAATCCATTGATATAATTCCCAACTTTGAGAAACCAATACTATCGGAGATATAAATTGTCTCTTTGAACAAGAGCGACAAAAAGTTTCTGTCCACAGGGCACATTTTTTATTTATTGACAAATAGTATTCACCGATTAACTTTATAAGCGAAATAGACAGTGTTGAACTAATTAACCATATTCAGATACGAAACAACAAACAAAAGTAAAAAGACAAAAAAAAACTACATCAAAAGAGAATGTCTTTTGAGAAGGAATTTCGAATTCAAAATATTACCATGAAAAAAGTCTATTACAGAGACATGGTAAAGAATTTCCAGTTACAATCGAATTTCTACTAACAACTGTTTTTTTGGCGCTCTTGTCCCTCGGAACAGAGTTATCAATTTGCCCAAATATCTGTAATTTTCAAATTTTTGGCTGAAAATGGTCTTAAACGATTTGGTTCGACTTACTGATCAGGAATCCATGGTAAAAATCGATTCCGATGTCCGGGCGTCCGTTGACAAGATAACTCTCGAACGGAGCTGGACAGTTGAAATTTTCAAAGTAGATTTCGGAGATAAATATCTCAGTTGAGTTCATTATTGGGGAAAATCGGCCAGATGGTTTCGGAGTAAGGAAAAAAAAAATTTTTTTTGCACATTACAAATTTTAAATTAGTTTTTTTTAAGATGCAGTTTCACCATAAGAATCCATTGATATCATTTTCAACTATAACAAGCTAATACTTTCGGAGATATGATTTTTCAAAATTTCAGTAATACATCCTACTTCTATGTTTTCACAGAATGCGAATTCTATCTGTGATCACTGTTCATACATGTAATCTTATCTACCTATAACAGACATGTCAAATGTATTTCTGTTCTAACAAACAAAGTATGATTGAATGCAAAATGACCAATTATAGAATATTATAATTACCCCTACCCTAGATATCCTTGGATAATCCATATGATGATGGTAACATATAATTTGGTAAGTTTATCAAATTGGATTCAGAATATCTTCAGTGAAAACAAAACTCGAATAGTGGCTGAGTTTCAATTGCTAAAATATAATTTTCAAAGGAGATTTGAGCAATGAATATCTCCGATAAGTATGAAATACCTTTTGATGGGCTTAAATTTTTCGTAGGCCACTCAGATATATAAGTTATCTAATAATAGCAATAAATAGGCATCTACTCATATGATTTAGAGAAGATTCTACACCTCTCTCAAAATATTGTAGATGTCCTATTAAATATTAACTTTATGAACTTAGCATTTTCTGAGAAAATTAACCGTAGTAATGTATATTTTTTTACACCATCAGAAAGTAGAGATTTCAAGGAACAAAAAGCCCATCAATTTTTCAAAAGAAGCAGATGTTTTGACGCGAGAATTTTCGATATATAATAATTAGTCTGCTTTTTCGATATTTAGTCAAAATAAGATGAAAAAATGAATAATTCAAATCTATATATATATATATATATATATATATATATATATATATATGAAATGCGTCAAGTTTGAGGTCGTTTTCGGTGGCTTTCTGTCAAGTTTGGAGACACTTGTCAAGTTTGAGGTCTGGCCTCAAACTTTTCTTATGACAAATGGTTAGTTTAGGGTCGTGACCCCAAACTTTTTCAGGATTTTGCTCATTGAATAGTTTGAGGTCATTTTTCAAAAAATTTTATATTCTGGTAAATTCAACAATTTTCATCATGAAATAACAATTATTACTTCTGTGTCATCATTTTTATACGCAAATTCATGGACTTTAGTATGAATTCACATACATTTCTACCAAATTAATTTCTACAAAATTCTACGCAAATGTTTCATATTTGCGATCCAATTCTGAGGAAACGGAATACTTTCTTGGAAAGTAAAGGTGTTTGAAGCCCAATATTCTCTTTTTCGAACCTCATAAAGATTTTATGAGATTGATCATTCAACTGTGAACTATTTGAAACAATTGGATTTGGGGCGTCTATTATTCACGAGGCTATTAGCTCACATTTTCAGACCATCCCTTCCCCTCAATGATATAATTGTGAGGTTCTATGTTACCCCTCTGCACTACGTAATATCAATACAGGAGAATGGACAATAGAACATACGCGCAAAAGCTCTTGACTTCACGTCAGTGCTTGAACCGTTTTTTTTCGTAATTTTTTAAAAATTTTCTAGTGGTACGGTCCTCACAAAATTTTACACACGTTTTCCTGTCGATCTTCTTCTACTAGTTACCATGCTTCAATTCGATCGAGTCTATTTTTTTTTGAGTAATCGAGGATATAATACGCAAAAAAAAATGTCGCGTTGGCATTCTGCAACTAATAACCTTGTTTGAATTGGATCGGTTTTGAATGTTTCGAGACATTGAGGAAAAAACAACCAAATTTCAGATGGGTATAACTCTAGAACTGTTTGGCCAATTATCCCTATAAACAAACTCAAATGTCACATTCAAATGCACAACCTAACCTGAAAATTTGAAGTCACTATCTCTTTCCGTTCTCAGGTTATCGTGACGTAAATAATATTTTTTAACAATTTTTTTAAGATTTTTTAGCGATACGATTCTCACAAAATTTCACAAAATTCCTTAGGTTTGTATTCTACAATTACTCACCAAGTTTCAATTCGATTAGATCAGTGATGGTTGAAAACAAAATTATTACTCGGAAACCGTTGGGCCGATTATGCCCATTAACGAACTTGTCGCTCGTATTGGGATGCGCCACCTACGCTGAAAATTTCAAGTCGCTATTTTTTTCCTTTCTCAAGTTATCCTGGCAACAGACGGCCGGACAGAATAGAATTTTATCTCAAATTCTTCATCAGTAAGTTGAACCTAGTCGTTTGAGACAATCCTCGGCAAAAAATTTGAAAATTACAGACATTTGGGCAAAATGATAACGCGATGTTCCCCAGAACATACGCACAAAAACAATTCAATGTTATGAAAGCACTGACGCCGAGAAAGCAGCTTAATGGCACTAGTAATCTTATATTCATAAAAGAAAGTCGTGTTAGTTACTCCACTTATAACTCAAGAACGGCTATACCGATTTGGCTGAAAATTGGTGGGGAGGTAGCTTAGAACCAGGAGACGGACATAGGATACTTTTTTGTGTTACACAGGGTGTTTTTCTTTTAACGTCAATTACTACTTGCTGTTTTTCCTGCCATAATCGTACAATTTTAGTCATGTGTGTTTAAAAATAAACTTTTGAGGCATA
The DNA here is from genome assembly GCA_937662695.2 of Halyzia sedecimguttata. Classification (NCBI taxonomy): domain Eukaryota; kingdom Metazoa; phylum Arthropoda; class Insecta; order Coleoptera; family Coccinellidae; genus Halyzia; species Halyzia sedecimguttata. The sequence goes on from OW569412.2 coordinate 90,772,184, forward strand.
CATCATTGAAAGTAAACCATTACTATACAGGGTGTCTTTTTTCTCATGGCACAATTGTACGTGATTGAAGTGATTTGTGTCACAAACAAAGCATTAACTAAATAGGTACCTTGGAAGGATTCTCAAAATGTATTTGTCCGAAATCTCCATACAGGGTGTTCTTCTTTTAACGTCAATTGCAACTTGCTGTTTTCCATGCCACAATCGTACAATTTCATTCATTTGTGTTAAAAAATAAACTTTAGAGGGATACATCATTGGAAATAAATTATTAGTATACAGGGTGTTCTTTTTATCATTGCACAATTGTACGCGATTAAAGTGATTTTTGTCACAAACAGAGCATTAACTAAATAGGTACCTTGGATGGATTATCATAATGTATTTGTTCAAAATCTTCATACAGGGTGTTTTTCTAACGTCAATTTCAACGTGCTATTTTTCACGTCATCATCGTACAATTTCATTCATTTGTGTTAAAGAATATATTTTCGAGACGTACATCGTTGAAAATAAACCATTACTGTACAGGGAGCAGTACACCATGCATTTAAGGCGGAACAGAGTTCGCTGGGTCAGCTAGTGATCAATATATTTGGCCTATATAGAACACCATAAACTACTGAAATTTCTGGTTATAAGAGATTCGTTACATCAAGGAAACAATATTCAAGAGCCATTGATTATTTGAGTACCGTCCATTTTTATGTTTAATTTGCACCATAGTTGACAAGAATGTAAAATGAAACAGAAAAACTCTCTTAAATTAAGCATGATACATACATGTTCCGGATATTATGTCCTAATAAATCTCAAATAGAATGATTCTCTTAACATACGTTATTAACTTCATTATAACCCCATTCTAAGCAAATTCTTTCTTGAAGTATGCCTAATGTTTAATTATTTCCACTATAACTCAAAAAATATAAACTCGATCGAATTGAAGCTTGGTAACTAGTCGTAGAATATCAACATGAAGACAAGTGTGAAATTTTGTGAGCACCCTGCACCTAAAAAATTCTTAAAAAATAACGAAAAACAAAATTGGTTCAAACACTGACGTGAAGTCAGGAGCTTGTTCTGTTGTCCATTCTCCTGTATTGGACACTCTTAATGGAATTTACCATGGTAAACTCAATTAAGAGTGACCAATACAGAACAATGGACAATATAACAAACGTGCAAAAACCCCTAGACTTCACGTCAGTGCCCGAATCAATTTTTATGGTTAACTTGTAACATATTTGAAAAGAATGTAAAATGAATCGGAAAAATTCTCTTAGATTAAGCATGATACATACGTTTTCTAGACCTAACATTTGTTACTAACTTCATTGTAACATCATGCTGAGCAAAATCTTTCCTGAAATACGCATAATGACTACATATAAATTTCCTGAGGTTTGTCTGCATATAATATGTCCCGATAACTATCAATTGAAAATTTTCTGATAGGGTTCGTGAAATGTCAGATGTACTCTGCGATTCATCGAATTCTAGATAAAATTCCACGTTTCTCTATATTTTCCAAAAGAAAATTATGTAATCCGTAATGTTTAGGGTCGTTTTCAGTGACGTTATGTCAAGTTTGGAGACACTTGTCAACTTTGAGGTCCGTCCTCAAACTTTTTCTGGAGTTGGCTTAATGAATGGTTTGAGGACATTGTTCAAAAATTCCTATATTCTATTGTAAAATCAACAATTTTCATCATGAAATGGCAATTGTTACTTCAAAGTGTCATTATTTGTATACGCAATTTATGGAATTTAGTATGAGTATACACACATTTCTACCAAATTAATTTCTATAAAATTATACGCAAATGTTTCATATTTGATATTCATTACTGAGAAAACGAAATATCTTCTTAAAATTGAAGGTGCTTGAAGCCTAATATTCTCTTATTAAGATCTCATAAGATTTATCATTCAACAGTGAATTATTTGAAAGGCGGTAGGAATTCTGGTGTACAAGAAAGTAGAATCCCATTGAATTCCAATGGAATTCTTATTGAATTTCTGGAATTCCTATTGAATTCCGTGGAACTGCTATTGAATACCGTGGAATTTCTATTGAATTCCGGAGAATTCCTATTGAATTCCGCAGAATTCCTATCGAATTATAAACAATTCCTATTGATGTTAGAGTGCGATACCTATCGGACAATCATGTAAACAACTCCAAATAGACAGTTTTTACCGAATTTTAGCAGTTAGAACTGGATGGTTTTCCCTCTGTTTTTCCTAACCCACAAAAATATACTTGGCAGTACAGACAAATTTATGTATTATTGAATACGGTGAGTATATTACAATATTCTTCAATTATTGCAGTTTTAAATATTTCATATCTGATAAAGATCCAGTAAAAAGCTTTCAATAGATATTCTGGTGAATTTTTCATTATGTGTGAGTCTGTCTCTATGTTGGTTGGATGGTGATAATTCTCTCATTTGTATGATTTAATATATTTTAATACATCCCTGCAGATGCTATTGATACCTCAAGAGCTTGAGCGAGTTAGGAGAATCAGTTGTTTTTTGTGTAGGCTTCGTTGCTGTGTCCTGGTGTCACCTTAGGCACAGCACTGTTAATTTTCAACCCAACAGTGAATGGTGGCCTAGAAAATTTGTTATCCAGCCCCGGGATTGATCTCGGGACCTCCGTTTTAACCACTCAGCCAATCAGGCTGCAATTGGTGAAATATTCTAGCCTATGTTAGGTCTCAAACAAAGGTACATCAGGACAAAGATTCTTCGACCGAAAGTTTTCTACGGAGCTTTATTAAATATCCTAAGGTGAAGTGTTTTAACTTCACTTTTTCGAGTGTTTTACCGTTCCGTTTTAAAAAAATTTAAATACTGTCATGAGGCCAGTCTTCATTGGGGCGGTTGTTCATGTTGACCGATTCGAGTAGAATGTGAACAAGTGCGCTGGAGCAGACTGAATTCACGTCAGTGCTTCTTTGGTTTTTTCCCCTTAATAGCCAAGCATAATTAAATACCAAATATCAATATATCAAACAAGCATTGCCAAGGACAGAAGGAAAATAACATGGAATTTACTATTAGAATTTTTTTCTCCATTTGAAGATCTCATCGCTACGACATTCTGAAGGTATTACAAGGGTATCTATCATTTCACACCTACAAGTAAAATTTCAAGGACAGTCGAAGTGAATTCTCGAAAATAAAAAAAAAATATAATTTTATTCGAAATTTCACTAGTCATTCGATAATTTCGAAATCAAATGAGTCAAATATTCATCAGTCAGTCAGTCTTAAGTAATGGGTTTTTGTGCAATTCCGTTGGTTTTCCTTAGATTCCAAAAGAATTCCAATAGAAACACAATAGAATTCCTATAGAATTCCAGTGGAATTCTGCTTGAATTGGAATTCTGGTGTACAATGTTTTGTGAGCGGTTTCCCCCTCGCAATCCACTAAGCATTCGCGTTCGCACCTACAGAGGACTTTCAATGTGTCTGGCAAGATGTAAAAACCATTATAACTGTCCAGCTATTGAGTTAACAATTTTTTATATCTCAAGTAACATATAATGCATATGGATTTCAATTTAGAATCAGAAAAACTCCCTCAGTGGTTATATGCGTATGGATTTCAATATACAACCAGAAATTTATTTTACATATTTCAGATAACTCATCTTTGCTCTCTATGTGCATACAAATAGCGAATTCTGGTTTTTGATGTAGTGATTTTTTTTTTAAAAACGCTTCTCGTGATACGTTGCTCATGAAATTTCGCATTGGCCTTGAATTCGTGATTTCAAACCTTGATAAAGATATTGCGACCTTATAATTTCATATTATTACTTGTCAGAAACCATAAGACGAATTATGCCTATGCACGCAGTGGACCGGCGATTTCGACATGTTACCTGCCCTGCGAAATTCGAATTACTTCTGTCAAGAAGTTTCGACATTAAAATCTTCCAATTTCACATTCGATTCACGTCCGAGAATCCCAAGAATACAAATCTTGCTGTAAATTGCCAATTTATAGCTAGATTTTTGATTGAAATAGAATTTTGCCATAAATATCCATCGTTAGTTCAATTTCAACGCCAGTTAATTATTTTCTATGATCACAGATTTGTGAAAATTCTAACAAATGTCGAAAAACTAAGTTTGTACAAAATTTTTATGTGTTTGTTAGTAGATGGACATGATAATATTTCGCTACAACGATGGTAACTTCAGGTTCGAATCCTGCACGAGCGGTGTATCCTAAAATTGATTTATCATGACCTAAGTTGGGTGATAGAAATGAATCGCTCATTTTGGCAAAGCCCACATTTCATCCGAATATCAATATCTTTATAAATTCTGGAAAAACTGTTTTACAAAACCTACATGAATATTTCTCGTAACAAGTACTTCGATACAGATTATATGGAAGTACTTGTACATACTCATAGATAATCAAGTCATTAAAAAAAATTGGTTCAAGCCCTGTGTACAGGAGCTTTTTGGCGCTCTTTTTCAAACAGACAAATTATATCTCCGTAAGTATTGGTTTCTCAGAGTTGAAAATTATATCAGTGGATTCCTATGATAGAAATGCATCACGAAAGAAATTAAATTTAAAAAAAGTGTCGTTCGATAAAAATGCTTCAAAAATTATCTTATAAAAAATAGAGCAATCTACAATGCTTCAATGCCTTAATGCTTCAGAAATTGTTATTAAGTTTATTTATCAAGATTAAATGAGCAACCTGCAATGATTCAACCTCGTGGAATGGGTTGTTGCAACTTACACTCGGTGCATAGTTTTCACAACTCGAAATACCTAAGGAAAGTATCATCGAAATGTCTAGAGCAAGGCTGGAGACATCATAGCAGATTTTCCATTTATTCCTGTTATGTGAGTAGGTAGTGGATTACGAATAAATTTTAATAGTTCAAAATATATTAATAAAATACTATCCTCTTTTCATAATGTAAAATTTAATAGTTCATACCACTAACACATTCTTTTCTGTATTATGAACCTTATCTCAAGAAAAAATGATTGATACACAAATGTAGATCCATATTTAAGTATTCCTTTGCTACCAACATTATGAAAATACTGTATATAGGAACATGTCTCAGTACTTAGGGAAGTAAAAAGTAATATTAACCTCAGTGGTCAACGAACAGTAATTTCTTTTGATGATTCCGTTATGATCTTCTTTCCTATTGCCTCCATAAACTACATCAAAACAGTCTTGTATATATATTCATAAATTCAGGAGTCGAATTTTGCTTTCCAAGAGAAAATAACAACTATGATTTGACAATCTCTTATAGCTAGAAAAGATGACATTGATGAATAGTGACCACAGACAGATTCTGTGTTCACATTCTTTGAATACATAGAACTTACGATGAATTATTGAAACTTTGAAACATCTTATCTCCGAAAGTAGTAGCTTGTTAGAGTTGAAAATGATAACAATTGATTCTTATGATGAAACTGCATCTTTAAAAAATTTGAATTCAAAAGTTGTAATGTAAAAAAATATTTTTTTCTATACTCCGAAACCATTAGACCGATTTTGCCCAATAACGAACTTGACCGAGATATTTATCCCTCAAACTTACTCTGCAAATTTCAACTGTCTAGCTCATTCCGTTCGAGAGTTATCGTGGCAACGGCCGGCTGGCTGGCTGGACAGAATCAAAATTTCACCTCGAATTCTTCATCGGGGAGTCGAGTCCAAACGTTCGAGATCATTTTGGGCAAAAAATTCGAAAATTACATTTGGGCAAAATGATGACGCGATGTTCCCCAGAACATACGCGCAAAAAATTGGCCAAAGTAACTAAAAACAAGCGATAGATTCGCGTAAGTTTTAGCTCCATAATAAATGCATGGGAAATTCAGTGCTCGGATCCACGAACGGATCGTAAGTTCCCGCTTAATCTAAATAATTTGGTCTATTGGCCCTTTATGTGACGATCATTTCGAGATTTGTTTGAGGTCCACTAAGAATTGCCGATAATATTGTCGAGAAATTATTGAAATAGGCTTACTGGATTTGAACCGTTTCTATAGGATTGATCATGATTTACTTAACTTTATTAGCATATAAGATACAAAATCTGAAAATATTGTACAAAGAATCGATCTAGTCTCAAAGGACGACGTATTGCGGCATTTTATAGTTTAAAGGAACTTGAGGCTTTAGCGTGATTTGAAAAGTAGTTTAGAGGTCAAAATAGGCCTATCGAGTTTATGATGAATGGGCAAAATCCGCCCAATTATTTCGGAGATTTTGTTTTACCAATATTTCGAAATGTACACATCGGACGTTGAAATTTGATATCTCTAAAAATAACGTCTCCAAGTTCCGAAGACAGAAGCGAAAAAAATTTTGATCTCTCGTAAGATTATCGCTAGAGTTTGCTGAAATTTCTTATATTCCTAAAGGGCAACAATAAGATGAGTTAAGTATACGATATATCAGATTCATAATTTTTCCATTATCGCAAAAAATAAGATCTTCCTAGAAGCTACGTAATCCAATGATTGTTTAGGAGTACCTATACGATTTATTCGTTGCTATGATTTTGATTCACTTTTCATCTCATTTCGAGACACTGAAGAATATCAACAGACGACCTTACCTGATTCACTAAACCGGATCTAAAATCTACAGATTTTTATCGAAAAATTATGTTCTTCAAAATGTTTTTGCTTATTTATTCCAATGAATATTTTGAACAATTTCCTCCATATACCCAATACGGATTTTGTTTTCTCGATAAAACGGATATGTAATATTCAAAGATGAAAGATGTGAAATTGGCCCACTTTTGAGAACCATATGGATTAAGAAAACTTTTCAGCAGCACACATTTTTTTTTCCGAAAATCGAAAGGTGTAGGGCCAATTTTACACACAATATTGAGAACGCTATAAAAACTTCTTTACGTTCGAATAATCTCACCTTGAAAAGACATGAAAATAAATTGGCTTAGGACCTCAAATTTGTAATATTAGATTTTCAGGTAATCTTTAATTTGAAAATATATACTAGAACACCGTAGTAATAAGGGCCATTATGAAATGACCCAATATGCGTAGGCAATACAGAATACGAGTGAGTTCAAATTGATCCCATATGTGCGATTTAATCCATTAAATGAAGATATCAAAGGTGCCGCCCCATAACTTATTTCGACTAAGGCATGCCAGTATGCCACCTGACATCGGTGATTCCTCGCTTTTTAACCGACATTCACAACTACTATGAGATAAGTTATAAAGTGCGGGAATTATATCTCAACAGGACGATGCCAAATATTGTGTAGTACGGGAGCACATTTTCCAATATGATAATTTCTGATATAATATGCAATTAGATTAGAAATCCTCGCAGGCAGTAGGGGAAGGTGGGGCAGCTTCATACAGTTTTTATATTATCTCGTATAGAATTTTCTCTAGTATCAATATCTGTATCGATTCATCAAAAACCAATAGTCTTGCTATCTGACTTTACATCAAAAATAAGTAATTTGTGTAAATACACCTGTGTGGCTATCTGTCAAAGATAATAATAAAAAAAAATAATGTATGAAAGTGCCCCGTATGTGGGGCACTTTCATACACGCTATGGGGCACCTTCATACATGTGAGAAAATACACAAATTGAGCGTGAAATCTTTAATTATTGAAATAAAAAAATACAATATCTTCGAAAACAAAAGCAATTAGTATATTATGAGCATACAATACTAAGTAATAACAAAATATGTAATACTAAATGAAAAAGAGAAAAAAATAAATGTAGGTAGTTTTATTTTTATAACACTTAAGAAACTTAACTAACCTAGGTACCAGTCTTTCCGATCAGAAATATTTAGACATAAATAAGAAAAAAAACTTTCAATAATGAGTATACCTCCCACAGTATCCTTTAATGATTATTTAAATATTAAAGTCCTGCTTAGTTCTTATTCAGTATAGTGTAATCAACAATATTATTAAGAGATCACAAATAGTGTACTACACTTAAAAAATAACTATAAAAAAATAATATCGTTATAAAATTAATGGACGTTATAAGAAGACAGACCATTGTTAACAATTAGAATACTAGCAGTCCTAGCTGTCTTAGCTGATTGAGGGTTCATAATCGACTTCTTCCTTATTTTCTTCAAGCATGTCGTAAGGTGAAGCCGAACTATCTCTTAGTATGACATCTTTATTAGTTTCACTATCGCTACTAATTGTTTCAATCTCTTTGGTGTTCTTTCTTTTTGGTTTACTTTTGGTTTTATCATTATCACAATAGTCATTTAATAAAATCAACGCTCTCTTTATTTCTCTTGCATTACTTTTCCGTTCTTTTTCTAATCTCTTTATTTTTTACCAATTCTTCAATTCTAGTCTTCTCAGGCGTGTCCGTATAAATTCTTGATTTTCAAAGTGATCGCCCTTTTTTGTCTGTGTGCGTTTTTGAACTTTCTGGCGTCTTCAATACTTTGGAAGTAGATGGTGTAGGATTTCCAAAATCTATAAATAAAAACTTGCTGTGATGCAATTTTGGATTCGAATACGCAATTTTCACTCTAAGGATCTTGTAGTTTGCGTATTTTTTTTAAAAGGCTTTGTAAATGTTTGTGCGTTTACTGCATATTTGGCTGCTGATATCCGTAAAGAGAGTTTGTTTTCCAAAATTTCATCTATTGCTTTAGACATTGCCTGTTGGTCCACCTCTCCACACCTAGTTCCCTTTTTCTTGTAATTTCTGACCATATTTTTCTCTAAAATAGAATTATGACATAAGTTAATATCGTGAATATGACCCGTATGTTATGTTTAATATGTGTGATAATCGCGGAAGTTTAAAACATTTACGTTTATCATTACCTAGAAGCGATAAAATAATTAATGAACGTAAATTCTAACAAACTATAATAACGGGGCACATTCATACAGTATGAATGTACCCCGCGTACTGCTGTATGAACCTACCCCATCATTAGAAAATGAAAAAAAAACATTTCAAAAAAAAAACCTACCTTACATATCATTTCTCTTGTATCAATTTACAAACTTGACCCAATTATCTTTTTAATAAAATAGTATTGAATAATCTAGGAAACATCTTACACCAATAAAAATATGTTCAAAGTGGGGTTATAAAATTACTTACATGTGGCCGAATCACTTTCCGTGTCATCTCACCGCGCGCTTCGCACCGACTGCTGTCAAACTCCGTGAGCTAACACACTTGACAATAAGCTACGCCAACACGCATAAGTCGTTCAATTTTGTCGCGCTTAACCACAGATATATCTAGTGTATGAAGGTGCCCCTTGTATGAAGGTACCCCACTTCCCCCTAGTAGTAGCAGGCAAATTTTTTCGAGGCATTATGATTCCCCGATATCTCCAAAAGAGGATTGTGTGAAATGAAATTTCGAATATTAATAGGAAAATTCACGAGGGTCGTATCGTAAGAATCTTAAGAAAATATTATTTGCCTGAAATATCGCAATCGAAATATATCGAGAAAAAAAATTATAAGCACTATTTGAGTAGTTAATGTGAAATAACGAATTCAATTTCTGAAAATTATAAATCTGAATAACATTATGTACATAAGTATATTAGTATCTCAAGAACAATCAACTAAATTCAGTTGAAAATTTAAGTTCACGTGCAAAGTATCGATTAAATAGTAGTAGGTTGGTTTCAACTTTCACCGAAAGAATAATTGATCTGTGTATTTCTGTTTATGTTCTAGGAAACAGCATGCTATCATTTTGCCCGAATGACTGAAATTCTCGAATTTAGTACCGAAAATGAACCGAAAATGAGTAGGGTCGACTCACTGATGAAGAATTCGAGGTCAAATTCAATTATCTCCGGCCGGCTGTTACCACGTTAGCTTTCGAACGGGAAGAGTGAAAACAAAATTTTCAGGGTAGGTTGCTTATCCGAATGCGACGGTTTAGTTCGTTCAAGGGCATAATCGGCCAAACCGTTGCGGAGTTAAAATAACTCAAACAATATAGATCCGACCGAATTGAAACTTGGTATAGCTATTAGTGAAATGACAACACACTGCCAAGGTTCGTATCACTAGAAACTTTTGAAAAAATTCTTAAAAACCCCTGACGTGAAGTCAGGAGCTTTTGCGAACTTGTCCCGTTGTCTATTCATCCTCATAAGAAGTCGATCGAGCTAAAATTCGGTACTCGATTGTAAAATGGTGACTCGAAGGAATTTCAGCTGATTCTGACTCATAAGAAATATGAAATTTTTGAAGAAAACATTTTTTTATATTTTTCTAGAGGCTCGATATTCACGAAATTTGCAGAGAATGAGCGCGCCGGCATTAAACAATTAATAACTAAGTTTTAAATGAATTGGATATATATATACATATTTTGGGTTATAGAGGAAATAACAAAATTCAAGATGGGTGTAACTCCGAAAGCGATAGGCCGACTTTGCCTATTGTCGAACTAACATCACTTGGATGCGCAACGCGCTGAAAATTGCAAATCGCTATCTCCTTCCGTTCTCAAGTTATCGTGAGATACATAATATTTTTCTTTAATTTTTTAGTGATACGATCCTCACGAAATTTTGTGTTTATGTCGGCATTCTGCACCTAATTACGTGGTTTCTATCCGATCGGATCTGATCTGTTTGTAACCAAAACTAGTACTCGGAAACCATTTGGCCGATTATGCCCATTAACGAACTTGTCCTTCGCATTTGAATGCGAAACCTATCCTGAACATATCAAGTCGCTATATCTTTCTGTTCGAAAGTTATTGTGGCAACGGCCGGCCGAACGGCCAGAGAGAATCTAATTAGACCTCGAATTCATCATGGTTGGAGACCATTTTTGGCAAAAATATCGAAAATTGCAGACATTTGGCAAAATGATAGCACGCTGTCCCCACGTGCAAAAAATTATTGAATATTATTCTATATCTCAGAAACTATCCGTTTTGCAGCCAGGTTTCAAATTTGAACACGATCGGAGATATAGGGTTGGAGATATTGAAAAATTATTGGAAACTGAGCAGCGTTGGACGAGTTCAGTATCTGTTGAGACCGCTAGTATACTACATATATATTGGTAATGATATAGTTAACTAACGTATTCACTAAAATTGATGTCCAAATTCTGAATACGAGTATGTAAACAATGCCCAAAAACAATAGCAATACTATGTATTCCTATTCCACTGAGAGAAATCTCTCTTTCTATACATGGCATTGTCTAGATTCCAGATTATAATAATTGTAGGAACTTGATCGAAAACGAAATTAAACAAAACGAATGAATGAATAACTTTTGTATTTCACAGTTGTTCTGATTTTTTTTTAATCTGGGCAGCATAGAATCCCCAGAAAAGACTCCGTCAGAAAAAAGAACATAGATAACTTCTAGTCTAGGACATGCACGGTGTGTTATAAAGGGCAGCGGTGTGGAATCAAATCATTACATAGGACTAATGTTATTAGAATTCCTGTGAATAATCTGCAGGATATTTGTATAATAATCTATTTTCGAAAGAAATATTAGTGGTAGTATTTATATGTTATGGGGAGGTTGCTTGTGGAATATACTATCCAATGTTTTGACGAATGATATTTTTACTTGATTATTGTCCTATTGATCGAATTTCTCTAATTTTGAAATATCCGGCATGTTTCTGGCGCTCTTGTTATTATAACCATGACATTAAAGTAGTCTCAATATTCCTTTGAAATATTCCCAGAAAATATATATTGTGTGTTTCGACAGAAATATTTATTATCAATTCGCTAGTATATTACTTGTTTTTTTCAATGATATAGTTAACCAACGTTCACTTTCATACCAGAGCGCATAGCGTAGCATCGCGCTTAGCATATAGCATCGTATCGCATACTTCACCGGCTCGGGAGTTTCAAATGCAAAGTTAATCACGAAATTTAGAGAATAAATTGATGAAGATGAAAAATTCGTGATTCTTAGGACTCTTTATACGAATATATACCGAAGAACGGAAGATTGAACGAGAAAAATAGAAAATGAAAATGTCCCCAAACTTGATCGATGTGAGTTTTTTAGAATTTTCGTGGTTTTTTCACTTTTATTTGCTAATGTATACCTATGTATGCAGGAAAAATCGAAGTTTGAAAATGACCCCAAACTTGACGGATTACAAACATATATATATATATATATATAAATTATAGTGAGTTTGGTACACAAAAAGTTAAGTTTTCACTAAAGTTCATAAAAAAATTGGTTTTTTGTGAAGAATAAAAATAAAAAACCAAACACTGAATTATTTCCATTTTTCACATACATTTTAAGGTTATGTGAAAGAAGTGGAAATACAAAAGTTGTAGATCTTTTCATTACCTACAGTAGTAGGTAATGAAAAGATCTACAAGTTTTGTATTTTGTTTTTTGAAAAAATATGATGAACAAAGTATTGTTCATCATATTTTTTCCGTAGGACTTGTTGTTCTGACGAAAATCGAGAAACACATAATACTCCTTCGTGTTACTTTCGGAATTCATGTCTTGCTGGGCATCTACCACCAGTGGCAAAATTAAGGTTGTCTTCAGTATAGAATACGCACAAAATATACGGTACCAATCTCTTGAATGCTGCTTTCTATCTATTCTTGGTTTCCTCCGTTAACAATTTGACGTTCTCAAATTCATTGAGTAGACAAGTCAGATCAACTTAGTTATTACAAAGAACTCTTATTGCGCGTATGTTCTGCGGAACATCGCGTTATAGTTTTGCCCAAATGTGAAATTTAATTCTGTGGTGCCGTCCGGCCGTTGCCACGATAACTTGAGAACGGAAAGAGCGAGCAACTTGAAATTTTCAGGGTAGGTGGCGCATCCCAATACGACGAACAAGTTCGTAAATGGGTATAATCGGCCCAATGGTTTCCGAGTAATAATTTTGTTTTCAACCACTACAAATCCGATCGAATTTATACTTGTTGAATAGTTGTAGAATATAGACCTTAGCACGTTTGTGAAATTTTGTGAGAATCGTAGCGCTAGAAAATTATTAAAAAATATTTTTGTTGTCACGATAACCTGAGAACGGAAAGAGATAGCGGCTTGAAAATTTCAGGTTAGGTTGTGCATCTGAATGCGACATTTGAGTTTGCTTATGAGCATAATCGTCTAAACAGTTTTAGAGTTATAGCCATCTGAAATTTTCTGAAATTTGATTGTTTTTGTTCCTCATTTACTCGAAGAATACAAAACCGATTGGATTCAAACATCGTTATTAGTTGTAGAATGCCAACGCGAAAATTTTTGCAGAATTTCGTGAGGATGGTAGAACTAGTAAATTTAAAAAAAAATATTTAAAAATAATTGAAAAAAATTCTATATATCATAAACTATTCGTCCGGCATGGCTGAAATTTTGGAAGAGCCTTCAGAACCTAACTCTACTGCAGAATTTCAAGTTTGAACACGATCGGATCTATATTGTTGGAAAACCGAGCAGCCTTTTGTGAGTTCGGTAGCGTAGCTGTAGCGGCAGCGGATGCGAATCGTCGTATATGTTGTCTATGGTCGTATTTTTGCGAGAACCTTCAAAAATAAAATATGAATGTCATGATGACATATTTTTGCGCGTATGTTATGGAAAAAACGTGTTATTTCATGACAAATCTATAGGAGATGATAGCCCTACATTAGTGGTCAGACCTGGTTTTGAAAGAGATCCTCCTTAGGAGGAGGCAACTAAATATTGAAGGGATTTCTATGAACAAGAGTGAATATCTTTGAGAAATAGAGAAGGCGATTCTTCTTCAAGAGATCCATGTGCCTTCAGAGGAGTATATTTGCGAGAGGGGACTTTTGAAAGGTTATGTATTATTTTTAATATGATATCGCTGACATTTTGCTGAGGGCTTCTGATCTTGTAAGGTGAGAGGCTCATTTGTGGATATTAAATCTCGTGATGGGTAGAGAGGAATTTTAGGCCAGTTTTTCTGTCACTAATGAGAATATATCTTTATGTTTCACCTCATCACCTTTAGATCTATCAATGGACATTTATTGGTTAAGAATAAGTAATTGAATATTACGGGAATTCAATTGAGTTTCATTCAATATGTTAGTAACTAAACTTATAATTTTCTTTACTTTGATTTTTTAAATATGACATTAACTCCAGTAATATTTTTCAAGAATAATTATGTATTCTTCTCTTAAAGAAGAATTGAAGGTAGACAATAATGTGTTAATTATTTCATCATTGCTTTTTATCCTGACTTCACGAAAAAAAAATTGGTTCAAGCACTGACGTGAAGTCAGGAGCTTTTGCGCGTATGTTCTATTGTCCATTCTCATGTATTGGACACTTTAAATCGAATTTACCATGGTGAATTCTATTGTCTGTTCTCCTGTATTGGACATCTTTAATCGAATTTACCATGGTGAATTCGATTAAGAGTGTCCAATACAGGAGAATAGACAATAGAATTCACCATGGTAAATTCGATTAAGGGTGTTCAATACAGGAGAATGGACAATAGAACATACGCGCAAAAGCTCCTGAATTCACGAAAAAAAATTGGTTCAAGCACTGACGTGAAAACAGAAGCTTTTGCGCGTATGTTCTATTGTCCATTCTTCTGTATTGGACACCCTTAATCGAATTTACCATGGTTAATTATGTTGTCCATTCTCCTGTATTGGACACTCTTAATTCAAATTTACCATGGTAAATTCGAATTAAGTGTCCAATACAGGAGAATGGACGACATAATTAACCATGGTAAATTCGATTAAGGGTGTCCAATACAGAAGAATGGACAATAGAACATACGCGCAAAAGCTTCTGACTTCACGTCAGTGCTTGAACCAATTTTTTTTTCGTGATTTTTTTTTAATTTTCTGGAGGCGCGGTTCTTAAAATTTTTTTTTTTCGTCATTTTTTTCAAATTTTATAGGAGTACGGTTCTTACAGAATTTTAAACACGTCTTTGTGTTGATTTTCTTCTACTAGTTACCAAGCTTCAATTCAATCGAATATTTATTTTTTGAGTTATCAAGGAAACAATATTCCAGGTGGATATAACTCGGAAACCGTTAGACCGATTATGCCCAAAAATGAACTCAACTCTCCCTTTCGGATAAGCAACCTACCCTGAAAATAGCAAGGCCCTAACTCCTTTGGTTCGAAAGTTATCGAGGAAACTCCTGTATTGGGCACTTAATTCAAATTCACCATGGTAAATTCGATTAAGAGTGTCCAATACAGCAGAATAGACAATAGAATTCACCATGGTAAATTCGATTAAAAGTGTCCAATACATGAGAATGGACAATAGAACATACGTGCAAAAGCTCCTGACTTCACGTCAGTGCTTGAACCAATTTTTTTATAATTTATTCCAATTCCAATTTATATCATAAAATATAGAGATTCAAACCGTCTCGTTCATATATTTCGAAATCGAGAGACAATCTCGATTTTTTCACCAGCCCTCTTCATTCCAATATTTCTGATGTCATATTCCTAATCTTGAATACATATCTCGAACAACATCCATTCTTAGTTTTATCAGACTCATTAAAGCAACCCCTCGCTATTTTGTTTTTCGCAATTCAATATGTGTTATCTTTGTAATACTTTGAATATTCTTATCACATTTTTTCTTGTTTACCCTCGAACAGCCTACAAATTACACGCTTTGTAGCATAGTAATTATGTTTTCATTGGGGAGATAGCTGAAATTTAAAGTTTTCCAGATACAAAAAAAGGTCATAAATTAGGTGGGCATTATGAAGGTATAACGTTATCTGGAAAACACAATCTTATAAGCTAGGGAAAATTTTTAAAAACAAAGTGTACCTACTGCGAAACCGAAGACTCAGGTGGGATGATATGAACTCTTTTGTATAATATTCTAAAAGATGTTTCAAGAAATAAGCATCTAAAAGAATTTGACTATTACAACAACACGATTTCGTGTGGCACAATGTGTAAGTAATATGATATATGTATATCATATATCATGTTAATATAATTCTGCTTGCCATGATTATATTGAGTGCTAAGCCCGACATCCTTAGAGACGCAAAAGAGTCGGGGTTTGGTATTAAATTCTTCATCTCCTATCGGGTGGTACATGGTCTTTGGGATCTGTCTAAGATCGCAAATCCTTTGAAAATTACAGATATTTAGGCAAAATGATAGCACGCTGTTCCTTAGAACATTCGCCCAAAAACGTCTATAAAAGGCGTCCAAACCTTGAATGAATAAAGAACGACACACCATTTTAAATACAATTCGATATACAGTGTGTTATTAGACATACACTATAAAATGTCTGCGGCCAGGGACGGGCCGGAGCCAAGTTATTGGGGGTGGGGGTAAACATAGAAAATTTTCCAACTCTGCATGAAGGATTACATACAAAAACTGAACTCACATATTATTTACGTTGCTAAATTCAATATAAATAAAACCTTTTTAAAATGTCACTCCACAGTGAGAAAGAGCTCAAATTGTTACCACATGGATTGCTTCATGTCATACTCCAGTCGGCGAAACTGAAATATCTAGAGAGCTACACGCTTTGGGATAACTCTATATTATGATAAATATTATTTTTTACCGGCTACACATATTGTGCCGAAAACTACTGAATATTGAATTTAAGACCACAGGAATGTGTACAAGGGTAAATGGTGTTATTCCGTGTTATCCTGTCCCTATTATACGCCTGCTTTGCATTTATCTGGTCAGTCGGTCAAATTTCTTCACATTATATAAAAATTTTTTCGGAATTATTACAACTGCTTCGAAGTTTTTTCCACTACTGTACCAGATAGCATCCCATCATTTTCCCTCAATTTCAACTCAATCTGACCATTTTTATCTGATTTACAGCAGTTTGAATAAATGTACAAAATTTCTAAGGATCATGGCCCATTTTGGTCGAAAATGTTAAAAGTTCTTGGAATGACTGGCAATTTCGCATACCGGAAAAACCATACCATCCCATCATTTTCCCTCAATTTCAACCCAATCTGAACAGTTTTATCTGATTTACAGCAGTTTGATAAATGCACAAAATTTCTAAGGATAATGGCCCATTTTGGTCGAAAATGTTAAAAGTTCTTGGAATGACTGGCAGTTTCGCATACCGGAAAAACCATACCATCCCATCATTTTCCCTCAATTTCAACCCAATCTGAACAGATTTATCTGATTTACAGCAGTTTGAATACATGCACAAAATTTCTAAGGATCATGGCCCATTTTGGTCGAAAATGTTGAAAGTTCTTGGAATGACTCCCAATTTCGCAAATCGGAAAAACCAATACCATCCCATCATGTTGCCTCAATTTCAACCCAATCATACCATTTTTATCTGATTTACAGCAGTTTGATTACTTCGAAATTTTTCCAACTGTTGAATGGTTTCTTTCTGGGTTTTCTCTCCCAAACTCTGAAAAATATCTATAAAATAAAAATTAATTATTTTGTGATTTGCTTCTGCGTAAGAAACATAAGATATTTGGCAAAAGCAATCAATTGAACAATGTTGCCTAACAAATAACAACGAAACAACATCAACGAAGAAACAACTATATCGTAACGTTTCGGAGTCTATATCAGACTCCTTCTTCAGACGCTTAACGAAAAAATCTTCAGAACTATTTTGTTGATTGTTATTCTGAGATTCACTTTAGAAATAGAGAAAAATAATCAGCTTTTTTTTCTAGATGTTTCGATAATTATATATCCGAACCATTTCGAAACGAGTGTCTTCAGGAAGCAGACACATACAAATAGATATTTGAATTTCAATTCAAACCATCAACTAAGTGTAAAAAGAGGTGTTATTAAAACACTTTACGATAGAGCTAACCTTATTTGTTCTACTCTTGATATTCGAAATAAAGAAATTGATTTCATCAAAAAATTTCTTGAAGATAATGACAATAGACAATTCATAAATATATCAATCATGAATTTAGATAGAAGAGCAAATAATCAAGTACAACAGAATAATCAACAAGAACAGCAACCCAATATGATGAATGTGATCCCTTATGTTCGTAGCCTTTCTTAAAAAATCAGAAGAATCTGTTCTAAGTTAAATATAACAACCGTCTCCAAAACACAAAATGATCTCAGGTCTTTATTAACGAAGACAAAACCCATTAATGAACACAAAAATCAAAAAACTGTGTATATAATATTCCTTGTATTTGTGGTAAATCATACACAGGAGAAACATCAAGACCACTTGAAGTAAGAAAGTCAGAGCATCAGAATAACTTGAGAAATAGAGATATACATAAATCAAAGATAGCAGAACTAGTATGTACAATCCGAGAAGATCACATGATGGATTGGAGTAATACAAGGATTCTGATGACAGAAACTGATTATTTTAGAAGGAAACTTAAGGAATCAACTTGTGTTTTATCGAACAGAGAATGCAATTTTGCAAATCGCTCAATTGGTATTGACCATATTTGGCTGAATTTATTGAAAAGGGAGGTGGAACTTGGAAATTTCTATACAAAGTAAAACTATGTTAGCTATGATTTTCAAATACTGTCAATGTGACAATTCTCGAATCTCAGAATAACAATCAACAAAATAGTTCTGAAGATTTTTTCGTTAAGCGTCTGAAGAAGGAGTCTGATATAGACTCCGAAACCTTACGATATAGTTGTTTCTTCGTTGATGTTGTTTCGTTGTTATTTGTTAGGCAACATTGTTCAATTGATTGCTTCTGACAAATATCTTATGTTTCTTACGCAGAAGCAAATCACAAAATAATTAATTTTTTATTTTATAGATATTTTTCAGAGTTTGGCAGAGAAAACCCAGAAAGAAACCATTCAATGATGAATATATACCTCGCACAGTATCCTTTAATGAATACTTTTCCACCTGTGTTGAAAATTTGCTCCGTTCAACAGTGGGGGATCATCCACGCCCTATCCCCACCTTTAGGCCCGTACCTATCTGCTGCCACCTAACTCTCAATTCTCTGCATTGCAGCCAGTTGTTTGTTCTTTCGTATTTATGAAACGCTCGAAAAATATCATTTATAAATTCATTTTCGTTCATATTATTGGAATCTATCAAATCAGACAACCAGTCGGAGGATACATCATACTGACCATACGTTGGCACTGGAAAGCGTAATAAAAGAATCTGTCTTCCGATCTGTCTCGCCTAAACCGAATATTCACCCGACATCTATCAATCTAGGCTCTGTTCAAATGGGACATGCATAATTCATGTCCTCGTCAGGAGAAAAAAAACCGCTTCTGCTGGTTTCATCACTGTGTTGTGGAATAAATGGGCTCTATATTCGCGTATTTAGAAGCGAATCGGTGAATCTTTGAAGGGTAGCGGGGCGTCAAATGAGAATCGCTCTCCGAGAGTATGAGAAATTGGATCCACAGTAATGCCCCGACAGAACTCTCATATCGTATCGGAGAAATCCCATCAGTCTTGCCGGTTCATGGCAATCAGCTTTGATGAATACTTTCATTATATTTCTCATTAGATTTGAAACGGTTATGAGGAAATCGGTGGAAATTGAGGAATACTGAAATGAACGATTTTCTGGTTATACACACGCCATATTCATCAGTCTTCAACATATCCTGGTACAGTTGGGCTGCTCATTATTTTTCAGTTTGATTCATTGATTTAGTTCTGAGATCTCTTTTGTAGTCCGACCTTGTGGTCTTTTGTGTCGCTTTGTCTCGACCTCGCTAGGGTATTTTATTTTGTTTTATTTACATAATGCAATACAGCATGGTTAAACGGGAAAATCCCATTTTCATGTGCGATCAATCTATGTAATGGTTTTAACATTCAAATCAACATATTTGTAGGATTTCAGTTGGAATTCTACTTGCATATAGTTAGAATTGGTATTCTATTTTAAGGGTGCGAGCACCGTGTTATCGATACTGCAGACGTTCTCTGGAACCTTTGTAGCCAGTAATCCATCAGCTTACCGTTAGAGGTACTATGCAGATTCTGAGAACGATGTACTTCTAAAGGGATATGAAGAATTTAAGACCGAACCCCGACTGTCTGGCGTCTCCAAGGTGGAGACTGGTTGTATAATTCCCGAAGAACGCTTGACGAGAAAGATCAACAACGGCTAGATTCCAGGAATTGCCTCAAAACCGTGGGAACGTTTCCATGAAACCGTATTGGTAAAAGGCGGGGTCTAGAGAATCGCCAATCATGGCACTAACCTGCGAGATCGAAGGCAAGCCAAGTGCGAGGGGGTAAAAACGGACTAGGTACCTTGGGTATGAGCAATCAGGGGAGTGTGTTCTGAGTAGGGAAAGACGGAAGACGTTGAAGAAGGCTCGGAAGTATGAGTTTTTATCCCTGATACTTTTTGTGGATTCTGATTTACAGTATACTGCGGTAGTTGACGAACTTCAGTAATTGCGGTAAATACTGTCAGAGTTGTAAATGTTTCTTCGGGTTGAATTGTAAATAAAGTGTGTAAATAGCAGAACAAGAGTTTTGTTGAAAATCTGAGATGTTAACCTAATCAACCCCTAGGCGATTGATATAAAAATCCTACATATTTATCAAGAGTCTTGAAGAATTGAATATCTCAGTGAACTTAATCAATTTTTCATTAACCTAACTTGAACTCAAACGGAGTGATTAAATAAGAAAAAGTAATGCCCCGACAGCATGGTTAAACGGGAAAATCTCATTTTCATGTGCGATCAATCTATGTAATGATTTCAAAATTCAAATCAACATATTTGTAGGATTTTAGTTGGAATTTCACTTGCATATAGTAGAATTGGTATTCTATTTTAAGGGTGTGAGCACCGTGATATCCATACAGCAGACGTTCTCTGGAACCTTTGTTGCCAGTATTCCATCAGCTTACCTTTAGAGGTACTATGCAGATTCTGAAAACGATGTACTCCTTAATGGATATGAAGAATTTGATACCAAACCCCGACTCTCTGGCGTCTCCGAAGAGGTCTGGGTTGTATAATTTCCATAGAGAGCTTGAAATGAAAGATCAACAACGACTAGATTCCAGGAATTGCCTCAAAACCGTGGGATAGTTCCCAAGAAACCCTATTGGTATAAGGCGGGGTGGTTCAGCCAGAGAATCACCAATCATGGCACTACCCTGTGAGATCGAAGGCTAGCCAAGTGCGGGGGGGGTAAAAACGGACTAGGTACTTTCGGTATGAGCAATCAGGGGAGTGTGTTCTGAGCAGGGAAATATGGTAGACCTTGAAAATGGTTAGGAAATACGAGTTTTATCCCTGATACTTAAATAGTTTTATTGAATTCTGATTTAGAGTATACTGCGGTACTTGACGAACTTCAGTAATTACGGAAGTAAATAATGACAGAGTTGTAAATATTTCTTCGAGTTGAATTGTAAATAAAGTGTGTAAATAGCAGTACAAGTGTTTTGTTGAAAACCTGAGGCGTTAAAGACGAATGTTAGGAAAGTAACCTAATCAACCCCTAGGCGATTGATATAAAAATCCTACATATTTATCAACAGTCTTAAAGAATGGAATAACACAGTGAACTTTATCAATCTTTCATTAAATTAACTTGAAATCAAATGGAGTGATTCAATAAGAAAAAATTGGTTCAAGCCCTGTGGACAGGAGCTTTCTGGCGCTCTTGTTCAAACAGACAAATTATATCTCCGAAAGTATTGGTTTCTCAGAGTTGAGAATTATATCAATGTGTCTTTAAGATAGAACTGCATCATAAAGGAAATTCAATTCAAATAATAGTTTATTTATCAAGATTAAATGAGCAATCTAAAAATGAAAACTGCACCATGGAAGAAATCAAATTAAAATACCTGAAATGAATTTGACTCTCTCTTATAGAATAGGATGATATATACTAGTTTGAACACAGATCATATAATAAATCATAGATAGAATAATTATAGCATTCTATGCAAACATAGAAGTACGATTCATTATTGAAATTTCGAAAAATCAGTAGCAAACTTATTTGAGATATTTATCTCCCTAACCTATTCTGAAAATTTCAACTGCCTAGCTCATTCCGTTCAAGAGTTATTGTAGAAACAAAATTTAAAAATTTTCCAATTTTTTTTTTGACATTTACGGTAGCCCGATCAATACAAAACTTCACATGCGTCTAAAGGTCATGTTTCTACAATTTGATGCTAAATTTCAGATAGATCAAGTGATCGGTTTCGGAAATATTCATAAAAAACGTTTTTAGTAAAAACGGCCATAACTCCGAAATTGCTTGATGGATTTCGCCCGTTAACGAACTCGTCTGAGATATTTTTGCTCCAAACCTACCCTGCAAATTTCAATCCTCTAACTCTTTTCGTTCGAGAGTTATCGTGTTAACGGATGGCCGGACAGAATCGATTTCGACCACGGATTCTTGATCAGTAAGCCGAACCAAATCGTTTGATACCATTTTCAGCCAAAAATTCGAAAATTACAGGCTTTTGGGAAATTGATAAGCACTATGCCCCGAGGAACCAGAGTGCCAAAAACCAAAAACGACAATTGGTTGAAGCACTGACGTGATGTCAATAGCTTTTTCGCGAATGTTCCATTGTCTATTCACGCCTGATACGAAGTAGATCGCGCCCGTAGGCACCGGCCAACCCAAAAATAGTAGCAACTTTGATGAGAAGGTAAATTTCATCAGGAGCATCTTCCACAAATCTTAGAACTTTTTTCAAATATTTTAACTTTTTTCGGACGGTACCCAATATATTGCTTCTCTAATAAAACTGAAGTGAGTTTAAAATATTTGCTCAAATCTAAGTTTCTCTTCACTTTAAGTACAGTTTTCAACATGGAATTCCTCCTTCAGGCTTGTTGTCACTTTGCTTTGAGAACAGTTTTCAAATTTCCGATATTCGGCATACTTGGCTTGAGAGTTTGCAGGTAATAAACCTAAATTCACTTCATTAGCCGCCTGCAATATGGAAGGTGGAAGATCACTATAAGAACTGTTCATTTCAACAGTGTTTATAACGTTTGCATAGGAGAGAAAAGCTTGAGGTATAAACAATCTGAGAAAAATTCTGACGTAATATACAAGTCTTTTTGCTTCATTAAATGGTTCCTGAGGATTCATCATAAATATCTATTTGTTCAAGCTGTCATACAAATATCGAGAATAATAATTGAAAAGTGGAGTTTTATATACTTGAAAGAGTCTCACATAGCATAAAATAATCACCTGTTTCTGAAATATTCATGAAATTTTTCCCGAACACCAAAAATTACAGTTTGACACTTCTTTGCCGCAAAATATTTTTCCGCACGACTCGGAAAAGAGATACTTTGGTAACCCAAATGCGTGCGGAAAAGTACTAATTAGGGCACGCTCGTATGAAAAATAAGTCATTCCCCTTACGTTGAAGAGTCCTGTCTTCTTTGGGTCGCAATATTTCTATATATTTTTCTGAACTATCTCCCTTGATCTATTACCCCAATAACAACACCCTTCGTTAAAATACCCAATAGTATAATTAGACGAAGGAAACGTATTCTCTTCGCGGCGGTTGTTTCTCCCAGAGCAACCTTCGATATGACACAATGCTCGTCTGAGTGTTATTCAATGTTGTCTTAATTGGAATCTAAGATGTATTTTAATCACAGTTCATTTAGGCTATGAGCGGGTTTCTATGGCGATTGTTGATTATATTGCGCCCGGAAACAGCACGAGTATTGCCCGCTTCGGAACTGAAAGGGATGAGGTCTTTTCGAAGTTCACTTCGAATAAATCTTCGTTGCTGTTCTGTGGCCAGGTACTTTAGAAAGGCTGCTTCCGGTAATGGATTTGAATAATTTCCAACTGAATCGATGAAAGATGTCTGACGGCGACATCGGTGCTACGAACCCTATAGCTTATGAATGAGCTGAATAGTTTATGGACTACTCATGAAAAAGAAGTTGCAAATATATCACAGAAGTTCATTAGCTCTGGAAAGTTAGTGCTAAAATGAGGTCTAGCCCCTAAAAATTGCTCTAGAGCTGGAAATCGTTTTAACCCCTTTTTGGGGTCCTGAATAACGGGTATCTGAGTTGGCGACGGTTTCTAGGATGTGCTTCAGATTTGAGGGCCTAAAAAGCGCAACATTTTGATCAGTGTTTTGCTTATAACTCGAGAAGTACGTATCCTACAGAAAATTGGATTTTGTTCCTTTTTGAAGAATATCTATCATCTACCACTAGAAAATTTTTAAAAAATTATTAAAAAATATTTTTTATGTCACTATAACCTGAGAACGAAAAAATATAGCGATTTTCAGGTAAGGTTGTGCATCTGAATGCAATATTTGAGATTGTTTATAGGCACAATCGGCGAAACGGTTTTGGAGTTATACCCATCTCAGATTTAGTTGATATTTACTCAATACCTCGAGAAATATAAAACCGATTGAATTAAAGCATGGCTATTAGTTGTAGAATGCAAACACAAAAATTCTTGCGAAATTTCGTGAGGTTCGTATCATAAGAAATTTTTTAAAAAATCATTGAAAATTATTAAAAAAAATTCTATATATCTATTCGTCCGACATGATTTGCTTCTGCGTAAGAAACACAAGATATTTGTCAGAAGCAATATCTTGTGTTTTTTAAGCAGAAGCAAATCACAAAATAATTAATTTTTATTTTATAGATATTTTTCAGAGTTTGGGAGAGAAAACCCAGTAAGAAACCTTTTCATAATGAGTATACCTCCCACAGTATCTTTTAATGATCAATTAAGACTGTCCAATACAGGAGAATGGACAATAGAACATACGTGCAAAAGCTCCTGGCTTCACGTCAGTGCTTGAACCAATTATTTTTACCAAGCTTCAATTCGATCGAGTCTATATTTTTTGAGGTATCGAGGAAATGATATTCTAGGGCATAACTCCGAAACCGATGGACCGATTATGCCCAAAAACGAACTTATCTCTCCCATTGGGATGTGCAACTCCCTATCTTCTTTCGTTCGAAAGTTATCGAGGCAACGGTCACCCATCTAGCTACTGAACTCACACAAGGCTGCTCGGATCTCCAACAATATAGATGCGATCGTGTTTAAACTTGAAACTTGGCAGAAGAGTTAGATTTTGACGGGTCTCGCATAATTTCAGCGATGTCGGACGAATGCTTTCTGATATATAGAATTTTTTCAAAAATTTTCGAGTTATACGAACCTCACGAAATATTGCAAGCATTTTCGCGTTGGCATTACTACAACTGACAACCATGCATGAATTGGATCGCTTTAATATTTTTCGAGTTATTGAGGAAATAACAACCAAATTTCAAATGGGTATAAATCCAAAACCGTTTTGCCGATTATACCTATGAACAAACTCAAAGTCCCATTCAGATGCACAACCTTCTTCTTCTTCTTCTACCGCGGTGCCGTCTCAGGCTGAACTGAGGCCTTCTGGCCCATTGTTCTCCCGCTTGACAAACTCGTGAGACTCATTCCAAAAAACACGCTGACAGGAATGCCGCGAGTTCAAAAGGAGAAGTCCCTCTCACCATAGGAATCGTAGGTGTTGGGTTGCACAACCTTACCTGAAAATTTCAAGTTGCTATCTCTTTCCGTTCTCAGGTTATCGTGACATAAATAATATTTTTGGTGCTCTGGTTCCTCGGAACAGAGTGCTTATCAATTTGCCCAAATGTCTGTAATTTTCGAATTTTTGGCTGAAAATGGTCTCAAACGATTTTGTTCGACTCACTGATCAAGAATCCGAGGTCGAAATCGATTCTGTCCGGCCGGTCCTGCCGGCCAGCCGTAGGCACGATAACTCTCGAACGAAAGGAGTTAGAAGATTGAAATTTGCAAGGTGGGTTTGGAGCGTAAATATCTCGGCTGAGTTCGTTAATGGGTGAAATCCATCAAGCGGTTTCGGAGTTATGGCCGTTTTTAATAAAAATATGTTTTATGAATATTTCCGATGGTTTCGGAGATACGAAAAAAAAAATGTTTTTCTTAGCAAATGTCAAATTCAATTTTCATTTAAGTTTCACCATAAAAATCCATTGATATGATTTTCAACTCCAACAGGCTTATACTTTCGGAGATATGATTTTTCTAAATTTCAATATGAATCGTACTTCTAAGTTTTCACAGAATGCTATAATTATTCTATCTATGCTTTATTATATGATCTATGTTCATACTCGTACATGTCATCCTGTTCATTTCAGCTATTTTAATTTGATTTCTTCCATGTTGCAGTTCTCATTCTCAGATTACTCATTTAATCTTGATAAATTAACTATTATTTGAATTGAATTTCCCTTATGATGCAGTTCTATCATATGAATACATTGATATAATTCCCAACCCTGAGAAACCAATACTTTCGGAGATATAATTTGTCTGTTTGAACCAGAGCGCCTGAAAGCTCCTGTCCACAGGGCTCGAACCAATTTTTGATAATTATTTTAAAATTTTCTAGTGGTACGATTCTCACAAAATTTCCCAAGCGTCCTTAGTTTTGCATTCTGCTCACAAGGTTTCACTTCAATCGCACTTGTATTAATTGAAAACAAAATCATTACTCGGAAACCGTTGGACCGATTATGCCCATTAACGAACTTGTCCGTCGTATTGGGAAGCGCCATCTACCCTGAAAATTTCAAGTCGCTATTCCGCTATTCGTATTTTTGATCAGGGAGTCGAATCCAATCGTTGGAGACCATTTTCGTCGAAAACATTGAAAATTACAGACTTTTAGACACTTATAAGGCACTCCGTGGCAACTAAACTTCTACCAAGCACCTTTCTTCGTTAGCTAACGAAGATCGTCTCAGGGAACACGAGCTCAAGCTGAAGGGGGATGTTCAGAAGCACCTGCCGACAGTATTTGCCGCGGAATAGAGTGTTTCACCACTGGAATCATTTGCCTGGAGAGGTAGTCATGTCGGGAAATGTCAATCTGTTCAAGGCTAGACTGGATATGTTTTTGCGAGAATGGACATTATTTATATTTTTTTTTTTTTCAGTTGTTGCTAGTACTGTTTTTTTTTCTGTTTGTATATTTTTTTTAATGAGCTTTATAGAATCTTCTCTGCTCTTATCTTCTGTAATAATAATAATGATGATTTGGGCAAAATGAAAAGGGGATGTTCCCCAGAACATACGCGCAAAAATAGGCCACGCCAACATCTCTCATAGTAAATTCGGCCTCTTTCACAGACCTCGCCACCTGTGAACTCATCGACGATCTGACCATTCCGAAAAAACAACAATCGGAACAGAAACACAAAGCAAATGAAAATATTTCTCTGCCCTATCGATGGAGTAACAGGATCCCTCCCCGCCGCCGAGTCGATAACCCAACAATTCCGTTCGCCAAATAAACCGGAGGTATCGTCAGTTAAATGAAACGAATATCTCCGTATTTATTGAAGAGAACGGCGTAATAGAGAAAGCGAAAACGTGTATTGTTTCCGGCAAACGATAGGTCATTGGAGAGTGATCGACATATCTGTAACGTGCCATCGGCCGAGTTTAGAACTTTCGATCGGATAACCAATTTGATCCCTTCTGTTCGTTTCTCGCCTGGGGGGCGAAGATTGGCGAAATTTCCTTATGGTCAATATCGTCCGTTAATATGAGGAAGAACCTTTCAGCGCGAAACGAAGGATGAAATATATCCTTTTATTACCCGGCTGGCTCTAAAGTGATAGTGTGTGTATTGATATGGAATGATGAAAAGAATTTAGATTTGTGGTGCTACGTTTGCGGGAATCATTTAAACACTTGGCCAAAACGAAATAGTTATTTATGTATCAAGGACGAAAAAATTATAGTGAACTCTGCAAATTGGTATCCGTAGTTGCTATTCAAGTCGGAGCCGAGGATAGCAAGCAGGCGACACAATAGACAGATTTTCGTCGAAGTGCATGTAACAATTTTTCGTCGACCTTCACATATTTCTATGAATTTCTGACCTCTTAAATAATTTCCCAATAGCAAATGACATATACACTTATGTTTGTCTTGAACCATAAGTTATATTATAGTATGAGTAGTATATAATATATAATCTACTAGCTGGCCGCCACGGCTTCGCGCGGTTGAAATGCTGATACTTAATATACTACAGAATTTCTTTATATACAACGTTCAAAGCATTTTTGTCGTTAGACAATACAAACATGTTTTCTTTAGAGGTTACTCTTGAAAGAGCGACATATAATTGGCCATGTGAAAAACACTCAACGCTCAAATATAAGCCTGTAGCATTGAAAGTTGGACCCTGCGATTTATTAATGGTCATTGCAAAATATATCTTTACCGGAAATTGTAGGCGTTTAAATTGGATCAGTAAATCCGATTGTATCAGAGGAATTCGGGGAATCAATACATCTATCCTGGCCGAGGCGAGCCTCACGCTCTACAGATGATTATCTGGCTCTCTCTATTCGATTTCTATCCCTATCCTGGCTGTGCCGGCCTCCCGGTCGGCACCACGGCAACCGCTATGTCCCTGCATTTTAAATCTGCAATATCTTCGAAAATATTCATTCAAATTACATGCTGTAAAGGGCCATATTGATCAATATTAAATGCACAATGCATTTAAGGTACTTTTTGTAGACCTTTTTAAGGTGTACCATACTGTACTACATTATTTTGATCTATCTCGTAGGGTTCAGCCAGCGCTTGCAATGTAAGCGCAAAAAAATATGTTTATTTACGACATCACAAAAGAAACCCCTAAATTATCAGTGTTTCTCTAACAGATTATGCATGTATTATACATATAAACCCTCTTATTGAATTACTCTATCTATTAAAAAAAACCGCATCAAAATCCTTGACGTAGTTTTAAAGATCTAAGCATACATATATGTATGCTTAGACAGACAGGCAGCGGGAAGCGACTTTGTTTTATACTATGTAGGGTTAAGGATATTTACCTAGAATAGGAAGAGTAGTGTTACAATATTAATTCATACTCAGCATTGTTTACATTTCTGTGAAAATGGTTATAATGTTCATTATTAATCAAGTTGTCAAGACTTCAACATTGTCCTCTCCACGAGATATCACAAATAAAGTTTTTAAAAAGCATCGAGTCTTTGTCAAAAACATAAATATATCATGCCGTATTTATAGTGACCACAGCGGACTTGAAAGTACTTCCTCGTCCGCAAAGTACCTGCCTTCAATAATCGTCGATTTCACGGCCGCAAATTAGTACGTAAAATGTCACTTTTCATAGAAATCGACGAAAAAAATTGTTCATTTTCAAACGTAAAAGTTCAACGCCAAGGAGGAGAAGTATTGCAATACAACAATTTTCTGGTCGCGGTGGCAGGAAAAGTGTTACTATGCAAAAGATGAATTCGTTACCATGAACAATAATACTCTAATTCAAAAATCATTTTTGGCGCTCTAGTTCCTCGGAACTGAGTACTTATCAATTTGCCCAAATGTCTGTAATTTTCGAATTTTCCGCTGAAAATGGTCTCAAACGATTTGGTTCGACTCACTGATCAAGAATCCGAGGTCGAAATCGATTCTGTACGGCCGGCCGTTAACACGATAACTCTCTAACGAAAGGAGTTAGAGTATTGAAATTTGCAAGGTCGGTTTGGAGCGTAAATATCTCGGACGAGTTCGTTAATGGGCGAAACCATCAAGTGGTTTCGGAGTTATGGCCGATTTTAGTAAAACACATTTTTTATGAATATTTCCGAAACCGATTACTCGATCTATCTGAAATTAAGCATCAAAGTGTAGAATCATGACCTTTATACGCATGTGAAGTTTTGTATTGACCAGGTTACCGCAAAGTGTAAAAAAAAAATTTTCAAAATTACAAAAAAAAATTTCTACAATAACTCTCGAACGGAATGAGCTAGGCAGTTGAAATTTTCAGAGGGTTAGGGAGATGAATATCTCGGTTGAGTTCGTTAGTGGGCAAAATAGGCCAGATGGTTTCGGAGTAACAAAAAAAAAATTTTTTTTAAGAAACAAATTTCAAATTCAATTTTTATTTTAGATCCAGTTTCACCATTGAAATCCATCGATATCATTTTCAACTCCAACAAGCTAATACTTTCAGAGATATGATTTTTCCAAATTTCAATCATGAATCGTACTTCTATGTTTTCACAGAATGCTATAATTATTATATGTAAGCTTTATTATATGATCTGTGTTCATACTCGTACATTTCATCCTGTTCTATAAGAGAGAGTCAGCTTCAGTTCAGCTATTTTAATTTGATTTCTTCCATGGTGCAGTTCTCATTCTCAGATTGCTCATTTAATCTTGATAAATAAACTATTATTTCAATTAAATTTCCTTTATGATGCAGTTCTATCATAAGAATACATTGATATAATTCCCAACTCTGAGAAACGAATACTTTCGGAGCTATAATTTGTCTCTGTGAACTACAGCGCCAGAAAGCTCCTGTCCACAGGGCTTGAACCCATTTTTATTCGTTAAAGTTACATACAATATTCAATTGGTAAATGTTGCAATTTGAAAATTAAAACCATGTTATAATGAACTGGTAGGATTCTGTCTCGGATTCTGTTCAAAAGCTGATGTCTCAATAGAGTAATCTGAGTTGCTGGTTCCAGGGAATTCGTTGACGCTCAATATCCTACCAGCGATCTCATTCTTATTTCGCAGCGAATCTTCGATGTAGCCTTCTGCTACACTACTTGACTTCCAACCTACGTGTCGTTTCAAAGACTCAATATTGGCTCCTCCTTCTATTTACAAGTAGTGTAACAGAAGTTCGCCTCAATGAATGACCTATGTATTCGTTTAGATGATTCAATTGCAAAAAAGTGGTAACCTTTCTTGGAACACTTACTATACTATGTATTCCCATCATAGCACTGAAGCATTTTGCTGATTGATATTTAAAAAAAAATGTGCTTTCGACGAAATCGTTTGGTCTTATCGCAGTGTATCTCCAATAAATATTTCGACTGTTCTCCCTAATAACTGTGAATGTTGATAAAAACCTAAGATCATTTTGTGCTTTGAAGACGGTTCTTATATTGAACTTAGAACCGATACTTCTAATTTTTTCAGAAAGGCCACGAACATAAGGGATCACGTTCAACATTCAATTGGTTGAATGTGTTCCCTTATGTTCGTGGCCTTTCTGAAAAAAATAGAAGAATCGTTTTTAAGTTCAATATAAGAACCGTCTTCAAAACACAAAATGATCTTAGGTCCTTATTAACGAAAACAAAACCCATAAATGAAAAACAAAAATAAAAAAACTGTGTATATAATATTCCTTGTATTTGTGGTAAATCATACACAGGAGAAACATCAAGACCACTAGGAG
Organism: Halyzia sedecimguttata; assembly: GCA_937662695.2. Taxonomy (NCBI): domain Eukaryota; kingdom Metazoa; phylum Arthropoda; class Insecta; order Coleoptera; family Coccinellidae; genus Halyzia; species Halyzia sedecimguttata. The sequence continues at coordinate 90,803,550 of OW569412.2, forward strand.
TAAGAAAGTCAGAGCATAAGAAACTTGAGAAATAGAGACATACAGAAATAAAAAATAGCAGAACATGTAGGTATACAATCCAAGGAAATCACATGATGGATTGGAGTAATATAAGGATTCTAGTGACAGAACCTGATTATATTAAAAGGAAACTTAAGGAGTCAACTTGTATTTTATTGAACGGAGAATGCAAATTGCTCAATTGGTATTGACCATATTTGGCTAAATTTATTGAAAAAGGAGTTTGAACTTACAAATTTCTATGCAAAGTAAAACTACTTATGTTAGCTATGATTTTCAAATACTGTCAATGTGGCAATTCTTGAATTTCACAATAACTATCAATAAAACAATTCTAAAGATTTTCATGAAGCGTCTGACGAAGGAGTCTGATATAGACTCCGAAACGCTACGATATAGTTGTTTCTTCGTTGATGTTGTTTCGTTGTTGTTCGTTAGGCAACATTGTTCAATTGATTGCTTCTGACAAATATCTTGTGTTTCTTACGGAGAAGCAAATCACAAAATAATTAATTTTTATTTTATAGATATTTTTCAGAGTTTGGGAGAGAAAACCCAGAAAGGTATATTTCAGTAATGAATATACCTTCTAAAGTATCCTTTAATGATTACGTATATAAAACAAGATCAGAACTATTACTGTGTTTCCGTATTCCAACGTCACTCAATATTATAAACCAAAAACGAAAAATACAAGCATTTTCAATCTTTCGCCAGAATTATTCATCGTCGAATTAATGGCGGAATTTCCCATCTCATCTTGCCAGTCGACTTCTCACGCCAACACCTTTATTCAGGTCGGATGGAATTACATATGGGTGAGGATGAAGTCGACAACGGAGCGACTATCAACTGAAACTTTATAAGGTATTTAAAGGGAGCGTAGCGATAGCGGACGGAGACTCCGTTAGATCATCAAAACACGTAAGGAGATCGCGGGAAAATGTTTTACGATCCCTTAGGTGTAGAACTTCATAAATATTTCCGAGGAAGAAACTTTAATGGAGGCGTCTCCGGAATATTTTTATTGATACGATATGGAGAGTGGATATTGTTTACACTTTCATAGCGTTCTTATCCTTACCGAATTTTCAAACATTAATTGGTTTTAGGTGTTGAGTTTTTATTATGGATAAAGATTTATACCTTTTCAAGTTCAATTTCGGAAAAAGTAGAACCAATTTCGGAAAAAATATTCAGTTTTACTTAGTACAATTTGCGAAATTGCTTTTCCTTTTTCCGAAATCGGTTTTACTTTTTCCGAAATTGGACTTGAAAAGGTATAGATTGCCTTTTGTAATTTGGATTACATCCCTATACAGTTTTTTGTACTTATTTAATGTCATTTATTTCGTTCGATATTGAACTCGCACAAGGGGGCGTCCATAAATTACATGAGGTGTTTTTTTAAATTTTCTCTCCCTCCCTCCCCCCATGGTGAGATGTCGTGAGATTTTATTCAACCCCCTCCCTCATCCCCCAATCTCACGTGAGATTTTTCAAAATGTGAGTTTCTTACGTAAACGCGCTGGATTGTTATTGTAAAAAGAAAAAAAAATTACTTCGTACTTTTATTTACGACTAGTAATCAATATTGCTGAGAGTTATAAGTGTAATAAAAATTTAACAATAGAATACTTAAATCGTGACTACTGTGAAAAAATGGACCAAAAAAGTGTAATTTTTTTTGTTTCAATCAGACAAAAAATTGCGTGATATTTGCCGAGACCCCCCCCCCCTCTCCAACGTAAGATTAGATGAGATTTGACTCGACCTCCTCCCCCCCTTAAACATCTCACGTAATTTATGGACGCCACCCAAGCTCCCAGGAGCTTTTGAGGGGTCACCTTGAAAGGCCTAGGATGGGCAGTATACCTAATAATATCGAATCGTAGGTGAATTAATTAAAAAAAAATGGTTCAAGCACTGAAGTGAAGTCAGGAGCTTTTGCGTGTATGTTCAATTGTCCATTCCCCTGTATTGGACATTCTTAAACGAATTGACGATGGTGAATTCGATTAACAGTGTCTAATATAGGAGAATGGACAATAGAACATACGCACAAAAGCTTCTGACTTCACGTCAGTGCTTGAGCCACATTTCTGTTTGTAATTTTTTTTAAATTTTACAATCGTTTTCATGTCGATATTCTATAACTAGCTAGCAGGCTTCAATTCGTTTTATTTTTTGAGTTATTGAGGAAATAATATTCCAGACTCCGAAACCGTTCGGAGGATTATGGCCAACAGCGAACTACTCTTCCATTTAGATGCGCAACCTACCGTGAAAATTGCAAGTCCCTATCTCCTTTCGTTCGAGAGTTATCGAGACAACGGTCACCCATCCACCTACTGGTCTCACACAAGGCTGCTCGAATCTACCATAATATAGATCCGATCGTGTTCAAACTTGGAACTTGGTAGTAGAGTAAGGTTTTGAAGGACATGTCGAATGAATAGTTTCAAATATATAGAATTTTTTTTGATGATTATCAATGATTTTTAAAAAATTTTTAGTTATACGATCCTCCCAAAATTTTTTAACAATTTTTGCGTTAGCATTTTACAACTGATAACCATGTTTGAATTGGATCGGTTTCGTATTTTTCGAGTTACTGAGGAAATAACAACCAAATTTCAGATGGGTATAACTCTGAAGCCGTTCGGCCGATTATGCTCATAAACAAACTTAGATGTCGCAGTCAGATGTACAGCACCTGTTAATTTCAGGACGCTATCTCTTTTCGTTCTCAGGTTATCGTGACATAAAAAATATTATTTAATAATTTTTTTTTAATTTTCTAATGGTACGATTCTCACAAAATTTCACGAACGTGCTTAGGTTTATATTCTGCAATTATTCATCAAGTTTCAATTCAATTGAATTTATATTGGTTGAAAACAAAATCATTACTCGGAAACCATTGGGCCGATTATGACCATTAACGAACTCGTCCGCTGTATTGCGATGCGCCACCTACCCTGAAAATTTTAAATTGATAGCTTTTTTCGTTCTCAAGTTATCGTGGCGACGGCCAGCCTACCGGCCAAACAGAATAGAATATGAGCTCGAATTCTTCATCAGGGAGTGAAATCCAAACGTTTAAGACCATTTTCAGCAAAAAATTTAGAAATTACAGACATTTGGGCAAAATGTTAACGCAATGTTCCCAAGAACATACGCGCAAAAAGAATTAATGATATAAGAAAGTTCTTTTGAATTAACGAATGATTGAATGTAAATGTTCTTCTACCTCATTGAGCTCTTGAGAGTCGTGGTCGTCATGTGTTACTACGGGTGGAGGCATATGTAATGCGCCTCTCGATGTCTTGCCATTTTTAACGGGTTATACCTAATTAGCTTGGTTTATGTATGTATGCGGTTAACGGAATTTTTCAACGTAATTTTCACCCCCTTCGAACCGTCGGATTAATCTGAAACATTGCACACATATCAAGGTCCAATGGAAATTCAATAATTTAAATAGTTTGCCCCATTACCTTTACCAGAATGTTCAGGATTTTTGATTTTTAACACTCTGTTGTGATACTGACGCATTCGCCATTTTGTAACAACATATGAATGGTGGGTTGGACACCAACCGTCCACAAAATTCAAGGCTGAACAGTTGATCATTTTCCTGGATTCTCAAGTATTTGTCGCCTGGATAATAATAATAATAATAATAATAATAATAATAATAATAATAATAATCATTCCATTGAATGTCTACATACATTGTGGAAAAAGTCATACATTTCCAAGAAACAACAATACAAAAATATTCTGAGGAGGTTACCTCAGTGTAAAAATTCATCGAGACTATAGAAACATCCCTCAATAAGAAAATATTTCAATCTTTTTTAAAATAATATTCTATTATTTGAGTTCTTTATTTCACTACTCAATTTATTATAGACCTTCATTCCCAAATACATAGGTGATTGTCTTCCTATTCTTAGTCTGAATGCAGGAACAATGAAATCATTTTGATGGCGTGTGAAATATTGGTGATAATCACTATTTTTGTCAAAAGTACTTTTATGCTCATAAATCAATGTGGCCAGTTCCAATATAAAAATTGAAGGCAATGTGAGAATTTTCAGAGATTTGAAAAATGGTCTACATGACTCTCTCTGTTTAATACCAGCCAGACATCTTATCACCCTCTTCTAACTCACAAAAACAGCTTCAACACCGGAAGAAGCACCCCAAAAAGTTACGCCATATCTTAAACTGGACGTTACCTGCGCATGGTATAATTGAACCAACTGTTCCAGCATAAGAACTCCCTTCAAATTTCTAAAAAGGAAGCAGATTGAACTGAGTTTCTTACTAAGATTCTCACAATGAGATTTCCAGTTTAGGTGCTCATCAATATCTATACCAAGAAATCTTGTATTTTTAACCCTGGTTAATTCCTTCTGATCCAAATTCAATTGTATATTGATAATCTTATTATAATTATGAAATACCATACAAATGGTTTTATTTAGATTGAGATGTAATCCATTCATTCGAAACCAACTGCATAGAACACCCAGGCTATTTTGCGAGTTCATTTCTAGAGTGGAACTGGTATTTCCTGAAACAATTGCTGTTGCATCATCGGCATATAGAAAGAGTTTGGGATCACTACCTCCTATTATGTCATTCAGATAAAGAACGAAAAGAAGTGGTCCCAAAATAGAACCCTGGGGCACCCCTATTTCTGTTGAAAGGAAGTTAGAGTTGTCAGTTTCCTGACTTGCATTTTTCACTGTGACATATTGCTTACTGTTACTGAGGTAACTGTTAATCCAATCTTCAGCTTTTCCTCGAATACCATATTTCTTTAGTTTCGCAATCAGCCTCCTGTGGTCGACAGTATCGAACGCCTTACTTAAATCACAAAAAATACCCACAGAAGGCGAACCAGCCTCTAATTGTTCTACCACATACTTCAAAAATGCATAAATAGCATCACTTGTACTGAGATTACGACGGAATCCGAATTGGTTTTTGTTGAAAATTTTATGCATATTCAAAAATCCGATCAACCTCTCAAGAAAACAATACTCGATTTTGGAAAATGTCGAAATCAATGATATTGGTCTATAATTATTCATTACCTCCTTATCACCTTTTTTATGTAAAGGGACTATTTTGGATATTTTTAATTTTTCCGGAAAAGAGCCATTGAGAAATGACATATTCACTAAAAAAGTAAGTGATTCCGAGATCTGCTTTAAACATCTTCTTATTACAAACCCAGACACATTATCAAAACCGGCCGATCGCTTAGCTTTAAGTTTTGCATTTATCAAACTGAAAAGTTCTTCCACAACATATGGCATAAGAAACATTGTGTTGTCATTTGATTTGATCTGACCTATGCATTCTGTCGAAGAAACATTAAAAGGTATATCTTCAATAGATTTTACGAAAAAATTATTGAACTTATTTGCGACAACATAACTGTTCTCATGAATGATACCATCATCATTTATTCTAAGTGTATGTGGTCTGCTTTTAGAAACATTACTTAAGTCATTCATGACAAGCCAAGCCGTTCTAACCCTGTTGGTAGAAAGTGATATCTTATTCTGATAAAAAGATTTTTTCTTATTTTTGATCAGAAGAGAGTGACAAGACTTACAATCACGATAATCCGACTGCAAACCCGGAAAACTCTTACTTAATATATAACGATCTCTCAAGCGACTACTGGACTGCACAACATCCTCATCAACCCATGACTTATTCTGCCTCCTATAAAATTTTTGCAGCGGAAAAATCTAAACCTGTATAACATGCAGCCGTGGAAGGTCTCTGGACGATTATATCAAAGAATCTCTAAATTGACAGCCAATATTGAATTATTGTCAATTCTTCTCAAAATTCGTGAAAATTCAGCTACGAGTATTTCCTAGATTATGATTAATTTTCGTGAATGTTTTGAAAGCCAGTTTTATATTACCCTTTTTAAAAATATTCTGGAGTTTGTTGTTTGTTTTCGGATGGAACGTGAAAGCCTTCTGGAAATCGATACAGAGGTTAGCTAAGTAGTAGACTACAGAATTTTTCAGATGTTCTGAAAGCTGCTATATATCTGAAATTTCTTTTAAAATAATCAGAAATACCTTTAGATACTTGAGAGTCTATCGAAGGAGCCACAGTAAGGCGAAGCAATCTCCGTGTTAATTCAAAATTTGATAAAATATTCATCGAAAATATTCCAGGTTTCCTGAAAACAGAGAATTACACCTCGCAATACGCCCATTTATTTATATATACGATATATATCTCTATCATTTCAAGTTTAAACTTGCCCGGACAGCATTTCCTGCAATCATACACAATTCGCGAACGAGAGATTTTCATCAGCTTCTGCTGCGCATACCACCCTAGTACGTACTATTAAAAGCTACTTGTTTCTAGTTGGGAAAAAGGTCACGCTGGTGTCCGTAATTAGGATGGCGTGTAGCCCGGACGTCAAATGATCAAGATGGCCCGGCATATTTGGTATTCCGGGGGCGTTTTCAAGCTGGAAACGGTAATCAGAGAGGTCTAAGCGGACGGGACGGTGAAATGGACGCTGGCTGGACGGACCGAGATCACAAGACAACCGAAAGCAAATTGGCTTCAACGTTATTTCGACTATTTCTTTTACTATCTTGGGGTTTGATGGGATGATGTGAAGGGGGGAAGTTGGCAGTTGGATATTTTACGAGTTCGACCTTATTCATTTCACTCCTATTTTATAAGTTTCCTTCGGATTGAGAAGGATGGATACGCATAATGAGGATTTTTTCCTTGATTTTATCGTTTTTTGGATACTGATACTTGGTAACGTCAGATTAATCAATACTTCATCAAAGGTTCAGAGAAACTTGATAATTTGCAAATAGGTTAATTATTTCTCATGAAAACTAAATCAATTATTTCCATTCTTGTCTACAGGGTGTTTCATGAACTGTACATTCTTTCAGTGCACTTCATATTTTCAGGAAATTGTCTTCAACTCGTCTATCATGAAAATCTGATGTATTGTTACGATATGAATATTTTTGAAACATACAGGGTGTTCCTTGAAGATATGCTAATATTCAAGGAAGTGGTTCTTTGACTTATTTTAAGAAAACAACTTCCCATGAACGTATGACCTAAAAGTCTTAACTTTTGAGATATGGGGTGAGCAAATTTCGAAAAAAAATCAGTTTTTTAATAATAACTGAGATAATATTGCAGCCATCTTTATAAAATTTGGTACATGTCTTCTATGCATCGAGGTGCATTTTGTGAGGTACACAAATTTTTATTTCCTCTAGCAGTGGCGTCCATACGGGTTTTGCATTGAATATTCTTGGAGAAATAAATACTACGGCACTGCTTTATTTGAAATGATTTTTTTTTAGATTCCCATTCATTTTTGAGCAAATTTGATGTAAAGGGTTTTCTTTGTTCGAAGCACGGTTTCCACTTAAAAAATAAAAATCGTTTATCTCAGGATCAATTCCTCAGAAATCTGATGCGGTGTGGAAATGTTTGTGCATTGACTGAAAGCAAATGAAAAGATTATATTTCCAAAATGAATGAGAATCCAAAAAATATGTTTTCTTGTCAGATGTTCTGTTCTTGATTTAAATAATTGATTTAAAATTGCTTCATATTGCAGTACCAAAATTTTATCACCCTGTATCTTAAAAGTTAATACTTTTAGGACATAAGTTCATAGGAAGTTATTTTCTTTAAATGAGTCAACGAATCACCCCATTGAAATTTTAGCATGTCTTCAAGGAACACCCTGTATATATTGAACAAATAAACCAGAGTGTCTGTGTTTTTAAATCGAAATACATGGAAACGAAAAAATAATTGCCAGTGAGTAAAAATATATTAATTAGGGAAAAGCCAAACAATTTCCATAGATTTTCAATTGATGAAGCAAGGAAGGAATTTTAATTTTATAATAAGAATCCTCCAACGAGTTTGACTAAACTTATTCAAGATGTTCATTCCTCAAAACTACTACGAAAATTATATTATATCAATTGAAACTGAGCCAATATTCCAGTTTAGTTTCAGAAGAAATTTTTCTTCCTTACTCCGAAACCATCAGGCCGATTTTGCCCATTAAGGAACATAACCGAGATATTCACCTCACAAACCTACTCTGCTAGCGCATTCCGTTCAAGAGTTATCGTGTCTACGGCCGGTCGTACAGAATCGATTTTGACCACGGATTCTTGATCAGTGAGTTTAAAACCATTTTCATTCAAAAATTAGAAAATTACAGACATTTGGGAAAATTAATAAGCACTCTGTTTCAAGGAAACAGAGCGCCAAAAATTAGTAACATTCAAGGATTTTATCTAATAATCTGTAACTATTGGCCCAACGTGGGGCTAGAATGATATGCTTGTTACATATTTCGATGTAAAAACAAAAATGGAAATAAGGAGTAAAATCGTATTTGGAATCGAGAAATAAGATGAATAAGAGAATGTAACAGTTATTACAAGGGAAAGCAACCAAATGCGAATGAACCAAGTATTATGGATATTTTACAAGCAATGAAAGAAATATCAGAGGAAAAAGAAGAAAACTCAAAAGGAATGAGAATAATTACCGAGAAATTGAAAGTAGAAATCAAGGAAAATTCAGAAAGAATGGAAAAGAAATTAAATCATACACACTCTGTAGATTGCTCTAAAACAAAGAGAATAACGCTTTAGGAAATGTAACCCCTAGTATTTCAGGATGAAAGCACTAGCAGAGACCAATGTTTTAGAGCAATCCATAGAGTGTGTATATTTCCATCAAAGTGGACAAGATATTTGTCAGAAGCAATGTATCGAACAATGTTGCCTAACAAACAATACCGAAACAACATCAAGGATGAAACCACTATTTCGTAACGTTTCGGAGTCTACATCAGACACCTTCGTCAGATGATAATGTGAAACTAGAACAAAATGAAAGATCAAATATAATGATAAACAATGAAGATACAGCATCTACAACAATAATGAATTTAGAAGAAGATATTATATCTACTATTTAAAAGAAGTATACAATATGAAATGAAAACCAATGAAGTATATGAAGAAGCAAACACGAAATGAAATAGAATCAATATACAGAATGTGTTAAAACAAAATAATATTATATGTGATATAAAATGTGGGAAAGTCTCGTGGACAGGAGTTTTGGCGCTCTTGTTCAAATTTTGACAATTCATCTCCGAAATTATTGGTTTCTCAGAATTGGGAATGATATCAATGGATTCTTATAATAAAACTGCATCATATAAAAAATAAATTAAAATTAAATAGGTAACGAACTTATCCGAGATATTCATTCCTCAAATCTCCTCTGAAAATTATATTAAATAAATTGAGACTTAGCCAATATTCCAGTTTTATTTTCAACGAAGACATTCTGAACCCAATTTGATAAACTTACCAAATTATACAGTATGGTGCAATTGAAAGGAATAAATTCGTTATTTCGTAAACCGGCGACTTTAAGGAAAAATCCCGAAACCCGTCGATTTTTATTCTTAAACAGGCTATTCGTAAGGAAACCATTTTATTTTTGACGTCATTTTACTTTTGACGTCATATTAAATAATAATAATAAAATATTATTAATTGTTGAAAAAAATAAAAAAGTCAATTTTTCTACATTATTGATATGGCTGAATAGGTATTTAAAAGACCTTTCAAATAATGTATTACAACACCCACCTTTCCATCTGAAAATTTTAGCGATGACGTCATCACGCTCACATAGATGACGTCAAAAATGAAAAGGTATCCTTATGAATAGCCCGTTTAAGAATAAAAATCGACGGGTTTCAGGATTTCTCCTTAAAGTCGCCGGTTTACGAAATAACGAATTAATTCCTTTCATTTGCACCATACTGTATATTTCTATCATCATATGGATTACCCAAGGGCATATAGCGGTAGGGGTAATTATAATATCCTATAATTGGTCATTTTGCATTGAATCACACTTTGTTTGTTAGAACAGAAATACATTTGAGTTGTCTGTCATAGATAGATAAGATTACATGTATGAACAGTGAACACAGACAGACAGAATTTGCATTCTGTGAAAACATAGAATGTAGTCTGAGACAATTTTCTGCAAAAAATTCGATAATAACAAAGTGCGAAATGATAGCACGCTGTTCCCCAGAACATGAGCACAAAAATTAACTGGAAATCAACATAGAATCGCACTATCTGAAAATCAAAAGGAATCAAAGTTTCACGAAACCAACCGTAAGAGTTTTAGGCATTGCTTGACAGCTCGATTGACAGCAGAATTTTTGGACGATTTTCGCGGAATTATACAAACTGACAAGAAAACTGCAGCACCCAGAAGGAGCTGTTTAAATTTTATTTTTTTTCTGGTAAAACATAGATAGTATACTATAAAAGTAACTACACCCTTGTCCACTACAGTTTTTTGTCGTCTGACATGTTTCGGAAACAAAGTTTCCATCTTCAAAGACGAAGCGTTACTGAAGCGTAACGCTTCGTCTTTGAAAATGGAAACTTTGTTTCTGAAACATATGATAGACGACAAAAACTGTAGTGGACAATAGTGTAGTTACTTTTATAGTGTTCATAATAAGTCCACAGTGAAATCAAAATAGAATATAGATAGTATAGCAAGGAGTAAATGATTAAAATCTGGAGAAAATAATCGTGAAGGTTTTTTTATGTAAACATTTTTTGTTACTTACATATTGTAGCGTGGTTTGATAATGCCCAAAATCGAAGAAGAGTAGGCACCGGACGTCGAAGGGGCAAAAATGAAGTTCAAGATCGACATCTAAGACTTATGGCTATTAGAGACCGATTTGCGACAACTCGATCTTTCGCTGATGAGTGGTCAGGAGAACAAGGCCATGCTGTAACTGTCCGAACGGTTTACCGCCGGATAAGGTCTTTTGGACTGCAGCATTATCGACCCCATCTTGTGTAACCCCTGACGGTTGAGCATCGCCCGCAATGATTACAGTGGTGCAGAGAACGTCGAAATTTGAATGTGGAACGGCATCAGGTCGTCTTTTCTGATGAATCTCGATTCTTTTTGAGTGCACATGATGGCCGAAGAAGGGTTAGACGACGTCGGGGAGAAAGACGTGAACCTCAGTTTGATATTGAGCATCTTGTACACCGGACAGTAGGCGTTAAGGTATGGGGTGCTATTGCATATGCAAGTAGGTCACCTTTAGTCTTTATTCGAGGTAGCATTACAGCGCTGCGTTACCGTCAAGAAATAGTGGAGCCATATGTTCTCCCTTACCTTAACCGGCTCGAGAATACAATATTTCAGCAAGATAATGCTCGCCCTGATGTTGCCAGAGTTATTTTAAACTTTTTTGAAGCGACCCATGTGAATCTTCTGACATGGCCGCCCAGATCCCTTAATATTTCACCCATAGAGCATCTTTGAACATCATGGGGAGAAGGCTTGGAAATTTACCCCAGACCACACGGACTTTGGAGGCTCTGATACATGAACTACAGGTAGCTTGGGATAGTATCCCTCAAGAAGACATAGACCATCTTATTGCGTCAATGCCAAAACGTGTTGGGGATAATTGCAGTGGACAAACACATTATTAACAAATTTATTACAAAACATTGTGAACCCTCTTTGCGCGTATGTTCTGGGGAACATCGCGTTATCATTTTGCCCGAATGTGAAATTTAATTCTGTGGTGCCGTCCGGCCGTCCGGCCGTTGCCACGATAACTTGAGAACGGAGAGAGCTAGCGACTTGAAATTTTCAGGGTAGGTGGCGCATCCCAATACGACGGACAAGTTTGTTAATGGGTGTAACCGGCCCAATGGTTTCCGAGTAATAATTTTGTTTTCAACCAAAATGAATCCGATCGAATTTAAACTTGGTGAATAGTTGTAGAATATAATCCTAAGCATGTTTGTGAAATTTTGTGAGAATTGTGTCACTAGAATATATTAAAAAAATTATTAAAAAATATTATTTATGACACGATAACCTGAGAACGGAAGGAGATAGCCGCTTGAAATTTTCAGGTTAGGTTGTGCATTTGAATGCGACATTTGAGTTCGTTTATAAGCATAATCGGCCAAACGGTTTTAGAGTTATAGCCATCTGAAATTTGGTTGTTTTTTGTTCCTCATTAACTCGAAAAATGCAAAACCGATTGAATTCAAACATGGATATTAGTTGTAGAATGCCAACGCAAAAATTCTTGCAGAATTTCGCGAGGATGGTATAACTAGAAAATTTCAAAATAATCATTGAAAATAATTGAAAAAAATTCTCATAAACTATTCGTCCGGCATGGCTGAAATTTTGGAAAATTTGTAATTTCAGAACCTAACTCTACTGCAGAGTTCCAAGTTTGAACACGATAGGATCCATATTGTTGGAGAACCGAGCAGCCTTTTGTGAGTTCGGTAGCTGGATGCGAATTGTCGTATGACATATGTTGTCTATGGTCGTATTTTTGCGAGAACCTTCAAAAAGATTAATGTCATGATGACATATTTTTGCGCGTATGTTCTTGGGAAAATCGTGTTATTCCATCACAAATATATGGGAGATGATAGCCCTACATTAGCGGTCAGACCTAGTTTTGAAAGAGATCCTCCTTAGGAGGAGGCACCTTACTATTGAAGGGATTTCTATGAACAAGAGTGAATATCTTTGAAGAATAGAGAAGGCGATTCTTCTTCAACAGATCCATGTGCCTTCAGAGGAGTATATTTGTGAGAGGGGACTTTTGAAAGGTTATGTATTATTTTTAATATGATATCGCTGAAATTTTGCTAAAAGCTTCAAAACTTACCTTTAAATTAACCACACTTTCTGATCTTGTAAGGTGAGAGGCACATTTGTGGATATTAAATCTCGTGAGGGGTAGAGAGGAATTTTAGGCCAGTTTTTCTATCACTAATGAGAATATATTTTTATGTTTCACCTCATCACCTTTAGATCTATCAATGGACATTTATTGGTTAAGAATAAGTAATTGAATAATACTGGAATTCAATTGAATTTCAATTCAATTTTCTTTACTTTGATTATTTAAATATGACATTAATTCCAGTAATATTTTTCAAGAATAATTATGTATTCTTCTCCTAAGGATGAATTGAAGGTAGACAATAATGTGTAAATTTTTTCATCATTGCTTTCTATCCTGACTTCACGAAAAAAAATTGGTTCAAGCACTGACGTGAAGTCAGGAGCTTTGGCGCGTATGTTCTATTGTCCATTCTCCTGTATTGAACACTCTTAATCGAATTTACCATGGTGAATTCTATTGTCCATTCTCCTGTATTGGACACTTTTAATCGAATTTACCATGGTGAATTCGATTAAGGCTGTCCCATACAGGAGAATAGACAATAGAATTCACCATGGTAAATTCGATTAAAAGTGTCCAATACAGGAGAATGGACCATAGAACATACGCGCAAAAGCTCCTAACTTCACGACAGTGCTTGAACCAATTTTTTTTCTTCAAATTTCAATAACTTACTCCATGCTATACTATCTATGTATTACCAAAGAAAATCAATATTTAAACAGCTCCTTCTGGGTGTTGCAGTTACTTTATCGGTCAGTATATATTTTACGATTTATCCGTCAATACTGACAACTCCAGGTCACAAGAATTGTTTATATTTTATGACACTTCGCGCCGAAAAAAACCAATTCCTATTGCTTAATAGAATCCCCTATCATATATTCATGACGGGACGTCATTCAAGCTGAGGCTTCCTGATAAATGGACATGAATCTCCTAGTTGTAACACCTTATCACTACGTCACTTCGATCATCTAGATAGGTACATGCATAATGAATTACCTGTGGTAGAAGTTGACAGGGTATTTCCATACCGGTTCAAGCTCCTAACCTATTTTCGTAACCACTTATTTCGAATATACCACCCCCGAATCGATAGCAGCCTCAAATGGCCCTAAATGATAAGTTTCAAGAATAAAATAAAGCGTCACATCGCCTATAATTTTAATATTCCAGGAGTCGGCCGTACTTTTTCGCCCTCTACCCTCACCGTCGCATGTTGAAAAACTGGTGTTTGTGAAAATGGAGGCAACATTATCTGCCTAGAATCTTGGATTATTAGAAGCAGGCGAAGCCTAATGCAATTATACGTAATTGATGATATTATTTCGGGAGTTCAGACGCCAATTGAGACATTCGGTATTTTGAATGACCCGGAATTATGTCATTATATCGAAACACGACCTTGTAATTTGTAATTATGGAATTAAGAGGGGTGGGGTTCGATATGAAGAATACGCTGAATTAATTCGCGTGAGGGAAATTGTTTGTTTCATTATTCCACGTAATTATTGGTTGTTCCGCGGAGAGGTTGTTTCAGTTTTGTTAAACTCGAATTTTATCACTTCGCTAGGTTTTTTTGTAACAGAATTATTGTTTACATTGTGAGAAGGGTTGGGGTTGGCGTGCACAAATGCGTATTGGGTGTGGTATTGGGATAATTGTGGCATTCATGGAAATTCCCTTCAAACACCGAAAGTTTTCGGTGCTATTACAAATGATAAATCTCGGGAATCGTAAATCATCATTAACAATTATTGGAATCGAGAATTTTCTCCAAAACCAATAGGAAGAAATTCGGGGTTCAAAGTTCAGATATTGCTTATGTTAATAAAGACCTAAGATCATTTTGTGTCTTGAAAATGGTTCTTATATTGAACTCACAAATTTCGAATTTTTGAGTTATACCGATATTTTGGTCGAAACAATTTTGTGGCCGAGTTATAGCCTGCTGAAGTCTTACTTCTCAACGAAATATCTTGATTGTTTAATCCGTTGAAAGGTAGAACCTTAATTTCCCAACAAGTCACTTAAATGGAGTTATATCACTCTTCCTCTGAGCGGCTCATATAGGAAAACCTGGTATAAATTTGGGCAGATTAAAGGAACATCATCACAGCCACAAAATCAACAAAATTAATTCGAATTATTCGAATCATTTATTAGCAGAAGGACATAAGTTTAACCTGGATTTCCAAATTCTACACAATTTGAATAAAGGTGCGCAATTCAATTATTGGGAAATGGTGGAAATAAATAAAAAAACATACGGCTAATTTAGTTAATGAACAATTAGATCTTAATTTTTCTCCGTTACTCAATATATTCAAATAGAGGTTTACAAAAGCGTCAGGAATGAATTATTGTAAATGTGTACAAAGAACTAGCAGTGTAATATTATGTAATTAATTTGAAATAAGTCTATCATGTAATTCGTTTTCAATTAGTCTCTCATGTAATTAGTTTTAAATAAGTCTATATGTCCATGTCATCTAGGTATAGGGAGATCATTACTTGTTAAGAATGCATGATGTAGGCTGATGAAGTCGCTGTTTCGACGAAACGCGTCACAATATTAAATAAATTAGTGTAAATCGTATATAATTTTTCATCGAGTTAATATGGATTTGCATCAAGTAAAAGCCGCAAGCATTAAATTATTAAAAAAATTGGTTCAAGCCCTGTGGACAGGAGCTTTGGCGCTCTTGTTCAAACTTTGACACATCATATCTCCGAAAGTATTGGTTTCTCAGAGTTGGGAATGAAATCAATGTATTCTGCATCATAAAAGAAATTCAATTCAAATAATAGTTTATTTATCAAGATTGAATGAGCAATCTGAGAATGAGAACTGCACCATGGAAGAAATCAAATTAAAATAGCTTAAATGAATTTGACTCTCTCTTATAGAACAGGATGACATGTAAGAGTATGAACAAAAATCATATAATAATTCATAGATAGAATAATTAAAGCATTCTGTGAACACATAGAAGTACGATCCATTATTGAAATTTCGAAAAATCATATCTGCGAAAGTATTGGCTTGTAATAGTTGATATTGATATCAGTGGATTTTAATGGTGAAACTGCATCATAAATAAATTGAATTTCAAAGTTAATAATTTTTTTTTTTTACTCCGAAGCCATCTGACCTATTTTGCCCAATAACGAACGTAACCGAGATATTTAACTCCCAAACATACTCTGAAAATTTCAACTCCCCAGCTTATTCTGTTCGAGAGTTATTGTAGAATCAAAATTTGAAATTGAAAAAAAAATGTTTTGACACTTTACGGCAACCCGATCAATACAGAACTTTTTGATGCTGAATTTCAGACAGATCGAGCGATCGGTTTCGGAAATATCCATAAAAAATATTTTTACTAAAAACGACCATAACTCCAAAACCGCTCAGTGGATTTTGCCCGTTAACGAACTTGTCCGAGATATTTACGCTCCAAACCTACCCTGCAAAATTCAATCCTCTAACTCCTTTCGTTTGATAGTTATCATGTTAACGGACGGGCGGCCAGACAGAATCGATTTCGAGCACGGATTCTTGATCAGTGAATCGAACCAAATCGTTCAAGACCATTTTAAGCCAAAAATTCGAAAATTACAGACATTTGGGCAAATTGATAAGCACTCCAGTCCGAGGAACAAGAGCGCCAAAAATAGAAATTATAGTTGGATGCTTCCTAGTACTTACTGTCAACTATGCTAGATATCCTCCTTTCTATATCTTCAGTTCCGTACATGCTTGCCCTATACTGGGCACTCCTTCGCTGGAAGCCAGAACCAAAGCCAGCTTCAGAATTGAGTTCAAAATCTTCTGAGATATTTTTCGCTGTTCTCGCATTCTTTGGCCGAGGGACCACCTCCGGTGTTGATTTTCTACAGGCGAGTACGAATACGGCTGTGACGATCACTATCAGTAGTATGATGGCACATGTTGAAAGGACAATGTATATTGGGGTGAGGTTCGTTGATATATTCGAGCTCGACGTTGGGGGTTGGACTTCTCCTTGATTTCTACCTGTAAAAGATTGATAAATAATAATAATAATAATAAACTTTATTGATACAAGATCAATTGGCTTACGACCGAAGTCTTCCTGCCAAATTGATAAATATTTGCTTCAAAATATTATTAATATACCGAATGTTTCACTGGGAAACGGATATACATAATCGGCTTATAAAGTGAGCCTCGTTTGTGTTATTAATGCATGTGTATCAAATATAAAAATAAATACTATTTTGAACAAAAAAAAATGGTTCAAGCACGGACGTAAAGTCAGGAGCCTTTACGCGCATGTTCTATTGTCTACTTCCCTCTATTGGACACCCTTTATCGAATGTAACATCCATATATACCGTTTTCTCTAAGTTTATAATACATATATGAATTCATTAAATACCATTTTAATGACATATGTCAGTAACGAGAAAATCAATGATCACAATATTTTTCCGCGTATGTTCTGGGGATCATCGCGTTATAGTTTTGCCCAAATGTCTGTAACTTTCGATTTTTTTTACGGAAATGGTCTCAAACGATTTAGTTCGATTCCCCAATGAAGAATTCGAGGTCAAATTTGATTCTGTCCGGCCGGCCGTCCGGCCGTTGCCACGATAACTTAAGAACGAAAAAAGCTAGCGACTTGAAATTTTCAGGGTGTGTGGCGCATCCCAATACGACGGACAAGTTCGTTAATGGGCATAATCGGCCCAGTGGTTTCCGAGTAATAATTTTGTTTTCAACCAATATAAATCCGATCGAATTGAAACTTGGTGAGTAGTTGTAGAATATGAACCTTAGCACGTAAGTGAAATTTTGTGCGGATCGTATGGCTGGAAAATTATTAAAAAATTATTAAAAAATATTTTTGTTGTCACGATAACTTGAGAACGGAAAGAGATAGCGGCTGGAAGTTTTCAGGTTAGAATGTGCATCAGAAGGCAACATTTCAGTTTGTTTATGGGCATAATCGGCCAAACGATTTTAGAGTTATAGCAATCTGAAATTTGGTTGTTTTTTGTTGCTCATTAACTCGAAAAATACTGAACCGATTGAATCCAACTATGGTTATTAGTTGTAGAATTTCAACGCGAAAATTCTTGCAAAATTTCGTGAGGATAGTATTTGTAGAAAATTTAAAAAAAATCATTGATAATTGAAAAAAAAAATTCTATATATCAGTAACTATTCGTTTGAAATTGCTGAAATTTTGCGAGAGCCTTCATAACCTAACTCCACTACCAAGTTTCAAGTTTTAACACGATCGGTTAAATATTGTTGGAGATTCGAACATTCTTGTGTGAGTTCAGTAGATGGGTGACCGTTGCCTCGATAACTTTCGAACGAAAGGAGATAGGGACTTGCAATTTTCAGGGTAGGTTGCGTATCCGAAACGGAGAGTTGAGTTCGTTTTTGGGCATAATCGGTTGAATGGTTTCCGAGTTATACTCACCTGGAATATTATTTCCTTGATAACAGAAAAAATTAATATTCGATCGAATTGAAGCTTGGTAACTAGTAGTAGAAAATCATCATAAAGACGTGTTTAAAATTTTGAAAGAACCGTACCCCTAGAAAATTTTAAAAAAATGACGGAAAAAAAAATTAAGAACCGTACCCCTAGAAAATTTCAAAAAAATCACAAAAAAAAAATTGGTTCAAGCACTGACGTGAAGTCAGAAGCTTTTACGCGTATGTTATATTGTCCATTCTTCTGTATTGGACACCCTTAATCGAATTTACCATGGTAAATTATGTTGTCCATTCTCCTGTATTGGACACTTAATTCGAATTTAGCATGGTAAATTCGACACAAAATTTCTCACAAAATTTCACAATCGTCTTTTTGTCAGTATTCTCCAACTAGCTACCAAGTTTCAAATCGATCGGATCTGTATTGGTTGATGACAAAATTAACACTCGGAAACCGTTGGGCAGATTATAGCCATTAACGAATTTATCCATCGTATTTGGACGCTCCATGCACCTGCCCTGAAAATTTCAAGTCGCTATCTCTTTCCTCAAGTCATCGTAGTAAAAGCCGGACAGAATCAAATTTGACCTCGAATTCTTCTTCAGTGAGTCGGAATCGTTTGAGACTATTTTCGACAAAAAATTCGAACATTACAGATATTTGGGCAAAATGATAACTTGATGTTCCTCAGAATATGTGCGTAAGAAGTATGCTTTCGTTGATAACTGAACTAAAAAGTAGAAAATAATTTTCAATAATTCAAATAAGAATGGTGCGATAAAAAAAAACCTCACTGTAAAAAAGCTTGAGATGCTAGATGTTAATTGTTATAATATGTAATGTGAAATAGACTGTATAATCTGTTTAATGATTGGTCGAATAAAGTTATTTATTATATTATTATTATATAAATATTTCATTGAGACATATTGGTAGAAGTAGTGCTATTTTGAAATAAAATATTCAATTTTTTTAATGGCACTATTCTTAATTATTGAAAATTATTTTCCTCCTTTACGCTATCTACAAAAGCGCATACCTATTTGAATTTTTCAAACTATTATTATTTATTCCCTTTATTTAGTTCGACTAACTTTTATTCTCCAATCTCCTGTTTGCGCGCATTTTCTTTGGATCATGCAATCATTTTGTCCAAATATCTGTAATTTTAAAATTTTTTGTAGGAGCTAGTCTCAAACGATCAGATGAATTTTTAAATTGCCTTTGTATTATCACGAGAAAAATTAAAACGAAACGAACACTTCTTCTATATAATTTTTTCCAGAATGTTTCCATTTTTTCTATCTGGCACCCAAAGTAGCCATCTAAACTTAATTCCAACCACCCCGACCTCGGAATAGTTTACGGATGGACTGACTTAATCACATTTAACTACGGATTCTTAATAAGTAGTTCGAATTGATTCGTTTGAGACCATTCTCATCTCAAAGTTCTAAAATTACTGACATGTGGGCAAAATGATATCACCTTGGTGAGAGAGCGCAAAAAAGCATAATCTTTGAAACCACCTCCAAGATATATTTTAGCCAATCCTAAATCTTCATGAACACAGTAATTCCAACTCAGGTGTAAACTCAACTACCCAAAAATTTTCGCAACTTTCATCCACACCGATTCCTCCCAGAAAACTTCACGAACAAACACGGCATTTGAAAACGTTGAAAGTTTGAGGCACGTGAAAGCGTTGAGTAATTACACCAACGGCCACGTTCATGTTCTTTGAAAGCTTTTCACATTATCCCTGAAATATGCAACAAACACATTTTCATAGTGGATTTCCAAATACTATAAACGTGTATAAGTCGCCCAATGAATTTTAAATTAAATATGATTTCTATCTACTAACTAGTTGAAACCATTTATTTACACAGGACGTCCGTTCAGTAATGGAAAACATACCATATATTTGTAGAATCTATAGCTTAGACTATAGAAGAGAGAGAACGGATAACATATTCCTTGACATTGAAACCAAATGCGCACCACATAACCACAGGCTGATTTTTCCCGCTGTGGCTTTTACAGCCTTGAGCTGCACATCCTACCATTATGTGTAACACAGTTTTATATTAATACAGTCTGTACACGCTCAGATAAACACAAGAAACACACGTCCACCAAATCGTTTGGTGTCCACCAAACTGTCAAAGTTTTGGTTCCAGATCGATAGCGTTGCGTAGTGCGGCCTTCGGTATACGCTCTCTTCCCTAATCAAAGATCTATAGTCAAAGTGTGGCTCATATGATTTCTCTGATTAGATTCTAGTTTGAGTTCACTGTGGACTTACTATGAACACTACAAAAGTAACTACACTCTTGTCCACTACAGTTTTTTTCGTCTAACATGTTTCGGAAACAGTGTTTCCATCTTCAAAGACGAAGCATTCTATCAATTTCCATACTCATGTATGGGTTGACTTTTTCCCCTTAGACATACATCGATTAATGAGAATAATGAGTTGTTAAAGGGGGTAGATCATTATTGAGTAAAATATCTTTTCTCTTATACATTTCGATCCCTGCAAGTGTTCCCCCAAGTACAATTTATTGAAATCTTTCAACAATATGAATTTTCTGAAATTGATTTACCAGTTGTTAAAACGTAATTTGCAACAACAGATTTATCGATGTTGTTGTTCCGAATGTGAACAACTCTTTATACCATGTGTGAATGTTTCTTGTTGTTTGTCCGACGTAACACTTCTTGCAATCTAACCATTTAATTTTATACCGGTTGTCCCATTATACATGTTCCAATGGATTACCCCAGCCATTTCAAAAGATACAAATTAAAAATTTTATGATCTTCACTTCGTTCAAGCAACCTTCAACTGAGAAAAACAAAAATTGAAAGTCGCTCTTGGTTTGGCCGGAACTGACTCTGACTTTTTGCGCGCGTGTTCCGCAAGGAACAGCGTGCTATCATTTCGTCACAATGTCTGTATTTTTCGAATTTTTTTGTGGTCTCAAACGATTGGGTTCGACTCCCTGATGAAGAATTCGAGGTCAAATTCAATTCTGTCCGTCCGGTCCGGCCGGCCGGTCCGGCCGTTAGCACGATAACTCTCGAACGGAACAACTTAGAGCGTTGAAATTTGCAGGGTAGTTTCGTATCGTAAATATCTCGGACAAGTTCGTTAACGGGCGAAATCGACCGAGCGGTTTCGGAGTTAAGGCCGTTTTTAATAAAAACGTTTTTTATGAATATTTCCGGAACCGATCACTCGATCTTTTCGAAATTTGGCATCAGATTGTAGAATCATGACCTTTATATGCCTGCGAAGTTTTGTGTTGAACGGACGGCCCTAAAGTGGCAAAAAAAAAAATTTTGAAAATTTGAAAATTTTGTTTTCACGATAACTCGAAAAATACTGATCTGATTTAATTGAAACTCAGTAGTTAGATGCAAAAGACCAAAGCAAACACTTTTGCAAAATTTCGTGAAGATCACGTGACATGAAAAAAATAAAAAAATTTCTACTATTTTGCGGAATACTTTGCTTTTAATGCCGAAACATATGTTTTTGAGGTTCATGCTGCCCTTTCCGGGCATTTTCCGTATTGCGCATGCGCAGATGAGAAGTCCTTTAACTGCTGTAGTTTTCGTCAGAGAGGATTGGGGTTTTGGGGTGGCGGATGCTATTCCTCCATAGAATTCAGATCCCTGATGAGGGTCTGCGCATGCGCAGATCAAAGATGCGATATCTTCCGAACCACTAGTGTTGGAGAATCGGAGTTTTTTGTAAGGTGTGTTATTTTGAGAGCACTTTTAGCCGCCAGTAGATTGCGCATGCGCAGAAGAGAAGTGACTGTTTTTGGGTTGGATGGGTTATGTTGGGAGTGCTGAGTCGATATTATGAGGTTTTAAAAGAATATTCATAGCAATTCATTGCAAGGACAAGTCAGTTTGGGGGATGTAGCGTTGTTTCCGAGTTAAAGTGTCCGTACCGTGGCCCTGGGGCTAATTTTGAAATTGATGTTACCCCTTCCAGGCATTTTTCGTTATTCGCATGAGCAGACCATCAGTGATTTAACTGGTGGTGTTTTCGTCAGAGAGGATTAGGGTTTTGGGGTGGCGGATGCTATTCCTCCATAGAATCCCCTGTTGAGGGTCTGCGTATGCGTGGATTAAAGATGTGATATCTCCTGAACCACTAGTGTTGGAGAATCGGAGTTTTTTGTAAGGTGTGTTATTTTGAGAGGACTTTTAGCCGCGAGTAGATTGCGCATGCGCAGAAGAGAAGTGACTGTTTTTGGGTTGGATGGGTTATGTTGGGAGTGCTGAGTCGATATTATGAGGATTTAAAAGAATATTCATAGCAATTCAGTGCAAGGACAAGTCAGTTTGGTGGATGTAGCGTTGTTTCCGAGTTAAAGTGTCCGTACCGTGGCCCTGGGGCTAATTTTGATATTGATGTTACCGCTTACAGGCATTTTTCGTTATGCGCATGAGCAGATCATCAGTGATTTAACTGGTGGTGTTTTCGTCAGAGAGGATTAGGGTTTTGGGGTGGCGGATGCTATTCCTCCATAGAATTCCCTGTTGAGGGTCTGCGCATGCGTGGATCAAAGATGTGATATCTCCTGAACCACTAGTGTTGGAGAATCGGAGTTTTTTGTAAGGTGTGTTATTTTGAGAGGACTTTTAGCCGCGAGTAGATTGCGCATGCGCAGAAGAGAAGTGACTGTTTTTGGGTTGGATGGGTTATGTTGGGAATGCTGAGTCGATATTATGAGGTTTTAAAAGAATATTCATAGCAATTCAGTGCAAGGACAAGTCAGTTTGGGGGATGCAGCGTTGTTTCAGAGTTAAAGTGTCCGTACCGTGGCCCTGGGGCTAATTTCAAAATGGATGTAACCCCTTACGGGCATTTTTCGTTATGCGCATGAGCAGACCATCAGTGATTTAACTGCTGGTGCTTTCGTCAGAGAGGATTGGGGTTTTGGGGTGGCGGATGCTTTTCCGCTATAGAATCCCCTGGTGAGGGTCTGCGCATGCGTGGATTCAAGAAATACTAGTGTTGGAGAATCGGAGTTTTTTGTGAGGTGTGTAATTTTGGGAGGACTTGCAGCCACGAGTATACTGCGCTTGCGCAGACCAGAAGTGAATGGTTTTGGGTTGTTTGGGTTATGTTGGGAGTAATGAGCCGATATTGTGAGGTTTTAAAAGAAAATTCATGTCAATTCAGTGCACGGACACAAGTCAGTTTGGGGGAAATAGCGTTGTTTCCGATTTGAAATGTCTGTATGGTGGCCCTGAGGCGAATTTATAAATAACTATATTCGGTAGATCTATATTAAAATACGTTCGGATTTGGAGAAGATGCAATTGCGTCCCTAACGGAGGACCCACAACCGAATTTTTTTCTGATCTACGGTAAAGGTAACAGCTAAACTGTATTGATAGCTATATTTGTTAAAGGAACTTGAAAAAAAAAAAAAGCACTGACGTGAAGTCATTACTCTTTGGCGCGCGTGTTCACGGTGGCTAATTTGAATTGAATGATTCAAAAATTAACAGTGCTGTATCTCAGCTGCCATCAGGATAGAGTAACAAAGTTGGAAAAGATCACAAGTGACTCTCCTTAGTCGCACAAGCTCCTAGAAGATTTGGGAGGGTCAGTATAATCCTAATCATGTTTATAGCACGCGCGCAAAAGCAGATTGACTTAACAATGAAAGAAAAAGTGTAAAAAGTCAATCTGCTTTGGCGCGCGTGCTATAAACATGATTAGGATTATACTGACCCTCCCAAATCTTCTAGGAGCTTGTGCGACTAAGGAGAGTCACTTGTGATCTTTTCCAACTTTATTACTCTATCCTGATGGCAGCTGAGATACAGCACTGTTAATTTTTGAATCATTCAATTCAAATTAGCCACCGTGAACACACGCGCCAAAGAGTAATGACTTCACGTCAGTGCTTTTTTTTTTTTATCTCAAATAGCACCCTATATATTTTTTGTAATTTTTGACGCTCTAGTTCCCCGGAACTGAGTGCTTATCAATTTGCCCAAATGTCTGTAATTTTCGAGCATTTCGATGACTAGTTCAAACAGACAAATTATATCTGGTATTGGTTTCTCAGAGTTGGGAATTATATCAATGTATTCATATGATATCACTGCATCATAAAGGAAATTCAATTCAAATAATAGTTTATTAGATAAGTAATAATAAATTACCTTGTAATCGATCAAAAATTTCCTGATCTACGTTCACCAAACTACAGAATTATGCTTTCAATATTTACGTAATATATTCAAACATTTTCGGGTGAGGTCCCCGTTGCATCGCTAAAATACGAGTATTTCAACCCCAATATTTTTGAAGTTACAATATTCCCTTCTGTCAAGTTGACATTATGAGAATTCATACATAGAATAATAATTATATCAATCTGTGAAATACGATTTACATTGAAATTTTAAAAAATCATATCTCCGAAAGTATTAGCTTGTTAGAGTTGAAAAAGATATGAATGGATTCTTATGATAAAACTGCTTATTAAAAAAAATTTGATTTGGAATTTGTTTCGTTAAAAATTTTTTTTTTTTGTTACTCCGAAACCATCTGTCCGATTTTGCCCAATAACGAACTCAGCCGAGATATTCATCCCCCAAACCTACTCTGAAAATTTCAACTCTCTAGCTCATTCCGTTCGAGAGTTATCGTGCTTACGGCCGGCCGGCCGGCTGGACCGGCCGGCCGGACAGAATGAATTTCGACCACGGATTCTTGATCAGTGAGTCAAACCAAATCGTTTAAGACCATTTCCATCGAAATATTCCAACATTACAGACATTTGGGCAAATTGATAAGCACTCAGTTCCGAGGAACTAGAGCGCCAAAAATGGTCTTAAACGATTTGGTTCGACTCACTGATCAAGAATCCGTGGTCGAAATTCATTCTGTCCGGCCGGCCGTAGGCACGATAACTCTCGAACGGAATGAGCTAGAGAGATGAAATTTTCAGAGTAGGTTTGGGGGATAAATATCTCGGCTGAGTTCGTTATTGGGCAAAATCGGACAGATGGTTTTTTTACAGAACAAATTCCAAATTAAATTTTTTTTAATAAGCAGTTTTATCATAAGAATCCATTCATATCATTTTTAACTCTAACAGGCTAATACTTTCAGAGATATGATTTTTCAAAATTTCAATGTAAATCGTATTTCACAGATTGATATAATTATTCTATGTATGAATTGTCATAATGTCAACTTGACAGAAGGGAATATTGTAACTTCAAAAATATTGGGGTTGAAATACTCGTATTTTAGCGATGCAACTGGGACCTCACCCGAAAATGTTTGAAAATATTACGTAAATATTGAAAGCATAATTCTGTAGTTCGAGAGAGGAGAAAATTTGGTGAACGTAGATCAGGAAATTTTGGATCGATTACAAGGTAATTTTTTATTATTACTTATCTTCTTTCATACATGTTTTATGGAATACCTACTATTTGTAGGTACTTTAAACCTGTTTTGGGCAATTGTCATACGAAACTTGTTTTTTTGGCGCTCTAGTTTCTCGGAACAGGGTGCTTATCAATTTGCCCAAGTGTCTGTAATTTTGGAATTTTTGGCTGAAAATGGTCTCAAACGATTTGGTTCGACTCACTGATCAAGAATCCGAGTGCGAAATCGATACTGTCCTGCCGGCCGACCGGCCTAAGCACGATAACTCTCGAACGAAAGGAGTTAGCGGATTGAAAATTGCAAGGTGGTTTTGGAGCGTAAATATCTCGGACAAGTTCGTTAATGGGCGAAATCCATCAAGGGGTTTAGGAGTTATGGCCGATTTCAGTAAAAATATTTTTTTTTAATATTTCCGAAACCGATCACTCGATCTATCTGAAATTTAGCATCAAATTGTAGAATCATGACCTTTATACGCATGTGAAGATTTGTATTGACCAGATTACCGCAAAGTGTCAAAAAAAAATTTGAAAATGTGGTGCAGTTCTCATTCTCATGATTGCACATTTAATCTTGATAAATAAACTATTATTTGAATTGAATTTCCTTTATGATGCAGTTCTATCATATGAATACATTGATATAATTCCCAACTCTGAGAAACCAATACTTTCGGAGATATAATTTGTCTGTTTGAACTAGAGCGCCAGAAAGCTCCTGTCCACAGGGCTTGAACCCATTTTTTTATTATATTCGAAATTACCTTTCCAACGATGTTTCACACTTTGTATTGTACATTTGATTCGATCGAGAAAACGTCAATGTATATTTCAAATTGAAAGAGTTGCAGTAGGCTACGATATTTTGTGTAATCTTGATTTTGACTTCAAATATCGAAATCAATAAAAAAAACCTGTTGAAATCAACTATGTAGTTTACCGGACGTTAAACAAAGAATGAATAGTAAAAGGAACAAAAAATTACAAAAAAGATGTCAAAAAATACCTATAATAACTAAAGCATATGTTCGAGATGTTGATCATCTGCTTCTACACATCTTTCAGCTCGGTGGACTAGTTCAAGCGATGTAACACTTCTCAACACCTCAGCATTAAGGGCTGTATATGCATTCCTTATTTTATTTTTTAGATCTTCCAAATCAATAGGTGGAGTCTGGTGCACACCATCTTTCAAACATCCCCAAAGGAAGAAATCTAGCGGTGTATATGGATTGGTACACAAGGATCATAAGTCGAAATCAGGATTACACAAAATATCGTAGACTACTGTAATTATTTCAATTTGAAATTTCAATTGACGTTTTGTCCCTCAAATCAAATGTATAATACAAAGTGTGATATATCGTTGGAAAGGTAATTTTGAGTAGAATGAAAAGACTCCCAAAAATACATAGAATAATGAGATAAAAAAGTCAGAGTCACTTCCGGCCAAACCGAAAGTAACTTTCACTGTTTGTTTCTCTCACAGTTGGAGCTTCCTTGAACGAATTGAAAATCATAAAATTTTCAAATTTTCATCTTTGGAAATGGCTGAGATGATCCATTAAAACATGTATACTGGGACACCCGGTATATACCCTATTTTAACATGTCCAGAGTTTCATCGAATGTGTTTCCTAGATGTGGTTTAATTTTCGTGGAAGTTTTGAAAACGTGTTTTATATTCACCTTTTTAAAAATATTCTGGAGTTTTTTGTGTGTTTTCGGATAGAACGTGAAAGAGTGGAAACCCTTTACTTTTTGCGCGTATGTTCTGGGGAACATCAAGTTAAAGTTTTGCCCAAATGTCTGTAACTTTCGAATTTTTTGACGAAAATGGTCTCAAACGATTTAGTTCGACTCCCCAATGAAGAATTCGAGGTCAAATTTGATTCTGTCCGTCCGGCCGTCCGTTGCCACGATAACTTGAGAACGAAAAGAGCTAGCGACTTGAAATTTTCAGGGTGGGTGGCGCATCCCAATACGACGGACAAGTTCGTTAATGGGCATAATCGGCCCAGTGGTTTCCGAGTAATAATTTTGTTTTCAACCAATATAAATCCGATCGAATTGAACTTGGTGAGTAGTTGTAGAATATGTACTCAAGTACGTTTGTGAAATTTTGTGCGAATCGTATGGCTAGAAAATTTTAAAAAAATTATTAAAAAATATTTTTGTTGTCACGATAACTTGGGAACGGAAAGAGATAGCGGCTTGAAGTTTCCAGGTTAGGATGTGCACCAGAACGCGACATTTCAGTTTGCTTATGAGCGTAATCGGCCAAACGGTTTTAGAGTTATAGCCATCTGAAATTTGGTTGTTTTTTGTTCCTCATTAACTCGAAAAATACTAAACCAATTGAATTCGAACATGGTAACTAGTTGTAGAATGCCAACGCAAAAATTCTCGCAAAATTTCGTGAGGATAGTATTCGTAAAAATTTTTTAAAAATCATTGAAATTTGAAAAAAAATTCTATATATCAGTAACTATTTCATTGAAATTGCCGTAAATTTGCAAGAACCTTCATAACCTAACTCTACTGTCAAGTTTCAAGTTTTAACACGATCGGTTGAATATTGTTGGAGATTCGAGCATTCTTGTGTGAGTTCAGTAGATGGGTGACCGTTGTCTCGACTTTCGAACGAAAGGAGATAAGGACTTGCAATTTTCAGGGTAGGTTGCGTATCCGAAAGGGAGAGTTGAGTTCCTTTTTGGGCATAATGGGTCAAACGGTTTCCGAGTTATACCCACCTGGAATATTATTTCCTTGATAACTCAAAACATAAATATTCGATCGAATTGAAGCTTGGTAATTAGTAGTAGAAAATCATGGACTTAATTCAAATATACCATGGTAAATTCGAATTAAGTGTTCAATACAGGAGAATGGACAACATAATTTACCATGGTAAATTCGATTAAGGGTATCCAATTCAGAAGAATGGACAATAGAACATACGCGCAAAAGCTTCTGACTTCACGTCAGTGCTTGAACCAATTTTTTAACGTTTTTTTGGCACTCATAAAAAAAGAAATTAATGAAACAACCCGTTGGAATTCACACCTTTGACAAAATGCCAAAATGTATTGCTACTTTTTTGAATTTATTTTACCCTGAAGAATATACCGGACATTATTTTCGAATCGAAAATTCGAAAGAGCAAAAGAAAAAAATATCAGAAGCAATTTTTGGTGCCAACAACCAAACAGGATTGCAAGTTTACCAAAAAGCATCAACTACTGATGTAAAAACTTTAGAATCCATTGGAATTAATATTGCAAATTGTAGTAATTGATCTTTTACCATTCATAATAAATAGTTTTGTACATAGTGTTGCATTTTAAATAAACTTTTTGGGCGTATGTTCTAGGGGAACATCGTCCTATCATTTCGTCCAAATGTCTGTAATTTTCGAATTTCGAGCTGAAAATTGGCTAATAGACTAATTCGGACTCCCTGATCACGAATCCGGTGTCAGATTTTAGGGTGCCGTCCGGCCGTAGGCACGATAACAGGAGCACCGAAGGTCCTATCGACTTCAAACTTTCAGTGTAGGTTTCTGATCAAAATGCGACGGTTAAGTTCGTTAACGGGCAAAATCGGCCGGACGGTTTAGGAGTTATAGACATTTATAATTTTGAGGTTATTTCCCTGATATTTCAGGAACTAAAGAAGATGTTGAATCGAAACTTGGTAGTCAGTTCGAGGATATAAACGCGCAACTTTTGGCAAAATTCTGTTATGATCGAAATGTTGGTAATTTTTAAAAAAATATTTCTTTTAATTTTTTCGAAAAAAAAATTTTTTTTTCGTGAACTATTCATCAGATTGCAACAAAAACTTGTACTAACGTCAATTGTAGTATTTTACAACATTGTGCAAAATTTTGGCTCTATACGATTTCAATTTCTGGAGATATAAGACAAAATGTGTCAAATTTCCTGGGTCTCTCTCAGTATTTTCATCGATTATTATATAATAATCTCAATAATATTAAGGTATTCAACATGATACTGCTTTTTTTGTTTACTGGTCAGTACGGGCCACAAGGAAGATGAACATGCGCCCAATAGCTCCTGTCCACAGGGCTTGAACCAATTTTTTGATCTCACCATCACATGTTATTCATATAGAATTTCATTATGGTACCATATAAAATTCATTATGGGACTATTGAGTGATATAACTTTGTTATTATGATATGCCATCAGATGAAAAATTTTAGAAGAGCACTGATGCGAGGCATTGGACATGCTCAAAGCTGCTTATGACTCTAATGAAAAACATTTTTTACCAATATTTCCATCATTATAGATCCGATAGAGTTTTAATCTAGAACTTGGCTATGAAATACTCTTTCGGAGGCAAAATTTCATCGATATCTAACTGGTACTTTCCGATATTTTTTTATCATCTTTTAATTATTCGATTCTCATGAAATTGTGCAAGTCTTCGTATTAGTATTTTTTTACTTAATATCGTGTTTTAATTCGATCAAATCAGTATTTTTCTAGCTATAGGGAAAACACGCAATGTCAGATGACTATACAACACCGAAACCGCTAGGCGGATTTCGCCCATTAACGAACTACACCAGTATATTTATGTCTGCATATTTCAACTCTCTAACTCATTTCGTTCGAAAGCTATCGTGCTCACGGTTCAAAATTTACCTATGATTCTATTCAGTTAGTCGAAACTAAACGTTTAGGACTATTTTCGGTTAAAAATTCGAGAGTTAAAGACATTTCAGGAAAATGATAGGAATAAGCATGTCAAAAACATAATTATACTGTTTATCTTTTGACATTAATTCAAATATCCTTTATCCGTATCCAGTTCTCCCTGCTTTCCCTGCATTGAGTGAACAAGAATATAAAATAAATTCCCTGAATCATAGTCACGCAATGGACATCAGGGACATAACACCACATACCCGGTAACGAAATTTTGTCATCTTTTCGTGAAATTCTCGCCGTATAATGCTAAACATATATCTGGGGAAAATTTGAATTTCATTTGTGATAACCGCCGGGCCCTATCCTCCTAAACAACCTACATATGTTTTGAAGTGTACAAAATTGCCGGCCGCCTCCATTATATTCTCCCTGGAGGCCCAGGGAGAGAGACAGCGGCGCAGCTAAACGGCTGTCGTTATTAGATTCTCAAAAACCAGAAGAAAATCCGTTTTTCGTGTGTGCGCCTAGCTGGGCTTAGAGCACGGTTTGGTTCCACCAGGTCCATTGTGCATTATGAAATATTTTACGGCTAATTAAATACTTTCATTAACGACGGAGCTGTTGTATTTGCGTTTAATTAAGTTCCTTGGCTGGGAATATTGTTCGGAGGGTGTGCATTACGTACTTTAGTAAACCGGGATTACATTATAGTATCCAACGAATCCGGGGAATATCTAGTTAACTCCGATGAAAGAAAATTTCGGATATCCCTGTTCAAGAGCAGGTATTCGAATTCACGATGAGATGCATCTTTCCACAAAACTTTGATATTTTCGTTTCAAAAAGGTTACATATTCTCTCTCTTAATAACTATAATAAATGCTGTAACAATATTTGGCAAGGGCTTCACACGAAAGAGAGATTTTTCTCGTCTCGTCTCGTTCCTGTCTCGGAAAAGCGAGACGAGACGGTTTGAAAAATATTATGGGCGATACCGAGACCACCCCAAGAGTCTCGTTTTTTGGTACTGTTAATTTTTTTTATGAACTTTTTATTCGAAAATTTAAGAAAGGTCTACATAGAGAACAGTATATTTTACAAAATATCAACTCTGGTGACTTTCTATGTAATATTTTATTGTAAATTAAAATGATTTTCTCACATTTGTATTTCAACTTGTTGAATATTCTTAGAATAACGTATCTCTTATCATAAATATTTATCCTTGCCGATTTTTGGCGCTTTTGTTCCTCGGAACAGAGTGCTTATCAATTTGCCCAAATGTCTCTAATTTTCGAATTTTTGGCTGAAAATGGTCTCAAACAATTTTGTTCGACTCACTGATCAAGAATCCATGGTGAAAATCGATTCTGTCTGGCCGGCTGTCCGGCCGGCCGTCCGACCATTAACACGATAACTCTCGAACGGAATGAGCTAGACAGTTGAAATTTTCAGAGTAGGTTTTGGAAATAAATATCTCGGTAATGTTATCAGACAAAATCTACAAGGTGGTTTCAGAGTAACAAAAAAAAAATAATTTTTTTTTACATTACAAATTTTGAATTCAATTTTTTTTAAGATGCATTTCACCATAAGGATCCATTGATGTCATTCTCTACTCTATCAAACTAATACTTTCGGAGACATGATTTTTCAAAATTTCAATAATTATTCTCAATTCTATATGTATTTGATTTCATATAATTATAATTTCCTGATATATATAAATCCAAGATGAGATGAGTCATAGACCTACGGTTTGGATTTGATTACGAAAATTCTTGAGAATTGACGCACAGAAGCCAAATTGAAAAAATGGGAAAGCCCTGAGGAGAGGAGCTTTGGCGCTCTTGTTCAAACATTGACAAATCATAAGTCCGAAAGTTTTGGTTTCTCCGAGTTGGGAATGATATCAATGGATTCTTACTCAATTCATTTTATTTTGTGATACAGTTCTATCATAAGATTCCATCGATATCATTCCCAACTCTGAGAAACCAATAATTTCGGAGATATAATTTGTCAAAGTTTGAACAAGAGCGCCAAAGCTCCTGTCCACAAGCCTTTCCCACATTTTTTATTTTATGTTTGAATGATTTTTTTTCAAGATCGATTATACAAACATCTTCCAGTTTGTATTCTACAACTACTCACCAAATTACAATTCGATCGGATTTATATCCGTTGAAAATAAAATTATTGCTCCTAAACCATTGGGACGATTACGCCCATTAACGAACTTGTACCTCGTATAGGGACACGCCACCTACCCTAAAAATTTCAAGTCGCTATCTCTTGCTGTTCTCAAGTTATCGTTGCAACGGACAGCTAGACAGCATCAAATTTGTCCTCGAATTCTTCATCAGGGAATCGAACGCAAATGATAAAGCGATGTTGCCCAGAACATGCGCGCAAAAATGAGGGTTGCCATTTAATCTGAGGAAGTGGTAGAAATCTGTCAATTATTTAAAAGAGTAGTTTATGGTTCACAACCTCTGTGTCTGAATTTTTATGAGCGTATCATGTTTACTTTCCCATATTAGGATAATTTTCCCTTTGAAAGAATGACTCTGTATTTTACATAATAATTTTGACATTTCTCACTTTTTGGAAAAAATGTTCGAAAAGCTGTATCTCGGGAATAGTCGGACATTTCTTGCTTTGATCTCAAATTGTATCAGATTTAGTTTACTTCATAAGTTTATAGATTATTGACTATAACCGTAAGACTCTTCTTTCGCTCCGATTTCAATCAGATATTGAGCAAGAACTGAAAATGTTTTGGCTTCTCGGCTATAACGCCGGTCGCACAGGGCTTTGGAAATTGCAAATCTAGTTTCTTACTAATGATTTAGGTCCTAAAAACATATAAATTCAGCACGATTGGACCTTTCGGCAGCACATATGTTGCATGTTGACTGTTGTTTGATGTGGATATTCCTCTATATCCATGGCACAAGGCACAACCAATCGAACAGGTAGAGAATGCATTCAAATTTTTCAGGAATGAACAAGGAACAATTAGGCATTGTATAACTTGTTCGCCGTCCCCATATACTACATATTATGGCATCTAAGTCCCTATATCAAACCAGAAACACACTGCATATTGAATTGATACGGTTATATTGCGGCATAAACTTCTGGCAAACGTTGCTAGATACATCCGAAGCCAGCAGTATAGAGCCGAGTGTTTCACCATGTTTGGAATATCTCGATCTTAACCATTCCGTTACGCAATTTGAATAATGACTAAGGCACACCAGTAACTTAATTTGTGTTAGTTGATCTTCGACAAATATTTCGGATTCCGTTCGCCTAGCTGCATTTACGACCAGGCAGTTACCGGGTGGTGGAACGTCTACAGAATTCGGGAATCAGCCCTCGGCTGTAAGTTACGGGGGGTATCCGCGTGAAATTGGGGAGCTGATTTAGTTTTCAATAGAATCGAATTTCGTTGAATTTATCGCTTTTCGGGTCTATGTTCGCCAAATTTCCGATCCTTAGGGGAGTATTGGGGACTGTGATGCAAGGAGGTTCAATTACACAAATCAGAAAAGTCTTAAGATATTTGACCAATCTAAATTGTAATACGATAAAACTGATCTGTTGAAATTGAATGGATGGTCGCGTTATGGTTTGAGATTTTGTAACATATTTCGAGTCTGAATTATAAATGTTTCATCTTATGAATCCGTATTGATTTCCCACATTTAATTTTACAATATCTTATAGAAATTATTTCATTATAATTTTGTTTAATACCATGGATGTTTCGTTTTAATTATGTGCGACCCGAATTTTCTGTGGTCTTACGAGTATTCTTTACTATCGGGGGTTTTATAATTATCTTACGTCCGAAACTTACGATCAAGTCACTTCTCCTAATGTTCCTCATAATTCCTTTGTTCTACTTGAGCTGAATTAATGGTGGTCTGAATATATCTCAACAGATTGTGCGTTTATTTTTGAATATAAACGATAGGTTTGGCGGTGAGAAATTTTAAATATCTTTTTTGGCGCTCTTGTTCCTCGGAACAGAGTGCTTATCAATTTGCCTAAATGTCTGTAATTTTCGAATTTTTGGCTGAAAATGGTATTCAACGATTTGGTTCGATTCACCGACCAAGAATCCGTGGTCGAAATCGATTCTGTCCAGCCGTCCGGCCGTCCGTTAACACGATAACTCTCGAACGAAAGGAGTTAGAGAATTGAAATTTGCAGGGTAAGTTTGGAGCGTAAATATCTCGGACGAGTTCGTTACGGGCGAAATCCATCAAGCGGTTTCGGAGTTATGGCCGTTTTTACTAAAAACGTTTTTATGAATATTTCCGAAACCGATCAGTCGATCTATCTGAAATTTAGCATCAAATTGTAGATCATGACCTTTAGACGCATGTGACGTTTTGCATTGATCGGGTTACCGTAAAGTGTAAAAAAAAATTGAAAATTTTTAAATTTTGTTTCTACAATAACTCTCGAACGGAATGAGCTAGGTAGTTGAAGTTTTCAGAGTAGGTAAGCGAGATAAATATCTCGGTTAAGTTCGCTATTGGCCTAAATAGGCGAGATAGTTTCGGAGTAACGAAAAAAAAATTTTTTTTTAACTTACATATTTCAAAATAAATTTATTTTCAAGATGCAGTTTCACCCCAAAAATTCATTGATATCATTTTCAACTCCAACAAGATAATACTTTCGGAGATATTCTTTTTCGAAATTTCAATAATGAGTCGTACTTCTTTGTTTTCACAGAATGCTATAATTATTCTATCTATGATTTATTATATGATCTGTGTTCATACTCGTATATTTCATCCTATAAGAGAGAGTCAAATTCATTTCAGGTATTTTAATTCGATTTCTTCCATGGTGCTGTTCTCATTCTCAGACTGCTCATATCTCCAAAAAGATGAATCTGATCGTGTTCAAATTTGGAACTCGGCTGTTAAGTTAGGTTTTGAAGGTTCTAGCAAGTGATTTCAGACCGATAGTTCCTAAGATATAGAATTTTTTTCGATGATTTCCGATGATTTTCTAGAGATACGATCCTTACGAAATTTCTCAAAAAATTGCACGTCAGCATTCCACAACTAATTACAATTTTTGAATAGGATCAGATTAGCATTTTTTGAGTTATTCAGGAAATAACGTTAAAATTTCAGATACGCATAACTCCGAAACCATCTGTTCGATTATGTCTATTAAGAAATTGGAATATCGCATTCGAAGGTGCAATCAACCCTAACAATTGCAAGTTACTGTATCTTTCCGTTCTCAAGCAACCATAAGTTAAAAAATATTTTTAATTTTTTTTTCTGGTTATGGGACCCTCACAAAATTTCACATACGTCTTAATGTCGATTCTAGAAACAGTTACTAAGTTTCAATTTGATCGGATCTGCATTATTTGAAAACAAAATTCATACTCGGAAACTGTTTGACAGTATTTTGTGTAGTACGGAATGTACAATGAACTATTGTAAAGTTCTATACATATTTATATAGGCAATGGAATATTCTATATTGTAAATATAATTAATAGGTATAGGAATTTTGCAGGAGGAACAAACTTATCTATAACTGAACTGTGTTTAGTATTTGTATCTCTAAAATATTTTGATTTTAACACAAAGTATCTATATTCCGTAATATATTTGTTTGTCACCGTCAGCCAGATTCCGATACGTATTAATTACCTATATTTATATCTATTATAGTACCTATAGTTCATCGTCTACAACAATATTATGCTCGATATCATGTATTGAACTGAAAAATAGTTTATTCTGCATTACACAATGATTACACGCACACAATCCTTCTTAATATTAAGCTTGTTTCTCTATTTTCATTTAATAAATTTAATAGAAATATTTTGCAGTTATATGTTTTCACAGTTAGGCTTTTTATTTTTTTAATATTTTTATTCATTGTAAGTGACTGAATATTCAGGCAATAACTATCCTTCTAAGTCTCAATGTTTATTATTATCAATGAATTAAGATAACGAGGATATAATGAACAAAACACAGCTCAATAAATATGAAAATAAGTGAGTAAGTAGGTTGGAAATGTGACTTGGTATAACAATAAATGAAAAATTGGTTGAAACTTACATTTTTAACAACTCAGAAAATCATAATTCTCGTTTAGCGTTTTTTCTATATAACACGAATTTGCCGCTTTCGAGTTGATTACGACGCGATCCCCTCATGGCATGCCGATATTGAATTGTTGGAGTGTTCTTGAGGTACCTACCTCTCTCGTGCTTCTGTTAATGATTTCAAAAGCTGTTCGCGATTTTCAAATTAGCGTATTGCATGCGTTCGCAACGGAATTTCTGTCATTCAATTCCATTTCAGTTTGTTATTATCTCAAATAATGTACCACCCGATTCATGCAGCTGAAAAAAATTCGTAATCCCTCTGAAATGTCTGCAGTTTATGTTTTGAAGTAGGTGGAATTCATGAATCGATCCCAACACCCACCGTGCGTTCTGGCTTTGCTTCTAAACTGAATTTATGTGCAAAGATTGATTTATTTCTTTCCAAGAAAATCGAGAGTCATTATGGAAAAATTATGAATTTAACGACGTGGTGTCAGGAGCTCCAGCGCGCTCGTTCATTAAATGATCAATAGATGTCAGTGATATGTAACGTTATACACTTCAAAAAGTGTTCTGTGAAAAGATCCGAATTTCGAATGGGCAAATTGATAAATTCTCAAAAAGTACTGAGGTGACGCCGGGATCTTTTGCGCATATGTTTTATTGTCTATTCACGCCTCACGCAACCTCACGAAATAAGGCATGAACCTACAAGCCGTCTTTTTTCAAGTAAAAGTTCTAGGTAAACCTCAGTAACCTTTATGCCATATTTCTATCCATTGATATAATCCTCTCGAAATTTCGCATAAATTCTTGTAAAATTTCGTGAGGGTCGTATCATTAGAAAATTTTAATTCATCATCGAAAATCATTGAAAAAAAATTTATATCAGAAATTATTCCCATAACTGGGATTTTGCGAGAGCCTTCAAAACCTAACTCTACTGCAAAGTTTCAAGTTTGAATACGATCGAATCTATATTGTTTAAGATCCGAGCAGCCTTGTGTGAGTTCAGTAGCTGGATGGGTGCACGTGGCCTCGATAACTTTCGAACGAAAGGAGATATGTATTAGAAATTATCAGGGTAGGTTGCGCATCCAAATGGGAGAGTTAAATTCGGTTTTGGTCGTAATCGACCCAAAGTTTTCAGAGTTATACCAATCTGGAATATAATTTCCACGATATCTCAAAAAATATAGAATCAATCGAATTGAAGCTTGTTATCTGATAGTGGAATATCGACATGAAGACGTGTGTGAAATTTTGTGAGGACCGTACTTCTTAGAAAATTTTAAAGAAAATTACGAAAAAAATAATTGAAAAAGCTCCTGGCTTCAGGTCAGTACTTGAACCAATTCTTTATTTTATAGCTATTTTTCAGAGATTGGAAGAGAAAACTCCATTCATCCATAATCCACCGTATTCACGAAGTAAGTCCTAACTGAGGTCCTCAGTTAAGGATAAATAAGAATCGCAACCTCAGTTAACGTATGTAACGGTGATGAAACAGGCTTGTTAAACGTTAATTTTCACGTTAACTGAGGTTGCGATTCTTAATTATCCTTAACTGAGGACCTCAGTTAGGACTTAACGGAGATTGAATGCTTTGTGAATACGGCGGAATCCCTGTTAAGTCCTACTGAGGTCCTCAGTTAAGGATAAATAAAAATTGGAACTTCAGTTAACGTATGTAACGGTGCTGCCAATCTGGCTGTGGATGTAGTTTATCTGGACTTTTCAAGGGCCTTTGACAAAGTGCCACATGGGCGCCTTTTATGTAAACTCAAACACCAGGGAATTAGAGGTGGCCTACTCAGCTGGATCGGTGCGTTTCTATCAGGTAGATCTTACAAAGTGAGGGTAGGGGATGTTTTTTCGTCTGGTGAGTGGAATTTCAAAATCAGCGTCCCTCAGGGTTCGGTTCTTGGGCCGATACTTTTTCTGTTGTACAGTTCGGATCTCCCTAGATGTTTTAAGTCCACATGTGCAATTTTCGCTGATGACACGAAACTGTATAATTTTCCACTTCTCAATGCCTCAATTCTCCAAGAAGATTTGGACAAGCTAGCTGTTTGGTGTCATGACTGGTTGCTGCCACTGAATCTTGAGAAGTGTCACATTTTGCATATAGGAAAAAATAATCCGCACGTTACCTATTTTATAGGGGGTCATCGTTTAACTCCAGTCACTGAACAACGTGATTTGGGTCTGACCTTCTCCAGTGACCTAACGTGGACTGTTCATTTTGCTTCTGTGACAGCCAAAGCCCTCAACTGACATATTTGCTGCAGAAGACTTTCCGAGGCTCGGACAGGGTGGTTTGTATGCTTCTATACGAGTCCTTCGTTCGTCCGGTCATGGAATACGCAGGATCAGCATGGTGGACTGCTCTTGTAGCGGAGATTAATTCGCTGGAATCCATCCAAAGATGGAACACAATAATCCCTTACGGATCCTCTCGACCTGATTATGAGACCCGCCTCAAACTCGCAGATATGATTTCGTTTTCTCATAGACGCGACAGGGGTGATCTCATATTCACATACAAGTCCATGAAGGGAATTTTCGGACCACAGGTACAAGCTGTATTTCAGAAGAATACCAACAATCTTCGGGGTCATGGCTGCAAGCTTGCAAAGGAGAAGTTTAGCACTACTCAAAGACAGCTACTTTTGAGCAACCGAGTGTTTGATTTATGGAATGGGCTTCCGGCTTCGGTTATGGACAGCGCATCGACAAATTCGTTCAAAAATAGCTTGGACAGTCTGAGTCGTATTCAACACCAGTTGAGCTGATTTGAAGGCATTCGATTTGATTTTTTTTGCTGACTATTTAGAGTTTACATTGAGTTTTCAGTGTTTTTATTTTCTTTTCTATGATTTGTGAACTGATGAATAGTCTGTACATTGGTCCATTTTTCGTTGTTCTTTTGGAGTTTATAATCATAAGCCTCTACTCTTATTTGTATATAAATAAATAAATAAATAAATAAATTAAACAGGCCTGTTTCACGTTAACTGAGGTTGCGATTCATATTTATCCGTAACTGAGGACCTCAGTTAGGACTTAACGGAGATTGAATGCTTTGTGAATACGGCGGAATCTCTGTTAAATCCTAAATGAGGTCATCAGTTAAGGATAAATAAGAATCGCAATCTCAGTTAACGTATATAACGGTGATGAAACAGGCCTGTTTCACGTTAATTTTCACGTTAACTGAGGTTGCGATTCTCATTTATCCTTAACTGCGGACCTCAGTTAGTACTTAACAGAGATTCCGTCGTATTCACAAAGCATTCAATTTCCGTTAAGTCCTAACTCAGTTAAGGATAAATAAGAATCGCAACCTCAGTTAACGTGAAAATTAACGTGAAACAGGCCTGTTTCATCACCGTTACATACGTTAACTGAGATTGCGATTCATATTTATCCTTTACTGAGGACCTCAGTTAGGACTTAAAGGAGATTGAATGCTTTGTCAATACGGCGGAATCTCTGTTAAGTCCTAACTGAGGTCCTCAGTTAAGGATAAATAAGAATCGCAATCTCAGTTAACGTATGTAACGATGATGAAACAGGCCTGTTTCACGTTAATTTTCACGTTAACTGAGGTTACGATTCTTATTTATCCTTTACTGAGGACCTCAGTTAAGACTTAACGAAGATTGAATGCTTTGTGAATGCGGCGGAATATCTGACAACTACTATTTAACTACTATATTTGACTCAGACCACTATGGCTCCCATATAGGGAATGTATTGGACTTCCCTTGACATTTCTTCT
This sequence comes from Halyzia sedecimguttata, assembly GCA_937662695.2. Classification (NCBI taxonomy): domain Eukaryota; kingdom Metazoa; phylum Arthropoda; class Insecta; order Coleoptera; family Coccinellidae; genus Halyzia; species Halyzia sedecimguttata. Next base: position 90,843,952 of record OW569412.2, read on the forward strand.
TCACTAAGCAGGAATATCTGAGCAAATATCAAATAGCGTGTAATTTTTGAGATCAGCTCTATACACAGTAATCAATATTGAGATTAAATTCCAACTCAAATCCAACTGTTGGTGCAACTTGATCATACATCTGTATCGTATTGTATCATTCCGAACTCTGATGAAACGCCCTCGAAACAACATATGCTCCCCAGTTGTAATATTATAGTTCAACCTTAATCAAGACGCGATATCTTCAAGGAACCGAAGCTTCTCTAGGACGTCTCCGACTGCACCAAGATTGGCTTGTAATTGAAAGGATTCTGCCCCCTCTGACATGAATCACCGTTCTAACATGACACAGACCATGAGGGGCAAATTGCGTCCTGCTCCTGGCACGTCAGTCATCCGACGTTTCAAACTCTCCAAGAGAGTTGCGAAATTAGCCACTAGACATGCACGGAACACATTCCTATATGTGAACGTCTTTCCTAATTAAATAAAACTGATCTAAGAAGATTGGCCACTTTCTGCTCCACAATATATTTCGTGAATAGAAAACGCGTTGAATAGCTGATAGGACATTAACGAAACTGAATTGGTTCCAAATTGACATTTTCAACATTCGGGATAAATCGTATAAAAACAAGAGCGCCAAAAAGCGTCTAAAGTAGCTCTTTGAATTAGGTATAGTCGAATAATTTGGAAAATAGAATATTCTAAATTCGAATTTTCTGACAACTCGCACAAGGCTGCTTAGCTCCTCCAGAAAGAAATTGGTTCAAGCCCTGGAGCTTTCTGGCGCTCTTGTTAAAACAGACAAATTATATCTCCGAAAGTATTGGTTTCTCAGAGTTGGGAATTATATCAATGGATTCCTATGATAGAACTGCATCATGAAAGAAATTTAATTTCAAAAAAAGTGTCGTTTAAAAAAATGCTTCAAAAATTATCTTTTAAAAACTAAGAGCAATCTACAATAATGCTTCAAAGATTGTCATTAAATTTATTTATCAAGATTAAAAAATGAGCAATCTGCAATGATTCAACCTCGTGGAATGGGTTGTTGCAACTTGCACTCGGTGCGTAGTTTTCACAACTCGAAATACCTAAGGAAAGTAAAATCGAAATGTCTAGAGCAAGGCTGGAGACAATCATAGCAGATTGTCCATTTATTCCTGATATTTGAGTAGGTAGAGGCTGACGAACAAATTATTTTAATAGTTCAAAATATATTAATAAAATACTATCCTCTTTTCATAATTTAAAATTTAGTAGTTCATACCACTTACACATTCTTTTCTGTATTATGGACCTTAACTCAACAAAAAATGTTTGATACATAAATGTCGATCCATATTCCAGCATTTTTTTCTAGCAACATTATGAAAATACTGTATATATGAACATGTCTAACAACTTAAGGAAGTAAAAGGTAATATAATAATAATAATAATAATAAGCTTTATTTCTTCTACAGGTAAAAAGAACCCAATTACAGAAAAAAATTACAAAAAAAAAATGTTATGCTACAAATAAACGATAATTAGTTCGTACAATTCAGGTATCTTTGCTTTATTGTTCTCAAAGTGTCATGGAAAATATCACATGTCCCACAAAAATTATTGAACAAATAACACATATGTTGCACAGGTGCTCGAAGCATACAATTATTTCTACGTGGAACTAAATAAAATAAAGGTCTAGTTCTCATGTTGGGCCTTGGTACATAAAAATTAACTTTTTCTAGCAGATATGGACAATCAACCCCAGTGGTCAACGAACAGTAATTTATTTTCATGATTCCATTATGTTCTCCTTTCATATTGCCTTCATAAACTACATCGTTGAAATGATCCAATTCTGAATCTTCTGAAACATCATCCGCAATATTTATACATAAACTATTCAATTTGTAATCAGTCATAATGATTTTCGATTTCCAAACAGTCTTGTAAATATTCACAAACTCAAGAATCCTACACTTGTTTTCCAATAGATATTTATGATTATTATGAACAGTGAACACAGACAGATTCTGTGTTCACATTCTGCGAATACATAGAACTACGATGTATTATTGAAATTTTGAAACATTATTTCTGCGAAAGTATTTGCTTGTTAGAGTTGAAAACGATATCGATGGATTCTTATGATAAAACTGCATCTTCAAAAAAGTTTATTTCGAAATATGTAATGTAAAAAAAATTTTGTACATTAAAACATCGGACCGATTCTGCCCAATAACGAACTTAACCGAGATATTTATCCCCTAAACCTACTCTGAAAATTTTCAATTGCCTATCTCATTCGGTTCGAGTGTTATCGTGTTAACGGAGGGCTGGCCGGACTGACCGGACAGAATTGATTTTGACCACGGATTCTTGATCAGTTAGTCGAACCAAATCGTTCAAGACCATTTTCATCAAAAAAAATCGAAAATTACAGACATTTGGGCAAATTGGTAAGCACTCTGTTTCGAGGAACAAGAGCGCCAAAAAGAGAAAAACATAGGGTAATTTAGTTAATGAACAATTAGATCTAAATTTTTTTCCGGTACTCAATCTATTCAAATAGAGAATCAATTTATAAAAGCGTTAGGAATGAATTATTTTAAATGGGTTCAAAGAACTAAGGCCGCTCGTACACCGGCACGACGCGACCGCAACGCTACCGCGACGATACTTTTTAACGAGGAAAATGCGTCGCGTCGCCGTATCCTTGGTGTGGGCGCTTCTATGAATTACCACGTACCGCGACTGCGAAGCGACACGAAGTCGCGGTCGCGTTGCGGTCGCGTCGTGCTGGTGTACGAGCGGCCTAACAGTGTAAGTCTCTAATGTTATTTGATTTGAATAAGTCTCTCATGTAATTAGTTTTAAATAAGACTCTCCGTCGTATTCACAAAGCATTCAATCTGCGTTAAGTCCTAACTGAGGTCCTCAGTTAAGGATAAATTTGAATCGCAACCTCATTTAATGTATTTAACTGCGGTGAAACAGGCCTGTTTCATGTTAATTTTCACTTTAACTGAGGTTGCGATTCAAATTTATCCTTAACCGAGGACCTCAGTAAGGACTTAACGGAGATTGAATGCTTTGTGAATACGGCGGTCTGTGTCCTTGTCATCTAGGTATAGGGAGATCATTACTTGTTAACAATTTAGTATGATGTAGTCTGATGAAGTCTCTATGTCGACGAAACGCGTCACAATCCTTACATAGTATAAAACAAACTCGCTTCCGCTGTCTGTTTGTTTCTATGTATGCTTAGATCTTTGAAACTACGTGATCAATTTTGATTTTTTAATAGAAAGAGTGATTCAATAGGAAGGTTTATATGTATAATACATGCATAACATATTAGAGAAACACTGATAATTTTAGAGGTTTCTAATGTGATTTCGTAAATAAACACATTTTTTTGCGCTTACATTGCAAACGCTGGCTGAACCCTACGAGATAGATCAAAATAATGTAGCACAGTAAGGTACACCTTTAAAAGGTCTACAAAAAAGTCCGCGATGGTAACGTCTATCTCTTAAGGATAACCCACAATAACCATTTATTATCCTTTACATTCTACGAGAAATAATGGCTTGATTACGAAGCTATTTCAAGCAAAACAGCATCGATCCGCATCCAATTAAGTACCTTAAGTGTATTGTGCATTTAATATTGATCGATATGACCCTTTACAGTATGTAATTCAAATGAATATTTTCGAAGATATTGCAGATTTAAAATGCAGGGATATACCGGTTGCGGTAGTACCGACCGGAAGGCGGGCACAGCCAGAATAGGGATAGAAATCGAATACAGAGAGCCAGAGAATCATCTGTAGAGCGTGAGGCTTCCCTCAGCTAGGATAGATGTATTGATTCCCCAAATTCCTCTGATACCGTCGGATTTACTGCTCCAATTTAAACGCCTACAATTTCCGGTAAAGATATATTTTGCAATGACCATTAATGAATCGAAGGGTCTAACTTTCAACGCTACAGGCTTATATTTGAGCGTTGAGTGTTTTTCACATGGCCAATTATATGTCGTTCTTTCAAGAATAACCTCTAAAGAAAACATTTTTGTATTGTCTAACGACAAAAATGCTGTGAGTATATTTAGTATCAGCATTTCAACCGTGCGAAGCCGGGGCGGGCAGCTAGTATTAAATAAATAAGTGTAAAAAGTACAAAATTTTTCATTGAGTTCACTTCAGTTGAAGTTACGCGATCTTCCTATTATGAAAACCCAACTTCAAATTCGAACATCAAAGGTAACTTTAGTAAGAGTAACTTCAATGCATTGATCCTGAAGATGGACCTAAGTAACATTCCAATTGTACCTTAAAGGAAAATGTTCTCCTATCCTCCCCGTTAATATAAATCGCATTTCTGAGTTAACATGACACAGGCACCGGCCATGTCAAGACAACGTCGGTTCCAGATTCTCCAGGAGAATTGCGAAATTAGCCACTAGACATGCACGGGACGCATTCAGTTATTGTTAGCGTCTTCCCTAATTAAATAAAGTCGATCCCCGAAGACTCACCACTTTCCGCAATATCAGACAGGGGTACCCTGATACTGGGCATGATCTCGTATGGCGTGCTGCGTCCCCTGGCGTTCTCCGCGAACACCGACACTTGGTATTCCCTGCCGGGATGCAGGCTGCGGAGCTCGAATTCCGGTAGCTCCCCCAAGAAGCGGAACGCGGGGGGCGCGTCCTCGCCCTGGTCGCTCAGCGTCGAAACGCCAGATGAAGGTGGATTAATGGGTGTTACGTCCTTAACTTCGAGGACGAACGATTGGGGTAGTCCCCCGTCTCGGCCGGGTCTGCAAATCACCCTCAGGGTGCCTTCTTCGGTAGCGTTCGTATAGATGCAATTGCGGGGTTTTTCGGGAACGCCTGAAATAGGAATGATAATATTAAATATAAAATATTATTACCTTCAACATATTCAGTTATCAACACGTAAATTCAAAATATTATAAAAAATCATCAACATGAAGGCGTAAAATTTTAAATAATATACAGGATGATTATTTGACCACTGCATTAATTTTAACCAAAGATTCCTCTCATCAAATGAAACACTTTTTTTTTACCATTTTTCCAGATTCGGCTCAGGTAAAAAGTTACAAGCGTTTAAAGATTTCACAATGTGCTAATACACTCCTGCATATAAATTATCTATGACATTGTTGGCGGACGATAATAAGGCATGGTAACGTGGTTTACAGCTTGATTCGGGATTCCAACGCTCAGGGACGGATCCATAAAAGTAGTGAAATTTCTGGAGTTTTCCATTTTAAAACATTCAATGAAGAATATCTCGAAAACGGTGCGTTTAAGGAGAAATGATGAAGAATAATATAATGATCTAAAACGATGGAATATTCTTGAAATGACTCAAGAAAAACTTTATATGCTTTCTTTATGCTAATTTCGTTTATTTTTATGAACCCACGAGCCCATAACTAGAAAACCAGTAAAAGTAGAAAATAACTAATATTTTGAAAATATGTATCATAGTTGTAGGAAACTTTACGCCAACATTCATTTTATTCGAAAAAAATGGGTTCAAGCCCTGTGGACAGGAGCTTTTGGGCGCATGTTCCTTGTGGCCCGTACTGACCAGTAAAGAAAAAAAAGCAGTATCATGTTGAATACCTTAATATTATTCTGGAACACAAATTTTCCATTACAATAATCTTCATCTAGCTTCTATTTAGTATCAATTCCTGTAGAACGTGATCATAATAAGTGTTTTCCATATAATAAAATGTGTTTGAACTTGGTATGTAGGAAATCTGACATCAATTATTGGAATTAATTGATTTGACAAACAGCCGTCAAATGAGGTAAATAGATTTTTGTGACGATTTTCTGTGACCATAAAAAAAATTAAGCATTTCATTATTGCATTTCTTGAAATAGGTACCTTTTCAAGTCGATCAACATCGTCCTTCTTTCGACGTCTAAACTATGACTTGATTCTTTATGTTTATGTCTTTGAATTTGTTTTCGGTGGAATTCAAAGAGTTCATAGAATAATCGATGAAAATACTGAGAGAGACCCAGGAAATTTGACACATTTTGTCTTATATCTCCAGAAATTGAAATCGTATAGAGCCAAAATTTTGCACAATGTTGCAAAATACTACAATTGACGTTAGTACAAGTTTTGTTGCAATCTGATGAATAGTTCACGAAAAAAAAATTTTTTTTTCGAAAAAATTAAAAGAAATATTTTTTTAAAAATTACCAACATTTTGATCATAACAGAATTTTGCCAAAAGTTGCGCGTTTATATCCTCGAACTGACTACCAAGTTTCGATTCAACATCTTCTTTAGTTCCTGAAATATCAGGGAAATAACCTCAAAATTTTAAATGTCTATAACTCCTAAACCGTCCGGCCGATTTTGCCCGTTAACGAACTTAACCGTTGCATTTTGATCAGAAACCTGCCCTGAAAGTTTGAAGTCGATAGGACCTTCGGTGCTCCTGTTATCGTGCCTACGGCCGGCCGGCCGGCCGGCCGGCCATACGGCACCCAAAAATCTGACACCGGATTCGTAATCAGGGAGTCCGAATTAGTCTATTAGCCAATTTTCAGCTCGAAATTCGAAAATTACAGACATTTGGACGAAATGATAGGACGATGTTCCCCTAGAACATACGCCCAAAAAGATGTCAAAGCTACAAAATAAAAACTGATTTTTTTTCAATATTTCAACAGCCTGTATCTTTTTACCTGAGCTGAATTTGGAAAAATGTTAAATGAAAAAAGTGTTTCATTTGATGAGAGGAATCTTTGGTTAAAATTAATGCAGTGGTCAAAGACTCACCCTGTATATTATTGTATAGGAGTTAGCAAGTAGCCGAATGCATTTTATATTGTTGTTGGGGGTAACATTGCACTATGACCTTAAGATCTATTGTGCTTCCCGTGAGAGCTTTCTTCTGCAGCTCGTCTTCCAATTCCAGCGTTCTGATGAACTCCAGTATCTGGGATGGCTTCAAGGAGGCTACGTCTTCGCTCCTGCAGATTTCTTGCCCAAAGCATCCCTTGCGTTCGTTTGAGATGGCGAGGCATTGCGTTATCAGGAGATGAGGAATTTCATCCTCCTCTCAACATAATCTGCACTAATCTCATATGCTTTCTAAGGCCACAGTGCCCTATGAGGAAACCAGTGAGGAGGTGCAGCGTGTCCTTACTGAGGTCCAAGTATTTCTAGGATCTAACACTATCAAAGTTCCGGAAGAAAGATCTCCAGAAAATACCTATTTCAGTTTCTTCTTTCATCGGAAATTCACTTTTGTAGGTGTATCTACCAACCCCACAGTAGAGATCCGGGCCAATAAAGGGGGTTTCTGATCCTTTCTTGGCAGGTGTGTTGGCCTCTTCATTTCCTTTAATTACTTCATGACCAGGAACCCAGACCAAGGAGACCCTATTGTTCTTGCTTACTTCATTGAGTTTTCTTTGGCACTGCCAGATTAGCTTGGACTCGATAACACGGGAGCTCAGAGCTTCAATAGCAGCTTGACTGTCAGAGTGGATTGCTATATCACATCTCTGATAGTTTATTTCTAGATCCATTTCCACGCATCTTTCTATTGCAAGTACTTCTGTCTGAAAGATGCTCGGATAGGAGCCTAGCGATAGTGAGCATTTGGTTCCTGGCCCATATAATGCAGTGCCAGCTCCTGTAGTGGTTGTTGAACCATCTGTGTACCATTTAATGGCATTTCTTTTAAGAACTTGGTTGGTGGATTCCCTGTCCCAGTTTTTTTTCCTAACGAGCATCGTAGTGAAGTTCTTTTCGATGCTTACTTTCTTAATCATTTCGTCACTTGGAAGGTTGGCTGATGAAATGCACCTAGTAATAGAGGAAAAGGCTTTCTGGTTTTTGCGCGTATGTTCTGGGGAACATACGCGTTATAGTTTTGCCCAAATGTCTGTAACTTTCGAATTTTTTGAAAAAAATGGTCTCAAACGACTAAGTTCGACTCCCCAATGAAGAATTCGAGGTCAAATTTGATTCTGTCCGGCCGGCCGTCCGGCCGTCCGGCCGTTGCCACGATAACTTGAGAACGAAAAGAGCCAGCGATATGAAATTTTCAGGATGGGTGGCGCATCCCAATACGACGGACAAGTTCGTTAATGGGCATAATCGGCCTAGTGGTTTCCGAGTAATAATTTTGTTTTCAACCAATATAAATCCGATCGAATTGAAACTTGGTGGGTAGTTGTAGAATATGAACCTAAGCACGTTTGTGAAATTTTGTGCGAATAGTATGGCTAGAAAATTTTAAAAAAATTATTAAAAAATATTTTTGTTGTCACGATAACTTGAGAACGGAATGAGATAGCGGCTTGAAATTTTCAGGTTAGGATGTGCACCAGAACGCGACATTTCAGTTCGTTTATGAGCATAATCGGCCAAACGGTTTTAGAGTTATAGCCATCTGAAATTTTCTGAAATTTGGTGGTTTTTTGTTCCTCATTAACTCGAAAAATACTGAACCGATTGAATTCAAACATGGTTATTAGTTGTAGAATGCCAACACGAAAATGTTTGCAAAATTTGGTGAGGATAGCATTTGTAGAAAATTTTTAATAAATCATTAAAAATAAAAAAAAAAAATTCTATATATCAGTAACTATTCGTTTGAAATTGATGAAATTTTGCAAGAGCCTTCATAACCTAACTTTACTGCTAAGTTTCAAGTTTTAATACGATCGGTTAAATATTGTTGGAGATTCGAGCATTCTTGTGCGAGTTCAGTAGATGGGTGACCGTTACCTCGATAACTTTCGAACGAAAGGAGATAGGGAATTGCAATTTTCAGGGTAGGTTGCATATCCGAAAGGGAGAATTGATTTCGTTTTTGGGCATAATCGGTCTAACGGTTCCCGAGTTATACCCACCTGGAATATTATTTCCTCGATAACTGAAAAAATAAATATTCGATCGAATTGAAGCTTGGTAACTAGTAGTAGAAAATCAACATAAAGACGTGTTCAAAATTTTGTAAGAACCGTACCACTAAAAAATTCGAAAAAAATGACGAACAAAAAAATTTTAATAACCGTACCCCTAGAAAATTTCAAAAAAAATCACGAAAAAAAAAATTGGTTCAAGCACTGACGTGAAGTCAGAAGCTTTTGCGCGTATGTTCTATTGTCCATTCTTCTGTATTGGACACCCTTAATCGAATTTACCATGGTAAATTCGATTAAGGGTGTCCAATACAGAAGAATGGACAATAGAACATACGCGCAAAAGCTTCTGACTTCACGTCAGTGCTTGTTAATACTCTCATTACCTGTTCCTTTCCTAGATATTCTGAGAATGGCTTCATGGGCCACTTTGTCTATCACTAGATGAAGTGGAGGTGTGATCGGTGATAATCTCAAGTGCCCTGTTAGGACAGGTTCCCATAGCACCAGTGATACACAGGCAGGCCTGCCTTTGTATTTTTTCGAGTGTTTTCCTCATGCTATTCTGACTTGTTTTTGTGTACCAGACTACTGCCCCATACGTGATTATGGTTCTCACAATCATGACGTACATCCATCGCAGTATCTTAGGGTTGCAGCCCCAAGTCTTACCGGCTAGATTCCTGCACGCCATTAAAGCCTTTATTGCTTTGCTAGCAGTGATTCAAACATGCCTATGACACAGAAGTTTACTATCTAGTGTTACCCCTAGATATTTAACTTCAGACTTCCATTCTATGATATCTCCGTTCAAAAGAGGGATCTCATAGCTGGAAGTTTCCTTCTCCGAGTAAACAGAATCAATGTGGTCTTGTTTGGGTTTATACTCAGCCCCACTGACAAGCACCACTGCTCGATAATTCCAGTATTCTCCAGTATCGGATTTAAACAGTACTGCGCTTATGGTGGTATGAGGATGAAGCCGTAAGCCTACAGAGAACATAATCGCTCTTGTTTTACTTGAAGGGGCGTAAAAGATGTCTCAAGGAAGCCTATAGGCTAAAAGTGTGTTTCTCGAAGTGATTGGCTGAATTATGGATTTAATTTTATGGTTGCATCAAAAATGAACTGGAAATCGACATAGAATTGAACTGATTTGGCAATTAAGAGCTTTGTGAAACCCACCGTAAGGATATTTATATCATTCACTAGAAACATATTCAATTACAGGGTATTTCTGATTTTGAAGTACATATTTCAAAGCGTAATAGGTCACACATGAACAAGTCCGAAATTGTCCCAGACAAAAATTTAAAGGGTTGCATCTATGATATACAGGGTCATGGAAGGTTTTTATCTGATATTAGATATCGACCATATCGTCTTGTTTGATGATGCCTAGACGTGTACAAAAGTAAACTCAGCTAAGAGGTAGCCAATAATTTCATCATTTTTTTTTAAGTTGAAGAAATTATTCTTTCTATGGGTAACACTTCTAATGTCACTGAATTCCTATGCATACACTCATTTATAAAACTAATCAATTTGAATAAGGATTTCAGATTTGTATGGCATGACTGGAATATCTATAGAAGTACTCTAACAAACTACAACAAATAAATAAGAAGGGCAAAGAGAGATTCCTGGAGGAGATTCTGCAGAGCGATAAACTCTACCCCGCAGAGTGCCAGACATCACAGAATCCTCTCTAGAGAACCGTCAAGAGGGCTGAAATGTATTTCTATATCCAAAGGCCTTCTTACGGACTCTGGAAAGTAGACGTTAGTCCTTGCTAGGACACACTTCCCAGATGATCTCTTACTTGATGATTTGGATAGTAGTTCTCCAGGTAAGCACTATAGGACATAAGGGGACCACTGGAGAACTGCTAAATTGATCATCAACCCTGGGATCTTGAGATGGGCGATTCGTCCGCACAAACCTTTCAAGACTCCCGGCAAGGATGGCATCTTTCCTGCTCTGCTTCAGCTGGGGAAATATGACCCCCTCACGTATCCGTTGAGGTTCAGTGTTGCCCGGAAATTTGTCCCGATCACCTGACGTAAGATTATGGTTGTGTACAATCCTAAAGTGGGAAAACTCCTGGGAAGATACTGGATCGCTACATAAGGGGCAGTGTTCTTATACTGAATCCACAGAGTCGACACCAGTATGCCTTCTACTGAGGCAGTTTTCTCACACTGAATTCACAGAGTCTAGACTAGTATGCCTTCCAGTGCTAAATCAACCGATTTGGCCCAGAAAAACTTGACAGGAAGGCTAAAGCGTTCTCTGGACCACAATTAGATAGCTCTAGTGACGTCCCTGGACATGGAGGGCGCTTTCAATGCAGCATCCATGACCCGCACCACAGAGCGTGACACTCGTAGGACGGACTTCCCACAGGAAGGAGTAGTCTTCCCTCGGCTATGGTATCTCCTGGTAAACGATCTACTGTAAATACTAGACACGCTGGATATTTATTTTTGAGCATATGTCGACGCATAAATTTTCGCCAATGCTCAATGCTCTAAGCTCATAATTGAGAAAGGGTGGGTTAGCAGATCAAGTAAGATCCTATCGGATAGCCAAATCATCTTGAAAGTCTTGGCTTCCTACAACTGCATGTCCCTGCTTGTGCAGGACTGTTGAACTGAAGTGGGAGTGCGCTTCAGGCTGCTGCTCATCTGGGTTCCGGGGCACTTGGGCATAAGAGGTAATGAGGCGGAGGTAACATTGGCGACACGAAGGCTTCCACGATGCTCTTTGGACCTGAACCAGCATGTGGCATCTGTCTCAAGGCAGCTGGGTGGAAGGACAACAGACAGTTGGACCACAAGGTTTAGGAACTCTGAAGCAACATAACTGGTCTCAGACATGCTTGTTCAACAATTGTTGGCCAATCAGCTGAAAGTCAGACTTTGGCGTGAATTATCCAGCTTAGACCTGATAATCTTAACAGCTGTGAACACGGGTCACTACACTGTGGCCTCAGAAAACACCTGATTAAGTGAGGGTTGGTTAAGGACTCTGAGTGTATACTATGCCTGGACGACGACAAGTTTATCAAGCACATCATGTGTGACAGCCCCGCTGGGGATAGGATCAGATTTGAGGAACTAGGAGTCCACAAACTGAGACTGAGAGAACTGGACATGGTCTCACCCACCATACCCATCTCCGTTATCAGTGGTGAGGCATAGATTTAGGTGTGCCACAGTAGACGGACTGATCGCAGAGTGGAGTTCGTGTACCCGAAACAACACATATCTAGTATCTTGTATCACAAATTTAGATAGCAAAACAGGTTTGTCATAACTTACGTCTTTATTTTACGTTTAAAAAGTTTAAAACCGAACTCATTGCTGGATTTCTGTTCATTTATGCACAAATGCACCTAGATGTTCAAGAGAACGTCGGTGAAGAATCTACATTTCTAACTCAAGCAGCCATCAAGGTGTCGCTACTAGAATATTTCATTTCGAAAATGTCACTATCGCACCTTCCTAGATCCGCCGCTGTAAGACTCCAATCTCATATAACCCCTACACAGATTCACGTTGTCGGAAGAAGAACCACATCAGACTCCAGGCCCATATTATGAAAACGTAATCGGGCCCGAAATCATCTGCCTTCGCGAGTACGTTCAATTCAGAGTATGGCTCCATAATCCGGAACCATAACCGGGACTGTGGCATTGCTACATTCTCCATGGTAATCTTATTAATTCAAAAAGTTTATAGCACTTGCGCATTCCGAGGGATTAAATACTTACCTTTCATAATGAAAGCATTAATAATTTCTCTATAACAGTGATAACGCCCTCGAGTACTTTCACACGCTCTTCTCCCCGTGTTGATAATAGGTTTTAAGTCTCTACGTTCTCCATTATTAAAGAAGATATAAATGTTCGCATTCAGATTCAGACATGGCGATAATTATTTTATTACTCCGTGGGTCCGTAAATTATCTTTCGAGTTTCCAAACTTTGGTCATGAAAGAAATTACCATACTTTTCATTTAAGTTCGCTTATAGTTGATAGCGGAATTTACTCGGTTGAAGTTGCCCCATATATCTGGGGTCCGTAGCGATATGTCATTATGAGTCATTTAACGTGAATGCTGAAATAAAGAGCCGGGATTTATGGCTAGGATGATCGTAGATTTTCGACCGCTTTAATTTGGACTTTACCGCAGGTTCTAGTTCAAGGATTCATGGCGAGAGATGTACACACAATGAATATAGGATTTTATTAAATGGTTTCTTTTTGGGTTGTCTCTACCAAACTGAAAAATATCTATAAAATAGAAAAATTGTTATTTTGTGAATTGTTTCTGCGTTAGAAATAGAAGATCATTTGTCAGAAGCAATGTATAAGACAATGTTGCCTGACAAACAATAACGAAACATCATCAACGATAAAACAATTATGCAGACACCAAGCGAAAATCTTCTGAATTATTTTTGGTTAATAGCTATTCTGAAATTCGAAAATTGTCACACTGGCAGTCTTTGAAGATTATAGCAACATAGTTTCACTTTGCAGAGAAATTTTCTAGTTTCAACTCCTTTTTCAATAAATTCAACCTAGTATGGTCAATTCCACTTGAGCAATTTGCAAAATTGCTTTCTCTGTTCAACAAAATACAAGTCGACTCCTGAAGTTTCCTTTTAATGTAATCAGACTCTGTCATCAGAATCTTTGTTTTACTCCAATCCATCATGTGATCTCCATTTGATTGTACATGTGATTGTACATGCAAACATATTCTGCTATATTTGATTTCTGTATGTCTCTATTTCTTAAGTTGTTCTTATGTTCCGACGTCTAGTTGTTACTTCTAGTGGTCTTGATGTTTTTTCTGTATACAATCATGTAATAATGCCCCCTATTAATTAAATACCTTTATAATTAAAACGCATAAGAATATAAATATGACTGTGTTAAGAATTGCTGATGTAGCTTTTACTGATAACGCCACGTGCGACGCTTCTCATTGTTTATAAAACTATAAATAGCCTCCCACTCAATTAGTCGAGGAGAATTAGAAAATCAGAGAATCAGAGTACGAGTCAGTAAGAACGTAATTGTATCATTTCATCCATCAATTTCTTCCGCTGTAAATAAAATCTGTTTCAATTTATAAAAACAGTGTTTTTTACCCCAAATTCATAAATGGCGACGAGCGATGTGATTAAACGCCGGTTTTCGTGAATAGATTGTGAAAAATCGTAAAAAAACAAACTTTCCGAAAAACTGTCAATTTCAATTGTTAAGGTGTTAAGTGAACTAATACGAAGATATTGTGGTAGAAAACAAGAAGCCCTGATCACTGGAGTAGCGACCGTGACGACTTCAACCCTTCAACCCTTCAACAGCGTAGAACATTGGTGAGTGAGAGCAATTCCCTTACTCCTCTTTAATTTTTTCCCCAGTTTCCTAATCTGGTCCAAAATTAGTCAACCTTTTATCCAAGTTTTGTGTGTAAAACTTGTACAAATAGTTTTTCCTAGGTTTCTTTCAAAAAACCGACTTAGATAGTTTTTCTCAGGTTTTTCTATTTTATAAAAACCGAATTAAAAAAGTTTTCCCTGTGTTTCTTATAATAAAAAACCGTGAATTTCTAAACTATAATTAATAATAATTGAAAATAATCAATATTACGTCAATTAAGCATTTTTCTGGTCATAAAACTAAAAAATCAAATCGCAAAATGGCTATGGAAAGAATAGATTTGTCAATAGCGGAGAAATTTGGCACTCTCCTACCGAAATTTTCGGGTATTGAAAATGAATTACATTCATTCATTAAAAGCTCGGAACAATATTTAATGATGTTTTTAAATGAACCGCAGATAGTTAAAGATTATTGTTTTGCTGTCGTAAAATCGAAATTAATAGATAGAGCTTTAGCAGAAGTTTCAACTTCGGATGTTCCAAATAATTGGGAACTTTTAAAACAATTTCTCTATGTAAAGTTTGGAGATCAAATTAATTTAGATGTTTTGATACATCAGTTACAGTTTCTAAGTAAAAAACCAAATGAGGATTTATTGAATTTTATAGATACTATCATTTCAATGAAAATCAGGATAAATTATAGAATAGATGCCGATATGATGCCTCATCCTGAAAAGCAATTATTCAAGACAAATGTATTGAGAATATGTAAAACGGTACTTATTTCGAATTCACCTATTGAATTAAGAACATACCTAATTACCAATAATAATTTCACATTTGACCAAACTAAAAATGCAGTAAAAGATTATATTTCTAATATGGCACAATACGATTTACTCGACAGGAGCCGTCGAAATAAAAATACTCAATCTCATCAGAATGTGAGAAATTTTCCTCAAAATAATTTTTTTCCTAATAACAGAAACAATTATCAGAATCCAAGAAATAATTTTAATCAAAATCCTTTTAATAATTATAATAATCGAAGCTTTCCGTCACGACCCATACATTTCCAACGAAGAAATGTTAGTACAAATTATCCAACTAATCGACAAGTATTCGGTACCCCTAATACAAATGATATAAATACCCCTAAACAAAATACAAATGTTTTCAAACCGAATCCTAATCAAAGAATACAAACCCCTCCAGAAAGAATGTCGATACAGACAAGAAATTACCCCCAAAAACGTGGCAATTATTCCACCCAATTTCAAATAAACCCCCAAAAGAAATTTTATACTAATAACCAGAATCCCCAAAGAAATTTTAATATGAATAATCAAAGCCCTCATTATACATTTGAAGAGCTAACTCATTTAGAATCTCCTTCTACTTCAAAACAAGAAGTCAATAATTTTAACAATTCTACGAAAATAAATTTTCGAGGAAACGCCTCAACAGAAGCGTTGACATAAATTCGACATTAGATAATTTTAATCAACTTCCTTATATTGAATTCCAAAATCCTAAATGTAAACTTTTAATAGACAGTGGATGTTCTGTGTGTCTGATAGACCCAAAATTTGCTTACAATAATTTCCCTCAAAATATTTTCAACAAACGACATTAACTTCATGTCATAAAAAACAAACTACTAATGAAAAAGTTCTAATACCATTATTTTCAGAATTTCACTTAAATGATTTGCATCCGTTTGTTGTGTATAAATTTCATAAAAATTATGATGGACTCATAGGAGCCGACTTCATGAATAAATATGGCCTAAGCCTAGATTTTAAAAATCAAATTTTGAGAAATAAATATTGTCAAATACCTTTTAGCTATCAACAAGTTTGTCAAAAACAGACAAAAATTCCAATTGACCTTTCTCATTACATCATACAACCAGAGATAAGCACCCAATTAACTAAAATTTTTCAAACGAATAAAAAAGTACTTCAACTACCGGGTCAACCATTAAATTTTTCAAATAGAGTGAAACATAATATTCGAACAATGGACGAAGTCCCTGTTCATTGCAAAATTTATAGATATCCCGAGGTACATAGGGAGGAAATACAACGACAAATTAAAGAAATGTTAGATAAAAAAATAATTAGACCTAGTATTTCACCTTGGTCTTTTCCTGTGGTTATAGTCCCTAAAAAGGAAGATTTATCTGGTAAAAAGAAATGGCGCATTGCAATTGATTATAGAAAGTTGAACGATAAAACTATTGATGATAAATACCCTTTACCTCAAATTGAAGCTATTTTAGATAAACTTGGAAATAAAAAATATTTTACAACACTTGATTTAGCATCCGGGTTTCATCAAATTGAATTAGATGAAGAATCTATAGAAAAAACTGCATTTACTATCGAAAATGGACATTATGAATTTTTGAGAATGCCATTTGGACTTAAAAACGCTCCAGCGACTTTTCAACGATTAATGAATGACGTTTTAAAAGATTATATTGGAAAAAATTGTTATGTTTATATGGATGATGTTGTTATATTTTCCGAAACAATTGAACAACATTTAGCAGATATCCACAACATTTTAGAAGTTTTCGAAAAAGATAATTTGAAAATTCAGTTTGATAAATGTCATTTTTTCAAAACAGAAATTGAATTTCTAGGACATATTATTACACCTGATGGAATTAAACCTAATCCAAACAAATTGAATGCTATTACAAAATTCCCAATTCCAAAAACCCAGAAGGAAATTAAGTCATTCCTTGGTTTAGTAGGATACTATCGTAAATTCGTTCCTAATTTTGCAAAAATAACGAAACCTTTAACAACTTGTCTAAAAAAAGAAGCTAAAATAGATATTTATAATTCAAAATATATTGAAGCCTTTGAAATTTGTAAACGAAGTTTATTGAATCATCCTATATTGAACTATCCAGATTTTAAAAAAGACTTTATTTTAACAACAGATGCTTATGGATTCGCACTAGGGTCAGTTTTGTCCCAGGGTATCATTCCTAACGATCTTCCTATAGCTTTCGCAAGTAGATCATTGAACGATGCCGAAACTAGATACAGTACAATTGAAAAAGAATTATTAGCTATTGTATAGAAGAATTCGATTACGATATCAAATATAAGAAAGGCTCGACTAACAATGCAGATGCTCTTAGTAGAATTATTTTAGAACCAACCGATGAATTAACTTATGAAAATTTCATTGAAGTAAATGAAAACAATGATATCAGAAATGCCCCTAATATAACTGAGAAAGTAGAAAATTTATTTAAAGTTCCAAAAAAATATGCTTTAGCGCATTAGGTTTCCAGAGATTTCCATATGAATAAAGGTATAGCCTTAAATTTTAAACAAAAATTCGGTCGAGTAGACGAATTAATCGCACAAAAGAAATTAATAGGCGAAGTAGCAACATTACGTATAAATGAAAGAAATATTTATTATTTAATTATGAAAGAATATTATTATGACAAACCGGAATATAAAGATGTTTTCCAGTCACTGTTAAATTTGAAAGAATTATGTATTTTTAATAATGAAAAATATTTAGCGTTACCACGCATTGCTTGTGGTTTAGACCAATTGGAATGGTCTATTGTATTTAAAATGATAAAATATATTTTCCTGAATTCTAATATAAAAGTTGTCATACATTCTATGACCAACCGTCGTCAAGAATGCTTAGAAAACAAAAATATTGAATTTAACGGAATAGAAGATGATGTAATTTCTATGATGAATCAAATAACCGATGAAGAGTTAGATGAATGTTTAGATCTCTTGAATGTTAAGGATCAACGTGAAAATAGTGATTTAGAAGTTTTAAAAGGTGATTTATTTGAACAGAACGCAAGT
The DNA here is from genome assembly GCA_937662695.2 of Halyzia sedecimguttata. NCBI lineage: Eukaryota > Metazoa > Arthropoda > Insecta > Coleoptera > Coccinellidae > Halyzia > Halyzia sedecimguttata. The sequence goes on from OW569412.2 coordinate 90,862,143, forward strand.
GATTTAACTATTCATAGTAATGTAGAAAATCCTATTTTAGAACTTCCTTATACAGAAAGAAGTTTGAATTCGTCAAATTTCCAAATAATTTTCAAAATTACTCCGAATTATAAGGTGAAAAAAACTAAAATTTTTGGAGAAAACTTAGATTTAGAGTTGAAATAAATTCAATAGACAAAGATCTATTCAAATTTATTAAAGAATATATCCGACCAAAATGTTCGTATACATTATATTTTATATCTCAAGAACTAGAAAAACCCCTTATTCGAATATTACAAAAAAAGTTTGATTATAAATCATTCGACTTAAAAATTTCGAAAACATGGTTAGAAGACGTAGAAGACGAAGAAGAACGTTTACTCAGAATACAGCAATATCATGAAACAAAAACTGTTCATCGTGGATTAAGAGAAAATTTAATTAGTCTCAAATCGAAATATTACTGGCCAAATATGAATAAAGATGTTCAAAATTATATTAACTCGTGCGAGATATGTCAAAAAAGTAAATATGAGAGAACTCCTATACAGTTGCAATTTAAACCTAACCCTATAGGATCGAAACCATTTACACATATTTATTGCGATACAATAAAATTCGGTCAAACAAATTGTTTAAGTTTAATCGATTCATTTTCAAGACTAGGACAATGTTATCCTTTACTCCAAAAGACAGGATTAGAAATCGTAGATAAGCTAATAATTTATTTCAGTCATTATGGAATACCTAACAAGATAACATGTGACAATGGAATAGAATTTAAAAATAGTGTTGTCCAAGATTTCTGTAAAATTCATAAAATCGAAATTCATTATATTACAAATTACAATCCAAATTCAAATGCCCTAGTAGAAAGATTTCATTCTACATTAATTGAACAATTAAGAACAATTGACAATAAAAATTCCACTTTTCAAAATAAGCTTTCTCGAGCTTTATTGAGTTATAATAATTCCAATCATTCCAATTTGGAGATGACTCCAATGCAAATTATTAAAGCCGACTTAAATTATTCTTTACCGATTGAGCGAACTCATAATGAACAAGTCCAGGATTATGTAGAAAATTATGTAGAAAACTTAAGGGATATATCGAAACACTTAGAAAAAGGCAAAGAAAAGAATTTAAAACGTTTAGAAAAAACTAATGAAAAACGGTCAGCTAAAGAAAAATATACTCTAAATGAAAATCCCGTTTATATTAAAGGACATGTTATACGTAAATTAGATCCAGCATACAAAAGAATAGAGGCTAGAGAAATTGATACTCATAGGATACAAGATGACAAAAATAAACACATTTATCATAAGAAAATAATGAAACCAAGAAAGAAAGTATTTAAGTAATATTTTATTTTATTGCAGATCCACTATGGAAACCCTAGTTATAATCATATTATTGATTTATCAGAGTACGAGTCAGTAAGAACGTAATTGTATCATTTCATCCATCAATTTCTTCCGCTGTAAATAAAATCTGTTTCAATTTTTAAAAACAGTGTTTTTTACCCCAAATTCATAAATATATACGATTTACTACAAATACTATATAATATAAACAGTTTCTGGATTTTTTTTTTCCTTAATGGGTTCTGTCTTAGTTAATAAAGAATTGATATCATTTCGTGCCTGGGAAGCGGATTTTATATTGAAGTTAGAACCGATTCTCTTGATTTTTTTCCGAAAAAAAACCTCTGTGGAATGGGGCTTTGGCGCTCTTATCAAACTACTAGTGGGTAATTATTCAAACTTAGACAAATCATATCTCTGCAGGTGTTGGTTTCTCAGAGTTGGGAATGATATCAATGGATTCCTATGCTGAAACTGCATGGGAAAAAAAATTAATTTGAAATGTGTTATGTGAAAAACATTTTTTCTTCGTAACTCCGAAACCACCAGGCCAATTTTGCTTTGATTCATTGGGACGATTATTATCCACATAATTGGCCTCATTGATAGTGTTACGAGTACACTATATATTAAACCATTTGTATCAATAGGACGCCGACAACACATTGGTTGAAAACTGAGTGACGTAGCAGTCGAAAAACCATATCATATCCATTAGAATTCATCCCTTATCGTAAAGAGCATGTTAAACCTATCCAACATATCATATTTTGGTCAATTTGTGCTCTGAAATTATAAAACATATTCGTGAGGACGTAACTTACCATCTTAAAAAATAGAACCATACAACTTAAAGACTCACCCTGTATATGAATAAGTTTTCTTTGATTCATAAGGACTATTTTTGGCTCAACATTTGTAAATCCGGACAATTGGACTCATTAATAGCGCCTTGGTAGAAGCATAACTACAAGGCATTATCCGACGCATTCGCCATTTTGTATCAATAGGACAAGACCTCCAGTTGAGACCGACACCACATTGGTTGAAAACTGACCGACATAGCACGCAAAAAATCACAACATATCCATTAGTGTTCATCTTTTATTGTAAAGAGATAGTTGTACTGTTAAGGTGCATAAGATTTAATTATGCATTTCTACTCTATTATGATAAAATGAAGAAATAAACTCAATATAACTGAAAAACAGTTTCGTAAGCCTTCATTTTGTCTTACTAGTTAAGCCGTCAGTCTATCCCTGCATGAAGGGAGAGTCTAAACATATTCCTGATGATGTAACCTACCATCTTAAAAAATAGAACCATACAACTTTATTTATTTTGACTATTATCGGCTTAACATTTTCAAATCTACACAATTGGACTCATTGATGGCGCCCTGGATTGCGTTCGAATATTAACTACACCGAGTATAGAGTAGAGTTTTTGGAGTTTTGATGAGTTAACTAGTCTTCGTGTAATATTCGAATGCTTTCGGTTTTCATTTGGAGTTCGAGTAACATGAGGTGCTGATATTGGAATAGGCTATGTTAGAATTAAGAAAGAACCTATTATTAATATTGCTTTCTTCAGACATAGGCAACTCTAATAATAAATATTATTGTGAGCAGTATTAAAACTATTAAATTACCTTAACTTGAGTATGTACTCACAGAACATAAAGTATACTAATATTCATAAAACAGTGAGACAAAAATAATAGATTTTCCGTCCCAATTACCTCTGCTATTTAGTTGAGTTACGACAGTTAATTCGGAGCCGAATACTCTGATATTTTCGGACGACATTCTGAGAAAAAAATTCACAAAACGTTTCGATTTTCGTAGAAAATACTCTACGGTGTTAATATTCGAACGCAACCCTGGTACGAGCCTACAAGGTATTAAACCGTTGCATTCGCCATTTTGTATCAATAGGACAATACCTCCATCATAAAAAAAGAACCTAATGAAACAACACCAAATAAATATTTGTTACAGAAAATGCACACTGAAGAACACATTCAAGAAAAGCACTGACGTGAAGTCAGAAGCTTTTGTTCTATTCCCTATGCAGGCCTCATATGAAGTCGATAAAGCTGATATTCGGTACTCGATTGTAAATTGGCGGTTCAAAGCTATGTGCAGATTTTCAGCGGATTGTAAAGGATATTTTTCTAAATATAAAATTTTTGAAGGAATTTTTTTTTCTAGAGCAAATCTGTAGTATTTCTCGGCATTCTACAAGTAATTACCAAGTTTAAATTGGATCAGATTCATATTTTGCGACCTATTGAAAACTGTTTGGCCTATGGGCTCATGCTGGCTATGCGGAAAAACATCTAGAATTTTACGTTTTACTGAAAGAGGTTCAGAAGGTCAGGGTTATAGCCTCTAGTCCATCTTGAAGAATGGAGAGAAGGTGTATCTTTTGCATCTAAAATAAAAAAATAATCATTGTTTTCCATCCAATCGGACAAAGCTAAATCATTTTTATAATTAACATCATAACCCCACATAGCATGATGCGAATTGAAGTCTCCGCAGTAAATTGATGAATGATTAACATTAATATTGAAATTTCTTGGCCTATTATGTCTATCAACGGACTCAGCTGTCGTATTCGGATGCACAACCTAGTCGGAAATTGTAATCCGCTATCTCTTTTCGTTCAAAATGTATCGTGATAACGGTCAGCCATCCAGATGCTGAACTCGCCCACCGCTGCTCACTATCCAATATTATAGCCAAATCTCCAACATTATGGATCCGATCCTTTTCATATTTGGAACTCGGCTGTATAATTAGGTATTGAATGCTCTCGTAATGATGAAAATACGATGATGAACAACACGACGAGAAAGAAGGCCTTCTTAAGAACCCAGCAGACACTTCTGAGTGTTAAGCAAAGAAAAGTGACACCTGGCGTACAACCAACCAAGCTCCTAGACTGCGGGCCCAATTAGAACTATTTATTGGGGAAGATTGTCCCATAAATTGCTTCTGATGACTATCTTGTGTTTTCTAACGCAGAATCAAATAATTTTTTTTTGTTTAAAGGCATTATAGGAATTATAATATTTTCACCCTTGTAAAACTTAAGATTAGTTTTACTGGTGCAGACGAAGTTGAAAAAGGTGCGTACTGATAATTCAAAAGTGTTTCTGGATTATTTCCCTGTCTGAAGAAAACCTAAAACATCCCCATGATATTGGCATTAACACTGGAGGTGCCTCGAAGGCACTTGAGTCGTCTAGAGTGGCAGACTACTTTTCTCCGAACAGGAAACTGATAATACCATTTCCATGGTGCCTTCATGGGGACCAAGTTCTTGGAAGTCAGTAACGCTGCCGATATCGTTCACAGGAAACCCCATTGGTTCCAGTGAAGTATCGCAAGGTAGAGGATCTACCAATCAGCGTTGACCACTACCATGGTAGTACAGCCCTAGCTCTGAGAGAGGGGTAGGAAGGTACTAGATGGGTTGATCGGTGGTCGAATTGGAAGAGGGTTGAAGTTGGGTAACCGAACGCGTCGGAGGTTAAAATCGAAGTTGAATTCCTGCTTAGATCGAAAACTGATTAGACGTTCGAGTGTTGTAAAAGCTTATTAGACGTGAGAGAAAAGACGTTAAACGTACAACGTACAAGTTTATAGTATCAAGACTGTTAGGAACCTCAGTAATCGACAGTATTTGAAGTGACGGCGAAGTTGAAGTTTGTAGATGTTGTGTAAATACACCTGTACATATTAGCATATAGTGTTCTATTCATTTCAGAGTGTGAACGTAGATTAAATATTCCCTAGACAACGATAAAAATCCTACAGTATTTTCTGAGAGTTTAGGAAAGAAAACCCAGAAATAAATCCAAATGAATAATGCATCTCTCAAATTATCCTTTAATGATTAATCATATTTATTCTCCGCGAATTTCTATTTGAAACGACTGATACAGTGAGGTACAGTAAAAAAACATTTCTGTAAGCGAAGAGAAAATCTATTGCGGAAAACTCTCCTGTAACCGAGAGAAATATATCCTGGCCGGCAAAAACCATTATCTCATAAAAGTCCGTCCTGCTCCATTATGACTCGAGCTCGTAGCACTTATAATTGTCAGAAGAGCTGTTCTCCGCTGATACAACAGATTCCGCAGTGTTAAAATCGATTAATATTTCGTTCTGAGGTCAATGCTTCCCACGTACAGCCATGTGGCGTGCTCTGTTCATTATTTCTCCGAGTGATATAGTGATCGAATAAATGAAGAACACACTTTTAAATTTCAGATTAAAAGTTGTATACTGATATCAATAATTGAATGGTAAAATCCTTTGGACCTCCTCTAATACCAAATACATAAACATTTACCATTTACATTTACCATGGTAGATTCGAATTAAGTGTCCAATACAGGAGAATGGACAACATAATTTACCATAGTAAATTCGATTGAGGGTGTCCAATACAGGAGAATGGACAATAGAACATACGCGCAAAAGCTCCTGACTTCAAGTCAATGCTTGAACCAATTTTTTTTTCGTAATTTTTATGAAATTTTCTAGGTGTACGATTCTTACAAAATTTTAAACACGTCTTTATGTTGATTTTCTAGTACTAGTTACCAAGCTTCAATTCGAGCGAATCTTTATTTTTTGAGTTATCGAGGAAACAATATTCCAGGTGGGTTTAACTCGGAAACCGTTGAACCGATTATGCCCAAAAACGAAATTATCTCTCCCGTTCGGATACGCAACCTACCCTGAAAATTGCAAGTCCATATCTCCTTTCGTTCAAAAGTTATCGAGGCAACGGTCACCCATCTACTGAACTCACCAAGGCTGCTCGAATCTCCACAAAACTTGGTAGTAGAGTTAGGTTCTATGGGCTCTTAAAAATTTCAGCAATTTCAGACGAATAGTTACTGATATAAAGATTTTTTTTCTTTATTTTCAATGATTTCTCAAAAATTTTCTACAAATACTATCCTCACAAAAATGTTGCAAGAATTTTCGCGTTGGCATTCTACAACTAATAACCATGTTTCAATTCAATCGGTTTAGTATTTTTCGAGTTAATGAGGAGAAAAAACAACCAAATTTCAGATGGCTATATAACTCTAAAACCGTTTGGCCGATTATGCTTATAAACAAACTCAAATGTCGCGTTCAGATGCACAACCCAACATGAAAACTTCAAGCCTTTAAACGAACTTAAATGGCATATTCCGATGAGCAATATATACCCTGAAAATTGCAAGTTGCTATCTCTTTCTGTTCTCAGGTTATCGTGACAACAAAAATATTTTTTAATAATTTTTTTAAAATTTCCTAGCAATACGATAATCACAAATTTCACAAACGTGCTAAGGTTCATATTCTACAACTACTCACCAAGTCTCAATTCGATCAGATCCATATTGGTCGAAATCAAAATTATTACTCGGAAACCATTTGGCCGATTATGCCCATTAACGAACTTGTCCGTCGTATTGGGATGCGCCACCTACCCTGAAAATTTCAAGTCGCTAGCTCTTTCCGTTCTCAAGTTATCGTGGCAACGGCCGGACAGAATCAAATTTGACCTCGAATTCTTCATTGGGGAGTCGAACCAAATCGTTTGAGACCATTTTCGTAAAAAAATTCGAAAGTTACAGACATTTGGGCAAAATGGTAACGCGATGTTCCCCAGAACATACGCGCAAAAATGAAACGATATCATACGCAAGAAATATTTTCTACGACAACATTACAACGTGTAAATTGAATCATGACAACCTACATTTTGTACAGAATTTCATTTAGCATCGGTTGCTATGATATGCAACCAATGCAATATGAAGTATTTCGTGTTCGATCAGCTGTTTTCGATAAAAAAAAACTAAGGTGGTTTAGAGAATATAACACCAAACGACTAATGTCATCAGTTTGTCACAGTTTGTGCATTACAAATAATCTTGTGGTTATTTCCAAGAAATCAGATAATTAATATGGAATGTAATAGTGGTAGTGTCTTAGAAGTTATTTGATGATTCTACTTCATAATTGGTTAGGCACTGCTGTCCAGGCTCGACAAATGAATAGGCAATTTCAAATTTTCAAAGAAATGAATAAAATATTTTTATAATATTTACATATATCTATTTTGGGCGCTCGTTTCACTCGGAACAGAGTGCTTATCAATTTGCCCAAATGTCTGTATTTTCGAATTTTTGGAAGAAAATGGTCTTAAATGATTTGGATCGACTCCCTCATCAAGAATCCGTTCCCAAAATCGATTCTGTCCAACCGGTCCAGCCAGCACTTAACACGATAACTCTCGAACATAATGAAATAGACTGTTCAAAATTTTAGAGTAGGTTTGGGATAATTATCTCAGTTGAGTTTATTATTGGGAAAAATCAGCCTGAGGATTTCGGAGTAACGAACGAAAACTTTTTTTTACAGTAGAATTCATTTTTTTTAAACAAAAAACATTGCCAAGATGAGGTCGAGCATTATCTTGCTGAAATATTGGATTCTCGAGCCGGTTAAGGTAAAGGAGAACATATGGCTCCACTATTTCTTGAAGGTAACGCAGCGCTGTCATGTTTTCTCGAATAAAGACTTGCATGTGCAATAGCACCCCATACCATAACGCCTACTGTCCGGTGTACATGACGCTCAATATCAAACTGAGGTTCACTTCTTTCTCCCCGACGTCGTCTAACCCTTCTTCGGCATGTGCATCATGTGCACCCAAGGAGAATCGAGATTCATCAGAAAAGACGACCTGATGCCATTCCAAATTCCAATGTTGACGTTCTCTGCGCCACTATAATCATTGCCGGCGATGCTCAACCGTCAGAGGTAACACAAGATGGAATCGATAATGCTGCAGTCCAAACCACCTTATCCGGCGGTTAACCGTTCGGACAGTTACAGGATGGCCTTGTTCTCCTAACCACTCATCAGCTAAAGATCGAGTTGTCGCAAATCGGTCTCTAATAGCCATAAGATTAGACGTCGATCTTGAACTCCTTTTGTGCCCCTTCCACGTCCGGTGCCTACTCGATTTTGGGCATTATCAAACCACGCTTGCCAACATTGCATAACAGTAGTTGGATTTCTGTTCGTACGGTTAGCGATTTCTCGAAATGACAACCCCGCCTCCCGTATGCCAAAAATTTGACCTCTTTCAAATTCACTTACCTGGCGATAAATTCCGCGTACACGTGCTCTAGGCATTTTAACAACAACTAAACATCGACTTTGGATCTCGTCGAACAGCTGGTTTGTTGTAAAATTTAAAAAATTTGCAAAGAACGACTACAATGTGTAAGTAACAAAAAATGTTCACATGAAAAAACCTTCACGATTTTTGGCGCTCTTGTTACTGGTAACAGAGTGCTTATCAATTTGACCAAATGTCTATTATTTTCGAATTTTGGCTGAAAATGATCCTAAACGATTTGGTTCGACTCACTGATCAATAATCCGTGGTCGAAATCGATTCTGTACGTCCGTCCGTCCGTCCGTTAACACGATAACGCTTGAACGGAATGAGCTAGACAGTTGAAATTTTCAGAGTAGATTTGGCAGATGAATATCTCGGCTTAGTTTGTTATTGGGCAAAATCGGCCAGATGGTTTCGCAGTAACAAAAATAACAAAAATTGTACATTACAAATTTCAAATTCAATTTGTTTTAAGATGCAGTTTCATCATAAGAATCCACTGATATAATTTTCAATATTAACAAGCTAATACTTTCGGAGATATGATTTTTCAACATTTCAATAATACATCGTACTTCTATGTTATCACAGAATGCCAATTCTATCTGTCTGCGTTCTGTCTGTGTTCACTGTTCATACATATAATCTTATCTACCTATGACAAATATGTCAAATATATTGATTTCTGTTCTTACAAAGTATGATTGATTGCAAAATAAATAATTATAGGATATTAAAAGTACTCATGCCCTATATGCCTTTGGATAATCCATATGATGATGAAAATATATTGAGAATATCTTCAGCGAATACAAAACCGAAATATTGGCTAAGTTTCAATTGATATAATATAATTTTCAGAGGAGATTTGAGGAATGAATTTATTCGTTCGTTATTTAATTTTAATTTAGCTTCGTTTATGATGCAGTGTTATTATAAAAATCCATTGATATCATTCCTAACTCTAAGAAACCAATAATTTACGAGATAAATTATCAAAGTTTGAACAAGAGCGCCAAAGCTCCTGTCCACAGGGCTTTCGCACATTTTTTCCTTCAAATTTTAATCATTTACTCCTTGCTATACTATCTATGTTTGATTTCTTTAATTAAAATGTAAACAGTTCCTTTTGGGTGTTGCAGTTTCTTTGTCAGTTAGTATAATTCAAGTCCTAACATTTTCCTGGCAAAAGGTCGCTGAGATATCTCTGGGAGCTCTCTGAATGGTTGTCAGACTGTCCCCTATCCGTTCGTCTGTCCGATCAACTCCCTTGATATCTCCGAAATTTGTCAATCGTTTCATATTTTTCGACTGGGCTTTCATCAATATTCATCCTGAATACTATTATCGCCCCAATCACAACGCAATGCGGGAATATCAGATTGGCGAAACCAGCCTAAATGAAATTCTATCACGTCTCATTTCAATATCCTGTCCTGCCGACTGTCTCGCCTTGTCTATCTAGCTCTTCCCCGAATATCAATTTAATTCCTTTTTTGTATCATCATCAGGCGTAATTAAATTCAAATGCGGAAAGAACGCCTTGGCCGAATAAACAGAATGTGCCTGGAAGTGTTCTGGACCCGAGAGGGAATTATATCGATTCAGTTTCGCCCGCTCCGTGCTCTCTTCTTTTGTTTGCGCGTTATCTGATATCGTCGGGGCGGAAATAAAAACTGGATACATCTAACATCCGGTCGCGAGAACCGATTCAAAACGGACTAATTGTGGTTGGATGATCCTAATGGGGCCAAACACATAACGGAAGTGCGGAAGCTGTAAATGTTACTTTCCGAGGTTCATTATTCGAAATCAGACTGATTGCATAGCGCCTGGAAATGCGAATCTTCATGGAATGAAAGAATATTTCGTATATCGAAACAAATTATGAACGTTCGGATCAGACAGTGAAATTTGAGATGACTAAAAGATGACTAAATGCGCGAATTCTTATGTTTCATGTATCGATACTGAAGAGTTTCGATGATATATTGCTGAAATGAGATCCAAGAATAACTGACATATTATGAATTTCAAAACATACCAGGTGCGTCAAAAGAATGGAATAATGGATTTATTATCTCACTTTTCAGGAATATCGAAAAATGTTGTGATATGTTTGAGTTATCTATATTTTAAGGAACATTTCCACGTAATCCCTGTATTTCTACCATTTACCGTTGCCAAGAACACGTAGAAAAGTGGTGTTAGTAAACTGTTCTCCTGATCTAAATTCATTAGTATTCACTAAAATTAATGCTCTGCTAAATGAGCTTGTCCACTAATACCAAAAGAAAGTCGTTTCTTGAAAGGTGTGTCATTGAGGATCAGTATAAAGATTTTTTCATTTAATAAACTTTTACTGATATTCAATGAAATTTCATCAGGAACTATTAAAAATTGGTTCAAGCACTGACGTGAAGTCAGAAGCTTTTGCGCGTATGTTCTATTGTCCATCCTTCTGTATTGGACACCCTTAATCGAATTTACCATGGTAAATTCGATTAATATATAATAATAAAAGTACCTAAATAACCCGACAGGAAAACTTCTAGAAGAACAGACGTACCTATGGTTCATTCGTTCATAACCATCATGTCAGTTATTTTAAATTATATGATCATTTGTAATTAATCAATGTCTAGCAATCATAAGTGGATATTTATTTCATCAGTACTAATCAATTCATTAAAAACAAAGAAAAATTTTAACTATAACTAATGAAAAATCCGGTAATACTGAGTGAAATAAAATAGTTCTTAATGAATATATTCACTTAAAACAGTAGAAAAACAATTCAACATAAGTATCATGCCAGTTATTATAAATAATTTAATCACTAGTATTTATTTAATGTTTACCAATCATAAATATAAATATTTATTTAATCAGTAGTAAACAATTCATTAAAAAAAAATTGACCTATAACTATAGAAAGGTATTCTTCCTAGTTGAAAGCTGTTCCTTAGTGACTCCGTTCAAGAAACATTTAGGCATAGTGAAAGAGTGTGCTTGTCCCATTTTTCAATGAAAATTTTACTGGGGACATGCGAATATTCACTAACCAACACTGAATATTTTTCTCAGTGAAGTAATTGTTATTTTCGAGAATTGTCACAATTCTGGAATTTCAGAATAACTATCAACAAAATAGTTCTAAACATTTTTGCTAAGTGTCTGACGAAGGAGTCTGATATAGACTCCGAAAGGTTACGATATAGTTGTTTCTTCGTTGATGTTGTTTCGTTGTTAGGCAACATTGTTCGATTGATTGCTTCTGACAAATATTTTGTGTTTATTACGCAGAAGCAAATCACAAAATAATTAATTTTTCATTTTATAGATATTTTTCAGAGTTTGGGAGAGAAAACCCAGAGAGAAACCATTTAATGATGAATATACCTCCCAAAGTATCCTCTAATGATTACTTCGTATTGACTTTACTTGATCTCGGCTAAGAGCTGGATAAATTCCGCAGTTTAGGGGTTTCAATAGCATATAGACAAAACGAATACTACCATTGGGCAATGTGCTAAGATGGTGTGCTAACACTTTTACAAGGAACTGCATTCTCAGACAAATCATACGCCTCACAAAGTATACGTCTTTATGTTGGTCTTCATTCAACGGTAGACCAGATGAATTCGTGCTGGCAACCGCTGGGTCGATAGGTCATATTAACCAACTTGATATTTGATTGTGAAAACCTTAAGTATGTTATATTAACTTATATGTGTAGATTAGCTTTCATGCCAACTGTGTCTGAATTGCCACACGATTAATAATAATAACTAGTTACCAATTTTCAACTCGATCGGATCTGTATTGGTTGAAAACATAATTAGAATTCAGGAAACGTTGGGAGTATTATGTCCATTATCGAGCATGTCCGTCACATTCGGATGAGAAACCTACACTGAAAATTTCAATTCGCTATCTCTTTCCGTTCGAAAGTAATCGTGGCAACGGCCAGTGGGACACAACCAATTTTGACCTCGGATTCATCATCAGTTAGTCTATCCTAATCGTTGGAGACCATTTTAGAAAAATAATTAAAAATATTCAGGCATTTGGGGAAAATGCTAACGCGCAGAAGCCACCACATCAAATTTCAAAATGGCGGACAACACTTCAAGGCTATAAAAGTAACTACACACTTCAAAAGACTTTTGAATTTGGAAACTTTGTTTCCGAAACATATGTCAGACGACAAAAAACTGTAGTGGACAAGAGTGTAGTTACTTTTATAGTGTTCATAAATCCACAGTCCACAGTGAACTCAAAATAGAATAAACACTTCAAGGGTTTCCGATGAAATATTTCTTTCCAGTCAGAAACCTGCGTCTGAGGATTTCAGCAACCATTCTTTCAGGGTGCCCTGTGGTATTTCACCCCAAATGATAGGGGTACATCCACATCTCCAACAAATTCTGACAATGACGATGAAGGCATTTGGCAACCAGCGAAGGGCAAAAAATGGAGGAATCGCCGACAGAGCCCAGAAGAAACTCGAAGGCCAATTCCAATCAGAGGAACTAGCGAACAGTCAACCAAGTTAGAACTAGCCCAGAAATACCACTGGATATTTGTTACCGAAATCTGAAGGAAAAGATATTCTCGCATATCTCAAATCCAAATCTTATGACACAGACACAATCATCTGTGAAAAAATGCGGACAACTAGTAAACAGGTCAGTTCATTTAAGCTGGGGATACCACAAAATCTCAAAGGTAATTTTCTTGATCCAAACTTATGGCCAAATGGGGTCATTGTAAACCATTTTCTGAACCTAAAACGCCTGCGAAAACCAACTGCTCATCAGAGAAGAAACGAAGTCGCACGGGTCTAAAAAATAGAAAGAATTTTAAAATTGTATATGCCAATGTCCAGGGAATTAGGGACAAACTTTTAGACTTCGAGGTGCTTCTCGGGGAAACGAAGGCTGATTGCTTCTGCATAAACGAACATTGGCTTCAACCTGATGAGTTCTTACAACTAAAAATAAAAGGCTTTACAGCCATCACTAGTTTTTGTAGATCTGCAAAAATACATGGGGGTGTGGGTATTTATCTCAGGGACTACTCAGAATGCCAAGAGCTTAAGCTCTCTAAACTTTCAAGAGAGGTGCAGTGTGAGGTGGCTGGGATCTATATTCCTTCCATACACACCCAAATATTAACAGTGTACAGATCTCCCAAAGGGGATCTGGATACATATTTAGAAGTCTTGTCCCAGGTCATGGAAAAACTTGATCATACGGGTAACATTATATTTATGGGTGATTTTAATGTGCACTATGAACTCCGCAATTGCAAGGAAGCTGAATATCTCAACTTCTTTTTTAGCTCCTACGACCTGTTTCCAACAGTTAATTTCCGAACGAGGGGTGATGCAATTCTAGATAATATATATGTAAACTTCAACAGGTCATGTCTGGACATAACTCCCCTTGCTCTAGAGGGTATCTCTGATCACTCTGGAATAATCTTCAATACCCCATTTAATCTAAATCTGTCTTCTAACCCTAGTAAGAGAATTACTTTCAGACCAATAACGGACGAAAGCCTTTCTTCCCTACATAATCTACTGCAACAGTTTGACTGGGATACAATTACAGAGAATAGTGAAAATGTTGAGGACCAGCTCTGCACATTTTTCAAAATTTTAACCAACGCTATGGACATGAGTATGCCGTTGAAGTCAAAAACTGTCAGGAAAAATCAACAAGCTCCTAAAATTAACTGGTTTAACGAGAACCTTAGAGACATGAGGGGCAGACTACAAACACTTAGTCTCCTAAACAAACAGAATCCAATTCTGGTACCTAAAATCATGGTTACAAATTACAAATACAGACATTTGGACGAAATGATAGGACGATGTTCCCCTAGAACATGCGCCCAAAAACAGTATAGGATAGAGCTAATTAATACCAAAAAAGCAGCACATGATGATTTCATTGATAACGCAACAAATAAACCGGCGGCCATGTGGAGTATCATAAAATCACACAGAAACTCTGCTCCAGTCTCTCAAGCCAGCCACCTAAATGCACAGATCTTCAACGACTTCTTTGTGTCAATAGCAGATGAGATAATTAATAGCCTTCCCGCTACAAACAGCTCACACAATGACTACCTAACAGCCCAATACACTGGAGCTAGCTTTAAATTTCACTCGGTAACCCAAAAAGATATTTCAGATAAGATATTCGCCCTCAAAAATAGTAGAAGCAAGGACTGCTATGATATAAACACTAAAATCATTAAACACCTTAAAGACATAATAAGCAAACCATTGGCTGACCTGTTCAACCACTGTATTCGCGCAAGCAAATTTCCCTCTGTTCTCAAACTAGCAAAGGTCATACCTATTTTCAAGAATAAAGGGGACCCCGAAGATCAAACAAACTACAGGCCCATATCGCTACTACCTATAATCTCAAAGATCTACGAATCCCTATTGAAAGATCAAATGAACAATTATTTTGAGACCAACAACATCTTCACCTCAAACCAATTTGGCTTCCGGAACAAAAGAAGCACTACCTTAGCTATTAATCGTCTAACTGAATTTGTTGCGGAGGGTTTTGAAAACAAACTCAACACATATGCCACATTCCTGGACTTGACCAAGGCTTTCGATTGCATATCCTTTGAAATTCTCTGTGATAAACTATATTACTACAACTTCGACATGAGCAGCGTATCCCTTATCAAGTCCTATCTTGAAAGGAGGGAACAATATGTTCTTTTTGGGAATCAACAGTCGGGAACGGGGGGGATTCAGCATGGCGTCCCCCAGGGCTCAGTACTGGGTCCCCTGTTGTTCCTCATATACATAAATGACTTACCAAATTCCAATAATCTCATGAACTTACTCATAATCCTGTTCGCCGATGACACTACGTCACTGTTGAGTTACCATCCTTCTGACCCAATTGTGCAGCTGATACAAAACAATCAGGTCCAAATTGAGAACTGGTTTCTAGCCAATAGGCTCAGTCTCAATAATAGTAAAACTCAATCAATTAATTTCACCTTACAAACTTCTCCTCCGAACCTAGAAAGCGATGCATCTGTCAAGTTTCTGGGGGTCCACTTGGACCCTTGGCTGTCCTGGGAAGCCCATATCACTCATCTTTGCTCAAAACTTTCGAAAATTACCTTCCTGATCAGGAGTCTGTCAAGAAGTGTATCTATGAGTACATTATTGACGGCATATCATGCTTACTTTAGCTCCACCATGACCTATGCAATTTTGAACTGGGGCCACTCCCCAAACTCTGCTCAAATTTTTAAATTACAACGACGATGTGTAAGAATTATTGCAGGTATAAGGTACCGCGAATGCTGTAAAGAAGGCTACATTAGGCTGAGGCTACTCACCCTTCCGTGCGTTTTTATCTATCACTGTCTAGTCTACGTGAAACAAAACCGAGACACCTTCAAAACACACAGTGATTATCATTCCTATTCGACTAGGGGGAGAGGGAACTTGGTGCCCAGCTACCGCAGACTGCAACGCACCAGAAGGGGCACTGACTATTATGGCATACAATTTTTTAATGCCCTACCAACAGACATTAAACAGCTGAATTTGAACAGCTTTAAACTAAGAGTAAAAAACTATCTCCTAAGAAATGCCTTCTATTCCCTCGAGGAGTGCCTTGGGAGTGACTTAATGACATTTTAACCTGTTTCATTATGTAAACTCTTTAATATGTGAGATATTTACCGTTCAATGTACTTTGTTGTGTATTTTTTTTCTTTTGCTTTCCAAGTATTTTAATGAGTCTTACATTCTATTGTCACCTTAAACATGTTTTATACTTATATATATTGACCTGTAAAAGCACTTTGTGTTATACCTTACCAATAAATAAAAACTAAACTAAAACGGTGGATATAAATCTACCGTAACTGCAAAAAAAAACCGCCATAATTGGCGATGCCGTGGCACGAAACTCATCGAGCTGTGAATCTCCACCCCAGACAAATAAAGGTGGCACAACATTCAAAATTCAAATAATTAAAGAATCACAGGCATTTGGGAAAATTCTAGCACGCAAAAAACGCGCAAAAACCACCACAACAAACTTCAGAATGGCGGACAACACTTCAAGGGTTTCCTGTTGAAATATTTCTTTCCAGTCAGAAACCTGCTTCTGAAAATTTGAGCAACGATTCTTTCGAGGTGCCCCGTGGTATTTCACCCCGAATGATAGGGGTACATCCACGGTGGATGTAAATCTTCCGCAACTGCCAAAAAAAACCGCCATAATTAGCGATGCCGTGGCACAAAACTCATCGAGCTGTGGATCTCCACCCCAGACAAATAAAGGTGGCACAACATTCAAAATTAAAAAAATTAAAGAATCACAGGCATTTGAGAAAATTCTAGGACGCAAAAAACGCGCAAAAACCACCACAACAAACTTCAGAATGGCGGACAAAACTTCAAGGGTTTCCTGTTAAAATATTTCTTTCCAGTCAGAAACCTGCTTCCGAAAATTTGAGCAACGATATTTTCAAGGTGCCCCGTGCTATTTCACCCCGAATTATTGGGGTACATCCACGGCAGATGTAAATCTTCCGGAACTGCCAAAAAACCGCCTTAACCAGCGATGCAGTGGCACGAAACTCATCGAGCTGTGAATCTCCACGCCAGATGAATAAAGGTGATAGAACATTCAAAATTCAAAGAATTAAAAATTCTCAGGCATTTGGGACAAATGCTAGGACGCAAAACACGCGCGGAAAATACCACATCAAACTTCAAAATGGTGAACAACACTTCAAGGGTTTCCTGTTGAAATATTTCTTTCCAGTCAGAAACCTGCTTCTGAAGACTTCAGCAACGATTCTCTCGAGGTGCCCCATGGTATTTCACCCCGAATGATTGGGGTACATCCACGGTGGATGTGAATCTCCGGAACTGCGAAAAAATCGCCATTATTGGCGATACCGTGGCACGAAACTCATCGAGCTGTAAAACTCCATGCTACCAGACAAATAAAGGTGATATATATTCAAAATTCAAAAAATTAAAAAATTACTGGCATTTGGGGAAATTCTAGTGCAGAAACCACCTCATCAAACTTCAGAATGGCGGACAACACTTCAAGGGTTTCCTCTTGAAATATTTCTTTCCAGTCAGAAACCTGCTTCTGAAGATTTCAGCAAGGATTCTTTCAAGGTGCCCTGTGGTATTTCACTCCGAATGATTGGGGTACATCCACGGCGGACGTAAATCTTCCGGAACTGCCAAAAAAACCACCATAATCGGCGATGCCGTGGCTCGAAACTTATCGAGCTGTAAATCTCCACCTCAGACAAATAAAGGTGGCGCAACATTCAAAATTCAAAAAATTTAAAAATTACACGCATTTGAGAAAATTCTAGCATGCAAGAAACGCGCAGAAACCACCACATCAAACTTCAGAATGGCGGACAACACTTCAAGAGTTTCCTGTTGAAATATTTCTTTCCAGTCAGAAACCTGCTATGATAGGGGTACATCCATGGTGGATGTAAATCTTCCGGAACTGCCAAAAAAACCGCCACAATCGGCGATGCCGTAGCACGAAACTCATCGAGCTGTAAATCTCCACCCCAGACAAATAAAGGTGATACAACATTCAAAATTCAAAAAACCAAAAAATTACAGGCATTTGGGGAAAATGCTACCACGCAAAAACGCACAGAAACCACCACATCAAACTTCAGAATGGCGGACAACACTTCAAGGGTTTCCTGTTGAAATATTTTTCCAGTCAGAAACCTGCGTCTGAAAATTTGAGCAACGATTCTTCCAAGGTGCCCCGTGCTATTTCACCCCGAATGATTGGGGTACATCCACGGCGGACGTAAATCTTCCGGAACTGCCAAAAAACCGCCATAATCGGCGATGCCGTGGCACGAAACTCATCGAGCTGTAAATCTCCACGCCACCAGACAAATAAAGGTGATACAACATTCAGTATAATATTGGGGGTAGTTATATATCATTCCCGAGCAAACCGCATCTGCGTGCGGTGGATTTAACAAACAGATGCACACCCGGCGTAATTCCAATATGTGTTACACGGGGCATCATCTGTGACGTTCCCTTCCCCATCACTTCCGATCTTCCGGTGCTTCGTATTAGAAATTAATTATGGATCGTGAACGCCGCCGATACATATCGGCCGCCATTTCCATCGGATGATTTCGAACGTGCCTAAATTGTGGTGTACGCACAACCATCGCCATCGGTTCTTATTTCCGAGCATCTGTAAAGCTTCGGCGGCACCGATGACACCAATGTGGAGAGGCAGTACACTCTACATGCCGTAATGGCCAGTAACATTGTAGTGTTTTGTAAACAAGACCTGAGGCTTAGTCTACGCTGGCAGACAAATTCCGGCAACTGAATTCGTGTGAATATCTGATAGTCATATTCAATATGGTGTGGAGATAAATATAAATTAAAAATATGTTTGAAAACAAGAGTTTAAATAAGTGTTGGAATGATATTTCCTCCCTTATAAATTAAAGAGTAAAGATTAGTTGTACTGGTGCAGATGGTGTTTACCGACGTTCGTACCGATAATTCAGATGTTTAACGGACTAGCGGCCCATACGTGCTTCGCTACGTATAAAGTGAATTCATAAAAAAAATTAATCGGAACATCAAATTCATTTATTCAAACCCAAAAATATTTTATTAATTGATGGCTATTTCAAAACTTAATCCAAACCATTTGGAATACAATATTTTTTGTTTTTCTATTTTGAGCATAAATAAACAAACGGCTGAGGGATTTTCATTTTCGACCGTTAATTTTCTGCTTAATGCAAAAATCCGTCCGATCGAACGGATATTCATTATAGATTTCGTAACTTAACAAAAATATCCAAATCCCAAGATACGTTAACTGTAGTAACGCTCCTTTAAGTTTATCATTGGGAAAAAATGAAAAAAAAATCAGAGAAAGCTATTTGGGACGCTCCGAGATTCGATCCCGCCGCCCCGCGAGGCTCGGGTACTATAAATTCCGAATCTAACGCCTCAGCTCACTTGGCCACATTGCCTACGTGAATCAACTCTGATTATGTACCAAATGAAGCTTTTTAGTACTTGGATGATTTCCGTCTTTTGATTTTCAGAATATCGTCAATCCTGTCAAGCGACCGATCGAAATCGGTTACTCATTCATATTTCTCGCAGTTTTTCTAGACGATTCCGAGATTTTCGAGTAATTCCGTTCGAAATTCAAATTCGATTTGATTTCTCGTCGCTTGTTCAGACCGTAACGTCGACCATGAAAGAGCCGCGTTTGAATTCGCCACAGAAATACGTGAAACGTCAGAATTTTGTCGATTTTCGCGAAAAGTGGCATTTTCCTATCGTTCTTCCGGGAGAACGAAAGAGAGGATCGAAAAAAGGGCTCCGCTACGGACTAATTTCGAATCTCGTCTTCGCGTTCCCGCAAATACCATCGTTCCGAATGCCACCGTTTCTCCGAATTCCTTTCCATAATTTTGCTATGTTTGCTAAAATCGGCGGTTTTTCGTCTATTCGCGATTTTTTTTTAAATACACCCTCATCTTTTCTCTCCGAAAACGCGAAACTCTACAAAACTTCCGTATTTTTCTTCGATACACCCCTTCGAAATTTCCCCCAAACCCCCCTCCTAATATCCAAAAAAACATCACGTTTATAATAACATTTTCAAAAAGTTTCCTTTGATAAATAAAGAACCGCTCGACCGATTTTATGCGAACTTCACATAAACCATCTACTAAATAGTCCGAACAAAGCCTAATAATTTGGTTTGGATAGGTGAGCCCGTTCTTGAGTTATAAAATTACAACGAAAAGTGGCATTGATTTTTATATATATTGATAACTCCTCTAAAGATGTCTGCCCGACTAGCTGGGAGCTAAACGATATATCTATGCTTCCTGTAGTATAAGGTAATAAGTGATAAACTGATTTTTAATAGGTTTAATCAAAAACTCCTCTGATTTCAATAACAAAAAAGAACACTTAGCGTAGGGAATTAACCTTCCAGAGAAAACTAAGGTAGTCTTCCAATTATACCAGGCATACGCAAAATGACCGCTCTGAATCTTTCCAGGTGGTATATAGATTAATCCAATATAAGTCAGGATCACTCCAGATGAGGAATAGAAAATGTAGGGATCAGTCCCATTTCAAAACGTCGGAATGTTCAAAAGTTTAAGTTCCGCTCCAAGCCAAAAAATGTTAGGTAGAGTTCAGCTCCAACCCAAGATCAAAACTACGTATGATTAAGCAGTGTTACATATATATAACTTTTAAAACTACATTATTTCACTGTACGAATATGGGGACCTAAGTTAACAATATACAGAGATTTGATCATTGGAACTCATCAAACACAAAGAAAAAACTCTCCAATGATGCGTTATGAACAACATCAATGTCGAATTAACACTTCGTCGTATTGAAAAATATTAACCTGCTAATTCCATTTATAGGTCAAATTGCGATTATTATGTGGTTAGAAAGAGGAAAGAACATACTTCCAGTATGAAAAATAGCCATTTACTTCAGAATTTTAAATTACGAGGGATTTTGTGTCAATAATTCCTGCTAACTCCGCTTACCTTGAATTCGTCGCCGAATAGCAGCTACCTCCTGATCTCCACCAGAGACTAGGGACATCGACACAAAACATAGATGCGGACCATCGATGTTAACATCGAAAGCAAACATCGATGTTGTGAAAACATCGGTTGTGATCGATGTTTTTTAAACATCGAACTTAAAATTGAAACATTAATATTATAATAAAAAATATTCTCGAGCAAGAAAAAATAGAAATGTACCAATATGTCTTTCATCTCAACTATTGAGAACAAAGGAATCTTACGAGAAGCCTCGCTTGAGAGCTTCGACCGTAAAGAAGGAATAATTCCAATTGACCCGACCATACCCGTATGACCACAGAAAATTCTGGTCACACAGAATTTAAATAAATTCACGGTATTGAACAAAATTATATTGAAATGATTTCTATAATATATTGAAGTATTAAATGTGGGAAATCAATACGGATTTATTAGACAAAACATTTATAATTTAGAGTGAAAATAAATTGATATTAATAAAATGAACAAACTATCAGGTGACCAATAAAGTATATTCGTGTTCCATGAGTTGAGTAACAAGTAACGAGGGGTATGAAGAACCAAGAAGCTAGAGATAAGGAATGAATGCCGAATATATTCTATCTGTATGATAGAATAATGACAATAATGGCAATGACAATAGTGAAGGTTTCAGAATATTCTGATTCGTGAAAAGGTATTCCAGAATCAGTATTATTTATGTGGAAATTTGTACTCTTTTTAACATTACCTTTTTCGTTTATTTCAATCTGTATGATTGAAACGGGGTTTTATACCGTTACAAATTTCTACATAAAAAATACCACTTCTGGAATACCATTTCACAAATCGGAATATTCAGCAACCTTCATTATTATCCTAACCCTTATTCAACTAAAAAATAATAAACCAAAAGTGTAATTCTCCTCCTTGCCTCAATACCCTTCTGTTCAACGCGAGCCCTTCTTGCCAGCCTGAATAATGCAATTCGTACCGTATTTTTGAATATATTGCGTGCCCCTCTGAGGAACCACTGTGTCGCATGGCACGTTTTCATATTTGAATAGAAGCAGGGACGACGGAAAATATTGAGAAAATAACGCCAGAATCGTTTGAATAAATGATGTTATTCACAAACTGTGGAATAGATTATGGAACCGGCTATAACTATGAGTTTTCATGCAAACGAGCTCATTCTTCATTTGGGAATTCAGAGAATTGTCTTTTTCCCATTCTATCTCGGTAACTCAGCTGTTACCTGGCCTGGAAAAGCCCCCTCGAAAGGGCAACGAGGCAACAGAATGAAGGAAAGATAGACGATATTTCACTACCGTGTTTTACGCCGGACATTTGATATCGCTTTAGTTTTGAAGTGTGAAAATTAGAAGGGAACCTTTGGAATTTTCATCCAAAACTAGGGTAAGAAATTCAATAGGTCTCATGCATGATTTTTTTTTATTATCGGAATCGATTATTATATTCATAAGAATACTGAAAAGGTTCAAACGCCGTATAAAGTTTCAATTTTCAACGAGAAAACAATCATTCAAATTTGTTTGCACATAATGCCTGTTCAAATGATCGAAACTTGGCGCCTCCGCGTGACATGACCCGTCATATCTACTCTCACTCTCTTCTCGTATCCGTTTCATTCTTCATTCCAGTGTAACAACACAGCACCCTATAAGGGGCTCGTAGTCACCATTGGCTGTAACAAGCAGATGGTACATTTTGATTACGTCAGCCGTCATAGCAACGATTCAGAAGCGTTTCACCCCAATTGAATTTGTTTCTTGATTTACCGATTTTCAATACACAAATATTCAAATTTTATAAATTAGGGAAGTGAATGAAGGCACGCATGATGATCTGGTATTGAAGTACTTAGATTCAGAAAAACATAAAGATGTGGTATTTCGTGTAACATGCAAGATACCTATTGCTGTGATGAACTTCATTATCAATTAGATACACAAAAATGTTTTGCTTGGTATCTCGTTACGATTGAGAGATGATGATGGAGCGATTTTTGTTTATCTCAGATGACAGAAAGATTCAGGTGCTTTTTGGTGTCAGATACGTCAGAAGGATTATGTTACGTATTATTAGCAGGACCACCGTTTATTGTTAACATTGAAATATAGTAGATCGTCTAATCGTCGGATTTAAATCAATTCAATCCTAGTCAGGGTGAAAAAGAAGAAGTATTTGTTGGATCATCGATTGTGTTGAGATCTGGTTGGTTGGAATAAGCAAAAGCGTATTACTTGGCGTAATAAAGAAATCGGAGCTTTTTTCTGGATAAAATGGATGTTTTGTCAAACAATGATATTTGTTGCAGTCATCCTATTTTCCCTGTTCTGCTGTTGGATTCTCCTGTTGTTGAGGTCGGAATGGCCTGGAGCTGATGTTTCTAGAAATGTTGGGCTGGATTGTATAGCAATTTTAGGAAAGGTTTGTTCTCATGTGGCTCACTAGATGATGCAATTGGAAAACTAGAGGAAATTATATAGATAGGAAGAAGAGCTTTTTGGATGCCACAAAGTAATAGACCTGCGGTGCCTTGTAAAGAATTAGATGTACATCTATCAAATCCCAAGCAATTGAAGATAGTTCAGGATGTCTCAGATCTTGCCTACCGCTTGGTTGCTTTCAATGAAGGGTTTTGGAAGAGGGAACACAGTAAGAGAAAGGATTTATTTTTCCAAGTAATCTTCCCCGTAAATCTGGGCAAATCTTTCACAATCTCGAATCCAGGACTCAGTACATCTAACCTAGTTCTGTATTGTCGATATGTTAACAGGAAGATGATAAAATAACTATTAGATCAGGATCGATCATTTTTGAAACAAAAAAATATAATAGTAGGACGAGCCCCATTGCAAAAGGGAGATCATATTACAAAAATGGAAGAGAAAATAATTTACGAGCGATTTGAGGTCAGGAAGTGGGAGGGGGTGAGATTTTAAGGGTAAAAAAGGGTTTATCTACAAAAATACAAAAGTGCAAGTCCTGTGACAAAAGGTTGAATAGCAAAGTTGTAGGTAATAAAAAGGTATACAACTTTTGTCTTCACACTTTTTCCACATAACACCAAAATTGATGCGAAAAATTGAAATAACCCAGGTTTTGTTCTTTTTTTAACTTTTCACAAAAAAAAATTTTCACGAAATTTGGTGAAATGTTACCTTTTGATGTCCCAAGTACACTGTAATTTTTTTGATCCAAAATATTCATTTTCCCACCTTATTGTGACTCAACTCGAAAAAGTAGACCAATTTTCCTTATTTATAAAAAAGTCGATGGGCATTTTGTTCGTTGAAATCTCTACTTTCTGATATAATATGGTAAATTTTCTTGGAAAATGCTAAGTTAATAAAGTTTATATTTGATAAGACATCTACAATATTTTGAGAAAGTTGTAGAATTTTTCTCTAAATTATATGCATAAGTAACTATATGTATATTGCTATTTTAAGAGAACTTATATACTTGAGTATATAACACCTACATAATACTATTTCGTAGCATTTTCTGAGATAATTTACCATAGCATTGTATATTTTTTTACACCATCAGAAAGTAGCTATTTCAACGAACAAAAAGCCGATGGCCCTTTTAAACAAGCAGATAATTTGACGTGGGAATTATCGATTGAAAATTAGGATGCTTTTTCGATACCAAGTCAAAATAATGTGAAAAAAGAATAATTATAATAAAAAAAATTACAGTGTGTTTGGAACATAAAAAGGTAAGTTTTTGCCATATATCGGGAAAAAATGTATGCAAAAGATAAAAATAAAACACAAAAAAATTGGTTATGTTATATTATGTTTCCATAGGACTTTGGTCGACGAAAAATATTTTTTTTCAACATATTTACTGAACAAAAACTCCGATCGAATGAAAATATCACTCAATTTCTATCGTATACCAAGGGGAAGCTTT
Source organism: Halyzia sedecimguttata (assembly GCA_937662695.2). Lineage (NCBI taxonomy): Eukaryota > Metazoa > Arthropoda > Insecta > Coleoptera > Coccinellidae > Halyzia > Halyzia sedecimguttata. Next base: position 90,887,291 of record OW569412.2, read on the forward strand.
TCTTAAAACTTCGATTCTGCCGAGAATACAGACGGCTATGCCTTCTGGATCGAAAGAAATTAAAGTTACGCTTTCTCTCTCAGGCCGTACTTCCGTATTTCTTTCAACGGCCGTTCGAAAACGTGAAAATTCAACAGATGGGACCAATTCTCGCGATGAGTCTTTGTGATACTGCTCGATAGTTCGCTATTAGCAGAAAACGGCAAATAAACGAAATATTTCAATGGTGATTATCTGTAAAATTCTACGATCTTAATACCCTTATGACACTATGTTTTTTTTGGCGCTCTTGTTCCTCGGAACAGAGTGCTTATCAATTGGCTCAAATGTCTGAAATTTTCGAATTTTTGGCTGAAAATGGTCTCAATCGACTCACTGATCAAGAATCCATGGTCAGAATTGTTTCTGTCTGGCCGGACCGGCTGTGGACAAGATAACTCTCGAACGGAATGAGCTAGACAGTTGACATTTTCAAGGTAGGTTTGGGAGATAAATATCTTGGTTAAGGTCGTTATTGGCAGAATCGGTCGGATGGTTTCGGAGTAACGAAAAAAAAAATTTTATATTACAAATTCCGAATTAATTTTTCTTAAGATGCAGTTTCATCATAAGAATCTATTGACAACATTTTCAATGATGCATCGTACCTCTATGTTTTCACAGAATGCGAATTATATCGGTCTTTGTTCTATCTGTGTTCACTGTTCATCTGACTATAACAGACATGTGAAATGTAATTCCGTTCTAATAAACAAAGTATGATTCAATGCAAAATGACCAATTGTAGGATATTATAATTACCCCTACCATGTATGCCCTTGGATAATCCATATGATGATGGAAATATATAATTTGGTAAGTTTATCGAATTGGGTTCAGGATATTTTCAGTGAAAACAAAACTTCTATTATAAGAATCGATTAATATCATTCCGAAGTCGGAGAAACAAATAATTTTGCAGATGAATTGTCAATGTTTACACAAGAGTGCCAAAGCTCCTGTCCACAGGGCTTTCCCACTTTTTCATATCTACATTTGCGCCTATTTTCATGGCTGAATTTCCCGCAAATGAGTGGCACTATTACACCACGCTTTCTGCGCGCTTGTTTCACACAGCAATTTCAGAGCTGCAAACATTGAAGAAATTGGCATTTAGCTCAAGTGCTTGTTTCGTTAGTACATATTTGAAACAATACCATAGTGTTGTATTAATATAATAATATAGTGATGCAAACAGCACAAAATGAAATGAAATTGAAAAAACATTATATAAGTTTAGTTAGTTTACGTATTCAAAGTAATAAACATAATTATTTATTATTGAATTCACCAAGGCTGCGATTAAAAGGACAAAATAAACTAGGTTATGTTAAGACGTCAAGTCAAACAGATAAATATTGTGATGGTGGACATAACATTTCGACAAAAACGCTTGGAATCCCCATGATTCAGTGCTTTTTTCTCAACTGAAAATTTATTGAAATTCTTTAAATAACTAATGATATACGAAAAAACTTACTTCTCGAGTAATTGCACGATGCGATATTAATGAAATTCGGAGAAAATTTGCGCGTCGGCAATCTTCAAGTAATAACCGAGTTTAAATTAGATCGGATTTGTATATCTTGAGTTATAGAGGTAATAACAACAAATATTCAGATGTGTATATTTCCGAAACCGTTGGGTCGATTATGCTTATTAACCCACATAAATGTCGCATTCCGATGGTCAATCTACCTTGAAAATTGCAAGTTGCTATCTCTTTCTGTTCTCAAGTTAACGTAAGATACATTTTATTATTCCATATTTTTTCTAGGGCTTCACACAAGAGCGAGATTTTTCTCGTGTCGTCTCGTTCTCGTCTCGGAAAAGCGAGACGAGACGAGACGTTTTGAAAAATATTATAGGCGATACCGAGACCACATACAGTGCAACCCAAGAGTCACGTTAAATTTATTTTATGAAGTTTTTATTCGAAAAATCAGAAAAAGGCTAGATAGAGATCAATATATTTCACAAAATATCTCTTTGAAATATTTTATTGTAAATCATAATAATTTGTCACACTTTTATTTCAACTTGTTAACTGTTCTTATAACTTCTTATAGCAACGTATCTCTTATCATAAATATCTATCCTTGGAGATTTTTATATTTTAAGTTTGAATGTGTTTTTTGCAAGATCGATTTTTTACTCTCGGTTGAGTATGTGTCTATAAACTACTGAGTAATAAGCGTGTAAATATACTATTGAAAGGATTTATTTGGCTCGAAAATTTATATCTGGAAGATCGTCTTATTTACTACAGAAACTTTTCTGATATACGACTCGAACTTTTTCAACGCCCACAGAAAACAATTGAATATGAAGAATTTCCACTATTATTTCCACTCTATAATATTATACATCGATAGTTCTAGAAATACACGAATTTTTTTAAAGACCTTGCAATATTTGAGATTATTTTTCAAGTAAAAATAGAATTCACAACCATGAAAACTGATCCCATCATGAATTCAATACTTAACGGACAAATTTTATCGCCCCTAAATCCCAATGCATTTAAAGTTTCGTCCCTATTTGAACATCTGGAGAAAATGTATTGTTCTTTATTGTGCTTCTTGTATACATCTGTGGAAGTACATATAATAAAACTGGTAAAGATTTGAAAGATGAAGCTATTCAATGTTTCGAAAAGTATTATTATTATTATGAGGAATTCGCAAAGAACACCCTCAATGATCTACCCACTGAGAAGGCATTCATTGAAAACGATGCCAATTTGTCCAATTCTATTAAAAAATATATCGACTACGATAGCTTCTTTGAAACATCAACAAAATCTTCGAAACATTGGAAAGCTGAGTTTGAAGAACATTTGCCGTTAGAAAGAGCAAATAGGAATCAAAATTGTAGTGCATGAAAATTTGCTCACTTTGCAAGATGGCCGATGATTTATTAATGGCCACATCCGTATCTGTTGAAAGATTATTTTCCACAGCAGTTATGATCATGGAAAAACACGTACATCATTGAAAGATGATGTGATGCAAGCGTGATTATGTTTGAATTCTTGGTCATCGAGTAATTTAAAAGATGATATTAACAGTGTATGAAATTCAAAAAATTATGGACATCTACAACTATTTCTGTACAAGAGCGTAATAAATATAGCTCTACAAAATTATTCATTGTTATAAACCGTTTCGTTCATATATTATAATATTTATTATCCTTATTCAGAATTAGGCGAGACGAGACGAGACAACTGATAACGAGACGTGACCGAGACTTAAACGAGACTTTGATTTTATTATATTATATTTTATATTCTCGCCTACCTTCGTCTCGTGTATGAAGCCCTAATTTTTTCAAATTTTCTAGTGATTCGATCCTCACAAAATTCCACATTAGTCTTTATATCGGTATTCCACAACTAGTTACCAATCTTAAATTCGATCGGATCTGTATTTGTTGAGTTATCGAGAAAATAATATTTCAGTGGGCATAACTCCGAAACCATAGAGTCGCTTATGCCCAACAACGAACTTAAATGTCCCACTACTATGCGCAATCTACCCTTAAAATTTCAGGACATTATCTGTTACTGTTATTGTGGCGACGGTCGCCCATCCAGCTACTCCTCAGATTTCCAACAATATAGATTCGATTTTTCAAAGAATTTAAATGATTTTTTTCTAATTTGTTAGAACTACGATCTTCACGAAATTTCGTAGAAATTTGCGTGTCGGCATTCTACAAATAACCACTATGTTTTAATTGGATCGGTTTCGTATTTTCTGAGTTATTGAAGTATTAAATAATAACAAAATTTCAAATAGGCATAACTCCAAAACTGTTAAGCCGATCATACTTGTTAACGAACATAAATGTCACATTAAGATACGAAACTTACCCTAGAAATTTCAAGTCGCTATCTCTTTTCGTTCTCAAGTTATCCTGAGATAAATCTAATTTTTTATAATTTTTTTATAATATGCTAGTGATACGTCTTTATGTCCGACATGACGCGTCCAAATGCAACGGACAAGTTCGTTGATGGGCATAAACGGTTTCCGTGTAGTAATTTTGCTTTCATCAAATTGAAACCGTTTATGCCCATTAACGAACTTGTCCGTCGAATTTGGAAGCGCCACCTACCCTGGAAATTTCAAGTCGCTATCTCCTTCCGTTGTCAAGTTATCGTGGCCGACCTCGAATTCTTTATCAGTGAGTCGAACCTAATCGTTTGCGACCATTATTGGCAAAATATTTGAAAATTACAGACATTTGGGCAAAATGATAACGCAAAATTCCCCAGGACATAAGCCCAAAAATAATTTCTTCCTCAGCATACCATTTCAAGCATAGAGAAGATAATAAAATAAATAGCTTATTTCTATTCCCTATGCGTTTCCGATATTTTGCCCCGGCCTTCTGATGGAGTTATAATTTCATATCAGCCCTCGTTCCCGCTTTCTTTATCGAAATCGGATCTCCATTGAGATTTACGCTCAGCCCATGTCGCATAAGATAGTACCTACGTGGTGATGAAAACCGCCAGGCAAACCCCAAAATATATGCAAAATCTCCTTTCTGAAGATATTGTAATATATTTGGGAGAAATTAGGGTTAGCTAACGTATTTACGATATTGCTATCCGCTCGACCGAAACTTTATATCGGAGAAAATGTACGAGACAGCAATTTCATCCGCTAAATTCGAAGGAGTTTCGCACTATTTCCATAAGTGAAATACGTAAAGTGTTGTATAGAATTATGATGACGTTTATTGTGCGGAAAAATAGAAGAATGTTTATGTTGTTTTTATGTGGAAGTATTATACATTCTACAAAAGTTCAAGGAATAGAGCGTTGAAAAGAAATTCTTGAAAATTGGTTCAAGCACTGACGTGAAGTCAGGAGCATTTACGCGCATGATCTATTTTCTACTCACCTCTAATGGACACACTTTATCGAATGTAGCTTCGATATACAGGGTGATTCTCGAAGACCGTTCGTTAGAATATTTCAAGGAAAGTCTCGAGATAAACACTTTAAATTTTATAGTTAAGATTTGTTAGGAGAGATTAATTCTTGGAAAAAATTTATGATTTAAACTGTTTTACCGGAAACGATACCAACTATCGTTTTTTAAAATGTAATACCCAGTTATTGTATTGATTATCAGATTACCCATTGAATTCTACATTGTTTTAATGTGTCACTTACTTATCATTCTCAGAAAGTTCGTGGGAAATCTGAAAAAACCCTTTAAATTTTCTCAAATTAGGCTACATTCCAATGTTAATAACTTGTAGATTTTTGCATGAAAATTCATCTTCTCCTTCGTTAATTAAAAATTGAATTGAACATACAGGGTGTTTCTATTCCAATATCAGTCATGATAAAAACCTCAAAACTCCATTTTTTCAAATGAGAACCCTTTTTTTATTGGTCAGCTGGAATCTACGTTAAAAATAGTGTATTTTTTATAATAATTAATGTCCTAAAATGCTTATTTACTGAGATAATCGGTAAGTAGAGCAGTAGTATGTGTTATAAAAAATACACTATTCTTAAACGTAGATTCCAGCTGACCAATAAAACAAATGGGTTCTCATTTGAAAAAATTAATTTTGAGGTTTTGTCATGACTGACTTTGACATTGAAATAGAACCACCCTGTATGTTCAATTGAACTTCTAATTAACGAAGGAGAAGCATTAGTATGTCTTCTGATAGTAGCTAGAAATTAGGAATTACCATGTAAAAATCTACAAAAGTTATAAACATTGGAATGTAGCCCTATTAGAATAAATTTAAAGGTTTTTTTCAGATTACACACCAATTTTCTGAGAATAATATGTAAGTGTACTTCTATGTTTTCACAGAATGCTGGTATAATTATTCTATATATGAATTATTATATGATCTATGTTCATACTCGTACATGTCATCCTGTTCTATAAGCGAGAGTCAAATTCATTTCAGCTATTTTAATTTGATTTCTTCCATGGTGCAGTTCTCATTCTCAGATTGCTCATTTAATCTTGATAAATAAACTATTATTTGAATTGAATTTCCTTTATGATGCAGTTCTATCATAAGAATACATTGATACAATTCCCAACTCTGAGAAACCAATACTTTCGGAGCTATAATTTGTCTGTTTGAACTGGAGCGCCAGAAAGCTCCTGTCCACAGGGCTTGAACCAATTTTACATTTAACCCTCAGTTTTTTAAATAATTCAGTGGAGGTTGAGTATGATTAAGTAAAGCAAAACTTCACCCCCTCATCTTCATGGTATTTTTTACGAAATAAAGGCAATTTATTATTTTTAATTTTGTGACTTATACGCAGAGATTAATGTCCCTAAATATTGACAATCGATATCTGAAGATTTTATATTTAGTAGTTATATCCCAACTGCTTGCCAAATAGTCGAATATTTTCTTGACTGCACGAAGTGCAGTAGGGAAACTGTTCGATAATTTGACAAGCACGAGGGGTGTATGAAAATCTATTTCCCAAAAAAATATTTCACTAAATTTTTGGCGCTCTAGTTCTTCGGAACTGGGTGCTTATCAATTTGCCCAAATGTCTGTAATTTTCGAATTTTTTGATGAAAATGGTCTTAAACGATTTGGTTCGACTCACGAATCAAGAATCCGTGGTCGAAATTCATTCTGTCCGGCCGGCCAGCCGTAGGCACGATTGCTCTCGAACGGAATGAGCTAGACAGTTGAAATTTTCAGAGTAGTTTTGGGAGATGAATATCTCGGCTATATTCGTTATTGGGCTAAATCGGACAGATGGTTTCGGAGTGACAAAAAAGAAAATATTTTTTACATAACAAATTCCAAATTAAATTTTTTTCAATATGCAGTTTTACCATAAAAAACCATGGATATCATTTTTAACTCTAACAAGCTAGTACTTTCGGAGATATGATTTTTCAAAATTTCAATATAAATCACATTTCTATGTTTTCACAGAATGATATATTTATTCTGTGGGTATTCTATGAATTGTTATAATGTCAACTTATTTTCCTGAGACATGGCGTTGTCTAATTCATTCATTCCAGCAATCGTAGAAATATGAGAATTATAATATAATATCATACTTTTTGTTGGTTGATATTTTCATGACGATGGTCAATCCATATGATGATGGGAATGGTAATGGTAAGTTAATAATATTGAGTTCAGAATATCTCCACTAAAAACAAAACTGGAATATTGGTGTATTGGAATTGGAGTAGATTTGAGGAAATATATATATTATCATAGAATTGAGGAATGAATATCTCGGATGAGTTCGTTGTTGGGTAGAATTCGTCTATTGGTTTTGGATTGATAATTGTTGGCACTCTTGTTGAATTTAAATTCTTCTATGATGTTTGAATTCAATTCCTGCTAAGATGAAGTTCTTTCGTAAGAATCCATTTATATAATTCCCAACTCTGAGAAACCAATACTGTCGGTGATATAATTTGTCTGTTTTTTACTCCAACAAGCATATACTTTCGGATATATTACTTTTTCGAAATTTCAATAATTCAATTCAATTCAATTCAATTCAATTCTTTATTCATCAATTTAAGTTACAAACTATCCCAAATTATACACACATCATTGACAATGTTATTATAAACAAACATATGAGACCAATTAATTATCCTGTATGTACACTATCCGTGAATGATTCACACTGAACCAGGAAGAACAATTCCAAGCTTGTGTCGTGAATCACTCGCCCCTGTGATGACTGTTGTTTGCAGGTGAAATGGAGAAAGCGGAGGAACCCCGAACCATGCAGCTGAAGAACCAATCGTACTTCTATGATTTCACTGAATTCTATAATTATTCTATCTAAGCTTTATTATATGCTCTTTGTTCATACTCGTACATGTCATCCTGTTCTATAAGAGAGAGTCAAATTCATTTCAGCTATTTTAATTTGATTTCTTCCATGGTGCAGTTCTCATTATCAGATTGCTCATTTAATCTTGATAAATTAACTATTATTTGAATTGAATTTCTTTTATGATGCAGTTCTATCATAAGAATACATTGATATAATTCCCAACTCTGAGAAACCAATACTTTCGGAGATATAATTTGTCTGTTTGAACTAGAGCGCCAGAAAGCTCCTGTCCACAGTGCTTGAACCCATTTTTAATTCTAGGGCAGAAATAATACTAACTATAATTTAGGTATATGAATAAAATCTTTTGAACAATCATTCAGAATGTTTTCGATGGTTTAAAACGTCACAAAAATAGTCACCTAAAGCACACGTGCAAATACCCGGATATTTTCACGATGCATTGCTATTCAAAAATATTGGTTCGTTGTAAAGTGATTTGTATCATATATGCATTAATATGATTAGTTGAAACTTTTTGAGGAGAATAGTTGGCTATATTGCTCCGAAATCCACAAGGATATTTGAGATTATATCTAGACCGAATCAGAGGAATTCATAAGGTATGATTTCGGATTCAGTACGGAGGAAATTATATTCGAATTTCCGCAATCCATTAGCATCTTCAATAGTGGCGCATTATAACGAATATGTAGTTCAGGAACTATGGGTTCTGGCACAATCCTTGTACACGTTGAAGCCACCATGTTACCTAAGTTCTGAGTGTGAATTTGGGTCAGGATTCCAAGGTATATTCGCACGTAATTCCCGTTTAAGAAGACCCTCAGTCCCTAGAGTTACAAGGATCTGCACTCAGTACGCCATCTGCCCTTCTTGACCGTTATCCTCAACCCTCTTTATTTATTGTTTGTCAGTTGTGAAAGACATATCTAAATCTTGGAGTCAAGTGTGATCGGGATTGAATCGAAGTCATTTTACATAGGAAAAGGAAATGTTCTTTCTTTGTAGGTACATGTGATATATCAATTGGTATTAACATCTTCAATTTATTGGGCTTTGTGCAGATTATATGGAATTTCTAGAATAACTCAACATACTCTTAAGGCCGGTCCTTCCACCTCTGAATAAAGCGAACAATAGTCATTGGTTGGCAGCTGGACAAATACACTAGCAGCTGCGATAAATACACTAAGAAAATAGAGGGCGCTATACGCTATAGTTGCTATTGGAAAGTGGAAAGACGCTTATTTCAACAAATAACTATTGGCCATTTTATTGAGAGGTGGAAAGACCGGCCCTTAATTCAACATTATTTATTCAACATTAAGTTATATTAATTCGTTTATAACCTTTTCAAATGTAAGTTCATAATTTAAAATTTCATCTAATCTCTAATGGCTTTCAGACAAGTCTATATTCTACGGCGCATACTTTGGTGGTATTTTCGATCGCATGTTCTGGGGAACATCGCGTTATCATTTTGCCCAAATGTCTGTAATTTTCGAATTGTTTGCCGAAAAAGGCCTCAAACGATTTGGTCCGACTCCCTGATGAAGAATTCGAGGTCAAATTTGATTCTGTCCGGCCTTTGTCGCGATAAATTGGGAGCGGATAGGGATAGCAACTTGAAATTTTCAGGGTAGGTAGCGCGTTTGGGATGGGCCGCTGTAGGTGGTGCATACCAATTAGACGGACAAGTATGTTGATGGGCATAATCGGCCCAACGGTTCCGAGTGATAGTTTCGTTTTCAACCGATACAGATCCGATCGAATTCAAACTTGGTGAGTAGTTTTGGAATACAGACTTAAATACGTATTTAATTCTGTGTTCACATTCTGTGAATACATAAAACTACGATGTATTATTGAAATTTTGAAGAATCATATATCCGAAATTATTTGCTTGTTAGAGCTGAAAATGATATCGATGGATTCTTATAATAAAACTGCATTTTAAAAAAAAATTATTTTGAAATTTGTAAAGTGAACAGAATTTTTTTTTTCTCGTTGCTCCGAAACCCAATAATGCCCAATAATGAACTCAACTGAGATATTCATCCCCTAAACTTACCCTGAAAATTTCAACTGCGTAGCTCATTCCGTTCGAGAATTATCGTATTAACGGAGGGCCAGCCGGACAGAATCGATTTTGACCACAGATTCTTGAGTCGAACCAAATCGTTCAAGACCATTTTTATCAAAAAATTCGAAAATTACAGACATTTGGGCAAATGGATAAGCACTCTGTTCCAAGGAAAAAGAGCGCCAAAATCTCGAAAATTTACTCGCAACGTAAAAACATCTACATTCCTACTACAACCCTACACCTCCTGTAATCTGTGTTTTGGGAACCGAACGCCAGATTTATTAGCTCGAACGAGGCGGGAAAAGAGTTTGTAAAGAAAAACAAGGTAATAGATCTACCTGAAGTGTTATTTTAACCTAGTATGTTTCCTACGCCGTAAAAACTTTTAATTGCCATCTAACGACCGCTCCGGGTCGTTTTACGTATCCGCTAAAATTAGTATAAATTAAACCCCTTCCTGAATTCGAGAGGCAATAACTTCCACCAGTTTTGTTTTGTGAAGTGGCAATTAGATTATTCAGGCATCCCAGGCAATTTTGCCAAATGAAGATCGTTCGATATTTTACCTAGAATCTCGAGTACTCACAAACTGCGAGTAATCAACCGGCTAAGTACAGGAATATGCATGAGGTGGTCTAGGTGAGTGTTTGGTAATGAAATTTATGTTCGAATATATAACCAAATGCCTAAGGTATATACGAAGTTCACCAATCAATTTCAACTACTAATAGATAATTATAAAATATTATGTAGATTCCTCTCAGCTCAAAGTTTTCAGCTGGGTTAAGATGTGATTAATACCCTTATTAGGTACACTATGCCTTCTTCACGTCTATATTTGCGCCGATTTTCATGGCTATTTGTTGGTTGAATTTCCCCCCAAATGAGTGGCATTATTACACCGCGCTTTTTTCACGCTTGTTTCAGGCAGTAATTTCAGAGCTGCAAACATGAAGAAATTGACATATTTACCTTAAGTTCTTGTTTTGTTCGTATATTAAAAAAAAAATACCATAGTGTCTGAAGAATGTCTGAAGAAACGTTTGATATGCTACTACATAGAGTGCAAATTCACATACAGAAAAAAGAAACTGTAATTCCAGAAAGCATTTCTCCGAAAACGAAATTAATAATTGCTTTGCGATACTAGGCTACAGGTGAAAACTTCATATCACTCGGGGATAGCCAATCAGAGATTATCTGACCTTCGTAAGTTCAGTTAGTTTACGTCCTCAGAGTGATAAACAAAAATTTATTATTGAATTTACGAAGGCTGCGATTCAAAGGATAGAATAAACTAGGTTATGTTAAGACGTCAAGTCAGACAGATAAATATTGTGTTGGTAGACATGACATTTCGACAAAAAGGCTTGAAATCACCACGATTCAGGGGGAACAAATAGAACCAGTTCTATTTATTTTCAAGCCTGAAAAATTCTACAAAATAGTCCCGGGTGCATGTGTATTTCCTCAAAATTTCAGGGGCAGTCAGGCAGGCTGACAAATAGACACGAAAAAGGCATAGTGGTATTAGGATGTTTTCGAGAATTGCTCTTAAAATACCTATTGGATGAAACATAATGAACTGGCTTCAAACCGTGGTTTCTCCATACTTCTAATCATTATAGTAGTACATAAAGTGAAGGATACTTTTGGAAGTTTATTCATCACCAAATGGTTCCTTTCTGGGTTTTTTCTCCCAAACTAAAAGATTCCTATGAAATAAAAAATGTGGTATTTTATAAATTGCCCTGTAAAGATATTTCTATGGAGTAATCTGTCAAACAACGTTGCCTAACAAACAATAGCGAAACAACATCAACGATAATACAACTATTTCGTAGGGGTTTCGGAGACTAGATCAGACCCCTCTGTCAGACACCAAGCGAAAATCTTCAAAATAATTTTTTTTTGACATTTATTCTGAAATTCAAAATTTTTGTCTTTGAAGATCATAGCAACATAGTTTCACTTTGCATAGAAAGTTCCAACTGTTCCTTCATTACAAATAGGGTTTCACATGAGAGCGAGATTTTTCTCGTCTCGTCTCGTTCTCGTCTCGTTTCGGAAAAGCGAGACGATCCAATCGAGCGGTTTCGGAGTTATGGCCGTTTTTAGTAAAAACATTTTTTATGAATATTTCCGAAACTGATCACTCGAGCTATCTGAAATTTAGCTCAAAATTGTAGAATCATTACCTTCAGACGCATGTGAAGTTTTGTATTGATTGGGTTACCGTAAAGTGTCAAAAAAAAATTTAAATTTTAAATTTTGTTTCTACAATAACTCTCGAACGGAATAAGCTAGGCAGTTGAAATTTTCAGAGTATGTTATGGAGATAAATATCTCGGTAGAGTTCGCTATTAGGAAAGATAGGCCAGATGGTTTCGGATTAACGTAAACAATTTTTTTTAAGCTTACAAATTTCAAAATAAATTTTTTTTTAGATGCAGTTTCACCATAAAAATCCATTAATATCATTTTCAACTCCAACAAGCAAATACTTTCGGAGATATGGTTTTTAGAAATTTCAATAATGAATCGTACTTCTATGTTTCCACAGAATGCTATAATTATTCTATCTATGATTTATTATATGATCTATGTTCATACTCGTACATGTCATCCTGTTCTATAAGAGAGAGTCAAATTCATTTTAGCTATTTCAATTTGATTTCTTTCATGGTGCAGTTCTCATTCTCAGATTGCTCATTTAATCTTGATGAATAAACTATTATTTGAATTGAAATTCCTTTATGATGCAGTTCTATCATAAGAATATAATTCTCAACTCTGAGAAACCAATATTTTCGGAGATATAATTTGTCTGTTTGAACAAGAGCGCCAGAAAGCTCCTGTCCACAGGGCTTGAACCAATTTTCTTATCATTAATAAAAAATATCTTGTGTTTCTAAGGTAGAAGCAATTCACAAAATGATATTTTTCTTATTTGATGGATATTTTACATAGTTTGGGAGACAAAACACAGAAATGAAGCGTTTAGTAGTAGATCGTTATCGAGAATATTTTCTGTAAGCCCAGTTAAATGAAAAACGAATGCTATCACTTATTATAGCAGTTATTTGATGCCATAATCAGTGCTATGACTTAAACTTAGCTTCCATTTTTGTGGAACGCGATCTTAAAATGCTCGTTTTGGGAAACCTATGAAGTTTTTGGGATAGTTGCCGGTTTATCTTAAAAAACAACCCTTCTTAATTCTTCTTATCATCCATATCTATATGCATTACACACTATGTTGACCATGATTTAGGTCACGTTTTTGTTACTAAAACAGAGGCAGGTTAGCACTCCTGAAATATCGTCAAGGTCAAAACAATTCGCCGAGACGTTGCCAATTTCTACTCTCAACATAATCATAACATAATCTTAAATCTTAGACAAGATATTATCACAGACCATTATCTTCGAATAAAATAAAAAACTCTTCGCTTTGAAATTGAAAATGCCGAAAGTAGTTGAAGAAGCAGAGTGCTATACAGAACCGAAATCTGCAATAGGAAAACTTCATTCTGATATGTTGAACTCTTGAATGAAATTACTAGTTTCCTATCATTATATTTTATTAAGGTATAAGAATGACTCGGGTTTCGTAGTACTACCACATTTTGAAACTGGTGTATTTCAAGTTGTGCAACAAGGTATTTAAATTGAAAGAAAAAAGGAAGTTCGTACTCACTGGATTTTTTATTTTTACAATCTACTCAACTAGTTTCGCCTACTAGGCATCATCAGGAGCTCTAGAAGATTATTTTACAGTATTAATAAAATTCTTACAATTAAAACACAAAATTATGCTTACTTGTCAATAAAAGTAATCTACACTGAACATTTACTTGGAAAACTCAAATTCACAAACAATAAGACGACTGAAAACTTTTGGAATTCTTGATTGTCAAATTTAGGGTTATGTTCTCAAAAACACTGTCAACCACAGAAAAACAAACACTGTGCTATATAAGTCACACCTTCCAGAATATCTAAGGAAGGTACAGGAACTGAGAGGATTAAATGTCAGAGAGCCTGGACCTCTTTGACTAATTACATCCCATCAGTGAACCTTCCTAGTGATGCAATGGTCAAAAAAGTAAGCATTGAGAAGAACTTCACCACGATGATAAGTAGAAAGGAAGAATGGGAAAGGGAGTTCACCACCCAGACTTTCAAAGAAAATACCATAAAATGGTACACAGATGGCTCAAAAACCACGACGGGAGCTGGCGCTGGGGTATATGGGACAGGCACCAAGTGCGCACTGTCGGTAGGCTCCCGTTTGAATATCTTCCAGGCAGAATTACTCGCAATCGAAAGATGTGCAGATATTAACCTAGAAAGAAAATATCAGAAATGCGACATAGCAATCCATTCGGATAGTCAATCTGCTATCAAAGCACTGAGCTCCCATGCCATCGATTCAAAGTTGATATGGGAGTGCCGAAGAAAACTAAATGAAATTGGCAAGAATAATAAGGTCTTTTTAGTCTGGGTCCCCGGTCACTCGGGAGTCAAGGGGAACGAAGAGGCCGATACACTTGCCAGAAAGGCAGCACGAACTCCTTTTATCGGCCCAGAACCTTTCTGCGGTATAGGGAAATGCACCTACAAGAAAGAGTTTCTGGAGAAGGAGGAAACCAAAAGAGAGACACTCTGGCGGAATCTTCCAGGTTTGGTTCATTCCAAAAAGTTCCTTAGGAACTTTAAAGAAGTGAGATCCAAAAGGTATCTGGATCTCTGTAAGAATAAGTTACACCTGGTCACTGGCTTCCTCACAGGACACTGTCGCCTCAGGAAGCATTTGATGAGAATAGGTTTATCAGATACTGACGAGTGCAGATTCTGTGGGGAGGAGGAAGAAACTCCTCTTCACCTTGTTACAGAATGCCTCGCCATTGCAAGTCAGCGAAAGGAATGCTTTGGACAGGAAACTTGTAGGAGTGAAGACGTAATATCCTTGAAGCCTTCCCAGATATTGAGGTTCATTTATACTCTGGAACTGGAGGGCGAGCTGTAGATGGCGTAATGGTGAGAACAGCTCTGATGGGGGGCACAATAGATCTCAAGGTCGCGGTGCAACGTAACCCCTTATCAATAATAATAATAATAAAAAGTCACACAGAGCGAATCATCTGCCTACATTAAATTTAGTCTTGGAGTTAAATCAGGTTTTCAAAAATCGGCTTGTATGAAAGATTGGTCTCAGTTTGGTTATTCAGACAAAAGGTTGCGTTCTCCTTCAAGTTTTTCTTTATTTCATAAATTTCAAGTAAATCTAACTAATTTCCTCTCCCAACGTTATGTAATAATTGTGTGTTCTCTTTCTTGTCAAATTCATGTTAAGTTGACTTCAAATGGTTCCCAAATGCACTCTTCTGATTATAATTTCTTACATGTTAATTTTATTTATTTTAAAACATGTGATGCTTTTTACATTGGAAAAACATATAGGTCACTAGACACCAGAATAAAAGAACATGTAAGAAATTATAATCAGAAGAGTGCATTTGGGAACCATTTGAAGTCAACTAAACATGAATTTGACAAGAAAGAGAACACACAATTATTACATAACGTTGGGAGAGGAAATAAGTTAGATTTACTTGAAATTTATGAAATAAAGAAAAACTTGAAGGAGAACGCAACCTTTTGTCTGAATAACCAAACTGAGACCAATCTTTCATACAAGCCGATTTTTGAAAACCTGATTTAACTCCAAGACTAAATTTAATGTAGGCAGATGATTCGCTCTGTGTGACTTAAATAGCACAGTGTTTGTTTTTCTGTGGTTGACAGTGTTTTTGAGAACATAACCCTAAATTTGACAATCAAGAATTCCAAAAGTTTTCAGTCGTCTTATTGTTTGTGAATTTGAGTTTTCCAAGTGAATGTTCAGTGTAGATTACTTTTATTGACAATTAAGCATAATTTTGTGTTTTCATTGTAAGAATTTTATCAATACTGTAAAATAATCTTCTAGAGCTCCTGATGATGCCTAGCAGGCGAAACTAGTTGAGTAGATTGTAAAAATAAAAAATCCAGTGAGTACGAACTTCCTTTTTTCTTTCAATTAAAATGATCCTCGATAATGGCTATGTTTGTGATCAAATTTTAAGGTATTTAAATGTCTTCTGTAGGCTTATTTCTTGAGGATTTCGAAAAGTGGGGGATTCCATAGGTCCGTTCGTTTAGGAGTTTTCCTGCCGGGTTATTCAGGTACTTTTCTTCTTTTTTCAAATGAACTATCACAAAGTAACGGAGTACTCTATCCATTATTCTTCATTAAAATTTCAACACTTGATTCTTGATTTCCGTACAAGAAAATAGATTAACTGAATCTTGCAACCAGTTTATATACGTAAAATATTTCCAGTAACAACAGAGGCAAAATTTCCTTCAACAGTCGCCAGGTCCTTGGAATTGTTGAATTCACATAATATCTTCTAAAATTAATTATTTTTCCTAAGAAAATTCACCTTGTGAAAAATACGTAATTACTACGACTTCTACGTAGAGAGGACAACGTTGCGTAGTTATCTGACAGGAAAAGAAGCATAACCTAATATTTTCAAAATATACATGGTGAAATGAGTCAAAATTTCATGGCCAACCGGGACACTTTATAAATGTGAATGGAGTATACATAGGTTAGTAACTTGTTCCAAACTATAAATAGACTTAAAGCCTAATACGTGAACCTACTTGATGGTACAAGAATGAAGAGACATGGGACCTCTTGTTGTCCGAGATCATTAGCAGCCCAGCATGACAACGATTGTACCTCGCTTTCGGAGGGCGGTATTTCGAAGTATAATGTAGACACGCCACCCTTATTATCCATTCTTGACCCTTGCACCCTGAGAACATTTCTACTTGTGTTGTACGTCCAGTAAAATCTGTTAACCTCTGGCACAGACTCGACATGACACTGAATCTGTATTCTCTTTTGTGGAATTGCGCCAACCCTTGTTTCTTCGTATCCCTTCCTGCATCGGGGAGTGACTGGAATGAAAAAAAATATATTTGTATGGTATATGAAGGACAAAAATTGTGAGACTTTGTTCAGAATTTGATGAAAGAGAACACTGATGAACCCAATGTAGTAAGAGAATTTTTAAAAGGTTTTTTCTGGGTTTTCTCTCCCAAACTCTGAAAAATATCTATAAAACAAAAATTAATTATTTTGTGATTTGCTTCTGCGTAAGAATCACAAGATATATGTCAGAAGCAATCAATTGAACAATGTTGCCTAACAAACAACAACGAAACAACATAAACGAAGAAACAACTATATCGTAACGTTTCGGAGTCTATATCAGACTCCTTCGTCAGACGCTTAATGAAAATATTTAGAATTATTTTTTTGATAGTTATTGTGACAATTCTTGAATTTCACACTTCCACTACTTTTTGGCGCTCAAGTTCTTGGAAGAGAGTGCCTATCAATTTGCCCAAATATCAGTAATGTTCGGAAATTTTATGAAAATGATTTTGAACGATTCGGTTTGACTCACTGATCAAGAAACCGCGTTCAAAATTGATTCTTACCGTACGTCCGGCTGGTCAGGCCGGCCTTCCGTTAACACGATAACTCTCGAATGGAATGAGCTAGACAGTTGAAATTTTCAGAGTAGGTTTAGGAAATAAATATCTCAGTAAAGTTCGTTATTGGGCAGAATCTGCCTCCTGATGGTTTCGGAGTAACGAAAAAAAAATATTTTTCTTGCATTACAAATTTTTATATTCAGATATTTTTAAAGATACAGTTTCATCATAAGAATTCATCGATATCATTTTCAACTGTTACAAGCTAATACTTTCGGAGATATGATTTTTCAAAATTTCAATCATAAATCGTACTCCTATGTTTTCACATAATGCTGTACTTAATTATTCTATCTAGAAATTATTATATGAGCTGCGTTCATTCATGTCATCTTATTTTGCTTTAAGGGACATTTCAAATTTATTTCTGGTTCGTTATTCTTGATACAAAATACCTCTCCTGTTCTAGAAAACAAAGTATGATTGAATGCAAAATGACCAATGAAATAACCTCAACTATCGTAGAATTATGAGGATGATATGATAATATTCTTTTGAGGTGATAATATAATGCCCGTGTATAATACTGGAATATGAGCTACATTTCAATTGATGTAATATATCAAACTCTCAGATGTACAGAATATTTTTCAATAATATTTTTAAAATTTTCTAGTGATCATCACGAAATTTCGCAGAAAACTCTGTGTTGACATTCTACAACTAGTTACCAAGTTTCAATTCGATCGATTACGTAGTGTTCAAGTTATTGGGCCGGCCGGCCCTTCTTGGGTGTGCAGTTCTCAGAAATCAGTAACGCTCCTGATATTGTTCTCACGCAAACCCGTTTGTTTCAGCGAAGTAGCGCAAGGTAGAGGATCTACCAATCAGCGTTGTAGTACAGCCCTTAGCTCAGAGAGAGCGAGGGGAAGGGAGGTACCAAGGGTCAATCGAGGAGAACGACAGGTAATTCGAAGGGTGCTGTGAGCTCGAGAGACGTTGTTAAGGAAGTTGGTTCCTACTTAGACGAAAGACTGATTAGAGGTGCGAGTGTTGTAAAAGCTCATTAGACGGTAGAGACTTACAACGTACAATTATAGAGTATCAAGACTGTTAGGAACCTCAGTAATCGACGGTATTTAATGTGACGGCGAAGTTGAAGTTTGTAGAAGTTGTGTCAATAAACCTGTACATTGTTATTTATTCCAAAGTGTGAATGTAGAATCATTATCCCCTAAACAATGATACAAAATCCTACATAAATAAGTTAGCTAGTGGTAAGCTTTTCCATAAAAGCGCTTAACTCTCTTATTATTGATAATTGTGGAATATTCTGAGAGCTGAAAAGACCAATATGAATTGAAAAAGAACCTAGCGTTTGGAAACATAATCAGTCATTAAGCAAAAATAGGAAATTGCCCATAGCACATAGAATTTTTCGCTGTTGACATACATTTCAGAATAACAATGTACAATTCAAAATTTGTCCTACACATGACCAATTATTCCATTCAGTGACTGAAAAATCCTAAAACTATCACGTCCACCATTTTACGCAACAAATCATTCACAATTTATTGCAGAAAATCGATACCATCCGTCAATCTGTACCAATTTTTCTCGCACTCAACAAATTCCATGTTGCCTGCATATCGGATATCAGCAAACCTATCCATTATCGAACTGACTGCATGAAGTAATAGAAAAATTATTATTCATACAAGAAAAATGAGGCGTTATGTGATCAATCAACTTTAAATACATGCACATTTATTCGTTTCGCTGCCACCGAACTAATGAACCGAATGTGACGTCACCAGACGTGACGTTGAACACGCTTTTGAACAGTTCGAAGCGAGATTGTTCGGCTAATTGTTGTCGTTTTTCTAGATCGCGTTTTGCTTATCGGACGCAATCTACTATACGTGTAAATCGTATCTTTTCGAGCATTGTACAGAACACAATCTACTGGAAAAGTTTTCCTGAAAACTTCAGGAATATTTACATTGGACAATATGGATTTATTCGAAAGAACCTCGTTTTTCATTGACATTAAATCGAGATATTGATATGGATCAATTTCACAGGGTATGTTTAATACTGAATCATTTTTGCGCGTATGTTCTGGGGAACATCGCGTTATCATTTTGCCCAAATGTCTGTAATTTTCGAATTTTTCGGCGAAAATGGTCTCAAACTATTGGGTTCGACTCCCTGATCAAGGATTGGAGGTCAAATTTGATTCTGTCCGGCCGGTCGTTGCCACGATAACTTGAGAATGGAAAGAGATAGCGACTTAAAATTTTCAGGGTAGGTGGCGCATTCCAATACGACGGACAAGTTCGTTAATGGGCATAATCGGCCCAATGGTTTCCGAGTAATAATTTTGTCTACAACCAATACTAATCCGATCGAATTGTAACTTGGTGAGTAGTTGTAGAATATAAACATAAGAACGTTTTTGAAATTTTGTGAGAATCGTATTGCTAGAAAATTTTTAAAAAATTATTAAGAAATATTATTTACGTCACGATAACCTAAGAACGGAAAGAGATAGTGGCTTCAAATTTTCAGGTTAGGTTGAGAATCTGGATGCGCCATTTGAGATTGTTCATAGGCATAATTGGCAAAACGGTTTTGGATTTATACCCATCTGAAATTTGGTTGTTATTTCCTCAATAACTCGAAAAGTATTAAAACCAATCCAATTCAAATATGGTTATTAGTTGTAAAATGGCATCGCAAAAATACAAAATTTCGAGAGGATCGCATTACTAGAAAATTTTTAAAAAATCATAGAAAATTATTGAAAAAAATTCTGTATATCAGAAACTGTTCCTCCGACATCGCTGAAATTTTGCGAGAGCCTTCAGAACAAAGTTTCAAGTTTGAACATGATCGGATCTATATTGTTGGAGATCCGAGCAGCCTTGTGTGAGTTCAGTTGATGGATTGCCTCGACAATTCTCGAACGAAAAGAGACAGGGACTTGCAATTTTCAGGATAGGTTGCACATATGAATGGGTGAGTTATGTTTGCTGTTGGCCAAAATCGGCCCAACGGTTTCGGAGTTATACCCATCTGGAATATTATTTCCCCGATAACACAAAAAATATAGACTCTATCGAATTGAAGCTTGGTAACTAGTTGTAGAATATCGACATGAAGACGTGTGTAACATTTGTGAGGACCGTACCACAAGAAAATTTTTAAAAAATTACGAAAAAATATTATTTATCTCATGATTCCTTGAGAACGGAAAGAAATAGCGACTTGCAGTATTCAGGGTAGATTGCCCATCTGAATGCAACATTTGAGTTCGTTAACTAGCATAATCGGCCAAATGGTTTTGGAGTTATATCAATCTGAAATTTGGTTGTTATTTCCTCCATAACTCAAAAAATACAAATCCCATCCAATTCAATCATGGTTATTAGTTTGTAGAATGCCAACGCGAAAATTCTTGCAAAAATTCTTGCAAAAATTCGTGAGGATAGTAGCAATAGAGACATTTTTAAAAATTATTGAAAACAAAATTGGTTCAAGCACTGACGTGAAGTCAGAAGCTTTTGCGCGTATGTTTTCTTGGTCATTCTCCTGTTTTGGTCTCTCTTAATAGAATTTACCATTCGATTAAGAGTGTCCAACACAGGAGAATGGCCAAGACAACATACGCGCAAAAGCTTCAATCTTCACGTCCCTGCTTGAACCAATTTTTTTTAGAATGAATTCAGGGGCGGGTTTACACAGCAGTTGGCAACTTAAAAGCTTACAACTTTTGGACTGACTCAATTTTTCCCACTTAGTGAAATCCTTACGAACTCCAACCCTTTGTGTTGCGAAACCTTGAGCGATGTTCAGTGACTTTCACTCTTTTATCGCAAGAGTGAGTCAGGGACTACAAAGCAGACTACCTATATGTCCCCAATGCGACATGAAAACGCTCGGTTTATTGTGGTTAGAGAGCAGTTCGCAACAACAGGGCTTAAGATTCCCAGAGCTCCCTCGTTTGTCATTCAGTGGGCTGATGATATGTAATAACCATGAAACCGGTACGTATCTGCCCTAAATGACACTTTCCCCTTCGAGGAAACACTGAGTGATCACGTGACCAGTCCGGATCACGAGGAAATACGATTCGAAAATTGGTTGCACATTTAACGAGTTTCAAAACCGAAATTCTCGAGTTGCAAACCGAATTTCGTGTTTGCACTAGTGCTCGGTGAAATACTGTAACTTCCTTTCATCTTTGTCGTTTGTGAAACTCAAATATTCACTAAAAGTTCCAAACTATTTAGTTGTAAACTTTCTCCAACCAGCTGATATGACAGAGGCTGCAATGTACATGTATATGTTTATTGTACAGTGTTGCAGGGAGTAACGTTGCTCTGCCACCTTAAGGTATATTGTGCCCCACATCAGAGCTGTCGATATCATCGCCATCGACAGCTCGCCTTCGCGCTCCAGAAATCTGATGAACTCCTTTATCTGAAATGGTTTCAAAGAGGCTACGTCTTCGTTCCTACAGATTACTTGCTCAAAGCATTCCTTGCGTTGGTTTGAGATGTCGGGGCATTCCGTGACCAGGTGATTAGGAGTTTCATCCTCATCTCTCCCCACAGAATCTGCATCCTCATCATATGCTTCCTAAGACAGCAGTGCCCTTCGGGGAAGCCAGTGAGGAGGTGCAGTGTGTTTTCACTGGGATCCATATATTTCTTGGATCTGACAGTGTCAAGGTTCCGGATGGACTTTTCGGAGTGCTACATTCCTAGGAGAGATCTTCAGAGCATATCTCTTTCAGTTTCTTCTTTCATCCGGAATTCACTTCTGTAGGTGTATCTACCTAACTCACAGTAGGGTTCCAGGCCAATAAAAGAGGTTCGTGTTCCTTTCTTGGCACGTGTGTTGGTCTCCTCTATTCCTTTAATTCACTAGTGATCAGACCCAGACCAAGGAGACCCTGTTGTTCTTGCCTACTTCATTAAATTTTCTTCGGCATTTCCATATTAGCTTAGACTCGATAACATGGAAGCTAAGAGCTCCATTAGCAGCCTGACTGTCAGAATAGATTGCTATATAACACCTATAATAGTTTCTTTATAATAATGAAAAATGGCGATACCGTTGTTAAAAAATCAACAAATCCAGAGCGTTCCTGCTAATCGGGTCCTTCATGAATGGCTTCGTATAATAAATATACTTATGCATATATTTCACAAATCAAATAGACCCCAGGGGGTTCATTGATCTGCCGAGAAAGCAAGAGCAGACGCGTTTCTGGCTTCTTGGCCTTCATCAGTACTCTGTAGCTTCCTCAACAAATTCAACTAAACTGACCCGGGTTAAGCCTCTCAGAGACGGCTTGGTCGATCATTTTAATCGCCCACGCCACCTATGAGACGAAACACGGAAATCAGCCTCTCCCCACCAGTGAATATTTGAAGCGTGAAATCATATGCCACCATTCACTCGACATTAATCGAGAACGAGACCCGCAGAGCTCAGACAGTATCTTCTCAATAGCCATGAACGCTGTTTAGCGTTTTCAAAAATAATAATGAAAAATGGCTCTGGACTTGTTGATTTTTTAACAACAGTATCGACATTTTTCATTATTATTTTTGAAAACGCTAAACAGCGTTCATGGCCATTGAGAAGATACTGTCTGAGCTCTGCGGGACTGAGTACTGATGAAGGCCAAGAAGCCAGAAACGCGTCTGCTCTTGCTTTCTCGGCAGATCAATGAACCCCCTGGGGTGTATTTGATTTGTGAAATATATGCATAAGTATATTTATTATACGAAGCCATTCATGAAGGACCCGATTAGCAGGAAAGCTCTGAACTTGTTGAGTTTCTTTATAGTTTCATTTCCACGCATCTTCCGATTGCGAGTATTTCGGCCTGAAAGATGCTCGGATAGGAGCCTAGCGATAGTGAGCATTTGGTGCCTGTCCCATATACTCCAGTCCCAGCTCCTATATTGGTTTTTTAACCGTCTGTGTACCATTTAATGACATTATTTTTAAGAACTTGGGTGGATTCCCTGTCCCAGTCCTTTTTCCAACCTAGCATCCTAGTGAAGTTCTTATCGATGCTTGCTTTCTTAATCATATCGTCTCTAGCAAGATTGGCTGATGAAATGTTCCTTTTTTGCTTGATACCAAAAAGTCTGAAACTAAAATATTGCAAATAAACCTATAAGTTGTAAACTCTTTGGTTGAAAGTACACCCGCCTCAATACTCCTGTAGTTGAAGCATTCCACCAGAAATGACATGCATAGAAGTTGGAAGATAAGTTCTTAGAAATACCCACAATAGGAAACTAGTTGTGCCAATGGCTCCTGAATCAGCATCAGAGTTATTAAAATTCTACAAAATTCACGTTGGAATGACAAAGCGAAATTTATACGAAGTTAATAATTAATTAGTTCTTATTTGCCAACACAGCAGTTCGCAACTAAAAAGTTAACAACTTTTGAAGAATATTTGAAATTTTCTAAAATACGTTTTTTTTGGCGCTCTAGTTCATCGGAACTGAGTGCTTATCAATTTGCCCAAATGTCTGTAATTTTCGAATTTTTTGATGAAAATGGTCTTAAACGATTTGGTTCGACTCACTGATCAAGAATCCGTGGTCGAAATTCATTCTGTCCGGCCGGCCGGAAGTAGGCACGATAACTCTCGAACGGAATGAGCTAGACAGTTCAAATTTTCAGAGTAGGTTTGGGAGATGAATATCTCGGCTAAGTTCGTTATTGGGCAAAATCGGAGTAACAAAAATAAACTTTTTTTTTACAAAACAAATTCCAAATTAATTTTTTTTCAATAAGCAGTTTTACCATAAGAATCCAATGATATCATTCTTAACTCTAACAAGCTAATACTTCCGGAGATATGATTTTTCAAAATTTCACTAATAAATCGTATTGTAATTATTCTATTTATGAATTGTCATAATGTCAACTTATTTTCCCGAGACATGTCATTATCTAATCAATCGAAGAATTGTGAGCGAAGTGAGAAAAATCTCAGTTATTTGCTCCGAAATTAATTTATCTCAGAAAAGTCTTACATTTCGGAACGAAACATGAAGTAAGAGATCTGAGAGTAGTGAGACTGCTTTTCATCCATAGACATAGAATGCTCAGTTCTCTCAATTTATGACGGGACTGACGGAAGGAAATATTATAATTGAAATACTCGTATTTTAGAGATGCAACGGGGACTTCACCCAAAAATGTTTGAAAATATTAGGTAAATATTGAAAGCATAATTCTTTAGTTCGGGAGAGGAGAAAATTTGGTGAACGTAGATCAGGAAATTTTTGATCGATTACAAGGTAATTTTTCATTATTACTTCTCTTCTTTCATACCTACATGTTTTATGGAATATCTACTATTTGTAGATACTTTAAATCTGTTTTGGGCAATTGTCATACGAAACTTGTTTTTTTGGCGCTCTACTTCCTCGGAATAGAGTGCTTATCAATTTGCCCAAGTGTCTGTAATTTTGGAATTTTTGGCTGAAAATGGTCTCAAACGATTTGGTTCGACTCACTGATCAAGAATCCGAGGTCGAAATCGATTCTGTCCGGCCGGACGTAGGCACGACAACTCCCGAACGAAAGGAGTTAGCGGATTGAAATTTGCAAGGTGGGTTTGGAGCGTAAATATCTCGGACGAGCTTGTTAATGGGCGAAATTCATCAAGCGGTTTCGGAGTTATGGCCGATTTTAGTAAAAATATTTTTTATGAATATTTCCGAAACCAATCACGCGATCTATCTGAAATTTAGCATCAAATTGTAGAATCATGACCTTTATACGCATATGAAGTTTTGTATTGATCAGATTACCGCAAAGTGTCAAAAAAAAGTTTTGAAAATTAAAAAAAAAGTTTTTCTACAATAACTCTCGAACGGAATGAGCTAGGTAGTTGAAATTTTCAGAGTAGGTTAGGGAGATGAATATCTCGGTTAAGTTCGTTATTGGGCAAAATTGGCCAGATTTAATTGGATTTCTTCCATGGTGCAGTTGTCATTCTCATGATTGCTCATTTAATCTTGATAAATAAACTATTATTTGAATTGAATTGTCTTTATGATGCAGTTCTATCATATGAATACATTGATATAATTCCCAACTCTGAGAAACCAATACTTTCGGAGATATAATTTGTCTGTTTGAACTAGAGCGCCAGAAAGCTCCTGTCCACAGGGCTTGTTTTAATTTCAAAGTGAGTTTCAAAAGAACTTTCGAGTTGCAAATCAAATTTCGTGTTTCCACTAGTAATTGGTAAGTTTTCTGCGTGCATGTTTACGGAACAACATGCTATCAGTTTTTCCAAATGTCTTTAATTTTCAGATTTTTCGGCGAAATGGTCCCAAAAGATTAGGTTCGAACGCTGATGAATAATTCGAGGTAAAAATCGATTATGTCTGGCATGCCGCCTGGCCATCCGTCTGTTGCCACGATAGCTTTCGACTGGAGAGAGATTGGAACTTGGAATTTTCCGGGTAGGTTGCGCATCCTAATACGATGATTCAGTTCGTTAATGGGCACAAACGGCAAAACGGGGTTGAAATTTTGTTCTCCCAATAACCCAAACAATACAAATCCGATCGAATTGTTACTTGGCAACTAGTTGTAGAACGCCAACGCACAGACTTATGCCAAAATTTGTGAGTATCGTATGTCTAGAAGATTTTAAAAAATATTCTGTATCCCATAAACTATCCTTCTAAACTTTTTTACAGCCAAGTATTCTAAATTTGAATAAGGATCTATATTGTTGGAGGTATTGAAACAATATTGGAATATTCCGTTACAAACACTAGATATTTGACAAAAACAATATATGTATAGAACAATGTCACCTTATCAACAGTAACGAAACAACACAAATGATAAAATATTGTTTCTGTAACGTTTCAGAGACCAAATCAGACCCCTTCATCATTTTATCCACTGATCCCCTAAAATTTAGGGCATTGATAGAATAAGTAACCCCTTTCACTTCCCCAATTTTTCAGCTAATGTTAGAGTTCACCTATCAAATTAACAGCAATATACAGGGTGTTTCAGAATAAAGTACCGTAAATTGGGGATTGTATACATCTGGACGAGAAATTAAGAAAAGCTAAATAACATATTTCGGTAAACCTTTCCGTTAACATTTTACAGGGCGATGAAGTGAAAGTGTTAAATATTTTTTTTTTAATATTTTCCCTTAGGTTAGAGATATTAACTTGAAAATCGGCATGTATTAGTTGTTTATCAGTACGAATCAGCACATGTCATATCGACAAATTTGGATTATCCATTGACGTATTACAGCGGGGTTACCAAATTATTTCGATCTATACTTTTTGCTCACCCTGTATATTATAAAAATGTATACTCATATTGATCCCCATACGGTTTTCCATCGAAAACATGCTCTTAGTTCATGTCTCTAGAGCCTTCTGTTTTTGAGATATTTCAAATTTAATCCTACAAGTATATGACCGAAAATGAAAATTTAAATGAACATCAAAAATTTTTATTTTTCAAAAAATGATATAATGTCAGATTCAAATGAAACACATTGAGTATTAAACATACACAATGCCGAAAATCGTGAAACGTGTTCATCAACTCAATATTAAATATTGAAATTCCGTATTTGACTTTCACTTCAACACCCTGTAAAATGTTAACGGGAAGCATTACTGAAACATGTTATTTAACTTTTCTTAATTTCTCGTCCAGATCTATGAAATCCCCAAGTCACGGTACTTTATTCTGAAACACCCTGTATACTTTCCCTAATAATCTCCAAACTTTCAGTATTAGGTAACCCTGAATTTTTTAAGTTGAAGGACCCATATAACATGACTCTTCAGAAATGCAATTACTGTCTTTTACAGCACATTTCCACATCACTGGCTTATTCCTCATTTAAACTACCGTTACATCGAATCGAGCAAAAAATTCGGACGCTTATTGCTCGTTATACTTTTCGGAGAGTTCTATAGGGCAAATCTTGAGTTGAGTAATTCCTTTCTACGAGAATCTTCATCCAAGAAATACCTTTTTGACATGTCAACATTCAATAGAATCTAGTTCGAGGAATATCCGACTCGTATCTTCGAATTATCAGAATTCAAGTATTTCAACGAAATGTGTTGGTTAATATTTTTTTTCTCAGTATAACTTATATCTCGAATGCATATACTGGGTGTCCCATGGGAAACTTCATATACTCCTACATATACAGTGTGGAAAAGCCAATTGGAATAAATTCATAATCTTGGTTACTGTACATATTTATGGAAAATACCGAAACACATAAAATTTAAGTTTTAAATTATCATTCTTCTTCGTAAAAATGCGAACCCTACCTTCAACCCCCATCGAATGCCAGGTACAACCCCCAATTTTTCAAATAGGAAGTATGGGCTTGTAATACATCGTTTGAAAGGTCGCGTCATTCTCTATTCAGAAATATTAACACTTCCATGTTTATTGCAAAACTCAAAATAGAAAAAAATAAAATCATGTGATTATCGTAATTCATTATAGCATCCTCTCGAATATTTACAAATTTTATTACAATAATACTACACTTATTTGTCTTAAAGATGTGATAGAAATACAATGAAAAATACCATTCTCTATCCAGGAATGTTTATTGCAAAAATCAAATTAGAAACATAAAATCAAGTGATTAGCGAAATTTGTTGTATATTAACAACTAAAATGTAATACCAAATGTAGCAAAAAAATTATGAATGTTAATGAAGTAGATGTTCAAAGTGTTTCCCGCGAACGTCTTTGCAACATCCTAACCTCAAATAAAAATTTCTTCCAACATTATTCAACATCTCAGGAGTGATCGACCCAATCGCAAGCGTTATTCGATCTTTTAGGTCATTCAAATCAAGTGATTTAGTCTTGTACACAATGATCTTCACATATCTCCATAAAAATAAATCCAATGGGTTATAAGATCAGGGGATCGCGCTGGCCATTCGATTGTTCTAGCCTTCCTATCACTGATTTGGAAATATTGCGTCCAGGTACTGCCAGACATTGCGTTTGTAATGTGGTGGTGCTCCATCCTGTTGGAACCATATCGTATTCCGTGCATTTTGAGGATTTCCATGATCAGGTTATAAATTTGCCAACGTTGGAAAGACATCATTTTGAAGTAGTGCTGAATATTTATCGCCATTCGAATGGCTGAATAAGAATCGAGAACTTCTGAACACCATAAAAGTAAGAAAGGTTAGTTATTTCGGACACATAATGCGAGGCCACAAATATCACATTCCCCGCCTGATTATCCAGGTAAAGGTTGAGGGCAAAAGATGGATAGGTCACAAGAAGATATCGTGGTTACGGAACATTAGAACTTGGACAGGACTGGGACGAGTAGGGTGCACCACATCGAAAACCTAATGCATAGACGCTCTACTGCATCGAACTTTACTGCATCGACGAAGCAAGCCATCGAAACGTCCACTTACTAGTTAGTGTTCGTGCTTTCTCCTGATTGGCCGAACGTGAAATCCCCTTTATCGATCGTCTTCGTCGGTAGTTTCGCTGGATGAGATGTAATTTGTTTTAAAGAGTGTACATCAACAGCCAGTGAACCGATTTTGATGTTGTGTGTTGCCTAACACATAGCTGTAAGGGGCTAATGAAAACTGAAGGTTGGAGTCCGGTATTCATGCAAACATAGCTAAGGTATGATTATATATTATATATCATATGAATATCCGGATTGAATTCAACGCTCAAAGGTTTTGATGTATTTGAAATTTGAAATTGAGTTCATTTGAAGCTTCAATTTCTACGTAATTTAGTATCTGGCCAGTGACCGATTCTCTTCATACTTGTTTCTGAGATGCATTTCGGCATAACAAATCGATCCCTGTTTGTTTCAATTCCAAGAACCTCCGCGTTCCGGAGATATAAAGTTGTGAAAATTGTAAATTTCACTTATTGCGTCGAAAATTTCGTATCTGGACAGTGACAGATTTTCTCTATACTTGTTTCTGAGATGCATTTCGGCATAACAAATCGATCCCTGTTTGTTTTAATTTCAGGAACCTCTGCGTTCCGGAGATATAAAATTGTGAAAATTTCACTTACTGAGTCGAAATTTTATTATCCGGGCAACGTTCTAAGAACGGCTGATGTTAGCCAAAATAATGTAACCCTTTGTCTCTTATAAAGATTATAATAGATGAATGCGAAGAAAATCTGGCAAGATACTTAAGTATCCATGGAGTTAGTCAAATTTTCAATTTTCACAATTTTATATCTCCGGAACGTGGAGGTTCCTGGAATCAAAACAAACAGGGATCGATTTGTTATGCCAAAATGCATCTTTGAAACAAGTACCTATGGAGAAAATCGGTCACTGGCCAGATACTACATTTTCGACGCAATAAGTGAAATTTTCAATTTTCCCAATTTTATATCTCCGGAACGCGGTGGTTCCTGGAATTAAAACAAACAGGAATCCATTTGTTATGCCAAAATGCATCTTTGAAACAAGTACCTATGTAGAAAATCGGTCACTGGCCAGATACTACATTTTCGACGCAATAAGTGAAATTTTTAATGCATATTCAAATTTCAATAATATATATATATATATATATGCATTTAATAATTCATATTTCTAGAACTGAAATTACGTAGAAATTGAAGCTTCAAATGAACTCAATTTCAAATTTCATAATTTCAAATACATCAAAACCTTTGAGCGTTGAATTCAATCCGGATATTCATATGATATATATATAATCATACCTTAGGTATGTTTGCATGAATACCGGACTCCAACCTTCAGTTTTCATTAGCCCCTTACAGCTGTGTGTTAGGCAACACACAACATCAAAATCGGTTCACTGGCTGTTGATGTACACTCTTTGAAACAAATTACATCTCATCCAGCGAAACTACCGACGAAGACGATCGATAAAGGGGTTTTCACGTTCGGCCAATCAGGAGAAAGCACAGAACACTAACTAGCAAGTGGGCGGTTTTTCGATGGGTTGCTTCGTCGTTGCAGTAAAGTTCGATGCAGTAGAGCGTCTGTGCAATGAGTCTTCCTTGTAGTAAGGCGCACCGACTGGGAGTAGAACAGCTATTCCGAGCAGCAAACGATAGAGACAATCAAGTTGTCATGGAGATAGCCCACGCCTGAAGGCAGGCACGGCGCCGAAAGAAGAAGAAGAAATGGCCCTCAATGAAGAAGGGGCCTATGATTTGGTTTTGAACATTTCCTGCCCAAACATTAAACTTTTGAGGAAATTGCGTGTTTTCCTCCCTCATACAGTGAGGATTTTCGGTAGACCAGTAGCGGCAATTTTGACAACTAGCAACTGGCCATTGAGAGAAAAAGTGCACTCATGAGAAAACAAAACGTCTACTAATTGGATAATATTATTATCCAATGTCCATCATTTGTTCACAAAAATATGTTCTCCTAACAAAATCGCCTGCCAAGAGCTCATGGGAAGTTATTTTTCATAGGGATGCATTTTATTTTGTTTTAATAATAAAAATAATATTAATTTTGCATTGAATTTTGTGTATGCATCTCTACTCGATTTATGTGGATATTTTCTTCGAATCCAAGTATCACATCTAATTTTACATCCTCACACAGTGTATTAGCAGCTGCATTTTAATCTGCGTTACATGCCCAAACTCGCGAAATATCTTCTCTATTTTACTTATTGTTCCTAGGGTTATAGGTGGCAAATTCGGAAATTTCTCATGAACAAGTGACTTCTTTTTGTGTTCGGGCGTTATCTCCGTAACCAATTATTTGTAAAATTGTTATTTTGTGCATTTCCTTTCATCGAACCATCATTCAAAATTGAAGTTAATGAAATGCAAATACAAACTAGACAATTTATAAACTACAACTTGTCAGTACAAAACAATTTGGGAAGGCATTCTGAAGAAATTAACATTGCCTCAGAAAGTGTTTTACTTAGTTTTCATGGTTCCATCTGGAAAACACAATGTTATGGTTTTATTCGTTGTCATTCTATAACATCTTGAAGACAAATAAGTGTAGTATTATTGTAATAATATTTGGAAATATTCGGGAGGATGCTATATGAATTTCGGTAATCACATGATTTAAATTTTTTCTATTTTGAGTTTTGCAATAAACATGGAAGTGTTAACATTTCTGAATAGAGAATGACGCGACCTTTCAAACGATATATCGCAAACCCATACTTTCTATTTGAAAAATTGGAGGTTGTACGTTATACCTATCTTTCGAAGGAAGTGGAAGGTAGGGTTCGCATTTTTACGAAGAAGAATGACAAATTAAAATTTGAATTTGACGTGTTTCGGCATTTTCCATAAATATGTATAGTAACCAAGATAAGGAATTTATTCTATTTGGCTTTTCCACACTGCATAGTTGTCTCAGTCAAAACCTACGTTATTGATGATTAACTAGCAATGACTATTGCTTATTGTCCTAGACCAGGGGTCAGCAATTAGTTTCATTGGAGGTCCGTTCACAAAATCTGTATATCTGTCGCGGTCCGTTTGATAGCATTATGGTGGCATAAGAATTTGACTAGCAGTTAATCTAAATCCAATATCAATCATTAGTAAATAAAACGAAAAGTTATCTGAATTTTTGGTATTACGAATATATGTTTTCTGGAAAAAGGGTCCGCCAAAAAAAAAAGGTTCGCGTTCCGCATCCGGACCGCGGTCCGCCATTTGGTGACCCCTGTCCTAGACTATGGAAGAAATTAGAAAAAATAGAAATTTTCTTGAAAGTCTATGAAAGCGTTCAAATACTGGCTGGACATTTTTGATAAAATGCATAAAAGTATATCAAAATTGGTTCAAGCCCTGTGGACAGGAGCTTTTTGGCGCTCAACAGACGAATTATATCTCCGGAAGTATTGGTTTCTCAGAGTTGGGAATTATATCAATGAATTCCTATGATAGAAATGCATCATGAAAGAAATTAAATTTAAAAAAAATGTCGTTTAAATAAAATGCTTCAAAATTTATCTTATAAAATAAAAGAGCAGTCTACAATGCTTAAATGCTTTAATGCTTCAAAAATTATCATTAAATTTATTTATCAAGATTAAATGAGCAATCTGCAATGATTCAACCTCGTGGAATGGGTTGTTGCAACTTACACTCGGTGCATAGTTTTCACAACTCGAAATACCTAAGGAAAGTATCATCGAAATGTCTACAGCAAGGCTAGAGACAATCCTAGCAGATTGTCCATTTATTCCTGATATTTGAGTAGGTAGTGGATTACGAACAAATTATTTTAATAGTTCAATGTATATTAATAAAATACTGTCCTCTTTTCATAATTTAAAATTTAATGGTCCATACCACTACCACACTCTTTTCTGTATTATGAACCTTAACTCAAGAAAAAATGATTGATACACAAATTTGGATCCATATTTCAGTATTTTTTTGCTAGCAACATTATGAAAATACTGTATATAGGAACATGTCTCACTACTTGAGGCAGTATAAGGTATAATATTAACCTCAGTGGTCAACGAACAGTAATTTCTTTTGATGATGCCATTATTTTCTTCTTGCCTATTGCTTCCATAAACTACATCTAAACAGTCTTGTATATATTCACAAATTCAAGAATCGAATAGTTTCCAAGAGAAAATAACAACTATGAATTGATAATCTCTGATAGCTAGAAAAGATGACATTTATGAATAGACAGATTCTGTGTTCACATTCTGTGAATACATAGAACTTACGATGTATTATTGAAAGTTTGAAACCTCATATCTCCGAAAGTATTAGCTTGTTAGAGTTGAAAATGATAACAATGGATTCTTATGATGAAACTGCATCTTAAGAAAATTTGAATTCAAAAGTTATTATGTCACTATTAGACCGAAACTCCGAAACTATTAGACCGATATTGCCCAATAATGAACTTAGCCGAAATATTTATCCCTCAAATCTACTCTGAAAATTCCAACTGTCTAGCTCATTCCTTTCGAGAGTTATCGTGTTAACGGCCGGCCGGACGGCCTGACGGACATAATCGATTTCGAACACGGATTATTAATTGATCAGTGAGTCAAACCAAATCGTTCAAGACCATTTTCAGCCAAAAATTCGAAAATTACAGACATTTGGGCAAATTGATAAGCACTCTGTTCCGAGGAACAAGAGCGCCAAAAACGAATATACATAGGACATTTATTTCAAACAATAATTCAGACCATCCAAATTATCCAGCATTTGCCCCTGTATTAAAGGATTAATGAATTAATGAAAACCCGTCCTCAATATAGTACCAATTACTTCATAAAGTATAAATACAAACCTCATGGAAGGCGTATTCATAAAGCATCTCCCGAGCATCGATTCTTCCAGATGATCTTCTAGGTGGAGTATTGCTGGGAAGTACTCTCCCAAGTTTAATTAATCGAAATGAAAATGAAGGAAATTGAGTTAATTCAGCCCCCATGAACTTCTGTTTCCGAAGTCTTCCATTCGGAATGAAGACGTCCTATATTTCCAGACCCCTAACAAAGGGGTCTTTCGCCAGCTGGAAATTAAGGAGCAGAAGAGATGATGGATCGGTTTATGATGAAACGAAATGAAAAATTGGGCTGACTGTTTTCGCATCTGATTTAATTATTTTCGAGGAATTTTGACAATGTTCTATTATAAACAGATATTTTTCCTAGACTTCAAGATGTTAAGAGAAGGAATGAATATACAGAGTCCTGTTGTAATAGTACGTCGAGCTACTGTAGCAACTGAACTAGGCAACTTACATAGTAGCTACACTCTTTACCACTACAAATTGTATCCCCCGACGAATGTTTTGGAAACGATGTTTCCATCTTCTGAGACGAAGCGTTACTGAAGCATGGTATCAATTATTTCACTCAAGTATGGTTTGATATTATATTCCTAGTCATAAGCCGAGTAGTGAGAGTAATGATTTTGTGAGTCAAGATAACTATTACAAGCAGCCACACTTGCAATTTTTCCCGCCTTTTTTTGTCACCGGTTTCCTTAACTCACAAAATCCCGCTGTTTAAAAAAAAATATTTTCGAAATTGCCGAAAGAAGCAGGTTTAGTCATAAAATACTTCAGAAAAGTATCAACAAATACAAAGGTAAAAATCCCTTCAATATCATAACCCCAACGAAAGAAATAACAAGCCCTGTGGACAGGAGCTTTCTGGCGCAGTTCAAACAGACAAATTTTATCTCCTAAAGTATTGGTTTCTCAGAGTTGGGAATTATATCAATGTTTTCTTATGATAGAACTGCATCATAAATGAAATTCAATTCAAATAATAGTTTATTTATCAAGATTAAATGAGCAATCTGAGAATGAGAACTGCACCATGGAAGAAATCGAATTAAAATAGCTGAAATGAATTTGACTCTCTCTTATAGAACAGGATGACGTGTACGAGTATGAACACAGATCATATGATGAAGCTTAGATAGAATAATAATAACATTCTGTGAAAACATAGAAGTACGATTCATTATTGAAATTTCGAAAAATCATATCTCCGAAAGTATTAGCTTGTTGGAGTTTAAAATGATATCAATGGATTTTTATGTAGAAACTGCATCTTAAATAAAAATTGAATTTGAAATTTGTCACTTAAAAAAAATAATTTTTTTCGTTACTTCGAAACCATCTGGCCTATTTTGCCCAATAACGAACTTAACTGAGATATTCATCTCCCTAACCTACTCTGAAAATGTCAACTGCCTAGCTCATTCCGTTCGAGAGTTATTGTAGAAAAAAAAAATTGTAATTTTCAAAATTTTTTTTTAAACTTGATGCTAAATTTCAGATCGAGTGATCGGTTTCGGAAATATTCATAAGAAATTTTTTCACTGAAATTGGCCGTAACTCCGAAACCGATTCATGGATTTCGCCCATTGACGAAATTGTCCGAGATATTTACGCTCCAAACCCCCTTGCAAATTTCAATCCTATAACTCCTTTCGTTCGAGAGTAATCGTGCCTACGGCCGGCGGGCCGGCCGGACCGGCCGGACAGAATCGATTTCGACCTCGGATTCTTGATCAGTGAATCGAACCAAATCGTTTGAGACCATTTTCAGCCAGAAATTCGAAAATTACAGACATTTGGGCAAATTGATAAGCAGTCAGTTCCGAGGAACTAGAGCACCAAAAAGAGGGAAAGCCTTGTGGACATGAGAGTGCCAAATGTTATCAATCCAAAACCAAAAGACCTGCAATTCTACCCGATAACGAACTCATATGAGATATTCATTCCTCAAATCAACTATGAAAATAATATTATACCAATTGAAAGTTAGGCAATATTCCAGTTTTGTTATATGGATTATTATGTATTTTCCAAGAGCTTTCTAGGGTAGCTGAGGTTATTCCATTGGTTATTTTGTATTCAGTCATACTTTGTTTGACATGTCTCGTATCTGTAGATGAGACGACAATGATGAATTGTATAACCATAGATGAAATTCATGGATAAGGACATTAATTGTCCCTCTGTGATTTCTGTGAAATCATAAAGTTACGATTTAATAGTATTAAATCTAAAATTAATAATACTAAAATTTTGAAAAATCATATCGACAAAAGTATTCATTTGTTAGATTTGAAAATGACATCAATGGATTCTTATGATGAAGCTGCCCCTTAAAGAATATGAATTTTGAATTTATAATGAAGTAAAATATTTTTTTTCTCTACTCCAAAACTATCAGGCCGATTTTGCCCAATAATGAACTTTGACCACGGATTCTTGACCAGTGAGTCGAACCAAATCGTTTAAGACCATTTTCATCCAAAAATTCGAAAATTACAGACATTAGGGCAAATTGATTAGCACTCAGTTCCGAGGAACAAGAGCGCCAAAATCGGAAAAAGGTTTCTAAGCTTTCACGTTCCATCCGAGAACCAATAACATACTCCAGAATATTTTTAAAGAGGTTGATATAAAACTGACTTTCAAAATTTACACAAATATTGAACAACTTCCAGGAATACATTCGATAGAAATCGGGTATTATGAATTTGAATATTCAAATTGCAACAAGTGCTACGTCGGGCAAACAACCATAAACATTCTCACACATGTTCAAAGAGCATACGGGACACATTGGGAATAAAACAGCATCGATAAATCGGCTGTTGCAAATCTCGTTTTAACAACCATCCTCTGAAGTTCAGAAAATTCCGCCTTTCTATCATGATAGAAAAGGGGATTTTCTGGAAACAACATAAAACATAATTCAATGATGATATCTAAACAAACCATTCATTCATTGTTGTTGATTTTATCACAACATAATAGCATAACGAAGGATTTTTTCACCGAATTCATTGAGGAATACTGAAGTAGAGGAAAGGAGAAAATCAGAACAAGACCATATCAAGGTGTATCGGTAATCTTTTTCATTTCAGTTTCCAGGCCTACATTTCCGAGTATATGCATACATGGTTTATTTAAGAAAGAGCTCCTTTGATGGTTCGCAGCAACCTTACATCTGCAATCTCTTCTGAATATTGAATTCGCGAATTGAAATCTAAGTTACGTTTTCTATATAAAAGGTATATCACGCTTCGAACTCCGCGAACTGATGAAGAATGAATACAGGGTGTCCCAAGTTCGAGTGCCTATTAGATGTTTCTGGAGAACTGTTCATATTTGAAATCTGTAAATTGGGATTATGATATTGCTTGAAATTCTCTACAGAGTTAAAATATTTTCGAAGCCCAAGCACTTCCGGTTGTACAGGGAGTGAAAATAAATTTGAAGAAAATTTTTTTTTCCACTTTTGCATTCCTTGTATGATCAAGTATTCAATGCTGAATACATTTCTGTTAAAACCATTGTATTCATTCGAATAGTTTCCAAAATATCGAAAAAAAACCGGAAAAAAGTCAAATATGTTTCGTCAGTATTATGTTCATTATTCTTATTTTAAACATCCTGAACGTAAACCGTTTCTACAACATCGAAGAGGAAGAAAAAGGAAAGGTCAAGCATCTATTAAATTTCAGGAATATCATCATAGGGTGTTTCAAATTTGTGTCGAAAATTGTGATCAAAAATTGGCCATAACTTCTGTTTTTCAAATTAGAACCCTATTTTTGGCGCTCTAGTTCCTCGGAACTGAGTGCTTATCAATTTGCCCAAATGTCTGTGATTTTCGAATTTTTCGATGAAAATGGTCTTAAACGATTTGGTTCGACTCACTGATCAAGAATCCGTGGTCGAAATTCATTCTGTCCGGCCGTCCGGCCGGCCGTAGGCACGATAACTCTCGAACGGAATGAGCTAGAGAGTTGAAATTTTCAGAGTAGGTTTGGGGGATAAATATCTCGGATAAGTTCGCTATTGGGCAAAATCGGACAGATGATTTCAGAGTAACAAAAAAAATTTTTTTTTTACATAACAAGTTCCAAATTAAATTTTTTTAATAAGCAGTTTTATCATAAGAATCCATTCATATCATTTTTAACTCTAACAAGCTAATACTTTCGGAGATATGATTTTTCAAAATTTCAATGTAAATCGTATTTCACAGATTGATATAATTATTCTATGTATGAATTGTCATAATGTCAACTTATGACATGACATGACATTATCTAATCAATTGAAGAATTATGAGAATAAAGTGTATTCCGAAATGTGAGCGAAGTGAGAAAAATCTCAGTTGTTTGCTCCGAAATTAGTTTTTCTCAGAAAAGTCTTACATTTCGGAACGGAACATGAAGTAAGAGATCTGAGAGTAGTGAGACTGCTTTTCATCCATAGACGAATGCTCAGTTCTCTCAATTTATGACGGGACTGACAGAAGGGAATATTGTAATTTCAAAAATATTGGGGTTGAAATACTCTTATTTTAGCGATGCAACGGGGACCTCACCCGAAAATGTTTGAAAATATTACGTAAATATTGAAAGCATAATTCTGTAGTTCGAGAGAGGAGAAAATTTGGTGAACGTAGATCAGGAAATTTTTGATCGATTACAAGGTAATTTTTTATTATTACTTATCCTCTTTCATACATGTTTTATGGAATACCTACTATTTGTAGGTACTTTAAACCTGTTTTGGGCAATTGACATACGAAATTTGTTTTTTTGGCGCTCTAGTTCCTCGGAACAGAGTGCTTATCAATTTGCCCAAGTGTCTGTAATTTTGGAATTTTTGGCTGAAAATGGTCTCAAAGGATTTGGTTCGACTCACTGATCAAGAATCCGAGTGCGAAATCGATTCTGTCTGGCCGGCCGACCGGCCATAGGCACGATAACTCTCGAACGAAAGGAGTTAGCGGATTGAAAATTGCAAGGTGGTTTTGGAGCGTACATATCTCGGACAAGTTGGTTAATGGGCGAAATCCATCAAGGGGTTTCGGAGTTATGGCCGATTTTAGTAAAAATATTTTTTATGAATATTTTCGAAACCGATCACTCGATGTATCTGAAATATAGCACCAAATTGTAGAATCATGACCTTCATACGCATGTGAAGTGTTGTATTGACCAGATTACCGCAAAGTGTCAAAAAAAAAAATTGAAAATGTGGTGCAGTTCTCATTCTCATGATTGCTCATTTAATCTTGATAAATAAACTATTATTTGAATTGAATTTCCTTTATGATGCAGTTCTATCATATGAATACATTGATCTAATTCCCAACTCTGAGAAACCAATACCAGATATAATTTGTCTGTTTGTACTAGAGCGCCAGGAAGCTCCTGTCCACAGGGCTTGAGCCCATTTTTTTATGATTGCGTTGGATTCTGCGGTGAAAAATAATGTTAGTTTTCTAACATCATTAGGCTCCTAAATTAAAAATAAACTAAGAAATTATTGAATTTCGGAGCATAATCATATTAAGAAACTATCATTATTTTTCACAGCAGAATCCAATGCAATCATGAAAAAAAAGGGATATAATTTGAAAAACAGAAATTATGGCCAATTTTTGATCATAATTTTCGACACAAAATTTGAAACACCCTGTGATGATATTTCTGAAATTCAAAAGATGAATCACCTTTCCACATTCTTCCTCTTCGATGTAGTGAAAATGGTTTACGTTCAGGATGTTTAAAATAAGAATAATAAATATAATACACTGACTAAACATATTCGACTTTTTTCCGGTTTTTTTTCGATATTTTGAAAACTATTCTCATGAGTACAATGGTTCTAACAGAAATTTATTCAGCATTGAATACTTGATCATACCAGAAATACAAACTCGAAAAAGAATTTTTTCATCAAATTTATTTTCACTCCCTGTATAACCGGAAGTGCTTGGGTTTCAAAAATATTTCAGCTCTGAAGAGAATTTCAAGCAATATCATAATCCCAATTTTCGGATTTCAAATATGTCCAGTTCTCCAGAAACGTCTAATAGGCACTCGAACTTGGGACACTCTGTATTTAGGAAGTCTTTCCTTCATTGAAATGAGTCCAATATATGTCAGTATAATCATATTATCTAATATCTAATTTCAGCTCGATCGACTTTGTATGTGAGACAATGGAACATGAGCGCTAAAGCTCCTGACTTTTGCATCAGAATCCAAATTGGTGCACACGAGTTATGAAATATATCATTATATCGTACATTTTCGAGGTGGTTTTCATCTACCGTTGTGTGTTTTGTATCTGAAGTAAGAAGATGATTCGATTTCGTGGTCAAGTTTTTTCTAAGTTTACCCAAATCTAGGCAAAACAACCATTTCAATCCGAGCAGCCTTAGGTGAGTTTAGTAGCTGGATAGGTAACCGTCGCCCCGATAACTTTCGATTATAAAGTGATAGTGACTTGGAATGTAACTTGCAATCTTCAGGGAGGTTGCGCATTCAAATGGGACAGTTAGGTTAGTAGTTAGGTAGAATCGGCCCAACGGTTTCGGAGTTATACCCATCTGGAATATTATTTCCAAAACATACAGATCCGATCGAATTGAAACTTGATAACTGACTGTACAATATCGACATAAAGACGTATGTGAAATTTTGTGAGGATCGTATCACTTAAAAAAATTTTGAAAATTAATATATTATGTCGATGGTAAATTAGGTTACGGGTGTCGAATCTCATTCGTGTATTTCTGGAGAAAAAATAATTTTGATGGATAAATGTTCCACCCGTCCGTAATATCCCTTCCAACTCTCCTATTGGACAATCATGATGCGTTGATGCGTATGATGCGTTGCTGTAATTGCCTTAGCAACATAGATTTGTTTAATCTTAGTCAAGATTCAATCAAGCGAAAACTCAAAAAACAATTCCTATGTCAATGAGATTCAGATTTTTTTCTTTTTTTCTCTTTTTCTTTATGTGTGTATGTTCCTATATTATTATTTTTTTTGGACATATTTTTCATTTTATCATGATTTTGGACTGAATTGTTTCACATTAACTTGTTAAAGAACAATTTTTTTTTTTTTTTTTTTTTTTCTGTTGTAAAATTAATTTGTATTTTGTTTTGACACACTTCCAAATTTCTTATAAGTGGATACTATGTTGGGTGGTTTTCACCTGTGTGTATTCCTGATTTCCTAAATAAATAAATAAATAAATAAATAAATCATACTGAATTTTCTTGGGGCATCTTTTAAAATCTACTCAAACGGTCTTTAGGTTAACTGGTCCGTTCTAGTGGATTTACCACTTGTCCTTGTTGTTGAAAATCACTTTTTGCGACTAATTCGTCCCACGATGCTTGTGTAGATATTTTCAAGATCCGGCCCGAAGGACCAAAAATATGTAAATAATTGAGTGAGGTTGAATTGAAAAGTATTCGGTCAATAAGGGGCATTCAACAAAATTCTCAAACAATGCGAATTAT
Source organism: Halyzia sedecimguttata (assembly GCA_937662695.2). Taxonomy (NCBI): domain Eukaryota; kingdom Metazoa; phylum Arthropoda; class Insecta; order Coleoptera; family Coccinellidae; genus Halyzia; species Halyzia sedecimguttata. The sequence goes on from OW569412.2 coordinate 90,928,722, forward strand.
CGAAATCTGTCAACATCATGAATTCGTTATTTCTGAGAAAGGTCTCGACTGTAAACGTGTGATTCCAAAGTTCCACTGTTAACAATCTTCCGAAGGAGAGAAGGAAACATGACCAGCCCTCACCATCTCGCAGCCTTCCCAAACCTATTCGAAAACCGTCTGTTGTGACTGCCGGAACTTGCATATTAATTATATACTCTCGACATCTAGAAGTAAGTGTCAAGTGCAAATGGGAGCCGTATTGTCAGGGATATACATTATTCTCACTAATAGTGGCGAAACCACTTCCAAATTGAAATTTATTGTCGAAACATAATCTCCGGATATTATGCACAAGCAGTGTGAGTTTTATCGAGCACTCGTAAAACAAAATTAGTCGTAAAACTTGCATATATATCTCCCTTTAATTGAGATTATCCAAGGAAAATGATATAAAAACATAATATCACATTAAGCTGGCGAGCAATTCGCTCGGCAGATTAGGCATGAACCTTGCAACCGAATACAGCACTGATGCCATTTCCAAGTGGTTTTATCTAAACTTTTCCAATTATCTGACCAACTTTATTGCATTACTGGTATCAATCTGCTGAATTGGCGAGGGCGTTTCAGGTTTAGTGAAGCCCCGAATACGTTATTTTGCTGTATCATGGTTTACTACTCCCAAGACTTTCAATCTTGAGTGTGCCTTAAAACTTTGACGCTACCTATTATTTTAGTTTTCCAACTAGTGGCCAGCAGTCCATATTTTGGGATTCAGATGAGCCAGCAGATCTACCTAGCAATAGATCCACATTTTTCTGGGAGATCTACATTTTTACGGTAGATCTACATTTTTCCGGTAGATCTGCATTTTTCCGTAGATCTACATTTTTTCGGTAGATCTACATTTTTCCAGTAGATCTACATTTTTTCGGTAGATCTACATTTTTCCGGTAGATCTACTTTTTTCCGGTAGATCTGCATTTTTCCATGAGATCTAAATTTTTTCAGTAGATCAATATAAACGGTAGATCAATTGAACCGGTTGTTCAATGACATCTAACAGGTTCTGTTGTGATTCTGAGAATGATTCACACGTTTTTGAGTTACTTAAAACCAAATATAGCGCCACCTACCGAATCGTATTGTAAACCTAAGGCCTTCCGAAACACAATCACAAAAATCGGTATAGCCATTTTTGAGTTCGTGTAAACCGATTGTAGTACCACCTACCGGGGAATATTGTGGATCTGAAACCTACTCAGATACATACACAAAGTTTCATCGAAATCGGTCCAGTCATTCTTGAGTCTTCATAAACCGAATGCAGTGCCACCTAACGGGTTTCTATTGTGACCCTTAGAGCCACTCAAACACGCACACAATGTTTCATCAAAATCGGTCGAGGCACTTCTGAGTTCTTACAGACGGATTGCAGCGCCACCTACCGGGGTGTATTGCGGACCTGACACAACCTCAGATACACACACAAAGTTTCATCGAAATCGGTTCAGCCGTTCTTGAGTTTCTATGAAACGAATACAGCGCCATCTAACGGTTACCTATTGTGACCCTGAGACACGCCGAAACACACACACACACACAAAGTTTCATCAAAATCGGTCAAGTCGTTTCGGAGTTGAAATGTTTTTAGAAACACCCCGTATAGCAGCGGTTATCTTTTCGTAGCAGTTTTACAGTGTTGAGAATTCTCTTTACGATAGATCTCTTGCGGTGACATTTTACTTGAAACACCCTGTATAGCAGCGGTTTTTCATTTTGACCGTTAATTTTCAGCTCAATATTTGAATATTTTGAGTAATTTTAATGCAAAAATCCGTCCGATCGAACGGATATTCTTTATAGATTTCGTGACTTAACGAAAAGATCCAAATCCCAAAATACGTTCACCGGAGAACGCTCCTCTGAGTTTTCCATTGGGTAAAAATGAAAAAATTAATAAGTTAGCTATTTCGGACGCACCGAGGATTCGAACCCGCCGCCCTGCGAGGCTCCGGACTATGAACCCAACGCCTAGTCCGCTCGGCCACCGACGTCTACGTGAATCGACCCCGATTATGTACTACATAAAGATTTTAAGTACTCGGATGATTTCCGTCTTTCGATTTTCAGAATATCGTCAATCCTGTCGAGCGATCGATCGAAATCGGTTACTCGTTCATATTTCTCGCGGTTTTTCTAGACTATTCGAAGGTTTTCGACCGATTCGGTTCGAAATTCAAATTCGATTTGACATTTCTAATCGCTAGTTCGGACCGAAAACGTCGACCGTGAAGCAGCCGCGTTAAAATTCGCCACAGAAATACGTGAAACGTCAGAATTTCGTCGATTCTCGCAAAAAGTCACATTTTCCTATCGTTCTTCCGGGAAAACGAAAGAGTGAATCGAAAAAAGGGCTCAGCTACGGACTTATTTCGAATCTCGTCTTCGCGTTCCCGCAAATACCGTCGTTCCGAACGCCACCCGTCCTCCGATCTCCTTTCCTTCATTTCGTACCTTTCGCCAAAATCGGCGTTTTTTCGCTTTTTCGCGATTTTTTTAAAAATACACCCCCTTCTTTTCGCTCCGAAAACGCGAAACCCTACGAAACTTCCGTCTTTTTCCTCGCGAAACCCCTCGGAAATTTCCCCCCTCCCCCCCTCCTAACGTCCGAAAAATCTTCACGTTCGTAGTAACATTTTCAAAAAAGTTTTTTTGTTCCTTTTCTATAGAACCCATCTTCATTTTAGTAATAGTGATAAGGATGAGAAGCTCTCGGTAAAATCAATGGTGTTATTTGAACGTTGGCGAATGGGCAATGAAGTGTATAGATTCAGCAACAATGTTGTTCACTCAACTTTTGGACCGTCTCATATTGATCCGTTGTCTCATATTAATCCGTTTGAATTGAATTCATGACCTATTTTGGGAGTAAAATATTCTTAAAAATGGGGATTTTCAAGAATGGAATGAACATGGGAAGAAATGTTTTTATATACTGCTCCGCAAAAGATGAGGAAATGAAGTTTAGTAAATACTATGGCCTCCTGGAATATCAACCACGAACTGACAACGCCTTTGCATACTTTTGATTAGATTGTTGAAGTAGTCTTCATCAATTTCTCCTCAGAGTTGCGCTGAAAGCTATCTGAGTTCTTGAAGTTTATGTGAATGTGGTTGATGAGAATCCAAAGCGCTTTGTAGGTGATACCAAGCGTGTTCAATGGGATTGAGATCCAGCGACCGAGGGGCCAGGGCCAAATGTGGAGTACCATGAATTTCCAGAGCTTCATCGAGAATTCTCGCACGATGGGTTGGCAAATTATCGTCCAAAAATATGAAATTTGGCCCAATAACACATGAGATGAAGGAATAATACTGTGAATGACTTGCTCCATGTAAATCTGCCCATTCATGGTAGCATCAAGCCCGAACAATCTGTACATCCACAGAAACGAATGCCTCCCCAAACAATAATTGTACCACCTCCGTCTGGATGAATTTCCTGAACCGATCTGCGATTTCTGGACACCACAGGATGGGTCCATATCCGAACAAGCCGACTATCTGAAAACTGTCCATATCCCGACTCATCTGTGAACAATACAGGCCTCCATTGATCGTTCTAATTCACATGCTCATTGGCCCATTCCAATCGAAGTCGAATATGATTTGTATGTAGATTAAGGTCTCGATGTCTTCGACGAACTGTTTAAATCGAAACCAAAACATCAGTAGTGTTCAAAAGGCGCTGTTGATGATGATTCTAAATGTACTCAAAGGCTTTCTACAGGTAGACACAGTCAGAAATCGATCTTGTGCAGGAGTGTTAGATCTTGGGCGTCCACCTCGGAACAGAGTGCTTATCAATTTGCCCAAATGTCTGTAATTTTCGAATTTTTCGATGAAAATGGTCTTAAACGATTTGGTTCGAATCACTGATCAAGAATCCGTGGTCGAAATTCATTCTGTCCGGCCAGTCCAGCCAGCCGGCCGGTCCAGGCAGCCGGCCGGCCGTAGGCACGATAACTCTCGAACGAAATGAGCTAGACAGTTGAAATTTTCAGAGTAGGTTTGGGAGATAAATATCTCAGCTAAGTTCGTTATTGGGCAAAATCGGACAGATGGTTTCGGAGTAACAAAAAAAATATTTTTTTTTACATAACAAATTCCAAATTAAATTTTTTCCAATAAGCAGTTTTACTATAAGAATCCATTGATATCATTTCAACTCTAAGAAGCTAATACTTTCGGAGATATGATTTTTCAAAATTTCAATAATAAATCGTTTTTCTACGTTTTCAGAGAATGATATAATTATTCTATGTATGAATTGTTATAATGTCAACTTATTTTCCTGAGACATGACATTGTCTAATTCATTTCAGCAATCGTAGAATTATGAGAATTATAATATGATATCATAATTTTTGTTGGTTGATATTTTCAAACCGATGGTCAATCCATATGATGATGGGAATGGTAATGGTAAATTAATAATATTGTGTTCAGAATATTTCCAGTAAAAACAAAACTGGAATATTGGTGCATTGGAGTATTGGAGTGGATTTGAGGAAAGAATATATATTATCGTTCATCATAGAATTGAGGAATGAATATCTCGGATGAGTTTGTTGTTGGGTAGAATTTGTCTATTGGTTTTGGATTGATAATTTTTGGCACTCTTGTTGAATTTAAATTCTTCTATGATGTTTGAATTAAATTTCTGCTAAGATGAAGTTCTTTCATAAGAATCCATTGATATAATTCCCAACTCTGAGAAACCAATACTTTCGGAGATATAATTTGTCTGTTTGAACAAGAGCGCCAGAAAGCTCCTGTCCACAGGACTTGAACCAATTTTTTGGTCCCGTTCTCATTTTCTCGATATCAAAGGACAAGACACTTTCACTAACTCGAAAGAAATTCGCAATCTGATTACGGCCTGCCTCGATCACACCAATAGCCATATTGGCTTCATCCGCACTAAGTTCACGTCTCAGCATTATTGAAAAACAAATATTCAAATTTTGAATCAGAGTTGATTGTGAGAACGTAAAACAATAACTGACCGAAATTCTCACGAACACAAACGACAAGAAATTGCCTGAAACTGAAAAAGTTATAAAACGTGGAGCAAAAAAACCATTCAGATATAAGAAAGTAAGCATTTGATTTCTCATAAATCAACATTTGGTAGACAAAAATCGGCAACTTTTGAAACGGTCACAAAATTTGTGAACTTCCTTAATAGTAGAGTTCACAAAGCATGAAAAGAGCTCTAAAACAGATTTTCGTGGGACCTTCATTGCTAAAATGTATAGACCACTGGGTATCATTCTCCATACCCTTACAATGCAAATTCAACTGGTCGTCAAAAAATCGTCGTGTGCAGGAAGGGGTGGGGGGCATTTTTCCAAAAATTGACAAAAAAAATTTTTCTGTTCATGGTCATCTATATAAGGTGAATATCACTCACACAAACTTCTGTTCAAATATACGATTCAGAAATATTTTAAATTAATTGTCAAAAAAGTCGGATACAATGCTCTTAAATGGAATTCCTTAAGATATAACCGCTTGCCCTGAACACCCATATTAACTATTATGTTCCGCTCGGTTTTACTCGAGATCTGTTAGGATTATCGAAAAAATGCTTCATATGAAAGGTCTGCTCCGAAAACCAACGATTCAGATGATTCTTTCAAAATTACAATAGCCAGAACTGTTTCCTCACAAAATAAGAAATTGTGTTATTAACTCCAATTAACCGAAACCGAACCTGGAGACGCTAGTAAGGCGCAATTTCTAGCGTTAGTCCATGTTAGTGGCGACCTTATGGATTTGAGCTTTGATTTGTGCACATAAGGTTCGTTATATCTATCCGACCAACTTTACAGTACTATTCCTGCGTGCATTCAGAACGCACATTTTGAAGATATTGTTTAAATTCCTTAATTTTTTATATGTATGAGAATTTTGACGTATAATTCATAGATAGTTGATTTAATTTTGTTAATTCGTTAATAAATATTCAAATATGCGAGTTCAAACTTATATTCATTACTTCATAAATCAATTTTGTGACCTAATATTAACACATTTTTTAAATCATCGCTCATTCTCATTAGTAGTTTCAAGATTTCCTGAATCCTAGACCAAAAATCTGGAAAAGAATTAAGAAGGTATATAGTTGGTATCTATGATACTAACGGTGGGTTTCACGAAACTTTGACAGCTCTTAATTGACGAATTTAGTGTTGTGAGTGTGGAAAATGTCTTGAATACTCCTCTGATAAATACTAAAAAATGACCGAAAATAATCATTACTTCTAAAAACAGTCGACATTTAAAGTTTTTTAGTATTTATCGACATTATCGAAAATGTCTGGATAAATATCATAAATTTCTTTTCTACTTAAAAATTGCTATACAATTTTCATTTTTGTCCGATATTTATTCTTCTTTTCTACTTGGATCGAAGATGCTTAACGATCTGAGATGCCAATTATACAAAATTTTTTTAAGAAGTTAATTTTTTTCTAGTTTTGGATCGAAGATGCTTAACGATTTGTGATGCCATTATACAGAGTTTTGTTTTAAGCAATTTATTCTTTTCTACTTGGATCGAAGATTCTTAACGAACTGTGAGCCAATTGGGAAATTATACAAAGTTTTTTTTTAACAAGTTTATTTTTATTATTTAACAGTCTAATTAAATCGATTTTTCTAATACTAATTCTTAATTCAGAACCTGGCTCCTGTCTTTTATCTCTTATACACAATAAAATAACACGATAATAACTCATTCAATGATAAGTTATTTGTTATTTCGAATTGACCTAGAAAAATTTCTTAAAATGCCTCAAATTGTCCTGATATTTTAACTTAACATGTAACGATTGGTATATTTTTCCGCAATGTCCGTAAATACTTAAATACTCAAAATGCTCGACCTTGGGGGAAAGTTTCGGACATTTTCCCAGGATATTTGTCCCTAACTTAAAAACTCGAGTATTTCACATCACTAGCCGAATTAGTGCGATTCTATGTCGATTTTCAGTTCATTTTTGATACAACCATCGAATTAAATCCACAATTAAGCTAATCGAGGCTTCGTGAGTGTCTAAATATTTCTTACATGTCATGATTCATCTAATTCAACTATCACTATCAGATGAAGAATCATCAAGGGAAGGAAAATTTGAAAAATTTTAAGTACTATTATTTGCACATGTTTTTTGGGCCATACATTTGCAGGAGCCATACACGGAATTTGTTTTCTTTTACAGGAACATATTGAGCCTGTGCAACCTGAAATGAGAATGTCCATTTCATAAAGAATATTCACGGATCTGATATTCGATATAATATTTACCTTTCCTACAACTGCAGTTGCTAAGGATAGATGTTTCCTTAGGTAGGATTGGCATCGTCGTTAATTTTGGCAGAAGTTTTCTATTTTCTACATACCACCCACTAAATATAGGATCCGGTAAAGATGGTCATGGTACATTACTATTGATCCAAATATTTGTTTGGTAATGGACTCGAAGGCTGTGTTGTCTCAAACTATCCAATGTTGGAGGTAATTTACTTATGGATCTTGAAGAAGCTATAATATTCCCCTGAGCCTGTTGATACATTTCACATTTTCGTTTGTCGTATACAGACAGATTACTAATTCAACAATATCATTGAATACTTTCAAACATGGCACCGGAAGTACATGATGAATTCAAAAATAGGAATTTTGTCATTAAATTTTTGATTGGGAATTTTAACCAACTCTCTGTAGATCAGGCGCTAGAGCATATCAACAAAAACTCCAAAGCTGCAGGAGGAATAGTGGGATTAACTAAAAATAGTACTAGAATGGATGAATGGTTTGAGTTACAACATTATTGGTATGAAGTTAGTCACATTTCGCTCATCTTTGCATCTTCATTCGGTCAAAATGTCGAAGAAGGTAAGAAAAGAATGAAAATTGATGAAGATTCTGGGCAGATACTGCAGAGTGAACTTTCAAGATTTTGAGAGAAGAAGTATTCAATGATATTGTTGAATTTGTAATCCATCTGTATACGACAAACGAAAATGTGAAATGTATCAAAAGGCTCAGGGGAATACTATAGCTTCTTCAAGATCCATAAGTAATTTACCTCAAAATTGGATAGTTTGAGACAACACAGCCTTCGAGTCCATTACCAGACAAAAATTTGGAACAATAGTAATGTACCAAGACCATCTCTACCGGATCCTATATTTAGTGGGTGGTATGTAGAAAATGGAAAACTTCTGCCAAAATTAACGACGATGCCAATCCTACCTAAGGAAACATCTATCCTTAGCAACTGCAGTTGTAGGAAAGGTAAATATTATATCGAATATCAGATCCGTAAATATTCTTTATGAAATGGATATTCTCATTTCAGATTGCACAGGATCGATGTGTTCCTGTAAAAGAAAACAAATTCCGTGTATTGGCTCCTGCAAATGTATGGCCCAAAAAACATGTGCAAATACTAGTACTTAAAATTTTTCAAATTTTCCTTCCCTTGATGATTCTTCATCTGATAGTGATAGTTGAATTAGATGAATCATGACATGTAAGACATTTTTAGACCCTAAATATCATAGATACCAACTATATACCTACTTAATTCTTTTCCAGATTTTTGGTCTAGGATTCAGGAAATCTTGTTACTACTAATGAGAATGAGCGATGATTTCAAAAATGTGTTAATATTACGTCATAAAATTGATTTATGAAGTAATGAATATAAGTTTGAACTCGCATATTTGCATATTTATTAACGAATTAACAAAATTAAATCAAATATATATGAATTATACGTAAAAATTCTCATACATATAAAAAATTGAGGAATTTAAACAATATCTTCAAAATGTGCGTTCTGAAGGCACGCAGGAATAGTACTGTAAAGTTGGTCGGATAGATATAACGAACCTTATGTGCATAGATCAAAGCTCAAATCCATAAGGTCGCCACTAACATGGACTAACGCTAGAAATTGCGCCTTACTAGCGTCTCCAGGTTCGGTTTCGGTTAATGGGAGGTAATAAGACAATTTCTTATTTTGTGAGGAAACTGTTCTGCCTATTGTAATTTTGAAAGAATCATCTGAATCGTTGGTTTTCGGAGCAGACCTTTCATATAAAGCATTTTTTCGATAATCCTAACAGATCTCGAGTAAAACCGAGTGGAACATAATAGTTAATATGGGTGTTCAGGGCAAGCGGTTATATCTTAAGGAATTCCATTTAAGAGCATTGTATCCGACTATTTTGACAATTAATAAAAAATATTTCTGAATCGTACATTTCAAAAGAATTTTGTATGAGTGATAGTCACCTAATATAGATGACCATAAACAGAAAAAAAAAATTGTCAATTTTTGGAAAAATGCCCCCCACCCCTTCCTGCACACGACGATTTTTTGACGACCAGTTGAATTTGCATTGTAAGGGTATGGAGAATGATACCCAGTGGTCTATACATTTTAGCAATGAAGGTCCCACGGGGTGACACGATAGAGCCCGGTTTGAACTCTACTATAAGTTTTGTGGAGCAGTATATTTGTAGTATTTTTATCGTTGTCTAGAAGGATAATGTTTCTTACCTATACACTCTTGGTTTAATGTGTTTTACGCAATATGATAATATGAACAGCTTTATTTACAGATATCTACAATCTTCCACTCGTCGCCATCATAATCAAAAATACATAATAGTATATTCTAAAACAGATTGCAGAATGGGCTCCTATTAAAACACGAATGCGAAATTCGAAAACGAGCGAGTTTTCAAACGCATGAGTATTGGAATTGCCTTCTGCAACGAGTATTAGACGATATTTTCCCAATTTCAGGCAAGTTTTGTAAAATACTGTTGAAATTTAATGAAAAAATCGGATTAAACATCCTAGTGACTTTTATATTGTATCTTGGCAGTTGGTGTGACTGTTACGAAAGTTGACAGATCATGGAATTTGAATTGTACGTAGAGCATGGAGATCAGATTGAACAGTTTCCTAATATCATGAATGATTCAAAATTAGCAAGAAGGAAATCTCTAGTACCTTATTTTTTTATGAAAATAAAACCTTTCCTCTCAACAATTATTTCACCTTATCCAGATTATCTTATATTGACAATAATTGACGTGTGTTGAAATTTGATATGATCGAATGTCAGTGCTGACTACCAGAAAACGAAAAATATAACTAGAAACAATGCGGGAATGAGTTCATTCCAGCACTGTTTTTAGTGCTGGAATGAACTCATTACGATACTGAAATAGAGAAAATATATACTCCATTCACTTTTATAAAGTCTCCCGGTTGGCCATGATTTAGGTCTATCACGTTTTTGTAACTAAAGCAAAGGCAGGTTGGCACTTCTGAAATATCGTCAATGTCAAAACAATTCTTTGAGACGTTGCTAATTTCTACTCTCATTAGCAATATAATGTTCCATCTTACACAAGATATTATCACATATTCTTATCTTCGAATAATAAAGAACTCTTCGCTTTGAAATTGAAAATGCCGATAGCAGTTTTGAAGAAGCAGAGAAGTGCTATACAGAACTGAAATCTGCAATAGGAAAACTTCATTCTGTCTTAGGACATGTTGAACTCTCGAATGAAATTACTTAGTTACCTATCCTATCACTATATTTTATGAAGGTTTAACCGTGACTACTACATTTTTAAACTGGTGTACGATAGACGTTGAAGACGGTTAGGAAGTACGAGTTTTTATCCCTGATACTTGACGGTTTCAATTGAATTCTAACGAATTTGAGTGTATATTGCGGTAGTTGACGAACTTCAGTAATTGCGGAAGTAAATACTGTCAGAGTCGTAAATATTTCTTAGAATTGAATTGTAAATAAAGTGTGTAAATAGCAGAACATGTGTTTTGTTGAAAACCAGAGACGTTAAAGATGAATGTTAGGAAAGTAACTCAATCAACCCCTAGGCGATTGATATAAAAATCCTACATTTATAATTTAGACTGAGAATAAAACATGGATTTTAAACCATAATGTGACCCCCAATTCACGTTCGATGCATCACAGATTGCAAAGCTACGCAATCAGCGTAATGGGATTTTATACCTGTATAAAGAGATAGCGAATTGCAATTTTCAGAGTAGGTTGGGCATCCGAATGCGACATCTGAGTTCATTAATAGGCATATTCGGCCAAATGGTTTTGGAGTTATACACATCTGAAATTTTGTTATTATTTCCACTATAACTCAAAATAAACAAATTCTATCGAATTGAATCTCGGTAATTACCTACCTACTAGTAAAATACCGACGTACAAATTTTCCCGGAATTTCGTGAATATAGTATCCTTAAACTATTCGAGACGTAATTTTCTTCGTATATTACCGGATACTTAATGAATTTCAAATCTGATAGAATACATATATATCAGAATAAAAAATTCTGTAATCTTAGACAATTCCCTCATTAATCAAGTAGGTATGTCATTAAAATGGTACTAAATGTATTCATATCTTATAAACCTTAGAAAACGGTCTATATCGATGTAGAGGTGAATAAATAATATAACATGCGCCCAAAAGCTCATAACTAGGGCATCACGCGAGAACGAGATTTTTCTCGTCTTGTCTCGTTCTCGCCTCGTAAAAGCGAGGCGAGACCAGACGAGACGTTTTCAAAAATATTATAGGCGATACCGAGACCACATACAGCGCAACACGAGAGTCTCGTTAAATTTTTTGTATGAAGTTTTATATACGACTCAACTTTTTTCAATACCCACAGGAAACAATTGAATATAAAGAGTTTCCACTATAAATACCAATATATTTTGTCTATATTATGCATCGATCGCTCCAGAAATACACAATTTTTTAGAAGATTATTAATTCGATGCGATAAATGAGATTATTTTTCAAGAAAACATAGAATTCACAACCATAAAAACGGATGCAATTATGAATTCAATACTTAACGGACAACTTTCATTGCCCCTAAATCCCAATGCTTTGAAAATTTCGTCTCCATCTAAACATCTGGGGAAATGTATTCTCTTGTGCTCCTTGTAGTGAAGATGTGAATAAATATTGTATACATCTGTGGAACAACGTATAATAAAACTGGTTAAGAAATTAAGCTATTCAATGTTTCGAAAAGTGTTATGAGGAATACGCCAAGAACACCCTCAATGACCACTGGAAAGTATTCTTTGAAAACTATACCAAATTGATCAATTCTATTAAAAAATGTATCGACATCGATAGCCTATTTAAAACATCAACAAAATTTCCGAAATATTGGAAAGCTGAGTTTGAAGAATATTTGCTGTTAGAAAGAGCAAATAGGAGTCAAAATATTTTACAGTGGTGGAGAGTGATGAAGAAGTTGTTCCTACACTTCCCAAGATGGCCGATGATTTATTATTAGCTACATCAGTACCTGTTGAAAGATTATTTTCCACAGCGGGTATGATCATGGCAAAAATACCTACATCATTGAAAAATGATGTGATGCAAGCGTGATTACGTTTGAATTCTTGGTCATCGAGTAATTTAAAAGTTGAAATTATCAGTATTTAAAATTAAAAATAATATGTACATGTACGAATAATTTTGTAGAGCTTTACACAATAATTCATAATTGTATTCCATTTCGTTTATATACTATAATAATAATAATATGTATTATCGCCATCAAGAATTAAGCGAGACGAGACGAGACAACTGTTAACGAGACGAGGACGAGACTCAATTTTTTGGCAATTGGCGAGAGCGAGACGAGATTTTTTATATTCTCGCCTACTCTCGTCTCGTGTGAAGCCCTTCTCATAACTTCCCGTCAGTGCTTGTAAACACTTTTTCGATAACTTCTGTGTTTCCACCATTCCTCATAAATTGAAACTGAGGATTTTTTATCCACCCCAAATGGGAATCAACATTAGCTTGTTCACTAATCCGCCTTTTAACGCCGATAGTCCGACTCTTTCTTCACCCTATTTCATGATTCGATTCAACCGATAACGTTTTTCATCAAAAGCTCATTCCTCATTCTCATATTTCTCTAAAGATAGATGATGTCGTTTTAGAACCTCAGTTCCTAACTTTCCGGAAATTCTATCCAGCAAACGCGTTTTCATGACGTGAAATATAACGCGAAATTAAATGATTCTCGTGATTTATAGAAAACAATTTCAGCCACTCAAATATAATTCTTTCAAATTCGGTATATTTAATTCGAGTGTGCCTGCTCCGAACGTTCTGCTCTTGACAGTTCACAGTTTCGAGATTGAATATTTTCATAACTTTTCATCTGGCCCGTCGGAAAAAAATCTGATAAATTTCAGATGAACCGATGCGACCTGTTAGAGAAGGTGACAAACGGACTGTTCGAATTGTTCTGGTGGTAGTAATGTAATAATGAATGAGATACCGGTCGTCATTGTTCGCTTCTGGTTAGATAAATGGCCGAAGAAACTTTGAGATTTACTTTGGATGCGTGATAGGCAATCGTTCGGATTTAAACAGATTTGTGGTGCAATTTAATCATTCGGTGGTTTTTTTCTGGGTTTGTCAGAAGCAATTTATGGAAAAACAAGTTGGGAAAGTTCTGTGGAAAGGGGCTCTGGCGCGCTGTTCTAGGGCTTCACACGAGTGCTAGATTTTTCTCGTCTCGTCTCTTGAAAGCGAAACGAGACGTTTTGAAAAATATTATATGCGATACCGAGACCACATAAGCCCAAACCGAGAGTCTCGTTTTCGGTCTCGTATATTTTTTTAATGAAGGTTTTATGCGAAAAATTAGGAAATATCTGTGAAATATTTTATTGAAAATTGAAATGTATTTTCAGATTTTTTTTTCAACTTGTTAACTGTTCTTATAGTAACTTATCTCTTATCATATATATTTATCTTTGCAAATTTTTATATTTTAGGTTTGAATGTATTATCTTCAAGATCGATTTTTGGCACTCTTGTTCCTCGGAACAGAGTGCTTATCAATTTGCCCAAATTCTGTCCGGCCGTCCAGCTGTTGACATGATAACTCTCGAATGGAATGAGCTAGACAGTTGAAATTTTCAGAGTAGGTTTGAGGAATAAATATCTCGGATAAGTTCGTTATTGGGAAAAATCGGTTAAACAGTTTCGGAGTAACGAAAAAAAAAATATTTTTGGTTACATTAAATCTTTTGAATTCAATGTTTTTTAACAGTTTAAATGCAGTTTCACCAGAAGAATCCGTTGTTATCATTTTCGACTCTAACAAGCTAATACTTTCGGAGATATGATGTTTCAAAGTTTCAATAATACATCGTAAGTTCTATGTATTCACAGAATGTGAACATCTTTTCTAGCTATAACAGATTGTCAATTTGTAGTTTGAAAATATTTTCTCTTGGAAAGCAAGTATTCGATTCTTGAATTTTTGAATATATACAAGACTGTTTTGATGTAGTTTATGGAGGCAATAGGAAAGAAGAACATAATGGAATCATCAAATGAAATTACTGTTCGTTGACCACTGAAGTTAATATTAACTTTTACTTCCTTGAGTAGTGAGAAATGTTGCTATATATAGTATTTTCATAATGTTGCTAGCAAAAAAATACTGAAATATGGATCTACATTTGTGTATCAAACATTTTTTCTTGAGTTAAGGTTCATAATACAGAAAAGAATGTGTTAGTGGTAAGAACTATCAAATTTTAAATTATAAAAAGAGGATAGTATTTTATTAATAGTTTAAACTATTTAAATAATTAGTTCATAATCCACTACCTACTCAAATAACAGGAATAAATGGAGAATTTGCTTTTAACGACAATTTTTTTTAATTTTAATTTCTTTAATGATGCAGTTCTATCATAGGAATCTATCGGTATAATTCCCAACTCTGAGAAACCAATACTTTCGGAGATATAATTTGTCTGTTTGAACAAGAGCGCCAAAAAGCTCCTGTCTACAGGGCTTGAACCAATTTTTACTGTCGGTTGAATATAAGTGTCTATGAACTAGTAAGTAGGTATTAAACGTTTATACTATTGAAAGGGTTTCTTTGGTTCGAAATTTTCTACCTGGAAGATCGTCTTATTTACTACAGAAACTTTTCTAATACAACTCGACCATTTTCAACACCCACAGACGGCAGTTGAATATGAAGAGTTTCCACTATAATTACCACTATATTTTGTCTTTATTATTATCGATCGTTCTAGAAATACAAGAATTTTCAAAAGATTAATATGTTTGTTATGACCTTGCGATAATTGAGATTATTTTTCAAGAAAAAATAGAATTCACAACGATAAAAAATGATCCCATTATGAATTCAATACTTAACGGACAACTTTAATTGTCCCAAAATCCCAATGCTTTTAAAATTTCGTCTCTATTCGAACAGCTGGAGAAATTTATTGTTGTTTCTTGTGCTTCTTGTAGTGAAGATGGGAACCCGTATTGTGTACATCTGTGGAAGTACATATACTAAAACTGATAAAGAAATGAAAAATGTAGCTTACCTATGTTTCGAAAAGTGTTATCAAGAATACGCCAAGAACACCCTTAATGGTCTACCCACTGGAAAGGTATTCATTGAAAACGATACCAATTTGACCAATTCTTTTAAAAAATGTATTGACATTTATAATAGCCTCTTTAATACATCAACAAAACCTTCTAAACATTGGAATGCTGAGTTTGAAGAATATTTGCTGTTAGAAAGAGCAGATAGGAATCAAAATATTTTAGATTGGTGGAAAGTGCATACAAATTTCTTCCTGCACTTTTCAAGATGGCTGATGATTTATTAATGGCTACATCCGTACCTGTTGAAAGATTTCGACAGCACGTATGATCATGGCAAAAACACGAACCTCATTGAAAGATGATGTGATGCAAGGATGATTGTATTTGAATTCTTGGTCATCGAGTAATTTAAAAGATGAACTTAACAGTGTTTAAAATTGAGAAAATTATGTTAGCTTTCCAGAATTATTCATTGTTATCAACCATTTCGTTTATACATTATAATGTTTATTATTTCATTCAGAAATAAGCGAGACCAGACGAGACAACTGATAACGAGACGAGACCGAAACTTAAACGAGACGAGATTTTTTATACTCTCGTCTCGTGTGAAGCCCTACGCTGTTCTAATTTATAGCCAATACCCATCCAGGTACTAAACTCGCCTAAGGCTGCTTAGAAAAAATATAATTTCTTCCCGTTATTTCTCGTAATATAGTTTCGATCGAGTTTAAATCTACATCTTGGCAGTAAAATATAATTAAATATTGAGGGGCATTTTTGGCGCTCTTTTTCCTCGGAACAGAGTGCTCATCAATTTGCCCAAATGTCAAATGTATTCATATATGGGGAAGGGTATTTTGTGTTAGAATAGTATATTCTAAAACAAGGTTGCAGAATGGGCTCCTATTAAAACTCGAATGCGAAATTCGAGAACGAGCGACGGAGGAGCAAGTTTTCGAACGCATGAGTGTTGGAATTGCCTTCTGCAACGAGTATTAGACGATATTTTCTCTATTTCAGGTAAGTTTTGTAAAAAACTGTTGAAATTTAATGAAAAATTCGGATTATACATCCTAGTAACTTTTGTATTGTATCTTGGTAGTTGGTGGGACTGTTACGAAAGTTGACAGATTACGCAATTTGAACTCGAAACGTACGTAAGGGCATGTAGATCAGATTTAAAACAGTTTCCTAATAGCATGAATGATTCAAAATTAGCAAGAAGGAAATCTCTAGTACCATATTTTTTAATGAAAATAAAGCTTCTCCTCAATAATCAATACATATACTAAAGTGAAGACTTGGACCATCGAAGTAGATCAAGGGAAACTTTTTGAGAAGGTCGTTGTAAACGTGGTGTTTTTTTGGTGGTTAGGAGGGGGATTGGGGGGGAATCTTGAGGGGGTTTAGCGAGAGAAAACACGGAAGTTTCGTAGAGTTTCCCATTTTTGGATCGAAAAGGTGGGGGTGTATTTTAAAAAAAATCACGAAAATGCGAAAAAACGCCAATATTGGCAAAAGGTGCAAAATGAAGGAAACGAGATCGAACGAACGGCGACGTTAGAAACGACGAGTCCGCGGGAAAGCGAAGAAGAGATTCGAAATTACTGGATAGGCTATATCTGCTTTCGATTTTTTCTTTCGTTTTCCCGGAAGAACGATATGAAAATGTGACTTTTTGCGAGAATCGAAAACATTCTGACGTTTCACGTATTTCTGTGCTGAATTTTAGCGCGGCTACTGCAAGGTCGAATCTTTCGGTCCGAACGAGCGGCGCGAAATGTCAAATCGAAATTAAATTTCGAACGGAATCAGTCGAAAATCTCGAAATCGTCAAGAAAAATTGCGACAAATATGAACGAGTCGCCAATTTCGAGCGATCGCTTGACAGAATTGACGATATTCTGGAAATCGAAGGGTTTCAATTTGATAATTTCAACGGAAATTCATATTTTCCACGCCGACTGAAATAACTAACCTAAAAATGGAATTTACGTAAACTTGGTGAATGAACGTAAATAAACAATATGTACAATGAACGAAGAACGATAGAATGTAAGTATCCTTGCTCATATCTGGATATTTCTGTTGAAATATGTATTAATGTGGGTTTTATATCCATTACAAGTTGTTTTTTTTGCAGGATGTACCTATTTTTACAATGTCTGAGGAACTGAAAAAGTGATAATGTTTACTACAAAACCTTCCTCTGTAGTGGAGGTACAACTAGGAAGTTGTTAATTTCCTTAATAATTCTCATCATATATTTGTAAACGTGAGTAATTTTAACGATTGTTCAACAATGTTGTTGAAAATATAATCCTTCCGGTGGTCTCGACTTGAGATTTATTTCATTAAAACTGCATTTATGACCAGTTAGGTGAGAAGGGATACTTTGTATTGCACATCTTTTCAACATGTTATAGTTCCCTATTTAGTTTGAATGATTTTTTTCCAATTTGCCCTTGCAAAGGCGAATAAAGCCACAATTATCATTTAAAATAGTATTTAGTTTAAATTAAGAAGAAAAACCTTGAATCTAGGTTCCTACCTGACTAATCTCTGACATTTTTTCAGTTTCTCACAAGGACTATGAGAAATCGTCTAAAAATTGTATGCCATTTTGGTGAAAATGTAATTATTATTGGAAAATTCTTCATTTGGACGATTGAAGAGCCATCTAAGTTTACATATTGTGAAAAATTGTTTACATGGAAGAAGTGATCGAATTCTAGATGAAAAGAGATTTTGTCTGCATCTATAATATGGGATTCGGTCTAGAATTACATGTAGATATATCTTAAGTGAGTACAGTTATGAATGAAAAAGAGTCCAATTGGATTACAGGTTTTATGCATTATCTCATTCATCAAAATCATTCCTTTCTTTTTGTGGGGTATACCATCTACATGGTTACAGTCTACACCAACTTTGTTCGCACACAATAGGGCTTTTCGGAAAGTGTGATCGTGTCAACTCGATTACAGTGGAACATGCTGATTGGTGAACTGACTGATTGAGTTAACCCAATCACACTTTCCGAAAAGCCCTCTTATCATATCATTCATAATTATATCTAATTTGCAACAAATATTAACAATAAATGCACAGTTGGTTCCATCAAATTTGTACTATACAATGGTATGTGCCCTCACATACCATATTTTTTCATCTGTCAGACAGAGAAAAATGGAGTTCACACTGTAAGTACTTATCTATTAGATGTTATTCATTTGCTTCACCTGTGAAGGGAGTTAAATCTGTCTACAAGTAGTACAGGTGCTTTAGATTTTTTTAATTCAACTGTTCAGAAAGTATCACTTAAATATAGAATCTTCTGTTGCGAACAAGTTCATAACTGTGTATTATTGTTGATATTCAGTGGGTATCTCATAAACGAGGGGTATTTAATCAATAATAATGTTCCTGTGAGTTTAGGTTAGGTATTATTAACACATTGACTGCCACGTCATTCATATATGTATGACGGTCGATATATGACTGCAGGCTGCTTTGCTGACGTATGTATGACAGCCTATGACTTTTCAATGGGGCATTCGTACACTGGCTTCCGACTAATGTTTGGGTATACTTGGCCTGAAAAAAAAAGTGCTGAATTTTTGGTAGCAGGTATGAGATAATTTTATAGAGCACGCAAAAGCATTTATTCTTAGATAATAACCTCATATTCCTGTATGTTTGGTATTGAAATATAACATGCAAATATGTGGTTGCTCTGGGCGTGATATTAGCTTTCTTCCTGGCTTCTTCACAACCCAATTGGTTTTGCATTTTGCAGTAACAAAATGAATGACATGGCCCTACAGATTAATATTACAGTAATCATCTCTAGGAGGCCGCATCATATATGTATGACATTACTGACATACTAAAGAAAAAGTAAAAGCAGAACAATATCTTGAGAAACAAACATAAGTAAGAAAAACATATAGTTGGCCGTTGGTAATATTTCCACAATACTGGCTTGGCAGTCAATGTGTTAAATGGTTCCTTTATGGGTTTTCCCCTCCCAAACTCTGAAAAATATCTATATAATAAAAACATTATTATTTTGTGAATTGTTTCTGTGTCAAACACTATTGATTCTTTGAATGAAAACGCCTGGCAGAATGGTTGTTGATTAAATTTTTGCCGTATACCTCTTCATTTCATTATAGTGGTGTTCACTTCCCATTAAATCAATTACATGATTTTTATTACATATCTACATCCAACAGAATATCTGAATTTCTTGCCATGTAGCTGAAGCCAATATGGATCTGATCACGATTTGGAAAATTTAGTGGCAATTTAATATTAATAGTACAATTAATGTAACCTAAAGAAATTTAATAGTTTATAATTGTTTCAGAGCAGGAATTAAACAACACATATTTCCAGAATGGAGAATAAATGAGAAATTATTTGATATGATATCCCTAGAACCTGATGAAAGTATAAAAATCATGACAGTGAAACAATATATTATATACAGGATGGTTCCTTATTTTACTACTCATCCCCCACAATCCAAAATCTATCCCATTATTTTTGTCATCATAAGAATTGATAATATTAATTACATTAGGTAAGAATATTTCTCCTTTTTCATGCGCTAGGTCACCATCAACGCACTTCTTTAATTTGTTTGTATACTGTTAGTTAGATGGATATATGCCACCTATGGTATAGATCTGTTCAATTTCGATCCAACAGTATATTTTATATTATTATTATACTGATCCTCCTAGGTCTTCTCCAAGGGGACCCCTCATAAATTTGATTTCGTGAGTTAGGTATGTAGATATGTAGGTATGTAGATATAACCATTCTACTGACCTATATGAACTATTCATTCATTGATACTGGGTGGGTTATATATTATTGTGATATGGACTTACTAGCTACGAGGATCTGCTAACTAATTGTTTAATTTCCATCCCAACAGTGAATGTATTTATTTCAATTCGTGTGCTATAAATACACATATACCGATTAAATTGGTTAATGACTATGTTGACCGATTATGTAGATCCGCTGGCTACAAAAATTAATTCCTATGTAGATTAACCTGTTCATTGTAGAGCATATTATTCGATGTTTTTATCAGAAATCTTCATACAGGGTGTTTTTTTTTAAACGTCAAATCCAACTCAAAGTTTTCCAAGGCACAACCGTACGAGTTGACTGATTTGTGTTATAGAAATTTCTTTCGGAATGCATTATTGAAAACTATCAGGATGTTCTTTGTCTCATGGCACAATTGTACGACTGAAGGGATTTGCGTCCAAACAAAGCATTACCTAAATATGTTTGGCTCAATAGTAAATGTAGGTATTCCATTGGGATCTTACGCGATCGCGTTCACAGCAATAATAATTTTAGATCCTACTGTGAATGTATGTATTTCAACAGGAACTTTACGCAAACACAGATACATCATTGACTATTTTCGATCCCACTGTGAATGTATCTATTTGAATAGGCACCTTACGCAACCGCAGACACAGCGTTAATTATTTTCGATCCAAAATTGAATGTATACATTCGATTTCGTGTACCATGATGACATACTGATTCCTTTCGATTAACGGTTCATCTAAACTACCGATTAAATTCATCTGCCAATTATATTGATCTACTGGCTCATCTGAATCCCAAAATATGGACTGCTGGCTACTAGTCACTATTACTAAAATGAAGATGGGTTCTATAGAAAAGGAACAAAAAAACTTTTTTGAAAATGTTACTACGAACGTGAAGATTTTTCGGACGTTAGGAGGGGGGGAGGGGGGAAATTTCCGAGGGGTTTCGCGAGGAAAAAGACGGAAGTTTCGTAGGGTTTCGCGTTTTCGGAGCGAAAAGAAGGGGGTGTATTTTTAAAAAAATCGCGAAAAGGCGAAAAAACGCCGATTTTGGCGAAAGGTACGAAATGAAGGAAAGGAGATCGGAGGACGGGTGGCGTTCGGAACGACGGTATTTGCGGGAACGCGAAGACGAGATTCGAAATTAGTCCGTAGCTGAGCCCTTTTTTCGATTCACTCTTTCGTTTTCCCGGAAGAACGATAGGAAAATGTGACTTTTCGGCGAAAATCGACGAACTTCTGACGTTTCACGTATTTCTGTGGCGAATTTTAACGCGGCTGCTTCACGGTCGACGTTTTCGGTCCGAACGAGCGATTAGAAATGTCAAATCGAATTTGAATTTCGAACCGAATCGGTCGAAAACCTTCGAATAGTCTAGAAAAACCGCGAGAAATATGAACGAGTAACCGATTTCGATCGATCGCTCGACAGGATTGACGATATTCTGAAAATCGAAAGACGGAAATCATCCGAGTACTTAAAATCTTTGTGTGGTACATAATCGGGGTCGATTCACGTAGACGTCGGTGGCAGAGCGGACTAGGCGTTGGGTTCATAGTCCAGAGCCTCGCAGGGCGGCGGGTTCGAATCCTCGGTGCGTCCGAACTAGCTAACTTATTAATTTTTTCATTTTTACCCAATGGAAAACTCAGAGGAGCGTTCTTCGGTGAACGTATTTTGGGATTTGGATCTTTTCGTTAAGTCACGAAATCTATAAAGAATATCCGTTCGATCGGACGGATTTTTGCATTAAAATTACTCAAAATATTCAAATATTGAGCTGAAAATTAACGGTCAAAATGAAAAACCGCTGCTATACAGGGTGTTTCAAGTAAAATGTCACCACAAGAGATCTATCGTTAAGAGAATTCTCAACACTGTAAAACTGCTACGAAAAGATAACCGCTGCTATACGGGGTGTTTCTAAAAACATTTCAACTCCGAAACGACTTGACCGATTTTGATGAAACTTTGTGTGTGTGTGTGTTTCGGCGTGTCTCAGGGTCACAAAAGGTAACCGTTAGATGGCGCTGTATTCGTTTCATAGAAACTCAAGAACGGCTGAACCGATTTCGATGAAACTTTGTGTGTGTATCTGAGGTTGTGTCAGGTCCGCAATACACCCCGGTAGGTGGCGCTGCAATCCGCCTGTAAGAACTCAGAAGTGCCTCGACCGATTTTGATGAAACATTGTGTACGTGTTTGAGTGGCTCTAAGGGTCACAATAGAAACCCGTTAGGTGGCACTGCATTCGGTTTATGAAGACTCAAGAATGACTGGACCGATTTCGATGAAACTTTGTGTATGTATCTGAGTAGGTTTCAGATCCACAATATTCCCCGGTAGGTGGTACTACAATCGGTTTACACGAACTCAAAAATGGCTATACCGATTTTGGTGAATCTTTGTGATTGTGTTTCGGAAGGCCTTAGGTTTACAATACGATTCGGTAGGTGGCGCTATATTTGGTTTTAAGTAACTCAAAAACGTGTGAATCATTCTCAGAATCACAACAGAACCTGTTAGATGTCATTGAACAACCGGTTCAATTGATCTACCGATTATATTGATCTACTGAAAAAATTTAGATCTCATGGAAAAATGCAGATCTACCGGAAAAAAGTAGATCTACCGGAAAAATGTAGATCTACCGAAAAAATGTAGATCTACTGGAAAAATGTAGATCTACCGAAAAAATGTAGATCTACGGAAAAATGCAGATCTACCGGAAAAATGTAGATCTACCGTAAAAATGTAGATCTCCCAGAAAAATGTGGATCTATTGCTAGGTAGATCTGCTGGCTCATCTGAATCCCAAAATATGGACTGCTGGCCACTAGTTATTTCACTATATCCAGATTATATTGTATTGTCAATTGACGTGTGTTGAAATTTGATAGGATCGAATGTCAGTGCTGACTACCACAAAACGAAAAATATAACTAGAAACAATGCGGGAATGAGATCATTCCAGCACTGTTTTCAGTGCTGGAATGGACTCATTACGATACTGAAATAGAGAAACACTTATTCAGAGAAAATCCATGTTGTTTATTAATAAAGGGCTCTTTGGAATAAAATTTCAACTGGTCAGCTATCAAACTATCTAGTAGCTTGCGAAGGGAAACCTGGACACGTATTATACACGGTAGTTCTTTGCATCCCGTTTATTACCTGATTTAAAGAATTGGTTCAAGCCCTGTGAACAGGAGCTTTGGCGCTCTTGTTCAAACTTTGACACATCATATCTCCGAAAGTATTGGTTTCTCAAAGTTGGGAATGATATCAATGAATTCTTATAATAGAACTGCATCATAAAGGCAATTCAATTCAAATAATAGTTTATTTATCATGATTAAATGAGCAATCTGAGAATGAGAACTGCACCACGGAAGAACTCAAATTAAAATAGCTGAAATAAATTTGACTCTCACTTGTAGAACAGGATGACATGTACGAGTATGAACACAGATCATATAATAATTCATAGATAGAATAATTATAGCATTCTGTGAAAACCTAGAAGTACGATTAATTTTTGAAATTTCGAAAAATCATATCTCCGAAAGTATCAGCTTGTTAGAGTTAAAAATTACATCAATGGATTTTTATGCTGAAACTGCATCTTAAAAAAAATTGAATTTGAAATTAGTTTTTTCACCTTAATTTGAGTTACTATCGAAAGAGCTCCCTAATTTTCAATAAAAAATTCTTGCGTAAAAATATCTGCTTTTTTAAAAAAGTAGGTGGGCTTTTTGTTCGTTGAAATCTCTACTGAAAAAAAGATACATAACTCTGATAAATTTTCTCAGAAAATGCTAAGAAAGTTAATATTTAATAAGTCATCTACAATATTTTGAGGAAGTTTAGAATCAATCATCCTCGGAATCTTCTATAAATTACATGCGTAGATGCCTATTTGTTGCTATTTTATGATAACTTATATACCTGAGTGACCTAGGAAAAATGTCAGCCCATCAAAAGGTATTTCATAGAGAAGTAGGGAAGGAACTGGAAGGGTCTGGCCTTATTGCCCGTTATTTCGTAGAATTTTCTGAGAAAATTCACCATAGTAATGTATATATTTATATATATTTTTTAGGCCATCAGAAAGTAAAGATTTCAACGAACAAAAAGCCCACCTACTTTTTTAAAAAAGGAGATATTTTGACATGAGAATTTTTGATTGAAAACTAGGGTGCTCTTTCGATAATTACTCAAATTAAGGTGAAAAAAAAAATTTAAATACAAAAAATGAGTTCAAGCCCTGTGGACAGGAGCTTTCTGGCGCTCTAGTTCAAACAGACAAATTATATCTCCGAAAGTATTGGTTTCTCAGAGTTGAGAATTATATCAATGTATTCTTATGATTGAACTGCATCATAAAGGAAATTCAATTCAAATAATAGTTTATTTATCAAGATTAAATGAGCAATCTGAGAATGAGAACTGCACCATGGAAGAAACCAAATTAAAATAGCTGAAATGAATTTGACTCTCTCTTATAGAACAGGATGAAATGTACGAGTATGAACACAGATCATATAATAAAGCTTAGATAGAATAATTATAGCATTCTGTGAAAACATAGAAGTACGATTCATTATTGAAATTTAGAACTTCATCTTAGCAGAAATTGAATTCAAACATCATAGAAGAATTTAAATTCAACAAGAGTGCCAAAAATTATCAATCCAAAACCAATAGACTAATTCTACCCAACAACGAACTCATCCGAGATATTCATTCCTCAATTCTATGATGAACGATAATATATATCTTTCCTCAAATCCAACTCCAATACACCAATATTCAAGTTTTGTTTTTAGTGGAGATATTCTGAACTCAATATTATTAACTTACTATTACCATTCCCATCATCATATGGATTGACCATCGGCATGAAAATATCAACCAACAAAAAGTATGATATTATATTATCATTCTCATATTTATACGATTGCTGGAATGTATGACAATGAGACAACGTCATGTCTCAGGAAAATAAGTTGACATTATAACAATTCATAGAATACCCACAGAATAATTCTATCATTCTGTGAAAACGTAGAAATACGATTTACATTGAAATTTTGAAAAATCATATTTCCGAAAGTATTAGCTTGTTAAAGTTAAAAATGATATGAATGGATTCTTATAATAAAACTGCTTATTGAAAAAAATTTAATTTGTTCCGTAAAAAAAAAAAAATTTTTATACTCCGAAACCATCTGTCCGATTTTGCCCAGTAACGAACTTAGCCGAGATATTTATCCCCCAAACCTACTCTGAAAATTTCAACTCTCTAGCTCATTCCGTTCGAGAGTTATCGTGCCTACGGCTGGCCGGCCGGACCGGCTGGACAGAATGAATTTCGACCACGGATTCTTGATCAATGAGTCGAACCAAATCGTTTGAGACCATTTTCATCGAAAAATTCGAAAATTACAGACATTTGGGCAAATTGATAAGCACTCAGTTCCGAGGAACTAGAGCGCCAAAAATTACAGTGCATTAGGGACATAAAAAGGTAAACTTGTAGTTTTGCCGGAAATCGAGATAAACCGTTTTTTACCCTTAAAAACTCACCCCCTTCTCCTTCCCCATCCCAATCACAGATCACCCGTAAATAATTTTTCCTATCATTTTTGTTATATTCTCCTCCTTTTACAATGGGTTTCATTCTACTATGATTTTTTTCGATTCCAAAAATTGTTGACCCTGGTCTATAGTTTCGATATAGCTCCTTCAACATCACATCACCATTAGACAATATTGAACCCTACTAGAACCCTACTAATTCGATCTGAACCAATATCAAATACGAAATGGAAGCAAGCAATTCATTCTCCGAAAATAGAACAAAGTCGGTACAGATAAGATGAAATAATCCAATCCACTTTCTTCGCCACTGATATGCGCCGATATTCGTTTCTCCAACTCATTCAGGTGAATGCAGCGTTTTCAATTCGTTTTTGACACCCTAGGACCTCTGAACCGGAAAATTTCCGGCCTCTCTCATCGGATACAACTTTTAACTTGATTAAATTTTCAATTTACGAAATAGGGGGCGTACGTAAAAGAAACAATACTTTCGGAGCATATGTTAGGTTATCAGGTTTGATTAAAGCAGAGTGAAAAGCTAGGCGAGTGGATATTTCCCATGTGTAATAACATTCACGGAAAGGCATGGGAAAATATCGGAAATTAAAAAGTGAACCTCGGAGATTGTTGAAGCCCGTCCAACGTTTTGCCAGTCTTTTGTGATGAAACTGACACACTTGGATGTGCATGATATGGATGAAAGTATGCAAAGCAGGGGGTGTATTGTTGGAATTAAACGTGCTGCTTTTATGAACCCACCAAAAATATTCAAACAGCACACAAAGGACCAGAAGGGGTTCAGTTGAAATTAAGAATGAGTCTACTGAAATATCCGTAATATTGAATTCGTCAGTCTGATCACATGTGAACGATAGGTGTAAATAAGACACTCGGTAGAATTATGTAGACCGGCGCCGAACCTATGAAAATGGAAAATATTTAAAAAAATTATGATAGAACCCATTGAAAAAATCTCCTAAGGTCACTCTTTAGAGAAGATTCTACAACTTTCTCAAAATATTGTAGATGTCTTAATTAACTCTATCTATCGAACAATGTTGACTAACAAACAACAACGAAACAACATCAACGAAGAAACAACTATATCTAATCACAAAATAATAAATTTTTTATTTTATAGATATTTTTCAGAGTTTGAGAGAAAAAACCCAGAAAGAAACCTTTTAATAACTTTATTAACTTAGCATTTTCTGAGAAATTTACGAGGTATTTTGGGCACTCTCGTTCCTCGGAACAGAGTGCTTATGTTTCACAATATCAGATAGTAGAGATTTCAACGAACAGAAAACCCACCGACTTCTTTGAAAAAGCAGATAATATGAGAATTTGCCATTGAATATTAGGCTGCTTTTCGATATTAAGTCATAATAAGGAGAAAAAATGAATATTTCAAAACAAAAAAAAGTGCTCACTTTATTTCGTGGAAAATTTTTTTTGTAAAAGATAAAAATGAAAAACCAAAAATTTGGTCATTTGAAATTTTCATATAAATTTCCAGGTTATATGAAAAAAGTGTAAATAGAAAAGTTGTAGATCTTTTTATTACCTACAACTTTACGATTAAATTTTTTTCCATAGGACTTGTAGTTTCGCCGGAAATATTTAAACCATTTTTTACCCTTAAGAACTCGCATCCCGATTTAGATCGCCCGTAAATTATTTTTTCGACGACCTCTATGAAAAGTGACATTTTACGTAGGTACTAATTTGCGGCCGTAAAATCGACCATTATTGAAGGCAGGTACTTTGCGGACGTGAAAGTACTTTCTCGGCCGCAAAATTACTTTATCATCCGCTGTGTTCACTATGAATACGGCATGATACGGTTCATTACAAACATAAGTGTCTGTAAGAATAACTGACAGTGCTGTGGTCACTATGGATACGGTTCAATACAAACATAAGTGTACGTGTAATTTGCTACTGTGTATCTAAGAGGTCAGAAATTCATCAAAATATTTGGAGGTCAAAAAAATATAATATGCACCACGGCGAAAAACTGTCTATGTCTCGCCTGATTGCAATTTGCACTCGACTTGACTATAATGGACAGTTATTCGTCCTTGATAGATAAATAACAATTATTTTCAAACGTACAATAATAACGTAATTTTTCGATTGAGAGGATCATCGAAAGATCTATTTCTCCGTCAAGGAGGAGGAGTGTTGCTAAGCAACACTATTCCGGTCGGCGGTAGGAAAAGTGTTGCTATGCAAGAGATGAATTGGTTACCATGAACAAAAAATTCTCTAATTCAAACGTCATTTTTATCCGTTAAAGTTACATTGAATGTACAATTATTGGTCAATGTTGCATTTGGAAAATGAAAACCATGTAATAGTGAACTGGTACGATTCTGTCTCGGATTCTGTTCAAAAGCTGAGGCCTCAATACACTAATCTGAGTTGCTGGTTCCAGGGAATTCGTTGATGCTCAGTATCCTACCAGCAATATCATTCTTATTTCGCAGCGAATTGTCGATGTAGCCTTCTGCTACACTACTTGACTTCCAATCTCCGTGTCTTTTCAAAGGCTCAATGTTGGCTCCTCCATCTATAATAAGTATGCAGTGGGCGTCAAAATGACGGAACAAATTCATTTTCTCAGAAGAAAAATATTTGGCAACAAAATCCTGAAACAGGTCAATTTTTGTTTCACTTTTACCAATTTTTTATGCATTTTTGAAGGATTTTTGTTGCACTCTGTACCATCCCCATCAACCCTCTAATTTTTTTGAATAGGGAAAGTGGGTCATGTGGTACTTTTTTGGCAAGATCTTTGTATCTTCTTCACATGCGTGCAGAAATTTTCAAGAAAAAATCTTCTTTTTGAAAAATACTTAGTTCAAAGAGGTTTTCAGTATGTGCACTTTGTCATGGCTCATTTACTTTGAGACGATGGTACCTGATGAAATTTGTCACCGAATGAAAGTCGACCATTACAGTTTTGTTCATGCACAACTTTCATCCCCTACGAACCCTTTAATGGAGAAAAAATGGGGGGCGTGAGGGGGTTCAAAGTTGTGTATGAACAAAACTGTAATGGTCGACTTTCATTCGGTGTCAAATTTCCTCAGGTACCATCGTCTCAAAGTAAATGAGCCACGGCAAAGTGCACATACTGAAAACCTCTTTGAAATAATTAGTTTTCAAAAAAGACAAATTTTTTCTTGAGAATTCCTGCACGCGTGTAAAGAAGATACAAAGACCTTGCCAAAAAAGTACCACATGACCCACTTTCCCTATTCAGAAAATTTAGAGGGTTGATGGGGATGGCACAGGGTGCAACAAAAATCCTTCAAAAATGTATAAGAATTTGGTAAAAGTGAAACAAAAATTCACGTGTTTCAGGATTTTGTTGCCGAATATTTTTCTTCTGAGAAAATGAATTTGTTCCATAATTTTGACGCATCCTGTATATAAGTAGTGTGGAAGAAGTTAGCCCCAATGAATGACCTGTGTATTCGTTTGGATGATTTAATTGAAAAAAATGGCAACCTTTTTTGGAACACTTCCTATACTATGTATTCTCATCATAGGTCTGTAGCATTTTCCAGATTGATATTTCAAAAAAATCTATTTTCAACAAAATCGTTTGGTCTTAAAGCAGTGTATCTTCGATAAATATTTCGTTTTACTATCAGGAATGTAGACTTTCATGATATTTCCCTTGTCCTCAATATCTGCAGTTTTCATTTTTACCATTTCTTCACATCTACAGGCATCAGCTACTCCGAATAATCAAACAATCTAAAACAACCACGTGATCAAAATACAAAATTAAAATTAGTTGAAATTTGATAGTTACCTTTAATACTAAATATTAATCATCCGGTGCTTCGAAGAGAGAACGTTCGAACACTTCCTTAGTAAAAACTCTTGATTATTTTGCAAGATACCCTTCATTGGATGTTTTCAAGAATGCGCGCAACTTCAGATATGTACCAAACCAATATCTATTTCATGTTTGATCGCTAGTTGCGACTTTATCATTGAATATCGGGCCCACATAGTAGAGGATTTCCATTTTTTTCTCTAGCCAATAAGTTGAAATATGCTAGAAGCACATTCCCTTGGTAAACTGTCACATTGTTCTAATTGCACCAATTCACGAAGGGATCATAAGCTGCAGAATATTTTTCAATAGACTACGATGGTCCAAGGGAAGAGACTGCTTCATTCGCCAAAACCTCAATTTCTGAAGACATTTTCACTTTCAACCACTTCTCACCAGCTTGCAAATGACAACTATCAATCATTTAACTTTATATCTGTCAGAATGAATTTTGCGTGGCAACCCTAACTAGGCAAATGTTCCATAATTCTTTCAATTATAACTATCGTAAATGGATAGAATTATGTGCGTAAATGTAAATCAATCCAAAAGTGGATATTCAGATTTTTATGAATTTCAAAACGTTTGAAACATATTTCATTCGGAGTAGAAGATACTTTTCTTGGCTCGCTTTCAATTACGCGCCTCACTCCGTTGTGCGAAAAAATATACTGTATCCTTTCATTTTTGTTATATTCTCTTCCTTATCTGATGGGTTTGACCCTACTATTATTTTTTTTTATTTCAAAAATTATCGACCTTGTTCTAATGAAGAACAGCTGTCAACTTTTAAAAAACGTCTTATTTTCTCTCAGCCGGAGGCAATTGGAGAGGGAGAGTAAGGCAGATAATTTTTCGACAGCTACTCAAAAAGAGGTCTACTTGTAACGAGCCTCAGATCGGGATCGGTGGATCTTGATGGGTCGTCTTCGTGGTGGATGCAGCTCTATCCCCTTTTTCCATGCCGAATGAAATTTCATTTAAATGAGGGAATTGAATTTTTCAGTCGTTCCGCGCAGTAGGAGACTCGAAGTTATGAACGGGAAATCCCATTTTCAGGTGCTTTCGCTCCTTCTGCCTTCTCAATAATTGATTCTTCCTGTTTGAAAGGATGACGGGTAGACGCGGTGATTACGACTTACTTGAATACATTAGGGCTCGTTATATTCGAATCGATGTTGTTGAATGAGTTTTTTCAAGAATGGAATTGTGGGAGATGAAAATAGTTGAGTAATTTTACTTGAGAATTCGAGGAATTTGTTCTGAACAACAATTTACCAAATGATGTAAAGAGCTCTGAGACTCCGAGAACGGTATAAAATTCCGTTCCATTCAAGCTGAATCCTTCCATGTATCACCATATTGTAGTTTATTTCATTCATACAGATGGAATATATTAACTGACAAAGAAACTGCAACACCTAGAAGGAACTGTTTAAATTTTATTTTTTTTTTTTGGTAAAGCATGGATAGTAGTATATCAAGGAGTAAATGATTAAAATTTGGAGAAAAAAATCGTGAAGGTTTTTTCATGTAAACATTTTTTTTACTTACATTACTTACAACAAACCAGCTGTCCGAGGAGATCCAAAGTCGATGTTTAGTTGTTGTTAAAAAGCCTAGAGCACTTGTACGCGGAATTTATCACCAGCTAAGCGAATCTGAAAGAGGTTGAATTATCGGTCTACGGGAGGCGAGGTTGTCATTTCGAGAAATCGCTAACCGTACGAACAGAAATCCAACTACTGTTATGAGATGTTGTCAAGCGTGGTTTGATAATGCCCAAATCGAAGAAGAGTAGGCACCGGACGTCAAAGGGGGACAAATGAAGTTCAAGATCGATGTCTGAGACTTATGGCTATTTGAGACCCATTTGTGACAACTCGATCTTTGGCTGATGAGTGATTAGGAGAACAAGGCCATCCTGTAACTGTCCGAACGGTTTACCGACGGATAAGGTCTTTTGGACTGCAGTATTATTGACCCCATCTTGTGTTACCTCTGAGGGTTGAGCATCGCCCGCAACGATTACAGTGGTGCAGAGAACGTCAAAATTGGAATGTGGAATGGCATCAGCTCGTCTCTTCTGATGAATCCCAATTCTCCTTGGGTGCACATGAGGGCCGAAGAAGGGTTAGACAACGTCGGGGAGAAAGACGTGAAACTCAGTTTGATGTTGAGCGTCATGTACACTGGATATTAGGCGTTATGGTATGGGGTGCTATTGCACATGCAAGTAGGTCACCTTTAGTCTTTATTATGGGTAACATGACAGCGCTGCGTTACCTTCAATAAATAGTGAAGCCATATGTTCTCCCTCACATTAACCGGCTCGAGAATCCAAAATTTCAGCAAGATAGTGCTCAACCTCATGATGCCAGAGTTAGTTTAAACTTTTTTGAAGTGACCCATGTGAATATTTCGCCATGGTCGCTCAGATCCCCTGATCTTTCGCCCATACAGCATGTTTGGGACATCATGGGTAGAAGGCTTGGAAATTTACCACAGCCCCCACGGACTTTGGCAGCTCTGATACATGAACTACAGGTAGCTTGTGATAGTATCCCTCAAGAAGAAATAGACCAACTTATTGCATCAATGCCAAGACGTGTTTTGGAGTGTACAGATAATCGCTGTGGACAAACACATAATTAACAAATTTTTTAAAAAAAATTGTAAACACTTGTTTTTTTTTCTTCAAATTTCAATCATTTACTCCTTGCTATGCTATCTATGTTTTACCGAAAACAAATTAAAATTTAAACAGTTCTTTCTGGGTGTTGCAGTTTCTTTGTCAGTCAGTACATATTCAAGATTCATTTCTCGTTATTCAATATAGGTACCCCTTGTTTACAAATTCCGTCGTTTTGCGTCCAGCGATACATTGAACGTGAATTGCTTGTCATCTTGTGGTTTGAAATCGTTGATTTGTTTTCAATCTAAATTAGAAATGTTTTGTTCCATGAATCAATATTGATTTTCCACAGTTAATTGTTCAATATACTATACAGATTATTTCAGTATGGTAAATTTCTTGTTTTGATTCTGTACGTCAACGGATTTATAGTTTTCTGTGGTCATACTCTCATAATATTTAAGTTTCGCAACGATTACGATTGAAGAGTTCTTTCCGGTATGAACCTTAGAAAGATACTTGTATTAAAGTTTCTGGTCTCTACTCCAATTTGCTGGAAATATCATTTATGAACAGTTCATGTGTAGAAATATACGTCAAAGATTGGGGGTAGGTTTCTTTTGAAATAAGATTTTTGGTTATTAAGATCTTTTGTTAATTGATTAACGTAATTACTTCAGATTGATATTTGTTAGTTTTTTCGATCACTTACTAATTTTCCTGATAAATATGAATGTAATGTTGTTCTGAACGAATCCTAAAATCCCCAAAAT
Source organism: Halyzia sedecimguttata (assembly GCA_937662695.2). NCBI lineage: Eukaryota > Metazoa > Arthropoda > Insecta > Coleoptera > Coccinellidae > Halyzia > Halyzia sedecimguttata. Next base: position 90,962,003 of record OW569412.2, read on the forward strand.
CGTACAGAGAAATAATGTAGTTTGAAAAGTAATATTTGTAACAGTGCTTTCATTATTCATAGTTTTTGGCTGAGGTTAGAAACTCACTACTAAGTTTTTAGCTGGGAGCAAACCTTCACCTTATAAATGTTTGGCTTTGATTGAAGCTATACTCCACATATCTTGAGTTGAATCTGTTTTTGGTTTGGAGTTATTTTGGGCTGAAGCTGAACCCTAATGGTATACTGACTGACAAAGAAACTGCAACACCCAGAAGGAGCTGCTTAAATTTTAACTTTTTTTTTGGTAAAGCATAGATAGTATAGCAAGGAGTAAATGATTGGAATTTGAAGAAAAAAACGAAGGGGTTACTGTTTTTTTGAAAAATTTCTCAATGTGTTTGTCCACCGCGATTATCTATACACTCCCCAACACGTCTTGGCATTTATGCAATAAGATGGTCTATTTCTTCTTGAGGGATACTATCCCAACCTACCTCTAGTTCATGTATCAGAGCCCCCAAAGTCCGTGGGGGCTGGGGTAAATTTCCAAGCCTTCTACCCATGATGTCCCAAATATGCTCTATGGGCGAAAGATCGAGGGATCTGGGCGGCCATGGCAGAAGATTAACATGGGTCGCTTCAAAAAAGTTTAAACTAACTCTGGCAACATGAGGTCTAGCATTATCTTGCTGAAATATTGGATTCTCGAATCGGTTAAGGTAAGGGAGAACATATGGCTCCACTATTCTTGAAGGTAACGCAGCGCTGTCATGTTACCTCGACTAAAGACTAAAGGTGACCTACTTGCATGTGCAATAGCACCCCATACCATACGCCTTCTGTCCGGTGTACATGACGCTCAATATCAAACTGAGGTTCACGTCTTCCTCCCCGACGTCGTCTAACCCTTCTTCGGCCATCATGTGCACCGAAGGAGAATCGAGATTCATCAGAAAAGACGACCTGATGCCATTCCACATTCCAATGTTGACGTTCTCTACCACTGTAATCGTTGCCGGTGATGCTCAACTGTCAGAGGTAACACAAGATAGGGTCGATAATGCTGCAGTCCAAAAGACCTTAACCGGCGGTAAACCATTCGGACAGTTACAGGATGGCCTTTTTCTCCTAACCACTCATCAGCCAGAGATCGAGTTGTCACAAATCGGTCTCTAATAGCCATAAGTCTTAGACATCGATCTTGAAGATCATTGGTGCCCCTTCGATGTCCGGTGCCTACTCTTCTTCGATTTTGGGCATTATCAAACTACACTTGGCAACATCTCATATCAGTAGTTAGATTCCTGTTCGTACGGTTAGAGATTTTTCGAAATGACAACTCTGCTTCTCGTAGACCAGTACTTCGACCTCTTTCAAATTCACTTAGCTGGCGATAAATTCCGCGTACACGTGCTCTAGGCATTTAAACAAGTAAACATCGACTTTGGATTTCCTCAAACAGCTCGTTTGTTGTAAAATTTAAAAAATTTGCAAAAAACGACTACAATATGTAAGTAACAAAAAATGTTTACATGAAAAAACCTTCACGATTTTAACTCCAAATTTGAATCATTTACTCCTTGCTATACTATTTATGTTTCAACAAAAAAAAATAAAAATTTAAACAGCTCCTTCTGGGTGTTGTAGTTTCTTTGTCAGTTTGTATATTTGGCTTGAAGTGGAATTGAACATTTCAACGTTTTGAACTGAGACTGATTCCTACATTTTCTACAGCAAACCTGGATAGATCCCGACTGGTGATTTGGAAGAATTGCCTGTGCCGGTATAATTCGAAGAGTACCTTAGTTTTCCCTGGACGAATTTCCTGGGGAATATTAATTATTTTCAAAGCAACAACAATGTGGCCAAAAAATCAAGTTGAAAGTAAATTATACAAAATATTTGGAAATACTTATGAAATAAGATTATCGAAATATATCTTCCTGTGAAAAGTGGCTTCTATTATCAGAGGGGAATATTTTCAAATAAAACGAACCAATACAAGTACCAATCATAAGAATTATATATCCCCCACAGACATGAGAGTCCAAATAAGAATTATTTGAATCAATAAGCTAGGAAACAACTTCAGCGTTAGATGTGTCAACAAGCAATTTTCCAAATTTCTCGAGGTCGAAGAACTCCAATTTGAACCCTATTAGAGATTGTGATTGAAAGTTCTTGGGAAAGAAAACAGGAATCGAACTACAAATTGACGTTTGATTGGAATGGAATGCTCTCTAATTGGTTTTCAAAAGGCGTTCTCAATTTACTCCAGAACACAGGTTAAGACAGTTCAAAGGGACTAATTACGAATTCAGAGGAGGCCTAATTTCGAATGAACCGATAGAAGTGATAAATGGTCAAGTGATTAAAGTATTTAGGAAATGATCCTGACAAGTCTGAAGGAAATTGCTTCTTGCTTCGAATTCTCATTTCATACACGTGTGCGCGATTTGTGAAGATTTTATTTTTTGATGCAGAAATAACAATTCCAACATGTTTTGAGCAAGAGCAGAGCTATCTGATAATAAACATGGCTTCTGTTCTGATTTTTGATACTGAACAATGTTAATATATGAACAAAAAATAAACAACTCTAGAAAGTTACATAATATGCTGATCTGGTTGATATGTGCCTAGGGTAGGGATTAAGCGGGTATAAAGAAGTCGGTCGTATCTTGGACAATTCCAGGTTTATATAGTTAATTTCCAATGAGGTGAACTGTGCTACTTGCCAATAATACCTAATAAGACACACGGTGAAATATTTATTGATTTTAACCATCAACAAATATTCCGCGTGGCCGGGCTAGATCACCTCATCGCTCAGTGTTCCCCAAAGAGGAAAGCATCATTCAAGGGTAGACACAACCCGGGTTCCATGGCTTTTACCAATCATCAGTGTGACTTAGCCAACACTGAATGAACACCGAAGGGTTCCAAGGAAACTTAATTCCCTCGGTCGCGAACTGGTAGGGAATGAGTCCCACCAGCACCACCTATGGAAATCCTTACGAACTCCGACCCTCTGCGATGAAGAAACCTTGAGCGATGTTCAGCGACGTTTATTTTTAGCTTTTTGTTTATTCTTTTGCATTTTGAGCGACGAGGTGATCTAGGCCGGCCACGCGGAATATTTGTTAATGGCTAAAATCAATAAATATTTCACCGTGTGTCTTTTCTTATATAGTTAATTGATTTCTTAATTCTTTTATACTGAAGTCAATCTGCATTGGCGTGCTTGCTAATGACATGATTATGATTATATTTCACTCTGGATTTTCACAACATATAGGAAAGTGGTTTGTGAGACTGTAACATTGTTAAAGTTGTGTTTTTGAGAGAACTCTATAACTTCTATTTGTACATTCATAGTAATGAATTTATCTTCGATGAAATTCACTGTTGTAGCCATGAAGAAGTGGGAATATAATAATAATAATAATAATAATGATAATGACTTTATTCCAACTAAATTAAGTAATACAGAAGATATTACAAGACAAAGAGAAAAAAAAATAAATCACAGGGCGGAGTTCAGATTGTGATAGCCACTCTCTGCTCTACCACTCAAACCCTGGTGAAGTGACACATGTGAAATTATATACATCACGAGAAATTAACACATGAAAAAAAAAAAAGTGTAGTGAGAAAAAAAGATACAAAATAATATATTTTCTTGAAGAGAAAAAAAATACATAAGAAATATATATATTTCGAGTGCTACATTGGATCCAAAGGAAATAAAACAGAAACCTGTTACCGAGGTGACTGGCATTGATCAAGAAAAATAGAATCCTTCACTTTTTCTTGAATGATCAACAGAAAGTCTATCTAGGCCGCTAGCGATATATCCGTTATAAAGTTTATAGATCGTGAAGCTGAATGACCATTCAAAATTAGCAGTATGGTGTTTAGTTGGAGATATGAGTCCTCTCCTACGAATATTGAGCTGTGTACATCGGATCTGAAGGTGATTTCTCTATATAGATATGCTGGTTTACGAGATATTATTAAACGGTGATAAAAAATTGGTTCAAGCCCTGTGGACAGGAGCTATTGGGCGCATGTTCATCTTCCTTGTGGCCCGTACTGACCAGTAAAGAAAAAAAGCAGTATCATGTTGAATACCTTAATATTATTGATTATTATATAATAATCGATGAAAATACTGAGAGAGACCCAGGAAATTTGACACATTTTGTCTTATATCTCCAGAAATTGAAATCGTATAGAGCCAAAATTTTGCACAATGTTGCAAAATACTACAATTGACGTTAGTACAAGTTTTTGTTGCAATCTGATGAATAGTTCACGAAAAAAAATTTTATTTTTCGAAAAAATTGAAAGAAATATTTTTTTAAAAATTACCAACATTTCGATCATAACAGAATTTTGCCAAAAGTTGCGCGTTTATATCCTCGAACTGACTACCAAGTTTCGATTCAACATCTTCTTTAGTTCCTGAAATATCAGGGAAATAACCTCAAAATTTTAAATGTCTGTAACTCCTAAAGCGTCCGGCCGATTTTGCCCGTTAACGAACTTAACCGTCGCATTTTGATCAGAAACCTACCCTGAAAGTTTGAAGTCGATAGGACCTTCGGTGCTCCTGTTATCGTGCCTACGGCCGGCCGGCCGGACGGCACCCAAAAATCTGACACCGGATTCGTGATCAGGGAGTCCGAATTAGTGTATTAGCCAATTTTCAGCTCGAAATTCGAAAATTACAGACATTTGGACGAAATGATAGGACGATGTTCCCCTAGAACATGCGCCCAAAAACCAAAGCAGTCAACGAAAACCTATTTCGCATATTTAACCACTTTAAATCAACCAACTTATGTGACACATGCTCAAATTTACGAATTCCAAATATAAATCTCATGCAAGAAATTTGTACCTTCTGTATAGAGTTGAGAGTATTCTGGTCCAAACATGAGAAAAATACCTGTGAGCAGTATGGGAAATTCGAGAGAACCAGGGTGTCGCAAAGTGATCTTTTAAGATCCACTGGAAGTACAAAGCGATGAGGATACAACGATCTTAAGGCATATAGTGATCTTCTTATGCACTCTGATAAATGAGATCTGTAACGGAAAGTTTTATCCATTATTAAGATTGCGTACAGACTTGACCACTGGAATTTCCTCAGTACCCACAAACAGCCTTGTATTCGACTCCATCCCGTCACACACTGACTGATTGCCAAAAAATATAACCTTCGACTTACCCGGATTTATTGAGAGATTATGTTGATCTGACACTGATTTTATAGCCGCTAAATCCTGATTTATCATACTAATTTCCGCCTCTACATTATCCGAATTAGTTTTCAGTCTGAAATACAGCTGCGTATCATCACAATAAAAATGAACATCACAGAATTTCAAGCATTTCCAGAATCTATGAGTATAAACGATATACAACAAAGGACCCAGAAGAGAGCCTTGTGGCACCCCCATATTCAAGAACAACGGATCCGACAGTAAACGGTTGATTTTGACTCGTTGTGTTCTTGAGGATAGGTAGCTTCCTAGAAGTGATACGGCACTGTCAGAGAAACCCACGAACGACAATACAGACAACAACAGCTCATGTGATATAGAGTCGAAGGCCTTGCTGTAATCAAGTAACACAAGTACTGTTATGAGCCCATTATCCGAGGCAGCCAAGATGTCATCTGTTATTTTCAGAAGGGCAGTGGTGCAGCTGTGACCCCTTCGAAAACCTGACTGGGATTCTGGGAGTATTTCAAAGCTGTCAAGATGTTCCACCATCTGATTGTACAGAAACTTCTCAAAAATCTTCGACATCGCTGGCAAGATGCTTATAGGACGTAAGTCGCTAAGCTGCTCGATCTTCTTTTTCTTAGGAATCTGAAAAACAAGGGCACTCTTCCAAGCAGCAGGATAATAACTATTCAAGATACAACAGTTTATTATGTGGACAAGGTATTTCAGCACGAAAGGGCAACAAAGCTTCACCATAGATATATTCAAGTCATCAAAACCGGTGGCATCTGATTTGACGTCATCCAAACATTTTGCCAACACCTGTTCACTCATAAGTGAGGAAGATCTGGCTTCATCGAACTCGCAAAAAGTGTTTGCGGAGTAAAAATGTTGAAATTCACGGGACATTGTTTGATTTCTGGGTATGGCATTGATGAAGAACTCGTTCAGCTCGTTGTGGTCAGAAATTTCATGAGGAATCTCGCCTTTTTTTTACGACCTATATTTACATACCTTAGTTGCTTCAATAATTCTTTTTTGTTACTACTTTGAAAGATACCGGAAAAATAGCTTTTCTTAGAAGAAAGTATCATAGATGTAGTCGTGTTACGGAGAACCTTATATCTATTCGAATCCAATTCATTTTTTGTCTTTCTGTACCTTGCCTTAGCTTTATCTCTTGATCGCATTGACCTCACGACTTCAGCGGACAACCAAGGGGCCGGAGGTTTGGTTATACGACGTGTTATGATCGGAGCATGTTTGTCAAATAAATCTAGGAGGACTTGATTAAAATAGTTCACCTTGTCATCGATATTATCCTTCCTCAGGAGTTCATGTAGTGGGGACTGTTGCAGGTCATACTGAAAGAGATCGATCGAAAAATTTCTATAATCCCTAAAAGACACATACTTGGGGCTGCGATTGCAACCAGGTAACGCGATAGAAAATTTTACCAAGTCATGGTCACTAAAGTGACAATAGACAACCTCCACCAACTAACAATCTCGGACACAATTGTAACGACGTGGTCCAACAGGGCCAAATTACGAGTTGGCTGACTCACAAGTTGATTTAGACTGAAGCTGTTCAATATGTTCATATATGAGATGGACTCCGAGCTATCACTTTTCATCAAATCAACGTTCATGTCTCCCACAATGATAACTCTATCGGAAATCGAAACAGAAAAGAACATCAGATCTTCTATATCATCCAAAAGGATTTTCAGGTTAATGCAGTTATCAATTTTAGGAGGTTTATAAATCACACAGATACAAATCTTTATTTTATCTACAGTAACCAGTATGGAAGTATTCTCCAACCGCAAGTTCAATTTTAAAACTTCAAAAGCAATTCCATCCCTCAGGTAAATTGCAAAACCCCCTCCGCTAGTTGGTCTATCATCTCTTATGAGCCTATAACCTTGAACAGCAACATATTCCTCCGGGTCGTTACTCAGCCACGTTTCGGTAAGCCCAAATAAATCAAAATCACTAGAATTAAGAGTATCGCGAAAATCAAGAAACTTAGCTGTCAAAGATCTAATATTTAGAAGAGCACATCTTAAATCACTCATTTCCAGCAGCACTCGAGATAAAACCAGAATAATTGAAACTTATATAAATCAAAATATTGTAAGAAAAAAAAACAGGAAGAAATCACAAATAAATACAAATATATACCCTTTATGCGATCAATAAAGTATTGAAACTTTTTAAAGCCAATAAAAAAGCGAGAGAACTAAAGTTTATCATTTCTCACCACCTAATAAATCGCCCCCAATTAGTTCAAGACTTCTGAGCTCCGAATTTGTTTCTTAATATCACCCTGTCGCACGAAAATTCTCCCTCCGGATGTCCAAACATTTTTATGACCATAACTCAGTTTACAGGCATTGTAGAGATCATAGTTCATCTTTGTGAGATCTTCAGTTATCATGATGTTGGGTCCCTTGAGTTTAGATTTATTCTTGTAGATAATATCCCGACCAGCCGAAGTTGAAACAGTTACCAGTACAGGTTTCCTCGCCGACTTCGCACCTCCTTTATTCAGTCTGTAGCATTGATCAATCCGAAATTCTGAACTGCTCACTTTCAGTTTTTCAGCGAGGCATTTTTCAAGAGAGGTTTTAAGATCATATTTTCCATTACCTGGAAATTCGGGAAATCCTATAAGGCGCAGCAGCGACTTCGATTTCAGATTCTGTTCCAATCCATTAATACGTCCTTTGAGATCTGTGTTTTCATTTCTCAGTTCAATGACCTCGGCCTCCAGTTCTGTTGTTTTGGTATACCTATAAACTTTCAATCTTCATGTTTAATTTTTCAATTACCTTATTCGCAACAAATTCAGCGATATTTGATAAGAAATTTTCATCTGATAACGACTCCTTTATGATATGGCGGACATCCGACTGTTGTTGGGAAGTTAATACCATTTTGTATTGGGAATTGAGAATATTCTAGCAGCAGAAATTAGATTTAATATCGTCAAAGAAACCCACTTAACGGTACAATCAAAAGGCAATCCGGAGATATTAAATTCAGCTGACAAATCGGAAAAAATATCACTTCAAAGAGACCGGGGGAAGTAGACGTCTATCTCGGTCTGCGAATCACATGCGAATAGATACGATACGAATATATCCGCGAAACGTTAGCCTTAGTTGAACACTTTCCTATATCCTGTGAAAATCCAGATTAAAATACGAACTTACTAGGAAATGATACATCAGATACTAATTATGATTATACTGACCCTCCTAGGCCCTAGATCCCTCAAAAACTTGTACAAATTAGAAGGGTTAGTTGTGTTCTGTCTACGGTATCCTTACACCAGCTTAGGCACAACACTCTTAATGTTTGACCCAGCAGTGAATGGTGGCCACTACTTTCTGATATTCCACTGAGCTTGAATCACTCATCATTCCAGTCGAATTAGTTCACGTGAACAAGCCCGCCAAAGAGTACTGAGTTCACGTCATTTCACATTCATATTTTGTCGAGTTTCTTTGAAAATTATTTTTAATACTACGCTACTTTTAATGTCTACGCCTATTAATTTTACCGTCGGTCGAAATAAAGAAAAATAGGTTTCAGTCAGGGCAACCTTGTCAGAAAAAAAAGTGATGAACATAAACCATAGCTTGCATCCCAACTGCTCGATACAAAGAATATACCTTCCATGAAGGCATGGAGGCGAGGATTTGCAAAGTTTGGAATATCAACATCATCAACAAACGTTGGAAATGTCAATAAGTATATTGAGAAGTGAAGACCTGCTTCTGAAAATGAAGGTTCATCATGAAATTAGAATTCAAAGAGCTTACCTATTTAGGGCTGATCAGAGAACCTTGGAAAAGCTCAGTATAACTAGCATATCCATCTATCATGAGCTAGCAGGAACACCTATCACGCCAACAGACCAAAGAAGAGTAGGTAGAGAGATAAGACAGGCACTTCTGAAGACACTACTCGAAGATCACATGAGTAAACACCTGCCCTCCATATATTTCAGGAGTTTGAAAGATCAGCTGGGCTCAAGTCGGAAACGGAAGGATTCGTTTTGGCTTCTCAAGACGGGGTGATGAATACAAGATAATATAAAGACAACATCATGAAAGTGGACTTCCCAACAACGTGCAGAGCATGCCAGAGCCAGCAGGAAACTGTTATGCACATCTTGTCTGCTTGTAGAGTCCACACTCCATCAGGATATGTTGAAAGACACAATGCGGCACTCCGAATTCTCTACTTCCATATCAGGGAGGTTTATGGTATAGACAACGAACGAGTGCTACCATATATGTACCTCTGGAGATTAAAGCAGTTGTTGAAAATGACATAGCTTGCATCTACTGGAACTATGCTATTTCAACAACTCGGCAGATCCACGCCATAAAGCCAGATTTAGTCCTGCTCGACAAAGAGCTCAAGAAATTGTTTCTTGTCGAATTTTTCTTACCCGCCAAAAATAATGTGGTGAGGAATGAAGATCAGAAGTGAGCAAAATACAAGGATTTATTGTTCGAACTGGGGATCCTGTATCTAAGGCATAAAGTTAGGAGGGTAGTACTAATCATATGATGTCTAGGCGGAATCAGAGCAAACTGCGTGACATAATTGATGATTATTTCGGCCTGCAAATCCGTGGCCGAAGTTTGGCACACAGAATGCAGAAAGCAGTGTTGCTTGGATCTCTTCGAGTCATCAGGTCCCAACAACTGTGAGGCCGCTTGCAGGTCATCTCTGTTGTTAAAGAACGCTGTAAGGGCAGGACGAAGAACTACTCCAAGGAAAATGCGAGGGGTCTTTTAGTGAGTAACCGAACAACAAATGGAGTCTCACACTCCTGAGAGAGTGGACCCCCTTCAGGGTAAGCCCATACAAGTTTTCTCCTCCCGTGCGAAAAAAAAATTTATTTTTATAGGATACATCAATTGAATATGATAAATTAATGATAACCAAAGATGGAAAAACAGTGGAAACCACAGGGGAAAAAGCTGCTTTTCAAAGTCTTCAGCCTATCAAGTAGAAGATAGAAAAATGTGGCTCCACTTAAATATGTGCAGCCAAATTTTTCAGTCTTGCTGCTGCAGACAAATGGCTTCAGCAGCAAAATTAGCTTTATTGCGTTAGTTCGTTAGTTGGGATTATACGAGAAGACCAAAACTGTCCAACAACCCAATATTAACATTTAGTTTGTTTTATGTTCCATCAGCCAGACCGGTAGTAAAAGCTAAGTATTCTCCGCATCAGTATTCAATTGGCTATTCGTAACTTCCTATCCTTTTGTCAATAGCATCGCCCTCAAGCCCCATGACGGATCAGAGGTCGAATTTTCTTGGAAATTACCCGAACAAATTCGTGAGGACGACGTCCTGCGGGGTAATGAAATGTCTACATCGATGCTTTCCGGGCTTCCGCAGCTGTTCCATGATTAAAGTCGTCCTCGAGTTATTGTTATTCGAGCGTTTCATTCGAATCGAACTATTGTAATCCAACTATGTGAAGCATTGCTTGCCATTTAACGTTCAACTTGTTGGAATTTATATCGCTTCTCTCCGTCCCGGTCCATGGTGGCTTTTTGACAATGCCACCGGCGAACTGGTCTTATTCCTGAAGATGTTTACGAGCACGTCTGAGAGCTCTATCTGAAATTATTCAAGGGGGAAATTTGTCGAGATTTTTAATTTTGGTATAAACTTTATTCGCGGTTCAAATTCCAAACCGATTCTTAACCAGCTCAGAATGAAGTGGGTGTGGTTAGTTTTAATCCCCAACTAAAGGATCCGCCATCTAACGTTTTTTTTTTCAACTAGTGCTTATTTCGTGAATGGTAACACTTAGCTCATGTCTGATTTGACAGATATTTAGTTTTGTCCTTCCGCTGAACGAATATGGTTGTGTATACGCTTGAACAACGCTGGGAAGTATTGCGACATTACTTTGAAAATCATGGTAATATTGCAGAATGTGTGAGAAAATTGCGTACGGATTTTGGAAGAAGAGAAGCACCGTCAGCTCCGTATGTTCGTAATCTTGTGAAAAAAGTGAAAGAAACTGGCATCCTCATCGATAAACCAAAGCGTGAAAAGCCAAAAACAGTGCGTACACCCGAGAATATGGCTGCTGTGGCAGAAAGTGTGCGTGAAGCGTCATCAACATAATTCACCGTCGTTCTCAAGAATTGAACATTTCGGAGACATCATTGAGACGAATTTTGCATAAAGACCTTCGTATGACGCCATACAAACTCCAATTGGTTCAGGAGTTGCCCTGTTTTTAAAGATCCCATTATCAGCCACAGAGCTGATGTCGTTTGGCCACCTCGGAGCTGCGATTTGACACCGTTGGACTTTTATTTGTGGGGTGCTGCCAAAGATAAGTGGTACGCCAACAAGCCAGAGACAATTGACGCTTTAAAGGACAATATTCGTGAAGTCATTGGTGAAATACAGTTGCACACAATCGATAATGTGCTTAAAAATTGGACCGATCGTGTAAACTACTGCATGGCCAGCCGAGGCAACCATTTGAATGAAATTATTTTCTATTATTAATCGGAAGGATTGTACTTTCAAGTAAAAAAAAAATTGAGAAAATATTCAGTAGCTTTTTTTAATGCATTCCATTCATTTCTTTACCAGTTTTTTTATACGAAGCTCCCCAGATGTATACAATAATTTTTCACATCTTCACTACAAGAAGCACAAGAGAATAAATTTATCCAGATGTTCAGATAGAGACGAAATTTTCAAAGCATTGGGATTTAGGGGCAATAAAGGTTGTCCGTTAAGTATTGAATTCATAATGGCATTCGTGTTTATGGTTGTGAATTCTATTATTTCTTGAAAAATGATCTCAATTATCGCAAGGTCATAACGAATTAATAATCTTCTAAAAAATCCTGTATTTCTAGAACGATCGATGCATAATATAGACAAAATATAATGGTAATTATAGTTGAAAGTCATCATATTCAATTGTTTTCTGTGGTTGTTGAAAAACGTCGAGTCGTATATAAAACTTCATACAAAAAATTTAACGGGACCTAGAACGAAACTCTCGTGTTGCGCTGTATGTGGTCTCGGTATCGCCTATAATATTTTTGAAAACGTCTCGTCTCGTTTCGTCTCGTCTCGCTTTCACGAGGTGAGAACGAGACGAGACGAGATCTCGCTCTCGCGTGAAGCTCTATCTGTTGCAGAAACAACCTTTTCTTCCGATAAGTCCGATAATAGATATACCTTACTAATTACAGACGCTGTATCATGAGAGTGTTCACTCTCATTGTCAGTGTCAATGCTATTAGGTCAATATGGTCATTGCTAGCCTCAACATCGTCTGATTCTTCCCTTATAGATTATAAATACTCTAAAACTTTTTGGAAGTCACCCCTACACCGTCAATGCTCACGAAATCATTATTTATTCTGATATAATTACCAAAAAAAAATGACACAACTACTATCGAGGGGTCAAATCCGACTCCAAATTCAAATATATTCCGAACAATTAGAATGAAACAAAAACACTGAACGGCAAAGGAAACGATGCACTAAAGTGTGGGAATACATAGAATGCCAACGCTTTAGTTCAAAGCTGCGCGAAATTATTCAGTGAAATTTAGAGAGTGGGGTCAAATTTGACCCCACGATAGTAGTTCAGGATTAACTCGATTTTAAATAATTTTTTCGAACAAGAACCAGAACACTATAATCGTGCTAGTAGAATTTTTAACAGAAAATGGTCTAAAAAATTGGTTCGAGCACATTTACCATAGTAAATTCGAGAGTGTCTAATACATGAGTATGGAAAATAGAACATGCATGCAAAAGCTCCTGACTTCACGTCAATGCTTGATCCAATTTTATTCATAAATAAAATTATTTTCAATGAATTTCATAGATTCTTTTAAAATTTTCTAGTGTTACGATCTTCACGGAATTTCGCAGGAATTTGCGCGTCTGCATTCTTCAACTAATTTCCATGTTCTATCAGGATCGGTTCAGTATTTTTTGAGTAATTGAGGAAATAAGAACAAAGTTTCAGATAAATATAACTCCTAAACCGATTGGCCGATTATGCCCATAAACAAACTCAAATGACGCATTTCGATTCGCAACCTACCCTAAAAATTGCCTATCTCTTTCCGTTCTCAAGTTATCGTGAGATGAATAATATATTTTAATAATTATGTGTTAATTTTCTAGCAACGTTAAGTTACAGTAACAGATCACGATTTTTGGCGCTCTAGTTCCTCGGAACTGAGTGCTTATCAATTTGCCCAAATGTCTGTAATTTTCGAATTTTTCGATGAAAATGGTCTTAAACGATTTGGTTCGACTCATTGATCAAGAATCCGTGGTCGAAATTCATTCTGTCCGGCCGGTCCGTCCGTTCGGCCGGCCGTAGGCACGATAACTCTCGAACGGAATGAGCTAGAGAGTTGAAATTTTCAGAGTAGGTTTGGCAGATAAATATATCGGCTAAGTTCTTTATTGGGCAAAATCGGACAGATGGTTTCGGAGTAACAAAAAAAATATTTTTTTTTACATTACGAATTCCAAATTAAATTTTTTTCAATATGCAGTTTACCATAAGAATCCATTCATATCATTTTTAACTCTAACAAGCTAATACTTTCGGAGATATGATTTTTCAAAATTTCAATATACATCGTATTTCTATATGTTTTCACAGAATGATATAATTATTCTGTGGGTATTCTATGAATTGTTATAATGTCAACTTATTTTCCTGAGACATGACGTTGTCTCATTGTCATTCATTCCAGCAATCGTATAAATATGAGAATTACAATATAATATCATACTTTTTGTTGGTTGATATTTTCATGCCGATGGTCAATCCATATGATGATGGGAATGGTAATGGTAAGATATTAATATTGAGTTCAGAATATCTCCACTAAAAACAAAACTGGAATATTGGTGTATTGGAGTAGATTTGAGGAAAGATATATATTATCGTTCATCATAGAATTGAGGAATGAATATCTCGGATGAGTTCGTTGTTGGGTAGAATTCGTCTATTGGTTTTAGATTGATAATTTTTGGCCCTCTTGTTGAATTTAAATTCTTATATGATGTTTCAATTCAATTTCTGCTAAGATGAAGTTCGAAATTTCAATAATGAATCGTACTTCTATGTTTTCACAGAATGCCATAATTATTCTATCTAAGCTTTATTATATGATCTGTGTTCATACTCGTACATTTCATCCTGTTCTAAAAGAGAGAGTCAAATTCAGTTCAGATATTTTAATTTGATTTCTTCCATGGTGCAGTTCTCATTCTCAGATTGCTCATTTAATCTTGATAAATAAACTATTATTTGAATTGAATTTCCTTTATGATGCTATTCTATCATAAGAATACATTGATATAATTCTCAACTCTGAGAAACCAATACTTTCGGAGATATAATTTGTCTGTTGAACTAGAGCGTCAGAAAGCTCCTGTCCACAGGGCTTGAACCCATTTTTCATAATAGATTTGGATTATTTGTTAACGTTGTTGAAGTGCGTACCTTTCCATGTTTAAATGGTAGACATTGACAAATACAACTGTCAATGTCAGAAATAAAAAATGGCTGCCGTGCGTGAGTAATGTCAATTTAAAAATGGGGCGTTCCCATTAAAAGACCCGTTACATAAATCCCTGTTTCATTGATATGAAATACTTAACTTGCAATACGGAATGTTCGAGCAAAAACCAAGCTTCCAGAACTGAGTAGGTAGGAATATAAGCTTGTATCACCGAAGATCATATTGTATTCTCAAAGGAATAACTCTAATATTCGGAAGTTGGCAATTTATGGGATAAATTGGCAAAGCTAGACCCTATTATGCTGTAGACCCAGAGAATCTTTGAATTATGTAACGTGGGTTTCGTCAGATTTCATTCGAGTCCTGAAAAAGGTTGTTTTTGAATCTTGTCATCATCGTAGGAGTAACAATCGTCGCATTAGTATTTTGTTCCTCCGAGATTTCATCCAGAATTCAGTTTTAGGATATTTGCACCGAAATATATTACTGTCATATTTTGTTCAAGAATTTTCATTTGATATACACAGCCCGACAATAAATTCCGGACAAGAACAATTTGAGTCATTTTGATATCACTTTTTTAATTATTTGCTCAAACTTTTTGTCAAAATGTAGCCTTATATCTTAGGAAATTACACTTGATTTGATTTAGTTTTCCTAAAATACCGTTAGTTTGGTCATTATGCAGGGCGAAACAGAATTTGCTTTTTTACCCTTAATTATTGATCATTTTGTTGAGAAAAAATCGCAAAAACAAAATATAAAAATTGGTTCAAGCAGTGACGTGGAGTCGGGAGCTTTTGCGCGTATGTTCTATTGTCCATTCTCTTGTATTGGACACTCTTAATAGAATTTACCATGGTGAATTCTATTTACTATTGGATTCTCTTAATCGAATTTACCATGGTAAATTCGATCTCCTTTCGTTCGAAGGCTGCTTCGATCTCCGACAATATAGATCTGATCATGTTCTAACTTTAAACTTGTCAGTAGAGTTAGGTTCTGAAAGTTCTCGCAAAATTTCAGAGATGTTGGAGGAATAGTTTCTGATATATAGAATTTTTTTCAAATTTTCAATTATTTTCAAAAAAATTTCTAGTGATACGATCCCCACGAAATTTTTGCAAGAATTTTTGCGTTGGTATTCTACAACTAGTAACCATGTTTCAATTGAATCGGTTTTGTATTTTTAGAGGAACTGAGAAAATAACAACCAGAATTCAGATTGGTATAACTCCCAAACTGTTGGGTCAATTATGCCTATAAACCTACTCGAATGTTGCATTCGGTTGCGCAATCAACCCTGAAAATTACAAATCGCTATATCTTTCTGTTCTTAAGTTATCGTGAGATACATAATAATTTTTCGTAATTTTTTTAAAATTTACTAGTGGTACACTCCTCACAAAATTCCACACACGTCTTCATGACAATATTCTACAACTAGATACCAAGTTTCAATTCCATCGGGTCTGTATTATTTGTGTTATCGAGAAAATAATATTCCAGATTGTTATAACTCTGAAACCATTGGGCCGATTATGCCCAACAACGAATTTAACTCTCCCATTCAGATCCGCAACCAAGCCTGAAAATTTCAACTCCCTACCTCTTTTCGTTCGAAAGTTATCGAGGCAACGGTCACCCATCCAACTACTGAACTTATGCAAGGCTGCTCGGATCTTCGAAAATATACATCTGATCATGTTCAAACTTGTAATTTGTTAGTAGAATTAGGTTTTAAAGGCTCTCGCAAAATTTCAGTGATGTCGGGCGAATAGTTTCTGATATATAGAATTTTATTCATCGATTATCAATTAATTTTCTTTAATTTTCTAATGATAAGATTCTCGCAAAATTTTGAAGAATTTTCGAGCCGACATTTCACAACTAGTAACCAAGTGTGAATTGGATCGGTTTTGTATTTTTCGAGTTAAAGAGGAATTAAAAAACAAATTTCAAATGGGTATAACTCCAAACCCGTTCAGCCAATTATGCCTATTAATAAATACAAATGTCGCATTCAGATTCACAACCTACCCTAAAATTTGCAAGTCGCGCTCTCTTTCCCTTCTCGGGTTATCGAGATGTAAATAATATTTTTTTAATGATTTCACTTAAATTTTCTAGCGAAACGGTTCTCACAAAATTTCACAAACGTCTTCGTATTTGTATTCTACAGCTTGCTACCAAGTTTAAATTCGAGCGGATCTGTATTGGTTGATGACAAAATTATTACTCGAAAACCGTTGGGTCGATTATGTCCATTAATGAACCTGTCTGTCATATTCAGATGCGCCACCTTCCCTGAAAATTTCAAGTCGCTATCTCTTTTCGTTCTCAAGTTATCGTGGCAACGGTCGGCCGGCAGGCCGGACAGAATGAAATTTGAAATTTGGTTGAACCTAGTCGTTTGAGACCATTCTCGTCAAAAAATTCGAAAATTACAGACATTTGGGCAGAATGATAATGCGATGTTCCCCAGAACATACGCGCAAAAAAGAAAAATCTTGCCACTGAATCTCACCACAGGGTTTGTTTTTGCGATTTTTTATTTTTTAAATCATCTGAGTATATGGGATATAAACACGTCTTCCACTAATCGTTCAATCCCAACTAGTCTTTACCCCGACTACCGATACCCTCGAAGGCCCTCGAGGTACCTATCCTCGTTACCCCCCCTCCCCGCACTTCGACTTTGCCTCGATCTCATAGGGTAGTACGCCAAAAGTGGTGTGCAACGATTGTTGATTCCCTGGCTGAGAATAACCCGCCTTAGACCAATAGGATTCCACGGGAAGAATCCGACGGTTTAAGACAATCCCAGGAGTATAGCCGTTGTTAATGTTGCTCCAAGATTGACCAGAACCCCGACGTTTTATCTTCAAGTATTATAAACTCCAACTACAGATATTCGTTTAACCACGACCTCCTTGGAGACGCCAGAGGATCGGGGTTTGATTAACCCCTGCTTAATCTCCTCTCGTGTGGTACATTCTTTAGGATCTGTCTAAGATCACTACCGATATACTAATGGGTTTGGGGCTCCCGAGGGTCCAGAGAACGTCTGATGTGTCGATAATACCTCGTTTCACCCTTCAAATATAATCTTAATTTCAACAATACACCAGTAAAAATTCAATTCCTGATTAATATC
This sequence comes from Halyzia sedecimguttata, assembly GCA_937662695.2. Classification (NCBI taxonomy): domain Eukaryota; kingdom Metazoa; phylum Arthropoda; class Insecta; order Coleoptera; family Coccinellidae; genus Halyzia; species Halyzia sedecimguttata. The sequence continues at coordinate 90,979,953 of OW569412.2, forward strand.
CTACACTATTGATAAATAAGAAACTATTCACTGTTTTGTAGTCAACTTTAGCAATTTTCTAATTTCCAGGATATCTCCTGAACTAAATGATCCTTTTGAGTTAACCCAACAAATTTGAATTCTTCAAGTCGTACCGTTCCTGAGTGTAATAGAAACAAACGGCCTTGACCGTATATTTTAGCAACCTTCAGGATACATTTTCATCAGATTGAACAATTCTAACTACGTGATCGTAATATCTCAGATGTGTTGAGAAGATATGAAGAGAAAGATACAAAGTAAAATCCTTACGTGTCATTCAACATTATTCCCAGGAGATTGCGGAAAAATGGAGATGTTTCACCGGAAGAAATGAGAATAATGCTCGGAAGCCAGAACCATATTTTAACACTAACGTATACTTATCCAGGATGTACAGATGATGAATGAGGGGAAAAGAAGGTGTGTGACAAGATGCCATCATCTGCAGCGGACCTGAAAGAAGTGAAGTCACGAAGTGCATGTCGCTATAAATCCCACTTATTTATGATTCCGCAGAAATTCCAGCTCCCCTGATTACGAATAGGGAACAGAGGGATGGGTTGTTCAAAAGGAGAAGTAATTATTAAAATTGAAACACTTCTCCAACGGATTACTGGAAAAACTTACCTATAGTATATGCGGTAGGATTATTCACGCTGGATTGTATGAAATTTGTTGCTATTAAGTGTTTAATTCAGAATTTGAACCCAAAAATGCCCTCCTACGAAGCCAGGTCCAATGAAATAGAAACACAGCAAATATCGATAGAAATACGAGTAAACTCCTCTACATCTATGCATCTTTCTACATCAGTTTTCATATCAAAAGATTGAAGCAGAAAGCAATGCCAGCTGAACAAATAACATATCAGATGCAGAAATTAAAGAGTGTTTTATGTGAAAGGCTCTGTGGACACCACTTTTCAAAAGCTTATGACTACGTTAATCACCGTAACTTACTGAAGAAGTTGAAATTGTATGGAATAATTAGTACAGCTTATTGTTGGTTGAAGTCATCTTTGTCAGGGAGGTTGAAACAAACGTTGATCACAAAAAAGGGGCAAAATTAAAAAACATATAGAAAACTTGTTAAATTAGGTATTCCGCAAGGTAGCATAGTCGGTCCTGTATTAGACAAATCATGCACACAAATCTGTATAGTCGGTCCTGTATTATATAAAATGATGCACACAAAGCTGTTGCTAGACTGAATTGTTTTTTGAGTTTGAATTGTCCGCTTATTAGCTAGTCAGATGATAAGAATTTTCTCACGACAGAACACAATTTGCAACCTCTACTTGATTATTTAGATAGTATTTTTAATGCAATACCAAATTGGAAGATGACATAATGATTTTCTGTCTCCCAATGTTGCCGTTCACAATATCAGTTCAAACGATGAAGCAGCAGTGTACGCATACTAACAACTTCACCTCCTTCTCCAAACCATTCAGCAGTTCAACGCACAGTTGCAAAACCGCCACGTAAAGCTAGATGTCTGAGGCTCCCTCAATTACTCTCTTCCAGATTGAACCCAACTTCTTATTTAAAGTATCTTTAAAACACGGATATACAGGCTCTTCTAATGAAATTGATTCGGTGTAATTCACGACAAAACTAGCTGCTTCCAACGAAAATTTCGAAACAAGTGAAATTATTTTCAAGGAGGCTAACCGTAACCTTTCAGCATGCCTAAAAGACTTCAGAATGAAAATGAGGCAATTTGTACGTTTTTCAGAAGATAGAGGAAGTGCGAGGGCAGTACTTTATTCAGGTGAGTTTATCAATGCTCTGGCTCTAAAGACTGTCATACCAACAAATGATATTGGGCATTATACACATACTAACTAAACTTTTTCAGTTTCAGTTCAAATACTAGTATATTATTTAACGAGCGGTAATGTAAGTCATAACTCTCGCAAATGGCCATCGAATGCTGTAATTCATCAAGTGAGTTATGACCATTACCGCAAGTTGAATACTCAACTTTATCTACAACTATAACAATAAGTACTAAGATAAAAGTACAAAGAAAGAACTATTTTGAAAAGTCATAATTGTTACCTATTACAATGTTATGAAACTTTTAGTTGTATTTACTCATTTTGTTTATTAATAAAATTAATTGTAAAGTTTGAACAACAAGTAAACTGAATATGTAGGGCTGAATTATGCAAGTTTCTTGTTTCTTTTTGTGTTTGTTGCATATATGTTGTTGATGTACTTACTGGTTGAGGTGTTATTGAACGGTATATTTTATTTGCAGTATCTGTCTTATTCTTTTCGGAATCATCATCAGACACAGTAGTTGATCGACAACCACCATGTGTTTCCCCATTGCTCCAAATTCATTAATGGCAATTCTTTGTGCGTAATATTTTCTATTTTGAAATTTAAGGAAACAAAATTTCCCGTAACAGTGAATTTTCTGGCAATTTTTGTTTTTGTATTTGGTACACTGACCATAAAAATAGATCCATGGTCTTCTAAAATCTGTAATATGGATAAAGTGCAATTCTGCTGCACGACAAACACCTATAATGCCTATTATTAAAGCAACCTAAAATAAATTATGATATTAACTAGATGATGAAAACGACTGAATTATTATCAGATCTACTACCTTTGTCGTCAGATATTTCTTGTCAGAAGCTTCATTTATGAAATTATTCAGTTGTTCTGGCGTAAAAGTTTTTGCCTTTTTAGCTCTGATTGACGTTTAAGAAACGCACGTAATTTTAAATTATTGTCTATATTGATTCCTTTATTTATGTGAAATGTGCTTCTTAGCATGGAGTAGAAACTCTATAGAGACGCTGCTATTTAGTGCTAAATTCACTAAAATGTGCCAAAAGAACATTCTCTGTAAACGATGACTTACATTGGGTTTCACGAAGCTTCGATTAGCTTAATTGTGGATTTAATTCGATGGTTGTTTCAAAAATGAACTGAAAATCGACATAGAATCGCACTAATTCGGCAATTAAGAGCTGTCAAAGCTTCGTGAAACCCACCGTAAATGTTTTTACTGCTACACCAATCTTGAAATTCTTTTTATACAACTTTATACTTGTTTTGGGATTTTTCGGGCAATAAATTCTGTATGGTTGAATTAGTTGCTTCTCTTATTTCTGGAGGTGTACATAATAATTCATCTGAATTCATAATTTCAGCAGATTATTCACGGTAATAAGGTATTAACTTAATTTTGAAAACATCAAAATTATACAGGTGTCAGAAGCACAGAACCACCTCGATATTCGACTGGTAAATAATTCCAAGAATAGTAGTGAGTTATTATAACTCACATTGTTTGTTTACGGATACTATTAATTGAACGAGAGCAATTGAATAATGTATGAATAATAACCCTTAACTGGCGTGGTCAGAAATTTTAACGCTCCGTGCGTGGCGGAGTCTCTGGGACTTCGGAGCTTTTGAAAGAATTTTTTCTGTTCTAAATGGCGAATTGGTTCCTGTTTCGCTGAAAAAATAATTGAAGACATACAATGAAATATGATTTAATACATAAATGACCACATCATCTAATAAACAACTCAGTAAATATGATAAAAAAAAACTCAAAAAGAACTATAGGGAAATTAACATTAGGATTTTTCTCTTGGTTCATTGGACGAGAGTGAAATGGAAGTTTTTCTTCATGTAGAATATGTTACGTAGATACTGTAGTATAGAAAAACTGAGAATTTGGGGTTCTATTCATACAGAGCAAAATACTGACAATGGTCCAAATCTCATTGAAAAAAAAATTGGAAATTACCACTCATTTAGCGTTTCAATGCATACAATTTTTTTTTGCTGCATTGCAGACCAATCGATGTTTTGCATTTTACACATAAATATGCAGTTTTTCTCTTCAATTTTGGATCACATTTAGAACAATATTTTCTCTCATTTCTTGGCAAAACATCTCCAACTTGTGCTGGTGCCTGGGGTGCAATATTCAAAATTTTGAATAGTCCTAATTACAATTCTCTTGATAAATTTTTTTTCTGAGATCTCTCAACGGAAGAGTTGTTTAGCCACACCTTCAAAAAGTCTAATCGTTCAGGTCGTTTTGTGTCGGAATAAGACTGGTGGATGAATTGAAAAATTACACTAAGCGCGTCACGGAGTCCGATGGACTCTAAGCTGCTCAGAATAAGTTCTACTTGTGAGAATTCAACGAATTCCTCTGAGCTATCGATGAGTTATCCTACCACAGGAAGGTACTCAGACGCGCGAATCACTTGACCAATACAAACGAAGATTAGACGATTATTTAAACATGCAAGAGTCCGAGAGACTCCGCAACGCCGGTTAAGGGTTAATAGGAGTAGATAAAAATAAATTTCCATCTGAAACTGTTAAACTTATAAGTAAATGGGCCAAATAATGAGTTAGATAAATGAGTTAAACATTTAGATTTCTCATATCTATAAAGTTGTTGAAAAAAAATTGGTTCAAGCACTGTGGACAGGAGCTTTCTGGCGCTCTAGTTCAAACAGACAAATTATATCTCCTAAAGTATTGGTTTCTCAGAGTTGAGAATTATATCAATGTATTCTTATGATAGAACTGCATCATAAAGGAAATTCAATTCAAATAATAGTTTATTTATCAACATTAAATGAGCAATCTGAGAATGAGAACTGCACCATGGAAGAAATCAAATTGAAATAGCTGAAATGAATTTGACTCTCTCTTATAGAACAGGATGACGTGTACGTGTATGAACACAGAGCATATATTAAAGCTTAGAATAATAGAATAATTATATCATTCTGTGAAAACAAAGAGGTACTATGTGAAATCAAATATCGGTCAAGGAACAACTTTAGAAAGGAAACTATTCTTTGAGCAACGTTTCGGCCCTTTATTGGGCCTTCTTCAGGCTAAAATGATACAAAATTAAAAGTTAACAATAAAATGAATATAAAACTACAATTTGAGCCATACAGACAACATACAGGTCAGCAAGAACAAAATATCAAGAAAGAATCGTCAATAAAACACATAAATTCAAAAGCTCAGTAAAACAGATCTCAAATAAAAACAATTAAATAGGTACTTATATCGACATCCCAGAAAGATACACTACACTTATCTGATAGACTCACCGTCAGAATAATAAAACCTTAAATGAACTTTCCCATGGAGAAAGTCCGTGTTGGAAAATAAAAGATGTTTTTCGAACAGGGTAGTCCATACATCGATGTATTGTATTGAATGGTATAAACAGTTCTCCCCCAACAAGAAATCCCGAATAACCGATGTCAACAACCGAGGTCAAGCAAAAACATATATAATCACACATACTATTCTCGTGTTCATTGGCGTAACTTATAACACGGCAACTCATTATCTTCAACACTCGCTTATTAAATTCGAATATGCAACATTCAAGGAACCAATATCAGAACGGAAATTGACCGAGTTAGAGTTTTTCTTTATATGTATCATCTCTTTGAAATTCCGTCTGAACCAATTCGTCTCTCGGTCTAATATTTCTACATTATCAAAATCAAAGCTATGGCCCAAAGAAACAGCATGAGATGACAACGCTGTAGATTCCTTTTTATTATTACAGTCTCTCCTGTGTTGTGCGGACCTATCACCTAAATATTGCCCAGTTTGACCTACATAACAACCATCACAATCACCACAATTAATTTTATACACCACACCGGAACATTTCTGCCTTGGATCCCTACTCTTGACTCTAGAAAACAAAGAACGAACCGTCTTTTTACAATAAAAAATCAATGTTGATGTATGTTGGTGGGTTGTCTGAACAACTGAGGAAATTTATGAAACGTGGTGCTAATAGAGTGATTTTTTATTATAAAAAGACGGTTCGTTCTTTGTTTTCTAGAGTCAAGAGTAGGGATCCAAGGCAGAAATGTTCCGGTGTGGTGTATAAAATTAATTGTGGTGATTGTGATGGTTGTTATGTAGGTCAAACTGGGCAATATTTAGGTGATAGGTCCGCACAACACAGGAGAGACTGTAATAATAAAAAGGAATCTACAGCGTTGTCATCTCATGCTGTTTCTTTGGGCCATAGCTTTGATTTTGATAATGTAGAAATATTAGACCGAGAGACGAATTGGTTCAGACGGAATTTCAAAGAGATGATACATATAAAGAAAAACTCTAACTCGGTCAATTTCCGTTCTGATATTGGTTCCTTGAATGTTGCATATTCGAATTTAATAAGCGAGTGTTGAAGATAATGAGTTGCCGTGTTATAAGTTACGCCAATGAACACGAGAATAGTATGTGTGATTATATATGTTTTTGCTTGACCTCGGTTGTTGACATCGGTTATTCGGGATTTCTTGTTGGGGGAGAACTGTTTATACCATTCAATACAATACATCGATGTATGGACTACCCTGTTCGAAAAACATTTTTTATTTTCCAACACGGACTTTCTCCATGGGAAAGTTCATTTAAGGTTTTATTATTCTGACGGTGAGTCTATCAGATAAATGTAGTGTATCTTTCTGGGATGTCGATATAAGTACCTATTTAATTGTTTTTATTTGAGATCTGTTTTACTGAGCTTTTGAATTTATGTGTTTTATTGACGATTCTTTCTTGATATTTTGTTCTTGCTGACCTGTATGTTGTCTGTATGGCTCAAATTGTAGTTTTATATTCATTTTATTGTTAACTTTTAATTTTGTATCATTTTAGCCTGAAGAAGGCCCAATAAAGGGCCGAAACGTTGCTCAAAGAATAGTTTCCTTTCTAAAGTTGTTCCTTGACCGAAATTTGATTTCACATAGATCATCTGGAACGATACTTTGATCAAAGAGGTACTATTCATTATTGAAATTTCGAAAAATCATATCTCCGAAAGTATTAGCTTGTTGGAGTTAAAAATGACATCAATGGATTTTTATGGTGAAACTGCATCTTAAATGATAATTGAATTTGAAATTTGTTACTAAAAAAAAATTTTTTTTCGTTACTCTGAAACCATCTGGCCTATTTTACCCAATAACGAACTTAACCGAGATATTCATCTCCCTAACCTACTCTGAAAATTTCAACTGCCTAGCTCATTCTGTTCGAGAGTTATTATAGAAAATTTTTTTTTTATTTTCAAAATTTTTTTTTGACACTTTGCAGTATCCTGGTCAATACAAAAGTTCACATGCGTATAAAGGTCATGATCCTACAATTTGATGCTAAATTTCAGATAGATCGAGTAATCGGTTTCGGAAATATTCATAAAAAATATTTTTACTAAAAACGGCCATAACTCCGAGGCAGCTTGATGGATTTCGTCCGTTAACGAACTTGTCTGAGATATTTACGCTCCAAATCCACCTTGCAAATTGCAATCCTCTAACTCCTTTCGTTCGAGAGTTATCGTGCCTACGGCCGGCCGGTCGGACCGGCCCGGCAGAAATGATTTCGACCTCGGATGCTTGATCGGAACCAAATCGTTTGAGACCATTTCCAGCCAAAAAATCGAAAATTACAGACATTTGGGCAAATTGATAAGAACCCTGTTCCGAGGAATTAGAGTGCCAAAAATGGAAACTTTTAAACAGTCCCAAAATTTCTGAACTTTGTATATTGTAACTTTTGGTTCTTCTGTCTCAAAATGTTGCCCACCCCTGGCCTAACTAAAGAGAAATCTCTACTCACACTGAATCTGCAGATCGAAGGGGGCGCTGTACGTCTCTCCTTCGGTATTGGCTGCGGAGCAGGCGTACTGGCCGGCGGATTTCCGGTCCACGTGCTTCATTATGAGCACATCGTCCATGGGAAATACGCCGGAAGTAGAGTTGAACTGGACTATGTGACCCTGAAAAGACAGACAATTTTCAATTGCGAGGGACGGGTGTTTTTGCTGCAAAACGGAAATACTTTCTGTTGGTGGAAATGAAGGAATAAAGTTGAAGGATGTTGATTGAAGAGTTGGGAAGGGTTAGGGTACTAATTGCTTTTCCTTAATTTCAATCTTTCCGGTCGTCTGCCCTCGGTGATTCGATGGGAGTAGGCGTAGTTTTCATGTCGTAAAAATTCCTGAAATTTTTGGAGAATTCCCCAAATAATTTGTTTCACTGGATCTGACTTCATAATGCCTCCATTTAATGGAAGGTTATCTCTAACTAGCCTGTTTATCTATATATATCTGTCACGCCATATATATTGGTCACGCCATCACGCGTGAACGGCTGGACCGGTTTCACTATTTTTTTTGTGTTTGTTATTGTCAGGAGAAGGTTCTTATGACAGAAAAAACTAGAAAAATTGCGCTGAAAATTAGAAAATTTAAGAGTCGTTTTTTAAGAAAACTTAACAACCACATAATACTCGTATTATTTGTAATCTAACCTTGGCGCTTTGGACCACAAACAAAGCATTAACTAAATAGTTACCTTGGATGGATTCTCATAATGTATTTGTCCGAAATTTTTATACAGGGTTTTTTTCTTTCAACGTCAACTGTAACTTGCTATTTTTCACTCCAATCGTACAATTTCATTCAATTGACCATTACTATACGGGGTGTTCTTCATATCACTACACAATTGCACGCGATTGAAGTGATTTGTGCCACAAACAAAGCATTAACTAAATAGGTACCTTGGATGGATTCTCATAATGTATTTGTCCGAAATTTTCATACAGGGTGTTTTCCTTTTAACGTCAATTGCAACTTGCTGTATTTCACGCCAATCGAAAATTTCATTCAATTGAGTTAAAAAATATACTTTCGAGGCATACATCATTGAAAATAAACCATTACTCTACAGGGTCTTCTTTTTCTCACGGCACATTTGTACGCGATTGAAGTGGTTTGTGCCACAAATAAAGAATTAACTAAATAGGCACCTTGGATGGATTCTCATAATGTATTTGTCTGAAATTGTCATACAGGGTATTTTTCTTTCAACGCCAATTGCAACTTGCTGTTTTTTACGCCACTCGTACAATTTCTTTCAATTGTGTTGAAAGATATACTTTCGAGGCATACATTGTTGAAAATAAACCATTACTATACAGGGCTGTTCTGTATATCACGGCACAATTGTACACAATTGAAGTGATTTGTGCCACAAACAAAGAATTAACTAAATAGGTACCTTGGATGGATTCTCATAATGTAACAATTTTGTTTTTCCTTTGATATATGGACATGGTGCATGGACAATTATACGTCGCGTGTTCGCGCGTCGGAAAACCGTTATCTTTGTTTGTTTACGCACCACAAAACAAAACAAATAATATAGTTTATCAGAAAGCTTTAAATTGATTAAGATACTGTATCATAACTGTGTGTCTGTCAAAAACAAATTGAAACCTTATAAATAGCCAGTATTTCAGGAAAACTGTGTTTTGTAAGTAAGCAACATAATGTGCAATTAATAGAAAATAATAATACAACTTGAATCATACCGAGCATTTTTTTTATTAACTAAAGCGGTGCGAAGTTCGCTGGGCCAGCAATTATTTTATAGTAGCTGTGGAAACGTTTTCAACCAAAATCTTATAAAACATTCTAAGTCGCTGAATTGTTTTGAATACGTTTATACAACAGATATAAACCCAAAATTGGCACCTTTTATAAAATAATTTTGAAACATTTTATATTCCCACACATTGGGTACTACATGCTCTTTTTCCATATTGGACAAAAAACCCTGTGTGGGGTATTTTATTCCCTCAAATTTGCGTATTTATGGTAGAGCTGCAAATGATATCCATGATTCGTTTCATTGGAAATAAAAAATATTCTCGATGAATTGTTTTTGGTGTCCAATATTTTGACCTCTATCAGATTTCCTTTTTCCTCGATGTGATCAATCATTATTTTGCAGAGTTCATTGCGCCTGCTGGCACCAGTCAACCCAAAAATGGTAGGAACTTTGATGAGACGGTAAATTTTATCAGGTGCATCTTCCATAAATGTAAAAACTTCCCTTTTTTCAAATATTTCGGCTTTTTCCGGACGGTACCCAACATTGTGCTTCGTTGAAAAGTGAGTTTATAATATTCATTAAAATCGAATTTTCTGTTCACTTCAAGGATACTTTTCAACATGGATTATTTGCTCTATAGGGTACTGGGCTGAAATTTCTTCCTCAAATGTAAAAGGTATACTTTCTCCTCGAGGCTTGTTGTCCCAGCATTGAATACTTGATGATACCTGGAATGCAAAATTTGAAAAACAAATTTTTTCATCAAATTTATTTTCCCCTGTATAAGCGGAAGTGATTGGGCTTCGAAAATATTTTAGCTCTGTAGAGAATTTCAAGCGATATCATAATCCCAATTTTCAGATTTCGAATATGTACAGTTCTCCAGAAACGTCTAATAGGCACTCGAACTTGGGACACCCTATATAATAATTTTATTGATGTCAATTTCATGTAAATATTTTCGCAAAATTGTCCTATTGAAAATGTTAAGTGTGTAGGTACTTTATTAACTCTATTGTGGTTTTAACCGTTTATTTTATATTTCACTGGGTTACTCTATGTATTGATCACCTTGTTTGATAATTACAATCCCAATAATTTTAGTGCCCTGGTGATGACTTTATAAAGGTCGAAACGTCGGCAACAGATCCATCCAGTTAAAACTTAATTTTCAAAGATGCGCATTATTCATTAAAATCATATTATTCAATTATCAAAACCTCGACCGTATAAGTTAATTCTTGTACGGTAGAGCGGTGTGGCTTTGCCAACGGAGGTGACTTTACTAAACTGCCCAATATTTTAGGTTTCATTTTTTTTGTAAAGTTGACTATATCTCACCGACAGCACGAATGGGAACTGTTAACCACGGTATATCTCCACCGGTTGCGACGGTCGCATTCGTCTGTTGTTGGTTGAATGGAGTGCTACGCTGTGTTATGTGAGTGAGTAAGTTTTTAACGTGTTTATAAATGCGAAATACTAAGGGTTGTGTAGAAAATATGACAAGCAGTACATCAAAATACATTTAGCAGCTTACTTTACTAGTATTTAAGGTCACGTAAAAAAAAACTTGAATTTTATTGAGAGGTTTTCTATATTTCGGAAAATGTTTCTATTGTTGCACTTTTGCGGGGGACTTTGCCACATTACCAAAATTTATTTGATTTTATTTTTAGGCATAGCTATGGGTCGTCAATACAAAAAGAAGTTGGATGCGAGGAAATATCGTAATTATACGGAGGAAACACTAAACCGATGGTAGCGTTTCCTGCTAAGAAAATTGTTAAACATTATGTTGAAGAATTTATAGAAACAGATGATGATGAGTTTGTAGTAAAATATTTGAGGAAAAAGAAAAATGGATTTGTCTATCCCAATGTTGAGGACACATCATATGTCAAGGAAATGGATGTTGTCACAAAATTGAAAAACTCAACGTCTTCCAGGGAAAATTATTATTTCCATAGAGACTTAAGGTCGTATAATATTAATTAGCTTGCGTTTTTTGGACGCGTTTGCAAATGTTTCTAGTTTATTTGATCTCACAGATCCGTTTTTAAGTTTATATATTGTTTACTTACGAAGAGACTGATTTTTTGTATTTTATGAACAATAATAGATTTTATTTTCTTATAATTTGTTGTTTTACTTGCCTCTAATAGCAACCTTGTCTTTAATACATTTTCAAAAAACTTTTTTGTGAGAAGGACACTGGAATTTACCATGGTAAATTCGAATCAAGAGTGTCCAATACAGGACAACGGACAATATAATTCACCATGGTAAATTCGATTAAGGGTGTCCAATACAGAAGAATGGACAATAAAACATACGCGCAAGTTTTCTAGGGGTACGGTTCTTACAAAATTTTAAACACGTCTTTATGTTGATTTTCTACTACTAGTTACCAAGCTTCAATTCGATCGATTCTTTATTTTTGCGCGTATGTTCTGGGGAACATCGCGTTATAGTTTTGCCCAAATGTCTGTAACTTTCGAATTTTTTGACGAAAATGGTCTCAAAATGGTCAATATTGTTGGAGATTCGAGCATTCTTGTGTGAGTTCAGTAGATGGGTGACCGTTGCCTCGATAACTTTCTACGAAAGGAGATAGGGACTTGCAATTTTCAGGGTAGGTTGCGTATCCGAAAGGGAGAGTTGAGTTCGCTTTTGGGCATAATCGGTCGAACGGTTTCCGAGTTATACCCACCTGGAATATTATTTCCTTGATAACTCAAAAAATAAATATTCGATCGAATTGAAGCTTGGTAACTAGTAGTAAAAAATCATCATAAAGACCTGTTTAAAATTTTGTAAGAACCGTACCCCTAGAAAATTTGAAAAAAATGACAAAATTTCACGAACGTGCTTAGGTTTATATTCTACAACTATTCACCAAGTTTCAATTCGATCGGATCTATATTGGTTGAAAACAAAATTATTACTCGGAAACTATTGCGCCGATTATGCCCATTAACGAAATTGTCCGTCGTATTGAGATGCGCCACCTACCCTGAAAATTTCAAGTCGCTAGCTCTTTCCGTTCTCAAGTTATCGTGGCAACGGCCGGCCGGACAGAATCAAATTTGACTTTGAATTATTCATCAGGGAGTCGAACCGAATCGTTTCACACCATTTTCGTAAAAAAATTCGAAAGTTACAGACAATTGGGCAAAATGATAACGCGATGTTCCCCAGAACATACGCGCAAAAAAATTCTCGATTGTTGAGTGAAGTTGAAAGGGATGCTCAACAATTAGTCGGAAAAAAATTCTGCTCCTTTACTCTCCAACGCGAATATTGAAAAGAGAAACAATTGGCTTAATGCCAACATCCCCTCCGGCAAAAAAACCAAAAATTAATCGTTTCGGCTCTTCATTCAAATTTCCGGTCGCTTCTCGTTTTCCAATAACCATCCAGTCGTTCTGTCTATATCAAACAATTCGATACGAATATTCCTGAAAATCGGCCCGAGGCCCTTTCATCCAAAACGAACGGGAAAAGTTCCTTGAACCCCTTTAAACTTCTGCAGAATTGTTTGTTTGCGTTTGTTCACCCGTAATTAAAAGTATTCTCTGGAAAATGCCCCACGGTCCCAATTAGAAGTTACCATTTCGAGAGACCATCTTGATCGAATATTCGAGCTAAATATTTGGCTGGTTTTGCCGCAATTCGCAATCGAACGATATTCGAGAGATGCTTGTGGTAGTTTTACATCTATTACAGATATTTACGCTGTGTGCATCCTCTTTCAACATGAAGAAACCAATAAATAATCATTAAAAGATACTTTGGTAGGTGAATTCATCACTGAATCGTTCTTTTCTTTTATCCGAAACTCTGAAATAAAGTCTTTTATCTGATGGCATATCATAATGACAACGTTATTTCATTCAATTTTGATGACATAAAGAAGCTTATTATGGTACTTTGTCCCATAATGAATTCATTATGGTACTAAGTATCATAATAAAATTCTATATGAAAAACATGTGATGGTCAGATCAAGAAAGTTTATTCAAAATGCATTACCATGTAGAATAGTATACTATTTCATAATTATGAACCTCCAGCGAAGAAAAGATGTAGAGCTGAGAAAGGATGACCCATTTTAGGGCTCCATTCATGGAAGAATGGTTATCCAATTATTTAGAACGGATTTAAATTTGAGATTTCCTACATACTTATCTTGGTCTGAGGTCTCTCTGGACTGATTACATTATATTTGTTTCATAAATAAAACTGGCTATTTCATTCACTTAATTTTTCCGAATGACTCCTGATAGTTTTGAAACACTTGTAGCCAAAATTGGGCCGTCATAAGAAGACGAAAATTCGCTCGTTAGTGTGAGAAAAGCGGATAGGAATAAATAAATTAAGGAAACTTCATAAATTAGTAACGTAACCCAATTCCTTCACAAGTCTCAACTTATAACGACATACGACTGTTCCCAAGTCGCAGTGGTTAAATTCGGAGCTACTAGAACTCGGGGATCCTCGGTCTAGCTCCAGTGGAGATGGGATTGGGTTTCTAAAAAGGGAACCTAGTAAATGGGCGCCAGGTAAATTTAAGTCTCCCAGATACCCCAGCGTAATGTAATAATTCCTAAATCCACCAAAAGAATATTCACGCTAAAAACAAACAATTTATTCCAGTAGCTTACAACCCAGGTCTCTAGATTCAACAAAATATAACTACTGTGAAACCCTGAATGAGGGTGACGGAAATTGTACGTAGATATTTCTCTCTGATTCAAATACGCGTCGCTTGAGCTCAGGCGCATCCACGTTTCTTATCTATGATCTTGTATGATTTACGCAAATCTTTCCCCAATTTCCGCTTTACAACAACAATAATTTACACAATTGATGACAATATATGTTCAAGTTATATATATAGCAGGTATAAGATGTTTCGAGATATGTTTTCTATAACTTGCGTGCTATTCCTTATGCCTGAACGTAGTATTGCTTCGATGGTCTCGCAATACTGTTCTCCTTCCGCCTGTGCTCGCAGTCTGCAACCCTTGACTGAATGTCCCCAATCACAGCGCTACTTCCTGACCACCTTGTATATACTCGGGACCAGCAACACTGCGTTGGCTGTCTCACAGCGTTACTTATGGACCACCTTGTATATACTCGAATGCCTCAGTGCTATTCCTCCTGACGTAAAAATTCCTCTCTTCCTGACACAAAAAAATCGTGCTGGCACAAAAATTCGGGCTGCCACAAAAACTCCTGATGTTACAAAAACCCTGATGACAGAAAAGAAATCATCAGTGACTTCTCTCGGATAAGAAACAAATGAATTTTCGCAATACATAATAATTTCGGTTATCATAATATTAATCAGACCAATTATTCGTTGTTATGCAACAGTTATAGAATTCGTACATACCCTGATGTTCGGGGTTGTCCTGCACACGTTTGCTTCGAAACCAAATCTTGTCGTGCCTCCACCAAATAATTCTTCAAGCACACAGCGATGTTCTGGATATAGAAATATAATTACGACCTGAATTGATTCCACTATAAATGACGAGAATAGAACATCTAACACATACCTGTCAAAGTCGCCAAGATCGTTCACGTGGTCAACTCTTAGATTTGCAGAAAGGTCTTTATATCCTCTTTCGAGACGAGTGCAAGTTACCTGTTATCTTCCCAAATCAAACCAATGTAACGCTCACTGCTAATTCGATTTTCGAAACTATATCCAATTAAAAAGAAATCACCAATTCTTATTAAGTTCCGAAAATACGCCTAACCTACTGCTCCTCCTTCGAATGTTGACGAAATGGACGACCTCATGTCCCTGACTGGCGCAGACCCTCACAAATTTCAGACTGTCACAATTCAACACTATTGCCAACTTATTCGGCTCTCGAATGCGATATTTCTTGTGCGTCGATTGGTACCACTGAGATCCAACCTCAAATTCGACGTCAACATAAACGACATAAACGACACTCGCCAACCAAACGTAAACAAACCCTTGCCCGGGTCAAAAAGAAACGTTACAAAATCCCCCCTCACTTGAAAAAATTTACCTAGTAAATTTCACTTAGGGCTTACAATACATATGACCAAAAAAAAATTAATTGACCAGACGATTCATAAATGAAGGTGGACAGGTGTCGAAATGTTTCCACCAATCGGAGCCCACTACAATCAAGTATCCCTGAAGGAGGAAGCAATCCACTCATACCCAATCATTCCTACGTCCTCAATCACAACAAGCATACCCTTCTCATCCAATCATTACCCAGAATCATACCTCATCCAATGCCCTATCATACATCACAGTCGTCCCGGAAATCCTCTTCTACTCTCATTACTCCATCCATCCAGCAATAACCCTCAATCTTCATGCATTCTCCGACCATGTACTTCATATGTCCACGGCGAAATTCTATCGTCAATTCTAATTGGTCCTATCTAAACAGGGGTAAGTTCTCCAACATGGCACATAATTCAACACAATTCACACAATAATAAAATCTTTGAGCACGAGGCAACTACTACAATTCAAACTTCTACTCGAATACATTTCCCAACTCGACTCTGACAGACCATCGCTAGAGATAAATAAAAATTGTATAAAAATAATTCTCAATAAATTAGGACGAGACAAGACAGATATAGGCCAAGAAGCAAAATGACTAGAAATACTAAAGCACAATAACGCATGTCCCCTAAAAAAAATTGGGTCAAATATAAAGAACAATACTATCTATACAACCGAATCAGACCTACGTTACATCGGGTCGGGCCCCACATTGGATCGAGAGATACGCCCCACGTTATCTAGCCCCACGTTATAACAGCGTAATATAATAAATTGTAAATTCACCAAAATAGAAATCCTGAATAACCCTGAATAAGGGTGACGGAAATTGTACGTAGATATTATTCTTGGATTCAAATACGCGTCGCTTGAGCTCAGGCGCATCCACGTTTCTTATCTATGATCTTGTATGATTTACGCAAATCTTTCCCCAATTTCCGCTTTACAACAACAATAATTTACACAATTGATGACAATATATGTTCAAGTTATATATATAGCAGGTATAAGATGTTTCGAGATATGTTTTCTATAACTTGCGTGCTATTCCTTATGCCTGAACGTAGTATTGCTTCGATGGTCTCGCAATACTGTTCTCCTTCCGCCTGTGCTCGCAGTCTGCAACACTTGACTGAATGTCCCCAATCACAGCGCAACTTCCTGACCACCTTGTATATACTCGGGACCAGCAACACTGCGTTGGCTGTCTCACAGCGTTACTTATGGACCACCTTGTATATACTCGAATGCCTCAGTGCTATTCCTCCTGACGTAAAAATTCCTCTCTTCCTGACACAAAAAAATCGTGCTGGCACAAAAATTCGGGCTGCCACAAAAACTCCTGATGTTACAAAAACCCTGATGACAGAAAAGAAATCATCAGTGACTTCTCTCGGATAAGAAACAAATGAATTTTCGCAATACATAATAATTTCGGTTATCATAATATTAATCAGACCAATTATTCGTTGTTATGCAACAGTTATAGAATTCGTACATACCCTGATGTTCGGGGTTGTCCTGCACACGTTTGCTTCGAAACCAAATCTTGTCGTGCCTCCACCAAATAATTCTTCAAGCACACAGCGATGTTCTGGATATAGAAATATAATTACGACCTGAATTGATTCCACTATAAATGACGAGAATAGAACATCTAACACATACCTGTCAAAGTCGCCAAGATCGTTCACGTGGTCAACTCTTAGATTTGCAGAAAGGTCTTTATATCCTCTTTCGAGACGAGTGCAAGTTACCTGTTATCTTCCCAAATCAAACCAATGTAACGCTCACTCCTAATTCGATTTTCGAAACTATATCCAATTAAGAAGAAATCACCAATTCTTATTAAGTTCCGAAAATACGCCTAACCTACTGCTCCTCCTTCGAATGTTGACGAAATGGACGACCTCATGTCCCTGACTGGCGCAGACCCTCACAAATTTCAGACTGTCACAATTCAACACTATTGCCAACTTATTCGGCTCTCGAATGCGATATTTCTTGTGCGTCGATTGGTACCACTGAGATCCAACCTCAAATTCGACGTCAACATAAACGACACTCGCCAACCAAACGTAAACAAACCCTTGCCCGGGTCAAAAAGAAACGTTACAAACTTACAAATGGCAGCAGACATATATCCGATTCTGTATGCTTTTGAAAAATCATATCTCCGAAAGTATTAGCTTGTTAACTTTAAAAATGATATCATTGGATTCTTATGGTAAAACTGCTTATTGAAAAAATTTTAATTAGGAATTTGCTTTGTGAAAAAAAATTTTTTTTTTGTTACTCCGAAATCATTAGTCTGATTTTGCCCAATAACGAACTTAGCCGAGATATTTATCTTCCAAACCTACTCTGAAAATTTCTACTGTCTAGCTCATTCCGTTCGAGAGTTATCGTGCCTACGGCCGGACAGAATGAATTTCGACCACGGATTCTTGATCAGTGAGTCGAACCAAATCGTTCTAGACCATTTTCATCGAAAAATTCGAAAATTACAGACATTTGGGCAAATTGATAAGCACTCAGTTCCGAGGAACTAGAGCGCTAAAAAATGGGTTCAAGCCCTGTGGACAGGAGCTTTCTGGCGCTCTAGTTCAAACAGACAAATTATATCTCCGAAAGTATTGGTTTCTCAGAGTTGGGAATTATATCAATGTATTCATATATTAGAACTGCATCATAAAGAAATTCAATTCAAATAATAGTTTATTTATCAAGATTAAATGAGCAATCATGAGAATGAGAACTGCACCATTGAAGAAATCAAATTAAATCTGGCCAATTTTGCCCAATAACGAACTTGACCGAGATATTCATCTCCCTAACCTACTCTGAAAATTTCAACTACCTACCTCATTCCGTTCGAGAGTTATATCTATGTCTATGGATGAAAAGCAGTCTCACTACTCTCAGATCTCTTACTTCATGTTCCGTTCCGAAATGTAAGACTTTTCTGAGAAAAACTAATTTCGGAGCAAACAACTGAGATTTTTCTCTCTTCGCTCACAATTCTTCGATTGATTAGATAATGTCATGTCTCAGGAAAATAAGTTGACATTATGACAATTCATACATAGAATAATTATATCATTCTGTGACAACGTTGAAATACGATTTATTATTGAAATTTTGAAAAATCATATCTCCGAAAGTATTTGCTTGTTAGAGTTAAAAATGATATCATTGGATTCTTATGGTAAAACTGCTTATTGAAAAAAATTTAATTTGGAATTTGCTTCCTAAAAAAAATTTTTTTTTTGTTACTCCTAAACCATCTGTCCGATTTTGCCCAATAACGAACTTAGCCGAGATATTTATCTCCTAAACCTACTCTGAAAATTTCAACTGTCTAGCTCATTCCGTTCGAGAGTTATCGTGCCTACGGCCCGCCGGATCGGCCGAACGGCCGAACCGGCCGGACAGAATGAATTTCGACCACGTATTCTTGATCAGTGAGTCGTACCAAATCGTTTAAGACCATTTTCATCGAAAAATTCGAAAATTACAGACATTTGGGCAAATTGATAAGCACTCAGTTCCGAGGAACTAGAGCGCCAAAAAGCAGTTTTGAATTTTTCGAGAATCCTTACATCCTTACATAGTATAAAACATAGTCGCTTCCCGCTGTCTGTTTGATCCTATGTATGCTTAGATCTTTGAAACTACGTGAAGGATTTTGATGCGTTTTTTTTATAGATAGAGTGATTCAATAGGTAGGTTTGTATGTATAATACATGCATAATATATTAGAGAAACACTGATAATTTTAGAGGTTTCTAATGTGATGTCGTAAATAAAGACATTTTTATGCGCTTACATTGCAAACGCTGGTTGAACCCTATGAGATAGATCAAAATAATGTGTACTGTATGGTACACCTTAAAAAGGTCTACAAAAAAGTCCGCGATGGTATATATCTATCTCTTAAGGATAACCCACAATAACCATTTTTTATCCTTTACATTCTACGAAAAATAATGGCTTGATTACAAAGCTATTTAGAGCAATACAGCATTGATTTTTATCCAATTAAGTACCTTAAATGCATTGTTCATTTAATATTGATCAATATGGCCCTTTACAGCATGTAATTTAAATGAATATTTTGAAGATATCGCAGATTTAGAATGCAGGGACATAGCGATTGCGGTGGTTCCGACCGGGGGGCCGGCACAGCCAGGATAGGGATAGAAATCGAATACAGAGAGCCAGAGAATAATCTGTAGAGCGTAAGGCTCGCCTCAGCCAGGATAGATGTATTGATTCCCCAAATTCCACTGATACCATCGGATTTACTGATCCAATTTAAAGGCCTATAATTTCCGGTGAAGATATATTTTGCAATGACCATTAATAAATCGCAGGGTCCAACTTTCAACGCTAAAGGCTTATTTTTGAGCGTTGAGTGTTTTTCACATGGCCAATTATATGTCACTCTTTCAAGAGTAACCTCTAAAGAAAACATGTTTGTATTTTCTAACGACAAAAATGCTGAGAACGTTGTATATAAAGAAATTCTATAGTATATTTAGTATCAGCATTTCACCCGTCCGAAGTCGGGGTGGGCAGCTAGTGTATCAATATAATACAATCAGATAAAATTTTGTATGTAATACGAATCATAAACAATCATTATGGCACACGTCGTGTTATAACATTCACGACTTGTACCATAATGATCGTCTATATGATCCTAATTACATAAATAACTGTTACCTGGTGATTAGTCGTTATTAAATCACTTAACGTACTAGTTAAAACCATAAGAAAGAATATATTGATCAGGAACATTTATCGAAAACCAGTCTGATGGACACGAAATTGTATTGAGTAAACCTGAATATTTTGTCCGAGATTGGATCTGCTTTTTCTGAAATTGAACTTGAATAGGTATACACCTACAAACTTTTGAATACACGGGATCTCTCTCTGGAGAAATTGAAATAAGAAGCTCCTGAAAAAAAGTTGTAGTCTGGCGTGTAGATGCCCGTGTTGGTCCCCTTGTTAACTTTTGCCCCGAATTAGTCGCAGAGTCAAGTTTGCCAAAGTTAATTAGGTAGTGAAGAAGAAACGCGCCGGAATCGAAGTTCGTTACTACGGTAGGTATCCGTGGACGAAATTAGCTCAATTTCTGTCGTTGCCTCCCCAGTCAGGGGATCTGAACTATGGCATTGAATCGGCCGAAATGGTCAGATAAAATTCAAGTAGTCGCCTTTATGTTCCGCAAAACTAACGTTTCTGCTCCACTGATTCAGAAATTGGTGAAATGTGACCTGAAAAATGCATCCAATCGGTTTATGGTCCTGCGGTCAGTAGAACTAACGAGAAACTGAAGGAGAAATTTAAGGATTTATTGGTTTCGACCAGCTCATCGTTATGTCGTTATCCTGCCGATTTTCCTGTTATCCGCGACTTGAAGTAATATTAGATCTAGATTGGATATAAAAGAGTAGGATTGTTCGTGAGGAATAAGGCTTGGCGCACATTATAGTTCGATTAGCGAAAAGTTTAGATAAGTCGACCAGAAGATACTTCATAAGTGATATGACGAAGAGGGGTATGCAGGAAAAATGAAACGTCAAAATATAAACAGTTTGAGAAAGCATCTACGCGCTTCTTCAAATTTATAGACAATGCGGCCACCCATCCAGGTACTGAACTCGCCCAAGGCTGCTTAACTCCAAGAAAAAATAATATCCCCAATATTTTCAGGAATGTAAATCCGACTGTGAAAACAAGCGTCCAAAAATAACTGGTCCAGGTTTTGGACAAGAATGGTCTCAGACTATGAGTTTCGACTCAAATACTTTTAGGGCAAAACTTTTTAGAGTTCTTCGAAAACACTATTTAAGATTTTTCAAATTTGAAAAAAAGATTTTCCAAAAAAAGTTGCAAATCCCGGAATTGTAGGACCAATATTTATAATTTACCAGGGGGTTGAAAATACGCCCGAAATACGACCACTTCGGACCTTCAATGAATAAATATTATTTAAACTTAAAAAATATGAAAATTAAGAACTGACAAAATTCAAGCGCCTAGAGTATAGATCAGTGAAGTTATCGTGATTTTTAAATTAGTTATCCATTAGTTAATTAAACTGTTAATCTGAGAGTTTTTTTCCTTTCGTAGAGCTATTTTTCAAAGGCCTAAGAATATATTCCCTTTTGAAAAATTGTTAATTTTCGCTTTATTATCAACAATTTACCTAGGTTAAATATTACAGAGCTTAATTAGACATTGAAAACATATGTTTTCTATAATTAATACTACTATTGATCCGTTGATCCGTTGATTTTTAACAATTTTTATCTCTTAATATTTAAAAAATTGTAATAAACAAATACATTCATTATAAAATAATTTAAATTTTTTTTTAGCTACATAATCTTTTAAAAAAAGACCGTTTGTTAAAAAGAAAATTTATTGCTTGAAAATGGATTCATCATTATTTATCTTGGTCTTTGATATTTAAAAAAAAATTGATTATTATTCAAATTTTCATTGTTCAATTTGTTATCAGCAAATGAATTGTCTCTCTGTATTATTTTTCTATTTCTACTCAGAAAAAACAAAAACCAATGTATTATTTGAAGAAAGAAAAAAATTCATATTTTTTATTGAACTATAATTTTCTGTTCTCTTTCATTTCATTATTCTCAATCTGGTTTCTTATGTTTATGTTTTTACTAAAACTTTCAAACTAAAGGAATTTAAAAATGCTCTTTAAGTAGCTCCTGATGAGATTACGGATCAATAGTAATAAGTATTATAAAAAAAATGTTTTTTCCAAGGTTTAATTAAGCGGTATAATTTTTAACCTAAGTGAATTGTTAATAACAAAGCTAATGTAAACAATTTTTTAAATTTTCCAACGGAAATCTATTCTAAGATCTAATAGTTTGACAATTATCGCACTCCGTTCGTGCTACAAAAAATTGTTAATTAACTAATGAATAACTAATTGAAAAATCGCGATAAAAAATTTTGGGTCATGGATTATTGTTCATTGATATATCTTGTAGGCGTCTGAATTTTTTCAGTTCTTAATTTTTATATTTGATAGGTTTGAATAATATTTATTCATTGAAGGTCCGAAGTGGGCATGGCTTGCGCAAGCCGGAGTACGCGTTTTCGGTCTTATTTTCAACTCTTTGGAAAAATTAAGAATATTGATTCTACAGTTCCGGGAATTAGGAAGTTTTTTTTTGGAAAACTTACTCTTCTTTTTGAATCTTTTTTCAAATTTGAAAATTCTCAAAATATTTTTTTTTATACAAGAACGCAATTCAACTGACAGCGTCTTTTTTATTTGTAAACCAGCATTTGTTAGTAACCATAGCGTTGGCAAAGTTTGCCGTTCACAACAACCTTGTGATTATTTGAATATTAAAATTTCATTCCAAATTTGCCTATTTTATTATCAAAATAGGCCAGTTATACAAAAAACATTGTATGATATTTGTGTTAGAAGTGATTTTATTCTGTTCGTGAAATTGTTCAATTCGCTCCGCTCATTTCACAAACTCTTTCACTCACAAAATAAAACATCACTTTTAACATAAATATCTATTTTTTTGGCACGCTGTTCTAAGAACAGAGTGCCTATCAATCATCCAAATGTCTGTAATTTTTGAATATTTGGCCGAGAATCGTCTTAAACGATTAGTTTCGACTCACTGATCAAGAATCCGAGGTCAGAATTGATTCTGTCCGGCCGGCCGTCAGCACGATTACGCTCGAATGCAATGAGTTAGAAACATGGGCAAAATCCACAGAGTGGTTTCAGAATTATAGCCATTTGAAATTTTGTTTTCCCAATAACTCGAAAAATACCAATCTGATCGAATCAAAGCACGGTTAGTAGTTGAAAAATACCGACACGAAGTCTTAGGTAAAATTTTGTGAGGATCGCATCACTGTTAAATTGAAAAAAATATATTAAAAAAAAATTTTTTATCTCAGAGCTATCCGTCAGATATCGTTGAAATTCTACGACAGTCTTCAAAACCTTATTTTGAAGTAAAGTTCTAGATTTTAACTTGATCAGATCTATATTGGTGAAGATATTACCGAAATATTCCAACGATGAGGCTGTACTGGTCCACTATTTTTAAATTCGACCAGACAAGTTGACATCAGTTTTTGATGTTTGACGTGGCTCTAAATTATTTCATATTATATTTTGTGCTCTCCATAGACCGTATATCTGACTTTCATGAATTTCATGTTCCTCTATGATCTTTACACAAATCTATGACATGTTTCTGACAACCTGTCTGTTTATCTGGGATGATCCAATTTCATTCTGTTCTGTTTAATAAATGATTTAAATCGAAACTGAATGACTATCGCGGGTTGAGACGAGTTAAATATGGTACAAATGGACATATTTTAAAAAATAGGGATTCACTTTGGCTGTATTCCAGTAAAATAATTTAACCCAGAAATATGAAAGAAAAAAAGTAAGTTTTTGTTGTTAATGGAAAGGGATTATGACTATATTTACAGGCCCCTCAATATTTAATATTTCAGCTTATTTGAAGTTCTTGATTTAAACTCGATCGAATCTATATTACTGGAAATAACGGGATGATTATATTTTTTTCTGGACCTGAACATCTTTGGGCGAGTTCAGTACCTGGATGGGTGACAGTTCTGGCAATAAATTTGGGCAGCACGCCAAAGCTCCATTTTATTTATATATTTATTTATTTATTTATTTAACATTTGGAACACAAACAGGTCAGAGACCTATGAACAGTATCCACATATTATATTTAGATGAAAATAAAAAAAAATCAACGAAAACCTCTACACCAAATCAAACCAAAAATGAAAACCTCACTGCATCAGAAAATGTTTTTTGAGTTGTAGCTTAATGTTAGCACAATGAAATACATCGACAATTCGTAGCTCATTGCAGGTTCGGAACATTCTAATTAACGCAGAGTTTTTGGATGCATTCGTCTATCTAAAGGGTACATGGAAACTTTCAAAAGACCTTATATTAGGTTGAAATTCGGGACATTAATGTGAACTTCCTGCAATAAATCCGGTACCTGCAACTCGCCACTTAACTATATCACCACTTAACTATATCGCCTATCCTACGTCTATTTTCAAGAGAAATCAAATTAAAATGTTTTCTGGCCATATAACAAAAACTTACGTTATCATTTGAAACAGAGAAATTACCTGTAAAACTTAAATATTTGACCAATTTATTCTGTATTCGTTCGATTCTTTCTATGTAAATTTTATACAAAAAAATTGGTTCAAGCACTGACGTGAAGTCAGAAGCTTTTGCGCGTATGTTCTATTGTCCATTCTTCTGTATTGGACACCCTTAATCGAATTTACCATGGTAAATTATGTTGTCCATTCTCCTGTATTGGACACTCTTAATTCGAATTTACCATGGTAAATTCGAATTAAGGGTGTCCAATACAGAAGAATGGACAACATAATTTACATTGGTAAATTCGATTAAGGGTGTCCAATACAGAAGAATGGACAATAGAACATACGCGCCAAAGCTTCTGACTTCACGTCAGTTCTAAACCAATTTTTTTTTTTCGTGATTTGTTTGAAATTTTCTAGGGGTACGGTTCTTGATAATTTTTTTTCCGTCTTTATTTTCAAATTTTATAGGGGTACGGTTCTTACAAAATTTTAAACACGTCTTTATGATGATTTTCTACTACTAGTTACCAAGCTTCAATTCGATCGAATATTTATTGTTTGAGTTATCAAGGAAATAATATTCCAGGTGGGTATAACTCGGAAACCGTTTAACCGATTATGCCCAAAAACGAACTCAACCCTCCCTTTCGGATACGCAACCTACTGTGAAAATTGCAAGTCCCTATCTCCTTTCGTTCGAAAGTTATCGAGGCAACGGTCACCCATCTACTGAACTCACACAAGAATGCTCGAATGTCCAACAATATTTAACCGATCGTGTTAAAACTTGAAACTTGGCAGTAGAGTTAGTTTATGAAGGCTCTTGCAAAATTTCAGCAATTTCAAACGAACAGTTACTGATATATACATTTTTTTTTCAATTTTCAATGATTTTTTTTAAATTTTCTACAAACACTATCCTCACGAAATTTTGCAAGAATTTTCGCGTTGGCTTTCTACAACTAATAACCATGTTTGAATTCAATCGGTTCAGTATTTTTCGAGTTAATGAGCAACACAAAACAACCAAATTTCAGATGGCTATAACTCTAAAACCATTACGCTTATTATGCTCATAAACAAACTGAAATGTCGCGCTCTGATGCACATCCTAACCTGAAAACTTCAAGACGCTATCTTTTTCCGATCTCAAGTTATCGTGACAACAAAAACATTTTTCAATAATTTTTAAATAATTTTCTAGCCATACGATTGGCACAAAATTTCACAAACGTGCTTAGGTTCATATTCTACAACTACTCACCAAGCTTCAATTCGAACGGATTTATATTGGTTGAAAACAAAATTATTACTCGGAAACCACTAGGCCGATTATGCCCATTAACGAACTTGTCCGTCGTATTGGGATGCGCCACCCCCTGAAAATTTCAAGTCGCTAGCTCTTTTCGCTCTCAAGTTATCGTGGCAACGGCCGGACGGACAGAATCAAATTTGACCTCGAATT
The DNA here is from genome assembly GCA_937662695.2 of Halyzia sedecimguttata. Classification (NCBI taxonomy): domain Eukaryota; kingdom Metazoa; phylum Arthropoda; class Insecta; order Coleoptera; family Coccinellidae; genus Halyzia; species Halyzia sedecimguttata. The sequence continues at coordinate 91,006,155 of OW569412.2, forward strand.
CTTCATTGGGGAGTCGAACTAAATCGTTTGAGACCATTTTCGTCAAAAAATTCGAAAGTTACAGACATTTGGGCAAAACTATAACGCCATGTTCCCCAGAACATACGCGCAAAAACTCGTTTTTCTCATATATCAAATAGAAACTTTTGAATTTTTTTTCTTGGATCTAACGGATCCACAGATTTCCAGAATTTAAGGCATACTGCACCCATTAGATTGAGAATTATACTCGTCTATAACTTTGTTTTCTCAATACCAAAAAATACGAATCCAATATTAAATGTTGTAGTTAGAGGTAAAATACATTTTCATCCCAACTAAAACTTTGCACAATGCATCAATGCGTCAATCTACGAGCATGCAAAACTGTAAAACTCTCAAAACGATTTCCGTACTGAGCAATCTGCCATGTTGAGCAGCTAAAGCATATTGATGGAACACAATAAAATCTGAACCGTTTCCGACAAGAGGAACTCCCGCTTAAATGGAATGAAGTATAGGGGTCGATGGTGGCCAACGAAGATTGATATAGAAGTAAATATTACCATTTTTCAAGCTCTCGGGTGCGGACTATCAGCGTTCCGGTTCGATTCTTTTTAAATGTTATTTCGCGGTTCCGGCGCTCTGATTAAGACCCGAGAATTATGGCGGGGATCGAATAGGAGAAAAAGAAGGCTAGTTGGAGATGAGCTCCGTGTGCTTCTCGAGAAAGGGGAGAAGGGTTTAATGGATATCCACCGGAGTTCGGGGATTGGGAATCAACATCAATTTTTCATGAGTCTCGTTGATTCTCCGATATTCTTTAGAAACGGTGAGCACCGTTCATCGTGATGATTGAAAGATAGAAGATGGACTAACATTCAGCGATAAATGCTTGATGGGATCTATTGATTGTGTAATACCTGAAAATACTGAAACTTAATTTCAAAGGAGAAAATATAGTCCGTCTAGAAAGTATCCAGAAAAAATTGGTTCAAGCAGGAGCTTTCTGGCGCTCTTGTTAAAACAGACAAATTATATCTCCGAAAGTATTGGTTTCTCAGAGTTGGAAATTATATCAATGCATTCTTATGATAGGAACTGTATCATAAAGGAAATTCAATTCAAATAATAGATTATTTATCAATATTGAATGAGCAATCTGAGAATGAGAACTGCACCATGGAAGAAATCAAATTAAAATAGCTGAAATGAATTTGACTCTCTCTTATAGAACAGGATGACATGTACGAGTATGAACACAGATCATATAATGAAGCTTAGATAGAATAATTATAGCATTCTGTGAAAACATAGAAGTACGATTCATTATTGAAATTTCGAAAAGTCATATATCCGAAAGTATTAGTTTGTTGGAGTTGAAAATGATATCAATGAATTTTTATGGTGAAACTGCATCTTAAATAAATATTGAATTTGAAATTTGTTAGTTGAAAAAAAATTTTTTTTTTCGTTACTCCGAAACCATCTGGCCTATTTTGCTCAATAACGAACTTAACCGAGATATTCATCTCCCTAACCCACTCTAAAAATTTCAACTGCCTAGCTCATGCCGTTCGAGAGTTATTGTAGAAAAAAAAATTTAAATTTAAAAAAAAATGTTTTGACACCAGGTAACCTGGTGGATACAAAACTTCACATGCGTATAAGGATCATGATTCTACAATTTGATGCAAAATTTCAGATAGCTCGAGTGATCGGTTCCGGAAATATTCATAAAAAATGTTTTTACTAAAATGCCGGACAGAAATGATTTCGACCTCGGATTATTGATCAGTGAGTCGAACCAAATCGTTTGAGACCATTTTCAGCCAAAAATTCGAAAATTACAGACATTTGGGCAAATTGATAAGCACTATGTTCCGAGGAACTAGAGCGCCAAAAAAGAAATTTGAAAAATAAATTCTAGAATATTGAAACAGATTCTAATTACAAAAAAAAACAAGTTTCGTATGACAATTGCCCAAAACAGCTTTAAAGTACCTACACATAGTAGATATTCCATAAAACATGTATGAAAGAAGAGAAGTAATAATGAAAAATTACCTTGTAATCGATCAAGAATTTCCTGATCTACGTTCACCAAATTTTCTCCTCTCTCGAACTACAGAATTATGCTTTCAATATTTACGTAATATTTTCAAACATTTTTGGGTGAGGTCCCCGCAGAGCTGTGCCGAGCACTGACGAAAAGTGCTTCGAGCACCGAGCACTAAGCACTGACTGAAAAGTGCTCCGGAATCTCGAGCACTAAGCTTTTTTATTCATGAAATGCTCGCGATTACTAAGCACTTTCGGAAAGTAATTCGTCTTTGCTAGCACTAAGCACTAAGCACTTTACAAAAGGATGAGTCTGTTAAACATTTGACGGGGAGTGGGGGGCAATACCATACTTCCTTCAAGATAAGGTTATATAATATGTTAATTATACTGGTACACCTATTGTTTTGGCGCGATAGTTCCCTGGAACGAGAACATTATCATGTTGTCCGAGTGTCTGTAATTATCGAATTTTGGGCGGAAAATGTTATCAAAGGATAAGGTTGGACTCACTGAAGAGGACTTCTTGGTAAATTTCAATTCTATCCGTCCGTCCCGAAAGAAAAGAGCTAGACTCTTGTAATTTTCAGGGTAGGTTTAGAGTGCAAATGCGCCGGTTAAGTTCGTTCATGTGATCAAATTGAAACTTAGAAATAGCTGTAGAATACGTACACGAAGACTTATTTCATATTTCGTGAGAATCATGTCACTAGACAAAAAAGAAGTAAAAATATCTGTCAGATGTTGCTGAAATTTTGCAAAAATCGATAGGACTGGTATTCTTTTTTATTCAAAATTAGTTTTTAAACGTGAATATTTCCAATACCGTTGGTCCGATTATGCCCACATATTAACGACCTCAATCGAGATATTGAGGCCGCAAACTTACCCTGAAAATTTCAAGTTTAAGCTGTGGTCGTTTCGCAGAAATGAGTCTAATCTAATCGTTTGAGGTCTATTTCTCCCCAGAAACCATTGTGATGAAACACACTGTTTCATACTTCTCTTCTCTTCAATTTTTGGGAGTACTTAATTTGTCAACTAAAAAAAATGATTATTTTTCAATATTCGATCGTGTGAATTTTGCAATAGCAAAATTTAAAAATTCAAGTAACAGTATCAATACATTTCCCCTGCAGTCATTTCTACAGAAAAAAATATTGCACGATGAAGATAGAAAAAATTGGTATTTGAGATCAAATCAAGATATATAATAAACTAGTGTTCCATTAAAAAATAATTTAACATTAGAAAGCTATTTCCATTCTTTGAATATTATTATTTTTTCACCAAGGGCTAATAATTTGTCATTACAACGTGTTTGTATCAAACGTATATCAATATTCCTTTACTTTTACATTAACATACATACTCGTACAATATATGTACATAGCAATATAGTATATTAATCAATGAAGGTATTAAGAATGCCATTATTCATGAGGGTGATGTTTATGAAACAAACCGGAGGTGAGATACGTAAATCCCTCGAGTGAATAATTAAAGTCATAAAAAGCAAATTGAGTATTATGCTCCATCCACAACGATTAATTCTTTCTAAAATAATTTCAAATATTTGTTAGAATCAATTGATATTTCACATAGACTTAATTTCATATGAATTGTTATCATAGTGAACTATGCATGCCATTATACTTGAGTAAACACACGTATAATATGCACATTATAGTACAACAGTCGTGGATAAAAATCTTGAAATGTTTACTTACCTTAGATTCTTGGAAAACTGCGCAGTTCACTTACTACTGACTGTAACTTCTTTATCTCTACACTCGAATGAGTCGATTGTCCATAATGATGCGATCGTCTTCAGATTGTGACAAGTATGAATCGGTTATCCCGAGAAGTGCTCCGCAGCATTGCAGTGCTTGGGAGCACTTTGTAGTGCTCGGGAGCACTCTAGTGCTTGGGAGCACTTTGTGGTGCTCGGGAGCACTCTAGTGCTTGGGAGCACTTTGTGGTGCTCGGGAGCACTCTAGTGCTTGGGAGCACTCTGCTATGCTCGGGAGCACTTTGTAGTGCTCGGAAGCACTTTTCGGGAGTTCTGAGCACTAAGCCTTTTCGAAAATTTTGAGAAGCACTAAGCACTAAGCACTGCTTCGATATAGTGCTCGCGAGTACAGTGCTTAGGAGCACAAAAGTGCTCAGAGCACTTTGACGAGTACTAAGCACAGGGCTTTGGGACAGCTCTGGGTCCCCGTTGCATCGCCAAAATACGAGTATTTCAACACCAACATAATATTTTTGAAGTTATAATATTCCTTTCCGTCAGTCCCGTCATTAAGTGAGAGAACTGAGTATGATGAAAAGCAGTCTCACTTCTCTCAGATGTCTTACTTCATGTTCCGTTCTGAAATGTAAGACTTTTCTGAGAAAAACTAATTTCGGAACAAACAACTGAGATTTTTCTCACTTCGCTCACATTTCGGAATACACTTTATTCTCATAATTCTTCGATTGCTGAGATGAATTAGACAATGTCATGTCTCAGGAAAATAAGTTGACATTATAACAATCCATAGATAGTATAATTATATCATTCTGTGAAAACCTATAGGAATACGATTTATTTTTCAAATTTTGAAAAATCTTATCTCCGAAAGTATTAGCTTGTTATAGTTAAAAATGATATCATTGGATTCTTATGGTAATACTGCTTATTGGAAAAAAAAATTTATTTGGAATTTGTTATGTAAAAAAAAATTTTTTTTGTTACTCCGAAACCATCTGTCCGATTTTTCCCAATAACGAACTTAGCCGAGATATTTATCTCCCAAATCTACTCTGAAAATTTCAACTGTCTAGCTCATTCCGTTCGACAGTTATCGTGCCTACGGCTGGCCAGACCGGCCGGACAGAATTAATTTCGACCACGGATTCTTGATCAGTGAGTCGAACCAAATCGTTTAAGACCATTTTCATCGATAAATTCGAAAATTACAGACATTTGGGCAAATTGATAAGCACTCTGTTCCGAGGAACAAGAGCGCCAAATAAAATTGGTTCTCTGAGAAAAATGCCAATTTTATCCTCAATGAAACGCCTTCATTACTGTTGGTATAATAGTGCCAATAAGAATTCCTATTGAACGAATGAGATTTCACACCTACCATGATCCATGCGTCATGAAGATATTGTTTCATTAATATAAATAATCTTCTGATCAGCGCAATCGGACATCTATTTAAATTAGTAAGTCATCACATTGCTGAAAATTCGGTGCCCTCACTAGAAGTCGTAAAATATTTTAATATTGGCAGCTCATTGAAATCAAAACATTTGTAATGTGTAAAGAATATTACAATAAGAGGAGCTTAATATATCTACAATCAGAATCACGTATTGAAGGGATGCTTTATTCTTATTGGGTGTTATAACCGGGTGACCCGCGATTGTCGTCCGAGATGCCCAAAAGATCATCAGTTTCTAATTGAGCTGATCCTGAGGTGCAAGGTGCATGTAGTGTGTCATGTTCGAGTACAGAGTGATCATTACTTGAAGTATTCAAAGTTTTTCTTGTGCATTTTGAGGTAAGAATATACTGCTTTTTCATATATATGTTATTTAGAAATTTGTCCCTATTTGAAAGCGTATAAAATATAAATTCTAATATAAAAAACCTATAGGAGTAGTTGTCTATCAAAAAAAATTTTTTTAGTCTTTTTATCACTGAGTTATGAAGGAAAATTAATTGCAGTTTTTTTTTTTGAGATATTTATAAAGACATAACCTAACCACAGCATTCTTCATGTTATCTTCTTCTCTTTCGAGCCAAATTAATTTTTGGACAATTTGAACTTCACGTTGTTTGATCGAAATGTTAATTGAATTTTTCTCATCTTCCAGATATCATCGTACGACACCTTGAGTACTCCTTCTACATCTACAGATATCAACGCCACTCCAAACAGAGAATTGGTTATAACCTAAAGTTCTTGACTCATGAAATGTAAGGTTTATGACGAGTTATGTGATAATAATGTGTGATTGTGAGTTTGTGATTTTGCTAGATTCAGTTAAGACCACATATCTATATGATAATATATGTATAAGGTGTCGCATATTGTGAACTTAGGTATCTACGTAAGTAATTGATCGATTTTTTTTTGTGATATTAGGATTCTAGGATTCTAGTATTATTATTTTTTTTTAATGTTTTATATGTCCACCAAATGTATTATTTCAAAATCTTTTGAAATATATATCTATAAATAAAGCTGCTGTAGTTTTAAGCCTAATCGAAAAATTAAATTTGGAGATTCAATGAGATCATTTCTTTCTTTTATGAAAATCCGAATGAAATAATGGAAATTTTTTGGTACTATGGACATGTAACATTATATTAATGTTGTCATTATTTGGTTTGTGAAACCATCCCACAGAAAGAGCATAATAATGAGTATCTTACTATATTATCTTCACATATTGTTCATAAAGCTGTAACGTTATCGTACTCAATGAAAAATTTTATACGATTTACACTTATTTATTCAATATTGTGACGCGTTTCGTCGACACAGCGACTTCATCAGACTACATCATACTAAATTCTTAACAAGTTATTATCTCCCTATACCTAGATGACATGGACACAGAATCATTTAAAACTCATTACATGAGAAACTTATTTAAAACAAATTACATAATAGACTTATTTAAAACTAATTACATGAGATTTCACTGCTGGTTTCTTTGTACACATTAACAATAATTCATTCCTAATGCTTTTATTTATAAATTGATTCTCTATTTGAATAGATTGAGTAACGGTGAAAAATTTAGATCTAATTGTTCATTAACTAAATTACCCGTATGTTTTTCCCTATTTATTTCGACCATTTCCCAGTAATTAAGTTGCGCACCTTTATTCAAATTGTGTAGAATTTTGAAATCCGGGTTAAACTTATGTCCTTCTGCTAATAAATGATTCGAATAATTTGAATTAATTTTGTTGTTTTTGAAGCTGTGATGATGTTCCTTTATTCTTATGCCAAAATTTCTACCAGTTTTCCCTATATATGATTTGTCACAACTCCCGCAATTTAATTGATAAACACCGGATTTATCTTCTTTATTCCTTTTCGATTTATTGTTTTTTATGAATTTGGCAAGGTTATTATTTGTCCGGAATGAGATATTCACCTGTTGGTTTTGAAGAAACCTTTTAAGTTGTTGACTCGTTGTACCAAAATATGTTAAGCTATTGAATATTTTATTTTTATCCTTAATTTCTGGAAATACTAAACTAATTGTTTTTCTAAATTGTTTTTTCGTCAACATTTTTCTGATTAACTCTGTGTTATATCCGTTGTTCACCGCTATTTGTTCGATAATTTCTAATTCTGTACCATAATTTTCTTCGGATAAAGGTATATTAATTAGCCGGTGTAACATACTATGAAATGCCGCGACTTTATGTTCGAATGGATGACACGAGGATCGATGAATGATTGTATCCGTATGGGATGGTTTCCTAAATATTGAAAAATCATGTTGAATGTTTTTCCGCATTATTGTTAAATCCAAAAAATTAATTGCACCATTATTTTCCATTTCAATTGTGTATTTGACATTTGGATGAATGCTATTAATAAAATCTACAAATATTTTCAGTTGCCGGTCTGTTCCTTTGAAACACGCGAGCACATCATCTACGTATCTAAACCAATATACGAATTTGGAAAAAATAGGATGTGTTTTAGCGATGGCTTCTAGGTTGTCCATGTATATTTCTGCCAAAAGGGGGCTGAGCGGATTCCCCATGATAGTAGAGTTCAAACCGGGCTCTATCGTGTCACCCCGTGGGACCTTCATTGCTAAAATGTATAGACCACTGGTTATCATTCTCCATACCCTTACAATGTAAATTCAACTGGTCGTCAAAAAATCGTCGTGTGCAGGAAGGGGTGGGGGGAATTTTTCCAAAAATTGACAAAAAAATTTTTTCTCTTCATGGTCATCTATATACGGTGAACATCACTCACACAAACTTCTGTTGAAATATACGATTCAGAAATATTTTTTATTAATTGTCAAAAAAGTCGGATACAATGCTCTTAAATGGAATTCCTTAAGATATAAACGCTTGCCCTGAACACCCATATTAACTATTATGTTCCACTCGGTTTTACTCGAGATCTGTTAGGATTATCGAAAAAATGCTTTATATGAAAGGTCTGCTCCGAAAACCAACGATTCAGATGCTTCTTTCAAAATTACAATAGGTAGAACAGTTTCCTCCCAAAATAAGAAATTGTGTTATTAACTCCCATTAACCGAAACCGAACCTGGAGACGCTAGTAAGGCGCAATTTATAGCGTTAGTCCATGTTAGTGGCGACCTTATGGATTTGAGCTTTGATCTATGCACATAAGGTTCGTTATATCTATCCGACCAACTTTACAGTACTATTCCTGCGTGCCTTCAGAACGCATTTTGAAGATATTGTTTAAATTCCTAATTTTTTATATATATGAGAATTTTACATATAATTCATATATATTTGATTTAATTTTGTTAATTCGTTAATAAATATGCAAATATGCGAGTTCAAACTTATATTCATTACTTCATAAATCAATTTTGTGACGTAATATTAACACATTTTTGAAATCATCGTTCATTCTCATTAGTAGTAACAAGATTTCCTTAATCCTAGACCAAAAATCTAGAAAAGAATTAAGAAGGTATATAGTTGGTATCTATGATATTTAGGGCCTAAAAATTTCTTACATGTCATGATTCATCTAATTCAACTATCACTATCACATGAAGAATCATCAAGGGAAGGAAGATTTGAAAAATTTGAAGTACTCGTATTTGTACATGTTTTTGGGCCATACATTTGCAGGAGCCAATACACGGAATTTGTTTTCTTTTACAGGAACACATTGATCCTGTGCAATCTGAAATGAGAATTTCCATTTCATAAAGAATATTTACGGATCTGATATTCGAAATAATATTTACCTTTCCTACAACTGCAGTTGCTAAGGATAGATGTTTCCTTAGGTAGGATTGGCATCGTCGTTAATTTTGACAGAAGTTTTCCATTTTCTACATACCACCCACTAAATATAGGATCCGGTGAAGATGGTCATGGTACATTACTATTGATCCAAATTTTTGTTTGGTAATGGACTCGAAGGCTGTGTTGTCTCAAACTATCCAATGTTGGAGGTAATTTACTTATGGATCTTGAAGAAGCTATAATATTCCCCTGAGCCTGTTGATACATTTCACATTTTCGTTTGTCGTATACAGATGGATTTCAAATTCAACAATATCATTGAATACTTATTCTCTCAAATTCTCAAAATCTTGAAAGTTCACTCTGCAGTATCTGCTCAGAATCTTCATCAATTTTCATTATTTTTTTACCTTCTTCGACATTTTGACCGAATGAAGATGCAAAGATGAGCGTAATGTGAATAACTTCATACCAATAATGTTGTAACTCAAGAACCATTCATCCATTCTATAGTACTATTTTCAGTTTATCCCACTGTTCCTCCTGCAGCTTTGGAATTTTTGTTGATATGCTCTAGCGCCTGATCTACAGAAAGTTGGTTAAAATTCCCAATCAAACATTTAATGACAAAATTCCTATTTTTGAATTCATCATGTACTTCCGGTGCCATGTTTGAAAGTATTCAATGATATTGTTGAATTTGTAATCTGTCTGTATACGACAAACGAAAATGTGAAATGTATCAACAGGCTCAGGGGAATATTATAGCTTCTTCAAGATCCATAAGTAAATTACCTCCAACATTGGATAGTTTGAGACAACACAGCCTTCGAGTCCATTACCAAACAAAAATTTGGATCAATAGTAATGTACCATGACCATCTTTACCGGACCCTATATTTAGTGGGTGGTATGTAGAAAATGGAAAACTTCTGCCAAAATTAACGACGATGCCCATCCTACCTAAGGAAACATCTATCCTTAGCAACTGCAGTTGTAGGAAAGGTAAATATTATTTCGAATATCAGATCCGTAAATATTCTTTATGAAATGGAAGTTCTCATTTCAGATTGCACAGGATCAATGTGTTCCTGTAAAAGAAAACAAATTCTGTGTATTGGCTCCTGCAAATGTATGGCCCAAAAAACATGTGCAAATACGAGTACTTAAAATTTTTCAAATCTTCCTTCCCTTGATGATTCTTCATGTGATAGTGATAGTTGAATTAGATGAATCATGACATGTAAGAAATTTTTAGGCCCTAAATATCATAGATACCAACTATATACCTTCTTAATTCTTTTCTAGATTTTTGGTCTAGGATTCAGGAAGTCTAGTTACTACTAATGAGAATGAACGATGATTTCAAAAATGTGTTAGTATTACTTCACAAAATTGATTTATGAAGTAATGAATATAAGTTTGAACTCGCATATTTGCATATTTATTAACGAATTAACAAAATTAAATCAAATATATATGAATTATCTGTAAAATTCTCATATAGTACATAAAAAATTAGGAATTTAAACAATATCTTCAAAATGATGATTCTTCATCTGATAGTGATAGTTGAATTAGATGAATCATGACATGTAAGAAATTTTTAGACCCTAAATATCATAGATACCAACTATATACCTTCTTAATTCTTTTCCAGATTTTTGGTCTAGGATTCAGGAAATCTTGTTACTACTAATGAGAATGAACGATGATTTCAAAAATGTGGTAATATTACGTCACAAAATTGATTTATGAAGTAATGAATATAAGTTTGAACTCGCATATTTGCATATTTATTAACGAATTAACAAAATTAAATCAAATATATATGAATTATATGTAAGATTCTCATATATATGAGAAAATTAGGAATTTAAACAATATCTTCAAAATGCGTTCTGAAGGCACGCAGGAATAGTACTGTAAAGTTGGTCGGATAGATATAACGAACCTTATGTGCATAGATCAAAGCTCAAATCCATAAGGTCGCCACTAACATGGACTAACACTACAAATTGCGCCTTACTAGCGTCTCCAGGTTCGGTTTCGGTAAATGGGAGTTAATAACACAATTTCTTATTTTGTGAGGAAACTATTCTACCTATTGTAATTTTGAAAGAAGCATCTGAATCGTTGGTTTTCGGAGCAGACCTTTCATATAAAGCATTTTTTCGATAATCCTAACAGATCTCGAGTAAAACCGAGTGGAACATAATAGTTAATATGGGTGTTCAGGGCAAGCGTTTATATCTTAAGGAATTCCATTTAAGAGCATTGTATCCGACTTTTTTGACAATTAATAAAAAATATTTCTGAATCGTATATTTCAACAGAAGTTTGTGTGAGTGATGTTCACCGTATATAGATGACCATGAACAGAAAAAAAATTTTTGTCAATTTTTGGAAAAATTCCCCCCACCCCTTCCTGCACACGACGATTTTTTGACGACCAGTTGAATTTACATTGTAAGGGTATGGAGAATGATACCCAGTGGTCTATACATTTTAGCAATGAAGGTCCCACGAAAATCTGTTTTAGAGCACTTTTCATGCCTTGTGAACTCTACTATGATAAGTCCTTCATCGCTAGTATAAATCTTATCGCGTTGAAACTAAAGTAATTTTGATTCAAACACGTTTTCTAAAAGCTGAAGTATTTTCGGACTGAATCACTATATTGACTTTGTTTTTCTCTAATAAATCCCTAACTATTTTCACTGTATCCTGGGGTGGAATACTAGGGAAAAGGTTAACAACATCGAAAGACACTAATTTTGCATTGGCCGGTAGGGAAATATTTTTAATTTTTTCTACTAGATCAAGCGAGTTCTTGATCGAAAAAGTTGGTACGAAGTTACAATAATTTTTAATCGGGTTTATTAGAACACGCGAAGTTTTAACTGTTGGTGCTGAAATGTACGAAACTACTGGTCTAATATTTCTATCCGGTTTATGAAGTTTGATAAACGAGTACAATTGCGGGACTTGCGGATTACTCAGAATTAGTTTAAATTTTGAATTTTCAACTATTAAATAATGTATATCTTTCAAATTGTTCTTTAATTCTCGTTGAAATTTTTGTAGTCGGATCCCTATTAAGTATTTTATAATTTTGAGTTGCAATGAAATTTTCCGTTTTGTTAATGTAATCGGAAAATTTCATTGCAACTCAAAATTATAAAATACTTAATAGGGATCCGACTACAAAATTTCAACGAGAATTAAAGAACAATTTGAAAGATATACATTATTTAATAGATGAAAATTCAAAATTTAAACTAATTCTGAGTAATCCGCAAGTCCCGCAATTGTACTCGTTTATCAAACTTCATAAACCGGATAGAAATATTAGACCAGTAGTTTCGTACATTTCAGCACCAACAGTTAAAACTTCGCGTTTTCTAATAAACCCGATTAAAAATTATTGTAACTTCGTACCAACTTTTTCGATCAAGAACTCGCTTGATCTAGTAGAAAAAATTAAAAATATTTCCCTACCGGCCAATGCAAAATTAGTGTCTTTCGATGTTGTTAACCTTTTCCCTAGTATTCCACCCCAGGATACAGTGAAAATAGTTAGGGATTTATTAGAGAAAAACAAAGTCAATATAGTGATTCAGTCCGAAATACTCCAGCTTTTAGAAACGTGTTTGAATCAAAATTACTTTAGTTTCAACGATAAGATTTATACTAGCGATGAAGGACTTATCATGGGGAATCCGCTCAGCCCCCTTTTGGCAGAAATATTCATGGACAACCTAGAAGCCATCGCTAAAACACATCCTATTTTTTCCAAATTCGTATATTGGTTTAGATACGTAGATGATGTGCTCGCGTGTTTCAAAGGATCAGACCGGCAACTGAAAATATTTGTAGATTTTATTAATAGCATTCATCCATATGTCAAATTCACAATTGAAATGGAAAATAATGGTGCAATTAATTTTTTGGATTTAACAATAACGCGGAAAAACATTCAACATGATTTTTCAATATTTAGGAAACCATCCCATACGGATACAATCATTCATCGATCCTCGTGTCATCCATTCGAACATAAAGTCGCGGCATTTCATAGTATGTTACACCGGCTAATTAATATACCTTTATCCGAAGAAAATTATGGTACAGAATTAGAAATTATCGAACAAATAGCGGTGAACAACGGATATAACACAGAGTTAATCAGAAAAATGTTGACGAAAAAACAATTTAGAAAAACAATTAGTTTAGTATTTCCAGAAATTAAGGATAAAAATAAAATATTCAATAGCTTAACATATTTTGGTACAACGAGTCAACAACTTAAAAGGTTTCTTCAAAACCAACAGGTGAATATCTCATTCCGGACAAATAATAACCTTGCCAAATTCATAAAAAACAATAAATCGAAAAGGAATAAAGAAGATAAATCCGGTGTTTATCAATTAAATTGCGGGAGTTGTGACAAATCATATATAGGGAAAACTGGTAGAAATTTTGGCATAAGAATAAAGGAACATCATCACAGCTTCAAAAACAACAAAATTAATTCAAATTATTCGAATCATTTATTAGCAGAAGGACATAAGTTTAACCCGGATTTCAAAATTCTACACAATTTGAATAAAGGTGCGCAACTTAATTACTGGGAAATGGTCGAAATAAATAGGGAAAAACATACGGGTAATTTAGTTAATGAACAATTAGATCTAAATTTTTCACCGTTACTCAATCTATTCAAATAGAGAATCAATTTATAAATAAAAGCATTAGGAATGAATTATTGTTAATGTGTACAAAGAAACCAGCAGTGAAATCTCATGTAATTAGTTTTAAATAAGTCTATTATGTAATTTGTTTTAAATAAGTTTCTCATGTAATGAGTTTTAAATGATTCTGTGTCCATGTCATCTAGGTATAGGGAGATAATAACTTGTTAAGAATTTAGTATGATGTAGTCTGATGAAGTCGCTGTGTCGACGAAACGCGTCACAATATTGAATAAATAAGTGTAAATCGTATATAATTTTTCATTGAGTTAATATGGATTTGCATCAAGTAAAAGCCACAAGCATTAAAAAACGTTATCGTAATTAAACTAACACATTCTATTCATATGGCAGCGTTTTTTAGTTTTATTATACAGTTTCATTATTCTTATGAAATTTAAATCCATTTTTCCTCTGAACAATCCTATTGAATCCATGAGAAACCTTCATTACCACTATTAAAATATAGGTACTACTTGTTTATAATGAAACTTAGTCCATTAGGTGAATGCTTCGAATCATTGTCGCCTATTTATTAGAGGAACATTGCTCTTACGGTTTTTCCTATTGTGGTAATGAGCATTTTTTCTCAGTGTTCAAGCACTGACGTGAAGTCGGGAGCTTTTGCGCTTATGTTCTATTGTCCATTCTTCTGTATTGGACACTCTTAATCGAATTTACCGTGGTTAATTATATTGTCCGTTCTCCTGTATTGGAATTTACCATGGTAAATTCCAATACAGTCCAATACAGGAGAAGGAACAATAGAATTCGGACAATAGAACATTCAAGCTCCTGACTTCACGTCAGTGCTTGCACCAATTTGTTTTTCGTAATTTTTTCTAAATTTTCTAGGGGTGCAGTTCTCACAAAATTTTACACACATCTTTATGTCGATATTCTACTAGTTACCAAGCTTCTATTCGAACATACGCGCACAAATGAAAACACAAAGGAGAAAAATGAACAAATTAAAAATAATTCATAACCTTTCAAAAGTCCCCTCTTATAAACACTGCTCTGTAGCCGCAAGAATCGTCTCCGCTAGTTTTCAAGGATATTCACTCTTGTTCTTAGAAATCCCTTCAATATTTGATTTAAAAAAAATTGGTTCAAGCCCTGTGGACAGGAGCTTTTTGGCGCTCTTGTTCAAACAGACAAATTATATCTCCGAAAGTATTGGTTTCTCAGAGTTGGGAATGATATAAATGTATTCTTATGATAGAACTGCATCAAATCAAATAAAAGTTCATTTATCAAGATTAAATGAGCAATCTGAGAATGAGAACTGCACCATGGAATAAACCAAATTAAAATAGTTGAAATGTATTCGACTCTCTCTTATTGAATTGGATGACATGTACGAGTATGAACACAGATCATATAATAATTCATAGATAGAATAATTATAGCATTCTGTTAAAACATAGAAGTACGATTCATTATTGAAATTTCGAAAAATCATATCTCCAAAAGTGTTAGCTTGTTACAGTTGAATTTGAAATTTGTAAGTTGAAAAAAAAAAATTTTTTTCGTAACTATGAGACCATCTGGACTATTTTACCCAATAACGAACCCAATTGAGATATTAATCTCCCAGACATAGTCTGAAAATTTTAACTGCCTAGCTCATTCTGCTCTAGAGTTATTGTAGAAAAAAAAATTTTGAAATAAAAAAAAAATTGACACTTTACGGCGCTCCAATTAAGACAAAACTTTGCGTGCGTATGAAGGTCATTATTCTAAAATTTGATGCTAAATTTCAGATAGATCGAGTGATCGGTTTCGGATATATTCATAAAGAATGTTTTTACTAAAATCGGCCATAACTCCGAAACCAGTCGATGGATTTCGCTGGTTAACGAACTCGTTCGATATATTTATGCTCCAAACCTACCCTGCAAATTTCAATCCTCTAACTCCTTCCGTTCTAGAGTTATCGTGTTAACGGACGGCTGGACGGCCGGACAGCCGGCCGGACATAATCGATTTTGACCACGGATTCTTGATCAGTGAGTCGAATCAAATCATTTAAGACCATTTTCAGCCAAAAATTCAAAAATTACAGACATTTTGGCAAATTGATAAGCACTCTGTTCCGAGGAACAAGAGCACCAAAAACATAACCGCTTATTCGGACACGATTAGCATTATACAGTTGTTCCAATATCTCCATACGCTAAGTTCCTTAAATGCTAACACACTATAACAGCTTGAAAACATCAAATAACGCAGTTATGAATGTTGTTCCTTACTTTATCCATACACTGTATTTCCTACCAAAATGGCGTGTAGCTCAAACGTTGCGCACTCATTACCACCCTTTATAATAATCACAGGAAACCCTCGCCGACGAATCACCCTTGTCATAGCAGTAGTTACCCACTGTCCGGACATCAACAAAGATTACAAAGATTCAGATTCTAAATGGCAACGAATTGTGACATTTATCCCGGTGAAAAACAAACCATAAGCCGTATGAAGCAATAGCCACAAACAAGCGCGGTAGCCCTTTGCGAAACACGTATAAAGCGGGTAACCCGCCATCTGTTGTACCCATCAAAATTACTTTCGAGTTCAGCAAAGTTTCGGGCTTTTCACAAGTTGAGTGTTATTAATGGCTATTAATCTTTCTTGTTCCTAACAGTCGCCCCATCCGGTCGTACAAGAATAGTAAATTCATTTTGTTGCCTGGTTGTAGCCTCAAACATGGCTACTAAACATACGAGAGAAGAGAAAACTCCAACATGGATGAAGTTGAGATGAATCGAAAACAAACTGCTCATTTTGAAAAGTATACAAGGTGAGTCTTAAGGCTGTACATTAATGTTAACCATAGATTCCTCTGATCAAATGAAACACTTCTTTCGTTTACCATTTTTCAAAATTGTGCTCGTGTAAAAATTTCTTGATGAATGATTAGTTTGTTTGTGAATTGTGTCTATTCCCACAAAGGTTATTTATCATAATATAGAGTATAGACATAGGCAATCATTATTCGAACAATTTGATTTTCAGGGTATTTAGTTATCTTTTGGGAAATGGATGAATAGGCTTGCCATGATCTGTATTAATCTATGAATATATCCCCAATAGTGAATATAAAACTTTAAGCTTTGGTTGTGCACAATCATAATAAGGATTTCTCTCATATATGAAACATAAATTCATCTTGTAACACATATTCAAAATAATACAGATACTACAGATATAAATCACTTCACTTTTAATTATTTCATTCCAACTACATAGTTAAATCATATGTTGTAGTATATTAATATTCATAAGAGAACTTATTATCCACATTCAAAATTCAGTCTTTTGATAAAACGATAAATAAATTTGACACTTCATAGTGATATATCAATTATAAGTATCGTACCACCTATTCAACCCAATTATCCTTGACGAGAAATTTCTTATAACTGAAAACCCAGAAAGAAACCATTCAATAATGAAGGTACGTCCCACAGTATCCTTTAATGATTATTTGAAACTATGTAAACATAAACAAACGGACGCTCTGTGATCAAATGTTTAACCTAATCCTAATATCCTAATAATTATTACATTTCTGTGCCTACCTGTCACAGTTTAAGAATATTATTATATTGTGACATTATACTGTGCCTCGGTTGAATTAGAGTAAATGCGAAGTTGTCAGATTGTTTTCCCTGATTGAGTAATCGACGGTTGTGATGAAGGTTTTTCTTATATGAGAGCCTTCGATTTTGATATCATCGAAAAACGCTGTAAAACCCGAGTTCCGTTGGCTTGTTAACTTTGACAGAGAAATTGGTTAGTTGTGAATTGAACCTTTCTTCGTAAATCCTACCACAAATATAATGGCTAGACTCTATGCTATCTATAAGTTCGGTCATAGACTGGTACAGTTTATTAACCGAGGTGACGTTAGCTCCCGGCCGGCCAACTCCAAGCGCTGCTATTCCACCACGGTCAATACCGTTCCCCTACCGTTCTCTGGCGCTTTGATATTTTAATCCGATGTTCAGAATAGGCGACTAAGCTTTGTTATCAGCTGAATGCATATACCTAAGCACTAATAAATTACTCAAATTTTTTCATTCAATTCTGAAAGCACTACAGGTACAGCTGCATTGTTCGGAATATGAAATTATTCTCATAGCGCTCAAACAGAAGTTTGTAATTTTAGTTTTCTGGATATCTGAATGGCCGGCCAAGAAAGGTTAGTAGCAGGATACTTGTGTCAATGAAATACCTTATCAAATTGATTTTTTGGTTTGATTCTAATATCCTTAAGTACCCAGCTCCAAGGATCGAAATATGAGGTTTATCTCATAGTTCTCAGATAGAAGTTGGTTTTTTTTTTCTGAAGACTCAAGTAGCCGGCCAAGAAAAATAATTAGCAGGATACATGTATCGATCAGATAACTAATCAAATTGATTTTTTCCTTCGATTCTGATATCCTTAAGTACCCAGCTCCAAGGATCGAAATATGAGGTTTATCTCATAGTGCTCAGATAGAAGTTGGTAATTTTTTTTTCTGAAGATTCAAGTAGCCGGCCAAGAAAAGTAATTAGCAGGATACATGTGTAGATCAAATACCTAATCAAATTGATTTTTTCGTTCCATTCTGATATCCTTAAGTACCCAGCTCCAAGGATTGAAAAATGAGATTTATGTCATAGTGCTCAGATAGAGGTTGGTATTTTTTTTCTGAAGATTCAAGTAGCCGGCCAAGAAAAATAATTAGCAGGATACATGTATCGATCAAATACATAATCAAATTCATTTTTTCGTTGGATTCAGATATCCTTGAGTACCCAGCTCCAAGGATCGAAATATGAGGTTTATCTCATAGTGCTCAGATAGAAGTTGGTAATTTTTCTTTACTGAAGATTCAAGTAGTCGGCCAAGAAAAAAAATTAGCAACATACATGTATCGATCAAATACCTAATCAAATTGGTTTTTTCGCTCGATTCTGATATCTGTAAGTCCCCAGCTCCAAGGATCGGAATATGAGGTTTATCTTTCAGCTCTCAGATAGAAGTTAGTAATTTTTTTTCTGAAGATTTGTATAGCTGGCCAAGAAGAATGATCCGCAGAATTCAATCGATACCTAATCAAATCAACTTTTTCTATAGAATCAGAGTGCTCCAAGTCCCCATCTTCATGAATATAAATATGCGGTTATTCACTTAGTGCACAGTCAAATGCTTCCTTTTGTTCAAAAGACTGTATACCGAATCTTACATTACTATCAGATATATGTATTTTTTTGACGTTATAAGGGGTTATTTTAGCATATTACAATAATTAATTAAGTGTGCTCAGACGGAAATATCTAATGTTGGTGTCTCGCAAAAGAGGAATGGAGGGTGACTTTGATTTTTCAAATGGGGCATACTATTTTCAGTGAGAGAGAGAGTTTATTGGTTCTTCTACAATATCAAGCATTGTTTAAACAGGTCAGAGAAAATAGTTAAACTTACAAGATACACTACAACAGTAGTGTTTTTCAATTCTCTGGAACTTCCTGCATGCTCTTGTATACTTTTCACACATTTTTGCGCGTATGTTCTAGGGGACATCGCGTTATCAATTTGCCTAAATGTCTGAAATTTTTGGCTAAAAATGGTCTTCAACGATTTGGTTCGACTCACTGATCAAGAATCCGTGGTGAAAATCGATTCTGTCCGGCCGGCCGCCTATTAACACGATAGCTCTTGAACGGAATGAGCTAGACAGTTGAAATTTTTAGAGTAGGTTTGGGACATAACCTTATTTATGTCCCAAACCTACTCTGAAAATTTGTTATTGTGCAAAATTGGCCAGATGGTTTCGGAGTAACGATTTTTTTTTACATTACACATTTCGAAATCAATTTTTGCGCGCGTGTTCCGCAAGGAACAGCGTGCTATCATTTCGTCACAATGTCTGTATTTTTCGAATTTTTTTTCGAAAATGGTCTCAAACGATTGGGTTCGACTCCCTGATGAAGAATTCGAGGTCAAATTCAATTCTGTCCGTCCGGCCGGCCGGTCCGGCCGTTAGCAGGATAACTCTCGAACGGAACGACTTAGAGCGTTGAAATTTGCAGGGTAGTTTCGTAGCCTAAATATCTCGGACAAGTTCGTTAACGGGCGAAATCGACCGAGCGGTTTCGGAGTTAAGGCCGTTTTTAATAAAAACGTTTTTTATGAATATTTCCGGAACCGATCACTCAATCTTTTTGAAATTTGGCATCAGATTGTAGAATCATGACCTTTATATGCCTGCGAAGTTTTGTGTTGAACGGACGGCCCTAAAGTGGCAAAAAAAAATTTTGAAAATTTGAAAATTTTGTTTTCACGATAACTCGAAAAATACTGATCTGATTAAATTGAAACTCAGTAGTTAGATGCAAAAGACCAAAGCAAACACTTTTGCAAAATTTCGTGAAGATCACGTGACATGAAAAAAATAAAAAAATTACTACTATTTTGCGGAATACTTTGCTTTTAATGCCGAAACATATGTTTTTGAGGTTCATGCTGCCCTTTCCGGGCATTTTCCGTATTGCGCATGCGCAGATGAGAAGTCCTTTAACTGCTGTAGTTTTCGTCAGAGAGGATTGGGGTTTTGGGGTGGCGGATGCTATTCCTCCATAGAATTCAGATCCCTGATGAGGGTCTGCGCATGCGTAGATTAAAGATGCGATATCTTCCGAACCACTAGTGTTGGAGAATCGGAGTTTTTTGTAAGGTGTGTTATTTTGAGAGGACTTTTAGCCGCCAGTAGATTGCGCATGCGCAGAAGAGAAGTGACTGTTTTTGGGTTGGATGGGTTATGTTGGGAGTGCTGCGTCGATATTATGAGGTTTTAATAGAATATTCATAGCAATTCAGTGCAAGGACAAGTCAGTTTGGGGGATGTAGCGTTGTTTCCGAGTTAAAGTGTCCGTACCGTGGCCCTGGGGCTAATTTTGAAATTGATGTTACCCCTTACAGGCATTTTTCGTTATGCGCATGAGCAGACCATCAGTAATTTAACTGGTGGTGTTTTCGTCAGAGAGGATTAGGGTTTTGGGGTGGCGGATGCTATTCCTCTATAGAATCCCCTGCTGAGGGTCTGCGCATGCGTGGATTCAAAAAGCGATATCTCCTGAACCACTAGTGTTGGAGAATCGGAGTTTTTTGTAAGGTGTGTTATTTTGAAAAGGACTTTTAGCCGCGAGTAGATTGCGCATGCGCAGAAGAGAAGTGACTGTTTTTGGGTTGGATGGGTTATGTTGGGAGTGCTGAGACGATATTATGAGGTTTTAAAAGAATATTCATAGCAATTCAGTGCAAGGACAAGTCAGTTTGGGGGCTGTAGCGTTGCTTCAGAGTTAAAGTGTCCTTACCTTGGCCCTGGGGCTAATTTCGAAATGGATGCAACCCCTTACGGGCATTTTTCGTTATGCGCATGAGCAGACCATCAGTGATTTAACTGGTGGTGCTTTCGTCAGAGAGGATTGGGGTTTTGGGGTGGCGGATGCTTTTCCGCTATAGAATCCCCTGGTGAGGGTCTGCGCATGCGTGGATTCAAGAAGCGATATCTCCTGAACCACTAGTGTTGGAGAATCGGAGTTTTTTGTGAGGTGTGTAATTTTGGGAGGACTTGCAGCCACGAGTATACTGCGCTTGCGCAGACGAGAAGTGAATGGTTTTGGGTTGTTTGGGTTATGTTGGGAGTAATGAGCCGATATTGTGAGGTTTTAAAAGAATATTCATGTCAATTCAGTGCACGGACACAAGTCAGTTTGGGGGAAATAGCGTTGTTTCCGATTTGAAATGTCTGTATGGTGGCCCTGAGGCGAATTTATAAATAACTATATTCGGTAGATCTATATTAAAATGCGTTCGGATTTGGAGAAGATGCAATTTTGTCCCTAACGGAGGACCCACAACCGAATTTTTTTCTGATCTACGGTAAAACTAACAGCCAAACTGTATTGATAGCTATATTTGTTAAAGGAACTTGAAAAAAAAAAAAAAAGCACTGACGTGAAGTCAGTACTCTTTGGCGCGCGTGTTCACGGTGGCTAATTTGAATTGAATTATTCAAAATTTAACAGTGCTGTATCTAAGCTGCCATCAGGATAGAGTAACAAAGTTGGAAAAGAACACAAGTGACTCTCCTTAGTCGCACAAGCTCCTAGAAGATTTGGGAGGGTCAGTATAATCCTAATCATGTTTATAGCACGCGCGCAAAAGCAGATTGACTTAACAATGAAAGAAAAAGTGTAAAAAGTCAATCTGCTTTGGCGCGCGTGCTATAAACATGATTAGGATTATACTGACCCTCCCAAATCTTCTAGGAGCTTGTGCGACTAAGGAGAGTCACTTGTGTTCTTTTCCAACTTTGTTACTCTATCCTGATGGCAGCTTAGATACAGCACTGTTAAATTTTGAATAATTCAATTCAAATTAGCCACCGTGAACACGCGCGCCAAAGAGTACTGACTTCACGTCAGTGCTTTTTTTTTTTTTTTAAGAAGCAGTTTCATCATAAGAATCCATTGATATCATTCTCAACTCTAACAAGGTAATTCTTTCGGGGATATGATTTTTCAAGATTTCAATAATACATCGTACTATTTTCACAGAATGTGAATTCTGTCTGTCTGTGTTCTATCTGTGTTCACTGTCAGACATGTCAAATGTATTTGCGTTCTAATAAACCAAGTAAAATTGAATGCAAAATGGCCAATTATAGGATATCATAGTTACCCCTACCCTATATGCACTTGGATAATCCATATGATGATGGAAATATACAATTTGGTAAGTTTATCAAATTGGGTTCAGAATATCTTCAGTGAAAACAAAACTGGAATATTGGATAAGTTTCAATTGATATAATATAATTTTCAAAGTTGATATGAGGAATTAATATATCGGAAAAGCTCGTTATTTAATTTTACTTTAGTTTCTTTTATGATGCAGTTCTATTTGATATCATTCCCAACACTGAAAAACCAATAATTTCGGAGATGATTTGTCAAAGTTTGAACAAGAGGGCCAAAGCTCCTGTCCACAGGGCTTTCCCACATTTTTTAAAATACGTTTTAATATTATTCAAAAATGATTCTACGACATTCAGAGTTACATAAGGACAAACGGGTCGGAGCCAGAAACAAAATAATACGCGATTTACAGAATTTTTTGTCACGGAGGCAATTTTCTTACTCTTTGTCGAATCTGGCAACAACGCCTTTCATTCTTGCATTGTATTTTGCCGGCACTGCCTCGGATGAAATGTTTTCTTTCAGAGTAATAAAAAATAATCTGAGTGTATTCTCAATTCAAACCACATATTGAAATCGTTAAGGGTAGAATATATTCAAGTACAATTGTTCCTTTTCCTAATCTTCAATATGTTTCGGCACCTCATGGCATGAGGTTTATGGCGATTTCGGTTCCCAATTCCCAGATGTTTGAAATGAACGCACTATACCCGCAATGCTTTTTCAAAATAATTCCCTTATGCATTATCAACATGAAAAAAGAAGTGGAAAAAACATCAGTGAACTTCTATATGTCCCTTAGTTCAGATGCGTTTATTAGCACAACCACGATGACTTAATATTCTCAGAATCAAACCAAAGAGTTGGTTCAATAAGATATTGAACCGACACATGTATTTCTTCAACTACTTTGCTTGGCCGACTATTCGAATCTTAAGAAATAAAAAATTACAAACTTCCATTTGTGAGCTAGATGAAAAACATCCTGATCAGAATCAAACAAAAAAATCAATTTTACTAAGCATTTGATCGACACATGTATCCTGCTAATTATTTTTCTTGGCCGGCTACTTGAATCTTCAGAAAAAAAAATTACCAACTTATATCTGAGCACTATGAGATAAACCTCATATTTCGATCCTTGGAGCTGCGTAGTTAAGGATATCTGAATCGAACTAAAAAATCAATTTGATTAGGTATTTGATCAATACATGTATCCAGCTAATTATTTTCCTTGGCGGGCTACTTGAATCTTCAGAAAAAAAATTACCGACTTCTATCTGAGCACTAAGAGACAAACCTCATATTTCGATCCTTGGAGCTGGTTACTTAAGGATATCAGAATCTAACAAAAAAATCAATTTGATTAGGTATCTGATCGATACATGTATCCTAACAATTATTTTTTTTGGCCCGCTACTTGAATCTTCAGAAAAAAAAATTCCAACTTCTATCTGAGAACTATGAGATAAACCTCATATTTCGATCCTTGGAGCTGGGTACTTAAGAATATCTGAATCGAACGAAAAAATCAATTTGATTAGGTATTTGATCTACACATGTATCCTGCTAATTATTTTTCTTGGCCGGCTACTTGAATCTTCAGAAAAAAAATTACCAACTTCTATCTGAGCACTATGAGATAAACCTCATATTTCGATCCTTGGAGCTGGGTACTTGAGGATATCAGAATCGAACGAAAAAATCAATTTGATTAGTTATCTGATCAATACATGTATCCTGCTAATTATTTTTCTTTTCCGGCTACTTGTATCTTCAGAAAAAAAAAATCCAACTTCTATCTGAGAACTATGAGATAAACCTCATATTTCGATTCTTGGAGCTGGGTACTTAAGGATATCAGAATCAAACCAAAAAATCAATTTGATGAGGTATTTGATTGACACAAGTATCCTGCTAATAACCTTTCTTGGCCGGCCATTCAGATATCCAGAAAACTAAAATTACAAACTTCTGTTTGAGCGCTATGAGAATAATTTCATATTCCGAACAATGCAGCTGTACCTGTAGTGCTTTCAGAATTGAATGAAAAAATTTGAGTAATTTATTAGTGCTTAGGTATATGCATTCAGCTGATAACAAAGCTTAGTCGCCTATTCTGAACATCGGAATAAAATATCAAAAGCGCCAGAGAACGGTAGGGAAACGGTATTGACCGTGGTGGAATAGCAGCGCTTGGAGTTGGCCGGCCGGGAGCTAACGTCACCTCGGTGATACATTTTGGTATTCACGAACACTTTCAGTGGTAGCAATATTATCTTCAATTCTTTGTCTCACTAGCACTGTTACATCATGAAGTGTAAAATGTGTTTCAAATTTCTTCACTCTAAACGTTCAATTGTTCTTTTATCCGGACGATTATAACGACAAAAAATTGTTAAAGTTAAAGTACGTAAAGGTAGAATAACAGTTCACGATTCATAATGAATTTGGATTATTTGTAAACGTTCTTGAAGCGTGTTCCTTTCCATGATTAAATGGTAGACATTGAAAAGTAAAACTGTCATTGTCACATATAAAAGATGGCTGTGCGCGAGTAAAGTAAATTTGAAAATGATGGGAACCGATTTATTCGAGTTTTATCACGAATATCACCAAAGGGTTTTAGAAAGAAACGCGGATACCAACAACACAGAATTAATGTGAATCATGTATAAATTCATATGTTTGTTGCGCAAATGCTGTAACAGATATCCTCGTTGTATCAGAAAAGTGAAACCTTGACGTTCGATATATCACTGCCTTTCATGGTATTCCCGAAGGGTCCAATTAAATATTGGATCAGGATAAGCTCATCAATTTCGACCATGTTGAAACTCAAAATATCCTGAAACATTAATGATGTCAGCCTATGTCAAAATACACTTATCAATTCAGCAAAAACGAATAAGATATGTATGCAAGGGTGGAGATGATAACAAATAGTAGATGTTATGATCTCACTATCCGAATATCTGAGTAGGAACTTTTTGGCGCTCTTGTTTATCGGAACAGAGTGCTTATCAATTTGCCCAAATGTCATTTTCGCCGTAGGCACGATAACTCTCTCACGGAATGAGCTAGACAGTTGAAATTTTCAGAGAAGTTTTGGAAGATAAATATTTCGGCTAAGTTTGTTATTGGGCAGAATCAGCCTGATGGTTTCTCAGTAACAAAAGAAAAAAAAAATTTCTACAATAAAAATTTCAAATTTAATTTTTTTGGAGATGTAGTTTCACCATAAGAATCCATTGATATCATTTTTAACTCTAAGAAGCTAACACTTTCGGAGATATGATTTTCCAAAGTTTCAATAATAAATCGTACTTCTATGTTTTCACAGAATGCTATAATTATTCTATGATGTATTATATGATCTGTGTTCATGCATGTCAACTTATTTTCCTATAAAAGACATGACATGTCAAATTCATTTGAGCTATCGTAGAATTATGAGGAATATAATATGATATCATACTTTTTGGGTGATATTGGTAATGCCCATGGTTAATCCATATGATGATGGGAATGGTAATGGTAAGTTGATAATATTAAGTTCAGATTACCTCCAGTGAAAACAAAACTGGAATATTGGCTAAGTTTCAATTGATATAATAAAATTTTCAGAGTGGATTTGAGGAATGATCAGTTGGCTTTGGATTAATAATTTTTGGCCCTCTTGTTGAATTTGAATTCTTCTCTGATGTTTGAATTTAATTTATGTGATGATAAAGTTCGATCATAAAAATCCATTTATATAATTCCCAACTCTTACCAATACTTTCGGAGATATGATTTGTCAAAGTTTGAACAAGAGCGTCAAAGCTCCTGTCCACAGGGCTTTCCCACTTTTTGGCGCTCTTGTTCCTCGAAACAAAGTGCTTATCAATTTGCCCAAATGTCTGTAACTTTCGAATTTTTGGCTGAAAATGGTCTCAAACGATTTGGTTCGACTCACTGATCAAGAATCCGAGGTCGAAATCGATTCTGTCCGGCAGGCCGTAGGGACGATAACTCTCGAACGAAAGGAGTTAGAGGATTGAAATTTGCAAGGTGGGTTTGCAGCGTAAATACCTCGGACGAGTTCGTTAATGGGCGAAATCCATCAAGCGGTTTCGGAGTTATGGCCACTTTTAGTAAAAACAATTTTTATTAATATTTCCGAAATCGATCACTCGATCTATCTGAAATTTAGCATCAAATATATTTAATCTATTGTAATTTGATAATGAAATGCCCTTGGACAATCCATATGATGTTCGAAATATATACTTTGGTAAGTTAATCAAATTGGGTTCAGAATATCTCCAGTAAAAAGAAATATAATTTTCAGAGTAGATTTCAGGAATGCATATCTGGGATAAGTTCGTTATTGGGTAGAATCGGTCTGGTGGTTTCGGATTAATAATTTAAAATTACACTTTTTGGCGCTCTTGTTCCTCGGAACACACTGGTTATCAATTTACCCAAATGTCTGTAATTTTCGAATTTTTGGCTGAAAATGGTCTTAAACGATTTGGTTCGACTCACTGATCAAGAATTCGTGGTCGAAATCGATTCTGTCCGGCTGTTCGTTAACACGATAACTCTCGAAGAAAAGGAGTTAGAGGATTGAAATTTGCAGAGTTCGTTAACGGGCGAAATCCACCAAGCGGTTTCGGAGTTATGGCCGTTTTTAGTAAAAACATTTTTTATGAATATTTCCGAAACCAATCACTCGATCTGTCTGAAATTTAGCATCGTATTGTAGAATAATGACCTTTATATGCATGCGAAGTTTTGTATTGATCGGGTCGCCGTAAAGTGTTAAAAAAAAATTTAAATTTTTAAATTTTGTTTCTACAATAACTCTCGAACAGAATGAGCTTGGCAGTTGAAATATTCAGAGTAGGTTTGGGAGATAAATATCTCGGCAAAATCGGCTTGATGGTTTAAAAGTAACAAAAAAATTTTTTTCACCTTACAAATTCATTTTTTGCGCGTATGTTCTGGGGAACATCGCGTTATCATTTTGCCCAAATGTCTGTAACTTTCGAATTTTTTTACGAAAATGGTCTCAAACGATTTGGTTCGACTTCCCAAAGAAGAATTCGAGGTCAAATTTGATTCTGTCCGGCCGGCCGTACGGCCGTTGCCACGTTAACTTGAGAACGGAAAGAGCTAGCGACTTGAAATTTTCAGGGTAGGTGGTGCATCTCAATGCGACGGACAAGTTCGTTCATGGGCATAATCGGCCCAATGGTTTCCGAGTAATAATTTTGTTTTCAACTAATATAAATCCGATCGAATTGAAACTTGGTGAGTAGTTGTAGAATATGAAGCTAGGCACGTTTGTGAAATTTTGTGATAATCGTATCGCTATTAAATTATCAAAATATTAATAAAAAATATTTTTGTTGTCACGATAACCTAAGAACGGAAAGAAATAGCGGCTTGAAGTTTTCAGGTTAGGTTGTGCATCTGAACGCGACATTTGAGTTTGTTTATAAGCATAATCAGCCAAACGGTTTTAGAGTTATAGCTATCTGAAATTTGGTTTTTTCTTTCTCCTCATTAACTCGAAAAATACTAAACCGATTGAATTGAAACATGGCTATTAGTTGTAGAATGCCAACGCGAAAATTCTTGCAAAATTTCGTGAGGATAGTGTTTGTAGAAAATTTGTGAGAAATCATTGAAAATTTTAAAAAAAATCTATATATCAGTAACTATTCGTCTGAAATTGCTGAAATTTTGCAAGAGCCTTTAGAACCTAACTCTACTGCCAAGTTTTAAGTTTTAACACGATCTGTTAAATATTGTTGGAAATTCGAGCAGCCTTGTGTGAGTTCAGTAGATGGGTGACCGTTGCCTCGATAACTTTCGAACGAAAGGAGTTAGATACTCGCAATTTTCAGGGTAGGTTGCCTATCCGAATGGAAGAGTTAAGTTCGTTTTTGGGCATAATCGGTTTAATGGTTTCCGAGTTATACCCACCTGGAATTTTATTTCCTCGATAACTCAAAAAAATAAATATTCGATCGAATTGAAGCTTGGTAACTAGTAGTAGAAAATCAACATGAAGACGTGTTTAAAATTTTGTGAGAACCGTACCCCTAGAAAATTTTAAAATAATGACGAGAAAAAAAATTGTAAGAATCGTACCCCTAGAAAATTTCTAACAAATTACGAAAAAAAAAATTGGTTCAAGCACTGACGTGAAGTCTGGAGCTTTTGCGCGTATCTTCCAATGTCCATTCTCCTGTATTGGACACTTAATTCGAATTTACCATGATAAATTCGAATTAAGTGTCCAATACAGGAGAATGGACAATAGAACATACTTGCAAAAGCTCTTGACTTCACGTCAGTGCTTGAACCAATTATTTAAGATGCAGTTTTACCATAAAAATCCAATGATATCATTTTCATTCTAACAAGCTAATACATTCGGAAATAAGATTTTTCGAAATTTCAATAATGATTGGTACTTCAATGTTTTCACTGAACGCTGTACTTCATTATTCTATCTATGAATTATTGTATGTTCTGTATTGTTACATGTCATCTTATTTCCCTATGAGAGATAAATGTCAAAATTATTTCTGGTTGGTTATTCTTGATATAAAATACACCTCCTGTTCTAGAAAATAATATAATAATGAGATATTATACTTTGAAGGTGATAATATTATAATGCCCGTGGATAATCCATATGATGATGAAAATATATTCTTTGGTAAGATACATAATCAAATTGATGTCAGAATATCTCCAGTAAAACCAAAACTGCAATATTGTCTAAGTTTTAAGTGTTATAATATAATTTTCAAAGTAGATTTGAGGAATTAATATCTCGGATAAGTTCGTTATTGGGGAGAATCGGTCTGTTTGGATTTAATTTCTTTCATGATGCAGTTCTATCGTAGGAATCCATTCATCATTCCCAGAGATAAATAATTCCGGAGATATGATTTGTCAAAGTTTGAACAAGAGCGCCAAAGCTCCTGTCCACAAGGCTTGAACCCATTTTTTTTCATTTAAAATATGAAATTGAAAGTTTCAGGTGATGATCAATGTGCAAATTCACATACAGAAAAAGGACACTGTTATTCCAGAAAGCATTTCTCCAAAAACGATTTTAATAATTACTTTGCGATGCTATGCTACTGGTGAAAACTTCATATCACTCGGGGATAGCCATCACAGATTATCTGGCCTTCGTAATAGACTACTGGCCCATGCTGAAAAAATTATGGGTCATTTGAACCACCAGGTGACCTATCTAGAACGATATAAGAGCATAAAATAATAAGATTCAGCACTATGCCGTCACTTGTAAGCTGTCCAACTGAGTGCAGGTGAGAATTCGAAAGTACAGGTAGAGTGAGTACATTTTGGTCACATATTTTTGTACGGCATTCTTACCACCGATAGATACATGAAAAATAATAAGAAAACGCGCAGTGCCGTACAAAAATGGTGGTCCACGAAGTCGAATTTTTTTTTTATTTTCTGACAATTACCAGGGTAAATTTGGTCATTTGATCTTGTACGGCATCTGTGTTATACTATTTCAATACTGCTTCTAATCCATTATTCCGCAACGCCGTACAAAAATCGTGCGACAAGTGGAAAAAATCAAGGGTTGTAATCCCCTCTCTTTCCGTGGTCCAGGGGGTGATTTGAAAAAGTACGGCTTCGGTTCCAAAACATTATCTAGCACTCAAAAGTACTATTAAAAATATTGCCGTCAAAAAATGATTGTTCATTTGAATGTAAATCAATAATTACCTTAATTGCATCGTATCCTTGATTTTTAGAGCTGTAAAGTCATTTGATCCTGTACGGGAACTTTTTTTTTAACATGATATTGTAAAATACAATTGTTATATAGTATTGCCGTTCAAAAAAAACCGTTCTAAAAAAAATTATAGAGAAATACAAAAACTGAAATTTTGCGAATTATTGTAAAAGTTTAAATATCATAGATTAATGAAATATAGCAGTTTTCTTCATTTGATCCCTTGTTTTAAATAGTGTTAACATATATAAATTAGGAAAAAATAATGCCGTACATTTTTATCCACACCATATCTTTTAGGCTGATGAAAGTGACGCTACAATTTTGAGGGTACTTTATGGCCATCTGATACAGTACGGTATCAACATAATTTTGAAGAGAACAATTGATAATATGATAAAATTACTATGACGTCTAACTGAACTGAAACGGTGTGTATATTATGTCCAAGAATTGAAACTGTCAATCCCAGTATCAACAGTTTTGTATACTTTTTGGTTCAATATATACTTCAAACCTTATTGATACATACATATAATTGATTTGTTTCATTGTAATGATGTGAATAAATAAAACAATCATGTTTTAGAAAAATTCGAAATATTTAATGATAATAATAAAAAAATGGTCATTTCATAAAAAAAAATTCATAAATTTAATGATGATAATAAGAAATATGGTTTCCCTACATTCCCTACAAATGCTAAAAGTCGTAACAGAACGTCGCTCCAAAAATGTGCGAGTACTTATGATACTGAAATTAGAGAATTATTTTTGAAAAATTAAAAATAAAATTGCACATCTACATAATTCAAGTATAAATCGATAGTAAACAAACCCATATATGAAATAGTTTCTAACTAGGAACCTAGAATCACGAAAAGACTGAAAATTTGTACAAATAAACTATCTAAATGCCGTATAAAATAAATTTCACCTTACATTTCGTTATATAGATTTTTTCTTTTTGATTTTTTCTATTTAATTTTTTTTTTCCCTTTGAACCAACGAAAATGTACGGCATATGAAAAAATATTATCTATGCATAAAGTACTTTCAAAATAAATTTATTTCATGTTGTGTCAAATCACCTGCTGGACTACGGAAAGAGAGGGGATTACAACCCTCGATATTTTCCCCTTGTCGCATGATTTTTGTACGGCGTTGCGGAATAATGGATAAGAAGCAGTATTGAAATAGTATGACACAGATGCCGTACAAGATCAAATGACCAAATTTACCCTGGTAATTGTCAGAAAATAAAAAAAAATTCGACTTTGTGGACCACCATTTTTGTACGGCACTGCGCGTTTTCTTATTATTTTTCATGGATCTATCGGTGGTAAGAATGCCGTACAAAAATATGTGACCAAAATGTACTCACTCTACCTGTACTTTCGAATTCTCACCTGCACTCAGTTGGACAGCTTACAAGTGACGGCATAGTGCTGAATCTTATTATTTTATGCTCTTATATCGTTCTAGATAGGTCACCTGGTGGTTCAAATGACCCATAATTTTTTCAGCATGGGCCAGTAGTCTATAAGTTTAGTTAGTTTACGTCCCCACTCCCCAGAGTAATAAACATAAAATTATTATTGAATTTACGAAGGCTGCGATTCAAACGATAGAATGAACTAGGTTATGTTAAGACGTCAAGTCAGACAGATAAATATTGTGTTGGTAGACATGACATTTCGACTAAAAGGCTTGAAATCCCCACGATTCAGGGGGAACAAATAGCCCCGGGCGCATGTGTATTTCTTCAAAATTTCAGGCGCAGTCAGTCAGGCCAATAAATAGGCACGAAAAAGGCATAGTGTAATAAGGTTATTAAGTTCTGAACAATTGAGATATGATTATAACAGGTCCAGAGTAAGGAAAAGTGGTCCCGAAGCTCGACTCATAAATTAAAAACGTTTGGAAGAATATCAGTGACAGTAAGGAAATTAACCAGGAACCGGAACGAAGAACTGTTAAGTCATTTTCAGCAGGGCTCCTGTTACATTCCTTCTAATTCCGGTCGGTCCCCTGATCACAAAGGAAATACAATAGGTGGCCATAATAAAATTTGCCTGAAAAGAGGAATTTTTGTTCTCGATAAAGAACGGTAACGCGAAATGCACTCAAGTTAATTATTTTAATTTATACTAGAACTTTTCGTCTGCGCTGGATTATTTTGTCGAGCTCCAGATAGAATGAATTAAACCGGGACTTGGCCAGAAAAAGTTAATTATGATAAAGAAATGTGTTTTCTGAGGTTTCTTTATGAGATCTTCTTGACAGATCCCGCCAATTTTTGTCTTTCCTTAATCTTCCAGAAATTTGTTCCATCAAACAAAACACTACAGGCGAGTTGCTTCGTCTTATTCTTCAAGGAAATCCTCAGAGACTACCTGGAAAAATAGTTGTTTTCTCTCAATTTTCAGACTGGAATAATAGAAGCTTTTTCCTGGTGAGTTGACGGATCTTGTACAAATGAATTGCAGTGGTTTCATCAGCTTTATCTTCCTGTAGAAATATGGCTTGCAATTAATTATGGAATACGAAATGGAAGCTACTGATTAAATGGAATAATAGAAAAGACCGACGACGAGCGAATCGGGATTTTACAAACAATTAAATTCAATGAATAATGATTCAAGTTTTCAATTTTCACTTTTTTTTATTCGTGAACTACCATTGCCTAGCCACACTGTGGCTTCTCCGGGTTCTACATTTGAACTAATTGACTAAAAAAATAAAAAATGTGGGAAGCCCTGTAGCTCTAGCGCTCTTGTTACAAATCATATCTCCGAAAGTATGGGTTTCTCAGAGAATGATATCAATGGGTTCTTATGATAGAACTACATCATAAAAGAAATTAAATTGAAAGAATTGTCATTTAAAAAAAAAAGAGAGTGCCAAAAATTATTAATCTGAAATCATCAGACCGATTCTACTCAAGTATCATTTTTATTTCTTACAGTGAATGTGTTAATTTCTCAAAAAGATTGTTATCTATTCTTACTATTTTTTCCACCGTCATCTAGGTAAGTATAATGAAACCGCAAAAAAAATTGGGGTGGTCATTTAAAAAAATATTACTTCAATCTGTAAAAATGAATGATATCAGAAGTTAAATTTGTATGCCATTAGGTGGTTAATCAAAAATGTGGGAAAGCCTTGTGGACCGGCGCTCTTGCTCAAACTTTGACAAATCAATCAATGAGGTGAACTGTGCTAATTGCCAATAACTAAAAAAAGACAAGTAGACGGCTTTGCTGTTCCTGACCCTCTTACGGCAAAAGAATGAAGGTCGCTAACATCGCTCAAGGTTTCTTCAAGGCAGAGGGTCGGTTGATAAGAATCCATTGATATTATCCTCAACTTTAACAATACTTTCGGAGATATGATTTTTCAAAATTTCAATAATAAATCGTCCTTCTATGTTTTCACAGAATGTGATCTGTTTGTGTTCTATCTTTTTGCGGTAGGTCCAGTTTGAAAGATAAACGTCATTAGTGTCAAACGAAACTGAAAGTGTATTTCTGTAGAATTTGGTTGATGTAAGCATGTAAACAATTTGAAATTTGGATTCGCTAAGTTCATAGGCAGAGTTTATTGGTTAGTGAGTCGAAAATGATGCAAGGATGTCGAGCATAATTTACGGACATTCTCTAATTATGGATGATTCAGAACGGGATTTCCAACTAATGTACAGGTAGTTATACCTAAGTAACACTATTTAAGATTTCCTAGATAAGAATTCCGGATTGAATTCTCTCTGGACTGATTACATTAGATTTGTTTCATAAATAAAACAAGCTATTTCATTTACTCATTTTTTCAGAATGACTCCTGATAGTTTTGAAACACTCGTAGCCAAAATTGGACCGTCATATAAAGATAAGATGTAAAGGGATTTTAATTTATTTCATGATGTAGTTCTATCATAATAATCCATTGATATCATTCCCAACTCTGAGAAACCAATACTTCCGGAGATATGATTCTTCAAAGATTGGACAAGGGCGCCAAAGCTCCTGTCAAAAGGGGTTTCCCACTTTTTTGGCGCTCTTGTTCCTCGGAACAGACTGCTTATCAATTTGCCCAAATGTCTGTAATTTTCGAATTTTTTGATGAAAATGGTTTGAACGATTTGGTTCAACTCACTGATCAAGAATCCGTGGTCAAAATCGAATCTGTTCGGCTGGTCCGGCCGGCCCTCCGTTAACACGATAACTCTCAAACGAATTGAGCTAGGCAGTTGAAATTTTCAGAGTAGGTGAAGGAGATAAATATCTTGGTTGAGTTCGTTATTGGGCAGAATCGGCAAGATAGTATCGGAGTAACGAAAAAAAAATTTTTACATTACAAATTTCAGTTTTAATTTTTTTTTAAGTTGCAGTTTCATTATAAGAATCCAACGATATCATTTCCAACTCCAACAAGCTAATACTTTCGGAGATAATATTTTTCAAAATTTCAAACATAAATCGTACTTATATGTTTTCACAGAGTGCTGTACTCATAGAAATATATATTACGTTAGTATAGAATTTATTGGCTGTACTTAATTATTCTATCTATGAATTATTATATAATCTGTGTTAATTCCATGTCATCTTATTTTGCTTTAAGTGACATTTCAAAGATATTTCTCCTGTTAGAGAACAAAGTATGATTGAATGCAAAATGACCAATGAAATAACCTCAGCTATCGTTGAATTAAGTGGATGATATGATATTATACTTTTAAGATGATAATATAATGACCGTGGATAATCCATAGTCATAGTATGATGCAAATATATACTTTGGTAAGTAAGTTGGCTTCAGAATATTTCCAGTATGAACAAAACTGGAATATTGGCTAAGTTTCAATTGATGTAATATAATTTTCATAGTGGATTTGTGGAATGAATATCTCGGTTCGTTATTCGTTGAAATTGATCTGTTGTTGAATTTAAATTTGTTTTTGATGTTTGAATTTAATTTCTTTTATGATGAAGTTCTATCATAAGAAACCATTGATATCATTCCTAATTCTGAAAACCAATACTTTCGGAGATATGATTTGTCAAAGTTTGAACAAGAGCGCCAAAGCTCCTTGTCCACAGGGCTTTCTCACTTTTTTAAGAATTGTTTCAACATTTGATATAACATGAAAGTGTCAAAGAGCAGATGCACAATGAATAGGTATTTCAAAAATTCAATTTACTAGAAAATGTAATATCTGCCACCATCATTAAATTTTTTATGAGATACGTTAATGAATCGTTCGATGATGTACAAAACTTCACGATAACAATCACTTAGATGAGGATCACATTATTTTTATTGGAATAAACGATAATGAAGAGGTATTATTTGATTTCATATCAGACTAATGTTTAAATGATCATTACCTTTTCCAGAATAAAACTAATTTCGATATCGATCCAATTCGGCAGCTCAATTCTGATATACCTGCAATTATTCTGTAATTAGTGTGGAAATAAAGTGTGGAATCCAATCCTTGATATTTAATTCAGTTCAATATCATCAAGAACAGTACGCTACAGCTCATTTCCATAATGTTACTGAAGAATTCCCACCTATTCCGTCCTTTCTTGATGATTGCTTTCTTGATATTTGGCGAAGTGATGTGTTTTGTAAGTTGAATCCATTTGAAACCATGAATTCGAGTTAATGTTCACATACAATATAATTCGTATGCGCTACACGTATTCAACTCGTGGCAATGCCAAGTTAAGCTCCGTTTTCATCAACGAAGTGTTCACTATTATACCTAGTAGAATTCACAACTCTCAATTTATTTCCTCTGTATCTGAGTTCATTGTGAGAAAGCATATTTTTATTTCCTCATCCAAATAGAACATTCAGCATCTCTTTATCAAGTAATTCCTTCACCTTTTAATCAGTAATACCGTATAACCAGCGAGTGACTGAATCTAAAATTACGTCTAAATTTGATTCTATTCCAAGTGACAAAATATATATATATATATATATATAGGGTCTTCCAATTGGTCTGGAAGTAGAGAACACTTGTGTGAACTATTCAGAAATATATCCCTTCCGGTATGACTTCACTTTCCTTCACTTGGAATTTATTGATGCATTGATGTGTTATAATATGGTAATTAATATTCTAACCACAATAGCGTATGTTGGATCCTGATTGGTTTATCAGGATGTTATGGTTTCGAAGGATCATATGTTGAGTACTGATGCTTTTATCAGGATATAATGTATTTTCGAAGGACCAGAATTATACACCCTGATTGTTTTATCAGGGGGATGCGTGAAGGGGGTATACTTAACTGTAGGCACCCAGTAGTAATCTCGTTGATTACTGTGTAAGTTGCTACTGGCAATAAAATAACAATTACGATGATAGGAAGTGGTGAAATATTCGAACGCACTTTTAACACAACAAAATGTATTTTCTTGTTACCGACAATGTGATAACAAGCACGAAGTATTGTACAATGCAATACTGATACAATATAAAATCTTCCTTCTATATGAAAAAGGAAGAAGTGACTACTTAGTTGCTAACGAAGACAAGACAATGTTATTGTTTCGCGACAGATCAAGAATAGTAATGTCTCTTGCACTAAGAGATTACAGTGGTATTTTTAGTAGTGGGTTATTTCAGTGTAAAATGTATATAAAAGCCTAGATAGAAGGAAAATAGGAGGTTCCTTCATCTGGGTAGAAAACGGGGGTAATATTAACAATGATTGGGGGTTCGATCTTAAAACCGCCCCAGATATGTTATAACAATACTCTCATTTGTCGTTTACGAAAAATAGGGGGGAGGCCTGCTAGATTCCCGATGCCAGCACCAATCAGAGAACTTTCTGCATATAAATATATACATATCTATCAACGAAAGATGATAGATAAGGTTCACAGATTAGGGGTTTCCAAGCGTCTAGACAAAAAGGAATAGCACACTGGGCAATGTGTCCAGAAACTGATACGTTTCTTAGCACTTCAGTTCTTAAATGAATTTTATCATCATTCTTTCACAGGAAATAGGTAATAAATCTCTACAAGGGTAGAAACATTACAAGGAATTTTACTTAAAGTTATCTTTTCGTGAAAAATATTAATCTCGAGGGTGAGACCACACATGGTAAACTAAACCAGTTAACCCAAAAAATTTAAGTTTTACAAGCGAGCTCCTTTGTTCAGAAAAACAAATCAGTGCTTCCCAAAATGTGAAGTCATGGGACTCAACAGCGTATATTGTATATTGTTGTAGGGGGTAACGTTTTTATTACGTCCTCAAGGTCTATTGTGCCCCCCTGTCAGAGCTATTGATGTCATCCCCACCTACAGTTCGCCTTCCAGTTCCAGAGTTCTGATGAACTCCAGTATCTGGAATGGCTTCAAGGAGGCTACGTCTTCGCTCCTGCAGATTTCTTGCCCAAAGCATTCCCTGCGTTGGTTTGAGATGGTGAGTTACTCCGTAATCAGGTGATCAGGAGTTTCATCCTCCTACCCATAGAATCTGCACTCGTCAGTTTCTGCTAGCCCTAATCTCATAATATGCTTCCTAAGACAACAGTGCCCTGTGAGGACATCAGTGGGGAGGTGCAGCGTGTTTTACTGAGATCCATATATTTCTTGGATTCCGGAGGAACTTTTTGGAGTGAAACATTCCAGCGTGAGGTCTCCAAAGTATACATCTTTCAGTTTCTTCTTTCATCCAAAATTCACTTTTGTAGGTGTATCTGCCTACATCGGCACTTCGAAGAGAAATCGTTCGATTTCTTCCTTAGAAACAACTCTTGTTTTTTTGCAAAATACCTTTGATTGGATTTAAAAAAAAAAAGATATTTACCAATATCTATTTCATGTTTGATCACTAGTTGCGACTTTATCATTGACTATCGGGCCCACAAAGTAGAGGATTTCCATTTGTTTTCTCTAGCCAGTTGAAATATGCTAGAAGCACATTCTTTTGGCAAACTGTCACATTTTTCCAATTGCACCAATTCACGAAGTAATCATAAGCTGAAGAATATTTTTCAATAGACTCCGATGGTCCAAGTGCTTCATTCACTAAAACCACAATTTCTGAAGACATTTCCACTTTTAACCACTTCTCACCAGCTTGCAAATGATAACTATACATTATTTTACTTTATATCTGTCAGAAGAAATTTTGCGTGGCAACCGTAACTAGGCAAATGTTCCATAATTTACTCAATTATAACGATCGTAAATGGATAGAATTATTTGCGTAAATGTAAATCAATCCAAAAGTGGT
This sequence comes from Halyzia sedecimguttata, assembly GCA_937662695.2. Lineage (NCBI taxonomy): Eukaryota > Metazoa > Arthropoda > Insecta > Coleoptera > Coccinellidae > Halyzia > Halyzia sedecimguttata. The sequence goes on from OW569412.2 coordinate 91,044,746, forward strand.
ATTCAGATTTTCATTTGAAAATAACAACATATTTCATTCGCTCGCTTTCAATTACCCTCCTCACTCCGTTCGGCGGGTTTACTCAAGCTCGCCATGAAAAGTTTTATTTCCTCATCCAAATAAAGCATTCAGCATCTATTTATCTAGATCATGTAATTCTTTCACCTTTTATTCACCAATAACGTATAACCAGCGAGCGACTGACCCTAAAATTCCGTCATAAATTCGATTGTATTCCAAGTGACAAAACTCATATACCGGGTGTTTTAATTGTTCTGGGAGTAGAAGACACTTGTGCGAAGACTATGTAGAGAAATATCCATTTCGGTATCTCTCCATGACCTCCACTTGGAATTTAGTGATGTATTATAACATGGTATTTAATAGTCTAACCACAATAGCGTATATTGTATATTGTTGTAGGGGGTAACGTTGCACTGCGACCTTAAGGTCTATTGTGCTATCAGAGCTGTCAATACCATCACCATCTACAGCTCGCCTTCCAGTTCCAGGTTCTGATGAACTCCAGTATCATGGAATGGCTTCAAGGAGACTACGTCTTCGCTCCTGCAGATTTCTTGCCCAAGGCATTCCTTGATTTGGTTTGGGATGGCAAGGCATTCCGTATTCAGTTGATCAGGAGTTTCATCCTCCTCCCCACAGATTTTGCACTCGTCAGTTTATGCTAGCTCTAATCTCATCATAATATGCTTCCTAAGACAGCAGTGTCCTGTAACCTGTGAGGAGGTGCAGAGTGTTTTTACCGAGATCCATATATTCCTTGGATCTGAGTTCCGGATAGACTTTTTTAAATCATACATTCCTAGGAGAGATGTCCAGAGTATATCTCTTTCAGATTATCATTTCATCCGAAATTCACTTTTGTAGGTGTATCTACCAACTCAACAGTAGGGTTCCGGGTCAATAAAAGGGGTTCGTGTTCCTTTTTTGGCAAGTGTGTTGGCCTCTCCATTTCGTTGAGTTCCCAGGTGACCAGGAACCCAGAGCAAGGAGACCCTGTTGTTATTACTTACTTCATTAAGTTTTCTTCGGCCCTCCCATATTAGCTTAGACTCGAAAACATGGGAGGTCAGAGCTTTAATAGCAGCTTGGCCGTCAGAATGTATTTCTATTTCACACCTCTGATAATTTTTTTATTGGTTCATTTCCACACATCTTTCGATTGCTAGTATTTCTGCCTGAAAGACGCTCAGATAGGAGCCTAGCGATAGCGAACATAAGGTGCTTGCCCCATATATTCCAGCATCAGCTCGTATATTGGTTTTTGGACAGTCTGCGTACCATTTAGTGGCATTTATTTTAAGAACTTTAGTGGTGGATTTCCTGTCCCAGTCTTTCTTCCTACCTAGCATCGTAGTGGAGTTCTTTTCGATGCTTACTTTCTTAATTATTTCGTCACTAGGAAGATTGGCTGATGAAATGTACCTGGTAAGAGATGACCAGGCTTTGCGATTTCTAATACTCTCACTACCTGTTCCTTCCCTAGATATTCTGAGACGGGCTTCATGGGCCATTTTGTCTATCACTAGATGAAGGGGTGTGAGATTTGTGATAATCTCATATGCCCTGATATGACAGGTTCCCATAGCTCCAGTTATACACACACAGGCAAGTCTCTGTACTTTATCGAGGGTTACGTACTATTCTGGCTTATTTTTATTTACCAGACTACTGCCCTATGCGTGATTATGGTTCTCACAATTATGACGTATATCCATCACAGTATCTTGGGGTTGCAGCCCCAAGTCTTATTGGCTAGATTTCTGCAAGCCATTAGAGCCTTTATTGCTTCACTAGCAGTGATTTCAACAGGCTTATTTCACAGAAGTTTACTATCTAGTGTTACTCTTAGATATTTAACTTCAGACCAACTATATAGAAAATCTCTGATCCGTTTGATGATCAATACTTCACTCTATAGGACACAAATAAACCATAGCATGAATACTAGAAGTGTAACACGCCGGAATGTGAAGATGCCCAACACGAGATTGACACTATGTCAAAGACATCCGAAATATCTTGGTCCAAGGGTATATAATCAATTACCAGTCGAGTTCCGAGCGGCTCCATTCAAAAATAAAATACACAAAATTACAGAGTGGATCAGGCAAAACAGCACAGATATTCGATTCTTTGTTTGTTAGATTGAGGGGAGAAAAAGTATATATATGAAGAAAAGGATTTCGCAGCTTGGGGAGACCACAATGACATAATGATTAACTGGCTGTGCACACAGATTATAGAATCCATCGCACAGCTATAAGGCCAAAAACAGAGGACCAAAGAAGATTGAAATTAATTTGTTATTGTTATGTTTTTTTTTATTTGATTGGTTGAGAAAAAACAGACAAATTATATCTCCGAAAGTATTGGTTTCTCAGAGTTGGGAATTATATCAATGTATTCATATGATAGAACTGCATCCTAAAGGAAATTCAATTCAAATAATAGTTTATTTATCAAGATTAAATGAGCAATCATGAGAATGAGAAAAGCACCATGGAAGAAATCAAATTAAATCTGGCCAATTTTGCCCAATAACGAACTTAACCGAGATATTCATCTCCCTAAACTACTCTGAAAATTTCAACTACCTACCTCATTCCGTTCGAGAGTTATATCTATATCTATGGATGAAAAGCAGTCTCACTACTCTCAGATCTCTTACTTCATGTTCAGTTCCGAAAAGTAAGAATTTTCTGAGAAAAACTAATTTCGGAGCAAACAACTGAGATTATTCTCACTTCGCTCCCAATTCTTCGATTGATTAGATAATGTCTCAGGAACATCATTTGACATTATGACAATTCATATTCATACATAGAATAATATCATTCTGTGACATCGTTGAAATACGATTTATTATTGAAATTTTGAAAAATCATATCTCCGAAAGTATTAGCTTGTTAGAGTTAAAAATGATATGAATGGATTCTTATGATAAAACTTCTTATTAAAAAAAATTTAATTTGGAATTTGTTTCGTAAAAAAAAAATTTTTTTTTTGTTACTCCGAAACCATCTGTCCGATTTTGCCCAATAACGAACTTAGCCGAGATATTTATCCACCAAACCTACTCTGAAAATTTCAACTCTCTAGCTCATTCCGTTCGAGAGTAATCGTGCCTACGGCCGGCCGGACCGGCCGGCCGGACCGGCCGGACAGAATTAATTTCGACCACGGATTCTTGATCAGTGAGTCGAACCAAATCGCTTAAGACCATTTTCATCGAAATATTCGAAAATTACAGACATTTGGGCAAATTGATAAGCACTCAGTTCCGAGGAACTAGAGCGCCAAAAAAGACTGTTGTTGAGACTTCCAATCTAAAATATCTCCGTTCAAAAAGAGAGATCTATCAGCTGGAAGTTTCCTTCTCCGAGTAAACGGAATCACTGTAGTATTATTCGGGTTAATGCTGCCCCACTGACATGCACCTCTCCTCGATAATTCTAAGGCCCTCATGTAGTAAGTCACACAAGGTGTCCTCGAATTTACCTCTGACTATTAAGACCATGTCATCAGCTCAGCCTATACACACCCGATAAGAGGATGTAGAGATCGACGAAAAAATGTAATATGCACCTCGGCGAAAAACTGTTTATTGTCTCGCCAGCTTGATATCCGAGGCGAAGCCGAGGATACCAAATAGCTCAACTATAATGCCAACTATGATACCAATGGCACAACTATAATAGACTGGTTTTCGTCCATCGTACAACATATGTATAACTGTTGTTTTCCCTTTCAGCAATATAGACATTTCCATACATTATCTTCACGAAATTGTCCCGAAGAAGCAGATTCGAAGCCAGTCGTTGAAATCAGAAGTTTTCGTTCTAGGGTTTTCAATTTTGGACAAAAAATACTCACAGAGATCGTTTATGAAGTTCGGCAACAAATTCAAGATTTGAAGGTGAAAGGCGGGAAATTTTTGGGTGTTTATATATTAACGAGTCTTTTGCAGATGACAGCGCAAATCTCGAAATGCAACTACACTAAAAATTCTGAATGTGATATATATCTAGAAAAGGCGACCATTTCTGATATGTGCGATATTCTAGAGATGGAAGATACGGCTTGGACAATATATTTGCGAACATTTGATCCTCCGATAACGAAGTGCCCTGTAGACCCGGTAAATAGAAAAAAATTGTTTTACTTTACAGGTTTTTTTATGGCAGTGGCTTACTAACATGCTGCTGCATTCCAGCTACATTTCCATTTCACTGTTCATGCATGTAATCTTATTTACCTATACCAGACATGTCAAATGTATCTCTCAATAATCTATAATAATCCAACAAACAAAGTATGATTGAATGCAAAATGACCAACTATAGGATATTATAAGTACCCCTACCCTATATGCCCTTGGATGATCCATATGATGAAGGAAATATATAATTTGGTGAGTTTGGATCATCTTCAGTGGAAACAAAACGGGAAGTTTCAATTGATATAATATAATTTTCAGAGTAGATTTGAGGAATTAATATCTCGTATAAGTTCGTAATATAATTTCAAATAAGTTTTTTTTATGAATCAGTTCTATTATACAATCCATTGATATCATTCCCAACTCTGAGAAACCACTAATTTCAGAGATGAATTGTCAAAGAGCGCCAAAGCACCTGTCCACAGGGCTTGAACCAATTTTTGTTGATTGTAATATTACTACTTTGAGTAAACAACCTTAGATATTATTTTTATTCAATTGTAATGTTCCTGTTTTCTATTTTGAAAATTTGTACTATAATAGAAAATTTTTTTGTTCATTGTAGAACCCTGAAGAAGGATTTCGTATGAAACCAAAACTAGTCGGCATTGTTTTAAGAAGTGATGTTTGATTCAGTACCCAGACCTTCATCCTGTAAACGAACTTCTATTAAGATAAAACTTTTTTCCAGGGTAGCTACACGTCACGATATGCTTCTGAGAAAACAGAGATGATGGATTTATCGGCATGGTTTTCTGATGGTCTGTGGAAGATTCAAAATATTCTCTACAGCGAAAACCAGAAAGTTGGTTGCTTCATCACCGAAATTGAAATCTATACCCCGGAACATAATATTACAAAATGATTCGTAATCAAAATTCTGATATGTGAACATAATTGGCAAAATAAAATACTTTTTAATAATTACTGAATAAGCACATAGGTAATCATCAAAGGATACTTTTGGAGGTATATTCATGATTAATTGGTTCCTTACAAGGTTTTCTCTCCCAAACTCTGAAAAATATCTATAAAAAAAAAATTGGTTCAAGCACTGACGTGAAGTCAGAAGCTTGTGCGCGTATGTTCTATTGTCCATTCTTCTGTATTGGACACCCTTAATCGAATTTACCATGGTAAATTATGTTGTCCATTCTCCTGTATTGGACACTCTTAATTCGAATTTACCATGGTAAATTCGAATTAAGTGTCCAATACAGGAGAATTTAATAAAATAAATTATGTTGTCCATTCTCCTGTATTGGACACTCTTAATTCGAATTTACCATGGTAAATTCGAATTAAGTGTCCAATACAGGAGAATGGACAACATAATTTACCATGGTAAATTCGATTAAGGGTGTCCAATACAGAAGAATGGACAATAGAACATACGCGCAAAAGCTTCTGACTTCACGTCAGTGCTTGAACCAATTTTTTTTTTCGTGATTTTTTTAAAATTTCCTAGGGGTACGGTTCTTATAATTTTTTTTTTCGTCATTTTTTTCAAATTTTCTAGGGGTACGGTTCTTACAAAATTTTAAACACGTCTTTATGTTGATTTTCTACTACTAGTTACCAAGCTTCAATTCGATCGAATATTTATTTTTTGAATTATCAAGGAAATAATATTCCAGGTGGGTATAACTCGGAAACCGTTAGACCGATTATGCCCAAAAACGAACTCAACTCTCCCATTCGGATACGCAACCTACCCTGAAAATTGCAAGTCCCTATCTCCTTTCGTTCGAAAGTTATCGAGGCAACGGTCACCCATCTACTGAACTCACACAAGAATGCTCGAATCTCCAACAATATTTAACCGATCGTATTAAAACTTGAAACTTGGTAGTAGAGTTAGGTTATGAAGGCTCTTGCAAAATTTCAGCAATTTCAAACGAATAGTTACTGATATATAGAATTTTTTTTTTTTATTTTCAATGATTTATTAAAAATTTTCTACAAATGTTATCCTCACCAAATTTGGCAAACATTTTTTCGTTGGCATTCTACAACTAATAACCATGTTTGAATTAAATCGGTTCAGTATATTTCGAGTTAATGAGGAACAAAAAACCACCAAATTTCAGAAAATTACAGATAGCTATAACTCTAAAACCGTTTGGCCGATTATGCTCATAAACAAACTGAAATGTCGCGTTCTGGTGCACATCCTAACCTGAAAAATTCAAGCCGCTATCTCATTCCGTTCTCAAGTTATCGTGACAACAAAAATATTTTTTAATAATTTTTTTAAATTTTTCTAGCCATACGATTCGCACAAAATTTCACAAACGTACTTAGGTTCATATTCTACAACTACCCACCAAGTTTCGGTTCGATCGGATTTATATTGGTTGAAAACAAAATTATTACTCGGAAACCACTGGGCCGATTATGCCCATTAACGAACTTGTCCGTCGTATTGGGATGCGCCACCTACCCTGAAAATTTCAAGTCGCTAGCTCTTTTCGTTCTCAAGTTATCGTGGCAACGGCCGGACGGCCGGACGGACAGAATCAAATTTGACCTCGAATTCTTCATTGGGGAGTCGAACTTAATCGTTTGAGACCATTTTCGTCAAAAAATTTGAAAGTTACAGACATTTGGGCAAAACTATTACGCGATGTTCCCCAGAACATACGCGCAAACACTTAGTAATTTTGTGAATTGCTTCTGTGTTAGAAACAAAAGATATTTGTCAGGAGAAATCTATCGAACAATTTTGCCAAACAAATAATAACGGAAGAACATCAACGATAAAACAACTATTTCTCAACGTTTTGGAGACTATATTCCACCAAGTATGGTCAATCCCAATTGAACAATTTGCTTTGCTGTTCAATAAAATACAAGTCAACTCCTTAATTTTCTTTGTAATGAAATCAGACTCATCAGGATCTTTGTTTTACTCCAATCCATAATGTGATCTCCACGAACTTTACATACATGTTCTTTTCTTTTTGATTTCTGTTTGTCTCTATGTCTTATGTTCTAACCTTCTTACTTCTAGTGGTCTCGATGTTTCTCCTGTATACGGTTTACCACAAATACAAGGAATATACAGTTTTTGGATTTTTGTTTTTCATTAATGGATTTTGTCTTTGTTATTAAAGACCTAAGATCATTTTGTGCCTTGGAAACAGTTCTTATATTGAACTTAGAACCAACTCTCCTGATTTTTGCCGAAAGGCCACGAACATAAGGGATCACATTCAACAGATTGTGTAATGTTCTCGTTGATTATTCTGTTGTACTTGATTAATTGTTATTTTATTAGCATCTGTTCCATCTAAATTCATGATTGATGTATTTATGAATTGTCTCGAATATACATTATCTTCAAGAAATCCATTTCATTATTTCAAGAGCTCAGCGTGAAAAAGAGGTTTGTTCTAACCTCTTTTTCACGCTGAGTTGATAGTTTCAATGGAAATTCAATTATTTATTTATATATGTCCGCTTCTGGAAGACACTTGTTTCGAAATGGTTCGGATACTTAATTATCGAAACTGATTATTTTTCTCTTTTTCCAAATTGAATTTTATTGTTGGTTCCTTTAAATTTATTAAATCTAAAAATTTATTTACCATGTTGACAAATTACAAATATATTATCGTCAACATATCGCCACCAAGCTTTTGGTTTCAACAAATATGTATCTACAAATTTTTTTTCAAAGTTTTCCATGAATATATTACTCATGACAGGTGATTAAGGAGAACCCATTCCCAATCCAAAATTATTTTCTAATTTCGTTCAGATTATTCGAAGCTACTTATCTACAGAAACATTGGGGAACAAACTAACAACATCAAAACTTACTATACAATGTCATAAAGAAATCACAATGTGTGCATTCCTGTATATATCTGGGGCCTTTGACAACACAACACATGTGTCTGTTAAAGATGCACTTGAAAGGCGAGGAGTGAATAAAACCATTATAAAATGGATGTATGAGCTGTTATTGACGAAGATAGCCGAGGCACAGGTGGGCAATAAGATTTCTGTCAAAGCCACTCGTGGAACATCTCAAGGGGGAGTAACGTATCTCCTTCTTTGGAGCCTAGTGGTGGACGAGCTTCTCCACAGGCTAACGGAGCTAGGCTTAGAGTGTATAGGCTATGCCGATGACAGTTCTAATGGTCAGAGGTGAATTCAAGGGCATCCTGTGTAACTTACAACAGGAGGGCCTTAGAATTATCGAGCAGTGGTTCTTGCCAGTGGGGCTGCGCATAAACCCGAACAAGACCACATTAATTCTGTTTACTCGGAGAAGAAAACTTCCAGCTGTGAGATCCCACTTTTTGAACGGATATATTATAGATTGGAAGTCTGAAGTTAAATATCTAGGGCAAAAAGCTCGATAGTAAACTTCTGTGGAATAGGCTTGTTGAAATCACAGCTAGCAAAGCAATAAAGGCTTTAACGGCGTGCAGGAATGTATCCAGTAGGACTTGAGGCTACAACCCTAAGATACCGCGATGGATGTACGTCATGATTGTGAGACCCATACACACGTATGGGGCAGTAGTCTGGTACACAAAAACAAGCCAGAAAAGCACGAGGAAAGCTCTTGAAAAATTACAAAGACTGGCCTTTGTGTATACCCCTGGAGCTATGGGAACCTGTCCTACCAGGGCACTTGAGATTATCACAAATCTCGCACCACTTCATCTAGCGATAAAACAAATGCCCCATGAAGCCATTCTCGGAATATCTAGGAAAGAAACAGGTAATGAGAGTATCAAAAACTAAAAAGCCTGGTTCTCTCTTACCAGGTACATTCCATCAACTAATCGTCCTTGTAACGAAATGATTGAGAAAGTAAGCATCGAAAAGAACTTCACTACGATGCTCGGTTGGAAAAAAGACTGGGAAAGGAAATCCACCACCCATTAGAAGAATTGTCATTAAAGGGTACACAGGCGGTTCAAAAACTACTACAGGTGCTCACTATCGCTAGGCTCTTATCCGAGCATCTTTCTGGCAGAAGTACTTGTAATAGAAAGATGCGTGGAAATGAACCTAGAAAGAAACTATCGGAGATATGATACAGCAATCCACTCTGATAGTCAAGCTGCTATTGAAGCTATGAGATCCCATATTATTGAGTCCAAGCTAATATGGGGGTGCCGAAGAAAACTCAAAGAATTAGGCAAGAACAATAGGGTCTCCTCGGTCTGGATTCCTAGCCGTGCGGGAATTAAAGAAGATGAGGAGGTCAACACACTTGCCAAGGAAGGAGCACAAACCCCCTTGATTGGCCCAGAACCCTACTGTGGGGTTGGCAGAAACATCTACAAAAGTGAATTTTGGATAGAAGAAGAAACTGAAAAAGGTATTTTCTGGAGATTTCTCCCAGGCATGTACCACTCCAAGAAATTCCTCTGGAACTTTGATACAGTTAGATCCAAAAAATTCTTGGACCTCAGTAAGAACACGCTGCACCTCCTCACTGGTTTCCTCACAGGGCATTGCGGCCCAAAGAAGCATATGATGATATTAGGGCTAGCAAAAACTGACGAGTGCAGATTCTGTTGGGCAAAGGATAAAACTCCTGATCACCTGATAACGGAATGCCTCGCCATCTAAAACCAACACAAGGAATGCTTTGGGCAAGAAATCTGCAGGAGCGAAGAAGTAGCCTCCTTGAAGTCATCCCAGATACTAGAGTTCATCAGAACTCTGGAACTGGAAGGCGAGCTGTAGATAGTGATGACATCGACAGCTTTGACGGGGGGGCACAACAGACCTCAAGGTCGTAGTACAACGTTACCCCCTACAACAATATACAATATACTAGAATGTCAATTTGAATAAATTCATTAATTCTTGATTAATAAAACGGTTATAAATTTATCTTCAAGGAGTTCGAATGAAAGTGAAAAACAAAAACGAATTATGAAGTCATAAGTACAATTTTTATGCCATAACGTTTTGCTTGAAAATATTCAATAACGCAGTTCCTCACTTTATCCACACACTGTATATCACCACTATTCATTTGCGCCAACTGGTCGGGAATCAATCTGAATAAACTCGTGTCAGACCACTTTCAATTATAAACTAACACTTTCCGAATTCTAAGCTATAATTTCATTCACAGATAAAAGGCGTAATTCGTCTGTGAATCAATAAGCAAAAACCCCCAGGAAATACCCAACAAATGCATTCGTGATTCCAAACCAGACAGATGCATTCAGATAAATGAAAATAGCTAATTGCTAGGTAGCCTCCACTAAAATCATTACAAATTCAACGATTTTCAAAATCCATTCCTGAGTGAATCCACGGTCTGTTATCCAAGCCCATATTCAAACGCGAACCACCTGTCTGTCGTATGGATTTTTCATGATACACTCGATACACCGCGGCTGCATTATTGAGTTGTTTTTCCGATAGGAATATCAATTACTTTGGGGTGGAATTACAGCAACTGTCTACGTTATTTCCATAAACAAAGCCCTAATTGAAAACAGCGTGCGAAGCAAAATGTGCAATTGTTATTCAGTCCATTGTATTTTCAGTCCCACCAAGGCAGGTTGAGTACTTTTATGTATGCGGAGCTTCCCGAAGTCGGGAGTTTCCAATATAAATAAAAATTGGAGAAAATATGTAAATTAGGCTCGCATACTTTCCTTTCTATTTTTGATGTAATATTTTCATTGTACTCTTGTTCTTTTCCCCCCTCATAAATATGGATCTTGGCCCAAGCGCAGCGCTGGGAGACTTGGGAATAATCTTACTTTATGGGGATTTTATGGCTTTAACAAGATTAAAATTGCGCGGTTTCTGTAAAGTATTAACGTTCTTGTCGGTTATACACTCGAATTATAAATAAATAATAATTTTCACACGAACATAATACCGAATTAGCAACCGCAACTGGATCGTATGAGCAGTGGGGAAACGCTTCCGTTTTGATGGGAGTTAATGGATGAAGGCGGGGTGCGAAGAGCCAGTGGCGAAATAATCAGAAACTTTAGCGTTTCACTCCTGTTGACCCTTTAGCGATTGCTGGTACATATTTGTACCACTTGTATAAACATATGTGGATACAGGCCGCTACAAGTAATCATGGATTGTGAACAGTAATCTTTATTTTGAACTTGCTGCGCCATCTTTGAACCAAAAACCAAACAATACTTGAAAGTAGTACAAGTATGTACCAGTGTCCGTTTGAGAACCAAATTCAAGAAGTTCGTTTAGTTATTGTGATTTAATTGTTTTGAAAATTGATTGAAGTTGTATTGAAGGTAAGTATTATCAACATATCACCATGATCTATCACTTATGACTAAAAATTAATGAATGCAGACTTAGGCAAAATCTTGTGAGGAGCGCATGACTAGAAAATTTAAAAAAATATATATAAAATAATCTGTACTTAGAAACAATTCGAAACTGCATTCAATTATGAAGAAAACATGTCATCTACATTAAAAACGTGCTTCTCTTTTTCTGAAACTTGAATTATAAGTAATATTAAAACTCATATGGTAGTCATCGCTTGAACAGTTTATGTTAATCCTTCCCAAAATATGCCTTGTTATCTGTTACTTAAGTAAAGCAATTTTGCTATTGAACTCTATGCCACAATTCTTACCCTTCGTTGTGTCATTTTGATTGTCTATTAAACAAAGGACTCTTCGTTGTGTATCTAATCAAAGATACTTTTAGTTACCTAGAGTAAGAGATTGTTAGGAAATTTAGGAGGGAATTAAATAAATCCATAAATTCACTTGAAGGGGTTAATCTACGTTCAGCTTAATTTGCCTAAGATTGGGGAAAAGAACGTAGAAGAAAAACCCCTCTCTTTTCGAATATTATATCATTAAAACCTGATATTTATCGGTACATGTAAAATGGTTAACTCAATAGTATAATAGATATGTGCTGGTTCAAAATAGGTAATAATGGCAATCTGAGATTTCTGATACAGTAGGTACGTTTTTTGAATATGATCCAACACTCTCCTGTGGTAATTATACTGGCTATATTCCAGCATAATTATTCAGTAGTCACATGATTTTTTTTTACAAGATATTATCAGTAAAAGAGTATTTTTCTCTTATATAAACTCAATTAAGATAATATATGCTGTCATGGAGTACCTGCTCAGGGTTGGATAGACTGTTTCTAGTCCAAGGTAAAGCATTTAGGATTTTGATAACTTGAAATATAGGTACAGTTACAGATTTTCATTAGTTTTAATTGGATCGGATTTGTATATTTTGAATTAAAGAGGAAATAACAACACAATTTCAGATGTGTATAACTCCAAAGACGTTTGGGAATCGATCCTTACATTTCACGTGCGTCTTTATATCGGCATTCTACAACTAGTGACCATGTTTAAATTCGATCAGATATGTATTTTTTGAGTTATCGAGAAAATAATATTCCGAATGGGTATAACTCCGAAACCCGATTATGACGAACAACGAACTTATCTGTCCCATTCGGATGCGCAGCCTACCTTAAAAATTGCCATTTGTCACTATCTCTTTCCGTTCAGAAGTTATAATGGTAACGGTCACCCATCCAGCTACTGAACTCACCCGATAGTGTTCAAATTTGGAAAGCTGCATAAAATAGTATACTATCATAAATTTTTATTTACAATAATGAAAAATGGCAATACCGTTGTCAATAAATCATTAAGTCCAGAGCGTTCCTGCCAATAGGGTCTGCATAATGGCTTCGTATAATTATTATACTTACTTATACATATATTTCATAAGTCTAATAAACCCCAGAGGATTTCATTGATTTGCCGAGAAGCAAGAGCAGACGCGTTTCTGGCTTCTTGGCCTTCATCAGTACTCTGTAGATTCCCAAAAAATTTAACTAAACTGAACCGTGATAAGCCTCTCACAGCTGGCTTTAGCGGTTATACATAAAAGCCCACGCCACCTATATGAAACAAAACAAGCAATTCAGCCTCTCCCCACCAGTGAAAACAGCGTTCAAGGCCATAGGAAGATACTGTCTGAGCTCTGCGGGAGTCATTTCTCGATTAAAATCGAGCGAATGGTGGCATATGATTTCACGCTTGAAATTTTCACTGGTGGGGAAAAGCTGAATTCCTTGTTTTGTCTCATAGGTGGCGTGGGCGTTTATGTATGATCGCTCAAGGCGACTGTGAGAGGCTTAACACGGTTAAGTTTAATTGAGTTTGTTGGGAAGCTACAGAGTACTGATGAAGGCCAAGAAGCAAGAAACGGGTCTGCTCTTGCTTCTCGGCAAATCAATGAAATCCCCTCGGATTTATTTGTCTTGTGAAATATATGCATATGTATATCAATTATACGAAGCCATTACGAAGATCCTATTGGCAGGAACGCTCTGGACTTGTTAATTTTTATTTAAAAGATATAAAGGGTTTTCCAATAAGAGGTGTTATTTTGTTATTAAAAAAAATGCCATTTTTCAATATAAATGATCGGATGTTTATTTCATTATAAACAAGAAGCTATGCCGTTAATAGTGAAAAATAACATCAGGCAAATGACTACCACGACCACGCTTACAGGACCATATCCTTTCAATGAAATTTTCCATAACCAAATCGCAAAGTGGCTGCCCTATGTCCTCGATAGCCTCACGAATTCCATCTTTGAGGTCTTAAATCGACGCTGGGCTATTGGCGAAGACCTTCTCTTTCACGTGGCCCCAAAGGAAGAAGTGGCAAGGTGTTAAATCACAAGATCTCGGAGGCCAATTAATTGCGATCACCTCTTCGAGAGATAACACGGTCCGGAAACTTTTCCCGCAAAAGATCAATGGTTTCGTTGCTTCTGTGGCACGTAGCACCGTCTTGTTGAATCTAAAGGTTGTCCAGATCAATACCATCCAATTCCGGCCATAAAAAATCATTAATCATCTCTCGATAGCGCAATCCATTCACCGTAACTGTTGCTCCAGCCTCATTTTCGAAAAAGTAAGGACCATAAACCGCACCAAACAGTCACACGTTGAGGATAGAGAGGCTTTTCAACAATAACTCTTGGGTTTTTCGAGCCCCAGATGCGACAATTTTGCTTGTTGACGAAGCCACCGAGGTGGAAATGGGCCTCATCACTCAAGATGATTTTTCGATGGAATTCCGGATCATTTCAATGCATTTCAAGGACCCAATAAGCAAAGACACGACGTTGTTGATGATCGGCCGGCTTGAGTTCTTGTGTTAACTGAACTTTATAACCCTTAAGACCCAAATCTTTATGTAAAATACGGTGTAACGATGTTTGTAGAATGCCTCATTCCAAAGAACGACGAGGAATGGACAAACCTGGTTTTTATTCAACACTTTCGGCTACAGCAGCAATATTCTCGCCTGTCCTTGAGCGACGTGCACGGGTTTTATTCTTAACATAACTAACTTGTCCCAACAGCTCGAATTTTTCCACCAATTTCTTTATTGCTGTCCGACAAGGTGATTCACGACGACCCAAAAATGTTCCAGTTTTACGAACCGTCTCTGCCAAATTTTCACCATTTTTATAGTGAATTTTAATAATTTAAATGCGTTCTTGAAGCGTATATCGTTCCATTTTTGGGCGCATGTTCTAGGGGAACATCGTCCTATCATTTCGTCCAAATGTCTGTAATTTTCGAATTTCGAGCTGAAAATTGGCTAATAGACTAATTCGGACTCCCTGATCACGAATCCGGTGTCAGATTTTTGAGTGCCGTCCGGCCGGCCGGCCGGTTTTCCGGCCGTAGGCACGATAACAGGAGCACCGAAGGTCCTATCAACTTCAAACTTTCAGGGTAGGTTTCTGATCAAAATGCGACGGTTAAGTTCGTTAACGGGCAAAATCAGCCGGACGGTTTAGGAGTTATAGACATTTAAAATTTTGAGGTTATTTCCCTGATATTTCAGGAACTAAAGAAGATGTTGAATCGAAACTTGGTAGTCAGTTCGAGGATATAAACGCGCAACTTTTGGCAAAATTCTGTTATGATCGAAATGTTGGTAATTTTTAAAAAAATATTTCTTTTAATTTTTTCGAAAAAAAAATTTTTTTTTCGTGAACTATTCATCAGATTGCAACAAAAACTTGTACTAACGTCAATTGTAGTATTTTGCAACATTGTGCAAAATTTTGGCTCTATACGATTTCAATTTCTGGAGATATAAGACAAAATGTGTCAAATTTCCTGGGTCTCTCTCAGTATTTTCATCGATTATTATATAATAATCAATAATATTAAGGTATTCAACATGATACTGCTTTTTTTTCTTTACTGGTCAGTACGGGCCACAAGGAAGATGAACATGCGCCCAATAGCTCCTGTCCACAGGGCTTGAACCAATTTTTATTAATGGCGTAGTTTCTACTTGTCAAATGTCAAAAAATGACAGCTTCAAAAGTGACATCTACCGAAATAGCGGGCTATTCAAAATAACACCTCTTATTGGAAAACCCTTTATTTCATAGTTTGAGAAGGAAAACTCACGAAGAAACCATTTAATAATGAATATACGTCCCACAGTCTCCTTCAATGATTATTTAACTAAGGTAAATGTCCCAATTATCGACACAATAGCGTGTTCCTCAAAGTGTCTAATACATTTCAACTTCAAAGAATAATTTTATAAGAATGAAATATTCTGCTTCTACTTCTCTGAACCCTCTATTTTGATAAAAGTACAAAAAACGAACATATTGAAAGGGGTAAATATTATAAAAAAAATGAATGGTGTCTCAAAGCAGATGTACCCATTATCGACACCGGAAAAATATGAATTACCAATCATCGACATACATGTGCACCAAATATCGACACTTTGGGAAATCCAGATTTTGGCATCAATAATATGTTTGTATTTAAAGAAAAATTGATATATTTAGTGAAAATAACAGTTTAAGAATGTTCACAAAAATTAAAAAAACAAGAGATATATAAATTCTCTGCTTAATATGAAAAAATATTTGATGATCTTTGGTTAATCCTTAGAAATTAACGTTTTCACTTCAGATACTTCCTATAAGAGACGTTCATTCAACTTTTTAGGCTCGGTAATTCTACTTGTTTCTCCTCTGTCCTAACTCAATTTTCTTTTTTGTCATTTTCAAGGGCTCTCTCATTTGATTCACTATTTTTCGCATTTTGTATGCTTGCTTCACCAAGAACTTGGGCTTCAAAAAGATAATCTGTAATCCCCCCATTCTGACCATTCATATTTTGATGTAGCCCACAAACATTTATATCAGTGTCGGAGTAATCACGGTCATAACAATCCAGTAGTAAATCTACACCCAAATTCTCTTCCCTTTCATCCAAGAGAGACGAATTCAGGGAAAAGTTAGCGATTTCTATTCTACTCGATTCATAATTATTATTTGCGTCAGAAGTTGCTTCCGACGGGACACAGTATTTTTCATGTGTGCATTGCAGTCTTCTATAGACATTTTGTAATCATGAGATAACTGGAAACTAAATATGACCAATTATCCCCACATAAATGTGCGTATGATCGACAGTCATGAAAAAATGGATGATTAAGTCAAATAAATGGACCGCAATCGAATGTCGATCAGTACTGAGAGCAATTTTGAATATTCTATGAGCTGATTATCAAAAGATAACAAAAATAGTTTAATATTTCTCCATATAATTGATTATTTTTACTTATGGTATGAGTCTCAGCCGTCGACAGAATATTGCTCCTTTTATCGACATAGTGTTGAACGTAGTATCGACATCAAAATTTGTTGTACTTTTATCATGTAATTCGATGGAAAACAGTGTGTCGATAATTGGTACACTGAAAATTGTGGATCTTTTGGGTAGGATAACGAAACAATCGTATCCAGGAAAATGGAGTTAACGTTTCTGAAAGTTAATCAAAAATCATCCTCAGCGACTCAAATATCGACATAGATGTCGATATCTGGGACACAATATGTTTCAGAAGTACCATTTATCGACACACAAATTTCTCATAAAATATGATATACATTAAAATTTTTTTAATAGAACTGAATACAGTTAATCGTCTCAAGTTAATTATTCTTCAAAAAAATAAATTTCACCTTCATTCGTTGATACTGGGGAGACATAAATGAAGAGTGTGGACTTATCAGAATAGCAAGGAAAACAGTGCTCACTCGATGAAGACCGACAGTCGGTCAATTAACAGCTGATTTTTCACTGAGGATGCTTAAGAGAAATTAATGGTGTGAACAAATTCATTCAAGAAACTATAAACTAGATAATTGTTGAATTAAAATTTGTAAGGAAATTTTTTTCGTCTTGTTTTATGGAAAATAAACCTAAGTTGTCGATAATTGGGACACTGTCGATAATTGGGACATTTACCTTAGTATACTAGTTTTTGCATATTCTGAATCTACATTCTCTGAACAGATCTCGTGCAAATAAACGTTAAACTACCGCTGATTAGTTCTGAAAGGTAGAAGGTACGGGAAGCAGTCAAATCCGGAGAAAATTAATTCTCGAGAAGTTTTCTTGAAATAGCCCACTTAGTTTCTTCGCATTGAAGCCGAGAAGTCTTAGTTCCTCAAAAGAAACTTACTTCCTTTCACAGAATAGGACCAAATCATCTCAAACCGTAATCTATTTTCTTTGGCGCATTCATCTGGGATGATTTCAAAGAGTTGAATGCAAGACCTCTCCACGATGGGAACTATTATACGCTTATCGGTCTGGTACAAGTAACAAATAGAGGAGCGGAATGTATGGATGAAATTACGAATTTCCCCAGTGTGTAGCGGCTTCCAAAAAAGAAAAAACGCCTGAAGCCCGTCTTGTCTAGTAGCGCGGAAAGTTATGTATCCTTCGGTGCAGGGCGGTATTGGGAACTTAATTACGACACTCGCCAACTTTTCGCAATGTATTATTTTTGGCGCTCTTGTTCCTGGGAACAGAGTGCTTATCAATTTGCCCAAATGTCTGTGATTTTCGAATTTTTGGCTGAAAATGGTCTTGAACGATTTGGTTCGACTCACTGATCAAGAATCCGTGGTCGAAATCGATTCTGTCCGGCCGGCCGTCAACACGATAACTCACGAAAGGAATGAGCTGGACAGTTGAAATTTTCAGAGTAGGTTTGAGGGATAAATATCTCGGCTAAGTTCGTTATTGGGCAAAATTGGTCTAGTAGTTTCGGAGTAACAAAAACATTTTTTTAGATTACAAATTTTGAATTCAATTTTTTTCAATATGCAGTTTCACCGTAAGAATCCATTCATATTACTCTCAACTTTAACAAGCTGATACATTCGGAGATATGATTTTTGAAAATTTCAATAATACATTACAACTTTTGAATTCAAATTTTTCAAAGATGCAGTTTCATCATAAGAATCCATTGTTATCATTTCCAACTCTAACAAGCTAATACTTTTGGAGATATGATGTTTCAAAATTTCAATAATACATAAGTTCTATGTATTCACAGAATGTGAACACAGAATCTGTCTGTGTTCACTGTTCATAAATGTCAACTTTTCTAGCTATTAGAAATTGTCAATTCGTAGGTTGAAAATACTTTCTCTTGGAAAATAAGTATCTGATTTTTGAATTTGTGAATATATCCAAGACTGTTTTTAAACCGAAAATAATATTGACTGATTACATATTGAATAATTTATGTATAAATATTGGTGATGATGTTTCAGTAGATTTAGAATTGCTAGAATGAGCTAGGCAGTTGAAATTTTCAGAGTATGTTTGAGGTATAAATATCTTGGCTAAGTTCGTTTTTGGACTAAATCGGTCCAATAGTTTCGGAGTAACGAAAAAAAATATTTTTTTTACATTACAACTTTTGAATTAGATGTTTTTTAAGATTCAGTTTTATCATAATAATCCATTGTTATCGTTTTCAACTCTAACAAGCTAACACTTTCGGAGATATGATGTTTCAAAATTTCAATAAGACATCGTAAGTTCTATGTATTGCCAGAATGTGAACACATAATCTGTTTGTGTTCACTATTCATAAATGTATCCTTTTCTAGCTATTAGAGATTGTCAATTCGTAGTTTGAAAATTATTTTCTATTAGAAAACAAGAATCCGATTCTTGAATTTGTGAATATATACAAGACTGTTTTGAAAACGAACTGATTACATATTGAATAATTTATGTATAAATATTGGGGATGATGTTTCAGAAGATTTAGAATTAGATCATTTGAATTATGTATTTTATGAAAACAATAAGAAAGAAGAACATAATGGAATAATCAAAAGAAATTACTGTTCGTTGACCACTGAGGTTAATATTACCTTTTACTTTCTTAAGTAGTGAGACATGTTCCCAAATAAAGTATTTTCATAATGTTGCTAGCAAAAAAATAATGAAATGTGTACAAACCTTTTTTCATAAAGGTTGTTACTACATTATACAATTAAAAACATACTTTAGTAGTAGCATATGCGGTTTTTTATGTACCAATGACCGAAAACTGTCTATTATTTTCGGGCCTGCAAATTGCTATCCGAGGAGGAACCCAGGATAGCAAGCAGGCGAGGCAACAGACAGTTTTTCACCAAGGTGCATATTTCATTTTTTCGTCGACCTCTACATACTTTTATGAATTTCGGGCCTCTTAAATAATTTCACGATAGCAAATGACAGTTATTATCATACAGGTACACTTATGTTTATATTGAACCGTATCATGCCACATTCATAGTGACCACAGCGGACGAAAAAGTCCTTATTTCTTTTTCTGGGACGTTTGTGCTTTCATTGTCGAATGCGGAATTTTAATTTTGATTGCCGAAGATCCCGCACGGAAAATCCCGCAATGTTGATCCCGCAGAATTTCAGCGGGATCCCGCATTTGCGGGATCTAGCATTTGCGGGATCTAGCATTTGCGGGATTGGATTTCCTACTTCCAAATGGTTTGGCTACTTCATAATCGAAACATCTTAAAAAGGAAGCTGATTATTCTTCTCAATTTACAAAGTGAATTTTATTGTTGGATCTTTTGAATTTATGGAATCGAAAAATGTATCCAATTCTTCTCTGCCATGTTGCTAAATTGAAAAAACATAGATATAACAACCGACGAATGCAACGGAACTATCGAAAAATGTTCTGCCCACAGGCAACCACAGCGTTTTTACCGAATGACATATGTGCACGTATACGTACATAATAATTTCATCACCCACCAGAGCCATTAAAGCGATGAACGTTTGCTTTCAATTTATTATTCCTACGATTGCTAACCGCAGAATGCTTCCTCGTGCTCACGGTTTGCATATTTTCACCAAAACGCTAGTATCGGATTTTCAATAGGGACATATCAATTTTGCATTTGAATATGAACGCACCCTTAACGTTTTCCATGATCTGTCCACTTCAAAACGTCACTCATGGTTAATATTTTTTCTATGCTCATGTCAGTGAACGTCAAAAATCGCACTGTCGACATTCCTTGTGACGTTTTACAATAACATGCGCGTAATGAGATATCATAACATATACGTGCGTTTTGATAAGAAAACTTAAATTTCTTGGTTTAACTTAATTTCAATCAAATTTTTATCTCAGTTCGACTTTATTTTTTGGTCTATTTACATTAATTTAATCGATTGAATAACATAAACACTTTTAGCATTAGCAAGACACATTTTGGATTAAAAAGTGGGAAGGCCCTGTGGACAGGAGCTTTGGCGCTCTTGTTCAAACTTTGACAAATCATAACTCGGAAAGTATTGGTTTTTCAGAGTTGGGAATGATATCAATGGACTCTTATTTAATTTATTTTATTTTATGATGTAGTTCTATCATAAGAATCCATTGATATAATTCTCAACACTGAGAAACCACTTTTGGGGATATGATTTATCAAAGTTTGAACAAAAGCGGCAAAGCTCCTGTCCACAGGACTTTCCCACATTTTTTCCTAAATAGACGCCACGTTTTCCAGCCAGGACGGAAGAAAGTCCCGCATAGAACCGCCCTTTGTCACTCCGACCGTACATCCCATTTTCACGAACGAAGGGGAAAAAAATCTTCAAAAAAAAGCCTTTTTCGAAAAAAGTTTCCTTGATCTGCCTTGGTGGTCGGTCCTTATGTCAAGATTTTTTTTTAGTTTTATTAATGAAAACATATAGAACTGAGAATAATTATTGAAATTTCGAAACATCATATCTCCGAAAGTATTAGACTGTTGAGTTGAGAATGACATCAATGGATTCTTATGATGAAACTACATCTTAAAAAAATAAATTTGAAATGTGAGATGTAGAAAAAAATTTTCTGTTACTCCGAAACCACCAAGCCGATTTTACCCACTAACGAATTTAACCGAGATATTTATCTCCTAAACCTACTAATGTCTAGCTCATTCCATTCGAGAGTTATCGTGTTAACGGCTGGACGAACAGACAGAATCAATTTCAACCATGGAGTCTTGATCAGTGAGTCGAATCAAATCGTTTAAGACCATTTTCAGCCAAAAATTAGTAAATTACAGACGTTTGGGCAAATTGATAAGCACTCTGTTCCGAGGAAGAAGAGCGCCAAAAAGTGATGATAATAATCGATTTTTTTCTTATATCAAAGACCAAGATTAATAATGATTCAAAAAAAGGTTCCTCAATTTTCATAACAAGTGGTAAAAAAAATTGTTATTTGACAAATGCGTTTTCAAGCAATAACACATTTTTTTTAAGAAATTGTTTTTTTTTTAAATCATAATTATCATCAAGGGTTATGTTATCAAAAAAAAAAATTTAATTATCTCATAAACCACGCATTTATTTATAACAATTTTTTAAACAATGGAAGATGAAAATTATTAAAAAGAATTTTTAAGTAGCCTCTGATCATAAGAAAACGGATCAATAGTAATATTATAAAAAAAAAGTTTATTTCAATGTTTAATGAAGCTTTATAGTTTTTCACTCTAATGAATTGTTAGTAACAAAAACGGAAATTAACAATTTTTTTTATTTTCCCAACAGGAATCTATTGTAAGACCCCAAAGTAATAGTTTAACAATTATCGAACTTAAAATGTTGATGTTTGCGCTTCAAAAAATTGTTAATGAAGTAATGGATAACTAATTGAAAAATCGCGATAGAAATTTTTGGACCTAGGATTATTGTTCATTGATTTATCCTACAGGCGCTTGAATTTCTTCAATTTTTTATAAGTTTCAATAATATTTATTCATTAAATGTCCGAAGGGGGCAAGGCTTGCGCAAGCCACAGTATCCGTTTTCGGGCGTATTTTCAACCCTCAGGGAAAATTATAAATATTAGTCCTAAAGTTTTAGGGGTTTTCCTCCTCTTTTTGAATCTTTTTTCAAATTTGAATTATCTCAAACAGTTTTCGAGATATCGTCTAAAAACCAAACCCCCTTTTTATTTTTGACTATTGCAATTTTTGCGATATTTTTGCCAAAAACCATACATATGCCATTCCGAATCGAATGACCTCAATCATAATTTTCGGAGAATACGCAAAAATTTTTACCTAAAAAGCACTTGTTGACTAGACTATTAATATGATTTCCCATTACTTCTATCGGTTATTCATCCTAATGTGATGATAAAGATCTCAGTTCCATAATCTATCAAACAGTAGAAAATTCCAAAGACTCTCCAAGGATATAACTTGGAAAGAAAATTTAGCTGAACCTCCCCTGCTTCTAGTCACATTATCTCTCTCGCCTGTTTAGTTTCGTAGAATGATAGACCCTTAATGCGTCCGTTAAGAACAAGTTCGGGGATTTAACATGTTTTTAAAGCGGCAAGTGGACTGTCTAAAGAAATGGACGAAAGATAAGACCTCAACGTTCGTACCGGAGATTGTAGATTTCAGAATTGAAGAGCGAAGGACCTTATTGAATCATGAATGTTTAAAGCAGACGCAAGAGGAAAGTATCAACCCATCTATAGTGGCATAGATATTTCCTGTTTTCAGAACTGATGTTAAAGAACAACCACTCGAAGTTGAATTAGAATTTTCAGAGTTATTTAAACTTCGAAATATAATTTATTATGAATCCGAAGCATTGCATTCATTAATAATTTTATATTTCATGCATGACATTTTGATATCGGAGTATGGTTACATTATATTTCATTTTATTATACTATTATATTATATTATATTATATTATATTATATTATATTATATTATATCATATTATATTATATTATATTATATTATATTATATTATTATTATTATTATTATACTGATCCTCCTGGGTCTTCCACAAGGAGACCCCTCATAAGCTCTAAGAGCTTGCCCTGAGTTAGGAGAACCAGTTGTGTTCTGTGTAGGCTTTTTTACTGTGTCCTTACGCCACCTTAGGCACAGCACTGTTAATTTTTGACCCAACAGCGAATGGTGGCGATTACCGTGACTAGAAAATTTCTTTCCTAGCCTCGGAATTGAACTTGGGGCTTCCGCTCCCAAGTCAATTACTCTACCACTGAGCCAATCGCACTGGCACTGACAATTATATTATATTATATTGTATGATATTATGTAGAACTATTGATCTTTGTAAGCCTGTTTTAATCGTTACAAAGACGAAGAGAGTCATTAAAGAATTTGTATCAAAAATTACACTTTGTTGTTTTGATGAGGATTTTGTTTTATACTTTCCTAGATCGTTAGAAACTTTTGAAATCATGGAATCTTGTTTTAAACATTATGATATTCCAGTTTTCAAGGTGTTTGCAAAGAGTTTTTTTTAAATTACCTCTTTTTTGTTTTGATGATGATTTTGTTTTATACTTTCCTGGATCTATAGAAAGTTGTGCAATCATGAAATCTAGTTTCGAACATTGTTAAATTCCAGTTTTCAAGATGTCTGCAAAGGATATTGAGTCTGTCAAATCCATAGTGACTAATCACGTAACTTTCAGGGATGCAACAAATCGAGTGTGGAAAAATCACCCTTTTAACCGCGTGACCCGTCTTCCCTGTTCACATTTTAAGTATACTGCGAAAAGGGGTGAATTTAGTTATGATGGTTTTCATTTCAAAACAAGTTCAACTCTAAAATAGAATTGACTTGACAGAACGGTTTCCCAAAATTACTTTGGGTTCCCTTTCGTATGCGACACAGATGAATGTACTTAAAACTTAAACTTAACTTAAAACTTAAAACAGTCAACGTTTCGTCCAACCCTTGTCATATTATATTCACAACAACCTAAACTCAGATCCCCGGCATAGAGAATAATTCTTCGAAACGAGTACTTACGTTGTGATACCACCTATAATTATTCGCACCGGGTTTCGCCTGTCCCTCACATTTCAGCCTGACCTCCTCTCCCTCTCTCGCAGGCAGAGATAGCTCGGAATCCAATTGCACCTTTACTTTCGGCGGGTCTGAAACAATATCGTAAAAACTTAATTAGCTCAGTTAGACGAATTTTAGTCGAACCTTCAGCCAGAGATGTTTTTGGTGGTTAACAAGGTGATTGAATGAAGCCTACAATCCACAAGTGCTCCCTTCTATCCAGCACCGAGCTCATTTATTTTTGTTATGGTGATGGAGAAAGGGGGCGCCTGTATTAGGTTGCGAAAACTAGATTGCCAACCACTCTGCATATTCGATTGAATCAGCTTTAAATAGGTCTCTTGCATGAATTTTTTATTATTGGAATCGATTTCTACATCCATGAGAATACTGAAAAAGCTAAAACGCCGTCAAAAATTTCCATTTCCAACGAGAAAACGATCATTCGAATTTGGTTGCACATAATACCTGTTCAAACCATCGAAACTTGGCGCCAGTCAGTGACGTAACCCGTCATATCTCTCTCTCTTCTCGTGTCCGTTTCACTCTTTATTCCAGTGTAACACAGCTCCCTATAAAGGGCTCGCAGTCAGTATTAGCTGCAGCAAGCAGATGGTAAATTTTGATTACGTCATCCGTCATAGCAACGTCATTGAAAATTGCTTCTTGATTTACCGGTTTTCAATACCGAAATATTCAAATTTTATAAATTATGAAAGTTTATGGCTATGATATTTTGTGTAATCATGATTTTGACTTATTATCCGTGTGTGCCGATCCATCTATCTTCAAATCGACCGATAAGATGGCCTGAAAGATCTCCGGATTCAACACCGCTAGATGTGACGTGAACTAGTCCACCGAGCTGAAAGATGTGTAGAAGCAGATGGTCAACATTTCGAACATATGCTTCAGTTATTATAGGTATTTTTTGCCCTCTTTTTTAAATTCTTGGTTTCTTTTAATATTCATTCTTTGTTTAAGGTTCGGTAAAATACATAGTTGATATGAACTTGAAGAAGGTTTTTTTTATTGATCTCGATTATTCAAGTCAAAATCAAGATTACACAAAATATCGTAGCCTACTGCAATTCTTTCAATTTGATATATCAATTAACTTTTTCTCCATCAAATCAAATGTAAAATACAAAGTGTGCTACGTCGTTGGAAAGTTGATTTTGAGTAGAATTACAAAATTGCAAAAAATATATAGGGTGCTACTTAAGATAAAAAAGTCAGAGTCACTTCCGGTCAAACCGAAAGTGACTTTCAATTTTTGTTTTTCTCAGTTGAAGTTTCCTTGAACGAGTTGAAAATCATCAAATTTTCAAATTTTTATCCTTTGAAATGGCGGAGATAATCCATTGGAACATGTATACTGGGACGCCCGGTATATAGGAAAACCGGAAGAAATTTTCGAATAAGAATTAATGAACACAATCACAATTACCGAAACAACAAAATTAATTATAATTATTCGAATCATTTATAAGGAGAAGGGAATAAGTTAAACTCAGATTTTGAAATTAAACACAATTTGAATGAAGGTGAGCAACGAAATTATTGGGAAATGGTGGAAATGAACAGAGAAAAAAATACAGGTAATTAAGTTAATGCACAATTAGGTCTCAATTTCTTTCCGATACTCAATCTATTTAAATAGATATATAGAAATAAATTTATATAAGCGGTAGAGATTAATCAAATGTTTACAAAGTAATGGGTTTTCCAATAAGAGGTGTTATTTTGATATTCAAAGAAAAATGGCATTTTTCAATATAAATGATCGGTTGTTTATTTCATTATAAAGAAGAAGCTATGCTGTTAATAGTGGAAAATAACATCAGGCAAATGACCACCACGACCACGCTCACAGGGCCATATCCTTTTAATGAAATTTTCCATAACCAAATCGCAAAGTGGCTGCCCTATGTCCTCGATAGCCTCACGAATTCCATCTTTGAGGTCTTGAATCGACGCTGGGCTATTGACGTAGACCTTCTCTTTCACGTGGCCCCAAAGGAAGAAGTCGCAAGGTGTTAAATCACAAGATCTCGGTGGCCAATTGTGATCACCTCTTCGAGAGATAACACGGTCTGGAAACTTTTCCCGCAAAAGATCAATGGTTTCGTTGCTTGTGTGGCACGTAGCGCCGTCTTGTTGAAAGTAAACGTTGTCCATATCAATGCCATCCAATTCCGGCCATAAAAAATCATTAATCATCTCTCGTTAGCGTAATCCATTCACCGTAACTGTTGCTCCAGCCTCATTTTCGTAAAAGTAAGGTCCAATGACTCCGCCGGACCATAAACCGCACCAAACAGTCACACGTTGAGGAGAGAGAGGCTTTTCAACAATAACTGTTGGGTTTTCCGAGCCCCAGATGCGACAATTTTGCTTGTTGACGAAGCCACCGAGGTGGAAATGGGCCTCATCACTCAAGATGATTTTTCGAGGGAATTCCGGATCATTTTCATGCATTTCAACGACCCAATTAGCAAATACACGACGTTGTTGATGATCGGCCGGCTTGAGTTCTTGAACTTTATGAGCCTTAAGACCCAAATCTTTATGCAAAATACGGTGTAATGACGTTTGTGGAATGACTAATTCCAAAGAAGGACGAGGAGTGGACAGACCTGGGTTTTCTTCAACACTTTCGTCTACAGCAGCAACGAAACCGTCTCTGCCAAATTTTCACCATTTTTATAGTGAATTTTAATAATTTCAATGCGTTCTTGAAGCGTGTACCGTTCCATTTTTATTAATGGCGTAGTTTCTACTTGTCAAATGTCAAAAAATGACAGCTTCAAAAGTGACAGCTACCGAAATAGCGGGCTATTCAAAATAACACCTCTTATTGGAAAACCCTTTCAGTGTAATTTTAAGTAACTAGTTTTAAATAAGCCGAAAGAAGAATAAAGCGAAGAATAAGGATGAAGATGAAGAAAAGAAAGACTTATTGTTCAGGTGGGACTGTGAGGTATATAGAGATCTATTACTAGTTAAGAATTTAATATGATCGCAGTGTCGACGAAACACAATATTTAGTAAATTAGTGTAAATGGTATATTATTTTGAATAATTTGAATGATATTCCGTGAATTCATGTAAACTTGCGAAAGCCTTAAATGAGATAGTTATCAAATGAAGTATTATGGAAATGATAGTCTCTAAACCTCTTTGTTTGACTCAAACCAAAATTCGTAGTAAAATCCCACCTGCTAAATTTAATCAGACCAATTGTTCGAAATCACTGTCCAAACACACCGATAATGGAGGCGTAGCCAGTTCCATACCGATTTCCACTTCCCGTCGTGATTAATTACCCAAAATACATTCGGAAACATTCGTAATATGCAAGAACAATTAGTTGCATAAATATCTAGGCGCCCGTCTCGCCGAGGAGTGCACATAACAACCGAAACGTAGCATGGCAAACACACGACCCTATCTTGGAGTTCCTTTTGCAGAAGTTTCACCAACTTGGAATAATTGAGTAGAGTGTACCCGAATGCGAAGCACATGCCTGTTAAATGGCGAGACACCCACGAGTTCGCCTTAATACATTCGTAATCTTATGTATTCGATATACTGCAAAAGCAGACCATGTAAAATATTTCCCAAATACACTGCTCAACAATTGATAGGGATCACTTACTTTTTCTAAATTTATTTCTGAATTATTCGCTCCAAGATTATAAATTTAGTCAGATATAAGAGTATTTTCAGTTGATAATATGGTTCACTTTAGAAAAGAATGAAAAAATGGAAAGTTGGAGAGAAAAAAAGACTTTATTAGGAACACTCAAAATTCTGTGTTTGAATAACATAAAAATGAAATTCTCCCCAAGGCAGCCGCAAACGGAACAATTATGGGTTTAATAATCATATCGTGATATCTCTGGCTGGTCATTGTGGTGTTCTGCAGAACAACCAACTATGTGCGTTGGTTCAAACAAATGCCTCCCCATACACATATAGAACCTCCGCCAAAAGCTGTTGTGGGTACCATAAACTGTTCTGCATACCTTCGACCTCTTTCCCTCCAAGCAAGAATACGTCCATCGGAGTTGACCAAACGAAATCTAGACTCATCCGTAAATAAACATCGGCTCCAATCTTCAACTGTCCAATTGCGGTGCTCCTCAGCCCATTGCCGTCGATGAACCCGGTGTTCCCTATTCAAACGGGGATGTTGTACCCTCCTACGTGCTCTCAAACCACGAACATGTAGTCGTCGTCTTACAGTCTGGTTCGAAATTAGAACTCCTGTTGCAACTCTCAGTGATCTATTGAGCCGCGACGCCGGGTAAGTGGGATTTCTCCTAGCATTGAGGACCAAAAGACGATCTTGGGCAGCTGTTTTACTGCGCTGCCGACCTCCCCCATGAACATAAGCTACTGAGTCGTTTTGGATGAACCTATTCCAAGCCCGACTCACGACACTTTGCGAAACATTCAACCGCCGGACACTTCTCGCTGGGACAAACCTTCCTGTATCCACCGTATGATTTGGTCCAGTTGCACAGGAGCCAAACGTCTTCTCGGCATGACTGATAAGCTAATATTGTTCTCATTTCTTCAATTATTGTCACCTTATGTGTTTGAACGAGAGAAAAAAACAGATTTAATAACAAATACCACATTGCTTTTCACTCCACATGTAACAACCTACAGATAATAATCGATTTTGTGAACAAGAGCCGATGAAGTGAGGAAAAATTTGATATAATCAACTCAAAACATCTTAATTTTTCCTTAGAGAACATATAATGTACAGATATTCACGAGATAACTTGAAAAAAATACAAATGAAGAGAAGTTCATAAGTGATCCCTAGCAATTGTTGATCAGTGTATTACACTGGGAACACGATTTCTGTGGACGTCGATTTTTGAGCCGTTTGATGGAAATACAGCGTGCCAAAAAAGTAACGTAACTCGTCAATAATTCCTGTACGAAGAATTATTACGAAAAATCCTCGCATCCGTCGATTTTTAATTTCAAAAGCAATTTATCCTGTGCTTTTTTGAATTTGATAATTCTCACCCCACTACTCTATTTTTTAAAATTGGAATATACGGATTGTGATACATCAAATGAGAGGTAATTTGATTACCTATGAACTTATGAAGCTAAAAGTAGAATTGGTTCTGCCGTTTTTGGCGCTCTTGTTCCTCGGAACAAAGTGCTTATCAATTCGCCCAAATTTCTGTAATTTTCGAATTTTTGACTGAAAATGAAAATTATTTGGTTCGACTCACTGATCAAGAATCCAAGAATCCGTGGTCGAAATCGATTCTGTCCGGCCGGCCGTGCGTCCATTAACACGATAACTCTCGATCGAAAGGAGTAAAAGTATTGACATTTGCAGGGTAGGTTTGAGGCGTAAATATCTCGGACGAGTTCTTTAACGGGCGAAATCCACCAAGCGGTTTCGGAGTTATGGCCGTTTTTAATAAAAACTTTTTTTATTAATATTTCCAAAACTGATCATTCGATTTTTTTGAAATTTAGCACCCAATTGCAGACTAATAACCTTCACACGCATGCTAAGTTTTGTATTGATCGGATTGTCGTAAAGTGCAAAAAAAATATTTATTTTTAAATTTTATTTCTACAATAACCCTCCAACAGAATAAGCTAGGCAGTTGAAATTTTTTGAGTAGGTTTGAGAAATACATATCTCGGTTGAGTTCGTTATTGGGCAGAATAGGCCGGATGGTTTCAGAGTAACGAAAAAATAAAATTTTTTACCTAACAAATTTCAAATTCATTTTTTTTTAATGCAGGTTCACCTTAAAAATCTATTGATATCATTTTCAACTCTAAAAAGCTAATACTTTCGGAGATATGGTTTTTCGAAATTTGAATAATGAATCGTACTTCCATGTTTTCACAGAATGCTATAATTATTCTATCTATGAATTATTATATGATCTGTGTTCATACTCGTACATGTCATTCTGTTCTATAAGGGAGAGTCAAATTCATTTCAGCTATTTTAATTTGATTTCTTCCATGGTGCAGTTCTCATTCTCAGATTGCTCATTTAGTCTTGATAAATAAACTATTATTTGAATTGAATTCTCTTTATGATGCAGTTCTATCATAAGAATACATTGATATCAGTTCCAACTCTGAGAGAACAATACTTTCGGAGATATGATGTCAAAGTTTGAACAAGAGCGCCAAAGCTCCTGTCCACAGGTCTTCAACCAATTGTTGTATTAAAAATTAGGAAATAATTTACTATTTGTGATTTGGAGAGTACTGCAATCATACCATTATTCTTTTACTAATTATTAATAAGGGAAATCCATGAATCCGTGAATTTGTAATTTCGAAAGCAGCTATCCCTATGCTTTTTTGAATTTGAACTATCTCACCCTCTACTGTTTTTTTCAAATAGGAATATATGGATTGATATATCTAATGAAGGTCGTTTCGATTGCACATTGTGCGGTGTGAGTGAAAAAAGAATTTGTTAAGCTATTTGTTCATTACAAAATTAACAATTTGTGATTGGTGTCAGGTTCTTATTCTTGAAATAATAAATATCCTCCCGCCCGCCAATTTCTATTTCCCGAAGTTTGAGAAATGCATGCAGTTTTGAAGTTGGGGTTTATACCCTTTACCCTCAACAATTTTTTTTCTATTGGAAAAATATTGCTTGTGATATATCGCATTAAAGGTCATTCGATGACCAATTCAGTATGCGAACAAAAATTAAATTTCACCTTAAAATTCTTGCAATAAAAATGTTACGATAAAAAAAAATGTATACACAAATTTAAAACAGCTGCGAATTAATGTATTAGATCACAAATAAAACACTTAACAGATTAGGATGGTGTTGTCGCTTCCACACACATGAAGGTGTTCTCGGAACAAAGTGAGGAGGTCAAGAAAAAATTTAGTTTTTGTTGAAGAAATACTCTTTCGTCAATCTAGCAGATCAACTAAAGATGACAAAATGTATGTTATATTCAACTACGACATGTGGCGATAAGGCCCTCGATATATTACATTACACAAGAATTATCTGATGACGATTTCGACCGACGAGCGCAGTTTTGTGAAGTAATCCAGGAGAGATGCAATGAGGATGATACCTTTTCATCGAGAATTCTTCTTTACGGATGAAGGTACGTTTTACTTGAATTGGTCTATCCATCGTCATAATTGTCGCTTCTAGTCAACAGCAAATCCTCAATGGGCGCAGAAAGTTCACACCCAACATCCCGAAAAATTAAACGTGCGTTTGGGCACAATTGTCCATCATATTATTGGACCTTTTTTTATGGAAGTAAATTTGACAAGTGACTCTTATCTAGAGTTACTGAGGAATCAAATATTACCTGCAGTCATTGATCTCTTTCCCGGTGTCGACAAGTAGCTGACAATATTTGGTTCCAACAAGATGGTGCGCATCCGCATTATGGAATTGAAGAGAGGAGGTATCTTTATGGTACATTTCCTGAGAAATGGTAGGAAAAGATCACTTGAATGGCCACCCCGATCTCCAGATTTGAACCCGTTCGGCTATTTTCTGTGGGGCAATTTGAAGAGAACTGTTTACCAAAATCGGCCAGGTGATTTGGAAGACCTGCGACTTAAAATTTACAGAGAAGTCGGAAGAATAGCTGTTGCTGCGTTGAATAATTCATTGAGGAGTTTTGAAGAACGGCTTGCACATTGTCAAGCAGTCAACGGTGCTCAATTCGAACATTTAATACATTAAAATTATTTTCCATCCTTGAATACGAAACTCGTCGATTTCAAAAAGCGAGAAACCATCCCCAATCGATTATTTTCCAATGTTTTAATGAAAAATATTATTTCTCCGAAAGTATTGGTTTCTCAGAGTTGGGAATTATATCAATGGATTCTTATGATGGAACTGCATCATGAAAGAAATTACATTTAAAAAAAGCGTCGTTTACAAAAAATACTTATAAATTTATCATTTAATAAAAAGAGCAATCTGCAATGCTTCAATGCTTCGAAAATGTTCATTAAATTTATTTATCAAGATTAAATGAGCAATCTGCAATAATTCAACCTGGTGGAATGGGTTGTTGCAAGTTACACTCGTTGCATAGTTTTCACAACTCGAAATATCTAAAAAAAATATCATAGAAATATCTAGAGCAAGGCTGGAGACAATCATAGCAGATTTTCCATTTATTCCTGATATTTGAGTAGGTAGAGGATGACGAACAAATTATTTTAATAGTTCAAAATATATTCATAAAATACTATCCTCTTTTCATAATTTAAAATTTAATAGTTCATACCCCTTACGCATTATTTTCTGTAATATGGGCCTTATTTCAAGAAGAAATATTTGATACACAAATGTCGATCCATGTTTCAGCATTTTTCTGCTAGCAACATTATGAAAATACTGTATATAGGAACATGTCTCACAACTTAAGGAAGTAAAAGGTAATATTAACCTCAGTGGTCAACGAACAGTTGACGATTCCATTATGTTCTTCTTTCCTATTGCCTTCATAAACTACATCGTTAAAATGATCCAAATCTAAATCTTCTTGAACATCATCCCCAATATTTATAAATAAATTATTCAATATTTAATCAGTCATAATGATTTTTGGTTTCAAAACAGTCTTGTATATATTCGCAAATTCAAGAATCGTACACTTGTCTTGCAACAGACATTTATGACATTTATGAACAGTGAACACAGACGGATTCTTTGTTCACATTCTGTGAATACATAGAACTACGATGTATTATTGAAATTTTGAAACATCATATCTCCGAAAGTATTTGCTTGTTAGAGTTGAAAATGATATCGATGGATTCTTATGATAAAACTGCATCTTAAAAAAAATTATTTCGGAATTTGTAATGTAAAATAATTTTTTATTTCATTGCTCCGAAACCATCATACCGATTCTGCCCAATACTTAACCGAACTTAACCGAGATATTTATCCCCTAAACCTACTCTGAATATTTCAACTGCCTCGCTCATTCCGTTCGAGAGTTATCGTGTTAACGGAGGGCCGGCCGGACCTGGTGGACGGACCTGCCGGACGGACCGGCCGGACAGATTCGATTTTGACCACGTATTCTTGATCAGAGAGTCGAATCAAATCGTTCAAGACCATTTTCATCAAAAAATTCGAAAATTACAGACATTTGGGCAAATTGATATGCACTCTGTTCCGAGGAACAAGAGCGCCAAAAAGAGCAAAATCAATTTTCCTTTCATTTACTCCGTTGAGTAGATAATCAAATTACTTTTCATTTGATGTATCACAAACCATATATTCCCATTCGAAAAAATAAAGTAGAGGGGTGAGAAATATCAAATTCAAAAAAGCACAGGATAAATTGATTTTGGAATTAAGAATCGAGGGGTGTGAGGATTTTCCTAAATAATTCTTCGTACAAGAATTACGTTACTTTTTTGGCACGCTGTATACATAGACAGAAAATAGAATCGGTAAGGGTACTTCGATTAGAAAAGTGTGAATTTTCCAGCAATATATGTACCATCCCAAGATACAATGATCATAAAATCAAAAACACAAAGAGAGAAGTTTAAATCATGGCCGAATCCTTTTTTTTTTCTTTCATAACCGACTACATAGTTTCCATTACTAACAAAGTTTTTTATTATGTTACATGAAACTCCATTCTCAACTTCCGGCTACGAGTTACGGATGGGATAATTTGACTGGCTAACTTTTAATTAGTTGAATATCTTTCTTCGGATTTAACTACTCCGAGATAAAAGGAAATTTTTCTCACAGAACGAGGATAATTAATGAATTTATCTGTTCATCAGGATGGTTCCGCTGTAATGCAGCGTCCTACATTCATTTGAGGATTAATGAACCAGTCGGGAAGCAAGTGGAAATTTACTGCTGACCGAGGCATTATTCCGTTTTTGGCGCTCTTGTTCCTCGGTACAGAGTGCTTATCAAATTGCCCAAATGTCTGTAATTTTCAAATTTTTGGCTGAAAATGGACTTAAACGCTTTGGTTCGACTCACTGATCAAGAATCCATGGTCAAAATTGATTCTGTCAGGCCGTCCGGCTGTCCGTCCATCCGGCCGTCCGGCCGTTAATACGATAACTCTCGACCGAAAGGAGTTAGAGGGTTGAAATTTCCAGGGTAGGTTTGCAGCGTAAATGTCTCGGACGAGTTCGTTAACGGGCGAAATCCACCGAGCGGTTTCAGAGTTATGGCCCTTTTTAGTAAACATATTTTTTATGAATATTTCAGAAACCGATAACTCAATCTATCTGGAGCCTCAAATTGAAGAATAATGACCTCTATGAGCATGCGAAGTTTTGTAGTGATCGGATTGCCGTAAGGTGTCAAAACAAAAATGTTTTAAATTTGTTTATTTCTTTTCTACAATAACTCTTGAACAGAATGAGCTAGACAGTTGAAATTTTCAGAGTAGGTTTGAGAGTTAAATATCTCGGTTAAATTCGTTCCTAGGTAAAATTGGCTTGATGGTTTCGGAGACACGAAAAAAAATTTTTTTTTACATCACAAATTTCAAATTCAATTTTTTTTTAAGATGCAGTTTCACCATAAAAATCCATTGATATCATTTTCAACTCTAACAAGGTAATACTTGCGGAGGTATGATTTTTCGAAATTTCAATAATGAATCCTACTTCTATGTTTTCACAATATGCTTTACTTAATTATTGTATCTATGAATTATTATATGATCTGTGTTCTTACATGTGATCTTATTTTCCGATGAGAGATAAATGTCAAAATTATTTCTGGTTCGTTATTCTTGATATAAAATACTCCTCTTGTTCTATAAAACAAAGTATGATTGAATGCAAAACGACCAATGAAATAACCTCAGGTATCGTAGAATTATGAGGATGATATGATTATATACTTTTAAGGTGATAATGATTATTATGCCCGTGGATAATCCATAATATGGATTATTCCATCATCATATTATGATGATGGAAATATATTCTTTGGTAAAATACATCATCAAATTGGGTTCAGAATATCTCCAGTAAAAACAAAACTGCAATTGTCTAAGTTAAAATTGATATAATATAATTTTCAGAGTAGATTTTAGGAATGAATATCTCGGATAAGTTCGTTATTGGGGAGAATCGGTCTGTTTGAATTCAATTTCTTTCATGATACAGTTCTATCGTAAGAATCCATTTATATAATTCCCAGAGATCAATAATTTCGGAGATAATATGATTTGTCAAAGTTTGAACCAATTTTATTATTTTCAGATACTAAACCGTGGTTATCAGAGAAGAAATCTTCTAGCCATCCCTATTTTCACAAATGACGTTCCGAAGTATGTAAAGTGCCATAATCGAATAAACTAATCCGTCCTCCGCCTTACACCATCCAGAGAATTTCTTCCAAACTTCCACCAGAGGGCAACTCATGTCGCTTCGTAAAAATTATGGCAAATAAAATGAAATGAGAAAAAACTAAAATAAAATAAGAATATTGAAGAAATAGAATAAAATAAGAAATATGAATAAGAACTAAAATGGCTCGCTCCCACCTTTTTCGCGCACGTGAACAACATTCCGTCAAAATGTCTGTATTTTTCAAATTTTTTACGAAAATCCGAGGTCAAATTCAATTCTGTCCTTCCGGTCCGGCCGGCCGTTAGCACGATAACTCTCGAATGGAAGTTGAAATATACAGGGTAGTTTTGTAGAGTAATTATCTCCGACAAGTTCGTTAAAGGGGAAAACCCACCAAGCCGTTTCGGAGTTATGACCATTTTCAGTTAAAACATTTTTCTAGAATATTTCCGAAACCGATTACTTGATCTATCTGAAATTTAGCAGACAATTGTAGAATCATGACCTTTATAGGTCTGCGATGTTTTGTATTGATCCGGATGACTATAAACAAAAAAAAATGTGGGAAAGCCCTGTGGACAGGAGCTCTTGTTCAAACTTTGACAATTCATTTCCGAAATTATTGGTCTCTCAGAGTTAGGAATGATATCAATGGATTCTTATAATAGAATCGCATCATAAAAGAAACTAAATTACAATCGACTAACGAACTTATTCGAGATATTCATTCCTCAAATATCCTCTAAAAAATATATTATATCAATTGAATCTTAGCCACTGAAGATATTCTGAATTTGATAAACTTACCAAATTATATATTTCCATCATCATATGGATTATCCAAGGTCATATAGGGTAGGAGTGATTATAATATCATATAATTGGTCATTTTGCATTCAATTATACTTTTTTTGTTAGAACAATTTGACATGTCTGTCATAGGTAGATAAGATTTATATGAACAGTGAACACAGATAGAACACAGACAGATAGAATTCGCATTTTGTGATAACAAAGAAGTACGATGTATTATTGAAATTTTGAAAAATCATATCTCCGAAAGTATTAACTTGTTTGACTAGAAAATGATATCAATGGATTCTTATGATGAAACTGCATCTTAAAAAATATTGAATTTGAAATTACTAATGTGTTTTTTGTCGTTACTCCGAAACCATCAAGCCGATTTTGCCCAATAACAAACTTAGCTGAGATATTTATCTCCCAAACCTACTCTAAAAATTTCAACTGTCTAGCTCATTCCGTTCGAGAGTTATCGTGTTAACGTGTTAAAGATGAAGCGCTTCGTCTTTGAAGATGGAAACTTTGTTTCCGACAATGTTTAGCACTTTGCTACAGGGTGTTACCAGAGATCACCGAAGAAATTGAAGAATTGAAATGAAGTCGTCCCGAAATCCTCAATCACCTCAAACGTAAATAGTTTACAGTCCAAAATGCAACGTAACAATACTTTGTTATGGTATGAAATTATTATTTTTGATATGTTGGAATGTTTTCAAACGAGTTCAGAGTATCAATTCAATTATAATTACACATCCTATCAGAGATTTTTCAATTTTATATCAAACTAGCTGCCCGCCCCTGCTTCGCGCGGTTGAAATTTTGATACTAAATATACTACAGAATTTCTTTATATACAACGTTCACAGCATTTTTGTCGTTAGACAATACAAACATGTTTTCTTTAGAGGTTACCCTTGAAAGAGCGACAGATAATTGGCCATGTGAAAAACACTCAACGCTCAAATATATAAGCCTGTAGCGTTGAAAGATGGACCCTCCGATTTATTAATGGATTGCAAAATATGTCTTTACCGGAAATTGTAGGCGTTTAAATTGTATGAGTAAATCCGATGGTATCACAGGAATTCGGGGAATCACTACATCTACCCTGGCTGAGGCGAGCCTCACGCTCTACAGATGATTATCTGGCTCCCTGTATTCGATTTCTATCCCTATCCTGGCTGTGCCGGCCCCCCGGTCGGCACCACCGCAACCGCTATGTCCCTGCATTTTAAATCTGCAATATCTTCGAAAATATTCATTTAAATTACATGCTGTGAAGGGCCATATTGATCAATATTAAAGCACAATGCATTTAAGGTACCTAATTGGATAAGGATCAATGCTGTATTGCTTAAAATCGCTTCGTAATAAAGCCATTATTTCTCGTAGAATATAAAGGATAACAAATGGTTATTGATGGTTATCCTTAAGAGATAGACATATACCATCGCGGACTTTTTCGTAGACCTTTTTAAGGTGTACCTTACTGTACTACATTATTTTGATCTATCTTGTAGGGTTCAGCCAACGTTTGCACTGTAAGCGCAAAAAAATGTGTTTATTTACGACATCACACTAGAAACCTCTAAAATTATCAGTGTTTCTCTAATATATTATGCATGTATTATACATATAAACCTTCCTATTGAATCACTCTATATATTAAAAAAACGGCATCACGTAGGTTTAAAGATATAAGCATCCATAGGAACAGACAGACAGCGGTAAGTGACTTTGTTTTATACTATGTAATGATTATTCAAGCAAAATATTCATAACAACTGTTAGGCTTGTTTCGCATGCATACTGTTCCATTCGGTTCGTTTCGTTTTCGGTTTCAATTCGGTCGCTGGCGACAAGTATGAAACGGTGCTCCGGTTTAGATTCGGTACCGAATAGAAACCGTACAGCACCGAATACTCCCTCGGCACGAATAGGTTTCAATCAGGTTTGGATTCGTGTGTAGGGAATACAGATCAACCGGGGCGCGTTCACACAAATACGGTTTAGTTTCGGTTTGAACCATAAAGTAATAATATTTACATATGTTTTCTGTCTCGTTATGTGGTTTTAACCTCAAATCGAGCAGATATCTTTCAAATATAGAACTATAAACCATATGTTGTCTATGATATAAACATACAAATTTTCGGGATATTGTTGGTATCTCAGTATTCATGAGAAAAATGATGGTTTACCAAATGTGGATCGACTGATCTCTGCTGTAAATCTAAACCAGTGCTGCGGGACAAAACTTCCGAAAAATATAAAGATCAATTAAAGACGTAGGATGCATTCAAAGATGTATGTGTTCAATTTTGAATTACTTTGATGAATCTGACGTCGCGGAAAAATTGGAATTGTGAGCCCGTGTCGGAAGATAACATAAAACCTAATATGAACCTTATATGTGTGAAAGGCCTTCATTCGATTTCGGTTGAAACCGAAAACAAACCGAAACGAATGGAACCGTATGCATGTGAAACAAGACTTACTGACAAATCCCTTGAAATAGTGAATTCTCTACAAAATACGGAACAGAGAGAGTTAGTCATTTCTCCCAACAAATAGAATTAATATTATTCAATATCCAGGGCCGTCACTACCGGGGGGGGGGGAGGGGCAGGGGGGGTTGCCTCCCCCCCGGATCATATCTCAAAGGGCGCCAAATTGACCGCGGATAGTTGGAAAACTATAGCAAAGTTACATAATAAAAAAAACAGATTTTTTTGAACTACTACTTGCATAAGATGATTATTATTATACATAAGTACAGTGACTGTATCGAATGATTGCCTGCCCTGCCATCTAATCGATTTATTTGTACTAGGCCGACAGCATTGTAGAAAGCTTTGTTGCTGCTTGAGACTATATGGCAGGAGTGGGGAATTCCCGGCTATACATCAAAATCGTTAGATAGAAAGATACATAACTTTGTACTTCTTATATAAATTATTCGTGAATAGTGAATTAGTAAATCTGAATATTGATTGAAATTTAAAATCGAAAACCGAATACGGATTATGGATCCTCGCCAAAAAAATTTCAAACCGTCTGAAGAGAAATTCAGGAGGAGAGCACAGAAAAGAAAAATTGAAACGGAAAAAGCCGCAAATGTCGCTGAAGGCGAGTTGTTAAAAAAAATCGGTTCAAGCACTGACCTGAAGTCAGGAGCTTTTGCGCGCATGTTTCATTGTCTATTCTCCGGTATTGGACACTGCTAATCGAATTTACCGATTAAGAACCAATATTTTTTTTCGAAATTTTTTTTAAATTTTCTAAGGGTACTGTTTTCACTAAATTTTTCATATATACGTCTTTATGTCGATATTCCACAACTAGTTAAAAAGCTTCAATTCGATCGAGTCTATATTTTTTGAGTTATCTAGGAATTAATATTCTAGGCGGGTATAACTCCGAAACCGTTGGGCCGATTATGCCCAAAACGAACTTAGCCCTCCCATTCGGATGCGCAACCTACCCTGAAAATTGCAAGTCCCTATTCCCTTTCGTTCGAAAGTTATCGAGGCAACGGTCACCCATCTAGCTACTGAGCTCACACAAGGCTTCTCTGATCTCCAACACTATAGATTCGATTTTGTTCAAACTTGTAATTTGGCAGTAGAGTTAAGTTCTGAAGACTCTAGCAAAATTTCAGCGATGTGGAACGAATAGTTCCTGATATATAGAATTTTTTTCAATGATATTTTAAACGTTTTCTAGTGATACGATCCTCTCGAAATTTCGCAAGATTTCGCGTTGGCATTATACAACTAATAACCACGTTTGAATTGGATCGGTTTTGTAGTTTTCGAGTTATTGAAGAAATAACAACCAAACAAAGGTTGAACAGTGTCTATAAAACTTGATAGTACTTTTTTCCTCGTGATATTTCGGTAAAATTTTCGATTGAGTGACATCGACGATTTAATTTTCTATATACATACTACGATAATTTTCAGGGCGATGAGTACAAAAATATTGCTTTAATTCAGGAATTACAAGAAACTCATTCAATATTCCAAATATCAGATATTTTAGAATTGTTGGAACATTCCACTCTAGATAGCAGATAATTTTCATTCATAGTAATATTAATTTATAATTCATTCTTTGTTAAGGAACTAAGTATTATTTGGCAATATATGTACACTTTATCCATATTTTTGCGTTTTTCGATTTTTGTATATTTTTTCAAATTAGGGGCGCCAAAAGCCGTTTCTCCCCCCCCCCCTCGGAAAAGCTCTTAGCTACGGCCCTGTCAATATCCCTATCATAAACAAAGCCGAATCAAAAAGCGAAAATGTGATAAATCAGGAAAACAAAGCTTTCATCTGGTCTGTTTCATCCCCTTCATCTCTGAGGTTGAATAGAATGGATCCATCGCCTTGGCTTTGTCCTAATCTAATAGTTGAAAACTACTCCGGTGTTGATTAAAGACCACAGAAAAAAAAAACCGTTGGTCTCCAGACTGGTGGAAGCTTGGGAAACATTCGGGTAATTTATTTAATAAAGTCGTCATGCGAGAAATCGGAACTAAAAGCCCCGTAACGGATAGTGGAGGTAATCTAGTTAGCTGTGGCCAGCGACATCCAGGCATACCGACTGCTTCCCATTTGTCAACGTATCCAAGAAAACCGCAACGACCCAGTTGGACGGACCTTGTCGGAGACCTTCTTTTCACCAATTTATTAGAATTGTTGAAATCTTGGGGGTGGAAAGTTTACATAATTCTAATTATTCCCTGTTATTTCATTTCCTGGGTGAGCTGCCTGATTCTGTATAAAAATCGTACAGCTGAGATTGTTATACAGCAGTGAAGCATTTATAGAAAAGTACAGGGTCTTTATGAATGATTGTAACTTTACAGTTGGCTTCGGATTTTCATCTGCCACTCATTTCAGATTCCAAATTATTTGAATCTGCAATGACTTATAATTCAGAACAAAACACATTTATAATAATAATATTAATAACAACCGTCCGATCCGAAGGTCGGACCGCTTATACTAGATGGGTGAGATACAGGCGAGGCATATTTCATGGTGACTCGCTAAGCCCGTTATTGTTCTGCATAACACTTCTACCATTAACAACTGAGTTGAGGGCAAGCAGAATAGGGTACAAGGCCGGACCACCAGGCAGAAGAGAACATATGATCTCACATCTACTCTAAATGGACGACTTAAAACTATACGCTTCTTCCAAGGCAGCACTACAACAACTACTAAATATCGATGCCGAATACACCTCAGCAATAGGAATGTCATTCGGTTTGGTCAAATGTGGTTTTTTTCATCTAAGCAGAGGAAGAACTGAAGAAACAGGAGAAGACATCGACCTAGAAGAGGGAATAAGCATTCGACACCTCGAAGAGGAAGAAACATACAAATTTCTTGGGATGAAACAACGAGGTGCACTGGAGACAACCCAAATCAAGGATGCCTTAACAGCTAGCTACAATAAGAAGATCCGAGATATATGGAAATCACAGCTGTCCGGCAAAAATAAAATATCTGCTACGAACAGCTTGGCAGTACCGATAATCACCTACTCATTCGGGTTAGTTAACTGGACAGTGAATGAAATTCTCGAGCTAGACAGAACCACTCGTAAAGTGATGAACATGAATCGTAGCCTGCATCCCAACTGCTCGATTCAAAGGATATACCATCCACGAACGAAGGTAGGCATAGGTTTGCAAAGTTTGGAAATCCAACACCGTCAACAAACGTTGGAAATGGCAATAAGGATATTGAGAAGCAAAGACCCGCTTCTGAAAATGACTCAGCATGAAAGCAGGAACCAAGGAGCTTTCCTATTTGGGGCTGGTCAGAGAGCTTTAGAGGAGCTCTGTATAACCGGCATATAAATCGATCATGAGCTAGCAGGAACACCTCTCTCGCCAACAGACCAAAGAAGAGTTGGCAGAGAGATAAGGCAGGCACAACTGAAGAAACTACTCGAAGATCACATGAGTAAACACCTGCACTCCATATACTTCAAGAGTTTGAAAGACCTGGGCCTGTCGGAAAAATTATCCTTCGCCATTTTGAAGTCCGCTGGGCTCAAGTCGGAAACGGAGGGATTCGTTCTGGCTTGTCAAGATGGGGTGATAATACCAGATGGTATAAAAAGAACATCATGGAAGTGGACACCCCCACAACGTGCAGAGCATGCCACAGCCAGCAGGAAACAGTTATGGACAATCTGTCTGTTTGCAGAGTCCATGTTCCAACAGGATATGTGGAAAGACACAATACGAATTCTCTACTTCCATCTGAGAGAGGTTTATGGTATAGACAACCAACCAGTACTACCATATGTGCCTCTGGAGATTGAAGCAGTTGTTGAAAATGACAAAGCTTGCATCTACTGGAACTATGCGATTCCAACAACTTGGCAGATCCACGCCATAAAGCTAGATATACTCTTGCTCGACAACGAACTGAAGGAATTGTTCGTCGTCCAATTTTCTTTCCCCGCAGAAAATAATGTGGTGATGAAAGAAGAACAGAAGAGGGAGAAATACAAGGATTTAATGTTCGAACTTGGGATCCTGTATCCAAGGTATAAGGTAAGGATGGTCATACTAATCATAGGATGCCTAGGCGGAATGAGAGCGAACTGCGTGACCGTTTTGAAGATTATTCCGGCCTGCAAATCTCTGGCCGAGGATTTAGCTCACAGAGTGCAGAAAGCGGTGTTACTCGGATCACTTCGAGTTATCAGGTCCCATCAACTATGAAGGCCGCTTGCAGCTCATCTCTTTTGTTAAGAGACGCTGTAAGGGCAGGACGAAGAACTACTCCAAGGAACGTGCGAGAGGTGTTTCAGTGAGTAACCATCAACATCTGGAGTCTCACACTCCTGACAGAAGCAGACCCTCTCAGGGCGGGCCTATAAAAGGTGTTTCCTCTCGAGCTGAAAAAAAACAAACAAACAAACAACAGCATCAAGTAGTTACATGCCAAGTCAAAGTAATACAAAAATATATTCTAGATGTTGAGGAACTCCTCGAAGGAATAAATTGTCTTCTTAAGGAGGATCCGCCTAACACCATTGTTGAATTGAATTTCTTTCCTGGTAGTTGTTTTGTAAACTCTGGAAGCCTATTGTAAATTTAGGTCCCCAGAAATCCATACCCTGTTGGCGATATTTCCTACTGTGGTATGGAATACAGGGTTTGAAATTATGGTGTAATCCATTGGATGGAAAGTGGTCAAGGTTTTTATGGACATTATTAGTACACTCGAGGATAAACACTGCTGGGATCGTTAGAATCTTCAGTTCTCTGAAAGCACTCCTGTAGCTGTCGGATTGTTTGAGTCCCATGATAGTTCTTACTGCTCTTTTTTGCAGGATGAGGAGATCATGAACTAGTGGTGATGTACCCCAAAGGAGTATTCCATATGTTGCCACTGAGAGGAAATTGGCAAAGTATGTGAGGACGGTTGCTTCTTTGGATGAAATCTTATTCATGGTTGATAGTGAGTATAGGGATACTGCTAGTTTCTTCTTCATTTCTTCGATATGTGACTCCCACGACAATTCTCCGTCTAGAGTTATTCCGAGTAACTTTGATGGATTTCTTCTTGTGACTTCTTAATTGCACTTGCTGAGTCTTCAATTCATTGGTAGTAAGGCAATTAGAGTGGAACTACGCCTGATGTTTGATGTACCAGTTTCTC
Source organism: Halyzia sedecimguttata (assembly GCA_937662695.2). NCBI lineage: Eukaryota > Metazoa > Arthropoda > Insecta > Coleoptera > Coccinellidae > Halyzia > Halyzia sedecimguttata. The sequence continues at coordinate 91,089,120 of OW569412.2, forward strand.
TAGCAGTTGTAGTTGTTCCATATCAGTAGCCTTCATGAAAAAGGAAGTGTCATCCGTAAAAAAAGCGTTCTTAGACATGACTTCGGTACATCATAATTTACGTTGAGATCATTCATGTAGATTGCAAAAGGCAGAGGCCCAAGTGTTGAACCCTGAGGAACCCCCGCTCCCACAATCCGCATTTCCGATAGGAGATCGTTTCAATGCACTTGCTGAGCTCTATTCAAAAGGAAGAAGCGGATCAATTTCAAAGCTGTCCCTTCCAGACTATAGTACTGCATCTTATTCATTGAAATATCGTGACTCACGGTATCAAATGCTTTCGTTAAATCTTTGGAGATTATTTGTGATACTGATTTTTCATCCATAGCTTCAATGATCAAGTGTATCAACTCCAAGAGCTTTGTTGATGTTGATCTGGAGGTTCTGAATCCATGTTGTTGGCCATTTAAGACTCAAATTGAGAATACAGTCTTATTTTCGTGAGTTGTTCGAAAATTTTGGATATGGCCGGTAAGATAGAGATAGGTCGGTAGTTTGATGGAACACATTGATCCCCTTTTTGTGAATCGGTAGAATTTTTGCCTTTTTCAGGAAAAACGATATACATTTATTAAAAATAATTGTTAAGGGTTGGGCCATCTGTGATGCAGAAACCTCGAGCTACAGTCACTTTCTTCTATGTTCACTAGTTTGTGACGAGCGTTTTCATGTCGCAATGGTGTCATATAGGTAGTCTGCATTGTAGCCCTTGAGTCCCTCTTGCGACAAAAAAGTGAATGTCACTGAACATTGCCCATTTTTTCCACCATCACATAGGGTCCAAGTTCGTAAGGATCTTCCTAGGTGTCACTGGCAAGATTTTCTTTCCAGTGCTTCGCCACCATTGGTTTAGAGTTTCCTGGATCCTTCGTTTCTCATTCAGTGATTTCTATGATGATAGGTAACAACCATAAAACCTCTTTGGGGGGACACTGAGCGATGAGGTGGCTATAACGGATCACGAGATTTATTGCTGGTTGAAATAGACAGATCTTTCACATTGTGTCTCTCTTAGTTATCAGCAAATAGCTTCACTCACCTTCCTCAACCTTGTCATAGCCAAAGTGCTACTTTATGCACGCCCAGATCGTGTTGATTCATAACGTTCTCATCTAATGTAGTACAACATCCCAGGTAGCACATGACGTCTATTTAACGTCTATTGGATGTCATCTTATTGGGCTAAAAGACGTCCATATGACCAAATAGTCACAGCCAATAGACGTCCAATGGACCGTCTATCAGACGTCCAAACAACGTCTTACAGACATCCAGAATCCCGTTCTTTAGACACCAATATTCGTTTCAAATTGAGATTGAGACCTCAGCCCGTGAGGGAAGGGTGGTATATAATAACCATTCTCTCATGATTATTGATGAAGTACATGAGGAGGAAAATTTTCTTTTAGCATTTTGGGAATTACATAATATCTAAACAGATAATAAGAATGAAACTTGTATAATTTAATTATTACCCTATACTATATATAACTATACTTTTACATTGTAAATCGGAGTGTTCGAAATGTATTAATAACTCTGAAAAACTGTAACCAAACCCTTGTTTCCACTTTCGTCAAACTGACAATAGGACCTTTGTTTAAAACATAAGACGTAGTTTCACACTAACAACACACGGCGAAATGAACAAATAAAAACGAACAACCACCAACCACAATGAACTGTGGAACGGCCGCCATTACGCCATGCGGTCATAAGCCAGATTACAGTAATCTGTGCTAGAATGGCTATGTCTGCAAAGTGCAGCAGCCAGAGAGCGGTGCAGTCGCTGCACCAATCTCTATTATTTATGCATTTGCCTCCAAATCATAACAAACCTATTTAAAAAAAATGATATCTTGTTGAAGACCAGTGTTTCTTCTAAAATATTGGAAATATGCGGAAGTGCCTTGTCACTGAGAGACAATCAATATTCAGCCTAGGTCGAATATATTAATAAAGATAGTTCAGACAGTCATTTCTTTGCATATCTCCAATATTTTGAAATTTTTGGTTTAAGAAAATGATTTCATGCTTATAATTACTTGGAAGAATGTAGACAATAGATGTGGGCGTAAATAGGTAACTTGACTCCATCGGAAGACATAATATACCGGGTGGCCCACCACAGACGCGGATCTCGTTTTGAGGGAGTAAATGAAGATATTTTGAGAATATTTTTTTGTGATGTTTGTAGGGTGTTCAAAAGCACAATTTAAAATTATTTTCATATATACAGGGTGTTCTAAAACAAAGATATAGACCAAAGTACATTTTTTTAATAGTAACACCCTGTATTTGACCTAAAAATTGGAATGGCAAGCTCAAATTATGATGAGTTTCATCAGATCACTTTATACCTTAGAAGTACTATTTACGAGAAAATGGCGATAAATTGAAAATATGGAGTTTTTTTAAATAGCAATTAATGAAGAAACCAGTTACGCCCACGATACAGACAGTATTTTTTCAAATAGACATATTAGCTACTCCTATACAGAAAATAAAAAATTTAACTCTGGAATATACAGTGATCATAATTAATTTTCAAGCATCAAATACAAATAATGGTCAAAAACTTTGTTATTTCAAATTTTCGGTATTTCTATATCTCGTTGAACGTGAAAAATTATTTCGAAACTATCTTCACAAGGTTTTCATACACCTAAACCCGATAGTTTTCTCAGCAAATTTCCTACAATAATTTGTAGTTGATGTTTGAAAATTAATTATGATCACTCTGTATATTCCAGAGTTACTTTTCTGTATAGGAGTAGCTAATATGTCTATTCAAAAAAATACTGTCTGTTTCGCGGGCGTAACTGGTTTCTTCATTAATAGCTATTTAAAAAAACTCCATATTTTCAATTTTTCGCCATTTTCTCGTAAATGGTACTCCTAAGGTATAAAGTGATCTGAAGAAATTGATCATAATTTTCGCTTGCCATTCCATTTTTTAGGTCAAATATAGGGTGTTACTCTTAAAAAAATGTAACTTTGGTCTATATCTTCGTTTTAGAACACCCTGTATATATGAAAATAATTTTAAATTGTGCTTTTGAATACCCTACAAACATCACAAAAATATGTTCTCAAAATATCTTCATTTACTCCCTCGAAACGACATCCGCGTCTGTGATGGGCTACCCGGTATAAAGTCCTTATATTGACGTCTGTACGACGTCACAGAAGTACCGTAACATATCAAGACTATATATGGACTTCTATAGGACGCCACATATATGACTTCCAATAGACGTCACAGAAATGACGTCCTCTGGACGTCATTATTTGGTCAAATGACGAATGAGACCAAAAATGACCTTAGATAGCGGTCCTATGGCCGTCATATTCATCATTCTGGCTACCTGGGATGGAGCTAATGAACATCATGACATTTCAAAAACATACGCACAAACCTTCCACCTACCGCACCACCGAAAAACAGGTTCGTTCCGGTAATTGCGAGGGATGTTCGAGATTGCCGAAATTAATCAAATAAAGCGAAAGTTAGAGAATTGTTACCCACCTTTAACGCGGTTACATATCATCTCGGCGGCGTTAAGAAGATACAAAACTTCAGGGGCGCGCCACAGCGAATACGAATTGGCCAATTTGGCCCCGGTCGGTTTCAAAAAGGCGAGTCATCTCGGATTCTTTCCGCGTACGACCGCGGCAAGCTGAAGTTGGCTTTGTTGAAGACATCCGCCGACGTTATTTTTGATGTAAATGCCCTAAACTCTCTAATAGAAACCTTTACCACCCACTCGAATCGGAGGTCTTTGATTCGTCTCTCCCCTAATCGTCTTGTTAGGCTCTCGTTTATTACTTTGGATACAATGGGGTTAATGGAAGGGCGTAATACGAAGTAAGCTTTTGAGCGAAAGTATCTGGTGCGAGATTGGGTAATTGGAATTATTTACGGAAGGCGTTGTTAGGTGCGTGAGAGTTGAGTTTCACGGCATTCTGGCTAACCTGGCTTAAGAAGTCAAGAATAATGACATATGAAAGGTTGGAAAGTGCCTGAAAGTTCACATTCCGAGTGGCAACTATAAAGACAAAAAAAATTTGTTCAAGCACTAACGTGAACTCAGTGGCTTTTTCGCGTATGTTCTATTGTCCATTCTCCTGCATTGGGACTCTTAGGGTCGGTTTCTCAATTGCGAGTTAACTCCAGGTTGCGAGTTACGCATGTATTTAGCGATATTCATGAATGCGTATCACTCGGGTTACCCGCAACCTCAGGTTAACTCGCAATTGAGAAACCGGCCCTTAATCGAATTTACCATGGTAAATTCTATCATAATAATAAGTTTATTTACCAAGTATGCTTTACAACAATAAGAAACATTGATAACCAGCTAAAGTAAACAAACCAAGAATTTAGTCACTAGAGGTTAAACCTGTGCGTGACGTATATACAGGGACCTGCAATAGTGCGTTACGCTTCCATAGCTGCCAAACCAGACCTTTTAGAAATTTCGTTTGAGAGCACGCCCTTTGTAGTTTCAATTCTGCATCTCAGGAAATTATTTTCTGATATACAGGCTGTTCCCAAATAAAATTACTCAACAAATGATTTTTTAAATGGACTTATATTTTCGCATATTTTCAATGGTCTTCAATACCTCTATTATGACGTAAAATATTAGAGATATTTTTCCAACAGTACAGATCCTATTCACAGAAAACTCCAGAAAGTTGAGTAAACAGTAGTTCGCTAAAAGTCCTCTACCGATTTCCAAAAGCGATAGTAACATGGATTGGATCAGATTTTTTCTTAACTGAAGAATTTGCCGAGTCATCGTTCCTAAATGATGAACCTGTCGTATACAGGGTGTCCGTTATTAATGTCCAAATCTCAAAAATTTCAAATTGTTATTTCTCGTTTTTTTGCAAATTTTTTGCAAATGTAACAGCCTGTATTTTATTCCATGGTGATGTAGACAATTGAATACCTTACATTTTCTTAAAAGTAACCTTAGGACTTTTTTCACTCCTGTGTCCAGCAGACACGAAAAATGACAAGATGGCCTGCTAGATCATCGGATCTCACCAAACTAGATTGTTTTTTGTGGGGATACAACAACAGCTTCTAATATGCGAAATAGTATTGTGACTGCTGTCCGAAGCATTACTCCAGCCATGCTGATGAGGGTTAGTGGGTCATTCAACAATCGGATCGCTTTTTTTTTTTAAATATTATTTTGTGAATTGCTTCTGCGTTAGAAACTCAAGATATTTGTCAGAAGCAATCTATCGAATGATGTTGCCTAACAAGCAATAATGAAACAACATCAACGATAAAATAACTATTGCGTAACGTTTCGGAGTCTATATCAGACTCCTTCGTCGGACTCTAAACGAAAATTATTTTTTGTTGATGGCTATTCTAAAATTCGTTCGACTCGACTGATTTGTGTCATAGGAATAATTCTCGGAATAAACTATTGAAAATACACCACTACTACACAGGTGTTTTTTATCTCATGGCACAGTTGTACGATTTAACTGATTTGTGTCCTTAGCCGCCACAAACATAACACTTTTCATTTTTGAACCAACAGTGAATGTATGTATTCGAGTCGAAACTAATCATTTGGGATCATTCTGGTCCTAAAAGTGGACCATTTTTTTTGGACGCTTGTTTTTACAGTCGGATTTATATTCTTGGAAATATTGGGAATATTATTCGTACCTCTTACAAATCATGAAATGCATTGATCATAAAACGAACGAGTGCGCTAAAGCTGCGAATATCACGTGATTGCATGAAAATTTTCATAAATTAAATTCAGGGAACTCGATGGATATTCCATTGAAACGGTGTGGATTACAGCAGTGAAACTTAACTACTAAATATTCATCAATAATCGAATTGATACTGAATGCAAGTTCAGCCGATCTGATTGTATATTTGACAGTATATGGCAGTAAATTATATTGATTACTAAATTAATGAATGGAGTTTATATACATATGTATTATTACATCGCGACCATATCTTGACTAATGATAACAATGAAAGGAACTCGATCGTGCTAGAGAACTGATACGGATTTGAAAGTGAAACCTCAATCTTTACCTATTATAAGTTGTGTTACCATTTTTGGCGCTCTTGTTCCTCGGAACAGAGTGCTTATCAATTTGTCAAAATGTCTGCAATTTTCGGTTCGACTCACTGATCAAGAATCCGTGGTCAGAATCGATTCTATCCGGCCGGCTGGTCCGGCCGACTCTCCGTTAACACGATAACGGAAGGAGTAAACATTTCAGAGTAATTAAAAGGTTTTTTTCTGGGTTTTCTCTCCCAAACTCTGAAAAATATCTATAAAATAAAAATTAATTATTTTGTGATTTGCCTCTGCTTAAGAAGCACAAGATATTTGTCAGAAGCAATCAATTGAACAATGTTGCCTAACAAACAACAACGAAACAACATAAACGAAGAAACAACTATATCGTAACGTTTCGGAGTCTATATCAGACTCCTTCGTCAGACGCTCAATGAAAATCTTTAGAATTGTTTTGTTGATAGTTATTGTGAAATTCAAGAATTGTCATCTTTTAATAATGAGTATACCTCCCACAGTATCCTTTAATGATTATTTCAGAGTAAGTTTAGGAGATAAATTTCTCGGTTGAGTTCGTTACTGGGCAAAATCAGCCTGACGGTTTCGGAGTAACGAAAAAAAAATTTTTTTTACATCACAAATTTCGAATTCAATTTTTTTTAAGCCGCAATTTCACCATAAGAATCCACTGATATCATTTTCAACTCCAACAGGCTGATACTTTTGTAGATATGATTTTTCAAAATTTCAATTATCGTTCTTCTATGTTTTCACAGAATGCTGTACTTAATTATTCTATCTACGAATTATTATATGATCTTTGTTCTTACGTATCATCTCATTTTCCTATGAGAGATATTTCCAATTCATTTCAGGTTCGTTGTTCTTGATATAAAATACCCTTCCTATTCTAGAAAACAAAGTATGATTGAATGCAAAATGACCAATGAAATAACCACAACTATCGTAAAATTATGAGGATGATATGATTTTACACTTTAAAGGTGATAATATAATACCCGTGGATAATCTATATGAAGATGGAAATATATACTATGGTAAGTTACGTAATCGCATTGGGTTCAGAATATCTCCAGTAAAAACAAAACTGCAATATTGGCTAAGTCTCAATTGATATAGTATAATTTTCAGAGTAGACTTGTGTACTGAATATCCCGGATAAGTTCGTTATTGGGGAGAATCGGTCTGTTTGAATCTAATTTCTTTCATGATGCAACTCCATCTTATGAATCCATTTATATCATACACAGAGACCAATACTTTCGTAGATATGATTTGTCAAAGTTTGAACAAGAGCGCCAAAGCTCCTGTTTACAAAGCTTTCCCACATTTTATTTTTTCAAATTATCATATTGTACGAGTTAATAAAAGTCATTTGTTAACGTATTGAACTAATCCTACAAAAATTTTCATCCATGTCAATTTCTTGTGAAGCCCTGGGCAACCATATTCTATTTCGAAAGACCCTTTGGCAGGGTAATAAGGGAACGTCTGAGTGCGGTGGACCTCGTTAAGCGATTGGACAAAAAGTCATCCATTTAGTGAACAGAGGAATCAAATTCAGATAAGGGCACAGGTATTGGAATATATGGTTCCAAACTGAGGATCCATGTGCCCCTAGGACATGAGACCTCTATCATAAAGAAACTGGCTAGAGACAATAAGGTTACTGTTCTATGGGTGCCTTGGCACCATAGACATAAAATAACATGGACTGGTTGTGAGAAAGAGACCATTGATATAAGCATTGAAAAAATACAGAATAGTTAAAGGCAAACCATAGTATAAGAATATATTCATATAATTTGGCGATTGGCAAAATCACAGAATACGAAGCATTGGTTTCCTTTATCCTTTGACATTTCTTGTATACTGTATTGTTTGGTTTCATGTATTGTGTATGTGTGTTGGTGATTTGTAGACAGAATAGTTAAAGGCAAAATATTTTCATTTAAATCCGAGACTGTTTTCTGAATATTCTGATACTTATAATCTGAAAATATTTCTCATAATTATTCTTACTGTAATTCATTCAGCTTTTTCGATACTCATTCAAAATAACAATATTCCTCTTAAAAAAATCGGGATTTTCCAATATACCCCAATTTCCAATTTCTGTATTTGCCCATGGTATAAAAAGACCATTGTTTTTATACCATTATTTGCCTTTACTTATTCTATCCTTCATAACATCTTTCTTTCTAATGTATTCCGCAACGAACTGTGTGATAAAGTTACGTGAGGGCCAGTCCATGTTATTCTATGTCTATGCTTGGCACTGAGGTTTTGAAAGTAATGGGAAGGCAAATGAACATGCGAAAAGGGCCTTCAGGATAAAATCTGCGTGACCAGAACCCTTCTGTGGGCTTGGAACCACTACGGGGCAGCAGTCCAACAATGGTAACTAAATCACAGAACTAAATAACATACAGGACTTGAACAGGTAAAAAGAATTTGTTGAAGGTGTTTTTTGTATTTGTATTTTATAGGTGTGGTGAAGTTTATTTATACTTTATGATGAGAAGATATTATTGCCGGAAATATTTCGGAAACATCTGTTCCTTTCATGTAGGATAATTCAACTTAATATTAATAATTACTGAATACTCACATGCTACACTGATAACCCTGCTGTCTTGTAATCTACCCCCTGGAAATCTGGGGTTGTCTGCACGACACACTAGTTCCTTACCATCGTCTTCGGCTGATACAGTTACTGTTATTATACTAGCCGTGAAAAATTCAGTCTCTTCTTCCTACAAATGAAACGTTCAGATAAGTTAAGTAATCATTAAAGGATACTGTGGGAGGTATACTCATTTTATTAAAAGGTTTCTTTCTGGGTTTTCTCTTCCAAAATCTGAAAAATATCTATAAAATAAATATTAATTATTTTGTGATTTGCTTCTGCGTAAGAAACACAAGATATTTGTCAGAAGCAATCACTTGAACAATGTTGCCTAACAAACAACTACGAAACAACATTAACAAAGAAACAACTATATCGTAACGTTTCGGAATCAATATCATACTCTTTCGTCAGACGCTTAACAAAAATCTTTAGAATTATTTGGTTGATAGTTATTCTAAGATTCGAGAATGGTCACATTGACAGTATTTGAAAATCATAGCTAACATAGTTTTACTTTACATAGAAATTTCCAAGTTCCAACTCCTTTTTCAATAAATTCAGCCAAATATGGTCAATATCAATTGATCAATTTGCAAAATTGCATTCTCTGTTCAATAAACATACGCGCAAAAACAAGTTGACTCCTTAAGTTTCCTTTTAATATAATCAGGTTCTGTTATTAGAATCTTTGTATTACTCCAATCCATCATGTGATCTCCTTGGATTGTACATACATGTTCCGCTATTTTTGATTTCTGTATGTCTCTATTTCTCATGTTATTCTTATGCTCTGACTTTCTTACTTCAAGTGGTCTTGATGTTTCTCCTGTGTATGATTTACCACAAATACAAGGGATATTATATACACAGTTTTTTTATTTTTGTTTTTCATTAATGGGTTTTGTCTTCGTTAATAAAGACCTAAGATCATTTTGTGTCATCAGGAAACAAACACATGCAAATAAGGTAAATGTCCCAATTATCGACACAATAGCGTGTTCCTCAAAGTGTCTAATACATTTCGACTTCAAAGAATAATTTTATATGAATGAAATATTCTGCTTCTACTTCTCTGAACCCCCTATTTTGAAAAAAGTACAAAAAACGAACATATTGAAAGGGGTAAATATTATAAAAAAAATGAATGGTGTCTCAAAGCAGATGTACCCATTATCGACACCGGAAAAATATGAATTACCAATCATCGACATACATCTGCACCAAATATCGACACTTTGGGAAATCCAGATTTTGGCATCAATAATATGTTTGTATTCAAAGAAATTTCGATATATTTAGTGAAAATAACAGTTTAAAAATGTTCACAAAAATTAAAAAAACCTTAGATATATAAATTCTCTGCTTAATATGAAAAATATTTGATGATCTTTGGTTAATCCTTAGAAATTAACGTTTTCACTTCAGAGACTTCCTATAAGCCACGTTCATTTTACTTTTTAGGCTCGGTATAATTCTACGTGTTTCTCCTCTGTCCTAACTCAATTTTCTTTTGTGTCATTTTCAAGGGCTCTCTCATTTGATTCACTATTTTTGCATTTTGTATGCTTGCTTCAAAAAGATAATCTGTAATCCCCCCATTCTTACCATTCATATCTTGATGTAGCCCACAAACATTTATATCAGTGTCGGAGTAATCACGGTCATAACAATCCAGTAGTAAATCTACACCCAAATTCTCTTCCCTTACATCCAAGAGAGACGAATTCAGGGAAAAGTTAGCGATTTCTATTCTACTCGATTCAAAATTATTATTTGCGTCAGAAGTTGCTTCCGACGGGACACAGTATTTTTCATGTGTGCATTGCAGTCTTCTAGACATTTTGTAATCATGAGATAACTGTAAACTAAATATGACCATTTATCCCCACATAAATGTGCGTATGATCGAGAGTCATGAAAAAATGGATGATTAAATCATATAAATGGACCACAGTCGAATGTCGATCAGTACTGAGAGCAATTTTGAATATTCTATGAGCTGATTATCAAAAGATAACAAAAATAGTTTAATGAGTTCTCCATATAATTGATTATTTTTACTTATGGTATGAGTCTCAGCCGTCGACAGAATATTGCACCTTTTATCGACATAGTGTTGAACGTAGTATCGACATCAAAATTTGTTGTACTTTTATCATGTAATTCGATGGAAAACAGTGTGTCGATAATTGGTACACTGAAAATTGTGGATCTTTTGGGTAGGATAACGAAACAATCGTATCCAGGAAAATGGAGTTAAGGTTTCTGAAAGTTAATCAAAAATCATCCTCAGCGACTCAAATATCGACATAGATGTCGATATCTGGGACACAATATGTTTCAGAAGTACCATTTATCGACACACAAATTTCTCATAAAATAAGATACACATTAATTTTTTTTAATAGAACTGAATACAGTTAATCGTCTCAAGTTAATTATTCTTCAAAAAATTAAATTTCAACTGCATTCGTTGAATCTGGGGAGACATAAATGAAGAGTGTGGACTTATCAGAATAGCAAGGAAAACATTGCTCACTCGATGAAGACCGACATTCGGCCAATTAACAGCTGATTTTTCGCTGAGGATGCTTAAGAGAAATAACTGGTGTGAACAAATTCATTCAAGAAACTATAAACTAGATAATTGTTGAATTAAAATTTGTAAGGAAATTTTCTTCGTCTTGTTTTATGGAAAATAAACGGAAGTTGTCGATAATTGGGACACTGTCGATAATTGGGACATTTAACTTAGATGTTTAAATTTCTATTCAAACCATCAACTTAGTGTGAAAAGAGGTGTTATTGTAACACTTTATGAGTGAGCTAACCTAATTTGTTCTACTCTTGAAATTCGAAACAATGAAATTGATTTCATCGAAACATTTCTTGAAGATAATGGATATCCGAGGCAATTCATAAATACATGTATCATGAATTTAGATAGAAAAGCAAATAATCGAGAGCAATAGAATAATCAACAAGTACAACAGAATAGTCAACAAGAACAGCAAGCCAATCTGTTGAATGTGATCCCTTATGTTCGTGGCCTTTCTGAAAAAATTAGAAGAATCGGTTCTAAGTTCAATATAAGAATCGTCTTCAAATCACAAAATGATCTTAGGTCTTTATTAACGAAGACAAAACCCATTAATGAAAAACAAAAATAAAAAAACTGTGTATATAATATTCCTTGTATTTTTGGTGAATCACAGGAGAAAAATCAAGACCACTAGAAGTAAGAAAGTCAGAGCATAAGAATAACTTGAGAAATAGAGGCATACCTAAATCAAAAATAGCATAACATGTACGTACAATCCAAAGAGATCACATGATGGATTGGAGTAATACAAAGATTCTAATGACAGAACCTGATTATATTAAAAGGAAACTTAAGGAGTCAACTTGTAATTTATTGAACAGAGAATGCAATTTTGCAAATTACTCAATTGGTATTGACCATATTTGGCTGAATTTATGGAAAAAGGAGTTGGAACTTGGAAATTTCTATGCAAAGTAAAACTATGTTAGCTATGATTTTCAAATACTGTCAATGTGACAATTCTCGAATTTTAGAATAACTATCAACATAATAATTCTAAAGATTTACGTTAAGCGTCTGACGAAAAAGTCTGATATAGACTCCGAAACGTTACGATATAGTTGTTTCTTCGTTGATGTTGTTTCGTTGTTGTTTGTTAGGCAACATTGTTCAAGTGATTGCTTCTGACAAATATCTTGTGTTTCTTACGCAGAAGCAAATCACAAAATAATTAATTTTTTTTTATAGATATTTTTCAGAGTTTGGGAGAGAAAACCCAGAAAAAAACCTTTTAATAATCAGATAAGTAATTTGAAAGATTATCTGCCGTATTCACAAAGCATTCAATCTCCGTTAAGTCCTAACTAAGGATAAAATTGTATCGCAACCTCAGTTGAACTCTTGATTAAATACTTCTTGACATTCCATTTTAAATTGCCTGAATGTGCCTGAAGATATCATGACTTTGAAGTCATATCATCTCGAAAGCCATAAATCCAAAAAATGTATTCTACATTTTTCATCAAGAATGTCAGCCTGTATATATTCATAAAAAAAATTAGCACTACCCTTCAAAAATATTATCGATGACGTCATATCTCGAATTTAGGATACGTTGTATAACATTTCCTTACATGCAAAGAGCGAAATTTAAAATACTTATCTGTCCGAGCATATTCACAACATAAAACTGTCTTCGATTTACTGAACTTATTTTAAGTTATAGACTCGTACTGTACAATTTTTCATTTGAATTCAAGTAAATTTGGATCACATGAAAGCCACCACCATTCAATTCGTAAAATTGATTAATTTCTGTTGAACAAAGTTTCGATGATACATTCAGTAAACACTATTCTCCCAAATTTCGAATGAAAAACATCTCAAGTCAGATCAAGGATTCGATGAGAATTCCGCTAATTCTCAGTGCTCCCTTTATAATTACAGAAACTCTGTTTAACTCATCAAAGCTAAAAGGAATTCATTAAAGTGAGATAACCTCCAAGAAGTTTAGAATCAGACTGTGACAATCTCTAGTAAGAAAAAATTGAAAGTGTCTTCTGAATATTATGGAGCGATTGATAAACCCTCAGGTTAATCTGGTCTGGTATGCCTTGGAAAGAATCTGGTGTAGACTTCTGATCAAACCACTCAATTTTCGAAAGAAAATAAGATCGGCATCGAATTAATTCACCAATATTTCAAACCTGAATAATTATGTTATTGGAAACGAAATTGTTCTCCTTTCAGGTTTTCAATTTACTTCAAATAATTCTGGTGAATGCGAGAAGGATTTTCGGAAAGTGTTATTACCGCTACATTATTATTTTCATTAATCCTCAATTTAAACCCTTCAGAGTAAATGGATTCAGATAAAAACTTGAAGGATCTTCTCTGGATAATATTCAATTCATAGTGATGAAAAAAATCCTCGAAAATTACTGCGTCGGCATTCTACAAGTAATTACCAAGTTATAATTGGATCAAATATGTATATTTTGAGTTATTGAGGAAATAACAACAAAATTTAAGATGGATATAACTTCCAAACGTCACAAACATAAAATGGTGGGGTACTTGAGTTTCCGTAATAACTATCGGATTACCGATCATGACTATTCAAAAGCTCAATTTCAATTTAACATGCTCAGTTTGGAGCACCGCAGGAAAAAAAATTATATGTTTCTACTGCATCAAATATTCTTTCAGTGCTTCAAGCACTGCAGGTAATAAAAGGATCTACAACATTTGTATTCAACTTTTTTCACATAACCTCAAAATTTTTGTGAAAAATTCAAAGAACCAAGTTTTTGGGTTTTTATCACCTAGAAAAAATTTTGTTTTCACTTAATTTGCTGAAACTTACCTTCTTATGTCCCGAACACCCGGATTTTTTTTTATTTAAATTATTCATTTCTTCACCTCAATTTGACTTAATATCGAAAAAACAGCTTTCAGTCGGAAATTCTCGCATCAATTATCTACTTTTTTAAAAAAGTCCATCGTCTTTTTGTTCCATTACATCTCTACTTTCTGATGGTGTATAAAAATATACATTACTATGGTAAATTTTCTCAGAAAATGCTACGAAATAACAGGTAGTAAGGCCCAGATAAGATAAATATAAAAAACCAAAAATGTGGTTATTTGAATTTTTCACATTAATTTTGAGGTTATGTGAAGAAAGTGTACCTACATACAAAAGTGGTAGTTTTTTTATTGCCTATAACTTTGCCCTTGAAGTTTTTTCCATGGGACTTGTAGTTTTACCGGAATTTAAGATAAACCTTTTTTTACCCTTAAAAACTCTCCCCATCCCACTTTCCGACCTCAAATCACCCGTGAATTATTTTATTTTCATTTTTGTTACAGTCTCTTCTTTTCCAATGAGTTTCATCCTACTATTATTTGTTTCTGTTTCAAACATTATCTACCCTGGTCTAAGTGTACTGGTCCACTTTATTACAACCGAACAACAATGTTTTAAGATTGTTACAGGGCTTGAATTACCCAACATATTTACACAGAAGGGATGAGATACTTTATTTGATCTGATATAGAATCTGATAAAAGTATGAGAATCAAGACATTAAAAATATTTCTAAACAGATACAAGAGGATTTTCTACATTTCTCCCCATCATCCAAAAACAATCCTATTATTTAATATTATTATCATAAAAATTGATACTGATACTAACATTACGTTTGGTAAGATTATTTTTCTTTTTTATGTGCTAGGTCACTCAGACCATCTACCCAATACTGGATGGATGACCGCTCTAGCTATAATTTTGAACAAGCGCACCAAAATTCTAGACCTCAGTACTTTTCCAACTGGTTGTTTAAGCATTCGCAAATACAGACATTTGTACAGACCGAGGTGGCTCCGGTAAGAGCGCTTGAAAATAATGAACTGAATTGTATGCAAATTTCATTATAATTCTGTTTTCCCACAACAAAATTTCCAGTGAATCCAGATGGTGCAAGTTGTTTGAAAACGGTTAAGAGCATGTTTGTCGCTAGTTGAATTTAGAAGTTAGTTAGTTTTGAAGTTTGATATCATCTACGAATCGCTACGAAAAGACCTGTTGCCATATTAGAGCCATTTTATGTTGAGCAATGTGGAGGAATTTCTACGGTACTTCCGCACATGGAACGAGAAGAGTATAATCACATGAAAAATGGAAGAACTTTTCATGGGGTCGGTAATGAGCACCTCCAGCATCACTTTCTGGGAGTTGCATCTGCATCTACTTATCATACTCCTTAATATGTTAATCCATATTACAATATGAAATAAACATAGTATGTTGATTAAGAATAATTATTGGGCAATGCGATGAACCGTGTCATAGTTTCAAATAGTGTGAATCCACATGAAGTGGTCTGTTTAAGAAATATTGACATCGAAGTAGGCCTTGAACGTGTAGTTGGTGTCAAAAGTGACTGTTCTGTAAACAGAGAAATGAATTATTAGTATAACCTTTAATGTTTTCAATGCTATCTCCTATTTGTAATTAATTGAATACCCTTATGAATGCATTCTTGATGTACTTTGGAAATTCAAATACCGAATGTATTTTATCCTGAGATTTTGAAAGGATAATTTTCCAAGTTCAACTGATGAAACAAACATAAATATGAGGTTGATACCCAGAAAACTTTTGAATGAATTGGAAAAATCATTATTTATGATAGAAAAAAACAAATATTGGATAGTTTTTTTAATTCGGGATGAAGAACCTGTTGACATAATAATCATGTGCATCTCAATATATCTTAGAGCTTAGGTTCCTTATCCAAAGCTATTGGAGAATCAATCAAGGTGTAAAAGCCCATAAGAAACTCACTTTTCATTTATTGAATCCATTGGTTATTGAATAATTTCATTAATATAATGTTATTATTATTACTTCGTCAGTATAAATTATTGAGAGGTGAGTTGAATAATGGAACATTAACAGTGTTTAAGCAGAATTATTATTTCTGTCTTAATTTAACTTGGGAAGTAATAGCTTGTCTACTATTATAATCTTTATGCAATAATAATAGTTCAAGTGTTTATTTTTCCACAAAAAAAATCGGAACCAACATTTTACTACGTAATTTTTTTTTTCGTGATCCGTGAGTTTTAGGGATTTCAATTGCTACTAGGAACAGAAAAGATTTTTTGCCATTTTCCTAGGAATTGTCGTTTTAGTATTATAATTTATATTGAAAAACTTGATGATATAAAATTCTATTTCAAACTTTGATTTGCATAGTTCGTAGAGTTCATGAAGGAAAGAACTAATCAAAGAAAACCTTCAGTGAAGTGCTCTCTCAAATTTACAAAAACTTTAATATAATTTAATGTCTCTTTAAATGTATATTCGTATATCACAGGAGTTTTAATGATGTGCCTTCTTCTTTTTTCCAAAGAATTCTTCGAACAGTACTTGAAGAAATCTGAAATATTATTGCCAATGTAATAATCAGAATACACGTTTAGTTTACCTGGAATACTAGAGCAACGCGGTTGATGCTGGCGGTAATATCTGCAGAGTCCCTGAAGAATTCACAGTAACATCTATATATGCTTCGCGTCTCCTTTTTGTTAGGCGAGAGGTATCGTAATCAATTACAGACATTTTTTAAAGCACAATGATGCGGAAATACTCAAACTGGGTACGATTAATTATAAACACACATGTAAAAACTATCCTAAAACTAAGGCAGGTTGGCACTCCTCAAATATCGTCAATGTGAAAACAATTCCCTGAGACGTTGCCAATTTCTTTTCTACTCTCAACATAATATCCCATCTTAGACAAGATATTATCACAGACCATTATGTTCGAATAATAAAGAACTCTTCGCTTTGAAATTTAAAATGCCGAAAGCAGTTTTGAAGAAGCAGAGACAAGATATCAGGAAGCGCTATACAGAACTGAAATCCGCAATAGGAAAACTTCATTCTGTCTCAGGACACGTTGAGCTCTCGAATGAAATTACTTAGTTTCCTATCTTATCACTATATTATTATTGTTAGATAAAAAACAAATTGTAATGCTCAAGTTCAAAAGAATATATATATATATATATATATATATATATATATATATATATATATATATATATATATATATATATATATACTTAAATGTTAACACATGTGAGACCCGCGGTAGCCAACAGACAACCTGAGACCCATATCAGAATATAACTTTTTTGAAATATTTTTTTCATTATCACAAGGTTATAATGGTGCTTATTGCGAATATCGTGAGAGGGGAAGCTTTTTCAAAAAACTGTTGAAAAAGAAATCTCCAAAGAAGTTCCGAGACCCGTTATATATCAAACACTAATGCGAGGCCCTCAGTGTATATTCTGGTATATTCTTCACACTTGCGAGTCCCTCCAACGATGCCAAATCTAAACGTAAACAAAAAATTGAATAAATAGTCGAGACAATGAGCCCGCGAAGGCGCGAAATGCAGATAATATTGAAGTCGAACTCGCAAGTCAGATTCGTTCTTTCCAAATACGCAAAACCTCCTGACTTCAGTGCTTGAACCAATTTTTGGCGCTCTAGTTCCTCGGAACTGAGTGCTTATCAATTTGCCAAATGTCTGTAATTTTCAAATTTTTCGATGAAAATGGTCTTACACGATTTGGTTCGACTCACTGATAAAGAATCCGTGGTCGAAATTCATTCTGTCCGGCCGTCCGGCCGGTCCAGCCGTAGGCACGATAACTCTCAAACGGAATGAGCTAGATAGTTGAAATTTTCAGAGTAGGTTTGGGTGATAAATATCTCGGCTAAGTTCGTTATTGGGCAAAATCGGACAGATGGTTTCGGAGTAACAAAAAATTTTTTTTTTTTTACAAGGCAAATTCCAGATTTATTTTTCTTCAATAAGCAGTTTTGCCATAAGAATCTAATGATACCATTTTTAACTCTAACAAGCTAATACTTTCGGAGATAAGATTTTTCAAAATTTCAATAATAAATCGTATTGTCACAAAATGATATAATTATTCTATGTATGAATTGTCATAATGTCAACTTATTTTCCCTAGACATGACATTATCTAATCAATCGAAGAATTGTGAGCGAAGTTGGAAAAATCTCAGTTGTTTGCTCCGAAATTAGTTTTTCTCAGAAAAGTCTTACATTTCGGAACGGAACATGAAGTAAGAGATCTGAGAGTAGTGAGACTGCTTTTCATCCATAGACATATAATAATAATGCTCAGTTCTCTCAATTTATGACGGGACTGACGGAAGGAAATATTATAACTTCAAAAATATTGGGCTTGAAATACTAGTATTTTAGCGATGCAATGGGGACCTCACCCAAAAATGTTTGAAAATATTACGTAAATATTGAGAGCATAATTCTGTAGTTCGAGAGAGGAGAAAATTTGGTGAACGTAGATCAGGAAATTTTTGATCGACTACTCAGTTCCGAGGAACTAGAGCGACAAAAATGGGTTCAAGCCCTGTGGACAGGAGCTTTCTGGTGCTCTAGTTTCAAACAGACAATTTATATCTCCGAAAGTATTGGTTTCTCAGAGTTGGGAATTATATCAATGTATTCATCTCATAGAACTGCATCATAAAGGAAATTCAATTCAAATAATAGTTTATTTATCAAGATTAAATGAGCAATCATGAGAATGAGAACTGCACCATGGAAGAAATCAAATTAAATCTGGCCAATTTTGCCCAATAACGAACATAATCGAGATATTCATCTCACTAACCTACTCTGAAAATTTCAACTACCTACCTCATTCCATTCGAAAGTTATATCTATGTCTATGGATGAAAAGCAGTCTCACTACTCTCAGATCTCTTACTTCATGTTCCGTTCCGAAATGTAATTCTTTTCTGAGAAAAACTAATTTCGGAGCAAACAACTGAGATTTTTCTCACTTCGCTCACAATTCTTCGATTGATTAGATAATGTCATGTCTCAGGAAACTAAGTTGACATTATGACATACATAGAATAATTATATCATTCTGTGACAACGTTGAAATACGATTTATTATTGAAATTTTGAGAAAACATATCTCCGAAAGTATTAGCTTGTTAGAGTTAAAAATGATATCATTGGATTCTTATGGTAAAACTGCTTATTAAAAAAAATGAATTTGGAATTTGCTCTGCAAAAAAAAATTTTTTTTTGTTGCTCCGAAACCATCTGTCCAATTTTGCCCAATAACGAACTTAGCCGAGATATTCATCTCCCAAACCTACTCTGAAAATTTCATTTGTCTAGCTCATTCCGTTCGAGAGTTATCGTGCCTACGGCCGGCCGGACAGAATGAATTTCGACCACGGATTCTTGATCAGTGAGTCGAACCAAATCGTTTAAGACCATTTTCATCGAAAAATTCGAAAATTACAGACATTTGGGCAAATTGATAAGCACTCAGTTCCAAGGAACTAGAGCGCCAAAAAAGAGCAATCTACAAAGCTTCAATGCTTTGATGCTTCAAAAATTGTCATTAAATTTATTTATCAAGATTTAATGAGCAATCTGCAATGATTCAACCTCGTGGAATGGGTTGTTGCAAGTCACACTCGGTGCATAGTTTACACAACTCGAAATACCTAAGGAAAATATCATCGAAATGTCTAGAGCAAGGCTGCAGACAATCATAGCAGATTGTCCATTTATTCCTGATATTTGGTAGGTAGAGGCTGATGACGAACAAATTATTTTAATAGTCCATACCACTTACATATTCATTTCTGTATTATGGACCTGAACTCAAGAAAAAATGTTTGATACACAAATGTAGATCCTTATTCCAGCATATTTTTGCTAGCAACATTATGAAATTACTGTATATAGGAACATGTCTCACAACTCATTAAAATGATCCAATTCTAAATCTTCTGGAACATCATCCCCATATTTATACATAAATTATTCAATATGTAATCAGTCAATATTATTTTCAGTTTCAAAACAGTCTTGTATATATTAATAAATTGGAGAATCGGATACTTGTTTTCCAACAGAAAATAATTTCAAACTACGATAGACAAGTCTGTAATAGCTAGATGAATTGACATTTATGAACAGTGAACACAGACAGATTCTGTGTTCACATTTGGTGAATACTGAAATTCTGAAATACCATATATCCGAAAGTAGTAGCTTGTTAGAGTTGAAAATGATAACAATGGATTCTTATGATGAAACTCCATCTTAAAAAATATTTAATTCAAAAGTTGTAATGAAAAAAAAAATTTTTTTTTCGTTATTCCGAAACTATTAGGCCGATTTTGCCCAATAACGAAATTAACCGAGATATTTATCCCTCAAACCTACTCTGAAAATTCCACCTGTCTAGCTCATTTTGTTCGAGAGTCATCGTGTTAACGGAGGGCCGGCCGGCCGGACAGAATCGATTTTGACCACGGATTCTCGATCAGTGAGTCGAACCAAATCGTTTCATACCATTTTTATCAAAAAATTCGAAAATTAGAGACATTTGTACCAATTGATAAATTCTCTGTTCCGAGGAACAAGAGCCTCAAAAAGTGGGAAAGCCCTGTGAACAGGAGCTTTGGCATTCTTGTTCAAACTTTGACAAATCATAGCTCTGAAAGTTTTGATTTCTCTGAGTTGGGAATTATATCAATGGATTCTTATTTAATTTATTTCATGATGCAGTTCTATCATTAGATTCCATTGATATAAATCCCAACTCTGAGAAACCAATACTTTCGGGGAAATAATTTGTCAACAATTGAACGAGAGCGCCAAAGCTCCTGTACGCAGGACATTTTTCCAATAATGGTCAATGGTTTCTTCAAATCTTGTTGTCGAAAAACTTTCCACCTATACCCTATCATTGTTGTCAACATTGATATTTATATTCGTTCATGATGATATTCACATCACTTACATTTCACATGAACTATTTGTTTTCTCTCATCGAAATGTCTTCGTTGAAGTTGGAGCAGTGTTTGGGTTTTTGCACATCAGTCATACTGGAAGTTGATGTAAACTTGATTAGGTACTTCACAAACCTATATCACGTTTTCGCATTAGGATTGCACCTAGATCTGAAATGGTCTTCAATTTTTTTGGCGCTCTTTTTCCTCGGAACAGAGTGCTTATCAATTTGTTCAAATGTCTGTAATTTGTCTTAAACGATTTGGTGCGACTCACTGATCAAGAATCCGTGGTCAGTATCGATCCGCCCGTAGACACGATAACACTCGAACGAAATGTGCGTCGCGACATTGTCCTAGGGGCGTCGCACGTTGATTGCGACCGAGTCTAGTTAGCTGATAACGTATTACTAGGCTAGTACTAAAATTGGTAATTATTTTTGGGGGCTGAGTTAAGGGGCGTCGTACAAAAATGGCAAAGTCCCAAGGGCGTCACAGTAAAAATAAGTTTGGAAAGCCCTGAGCTAGACAGTTGAAATTTTCAGAGTAGGTTTGGGAGATTAATATCTCGGCTAGGTTCGTTATTCGGCAAAATCGACCAGATGGTTACGGACAACTAAAAAAAAAAAATTTGTACTACAAATTTTAAATCAAATTTTTTTTCAAGATGTAGTTTCACCATAAGAATCCATTGATATCATTTTCAACTCTAAAAATCTAATACTTTCGGAGATATGTTTTTGCACAATTTCAATAATAAATCGTACTTCTATGTTTTCACAGAATGCTATGAATTATTATATGATCTGTGTTGATACATTTCAACTCATTTTCCTGAGACATGACATGTCGAATTCATTTCGGCTATCGTAGAATTATGAGGATTATAATATGATATCATACATTCTGGGTGATATTTTAATGCCCATGGTTAATCCATATGATGATGGGAATGGTATTGGTAAATTAATAATATTGAGTTAAGAATATCTCCAGTATAAACAAAACTAGAATATTGGCTAAAGTTTCAATTGATATAATAATTTTCAGAGTGGATTTGAGGAAAGAATATATCGTTCATCATGAATTGAGGAATCAATATCTCGAATGAGTTCGTCATTGGGTAGAATTGGTCTATTGGTTTTGGATTAATAACTTTTAGCACTCTTGTTGAGTTTAAATTCTTCTTTATTTTACCTATAAAGTATTTTACTTAGTAATAGAAGGAAGGCATTAGATATCTCTCACAATTTTGTTGGAATTCAGTTCTGGTAATTTGTAATGAGGAAATTTCAAAAAATGTTTTTTTCCATAATATTTTGAAAGTATTTGTCTCTCCCAGATATTCAGGAAGTCGGTCGTGATTTCGTTTTTCCGCATGAATATCAACATAATTTCTTGTCTTATTCAGATTACTTGATAATTGTGACAAAAACTTTAAACTCATTACAGTACTGCGAGACCTTGTCAGAATTTTCGCGATGTTCTGGGGAATATCACGTTATCATTTTGCCCAAATGTCTGTAATTTTTTGATTTGGCCGTTACCACGATAACTTGAGAGCGAAAAGAGAGAACGAAATTTTCAGGGTAGGTGGCGCATTTCAATACGACGGTCGAGTTCGATAATGGGTATAATCGGCCAACGGTTTCCGAGTAATAATTTTGTTTTCAACTAATACAAATCCGATCGAATTGAAACTTGTTGAGTAGTTATAGAATACAAACCTGAGGACGTTTGTGAAATATTGTGGGAATCATATGAGTAGAAAATTTTAGAAACATTATAAAAAAATATTATTTATATCAAGATAACCTGAGAAAGGAAAGAGATAGCAACTTGAAATGTTTAGTTCAGGTTGTGACTCTGATTGAAACACTTGAGTTTGTTTATTGGACATAATCAGCCAAACGATTTTGGAGTTGTACCCATCTGAAATTTGGTTCTTATTTCCTCAATAACTCGAAAAATACTAAACCGATCCAATTCAAACAAGGTTATCTATTGTAGAATGCCAGCGTTAAAATTCTTGTGAAATGTAGTGAGAATCGTATCACTAGAGAGTTTTTGAAAAATCATTGAAAATCCTTGAAAAAAAATCCTATATATCAGAAATTGTTCGTCCAACATCGCTGGAAATTTTCGGGAGCCTTCAGAACCTAACTCTTCTGCTAAGTTCCAACTTTGAACACGATTGGATCTATATTGTTGGAGATCCGAGCAGCCTTGTTTGAGTTCAATAGCTGGTTGGGTTTACCGATTGTATGAAAAACAAACATTTCGTAATTTCGAGATAGTTAACCGTTCACCGAATTAATAATTCCAAAAATGGATGGAATATAATATGCAGATAATTCAAGAATCATTTCAAAATATTCGTATTTAAGTCTTAGACACTATGAATCTACTAAAACACGAAAATTGAGAGTCGTGTAGTTACACGACTCATTAACACATATGAATGAGTAAAGTCAATAGTTTTTCAGGAATTTAGAGAAACAAATAATTCACTGAAACAATTGGAAAATATCGCGGGGCAGTCAATAGTAAATATTTAAATGGTTAATATATCGTATGATCGTGTGTGGAAATGGCAATGACTAATGAATAATGAATAATGAATATTATTATTTCATAAATTTTCATTTCAATGTATCTGATTCTTAGAAAGATAATAATATATTGACCCAGTGTTTGATGACACTCTCATAACTATTACTAGCCAAATCAGTGAACTTCTATGTTGATTTCCAGTTCATCTAGCCGAAATCGTATTAAAGCTATAATAAATCTAATCAGAGCTTTTTGAAAACCACCGTTAGTGTACTGAATGATCTATAGAACAGTGTTGTCAGATTGGCGGGACTCTCATCTCACAGCAACCTGCTCAATTGAGAATATATACTCTGGGTCTCGCAAAGTATATACAGAACTTCTACAGCGCCATCTGAAGCGAATTCCCATTAACTAAATTCCGTGTAAGTTGAGGTTTATAACAGACATCCGAGTCCAAAAATTTTTTTGGGGGAGACATCAGGGAGCTGAGGGGGGGCCCTAAGGAGTCCATTTCCACCAAAAAACAATGCGAGACCCGGAAAGGGGCCTCACATGTGCGAAACGGGTCTCACTTTTTACCAACCATATACCATTTTGGGACTCAGTTGTCCCTTAGTTACATCTATATATATATATATATATATATATATATATATATATATATATATATATATATATATATATATATATATATATTTCCATCCTTCCATTTTCCGGGCGCCCGTTCATCAAGTAACCGGTGGGCGTCCTCCAATTTTTTTTTATCATTATCTTATGTCTTATATAACCACTTTGAAGTATTCACTGATCGAATTCGATTTAATCTTTTCACTTTGTAGATACAGAGAGTTGTTTACAAACTCACACCCCTCAGCGTCATTTCACTATCCGCTCCGCTAGCGTCCAAAGTATACACGTAAACTTTCATTCTCTCGATTTGTCGGCGTCCTCGTTCGAATATTATTTCCCAGTTGCTCGACCACTGGGCGTCCTGCGACGTTGCCGGGAGTAAAAGGAATAGTTCCAATGCAATAGGGCAGGAATGTGACTCAGGTTGTTTTGGTTATACCAGACGTGTAGAGTCACCGTGGAAAGATTACAATTATAGATTTTTTGTTTGGATATGCGGATACTTCCTCAAACTACTATTATGATTCTGATTCATTTTTGCGCGCGTGTTCCGCAAGGAACAGCGTGCTATCATTTCGTCACAATGTCTGTATTTTTCGATTTTTTTTTACGAAAATGGTCTCAAAGATTGGGTTCGACTCCCTGATGAAGAATTCGAGGTCAAATTCAATTCTGTCCGTCCAGTCGGCCGGTCCGGCTGTAGCACGATAACTCTCGAAAGGAACGAGTTAGAGCGTTGAAATTTGCAGGGCATGGTTGGAGCGTAAATATCTCGGACGAGTTCGTTAACGGGCAAAATCCATCCAACCGTTTCGGAGTTACGGCCATTTTAATTTAAAACGTTTTTCAAGAATATTTCCGAAATAGATCATTCGATCTATCTGAAATTCAGCATCATTTTGTAGAATCATGACCTGTATATGCCTGCGAAGTTTTGTATTGATCGGATGGCTCTTAACTAGAAAAAAAAAGTCAAATATTTGAAAATTAAATTGAAATTTTGTTTTCAGTATAACTCGAAAAATGCTGATCCGATTGAATTGAAGCTGAGTAGTTAGATGCGAAGTACAAATGGAAACACTTGTGCAAATTTCGTGGATATAGCATTAGTAAAAAAATTTAAAAAATTTTTAACTACTAGCGGAATATTTTGCTTGAATTTCCGAAACAAAATATCGGATTGAGTTCAGGTTTGGCACTTCGGTGACGAATTATGACCTCTTGGGGTGTGCAGTATTTCACTGAGAACAGACCACTAGGAGCCTAAAAAAAAATTCATAATTTTTAACTCCCAAACTCGACAAATTATTTCATTTCGAATTCCTACATGGAATATCCGTAGCATCTGGTGATCAGATTTCGTTCCGAATTATTTTTTTGAGCATTTATCTGAATCAAGTCGATATGTACGAGGGCAACTGATTAAAATATGGACCACCTACTAGCATGGCAAATGAATTAATGCATAAACGATGTGTGGAATTCTAAATTGGTTTTTCTTAATTAGTCTGAACGGTGAACGACTGGGTGTGTAACTGTCCCTTTTGGGCATTTTTTGTTATTCGGATAAGCACACGAGAAATAATTCAACTGCTCGAGTTTTCTTCTGAGAAGATTGGGGTTTTGGGTTGGAGGATGCTATTCAAGTGAAACGAAAAAATAAAAAAAAATACTACTATTTTGTGGAATATTTTGCTTGAAATTCCAAAACCTATTTTTTTGAAGTTCATGCTGCCCTTTCTGGGCATTTTTCGTTATGCGCATGTGCAGATGAGAAGACATTTAACTGCTGTAGTTTTCGTCAGAGAGGATTGGGGTTTTGGGGTGGCGGATGCTAATACTCCATAGAATCCTCTGGTGAGGGTCTGCGCATGCGTGGATTCAAGATGCGATATCTCCTGAACCACTAGTGTTGGAGTATCGGAGTTTTTTTGTGACCGACCGGATGGCCATAAAGTGACAAAAAAATGTTTCGAAAATTTTAAAATTTTGTTTCCACGATAACTCGAAAAATACTAATCTGATTGAATAGAAACTCAGTAGCTAGATGCAAAAGACCAAAGCGAACACTTTTGCAAAATTTCGTGAAGATCAAGTGAAACGAAAAAATAAAAAAAAAACTACTATTTTGTGGAATATTTTGCTTGAAATTCCAAAACCTATTTTTTTGAAGTTCATGCTGCCCTTTCTGGGCATTTTTCGTTATGCGCATGTGCAGATGAGAAGACATTTAACTGCTGTAGTTTTCGTCAGAGAGGATTGGGGTTTTGGGGTGGCGGATGCTAATACTCCATAGAATCCTCTGGTGAGGGTCTGCGCATGCGTGGATTAAAGATGCAATATCTCCTGAACCACTAGTGTTGGAGAATCGGAGTTTTTTTAAGGTGTGTGATTTTGAGAGGACTTTCAGCCGCCAGTAGATTGCGCATGCGCAGAAGAGAAGTGACTGTTTTAAGGTTGTATGGGTTATGTTGGGAGTGCTGAGCGAAATTGTGCGGTTTACAAATAATATTTATGGCAAATCAGTGCAAGGACAAGTCAGTTTGGGGGATGTATCGTTGTTTCCGAGTTGAAGTGTCCGTACCATGGCCCTGGAGCTAATTTTGAAATTTATGTTACCCCATTACGGGCATTTTTCGTTATGCGCATGAGCAGACCATCAGTGATTCAACTGCTGGTGTTTTCGTCAGAGAGGATTGGTGTTTTGGAGTGGCGGATGCTATTCCTCCATAGAATCCCCTGGTGATGGTCTGCGCATGCGTGGATTAAAGATGCTATATCTCCTGAACCACTAGTGTTGGAGAATCGGAGTTTTTAGTAAGGTGTCTGATTTTGGGAGGACTGTCAGCCGCGAGTAGGTTGCGCATGCTCAGAAGAGAAGTGACTGTTTTTGGGTTGTATGGGTTATGTTGGGAGTACTGAGCCGATATTGTGAGGTTTTAAATGAATATTCATGTCAATACAGTGCACGGACACAAGTCAGTTTGGGGGAAATAGCGTTGTTTCAGAATTGAAGTGTGCGACCGTGGCCCTGGGGCTAATTTTGAAATTGATGTTACCCCTTACGGGCATTTTTCGTTATGCGCATGAGCAGACGATGAGTGAATTAACTGCTGGAGTTTTCATCTGAGAGGATTGGTAATTTGAGGTGCAGGATGCTATTATTTTACAGAATCCCCTTGGGAGTATCCGCGCATGCGTGGATGGAAGGTGCGATCTCTCCTGAACCAATGGTTTTGAAGAATCTGAGTTTTGTTTGCAGTGTGTGATTTTGAGAGGACTTTCAGACACGAGTAGATTGCGCATGCTCCGAGGTGACGTGGCTCTTTTTGGGTTGTAGAGCTTATGTTGGGTGCGGTTTACGTCTAGTGGTAATGGATTTTGTGCTGAGCCAATATTGTGAGGTTTTAAAAGAAAATTCAAGACAATTCTACGAACGAACCAGTCAGTTTCGAGGATATAGCGTTGTTTTCGAGTTGATGTTTCTGTGTCGTGGTCCTGGGGCCAATTTATAAATAACTTTCTTTGGAAGATCAATTTTAAATTACTTTCGGATTTGGAGAATAGGCGAAGAAATTGCGTTCCTATTTAGAAATTCATGAAGCCCCTTTCGGAGATATTTCGTTTCACTCATGAGCAGACAAGAAGTGATTTAACTGCAGGAGTTTTCGTCTGAGATGATTGGAGTTTTCAGGTGCTGGATGCTATTCCTCCTTAGAATTCCCTTGGAAGTGTCTGCGCATGCGTGATTTGGAGCAGTGATATCTCTAGAACCAATGGTGTTGAAGAATCATAATTTTGTGTGAAGTGTTATTTTCAGGGGACTTTAAGCCACGAGTAGATTGCGTATGCGCAGAGGAGACGTTTGGATTGTATGGCTCATGTTGGGAGTGGTTTGAGTCTAGCGGTGATGGATTTGGTACTGAGTCGTCATTTTAAGGTTTTAAGAGAAATTCCATGGCTATTCTGTGCACGGACAAGTCAGTTTCGGGGAAATAGCGTTGTTTCCGAGTTGAAATGTCTGTATCGCAGCCCTGGGGCGAATTAATAAATAACTATATTCGGTAGATCTATATCAAATTACGTTCAGATTTGGAAAAGAGGCAATTGCGTTCCTAACGGAGGTCCCATAACAGCAATTTTTTTGATCTACGGTAAAACTAACAGCTAAACTGTATTGATAGCCATATTTGTTAAAGGAACTTGAAAAAAAAAATCACTGACGTGAAGTTAGTACTCTTTGGTGCGCGTGTTCACGGTGGCTAATTTTAATTGAATGATGAGTACTTCAAGCTCATTGGATAGAGCGAGCCAGAGATCTACCCAAAGGATAGTGGACACCATTCAATGTCGGTTCAAAAATTAACATTGCTATATCTAAGCTGCCATAAGTATAGAGTAACAAAGTTGAAAAATAATACAACTGACTCTCCTTAGTCGCACAAGCTCCTAGAAGATTCTGACAGATCTCCTTGGGAAAGACTTGGGAGGGTCAGTATAATCATAATCATGTTTAAAGCTCGCGCGCCAAATGCAGATTGACTTAACAATGAAAGGAAAAGTGAGAAAAAGCATTGACGTGGGGTCAATCTGCTTTGGTGCGCGTGCTATAAACATGATTATGATTATACTGACCCTCCCAAGTCTTTCCCAAGGAGATCTCTCAGAATCTTCTAGGAGCTTGTGCGACTAAGGAGAGTCAGTTGTGTTCTTTTTCAACTTTGTTACTCTATCCTTATGGCAGCTTAGATACAGCACTGTTAATTTTTGAACCGACAGTGAATGGTGTCCACTATCCTTTGGGTAGATCTCTGGCTCGCTCTATCCACTGAGCTTGAAGTACTCATCATTCAATGCGCGCCAAAGAGTACTGACTTCACGTCAGTGCTTTTATTTTTTTTTTGGGTTTTCTCATTGCTGAATGCAATAATCGTCGTATTTTCGAGTACTCTATTTTTTTCAAGTGATGAGACGAAAGCGCTAGGTTCCTTAAAATTGAGGGTCAAGCTTAACTCGCTCTTTAATTTATCAGTATACACAATATGTTTCGAACGGAATGACCGAGAGACTTAATATTTTCAGGATAAATCGAATGGAAAGGGCTTACGTCTCAAGTGAGAAAATCCGTTTATTACTTTCGGAGCCATTTAAAATTTAATTAATAATACTAAGTGGAGATAAAATGGGATAACTACCGAAACAATTAGCTACTTTCAAATCTCAGGCCAAAAAGAAATCTGAGTTTCTGATTCGAAATTATTATTTGAATCTGAATCACTGAAGGAAAGTCGAGCGTGATCATCCATGTTAATATTTATTACATTCCTGAAATCGATTTCGTAATGCATCTGTTATCAGAGGAAGGTTGGTTTGATAGGCTTCAATTATTATGTATTGCAGAGGTTTCAAGGAATAATTTTCATTCCTCTTAAAAACACATTTGCCGATTTCTTCGAATCGAAGTTGCAGATGAGAAAGTGTACGGGTGTCTCTCATAGAATGTAGGTACTTCTCATAGAAAAATTCAAATATTTGAACTCTCCAGGAAATGAAGTAACACAAATTTTGAGTTTCCGATTCAAATATCTTGAGCTGTCTGTCAGAGCATCAGTGGTAATTTGAGTTTAGTGGGTTCGGTCTACAGAAAGTCCAATCATTTATTCGCCATTTAGAGCAGGAGGTGGTATCCCACGACGAAAATAGCTGTCAGGCGACAAAAAATTTATAGTGGACAAGAGTGTAGTTACTTTTGTAGTACCCATGGTAAAAGTCCATTCTGTATGATCCTCCTTCTGTGTACACGATAGCTCACGAAATAATTGAGGTGCAGAATGTGTTAAATATTGGGATATAAAGGATTGAGGATAAGTTTATGAATGGTAAAATTCCATGTTTTCGAAGGTTTTTTGCCCTCCATAATATAATTTCTTCAAAATTTCCGAAGCTACAAATCTGATCGAGCTGAAATCTGACCCCAATATATGACCTTATGCTCTTGAGAAACAATCCTGCTTTTTGCGTGCTTGTTCCGCGAGGAACAGCGTGGTATCTTTTTGCCACAATATCTGTATTTTTGGAACTTTTGACGACAATGATCTCGAAGGATTGCGGTCACTCCTTAAACACTGTGTTGGAGAATCTGAGTTTTGTGTGAGGCGTGTGTTTGTGAAAGGCCTTTTAGCCACGAGTTGATTGCGCATGTGCAGGGGAGAAGTGACTGTTTTTGGGTTTTATGGGTTGTGTTGGGAGTGAGGACGCAAGCACTCGTTCAAACTTCCGTGAGGATCACATGACTGAAAAATTGAAAGAATGTTGATCTATTTTACAGAGTAGTACCCATAACGTGGTCTTTGAGTTGTTTCATAATGCATGCAACTCTTTCGGGCATTATCGTTATGCGCATGAGCAGACGAGAAGTTATTTAACTACTGGGGTATGGGGTTTGAGGTGGAGGATGCTACTCCTCCTGGGAGGATCGGAATTTGGTGTGGGTTGTGTGATTTTGATAAGACCTTTAGCCACGAAAGCATTGCGCATGCGCAAAGAAAAGTGATAGTTTTTAAGTGGTATGGGTTATATTGGAAGGGGCATTTGTTCGAAATTTCGTGCGGATCGTAGGACTAAAGAAAATGATGAAATATTCCACTATTTTGTGAAATAGTTTCCATAACATGGTCCTCTGATTATCTTTGAATGCATGCGCTTCATATGGTCATTATCGTTTTGCGCATGAGCAGACGAAAAGTAATTTAACTAATGAAGTTTTCGTCTGAGGGGAATGGAATTTTGAGGTATAGGATTCTATAACTCAATAGAAACCTTTTGTGAGGGTCCGCACATGCGTGGATTGAAGATGCGTTATCTCCTTAACCCCTGCTGGTAAAGAATAGGAGTTATGAGTGACATTTGCTTGAAAGGACTTTGAGCCATGAGTGTATTGCACTTGAGCAGATGAGAGGTGACTGTATTTGGGTTGTATAGATTACGTTGGCAGTGGTTCACGACTAGCAGCCATGGGTCTGATTCTTAGCCAATATTGTGGCGATTTGAAAGCAAATTCATGGCAATTCTGTGAACGACCTAGTCCGTTTCAGGAAAATATTGACCTCTTTCTTTGAAACGTCCGGACGGTGGCCTTGTGGCCAACTTTAAAACTACGCATTTTTAGTGAAGAGTGGGGTGGCTGTTTATGGTGTTGTTTGTTCTAGAACGCAAGTAAATTTTCTTACGTGATTATGGGATTCTGGCGCTAAGCCACGATATGAGTCTTCTGTTTCCTCTTTTTTTACAAGGTTAGAACTATCTAAATGGGGACTACAGGGATATCGAAAACCGCTAGAAATATAAGATGGCTGAAATTAAAAAAAAAGTACGTTATTTGGGAATGAGTGTGATGGTGTGAACAGATCCAAAATATCTCAAATGGTTCTCGAGATTTCCCAAAAAAACTAAATATCGAGATTTCCCTTTCCTCTTTATAACGCATCCATTCCTGGGGATAACTTCACGAAATACGGTTTGTAGCCATTATCCAATATAGAGATCCTAATGGTGTCGTCAGATATCTTCTATTTTCCATCGTTTCAGAGACGCGATAGTCTACTTTCATTTTTCTTAAGGAAGCCATATTGGTTTTCCGCGTGGAGAGATGAGGAAAAAAATGGGTTCAAGCCCTGTGGACAGGAGCTTTCTGGCGCTCTAGTTCAAACAGACAAATTATATCTCCGAAAGTATTGGTTTCTCAGAGTTGGGAATTATATCAATGTATTCTTATGAAAGAACTGCATCATAAAGGAAATTAGATTCAAATAATAGTTTATTTATCAAGATTAAATGAGCAATCTGAGAATGAGAACTGCACCTTGGAAGAAATCAAATTAAAATAGCTGAAATGAATTTGAGTCTGAACACAGATCATATAATAAAGCTTAGATAGAATAATTATAGCATTCTGTGAAAACTAAGAAGTACGTACGATTCATTATTGAAATTTAGAAAAATCATATCTCCGGAAGTATTAGCTTGTTGGAGTTGAAAATGATATCGATGGAATTTAATGGTGAAACTGCATCTTAAATATTAATTCATATGCGCTCAGATCCGAGGAACTAGAGCGCCAAAAAGTTTAATTCCCTTTCCGGGATTTGAGCCCGCCTTGTTCCGAAACCCGACGGGTCAGACCGACCTGCTATCGGGCTCCTCGAACGATCTTATCGATCTCCGGTATTGGAATAAAACATCGGTACTTACATGGGATATATATTCTTAATTTTCACTTTTCGACATAAGATCGCCACATGGGGGTTTATTTGACTGTTTTTTACCCTTATATTCGATTTTCATCATCTTTCCGGCCAGAAAACTGTCATGTCTCAGGAAAATAAATTGACATTATGACAATTCATGCATAGAATAATTATATAATTCTGTGAAAACGTACAAATACTTATTATTGAAATTTTGAAAAATCATATCTCCGAAAGTGTTAGCTTTTTAGAGTTAAAAATGATATCATTGGATTCTTATGGTAAAACTACTTATTGAAAAAAAATTTATTTGGAATTTGTTACGTAAAAAAAAATTTTTTTTTCTGTTACTCCGAAACCATCTGTCCGATTTTGCCCAATAAAGAACTTAGCCGAGATATTTATCTCCCAAACCTACTCTGAAAATTTCAACTGTCTAGCTCATTCCGTTCGAGAGTTATCGTGCCTACGGCCGGCCGGACCGGCCGGACAGAATGAATTTCGACCACGGATTCTTGATCAGTGAGCCGAACCAAATCGTTTAAGACCATTTTCATCGAAAAATTCTAAAATTACAGACATTTGGGCAAATTGATAAGCACTCAGTTCCGAGGAACTAGAGCGCCAAAAATACGAATTCAGACTATTTTTTTATTCTGATTTATGGTAAAACTCATAGGCTTAGACCACACTGTTGTGGTAAACAAAATGGTCAGAGTAATTTGATATAATATAAAAATGCACTCACGTGAAGTCAGTACACTTTGGCACGCTATTTCCCGTTGAAAAATGGATAAAGTAAGCCGGAGTAGAGTCAGTTGTGTTCTGTTTTGACTTGGGGACTGTATCCTTAGAGCAGCCTAAGCACATCACTGTTTATTGCTGCGACAGTGAATGTTGTCCATTACCGTCTACCTAGATCTCCGGATTAACCTTCCCACTTAGCATGAGGTGCTCATAATTCATTTCAAATTTGTCAAAGAAAACTAGCGACCCAAAGAGTTCTTACTTCACGTCAGTGCATTTTATACTATTTGAATTCTTTATATTCATGCCATCCTCACTAAAATTTGAACGAATATTCGTATCCCCACTCCCACCATGACCCATTGAACCAAAAAACAGTCACTTCTCTTCTGCGCATGCACAATCCACTCGTGGTTAAAAGTTCTTTGCAAATCACACACAAAACACCGATTCTCCAACACCAGTTTTTAAGGAAATATCGCATCTTCAATCTACGTATGCACTGACCATCACAATGGGATTCTATGTACCGATAGCATCCTCCAACTCAAAACCCCAGTTCTCTCGGACGAAACCTGTAGTAGTTATATCACTTCTTGTCTGTTCATGCGCATAACGACAATGGTCGAAAGTTGAGCATACATTTCAAAATGAGCCAAGGACCACGGGTTGGACACTATTGCGCAAAAACTTGCGGAACCGTTATTTAAAAATACAAACTTGGTGAAGTTTATTCTGTAAATTAACATTTTTGGTCGTAATAAGTGGTTCGTATTCGAAAACACAGATTATAGTAAAACGTGGGTACAAGTAAATACGACAATATAGATGAAATTGAGTAATACTCTCGAGATAATTGTTCATCTTGTAATGAGAACAATACAGCAAAACCTCATAAAAATCTCTTCCAAAATTGAGAAACGCTTCATTTTAGGAGAGCAAATTTGAAAGCTTTTCGATGTTGAAAAAAAGCAAAACCAGCTGGGTCGTGGACATTCAGAAAACGGAATGTAGTAGAAAGACGTGAAGGAACATGAATTATTCACTCGTTCTACTCAATTTCATCCACGAACACTAAAAATGTAATCGCATTTTGAGTGTCCGTCTCGAGGTTTCGTAACTATATTTCCAATTATTCAATAGAGATAGTTTCGAAACCACGTTCATTATGATCAAGGAGGAAATAATAATCCCCGCAGCGATTTTCATTCGAAATAGTCTCAGAAACTTCTTTCCTTCACTCAGATGAATTGTTTGCATTTTATAATTTTAAGTATCATTTATAATTTGTGGTAGATAGTATATTTTTCATTAACCATTCCATGCACTGCAATAATCGAGGTGAACTTAGCGATTGAGACAAACCCCAAGAGAGCTATCAGGGAGAAATTTTTTAATATTATTGCATGCACATCATCTCAAAAAATTTTTGAGATATTGTGAGGTTTAAGGTATGAGATCTTCACATTGTGAATGAATCTTTCAATAAAATCTTTTTTTATAAAAGCACAACGAAGATGAAGCAGAATATAGGAGGGCATTAGTCCATCCGGTTGAAAATAATATTTCACTTCTTATATCTCAAAATCCCTAAACAAAAATTTCGCAAATATTATCCAATGCGATATTCTATAAATAAACATAAATAAGAGTCCCAAACGAGAGCCATCAGCATAGATGCAAGTGTTCATGATGCCACCCCACCATTCAGCAACCTTGAGATTCCAGAACGAATTCAAACCTAATATTCAATAGAATTAAATGCACCAGCGACGATTCTCCACGTTGTCAGATCGGGCGGACGCCCACAAATCGAGAGAGTGGAAAAAACTATACGGGAACCAATATACGCCAACTGTACGCGGCGCCTCTATCGAGCGAGGTGTTGTACTAAAAGTATACAGCAGTATACACGACTCGCATGTCCAATCGATATCCAGGCGTCCAAGACAAATTTTGCCATACGGTCCTTAGAGTCGATCCAAGAGCCATGAGCATCTTAACATTGAATTTCAACAGAGCGTCCATATACGGACGCTTCGGGGTAGCCGGACGCCCGGAGAATAGTAATTTCATAATGTATGGACGCCCAGGAGTTAGTTGGATATATATATATATATATATATATATATATATATATATATATATAGATGTAACTAAGGGACAACTGAGTCCCAAAATGGTATATGGTTGGTAAAAAGTGAGACCCGTTTCGCACATGTGAGGCCCCTTTCCGGGTCTCGCATTGTTTTTTGGTGGAAATGGACTCCTTAGGGCCCCCCCTCAGCTCCCTGATGTCTCCCCCAAAAAAATTTTTGGACTCGGATGTCTGTTATAAACCTCAACTTACACGGAATTTAGTTAATGGGAATTCGCTTCAGGTGGCGCTGTAGAAGTTCTGTATATACTTTGCGAGACCCAGAGTATATATTCTCAATTGAGCAGGTTGCTGTGAGATGAGAGTCCCGCCAATCTGACAACACTGCTCTATAGATCATTCAGTACACTAACGGTGGTTTTCAAAAAGCTCTGATTAGATTTATTATAGCTTTAATACGATTTCGGCTAGATGAACTGGAAATCAACAAAGAAGTTCACTGATTTGGCTAGTAATAGTTATGAAAGTGTCATCAAACACTGGGTCAATATATTATTATCTTTCTAAGAATCAGATACATTGAAATGCAAATTTATGAAATAATAATATTCATTATTCATTATTCATTAGTCATTGCCATTTCCACACACGATCATACGATATATTAACCATTTAAATATTTACTATTGACTGCCCCGCGATATTTTCCAATTGTTTCAGTGAATTATTGGTTTCTCTAAATTCCCGAAAAACTATTGACTTTACTCATTCATATGTGTTAATGAGTCGTGTAACTACACGACTCTCAATTTTCGTGTTTTAGTAGATTCATAGTGTCTAAGACTTAAAGACGAATATTTTGAAATGATTCTTGAATTATCTGCATATTATATTCCATCCATTTTTGGAATTATTAATTCGGTGAACGGTTAACTATCTCGAAATTGCGAAATGTTTATTTTTCATACAATCGGTAAACCCATCCAGCTATTGAACAAGGCTGCTCAGATCTCCAACAATATAGATCCAATCGTGTTCAAAGTTGGAACTTAGCAGAAGAGTTAGGTTCTGAAGGCTCCCGAAAATCTCCAGCAATGTTTGACGAACAATTTCTGATATATAGGATTTTTTTTCAAGGATTTTCAATGATTTTTTAAAAACTCTCTAGTGATACGATTCTCACTACATTTCGCAAGAATTTTAACGCTGGCATTCTACAATAGATAACCTTGTTTGAATTGGATCGGTTTAGTATTTTTCGAGTTATTGAGGAAATGAGAACCAAATTTCAGATGGGTACAACTCCAAAATCGTTTGGCTGATTATGTCCAATAAACAAACTCAAGTGTTTCAATCAGAGTCACAACCTGAACTAAACATTTCAAGTTGCTATCTCTTTCCTTTCTCAGGTTATCTTGATATAAATAATATTTTTTTATAATGTTTCTAAAATTTTCTACTCATATGATTCCCACAATATTTCACAAACGTCCTCAGGTTTGTATTCTATAACTACTCAACAAGTTTCAATTCGATCGGATTTGTATTAGTTGAAAACAAAATTATTACTCGGAAACCGTTGGCCGATTATACCCATTATCGAACTCGACCGTCGTATTGAAATGCGCCACCTACCCTGAAAATTTCAAGTCGCTCTCTCTTTTCGCTCTCAAGTTATCGTGGTAACGGCCAAATTAAAAAATTACAGACATTTGGGCAAAATGATAACGTGATATTCCCCAGAACATCGCGAAAATTCTGACAAGGTCTCGCAGTACTGTAATGAGTTTAAAGTTTTTGTCACAATTATCAAGTAATCTGAATAAGACAAGAAATTATGTTGATATTCATGCGGAAAAACGAAATTACGACCGACTTCCTGAATATCTGGGAGAGACAAATACTTTCAAAATATTATGGAAAAAAACATTTTTTGAAATTTCCTCATTACAAATTACCAGAACTGAATTCCAACAGAATTGTGAGAGATATCTAATACCTTTCTTCTATTACTAAGTAAAATACTTCATAGGTAAAATAAAGAAGAATTTAAACTCAACAAGAGTGCTAAAAGTTATTAATCCGAAACCAATAGACCAATTCTACCCAATGACGAACTCATTCGAGATATTAATTCCTCAATTCATGATGAACGATATATTCTTTCCTCAAATCCACTCTGAAAATTATTATATCAATTGAAACTTTAGCCAATATTCTAGTTTTGTTTATACTGGAGATATTCTTAACTCAATATTATTAATTTACCAATACCATTCCCATCATCATATGGATTAACCATGGGCATTAAAATATCACCCAGAATGTATGATATCATATTATAATCCTCATAATTCTACTATAGCCGAAATGAATTCGACATGTCATGTCTCAGAAAAATGAGTTGAAATGTATCAACACAGATCATATAATAATTCATAGCATTCTGTGAAAACATAGAAGTACGATTTATTATTGAAATTGTGCAAAATCATATCTCCGAAAGTATTAGATTTTTAGAGTTGAAAATGATATCAATGGATTCTTATGGTGAAACTACATCTTGAAAAAAAATTTAATTTAAAATTTGTAGTATAAATTTTTTTTTTTTTAGTTCTCCGAAACCATCTGGTCGATTTTGCCCAATAACGAACTTAGCCGAGATATTAATCTCCCAAACCTACTCTGAAAATTTCAACTGTCTAGCTCAGGGCTTTCCAAACTTATTTTTACTGTGACGCCCTTGGGACTTTGCCATTTTTGTACGACGCCCCTTAACTCAGCCCCCAAAAATAATTACCAATTTTAGTACTAG
The DNA here is from genome assembly GCA_937662695.2 of Halyzia sedecimguttata. Classification (NCBI taxonomy): domain Eukaryota; kingdom Metazoa; phylum Arthropoda; class Insecta; order Coleoptera; family Coccinellidae; genus Halyzia; species Halyzia sedecimguttata. Next base: position 91,127,426 of record OW569412.2, read on the forward strand.
CCTAGTAATACGTTATCAGCTAACTAGACTCGGTCGCAATCAACGTGCGACGCCCCTAGGACAATGTCGCGACGCACATTTCGTTCGAGTGTGTTATCGTGTTTACGGGCGGATCGATACTGACCACGGATTCTTGATCAGTGAGTCGCACCAAATCGTTTAAGACAAATTACAGACATTTGAACAAATTGATTAGCACTCTGTTCCGAGGAAAAAGAGCGCCAAAAAAATTGAAGACCATTTCAGATCTAGGTGCAATCCTAATGCGAAAACGTGATATAGGTTTGTGAAGTACCTAATCAAGTTTACATCAACTTCCAGTATGACTGATGTGCAAAAACCCAAACACTGCTCCAACTTCAACGAAGACATTTCGATGAGAGAAAACAAATAGTTCATGTGAAATGTAAGTGATGTGAATATCATCATGAACGAATATAAATATCAATGTTGACAACAATAATAGGGTATAGGTGGAAAGTTTTTCGACAACAAGATTTGAAGAAACCATTGACCATTATTGGAAAAATGTCCTGCGTACAGGAGCTTTGGCGCTCTTGTTCAATTGTTGACAAATTTTATCCCCGAAAGTATTGGTTTCTCAGAGTTGGGACTTATATCAATGGAATCTAATGATAGAACTGCATCATGAAATAAATTAAATAAGAATCCATTGATATAATTCCCAACTCGGAGAAATCAAAACTTTCAGAGTTATGATTTGTCAAAGTTTGAACAAGAGTGCCAAAGCTCCTGTTCACAGGGCTTTCCCACTTTTTGACGCTCTTGTTCCTCGGAACAGAGAATTTATCAATTTGTCCAAATGTCTCTAATTTTCGAATTTTTTGATAAATATGGTATCAAACGATTTGGTTCAACTCACTGATCGAGAATCCGTGGTCAAAATCGATTCTGTCCGGCCAGCCGGCCCTCCGTTAACACGATGACTCTCGAACAAAATGAGCTAGACAGGTGGAATTTTCAGAGTAGGTTTGAGGGATAAATATCTCGGTTAATTTCGTTACTGGGCAAAATCGGCCTAATAGTTTCGGAATAACGAAACAAAAATTTGTTTTTTCATTACAACTTTTGAATTAAATATTTTTTAAGATGGAGTTTCATCATACAAATCCATTGTTATCATTTTCAACTCTAACAAGCTAATACTTTCGGATATATGGTATTTCAAAATTTCAATAATACATCGTAGTTCTGTGTATTCACCAAATGTGAACACAGAATCTGTCTGTGTTCACTGTTCATAAATGTCAATTCATCTAGCTATTACAGACTTGTCTATCGTAGTTTGAAATTATTTTCTGTTGGAAAACAAGTATCCGATTCTCCAATTTATTAATATATACAAGACTGTTTTGAAACTGAAAATAATATTGACTGATTACATATTGAATAATTTATGTATAAATATGGGGATGATGTTCCAGAAGATTTAGAATTGGATCATTTTAATGAGTTGTGAGACATGTTCCTATATACAGTAATTTCATAATGTTGCTAGCAAAAATATGCTGGAATAAGGATCTACATTTGTGTATCAAACATTTTTTCTTGAGTTCAGGTCCATAATACAGAAATGAATATGTAAGTGGTATGGACTATTAAAATAATTTGTTCGTCATCAGCCTCTACCTACCAAATATCAGGAATAAATGGACAATCTGCTATGATTGTCTGCAGCCTTGCTCTAGACATTTCGATGATATTTTCCTTAGGTATTTCGAGTTGTGTAAACTATGCACCGAGTGTGACTTGCAACAACCCATTCCACGAGGTTGAATCATTGCAGATTGCTCATTAAATCTTGATAAATAAATTTAATGACAATTTTTGAAGCATCAAAGCATTGAAGCTTTGTAGATTGCTCTTTTTTGGCGCTCTAGTTCCTTGGAACTGAGTGCTTATAAATTTGCCCAAATGTCTGTAATTTTCGAATTTTTCGATGAAAATGGTCTTAATCGATTTGGTTCGACTCACTGATCAAGAATCCGTGGTCGAAATTCATTCTGTCCGGCCGGCCGGCCGGCCGTAGGCACGATAACTCTCGAACGGAATGAGCTAGACAGTTGAAATTTTCAGAGTAGGTTTGGGAGATGAATATCATCATATCATCATATCATGAATATCATGAATATCATCATATCATATCAATCCTGATACCTCAATCATATCCACTGAAAATGAAAAAGGCTCATACTATAAGGACCTGATAATTGAGCAGAAAAATTTACTCATAGAAGAACTGCAGGATAAAATTTATATTCTTAAAAAGCATATAAGTCTCCTTGATGAGTATGAATCATTGAAGGAAAATAATTGTAAACATGAAAAGAAAAAAGATATCAATACCGATCACATTGTGATAGTAAATAATGTTGAAACTGATAAGGTTATTGAATCCAAGGGAATCTCGGGGACACCAGCTGACAGAGATAACAATGTGATCGATACAGTTCCACCTGTAATCAATAGAACACCGCTGTCTTCTCAGGAATCATCTGAGAGAGAGATACTCGATACCAGTGAATTCAAAACTGTCAAATATAGGAAGAGATCTGACAGAAGAAATATTGCGAAGAAAAATGAAATCAAAGCTGTGGGACCTCGAGACATGACGAATGTATCTGAGCGCAATAATAAAAATCATTTCTGGAAAATAACCGGAGCATCGACAGAAAATCCTGTGAAAGCTATTGAGAGAAAAATTAGTCTTTTTGTATCAAGAATATCTGTCAGTACTAATCTTGATGATTTTACGAATATGGTGAAAGATAAATTTCCGGAGGCTGAATGTGAGAAACTCCAGTCTAAACATCCTAATAAATATAGTTCCTTCAGAACAACCATTGATGCGAAGAACATAGCAAAGGCTAAAAGCAGCGATTTCTGGCCAAATGGTGCATACGTTTCCAAGTTTTTTCGGAGGAGTATGGTGGGGAGACCGAATGTGGATTAACCAACATTGATATGCAGAAGAAAGGAAATATATGCATTAATTTAATGCACTTGAACATACAGAGTATAAAAAATAAAGTGAACGACCTTGAATGCATGATATACTCGCAGCCGAGTGGTTTCGATGTGGTGTGTCTGACAGAACATTGGTTGTCTGAAGCAGAGGCGCAGGGATTATGCTTGGATGGCTGGTATGTGGGACATGCATACACAAGAACGAACCTATCTAGAGGAGGCTCCATGATACTGGTAGATCATAGTAGAACTATTCACGATTGTCCTACCATATCGAATGCTCGCACTCTATCTTTAGAGCTCCACTGCGAAATATCCGCGGTAAAGTTGAAATTAAACAAGATTAATTTTATAGTAATTTGTATATATTCCTCTCCCTCCAGAAATTTTAATTTGTTCGTTGATAATCTGGAGTCTCTACTTAATGTGATCAGCGTATGTAATGAGAAAGTATTAATATGTGGTGATTTTAATATTAAATTCGATACCTTTTCAAATATCGTTCCAGATCGGGAGACTAAGGTGTTTATGGGTCTTTTATCATCTTTCGGTTTTAAGCAGAAAATTTTTCAGCCCACCAGGAATAACAATTGTCTGGACAATATCTTTACGAATTTTGACGCCCGGGGTGAGCACGTGAATGTTTTACCGACGGCGTTCTCGGATCATGATGCACAAATCTTGAGTGCGATAATTCCTAATAAATCTAAAACCTATAGTTATAGAAGATGCCGGCCTCTTACTAGTGAGGGCTTTATGGACATGCATAGTGCTCTCCAACGGAGGGTTTGGGATTTTGTTGATGACGATGCCTCAGATCTTGAATTGCGTTTTAAATTATTTCAACAGAATATCGTTGATGATTTTCTGGTATCATTCCCCGAAAAGAAATCGAGACTGCAGGGTCCACATGCCGATAATGGCTGGTTTACTCATGACATCAGAAGCATGAGGGAAGATTTACTACTTGTGGACTCTATGTATCGGTTTTATGCATCATCCGAATTACGTGCACGGCGGAACGAACTACGTCTGAAATATAAGAAAGCAATAAAGAATGCAAAATTATATTATTTTAATAACAAGATCGAATCCTCAGACAATAAGTCAAAAGCAGCCTGGCGTATAATAAGTGGTCACATAAGGGTCGGTTGTGCCCCAGAATCAGCCACCATTGGTGCAGATAGTTTCGGTGTGCATTTTTCAACTGTTGCACAGAACGCCCTGAGAAGTCTGCCCCAACTCAACATGTCTTTCCAGCAGACTTTTCTAAAACAAATTCCACCGGGAAAATCATTCAGCTTTCAGGAAGTTGGGCATAACGTTGTGAGAGATATAGTACGTAACATGAAAAATAGCAATTCAACCGATTATTATGGTCTTTCAATTAAGGTAATTAAAAGAGGTATAAACTCTATCATTTCCCCGCTTACAAAGTTGATAAACAAGTGTTTGAGAGCTGGTAAGTTCCCTAAGTGCTTGAAGATCTCTAAGGTGATCCCTGTCTTCAAGAAGGGTGACAGGGATGATGTTGACAACTACCGTCCGATTTCTCTCGTTCCTGTTTTCTCGAAAATATTGGAGAAGGTAATGTACTTGCAAGTAGTCGTTTTTCTTGAAAGCAATAATTTGCTAACAGACCGCCAGTTTGGCTTTCGTGAGAATAGGAACACAATTGAGGCGATCATCGATTTTGTCAACTCTGCTCTCGAAAGTTTCGAGAATAAATTCTACCACTTGGCAACATTTGTCGATCTGACGAAAGCCTTTGATTGTGTGCCTCATGACAAGCTACTCTGGAAGCTGAAAAGATATGGATTCGATGTGACGGCGATATGTATGGTGGCTTCTTTCTTGGACGAGAGGTACCAAGTTGTCAGTTCGGGCGGATCACACTCAAGCATGAGCCCCATTACCATGGGAGTGGCTCAGGGATCAATCTTGGGACCAGTTTTGTTCCTGATTTTTATTAATGATTTGCCAGAATATATGCCAGAAATTGAATCCACCTTGTTTGTTGACGATACAACTGTCGCAGTTAGGGCCTCGAATACGCAGACATTGTTTGAGCAGGCGCGTAAAGCGCGTCTGAAACTCATCGAATGGTTCTCTGCAAACAGTCTGAGTGTGAATGAGGGTAAGACACATAATATGATTATGACTCTGAGACCACTGGATGGTGGATACGACACGGTTGGTTCAGTCAAGTTCCTCGGTGTTCATGTGGACGCTGCACTCACATGGAGTTCACACATTGACAACCTCCTAGCCAGGCTCAGCCGAAATATTTTTGCCCTGAGAACGTTGTCCTTTTCCCTAACATCAGATGTGTTGCTTTCTGTGTATTTTGCCCATGGTTGAATCCCATTTGAGATATGGTTTTTTGCTGTGGGGGGGCAGCGCGCACCGTGAGGCCGTTTTTAGACTGCAGAGACGGGCGATAAGGATCCTGGGGGGTCTGAGCTATCGTGACTGCTGTAGAAATACCTTCAGAGCTTTGAGTATTCTTACATTCCCATCGCTATTCATTTTGGAGAATTTGATTTATGTACATAAAAATAAGGACAAATATCAGTTACAATCAGACATGCATGGATATAGTACACGGAACAAGTCACTCATTAGGAAGGACTTCCTCAGACTGAAAAAATCCCAACAGGCCCCTGGATTCTGTGCGGTGTCTCTTTACAATAAACTTACTGGTGGGCTGAAGAATATGACAATGAATAAGTTCAAAACGAGAATAAGAATGATGTTGGCAGCTGAGGCTTTTTATTCAATTGACGAATTTTACAATTTGACTCTGGATGAGATTGATTTTATGTGATCCTTGTCTGGAGCTGTTATTTTCGCAATTTATTTATTTCCTAGTTTTCGAAATATCCTTTAATGACCTGTGAAATCAATGTTTTATTTGTAATAATCACCAATAAATATCTCTCTCTCTCTCTCTCTCATCTCTCTCTCGGCTAAGTTCGTTATTGGGCAAAATCGGACAGATGGTTTCAGAGCAACAAAAAAAAATTTTTTTTTACAGAGCAAATTCCAAATTCATTTTTTTTAATTAGCAGTTTTACCATAAGAATCCAATGATATCATTTTTAACTCTAACAAGCTAATACTTTCGGAGATATGTTTTCTCAAAATTTCAATAATAAATCGTATTTCAACGTTGTCACAGAATGATATAATTATTCTATATATGAATTGTCATAATGTCAACTTATTTTCCTGAGACATGACATTATCTAATCAATCGAAGAATTGTGAGCGAAGTGAGAAAAATCTCAGTTGTTTGCTCCGAAATTAGTTTTTCTCAGAAAAGTATTACATTTCGGAACGGAACATTAAGTAAGAGATCTGAGAGTAGTGATACTGCTTTTCATCCATAGACATAGATATAACTTTCGAATGGAATGAGGTAGGTAGTTGAAATTTTCAGAGTAGGTTAGGGAGATGAATATCTCGATTATGTTCGTTATTGGGCAAAATTGGCCAGATTTAATTTGATTTCTTCCATGGTGCAGTTCTCATTCTCATGATTGCTCATTTAATCTTGATAAATAAACTATTATTTGAATTGAATTTCCTTTATGATGCAGTTCTATGAGATGAATACATTGATATAATTCCCAACTCTGAGAAACCAATACTTTCGGAGATATAAATTGTCTGTTTGAAACTAGAGCGCCAGAAAGCTCCTGTCCACAGGGCTTGAACCCATTTTTGGCGCTCTAGTTCCTCGGAACTGAGTGCTTATCAATTTGCCCAAATGTCTGTAATTTTCGAATTTTTGGCTGAAAATGGTCTCAATCGATTTGGTTCGACTCACTGATCAAGAATCCGAGGGCGAAAGCGATTCTGTCCGGCCGGTCCGGCCGGCCGCCCGGCCGTAGGCACGATAACTCTCGAAGGAAAGGAGTTAGAGAATTGAAATTTGCAAAGTGGGTTCGGAGCGTAAATATCTCGGCTGAGTTCGTTAATGGGCAAAATCCATCAAGCGGTTTCGGAGTTATGGCCAATTTTAGTAAAACACATTTTTTATGAATATTTCCTAAACCGATCACTCGATCTATCTGAAATTTTGCATCAAATTTTAGAATCTTGACCTTCATACGTATGTGAAGTTTTGTACTGACTAGGTTACCGCAAAGTGTGAAAAAAAAAATTTGAAAATTTAATTTTTTTTTTTTACGATAACTCTCGAACGGAATGAGCTAGGACGTTGAAATCTACAGAGTAGGTTAGGGAGATTAATATCTCGGTTGAGTTCGTTATTGGGCAAAATAGGCCAGATGCTATCGGAGTAACGAAAAATAATTTTTGTTTCAAGTAACAAATTTCAAATTCAATTTTTATTTAAGATACAGTTTCACCATAAAAATCCACGGATATCATTCTCAACTCCAACAAGCTAATACTTTCGGAGATATGATTTTTCGAAATTACAATAATGAATCGTACTTCTATGTTTTCACAGAATGTTATAATTATTCTATCTAAGCTTTATTATATGATCTGTGTTCATACTCGTACATGTCATCCTGTTCTATAAGAGAGAGTCAAATTCATTTCAGCTATTTTAATTTGATTTCTTCCATGGTGCAGTTCTCATTCTCAGATTGCTCATTTAATCTTGATAAATAAACTATTATTTGAATTGAATTTCCTTCATGATGCAGTTCTATCATAAGAATACATTGATATAATTCCCAACTCTGAGAAACCAATACTTTCGGAGATATTATTTGTCTGTTAGAACTAGAGCGCCAGAAAGCTCCTGTCCACCGGGCTTGAACCCATTTTTCAATGTCACTTCTGTACGTCAATTCTCAAGAATTTTTGTAATTAAATTCAAAATGTAGATCTATGACTCATCTCATGTTGGATTTATATACATCAGCATATTATAATCAAAGTATTCTATGAAATCATAATATAAAATGGAGAATAATTATTATAATTTAAAAAAATCATATCTGATAGTTTGTTAGAGTTGAGAATGACATCAATGGATTCTTTTGGTAAAACTACATCTTAAAAATGGGTTCAAGCCCGGTGGACAGGAGCTTTACGGCGCTGTTCAAACAGACAAATTATATCTCCGAAAGTATTGGTTTCTCAGAGTTGGGAATTATATCAATGTATTCATATGATAGAACTGCATCATAAAGAAAATTCAATTCAAATAATAGTTTATTTATCAAGATTAAATGAGCAATCATGAGAATGAGAACTGCACCTTGGAAGAAATCAAATTAAATCTGGCCAATTTTGCCCAATAACGAACTTAACCGATTCATCTCCCTAACCTACTCTGAAAATTTCAACTACCTAGGTCATTCCGTTCGAGAGTTATTGTAGAAAAACTTTTTTCAAATTTTCAAAATTTTTTTTTGACACTTTGCGGTAATCTGGTGAATACACAACTTCAAATGCGTATAAAGGTCATGATTCTGCAATTTGATGCCAAATTTCAGATAGATCGAGTGATCGGTTCCGGAAATATTCATAAAAAATATTTTTACTAAAATCGGCCATAACTCCGAAACCGCTTGATGGATTTCGCCCATTAACGAGCTCGTCCGAGATATTTATGCTCCAAACCCACCTTGCAAATTTCAATCCGCTTACACCTTTCGTTCGAGAGTTATCGTGCCCACGGCCGGCCGGCCGGCTGGACAGAATCGATTTCGACCTCGGACTCTTGATCAGTGAGTCGAGCCAAATCGTTTGAGACCATTTTCAGCCAAAAATTCCAAAATTACAGGCACTTGGGCAAATTGATAAGCACTCTGTTCCGAGGAACTAGAGCACCAAAAAAAACAAGTTTCGTATGACAATTGCCCAAAACAGGTTTAAAGTACCTACAAATAGTAGATATTCCATAAAACATGTAGGTATGAAAGAAGAGAAGTAATAATGAAAAATTACCTTGTAATCGATCAAAAATTTCCTGATCTACGTTCACCAAATTTTCTCCTCTCTCGAACTACAAAATTATGCTTTCAATATTTACGTAATATTTTCAAACATTTTTGGGTGAGGTCCCCATTGCATCGCTAAAATACTAGTATTTCAACCCCAATATTTACGAAGTTATAATATTTCCTTCCGTCAGTCCCGTCATAAATTGAGAGAACTGAGCATTATTATTATATGTCTATGGATGAAAAGCAGTCTCACTACTCTCAGATCTCTTAATTCATGTTCCGTTCCGAAATGTAAGACTTTTCTGAGAAAAACTAATTTCGGAGCAAACAACTGAGATTTTTCCAACTTCGCTCACAATTCTTCGATTGATTAGATAATGTCATGTCTAGGAAAAATAAGTTGACAGTATGACAATTCATACATAGAATAATTATATCATTCTGTGACAATACGATTTATTATTGAAATTTTGAAAAATTTTATCTCCGAAAGTATTAGCTTGTTAGAGTTAAAAATGGTATCATTGGATTCTTATGGCAAAACTGCTTATTGAAGAAAAATAAATCTGGAATTTGCCTTGTAAAAAAAAATTTTTTTTGTTACTCCGAAACCATCTGTCCGATTTTGCCCAATAGCGAACTTAGCCGAGATATTTATCTCCCAAACCTACTCTGAAAATTTCAACTATCTAGCTCATTCCGTTCGAGAGTTATCGTGCCTACGGCCGGCCGGCCGGACAGAATGAATATCGACCACGGATTCTTTATCAGTGAGTCGAACCAAATCGTTTGAGACCATTTTCATGGAAAAATTCGAAAATTTCAGACATTTGGGCAAATTGATAAGCACTCAGTTCCGAGGAACTAGAGCGCCAAAAATGATATCATTGGATTCTTATGGTAAAACTGCTTATTGAAAAAAATTTAATTTGGAATTTGCTTTGTAAAAAAAAATTTTTTTTTTTGTTACTTCGAAACCATATGTCCGATTTAGCCCAATAACGAACTTAGCCGAGATATTTATCACCCAAACCTACTCTGAAAATTTCAACTATCTAGCTCATTCCGTTTGAGAGTTATCGTGCCTTCGGCCGGACCGGCCGGACGGCCGGACAGAATGAATTTCGACCACGGATTCTTTATCAGTGAGTCGAACCAAATCGTGTAAGATCATTTGCATCGAAAAATTCGAAAATTACAGACATTTGGGCAAATTGATAAGCACTCAGTTCCGAGGAACTAGAGCGCCAAAAATTGGTTCAAGCACTGAAGTCAGGAGCTTTTGCGTATTTGGAAAGAACGAATCTACTTTCCCGAAATAGTTCACAATCTGACTTGCGAGTTCGACTTCAATATTATCTGCTTTTCGCGCCTTCGCGGGCTCATTGTCTCGACTATTTATTCAATTTTTTGTTTATGTTTAGATTTGGCATCGTTGGAGGGACTCGCAAGTGTGAAGAATATACCAGAATATACACTGAGGGCCTCGCATTAGTGTTTGATATATAACGGGTCTCGGAACTTCTTTGGAGATTTCTTTTTCAACAGTTTTTTGAAAAAGCTTCCCCTCTCACGATATTCGCAATTAGCACCATTATAACCTTGTGATAATGAAAAAAATATTTCAAAAAAGTTATATTCTGATATGGGTCTCAGGTTGTCTGTTGGCTACCACGGGTCTCACATGTGTTAATATTTAAGTATATATATATATATATATATATATATATATATAATTAGGAAGGTTTAAGGGTGTAGAGACTCATTAATTTTTGGAGTATAATTTAGTGAACTCTTTTTTCTCGGCCAAGCTTTCGCAATCACTTTATTGCATTTTCAGGGTTTCTAGAATTATAGACACAGTTAGATAAAATTCAACAAAAACACAGTTTCGATATTACCGAAAGCGAGATTATATAAAACTAACATATTTCACGAAACAGGTCATGGTACAATAATAAATTAAAATAGTTCATATTTATGAAACGATGAGACGAAGACATGGACAATTATTTAAAAACTTCTTTATGTAGTCGATACTGTGTCATATTTGTTGTTATCTTTCATGTGCGGCGTTGACAAGACAGATGGAATTTCTATGTTCATTCATCAAGTGGACCTTCATAGTAATCATTTTCTCTTATTCTCTGTAATGAGTAACTGTAAATATTGCTTAACTTTTGTGTATCTGATTTTTTATTTATTGTGTTTTCGTTCTTGTTTATTTGGATCATTTCTTGTATGAGTCTCTTATGGTAGTTGTTTTCAGACTTTAATATTTTTATGTTTGTGAAGTCAATTTGATGATCCAAGTCATGCGCATGCGTCGCTAGTGCACATCTATCTTTATTTCTGGTGATGTCAGATTTATGAAGCGCTATTCTGCTTTTAACCCATTGGGAGGTTTGGCCAATATACATCCCAGGTAACACAGACCTCGCATAGAGGTCTCTGAGAGGTTACAATGTTGATGAAAATGCGAGCTCCCAATGTGAGATCCTCAAGATATCACACAGATAACCAGAATAAGATATTCCTATTGCGAGCACATATGTAACCAGAATAAGACATTCCCATTGCGAGCTCCTAAAGATTTCACACAGATAATCAGAATAAGATATTCCTATTGCGAGCTCCTAAAGATGTCACACAGATAACAAGAATAAGATATTCTTATTGCGAGCTCCTAAAGATATCCCACAGATAACCAGAATATGACATTCCTGTTGCGAGATCCTCAAGATATCACATATGTAACCAGAATAAGATATTCCTATTGCGAGCTCCTAAAGATATCCCACAGACAACAAGAATAAGATATTCCTATTGAGGAGATCCTAAAGATATCACACATGTAACCAGAATAAGATATTACTATTGCGAGTTCCTAAAGATATCACACAGATAACAAGAATAAGATAATCCTATTGCGAGCTCCTAAAGATATCCCAAAGATAACCAGAATAAGACATTCCCATTGCGAGCTCCTAAAGATATCACGCAGATAACTAGAAAAAGACATTCCTATTGCGAGCTCCTCAAGATATCACAAGTGTAACGAGAATAACACATTCCATTGCGAGGTCCTGAAAACCTCGCAAATTCAACAAGAATAGGAAATCAGGTGGCGTGTTGTAGGGATCTACTCCATCCCTACTCTGCACTTCTCGTTTCCACCGGTAGATGGCGCAGTCGTCTACTCTGTACCCGGAAGAACAACCCAATCGCTTATAACCCGAGTGGAATATCGATCTACGCATCGAGGTGATGTATTCGGCGCCACACATGTACTGCACATTTGGAGGATATATAGATTATAGATCCATATCGCAGCCATCTTCTCTCAGTACTGCCCCGGTTGAGCAGCCTGAGAACTTCCCCATGTGGTATATCTGAGATGTTACTGGGATCATCCCCTGTGGAGGACATTTGGAGGTGATAGAGAGGTCTGGGCGACCTCCCTGCGATATCGCAGTACACATCTCAAAATATTCCCCAGGGTGAGCAGTTTGAGAATTTCCCCATGCGATATCTCCGAGATGTTACTGGGCTCATCCCCTGTGGCGGACATTTGGAGGTGATAGGGAGGTCTGGGCGACCTCCCTGCGATATCGCAATAAACCTCTTGAAATATTCCCCAGGGTGAGCAGTTTGAGAACTTCCCCATGTGATATCTCTGAGATGTTACTGGGCTCATCCCCTGTGGCGGACATTTGGAGGTGATAGGGAGGTCTGGGCGATCTCCCTGCGATATCGCAGTAAAACTCTCAAGATATTCCCCAGGGTGAGCAGTTTTGAACTTCCCCATGCGATATCTCTGAGATGTTACTAGGCTCATCCCCTGTGGCGGACATTTGGAGGTGATAGGGAGGTCTGGGCGACCTCCCTGCGATATCGCAGTAAACCTCCCAAAATATTCCCCAGGGTGAGCAGTTTGAGAATTTCCCCATGCGATATCTCAGAGATGTTACTGGGCTCATCCCCTGTGGCGGACATTTGGAGGTGATAGGGAGCTCTTGGCGACCTCCCAGCGATATCGCAATAGGCGTCACAATATCCCGGCAGGAGCTCGCCGAGACATCTCTGGGAGGTCCCTGTGTTACCTGGGATGTCTCTACAATCTATGCAGTTTAGTTGATATACAACGTTACTTTTCAAAGATGTTGGTATATAGTCTGCTATATAGTGATCTTACTGTTTTTTGATTGACAATCAAAAAACAGTAAGATCATTGCAGATTATTGCGCGCGAGTTCCGCAAGGAACAGCGTGCTATCATTTCGTCACAATTTCTGTATTTTTCGAATTTTTTTTCGAAAATGGTTCAAACGATTGGGTTCGACTCCCTGATGAAGAATTCGAGGTCAAATTCAATTCTGTCCGTCCGGTCCGCGTATTGGCATTGTTTACTATGCTACAACGCACACATGCTGTTGCAACGCGGTAAAGAATGACTGAACCAAAGCTCTCTCTACCCAGACATATCTTACCAGGACTCAGCACAGGCAAGTGTTCAGACGTAGTGAATATTGTATTATTGATATGCTGTCATTCTCGAGACATTGTTTACCGCGTTGCAGTCCCAACCACGTTCAAATTTGCTTTCTTCGGAGAGCGATGATAATTCTTTTTTATACTGCATAGGTAGGCAGATATTTCATTTTGCGTCTACAGTTTTGGCAGGGTGGAAGATATTGTAAGGACCCTTACGCCATACAAAATAAGTTTGAAATAACGTTTAGGACCTGTATGCAAATAAACACCGATAACAGAAAAGTATTAGCACAATTAGCTCTAGGAGAAAACGTATCCCCAGAATTTTATGAAGACATGTCAACTGATGTGAGTATAGAAAATGACTTGCCAACTAGTGCAGAGCAACAAAGCAATGTTTTTATGCAACAGGATAATTTTTCTATCGAAACAATAAACACTACTGTCGAGAATGCCAATAAAACAAATTTAGGTGAAGAATATTCCCCAGCTGTATCAGAACATTTTGACCGAATTAGTAAAATAGCAACCAAACATGAAACGGTTGATATGGTTAATGTCATGCAACTTTATGAAACTTTAAACAAAATTATAACACTCTCTGACTTATTAAATTTTATTCACGTATACAAATCTCTCGCTAAAAAACTTTTCTGTTCAGCCAACATCAGAGAGCCGAAGAAAAATTAGACGTGGTTTATCATGCGGCGTATTAATAGACCAAATGCAAAATCACATGGAAATGCACACTAGGATTATTCTTAAGTGGAGTTTGCAGTTAATGTAGTTTTTTTGTATTTTAGTGTGGTTTAATAAATTGTTTTTAGCGATACTTACTATATTATACTATTGTTATTTTTATATGTATTTGTATTATTTACTATAATTTTTTTTTGTATTTTAGAGTGTTTTAGAGGTTTAGTAAACTATTTTTGGCGATAGTATGTTACTGTTATATTTATGAACGTGAAAGCACATTCGAACGCGGATGGGACTGCAAAGCGGTAAATAATGTCTCGAGAATAATACAATAGTTACTACGTCTAAACACCTGCCTGTGCTGAGTCGTGATAAGATATGTCTGGGTAGAAAGAGCATTGATTCAGTCATTCTTTACCGCGTTGCAGCAGCATGTATGCGTTGCAGCATAGTAAACAATGCCAATACGCGTCCGGTCCGGCTGACCGCTGGCACGATAACTCTCGAACGGAACGACTTAGAGCGTTGAAATTTGCAGGGTAGTTTTGTAGCGTAAACATCTCGGACAAGTTCGTTAAAGGGCGAAATCCACCAAGCGGTTTCGGAGTTAAGGCCGTTTTTAGTCAAAACCTTTTTTATCAATATTTCCGGAACCGATCACTCGATCTTTCTAAAATTTGGCATCAAATTGTAGAATCATGACCTTTATATGCCTGCGAAGTTTTGTTATGACCGGAAGGCCCTAAAGTGGCAAAAAAAAAATTCAAAAATTTTAGAATTTTGTTTTCACGATAACTCGAAAAATACTGATCTGATTAAATTGAAACTCAGTAGTTGTGCGCATGCGCAGATGAGAAGTCATTTAACTGCTGTAGTTTTCGTCAGAGAGGATTGGGGCTTTAGGGTGGCGGATGCTATTCCTCCATAGAATCCAGATCCCTGATGAGGGTCTGCGCATGCGTAGATTAAAGATGCGATATCTCCCGAACCACTAGTGTTGGAGAATCGGAGTTTTTTGTAAGGTGTGTTATTTTGAGAGGACTTTTAGCCGCGAGTAGATTGCGCATGCGCAGAAGAGAAGTGACTGTTTTTGCGCGTATGATCTGGGGAACATCGCGTTATAGTTTTGCCCAAATGTCTGTAACTTTCGAATTTTTTGTCGAAAATAGTCTCAAACGATCAAGTTCAACTCCCCAATGAAGAATTCGAGGTCAAATTTGATTCTGTCCGTCCGGTCGTCCGGCCATCCGTCCGGCCGTTGCCACGATAACTTGAGAACGAAAAGAGCTAGCGACTTGAAATTTTCAGGGTAGGTGGCGCATCCCAATACGACGGTCAAGTTCGTTAATGGGCATAATCGGCCCAGTTGTTTCCGAGTAATAATTTTGTTGTCAACCATTATAAATCCGATCGAATTGAAACTTGGTGGGTAGTTGTAGAATATGAAACTAAGCACGTTTGTGAAATTTTGTGTGATATGGCTAGAAAATTTTAAAAAAATTATTAAAAAATATTTTTGTTGATAACTGGAGAACGGAATGAGATAGCGGCTTGAAATTTTCAGGTTAGGATGTGCACCAGAACGCGACATTTCAGTTTGTTTATGAGTATAATCGGCCAAACGGTTTTAGAGTTATAGCCATCTGAAATTTTCTGAAATTTGGTGGTTTTTTGTTCCTCATTAACTCAAAAAATACTGAACCGATTGAATTCAAACATGGTTATTAGTTGTAGAATGCCAACGCTAAAATGTTTGCAAAATTTGGTGAGGATAGCATTTGTAGAAAATTTTTAATAAATCATTGAAAATAAAAAAAAAATTCTATATATCAGTAACTATTCGTTTGAAATTGCTGAAATTTTGCAAGAGCCTTCATAACCTAACTCTACTGCCAAATTTCAAGTTTTAATATGATCGGTTAAATATTGTTGGAGATTCGAGCATTCTTGTGCGAGTTCAGTAGATGGGTGACCGTTGCCTCGATAACTTTCGAACGAAAGGAGATAGGGACTTGCAATTTTCAGGGTAGGTTGAGTATCCGAAAGGGAGAATTGATTTCGTTTTTGGGCATAATCGGTCTAAAGGTTTCCCAGTTATACGGACCTGGAATATTATTTCCATGATAACTCAAAAAATAAATATTCGATCGAATTGAAGCTTGGTAACTAGTAGTAGAAAATCAACATAAAGACGTGTTCAAAATTTCGTAAATTTGAAAAAAATGATGAAAAAAAAATTTTAAGAACCGTACCCCTAGAAAATTTTTAAAAATCACGAAAAAAAAATTGCTTGAACCAATTTTTTAATGGACGGGTTATGTTGGGAGTGCTGAGTCGATATTGTGAGGTTTTAAAAGAATATTCATAGCAATTCAGTTCAAGGACAAGTCAGTTTGGTGGATGTAGCGTTGTTTCCGAGTTAAAGTGTTCGTACCGTGGCCCTGGGGCTAATTTTGAAATTGATGTTATTACCCCTTACAGGCATTTTTCGTTATGCGCATGAGCAGACCATCGGTGATTTAACTGGTGGTGTTTTCGTCAGAGAGGATTGGGGTTTTGGGGTGGCGGATGCTATTCCTCCATAGAATCCCCTATTGAGGGTCTGCGCATGCGTGGATTGAAGATGTGCTATCGCCTGAACCACTAGTGTTGGAGAATCGGAGTTCCAGGTTTGGTTCATTCCAAAAAGTTCCTTAGGAACTTTAAAGAAGTGAGATCCAAAAGGTATATGGATCTCTGTAAGAATAAGTTACACCTGGTCACTGGCTTCCTCACAGGACACTGTCGCCTCAGGAAGCATTTGATGAGAATAGGTTTATCAGATACTGACGAGTGCAGATTCTGTGGGGAGGAGGAATAAACTCCTCTTCACCTTGTTACAGAATGCCTCGCCATTGCAAGTCAGCGAAAGGAATGCTTTGGACAGGAAACTTGTAGGAGTGAAGACGTAATATCCTTGAAGCCTTCCCAGATATTGAGGTTCATTTATACTCTGGAACTGGAGGGCGAGCTGTAGATGGCGTAATGGTGAGAACAGCTCTGATGGGGGGCACAATAGATCTCAAGGTCGCGGTGCAACGTAACCCCTTATCAATAATAATAATAATAATAAAAATCGGAGTTTTTTGTAAGGTGTGTGATTTTGAGAGGACTTTTAGCCGCAAGTAGATTGCGCATGCGCAGAAGAGAAGTGACTGTTTTCGGGTTGTATGGGTTATGTTGGGAGTGCTGAACCGATATTGTGAGGTTTCAAAAGAATATTCATGGCAATTCAGTGCAAGGACAAGTCAGTTTGGGGGATGTAGCATTGTTTCCGAGTTAAAGTGTCCGTACCGTGGCCCTGGGGCTAATTTCGAAATTGATGTACCCCTTACGGGCATTTTTCGTTATGCGCATGAGCAGACCATCAGTGATTTAACTGCTGGTGCTTTCGTCAGAGAGGATTGGGATTTTGGGGTGGCGGATGCTATTCCTCTATAGAATCCCCTGGTGAGGGTCTGCGCATGCGTGGATTCAAGAAGCGATATCTCCTGAACCACTAGTTTTGGAGAATTGGAGTTTTTTGTGAGGTGTGTAATTTTGGGAGGACTTGCAGCCCCGAGTATATTGCGCATGCGCAGACGAGAAGTGAATGGTTTTGGGTTGTTTGGGTTATGTTGGGAGTAATGAGCCGATATTGTGAGGTTTTAAAAGAATATTCATGTCAATTCAGTGCACGGACAGAAGTCAGTTTGGGGGAAATAGCATTGTTTCCGAGTTGAAATGTCTGTATGGTAGCCCTGAGGCAAATTTATAAATAACTATATTCGGTAGATCTATATTAAAATACGTTCGGATTTGGAGAAGGGGCAATTACTTTCCTAACGGAGGTCCCACAACCGCAATTTTTTTTGATCTACAGTAAAGCTAACAGCCAAACTGTATTGATAGCTATATATGTTGAAGGAACTTGAAAAAAAAAAGCACTGACGTGAAGTCAGTGCACAAGCTCCTAGAAGATTTGGGAGGGTCAGTATAATCCTAATCATGTTTATAGCCGCGCGCAAAAGCAGAGTGATTTGACAATGAAAGAAAAAGTGTTAAAAGTTAATCTGCTTTGGCGCGCGAGCTATAAACATGATTAGGATTATACTGACCCTCCCAAATCTTCTAGGAGCTTGTGCGACTAAGGAGAGTCAGTTGTGTTCTTTACCAACTTTGTAACTCTATCCTGATGGCAGCTTAGATACAGCACTGTTAATTTTTGAACCGACAGTGAATGGTGTCCACTATCCTTTGGGTAGATCTTCGGCTCGCTCTATCCACTGAGCTTGAAGTACTCATCATTCAATTCAAATTAGCCACCGTGAACACGCGCGCCAAAGAGTACAAATGTCTGTAACTTTCGAATTTTTTGTCGAAAATAGTCTCAAACGATCAAGTTCAACTCCCCAATGAAGAATTCGAGGTCAAATTTGATTCTGTCCGTCCGGTCGTCCGGCCATCCGTCCGGCCGTTGCCACGATAACTTGAGAACGAAAAGAGCTAGCGACTTGAAATTTTCAGGGTAGGTGGCGCATCCCAATACGACGGTCAAGTTCGTTAATGGGCATAATCGGCCCAGTTGTTTCCGAGTAATAATTTTGTTGTCAACCATTATAAATCCGATCGAATTGAAACTTGGTGGGTAGTTGTAGAATATGAAACTAAGCACGTTTGTGAAATTTTGTGTGATATGGCTAGAAAATTTTAAAAAAATTATTAAAAAATATTTTTGTTGATAACTGGAGAACGGAATGAGATAGCGGCTTGAAATTTTCAGGTTAGGATGTGCACCAGAACGCGACATTTCAGTTTGTTTATGAGTATAATCGGCCAAACGGTTTTAGAGTTATAGCCATCTGAAATTTTCTGAAATTTGGTGGTTTTTTGTTCCTCATTAACTCAAAAAATACTGAACCGATTGAATTCAAACATGGTTATTAGTTGTAGAATGCCAACGCTAAAATGTTTGCAAAATTTGGTGAGGATAGCATTTGTAGAAAATTTTTAATAAATCATTGAAAATAAAAAAAAAATTCTATATATCAGTAACTATTCGTTTGAAATTGCTGAAATTTTGCAAGAGCCTTCATAACCTAACTCTACTGCCAAATTTCAAGTTTTAATATGATCGGTTAAATATTGTTGGAGATTCGAGCATTCTTGTGCGAGTTCAGTAGATGGGTGACCGTTGCCTCGATAACTTTCGAACGAAAGGAGATAGGGACTTGCAATTTTCAGGGTAGGTTGAGTATCCAAAAGGGAGAATTGATTTCGTTTTTGGGCATAATCGGTCTAAAGGTTTCCCAGTTATACGGACCTGGAATATTATTTCCATGATAACTCAAAAAATAAATATTCGATCGAATTGAAGCTTGGTAACTAGTAGTAGAAAATCAACATAAAGACGTGTTCAAAATTTCGTAAATTTGAAAAAAATGATGAAAAAAAAATTTTAAGAACCGTACCCCTAGAAAATTTTTAAAAATCACGAAAAAAAAATTGCTTGAACCAATTTTTTAATGGACGGGTTATGTTGGGAGTGCTGAGTCGATATTGTGAGGTTTTAAAAGAATATTCATAGCAATTCAGTTCAAGGACAAGTCAGTTTGGTGGATGTAGCGTTGTTTCCGAGTTAAAGTGTTCGTACCGTGGCCCTGGGGCTAATTTTGAAATTGATGTTATTACCCCTTACAGGCATTTTTCGTTATGCGCATGAGCAGACCATCGGTGATTTAACTGGTGGTGTTTTCGTCAGAGAGGATTGGGGTTTTGGGGTGGCGGATGCTATTCCTCCATAGAATCCCCTATTGAGGGTCTGCGCATGCGTGGATTGAAGATGTGCTATCTCCTGAACCACTAGTGTTGGAGAATCGGAGTTCCAGGTTTGGTAATTTTGGGAGGACTTGCAGCCACGAGTATATTGCGCATGCGCAGACGAGAAGTGAATGGTTTTGGGTTGTTTGGGTTATGTTGGGAGTAATGAGCCGATATTGTGAGGTTTTAAAAGAATATTCATGTCAATTCAGTGCACGGACAGAAGTCAGTTTGGGGGAAATAGCATTGTTTCCGAGTTGAAATGTCTGTATGGTAGCCCTGAGGCAAATTTATAAATAACTATATTCGGTAGATCTATATTAAAATACGTTCGGATTTGGAGAAGGGGCAATTACTTTCCTAACGGAGGTCCCACAACCGCAATTTTTTTTGATCTACAGTAAAGCTAACAGCCAAACTGTATTGATAGCTATATATGTTGAAGGAACTTGAAAAAAAAAAGCACTGACGTGAAGTCAGTGCACAAGCTCCTAGAAGATTTGGGAGGGTCAGTATAATCCTAATCATGTTTATAGCCGCGCGCAAAAGCAGAGTGATTTGACAATGAAAGAAAAAGTGTTAAAAGTTAATCTGCTTTGGCGCGCGAGCTATAAACATGATTAGGATTATACTGACCCTCCCAAATCTTCTAGGAGCTTGTGCGACTAAGGAGAGTCAGTTGTGTTCTTTACCAACTTTGTAACTCTATCCTGATGGCAGCTTAGATACAGCACTGTTAATTTTTGAACCGACAGTGAATGGTGTCCACTATCCTTTGGGTAGATCTTCGGCTCGCTCTATCCACTGAGCTTGAAGTACTCATCATTCAATTCAAATTAGCCACCGTGAACACGCGCGCCAAAGAGTACTGACTTCACGTCAGTGCTTTTTTTTTTATTTATTACCGTTATTCAGAATTAAGCAAAACGAGACGGGACAACTGATAACGAGACGAGAACGAGACTTAAACGAGGCTTAATTTTTTGGGAATTGGCGAAAGCTAGACGAGATTTTTCATACTCTCGCCTACTCTCGTCTCGTGTGAAGCCCTAGGACCGCCAAAAGGGGTAAAACGATTTTAAGCTCTGGAGAAATGTTTAGGGGCTAGAGCACTAATTTGCCTGGGCACTAAAACATGTGCGCAAAAAGTGAAAAGCAAAATACACCCTGATACGAATACGTAGAAACAAATACATCTAAACGACGATACAGTTTCGGGACATACATAGCGCCAATACGGGTCTCAACTTATGTTAGATTTGTTTGATATCCATGCTCCCCTTATCCAATCAAGAGTTACTAAACCATTTGCTCCGTGGCTAACTTATAGCTTGCGTTGTATGATGAGGTTGCGTAATTCAGCCCTCACCAAGTACAAGCGCTCCAAATCTATCACTGATTTTAATTCATATAAAGAACTGCGAAATGTCGTGACGGATGCTGTTAGGAGTGAAAAGGCTGCGTTTCTTCGGTACCATGCAAATAGATCTGATACATCTAAACTCTGGAAGACAATTGACTCCCTGAATATAAAAGGTAAGCCTAATCGTGAGATTCCTCCTCATTTGCGTAACGTAGACCAAATTAATAATCACTTTGCCTCAATATATTCTCCAAGAGACAGCTGTCGTGATACTGCCGCGCATTACAGTTCTAATAAACACAATCAACAACTTAAATTTACATTTCGTCTCTCCACTGTCGATGAAGTCAAGGATATTGTCCTGGGCTTGAGATCAAATGCATAAGGAAATGACTCTATTACTGCTAAAATGTTAAAACTGTGTTTACCAGTCATAGCTCCTTATTTGACGCATATTATTAATTGCTGTTTGGAAGTCGGTTACTTCCCGGAAATGTGGAAACACTCTATTATCAAGCCAATTCCCAAGAAATCAAATCCGGCATCCCTTGATGATTTGCGGCCTATCAGCATTTTACCAGTCCTATCAAAGGTCCTCGAGAAGGTTGTAGCGAAGCAGGTTTATGATTATGTAGTTGACGGCGGTATCATTCCTGACTATCAATCGGGTTTCCGCAAAGGTTTTAGTCCCATTACAGCACTGCTTAAACTTACCGACGATATTATAAATTCCCTGGATAGAGGATGGGTTACCTCTGTCGTCCTTCTGGATTATTCGAAGGCGTTTGATACCATTGATCATTGCCTTATGGTTGCTAAACTTGAATTTCTTGGTTTT
The DNA here is from genome assembly GCA_937662695.2 of Halyzia sedecimguttata. Lineage (NCBI taxonomy): Eukaryota > Metazoa > Arthropoda > Insecta > Coleoptera > Coccinellidae > Halyzia > Halyzia sedecimguttata. The sequence goes on from OW569412.2 coordinate 91,149,578, forward strand.
GATCAAACTGCAGTAAACTTTTTTCGTTCATATTTGAGTAATAGATGGCAGAGAGTTGAACTTGACGGTGAGCTTTCGGATGTTTCAGAGGTGACGTCGGGGATGCCGCAGGGATCGGTGCTTGGTCCCATTCTTTTTTTAATATATGTATTTGATATTCAGTCGTCAGTTAACCATACCACCATGCAGTCTTTCGCAGATGACACCCAGCTATATCTTTCGTACGACCTGTCTAAATCCGACGATGCATCTATGCTCTTTAATGATGATCTCTCGTCCCTTGAAAAATATTCTAATGCTCATAAAGATCAATATACTGACAAATCGTGTACAGATGTAAATTTGTGGGCTCCGATATTTCTGATAATAAGTGTGGTTTGGAGGCTGTGAATAATCATCATTTTCAGTATAAGTGCTGGTTGACGTCTGTTTTTTGAGCGTTGAAAATTTCGATTGATTTTTTGGTGCTATGGCTGATAAATTGTGTAAGACCTGTAATAAGAGAGTGAATCGCGGTAATCCTGGATTGAAATGTGCCGGTTTTTGCGCACATTTTTATCACGCGAAATGCGTAAATATTGCCGCTAATCTGATTGACACCTTCGGTTCAGATGGTGTTTCATGGTCATGCCCTGACTGTAGAATTCGTCCACGGATATCTGTGGGGGCAGAAGCGGCGTTTAGGAGTTCCCCAGCTGGTGATTCATCGGGTGCACTCGAGGAGATTCGCGCGGATTTGAAACAAATCAGGGAACAACAGGAGGTTCTGCTTCGGGCGGTCAATTTTTGTAGCGACAAAATATCTGATTTTGAGAATGAGATTGTTAAACTCAATGAGTATGTTAAGAAAACTGATATTATGTGGGAAGAGAATCAGAGAATGAAGTCTGACTTGAAGATCTTGCAGTCCAGATTTGATGACTTGGAGCAGGGCTCCCGCATGGATAACATTGAGATACAGGGTGTGCCGGAAAAGAGTAACGAAAATATCTATGATATCATCGAGAAAATAGGTGCACATATAAATTGTAATGTCGATCCAACTTTGATACATTTTGCTCACAGAGTTCAGGTTAATCAGGCTTTCAATGACAAGAAGATGAAGAATATTGTTGTGAGGTTTGCATCGAGGAGGGAAAGGGACCGATTCTTGATAGCGGCGAAGGACAAACGAATCAAAAATGGTGGATCTCCCAGAATGTCTCTGAATGGTGTGTCTGATGCCTTTTATATAAACGAACATTTGACGTTGAATAGGAAATTATTGTTCAGGGAGGCTCGGCTCGCTGCTAGACACAAGCAATATAAATACGTTTGGGTAAGGAATGGTATGATCCACTGCAGGAAAACTGATTCATCGAAGATCTTTGTTATAAAGAATAACGAATCTATTGATAAAATGTAGGTTGTTACCATCGCATTCCACTGTAGATAGATAAATTGGCAATTGTTTTTCTGTTTTTCTCATGGAAAGTTTGTTGGTGTATGGCCAGAATGTCAATGGTTTGCGAACCAGGACTGCAGAGTTCAAGTTGAGTTCCCTCAGTGTTGGTGCGGATCTTTACCTTATTACCGAATCTAACCTTTTTGGGGACATAAGTGATTCCGAGGTGTTCGACCTGTCACATTATAGAGTTTTTCGTCGCGATCGTGAGAGCACTTTTTTCTCGGTCGATAAGAAATCCGGTGGTGGAGTGATGATTGGTGTTAGAAATTACATCAGAGTTGTACATCAGGAACAATTTCAGAGTGATGCGGAGGATTTATGGATCACGCTTCAGGTCAACGATCACTCCAAAATTCATGTTTGTGTTGTTTATTTACCACCAAGACATGACAGAGCAAGGATATGCTTTGCTGAGAAGCTTCAGAGGAATCTGGACTCTCTGGTGGGTGAGACAGTTGTAGTGTACGGAGATTTCAATTTTCCATATGTTATTTGAACTCCTGCTGATTGTGATTCTCATTTTATTCCAACAAACACTGATGATACAAATTCTTCTCTTATTGATTTGTTCTCTTTTGGTGAGTTCTCGCAGTATAACTATATTAAAAATGTTGATGGTAGGGTGCTTGATCTGGTCTTTGCTTCGGGAACACGTTTATTGAATTTGAAGAGATCTGACGTATTTTTGGTTTATCCTGATTCACATCATCCACCTATCGAGTTTTGTATTAGTTGTTCAAAAATTAATAAACTAAAGTCTAATGTTTCAACTTTTTTCAATTTCAAGAGTGGAGATTACGATGAACTGAATTCGTTTTTCACTGACCAGAATTGGGACGATATTTTCAACAATTCTCTATCTGTTGATCAGCTTACAGTTGCTTTTTATAGTATTGTGGAGGAGGGCACCCGGTTGCACATTCCTGTAGTGTCAGTAAAAAATAAAAAATTTCCCTTTTTCTATTTCAACTATAAATTGTATAAAGCAGAAAAAACAAATACATAAGAAATGGACACGATTTGGTGGAGAGTATTACTATGTTAAATTCAGGTTTTTGAGACGAAAAAGTAAAGTTCTTATAATGAATGACTATAGACTTTATATAAATAATATTCAAGATGAAGTAAAGACTCACCCTAAGAGCTTTTGGAAGTACATTAAAAATTGTAAAAATGAAGGAACCTTACCTAGTAAAATGTTTTATAGTGATTTAGTTGCCAATAATGGAGAAGAGATATGTGGATTGTTTGCATCGTTCTTCAAAAGTGTTTATGAACCTTATCAGCAACTTTATAACGTGTACAATCAGGTGGGTAATGCGAATATCATCAGTTCCTTATTTTTCACACCTGAAATGATCTGTGATAAAGTTAAATCGCTGGATGCAAATAAGGGAGCTGGATTTGATGGTTACCCATCTTACTTTGTTAAAAATTGTTGCCTAAGCTTAAGTTATTCACTATCCAAATTGTTTAATAAGTCTATTAGAACTGGGACATTTCCGAATCTGTGGAAAACTGCATTGTTAATACCAATCTTTAAAAACTCTGGTAGTAAGAGTTTAGTCGACAATTATCGAGGAGTCAGCAAGTTGTCTGTGTTCAGCAAAATTTTTGAAAGTATTGTTTTAGACCATTTGTTTCATAGTTTGAAGTCGTTGATTATCGAGTATCAGCATGGATTTTTTCCGGGTCGTAGCATAGAAACGAATTTGACTTTGTACTCGGAGTTCATTTCGAGAGCTTTAGATAAGAGGATACAGGTTGATTCACTCTACACAGACTTCAGTAAGGCATTCGACAAGGTTAATCACAACCTCCTTCTATCTTCTCTTGCCCGTGTCGGTATTCAGGGAGATCTACTGAGGTGGTTCGCCTCTTATCTATATAATAGAAGTCAGCTAGTGTGTGTAAATGGCTACCGATCTACGCCGTTTGTAGTGACCTCTGGAGTACCCCAGGGCTCGCATCTGGGACCATTATTATTTTTAATTTTCATCAATGATGTGAAAGAATGTTTCAGGTATTCTAAAATCCTTGTATATGCTGATGATTTGAAAATATTTAAAGAGATTTTGACGGTACTTGACTGCATAGAACTTCAGAGGGATCTAGATGCTTTCGCAGATTACTGCAAAACGAAAAGATTGAATTTAAATGTTCGTAAATGTTCATGTATCTCTTTCACCAGGAATGCTACAGCGGTCGAGTTTCAGTACCTTTTGAATGGTGATCCCATTGATCGAGTCAGTCAGGTGAGAGACTTAGGCGTTATTTTTGATTCGAAATTGTCTTTCAACGAACATATAGAGTATTTAGTGAACGCGTGTAACAGGTCGTTGGGATTTATTTGTAGAACTTGTAGGGATTTTGATAATGAAGCTGCAATCAAGTCAGTGTATTTTGCTTTTATCTATAGTAAATTAAATTTTGCCAGCCTTGTGTGGACTCCTCATTATAACTATAATAAAGTGAGATTGGAAAGAATTCAAAATAAATTTGTAAGGTTCCTGCATTTCAAATTAACAAAAGTATATGTCACTGCTGGTATCAGCAGAGTCCGTTCCATCTATCGGTTACAAACACTTGAACAGCGGAGAATTTTAACGGATCTTGTGTTTGCATACAAGGTCATAACGAATTATTATGATTGCCCTGAGTTGGTTTCCTTGATTTTTTATCATGTTCCCATGAGGTGTACTAGAAATAGACAGTTACTTGCCACTTCAAGATTCAGAACAAACATTGGCAAGAACTCTACCATTGTGAGAATTTGTGACTTATTCAATGAGTATTGTATTAGTTTGGACCCATTTTCTATTTCTTTGTTTTCATTGAAACAAAAGGTCAGAAGAATTTTTCGGTTATTTTTTTTTCCTCTTCATTGTCTGATAGTTGTTAATAATAATACTATATGAGCCTTATCTGTACATAATTGTTATTTTATAGTTTAAATAATCTGTGGATGTTATTTTTGGGATTTGTCCTGTTAATATCCCTAAATTTGAATAAATAAATAAATAAAAATAATCTGTTTTTGAACCCAAGCAAATGCTGTCATATTGTGTTTGGTGCTGGTTCGGTGGCTGACGTTGACGGAGGTGCTAGCGTGCGGCTTAAGATTCGGGATCAGGTTCTGAAGGTCTCTCACAGTGCTAGGAACCTGGGGGTCATATTTGATTGCAAACTGCGTTTTGAGGAGCACGTGACACTGTTGGTCAAAAAATCATACCTCGTCTTGAGGCGTCTATACGCACACAGGCAGATAATGGATTTTCGCTTGAGGAAAAGACTTTGTGAGTCTCTAGTTTTATCCATTTTAAATTACGGCTTAGTATTGTATTTCCCTTGTATGCTGCAGACTACTAAATATCGCCTTCAAAAAATTCAGAATTACTGCTGCAGATTTGTGTTTGGTCTACGGAAGTACGATAGAGTTTCTGCCAAAATAAACGAACTTGGTTGGCTTAGAGTTGAGAATCTTTTCAGGTATCACATGAGTTCATTCGTTTATCGAGTACTTTCCACCTCTACTCCCCCGTACCTCAAGGATAGGCTAGTATATAGAGGTAGTTTGCATGACCGATCTATACGTCACTTTTATAACTTAGACCTGCCAAAATTTCGTCTTGCCAGTTCAAGTCGAGGTTTCACCTACAACGCAGTTACTGTGTACAATTCTGTGCCCTTTACGTTTAAAACACGCTCGGAAGGATTTCTAAAAAGAAACTTTCGAGAATCATTGCTGGACACACAAGGAAACCTGTTTGCTGCATAGGTTCTTTCTGTTTCTAGTATGTGCATTATTATATTTTTTTTTTTTCTCTTTTTTCTTCATGGCTGCGTCCCATTTCATTTTCATTTTCATTTTCCCTTATATTTAATATAATTTTTGACAGACTACATTTATTTGATTTATTATTTTTAGATTTTTAAGTATTCAAATTTAAAATTTTTATTTTAAGTTTTCTTTGTTAATTTTAGTAGAGGTTAAGTAGGAGTAGCTTTAGCTAAACTTCGCCTCTCCCCTTTTTTCTTGTACAGTATTATAAGTACAAAATAAAGGCAATTTATTATTATTATTATTATTATTAACACATGTACTGTCTCCGGTCGGATAAAACAGTCTAGAAAAAGAACATCCAAAAATTGAGCAGTAGATGGTTAATTGACAAATGATTACTTTCGTTCTTCCCCATCTGCGTTCTCCATGTAGATGTCAAAGCTGCAGCCGATCTGCCGCCTATATTAGAGCCCTGATGTTTATACATCTGTGTCGGGACGAATTCTCCGAACTAGGAAAATTGACGGGAATGTTCGGATTTCGGACCCCTGCAACCATTAAAGGAACTATCGTGTGCCGCGCATTGTTCGGATTCCCATCGGTATAAATGAGCCCGATGGGATTTCGGGAAGATCAACAGTCGGACAAAATTGGAAACAATGTTTCTAAATTCCAGAGGTGAGTGAGTGGATTGCTATTCTTATCCTTTCGTTTTCTCGGTCTCATTACTGTCACGTCTAGGGCTGGGAAACTAGAATGATTTGAATATTCATTTTGGGTTTGCATTATTCATGAATATTCATTACTATTGATGAATATATTGTAACGAGTGATTTTTTAAGAACTTTCTTTTTGGCAACCCTGTTTTTGGCGCTCTAGTTCCTCGGAACTGAGTGCTTATCAATTTGCCCAAATGTCTGTAATTTTCGATTTTTCGATGAAAATGGTCTTAAACGATTTGGTTCGACTCACTGATCAAGAATCCGTGGTCGAAATTCATTCTGTCCGGCCGGTCCGGTAGGCCGGCCGGCCGTAGGCACGATCACTCTCGAACGGAATGAGCTATACAGTTGAAATTTTCAGAGTAGGTTTGGGAGATAAATATCTCGGAAAAATTCGTTATTGTGCAAAATCGGACAGATGGTTTCGGAGTAACAAAAAAAAATTTTTTTTTACACAAAAAACTCAAAATTAAATTTTTTTCAATAAGCAGTTTTACCATAAGAATCCATTGATATCATTTTTAACTCTATCAAGCTAATACTTTCGGAGATATGATTTTACAAAATTTCAAATATAAATCGTATTTCTACGTTTTCACAGAATGATATGTATGAATTGCCATAATGTCAACTTATTTTCCTGGGACATGACATTATCTAATCAATCGAAGAATTATGAGAACAAAGTGTATTCCGAAATGTGAACGAAGTGAGAAGAATCGGTTGTTTGCTCCGAAATTAGTTTTTCTCAGAAAAGTCTTACATTTCGAAACGGAACATGAAGTAAGAGATCTGAGAGAAGTGAGACTGCTTTTCATCCATAGACATAGAATGCTCACTTAATGACGGGACGGACGGAAGGGAATATTATAACTTCAAAAAGATTATGTTGGTGTTGAAATACTCGTATTTTGGCGATGCAACGGGGACCTCACCCAAAAATGTTTGAAAATATTACGTAAATAAAGAAAACATAATTCTGTAGTTCGAGAGAGGAGAAAATTTGGTGAACGTAGATCAGGAAATTTTTGATCGATTACAAGGTATTTTTTCATTATTACTTCCCTTCTTTCATATATGTTTTATGGAATATCTACTAATTGTAGGTACTTTAAACCTGTTTTGGGCAATTGTCATACGAAACTCGTTTTTTTGGCGCTCTAGTTCCTCGGAATAGAGTGCTTATCAATTTGCTCAAATGTCTGTAATTTTCGAATTTTTGGCTGAAGATGGTCTCAAACGATTTGGTTCGACTCACTGATCAAGAATCCGAGGTCCAAATCGATTCTGTCCAGCCGTAGGCACGATAACTCTCGAACGAAAGGAGTTAGAGCAGGGGTCACCAATTAGTTTCATTGGAGGTTCGTTCACAAAATCTGTATATCTGTCGCGGTCCTTTTGATAGCATTATGATGGCATAAGAATCTGACTAGCAGTTAATTTAAATCCAATATCAATAATTAGTAAATAAAACGAAAAGTTATTTGATTTTTTTTATTAAGAATACATGTTTTCTGGAAAAAGGGTCCGCAAAAAAAGGTTCGCGGTCCGCATCCGGACCGCGGTTCGCCATTTGGTGACCCCTGAGTTAGAGGATTGAAATTTGCAAGGTGGGTTTGGAGCATAAATATCTCGGACGAGTTCGTTAATGGGTGAAATCCATCCAAATCTTGAAAATTTAAAAAAAGTTTTTCTACAATAACTCTCGAACGGAATGAGCTAGGTAGTTGAAATTTTCAGAGTAGGTTCGTTTTTGGGCAAAATTGGCCAGATTTAATTTGATTTATTCCATGGTGCAGTTCTCATTCTCAGATTGCTCATTTAATCATGATAAATAAACTATTATTTATATTGAGTTTCCTTTTTGTCTGTTTGGACTAGAGCGCCAGAAAGCTCCTGTCCACAGGGCTTGAACCCATTTTTTACAGCTGACGCGGGATGCGCGCCTTGTGTGACTGTTAAACATGTTCAGTTTGGTCTATGATTCAACTATGAATCAACTAACAATCGAACAACGCTTGCAAATTATTGAATTTTATTATCAAAATTTATGCTCGGTTAAGAAAGTGTATTGTGCACTTCTTCCATTTTATGGTCAGTTTGGTCGACCTTCTCAGGCGGCTATTACGAATCTTGTGACTAAATTTCGCACCAAATTTACATTATTGGATATTAAATCACCAACACGCTTACGTAGAGTCCGGACAGAGGAAAATATCCTAGCTGAATCCGCCAGTGTTAGTGATGACAGTGAATTGTCGATTCGTCGTCATTCGCAGCAATTGGGCCTCTGTTACTCCACTACGTGGAAAATTTTGCGGAAGGATTTAGATTTGAAGCCTTTTGATATACAGCTGGTGCAAGAATTGAAGCAGCACAACCTACCACAACGTATAACTTCAAATGAATGGACGCTGGCAAAGTTGGATGAAGATCCACTTTTTTATCGCTAAATTATGTCGCCGTCTAGATCGTGTGATTTAACGCCTCTAAATTATTTTTTGCGGGGCTATGTTAAGGCTCATGTTTATAGCAAGAAGCCCGCAACGATTGACGTACTGGAAGCAAATATTGAAGAATTTAATCGTGAGATATCGGCCGATATGTTGGAGAAAGCATCCCAAAATTGGAACCGGCGAATGGCCATTTGAAGCGCAGCCGCGGCCAACATTTACATGAAATAATCTTCAAACATTAAATTATATGAATTGTTCTATCGACTCAAATAAAGATTTCAAACATGTGTTTTTTTCTTAAATCAAATCCGAAAGCTCTTAAAAAATCACCCGCTATATTGTTGCAGGGGGTATCGTTGCACTGAAACCTTAAGGTCTATTGTGCCCCTCCTTCAGAGCTGTCGATGTCGATGGTCATGATGGAATGGCTTCAAGGAGGCTAGGTCTTCGCTCCTACAGATTTCTTGCCAAAAGCATTCCTTGCGTTGGTTTGAGATGGCGAGGCATTCCGTTATCAGGTGATCAGGAGTTTTATCCTCATCCCAACAGGATCTGCACTCGTCCGTTTCTGCTAGCCCTAATCTCATCATATGCTTCTTGAAGCCGCAGTGCCCTGTGAGGAAGCCAGTGAGGAGGTGCAGCTTGTTCTTAATAAGGACAGTATCAAAGTTCCGGAGGAATTTCTTGGAATGATGCATTCCGGGGAGAGATCTCCAGAAAGTACCTCTCTCAGTTTCTTCTTTCGTCCGGAATTCACTTTTGTAGGTGTGTCAACTGACCCCACAATAATGTTCCGAGCCAATAAAGAGGGTTTGTGCTCCTTTCTTGGCAAGTGTGTTGGCCTCCTCATTTCCTATGATTACCGCGTAACCAGGAACCCAGACCAAGGAGACCCTGTTGTTCTTGCCTACTTCATCGAGTTTTCTTCGGCACTCCCATAGTAGCTTGGATTCGATAACATGGAAGCTCAGAGCTTTAATAGCAGCTTGATTGATGTGTATTAATTTATAACTATTCATGAATATATGTCATCTAACATATTGAATTTATGTCATCTAACATATTGAATTATAACGTTAATTTTTCCAGCTCATTTCTTCAATCCTTTATATAATAGAAAGTGAAGTATATTTCTATAGGATATGATAGCTGTACATTAGGTTCCTGTAGCGGTCTTCGAACATTCATCTGAATCCTGAATAATCATCGTTTGGATTGGTCAAACCTGGATTTGAAACTTTTTGACCTTCATTGAATAGGTCTCTTGCATGTAGCATAAAATACCATATGTTAATTTTTTTCTGAATCTACTTCAATATCAGATCATCATGTTTATGTCATCCACTTTAAAAATTTATAAAATTTGATTATTTCGGTATTGAAAATCGGATAATCAGGAAGCAAATTCAAATTAAGTGAAACACTTCTGATAGGTAAAATCGTTGCTATGACGGCTGACGTAATCAAAATCTACCCTCAGCGAGACCATCTGCTTTTTACAGCGAAACAAAGAGTGAAACGGACACGAGAAGAGAGAAACGTAATCAAAATCTACCCTCGGCGAGTCGATATGCTTGTTACAGGGAAACTGAGAGTGAAACGGACACGAAGAAGAGAGAGAGAGAGAGAGAGTAGATATGAAGGGTGACGCACGGACATGCGCCAAGTTTCGATCGTTTGAACAGCTATTATGTGCAACCAAATGTGAATGATCGTTTTCTCGTTGAATTGAAAATTTTGAACTTTTTCATTTTTCTTATGGATATAATAAACGATTAAAAAATTGGTTGAAGCACTGACGTGAAGTCAGGAGCTTTTCCGCGTATGTTCTATTGTCCATTCTCCTGTATTGGACACTTTTAATCGAATTTACCATGGTGAATTCTATTGTCCGTTCTCCTGTATTGGACACTCTTAATCGAATTTACCATTGCGAATTTGATTAAGAGTGTCCAATACAGGAGAACAGACAATAGAATTCACCATGGTAAATTCGATTAAGAGTGTTTAATACAGGAGAATGGACAATAGAACATACGCGCAAAAGCTCCTTCAGGTCAGTGCTTGAACCAATTTTTTTTTCGTGAAGTCAGGAGCTTTTGCGCGTATGTTCTATTGTCCATTCTCCTGTATTGAACACTCTTAATCGAATTTACTATGGTGAATTCTATTGTCTGTTCTCCTGCATTGGACACTCTTAATCAAATTCACAATGGTAAATTCGATTAAGAGTGTCCAATACAGGATAACGGACAATAGAATTCACCATGGTAAATTCGATTAAAAGTGTCCAATACAGGAGAATGGACAATAGAACATACGCGGAAAAGCTCCTGACTTCACGTCAGTGCTTCAACCAATTTTTTTTTTCGTGAAGTTAGGATAGAAAGCAATGGTGAAAAAATTAACACATTATTGTCTACCTTCAATTCTTCTGTTGGAGAAGAATACATAATTATTCTTGAAAAATATTACTGGAATTAATTAAAGAATCAAAGTGAAGAAAATTATAGGTTCAGTTACTAACATATTGAATGAAATTCAATTGAATTCCAGTAATATTCAATTACTTATTCTTAACCAATAAATGCCCATTGATAGATCTAAAGGTGATGACGTGAAACATAACATAAACATATTCTCATTAGTGATAGAAAAATTGGCCTAAAATTCCTCTCTACCCATCACGAGACTTAATATCCACAAATGAGCCTCTGACCTTACAAGATCAGGAAGTGTGGTTAATTTAAAGTTAAATTTTGAAGCCTTCAGCAAAATTTCAGCGATATCATATTAAAAATAATACATAACCTTTCAAAAGTCCGCTCTCACAAATATACTCCTCTGAAGGAACATGGATCTCTTGAAGAAGAATAGCCTTCTCTATTTCTCAAAGATAATCACTCTTGTTCATAGAAATTCCTTCAATATTTAGTTGCCTCCTCCTGAGGAGGATCTCTTTCAAAACCAGGTCTGACCGCTAATGTAGGGCTATCATCTCCCATAGATTTGTGATGAAATAACACGATTTTCCCAAGAACATACGCGCAAAAATATGTCATCATGACATTCAAGTTTTGAAGGTTCTCGCAAAAATACGACCATAGACAACATAATACGACGATTCGCATCCAGCTACCGAACTCACAAAAGGCTGCTCGGTTCTCCAACAATATGGATCCGATCGTGTTCAAAATTGGAACTCTGCAGTAGAGTTAGGTTCTGAAGGCTCTTCCAAAATTTCAGCCATGCCGGAAGAATAGTTTATGATATATAGAATTTTTCTTCAATTATTTTCAATAATTTTTTTGAAATTTTCTAGTTATACCATTCTCACGAAATTCCGCAAGAATTTTCGCGTTGGCATTCTACAACTAATAACCATGTTTGAATTATATCGGTTTCGTATTTTTCGAGTTATTGAGGAAATAACAACCAAATTTCAGATGATATAAATCCAAAACCGTTTGGCCGATTATACCTATAGACAAATTCAAATGTCGCATTCAGATGCACAACCTAACCTGAAAATTTCAAGCCGCTATCTCCTTCCGTTCTCAGGTTATCGTGTCATAAATAATATTTTTTAATAATTTTTTTAAAATTTTCTAGTGACACGATTCTCACAAAATTTCACAAACGTGCTCAGGTTTATATTCTACAACTATTCACCCAGTTTAAATTCGATCGGATCCATTTTGGTTGAAAACAAAATTATTACTCGGAAACCATTGGGCCGATTATACCCATTAACGAACTTGTCCGTCGTATTGGGATGCGCCACCTACCCTGAAAATTTCAAGTCGCTAGCTCTTTTCGTTCTCAAGTTATCGTGGCAACGGCCGGACGGCACCTCAGAATTAAATTTAACATTTGGGCAAAATGATATCGTGATGTTCCCCAGAACATACGCGCAAAAAAATACATGCAAGAGACCTATTATTGAAAGGATTTCTGAGAGTGAATACCTTCGAAAATTATCTTCTTCAAGAAATCCATTCGGCTACAGAGGAGTATATTTGTGAGAGGGGACTTCTGAAAGGTTATGTATTATTTTCAATGTGTTCGTTTTTCTCATCTTGTCTTGTCTTTTTTTACGAAGGAATCCATATTCAAGAATGAAATGCCCTGCATTATTTTAAATTTCAGCTAATTTTGTAATCAAATTCAATATTTACAAATCACAACGCTCACGGGGAGACAGTGTTTTTTGCTAACGTTTTTCCATAAGCACTTCTATCATGCGTCAAATTGTATGGTACCCCGTTACACTAACCTCTGCTAACACATATAAAGCTCTCAATCAAAAGAATACATATTTATATGAATCTTCATGACAGGTGATGAATAACAAGTGCAATAATCAATCTTTGATTAAGTTACGTATAGTTGTTTGAGTAATCATTAAACTGCAACTATTCAGGACTAATTAAAACTAGTTATTGTGAATTATTATGTTCAACAACACCCTGTACACCTCCACACGCAATGCTGCCAGGCGCAAAGGGGTAGAACGTGCCGCAACGGTCTACCTGTGGGGGACAGAAGTACCTGTCCTGACGTGTAGGGGTTGCCCACAAGGGGATCTATTACCCCAGCTGTGGAGCCTTGTCATGGATGGACTTCTGGAAAGGCTTTCGTTGAGTGGTTTCAATGCCCAGGCATATTGTATATTGTCGTAGGGGGTAACGTTGCACTGCCACCTTGAGTTCTATTGTGCCCCACCCCCAGCCCCTTATCAAAGCTGTTGTCACCACCAAATACAGCTAAATGAGGCTACGTCTTCGCTCCTGTAGGTTACTTGCCCAAAGCATTATTTGCGTTGGTTTGAGATGGTGAGGCATTCTGGATGATCGGGTGCTTCATCCTCCTCTCCACAGAATCTGCACTTGTCAGTTTCTGCTAGCCCTAATCTCATCATATGCTTCCTAAGACAGCAGTGGACTGTGAGGCAACCAGTGAGAAGGTGCAGCGTGTTTTTACTGAGATCGATATACTTCTTAGATCTGACTGTGTCAAAGTTGAAACTTTTCGGAGTGATACATTCCTGGGAGAGATCTCCAGAGTATACCTCTTTCAGTTTCTTCTTTCATCAGCCTCTTCTTTCCGCTTCGCCTAAGTGAGCGGGTCTCCATTTAATTAAATGTAAACTTCTTGGGCGGAAAACGATGCGCCTCTTCCGTTCGCGATGCTTCGCCTAAGTGAGCGTCTACCTTTACAAAAGAAGGTGTACGTGATTTGAAGAAACATCTGGGGGAAAAGATAAAAAACACGAAAAATCGGCCAAACATATTATCAAGATTGTAAGCTTTCAGCTATTGGCCACAACTAATATTCGTAAGCACAACGAAATGGTATCAAAACCTGTTACGTCCTGTCAAGAGTTATCAATTGTCTGAAGTGGTGTGGCAAATGCAATCTTGCACTACGTGGTCATAATGAGTCGGAATACTCGATTACTAACAAGAGAAAACGAGAATGTGACCGGTTGCTTACGTACTTTAAATTTTATGTGTCGAATGGTTTGGATACAACGTTTTGTGCAAAATGTAAAGTTTTGGATATTTTAATATCGATGCCAATGACAACCGAGAAACTAAATTCATTCAGTTTCTCGACTTTAAAATGGATCAAGAATAAAATATAGCAAGAAAGGCTGACGGCGCTCGTAATATTGTCCATCGAACAAAATATAGTTAAAGACTTCCTGACTTCAACGAAAAGTTGATCGAGAAATTAATCTGCGACGAAAACAGACGGATTGAGTTTCATTTTAAGAAGAAGGCATTTAGTAATTACCCTTTAAAATATACACCTCGATTTTCCGACTTTAAAATGAAAATGTGGAAAATCGTTCGGACCCGTCATTTTCTGATTTGAGGGGGAACTACTTTTCCACTTTTTTCTTCCCCGTAACTTCAACCCCCGTTAAGGATGAGGGGTGTTTCGATATCTAATTTTGAAGATCTAATCGAGTTCTATCTGACCCTAAATATCCATCCATAATGAAATAACAGCGAAAATATTGGAAGAGGCAACGTGGAATTTATCTCGAGCATATTATTCGTATCCGACACATTTCGAAGGTATGTAGTGTAGTAGTTATGTTGTTAAGTTTTTGTCCAAAATAGTATTAATTTCTTGTCCAAAAAATTAGACGGGCCATTTTTTTGATTTACCTTAGTCTATCGTGAATTTTTAAGAACGTTACAAGTGTGTCAAAGCGATTTTGAATTTGCAGTAGCATTAAAAAAATGGTGTATTCCGTAAAAGAAAGGGTGTAAATGATAAAATTATTATTTAGGAATAACGACTGCGCGAACAACAGCGGTATAATTTAACGAACGACATCCTGGAAAGAATGCAAGCGTCCCCAAAATTAAAATTTTTGGGAGGGTATTTATGGAAATCACATAATCGGCCCTTTTGTTGTACCCGGTAATCTCACTGGCCAATTCTTTTCAGATCTATTGGAGAACGCTATTTATCCAGCCCTCGTGCAAGTATTGGAGAATGCAGAAGACCATCAAACGATCATTTTCCAACAAGATGGCACACCACCTCATTTCGTTCTACTGGTGCGTCAGTTCTTAGATGAAAATGTTCCTCATGCCTGTATTGGAAGGAGGGGACATATTGAGTGGCCACCCAAACCACCTGATCTGGCTCCACTGGACTTTTTTCTATGGGATCACCTGAAATCCAAGATTTACGCTACCCAGCCTGAGTCACTGGATTGTTGGCGAACCCGAATCATTAATGAATGCCGTCAAATTACACCAGAAATCTTGAGTAATATACATGAACGTTTGGTACCAATTTCCAGCATTTAATAAACTAATTACAAAATTACGTACTCCTCCACTCCTTTGCCTGTCATTTCGTTATCGATGGAAATTTTGAAGCGAAATTTCAGGATCAGATATAACTCGATAAAATCTTCAAAATGAGGTTTCGCAACACCCCGTTAGGGGGCTACAGTAACGGGGAGCAGAAAAGTTGTTCCCCCTCGAATCAGAAATTGACGGCCGAGTGACTTTCCACATTTTCATTTCAAAGCCGTTAATCGAGGTATGAAGTCTTCGTTGGACCACACTGTGTATACTTTTTTGTATTCTTGAATCAGCTCCCCCCTTAGGGCTTCACACGAGAGCGAGATTTTTCTCATCTCGAAAAAGCGAGACGAGACGAGACGTTTTAAAAAATATTAAAGGCGATACCGAGACCACATACAGAGGAACCCGAGAGTCTCGTTTTTGTTCTCGTTAATTTTTTTTATGAAGTTTTCATTCGAAAAATTAGTAAAGGTCTACATAGAGAACAATATATTTTACAAAATATCAACTCTTATGACTATTTGTGAAATATTTCTGTTCTTAGTATAGTATCTCTTATCATATATATTTATCCCTACAGATTTTTATATTTTAGGTTTGAATGTATTTTTTTCAAGATCGATTGTTTACTCTCGGTTGAGTATACTCGTATGTGTCTATAAACTACTGAGTAATAAACGTGTATATACTATTGAAAGGGTTTCTTTGGCTCGATTTTTTTTACCTGAAAGATCGTCATATTTACTACAGATACATACAGTAAACTTTTCTTATATACGACTCAATCTTTTTCAACACCCATACAGAACACAATTGAATATGAAGACTTTCCACTATAATTACCAATATATTTTGTCTATATTATACATCTATCGTTCTAGAAATACACCATTTTTCTGAAGATTATTACTTATTATGTTTGTTATGACCTTGCAATAGTTGAGATTATTTTTCAAGAAAAAATAGAATACACAACTGCATAAAAACTGATGCCATTATGAATTCAATACTTAACGGACAACTTTGATTGACCCTAAATCCCAATGCTTTGAAAATTTCCTCTCTATTTGAACATCTGGAGAAATTTATTGTCTTGTGCTCCTTGTAGTGAAGATGTGAACAATTATTGTATACATCTGTGGAAGTACGTATAATACAACTGGTAAAGAAATGAAGCTATTCAATGTTTCGAAAAGTCTTGTGGAGAATACACCAAGAACACCTTCAATGATCTACCCACTGGGAAGGTATTCCTTGAAAACAATACCAATTTGTTCAATTCTATTAAAAAATGTATCGCCATCGATAGCCTCTTTAAAATATCAACACAACCTTCGAAATAGTGGAAAGCTGAGTTTGAAGAATATTTGCTGTTAGAAAGAGCAAATAGGAATCAAAATATTTTATAGTGGGGGAAAGTGATGAAAAAGTTCTTCCTACACTTTCAAGATGGCCGATGATTCATTAATGGTTACATCCGTACCTGTTGAAAAATTATTTTCCTCAACAGGTATGATCAAAGCAAAAACACGTACATCACTGAAATATGATGTGATGCAAGCGTGATTATGTTTGAATTCATGGTCTTCGAGTAATTTAAAAGATGAAATTAACAGTGTTCAAAATTAAAAATAATAATATGTATAAATATTTTTGTATAAGAGCCTAATAAATATAGCTTCACAAAATTATTCATTATTATATACCATTTCGTTCATATACATATTATAATATTTATTATCGTTATTCAGAATTAAGCGAGACGAGACGAGACAACTGATAACGAGACGAGAACGAGACTTCTTTTTTTGGGAATTGACGAGACCGAGACGAGAATTTTCATACTCTCGTCTCGTGTGAAGCCCTATCCCCCGTGAACAAAATTATCATCAATCGCCATTGCTCACGACATATCGGATTTGAGATTTTAATTTCTGGATATTCGGATTATCTTGAAAATTTAAATATTTAGCCCGAGTAATATCAATCTTTATCAGTAATGTATGTTCGTGTGTGTTACGTAATAGATGAAGTTCTTCCTGTTAGTTTAACTAGATTATGTTGAATTGCACTCACCGTAACGATGGATTGTTTAATGGACTTTCCGTCAAGTAGCCACGTTAGCTTGGCGGGAGGATATGAGCCGGAAGTTTCGCATTTAATGTTCTGGGACTTCCGGTTCGACATCAGCTCATTCGGGGTGACTATCTTCACTTTATTGGGCTTCACTGAAATGAAATTGATCGGGTTATAAAGGCATTAGACATGGACGATAAAAGTGAACTGGTACGAATGCGGGAGGCGGTGTCCGGTTTGGTCCAGCCGAATTTTCGATTTCATATTAAATAATTCAGATTGGAATGGCAGGAGAATTGATACCGGCATATTGGAATGCTTTATCTTATCTTTTTTATTCAGAAGAAATCCAAGACGTATATGGGTGACTCGTAGTTTGCATCTATGGCATTTTTCTCACGAAATTATTAATAAAAGAAATCGCCCAATTCATTTTTTTCCTACCAAAAACCGCTTTCAGTCCATATTTTATCCAGAAAAGTGGGAAAGCCTTGTGGACAGGAGCTTTGGCGCTCTTGTTCAAACTTTGAAAAATCATATCTCCGAAATTATTGGTCTCTGAGAATGATATAAATGGATTCTTATTATAGAACTCCATCATAAAAGAAATTAAATCAAATAATAGTTCATTTGTCAAGATTAAATGAGCAATCTGCTATGATTTAACCTCGTGGAAAGGGTTGTTGCAACTTACACTCGGTGCATCGTTTTCACAACTCGAAATACTTAAGGAAAGTATCATCGAAATGTTTAGAGCAAGGCTAGAGACAATCATAGCGGATTGTCCATTTATTCCTGATATTCCGCTCAAAGTTTTCGCATTGAAGAGGGTAGGAGTTTGTAAGGATTTACCTAGGTGGCGCTGGTGAGATCTTTCTCCGCAGCAGTTCGCACAATTGTGCTTAAGCTTCCTAGAGCTACTTCGTTTATCATTCACTGTTTGCTAAGTTACGCTTATGATTGGTAATAACCATGAAATGGGTACGTATCTGCTAGGGCTTCACACGAGAGCGAGATTTTTCTCGTCTTTTCTCGTTCTCATCTCGGAAAAGCGAGACGAGACGTGATGTTGTGAAAAATATTATAGGCGATACCAAGACCACATACAGCGCAACCCGAGAGCCTCGTTTTTGGTCTCGTTAAATTCTTTTTATGAAGTTTTTATTCGAAACAACAGAACAGATCTACATAGAGATCAATATATTTTTCAAAATATCAACTCTTGTGACTATCATTGAAATATTTTATTGTAAATTAAAATAATTTTTCCACATTTTTTATTTCAACTTGTTAACTGTTCTTATAACTTCTAATAGTAACGTATCTCTTATCATAAATATCTATCCTTGCAGATTTTTGGGCGCATGTTCTAGGGGAACATCGTCCTATCATTTCGTCCAAATGTCTGTAATTTTCGAATTTCGAGCTGAAAATTGGCTAATAGACTAATTCGGACTCCCTGATCACGAATCCGGTGTCAGATTCTTGGGTGCCGTCCGGCCGGCCGGCCGGCCGGCCGGCCGGCCGGTTTCCCGGCCGTAAGCACGATAACAGGAGCACCGAAGGTCCTATCAACTTCAAACTTTCAGGGTAGGTTTCTGATCAAAATGCGACGGTTAAGTTCGTTAACGGGCAAAATCGGCCGGACGGTTTAGGAGTTATAGACATTTAAAATTTTGAGGTTATTTCCCTGATATTTCAGGAACTAAAGAAGATGTTGAATCAAAACTTGGTAGTCAGTTCGAGGATATAAACGCGCAACTTTTGGCAAAATTCTGTTATGATCGAAATGTTGGTAATTTTTAAAAAAATATTTCTTTTAATTTTTTCGAAAAAAAAATTTTTTTTTCGTGAACTATTCATCAGATTGCAACAAAAACTTGTACTAACGTCAATTGTAGTATTTTGCAACATTGTGCAAAATTTTGGCTCTATACGATTTCAATTTCTGGAGATATAAGACAAAATGTGTCAAATTTCCTGGGGCTCTCTCAGTATTTTCATCGATTATTCTATGAACTCTTTGAATTCCACCGAAAACAAATTCAAAGACATAAACATAAAGAATCAAGTCATAGTTTAGACGTCGAAAGAAGGACGATGTTGATCGACTTGAAAAGGTACCTATTTCAAGAAATGCAATAATGAAATGCTTAATTTTTTTTATGGTCACAGAAAATCGTCACAAAAATCTATTTACCTCATTTGACGGCTGTTTGTCAAATCAATTAATTCCAATGATTGATGTCAGATTTCCTACATACCAAGTTCAAACACATTTTATTATATGGAAAACACTTATTATGATCACGTTCTACAGGAATTGATACTAAATAGAAGCTAGATGAAGATTATTGTAATGGAAAATTTGTGTTCCAGAATAATATTAAGGTATTCAACATGATACTGCTTTTTTTCTTTACTGGTCAGTACGGGCCACAAGGAACATGCGCCCAAAAGCTCCTGTCCACAGGGCTTGAACCCATTTTTATATTTTAGGTTTGACTGTATTTTTTTTTTTCAAGATCGATATTTTACTCTCGATTGAGTAGTCTATAAACCACTGAGTAATAAACGTGTATACTATTGAAAGGGTTTCTTTGGCTCGAAAATTTCTACCTGGAACGTCGTCTTATTTACTACAGATAAATACAGTAAATTTTTCTTATATACGATTCTACTTTTTTCAACACCCACAGAAAACAATTGAATATGGAGAGTTTCTAGTATAATTACCAAACAATGTTGTCTATATTATACCTCGATCATTCTAGAAATACACGATTTTTTTAAAGATGTTGCGATAATTGAGATTATCTTTGAAGAAAAACTAGAATTCCCAACCATATAAGTAAACTGATCCCATTATGAATTCAATACTTAACGGACAACTTTTCTCTCTATTTGAACATCTGGAGAAATGTATTGATTTTCATTGTGCTTCTTGTAGATGTGAAGAATTATTGTATATGTGGAAGTAAATTTGATAAAACTGGTAAATAAATGAAAAATTAAGCTATTCAATATTTCGAAATGTGTTATGAGGAATATGCCAAGAACACCCTCAATGATCTACCCACTGGAAAGGTATTCATTGAAATCGATACCAATTTGTCCAATTCTATTAAAAAATATATCGACATCGATAGCCTCTTTAAAACATCAACAAAACCTCCGAAACATTGGAAAGCTGAGTTTGATGAACACTTGCTGTTAGAAAGAGCAGATAGAAATCAAAATTATATTTTAGAGTGGTGGAAAGTGCATGAAAAAGTTCCTACACTTTCCAAGATGGCCGATGATTTATTAATGGCTACATCCGTACCTGTTGAAAGATTATTTTCCACAGCAGGTATGATTATGGTAAAAACACGTACATCATTGAAAGATTATATGATGCAAGCGTGATTATATTTGTATTCTTGGTCATCCAGTAATTTAAAAGATGAAACAGTGTTTAAAATTAAAAAGATTATGTACATGTACCAGTATTTTTGAATGAGAGCTTAATAAATATAGCTTTACAAAATTATTCATTGTTATCTACCATTTCGTTTATATATTATGATATTTATTATCGTTATTCAGAATTAAGCGAGACGAGACGAGACAACTGAAAAAGAGACGAGACCGAGACTTGAACGAGACTTAATTTTCTGGGAATTGGCGAGACCAGGACGAGATTTTTTATATTCTCGCCTACTCTCATATCGTGTGAAGCCCTAGTATCTGCCATTGAATGACGCTTTCCTCTTTGGGGAAACACTATATAGTACAACAATGAGCAGATATGGTTGTGAAGTGGAAATCACATCTTTTTGGCGCTCTGGTTCCTCGGAACAGAGTGCTTATCAATTTGCCCAAATGTCTGTAATTTTCGAATTTTTGGCTGCAAATAGTCTCAAACGATTTGGTTCGACTCACTGATCAAGAATCCGAGGTTGAAATCGATTCTGTCCGGCTGTAGGCACGATAACTCTCGAACGAAAGGAGTTAGGGGATTGAAATTTGCAAGGTAGGTTTGGAACGTAAATATCTCGGACGAGTTCGTTAATGGGCGAAATCCATTTAGCGGTTTTGGAGTTATGGCCGTTTTAGTAAAAACATTTTTTATGAATATTTCCGAAACCCATCACTCGATCTATCTGAATTTTAGCGTCAAATTGGTGGATCATGACCTTCATACGCATGTGAAGTTTTGTATTGATCAGGTTACCGCAAAGTGTCAAAAAAAATTTTTGAAAATTTACAAAAAAATTTCTACAATAATTCTTGAACGGAATGAGCTAGGCAGTTCAAATTTTCAGAGTAGGTTAGGGAGATGAATATCTCGGTTAAGTTCGTTATTGGGCAAAATGGTTTCGGGGTAACGAAAAAAAAAATTTTTTTAAGTAACAAATTTCAAATTCAATTTTCAATTAAGATGCAGTTTGACCATAAACATCCATTGATATAATTTTCAACTCCAACAAGCTAATACTTTCGGAGTTATGATTTTAGGAAATTTCAATAATGAATCGTTTTTCTATGTTTTCACAGAATGCTATAATTATTCTATCTATGCTTTATTATATGATCTGTGTTCATACTCGTACATGTCATCCTGTTCTATAAGAGAGAGTCAAATTCATTTCAGCTATTTTAATTTGATTTCTTCTATGGTGCAGTTCTAATTCTTAGATTGCTCATTTAATCTTGATAAATAAACTATTATTTAAATTAAATTTCCTTTATGATGCAGTTCTATCATAAGAATACATTGATATAATTCCCAACTCTGAGAAACCAATACTTTCGGAGATATAATTTGTCTGTTTGAACAAGAGCTAAAGGATACCGTGGGCGGTATACTCATTATAGGTTTCTTTCTGGGTTTTTTCTCCCAATTAATAATTGATTTTTATTTTGTAGATATTTTTTTCAAAGTTTGGGAGAGAAAACCCAGAAAGAAACCTTTCAATAATGAGTATACCTCCCACAGTATCCTTTAATGATTACTTAAAACAAAGGTATGGGCCTTTTTCAATCATCCTTTTCAGAAGTTAGCTATGCTTTTTGAATACTGTCAGTGTGACAATTCTTGAATTTCAAAAAATACTATCAACAAAATAGTTCTAACGATTTTCATTGGGCGTCTGACGAAGGAGTCTGATATAGACTCCGAAACGTTACGATATAGTTGTTTCTTCGTTTATGTTGTTTCGTTGTTGTTTGTTAGGCAACATTGTTCAATTGATTGCTTCTGACAAATGTCGTGTGTTTCTTACGCAGAAGCAGATTACAAAATAATTGATTTTTATTTTGTAGATATTTTTTTCAGAGTTTGGGAGAAAAAACCCAGAAAGAAACCTATCAATAATGAACAAGAGCGCCAGAAAGCTCCTGTCCACAGGGCTTGAACCAATTTTTTCCATGAACAAATCGAAAATACTCACAATATACAATTAATGGAATGTTTCTAGTAATGTGTCCTGCAATTTCAGATGAGGTAGCTCTGCATTCAAAACGTGCACCCTTCAGATTTCGTGATACGTGCGATAAATATAATTGGTTCACTGTGGTGTAAGAATTAGAGCTACTGTCCACAACGCTGTCGAGCAGAGAGTTCCCATGCCACCACGTGACGGTTGGTCGAGGTTTGCCTATAAATTACAGTTTTGATAAAAAATAATAATTTCTTATAAATACACTATTCAGGTTTGTACACAATATTTCCAGATAAATATACAACGCTCCTTTATATGAATACAATTTTCTCAAATAGAAAGGAACCTAGAGGCTGCGAGGAGGATCGATCGTAATGATACCTATGGACAAAGATAGGTCGGAAAATCTCCTTGGATGTTCCAACGGCCAAATACTGGCTGTTATATTTGGGCAGTAAATAAGTTGAACTGTCCTTTGTTTTAGAATCTTAAAGTTGCTCGAATGCCCGGGTGCTTTGCTCCAAAAATGAGAGCAGTATTCAAGCGGGTCTGATCTGGGCCAAATAGACTACATTAGTTAGGTTAGAATCATTCTCTTGGCGGGAGATCCATATTCTAATTTTTTTAACTTGGAACTTCAACTTTGAGATGAAACCACCCTATTTAAAAGACAATGTTAGTAGAGAGACATCAAGTATTGGGTACCTTCATCATTAGTGCATGTTTTCATGTTCTTTACACATTAAAATGTACTTATATTTATCCTTAAATCAAAATTGAAACCAGTGTAGTTCGAAAGATTTCCGTATGTCGTAGATGACTTCTGTTGTGCGTCACTACAAGGCTGATTTAGGGTTATGTTATTATTTTTGACTGATTTCGAGTGAGCTAAGACATACGTCAATCGAATTTGGTGAACACTTATATATTTATTGATTATTTCAGAAATATACAATTTTGTTATGAAAACTTGATTCTAGATTGTTGAGAAAGGTTCACTGAATAAATTTCAACTGAAATAAACCTTAAGAAATTAGCCGAAGTATCTAAAAACAGGCGAGAAATTCGCGTAAATTTTAGGTCCATAAGAAATGCATGGGGAATTCAGTGCTCGGATCCACGGATGGATCGTAATTCAAATTTCCCGCCTAACCTAACTAATGTGGTCTATAGAGCCCACATCAGCCAGACCTGATCTACCGAGAAATACAGAGTCCTTATAAACGATTTTAACATCGCAGTTGCCTTTGAAGCATTCCTTGCCGCTATCGCTAAGGATCCTGACTATTTTACAGATCTTTGAAATTGACCAGCCTTGATAATGTTATTGTCAGATAATAAATTTTATGTGTATGGAATCTCGAATGTGAACAGTATATATATGAAATGGCAAACTAAGAATAGTTCAAAGCCAACTGAGATGTTAAAATGATTTATAAAGACCCTGTATTTCCTATTGTTAAACATACAGTGTGGAAAAGCCATATAGAATATATTCATTAACTTGGTTACTGTACATATTTATGGAATATCAATCACATCATATCAAATTCGAATTTTAGATTTCATTCTTTTTCGTAAAAGTATGGGCTGGTGATACATTTTTTGAAAGGTCTCGTCATTCTATATTCAGAAATGTTATTACATTCATATTTATTGAACAAAATCAAATTAGAATAATTAAAATCAAGTTATTAGCGAAATTTGGTTCAATATGAAAAACTAAAATGTGATATAAAATGTAACAAAAAAAATTAAGAGTGTTAATGAAGTAGTTCACCGCGAACGCCTTGGTAACATCCTAACCTAAAATAAATATTTCTTCCAACATTATTCAACATCTCAGAAGTGATCGATATCGATCTAATCGCAAGCGTTATTCGATCTTTCAGTCACCTAAATCAAGCGGTTTAGTTTGGTACACAATGCTCTTTACATATCCCCATAAAAAAATCTAATGGGTTAAGATCAGGGGATCGCGCTGGCCATTCGATCGTTCCTCGCCTTCCTATCCAGCGATATGGAAATATTGCGTTGAGGTACTGCCGGACATTGCGTTGGTAATGTGTTGGTGCTTCATCCTGTTGGAGCCATATCATATTCCGTGGAACTTGAGGATTTCCTTGATATAAGGATATAAAATTGCCAAAGTTGGAACAACATCATTTTTAAGTAGTGCTAAAAATTCATTGCCATTCAAATTGCCCTCAATTAAAAAGAGGCCTATGATGAGGTTTAGAACATTTCCTGCCCAAACATTAACCATTTGAGGGAATTGCGTGTGTTCCTCTCTCATCCAGTGATAATTTTGACGATTAGCATGACCGTTAAGAGAAAAAGTTCACTCATCAGAAAACAAAACGTGTACTAATTGGATAATATTGTTATCCAAACATCTTCACAACAATAAGTTGTGATCGTCTATATCAAGATCGTCTTCCAAGAGCTCCTGGGTAGGTATCATTTTTTAGGGATACATTTTATTTAGTTTGAACATGTTTAGAATGGATGTATGGCTGACATTGAATGTTTTGGAGGCATTGCTACTCCATTTATGTGGATTTTCTTCTCAATGTCAAACATTATCCGCCGTATTGACAAAGCATTCGATCTGCGTTAAGCCCTAACTGAGGTCCTCAGTTAAGGATAAATAAGAATCGCAACCTCAGTTAACGTATGTAACGGTGGTGAAACAGGCCTGTTTCACGTTAATTTTCACGTTACCTAACTGATGTTTGCGATTCTTATTTATCCTTAACTGAGGACCTCAGTTAGGACTTAACGGAGATTTAATGCTTTGTGAATACGGTGGTATATCTAATTTCATATCCTTACAGAGTGTATTAATAGCTGCATTTTTAATCTACCTTACATGCCCAAACTCGCGAAACTGCTTCTCCAATTTACTTATTGTCCCTTGGATTATAGGCGGCAAATTGGGAAATTTTTCATGAAACAAGTGATTTCTTTTTGTGTTCGGGTGTTATTTCCGTAACCAATCATTTGTAAAATTTAATTTTGTGCATTTCCGTTAATCGAACCATTATTCAACATATCAGCGCAAAAGACGTTCTAAAGAAACTATCATTGCCACAGAAAGTGTTTTACGTAGTTTTCATGGTACCATGAAGAAAACCCAAAGTTATATATATTTTTTTTTTCATTAACTTTTTATCACATCTGGAAGGTCAATGAGTTTAGTATTATTGTAATAAGATTTTGGAATAGTCAAGGGAATATTATAATGAATTTCGGTAATCAAATGATGTTAGTTTTTTCTATATTGTTAGTGCAATAAACATGAAAATGATAACATTCCTGAATACCTAGAGAATGACGTGACTTTTCACAAATAAGCTGAAAATTTAAACTAATCATTCATCAAGAATTTTAAATTTGATTACAAGATTTATTCCTTATTAACTTGAAATGCATACCAATAAATTATTATGTGAGGTAGGAGGTTACCAGCTATACAAATTTCTATAGTGTTAACTTTGACATCAATACTCAGTATATACTTGTATTGGAGCACAATCATCTCTGATTATAGTCCAGGCCCGGATTGATAAAAGCAGTTAAATTTCTGGAATTTTTATCATATTTTACGAAATTCAATGAAAAATATCTCGAAAAAGATACGTTTTAGGAGAAATGATAAAGAATAGTTTAATTTCCTAAAATGATTGAGTATTCTCAAAATGACTCAAGATAACCTTCATCTGCTTTAATTATGCTATCTTCTCTTAGTTGTTTGAACCAGCGAGTCTATAGCTAAAAAACCATTGGAAGTAGGTAAAACTGTTAATTGGAGATTATGTGTCTAGCTATAGAAAACCTCACACCGAAATTCATTTCATTCTGATTAACCACGTCAAAACTTCGAAAGGAAAGTGGATTTTGTTTCAAATACAACATCCTGCATCTTTTTTCTGTGCCGAATTCGGAAAAGAGGTAAAAAAAAGTGTTTTATTTGATGAGAGGATTTTATGGTTACAATTAATGTACAACCTCAAGACCACTAATGGAATTAAAGCTCAATTATTCACCCTTTCGCAATCAACGTTTTGCGGAAAATTATCACACCCCCATTAACCTTTTTTGACTCACCCCCGTCCACCTGGCAGGACAGAAATAGCTCCTCGTCCTCCAGGAAGGGGCCAGCACTGGTATTCTGCCCAATTTCTCTGCCTTCCGAGTCGAAAACTTTGAGGGAGGATGGTTGCTCTGAAAAAGAACCACAAAGGAAAAGTCAACAATCATTTCAGTCTTCTAATTTCAAAGTGAAATAACTTTGTGTGTGTATGTGTGTGTTTGTTGTCCGGAAAGACAAATACGAACTGGAGCTGTATAATCATCTTATTGTCATTTCGTAGCAGTAAAGGAGCCGAGAGACGGGATGATCTCTTGGGGAATACTCTCGGACTCGCTGAAATTGCGACGTTGTCGTTTAGTTTATGTCAGACGTTCTGTAATTTTTTGGAGGGATACCTAAGATGATATCAAGATATCAAATTTCGTGTATACAGTGTGGAAAAGCCAAATGGAATAAATTCATTATCTTAGTTAGTGTACATATTTATGGAAAATCACGAAACACGTAAATTCAAGTTTTAAATTGTCATTCTTCTTCGTGCGAATCCTACCTTCAAGCCCCTTTGAAAGATAGGAACAACTCCCAATTTTTGGCGCTCTAGTTCCTCGGAACTGAGTGCTTATCAATTTGCCCAAATGTCTGTAATTTTCGAATTTTTCGATGAAAATGGTCTTAAACGATTTGGTTCGACTCACTGATCAAGAATCCGTGGTGGAAATTCATTCTGTCCGGCCGTCCGGCCGGCCGGTCCGGCCGTCCGGCTGTAGGCACGATAACTCTCGAACGAAAGGAGTTAGAGGATTGATATTTGCAAGCTGGGTTTGGAGCGTAAATATCTCGGCTAAGTTCGTTAATGGGCAGAATCCATCAAGCGGTTTCGGAGTTATGGCCGATTTTAGTAAAACACATTTTTTATGAATATTTCCTAAACCGATCACTCGATCTATCTGAAATTTAGCATCAAATTGTAGAATCATGACCTTCATACGTATGTGAAGTTTTGTACTGACCAGGTTACCGCAAAGTGTCAAAAAAAAATTTTGAAAATTTAAAAATTTTTTTTTACGATAACTCTTGAGCGGAATGAGCTTGGCAGTTGAAATTTACAGAGTAGGTTAGGGAGATTAATATCTCGGTTGAGTTCGTTATTGGGCAAAATAGGCCAGATGGTTTCGGAGTAACGAAAAATAATTTTTTTTTCAAGTAACAAATTTCAAATTAAATTTTTATTCAAGATGCAGATTCAACATAAAAATCCACTGATATCATTCTCAACTCCAACAAGCTAATACTTTCGGAGATATGATTTTTCGAAATTTCAATAATGAATCGTACTTCTATGTTTTCACAGAATGTTATAATTGTTCTATCTAAGCTATATTATATGATCTGTGTTCATACTCGTACATGTCATCCTGTTCTATAAGAGAGAGTCAAATTCATTTCAGCTATTTTAATTTGATTTCTTCCATGGTGCCGTTCTCATTCTCAGATTGCTCATTTAATCTTGATAAATAAACTATTATTTGAATTGAATTTCCTTTATGATGCAGTTCTATCATAAGAATACATTGATATAATTCCCAACTCTGAGAAACCAATACTTTCGGAGATATAATTTGTCTGTTTGAACTAGTTAAAAAAACAAACGTTCAATAATTTGATGTGTCAAAACTGGCACTGAATTCATTCACCACAGATTACAAACTGGCCTTCCTATCATAGTTACGAGAATTTCGAGAGAATCGTTCAAAATTTTTTTTCTCGAAATCGTCGGTAGATACGACAAAACTACAAGAGATTGAAAAGTTTAGTATAAGAACAAAGCTTCTTTTTACATTTTTTCAAATTAACAGTTGCTCACCAAAAAAAAGTTCTGCAGAAGAACAGGTGGCAGTGTTCCAGAAAAAATATCACCCTGTAGATCTTCTATCGAAATTGCCATGTCACGTGGTGAGAACTCTCAAATGTAATATCTATGCCAAATTTCAGTTGAATATCTTGTGAAGTGTAGATACTATGAGAAAAAAACTTGAAAAAAATTCAAACTTCAACACTCTGTATCTCGAAAACGAAACGATTGCGACCCCATGTTTATGGGACTTTTTCCCTTAAACTCACTTAAGGAATCTCCCCTTTTTGTTTGTACGTTCAATTTAGGAACACCCTGTATATGATCAAGTTAAAGTTACCAGCCAGCATAAACCAGCCTTGACTGTGGTCGCTTTGTGTTCCAGAGAAGGTGGTTGACACAAAGCGATCCGATCGTTGAATGGCCTACTAACCTTCGTCAGCATGGCTGGAGTAATGCATCGGAAAGCAGTCATAATCCTCTTTCGCATATTAGGAGCTGTTGTTGGAACTTCATCGTACATGATTCCCTTTATGTATCCCCACAAAAAAAATCTAGTTTGGTGAGATCCGATGATCTAGCAGGCCATCTGGTCATTTTTCGTGTCTGTTGGACACAAGAGTGAAAATAGTCCTAAAGTTACCTATGTCTGAGAAAATGGAAGGTATTCAATTGTCTACATCACCATGGAAAGAATACAGGATGTAACATTTGAAAAAATCGAGAAATAACAATTTGAAATTAATGGACATTAATAACGTACGGCCTGTATACGACAGATTGGTCATTTAGGAATGATGACTAGGCAAATTCTTCAGTTAAAAAAAATTATGATCGAATTCATGTTACTATCGCTTTTGCGAACTACTGTTCCCTCAACTTTTTGCAGTTTTCTGTGAATAAGATCTGTACTGTTGGAAAAATATCTCTAATATTTTGCATCATAATAGAAATATTGAAGACTATTGAAAATATGCGAAAATATAAGGGGTGGTCGATTTAAGAAATCCCTGTTGAATAATTTTATTTGGGAACAACCTGTATATTAGAAAATAATTTCCTCAGATGCAAAATTGACACTACAAAGGGTGTACTTTCAAACGAAATTTCTAAAAGGTCTAGTTTGGCAGCTATGGAAGTGTAACTCACTATTGCAGGACCCTGTATATTAGGTGTAGTAAAAAGAAATCCATTATTTTTACAATAGATGGCTTCAGTTATATGTCTCTCGTGTTGTATAAGTCCTATCGAATTCCACTGGATGGCGTTAGAAAGATGAGATTTTGTACTACAAAATCTCTCCTGAAAGTCTTATGATCAGTTGACTCAGTTTAGTTTGCGCATGCGTCAAAGATGGACACTAGCAAAGAGAAAATACGCAATATTGTACAGTTTTTCTTCGATAAAGGTGAAAATGCAAGCCAGGTGGCTGAAAATGTAAATAGTGTTTATGGTCCTGATGCTGTAATAGCTAATCAAGTGCAATCTTGGTTTTGTTGATTCCGTTCCGGTAATTTCGATGGCAAAGATGCACCACGCACTGGAAGGTCAATTGTCGAAAATGTCGATAAAATCATACATTGTCGAGTCCGACTGTCATGTAAGCACTGTTTTGGTTTCCCAAGAGCTGAATATTGCACAAAAAACCGTTTGGAACCATTTGAGTAAGGCTGGACTCAAGAAGAAGCTCGATGTATGGGTGCCACACGAGTTATCTCAAAAAAACCTCACTGACTGAATTTCCATCTGCGAAACGCTGCTGAATCGCAACAAAATTGATCCATTTCTGAAGCGGTTGGTGACTGGTGATGAAAAGTGTACCACTTACGACAACGTCAAGCAAAAACGGTCTTGGTAGAAACGCGATGAACCGGCGGAAACGGTGCCCTAGCTAGGATTGACGGCCAGGACGGTTTATGCTGTGTGTTTTATTTTATTTTTATTTTATTTTTATTTTTATTTTATTTAATGTTTTTAAATCCCAATTACGCCCAATTACAGGTGTAAACAGGTAACCAATACATCTTAATATATATATTTCTTGTGTGCGTGTGTATGTGACTGAACTCCTCCTAAACGACTGGACCGATTTTGATGAAATTTTTTGTGTGTGTTCGTGGAGATTCGAGAATGGTTTAGATTTACAATTTGGTCTACTGGAAAATGTTTTTGGCGTTGGAGTTTGAGTTGGCGTTGAAGTTGGCGTTGGGGTTGGAGTTAAAGTTGGAGTAGGTATTGTGGTTGGCATTGGTTATGGAGTTGGCGTTGTAGTTGGAGTTGTAGTAGTTGTAGTTGGATTGGAGTTGGAGGTGGAGATGGAGGTGGAAATGGAGATGGAGGTGGAAATGGAGTCGGAGTCGGAGTCGGAGTCGGAGTCGGTGTCGGAGTCGGAGTCGGAGTCGGAGTCGGAGTCGGAGTCGGAGTCGGAGTCGGAGTCGGAGTCGGAGTCGGAGTCGGAGTCGGAGTCGGAGTCGGAGTCGGAGTCGGAGTCGGAGTCGGAGTCGGAGTCGGAGTCGGAGTCGGAGTCGGAGTCGGAGTCGGAGTCGGAGTCGGAGTTGGAGTCGGAGTCGGAGTCGGAGTCGGAGTCGGAGTCGGATTCGGAGTCGGAGTCGTCGGAGTCGGAGTCGGAGTCGGAGTCGGAGTCGGAGTCGGAGTCGGAGTCGGAGTCGGAGTCGGAGTCGGAGTCGGAGTCGTAGTCGGAGTCGGAGTCGGAGTAGGAGTCGGAGTCGTAGTTGGAGATGGAGTTGGAGTTAGAGTTGGATTTGGATTTGGAGTTGGCGTTGGCGTTGGCGTTGGGCAGGCGTTGAGGAGGCAGTACGAAGTCTGCCGGGCCAGCTAGTACACATATAATGCCTCAAGCCGTCGTCAGGTGAGGCTGAACAAAAAAAAGGAAAATTAATTTCTAATTAACAAATACAGTTGTTTCCTAAACTGACCAATAGAAAGGAAAAACACATCAACTGAGGGTAAACCATTCAAGCTTCTGCAGATTGAAGTTACCGGACTATGAAAATGGTGTTGTGTATTGGAGACATTAATTCTAAAAGTTAAATTTGTCCTGGATAAAATGCGGGGTGTATTAAGCAGGTACATCGAATCTACTTGACCATTAACTAATTTGAAAGCAAAGATTGCACCTGAAATTTCTCTTCTCTTTCTCAAACTTAGGAAGTTGAATTCAACCAGTAGAGACTTATAGTCATAATGGCGTATAGGGTAAACGTTATGTTTTTTGTAGTACAAAAATTTCAAAAATTTTTTCTGGACGGATTCCAACGCCAAGATATATTTTTCGTGAATGGGATTCCACACTAAACCACAGTATTCAAGTTTAGTACGTATTAGACTGAAATAAACAGACTGAATAGCTGTTATATTCGAAAATTCTTTGCAATGGTGCAAAACAAATCCCAAAGACCTACTGGTATCACAGATAGTCTTATCGATGTGGAGGTTGAATGACAGCTTGCTATCGAACTAAACACCTAAATCCATACAATCGTTTACCCTTTTCAAGATATGGTTGTCAACATTATAAGTGAATTCATCGGTAGTCACTTTCCTGGAATAACTCATAACTTTGCATTTACTGATATTAAGGGGCAGTTCATTTTCCACGCACCATTCATATAAGTGTCTAATATCTTTCTGCAGAGTAAAAAAATCTGAGCTATCGTTAATCACTCTAAAAATTTTGAGATCATCCGCAAAGAGAAGCTTTCTCGAGTTTACTACACTACATACATCGTCAATAAAAATGAGAAATAAGAGGGGGCCCAAATTAGAACCCTGAGGCACCCCTGATCGTGCTATGAAATGAAATGATTTGACGCCTTTGAATTCCACATACAAATGCCTATCATCGAGAAATGACTCCAACAGAAGCACAATATTCGGTGCAATACCAAAACGGCTTAACTTCCTAAACAGCAATCTATGTGATACCCTGTCAAAAGCTTTACTAAAATCAGTATAAATTACATCGATCTGCCTTCGATTATCTAAACAATCCGAAACATACTGCGTAAAGGTACAAAGATTGGTGACCGTGCTCCTCGAGCGCATGAATCCATGTTGACGTTCAGATAATTTATTGGATACATGTGAATAAATAACGTCGAAAAGCACAATCTCAAACAATTTGGAAAAAGCGGAAATGAGGGCGATGGGTCTGTAATTTCTAATATCAGTTGTTTTTCCCGACTTTAATACGGGACAAATACGTGACACTTTCCATATTTTAGGGAATTTTCTAGTCTTCAAAATCAAATTATACATATACAACAAAGGTTTCAAAAGTACATTTATATGATTCTTAATTAGTTTAGTTGGAATATTGTCTGGACCACAACTCATTTTATTTCTTAACGTAACTGCTGCTTTTAATATTTGGTCCTCCGAAATCTTATTGATTTGAAAAGTGGCAGCAAAACTGAATGAATCATCCACAGCATCATCCGCCTCCATATTATATTCTAAATGATCATAAACACTTTGAAATTGCTTTGCAAAAGCATCAACAATGGATTGTGGAGATGAGAATTTTTCGCTTTCATTATACATTTCACTGGGAATACGAGTCTTACCCTGCTTGGAATTCAAAAAGGACCAGAATTCACGAGGATTTTCTATTAAGTTGTCTTCGGATTTTTTAAGAAATTCAGAGTATGAAGTGTCTATTCCTTTCTTTACAACTCGTCGCATATTGCTGAAACGCTCAAAATAAAAATGAGATTTATATCTTTTATACATTCTGAAGAAGTGATTTTTAAGCTTGATATTATTGATGAGATCTCTTGTATATCAACCAGGGTACCTATGAGTGCTACTATTGACAAGATGACAACATTGAGAAATTATCTCTTGGACCCTATCATTGAAACCCTCACAAACATCGTCAGAATCTGAAAGATTCATCATATAATTCCAGTCGGTACCACCCATAAGCGCAACAAATTTTTCATTATCAAGTTTATGAAAATTAAACTGTTTGATACCTGGCAAAATGATTCTATCAGGCTTACATTGTAATGACAAGTTCACGGTGTGACATGGATGGTGTGTGTCCACCGGCACCACCGGTTCAGGGTCATTCAAAACTTCACACTTCATATTCTCAGAAGTTAAAACCAAATCAAGCAATCTATTATTACAATTTGTGACAAAATTGTTTTGATTAAGATTTGAGAAGTTAACAAATGATTGATACCTGAGAAGTAAGCCTGTTGACTCATTGGTTTCATAATAATATTGCAAGCCTGAAATATTGAAATCGCCAAGAATGATAACAGACTCAGGACAATTCAAATCTTCCAGAAGTTCGAAAATTTCATCATAAACAGCGATATTTGATTCTGGCGGGATATACAATAAGACTATGTAAAATAGCACCTTTGTTGGAACACAAATCTTGACATACACCATATCAACCGATTCCACTGGACACTCCAATTCACATATCTGAGATGTATAAAAGTCACCATCAACCGCAAGCAGAACTCCACCCCCTCGAACGCCATAGGATCTGTCCTTACGATATACTGAATAATTCTCTGGAAAAAGCTCCGCATCCGATACACCATCTCTCAACCAGGTTTCAGTAACTGCAATTATTTTTCCATGCTCACTTGTCAAAACGTTTTTATAGAATGAATGTGTTTTTGAATTAAGTCCCCTGCAGTTCTGATAATATATACAAATGTTATCGAATATTAAACTTTGCGTGTTGGACGTTTTTTCAAGTTTTTTTTCCGTATTATTGGGAGGCCATTTGAATATGCAACATAAATGTCCTCCTCGCCGCTCTCACGGCGGGCATTGAAATCTCCCCAAACTTGCCTCTGATGTTCTCTCTGACGTATTGTTAAATCAGGTCTCATTCGCAGACCCTTGAACTCATCTGAAAATTCCAGTTTTTTCCTATTTTTTAGCATAATAGACACATAGGAACTATCCATGAACCGTATTTTCATAGGACGTGTCTTATTCGGCTGCCGACGTCCTAATCGACCAGCATCGATATCCGCAGCTTCCAAATCAGGTACAATTGCCCTACAAACATTGAGCGAGTAGGTAATCTTTTTCATCTGTGCAATCTTCCGAAATGCCAAATATCAAAATGTTACTTTTAGTAGGGGAGCCCACGTAGCTAATTCGGGATTTACTCGAGCGTCATAGAGAGCTATTGGGTTGTCAAGCTTAGATGATAAGAAGAAAAAAATGTTATATAATTTATACCTGTTCATCGGTGGGGTGAAAAGATATCAATTTTCAAAAATGTAAAAAAAAACCGTTACGTGGACATACTCGAGCGCGTCAGATATTGATTGCATCTGTGTCCTACGTAATTTAAAAAATGTACAGATGTTAATCTGATCGTTTCCATGATGGGGGTGATCATACGTAAGGGTTGAAAATGAAAAAAAAAAATTTTTTTATCGAGCTCGTCAGATTTTCTAAGGGGGTGTTAAGTGAACCTTAAAAGATGCTCTTGTATAATAATCTGACAATTGGGATGTAACGCAAACTCGTGGTCATTATTAGAATATGCAAAAAAAAATCGCCATTTAGAAATACTCAAGCGCGTCAGATTAAGATATATGTGGTTCATCAATATGGCCTAGACGTGCTGTCTCCTAATCTGACGATTGTCTGGAGGGATTCGCTAAATCTGACAATAACATTTATTTTTTTTTTATAAATTTAAATCATTGAACTTAATTAATCGAAAAGCTCAGGAAATAGCGTGCAAATGAAAAAGCTTATGTTGTTTTGAGGAGAATATTTATACAAATAATAATTATACAAAATTTAATTTTTAATTTTTTCGTGATTTGGAAGAATCGGTTTGCTCCGACGATATTCTAAAGTAATGATACATTTTTGTGAAGTTTCTAATGAAAATTTGATTGTGTTTTGTAAAGTACTTTCACCACAAAATACACAATTCATATTAATATCACTCAATCACTCATAGTAATTATTTATTAACTTTAATTCACATAACTTTTATTAAAATCGCAAAATAACCTAATACGTTGGAAATACGTTGTAAACAAGATCATACCCCGAACGATTCTGCGTGACCAGCTGTTATGGAGTCATGGCAACAGAAACCGGAGTGGGACGGAGTGAGAGAGCAATAGATAGAGAAAGAGTGAGAGGAGAATAGAAACACGTAGAGGGGAATATAGGCATGGCATAGCTGCACGCATTCAACTTTATCAATAAATTTTTATTACTTCGGCTTGTGAAAATCGTCAGATTATATATTTTTCGTAATTCTTGCATTATTCACTTCAAAATAAAAAAAAAATTACCACGCTCGAGAATGTCAAGATGTCGTTTTTTTTACAACTTTGTAACCCTCCCCCTTCTTTACGTCACTCTCAAATTGTCAGATTAATGGAATATACACTTTTTAGCATGTAACTAACTCACCCTACCTTAATCTGACGCGCTCGAGAATTTCCGATGATCAACTTTTTTTTACTAATCTGATGCTTTATCCTTGACGGGCGGCCATATATATATGGCTCATGTTTGGTGGAAAAACTTAACCAGGTACAAGGTATCCCCCTATATATTAATCTGCCGCGCTGTAGTAAATCCCAAAATCCCCGCTTGGGCTCCCCTACTATTTCCCTTCGCCTCACTTCATTCACCTCCGAAACAATGTGTGTCATGTTTGGGGATTCCTTCTCGTTATCTTCCAACTTTTTCTGTAGTTCAACAATCTGGTCTGTTAAACCGTTTATCTTCTCTTCATATTTACGATCCAGTAAATAAATACTGTCTTTCACTTCGTCTAGTTTTTTTTCGAATTGACTAAGTTTACTATCAAGTACTTCTAGAACACTAGAAGATACCTTTTCAGCAATATTCTTCAAAAACACATCATCAAGACAAATTCGCTTCACCATATCCTCTGTCATTGCCCTAATCTCCGCTTGTTGATCTCGTGTAATTGGCATATTGAAATTACTGATTTATAATTCGGGATTATTTCTTAAAATGGAACTTTTCGCTCTGATGTATTTACACCGTTGACTACTTCTATAGTCAACAAAAACAGTTCTGACAATTCACTGAAGAGAAACAAATAATTTGGAAACTTTATGTGGATAACTCCGATGCACATCCGATCACGCTGACGATGACGCTGTGTTGATGACTGTGTTTATGCCTATAAACAAACTCAAATTTTGTGAGATTGGAAGGGAATTATCTACTATGGGTTGCTCTCCTGCGGCACAACTGTTAACTCGGAAGTGTACTGTCAACAATTGGACGGTCTGAAGGAAGCAATCGGCCAGAAGCGGTCTGATTTGGCCAATAGGGGAGGAATTGTGTTCCACCAGAAAAATGCCAGGCCACATACATCGATAGTGACTCGCCAGAAGCTCTGGCAGCTTGGTTGGGAGGTTCTTATGCATCCACCTTATAGTCCAGACCTGGCACCAAGTGAACACTTTGAATAGCTACTTCATTAACATTCATAATTTTTGGCGCTCTTGTTCCTCGAAACAGTGCTTATCAAATTGCCCAAATGTCTGTAATTTTCGAATAGTTTGATGAAAATGGTCTTGAACGATTTGGTTCGACTCACTTATCAAGAATCCGTGGTCAAAATCGATTCTGTCCGGCCTGTCCGGCCGTCCGGCCCTCCGTTAACACGATAACTCTTGAACGGAATGACAGTTGAAATTTTCGGAGTAGGTTTGGGGGATAAATATCTCAGTTAAGTTCGTTATTTGGCAAAATGGGTCTGATGGTTTCGGAGCATCGAAAAAAAAACAATTTACATTACAAATTTCAAAATTATTTTTTTGTAAGATGCAGTTTCGTCATAAGAATCCATCGATATCATTTTCAACTCTAACGAGCTCTTACTTTCGGAGATATGATTTTTCAAAATTTCAATAATACATCGTAGTTCTATGTATTCACATAATGTGAACACAAATCTGTCTGTGTTCACTGTTCATAAATGTCATCTTCTCTAGCTATTATAGACTTGTCAATTCGTAGTTTGAAAATATTTTCTGTTGGTAAACAAGTATCCGATTCTTGAATTTGTGAATATTCACAAGACTGTTTTGAAACCGAATATCATTATGACTGATTACATATTGAATAATTTATGTATAAGCATCGGGGATGATGGTACAGAAGATTTAGAATTATATCATTTTAATGATGTAGTTTATGAAGGCAATTGGACAGAAGAACATAATGGAATCATCAAAAGAAATTACTGTTCGTTGACCA
This sequence comes from Halyzia sedecimguttata, assembly GCA_937662695.2. Classification (NCBI taxonomy): domain Eukaryota; kingdom Metazoa; phylum Arthropoda; class Insecta; order Coleoptera; family Coccinellidae; genus Halyzia; species Halyzia sedecimguttata. The sequence goes on from OW569412.2 coordinate 91,187,543, forward strand.
CTGAGGTTAATATTGCCTTTTACTTCATTAAGTAGTGAGACATGTTCCTATATACAGTATTTTCATAATGTTGCTAGCAAAAAAATGCTGAATTATGGATCTACATTTGTGTATCAAACAGTTTTTCCTGAGTTAAGGTCCATTATACAGAAAAGAATGTGTAAGTGTTATGAACTATTAAATTTTGAATTATGAAAAGAGAATAGTATTTAATTTATATATTATGAACTCTAAAAATAATTTGTTCGTTAGCGTCAACCTACTCAAATATCAGGAATAAATGGACAATCTGCTATGATTGTCTGCAGCCTTGCTCTAAACATTTCGATTATATTTTCCTTAGGTATTTCGAGTTGTCAAAACAATGCACCGAGTTTAAGTTGCAACAACCCATTTCACGAGGTTGAATCATTGCAGATATGCTAATTTAATCTTGAATAGCAAATTCAATGAAAATTTTTGAAGCATTAAAGCATTGAAGCATTGCAGATTGCTCTTTTTTTTAATGATAATTTTTGAAGCATTTTTTTGTAAATGACACTTTTTTTAAATATAATTTCTTTCATGGTGCATAATGGATTCATAAGAATCCATTGATATAATTCCCAACTCTGTGAAACCAATACTTTCGGAGATATAATTTTTAAATAGGTAGTAGGGGCTTGTGACAAATCGTTCGAAAGGTCGCGTCATTCGATATTCAGGAATGTTATTACTTATCACTTTTAGGATTAACTAGCTGCCCCCCCCGGCTTCGCACGGTTGAAATGCTGATACTAAATATACTACAGAATTTATTTATATACAACGTTCACAGCATTTTTGTCGTTAGACAATACAAACATGTTTTCTTTAGAGGTTACTCTTGAAAGAGCGACTTATAATTGGCCATGTGAAAAACACTCAACGCTCAAATATAAGCATGTAGCGTTGAAAATTGGACCCTGCGATTCATTAATGGTCATTGCAAAATATATCTTTACCGGAAATTATAGGCGTTTAAATTGGATCAGTAAATCCGATGGTATCAGAGAAATTTGGGGAATCAATACATATATCCTGGCTGAGGCGAGCCTCACGCCCTACAGATGATTCTCTGGCTCTCTGTATTCAATTTCTATCCCTATTCTGGCTGTGCCGGCCCCCCATTCGGTACCACCGCAACCGCTATGTCACTGCATTTTAAATCTGCGATATCTTCGAAAATATTCATTTAAATTACATGCTGTAAAGGGCCATATTGATCAATATTGAATGCTCAATGCATTTGAGGTACTTAATTGGATGAGGATCAATGCTGTATTGCTTAAAATAGCTTCGTAATCAAGCCATTATTTCTCGTAGAATGTAAAGGATAAAAAATGGTTATTGTGGTTTATCCTTAAGAGATAGACATATACCATCCCGGATTTTTTGTAGACCTTTTTAAGGTGTACCATACTGTACTGCATTATTTTGATCTATCTTGTAGGGTCCAGCCAGCGCAGAATTGCTACCTGAAAACATCAGTATTCAGGATTCGCATTCGTTCGATTATTCATTACGCATTTATCACCGAATTCCTTGAACACTTATATTCCGAATAATGTTTGAAATTCGGACAGTACACATATGATGTGAACATAATTTCATCTGGAATTATATATAATTTACATTTAATTTGTATTTAATATTGTAATGCGTTTCATCAACACAATATAATAGGTAATAGACACATAATAATAACATAATAATAACAGAATATATTATGGTAAGATATGATTTGAATTCAAATCATACAATTAATTATATAGCAGAAGTAAAATTTGATTGATTAATTTTTTTTAAACGTCAAAATTTTGGAGATTTTATTGTAAAATTGAATTTTTACTAATATATGATCATGAAGAGGAATTAAACAGTGAAGCAAAGATGCTAAGGCATGTTCTCCATCATGTTTCGTTAATTAAAAAACAATTACTCATTCAGAAAATAGAGATTGAAATTTGAGAATGAAATTTGACATCTATTCAAACATATTAGTATAAAATTCATATGGAAAGAATTAAATTTAATCTTTGAAACATTGTAAATTTGTAAAGGATACACTCTTATTGAACTATGGAGTAGTCTCCATGAGATAGAATCATCAAAATTTATGTGAAGTCAATATTTTGGAAGACCACGTAAAAATGTCATTATTATTTATTCTTATTATGTTATGTTAAGTTAATTTGTATGTGAATTGACCTCATTGATTATTATAAATAGTTTGGTATGCTAGAACAAATTAGATAGGGAAATATTTAAATTTAAAGTGGAAGAGATTGCAAAATTGATAGCTGTCAGGAAACTCAGAAGATTTTGAGGAACTTCCAATGCAAGTTGGAACATGGAAGTAGTACCAGACGGAAGAGAAAAATTTGGCCGAATTTTCTGCAGTCATTACAATTCAGGAAACAGTGCTATTAAGGAAAATTTCAAGAAAAATGCATTTTATTTTAAAACTGTCAAAATTTCAAAAAAACCTCGAATTTTCAAATTAATCGGAGGATATAAAAGGGAGTGGACGCGTCTCCTGTCATTCAGTCAGATTTTCGCAGCGACAGAGTCAACATCGATCTCAAATATAATTTCATTTCTCCAATCTCAAGTATCATAACAACTAACCAATTTCCAAGAAATCAATTGAAAACACTGAAGTACTCGAATTTGCTGAATCAAGAATAAGGATATAACTACGAAAAAAGAAACAGAAGAAGAATATAATCAAGAAAGAAGATACAGAATAAGAAATATAAAAGAAATTAAGTGCACAACAAAAACATTCTAGATAAAAGAAAGATAGTGACAAGTAAGTTTAAGTTGTAGAATTAAGTATTTGTATTTGTTTTGGTAATCACTAATTTGAATAGATTTCCAATTTCATTTTGATAATTTTTTTTTATTTTGAACCCTCCCTAAAATTTAATTATATATTCGGAATATTTTTCTAAATTAAAAAATATTTAATTAATTAATTTTTTTATTTGAAAATTTTGATAAAGAAGTTCTCAACAATATATATATATGTCTGTCTAGCACCGTTTATAAATTATTAAATGGTTTCTTCCTGGGTTTTCTCTCCCTAATTCTGAAAAATATATATTAAATGAAAATTTATTATTTTACGACTTGCTTCTGCGTAAGAAACATAAGGTATTGGTCAGAAGCAATAAATCGAACAATGTTGACTAACAAACAATAACTAAACAAAACCAACGCGATGAAACAACTATTTCCTAATGTTTCGGAGTCTAAATCTGACTCCTTCGTCAGACACTTAACGAAAATCTGCAGAATTATTTCTTGTTGATATAACTATTCTGAAATTCCAGTATTGTCACATTGACAGTGTGAAATTGGCAGCGATTTTCAGTGGTGAAGCAAAATTGGCAAATAATACTAACGGGTCCGCCAAATAACTTTTTTTTTGAAAATGCAATAAAAAAAAAGCTACTGAATATTTTCTCAAATTTCGTTTTTTATTGGAAATTACAATCCTTCCGGTTAATAATGGAAAATAATTTCATTCAAATGGCTGCCTTGGCTGGCCACGCAGTAGCCTACACGATCGGTCCAATTTTTGAGCACATTATCGATTGTGTGCAGCTGTATTTCACCAATGGCTTCACGAATATTGTCCTTTAAAGCGTTAATTGTCTCTGGCTTGTTGGCGTAACACTTATCTTTGACGGCACCCCACAAATAATAGTCCAACGGTGTCGAATCGCAGCTCCGAGGTGGACAAACGACATCAGCTCTGCGGCTGATAATGCGATCTTCAAAAACAGGGCAACTCCTGAACCAATTAGACTTTGTATGGCGTCATACCAAGGTCTATATGCAAAATTCGTCTCAAGGATGTGTCCGAAATGTTCAATTCTTGAGAACGACGGTGAATTGATGTTGATGGCGCTTCACGCACACTTTCTGCCACAGCAGCAATATTCTCGGGTGTACGCACTGTTTTTGGCTTTTCATGCTTTGGTTTATCGATGAGGATGCCAGTTTCTTTCACTTTTTTCACAAGATAACGAATATACGGAGCTGACGGTGCTTCTCTTCTTCCAAAATCTGTACGCAATTTTTGCACACATTCTGCAACATTACCATGATTTTCAAAGTAATGTCGCAATATTTCCCAGTGTTGTTCAACCGTATACCAACCATATTCGTTCAGCGGAAGGATAATACTAATTATCTGTCAAATCAGACATGAGCTAAGTGTTACCATTCAGTAAATAAGCACTAGTTGAAAAAAAAACGTTAGATGGCGGACCCTTTATATGGGCAGAGTGACTCAGTCTGCAAATTAAGTACGCTCCATTGAAAATTGCTACCTAAAAGCATAAACATCAGTTTTCAGGATTCGCATTCGTTCGATTATTAATTACGCATTTATCACCAAATTCCTTGAACACTTATATTGTCAATAATGTTTGAAATTTGCACAGTAAACATATGATCTGAACATAATTTCATCCGAAATGAATAATCAAGAGCAATGATAAAACGATCGTGCCTCATCAGCGTAAATAATAACTCAAAAGGATGGGCATCAATCAGCCTCGCCGCCTAGGAAAATAGTGAACAGAATTCTATCCGTAGGGACTTTGTAGTATTGTACACATATAGAGCGATACTTTATTTACAGTAGCCGAGGCCAGATAGCCGATACTCCACCGCAATACCCCAGTCATGTTTGTTTGGGATTGTGCGAATAGATCGTACTTATTTATGTTTCCCTAGAATCTGATATTCCCGCGGATGGTGGAAACATTATGATCGAGATAAACAAAGGATCCATTAACGCTGGATTTAATGAAAGAACAAGGATTATTCTGGATAATACGGCTTGTCTCCCACCATGGTATCGATCTGGGTTCCTTCACATGCGATCGATTTAAGGACTGTGTAACGTTCGTTTGTTTACCTTCGGCGGGCGATGAGGTTATCGTTCGTGTTGATATTGAATTTGAGGTTGGGTCTCAGTGGTACCAATCGACGCTAAATAATTATTGTATTCGAAGGGCCGAATGACTGTTGGCAATATTGTTGCATTATGACAGTCGGACATTTAGTGAGTGCGTCGGTCAGGTGAAGTCGTCCATTTTGTGAACAGTCAACGAAGGCAGCATAGGTTAAAACGTATTTTCGGAACTCTAGTAGAATTATTGGAATCTTCTTAATTGGATATAGTTTCGAAAATCGGATTAAGAGTGAGAGTTATATTGGTTTGATTGGGAAGGATAACAGATAACCATCACTTGTCTCGAAAGAGGATATAAAAGCCTTTTGCAGATCCGAGTTGAGCACGTGAACGATCTTGGCGGCTTGGTCAGGTATGTGTTGGATGTTCTATTCTCGTCATTTCTAGTGGAAACAATTCAGGTCGTAATTATATTTCTTTATCCAGAACATCGCTGTGTGCTTGCAGAATTATTTGGTGGAGGCACGGCCAGATTTGGTTTCGAAGCAAACGTGTGCAAGACAACCCCGAACATCAGGGTATGTACGAATTCTATGACTATTGCATAACAATGAATAATTGGTCTGATTAATATTCTGATAACCGAAATTATTATGTGTTGGGAAAATTCATTTGTTTCTTATCCGAGAGAAGTCACTGATGATTTATTTTCTGTCATCAGGGTTTTTGTGTGCCAGCACGATTTTTATATCAAGAGGAATAGAAGGATTTTTGTGGCAGTCCGAGGTTTTTGTGGCAGTCCGAAGTTTATGGTGGCAGGAGTTTTTGAGGCCAGCACGATTTTTTATATCAGGAAGAGTGTAACTGAGACATTCGAATATATACAAGGTGGTCCATAAGTAGCGCTGTGAGACAGCCAACGCAGTGTTACCGATCCCGAGTATATACAAGGTGGTCAGGAAGCAGCGCTGGGGGACATTCAGTCAAAAGTCGCAGACGGCGAGTACAAAGGGAAGGAGAACGGTATTGCGAGACCATCGAGGCAATAATACGTTCAGGCACAAGGAATAGCACGCAAGTTATAGAAAACATATCCCGAATCATCTTATACCTACTATATATATAACTTGAACATATATTGTTATCAATTATCTAGGTTATTGTTATTGGAAAGCGGAAATTGGGGCAAGATTTGTAGTAATCGTATATGATCATAGAGGAGAAACGTGAATGCGCCTGAGCTCAAGCGACGCGTATTTGAATCCAAGAATAATATCTACGTACAATTTCCGCCACCCTTATTCAGGGTTTCATAATAGTTAAATTTTGCTGGATCTAAAGAACTGGGTTGTATGCTATTAGAATAAACTGTTTGTTATTAGCGTGAATATTCTGTTGGTGAATTTAGGAATTAGTACATTACGCAGGGGTATCTGGGAGACTTAAATTTACCTGGCGCCCATTTACTAGGTTCCCTTTTTAGGAATCCACTCCCATCTCCACTGGAGCTAGACCGCGGATCCCTGAGTTCTAGTAGCTCCGATCTTAACCACTGCGACTTGGGAACAGTCGCATGTCGTTATAAATTGGCGCCCAACGTGATTTTTGAATTTGAGTAGTTGTATTGGACAAATTTACACCAAAATTGATGTAAATAGTGGTATTCTTGATGTTTTTTTTGGGAACTTGCTGTATCGTGCTTCACATTGTGCAAAATTGACGTAATCTTTTATATAGGTTTGATTGTATCGAATAATTGTGCAGGTTAATTGAAAGGTGGTTATTTGATTCGCAAAATGGGAGAATTTAAATTGATTGTCAATAGGTTGGATAAAAATCAGTTGATATATGAATTGGTTATTCGGGGTATGTCAGCTGGTACAGTTGAGCATATGCGCAGTAACTTGGCTTTGTTAATTAAGCAGGAGAAGAAGAAAGTTAGTTTCATATACCCAGAGCATCCTTTTTCATTTCAGGATGATAAAGTTGCAATTTCCAACCTGTTAGAACGCTTAGTAAACGAATTTGAAACCTTAGATTTAAATTCACCAAATATAGCGAATAAATTCACCACTGATTTGGTACATGTAATGGGTAGGATAGATAGAAGTGTCCCTGTTAAGGAGGATGAAGTAAGTTGTAAGAGTGAGTTCGGCAGGAAAGCAGGCAATTTAAAGACAGCATATATAGCTAAATTTTTGGAACATCAGCATCAGCACCTGATACGTTAGATGAGAGTAGTGATAATGCGACTGATGATGATAGTGACGAGCCTAACAGAGATATACATTTTTCTCCCTTCATGCGACATTCGTCTCCTCCAAGGGGAAATTCTACGGTTATTACATCGGTTATGAAGTCAATTCCAGTCGAAAAATGGAATTTAAAGTTTTCAGGCGATAAAAAGAGTCTATCAGTAAGCGCATTTTTAGAGAGGGTTGAAGAATTGAGATTAGCCCGAGGTATTTCAAAATCGCAATTACTTGGTAGTGGAATAGATCTTTTCACGGGGGTAGCATTGCATTGGTTCAGGGAAGTTAGGAAATCTACGGCTACATGGGATGATCTGATTACTAAGTTAAGAGAAGAATGGCAACCATCAGATTATGATGATAAATTATGGGATGAAATCAAAAATAGAAAACAAGGTCCTAATGAGGATATTATAAGTTTTATGTCAATAATGTCATCTATGTTTGATCGGTTATCTCATACTGTCAAAGAAAAAGACAAATTAAAAATCGTTAGGAAAAATTTGCATCCTTATTATTTAGATCGGGTCAACCTAAGTAAAATCAATACATGGTCTGAATTAAAATCAGCTTGTCGGCAGATTGAAGATCAGAAGCGATTGGTAGAGTCATATTCAGTACCTTCCAGAAAGGGTTGTTTAGAACCGGATTTAGCCTATATTGATACATTGCCTTCCACGTCCACCAACGATGGCACCGACCCTATCGTACGGACAGAGCCAACCACATATGGTGGATTCGCAAACATAAAATGTTATAACTGTGGCATGGCAGGCCATAAAATTAGGGGTTGTCTCAAGCCGAGAATTTTAAAATGTTACCGTTGTTCAAGGGAAGGGTTCACTACTAAAACTTGCCCATCTTGTAATTCTGGTCGTGGACGCAATCCTTCGGGAAACGGGGGGAGTCGTCACTGACCTGTCGCAACAGTGACGATGTTTTTGGCGACAAATATTCTTCATGTAACACCGTTGATATCTATAAAGAGGAAAATACTCAACCGTCATTCATACCAGTATTGAGTTATTTAGCAAGCCAGGCGGAAGGGGATAATAGACCCCATCTTAAGGTGGAAATTTTGGGAAAATGTTTCTTGGGTTTACTGGACTCTGGTTCTTGCAGATCAATAATGGGAAAACCAGGATGGAATATTATTAAGAATATGGGAATATCTATCCGAACCTCTAATACCAAGTTCTGTAGAGTGGCGAATGGAAATCTATGTACCGTCCTGGGAAGTTGTGACCTCCCGGTAAAGTTTAAAAATAAAGTGGTACTCGTAGAAATGTTAATAATACCAGAACTCCCACAGACTTTGATTTTGGGTTGGGATTACTGGAATTTGATAGGGCTGATTCCGTCGTTTAATGAGTGGCAATTCTGTAAGAATGATGTGGACGTTAATTGTGTTGATGTAGTACAAGGTGAGGAGATTTTGAATAAAAAACAGAGAGAAATCCTAGAATCGATAGTTGAGGAAAATTTTAGGTCTATGGGGGAAGGATTGGGGTGTTATCAGTTCGGTTGTGTGGATATTAAGATCCATCCGGATTGTGAACCGATAAAGCAGCGGTACTATAGGGTGTCTCCGGTAATGCAACAACATATAGACCGGGAATTGGAAGAAATGTTGAAATTGGGAGTAGTTGAAAAGTCGGAAAGTCCATGGGCATCACCGATTGTATTGGTCAGGAAAAAGGCGGGATACAGGTTTTGCGTTGATTTCAGGAAAGTAAATTCTGTGACGAGGAAGGATAGTTACCCTCTCCCGATGGTATCCGATACATTAGATAAATTAAGAAATGCGAAATATTGTTCGACAATAGATATCAAGAGCGCATATTGGCAGGTACCCCTTTCAGAGTCATCGAAACAATACACCGCCTTCACTGTCCCAAATCGTGGTTTGTTCCAGTTTACTAGACTGCCATTCGGATTAGTGACTAGTGGGTCAAAATTCCAACGCTTAATGGATGGAGTGATCGGAGCTGATCTTGAACCTTACGTATTCGTATACTTAGACGATATAGTGATCATTTCAGAAACTTTCCAACATCACTTGGAAATATTGGGGGAAATATTTCGTCGTGTTAGGAAAGCAGGGTTCACTTTAAGTAGGGAGAAATGCGAATTTTGCAAGCCACAACTTAAATATCTGGGATATGTGATTGATAGGTACGGATTACATGTAGACCCCGAAAAAATTAATGCTATGCTTTCATTACCAACACCTACCAATGTCAGAGAAATTCGCAGAGTCGTGGGTACTCTATCTTGGTATAGACGTTTTGTCCCAAATTTTAGTGACCTTATTTCACCTCTCACCTTTTTGCTCCAGAAGAATGTAAAGTTTAAATGGAATACCGAATGCGAGGAGGCCTTTCGGAAAATAAAGCAGTGTTTGGTTTCTGCTCCGGTGTTGAGTTGTCCGAATTACGAGCAACCGTTCCAAATTCAAACTGACGCTTCCGGCTTTGGAATAGCCGCGGTATTATCACAACCTCAACCCAATGGGGGAGAAAAGGTTATAGCATATATGAGTAAGTCTTTAACGAAACCCGAACGAAACTACTCGACTACGGAAAGGGAATGCTTGGCAGTAGTATGGGCAATCGAAAAGCTTAGGCCATATATTGAGGGTATCCCATTCACGGTAATTACGGATCATCATTCGTTAATTTGGATTCAGAATCGGAAGGATCCTGCGGGTAGATTGGCGAGATGGAGCGTTAAACTCCGACAATATGATTTTAAGATTGGGCATAGAAAGGGAAAGGAACATGTTGTACCGGATATGTTATCTAGAGCCGTTCCTATGATAGATACGATACAGGTGGATAATGAAATCGAGGTAACTGATAGGTGGTATAAAGAAATGTTCAGTAAAGTTTCAAGTAAACCTGCGAAATATCCCCAGTGGAGGATTTCAGTGGATGGTGGAACTTTGTTTAAATACGTAAAGCACGATTATTCGGATTTAGCTTCGGGATCTGACGAATGGAAAATAGTATTACCCAAATCGGAACGTAGAAGGGTGATTTCTAGTTCTCATGACCCACCATTAGCTGGTCACCCCGGTGTATACAAGACGTATTATCGTGTTCGGGAGAAGTATTACTGGCCTAAAATGAAACAGGACATCGCTAAGTATGTGAGGAAATGCGCTATATGTGGTGCTCATAAAGTTCCAAACCAGACACCGGCTGATAAAATGGCATCTCACCCTAAACCGAACTTACCATGGAAAATGATTTCTATAGATCTTATGGGACCATATCCTAGGTCGAAGAATGGCTTCACGTTTATATTAGTGATCACCGATTATTTGACTAAATTCCCAATAATTGTTCCGTTGAGAAATGCGACGGCCGTGAATGTAATTAAGGTTTTAGAGAATTCAGTTTTCCTAATGTTTGGGGTTCCGAGAATAATTATAGCCGATAATGGCGTACAATTTTCGGGAAATAAATTCAGACAGTTTCTTGAGGAATATAGGGTGAAGAAAAAATTCTGTGCCCTTTATCATCCCAGGTCGAACCCAACCGAACGTATAAATCGTTCCTTGAAAACAATGATTAGAATGTATGTGTCGGACAATCATAAGGATTGGGATAAACATCTAACCGAAATTTCTTGTGCAATACGAACCGCGAAACATGAAACGATGAAGGTAACCCCATTTTTCGCTAATTTCGGGAGATCTTTCAAAGGTTCTGGAGAGGATTATGACCATGATTTAAGAGATAGCTCGGAACCTATAGATTTCAAAACTCGAAATATTGCCTTTCAACGAGTTTGGGATGATATTAAGAAAAGGTTAGAAAAGGCCAACAATAAGGCGGTTCACGACTATAATAAGGCGTCGGTATGTGGAATTTCTACCGAATGAATTAGTATGGCGGAAAAACTTTGTATTGTCGGATGCCTCGAAAAATCTGGTGGGGAAACTTACTCCTCGTTATATAGGGCCATTTAGGGTTAATCGTAGAATCTCGCCTTGGATGTACGAACTTAAAGATGACAAAGATAATATGAGGGGAGTATGGCATATCAAAGATCTGAAGGCCTATGAATTGCCGGAAGGATAAATAGGATATGTTTATTTTGAAATAGGAAATTTTTGGAGAATGATTGGCATTTGGTGAATCGGATATATTTGTGAATCGGGTGATTTTTTTGATGTGTTGCTAGTTTTGTTTTTGTTTTTGATTGCCGATTGATCGCGAGTGAAAGAGCGAGCGCTTGGGGGCTACCTGGACTATTTTGTGGGCGGTCGTCTGCGTGATCCCGAGTGAGTTTTCAGAGTGGGATCGACTTTAATTTTTTTTTATATTCAAAATTCCTTAGTGTTGAGCAGACGAGGTGGGAGCTGAACATCTAGCCCCACGCACTGTTCAACTGGTAAGCGACCATTTCCTTACCAATTTCTGGCCTTAAATTATATTTTTTTGTGTGGCCGGTCCCATGTTGATTTCTACATTCGCGGATCATTGCTGGCGGTCATCCCTGAATAGGTTTTGGGGTGGTACCGGGTTGCTTGCGTGTGGGCGAATGAAGGCTATAGGCTATGGTTGATGGAGGCTGAAACCCGAAACTCACCACCTATAGACCTGATGCACATCCGGGTTAGCACAGGCGTCCTGGACTATACCGGGAGCTAGGGGGGTCTGGCTTGGCTGTCTTCGATGACAGGGATACGACGGTACGGCACTCGTTCTTTGGGGGAACCACTTGCCAGGCTTGGGATGGTGACCGGCTAACCTTGCCGCTCGTGTGGGGGGTTCCTGCTCGTCTGTGGTGACCTCGTCGTATCTTGCCTTGTCTGGGCAGCTTCTGGCTCAGGGCCGGCGAGTCCCTCCACAAGGGTTAGGCCCTTGGGACCGGATGTTGCCAGTCGTGGGGCTAACTGGTGAGAGTCGATGAATGAAAGGAATGAGTGTTGATGTGTATGATGGAGTATGAACTGAAATTGTAATGGCTGGAATTGGAATGGAAGAGGTGTAGTTTTTTTATGGTTGCTCTTGGTACCTGTCCACGCTCGATGACCCGAACTCTTTGGTTTTTTTTTTTTGCTAAGTATTTTAAATCCATAAGTAAAATTTACTAGGTAAATTTTTTTAGGCAAGGGGGGATTTTGTAACGTTCGTTTATTTAACTTCGGCGGGCGATGAGGTTATCGTTCGTGTTGATATTGAATTTGAGGTTGGGTCTCAGTGGTACCAATCGACGCTAAATAATTATTGTATTCGAAGGGCCGAATGACTGTTGGCAATATTGTTGCATTATGACAGTCGGACATTTAGTGAGTGCGTCGGTCAGGTGAAGTCGTCCATTTTGTGAACAGTCAACGAAGGCAGCATAGGTTAAAACGTATTTTCGGAACTCTAGTAGAATTATTGGAATCTTCTTAATTGGATATAGTTTCGAAAATCGGATTAAGAGTGAGAGTTATATTGGTTTGATTGGGAAGGATAACAGATAACCATCACTTGTCTCGAAAGAGGATATAAAAGCCTTTTGCAGATCCGAGTTGAGCACGTGAACGATCTTGGCGGCTTGGTCAGGTATGTGTTGGATGTTCTATTCTCGTCATTTCTAGTGGAAACAATTCAGGTCGTAATTATATTTCTTTATCCAGAACATCGCTGTGTGCTTGCAGAATTATTTGGTGGAGGCACGGCCAGATTTGGTTTCGAAGCAAACGTGTGCAAGACAACCCCGAACATCAGGGTATGTACGAATTCTATGACTATTGCATAACAATGAATAATTGGTCTGATTAATATTCTGATAACCGAAATTATTATGTGTTGGGAAAATTCATTTGTTTCTTATCCGAGAGAAGTCACTGATGATTTATTTTCTGTCATCAGGGTTTTTGTGTGCCAGCACGATTTTTATATCAAGAGGAATAGAAGGATTTTTGTGGCAGTCCGAGGTTTTTGTGGCAGTCCGAAGTTTATGGTGGCAGGAGTTTTTGAGGCCAGCACGATTTTTTATATCAGGAAGAGTGTAACTGAGACATTCGAATATATACAAGGTGGTCCATAAGTAGCGCTGTGAGACAGCCAACGCAGTGTTACCGATCCCGAGTATATACAAGGTGGTCAGGAAGCAGCGCTGGGGGACATTCAGTCAAAAGTCGCAGACGGCGAGTACAAAGGGAAGGAGAACGGTATTGCGAGACCATCGAGGCAATAATACGTTCAGGCACAAGGAATAGCACGCAAGTTATAGAAAACATATCCCGAATCATCTTATACCTACTATATATATAACTTGAACATATATTGTTATCAATTATCTAGGTTATTGTTATTGGAAAGCGGAAATTGGGGCAAGATTTGTAGTAATCGTATATGATCATAGAGGAGAAACGTGAATGCGCCTGAGCTCAAGCGACGCGTATTTGAATCCAAGAATAATATCTACGTACAATTTCCGCCACCCTTATTCAGGGTTTCATAATAGTTAAATTTTGCTGGATCTAAAGAACTGGGTTGTATGCTATTAGAATAAACTGTTTGTTATTAGCGTGAATATTCTGTTGGTGAATTTAGGAATTAGTACATTACGCAGGGGTATCTGGGAGACTTAAATTTACCTGGCGCCCATTTACTAGGTTCCCTTTTTAGGAATCCACTCCCATCTCCACTGGAGCTAGACCGCGGATCCCTGAGTTCTAGTAGCTCCGATCTTAACCACTGCGACTTGGGAACAGTCGCATGTCGTTATAACTGAACAAACTGGAGCTGCCGCGGTGGCATTACAAATTCAATTTTTTTTAAGATGCAGTTTTATCATAAGAATCCACTGATATAATTTTCAACTCTAACAAGCTAATACTTTCGAAGATATGATTCTTCAAAATTTCAATAATACATCGTACTTCCATATTATCACAGAATGCAAATTCTATGTGTCTGTGTCCTATCTCTGTTCGTACATATAATATTATCTACCTTGACAGATATGTCAAATATATTGATTTCTGTTCTAACCATAGACATAAAATAACACGATTGATAGGTTTTTTTTTTTTCTGGGATTTCTCTCCCAATCTCTGAAAAATATCTATAAAATAAAAATTAATTATTTTGTGATTTGCTTCTGCGTAAGAAACACAGGATATTTGTCAGAAGCAATCAATTGAACAATGTTGCCTAACAAACAACAACGAAACAACATCAACGAAGAAACAACTATATCGTAACGTTTCGGAGTCTATATCAGACTCCTTCGTCAGACGCTTAATGAAAATCGTTAAAATTATTTTGTTGATAGTTATTTTGTGAAATTTAAGAATTGTCACTGTCAATGTGACAATATTGGTTCTATTGTGTATGTATTTTGGTGATTTATAGACAGAATAGTTAAAGGCAAAATATTTTCATTTCAATCCGAGACTCGTTTCTGAAAATATTTGTCATAAATTTCCTTAGTGTAATTCATTCAGCTCTTTCGATTCTTAATAATGAATATTCCTCTTAAAAAAATCGGGATTTTCCAATATACCCCAATTTCCAATTTGTGTATTTGCCAATGGTATAAAAAGACCATTATTTTTATACCATTATTTGCCTTGTTATTCTATGTCTATGGTTCTAACAAAGTTTGATTGAATGCAAAATGAACAATTATAGGATATTATAATTACCCCTACCCTATATGCCCTTGGTTAATCCATATGATGATGAAAATATATTCAGAATATCTTCAGTGAAAACGAAACCGGAATATTGGCTAAGTTTCAATTGATATAATATAATTTTCAGAGATGATTTGAGGAATGAAAATCTCGGATAAGTTCGCTATTTAATTTAGTTTCGTTTATGATGCACTTCTATTATAAGAATCCATTGATATCATTCCCAACACAGAGAAACCAATCATTTCGGAGTTAAAGTGTGAACAAGAGCGCCAAAGCTCCTGTCCACAGAGCTTTCCCACATTATTTCAAATGAACTATCGCAAAGTAACACTACAGTATCCATTATTTTTCATTAATATTCAACACTTGATTCTTGATTTCCGTATAAGAAAATAGCATAATTGAATCTTCCAACCAGTTTATATGCGTGAAATATTTCCATAGTAGCAATAGTTGAAAAATTTTCTTCAACAGTCGTCAGGTCTTTGGAATTGTTGAATTCACATAATATCTTCTCAAATTCATTATTTTTCCCAAGAAAATTCACATTGTGAAAAATACGTAATTACTACGACTTCCATGTAGAGAGGACAACGTTGCGTAGTTATCTGACAGGAAAATGAGCATAACCTAAAATTTTCAAAATATACACGATGAAATGTGTCAAAATTTCATGGCCAACTGGGAGACTTCATAAAAGTGAATGGAGTATATGTGCCTACCTGCCTACGTTATAAACAATAAATAAAAAATGGGTTCAAGCCCTGTGGACAGGAGCTTTCTGGCGCTCTAGTTCAAACAGACAAATTATATCTCCGAAAGTATTGGTTTCTCAGAATAGGGAATTATATCAATGTATTCATATGATAGAACTGCATCATAAAGGAAATTCAATTCAAATAATAGTTTATTTATCAAGATTAAATGAGGAATCATGAGAATGAGAACTGCACCACATTTTCGAATTTTTTGTTTTACACTTTATGGTAATCTGGTCAATACAAAACTTCACATGCGTATAAAGGTCATGATTCTACAATTTGATGCTAAATTTCAGATAGATCGAGTGATCGGTTTCGGAAATATTCATAAAATCGGCAATAACTCCGAAACCCCTTGATGGATTTCGCCCATTAACGAACTTTACGCTCCAAAACCACCTTGCAATTTTTAATCCGCTAACTCCTTTCGTTCGAGAGTTATCGTGCCTACGGCCGGTCGGCCGGCTGGACAGAATCGATTTCGCACTCGGATTCTTGATCAGTGAGTCGAACCAAATCGTTTGAGACCATTTTCAGCCAAAAATTCCAAAATTACAGACACTTGGGCAAATTGATAAGCACTCTGTTCCGAGCAACTAGAGCGCCAAAAAAACAAGTTTCGTATGACAATTGCCCAAAACAGGTTTAAAGTACCTACAAATAGTAGGTATTCCATAAAACATGTATGAAAGAAGATAAGTAATAATAAAAAATTACCTTGTAATCGATCAAAAATTTCCTGATCTACGTTCACCAAATGTTCTCCTCTCTCGAACTACAGAATTATGCTTTCAATATTTACGTAATATTTTCAAACATTTTCGGGTGAGGCCCCCGTTGCATCGCTAAAATACGAGTATTTCAACCCCAATATTATTGAAGTTACAATATTCCCTTCTGTCAGTCCCGTCATAAATTGAGAGAACTGAGCATTCGTCTATGGATGAAAAGCAGTCTCACTACTCTCAGATGTCTTACTTCATGGTCCGTTCCGAAATGTAAGACTTTTCTGAGAAAAACTAATTTCGGAGCAAACAACTGAGATTTTTCTCACTTCGCTCACATTTCGGAATACACTTTATTCTCATAATTCTTCGATTGATTAGATAATGTCATGTCATGTCATAAGTTGACATTATGACAATTCATACATAGAATAATTATATCAATCTGTGAAATACGATTTACATTGAAATTTTGAAAAATCATATCTCCGAAAGTATTAGCTTGTTAGAGTGAAAAATGATATGAATGGATTGTTATGATAAAACTGCTTATTAAAAAAAATTTAATTTAGAATTTGTTTTGTAAAAAAAAAATTTTTTTTTTGTTACTCCGAAACCCCATCTGTCCGATTTTGCCCAATAACAAACTTAGCCGAGATATTTATCCCCCAAACCTACTCTGAAAATTTCAACTCTCTAGCTCATTCCGTTCGAGAGTTATCGTGCCTACGGCCGGACAGAATGAATTTCGACCACGGATTCTTGATCAGTGAGCCGAACCAAATCGTTTAAGACCATTTTCATCGAAATATTCGAAAATTACAGACATTTGGGCAAATTGATAAGCACTAGGTTCCGAGGAACTAGAGCGCCAAAAATTGGTTCAAGCACTGACGTGAAGTCAGAAGCTTTTGCGCGTATGTTCTATTGTCCATTCTTCTGTATTGGACACCCTTAATCGAATTTACCATGGTAAATTCGAATTAAGAGTGTCCAATACAGAAGAATGGACAATAGAACATACGCGCAAAAGCTTCTGACTTCACGTCAGTGCTTGAACCAATTTTATTTTTCGTGATTTTTTTGAAATTTTCTAGGGGTGCGGTTCTTAAATTTTTTTTTTCGTATTTTTTTCAAATTTTCTAGGGGTACGGTTCTTACAAAATTTTAAACACGTCTTTATGATATTTTGAGTTATCAAGGAAATAATATTCCAGGTGGGTATAACTCGGAAACCGTTTGACCTATTATGCCCAAAAACGACCTCAACTCTCCCTTTCGGATACGCAACCTACCCTGGAAATTGCAAGTCCTTACCTCCTTTCGTTCGAAGGTTCGTTATCGAGGTAACGGTCACCCATCTACTGAACTCACACAAGAATGCTCGAATTTCCAACAATATTCAACCGATCGTGTTAAAACTTGAAACTTGGCAGTAGAGTTAGGTCATGAAGGCTCATGCAAAATTTCAGCAATTTCAAACGAATAGTTACTGATATATAGAATTTTATTTTCAATTTTCAATGATTTTTTAAAATTTTTTTACAAATATCCTCACGAAATTTTGCATGAATTTTTGCGTTGGCATTCTACAACAATTTACCATGTTTGAATTCAATCGGTTTAGTATTTTTCGAGTTAATGAGGAACAAAAAAACAACCAAATTTCAGATGGCTATAACTCTAAAACCGTTTGGTCGATTATGCTCATGAATGAACTAAAATGTCGCGTTCTGGTGCACATCCTAACCTGGAAACTTCAAGCCGCTATCTCTTTCCGTTCTCAAGTTATCGTGACAACAAACATAATTTTTAATAATTTTTCTTTAATTTTCTAGCCATACGATTCGCACAAAATTTCACAAACGTGCTTAAGTTCATATTCTACAACAACTCACCAAGTTTCAATTCGATCGGATTTCTATTGGTTGAAACAAAATTATTACTCGGGAACCACTGGGTCGATTATGCCCATTAACGAACTTGTCCGTCGTATTGGGATGAGCCACCCACCCTGAAAATTTCAAGTCGCTAGCTCTTTTCGTTCTCAAGTTATCGTGGCAACGGCCGGACGGCCGGACAGAATCAAATTTGACCTCGAATTCTTCATTGGGGAGTCGAACTAAATCGTTTGAGACCATTTTCGTCAAAAATTTCGAAAGTTACAGACATTTGGGCAAAACCATAACGCGATGTTCCCCAGAACATACGCGCAAAAATTTCTGATTCATACAATGGGTTTCATCAAATTATGCTGCCTCGCCCTGAAAATAATAATATCAGTTGTTCGAATTTTTTAACAGTTTAGGAAAATAAACATATTGAATTTATATTCAATTCAACATGAAACAAAACATCATTAAACATTTCCATTCCACTATTCTATTTGTCAAAATATCGGAAATGTTCAGGAACGCACATTACCGAACATGAATGATTGACGAAATCCCCTATGATTTCCGGTTGGATGGAGCTTTAATCCTAAAACATCATTAGCTTAATCTTATCCTAATTTCTCCGGGGACTGTTTTTGTACTACCCATTACATTTAACATTAGGAATCATCAACCGAAAATTAGTGCATTCGCATGATTATCCCATCATTAACAGTGATAGATACGTAGACCTGGATATTGGAAAGGGCCTATCTACTTGTTTTCAATCCTGAAATTATAACAATGCCTTGTCACCTCATCAGACATCAACACTATAGTAATTATCCCATTTCATTTCCAGAAGGATTCGACTGAGCGGCGTATTTTTTCCAGTGACTGATCCACTCGGATTATATTTTGTTTGGAAGTTTCCATGGCGATGCTCTTTTTGCACCACTATCTAACATTTAATGTTAGATAGAACAGTTATTAAACATTTCGATATTTGTTTTGTACTGTTCATCCTCTGTCAAAGTGGAAAGGAAATGAACGAAAACCCAAGATTTACGTGAGAATCTATCGCGATATCATTTTGCCCAAATGTCTGTAATTTTCGAATTTTTCGCCGAAAATGGTCTCAAACGATTGGGTTCTACTCCCTGATCAAGAATTCCAGGTCAAATTTCATACTGTCCGGACGGCTGGCCGTTGCCACGGTAACTTGAGAACGGAAGAGATAGCGACTTCAATTCAGGTTGTGCACCTGAATGAGACATTGACATTATCGGACTTATACCCATCTGAAATTTGGTTATTTCCTCAATAACCCGATAAATAAAAAAAACTGATTAAATTCAAACATGGTTATCAGTTGTAGAATGCCCACGCGAAAATTCTTGCAAAATTTCGTGAGGGTCGTATCACTAGAAAATTTTTAAAACATCATTGAAAAAAATTCTATATAACAACTATTCGTCCGACATCGCTGAAATTTTGCGAGAGCTTAAGTTCCAAGTTGGTCTTGTGTGAGTTCTGAAAATGGATGGTTACCGTAGCCTCGATAATTTTCTAACGAAAGGAGATAGGGACCTGCAATTTTCAGGGTAGGTTTCGTATCCGAATAGGAGAGTTAAATTAGTTTTTGGGCATAATCGGTCCAACGGTTCCGGGGTTATATCCACCTCGATAACTCAAAAAATATTGACTCGATCGAAATGAAGCTTGGTAACTAGTTGTAGAATATCGTCATAAGGACGTGTTAAAAATTTTGTGAGAACCATATCCCTAGAAAATTTCAAAACAATGTCGAAAAAAAAGAATTGGTAAATTCGATTAAGAGTGCCCAATACAGGAGAATGGACAATAGAACAAACGCTCAAAAGCTCCTGACTTCACGTCAGTGCTTGAACCAATTTTTTTCTATAACCTATTAAAATAGGAAGGTTTTTTTTTAAATCTGTTTTATATCAATCTAGCCAGCACATCTAGCTGCTAGTGCATTTTAGTTGAATGGCTATAAAATTACAAAGTATTCTGTCGATATTTCACGTATTTACAAAGCGTCTAGCATTTGTATTTGTGTGGACATGTCCACTCAAATCCTCCATTATTGATTTATGACAGTTCATTAACAATGTTCCGAATGTAGTATTCTGTTCTTGCAGATACTAGTAATGATTACCGTTCTCTGTAAAAATAGAATAATACATTTTAAACTTTTTTAATGGACTTTCTTAATTCAATAATAAGGGGTTTGTGTGGACATAACCACAAATTATGGTTCGTATATACGAGAGAAAAACTGATATCAATCGTGTCTCTGGCCGTCGCGTGTAGTATTGACAGTGTATAGTTAAATTGCCTTATTATTTTATCTAAGTGTTCTGTGCCTGACGAATAATACCATCTGTAAGTATAGCGCCGAATACTTTCCGTAGCTAGGGTTAAACATTATTTAAAAAATTTCAAGGTCGTACTAGTCGGAAATAATAATTTTCTTCCCGTGGGTCTGCTTTTCGGAACATTCATTTCGCGATATCCCCACGGATAATTTTATATAAAATACCGAACATATATTCGTAATTTATGGTTCTGAATTAGTGAATGATGTGATTTGCATCAAAATCGGAGGCTGGTCTCATTTTGGCAATGCTTTAATAAATTACCCTTAAAAGAATTCCACTTCTCGAGAAAAATCAGTAGTACACTGATCAACAATTGCTAGGGATCACTTATGAACTTCTCTTCATTTGTATTTTTTTCAAGTTATCTCGTGAATATCTGTACATTATATGTTCTCTAAGGAAAAATTAAGATGTTTTGAGTTGATTATATCAAATTTTTCCTCACTTCATCGGCTCTTGTTCACAAAATCGATTATTATCTGTAGGCTGTTACATGTGGAGTGAAAAGCAATGTGGTATTTGTTATTAAATCTGTTTTTTTCTCTCGTTCAAACACATAAGGTGACAATAATTGAAGAAATGAGAACAATATTAGCTTATCAGTCATGCCGAGAAGACGTTTGGCTCCTGTGCAACTGGACCAAATCATACGGTAGATACAGGAAGGTTTGTCCCAGCGAGAAGTGTCCCGGCGGTTGAATGTTTCGCAAAGTGTCGTGAGTCGGGCTTGGAATAGGTTCATCCAAAACGACTCAGTAGCTTATGTTCATGGGGGAGGTCGGCAGCGCAGTACAACAGCTGCCCAAGATCGTCTTTTGGTCCTCAATGCTAGGAGAAATCCCACTTACCCGGCGTCGCGGCTCAATAGATCACTGAGAGTTGCAACAGGAGTTCTAATTTCGAACCAGACTGTAAGACGACGACTACATGTTCGTGGTTTGAGAGCACGTAGGAGGGTACAACATCCCCGGTTGAATAGGGAACACCGGGTTCATCGACGGCAATGGGCTGAGGAGCACCGCAATTGGACAGTTGAAGATTGGAGCCGATGTTTATTTACGGATGAGTCTAGATTTCGTTTGGTCAACTCCGATGGACGTTTTCTTGCTTGGAGGGAAAGAGGTCGAAGGTATGCAGAACAGTTTATGGTACCCACAACAGCTTTTGGCGGAGGTTCTATATGTGTATGGGGAGGCATTTGTTTGAACCAACGCACAGAGTTGGTTGTTCTGCAGAACACCACAATGACCAGCCAGAGATATCACGATATGATTATTGAACCCATAATTGTTCCGTTTGCGGCTGCCTTGGCCGAGAATTTCATTTTAATTGACGATAATGCCCGTCCACACCGTAGTCATCTGGTTAATGAAGCGCTAGAAACTCATGCTATTGATAGGATGGACTGGCCAGCTCGCTCTCCAGACATGAATTGCATCGAACATGTCTGGTATGAGATGTCTAGACAATTGTCAACCTTAGAACAACCGATCAATAACCTGGAGGACCTTTCTAACGCTTTACGGGATATTTGGACGAATTTGCCCCAAAATTTTATAAATCGTTTGATTGAAAGTATGCCTCGTAGGGTAGAATGCTTGAGACGAGCTCGTGGGGGGCCAACTAGGTACTAGCTTAACCGAAACTTCAGCCTTCTTGTGGTGTCATCATAAAATTTTTATGTTATTCAAACACAGAATTTTGAGTGTTCCTAATAAAGTCTTTTTTTCTCTCCAACTTTCCATTTTTTCATTCTTTTCTCAAGTGAACCATATTATCAACTGAAAATAAACTGATATCTGACTAAATTTATAATCTTGGAGCGAATAATTCAGAAATAAATTTAGAAAAAGTAAGTGATCCCTATCAATTGTTGAGCAGTGTAATTTCGCCATATTACCAAAATTAATTGAGATACGGAAAAACTAATTACAGATTCGGAATCTACGCCCTCGATTTAGTGAATAGCCAAAGCCGTGGCGATCTAATCGGAAAATTCTAGATTTTTGTATGGGTTAGATACTAGAGAAAACTTTTTGGCGTTTGACGGATTCACAAATTTCCTAATATTTTCCGAACGGATAGTGATACAGAGGAAAATAGGATAGTGATACAGACGAAAATAGGTCAATTTTGGAAGTTTACACTGCCCAAAAAACTGGGAGTAGGTTGTTGTTGATTTTTTTCGTCATATATGGATCCTTTATCTACAGAATAATCTGAACAATAAATGTCCCGGTTGTACGCTTCGGAAATCTGAGTCCCAAGGGTCTATTTTTCGTAAAATTCTTTCCGCGATATTTCCTCGGAAAAATTTGTTAATAAATATCTGATCACAGATTCGGAATCTACGGCCCCGAATCTATAAGAATAAGTACCCGTTTTATCGTTTTGCGTCAAAAATTTTTTCTCGAAAAATGGGATTTTTTTAAGATACGTATTCTTATAGATTCGGGGCCGTAGATTCCGAATCTAGGATCAGATATTTATTAAATAATTTTCCGAGGAAATATCGCGAAATGAATTTTCCGAAAAACAGACCCTTGAGAAAAAAATCATAATTTCCTAAAAGTATGACCTGGACATTTTCTGTTTAGATTATTCAGTAGATAAAAGATCCATATATGACGAAAAAAATCAACAACACCCTACTCCCATTTTTTTGGGCGGTGTAAACTTCCAAAATGGACCTATTTTCGTCCATTTTTTCACTCTAAGTGAAAATTTTCCCAAAGTATGCCACGTAGGGAAAAACTAATTACATATTCGTGATCAGCGACGTCAATTTAGTTAGACACGAGCTCCGTATCGATATACCTTGAAAAAAATTTTTTGGGTCGGCACTTAGAAATATTATTCACCCGGAATCGAAGGAAAATTCTTCTGAAACAAATGGTCAACTAGCACTAAGAGCTGTGTTAAAAATAAAAAGCAAATAATACAGGCAGTGGAAGAATATGGTTCAAAAAAATCAATGATTTTCGAAAGAATAAAATTGCCAAAGAACATACTTCTATCGTAAATGATACTGACGATTCCGGTGTTTGTGATGATGATGTGTGTGATGGTAAATCTGCTACGAACAACTTGGCAGTACCGATAATCACCTACTCATTCGGGATAGTTAACTGGACAGTAAATGAAATTCTCGAGCTGGATAGAACCACTCGTAAAGTGATGAACATGAATCGTAGCCTGCATCCCAACTGCTCGATTCAAAGGATATACCTTCCACGAACGCAGGGAGGCAGAGGTTTGCAAAGTTTGGAATACCAACACCATCAACAAACGTTGGAAATGGCAATAAGAATACTGAGAAGTGAAGACCCGCTTCTGAAAATGGTGGCTCAGCATGAAATCAGGAACAAAGGAGATTTCCTATTTAGGGCTGGTCAAAGAGCTTTGGAGAAGCTCTGTATAACTGGCATATCAATCGATCATGAGCTAGCAGGAACACCTATCTCGCCAACAGACCAAAGAAGAGTTGGCAGAGAGATAAGACAGGCACAACTGAAGAAACTACTCGAAGATCACATGAGTAAACACCTGCCCTCCATATACTTCAGGAGTTTGAAGATCAGGGCCTGTCGGAAGAATTATCCTTCGCCTTTTTGAAGTCCGCTGGACTCAAGTTGGAAACGGAGGGATTTCTTGTAGCTTGTCAAGATGGGGTTATAAATACCGGATGGTATAAAAAGAACATCACGAAAGTGGACACCCCCACAACGTGCAGAGCATGCAATAGCCAGCAAGAAACTATTATGCACATTCTGTCTGCTTGCATAGTCCATGCTCCATCAGGATATGTGGAAAGACACAATGCAGCACTCCGAATTCTCTACTTCCATCTGAGAGAGGTTTATGGTATAGACAAGGAACCAGTGCTACCATATGTGCCTCTGGAGATTGAAGCAGTTGTTGAAAATAGCAGGGCATCTACTGGAACTATGCGATTCCAACAACTTGGCAGATCCACGCCATAAAGCCAGATATACTTCTGCTGGACAAAGAACTCAAGGAATTGTTTGTCGTCGAATTTTCCTCCCCCGCAGAAAATAATGTGGTGATGAAAGAAGAGAAATACAAGGATCTAATGTTTGAACTAGGGATCCTGTATCCAAGGCATAAGGTTAGGATGGTCATACTAATCATAGGATGCCTAGGCGGAATGAGAGCGAACCAAGTGACCGAATTGAAGATTATTCCGGCCTTCAAATCTCTGGCCGAGGCTTTAGCTCACAGAATGCAGAAAGCTGTGTGCTCGGATCACTTCGAGTCATCAGGTCCCATCAACTATGAAGGCCGCTTGCAGCTCATCTCTTTTGTTAAGAGTAAGGGCAGGACGAAGAACTACTCCAAGGAATGTGCGAGAGGTTTTTTAGTGAGTAACCATCAACATCTGGCAGACCCTCTCAGGGCCGGCCTATAAAAGGTTTTTCCTCTCGAGCGGGAAAAAAATGATATTATGGGTTGGCGAGAACTTTAAATTCAACGTCCGCCAAGTATTAACGGACACATAAGAAATTCAATTGTTCGAATACTTGTGTAAATCGGCAGATATTCTTTACGGACTCACATATTTACAAGCAAGAGAACTAGCTCTAAGAAATATCTAGAGAGCTGACAGATCAAGAGAATGATGGTTTAACTGCTGAAGATCCAGAACCCAAATTGTTGTGTGCTGATGAAAATATAGGAATATAGAAATTCTATATATCAGAAACTATTCTTCCGACATCGCTGAAATTTTGGGAGGGCCTTCAGAACATAACTCTACTTTGAATACGATCGAATCTATATTGTTGGAGATCCGGGCAGCCTTGTATGAGTTCAGTAGCTGGATGGGTGACCGTTTCCTCCATAACGAAATGAGATAGGGAAAGGGATCGGTCCAACGGTTTCGGAGTTATACCCACCTGGAATATTATTTCCTCGATTACACAAAAAGTATAGACTCGATCGAATTGAAGCTTGGTAGCTAGTTGTAGAATATCGACATAAAGACGTGTGTAAAATTTTGTGAGGATCATACCCCTGGAAAATTTTTGAAAAATTACGAAAAAAAATGGTTCAAGCACTGATGTGAAGTCAGGAGCTTTTGCGCGCATGTGCTATTGTCCATTCTCCTCTATTGGACACCTTCAATCGAATTTACCATGGTAAATTCGTCGGTGCTTGAACTAAATTTTCTGGCTTTACTGTAGGATTATATTTCCACCCTTGTAAATAGTAAACTTAAGATTAGCTCCAATGATGTAGACGACGTATAACGATAATTCAGACCTATTTCTGGCGCTTATCCCTGTCTGAAGAAAACCCAAATCATCCATGACATGTAAATATTAACTTTGAAGGCGCCTCGACGCCTATTAAGCTGTCTAGAGTCACATCATACTTTTTTCTGAATAGGAAATTCTAAGAACAGACTAATGTTAGGTGCCTCATAAATTTAGGAGCAATTCGCATCTTTCTTCGTGGGAGACTCCATTTCGTGGAACTGTAGTATGCCGCAAGGATAACTTCCGTGAAATCCAATTGATCTAAGGCGAATTATTTCAGCCAGAGGATTCACCACCTTGGTAGTACAACCCTAGGGGTGCGGTGAATAGCTCAGGGAGGAGGGAGGAGGTATTTCTCAATATCTATTAGATCACTAGACCAAGGGTTCCCAAATCGTGCACCGTGATGCCTAGCGAGGTCCTAGCTATTATCACTAAACCTGTAAGGACTCCGCGAACTCAAAATATTTACGAAATGCTGCACTAGACGAAAGATTCTACTCACCTATTAGTGTTAAGTTGACCTGAAAGTTTCTTGTGGGCGAGTTGACGAAATCCACACGACACCTGTAAAGCCCTTGGTCGTGAATGGATACGTTTTCGATCTTGAGTCTAGCTTGGGAGGGACTCTCATCCATGATGAAGTAGAGGCGGTTACCCAGGTCTCCACTTATAGTCAAGTGGGATGCATGCGAAAGTCCACTCCTTGCGTCCAGGCTGCAAATATACAATTCCTTATATAGGGATTTCTAATATACAAAATATTTTATTAAAAGGTTTCTTTCTGGGTTTTCTCTCCCAAACTCTGAAAAATATCTATAAAATAAAAATTAATTATTTTGTGATTTGCTTATGCTTAAGAAACACGAGATATTTGTCAGAAGCAATCAATTGAATAATGTTGCCTATGAATCAATAACGAAACAACATCAACGAAGAAACAACTATATCGAGAATGCAATTTTGCATATTGCATTAATTGGGATTGACCATATTTGGCTGAATTTATTTAAAAAGGAGTTGGAACTTGGAAATGTCTATGCAAAGTGAAACTATGTTGCTATAATTTTTGAATACTGTCAATGTGACAATTCTCGAATTTCAGAGTAACTACCAACTAAATAATTCTGAATATTCTCGTTAAGTGTCTGACGAAGGAGTCTGATATGAACTCCGAAACGTTACGATATAGTTGTTTCTTCGTTGATGTTGTTTCGTTGTTGTTTCTTAGGCAACATTGTTCGATTGATTGCTTCTGACAAATATCTTGTGTTTCCTACGCAGAAGCAATTCACGAAATAATATTGAATTGAATTAATATACTGAAATTTCGGGACGGTAAAAAGGGAAAGTTGAAGACAGAAATTCTATATCTATTCCCGGTTTGAAGGATTTGCGAAAGACATTTTTTTCACGTCCGGACCCCGAATCGCGACAAAATCGATGGTCGAAACGTAGGAGTGATATGGATCTGATCAGACCCATGCCAAAGTAGGAATTGCTTGCGAGGTTATATCGAAAGATCGATCTGCTCAACAAATTATGTGGAGTTTTTCGTTTCTAAACGTTTATATGTATACTGCATTCACATTTATAAAGTCTCCCGGTTGGCCATGAAATTTTGGCACATTTCACAGTGTATATTTTGAAAATGTTAGGTTATGCTCATTTTCCTGTCAGATAGCTATGCAACGTTGTCCTTCCTACATAGAAGTCGTAGTAATTACGAATTTTTCACAATGTAAATTTTCATGGGAAAAATAATTATTTGAGAAGATATTAGTGAATTACACAATTCCAAAAGACCTGGCGACTGTTGAAGAAATTTTTTCATCTGTTACTATGGCAATATTTCACGTATATAAACTGATTTGAATACTCTGTTATGCTATTTTCTTTTACGGAAATCAAGAATCAAGTGTTGAAATTATAATGGAAAATAATGGATACAGTAGTCCGTTACTTCGTGATAGTTCATTTGGAAAAAGAATAAAAGTACCTGAATAACCCGGCAGGAAAACTTCTAAACGAACAGACGTACCTATGGAGTTCCCCACTTTTCGGAATTGTCAATATATAATCCTACATTAATAATAAGTAATTTCATTGGAGAGTCCTAAGAAAGAATGGAGTTTTCCTATTGCAGATTATTCGAAGATAATGATCTGTGATAATATCTTGTCTAAGAAGGAACATTATGTTGATTGTTTAGAGTAGACATTGGCAACGTCTCAGAGAATTGTTTTGACCTTGACGATATTTCAGAAGTGCCAACCTGCCTTTGTTTTAGTTACAAAAACGTGATAGACCTAAATCATGGCCAACCGGGAGACTTTATAAAAGTGAATGGAGTATATGTTTATAAATTTTACTCTGCTGGCTGGCCGGAGAGAATTGGATTTGACACCTGATTATTTATCAGTGAGCCGAACCCAATCATTTGAGAGCATTATTTGCCAAAAATACAGATATCTTGGTAAAATTATAGCATGCTGTTCCTGGCGGAACAAGCAATTTGGAGGGAAATGAAGCCCCCAATCTCAGGGGTGTGCAACTAAACCTGGCTGATAAGGTATGCTATCTGGGCGTTATGCTTGATACCAAGCTAACCTGGAACGTACCACTCTCAGCAACAGTTGCCAAGGGAAAGAAAACCCTCATAGGGGGGATTTACACTGTTATAGTGAAACCCTCCCTTACATATGCTAGTGCTGTGTGGTGGACAAAAATGAACCAGAGCTGGGTCGTCAAAGAGCTGGAGAAAGTACAGAGGCTGGCCTTGCTTTGTGTTACTGGAGCAATGAAAAGTACTCCAACTGCGGCTATGGAGGTTCTCGCGGGTCTCCCTCCCTTCACCTTCTGGTGAGGACCGAAGCGAGGCTGGAGGCCTACAGGCTGCAGCTAAACGGTGTCTGGAGACAAAGGTGATACGTACACGCTGGGATTGGGGGACTTATTAGTCACCCGATACTGTACATGATGAGCGATTGGAGTCCAGTAACTTACAAATTTGATTCTTCCTTGAATGTCGGACAGTCAGGCAGCACTTAAGGCAATAATCAGAATTAACACCAGGCTGGAATACCGACCTGGAAACCTTGGCTGCCAGAAACCGAGTTGGGCTCGGTTGGGTGCTGGGGCACACGGGTGTTGAAGGGAATGAAACATTGTGTCAGCGGCATAGTAAGTTAATGATGGGACAGCCCTGCCCCTCACTAACTAAAGAAGTCCTACTACTGACTAGGAGTAAGCTCAGGACAGTAACTGGCCTACTAATCGGACACGGTGCCCTGAGAGACCACCTGCAAAATATGGGGATTCTCCGAGAAGACCCTGTTTGTAGGAAATGTGGGGAGGCAGTGGAAACTGCCTCACATGTCATATTTGACTGTCCAGCCCACTCACGATGTAGACTTCACTATGGGAGCGACGACACGACCCTGAGTGTCAGAAACCGTGCAAGGAACCTAGTCAAGGTCTAATCCTACTTGCTGAGAACAGGGACCTTATGTAAGTAATACACCGACAAGGCAGTGGGGGTGTTACATGAGACCCATATAATGTCAGCAGTGCAGGACTAAGGTCGGTTAAGTAAACCTTAGCTGCAGGGGGATCGACTATGAGACCCTATGGTAGCTAGCAATCCGAGTTCAAGGGGATCAACCATGAGACCCTGTCAGCTAATAGGAGACCACCCGAGGTGCAATAAGCCTCTCTAGGCTGCAGCTCATCCTACTCACCCAATCGGCGTCGATCTAACACAAACAAACAACTATTTGGTGGTAAGCCTTTGAGTGTAACCTCAATTTCAAATTCTGATAAAATATCTCAAGAACTGCAGGAGCTATAAAATACAATCTAAAGGAAATTTGAAACTTCAAATTGGTATTGAAGAGTTCTTTCGAGCTTATTCAAGAAATCAGCCACAGAATCTCCCATTTCCGTTTGTACATGATATTTAGGAACATCCTGACTTCAACTACATTGATCATTCATTGCATATTCGCAATAGTATATTATTTAACCAGCGGTAATGTAAGTCATAACTCATGCAGATGAAGTTTGCAGAGCCGCAGCCGAGTGCTGTAATTCATCAAGTGAGTTATGACCATTACCGCAAGTTGAATACTATACTTTATCTACGACTTTAATGAAATA
Organism: Halyzia sedecimguttata; assembly: GCA_937662695.2. Classification (NCBI taxonomy): domain Eukaryota; kingdom Metazoa; phylum Arthropoda; class Insecta; order Coleoptera; family Coccinellidae; genus Halyzia; species Halyzia sedecimguttata. The sequence continues at coordinate 91,217,599 of OW569412.2, forward strand.
TCTTAATAGTTACCTATTACAACGTTATGAAAATTTTAGTTGTATATACTCATTTTGTTTATCAATAAAATTAACTGTAAAGTTTGAACAACCAGTAAACTGAATATGTGGTACTGAATTATGCAACTTTATTGATGAGGTGTTAGTGAACTGTATATTCTATTTGCAGTATGTGACTTATTCTTTTCGGAATCTCAATGTACCCCTCACGCACAGTAGTTGATCGCCAACCGGCATCTACTAATAAAGTTGCCGACGAGCGACGAAAACAATGCCCTGTATATAATTTACAGTCTGGTCATTCAAAAATGTAGCAATGTCTTTCCCCATTACTCCAAATTTATTAATGCCAATTCTTTGTGAGTGATATTTTCCATTTTGAAATTTAAGGAATAATATCGTTTGCGATATATCAGTAGGACGAAGCCTTGAATATTTTTTAAGTATGGTATAAAAATTTCCCGTAATAGTTAATTTTTTGGCAATTTTTGTTTTTGTATTTGGTACACTGGCCATAAATATAGATCCATGGTCTTCTAAATCTGTAATTTGCATAGAGTGCAATTCTGCTGCATGACAAGCACCCATAATGCCCATTATTAAAGCAACCTAAAGTGAATTATTATATTAACTAGATGATGAAAACGATTGAATTATTATGAGATCTACTACCGTTGTCGCCAGATATTTCTCATCAGAAGCTTCATTCATGAAATTGTTTAGTTGTTCTGGCGTAAAATTTTCGCCTTTTTAGCTACATGTTTCTCTGATTGATGTTTGAGAAACGCACGTAATTTTGAATAATTCTCTATATTGATTCCATCATTTATGTTGACTGTGTTTCTTATCATGGAGTAGAAAGTCAATAGAGACGATGCTTGATATTTAGTGCTAAGTTCACTAAAATATGCCAAAAGAACATTATCTTTAAACGATGACTTCTTGCTTTTACTGCTACACCAATCTTGAAAATTTTTGTATACAACTTTATACTTGTTTTGGGATTTTTCGGGCAATAAATTCTGTATGGTTACATTAGCTGCTTTAGACCAGGGTCGATAATTTTTGAAGCCGAAAAAATTATAGTATAGTGAAACCTGTTGTAAAAGAAAGAGAATATAACAAAAATGGTAGGAAAAATAATTTACGGGTGATCTGAGGTCGGGAAGGTGAAGGGGGTCAGTTTTTAAGGATAAAAAACGGTTTATCTCGATTTCTGGCAAAACTAAAAGTCCTATGGAAAAAATTTTAATAGCAAACTTGTAGGTAATGAAAAGATCTACCACTTTTATTTATTTATTTAAGTGAAAATTTCAAATAACCACGTTTTTGACTTTTAATTTCCATCTCTTACAAAAAAAAAAATGTCTACCAAATTTGGTAAAAACTTACCTTTTTATGTCTCAAATACACTGTAATATTTTTGGATTAAAATTTTTTTTTCATCTTATTTTCACTTAATATCGAAAAAGCAGCCTAATTTTCAATCAGAAATTCTCACGTCTAAATATTGATTTTTTAAAAGAGTAGGTGGGCTTTTTGTTCGTAAAAATCTCTACTTTCTAATGGTTTAAAAAAAATATACATTACTATGGTAAATTTTCTCAGAAAATTCTACGAAATAACGGGCAATAAGGCCCAGACCCTCCTAGTTCCTTCCCCACTTCTCTATGAAATACCTCTTGATGGGCTGAAATTTTTCCTAGGTCAGGTATATAAGTTATCATAAAAAAACAACAAATAGGCATCTAAGCATATAATTTAGAAAAGATTCCAAGGATGATTGATTCTCAACTTTCTCAAAATATTGTAGATCACTTATTAAATATTAACTTTCTTAGCATTTTCTGAGAGAATTTACCATAGTAATATTATATTTTTTTTAGACCATCAAAAATTAGAGTTTTCAGCGAACAAAAAGCCCACCTACTTTTTTAAAAAAGCAGATATTTTGACGTGGGAATTTCTGATTGAAAATAAGGCTGCTTTTTCGATATTAAGTCAAAATAAGGTGAAAAAAAAAATTTTAAATCCAAAAACAGTGTATTTGGAACATAAAAGATAAAAATTAAAAACCAAAAACGTGGTTATTTGAGATTTTCACATAAATTTCGAGGTTATGTGAAAAAAGTGCAGAAACAAAAGTAGTAGATCTTTTCATAACCTACAACTTTGCCATCAAACTTTTTTCCATAGGACTTGTAGTTTGGCTGGAAATCGAGATAAACCGTTTTTTACCCTTAAAAACTCGGAAATATCTCGTATCTTTGCCCCACTGTTTTATGAATGTTCTGTGATGTAATTTAATAGTTAATAGTAACAGAGTAAATCTGTCAAACCTTCAAAACCTCTACTCTACTCCGTGGAGTTAATTTTCGAACACAACCCAAGAATAGTAGTGAGTTATTATAACTCACAAGTTGTTTGCTTACGGATTCTATTAATTGAACGAAAGTAATTGAATAATGAATATATAATTTGATAGGAGTACATAATAGTTATTTATGTAATAAGGATCATAAAGACGATCATTATGGTACAAGTCGTGAATGTTATCGGGCGAGGCGTAGCCGAGTCCGATAACACGGCGTGTGCCATAATGATTGTTTATGATTCGTATTACATACAAAATTTTATCTGATGGCATTTATATCAATACATTTTCGAAAAATTAAAAACTGCATTTTCGACATGTCACAATGACAACTATTTTTAAAGGAGTAAGAATTGTGTAGTTTCAAATATTAGTAGGTGAGTGAGCTGTGCTTTGCCATTTCCTTGACAACGTCATCAGGTTGTAACGGCAATATTTATTTATCGCTGTCAAACTCAATAATTATTGTCAGGTTGAATTTAATATAATTTAAAAAATGAGTGATTCTGAAGCTGATAGTTTACCTTCTGATTTGGAGAAATGTCGAGAAATATCGTGGACTCCCTTTTGCCGGAAAAATCACGGAGTGTATATGAAATGGTGTTTAATCGGTACGAAGAATGGTGTTCTGCTAAAAAAATCAAGAATATCACTCATGAAAAAGTATTGTTGGCTTACTTTGAATGCTTATCTAAGGAAAGAAAACCATCTTCTCTTTGGTCGTATTATTCGATGATAAGAAGTATTTTATCAACAAGAAAAAACGTCGATATTAGTAAGTACCTACAGCTGGTTGCATTACTAAAACGTAAATCAGAAGGTTACAGAGCTAAAAAATCCAAAATTTTTACTAAACAAGATGTTACAAAGTTTTTAACGGAAGCATCAGATGATACATACTTATTTAATAAAGTTGCCATGATAATTGGACTAAGTGGAGCATGCAGAAGAGAGGAATTGACAAATATGCTTGTTGAAAATGTAATAGATGAAGGATCCGTTTTTAGAATTACATTACCGAATACAAAAACAAAGGTAATGCGAGAATTTTGTGTAACTTCGGGAAATATCCCAGGATTGAATATGGTAGAACTTGTCAGACAATATGTGAAAATACGACCTTGCAACACGTTTGTGTAGATGGTTTCATCTACGTTTTTTTGTCACTTATAGAAATAAGAAATGCACAAAACAACCCGTTGGAATACATACCTTTGGTAAAATGCCAAAAGTTATTGCCACTTTCTTGAATTTACCTCGCTCTGAAGAATATACCGGACATTGTTTTCGGCGATCGCCTGCTTCGTTTTTGGCTGATTCTGGAGCTGATCTGTGTACCGTGAAACGCCATAGCGGATGGAAAAGCAATACTGTCGCTGAAGGTTACATCGAAAATTCGAAAGAGCAAAAGAAAAAAATATCAGATGCAATTTTTGGTGCCAACAACCAAACAGGATTACAAGTTTGCCAAAAATCATCAACTACTGATGTAAAAACTGTAGAATCCACTGGAATTAATATTACAAATTGTAGTAATTGTTCTTTTACCATTTATAATAAATAGTTTTGTACATAGTTATGCATTTTGAATAAACTTTTTTGATCAAACCATTACATGTTTTCCTTATAGAATTTCATTATGGTACTTAGTACCATAATGAATTCATTATGGTACTTAGTCCCATAATGAGCTTCCTTATGTCATCAAAATTGAGTGACATAACGTTGTCATTATGACATGCCATCAGATAAAATTAATTAACGCACTGGACATGCTGCATACGATTAATCCCCAGAAGCAGCCTGTCGATTCAAGAGATGAACAACATCGACAATTGTTATTCTGAAACGAGGTGCCTCTTGAGCAAAAATAAACGAATCTACACGATTCTAACTCGCAACATCGCGCAAGGTGTGATTTAACAAAATATGATGTACGCGACTGAAAACTTTTATGAAATCTTCTCCAGCGCAGACCGTAAATTGAAAACCTTCCCGAGGCGAAAATTCCGAACAATAAATTCTCCAATTCATTAACATTGAGACCGCGCTCTCAAGAGAAGAATCATGTTTACAAAAAACTGCCTCTCTATGGTCAAACTTTTGTAGTTGTTGGGAAACATGGGACTCACGAAAAAAAATTAAATTTTTACTGCCGTGGTATAAAACGGAAGTTAGGGAAGTTTTCGAAGGCATTAGTTGAATTACTAGAATAGAGAAGAATGGAATAACTGTATTGATCTTTTCAGACATTCAAATAATGTATAAGTCAAATAATACAGGGTCTTTATAAATGATTGTAACATCGTAGTTGGTTCTGAAACCCTCTCATTTTGCCGCCTCATATGCATGCTGTTCACATTTGCAGTTCCAGCCGCAGAATTCATAATATACGCATAACCTCACTTTCTTCACTTGATTGTGAAATTTTGAAATAAATGAATTTTTGGATTTAAGTTTTCATTACACGTGCTTTGGGGTACAAAGCATAAGTGCTGAGCCTAACTCCTTCTCTGGGTATACAACAGACCTTCTGATGACCAGAGTAGGATAATTTGATTGAAATAATGATAAATGATACCATTAAATAAAAAAAATTTAAAATTTCAACTGCGGTGTTTAGGGAATAGAAAAAACTTCTTTACTAAACCATATCCAACATCTCCTCCCTATTCAAAAAGTGTTGAGGGTTGATGCCACCCTCAGGTTGTTTTTTCGGAACAAACTCATGATAGAAATTTGTCCCCCTCAAAACAGAAGTTGACCCCTTTTTTTTTAATCTTTGAAAATTCTTCATTTCTGAGTTCTAGGGGGGTCAAATTTTCGTTGGATCACCCTGTAAATCAAAACATTAGTCCACACTACAAATGAAGGTATTCCCGATTAGAGTTTTCATTGGCCAATAAAAACTGTGCAATTAATAAATACTCAACGTTGAACGCATAACAACAACGCATCGAAGTTCACTACAAATATGGTGAAAATTTTTAAGGAACAGTTCGTGAACTCACAAGTTTTCTGGGTGTTGTGAAGCATCTTCTCAGACAGCTATTGTGAAATGGGTGTAAAAATTAGAGATGTTGAAACACGTTAAAGACGAGCTCCTACCCATCACGCAAGAACATCAGCATAAATTGCTTTTGTAGTTTACAGTGTGTCATAGCCGAACCAAGAACAGTGCCTCCAGATAATATGGTTATTGCATATTTATCTCGAAATTTATCATTCCTGTATAAGATACGGACAGAAATTTAACCACGAATTCTACATCGATCTGAATTTGGTTGAAATTTAACAAATTACAGACTAGGGCTTAACACGAGATGCTCTTTCTAACAGCAAATATTCTTCAAACTCAGCTTTCCAATATTTCGAGAGTTTTGTTGATGTTTCAAATAGGCTATCGATGTCGATACATTTTTCAATAAAATTGAACAATTTGGTATAGTTTTCAAGGGTGTTCTTGGCGTATTCCTCATAACACTTTTCGAAACATTGAATAGCTTCCTTTCTTTACCAGTTTTATTATACGTATTATCTTCACTACAAGGAGCCCAAGAGAATAAATTTCTCCAGATGTTCAGATAGAGATGAAATTTTCAAAGCATTGGGATTTATGGGCAATGAAAGTTGTCCGTTAAGTATTGAATTCATAATGGCATCCGTTTTTATGGTTGTGAATCCTATTTTTTATTGAAAAATAATCTCAATTATCGCAAGGTCATAACGAATTAATAATCCTCTAAAAAATCGTGAATTTCTAGAACGATCGATGCATAATATAGACAAAATATATTGGTAATTATAGTGGAAACTCTTCATATTCAATTGTTTTCTATGGGTGTTGAAAAAAGTCGAGTCGAATATAAAACTTCAAACAAAAAATCTAACGAGATCTCGTGTTGCGCTGTATGTGGTCTCGGTATCGCCTATAATATTTTTGAAAACGTCTCGTCTCGTCTCGTCTCGCTTTTACGAGACGAGAACGAGACGAGACGAGAAAAATCTCGCTCTCGCGTGAAGCCCTATTTCCAGACATACGCGCATAAAGAAGGAAATATAGGTCCTTTGTATTCGGCATTTTCCTTCAGATGTCCTATATGACAAAACGATAAACCAAATTCATCTCATGAATAAATTTCAACTCTTCCACACCTCGCTCAATTGCCGGCCCGATATAAACGTTCGAACCCAATCGGATCGAAAGGTTCCATCAAAATATTGTCGTTTTGCCATTCCCATGTTGTCGCCCCATAATAGAATTTGCCACAGAGTATCACACCTCTTGGAGCCACTCTCGGTAATCCGCTATCACTACATCGGATAAAATCGAATCCCGAATTCTCGTTATATACCTGGATTCTCGCTTCCTAAGGAATGGAATATATTTGAATAAGTCTCCTCTCCTGAAGACTTCGAAGGTGGGGTTCTGTCTGATATGCGATTCGTATCGTTGGTGAATGCCAGCGCTTTCAATGATTAATCTCTTTTTCTGGTAAACAGCTATTGATGTTGCAGAATTGTATACGGTTCAGATAATTTTTTGTTACATACAGGGTGTTCCAGAAGTCGACGACAAGCCGGAAGCGGGTGATATTATAAGTCATGATAATTATCAGAAAAATATTTTAAAAAAATTAAGTGATTTTAGAATTATAGGCATTTGAAGAAAATCGACAAAATCTATACTTTGTGATGGTTATTTAATTCCCATTCCTACAAATCTTAATTTTTTGCCAATTTTGACAACTTTTGTTGCCCGTAAATCCCAACGCTTTTAAAATTTCGCCTGTATTTGAAAATCTGGAGAAATTTATTGTTTTTCCTTGAGCTACTTGTAGTGAAGATGTGAACAATTATTGTATACATCTGTGGAGGTACATATAATAAAACTGCTAATGAAATGAAAAATGAAGCTATGCAACGTTTCGAAAAGTGTTATGGGAAATACGCCAAGAACACCCCCAACGATCAACCCACTGGGAAGGTATCCATTGAAAACGATTCTATTAAAAAATGTATGAACATCGATAGCCTCTTTAAAACATCAACAAAACCTTCGAAACATTGGAAAGCTGAGTTTGAAGAACATTTGCCGTTAGTAAGAGCAAATAGGAATCAAAATTGTATTTAAGAGGGCTGGAAAGTGCATGAAAAAGTTCCTACACTAAGATGGCCGATGATTAATAGCTACATCCGCACCTGTCGAAAGATTATTTTCCACAGCAGATATGATAATGGTAAAAACACGTTCATCATTGATATAAGATTATGTGATAATATCGTGATTATGTTTGAATTCTTGGTCATCGAGTAATTTAAAAGATGAATTTAATAATAATAATTAAAAAAATTATGTACATGTACAAATATTTCTGTATAAGAGCCTAATAAATATAGCTTTAAAAAATTATTCATTGTTATCTACTATTTCGTTATATATTATAATATTTATTATCGTTATTCAGAATTAAGCGAGACGAGACGAGAGAACTGATAACGAGACGAGAACGAGAGTTAAACGAGACTTAATTTTTTGGGAATTGGCGAGACCGAGACGAGATTTTTTATATTCTCGCCTACTCTCGTCTCGTGTGAAGCCCTGGTCAAAAGCATCAAATATGTTATATTGGACGTATTTTGATGATTTGAAGAGATATTTTCAGAACAAAGATGCTGAAGTAAATTTTTTGTGTTGTCAACAGAATGAAGGTTTTAATAGAAAAATGTATTTGAAATCCATATTTAAAGACAATGTTGGCTCAAAATGCGTTAAATATCGTATATTGGACGTATTCTAATGAATTGGGAAGGATGTTTTCAGAATTCAGAATGTGGAATGTGATAACTAGTTGAATTTTTTTTTATGTTTCAAAAATTTAACTGATTTTTAAATGATGTTCTGCGGTTGAATAAAAAAATAACCTGCAAAATTCATAGAAGATTCACCATTTCAACGAATATATTCAATTTTCTTCTTATCTTTTGACTTATTATTGGAAATATTGTGAAAATATTATTTTTTTTCCTGGAAGCCAAGCAGCCCTGGCTATGAATGTTTTTAAAGATTTGTACCTACTTAATTAAATTTACATGATTCGAAACGTAACCTAATAAGTTCAGATAAGGTTAAAATTTGTATTTTATTGTTTTATTATGGGACATTATTTTGGAATAATAGATCCGAAATATTATTGAACGAGAACAACCTAAAAAATTAGGGTTTAAATCAAAAGATTTCAAGCATGTGACCAGAATTCGCACAAATGCCGGCTGAGCCGGATTTTCGAAAACTCTGACTTTCGGGATTGATGTTCTTTTCCTGGCGAACGCGAAAGATGCATTAGATAATCCGGAATAAATTATTCAGCCTCCATCTTTCCGTGGAAGTTTGTACATTTTTTCGAAATGTTTCTGTAAATCCAGACCGAATTAAATACAAAGAGAATAAATTACTGTTTCGGGAATTCAATCCTCCCCGTCTCGAATTTAATTTGCATAACGACGCCGGATATTTCAACCTACTTTCCGCATAGGTGGTGAATCCAAGACAAGGAGATGTACGGAATTGTGCTTAGTGAATCGCCTACACACAATTGTTCTGATCGCTAAACGGTTTGATGGTTTATGTTTAGCACGATTTTAATTCGGTTCAATAGTTAAAATACAGTGCGAGGGGGCGAAGCCGAAGAAATCCCTTACACCCTCCTGCACTCATAAAGTCAATTGCCAAAATTTCAAACCCAGACAGATGGTTTCGGAGTAAAAAAAAAATTTTTTTTTACATAACAAATTCCAAATTAATTTTTTTCGATAAGCAGTTTCACCATAAGTTTCCAATGATATCATTTTTAACTCTAACAAGCTAATACTTTCGGAGATATCATTTTTCAAAATTTCAAAAATAAATCGTATTTCTATGTTTTCACAGAATGATATAATTATTCTATCTATGTATTGTTATAATGTCAACTTATTTTCCTGAGACATGACATTGTCTAATTCATTTCAGCAATCGAAGAATTATGAGAATAAAGTGTATTTCGAAATGTGAGCGAAGTGAGAAAAATCTCAGTACTTTGTTCCGAAATTAGTTTTTCTCAGAAAAGTCTTACATTTCGGAACGGAATATGAAGTAAGAGATCTGAGAGAAGTGATACTGCTTTTCATCATGCTCAGTTCCCTCACTTAATGACGGGACTGACGGAAGGGAATATTATAACTATTAGACCGATTTCGCCCAGTAACGAATTTAACCGAGATATTTATACCTCAAACCTACTCTGAAAATTTCAACTGTCTAGCTCATTCCGTTCGAGAGTTATCGTGTTAACGGCCAGATGGACGGACGGCGTGGCATAAATCATTGAAAACCATAACTATACAGGGTGTTATTCATATCACTGCACAATTGTACGCGATTGAGTTATTTGTGCCACAAACAAAGCATTAACTAAATAGGTACCTTGGATGGATTCTCATAATGTAACATAATTTTGTTTTTGGCGCTCTAGTTCCTCGGAACTGAGTGCTTATCAATTTGCCCAAATGTCTGTAATTTTGGAATATTTCGATGAAAATGGTCTTAAACGATTTGGTTCGACTCACTGATCAAGAATCCGTGGTCGAAATTCATTCTGTCCGGCCGGCCGGCCGTAAGCACGATAACTCTCGAACCGAATGAGCTAGAGAGTTGAAAATTTCAGAGTAGGTTTGGGGGATGAATATCTCGGCAAAGTTCGTTATTGGGCAAAATCGGACAGATGGTTTCGGAGTAACAAAAAAAAAATTTTTTTTTTACGAAACAAATTCCAAATTAAATTTTTTTTAATAAGCAGTTTTATCATAAGAATCCATTCATATCATTTTCAACTCTAAAAAGCTAATACTTTCGGAGATATGATTTTTTAAAATTTCAATGTAAATCGTATTTCACAGATTGATATAATTAATATTCTATGTATGAATTCTCATAATGTCAACTTGACAGAAGGGAATATTGTGACTTCAAAAATATTGGGGTTGAAATACTCGTATTTTGGCGATGCAACGGGGACCTCACCCAAAAATGTTTGAAAATATTACGTAAATATTGAAAACATAATGCTGTAGTTCGAGAGAGGAGAAAATTTGGTGAACGTAGATCAGGAAATTTTTGATCGATTACAAGGTAATTTTTCATTATTACTTCTCTTCTTTCATACATGTTTTATGAAATATCTACTATATTTGTAGGTACTTTAAACCCGTTTTGGGCAATTGTCATACGAAACTTGTTTTTTTTGTAATTAGAATCTGTTTCAATATTCTAGAATTTATTTTTCAAATTTCTTTTTTTCTTATTTATATTTGTGAAAGAAAAATTTCATATTTTTTATAAGATAATTTTTGAAGCCCTTTTTTGAAACGACACTTTTTATAAATTTAATTTCTTTCATGATGCATCTCTATCATAGGAATCCATTGATATATTGGTACTATTTCTAAAATTCTTGATTCCATTGTTGCTGTGAAGCTCTCTGAAGTGTGTCTTCGGTTTATAATTCGAAATCAGCATGGATTTGTTAAAGGGAGGTCTACTATTACCAACCTTATATTTTATAACAATTTTATTGCTGATACCCTCAATGATGCATCTTGCCCTGACGAGGTTAAACAGGTTGATTCCATTTATTTGGATTTCGCAAAGGCTTTTGATTCAGTCAATCATAATCTTCTTATTTATAAATTATCTAAGTTTGGACTAAACGGTGGCACTTTGAAGTGGTTATTATCCTATCTTGCGGGACGTGAACTTCGAGTACGCATTAGGGGGAGTTTATCTGATCCGTTTGTTGCAACATCAGGTGTGCCTCAGGGCTCTCACCTGGGTCCATTGTTGTTCATCTTGTTCATCAATGATGTGTCTGATTCACTTAAATTTGCTGTTGTCCTAATCTTTGCAGGTGACATAAAAATTTTCAACGGAGTTAGGTGCTTCTACGACCAAATTAGGTTGCAAAAAGATTTGGACCTAATCTACAAGTGGTCTTGTATTAACCAAATAAAACTAAATTGTGCCAAATGTAAAGTTTTACCTATTGTTAGAAGTCTGAATAAGAAACTCATTTTTAATTACTCTATTAATGGTCAAATTCTTAAAAGTGTTTGTAATATAAAGGATCTAGGTGTAGTTCACCAGAGTGATTTCGAATTTGACTTGCACCTAAATGCCACTATCTCTAAGGCTCATAGGTCTCTGGATTTTATTGTTAGGTCTACGAGGGAGTTTAAATCTCATGAATCCATTATACATTTGTATAAGACGCTGGTCAGACCCATTGTACTTTATGGCTCAGTCATATGGTCACCATCTAAACTGACTCACATTTCGATTTTAGAGTCAATTCAGCATAGATTCTTCAGGATCCTTGCATCTAAAATGGGCAATGGATTTTCTTATGCTAAACATGACTACTCTCATTTTATTTATTTATTTATTTATTTATTTTCCAACAAGAATACAAACAGGTATTTCAACCCAACACAGTATTCACAATTTATACTAAATAGAATATCATCATACAATCACAGTAGGAGAAGAAAAAAAAATATATAATCTAACCCTGATATAATACATAAATAACTAAAAAACATTAATACTAAATTTAAATTAAAAATTAATTAATATATAGGTTAATCGGTATAAGCAAAAAACTTGTTCTTTAAAAAAATTTTAAATTGAGCGAGAGAAATATTAAAAATATCGACATCTATACACTCAATGTTGAAAGTTGTCAAAACTCTACACATAGGTGAATTCCGAGTAATATTCATTCTACGAAAGGGTATGGCAAACACTTCTTTAGATCTCAATCTTTTCTCAGGTACCCTAAGAGATATTAACTGAAGAATACTTGGGACCGAGAGGACATCATTCACAATTTTATATAATAAGCACATGTCGTTTAGCTTCCTACGATCTTCTAAGCTGAGCAAACCAAACTTATGTTGAGCTTCAGAATAATTATGGTTGACAATTTGAAAGTTGTTTCGAAAAGCTATATATCTCAAAAACTTATGTTGTACGCTTTCCAGCCGTTTTATATGACACTTGTATTGAGGATTCCATATAGATGAAGCAAAATTAAGTCTACTGAATACAAAAGAATAATATAACGTCAGAATGGAATTATTCCTTCTAAACATTCTACCATGCCGAAGGGTAAAGCCAAGCATTTTATTCGATGATGAGATGACGTTTTCCGTATGTTCATTAAAACTTAATTTACTATCAAGCGTTATTCCTAAATCACGGATACTTCCAACTTGTTGCAGCTGAGTCTGATCAATCGAATAAAGAAAATTAATTGTGTTTATGTTTCTTGTAAATGTAATTTTGAAACATTTATTCAAATTCAAAAAAAGAAAATTTCTCTTACAAAAATCACCAAGTCTATCAATATCTTCCTGAAACAGAATACAGTCTTCAATGTTATTTATTTTCATATATATTTTAAGATCGTCAGCATAAATTAAAAACTGAGTGTAACGAAAACAGGAAGAAATATTATTGATATAAATAATGAAAAGGAGGGGCCCAAGATGAGAACCCTGAGGCACGCCTGACGTATTAGGAAACAGTCCAGATTTTGCTTCATTTGTGAACTTGGAGTCTATTAAATCCCTTCATATATATCATGATGTTTACTTTATTAAGAAAGCACTAATGGGTCTGGTAAATTGCGAAGATGTTCTTGAACTTTTGACTAAAAGGGAAGTTCCTTATGAGCTTAGATGTGCAAGACAACTTATTGAGCGTGGAACTCATAGAAATTATATTTATGGCTCCGCCATTTTTAGGTTAAGAAGAAAGTTTAACAAAATTGTTGTGCCCACTGCTGTGCTGCATACTAATAATTTGAGATTGTTTAAGAGGGAGCTATGGTCGATTGTTAATCGATATTTATAATGATAATTCATTTTTCTGATGCTGAATCTGTTTGTTCTCATGTTTGCATGGAATTGTTTTTCATTTCACATTGCTGTATATTTGTGTTAGCAAATAGTTAGTACAAGAATTTTTCTTTTTTTGTATAATTTTTGTAAAAAGGATCTTTGATATAGTCATTGGTCCGTTGACATTAAATAAATAAATAAATAAATAATTCCCAACTCTGAGAAACCAATACTTTCGGAGATATAATTTGTCTGTTTGAACAAGAGCGCCAAAAAGCTCCTGTCCACAGGGCTTGAACCAATTTTTAAATTTGATTCTTGCACTACACATGAAAGTGATAACATTTCTGAATAGAGAATGATGAGATCTTAGAAACGATGTATCACAAGCCCATACTTCCTATTTGAAAAATTGGGGATTGTATCTTCGATTACATGCTAATAAAATTTCTTGCAAATGATTTCGCTTCATTCTTGATGTAAGACTACCACATTGCCAAACAATCAAGTAGAAGAAATCATTCCTTCTGGGTGCAACACTTCTAATGTTAGTGAGTTCTTCATACCATTCTCTAGTAATTGGCGTTAATCAAGTACGTACTAGATTTCACAATAATTACCCGTCAATTCTAATAGTCTTTGCAATGGAATGATACGCGGTTCGCTCAGATGGTCACACGCACTTGGATGGATCAATTTCCAGAGACTGACCGTCTGGCCAATTCCATCTTATGGCTAACTTTCATCAAAATGCACGCCTACGCTGTTGTAGTGATCAGATTGTGTTCATTTGTTGTTATTAGAACCCGGAATCAGAGTTTGGTTAATTGGTTGGACCTTCTGTTTATTACGGATTCTCTGTGATGTTTTATTCAGATATCACATGCTAACTTACGAGTAGTTTTGATATAATCTGGACTCCATCAAGAGAACCATACTGCTGTTGGTTCACTTTGAAGTTTACATGATGAGAACGAAGTGGTTTTTGTATTGTTGTAACCAGATTGTTCATTTGTCCAAAAATTCTCAATAAATACTTTTACAGTCCTGAAGAAGATCCCAAATAGGATCGAAACGTCGACAGTTTGAAAGAAGTGTATTATTCACCCTAGTAGCAGTCCTGCAGCCAAGATCCCTATTTCCTGAGAACGAAGTATGTTTCATTATACAGAGTCTTTATAAATGATTGTAACATCGTAGTTGGTTCTGAAACCCTTTCATTTTGTCGCTCAATGTCCATGCTGTTCACATTTGCAATTTCAGTCACAGAATTCATATTATACATATAATCTCGACTTCTACTTTATTTTCATTAGAAATGGTGAGTTCCAAAATGATTGTCACTGGGAGACAAGGGCGAATGGGGTCGAATGCAATATAAATGGACAGAATACATTAATTAACTGTAAGATAACTCCCAGTTGGAAAGTTTGGCCATTTGTGAGAATTCTAAGAACGAACTCACATCAAATGTTCAGAATGTGCTCAATTATTATCAAGGTATTTATAATTTTTTTTTCGTTTGTTGTCAAATATATATTTTAACATTTGTGGGCCAATATTTTGGCAGCACATTATTATTGATGATTGGAAGTCCTCAATATTATCGTGGTGTCTTTTGAAAACCTCATCTTTCAGATATGCAAAGATGCTAAAGTCCAGGGGAGTCAAGTCTGGAGAGCATGTTGGAAAGGAAGGCTGGAGTCCTCGACTCATTATACGGTTGTCATAGAACTCCTGCAAATGGCTTAGATTTGCAGAAGTACCGTGAACAGTTGTTCCAAAATATCCCAACTGTCTTTCTCCGTCATCGATTTGGTTTATGAATGGCTCCAGTATTATTCTTTTCTAGCTTTCACCATTAATGGTATCAATGGATCAATGGATATTCTACGACGAGAAACTATACTAGCTACAAACCAACTTTTTGCGAATGTAATGGAGTCTCACTAAAACTGTAGGGATTCTAAGATGTCCAAAATCTGTAGTTTTGAGAATTCCCATAGCCCGACAAGTGAAACCAAGCCTCCTCACTAAAAAAAGTTATGTTCAATAATCTGTCGACGTTAAGATTATTTAGAAATCAATAGCAGTACTCTATAGACGACCTGGAATATCTATTGGTAGGAGTTGCTGTAGGTACCATTGTGTAGCGTTCCCTTTTGATCCAGGCAGAGGTTTGTTTATGTTTTGCTTGCGATAAATTTGTCATTTGTATTGACATTAAATTTGAGGTTGGGTCTCAATAATACCAATCGACGCATAAGGAATTATTGTATTCAAGGAACCGGATGAATTGGCAATATTGTTTCGTTTTGACATTAGGAAATTTTGTCAGAGTCGGCGTCGATGAGATAAGATCGCCCATTTTGTGAAAGTTCGACGAAGGAAGCAATTTGTTTATACGCATTTTCGAAACTTTGTTAGAATTATTGGAATCTTCTTAGTTGGATATAGTTTCGAAAATCGAATTAAGAGTGAGGGTTATATTGGTTTGATTCGGAAATATAACAGGTAACCCTCACTCGTCTCGAAAGAGGATTTAAAGACATTTTGCAAATCCAAGTTGACCTCGTGAATGATATTGGCGACTTTGACAGGTATGTGTTAAATGTTCTATTCTCGTCATTTCTAGTAGAAACAATTCAGGTTGTAATTATTTTGTTTTGTAATTATTTTTCTGTAGTACATTGCTGTCTATTTGAAGAATTATTTGGTGGAGGCACGGCCCGATCTAGTTTTGAAGCGGATTACCCCGAATATCAGGGTATTTACGAAGTATATAAATATTAAATAACAACGAATAACTTGTCTGTTTGATATTCTGATAACCGAAATTATTATGCATTGGGGAGATTCATTTATTTCTTATCTGAGAGGAGTCACTGATGGCTTCTTTTCTGTCATCAGGGTTTTTATGTTAGGAAGAGTAGAACTGTGGCATTTGAGTATATACAAGGTGGTCCATAAGTAACGCTGTGAGACAGCCAACGCAGGGTTGCAGATCCCGAGGGAAAGAGGACACTATTGCGAGACCATCGACGTAATACTACGTTCAGAAATAAGCATAGAGGAGGATATTAGGATACCTGAGTGGATTGACGGAGAAGGAATAGCTAGCACGCAAGTTATTGGAAATAGACCTCAAACTATATCTAATATATGCTATATACAACCTGAACATAATATCCTCAGAACATATAAATTATTGTTGTTGTAAAGCGGAAATTGGGGAAGATTTGTGTTAGTCGTATATGATCGTAGATAAAAACGTGGATGTGCCTGAGCTCAAGCGACGCGTATTCGGATCAAGGAAGAATATCTACGTACAATTTCCGCCGCACCCTATTCGGCGATTCACAGTGGTTTATTTTGTTAAATCTAAATATCTGGGTTGTGAGCTACTGGCATATATTGTTTGTTTTAGCGTGAATATTCTTTTGGTAAATTTAGGAATTATTACATTACGCTGGGGTATCTGGGAGAATTAAATTTGCCTGGCGCCCATATACTAGGTTCCCTTTTGGAATCCACTCCCATCTCCACTGAAGCTAGACCGCGGATCCCCGAGTTCTAGTAGCTCCGAGTTTAACCGCTGCGACTTGCGAACAGTCGAAGTGGTTATAATTGTTATTTTTTAAGGGTACAAATTCCGTTTTTTTTCAATACTTTGTGGCAAGTCCTCATGTGGTCACCCTACAGTAATGATAAATTATTCAGGGACATTTGAAAATTTTGTTCAACTCTTGTTCTCAGTTCTTCAACAACTTCTTGAGAAACTTGGGGTCTTCCAGTCGATTTTCCATTGTAAAAGTTTCCAGTCTGCATGAATCTGTTTAAAACACCTCTGATGTGGGCTTTCGGAGAATTCATCAATAACGGATTGATGTCAGATTGACGGGAAACTGATTGTATACGAGAAGACTGATTTACTGATGGTCCAGATTGATGTCAGATTGATACCAGATTGATCGTGTAACCTCCGCCAATTATAATTTGCTGATGTATGTAGATCCAACATATGAGGTGAGTCATAGACCTACGTTTTGACTTTAATTATTCATGATATTAGTAGTGCGGTTGGCTCAGTGGGAGAGTATTTGACTTGGGAGCGGAAGCCCCAAGTTCAATTCCGAGGCTAGGAAAGAAATGTTCTAGTCATGGTAATCACCACCATTCACTGTTGGGTCAAAAATTAACAGCGCTGTGCCTGAGGTGGCGTAAGGACACAGCTACAAACCCTACACAGAACGCAACTGGTTCTCCTCACTCGCTCAAGCTCCTCGAGAGCTTATGAGGGGTCCCCTTGGGGAACACCTAGGGGGATAAGTATAATAATATACAATATGATGCAGTTCTATCATAAGAATCGATTGATATCATTCCCGAATCTGAAAAACCAATACTTTCGGAGCTACGATTTGTCAAAGTTTTAATTATTACTCGCTAGTAGTTTGACAAGAGCGCCACAGCCCCCACCCACAGAGCTGTCTCACTGTTGGCGCTCTTGTAGATCGGAGCAGAGTGCTTATCAATTTGCCCAAATGTCTGTATTTTTCGAATTTTTGGCTGAAAATGGTCCTAAATCGATTCTGTCCGGCCGGCCGTCCGTTAACACAATAACTCTCGAACGGATGAGATAGACAGTTGAAATTTTCAGAGTAGGTTTGGGACATAAATATCTCAGTTAAGTTTCTTCATTGGGCAAAATCGGCCGGATGAGTTCGGAGTAACAAAAAAAATTTTTTTTTACATTACAAATTTCGAATTAATTTTTTTTAAGGTGCAGTTTCATCATACGAATCCATTGATATTATTCTAAACTCTAACAAGCTAATACCTTCGGAGACGATTTTTCAAAATTTCAATAATACATCGTACTTCTATGTTCTCACAGAATGCGAGTTCTGTCTAAGTTCTATCGGTTTGCGGTAGCTGTCGTTTGGTCCAGTTTGAAAGATGAACATCATAAATGTCAAATGAAACTGAAAGTGTATTTCTGGAGATTTTGGTTGATGTAAGCATGTAAACAATTTTAAATTAGGATTAGCTAAGTTCATAGGCAGAGTTTTTTGGTTAGTGAATCGAAAATGAATGATGCAAGGAAGTCAAGCATAATTTACGATTCATTCTCTAATTATGGAAGATTTAAAACGGGATTTCCAACTAATGTACGGGTAGTTATTCCTTAGTAACACTATTTAAGACTATTCCATTTACTCAATTTTTCAGAATGTATCCTGATAGTTTTGAAACACTTGTAGCCAAAATTGGAACGTCATATAAAGATTAGAGGGCAAAGGGATTTTAATTTCTTTCATGATGTAGTTATATCATAATAATCCATTGATATAATTCCCAACTCTGAGAAAACAATACTTTCGGAGATATGATTTGTCAAAGACAGGAGCTTTGACGCGCTGCCAAATCCATAGGCAAAGCTGTCACCCATCCAGGTATTGAACTCGCCCAAACCTGCTTAGCTCCAGGAAAAAAAATAATATTTCCAAGAATTTAAATCCGACAGTAAAAACAAGCGTCAAAAAAAAACTGGTACACTTTTTGGCCGAGAATAGTATCAAACGATTAGTTTCAACTCACATACATTCATTCACTGTTGGTTCGAAAATGAACGGTGCTGTGTTTGTGGTGGCATAAGGTCCCATTCAAATACATTCATCCAGTATTGGTTCGAAAATTAACAGTGCTGTGTGGCGTATGGTGCCTGTTCAAATACATAATTTATCTATGTTGGGTCAAAAACAAACTGTGCTGCGTTTGTGGTAGCATAAGGACCCATTCGAGTACATGCATTACATGACGCAGTCAATATTGACGTTAACTGTGACACAGAATAATGCTATGTATAATATGTGCATGAACCTAATGAATGCATTGCATTGATTACTACACACCACCGAAAGTAAAAACAAGCGTCCAAAAAAATGGTACACTTTTTGGCCAAGAATAGTATCAAACGATTAGTTTCAACTCAATACATTCACTGTTCGAAAATGAACAGTGCTGTGTTTGCTTGTGGCATAAGATCTCATTCGAATACATTCATCCACTATTGGTTCAAAATTGGTTCAAGCCCTGTGGACAGGAGCTTTGGCACTCTTGTTCAAACTTTGACAAGATTTGTTGTTATTTATCAAGATTAAATGAGCAATCTGAGAATGAGGACCATGGAAGAAATCAAATTAAAATAGCTGAAATGAATTTGACTCTCTCTTATAGAACAGGATGACATATACGAGTATGAACACAGATCATATAATAATTCAAAGATGAAATAATTATAGCACTCTGTGAAAACATAGAAGTACGATCCATTATTGAAATTTCGAAAAATCATATCTCCGAAAGTATTAGCTTGTTAGAGTTGTAAATGATATCAATGGATTTTTATAGAGAAACTGCATCTTAAAATCTTGAATTTGAAACTTGTGAGTTAAAAAAAATTATTTTTTTTCGTTACTCCGAAACCATCTGGCCCAATAACGAACTCAACCGAGATATTTATCTCTCAAACCTACTCTGAAAATTTCAACTGGCTAGCTCATTATGTTCGAGAACTATTGTAAAAAAAAAATTTTAAAATGTAAAAAAAATTTTTTTTAAACTTTACGGCAATCCGATTAATACAAAACTTCGAATGCTCATGAAGGTCATTATTCTACAATCTGATGCTGAATGTCGGATAGATCGAGTGATCGGTTTCGGAAACATTCATAAAAAATGTTTTTTACTGAAAACAGCCATAACTCCGAAACCGCTCAGTGGATTTCTCTCGTTAACGAACTCGTCCGAGGTATTTACGCTCCAAACCTACCCTGCAAATTTCAATCCTCTAACTCCTTTCGTTCGAGCGTAATCGTGCTGGCCGGCCGGACAGAATCAATTCTGACCACGGATTCTTGATCCAGTCGAACCAAATCGTTTTAGACCATCTTCAGCCAAAAATTCGAAAATTACAGACATTTGGACGAATTGATAGGCACTCTGTTCATAGAACAGCGCGCCAACAATGTATTTCTTTCTCTAACCTACATTTGTTCGAAAACCTGAAGCCATGATTGGGATAGCTGTCTATTTCACCAACGTAATAAACTAGAATCAGATCACTCTTTGAAATCACCCAGGTATTCATTCTAATCATATTGAAAGTACACACTGTCAAAATTGAATCCATCCGCAGTTCAACAACTATTTTCCCTGGGCGAACAGTCCCGTACAAACAATAAACTCCGGAGTGGATACCTGCTTTGATTTGAAATGATGTAAATTCCATATGGGCCATTTTCAATTGTGTTGTGAGGGACACAAAGTTTGGTTTTCGGGAATGTTAATTCAGTTTCAACCACATCAGAACATTGGATTGACAGTCGGGTTGCCACTTAAACTTACACAGTATAAATTGTATTAGGCTGGTTTTCCTGTCACGCTGACGGTCGGCGCTGATGGGTCAATATGTATGTAGCTATAGGTAGCGTTTTCGAGTCACGCGGTGCTGACGGCCGTCAGCGCTGAGCTATATACGCGCACGTACGCGCCAGCGCGTCGGCGCCGCTGACTAGCTGGCGCCGACAAGCCTCCACATTCAGTGAGCCAGAGACAATAGCATCCTTCTATTTCTCAATGTGATCAGCGTAATGCTAAAAGGATACGAGCTGACCGATCAGCGCTGACCGTCAGCGCCGACCGTCAGCGTGACAGGAAAACCAGCCTTAGGCAATGAATGCATACGTAATTGAAATGCAAATAATTACTGTTGGCGCCATGCAGCTCAAACTGGAGCAGAACAGTGATGGAATCTCTGACGACGTCAGTGTACTAACTTCGGTTAAGTAGTTTCAGAATTGTTTAAATAGGTATACAGGGTTGGGCAAAAGTACGGATTAAAATTAGTATTTTTCTAACTAACAACTTGAGAGGAAGAAGTAATCATTAGAGGATACTTTGGGAGGTCATAATTAGATGGTTCCTTTCTGGGTTTTCTCTCCCAAACTCTGAAAAATATCTATAAAATAAAATAAAATTCCTATTTTTGGCGCTCTAGTTCCTCGAAAATGAGTGATTATCAATTTACCCAAATGTCTGTAATTTTCGAATTTTTGGCTGAAAGTAGTCTCAAACGATTTGGTTCGACTCACTGATCAAGAATCTGAGGTCGAAATCGATTCTGGCCGGCCGGCCAGCCGTAGGCACGATAACTCTCGAACGAAAGGAGTTAGAGGATTGAAATTTGCAAGGTGGGTTTAGAGTGTAAATATCTCGGACAAGTTCGTCAAAGGGCGAAATCCATAAAGCGGTTTCGTAGTTATGGCCAATTTTAGTAAAAACATTTTTTATGAATATTTCCGAAACTGATCACTCGATCTATCTGAAATTTACCGTCAAATTGTAGAATCATGACCTCTATACCAGGGATGTTGCGAATATTCGCATCCGCATCCGCAAATGCGGAACTTCCGCATAGATTTGGACATCTGCATCCGCATCCGCATCCGCATTAATCAATGCGGATGTTCATGCGGATGCGAATATCATGCAAGTAGCGCTAGCGACAAGAAATAATTTGGTCGGGTCCTACTGTTTATTAAGTATAATGCTCCTATTTTTAATTTCACTTACTAATATAAGAACCAGTAGGTGTTTAATATAAAATTGGTTCAAGCACTGACGTGAAGTCAGAAGCTTTTGCGCGTATGTTCTTTTGTCCATTCTCCTTTATTGGACACTCTTAATCGAATTCACCATGGTAAATTCGATTAAGAGTGTCTAATAAAGGAGAATGGACAAGAGAACATACTCGATTCTGACTTCACGTTAGTGCTTGAACTAATTTTTGTTTTCAATTATATTTTACAAATTTTCTAGTACTCTGGATCGGATTTGTATTTTTTGAGTTATTGATGAGGAAATAACAACCAAATTTCAGATTGATATAACTCCAAAACACTTTGGCGGATTATGCGAGTTAACGAACTTAAGAAATGTCGTATTCAGATGTGTAATCTACCCTGAAAACTGCAAGTCGCTATTTCTTTTCGTTCTCAAGGAATCATGAGATAAATAATATTTTTGGTAATTTTTTAAAAATTTTCTAGGGGTACGGTCCCTACAAAATTTGACACACGTCTTCATGTCGACTTTCCGTTATTAGGTTATCGTGACGTAAATAATATTTTTTAATAATTTTTTTAAAATTTTCTAGCAATACGATGTTCACAAAATTTCACAAACGTCCATAGGTTTTTTTCTACAACTACTCACCAAGTTTCAATTCGATCGGATTAGTATTGGTCGTAGACAAAATTATTACTCGGAAACCGTTGGCCGATTATACCCATTAACGAACTTGTCCGTCCTATTGGAATGCGCCACCTACCCTGAAAATTTCAAGTCGCTATCTTTTTCCGTTCTTAAGTTATCGTGGCAACGGCCGGCCGGCCGGAATCAGATATGACCTCGAATTCTTGATCAGGGAGTCAAACTCAATCGTGTGAGACCATTTCCGGCGAAAAATTCGAAAATTACAAACATTTGGGCAAAATGATAACGCGATGTTCCCCAGAACATACGCGTAAAAATAGATACTTATGTTTGATTTGATTACAATAAAAATGTTAATAATTAAGTTATCATTGTTTTAATTCTTCATTAATAGACTTTATTTACATAATATCATAAACATCCGCATCCGCATCCGCATCCGCGGATGTGAGCTTTCAAAACTCCGCATCCGCATCCGCATCCGCGGATGTGAAAAAATCGACATCCGCAACATCCCTGCTCTATACGCATATGAAGTTCTGTATTGACCAGGTTACCACAAAGTGTAAAAAAAAAATTTTGAAAATTTTTAAAATTTTTTTCTACAATAACTCTCGAACGGAATGAGCTAGGCAGTTGAAATTTTCAGAGTAGGTTAGGGAGATGGATATCTCGGTTGAGTTTGTTATTGGGCAAAATAGGTCAGATGGTTTCGGAGTAACGAAAAAAAAAAATTTTTTTTTTTGTAACAAATTTCAAATTCAATTTTTATTTAAGATGCAGTTTCACCATAAAAATCCATTGATATAATTTTCAACTCCAACAAGCTAATACTTTAGGAGATATGATTTTTCGAAATTTCAATAATGAATCGTACTTCTATGTTTGCACAGAATGTTATAATTATTCTATCTAAGCTTTATTATATGACCTGTGTTCATACTCGTACATGTCATCCTGTTCTATAAGAGATAGTCAAATTCATTTCAGCTATTTTAATTTGATTTCTTCCATGGTGCAGTTCTCATTCTCAGATTGCTCATTTAATCTTGATAAATAAACTCTTATTTGAATTGAATTTCCTTTATGATGCAGTTCTATCATAAGAATCCATTGATATAATTCCCAACTCTGAGAAACCAATACTTTCAGAGATATAATTTGTCTATTTGAACTAGAGCGCCAGAAAGCTCCTGTCCACAGGGCTTGTTTTTGAATTGCTTCTGCGTTAGAAACACAAGATATTTGTCGGAAGCAATGTATAGAACAATGTTGCCTAATGAATAACCGAGCAACATCAACAATATAAAAATTGGTTCAAGCCCTGTGGACAGGAGCTTTGGCGCTCGAATTGCCCGAATTGAAGCTTGGTAACTAGTTGTAGAATATCGATACAAAGACGTGTGTAAAATTTTGTGAGAACCGTACCCTTAGAAAATTAGAAAAAATTACTAATGTTCTGACTTTCTTGCTTCTATAGTGGTTTCGATGTTTCTGCTATATAAAATTTACCATAAATACAAGGAATATTATATAAATAGTTTTTAGATTTTTATTTTTCATTAATGGGTTTTGTTTTTGTTAATAAAAAACCATTCAAATGCATACGTTCACTGTTGGTTCCAAAATTAGCAGTGCGGTGTCTGCGGTCGCGTAAGGTTCCATACATACATTCACTATTGGTTCGAAAAATAACCGTGCTGTGTTTGTGGTGGCGTAAGCACATAAATCCTACAATTGTGCCATGAGATAAAAACACCCTATATAGCAGCAGTATATTTTTAATAGTCTATTCCGAGAGTAATTCCTATTAATCCGTACGATTGCAGTACTATCGTGCCATGAGAAACTATGAGAATCCTTACATAGTATGAAACAAAGTCGCTTCCCGCTGTCTGTTTGTTCCTATGTATGCTTAGATCTTTAAAACTACGTGAAGGATTTTGATGCGGTTTTTTTTTAATAGATAGAGTGATTCAATAGGAAGGTTTATATGTATAAAACATGCATAACATATTAGAGAAACACTGATAATTTTAGAGGTTTCTAATGTGATGTCGTAAATAAAAACATTTTTTTGCGCTTACATTGCAAACGCGGCTGAACCCTATGAGATAGATCAAAATAATGTACTACAGTATGGTACACCTAAAAAGGTCTACAAAAAAGTCCACGATGGTATATGTCTATCTCTCAAGGATAACTCCCAATAACCATTTTTTATCCTTTACATTCTACGAGAAATAATGGCTTATTTACGAAGCTATTTTAAGCAATACAGTATTGATCCTTATCCAATTAAGTACCTTAAAAGCATTGTGCATTTCATATTGATCAATATGGCCATTTACAGCATGTAATTTAAATGAATATTTTCGAAGATATTACAGATTTAAAATGCAGGGACAGAGCGGTTGCGGTGGTAACGACCGGGGGGCCGGCACAGCCAGGATAGGGATAGAAATCGAATACAGAGAGCCAGAATCATCTGTAGAGCGTGGGGCTCGCCTCAGCCAGGATAGATGAATTGATTCCTCGAATTCCTCTGATACCATCGGATTTACTGATCCAATTTAAACGCCTACAATTTCCGCTAATGATATATTTTGCAATGACCATTAATAAATCGCAGGGTCCAACTTCCAACGCTACAGGCTTATATTTGAGTGTTGATTGTTTTTCACATGGCCAATTATATGTTGCTCTTTCAAGAGTAACCTCTAAAGAAAACATGTTTTTATTGTCTAACGACAAAAATGCTGTGAACGTTGTATATAAAGAAATTCTGTAGTATATTTAGTATCAGCATTTCAACCGTGTGAAGCCGGGGTGGGCAGCTAGTAAATTATAAACCAAAATTATCACACTGAGTATATTCTGATTCAATAAAATTGCTTCAAACTAAAACGAGCGTCAAATCATCGATAGAGGGAAATGAACGTTTTATGAAGAGAATACTGTTGTTTTTTATTCCGATCCATATTTTGCAATGACATTACTCTCAACAACCAATTTCCATGAAATTTATCGTTCCAATTCACAATGGGGACCGAAATTCAGCCTAGGGTGAGATGCGGCATTTCGTCATAATCATTTTACAATAATGAGGGCTGCCTTTGTGAATTAATCATAATATGAGCATGACTCTCATTATATAGACAATAAAACTCGAATCAATGGACACAATGAATGATCAATGTATTCTATGACGATGAAAAATTAATAATAAATACGTTTTCAATGCGTTTCCATCCGACATTGAAATACCCTAATAATGATTTTTGGATACTGGTTGCGAAAACCAAATATACGCTTTTTGCGTTGTTCTGAGGAACAGCATTCTATCATTTTGCCCCAATTTCTGTTATGTAACGATTAGGTTCGACGAGACGAGAGTAGGCGAGAGTAAAAAAAATCTCGTTTCGCTCTCGCCAATTCCCAAAAAATTAAGTCTCGTCGTCTCGTTATCAGTTGTCTCCTCTCGTCTCGCTTAATTCTGAATAACGATAATAAATATTATAATATATAAACGAAATGGTATACAATAATGAATAATTTTGTAAAGCTATATTTAGTACGCTCTTATGAAAAAATATTTGTACATGTACATATTTATTTTTAATTTTAAACACTGATAATTTCAACTTTTAAATTACTTGATGACCAAGAATTCAAACATAATCACGCTTGCATCACATTATTTTCCAATGATGTACGTGTTTTTGCCATGATCATACCTGCTGTGGAAAATAATCTACCAACAGGTACGGATGTAGCCTTTAATAAATGATCGGCCATCTTGGAAAGTGTAGGAAGAACTTTTTCATCACTCTCCACCACTGTAAAATATTTTGATTCTTATTTGCTCTTTCTAACAGCAAATATTCTTCAAACCCAGCTTTCTAATATTTCGAAAGTTTTGTTGATGTTTTAAATAGGCTATCGATGTCGATACATTTTTAAATAGGATTGAAGAATTTGGTATACCTAGTTTTCAAATAATACCTTCCCAGTGGGTAGATCATTGAGGGTGTTCTTAGCGTATTCCTCATAACACTTTTCGAAACATTGAATAGCTCCATTTCTTTACCAGTTTTATTATACGTAGTTCCACAGATGTATACAATAATTTTATCACATCTTCACTACAAGGAGCACTAGACAGTACATTTCTCCAGATGTTCAGATAGAGAAGAAATTTTCAAAGCATTGGGATTTAGGGACAATAAAAGTTATCCGTATTGAATTCATAATGGCATCAGTTTTTATGGTTGTGAATTATATATATATATATATATATTTTTTTTTTTCTTGAAAAATAATCTCAATTATCGCAAGGTCATAACGAATTAACAATCTTCTAAAATATCGTGTATTTCTAGAACGATCGATGCATAATATAGACATAATATATTGGTAATTATAGTGGAAACTCTGCATATTCAATTGTTTTCTGTGGATGTTGAAGAAAGTCGAGTCGTATATAAAACATCATACACAAAATTTAACGAGACCAAAAACGAGACTCTCGTGTTGCGCTGTATGTGGTCTCGGTAGCGCCTATAATATTTTTGAAAACCTCTCGTCTCGTCTCGTTTCGCTTTTACGAGACGAGAACGAGACGAGACGAGAAAAATCTCTCTCTAGCGTGAAGCCCTAGGTTCGACTTTCTGATGAAGAATTCGTGGTCAAATTTGATTTTGTCCGTCCGGCCTTTGCCAGAATAACTTGAGAACGGAAAGAGATACCGACTTGCAATTTTAAGGGCAGGTTACTCATCCAAATGGGTATGTTACGTTTGTTGTTGGGCATAATCGGAACAACAGTTTCGGAGTTACACCCATCTGGAATCACCCAACTGGAATATTATCTTCTCGATAGGTACCCCAAAAAATTCAAATCCGCTTGTATAAAAACTTGATAACTGACTGTGGAATATCGACATATAGACGTATGTGAAATTTTGTGAGGATCGTATCACTAGAAAATTTTGAAAAATTTATGAAATCATACCATAACTTGAGAACGGAAAGAGATAGCGACTTGCAATTTTCAGGGTACGTTGCACATCCAAATGCGACATTTGAGTTCTAAGCTTGAATAAAAAATTCTCCTCTCAACTTGCGTTGAAATTTGTCGTACAAGTCAAAAATGACGAAGTATACATCAGGGTATCACATTGAAAAGCAATTTGTGAGAGGACTAGCCTTTTTTGGAACACCAGGTATACTTCTCAATACCTCGAAAATATGGAGACTATGGTCCCTAACGATACTCGCAAGAGAAAAAATTTCAGCTTCCAGTTCCAGTATCTGGAATGGCTTCAAGGAGGCTACGTCTTCACTCCTGTAGATTTCTTGCCCAAACGATTCCTTGCATCGGTTTGAGATGGCAGGACATTCCGTAATCAGGTGATCAGGAGTTTCATCCTCCCCCCAATATAATCTGCACTCGTCAGTTTCTGCTAGCCCTAATCTCATCATATGCTTCCGGAGGCCACAGTGATCTGTGAGGAAGCCAGTGAGGAGGTGCAGCTTGTTCTTACTGAAGTCCAAGTATTTATTGGATCTGGCAGTATCAAAGTTCCGGAGGAATTTCTTGAACTAATGCATTCCGGGGAGAGATTTCCAAAAAGTACCTCTCTCAGTTTCTTCTTTCGTATGGAATTCACTTCTGTAGGTGTGTCTACCAACCCCACAATAAGGTTCCGGGCCAATAAAGGGGATTTGTGCTCCTTTCTTAGCAAATGTGTGTTGGCCTCCTCATTTCCTATGATTGCCGCGTGGCCAGGAACCCAGACCAAGGTTTTTGCCTTCTTCATTGAGTTTTCTTCCGCACTTTCATATTAGCTGGGATTCGAAAACATGGGAGCTCAGAGCTTTAATAGCAGCTTGAATGTCAATGTGGATTGCTATATCACATCTCTGATAGTTTCTTTCTAGGTTCATTTCCACGCATCTTTCTATTGCAAGTACTTCTGCCTGAAAGATGCTCGGATAGGAGGCCAGCGATAGTGAGTATTTGGTGCCTGGCCCATATTCTCCAGTGCCAGCTCCTATAGTGGTTTTTGAACCATCTGTGTACGATTTGATGGCATTTCTTTTAAGAACTTGCTTGGTGGATTCCCTGTCCCAGTATTTTTTCCTACCAAGCATCGTAGTAAAGTTCTTTTTGATGCTTACTTTCTTGATCATTTCGTCACTAGGAAGATTGGCTGATGAAATGTACCAGGTAAGAGAGAACCAGGCTTTCTGGTTTTTAATACTCTCATTACCTGTTCCTTTTCTAGATATTCTGAGAAAGGCTTCATGGGCCATTTTCTCTATCACTAGATGAAGTGGTGTGAGATTTGTGATAATCTCAAGTGCCCTGGTAGGACAGGTTCCCATAGCTCCAGTGATGCACACAGGCCAGCCTTTGTACGCTGTCGAGGGATTTCCTCGTACTATTCTGGCTTGTTTTTGTGTACCAAATTACTGCCCCATACGTAATTATGGGTCTCACAATCATG
This sequence comes from Halyzia sedecimguttata, assembly GCA_937662695.2. Lineage (NCBI taxonomy): Eukaryota > Metazoa > Arthropoda > Insecta > Coleoptera > Coccinellidae > Halyzia > Halyzia sedecimguttata. The sequence goes on from OW569412.2 coordinate 91,246,701, forward strand.
ACGTATATTCATCGCAGTATATTAGGGTTGCAGCCCCAAGTATTTCTCCTCAAGTTATCCTGCATGCTCGCAGACAACTGGATCTACGCTTGAATATAATTTATATCAGTAGGTCAAATTAAGTCGTTCGACACAAAATATCGATATGTGGAGAAAATAACATCGCCTTGATATACGAGCGTACCAAAATAATAATCCTCAAATTGGGTGCGGGAATAACAACATTTTTCTACCAACAACCATATCATCAACCATTATCAAATATTTGATATCATTCCGTGAACAAAATTGAGAAAACAGCCCAGGGAAAAACCTATAGCAAGCTTCCATCGAAAAACATCCCTGACACAACGGATGAACCAAAACGGAAAACGCTGAACAAAAACAATTACTTTTCGCCGCTCGACAGTAACGTCAAAACATTTAGGAGTTTGAAATGCAAAGCTGAGAGACAATTTCAATCACGGCGCACGGAAGCAGAGATCAATTCTGAGAATCTGAACAAATATTTACGGAATAAACAGATAACTCAGCATCAAAGCAATTCTTTCAGTTGCCGACATTGATATTTTCAATGCAATACCGTAGAATTCCTTGTCATAAGAGGTAGGATATCGGAACAATTTTATGAGTAAATGCATTCCATACAAACAGGTGGAGAAAAAGTGACGAGGTTTGCTATTTTCATTCCCCTCATGTCAAAGGACATTTTTTGGCATATTGAAAGTTTTTTCATGGGAAATAGAATTTTTTTGTGGTTTCATAAAGGGAATATATAACATATTAAATTAAAACGTAAATTTTCCAGCTCACTTTTTGAATCTCTTATACAAAAGAAAGTGAAGCATATACAGTGCGTTTCAAAAAGTACGCACCAAGAGGAAGTTTTTTCCCCTGTATAGTTTTTTGAAATTTTGGTTTTCGCGTTATTTTGTGCACAAGAAACGACGGTTTTTGATATATATGTCATTGATCGTGTTACTCTGCAAACCTGTCAAAATTGACATTTTTTTCGAAAAATGACCAAAAGACGTAGAAATCAGAATAATATCAAAAAGTTTCTAAGAGAAATGTTGCTCAGAATTTCATTTTGTACCAATCTGCCAAATTTCATAGTGAAATTCTGAAATTCTTTGATATTAATAGTTTGATGACAGCACGCTAGAGGGAGCTTCGGGGTTTACGCAAATTTGGAAACTTATTCGGAATGTGATTCCAATGAAACAGACATTATCACAATTCAAATTAAATTTATATTAATTTAATGTTCCTCATAAATTATGATTTCTATAGTGAAAACCTCACAATCTTGGTGCAAACCGAATTACACTTGAGAAATTAAATGCGCAAAGAGTTAATATCTTGCTAATTATTCTTGAAAAATCATAAGAAATTAAATTATTCGATTTCTCATCTGATGAATAATTCTCCAATCCTCCAATCATCTGAAATCCCTTTTGAATGCATTAACTCAAATACCAAAACGCAATACAGGTCTCATCTAAAACAAATTTACCTGTGAAAATGAAATGGAATTTCAGTATGAAAATTGGCAGTTTGGTGTGAAATGAAATTCTGAGCAACATTTCTTCCAGAAACTTTTTGATATTGTTCTGATTTCTACGTGTTTTGACAATTTTTCTAAAAAAATGTCAATTTTGACAGGTTTGCACAGTAACACGATCAATGACATATATGTCAAAAAAAATCGTTTCTTCAGCACCAACTTTCCCGAAAACCCAAATTTCAAAAAACTATACAGGCAAGACAATTTCCTCTTGGTGTATACTTTTTGAAACGCACTGTATATATTGTGGAGGTTACACGGTCATTCTGGTATCAATCTCGCATCAATCTAACATCAACCTTACCATCAATCCGGATCATCAGTCAATCAGTCTACGCATATAGAACCAATCCCCGTCAATCTGACATCAAACCATGTGATGCGAGACTGATACCAGATTGACCGTGTAACCTCCGGCTATGGGATATGATAGGCGTCTATCAGAGTCCTGTAGCAGTCTTTGAAGATCTGAAGTTCTGAATAATCATGGCTTGGATTGGATAACCTTTTTTGAAATAAAAGAAACTGAATTAAATAACGAACTTATCCGTGATATTCATTCCTCAAATCTACTCTGAAAATTATATTATATCAATTGAAACTTATCCAATATTCCAGTTTTGTTTTCACTGTAGATATTCTAAACCCAATTTGATAAGCGTACCAAATTATAAATTTCCATCATCATATGGATTATCCAAAGGTATATAGGGTAGAGGTAATTATAATATCCTATAATTGGTCGTTTTGCATTCAATCATACTTTGTTTGTTAGAACAGAAATACATTTGACATCTGTTATAGCTAGATAAGATAACATGTATGAACAGTTAACACAGGCATATAGAATTTGCATTCTTGAGTCTTGAGGACGGAAAGAGATAGCGACTTCCAATTTTCAGGGCAGGTGGCGCTTCCCAATACGACAAGTTCGTTAATGGGCATAATAGGCCCAATGGTTTCCGAGTAATAATTTTGTTTTCAACCAACACAAATCTGATCGAATTGAAACTTGGTCAGTAGTTACAGAATACAAACCTACGGAGGTTTATGAAATTTTGTGACATCGTATCATTAAAAAAATTATTAAAAAATATTATTTATGTCACGATAACCTGAGAACGGGAAGAGTTAGCGACTTGAAATTTTCATGTTGGGATGTGTATCTGAATGCGACATTTGAGTTTGTTAATAGGCATAATCGGCCAAACGGTTTTGGATTTATACCCATCGGAAATTTGGTTGATATTTTCTCAATAACTCGAAAAATACAAAATCGATCCAATTCAAATATGGTTATTATTTCCAAGTTTGAACACGATCGGATCTATATTGTTGGAGATCCGAGCAACCTTGTGTGAGTTCAGTAGCTGGATGGGGGACCATTGCCTCGATAACTTTCGAACGAAAGGAGATAGGGACTTGCTATTTTCAAGGTAGGCTGCGCATCCGAATGGGAGAGTTGAGTTCATTTTTGGGCATAATCGGCCCAACGGTTTCGGAGTTATACCCACCTGGAATATTATTTCCTCGATAACTGAACAAATATAGACTCGATCGAATTGAAGTTTGGTAACTACTTGCTAAATATCGACATAAAGACGTGTGTAAAATTTTGTGATAGCCGTACCCCTAGAAAATTTTTAATAAATTACGAAAAAAAAAATTGGTTCAAGCACTGACGTGAAGTAGGGAGCTTTTGCGCACATGTTCTATTGTCCATTCTCCTGTATTGGACAATAGAACATGCGCGCAAAAGTACCTGGTTTCGGAGTTATAGCCATCAATTTTTTTTATTTCCATATATCTGGAAGAATACTGATCCGACCGAATTAAAGCTCTGTAATTATTTGAAAAATACCGACACTAAGACTCGTACAAAATTTCGAGAGGATAGTATGACTTGAAAATTTAAAAAATTGGTTCAAGCACTGACGTGAAGTCAGGAGCTTTTGCGCGTATGTTCTATTGTCCATTATCCTGTATTGGACACTCTTAATCGAATTCACCATGGTAAATTCGATTAAGAGTGTCCAATACAGGAGAATGGACAATAGAACATACGCGCAAAAGCTCCTGACTTCACGTCAGTGCTTGAACCAATTTTTTTTCGTGAAGTCAGGATAGAAAGCAATGATGAAATATTAACACATTATTGTCTACCTTCAATTCTTCTTTAGGAGAAGAATACATAATTATTCTTGAAAAATATTACTGGAATTAATGTCATATTTAAATAATCAAAGTAAAGAAAATTATAAGTTTAGTTACTAACATATTGAATGAAATTCAATTGAATTCCAGTAATATTCAATTACTTATTTTTAACCAATAAATGTCCATTGATAGATCTAAAGGTGATGAGGTGAAACATAAAGATATATTCTCATTAGTGATAGAAAAACTGGCCTAAAATTCCTCTCTACCCATCACGAGATGTAATATCCACAAATGAGCCTCTCACCTTACAAGATCAGAAGCCTTCAACAAAATTTCAGCGATATCATATTAAAAAAAAATTGGTTCAAGCCCTGTGGACAGGAGCTATTGGGCGCATGTTCATCTTCCTTGTGGCCCGTACTGACCAGTAAAGAAAAAAAGCAGTATCATGTTGAATACCTTAATATTATTGATTATTATATAATAATCGATGAAAATACTGAGAGAGACCCAGGAAATTTGACACATTTTGTCTTATATCTCCAGAAATTGAAATCGTATAGAGCCAAAATTTTGCACAATGTTGCAAAATACTACAATTGACGTTAGTACAAGTTTTTGTTGCAATCTGATGAATAGTTCACGAAAAAAAAATTTTTTTTTCGAAAAAATTAAAAGAAATATTTTTTTAAAAATTACCAACATTTCGATCATAACAGAATTTTGCCAAAAGTTGCGCGTTTATATCCTCGAACTGACTACCAAGTTTCGATTCAACATCTTCTTTAGTTCCTGAAATATCAGGGAAATAACCTCAAAATTTGAAATGTCTATAACTTCTAAACCGTCCGGCCGATTTTGCCCGTTAACGAACTTAACCGTCGCATTTTGATCAGAAACCTACCCTGAAAGTTTGAAGTCGATAGGACCTTCGGTGCTCCTGTTATCGTGCCTACGGCCGGAAGGCCGGCCGGCCGGCCGGACGGCACCCAAAAATCTGACACCGGATTCATGATCAGGGAGTCCGAATTAGTCTATTAGCCAATTTTCAGCTCGAAATTCGAAAATTACAGACATTTGGACGAAATGATAGGACGATGTTCCCCTAGAACATGCGCCCAATAATACATAACCTTTCAAAAGTCCCCTTTCACAAATATACTCCTCTGAAGGCACATGGATCTCTTGAAGAAGAATCGTCTTCTCTATTTCTCAAAGATATTCACTCTTGTGCATAGAAATCCCTTCAATATTTAGTTGCCTCCTCCTAAGGAGGATCTCTTTCAAAACCAGGTCTGACCACTAATGTAGGGCTATCATCTCCTATAGATTTGTGATGAAATAACACGATTTTCCCATAACATACGCGTAAAAGATATGTCATCATGACATTCATATTTTTATTTTTGAAGGTTCTCGCAAAAATTCGACCATAGACAACATATCATACGACGATTCGCATCCGCTACCGGCGCTACCGAACTCACAAAAGGCTGCGCGGTTCTCCAACAATATAGATCCGATCATGTTCAAACTTGGAATTCTGCGGTAGAGTTAGGTTCTGAAGGCTCTTCCAAAATTTCAGCCATGCCGGACGAATAGTTTATGATATATACATTTTTTTTCAATAATTTTTAATTATATTTTTTTTAATTTTCTAGTTATACCATCCTCACGAAATTCTGCAAGAATTTTCGCGTTGGCATTCTACAACTAATAACCATGTTTGAATTCAATCGGATTTGTATTCTTTGAGTTAATGAGGAACAAAAAACAACCAAATTTCAGAAAATTTCAGATGGCTATAACTCTAAAACCGTTTGGACGATTATGCTCATAAACAAACTCAAATGTCGCATTCAGGTGCACAACCTAACCTGAAATTTTCAAGCCGCTATCTCTTTCCATTCTCAGGTTATCGTGACTACAAAAGTATTTTTTAATAATTTTTTAATAATTTTCTAGCGATACGATTCATACAAAATTTCACAAACGTGCTCAGGTCTGTATTCTACAACTATTCACCAATTTTAAATTCGATCGGATTTCTTTTGGTCGAAAACAAAATTATTACTCGGAAACCATTGGGCCAATTATACCCATTAACGAACTTGTCCGTCGTATTGGGATGCGCCACCTACCCTGAAAATTTCAAGTCGCTAGCTCTTTCCGTTCTCAACTTATCGTGGCAACGGACGGCACCACAGAATTAAATTTCACATTTGGGCAAAACTATAACGCGATGTCCCCAGAACATACGCGCAAAAAATATGTTTGACAAAATCTTAGAAACTTCGTCAGTTATCGTTCAAATTTTGCGAGAGCCTTCAAAGCCAGTAAGTTCTAGATTTAATCTCGATCGGATCCATATTGTTGGAGATATTGGCAAAATATCGATATCATAACGATTAAGGAATAATCGTTATTTTATTGCTAGTTCCACCTTTTTACGAAAAACCAAGTTGTTATGGTTTTTTATTTTTGACCCGTGTCGATCGAATTTCATGATAACAGAAATAGAAATGTCATGTCTGTGGCATGTAATTTTTATAAGGGAAGAGCAATTTGTTTAAAAGATTATTTTAAATCGATATTTAATACCTATTGCGGGTCTAGACGAAATAATTCAAAAATTTATTATAAACTGCTCCACAAGAGTTAGAGATATCAGATTAAGTTGTTCTGAGGGGCGTAAAATTTTAGAGACAATATCAAGAACATGATCAAGTGCTAATAAAAACTTATTAATTCAATTTGAATGCATATTTTCACCATCTGGACGTCTTTTTTCTTGAGTTTGGCAGTTTTTCACATTATTCGTAAGATTTAGCATTTCAATATGCAGTTAATTTATTGTCAGTCTCTTAGCGATATCTAACTTAGCAAATTTCACGAGCTTCTTAAGATGCCAAGACGTAAATTAACAAACGCCGAGGCTAATAGGGCTATCGGTATGCTACAGGCTGGCCTCACACAACTCGCTGTGGCAGAAACATTTCAAGTATCGCAAAGTGTAATATCGCGTCTCTGGAATGGGTTCAATGAGACAGGTTCGGTGCAGGAAAGACATAGTGTTGGTGGACCAAGAAAAACAACACCCGCACAAGACCGTTTTGTCACCATTGCGGCGAGGAGATTATCCTCTTTCTTCATGTAGGGTGCTGAGAATTCGACTTTTGAAGGCCAATGGTCCTGAAATTTCCATTGAAACCATCCGACGTCGTTTGGGGGAGATTAACCTTGCTTGTAGACGTCCTTTGAGGGGTGTTCAGTTAACACGTAAGCATAAACAACAAAGATTAGAATGGGCCAGGCAGCATGTTAATCTGAACGTCCAAGGGCGTAGTGTACTTTTCACAGATGAATCCAGATACGGTCGATTTTCAGATTCTCGAAGAATAAAGGTATGGACTATACCGCGTATACCCCAAAATCACCGTCATGTGCAAGAGGCTCATCCATTTCGAGGAGGCTCTGTTATGGGCTGGGATATGTTACAACGGGCGCATAGGCCTTCACATTTGTCCTGGCAATATGACTGCTTTACATTATAGGGAACATGTCATTGGCAACGTGTGCTAAATTTTCATGCTGCCATTGGTGAAGCTTTCCAATTTCTTGACGATAACGCAAGACCACATCGTGCAGCAATAGTAGAAAATGCGCGAGACGAGCATGGTATTTCACATTTACCAATACCTCCGCATTCGCCAGACTGCATAGAACATGCATGGGATATACTACAAAGAAGACTAGATGATCACCAACCTCCACCAGAAACATTGAATGGTCTCAAAGCACTACTGCCTCGTTTATGGAATGAAATTCCTCAAGATATGCTCAACACCCTCGTTGACAATATGCAACGAAGATGTCAGGCGGTCACTGATGCCCTTGGTGGCCATACCTTGTATTGAAGGACAAAAGACAAAAAAAATAATAGAATGTCCGGAAATAAAAGTCGTTAAATTTGACTCTATTCTGTTAATCACCCTGTATATGTTGCAGAGCAAAAAACTTACGTGCATTTATAGTTTTGAACCTAAAACTATATTAAATTACGTTTTCAGCGCAAACAAAGGTTTCAGAATGTCAGTTATTTTAGTTGAAACGATTATCCCTAACTCTTGTGGAGCAGTTTATTTGTACCATGCCTTCAGAGGTCGAAATACTCAAAAGAATTTTACTCACCTATACCACGGCATGCCCACGTTGTCTTTGAACCAGAAAATCATCTTCACGCTGTCCGAGGGTACGGGTGGAGTGACGTCACATGGTAGTTCGGCTGACCTTCCAAGTACACCCCAAATTATCTTTTCAGGTACTGGAAAAAAAGCTAAATTGACATCTTCAATTAATTTCCAAGGACTAATGAATTGATCGGATTTTTAGTGCCATTAGAAGTGTTACACCTGGAGGGACTATTGCTTCAACTTGATTTTGGTGCTCTTACATCAAGAATAAAATCATAAGATTTAACCAGGCCAAAGTGTTTTTTCCTGAATTCAATATGACAGGTATCACAAAATGTTGAATTTCTTCTTGTTCCCGAATTCCACCATATAGGTTATACAATCAAAACGTCATCCTCAATCCAATAACGCGAAAACTTCAAAATGGATATTATGTTATTCCTGACAATTACCGACATCAGATCAAGTTTGTCGAGTATTACTCCACCAGCCTGACAGGGCAAAAGTTGCATGCTGGCGGGTGATACATCTAGTTGTATGGTATCCGGAATACGGTAGACATAATCCATTTAAAGATCTTGGTATTTATGTTTCTAAATGATTTAATCCTCGATGAGCAGGGGATGATTGAAAAAACGAATTTTATGCAGAGGTATATTATTTTCATATACAGGATGTCCCAAGTTCGAGAGCCTATTAGACGTTTCTGGAGAACTGGACTTATTTGAAATCTGAAAATTGGGATAATGATATTGCTTGAAATTCTCTACAGAGCTCAAATATTCTCGAAGCCCAAGCACTTCCGGTTATACAGGGAGTGAAAATGAATGTTCTCAAGTTTTGCATTCCTGTTATGATCTGGTATTCAATGCTGAAGACATTTATGTTCAAACCATTGTATTCATTCGAAAAGATTTCAAAATATCGAAAAAAAAACCGGAAAAAAAGTCAAATATGTTTAGTCAGTATTATGTTCATTATTCTTATTTTAAATATCCTGAGCATGAACCGTTTTTACAACATCGAAGAGGAAGAATGTGGAAAGGTCATGAATCTTTTGAATTTCAGAAATATCATCACAGGGTGTTTCAAATTTTGTGTCGAAAATTGTGATAAAAACTTCTGTTTTTTTTAAATTAGAACCCTATTTTGTTATGATTGCGATGGATTCTGCGGTGAAAAATAATGATAATTTTCTAACATGAATTTACTCCTAAATCAAAAAAAAAATCAGGAACTATTGAATTTAGGAGCATAATCATGTTTGAAAATCATTGCTATTTTACACCGCAGATCCAACGCAATCATGAAAAAATAGGGTTCTAATTTGAATAAAAATTGGTTCAAGCCCTGTGGACAGGAGCTTTCTGGCGCTCTAGTTCAAACAGACAAATTATATCTCCGAAAGTATTGGTTTCTCAAAGTTGGGAATTATATCAATGTATTCATATGATAGAACTGCATCATAAAGGAAGTTCAATTCAAATGATAGTCTATTTATCAAGATTAAATGAGCAATCATGAGAATGAGAAGTGCACCATGGAAGAAATCAAATTAAATCTGGCCAATTTTGCCCAATAACGAACTTAACTTAATAGAGACCAAGAAATAATTCAAGAGCTGGTCGATAAGAAGATATATATATGCAACGTCTCGGAGACAAAGAAAAAAGGGAAAGGAACCCTACGTGTTCATTACCAATACACGCTTGTATACAGTGGCAGAAATAAGAACGAAAGAGCGAAGGCTGGAGTAGGAACTCTAATACACAATAAGCTTGTACCAGCGATAGAGGAGATAGACTATCACAGTGAGCACATATTGAGAACCAAGCTTAAACTAGATAATAAATATGTGCATGTAATCAGCGTCTATGCCCCAGACATCTCGAAATCAAGGGAAGAAAGACTAGGATTCTACGATGATCTACAGCATGTTCTAGATGCGATACACCCGAGTCACTACATCTTAATAATGGGCGATCTCAACGCGCGTATAGGAAACGATCCATTAGTTGGCATAAAACAACGTTTTCATGAAGACATCAGTAACGACAATGGGGACTTATTGGTTCAGCTGTGTGCCCAGAATAACCTAAGAATCAATAACACATTCTTCGACCATGATTTCAAATATAAGTATACTTTTAGAAACTCACAGGGACATCAGTCCATGATTGATTACGTAATAACAAGCAGACATTTTATGCCAGCTAACATTTTGGATGTGAGAACACTGAATTCGAGTAACATAGGAAGCGATCACTCGCTCCTCCTATGCAAAGCAAGAATTAAATTTCATGTTAAGACAAATAAACACGTGGAGGAAAGAGTAAAATATAACATAGAATCACTCCAACATGAAAGCACTAAGAATCTGTATGAACAAAGACTAAAAAACCAAATTCTAGCAACACCCTTAATAGAAAGTGACAGCCCTGATGAGGCTTGGACAAAGATCAAAGAGAACATCAAAAATGCCGCAGAAGAGTCAGTGGGGAAGAGAAAAATATGTGGGAACTCATTGCACATCAAGAAAACACCATGGTATACCGAAGAAGTTAAGGAAATAACTGAAAGGAAACGAAAGGCATTTCTAAGGTATAAGACTACGAGAAACACGTACGACTACAGGGAGTATGTCGCAGAACGAAACATGGTTAATCAGAGGATAAGGCAAATAAAAGAAGAATACTGGGAGCAATACACAAAAGACATGGAACATGATCTATACGGATCGCAGAAAAAAGTCTGGCGGATGCTACGGAATAGAAAACTAGAGATCAATGATACCATAAAAATAAACACTGTCAATATTAACCAATGGGAGGAATATTTCAAGGAACTATACAAAGAGGGAATTGATGACCTGGAAGATGATAAGGAAGTAGAAGGGGGTGACCAAACAATAGAAATTACAAAAAACGATATTAAAAAGGCTCTCGGAGAACTCAAAAACAGGAAGGCTGCAGGAAACGACGAAATCTGTAATGAATTTTTGAAGTATGGAGGAGAACGACTAGAAGACGAATTAGAAACATTATTTAATATACTACTGAAGACTGCAAGTATACCATCGGAATGGAAAACTAGTACAACTGTCCCAATATTCAAAAAAGGTGAGAAAAGCAATCCTGAAAACTATAGAGGTATAACCTTGCTGAGCTCAGTACAAAAATTATTTACCAAGATTATTTTGGGAAAACTGCAACCATACCTGAACATCAATGAAGAACAGCAGGCATTCCGTAAAAATCGGTCAACAACGGATGCTATATTTATAATTCGTCAGATAGTCGAGAAAGCTATCGAATTCAATGCGCCGGCGTTTATGTGCTTTGTGGATCTAAAAAAGGCATTCGATCGCGTTAGGCTGAAAGACGTGATAGCAATTCTGCAGTCGAATAACACACCAAAACAATTAACGAAGCTGATCAAAGATCTATACACGGACACGAAAACAAGAGTCCAAACAACATCAGGTGTAACGAGGGAAATTAAAACACCAAATGGCATCCGCCAAGGAGACTCCCTGAGTCCTATGATTTTCAATCTAGTAATGAACAAGTTGATTGACAGAGTTAAAAACATGAAGGGTTATACTATGAGTGGCAAAGATATTACCATTTTATGCTACGCGGACGATGCGGTCTTGATCGCAGACTCAGAGGACAATCTACAAAGACTCCTTCACGCCTTTTCGGAAGCGGCGACGACCTTGAACATGTTGATATCAACGGAAAAAACAAAATCTTTGGTGATATCGAAAGATCCCATTAGGTGTAAGTTGGTGGTGGACGATAAGATCATAGAGCAGGTAATGAACATCAAGTACCTGGGTGTAGAAGTAACGAGCGATGGAAATAATTATAAAGAAGTCAGGCAACAGGTTATGAAGGGGGCACGCATATCTGGATATCTGAGAGACGTAACATGGAAGAATAAATACCTCAGGACAGAGAGCAAAGTAAAGATCTACAAAACGATGGTGAGGCCCGTATTGACTTAAGCTGCGGAGACACGAGCTGACACGAATAGGACTAAACAACTGTTACGTACGGCCGAGATGAGTACACTGAGGAATATAGTTGGAAAAACCAGAAGAGATCGCATAAGGAACTCGGCGATAAGGGAAGAATGCGGAGTGGTGGACATCGGGAAATTCGTCAGAAAGAGACGCAGAGAATGGAGTGATCATGTCGGTAGAGCGGGCTATGAAAGACTTATAAAGATGGCACGAGATCGAAAACCCACTGGAAGGAGAGACATAGGAAGTCCCAGGAAAAGATGGCTGGAGAGCTGGGTATCCACTTCGGTAGAGACACCGTGAAGAAGAACAGGTTACGACCTAAATGAAAGAGGAAGAAGAAGAAGAAGAAGAAGACGAACTTAACCGAGATATTCATCTCCCTAACCTACTCTGAAAATTTCAACTACCTAGCTCATTCCGTTCGAGAGTTATATCTATGTCTATGGATGAAAAGCAGTCTCACTACTCTCAGATCTCTTACTTCATGTTCCGTTTCGAAATGTAAGACTTTTCTGAGAAAAACTAATTTCGGAGCAAACAACTGAGATTTTTCTCACTTCGCTCACAATTCTTCGATTGATTAGATAATGACATGTCTCAGGAAAATAAGTTGACATTACGACAATTCATACATAGAATAATTATATCATTGTGGGACAACGTTGAAATAAGATTTATTATTGAAATTTTGAAAAATCATATCTCCGAAAGTATTAGCTTGATGATATCATTGGATTCTTATGGTAAAACTGCTTATTGAAAAAAATTTAATTTTGAATTTGTTACGTAAAAAAATTTTTTTTTTGTTACTCCGAAACCATCTGTCCGATTTTGCCCAATAACGAACTTAGCCGAGATATTTATCTCCCAAACTTACTCTGAAAATTTCAACTGTCTAGCTCATTCCGTTCGAGAGTTATCGTGCCTACGGCCGGCCGGACCGGCCAGACCGCCCGGACAGAATGATTTTCGACCACGGATTCTTGATCAGTGAGTCGAACCAAATCGTTTAAGACCATTTTCATCGAAAAATTCGAACATTACAGACATTTGGGCAAATTGATAAGCACTCAGTTCCGAGGAACTAGAGCGCCAAAGACTGAAGTTATGGCCAATTTTTGATCACAATTTTCCCCCCTGTGATGATATTTCTGAAATTCAAAAGATGCATGACCTTTTCACATTCTTCCTCTTCGATGCTGTAAAAACGGTTCACGCTCAGGATGTTTAAAATAAGAATAATGAACATAATACTGACTAAACATATTTGACATTGTTCCGGTTTTTTTTTCGATATTTTGAAAACTATTCAAAGGGATACAATGGTTTTAACAGAAATGTATTACTTGATGATACCAGGAATGCAAAACTCGAAAAAAAAATGTTTTCATCAATTTTATCTTCACTCTCTGTATAACCGGAAGTGCTTGGGGTTCGAAAATATTTTAGCTCTGTAGAGAAATTCAAACAATATCATAATCCCAATTTTCAGATTTCAAATATGTCCAGTTCTCCAGAAACGTATAATAGGCACTCGAATTTGGGACACCCTGTATACAGTGGGGAAAATCCAAATGGAATAAATTAATTATCTTGTTTACTGTACATATTTGTGGAAAATGCCGAAACACGCCAAATTTATATTTTAAATTGTCAATCTTCTTCGGAAAAATGCGAACCCTACCTTCAACCTCCTGCGAAAGACACGTACAACCCCCAATTTTTCCATTAGGGAGTATGGGCTATTCAGAAATGTTATCACTTGCATGTTTAGTTTATTACAAAAATCAAATTAGAAAAAAATAAAAAACAGATGATGAGTGGGAAAAGTTGCTAGAATAGAATTTATATCGTCAAAATATTTGTGTCTTGAGAAATATTCCTTCAAATTTCTATGCATAACAATGAAACAGTCGGACTGAAAAGCTCAAAGGGCCAACTGCGGATAATCCCTGATTTCTGGCGCGCTGTTCAGGTGAACAGAGTGCCAATCAATTCGTTCAAATATCTGTAATTTTCGGATTTTTGGCCGAGAATGGTCTCATACGAATAGTTTCGACTCACTGATGAAAAATTCGAGGTCAAAATTGATTCTGTCCGGCCGTCAGCACGATTACTCTCGATTGGAATGAGTTAGAGAGTTTAAATTTTTAGAGTAGGTTTGGAGTCCAAATGCGACGGCTGAGTTCGTTAATGAGCAAAATCCACCGAGTGGTTTCAGAGTTATAGCTATCTGAAATTTTGATTTTCGAATAAAACGGAAAATACTGATTAGTTGAGAAATACCGACACAAAGATTCATCCAAAATTATCACAAGTTACAAACATTGAATGAAAAATAGTTTGCTACCAAAAAAAATCTCTGATGCGAAAGACTTGATGTCAAATTCCCGAACAAATATGTATGGTTCAAAGTGAAAATAACTGAAGAAAACTCCAACGATTTGATAAATGCAAGTATTTGATCAGAGGGAGCTTTTATATGCAGGTTTTTCTACTGAAATATAAATCTTGTGTTTTTAACGCAGAAGTAATTTTTCATTTTATAGATTTTCAAATTTTCATTCATAATTCATAAAAATCTGAATATCCACTTTTGGATCGATTTACATTTACGCACATAATTCTATTCATTTACGATCGTTATAATTGAGTGAATTATGGAAAATTTTCCTAGTTACGTTTGCCACGCAAAATTCATTCTGACAGATATAAAGTAAAATAATTGAAAGTTATCATTTGCAAGCTGGTGAGAAATGGTTGAAAGTTAAAATGTCTTCAGAAATTGAGGTTTTGGCGAATGAAACAACCACTTCCCTTGGACCATCGAAGTCTATTGAAAAATATTCTGCAGCTTATGATCACTTCGTGAATTGGCGCAATTCGAAAAATGAGACAGTTTACCAAGAGAATGTGCTTCTGGCATATTTCAAGTTAATGGCTAGAGAAAAAATTGGTTCAAGCCCTGTGGACAGGAGCTTTTGGGCGCATGTTCCTTGTGGCCCGTACTGACCAGTAAAGAAAAAAAGCAGTATCATGTTGAATACCTTAATATTATTCTGGAACACAAATTTTCCATTACAATAATCTTCATCTAGCTTCTATTTAGTATCAATTCCTGTAGAACGTGATCATAATAAGTGTTTTCCATATAATAAAATGTGTTTGAACTTGGTATGTAGGAAATCTGACATCAATCATTGGAATTAATTGATTTGACAAACAGCCGTCAAATGAGGTAAATAGATTTTTGTGACGATTTTCTGTGACCATAAAAAAAATTAAGCATTTCATTATTGCATTTCTTGAAATAGGTACCTTTTCAAGTCGATCAACATCGTCCTTCTTTCGACGTCTAAACTATGACTTGATTCTTTATGTTTATGTCTTTGAATTTGTTTTCGGTGGAATTCAAAGAGTTCATAGAATAATCGATGAAAATACTGAGAGAGACCCAGGAAATTTGACACATTTTGTCTTATATCTCCAGAAATTGAAATCGTATAGAGCCAAAATTTTGCACAATGTTGCAAAATACTACAATTGACGGTAGTACAAGTTTTTGTTGCAATCTGATGAATAGTTCACGAAAAAAAAATTTTTTTTTCGAAAAAATTAAAAGAAATATTTTTTTAAAAATTACCAACATTTCGATCATAACAGAATTTTGCCAAAAGTTGCGCGTTTATATCCTCGAACTGACTACAAAGTTTCGATTCAACATCTTCTTTAGTTCCTGAAATATCAGGGAAATAACCTCAAAATTTTAAATGTCTATAACTCCTAAACCGTCCGGCCGATTTTGCCCGTTAACGAACTTAACCGTCGCATTTTGATCAGAAACCTACCCAGAAAGTTTGAAGTCGATAGGACCTTCGGTGCTCCTGTTATCGTGCACACGGCCGGACAACCGGCCGGCCTGCCGGCCGGCCGGCCGGCCGGACGGCACCCTAAGATCTGACACCGGATTCGTGATCAGGGAGTCCGAATTAGTCTATTAGCCAATTTTCAGCTCGAAATTCGAAAATTACAGACATTTGGACGAAATGATAGGACGATGTTCCCCTAGAACATACGCCCAAAAAATGCTCTACTTTGGGCCGGTTTCTCAATTGCGAGTTAACTCGAGGTTGTAAGTTGACGCATGTATTTAGCGATATTCATGAATGCGCAACACTCGGGTTACCCGCAACCTCGGGTTAACTCGCAATTGAGAAACCGGCCCTTTTGTGGGCCCGATATTCAATGATAAAGTCGCAACTAGTGATCCAACATGAAATAGATATTGGTGAATATCTGAAGTTGCACGCATCATTGAAAAAATCCAATGAAGGGTATCTTGCAAAAAAATTAAGAGTTTTTTCTAAGGAAGAGTTATTTAGGATGCATGCGAGGCATGTGGTATCCCCAACATACCACCTTTTCAGAATGTTGTAAATATGCTGTCGTGTGGTCTGAGTGCCAAACCGCGTTTGAAATATATGCATAGTATTGCCATCTATGTAAATAAAAATGCAGCATTGCGTTCCCGATCGCTAGGCATTAGCGGAATTTAAATATTCGACAGGTGGTTCTCAGATATTGCGGTGTTAAGGTTTGTGACAGTTCGAAGTTATTTTTTGTGAAGAGAAGACGCAGGATATGGCTGGTAAGTAATTTTTATATGAATTTATTGATTAGTTAATAGTTCTGTAGTGGTACAAATATAATATATTTCGTTTCACTTCAGTTTTCGATAGAAAAATGATGTGGTATCAACTGAATACCACACCGCCTCCGGAACTATTTCAATAAAAATTGTGATTTCAGGAAATAGTTGGAAATATGAAGCAATGGAGAAAATGGACTATGATGACTTTATCGGTACATTTTTAATGGATATTCCATCTGACCCAGAGTCGATCGATGATGTTTTTGAAAATGATCCAGAAAATTTTGATGGCATTTTAGGGCTTGATGATTCTGAATAAGATAATGAAGATATTGAAGGTAGCATTAGTATTCAAAATGTTTATATCTTATGGGAAATGAAAATAGTTTTCAGACGAAAATCTAGATGAAGATATGAACTACAGCGACAGTGATCTCATTCCACTAGCAGAAATGGCAAGGAGAGTGAATATAGATACATTTCTTTGGAAAAGAATAGTAAGTATCTAACTACCAAGCACCAGAAAATTTCAGTGAAGATTGTAGACCAACTAATATACCTAAGCAATAAAAAAAATTGTTTAAAAAAATACCATAAAAAGGACTGATGGCGTTATTTTGAACCATATGTATCAATAAGTGTTAAAAAATGTATTTTTCTATTATTAAACATTAAATAATTTTATGGCTTTGATTGCTTGGTGGTATCATAGAGGTACCACCTACAAACTCCATTTTCTAGTGATTTTAAAAATCGGACTCGCAGTGATTTTAAGAACTGATAGTTTCTCAAACCCAAATTGTAAATTTCGTCATGTTTTCTCAATTTTTGAAAAGTATGCCTTGAAAGGGTTAAAGGCAACGATCATATTTGGAGTAATTTTAATTTTGTATTTTGATCCCGGAGTAGCTGGTGCCTGCAGATGTGACGAAATGGTGGAAATGAAAACTACTTACAGATATCGAGGACAATGGAAATATTTAATAGTCAATATTTCGGATAGTAAAACGAGAAAAGTTGGAACATTCACAGTTATTAGGGAGAATAATCTAAATATTTATCGGAGATACACTGCGTTAAGACCAAACGATTTCGTTGAAAATAGATTTATTTTGAAATATCAATCTGGAAAATGCTACATAGCTTTGATGGGAATACATAGTATAGGAAGTGTTCCAAAAAAGGTTGCCACTTTTTTGCAATTGAATCAACCAAACGAATTCACAGGTCTTTCATTGAGGCAAACTTCTGCTACACTACTTATAGATGGACGAGCCAACATTGAGTCTTTGAAACGACACGGAGGTTGGAAGTCAAGTAGTGTAAAAAAAGGGTA
The DNA here is from genome assembly GCA_937662695.2 of Halyzia sedecimguttata. Lineage (NCBI taxonomy): Eukaryota > Metazoa > Arthropoda > Insecta > Coleoptera > Coccinellidae > Halyzia > Halyzia sedecimguttata. The sequence goes on from OW569412.2 coordinate 91,264,638, forward strand.
CATCGAGGATTCGCTGCGAAATAAGAATGAGATTGCTGGTAGAATATTGAGCGTCAACGAATTCCCTGGAAACAGCAACTCAGATTGCTCTATTGAGGAATCAGCATTTGAACATAATCCAAGACAGAATCCTACCAGTTCATCATTACATGGTTTTAATTTTCAAAATGCAACATTGACCAATTGTACATTCAATGTAACTTTAACGAATAAAAATGTGGGAAAGCCCTGTGGACAGGAGCTTTGGCGCTCTTGTACAAACTTTGACAATTCATCTCCGAAATTATTGGTTTCTCTGAGTTGGGAATGATATCAATGGATTCTATAATAGAACTGCGTCATAAACGAAAGTAAATTAAAATTAAAAAACGAACTTATCCACAAATCTACTCTGAAAATTATATTATATCAATTGAAAGTTAGCCAATATTCCGGTTTTGTTGTCACTGAAGATATTCAGAATATATTTTCATCATCATATGGATTATCCAAGGGCATAAAGGGTAGTAGTAATTATAATATCCCATAATTGTTCATTTTGCATTCAATCATACTTTGTCAGAAGATAAATCAATATATTTGACATATCTGTCACAGGTAGATAAGATATGTATGAACAGTGAACACAGATAGAACACAGACAGATAGAATTCGCATGGTATGATAACATAGAAGTACAATGTATTATTAAAATTTTGAAGAATCATATCTCCGAAATTATTAGCTTGTTAAAGTTGAAAAACATATCGATGGATTCTTATGATGAAACTGCATCTAAAAAAAATTGAGTTTGAAATTTGTAATGTAAAAAAATTTTTTTTTTCGTTACTCCGAAACCATTCAGCTGATTTTGCCCAATAACGAACATATCCGAGATATTTATCTCCCAAACCTACTCTGAAAATTTCAACTGTCAAGCTCATTCCGTTCGAGAGTTATCGTGTTAACGGACGAACGGACGGACAGAATCGATTTCGACCACGGATTCTTGATCAGTGAATCGAACCAAATCGTTTGAGACCATTTTCAGCCAAAAATTCGAAAATTACAGACATTTTGGAAAATTGATAAGCACTCTGTTACCAGTAATGAGCCAAAAATGAAAATGAAAAAAAAAAATTTTTTGTGAAGAGAAGACGCAGGATATGGCTGGTAAGTAATTTTTATATGAATTTATTGATTAGTTAATAGTTCTGTAGTGGTACAAATATAATATATTTCGTTTCACTTCAGTTTTCGATAGAAAAATGATGTGGTATCAACTGAATACCACACCGCCTCCGGAACTATTTCAATAAAAATTGTGATTTCAGGAAATAGTTGGAAATATGAAGCAATGGAGAAAATGGACTATGATGACTTTATCGGTACATTTTTAATGGATATTCCATCTGACCCAGAGTCGATCGATGATGTTTTTGAAAATGATCCAGAAAATTTTGATGGCATTTTAGGGCTTGATGATTCTGAATAAGATAATGAAGATATTGAAGGTAGCATTAGTATTCAAAATGTTTATATCTTATGGGAAATGAAAATAGTTTTCAGACGAAAATCTAGATGAAGATATGAACTACAGCGACAGTGATCTCATTCCACTAGCAGAAATGGCAAGGAGAGTGAATATAGATACATTTCTTTGGAAAAGAATAGTAAGTATCTAACTACCAAGCACCAGAAAATTTCAGTGAAGATTGTAGACCAACTAATATACCTAAGCAATAAAAAAAATTGTTTAAAAAAATACCATAAAAAGGACTGATGGCGTTATTTTGAACCATATGTATCAATAAGTGTTAAAAAATGTATTTTTCTATTATTAAACATTAAATAATTTTATGGCTTTGATTGCTTGGTGGTATCATAGAGGTACCACCTACAAACTCCATTTTCTAGTGATTTTAAAAATCGGACTCGCAGTGATTTTAAGAACTGATAGTTTCTCAAACCCAAATTGTAAATTTCGTCATGTTTTCTCAATTTTTGAAAAGTATGCCTTGAAAGGGTTAAAGGCAACGATCATATTTGGAGTAATTTTAATTTTGTATTTTGATCCCGGAGTAGCTGGTGCCTGCAGATGTGACGAAATGGTGGAAATGAAAACTACTTACAGATATCGAGGACAATGGAAATATTTAATAGTCAATATTTCGGATAGTAAAACGAGAAAAGTTGGAACATTCACAGTTATTAGGGAGAATAATCTAAATATTTATCGGAGATACACTGCGTTAAGACCAAACGATTTCGTTGAAAATAGATTTATTTTGAAATATCAATCTGGAAAATGCTACATAGCTTTGATGGGAATACATAGTATAGGAAGTGTTCCAAAAAAGGTTGCCACTTTTTTGCAATTGAATCAACCAAACGAATTCACAGGTCTTTCATTGAGGCAAACTTCTGCTACACTACTTATAGATGGACGAGCCAACATTGAGTCTTTGAAACGACACGGAGGTTGGAAGTCAAGTAGTGTAAAAAAAGGGTACATCGAGGATTCGCTGCGAAATAAGAATGAGATTGCTGGTAGAATATTGAGCGTCAACGAATTCCCTGGAAACAGCAACTCAGATTGCTCTATTGAGGAATCAGCATTTGAACATAATCCAAGACAGAATCCTACCAGTTCATCATTACATGGTTTTAATTTTCAAAATGCAACATTGACCAATTGTACATTCAATGTAACTTTAACGAATAAAAATGTGGGAAAGCCCTGTGGACAGGAGCTTTGGCGCTCTTGTACAAACTTTGACAATTCATCTCCGAAATTATTGGTTTCTCTGAGTTGGGAATGATATCAATGGATTCTATAATAGAACTGCGTCATAAACGAAAGTAAATTAAAATTAAAAAACGAACTTATCCACAAATCTACTCTGAAAATTATATTATATCAATTGAAAGTTAGCCAATATTCCGGTTTTGTTGTCACTGAAGATATTCAGAATATATTTTCATCATCATATGGATTATCCAAGGGCATAAAGGGTAGTAGTAATTATAATATCCCATAATTGTTCATTTTGCATTCAATCATACTTTGTCAGAAGATAAATCAATATATTTGACATATCTGTCACAGGTAGATAAGATATGTATGAACAGTGAACACAGATAGAACACAGACAGATAGAATTCGCATGGTATGATAACATAGAAGTACAATGTATTATTAAAATTTTGAAGAATCATATCTCCGAAATTATTAGCTTGTTAAAGTTGAAAAACATATCGATGGATTCTTATGATGAAACTGCATCTAAAAAAAATTGAGTTTGAAATTTGTAATGTAAAAAAATTTTTTTTTTTCGTTACTCCGAAACCATTCAGCTGATTTTGCCCAATAACGAACATATCCGAGATATTTATCTCCCAAACCTACTCTGAAAATTTCAACTGTCAAGCTCATTCCGTTCGAGAGTTATCGTGTTAACGGACGAACGGACGGACAGAATCGATTTCGACCACGGATTCTTGATCAGTGAATCGAACCAAATCGTTTGAGACCATTTTCAGCCAAAAATTCGAAAATTACAGACATTTTGGAAAATTGATAAGCACTCTGTTACCAGTAATGAGCCAAAAATGAAAATGAAAAAAAAAAATTTTTTGTGAAGAGAAGACGCAGGATATGGCTGGTAAGTAATTTTTATATGAATTTATTGATTAGTTAATAGTTCTGTAGTGGTACAAATATAATATATTTCGTTTCACTTCAGTTTTCGATAGAAAAATGATGTGGTATCAACTGAATACCACACCGCCTCCGGAACTATTTCAATAAAAATTGTGATTTCAGGAAATAGTTGGAAATATGAAGCAATGGAGAAAATGGACTATGATGACTTTATCGGTACATTTTTAATGGATATTCCATCTGACCCAGAGTCGATCGATGATGTTTTTGAAAATGATCCAGAAAATTTTGATGGCATTTTAGGGCTTGATGATTCTGAATAAGATAATGAAGATATTGAAGGTAGCATTAGTATTCAAAATGTTTATATCTTATGGGAAATGAAAATAGTTTTCAGACGAAAATCTAGATGAAGATATGAACTACAGCGACAGTGATCTCATTCCACTAGCAGAAATGGCAAGGAGAGTGAATATAGATACATTTCTTTGGAAAAGAATAGTAAGTATCTAACTACCAAGCACCAGAAAATTTCAGTGAAGATTGTAGACCAACTAATATACCTAAGCAATAAAAAAAATTGTTTAAAAAAATACCATAAAAAGGACTGATGGCGTTATTTTGAACCATATGTATCAATAAGTGTTAAAAAATGTATTTTTCTATTATTAAACATTAAATAATTTTATGGCTTTGATTGCTTGGTGGTATCATAGAGGTACCACCTACAAACTCCATTTTCTAGTGATTTTAAAAATCGGACTCGCAGTGATTTTAAGAACTGATAGTTTCTCAAACCCAAATTGTAAATTTCGTCATGTTTTCTCAATTTTTGAAAAGTATGCCTTGAAAGGGTTAAAGGCAACGATCATATTTGGAGTAATTTTAATTTTGTATTTTGATCCCGGAGTAGCTGGTGCCTGCAGATGTGACGAAATGGTGGAAATGAAAACTACTTACAGATATCGAGGACAATGGAAATATTTAATAGTCAATATTTCGGATAGTAAAACGAGAAAAGTTGGAACATTCACAGTTATTAGGGAGAATAATCTAAATATTTATCGGAGATACACTGCGTTAAGACCAAACGATTTCGTTGAAAATAGATTTATTTTGAAATATCAATCTGGAAAATGCTACATAGCTTTGATGGGAATACATAGTATAGGAAGTGTTCCAAAAAAGGTTGCCACTTTTTTGCAATTGAATCAACCAAACGAATTCACAGGTCTTTCATTGAGGCAAACTTCTGCTACACTACTTATAGATGGACGAGCCAACATTGAGTCTTTGAAACGACACGGAGGTTGGAAGTCAAGTAGTGTAAAAAAAGGGTACATCGAGGATTCGCTGCGAAATAAGAATGAGATTGCTGGTAGAATATTGAGCGTCAACGAATTCCCTGGAAACAGCAACTCAGATTGCTCTATTGAGGAATCAGCATTTGAACATAATCCAAGACAGAATCCTACCAGTTCATCATTACATGGTTTTAATTTTCAAAATGCAACATTGACCAATTGTACATTCAATGTAACTTTAACGAATAAAAATGTGGGAAAGCCCTGTGGACAGGAGCTTTGGCGCTCTTGTACAAACTTTGACAATTCATCTCCGAAATTATTGGTTTCTCTGAGTTGGGAATGATATCAATGGATTCTATAATAGAACTGCGTCATAAACGAAAGTAAATTAAAATTAAAAAACGAACTTATCCACAAATCTACTCTGAAAATTATATTATATCAATTGAAAGTTAGCCAATATTCCGGTTTTGTTGTCACTGAAGATATTCAGAATATATTTTCATCATCATATGGATTATCCAAGGGCATAAAGGGTAGTAGTAATTATAATATCCCATAATTGTTCATTTTGCATTCAATCATACTTTGTCAGAAGATAAATCAATATATTTGACATATCTGTCACAGGTAGATAAGATATGTATGAACAGTGAACACAGATAGAACACAGACAGATAGAATTCGCATGGTATGATAACATAGAAGTACAATGTATTATTAAAATTTTGAAGAATCATATCTCCGAAATTATTAGCTTGTTAAAGTTGAAAAACATATCGATGGATTCTTATGATGAAACTGCATCTAAAAAAAATTGAGTTTGAAATTTGTAATGTAAAAAAATTTTTTTTTTCGTTACTCCGAAACCATTCAGCTGATTTTGCCCAATAACGAACATATCCGAGATATTTATCTCCCAAACCTACTCTGAAAATTTCAACTGTCAAGCTCATTCCGTTCGAGAGTTATCGTGTTAACGGACGAACGGACGGACAGAATCGATTTCGACCACGGATTCTTGATCAGTGAATCGAACCAAATCGTTTGAGACCATTTTCAGCCAAAAATTCGAAAATTACAGACATTTTGGAAAATTGATAAGCACTCTGTTACCAGTAATGAGCCAAAAATGAAAAAAAAAAAAAAAAGCCAAAAATGACGTTTGAATTTCTTGTTCATGGTAACCAATTCATCTTTTGCATAGTAACACTTTTCCAGCCGCCAACCGGAAAAGTGTTGCATAGCAGCACTTCTCCTCCTTGGAGGAGAAATAGAACTATTCGACGATCCTCTCAATCGAAAAATGAAGTTATTATTCTAAGTTTGAAAATAAAATTATATACCACTATCCCTTTCCGTTCGAGAAAAAGGACGGACGGCCGGCCAAAATTAATTTTGGCTAATTCTTCATCAGTGAATCGAACCTAATAGTTTGAGAACATTTTCGGCAAAATATTCGAAAATTAGGTACATTCGGACAAACACGCTGTTCCCTAGAACATTTGCGCAATAATCATAGAAATAAATTCACAAATGTTCGAGAGTGTAACATGCCTATATGTGAAGTTTTGCCGGAGTTGATATGATTTTGAGGATCTCAATCGGCGGTTGCGTTAACAGAAGGGTCCATTTTATCATCCGATTCAGCATCGTTTCAACGGATAGCGATAAATTTCGGATTGCGGGCAGAATTAGTTTTACACTCTCTACTCAATTTTAAATTGAAAGGAATAATTTATAGATTAACACCGAAAGGGCTTTGTAGGGAACAAAGGGTCTTCCGAAATTACAGATTGTGTTTTATGTATTATACAAAGCCCTGCAAGCCAATTAGTCATCTGGAAATGGTCAGAAACAAATAAATGATCCTATTATTTCCCTTTTTCGCAAATTGTGCCGAAGTAGGTATCGGCGGATGAATATAACTGCTGGCATAATAATAAATTTGCCGATGGCGCTCATATTTTCCATGTGGAAATTCTTTCGATGTGCAACTCGTTCACACAATGACTTTCCAGTGGAACGGTACATGGATGCGGTTAATATGAAGAAGAATAGTTTTTGTTTTATTATTCCCGAATTGGAATCGTTTGAAATCAGACACCGTAAAAATATTCCCAACACCCATGAAAATTTCACACTTCTCCTTTCGCAGTGAGTAAATTTCAGAAATGCTACAATTAATTTTTGGCACTCTTGTTCCTCGGAACAGAGTGCTTATCAATTTGCCCAAAAACTTCGTGAATTTGATGCTAAAATTAATCTTTGCAGGGGTTTGCTTTTATTTAGTGTGGATTCATACAGCATCATTTAACAATTATCAAGTAACAACCAAAATAACAATTATGAATTAACGAATACAAAAATATAGCATGCATGCACTCAAATTAACAATTAAGAAGTAAAAAGTAGGGATGCACACAAGTCGGAGATTCAAGGCGATAATTTTCCAGAAAAACTTCTGATCCCTTGATAATCGAAAAGAAGTGTTTGAAATTCCATTTTCAAATGCGATATTGAGGAACCCAAAGAAACAACACAATAAACAACGAAATATTTCAAGAATTGAGGTCATATTTATGTCATCGGACCGACTAATCCACGTTCATCTGCGCACTAGTTGCGTAGTACTAAATCTCGTTCAATTAAAGCAGAGAGTTGAAAGTTGGCCAACTTCTACTTGTTATTTGTTAATTGATTATTATTTCTTCTCATTAAAAATAACAAGTTCAACTTTTACTTGCCATTTGTAATTGTTAATTGTTACTCGATACTCGTTAATTTGGGCTGAATGAATCCACACTTACTCTTTGTAACTTACGTAAAGGGTTTTCCAATAAGAGATGTTATTTTGAATAGCCCGCTATTTAGGTAGATGTCACTTTTGAAGCTGTCATTTTTTGACATTTGACAAGTAGAAACTACGCCATTAATAAAAATGGAACGATACACGCTTCAAGAACGCATTGAAATTATTTAAATTCACTATAAAAATGGTGAAAATTTGGCAGAGACGGTTCGTAAAACTCGAACCTTTTTGGGTCGTCGTGAAGCACCTTGTCGGACCGCAATAAACAAATGGTGGAAAAATTCGAGCTGTTGGGACAAGTTAGTTATGTGAAGAATAAAACCCGTGCACGTCGCTCAAGAACAGCCGAAAATATTGCTGCTGTAGCCGAAAGTGTTGAAGAAAACCCAGGTTTGTCCATTCCTCGTCGTTCTTTGGAATAAGGCATTCCACAAACTTCATTACACCGTATTTTGCATAAAGATTTGGGTCTTAAGGCTTATAAAGTTCTTTTAACACAAGAACTCAAGCCGGCCGATCATCAACAACGTCGTGTCTTTGCTGATTGGGTCGTTGAAATGCATGAAAATGATCCGGAATTCCATCGAAAAATGATCTTGAGTGATGAGGCCCATTTCCAACTCAGTGGCTTCGTCAACAAGCAAAATTGTCGCATCTGGGGCTCGGAAAACCCAAGAGTTATTGTTGAAAAGCCTCTCTATCCTCAACGTGTGACTGTTTGGTGCATTTTATGGTCCGGCGGACCTTACTTTTTCGGAAATGAGGCTGGAGCAACAGTTAAGGTGAATGGATTGCGCTATCGAGAGATGATTAATGATTTTTTATGGCCGGAATTGGATGTTATTGATCTGGACAACGTTTACTTTCAACAAGACGGCGCTACGTGCCACACAAGCAACAAAACCATTGATCTTTTGCTGGAAAAGTTTCCGGTTATCTCTCGAAGAGGTGATCACAATTGGCCACCGAGATCATGTGATTTAACACCTTGCGACTTCTTCCTTTGGGGCCACGTGAAAGAGAAGGTCTACGCCAATAGCGCAGCGTCGATTCAAGACCTCAAAGATGGAATTCGTGAGGCTATCGAGGACATAGGGCAGCCACTTTCCGATTTGGTTATGGAAAATTTCATTGAAAGGATATGGTTCTGTCGTCCTGTAAGCGTGGTCGTGGTGGTCATTTGCCTGATGTTATTTTCCACTATTAACGGCATAGCTTCTTCTTTATAATGAAATAAACATCCGATCATTTATATTGAAAAATGGCATTTTTCTTTGAATATCAAAATAACACCTCTTATTGGAAAACCCTTTACTTGAAACTTAAATTCTATAATTTTCAGAGAACTTACATAAACGAGTCCGCTGAACGATTTCAAAGCTCTATTATGCGGGTGTGATAAATAAAACGAGGGTAATGAAAAACATGAACACGTAAAAGTAAAATTAAAACATATTCTCTATTAATGCAATTTGTTGATTAAACCAGAAATGAAAAATTTATATATCTGCCCACACGAAACAGGTTGTTATGTACCGATTCTAGCAGACCGTGGAAAAAAATTCCGCTTCCGAGTCAAATTGTTTGAATGCCAATTTGATAGGTTCACAATTTGGGAGCATGCCAATATAATTGAAATTTCCGAGCATGCTTTCGCTGTTGGAAATATAATGGAAATATCGTTTGAACGACCGCTGATCCTAGTTTTATACGTTGTTCGCGAATATTTGAAACGTTGCCCGTGTCAGCACCGTATAAACCGACACCTTGGTTCTCGTTGTTCTACAAGGCGCTTGGGGTATTTTAGTAATTTCAAGATGTTCTATAATAAGCTCTGTTCTAGTTCAGTCGTCAGGTACATACGGTAATTAAAATCCCCCTTGCTCTATTCATAGCGGGATAATTATAAGTAGGGCCATTATTATTGACGAGGTTCTAAAATGTTCGAAGCTTGAGTTATATGCGATCAGCAGATGCGGATTTCTATTTCTTCCATTGCCATGGAAGAAATAGAAATCCATCCGGCAGGACGGATTACTTCCAGATTGACAGATCACGTTTTTCGTGGATTTTCCGTGAAAAATATTCTATTCATCTGAAATATTGTTTTATCTCCTGAGTAAATCAAAAAATTCGTTCAAGCACTGACGTGAAGTCAGGAGCTTTTGCGCGTATGTTCTATGGTATATTCTCCTGTATTCTTATATTTTCGAATTTACCATTGTAAATTCGAATTAAGTGTCCAAAACAGGAGAATAGATTATATAATTAACCATGGTAAATTCGATTGAGATTGTCCAATACAGGAGAATATACCATAGAAGAAACGCGCGAAAGCTGTTGACTTCAAGTCACTGCTTGAAATAAAAATTTTTTTTTTCGTAATTTTTTAAAAATTTTCTAGGGGTACGGTTCTCACAAAATTTTACACACTCCCTTATGTTGATATTCTTCAACTAGTTACCAAGCTTCAATTCGATCGAGTATATATTTTTTGAGTTATCGAGGATCTGATATTCCAGGTGGGCATAATAACTCCGAAACCGAAGGACCGATTATGCCCAAAAACGAACTTGACTCTTCCATTGGGATGTGCAACATACCCTGAAAATTGCAAGTCCTTATCTCCTTTCATTCAAAAGTTATTGAGGCAACGGTCACCCATCCAGCTACTAAACTCACACAAGGCTGCTCGGATCTCCAAAAACATAGATCCGATCGTGTTCAAACTTGGAACATCGTAGAAGAGTTAGGTTCTGAAGGTTCTCGCAAAATTTTAGCGATGTCGCACGAACAGTTTCAGATATATAGAATTTCTTCAATGATTTTCAATGCTTTTTTTTTATTTTGATTTATACGATCCTCACAAAATTTTGGAAGAACTTTCGCGTTGGTATTCTACAACTAATAACCATGTTTGAATGAGATCGGTTTTGTATTTTTTGAGTTACTTAGGAAATAAGAACCAAAATTCAGATGGGTATAACTCCAAAACCGTTTGGCGCATTATGTCTATAAACAAACTCGAATGTTCCATTCAGATGCACAACCTCACCCGAAAATTTCAAATCGCTATCTATTTCCGTTCTCAGGTTATCGTGACACAAATAATATTTTTTGATCATTTTTATTAAATTTTCTATTGATGTGATTCTCACAAATTTCCACAAACGTCCTTAGTTTAGCATTCTACAACTACACACCCAGTTTCAATTCGATTGGACTTGTATTGGTTGAAAACAAAATTATTACTCGCAAACCATTGCGCCTATTATACCCATTAATGAACTTGTCCGTCGTATTGGGATGCGTCATCTACTCTGAAAATTTCAAGTCGCTAGCTCTTTCCGTTCTCAAGTTATCGTGGCAAATTTGACCTTAAATTCTTGATCAGGGAGTCGAACCCAATCGTTTAAGACCATTTTCGGCACAAAATTCCAAAATTACAGACATTTGGGCAAAATGATAAAGCGTTGTTTCCCAGAACATAAGCGCAAAAAAATACGGATCGGATCCAATTCAAGCAAGGATCACATGAAAATTTTAAAAAAATCTTTGAGTTGTAGAATACTGACGTTTGTAAAATTATGTGAGAATCGATACTTCTTTTAATAAGACTTTTTAGTGTTTTCTTCCTGTTTTTGCGTGCATGTTCTGGGGAACATCAGAGATTTTCAGGGTAGGTGGAGCGCTCCAATACGACGGACAAGTTCGTTAATGGGAGTAATCGGCCCAATCGTTTCCGAGTGATAATTTTGTTTTCAACCATTACAAATCCATTCGAATTGAAACTTGGTGAGAAGTTGTAGAATTCAAACCTCAAGACGTTTGTGCAATATTGTGAGAATCGTATCACTAGAAAATTTTAAAAAGATTATTAAAAATTATTACTTATGTCATGATAACCTTAGAACGGAAAGAGATATCGACTTGCAATTTTCAGGGTATTTTGTGCATCTGAATGCGACTTTTGAGTTTGTCAAATGGCATAATCGGCCAGAGGGTTTTGGAGTTAAACCCATCTGAATGGTTGATATTTCCTAAATAACTCGAAAAATACGAAACCGATCCAATCCAAACATGGTTATTAGTTATAGAACGCTCACGGGAAAATTCTTGCAAAATTTCGTGAGGATCGTATCACTAGAAAATTGTGTGTAGGTCTCAGGTCTATAATATATCCCGGTAGGTGAAGCTGCAATCGGTCAACAGGAACTAAAAAATGGCTGGACCGATTTTGATCAAACATTTTGTGCGGATTTGAGAGGATCTCAGGGTCACAATAGGAACCCAGTAGGTGGCGCTGTATCCGGTTAATATCAATTCAAATACGGCTCGACATATTTCGATGGGACTTTTGTGAATAGGTCTCAGAATCACAACAGAACCCGCTAGGTGGCGTTGAACTACCAGTTCAATTGATCTACCGATTAAATTGATCTACTAAAAAAATGTAGATATATATCTACTGGAAAAATGTAGATTTACTGGAAAAATGTAAGTCTACTGGGAAAATGTAGATCTACCGGAAAAATGTAGATCTACGGAAAAAATTTAGATCCACTGTAAAAATGTAGATCTACTGGAAAAATGTTGATCTGCTGGAAAAATATAGATCTACTGAAAACATGTATATAACGGTTCATCTCAACTACCGATTCCATTGATCTACCGGTTTTATTAATCTACCGATTCAAATATCTACCGTTTCAATGTATCTACCCAATTAATTAATCTACTGGCTCATCGAATCCCAAATTATGGACTGCTGGCCACTAGTTCAATACTAAGAACATTGTCAATAGTGTTAAAATAACTGATGACGTCGTTAGGAAACTTTGCTATCACGTAGTGAGGTTTTTGAACTGGCTCAACAATATGTAATATTCAGAGGATATCCAGCTCTGGGCAAACTATTTGTTCGGCAGATTCCTTTTCCGATCCACAGAGCCTGCATGTGTTGTCTGCTGTCCTGCTCATGCGCTACAATTGGTATTTGCACCGACAGTGCTCTGTCGGCCGTCCCACCATCACCCGAAGCTCAGCTTGTGACAGCTGAAAGAGCTTCCTCCTGTAGGATGGTGAGAAATCTATGAATTTTTTGCCAATGCATGTCCTAGAGTATTTCTCCAAAGAGCTATTATGTTATTTAGCTCCCATTGTAGGGCGGTTGTCCTGTAGGGGCACAAAAGGGTTCTGGTCCAGCAGATGTTATCCTGGAGGTCTTTTTCGCAAGTTCATCGGTTTTCTCATTTCCTTCACTATCACAGTGTCCAGGCACCCAAAGCAGAGTCACCTTATTGCCTCTAACCAGTGGCTTTATGGTATTCCAACATTCCCAAGAAAGTTTGGAACACTGAATGGATGATTCCAGGTATCTCAGTGTAGCCTGACTATCCGTTGTAATGTAGATCTGCACCCCCTTGAGGTTCCATTTCAGACACTCAGAAAAATTTAGAGCTAGTGTATCTATCTGGAAGGTACAGGGCTCGTGTTCTCAGGACTGCAGGTAACCTTGGATGGGTGGTCCCAGGTCTCCCAATGTGGCCTGGCCATCCATTATAATATAGATATGTGCCCCATATTGCCCATATAGATGAAGTACCAGCTAAGTTTCATCTATCCTGCTATGATCTATGTAGAGTTCATCAGGCTCAGACTCTGTATTAAGTCAAATGATATATTTAGTTCACATGAAACAAAAATCTGGTACGTCTTCGAAATACTGATTTAGTTATATATTGTATATTATTTTAGGGTGTTACGTTGCACTGCGACCTTAAGGTCTATCCAATCAGAGCTGTCAATGTCATCACCATCTACAGTTCGCCTTCCAGTTGCAGAGTTCTGATGAGCTCCAGTATCTGAAATGGCTTCAAGGAGGCTACGTCTTTACTCCTGCAGATTTCTTTTCCAAAGGATTCCTTGCATTGGTTTGAGATGGCTGGGCATTCCGTATTCAGGTGTTCAGGAGTTTCATCCTCCTCCACACAGAATCTGCACTCGTCAGTTTCTGCTAGCCCTAATCTCATCATATGCCTCCATATATTTCTTGGATCTGATAGAGTCAAAGTTCCGGAAGAACTTTTTGGAATGATACATTCCTGGGAGAGATCCCCGTAGTATATCTTTTTCAGTTCCTTCTTTCATCCGAAATTCACTTTTGTAGGTGTATCTACCTACCCTACAGTAGGGTTCCGGCCAATAAAAGGGGTTCGTACTCCTTTCTTGGCATGTGTGTTGGCATCCTCGTTTACTTTATTTCCCGAGTGACCAGAAACCCAGACCAAGGAGGCCCTGTTGCCTACTTTTTATTTATTTATTTATTTATTTAAAGAAATAAACGGGATACACCCTTTAATACAATATGTAACAAATAACACGAATAATTGTGTGCAACACAATGAAGTGGACAAGATTTACAAATTTCAGTACAAGCATATTGACAACGAAAAGCATTTCATAATAGTAGACAGTATCAAATTTTAATTTAAATTTAATTTGAATTTAAACTGAGGCGAAGCTCGAAATGCAGAAAAAAGAAAGAAAAGTCTCAAAAATTCAAGTACAAAGTTCACTCCACAATCGCCCGATATATCTCCTCCCTTAACCCCGATAAAGACCGATTAAAAAAGTCAATTCCCGAGACAGATGCAACGTTGACGTGACTGCTAATCCTTGGAACAGGAGAGTTTTTGGAATAATTAAATTTATAACTGTGGATATGAAGAAGAGTTCTACCTCTGGTCCGCCTGGGAGGAACCAGAAAGCTGAAAAGCTCAAGCAGATCAGGGCAGTTTAGTACCCAACAAATCAACTTAGAGAAAAATATTACATCTCCACGCTTGCGTCTAAGGAACAATGAGGGCAGATCGATTCTCGATCTCATGAGTGAAGCTGAAAAATTTATCCTCTCAATGCCAAGGCGAAAGGAAATATGCATAAGAAACCTATTTTGCACCTTCTCAATCCTCTCAGAGTCTGTGTACGTATAAGGAGACCACACAACTGAAGCAAACTCCAGCGTCGGCCTAACAAGCGTCACAAAAAGATACCTAAGTGTCTCCTCCGACTGGAAATCTTGCGAGTGTCTGATAATGAATCCAAGCAACTTTACACCCCTATTTATAATATAATAAACATGAGGCTTGAAACTCATGTTACAGTCATATAGTACACCCAAATCTCTGATTTGGTCCACTCTTTCAAGGAAATTGTTAGACAATGAGAAAGTGCAGTCAACTCGGGGACTACCGCGACATATGGTTAGGTGCTTGCACTTATCGAAATTAAGATGCAGTCTATTATATTCACACCATTTCACCAATCTGTCAAGATCAGCTTGGATATTATGAGCATCCTCTATATTGTTAACTGCAAGAAAAATTTTGAGATCATCCGCAAACATCAGGAACAGAGAATGCCAAAAACAACTGGATACATCATTTAGAAAAATTAGGAATAGTAGAGGACCCAAGTGGCTGCCCTGAGGAACACCAGAAGTTACCAGAATTGCGTCAGATAACGCATCCCTAATCTTAACAAATTGAATCCTAAACTTGAAGTAGGACAGCAGCCATCTGAGAAGAGCACCCCATATTCCAAATTGGATAAGTTTAGATTCGAGAATTGAGTGGTCGACAGAGTCAAACGCCTTCGAAAAATCGGTATATATGACCTCAACTTGACTCCCACGCTCCAACGCATCAATGGAGTACTGCGTGAAAAGTATCAAATTTGTTTCGATACTTCTGCCTCTCAAGAAACCATGTTGCCGAGGAGACATACCAGGCAAAATCTTCTCATAGACTCTATCATACACCAGGAGTTCAAACAACTTAGGAATAGCACCTATGATGGAAATAGGGCGATAGTTACTTACATTGAGTTTAGTTCCTGACTTATAAATAGGCCTGACAAAGCTTTCCTTCCACTTGGATGGAAAAGTACCGGATTCAAGAGATCTGTTGAAGACAATTTGAAGAGGTAAAGCCAGGGAGGAAGAACATCTGCGTAGAAAAATAGTGGGAATCTGATCCGGACCAGGGCCCTTATTGACATCCAAGCTATTTAGTTTTTGCAGAACCTCGGTCAATTCAAGTTTCAAGATACCACCCACATCACAACAAGAAGTGGAGTCGCCCTCCATCATCCCAGAAGGTGAATAAGAGGCTGCAGCAAAAACTGACTGGAAATGACCTGCAAACCCATTAGCAATGTCCCGATCATTGTTGAGCCATTTCTCACCATACATGACCTCAGAAGGAATATCGTTATCATGACGTTTTCCATTAACAAAATTCCAAAAGGCTTTGACATTATTCTTTATATGGCCCTCTACCCGATCAACATAGGAGGCGTAACAAGAATTTGCAAGCGACTTACATTGGGCTCTCAGATTGCAGAACACAAGATAATCATCCCAAGACTTAGATATTTTGTATTTTTTATGAAATTTTTTCTTCTCTAATACAAGCTGCTTTAAGTCGTGCGAATACCATACAGGAAATTTAGTTCTATTTAAACGCGTTTTAGGAACAAATACATTAATAGCCTCGTAAATATAATTGTAAAGAGTATCAACCAGGACATCAACAGAAGCATCAACCGGCAACGAATTAACCCAATCAATTGAACTGAAATAGACATTTAAACTATCAAAATCGCTATTCCTGAAATCATATGCAGTGATCTCATACTCATTGTATGCATTACTAAAGAACTTGAAAGTAAACGAAATTGCAGGATGATGCGCATCTAATTTAGAAAGAACATCAACCGCACAATCAACTACGGTATCGTGTTGTTGCGTGAAAACCAAGTCCAATACTTTGCCATGAACATTCTCTACTGCATTTGCCTGGTGAAGACCATAGAACCCGAAGGCCTCAACCAGAGCTTGAGCACGCAAATCGTTCACACCACCAAGACCAACACCCAAATCGTCATTCACCCACACACAATTACCCAAATTATAATCACCAGCTATAACCACATAGTCCGGCCTGACAGATTCCATGACATGTTCAAAGTTGGAACAATGACTCTCAAAATACTCAATACCAAGCAAAGGAGGCATGTATGCTGCACCGAACAAAACACTCTTAGTACCACGGACTAAGACAAATAAATCCTCCACGTTCTCATTAGGAGTAAGAATAATTTCAGATCTGAGACACTTTTTAACAGCAAGCAGGACACCACCCCCCATCTTTTTAGAACTTGATTTATGCGAACGATCACAACGATAAATATTATAATTATTATGAATTTGAAGTTCGGAATTCTTAATAGATTGATCAAGCCACGTCTCAGTTAGAATAATAACATCATATGAAGAAATACTAACATTTTTATAGAACTCGTACAACTTAGATTTACCCCTTATACTACGCACATTCTGATAATATACCATTACTTCACTCAGCTCCTCCCCTGCATTACCACGGGATCCTGTATAATGTTTTTTGATGATTTTACAAGTTTAGGAACTCCGTTAAAATATTTTATAGTGAGATGTTCTCCATTAGAACTACGACAATCTAATTCCTTGCGTAAATCTTTCAAGTGTTGGATCTGCATGGGAGTAAGGTCCGAGTGAAGTTTCACACTTTTATTTGAAATTTTGTTTCTACCCTTCAAGACTTTAATTGCTGACTCAGAACTTTCCATCGTGATATTCAGGGAGGTATCAGAAGGATTTCTCTTGCCAACTCTAACGGCCTTGATGGCTTTGAGGTTTGGATCAATTTCATCCAGCATATGATTAACAGGTACCAAAAGGTTTGTGACGTTGTTTTCTATAGGCAAGTTATGGACCATAATGTTCCTTGACCTCTTTCTACGCTCCTCGATTTCAACATAAAGTTCATTGGCCGAAGTTGGGCTATTTTGGCTTTCGTGAGGGGTCAAGTTACTCATTTGCTCAATCTGTGTCTTGATCAAGGATACACCATTATCGAGGGAGGAAAGCTGAGCAGTGTGAGCTTCCACTTGACGAGCGTGCTCTGCGAGAATCCGATCATGATCAACTATGTTAGCGCTGCAAGCCGCCACCTCAATCGAGAGCTGAAGCTGACTAGATTTAATGGACTCAATATCGTCCCTCATGCAAGAGATATTTGAAGAGAGATTGTCAAGCTTTGCCATAAGAAGGTGAAACTCTCTCATAGTTACCGGAGCCGCATCATCCTGAGCCTGCTGAGACGGAACTGGCTGGGAGGTTGAATTTGATTTTTTATTTCTTCTGGTTGAAGTGCAATATTGGCAAGACCATTTTTTATTAAGTTCAAGCAGCGTCTTGAAATCAGTACTTGTTATATTTGCACATACAATGTGAAAATTATGCCCACAATTATGGCACAGAATACTTTCGTCACTCTGTGAGATGGTTTTGCAGCAACTGTGACAAGGCATTCTTCAGATCGGACGAACAGGAAAAACGAGTAAAAAGAGAAGTCCGTAGGTGTATGGCCCGCCTAAGCAATCAGATCCAGAGACAAGAGCATGTGTAGTCGAATTGTTATTGTCGAAATGCAGGTCATTTAACAACGGGGAAAATGAACGAATGCAGAAAAACAGAAATACCTCATTGAAGGAGAGTTTAAATCAACTGTAACGCAGGTTGCGCCTTCATTAAGTTTTCTTCTTAGACTCTAGTAGCTTAGACTCGATAACATGGGAGCTCAGTGCTTTAATAGCAGCTTGACTGCGCAGAATGGATTGCTATATCACAACTCTGATAAATTCTTTTTAAGTTCATTTCCATACATCTTTCGATTACAAGTATTTCTGCCTGAAAGACGCTCGGATAGGAGTCTAGCAATAGTGAGCATTTGGTGTCTTCCCCATGTACACCAACACCAGCTCCCATATTGGTTTTTTAACCCTCTGTGTACCATTCAATGTAATTTTCATTGAGAACTTGGGTGTTGGATTCCCTGTCCAAGTCTTTCTTCCCACCTAGCATC
The DNA here is from genome assembly GCA_937662695.2 of Halyzia sedecimguttata. Taxonomy (NCBI): domain Eukaryota; kingdom Metazoa; phylum Arthropoda; class Insecta; order Coleoptera; family Coccinellidae; genus Halyzia; species Halyzia sedecimguttata. Next base: position 91,283,370 of record OW569412.2, read on the forward strand.
GTAGTGAAGTTCTTTTCGTTGTTTACTTTCTTAATAATTTCGTCGCTAGTAAGAATGGCTGATGAAATGTACCTGGTAAAAGAGGACCAGGTTTTCTGGTTTTTAATACTCTCATTACTTGTTTCTTCCCTAGATGTTCCTAGATAGCGATTTAGTTAGTTGAATTGCCGCAGCCTACAAAACGCAATCTATAAAGCGAGCCTTAGCTCAATCGGTGCACAGAAAATAACTGTAATAATTTCCGTTTCACGACAATTCAATTGGCTCAATTTTCAAACCAACTATGCCACAACTTCATGGAAACAAAATCATGACTGTATTTCTCCGAAAGTCTTCAGTGAAATTCAACCCGACATGTGGGTCGAAAATATTCCCCAGCCCATTTACGACTTCCTGTGATCTTCTATCGGAGAAGTTATTCGTGGAGTTTCCTGCGAAAGTTGAAAAATAGTTTCTCCGCAATCGGAAGTTCATTGTTTCGATCTTTGTCATCGATGAAAGCGCGGAAAGCTATTCATGGTTATACATGTAAATTGCTTTCCGCGTTCTGAAACTTCTATACCGTGAGAAGTAAATACATTATTTATGGAGAGGAAGTTACGGTTTGTAATCAAAAAGTCCTTATTCGACAGAAGGAAACTATTTTGGAATCACTTTTCCCTAAGTACCTCCGTTATATCTGTTTTCTCAGGAATACCATGATGAAGCAGTTTTGGTCAACAGAAGGTTTATTGATACGCGCGTAATTGGGTTTACTATTGAACTTCGAGTATTCCAAAGTCAAACCAGGTAAAATCACCGATTATCCAGATATTTAACTTCGTTCATTCAGAATAAAATCGGTATTTTGTCTTCTTCTGACCCGCTAAGTACCATTGCAGGGCTGGTGTGTTCAGAAAGCAGACATATACCTCAATGGAAAATGATTCTGATGATGAATAACTGTCAAAAAAAATTAATTCTGAAGATTTTCGATTATTGTGTGAAGGAGACTGATTTAGTCTCGAAACGTTACATGAATAGTTGTTTTATCGTTACCGTTGTTTCGTTACTGTTCGTTAGGCAACGTTGTTCTATATATTGCAGGAGTAATTCCAAAATCATAATTTTTTTATTTGGAATGGTATAAAACCCCGTTACGTTGTTTTCGTAGTTATACAACCCGAGATGCGTTGAACGTGAATGGATGGTCGCGTTATGGTTTAAAATCGTTGTTTATGTTGGGTCTAAATTAGAAATGTTTTGTATTATGAATCTGTAATGATTTTCCACATTTAATATTTCAATAATTATAGAAATTATTTCCCTATAATATTGTCCAATACTAGGGGCTCTCGGGGATTTCTCATTCTTTTACGTTCGAAGCTCTCTAGCGATTCACTTCTTCTCGTAAGAGCCCTTTGTTCTCAAAAGTTGAGATGAAAGAAATGGTGGTCTGAATATCTCTTAACAGTTTGTGTGATTATTTGTAAAGATATACGTCAAGTTGACGTAGAATATTATTTATATATGTTTTTGTGAGTTTAAGATTGGTTTTGGTGAATTAATTTCTCTATTTCAGTATCGTAATGAGTCCATTCCAGCACTGAAAACAGTGCTGGAATGAACTCATTCCCGCATTGTTTCTAGTTATATTTTTCGTCAGCACTGACATTCGATTCTATCAAATTTCAACATACGTCAATTGACAATACAATATAATCTGTATATAGTGAAATAATTCTTGAGGAAAGCTTTATTTTCATTAAAAAATATGGTGCTAGAGAATTCCTTCTCGCTAATTTTGAATCATTCATGCTATTAGGAAACTGTTTTAAATCTGATCTCCATGCCGTACGTACGTTTCAAATGTAAATTCCGTAATCTGTCAACTTTCGTAACAGTCACACCAACTACCAAGATACAATACAAAAGTCACTAGGATGTATGAGAATTGAGCCTGGTGACTGGATTACTAACTGGTCACCAGTTCAACAAACATCTGAATAGGATGGGATTGGCCGATAGCGCTCTGTGTCGATGGTGCAAGAGCATGGAAGAAACAGCTGAACATATTCTGTTCGACTGTAACAACCTTAAAGAATTGAGGGTCATACACCTAGGCAACCCAACACCTACGATTCCTACGGTGAGAGGGACTTCTCCTTTTAAGCTCGCGGCATTCCTGTCAGCGTTTTTCTTGGACTGAGTCTCACGAGTTTGGCAAGCGACAGAACAATGGGCCTGAAGGCCTCAGTTCAGCCTGAGACGGCACCGCGGTAGAAGAAGAAGAAGACTAGGATGTATAATCCGAATTTTTCAATAAATTTCAACAGTATTTTACAAAACTTGCCTGAAATAGAGAAAATATCGTCTAATACTCGTTGCAGAAGGCAATTCCAACACTCATGCGTTCGAAAACTCGCTCCTTCGTCGCTCGTTTTCGAATTTCGCATTCACGCGTGTTTTAATAGGATCCCATTCTGCAACTTGTTTTAGAATATACTATTACGTGATGATTTCAGATTGTAATTAGTTAATATAGTTTTGCAAGCCATTTTTGTCAGAAAATAGTGTAGAGTACTTTGTCTATGATTATTTCGATTACTGATAATTTTATTTTTCTGGTATATGTGAATTAAATATTGGTGTTGTTCTGAACGAATCAGGGGAGAATTTTCGAGGGATTATGTGCCTCGTTTTCTCTAGGCTTCAATGAATATTAATAGAGTTTGTGTACGTACTGTTAATTTATATCCCCAGATTCGTACAAAGAAATATTGTATTTAGCAAAGTAGTATGTGTAATACTGGTTTCAATGTATGTAGTTTTTGGCTGGGAGCAAAGCTGTAGTTTATAAATTTTTGGCTGGGGCGAGAAACTTGCTGTAACGTTTTTTTGTGAGGCTGCATGCATAACACATATTAATTTGAAGCTATTGTTGGATTGAGTTGAAAATCAACCATACGGAACCCTTGGAATATTTGATGTTAGATGTTGTACTGGGACTGATCCCTACATTAGCTACAACGTGTCTGGAGAGATCGTGAGTTCCAGTTGGAAGTCCCTGGAAAATCTTAGATAGTGTTTTCTTTCTGATGAAAGATCAAATTTTTCTATTATCAAACCTTTAAAAACCACTTGTGTCAATTATTACCCTATATCCCGGGTAGCATATGTGTATCGTTGACCTCCCAGCTAGTCGGGCAGACATCTAAAGGGGGTCAGTGTAACAAATTTTATAAATATTTTCCAGAGTTTGGGAGAGAAAACCAGAAAGAAACCATTTACTTATACCAGATATAGACTGACAATCTGTAGTTCTTTGTTTCTTTATTTATTTATTTATTTATTCAATCAAGTACTCTACAGAATTCGATACAAATTCCAAATGGTAAAACTAATCTAAACGGTACAACTAAACCAATACATTTAACGACAACGAGACAATGCCGAGAAATCTAACAATGGAGATAAACAAATCCATCTAAATTCGATACAGAATACCTTATAATCATATCCAACAGGAACAAGTTCTAGAAATAAATTGTAAACAACAAATTAGGATACTCCCGTGACCTGCCAAACGGATTAAAAAAATGAGTGCATTAGAATTCCGCATCGCATCCAAGTGTTCCTCTTATGTCACACCCGATATAAATACGTTTCAACGGCTATTTTCAATCGAATCAGCTGTATGACACGTAAGTTATATTCGATAGATTTTCTGTGACGACGGAGAGGTTACTCTATCCAAGTTTCGAAATGCAATTTGTTTGATGTCAAATGCGTATTTGGCAGGTCCTTTGATGAATACGTGAAAACACATTCTCAAACAATTACTTTCGGTTTGGGTTTCTTTGGGTATTTATGATGTGTGAAATTCTATATTAAAAGAATTTTAATTTTTTTTGTTATTTATTATATTTATTAGAGTACAAAAGGGGAAAAGCCCTGTGGTAGGAGGTTTAAGCTCTTGTCATATCAATGGATTATTATGATAGAAAAAATTAAAATCCCTTTGCATCTTATCTTAATATGACGGTTCAATTTTGGCTACAAGTGTTTCAAAACTATCAGGAGTCATTCTGAAAAATTGAGTAAATGATATATCCAGTTTTATTCATGAAACAAATCTAATGTAATCAGTCTAGAGAGAACTCAAACCAGAATTCTTATGTAGCTACTTAGCGAATCCAAATTTCAAATTGTCTACATGCTTACATGAACCAAAATATCCAGAGATACACTTTCAGTTTCGTTTGACATTAATGACGTTTATCTTTCCAACTGGACCAAACGACAGCTACTGCAAACAGATAGAACATAGATAGATAGAATTCGTATTCTGTGAAAACATAGAAGTACGATGTATCATTGAAATTTTGAAAAATCATATCTCCGAAAGTATTAGCTTGTTAGAGTTGAGAATAATATCAATAGATTCTTATGATGGTACTGCATCTCAAAAAAAAATTGAATTCGAAATTTGTAATGCAAAAAAAGAAATTTTTCCTTACTCCGAAACCATCTGGCCGATTTTGCGCAATAACGAACTTAACCGAGATATTTGTGTCTTAAACCTACTTTGAAAATTTCATTTGTCTTGCTCATTCCGTTTGATAGTTATCGTGTTAACGGCTGACCGGACAAGATCGATTTCGACGACGGATTCTTGATCAGTGAGTCAAGCCAAATCGTTTAAGACCATTTTCATCGAAAAATTCTAAAATTACAGACATTCGCGCAAATTGATAAGCACTCTGTTGCGAGGAACAAGAGCGCCAAAAAAGGATTCAAACAGGCTATATCCAAACATAGCATCCGCTTAAGTGAACATTACAATATATCATGCATTCCATACCTTACATCACGACAAAAGGTAATATAAACAAGTAGAAAAAGCACTGTGGCTTTGACGCGCTGTTCAAATTCGTAGCCAGAGCGATCACCAATGCAGGTACTGAACTCGCCCAAAGCCACTTAGCTCCAGGAAAAAAATAATATTCCCAGTAATATAAATCGGACTCTAAACACAAATGTCAAAAAAAAAACTGGTCCACTGTTTGACCAAAAATGGTATCAAGCGATTAGATTCGACTCAAATACATTACATTCACTGTTGTGTCAAAAATAAAAAGTGCTGTGTTTATGGTGGCGTAAGGACCCATTCGAATTCATACATTTCCATCCATTTTCAAATTGACTTTTTTGCCATTTTTGGCGCTCTAGTTCCTCGGAACTGAGTGCTTATCAATTTGCCCAAATGTCTGCAATTTTCAAATTTTTCGATGAAAATGGTCATAAACGATTTGGTTCGACTCACTGATCAAGAATCCGTGGTCGTAGGCACGATTACTCTCGAACGGAATGAGCTAGACAGTTGAAATTTTCAGAGTAGGTTTGGGAGATAGATATCTCGGTTAAGTTCGTTAGTGGGCGAAATCGGACAAATGGTTTCGGAGTAACAAAAAAATTTTTTTTTACATAACGAATGCCAAATTAAATTTTTTTCAATAAGCAGTTTCACCATAAGAATCCATTCATATCATTTTTAACTCTAACAAGCTAATACTTTCGGAGATATGATTTTTCACAATTTCAATATAAATCGTATTTCTATGTTTTCACAGACGGATATAATTATTCTGTGGGTATTCTATGAATTGTTATAATGTCAACTTATTTTCCTGAGACATGACGTTGTCTCATTGTCATTCATTCCAGCAATCGTATAAATATGAGAATTATAATATAATATCATACTTTTTGTTGGTTGAAATTTTCATACCGATGGTAAATCCATATGATGATGGGAATGGTAATGGTAAGTTAATAACATTGTCATTCATTCCAGCAATCGTATAAATATGAGAATTAAAATATAATATCATACTTTTTGTTGGTTGATATTTTCATGCCGATGGTCAATCCATATGATGATGGGAATGGTAATGGTAAGTTAATAATATTGAGTTCAGAATATCTCTACTAATAACAAAACTGGAATATTGGTGTATTGGAGTAGATTTGAGGAAATATATATATTTTCGTTCATCATAGAATTGAGGAATGAATATCTCGGATGAGTTCTTTGTTGGGTAGAATTCGTCTATTGGTTTTGGATTGATAATTTTTGGCACTCTTGTTGAATTTAAATTCTTCTATGATGTTTGAATTCAATTTCTGCTAAGATGAAGTTCTAAATTTCAATAATAAATCGTACTTCTATGTTTTCACAGAATGCTATAATTATTCTATCTAAGCTTTATTATATGATCTGTGTCCATACTCGTACATTTCATCCTGTTCTATAAGAGAGAGTCAAATTCATTTCAGCTATTTTAATTTGGTTTCTTCCATGGTGCAGTTCTCATTCTCAGATTGCTCATTTAATCTTGATAAATAAACTATTATTTGAATTGAATTTCCTTTATGATGCAGTTCTATCATAAGAATACATTGATATAATTCTCAACTCTGAGAAACCAATACTTTCGGAGATATAATTTGTCTGTTTGAACTAGAGTGCCAGAAAGCTCCGGTCCACAGGGCTTGAACCCATTTTTTATTTGTATCATTGATAGTTATACGGATAGGTACACGCTTCAACAACGTTCACAAATAATCCAAATTTACATGAAAAATCGTGATCTATTATTCTAACTTTACGTGCTTTAACTTCAATGTTTCTTCTTCTTCTTCTACCGCGGTGCCGTATCAGGCTGAACTGAGGCCTTCTGGCCCATTGTTCTCCCGCTTGACAAACTCGTGAGACTCATTCCAAAAAACACGCTGACATGAATGCCGCGAGTTTAAAAGGAGAAGTCCCTCTCACCATAGGAATCGTAGGTGTTGGGTTGCCTAGGTGTATGACCCTCAATTCTTTAAGGTTGTTACAGTCGAACAGAATATGTTCAGCTGTTTCTTCCATGCTCTTGCACCAGCGACACAGAGCGCTATCGGCCAATCCCATCCTATTCAGATGTTTGTTGAACTGGTGACCAGTTAGTAATCCAGTCACCAGGCTCAGTTCTCTTCTTTCGAGTGAAAGAAGTTTCTTTACTTCAGACTTTGACGATGGTTTCTTAATGAGAAGCCTTGACTGCCTGAGTCCTACTCCCATGTTCCATACACTGGAGAAATTCTTGTCCAAACGATTCTTGAAGAATGTTTTAACAGAGGTACGACATACTGGAAGTGAAGGCTCAGGACCTATATATGGTATCCGAGCCCCCTGCTTCGCCAGCTTATCTGCCTTAACATTACCTGAAATCTCCGAGTGAGCCGGACACCAGATGAGTTTTACAACGTTACCAGCGCCCAGCCTTCGCAGAGCCTTCCTGCATTCGCCTACTAAGTAGGAGTTTATCTTCACATCAGATAGGGATTTTAACGTTCCTTGACTGTCACAACATATATATATATGTACTTGCCAGAGTATCCTAGTCGGATGTTTTCCAGCGCGCAGACAAGAACAGCGTATAGTTCTGCCTGTATTATCGAGCAGTTCTTCCCGAGAGGGATGGACATGCTCACTCGAGGTCCCACAATGCCGGCACCTGTCCCTGTAGTCGTTACAGAGCCATCTGTGAAACATGTGGGCCCCTCTGGTTTAAGGAGATCACTCCTTGTATCCCATTGGTCTCTATCAGGAACAATCACCCTATAGGGTTCGTTAAAGCAGAATAAGGAGCCCGCACGGTCACTCCTCCGGAGGAGAGATGCATCATCATCCTCCACCTTCTTGAGTGCCCTCGCGTGTCCCCTAAACATTCCGCTGTCACGCCACTGTCCCTGTTCCCAGATTCTTAAAGCTGTCTTCATAGCCCCCTCCTCAACTACAAGATGCAGGGGAGGTAGCCCCAGCAGGCACTCCATAGCTGTTGTTGGAGTAGATCTCAGAGCACCTGTGATGCTTAAACAAGCTTTTCTCTGAGTTTTTGTCAATTTGTTGCGGATATATGACTTCTTCAAAGAAGTCCACCACACCAATGATGCGTAGGTTAGGATAGGCCTCACCACCACAGTATACAACCAGTGAATAATGTGTGGTTTGAAGCCCCATCCATTTCCCACTACTCTCCGAGTAGACCAAAAGATCATCTCGGCCTTTTTTGTTTGTTTCTCAATGTGTTTGTTCCACAGTAGTTTGTGGTCCAGTATCACACCCAGATATCGAACTTGCTCTGTTAGATTGAGCCCTACTCCAAACAGAGTTGGTAGTCTTATGTTACAGGGCCCCCTCTTCCTGTCGAAGAGAACCATCTCTGTTTTTTCAGGATTAACCGTAAGATCGTTATTCAAACACCATCGCTCAATCCTACACAGAGCATCCTGCATAAGATCAGCGACGACATTTGGATGTTTACCTCTGATTAGTATCACGAGATCATCTGCATAGATTGGCTCAGTGGTAGAGTAATTGACTTGGGAGCGGAAGCCCCAAGTTCAATTTCGAGGCTAGGAAAGAAATTTTCTAGTCACGGTAATCGCCACCATTCGCTGTTGGGTCAAAAATTAACAGTGCTGTGCCTAAGGTGGCGTAAGGACACAGTAACAAAGCCTACACAGAACACAACTGGTTCTCCTAACTCAGGGCAAGCTCTTAGAGCTTATGAGGGGTCTCCTTGTGGAAGACCCAGGAGGATCAGTATAATAATAATAATAATAATAATAATAGGCTACAACCTTTAGGCCAGCCCCCGCCAGCTCAACCAGGAGCCCATCCAGGACCAGATTCCACAGAAGAGGTGAGAGAACACCACCCTGTGGGCATCCCCTGCCTGGTGTTCCCCTAATGGTTGAGCTGCCTAGACGAGCCACTATGCTGCGGTCCCTTAAAAGGGATCCTGCCCATCGACAGACTGCAAAAGGAACCCCATGTTTGGTTAGTGCATTGTGCATAGCTCCAAATGCAGTATTATTGAATGCACCCTCTATGTCCAGAAACACAGCAAGAGTGCACTCTCGATAATGTAGTCCTCTCTCGATGCAGCTGACCACTGAATGAAGAGCAGAATCTACTGATTTGCCCATCTGATAGGCATGCTGAGTTGGATGTAGTGGGCAAGCCACTAAGGTTCCATCTCTGATATATCGTTCAACCAATCTCTCCAGCGTTTTGACTAAAAACTTCAATGTTTGGTCGTTATAATAATCCGGATAAAAGAACAATTGAAAGTTTAGTGAAGAAGTTCAAAACAAATTTTACACTTCATGATTTTACAGTGCCAGTGAGACAAAGAAATGCAAGAAGTGAAGAGAATCTCTCTGCTATACGTGAAAGTGACCAAAATTTATCGATTACTCGTCGTTCACGGGAACTGGGGATCTCCCAGCCGTCTTTGGGGCGAATTTTACGAAAAGACCTTGGCTTATATCCATACAAAATTGTTTTTACCCAAGAACTTAAACCTACTGATCATTTAAAGAGTCATGTGCTTGAAAAAAATAGGAAATGATCCAGATTTTCAGAAAATCATCCTCAGCGATGAGGCTCATTCCAGGATAAACGGTGTTAACAAGCAGAATTGCCGTAACTGGAGTGGTGATAAACCTGAAGAAAATCAAGAACTGTCATTACTTCAATTTTTTCTACGAAGCTCAGAAGGTGTAAACCATCGCTGGAAATCGTTATCGTTCAATGTTGACTGACTTTTTATGGCCTGAATTGGTTCGTCTTGATTCGCAGAACATGTGGTTACAACAGGACGGTGCCACTTGCCATACTGCCAATGACACAATGACTTTATTGAAAACAAAATTTGGTATTTCAATTATTTCAAGAAATGGACCGATACATTATCCGCCTCGTTCAATTTAGCTCCATTGGACCTCTTTCTGTTGGGGTACATCAAGTCATTGGTTCACAGCAATCATCCAGCAAATTTAGACGATTTACAGTTCAACGACTTCATTCCTGCCAGCGTTTCCATGGTAGACATTTAAATGATGTTTCGTTCCATAACTGATGGTATAAATTGTATTTTATAATGAAACTAGCTGCCCGCCCCGGCTTCGCACGGTTGAAATGCTGAAACTAAATATACTACAGAATTTCTTTATATACCTACAACCTTCACAGCATTTTTGTCGTTAGAGAATACAAACATGTTTTCTTTAGAGGTTACTCTCGAAAGAGCGACATATAATTGGCCATGTGAAAAACACTCAACGCTCAAATATAAGCCTGTAGCGTTGAAAGTTGGACCCTGCGATTCATTAATGGTCATTGCAAAATATATCATTAGCGGAAATTGTAGGCGTTTAAATTGGATCAGTACATCTGATGGTATCAGAGGAATTCGGGGAATCAATACATCTATCCTGGCTGAGGCGAGCCTCACGCTCTACAAATGATTCTCTGGCTCTCTGTATTGGATTTCTATGCCTATCCTGGCCGTGCCAGCTCCCCGGTCGGTACCACCGCAACCGCTATGTCCCTGCATTTTTTTTAAATCTGCAATATCTTCGAAAAAATTCATTTAAATTACATGCTGTAAATGGCCATATTGATCAATATTAAATGCACAATGCATTTAAGGTACTTAATTGAATAAGGATCAATGCTGTATTGCTTAAAATAGCTTCGTAATGCAGCCATTATTTCTCGTAGAATGTAAATGATAAAAAATGGTTATTGTTGGTTATCCGTAAGAGATAGACATATGGGTGATTCCGTTCTAACTGTGATATTCAATGTCCTGTATTGTTTGTTCTCATAGGTCATTAATTAATAATCAATTTATGAGATTTTTGTGCTTATTGGAAAATTATGAACATATTTCAACATTATATTTTCATATAATATAACTTGCCACTTGAGGAAAACTTACAATATATCCTTTAAATGTCAGTACCATGTCCATTTCTAGAATTTATTTATTAAATGTCAGTACCGTGTCATGTTTATTTCTAGAATTTATTTATAAATTGTTAGTTTTTTTGTCGTAATAAATTATTTAAACTTATTACCTCATAAATTCTAATGTTTATGATCAAAGTGAACAAAATTGACACATTTTTTATTTAATGTATTAAGTAAAGCTTTTAAGCTTTAAAGACAAAAGTTATTCAACCGGAATTCAATGTTAACTTAATACATTAAACAAAAAATGTGTCAATTTTGTTCAGTTTGATCATAAACATTAGAATTTATGAGGTGATTAGTTTAAATCATTTATTACGACAAAAAAAAACTAACAATTTATAAATAAATTCTAGAAATTTACATGACACGGTACTGACATTTAATAAATAAATTCTAGAAATGGACATGGTACTGACATTTAAGTGATATATTGTAAGTTTTCTGTAAATGGCAAGTTATATTATATGAAAATAATGTTGAAATATGTTCTTAATTTTCCAATAAGAACAAAAATTTCATAAATTGATTATTAATTATTGACCTATGAGAAGAAACAATACAGGACATTGAATATCACAGTTAGAACGGAATCACCCATATACCATCGCGGACTTTTTTGTAGACCTTTGTAAAGTGTACCATACTGTACAACATTATTTTGATCTATCTCGTAGGGTTCAGCCAGCGTTTGCAAAGTAAGCGCAAAAAAATGTGTTTAATTACGACATCACATTAGAAACCTCTAAAATTATCAGTGTTTCTCTAATATATTATGCATATTTTATACATATAAACCTTCTTATTGAATCACTCTATCTATAGAAAAAAACCGCATCAAAATCCTTCATGTAGTTTTAAAGATCTAAGCATACATAGGAACAAACATACAGCGGAAGCGACTTTATTTTATACTATTTTATAATGAAATAAAAATTGCAATAATTTTCGAATAAATAATGTGTTTAATTTTCAAAACAAAATGGGGTGCTCTTAATGAAAGACCTATTGCGTTTTAGAGTAATCATGCTGACGGACAGACAAAATTAAGTACCCGGATTCTTCATCGGAGTTACGAAACCGTTTGGGACCATTCTCGGCCAAAAATTCGGAATTTTCAGTACTGTTCAGGCGAACAAGCGCGCCGAAAACCCCAACTACCCCTTCCTCCTGAATTCTTCTGATTCCTCCCAATGAAAACGATCGCCTCCTATCAATATTTTTCCCAAATTGAACTACTCAAAAGTCGTATCGAGATGTGGCGTTTGTATTCGAGAAGTTTTGCGAGAGTCCTTGAATGTTCAGGAAGTTGAATATGTTCTGTATCTGAGAGGGGTCCGTGCGGGAATTTTATCCGAATGAAGTTAACACATGAATGCCTGAATAACAAACTTTCACGTGATAACTTGTGCAAACTTTTAAATCTGCGAACGATGTACATTACTACTATAAGGCTGCTCTTGCATTCGTGACATATAATGGACAAGGAAACCTCTGGGGCTCCGTCAGGTTTTCAACGAACCATGAAAATGGAATATCAGGCAACTTGGCGGAGCAGGCAGTGTGCTGCTGCTTTGGAAGAAGATTCATAGAATCTGTATTTCATGAAGAGGTCTATACATTAGGGTGATTCATTTCCCCAAAAAATTTTTTTTTTCGGTGCTCATACAAAATATTAATCTACACATAGAAAAAAAAATTCTTACCAAGTTTGAGCTCTTAATATTAATTTTAAGTACTTACAATTTAAATTTAAAGTTTTACCATTTAAAATGCATGTAAAAAAATCTTTTTTTTTTCAAATTTTTATAGCTTACCCGGCTTTTACAATATTGCAAATGGGTTTGATGGACCTTGTGGGGTATTTCATGCTCTTCAAGATTGCCTTAGAGTTTTTTTGTATAACTCCCTCCGGTTCACCAGTAGAAGTCGTCAAGTACAGTTTTTGATAAAAATATATTTTTTTCTAATTTTTTGAGCAAACCGCCACAAGTAGGAAGAAAAAAAGACCGACTCATAAAAAAAAAGTTATCCAACCAATATTCAATTAATTTACAGCCATTCTTATACCGGAAAATGTAAGAAATTGATAAATATTAACTCATAATGTTATTTAGATAAATTTTTTTTATTTATTACCATTATATTCCTCTACTTTCCAAAAGTAAGTATGATTTTTTACTCACAATGAATACAAAAACAACATGAATTTATAAAAAAGCAACAACAATTTAATCAAAATATACAGAAGGTTACGTTAATATGTAACATACTTCAAATGTAATAAACATCTAAATAGTTATAAATAACAAGTTCACAAATTTCAAATAACTAATAAAGTTATTGAAATCACATCAAGATTTTAAAGCTGAATAAAGCTTTTTGGCGCACGTTGGAAATTTTTTTCTACATTGTTGAACCATTAATAATAAATATTGTTTCTGATCTTCATCATATGTCCCAAACTCGTTAAATTTTTCAACGAGTGCAACACATCGTTCAGCAGTGTCATTAACAACACGTAATTTTTTGAAAGTTTCGCAGCAAGTAATGTATTCTTGATCCGTTTCCCAGAAATCAGGGTCGATGTCTAAAAATTCACACGTCAAATTTAACTTATTGAAAATAGTGTGAGATTCTTGACTCACAAAATCACTTATATTTTTAGACGCCATTATTTCAAGCTTTTTGCTGTCGAAAGTAAATCGAGGATATTTACTATTGCTCGATTTTTTGTTTTTAATAGAATCAACTATTTTCAATTTTTCTTCTCGGGATTGTTTTTGATCAAAAAGCGCCAAGCCTGTAAGATTCTCGTTCAAATACCACAAATGCTTGGAAAGTTTCTCTGAAGCAGCTTTTGCAACTTTTGGGTGATCATTTTTATACTCTAATAAATTTTGAAATAGTTTCAAGTCATGATACCGAGCTTCAATAGCACTTGTTGATACGAACCATGCTTCAACATAAAAAGAAACAATAAATAAGCAAACTTCTCGGCTGTAAATTAATTGAATATTGGTTGGATAACTTTTATTTTATGAGTCGGTCCTTTTTTCTTCCTACTTTTGGCGGTTTGCTCAAAAAATTAGAAAAAAATATATTTTTATCAAAAACTGTACTTGACGACTTCTACTGGTGAACCGGAGCGAGTTATACAAAAAAACTCTAAGGCGATTTTGAAGAGCATGAAATTCCTCACAAGGTCCATCAAACCCATTTGCAATATTGCAAAAGCCGGGTAAGCATTAAAAATTTGAAAAAAAAAAGATTTTTTTACATGCATTTTAAATGGTAAAACTTTAAATTTAAATTGTAAGTACTTAAAATTAATATTAAGAGCTCAAACTTGGTGAGAATTTTTTTTTCTATGTGTAGATTAATATTTTGCATGAGCACCGAAAAAAAAAAAAAATTTGGGGAAATGAATCACCCTACTATACATACAAGGTGGGCCACGGTCCATGGTACCCTGGACTTTTATGGAGAACCGGACGTACGATTTTATTTAAAAATTGGCTTCTTGCCTAGGAACCACTGCTCCATCGATCTATAATATTTTCAGCTTCGCGGTGTTGCCGCTTATATCAAAAAGTACTAATATTTTGATATTTTAAATGGAACACCCTGTATATTATTCCTAATTTATATACGCTCCAGCTTCTGATTCTTTCTGTATTAATTTCCTCCTCCCTATGTTACGTTCCTGTTTGATCCAGGCCGATAATGTATGTTGCGATAAACCAAAACCACTCTCTGATCTCTGGTATATGTGGTTTGGGGTTCTCTTACTTATGATAACAGTGGCCATCGCTGTAACTGTCATGTGCAGATTGTACTGCAAACGGAGGTATAATAACTACGTTATACTGGAAAATGTAATAAGCGATTAAGAGAAGATGGAAATAAGTGTAGTGTAGTGAAAACATCCGAGAACACTTTCTCAATATAAGAAGATCAATGTTCCTAAACATTATCATAGCTATTAATTAACCATTGTGATCACATATATACAAAGAACTTCAGAGTAAATTAATTATTGATTCTCATTAGTTCAGTAATACTATTTATTATATTTTATCTATCAATTTTGCTTTAATATGTTAATAAGCTTATACATATAATGAATTAATACATTTTATTTATTATATTTAAATATTTTGCTTGCGATGAATTTGTCAGTTGTATTGTCATTGAATTTGGGGTTAAGTATCAATAGTACCAATCGACGCATAATGGATTGTGTTCACGGAACCCGATGAATTGGCAATATTGTTTCGTTGTGACAGTCTGAAATTTTGTGAGAGTCGGCGTCGGTGAGATGAGATCGTCCATTTTGTGGAGATTCTACGGAGGAGCAATTGGTTGTGCGCATTTTCGAAACTTAAGAATTATTGAAATCTTCTTAGTTGGATATAGTTTCGAAAATCGAATTAAGAGTGAGAGTTAAATTGGTTTGATTTGGAAAGATAACAGGTAACTTTCACTTATCCCGAAAGAGGATTTAAAGACCTTTTGCAAATCCAAGCTGACCACGTGGATGATCTTGGTGACTTTGACAGGTATGTGTTAAATGTTCTATTCTCGTCATTAGTGGTAGGGACAATTCGTAATTATCTTTCTGTATCCAGAACATTGCTGTGTGCTTATAGGATTATTTGGTAGAGGCACGGCCAGAATTAGGCTTTGGAGCAAACTTACACAGGATAACTCCTAATATCAGGGTATGTACGAAGTATATAAGTATTGAATATCAACGAATAACTGGTCAGTTTGAAATTCTGGTAACCGAAATTATTATGTGTTGAGGAAATTCATTTATTTCTTATCTGAGAGGAGTCACTGATGGTTTATTTTCTGTCATCAGGGTTTTTTTTTCAGGAAGAGTAGAACTGTGGCATTCGAGTATATACAAGGTGCTCCATAAGTAACGCTGTGAAACAGCCAACGCAGTGTTGCAGATCCCGAGTATATACAAGGTGGTCAGTAAACAACGCTGTGGAACATCCAATCCAGGGTTGCAGACTACGAGCACCGAGGGAAATAAGACACTATTGCGAGACCATCGAGTATAGAGGAGGATATCAGGATACCTGAGTGGATTGACGGAGTAGCAAGCACGCAAGTTATTGGAAATAGACCTCAAACTATATCTTATATATGCTATATACAACCTGAACATAATATCCTCAGAACATATAAATTATTGTTGTTGTAAAGCGGAAATTGGGGAAGATTTGTGTTAGTCGTATATGATCGTAGATGAAAACCGAAATTATTATGTGTTGAGGAAATTCATTTATTTCTTATCTGAGAGGAGTCACTGATGGTTTATTTTCTGTCATCAGGGTTTTTATTTCAGGAAGAGTTGAACTGTGGCATTCGAGTATATACAAGGTGCTCCATAAGTAACGCTGTGAAACAGCCAACGCATTGTTGCAGATCCCGAGTATATACAAGGTGGTCAGTGAACAAAGTTGTGGGATACCCAATCGAGGGTTGCAGACTACGGGCAACGAGAGAAAGACGACAGTATTGCGAGACCATCGACGTAATACTACGTTCAGGAATAGGAATAGCCAGCACGCAAGTTATTGGAAATAAATCTCAAAACATATCTTATACCTGCTGTATACGGCGTGAACATATTAGCATCAATTACATAAATTATTATTGTTGTAAAGCGGAAATTGGGGAAAGATTTGTGTTAATCATAGATAAGAAACGTGGATGCGCCTGAGCTCAAGTGACGCGTATTTGAATCAAGGAAAAATATCTACGTACAATTTCCGCCACCCTTATCAGGGGTTCAGAGTAGTTTTTTTATTGAATCTAAAGACCTGGGTTGTAAGCTACTGGAATAAATTGTTTGTTTTTAGTGTGAATATTATTTCGGTGAATTTAGGAATTATTACATTACGCTGGGGTACCTGGGAGAATTAAATTTACCTGGCGCCCATTTACTAGGTTCCCTTTTTGGAATCCACTCCCATCTCCACTGGAGCTAGACCGCGGATCCCCGAGTTCTAGTAGCTCCGAATTTAACCGCTGCATACAGGGTTGTTCAAACTCCAAGGCTTCTCCGAAAAACGATAAAAAGTGCGTTTTTCCAAACGAAATGACCTGTATATCATAAAGATGTATTGAAAGAGAATCAATCAAACGATATTACATGTTCCTATACCTGAATTGTGAGGTTTTCGAATTAAAAGCGAGTTTTCATGCCAATGGAAATATTATGGTACATTTTGTGTTAGGTATCCACGAAATGTCATAGAATATAAATTATCATAATTTTAGAGAAATGACAATAGAATTCACCATGGTAAATTCGATATGAGAGTATCCAATACAGGAGAATGGACAATAAAACATACGCGTAAAAACTACTGACTACACGTCAGTGCTTGAACCTTTTTTTTTTCGTAATTTTTTAAAAATTTTCTAGGAGCATGGTTCTGATGAAATTTTACACACGTCTTCATGTCGATATTCTACAACTAGTTAGTAAGCTCCAATTCGATCGAGTCTATATTTTTTGAGTTATCGAGGAAATATTATTTCAGGTGGGTATAACTCCGAAACCATTAGATTGATAATGCCCAAAAACAAACTTAAATCTACCATTCAGATGTGCAACCTCCCCTGAAATTTGCACGTCCCTATCACCTTTCGTTCGAAAGTTATCGAGGCAACCCATTAAGCTACTGAACTCACATAAGGCTGCTCGGATCTCCAGCAATATAGATCCGATCGTATTCAAACTTAAAACTTGGTAGTAGAGTTAGGTTCTGAAGGCTCTCGCAAAATTTCAGCGATGTCGGACGAATAGTGCCTGATATATAGTATGTTCAACGATTTTCAATGATTTTTGAACAAATTTCTAGTGATATGATCCTCACAAAATGTTGCAAGAATTTTCACGTTGGCATTCTACAACTAATAACCATTTTTGAATTGAATCAGTTTTCTATTTTTCGAGTTATTGAGGAAATAACAACCAAATTTCAGATGGGTATACCTCCAAAACCGTTTGGCAGATTATGCCTATAAACAAACTCAAATGTACATTCAGATGCACAACCTAACCTAAAAATTTCAAGTTGCTATCTCTTTCCGTTTTCAGGTTATCAGAACAGGAATAATATTTTTAATATTTTTTTTTTATTTTCTAGTGACTACTCACCAAGTCTCAATTCGATTGGACCTGTATTGATTAAAAACAAAATTATTACTCGGAAACCGTTGGGCCGATTATGCCCATTAACGAACTTGTCCGTGGAATTCGGACGCGCCACCTACCCTGAAAATTTCAAATCACTATCTCTAACTAAGTTTTGATGAAGTAGTCTATTCTTCACGGTCAATGCGATCGAGTCCTGTACCTGTATCCGGAACCAATGAACAAGACAAAATTTGTATGATCGCAGAATAATTCCATCCTTTATGGATCAAAACAAGAAGTGGGACGAACGATGCCGATGCTTATAACTTCAAAAGAAGATAACATTTTAAATGGTTCCCATTGGCATGGACACTTGCTTTTAGGTAGATACTTATCCCGCCCAAAAACAGGTATATACGGCCAAATATTTTGCTGGTAGATGTGGAACTAACCCAATAACGCCTCTCCTGACTTTCAAACTCACAACAACTTACAAATTATTCAGAAAAGATCAACTTTTCTGAATTCTTCAATACGAACAAGCAACTTAGGAATTTCCAAGGCACGAAGTACCTTCCGGCTTGGAGTTCCAATTCCAACTAACGCGTACTTTCGTTTCCTTCCCCGCGCTGAAGCAGCTACGACATTCTTCGCCTAGCGTTCCTCCGCACATAGGAAATCTTCAAAAAAACTACGAGCACTCAATCGATACAAAACTTCTACCCAGACGCACTTAATATCAAAATTCCATTATCTGAATGGAAATGGGACAAAAAACATAAATGGGGAATTCTCCCGTTACAACATCTTTAGATATCCAGACAGATATATGCAATACAAATTACTTCATTTGGAGTTTAAAATGAATTAACTCCTCCTGCATTACATAAAAGACATTCTTGTTAATAACCTTGAAATATCAAACGTGACATACACGGATTCATGCGGCCTACGCGTTCGCTACCGGAGTAGCAGAAATATAGAGAAATTGGGCAATTTGCCAAAGTTGTCGTACGACGCACTAATTTTAAATGAGCGCTCCATAGGGGGCATATGTTTATTTTGTTTTGGACACTTCTCGGGATGGACAAGAATAAAGTGATATTTTCGGAATGGTGTGGAAAGAGATTGGAGGCACACGTTTGTGAAAGACGACAGGAATGATAGATATTTCAATAGTTTGTATACATTTTGCGAAGAAAACCTATGATTGTTGAACTCTCATTTGAGCGCATGGATATATATATCAACAAGTTGGAAAAGCACTGTGGCCAGGAGCTGAGGCACGCTGTTCAAATTTATAGCCAGACCTGTACTCGATAGACTCGATGTCAATAATTGTTGAGCGAGCATGTCTGAGGCCAGATATGCCACTCAAAGTTCCTGGACCTTTTGGTCCAACGATCTGTTATTCTCCCACATCGCTGCCTTGAGGGAGATGCCACAGGCGGGTTCAGTTCCAATGAAAGCAATAAAGGCTTTAATGACGTGCAGAGATCTAGCCGGTAACACTTGGGGCTGCTTCCCTAAGATACTGGGATGGATGTACGTCAGTAGTCTGGTATACAAAAATAAGTCAGAATAGTACGATAAAAACTCTCGACAAAGTACAAAGGCTTGCCTGTGTGTGTATCACTGGAGCTATGGGAACTTGTCCTAACAGGGCACTTGAGATTATCACAAATCTCACACCCCTTCATCTAGTGATAGACAAAATGGCCCATGAAGCCGTTCTAAGAATATCTAGGAAAGGAACAAGTAATGAGAATATTAAAAACCAGAGAGCCTGGTTTCCTCTAACCATGTACATTTCATCAGCCAATCTTGGTAGTGCTCACTATTGCTAGGCTCCTATCCGAGTGTCTTTCAGGCAGAAATACTTGCAATCAAAGGATACGTGGAAATGAAGCTAGGAAGAACTAGCAGAGGTGTGTTATAGCAATCCATTCTGAAAGTCAAGCTGTTATTAAAGTACCGAAGAAAACTTCATGAAGTAGGCAAGAACAATAGGGTCTCCTTGGTCTGGGTTCCTGGTCACTCTGGAATTAAAGGAAATGGGTAGGCCAACACACTTGCCAAGAAAGAAGCACGAGACCCTTTTATTGGCCCAGAACCCTACTGTGGGGTAGGTAGATACACCTACAAAAGTGAATTTCGGATGAAAGAAGAAGCTGAAAGAGCTATACTCTGGAGATCTCTCCAGGAATGTATCACTCCAAAAAGTTCCTCCGGAACTTTGACAATGTTAGATCCGAGCAATATATGGATCTCAGTAAAAACGCTCTGCACCTCCACACTGATTTCCTCACAGGGCATTGCTGTCTTAGGAAGCATATGATGATATTAGGGCTAGCAGGAACTGACGAGTTCAGATTCTGATGAAAGTGGATGAAAGTGATTAGGGAATGCCTCGTCGTCTAAAACCAACGCAAGGAATACTTTGGGCAACAAGAAATCTACCTCAAGTTTCAGTGCAATGTTACCCCTTACAACAATATACAATATACAAGTGGGGTCCGACAGTCCTGCACAAGCAGGGACGTACAGTTGTACGTCCAAGGTCTTCAAAGCTGCTTGGCTATCCGATAGGATCTTATTTGCTCTGTGAACCAACCCTTTCTCAAGCATGAGCTTCGCTTAGTGATCTATAGCAAAAATTTCTGCTTGAAAGACATTTACAAATCTACCCAGACTGATGGAATCTCTACCAGCAGTTTTGCAACCACTGACTCCCACTCCCACCCCTTGGATGGTAAAGGAGCCATATGTGAATCAGCATGGACCCTCAAGCAGTGGGATTACAGTGGTCCAATCGTCTCTGGTGGGAAAGATTTGTGCCACTGTGTAGGTTTTGGTAATAGATACGTTACTGCTTGTGCAAGACATCTGCAGGTTATGTGAGTTTCGGGACATGAAAGGCAATAAGATGGCGGATTCATTGATGACGCGGGAGGAGTCTACAAGCTGAAACTGAGGGGACTGGACAGGTTCTCACCCTCTAGGAACTTAGTAAAAGGCTTGAGCTTTTGGGTGAAGTATGGCTGCTTCGAATTTTTGGCGCTCTTGTTCCTCGGAATAGGGTGCTTACCAATTTGCCCAAATGTCTGTAGTTTTCGAATTTTTGGATGAAAATCGTCTTAAACGATTAGGTTCGACTCACTGATCAAGAATCCGAGGTCAAAATGGATTATGTCCGGCCGGTTCTCCGTTAACACGATAACTCTCGAACGGAATGAGCTAGATAGTTGAAATTTTTAGAGTAGGTTCAGGAGATAGATATCTCGGTTAAGATCTATATTGGGTAAAATCGGCCTAATGGTTTCGGAGTAACGAAGAAAATGTTATTTTTTACATTACAAATTTCAAATTTAATTATCTTCAAGATGCAATTTCACCATAAGACTCCACTGATATCATTTTCACTCTAGCACATCGTACTTCTATGTTTCCACAGAATGCTGTACTTAATTATTCTATCCATAAATTATTATATGATCTGTGTTCTTACATGTCATCTTATTTTCCCATGGAATAACCAACCAGAAACTATTTTGACATTTATCTAAATGTCAAAATAGTTTCTGGTTGGTTATTCTTGATATAAAATACACCATACACCTCCTGTTCTAGAAAACAAAGTATGATTGAATGCAAAATGACCAATGAAATAACCTCAGCTATCGTAGAATTATGAGGATGATAAGATATATGTAATTCTAAGGTGATTGGGTTCAAAATATCCCCAGTAAAAACAAAACTGCAATATTGGCTAAGGTTCAGTTGATATAATATAATTTCCAGAGTAGATTTGAGGAAGGAATATCTCGGATAAGTTCGTTATCGGAAAGAATCAGTCTGTTTGATTTTATTGATGCACAGTTGAATTCATCTATGCGAATCATCACTGGAACTATTAGATCTACACCTATTCATTGGTTGCCAGTTCTTTCAAACATTGTCCCGCCCCACATTCGCAGGCAGACTGCTGTTTCAAATTCTTGGAATGAATTTCATTCTTTTCCGAATTCATTTCCGATTATCTCCTACATTCCAGACAATAAGATTCCCAGATTGAAGTCACGAAACCCTTTATGGTCCAACTGTTTTCTTAATTCGGATAAGAGTAACAAGGAAGTTTGGCGGTCTAAATGGATTTCTTGCAATTTATATTCAACAAAGATTCAATTTCTGATCCTTCAAATAGAGTTCCGTTTGATCTTCCAAGGAGAATATGGTCTATTCTGAATCGTCTAAGAACCGGTCATGGTCGTTGCAACAGCATGCATTTCAGGTGGAAGTCAGTTGATCAGTTGAGAGACCTAGTTGTGAATGCGGGGAAGCAAAGGAAACCATAGATCATTTAGTTAATAACTGTCGCATATATAGATTCAAAGATGGTTTTAGGGCTATTCATAATGTTTCTGAATATTTTTTAGAATGGGTAGCGAGTTTCAAATCTATTTAATAAAATATAGAATATTCCATTTTTAATTTGCTCGTCTTCTCCCTTTGTCTTTTTCCTTTTCCAGATTGGGTTTCGGGTACCTTGGAGAAACTTCTCTGCTTGTTGAAGGAAGAAGCGATAATGAAGAAGAAGATGCCCTTCAATATTTAATATTTTAGCATATTTTGTTAACAATTTCAATTTTCATAAATCACAACACTAACGGGGAGATAGGGTTTTTTTGCTGAGGTTTTTTCCCTGAGCTCTAGTATCATATATCAAATTATATGGTACCCCGTTACACTAACCTCTGCTAACACTTTTTTCATACACATGCTTTATTGTTAGATAAAAAACGAATTGTAATGCTCAAGTTCGAAAGAAAATATATATATCGTAAGAATCATTTTTTTCAGGAAAGGATTTTCCCTAGATGATTCCGAAGATTTCCTATTTTAGATTTCACAGAACCTCATTTTTTGATTCGGTTAAAAATCGAGTATTAAGAGTTAAGACATATCGGTCCAAAATTTTCACCCCAAAGAGGGAAATAAAGATAATATTTCCCTGGGACCAGTCAACGACACAGTACATAAACTGCAAGTAATATCACACATCATTATTGTTCATCAGCCCCAACAACTCGTATTATGTGTGAAACGGGTCAAGCGTTATCAGATGCATCCAGAATTTCTATACCTTAACGCCAAGGAGTTCAATTATAATTTAAAGCGATATAATCTAGGAAGGACTAAACCGTAAAGGGCTCGGTTTCTGACTGGCCGACGATTAGCAGGTATTATTTAATTTAGATTATCGCATTTCCGACCATGGAGGCACTTAAGGATTCTAATTAACGAGAGCGTGGAGATTATTTAATCTAGTTAAACGCGTGACCCACGAACTGGTGCAAGACATTCGGACGAATTCTGATGCTCGTTACTCCGCGCAAGGATTACCCAAGAGAACAACGCCGCCCGTGTACCGCGATTACACCAGGAAATATTGGCACACTGAGAGTAAAGGTTAATAATGCATTATCTTTTATGTTGGAGAGTTTTATTTGTGTTATAATATTTTTTATACATACGAGGTCTGTTCAAAAGAAAAGGTGAATTTTGAATTTTTTTGATAAGTATCTATTTATTCATCAATATCCATTTTGGTTTATTTTAAAGTCATCCTCCTCAGATATAATTCACTTATGCCAGTGCTTCTTTCAATCCTCGAAGCACTTCTGAAGTGCGCTTTTCGGTATGGCCATCAGCTCGTTCTTCGATTATGACTTTATCTCATCAATTGTGGCAAAACGCTTCCCTTCCATTGGTCTCTTCAGATTGGGAATAGGAAAAAGTCGCAGGAACCCAAATCTGGTTGAGGCATGATTAGGGTGTTTTTTTTTGGCCAAAAAATCACGAAGAAGCATTGATGTGTGAGCTGATGCATTATCGTGATGCAGAATCCATGATTAATTTTTCCACAATTCCGACCGTTTGAGCAGTATTGCTTCACGCAAACGCTACATAACTTCCTTTTAGTATTCTTTACTAGTAGCCAGCAGTCCATATTTTGGGATTCAGAGGAGCCAGCAGATCTTCCTAGCAATAGATCCACATTTTTCTGGTAGATCTACATTTTTTCGGTAGATTTACATTTTTTCGGTAGATTACATTTTTCCAGTAGATTTACATTTTTTCGGTAGATTTACATTTTTCCGGTAGATCTACATTTTTCCGGTAGATCTGCATTTTTCCAGTAGATCAAATTTTTTTTGGTAGATCAATATAATCGGTAGATAAATTGAATCGGTAGATCGATTGAATCGGTAGATCAATTGAATCGGTAGATCAATTGAATCGGTAGTTCAATGCCATCTAACGGGACCTAATCTGTCGAGGCATTTCAGAGTTTCTACAGATCGATAGCAGCGCCACCTACCGGGGTATATTGCGGACCTGGCACATACTCTGATACACACACAAAGTTTCATCGAAATTGGTTCAGCCGTTCTTGAGTTTATATAAACCGAATACAGCGCCACCTACCGGTTACCTATTGTGACCCTGAGACTCACTCAAACACGCACACAATGTTCTATCAAAATAGGTCGAGCCATTTCTGAGTTTCTATAGAGCATTATCAGCGCCACCTACCGGCTGCTATTGTGAAGCAAGGACACACCGAAACACACACACAAAGTTTCATCAAAATCGGTCAAGCCGTTTCGGAGTTGAAATTTTTTTAAAAACACCCCGAATAGCAGCGGTTATCTTTTCGTAGCGGTTTTACAGTGTTGAGAATTCTCTTGACGATAGATCTCTTGGGGCGACATTTAACTGAAACACCCTGTATAGCAGTGGTTTTTCATTTCCGACCGTTAATTTTCAGCTTAATGTTTGAATATTTAGAGTTATTTTAATGCAAAAATCCGTTCGATCGAACGGATATTCATTGAAGATTTCGTGACTTAACGAAAAGATCCAAATCCCAAAATACGTTCACTGGAGAATGCTCCTTTGAGTTTTCAATTGAGTAAAAATGAAATGCAACTCATTCAAAATTATACGTTCATTTTTGGATCAAAAATAATCAATGCTTTGTCCTTGGTTGCGTAAGGTACCTATTCATATACATACATTCACGGTTGGATAAAAAATAAACAATGCATTGAACGCGGTGGCGTAGGTTCATATTCAAATACATACATTCACAATTGGATCACAAATATTCAATGCTGTGTCTTTGGTTAAGTAAAGTCCCTGTTCAAATACATACTATCACAGTTGGATCAAAAATAAACAATTCGATGAACGCGGTGGCGTAGGTTCCTATTCAAATACATACAAAAATCCGTCTGATGGAACCATTGATTATAGATATCGTAACTTGACGAAAAGATCCAAATCCCAGAATACGTTCACTGGAGAACGCTCCTTTAAGTTTTCCATCGGGTAAAAATGAAAAAACTAATGGGGAAGCTATTTCGGACGCTCCGAGGATTCGAACCCGCCTCCCTGCGCGGCTCTGGGCTATGAACCCAACGCCGTAGTCCGCTCGGCCACCGACGTCTACGTGAATCAAACCCGATTATGTACCACATAAACATTTTGAGTACTCGGATGATTTCCGTCTTTCGATTTTCAGAATATCGTCAATCCTGTCGAGCGATCGATCGAAATCGGTTACTCGTTCATATTTCTCGCGGTTTTTCTAGACGATTCGAAGGTTTTCGACCGATTCAGTTCGAAATTCAAATTCGATTTGACATTTCTAATCGCTCGTTCTGACCGAAAACGTCGACCGTGAAGGAGCCGCGTTAAAATTCGCCACAGAAATACGTGAAACGTCAGAAGTTCGTCGATTTTCGCCGAAAAGTCACATTTTCCTATCGTTCTTCCGGGAAAACGAAAGAGTGAATCGAAAAAAGGGCTCAGCTACGGACTAATTTCGAATCTCGTCTTCGCGTTCCCGCAAATACCGTCGTTCCGAACGCCACCCGTCCTCCGATCTCCTTTCCTTCATTTCGTACCTTTCGCCAAAATCGGCGTTTTTTCGCCTTTTCGCGATTTTTTTAAAAATACACCCCCTTCTTTTCGCTCCGAAAACGCGAAACCCTACGAAACTTCCGTCTTTTTCCTCGCGAAACCCCTCAGAAATTTCCCCCCTCCCCCCCTCCTAACGTCCAAAAAATCGTCACGTTTATAGTAACATTTTCAAAAAAGTTTTTTTGTTCCTTTTCTATAGAACCCATCTTCATTTTAGTAATAGTGACTAGTGGCCCGCAGTCTATTGTTGGAGGCTTCGATTAGCCAGTAGTTTTTATACATAGGTAAAATTTAATGAAGAAAAAAAATTTCTATTGAGAAAATATTGAAAAAAAAATAAAAAAAAAAATTATAAAAATAAAATTTTTTGAAAATTTCAAAATTGAAGAAAAAAAAATTATTAAAAAAATTTGAACTATAAAAAAAATTTAAATCATAAATAAAATGGAATTATAAAAAAGAGAAACACCCTGTATACACATTTCTGCAAAATATATTATGAGAATCCATCCATCCACGGTTCCTATTCAGATAACGCTTTGTTTGTGGCAAAACTCAAATCAATCGCGTAATATAGTGCCGGTAGAAAAATAACACCCTGCATAGTAATGGTTTATTTTCAACGATGTAGGTCCCGAAAGTATATCATTTATCACAATTGAATACAATAGTACGATTTGTCGTGAAAAGCAGCAAGTTGCGATTGACGTTAAAAGAATAACACCCTGTATGGAGTTTTCTGAAAAATATATTATAAGAATCCATCCAAGTTTCCTATTTCAATAACGCTTTGAGTGTGGCAAAAATCAAATCAATCGCGTGATATTGTGCCGATAGAAAAAGAACACCCTATATAGTAATGTTTTATTTTCAATGATGTAGGTCCCGAAAGCATTTCTTTTACCACGATTGAATACAATAGTACGATTCTTCGTGAAAAGCAGCAAGTTGTGATTGATTGATTAAAAGAAAAACACCCTGTATAGAGATTTCTGAAAATTTTATTATAAGAATCCATCCAAGGTTCCTATTTTAATAACGCTTTGTTTGTGACACAAATCAAATCAATCGCGTAATATTGTGCCGATAGAAAAAGAACACCCTGTATAGTAATGGTTCATTTTCAACGATGTAGGTCCCGAAAGTTTATCTTTTATCATAATTTAATACAATAGTACGATTTGTCGTGAAAAGCAGCAAGTTGCGATTGACGTTAAAAGAAAAATACCCTGTATAGAGATTTCTCAAAAATACATTATAAGAATCCATCCAAGATTCCTATTTAGATAACGATTTGTTTTTGGCACGAATCAATTCAATTGTGCCGTGAAAAAAAGAACACCCCGTATAGTAATGGTTCATTTTCAACGATATACACAACACAACCCAAAGTTTCATCGAAATTGGTCGAGCCGTTTTAGAGTAACCATAAATCGATCGGGGTGTCCCCTACAGTATGCTATTGTGAATCAGAGACGCGCCGAATCAAAAACACGAAGGTCCCATCGCAATATGTTAGAAGTTTTTGAGTTACTAAAAACCGAATATAGCGTCACGTAGCGAATCGTATTGAGAACCAAAGGCCTTCCGAAACACAATTACAAAGATTCATCAAAATCGGTATAGCCATTTTTGGGTTCCTGTGAACCGATTATAGTGCCACCTACCGGGGAATATTGTGGATCTGAAACCTACTCTCAGATACACACACAAAGTTTCATCGAAATTGTTCCAGTCGTTTTTGAGTTGTTATAAACCGAATTCAGCGCCACCTAACAGGTGCACACAAAGTTTCATCGAAATGAGTAAAGTCGTTTCGGAGTTGACATTTATTTAAAAACACCCTGTATAACAGCGGTTTCTTTTCGTAACGGTTTTACAATGATGAGATAAAAAAAACGATAAATCTCTTGCGGTGATATCTCACTTAAGACCC
Source organism: Halyzia sedecimguttata (assembly GCA_937662695.2). NCBI lineage: Eukaryota > Metazoa > Arthropoda > Insecta > Coleoptera > Coccinellidae > Halyzia > Halyzia sedecimguttata. Next base: position 91,311,309 of record OW569412.2, read on the forward strand.
TGTGTAGCAATGGTTTTTCATTTTCGACGGTTAATTTTCTACTTAAATGGTTGAATATTTTGTGTAATTTCAATGCAACTCATTCAAAATTATACGTTCATTTTTGGATCAAAAATAATCAATGTTGTGTTTCTGTGGTTGCGTAAGGTACCTATTCATATACATACATTCACGGGTGGATAAAAAATAAACAATGCATTGAACGCGGTGGCGTAGGTTCATATTCAAATACATACATTCACAATTGGATCAAAAATATTCAATGCTGTGTCTTTGGTTAAGTAAGGTCCTTGTTCAAATACATACACTCACAGTTGGATCAAAAATAAACAATGCAATGAACGCGGTGGCGTAGGTTCCTATTCAAATACATACAAAAATCCGTCTGATGGAACCATTGATTATTATAGATGTCGTAACTTGACGAAAAGATCCAAATCCCATTTTCGACAGTTAATTATCTGCTTAAAGTTTGAATATTTCGATTAAATTAAAAGAAGAATTTTCAAACAAACGGAAATTCAATATAGATTTCGTAATTTGACGAAAAGATCGATAGCCCATGATGAGTTTACACGGGAATATCACACTCTGAAGGTTTCATTCCATAAAAATGAAAAAAATTATAACGTCAACGATTGCCGGCCTCTCCGAGATTCGAACCGGCTGCCCCGCGATGTAGACCGTTGACCCTAGGAGGCGTCCCTCCTGGCCACTTTCGCTATAGGAAGTAGTAGGAATTATGCTCTACATAAAGGTTTTATAGCACTGGGATGATTTCCTTCCTTCGATTTCCAGAATATCGTCAATTCTGTCAAGCGATCGCTCGAAATTGGCGACTTGTTCATATTTCTCGCAATTTTTCTTGACGATTTCGAGATTTTCGACTATTTCCGTTCGAAATTCAAATTCGATTTGACATTTCGCGCCGCTCGTTCGGACCGACCTTGCAGGAGCCGCGCTAAAATTCAGCACAGAAATACGTGAAACGTCAGAATGTTTTCGATTTTCGCAAAAAGTCACATTTCCTTATCGTTCTTCCAGAAAAACGAAAGAAAAGATCGAAAGCAGATATAGCCTATCCGGTAATTTGGAATCTCTTCTTCGCTTTCCCGCGGACTCGTCGTTTCTAACGTCGCCGTTCGTTCGATCTCGTTTCCTTCATTTTGCACCTTTTGCCAATATTGGCGTTTTTTCGCATTTTCGTGATTTTTTTTAAAATACACCCCCACCTTTTCGATCCAAAAACGCGAAACTCTACGAAACTTCCGTGTTTTCTCTCGCTAAACCCCCTCAAGATTCCCCCCAATTCCCCTCCTAACGTCGAAAAAAACACCACGTTTACAACGACCTTCTCGAAAAGTTTTCCTTGATCTACTTCGATGGTTCAAGTCTTCACTTTAGTATATGTATTGACTAGTGGCCCGCAGTCTATTGTTGGAGGCTTCGATTAGTCAGTAGTTTTCATTCAAAGATATAATTTAATAAAAAAAAAAAAAAAAAAAAAAATGGAGAAAAATATTTTAAAAAAAATGAAAAAAAAATTATAAAAAAAAATATTGAAAATTTCAAAATTGAAGAAAAAAAAATTATTAAAAAAATTTAAATTATAAATAAAATGGAATTATAAAAAAGAGAAACACCCTGTATACACATTTCTGCAAAATATATTATGAGAATACATCCAAGGTTCCTATTCAGATAACGCTTTGTTTGTGGCAAAAATCAAATCAATCGCGTAATATTGTGCCGGTAGAAAAAGAACAGCCTGTATAGCAATGGTTTATTTTCAACGATGTTGGTCCCGAAAATATATCATTTATCACAATTGAATACAATAGTACGATTTGTCGTGAAAAGCAGCAAGTTGCGATTGACGTTAAAAGAATAACACCCCGTATGGAGTTTTCTGAAAAATATATTATAAGAATCCATCCAAGGTTCCTATCTGAATAACGCTTTGAGTGTGGCAAAAATCAAATCAATCGCGTAATATTGTGCCGATAGAAAAAGAACACCCTATATAGTAATGGTTTATTTTCAGCGATGTAGGTCCCGAAACATTTCTTTTATCACAATTGAATACAGTAGTACGATTCTACGTGAAAAGCAGCAAGTTGTGATTGATTGATTAAAAGAAAAACACCCTGTATAGAGATTTCTGAAAAATATATTATAAGAATCCATCCAAGGTTCCTATTTGAATAACGCTTTGTTTGTGGCACAAATCAAATCAATCGCGTAATATTGTGCCGATAGAAAAAGAACACCCTGTATAGTAATGGTTTATTTTCAACGATGTAGGTCCCGAAAGTTTATCTTTTATCATAATTGAATACAGTAGTACGATTTGTCGTGAAAAGCAGCAAGTTGCGATTGACGTTAAAAGAAAAACACCCTGTATAGAGATTTCTCAAAAATACATGATAAGAATCCATCCAAGATTCCTATTTAGATAACGGTTTGTTTGTGGCACGAATCAATTCAATCGGTAAAATTGTGCCGTGAAAAAAAGAACACCCGGTATTACTATACCGGGTATATGGTTTATTTTCAACGATATACACAACACAAAGTTTCATCGAAATTGGTCGAGCCATTTTTGAGTAACCATAAATCGATCGGGGTGCCCCCTACAGTATGCTATTGTGAATCAGAAACGCGCCGAAACAAAAACACAAAGTTTCATCAAAATCGGTTCAGCCATTTCTCAGTTTCTGTTGACCGTATATTGTGGACCTGAGACCTACACAGACACAAAAATTTATTGAAATCGGTTGAGCCGTTTTCGAGTTCCCATAAATCGATTGGTCGCCCCCTTCCTGGTGCTATTTTGAACCAGAGACCCACCGAAACACATACACAAAGTTACATCAACATTTTTCCAGCCGTTTTTGTGTTCCTACAAATTGATTACAGCGCCACCTACTGCATCCTATAGTGAACCTCAGGCCCATTAAATCTCATTCTAAAAGTTTTGTTAAAATCGGTCCATCCGTTTTTGAGTTCCAATAGACCGATAGTGGTGCCACCTACCGGATCGTATAGTGAACCCCAGGCCACAGAAACACTTCATCAAAATTGGTATCACAGATTAATCTGTATCGGTATAGCCGTGTCTGAGTTCCTGTAAATCGATTGTAACGCCACCTACCGGATCCAATTGTGAATATTAACCTCTTCGAGATATATCGAAACACACACACACAAAGTTCCATCACAATCGTTCATGTCGTTTCGGTGTTGACATTTTCCGAAAAACAACCCTCGAGATTCCCGCCAAATCCCTCTCCTAACATCCAAAAAAACACACGAACGACATATTCAAAATGTTTCCCTTAATCCTCTTCGATGACTCCAATTCTTCACGTGAGTATTATTTAGTATTGAAACAGCAGAACTTCTATAGCTATAGATCAATATTTTTGCAGTGTAGATCAATCGAAAAAAATTGAATGACTCTTCCAGGATTCGACCCGGGGTTTCTGACTCAGACAGCTAGCCTCTTGACCCGCAGATATACCTAGCCAGTAGATCCACATTTTTCCGGCAGATCTACATTTTTCCGGTAGATCTACATTTTTCCAGTAGATTTACATTTTTCCAGTAGATTTACCTTTTTCGAACTTGAAAGTTCGAAATCGTTCGAGCCATATCTGAATTTCTATAGACCAACTGCAACCTGACACATACTCACATATACACACCAAGTTTAATCGAAATCGGTGCAGCCGTTCTTGAGTTTCTATAAACCGAATACATCGCCACCTACCGGTCACCTTTTGTGACCCTGAGACACACTCACACACGCACACAATGTTTCATTAAAATCGGCCAAGCCATTTCTGAGTTTCTATAGACCGATTGCAGCGCCACCTGCCGGGGTATATAGCAGACCTGACACACCTACTCAGATACACACACAAACTTTCATCGAAAGCGGTCGAGCCATTTCACCTACCGGATGCTTTTGTGAAGCCGTTTCGGAAAACAGCCTGTATAACAGCGGTTATCCTTTCGCAACAATTTTACAATGTTGAAAATACTGTTCATGTTAAATTGTTATCTTGAGGTGGCAACTGGGCAATTTGCCTATCAGAGAATTATGGAACTCTCCCCACGATTGCAGGATTTTTGACCAATTCCGTTGGAAGCTCGAATTCTATTTGACAATTCGACCCTCATTCGGACTGAAAACCATGAAGTTGAAGGAATCGCGAAAAGATTTCGTACAGAAATACGATACGATTTCTACAACGATAACATTCGAAAATACTCACGTTTCGTAAAAGATTCCAAAATTCGACAGAAAGATTAAATTCAGTCGATATCCCTTAATACTTCATACAACCAACTGTCAACAACTAAAAAATGTTTCCTTAGAATACATTCGATAGGATTTCGAATTCGTATATAAATGCCTGCAAGTGAAAATCGGTAATATCGTCGAAAGTATAGATCGATAATTACCTTATTTTACGTTCTCCACCTCCGGCCCGTTTCATCAAAAATCTTTCCTCGAAGATAGGTATCTACCAGTCATTTCAACTTAGAATTTGATAGAACACATTATTTCTCAAAAATCAAAAATTCTGCCATGCGATCGGTCGAAATCGGAGAATCTATCATATTTCTTCTTATTTCTAGCAATGTATCTTCACGATTCAAGATTTTCGACAGATTCCGTTCGAAATTCTAATTCTATTTGACATTTATCGCAACTCATTCGCAAAGAAATCGTCGATAAATTCAAACTGACAGTTCCTTTCATCTTTGATCGAAGTAAATCATCCACGTCTTATCTTCTATAGCAGGACCCGAAGTCGGTCGAGCGAAGCCGAACCGGTCTAAACGTCACATTTCACCGAGGTTTTCAAAATATGTCAAAGTTTGCGATCTTTTTACGGAAAAAGAGAAGGTATTATCAAAAATCGAGATCCGTTACGGACTACCTACGAATCTCGTCTTTCGGACCCCGACGAAATACCTTTTCGAGCGTCGCGTCCTCGCCAGATCTCTCCCATACCGATTCGCACCTTTAACCGAGAAGGCCGTTTTCGCCCGAATTTACGATTTATTTAAAAATACTCCCCACGTTTTCTCTCGTCAAAGACGGATACCCGGAGAAAATTTCGTCTTTTCTCTTTCCCTTTTCCACCTCGAATCCCCCCTCGCCCCTCGAATAACCGACGAAAAAATCGAAAATATCGACCTCCTCGAGGAAAAAATCTTTTTTGACTTCTCTCTGTGATCCCGAGATCTTGGCGTTAGTAATATATGTAAACTAGTAGCCAGCAGTCCATATTTTGGGATTCAGATGAGCCAGTAGATCAATATAATTGGCAGATGAATTTAATCGGTAGTTTAGATGAACCGTTAATCGAAAGGAATCAGTATGTCATCATGGTACACGAAATCGAATGTATACATTCAATTTTGGATCGAAAATAATTAACGCTGTGTCTGCGGTTGCGTAAGGTGCCTATTCAAATAGATACATTCACAGTGGGATCGAAAATAGTCAATGATGTATCTGTGTTTGCGTAAAGTTCCTGTTGAAATACATACATTCACAGTAGGATCTAAAATTATTATTGCTGTGAACGCGATCGCGTAAGATCCCAATGGAATACGTACATTTACTATTGAGCCAAACATATTTAGGTAATGCTTTGTTTGGACGCAAATCCCTTCAGTCGTACAATTGTGCCATGAGACAAAGAACATCCTGATAGTTTTCAATAATGCATTCCGAAAGAAATTTCTATAACACAAATCAGTCAACTCGTACGGTTGTGCCTTGGAAAACTTTGAGTTGGATTTGACGTTTAAAAAAAAACACCCTGTATGAAGATTTCTGATAAAAACATCGAATAATATGCTCTACAATGAACAGGTTAATCTACATAGGAATTAATTTTTGTAGCCAGCGGATCTACATAATCGGTCAACATAGTCATTAACCAATTTAATCGGTATATGTGTATTTATAGCACACGAATTGAAATAAATAAATTCACTGTTGGGATGGAAATTGAACAATTAGTTAGCAGATCCTCGTAGCTAGTAAGTCCATATCACAATAATATATAACCCACCCAGTATCAATGAATGAATAGTTCATATAGGTCAGTAGAATGGTTATATCTACATACCTACATATCTACATATCTACATACCTAACTCACGAAATCAAATTTATGAGGGGTCCCCTTGGAGAAGACCTAGGAGGATCAGTATAATAATAATATAAAATATACTGTTGGATCGAAATTGAACAGATCTATACCATAGGTGGCATATATCCATCTAACTAACAGTATACAAACAAATTAAAGAAGTGCGTTGATGGTGACCTAGCGCATGAAAAAGGAGAAATATTCTTACCTAATGTAATTAATATTATCAATTCTTATGATGACAAAAATAATGGGATAGATTTTGGATTGTGGGGGATGAGTAGTAAAATAAGGAACCATCCTGTATATAATATATTGTTTCACTGTCATGATTTTTATACTTTCATCAGGTTCTAGGGATATCATATCAAATAATTTCTCATTTATTCTCCATTCTGGAAATATGTGTTGTTTAATTCCTGCTCTGAAACAATTATAAACTATTAAATTTCTTTAGGTTACATTAATTGTACTATTAATATTAAATTGCCACTAAATTTTCCAAATCGTGATCAGATCCATATTGGCTTCAGCTACATGGCAAGAAATTCAGATATTCTGTTGGATGTAGATATGTAATAAAAATCATGTAATTGATTTAATGGGAAGTGAACACCACTATAATGAAATGAAGAGGTATACGGCAAAAATTTAATCAACAACCATTCTGCCAGGCGTTTTCATTCAAAGAATCAATAGTGTTTGACACAGAAACAATTCACAAAATAATAATGTTTTTATTATATAGATATTTTTCAGAGTTTGGGAGGGGAAAACCCATAAAGGAACCATTTAACACATTGACTGCCAAGCCAGTATTGTGGAAATATTACCAACGGCCAACTATATGTTTTTCTTACTTATGTTTGTTTCTCAAGATATTGTTCTGCTTTTACTTTTTCTTTAGTATGTCAGTAATGTCATACATATATGATGCGGCCTCCTAGAGATGATTACTGTAATATTAATCTGTAGGGCCATGTCATTCATTTTGTTACTGCAAAATGCAAAACCAATTGGGTTGTGAAGAAGCCAGGAAGAAAGCTAATATCACGCCCAGAGCAACCACAGATTTGCATGTTATATTTCAATACCAAACATACAGGAATATGAGGTTATTATCTAAGAATAAATGCTTTTGCGTGCTCTATAAAATTATCTCATACCTGCCACCAAAAATTCTGCACTTTTTTTTTCAGGCCAAGTATACCCAAACATTAGTCGGAAGCCAGTGTACGAATGCCCCATTGAAAAGTCATAGGCTGTCATACATACGTCAGCAAAGCAGCCTGCAGTCATATATCGACCGTCATACATATATGAATGACGTGGCAGTCAATGTGTTAATAATACCTAACCTAAACTCACAGGAACATTATTATTGATTAAATACCCCTCGTTTATGAGATACCCACTGAATATCAACAATAATACACAGTTATGAACTTGTTCGCAACAGAAGATTCTATATTTAAGTGATACTTTCTGAACAGTTGAATTAAAAAAATCTAAAGCACCTGTACTACTTGTAGACAGATTTAACTCCCTTCACAGGTGAAGCAAATGAATAACATCTAATAGATAAGTACTTACAGTGTGAACTCCATTTTTCTCTGTCTGACAGATGAAAAAATATGGTATGTGAGGGCACATACCATTGTATAGTACAAATTTGATGGAACCAACTGTGCATTTATTGTTAATATTTGTTGCAAATTAGATATAATTATGAATGATATGATAAGAGGGCTTTTCGGAAAGTGTGATTGGGTTAACTCAATCAGTCAGTTCACCAATCAGCATGTTCCACTGTAATCGAGTTAACCCGATCACACTTTCCGAAAAGCCCTATTGTGTGCGAACAAAGTTGGTGTAGACTGTAACCATGTAGATGGTATACCCCACAAAAAGAAAGGAATGATTTTGATGAATGAGATAATGCATAGAACCTGTAATCCAATTGGACTCTTTTTCATTCATAACTGTACTCACTTAAGATATATCTACATGTAATTCTAGACCGAATCCCATATTATAGATGCAGACAAAATCTCTTTTCATCTAGAATTCGATCACTACTTCCATGTAAACAATTTTTCACAATATGTAAACTTAGATGGCTCTTCAATCGTCCAAATGAAGAATTTTCCAATAATAATTACATTTTCACCAAAATGGCATACAATTTTTAGACGATTTCTCATAGTCCTTGTGAGAAACTGAAAAAATGTCAGAGATTAGTCAGGTAGGAACCTAGATTCAAGGTTTTTCTTCTTAATTTAAACTAAATACTATTTTAAATGATAATTGTGGCTTCATTCGCCTTTGCAAGGGCAAATTGGAAAAAAATCATTCAAACTAAATAGGGAACTATAACATGTTGAAAAGATGTGCAATACAAAGTATCCCTTCTCACCTAACTGGTCATAAATGCAGTTTTAATGAAATAAATCTCAAGTCGAGACCACCGGAAGGATTATATTTTCAACAACATTGTTGAACAATCGTTAAAATTACTCACGTTTACAAATAGATGATGAGAATTATTAAGGAAATTAACAACTTCCTAGTTGTACCTCCACTACAGAGGAAGGTTTTGTAGTAAACATTATCACTTTTTCAGTTCCTCAGACATTGTAAAAATAGGTACATCCTGCAAAAAAAACAACTTGTAATGGATATAAAACCCACATTAATACATATTTCAACAGAAATATCCAGATATGAGCAAGGATACTTACATTCTATCGTTCTTCGTTCATTGTACATATTGTTTATTTACGTTCATTCACCAAGTTTACGTAAATTCCATTTTTAGGTTAGTTATTTCAGTCGGCGTGGAAAATATGAATTTCCGTTGAAATTATCAAATTGAAACCCTTCGATTTCCAGAATATCGTCAATTCTGTCAAGCGATCGCTCGAAATTGGCGACTTGTTCATATTTGTCGCAATTTTTCTTGACGATTTCAAGATTTTCGACTGATTCCGTTCGAAATTCAATTTCGATTTGACATTTCGCGCCGCTCGTTCGGACCGAAAGATTCGACCTTGCAGTAGCCGCGCTAAAATTCAGCACAGAAATACGTGAAACGTCAGAATGTTTTCGATTTTCGCAAAAAGTCACATTTTCTTATCGTTCTTACGGGAAAACGAATGAAAAGATCGAAAGCAGATATAGCCAATTCGGTAATTTCGAATCTCTTCTTCGCTTTCCCGCGGACTCGTCGTTTCTAACGTCGCCGTTCGTTCGATCTCGTTTCCTTCATTTTGCGCCATTTGTCAAAATCGGCGTTTTTTCGCATTTTCGTGATTTTTTTTAAAATACACCCCCACCTTTTCGATCCAAAAACGCGAAACTCTACGAAACTTCCGTGTTTTCTCTCGCTAAACCCCCTCAAGATTCCCCCCAATTCCCCTCCTAACCACCAAAAAAACACCACGTTTACAACGACCTTCTCGAAAAGTTTCCCTTGATCTACTTCGATGGTTCAAGTCTTCACTTTAGTATATGTATTGACCAGCAGATCTACCTAGACAGTAGATCTACATTTTTCTGTAGATCTACATTTTTCTGGTAGATCTACATTTTTCCAGTAGATCTACATTTTTCTGGTAGATCTACATTTTTCCGGTAGATCTGCATTTTCCAGTAGATCTACATTTTTTTAGTAGATCAATATATAATCGGTAGATACATTGAAGCGGTAGATCAATTGAACCGGTAGTTCAATGCCATCTAACGGGTCCTATTGTGATTCTGAGAATCATTCACACACGAAGGTCCCATCGCAATATGTTAGAAGTTTTTGAGTTACTAAAAACCGAACATAGCGTCACGTAGCGAATCGTATTGTGAACCAAAGTCCCTCCGAAACACAATCACAAAGATTCATCAAAATCGGTATGGCCATTCTTGGGTTCCTGTGAACCGATTATAGTGCCATCTACCGGGGAATATTGTGGATCTGAAACCTACTCTCAGATACACACACAAAGTTTCATCGAAATCGTTCGAGTCGTTTTTGAGTTGTTGTAAACCGAATTCAGCGCCACCTAACGGGTGCACACAAAGTTTCATCAAAATTGGTAAAGCCGTTTCGGAGTTGACATTTATTTAAAAACACTCTGTATAACAGCGGTTATCTTTTCGTAACGGTTTTACAATGATGAGAATTGTCTTCACGATAAATCTCTTGCGGTGATATCTCACTTAAGACCCTGTGTAGCAATGGTTTTTCATTTTCGACCGTTAATTTTCTACTTAAATGGTTGAATATTTTGTGTTATTTCAATGCAAAACATTCAAAATTATACGTTCATTTTTGGATCAAAAATAATCAAGGCTGTGTCCTTGGTTGCGTAAGGTACCTATTCATATACATACATTCACGGTTGGATAAAAAATAAACAATGCATTGAACGCGGTGGCGTAGGTTCATATTCAAATACATACATTCACAATTGGATCAAAAATATTCAATGCTGTGTCTTTGGTTAAGTAAGGTCCTTGTTCAAATACATACACTCACAATTGCATAAAAAATAAACAATGCAATGAACGCGGTGGCGTAGGTTCCTATTCAAATATGTACATACAAAAATCCGTCTGATTGAACCATTGATTATAGATATCGTAGCTTGACGAATAGATCCAAATCCCATTTTCGACAGTTAATTATCTGATTAAAGTTTGAATATTTCGACTAATTCCGTTGGAAGCTTGAATTCTATTTGACAATTCGACCCTCATTCGGACTGAAAACTATGACGTTGAAGGAATCGCGAAAAGATTTCGCACAGAATTACGATACGATTTCTACAACGATATCATTCGAAAATACTCACGTTTCGTAAAAGATTTCAAAATTCGACGGAAAGATTAAATTCAGGCGATATCCCATCATACTTCATACAACCAACTGTCAACAACTAAAAAATGTTTCCTTAGAATACATTCGATTGGATTTCGAATTCGTATATAAATGCCTGCAAGTAAAAATCGGTAATATCTTCAAAAGTGTAGATCGATAATTACCTTATTTTACGTTCTCCACTTTCGGACCGTTTCATCAAAATTCTTTCCTCGAAGATACCTACCAGTCATTTCAACTTAGAATTTGATAGAACACATTATTTCTCAAATATCGAAAATTCTGCCATGCGATCGCTCGAAATCGGCGACTCTATCATATTTCTTCTTATTTCTAGCAATGTATCTTCACGATTCGAGATTTTCGACAAATTCCGTTCGAAATTCTAATTCTATTTGACGTTTATCGCAACTCATTCGCGATAAATTCAAACTGACAGAAGTTTCTTTCATCTGTGATCGAAGTAAAACATCCACGTTTCATCTTCTATAGCAGGACCCGAAGTCGGTCGAGCGAAGCCGAACCGGTCAAAACGTCACATTTCACCGAGGTTTTCAAAATATGTCAAAGTTTGCGATCTTTTTACGGAAAAAGAGAAGGTTTTATCAAAAATCGAGATCCGTTACGGACTACCTACGACTCTCGTCTTTCGGACCCCGACCAAATACCTTTTCGAGCGTCGCATACTCGCCAGATCTCTCCCATACCGATTCGCACATTTAGCCGAGAAGGCCGTTTTCGCCCGAATTTACGATTTATTTAAAAATACTCCCCACGTTTTCTCTCGTCGAAGACGTATACCCGGAGAAAATTTCGTCTTTTCTCGTTCCCTTTTCCACCTCGAATCCCCCCACGCCCCTCGAGTAACCGACGAAAAAATCGAAAATATCGACCTCCTCGAGGAAAAAATCTTTTTTGACTTCTCTCTGTGATCCCGAGATCTTGGCGTTAGTAATATAATGTAACTAGTGGCCAGCAGTCCATATTTTGGGATTCAGATGAGCCAGCAGATCTACCTAGCAATAGATCCACATTTTTCTGGGAGATCTACATTTTTCTGGTAGATCTGCATTTTTCCGGTAGATCTACATTTTTTCGGTAGATCTACATTTTTCCACTAGATCTACATTTTTTCGGTAGATCTACATTTTTCCGGTAGATCTACTTTTTTCCGGTAGATCTGCATTTTTCCAGTAGATCTAAATTTTTTTGGTAGATCAATATAATCGGTAGATAAATTGAATCGGTAGATAATTTGAACCGGTAGTTTAATGCCATCTAACGGGTCCTGTTGTGATTCTGAGAATCATTCATACCCGAAAGTACCATCGAAATATGTCAGGAGTTTTTGAGTTGCTAAAAACCGAATATAGCGTTACATACAGTTTCGTATTGTGAACCTTTGTGCCTTCCGAAATACAATCACAAAGATTCATCAAAAACGGTATAGCCATTTTTGAGTTCCTGTAAACCGATTATAGTGTCACCTACCGGGGAATATAATGGATCTGGAACTTTGATAGATACACGCACAAAGTTCCATCGAAATCGGTCCAGTCGTTCTTGAGTTGTTATAAACCGAATGCAGCACCACCTAACGGGTTTCTATTGTGACACTGAGAGCCACTCAAACACGTACACAATGTTCCATCAAAATCGGTCGAGGCATTTCTGAGTTTCTACAGACCGATAGCAGTGCCACCTACCGGGGTATATTGCGGACCTGACACATACTCAGATACACACACAAAGTTTCATCGAAATCGGTTCAGCCGTTCTTGAGTTTCTATAAACCCAATACAGCGGTTTCGGAGTTGACATTTTTTTTAAAACACCCCGTATAGCAGCGGTTATCATTTCGCAACGGTTTTACTGTGTTGAGAATTCTCCTTATGATAGATCTCTAGGGGTGACATTTTACTTGAAACTTCCTGTATAGTTAATTTTCTGCTTAATGTTTGAATATTTTGAGTAATTTTAATGCAAAAATCCGTCCGATCGAACGGATATTCATTATAGATTTCGTAACTTAACGAAAAGATCCAAATCCCAAGATACGTTTACTGGAGCATGCTCCTTTAAGTTTTTCAATGGAAAAAAATTTAAAAAAACCTAGAAAGAGCTATTTCGGAGTTTCGGACGCTCGGAGATTCGATCCCGCCGCTCCGCGAGGCTCAGGAGCTTTGATTCCAAGCCTTAGCCCGCTCGGCCATGCCAGCTCCGTGAATCGGTTCCTATTATCTGGCACATAAAGATTTGATAGTACTGGGACGATTTCCGTCTTTTGATTTTCACAATATCGTCAATCCTGTCAAGCGATCGATCGAAATCGGTTACTTGTTCATATTTCTCACGGTTTTTCTATTCGATTCCAAGATTTTCGAGTAATTCCGTTCGAAATTCAAATTCGATTTGACATTTATCGTGGCTCGTTCAGACCGAAAACGTCAACCGTGAAGGAGCCGCGTTAAAATTCTCCACAGAAATACGTGAAACGTCAGAATTTTGAAGATTTTCGTGGAAAAGTCACATTTTCCTATCGTTCTTCCGGGAAAACGAAAGAGAGGATCGAAAAAAGGGCCGTGTTACGGACTAATTTCGAATCTCGTCTTCGCGTTCCCGCAAATACCGTAGTTCCGAACGCCACCCGTCCTCCGATCTCGTTTCCTTCATTTCGCACCTTTTGCAACAATCGGCGTCTTTGCGATTTTTTCAAAAATACACCCCCTTCTTTTCGCTCCGAAAACGCGAAACCCTACGAAACTTCCGTCTTTTTCCTCGCGAAACCCCTCGAAAATTTCCCCCCTCCCCCCCTCCTAACGTCCAAAAAATCGTCACGTTTATAGTAACATTTTCAAAAAAGTTTTTTTGTTCCTTTTCTATGAAACCCATCTTCATTTTAGTAATAGTGACTAGTTGGCCCGCAGATCTACCTAGCCAGTAGATCTACATTTTTCCGGCAGATCTACATTTTTCCGTAGATCTACATTTTTCCAGTAGATTTACATTTTTCGAACTTGAAAGTTCGAAATCGTTTGAGCCATATCTGAATTTCTATAGACCTAGTGCAACCTGACACATATTCACATATACACACCAAGTTTCATCGAAATCGGTGCAGCCGTTCTTGAGTTTCTATAAACCGAATACAGCGCCACCTACCGGTCACCTATTGTGACCCTGAGACACACTCAAACACGCACACAATGTTTCATTAAAATCGGCCAAGACATTTCTGAGTTTCTATAGACCGATTGCAGCGCCACCTGCCGGGGTATATAGCAGACCCTACACACCTACTCAGATACACACACAAACTTTCATCAAAATCGGTCTAGTCATTTCACCTACCGGATGCTATTGTGAAGCCGTTTCGGAAAACAGCCTGTATGACAGCGGTTATCCTTTCGCAACAATTTTACAATGTTGAAAATACTGTTCATGTTAAATTGTTATACTGAGGTGGCAACTGGGCCAATTTGCCTATCAGAGAATTATGGAACTCTCCCCACGCTTCCGTTGGAAGCTCGAATTCTATTTGACAATTCGACCCTCATTCGGACTGAAAACCATGACGTTGAAGGAATCGCGAAAGGATTTCGTACAGAAATACGATACGATTTCTACAACGATAACATTCGAAAATACTCACGTTTCGTAAAAGATTCCAAAATTCGACAGAAAGATTAAATTCAGTCGATATCCCATCATACTTCATACAACCAACTGTCAACAACTAAAGAATGTTTCCTTAGAATACATTCGATAGGATTTCGAATTCGTATATAAATGCCTGCAAGTGAAAATCGGTAATATCGTCGAAAGTATAGATCGATAATTACCTTATTTTACGTTCTCCAACTCCGGCCCGTTTCATCAAAAATCTTTCCTCGAAGATAGGTATCTGCCAGTCATTTCAACTTAGAATTTGATAGAATACATTATTTCTCAAATATCGAAAATTCTGCCATGCGATCGGTCGAAATCGGCGACTCTATCATATTTCTTCTTATTTCTAGCAATGTATCTTCACGATTCATGATTTTCGACAAATTCCGTTCGATATTCTAATTCTATTTGACATTTATCGCCACTCATTCGCAAAGAAAACGTCGATAAATTCAAACTGACAGAAGTTTCTATCATCTGTGATCGAAGTAAATCATCCACGTATTATCTTCTATAGCAGGACCCGAAGTCGGTCGAGCGAAGCCGAACCGGTCTAAACGTCACATTTCACCGAGGTTTTCAAAATATGTCAAAGTTTGCGATCTTTTTCCGGAAAAAGAGTAGGTTTTATCGAAAATCGGGCTGCGTTACAAACTACCTACGAATCTCGTCTTCCGGCCCCCGACGAAATAAATTTCCGAGCGTCGCCTCCTCGCGAGATTTCTATCGCCTCCGATTTGCGCCTTTAGCGAAAAACGGAGTTTTCAACCGATTTCACGATTTTTTTTAAATACTCCCCACGTTTTTTCTCGTCAAAGACGGATACCCGGAGAAAATTTCGTCTTTTCTCTTTCCCGTTTACACCTCGAATCCCCCCTCGCCCCTCGAATAACCGACGAAAAAATCGAAAATATCGACCTCCTCGAGGAAAAAACTTTTTTGACCTCTCTCTGTGATCCCGAGATCTTTACATTAGTAGAATAAAAGACTAGGACGCGTCCCTCCCGGCCACTTTCGCTATAGATAAGAGTAGGAATTATGCTCTACTTAAAGGTCTTATAGCACTGGGATGATTTCCGTCCTTCGATTTCCAGAATATCGTCAATTCTGTCAAGCGATCGCTCGAAATTGGCGACTTGTTCATATTTCTCGCAATTTTTCTTGACGATTTCGAGATTTTCGACTAATTCCGTTCGAAATTCAAATTCGATTTGACATTTCGCGCCGCTCGTTCGGACCGAAAGAGTCGACCTTGCAGGAGCCGCGCTAAAATTCAGCACAGAAATACGTGAAACGTCAGAATGTTTTCGATTTTCGCAAAAAGTCACATTTTCTTATCGTTCTTCCGGGAAAACGAAAGAAAAGATCGAAAGCAGATATAGCCTATCCGGTAATTTCGAATCTCTTCTTCGCCTTCCCGCGGACTCGTCGTTTCTAACGTCGCCGTTCGTTCGATCTCGTTTCCTTCATTTTGCACCTTTTGCCGAAATCGGCGTTTTTTCTCATTTTCGTGAATTTTTTTAAAATACACCCCCACCTTTTCGATCCAAAAACGCGAAACTCTACGAAACTTCCGTGTTTTCTCTCGCTAAACCCCCTCAAGATTCCCCCACAATCCCCCTCCTAACCACCAAAAAAACACCACGTTTACAACGACCTTCTCAAAAAGTTTCCCTTGATCTACTTCGATGGTCCAAGTCTTCACTTTAGTATAAGTATTGATTAACCTTACGACCTATTGGCAAGAACTCATGATGTACCCCGCCATTGTAATCGAAGAACAGTGAGCAAATCCTTCACATTTGAACTTGGCGTGCCTTTTTCGGTCTTGGCTCATCTGGCCGCTTCCATTGGGATGATGATTGTGCCTTGGTTTCGACGTCAAAACCATATACACACGTTTCGTCACCAGTTGTGACCCTTTTGAGCATACCTGGAACGTCGTTGACGTCATTGAACAACTCCTGAGCGATATTAAAGCGACGTTGCTTTTGCTCGAAATTTAACAATTTCGGAACAAACTTCGTACGTGGCTAACCTTTTCAGTTGTTAGCAATAAACTACTAATCCAAATTGGCTGATAAATCCAACATATAATATACATATGTGTATGAACATAACAAAAAAAAATTTCATAATCGAATTTTGCCGGCTGTGTACACACAGCCGGCAAAAATTCAAAATTCACCTTTCCTTTTGAACAGACCTCTTATAATACTACAAGAAATCTTGACATAAGGTTCGACCACCGAAGTTGATCAAGGTAACTATTTTCGAAAAGGGCTTTTTGGCGCTCTAGTTCCTCGGAACTGAGTGCTTATCAATTTGCCCAAATGTCTGTAATTTTCGAATATTTCGATGAAAATGGTCTTAAACGATTTGGTTCGGCTCACTGATCAAGAATCCGTGGTAGAAATTCATTCTGTCCGGCCGTCCGGCCGGCCGGTCCGGCCGGCCGGTCCGGCCGGCCGGTCCGGCCGTAGGCACGATAACTCTCGAACGGAATGAGCTAGAGAGTTGAAATTTTCAGAGTAGGTTTGGGGGATAAATATCTCGGCTAAGTTCGTTATTGGGCAAAATCGGACAGATGGTTTCGGAGTAACAAAAAAAATAATTTTTTTTTACGAAACAAATTCCAAATTAAATTTTTTTTGATAAGAAGTTTTATCATAAGAATCCACTCATATTATTTTTAACTCTAATAAGCTAATACTTTCGGAGATATAATTTTTCAAAATTTCAATAATAAATCGTATTTCAACGTTGTCACAGAATGATATTATTCTATGTATGAATATGAATTGTCATAATGTCAAATGATGTTCCTACATTATCGAAGAATTGTGAGCGAAGTGAGAAAAATCTCAGTTGTTTGCTCCGAAATTAGTTTTTCTCAGAAAATTCTTACATTTCGGAACTGAACATGAAGTAAGAGATCTGAGAGTAGTGAGACTGCTTTTCATCCATAGACATAGATATAACTCTCGAACGGAATGAGGTAGGTAGTTGAAATTTTCAGAGTAGTTTAGGGAGATGAATATCTCGGTTAAGTTCGTTATTGGGCAAAATAAGCCAGATTAAATTTGATTTCTTCCATGGTGCTTTTCTCATTCTCATGATTGCTCATTTAATCTTGATAAATAAACTATTATTTGAATTGAATTTCATTTAGGATGCATTTCTATTATATGAATACATTGATATAATTCCCAACTCTGAGAAACCAATACTTTCGGAGATATAATTTGTCTGTTTGAACTAGAGCGCCAGAAAGCTCCTGTCCACAGGGCTTGAACCCATTTTTTTGTAAAATTATCATTTTACCCTAATGTTTGTAATTTTCTGATTTTTTGCCGAAAATGGTCTCAAACGATTGTGTTCGACTCCCTGATGAAGAATTTGAGGTCAAATTTGATTCTGTCCATCCGGCTGGCCGTTGCCACGATAACTAGAGAATGGAAAGAGATAGCAACCAAAGGTTTCGAGTGATAGTTTTGTTTTCAACCAATACAAATCCGATCGAATTGAAACTTGCTGAGTAGTTGTAGAATACAAATCTGAGGACATTTGTGAAATTTTGTGAGAATAGTATAACTAAAAAATGTTTAAAAAATCATTAAAAAAATATTATTTATCTCACGATAACCTGAGAACGGAAAGAGATAGCGACTTGAAATTTTCAGGTTAGGTTGTGCATCTGAATGCGACATTTGAGTTTGTCTATAGGCATAATCGGCCAAATGGTTATGGAGTTAAACCTATCTGAAATTTGGTTGTTATTTCCTCAATAACTCAAAAAATACCAAACCGATCAAATTCAAACATGGTTATTAGTTGGAGAATGCCAACGCGAAAATTCGTCGCGAAATTTCGTGAGGATCGTATCACTAGAAAATTTTAAAAAATCATCGAAAAAAATTGTGTATATCAGAAACTGTATGTCGAACTGTAGTTCGACATCGCTAAAATGTTGCAAGTGTCTTCAGAACCTAACTCTATTGCCAAGTTCTAAGTTTGATGGAGGTAGCAACTTTCAGGGTAGGTTGCATATCTGAATAGGAGAGTTAAGTTCGCTGTTTGACATAATCAGTCCAACAGTTTCGGTGTTATACCCATCTGGAATATTATTTCCACGATAACTCAAAAAATATAGACTCGATCGAATTGAAGCATGCTAACTAATTTTGGAATATCGACATGAATACGTTTGTAACATTTTGTGAGGACCGAACCACTAGAAAATTTTAAAAAAATTACGAAAAAATATTATGTATCTCGTGATACCTCGAGAACGGAAATAAATATCGACTCGCAGTTTTCAGGGTAGATTGCGCATCTGAATACGACAATTATGTTCGTTAATTAGAATAATCGGCCAAATGGTTTTGGAGTTATATCAATCTGAAATTTGGTTATTATTTCTTCGATAACCCAAAAAATACGATGCCGATTCAATTCAAACATGGTAATTAGTTACTAGAATGCCTTCGCAAAAATCTTTACATACATTTTCGGGCCCATTCACAATAGAAAGTGAAACATGTATCTATGGGAGATGATTGCCCTACATTAGGGTCCTGTAGCGGTCTTCGAACATTTGAAGTTCTGAATAATCATCGTTTGGATTGGTCAGACCTGGTATTGAAAGAGACCCTCCTAAAGCCAGGAGGTGAGGAGAGATGGGACCTTAGACTATATAGTATTATGATATTATGTCTATGGATGGGACTTTTGAAAGGTTATGTATTATTTTTTATGTAATTTTTTATCAAAAACGAACTCTACTGCCAAGTCCAAGTTTGAACACGATCGGATCTATATTGTTGGAGATCCGAGCAGCCTTGTGTGAGTTTAGTAGCTGGATGGGTGACCGTTGCCTTGATAACTTTCGAACGAAAGGGTATAGGGACTTGCAATTTTCAGGTTAGGTTGCACATCCCAATTGGAGAGTTAAGTTCGTTTTTGGGCATAATCGGTCCATCGATTCCGGAGTTATATCTACCAGGGATCATATTTTCTCGATAGTTCAAAAAATATAGACTCGATCGAATTGAAGCTTCGTTACTAGTTGTAGAATATCGACATAAGGCGTGTGTAAAATTTTGTCAGAACCGTACCCCTGGAAAAATCTCTAAAAAAAAGTTCAAGCACTGAAGTCAGGAGCTTTTGCGCGTATGTTTTATTGTCCATTCTCCTGTATTGGACACTCTTAATCGAATTTACTATGGTAAATTATATTGTCCATTCTCCTGTATTGGACAAAGAGCGGAAAAAGAAGCCGAAAAATATGGCCGGGCTGGCGAAGTTTGGGAGGATATTTGAGTAGCAACGGAAAGACGAAAGAATAAACGAGTTTATGACGACTTTTTGTTTTCAAAAAAATATTCCGGTTTCTTCAAATTTCTTGAGAATCCAACCAAAGAATTTCGTTCGTTTCCGTTGCTCGCCGAAGTCGAATTTGACAAGTCGAAACGCTATGAAGAGAATGTCAAAAGTCGTTTTAAAGGAATATATTGTCGAACAATAGTGCGCCAATAACTAGATAAGACAAACCAGCAAATTTCACATGAAGATAACCATTGCGTCAAATTTGCGTTACTATATTACATTTGGTTTTTGAATTCCGTTTCTCAAGCAGATGCCACTTCATCTTCTTAATAATTCACAATATATGGAAGAAGCAGACTCGGCATCTTCAAATTCAATTCACCAACAATTCTCTAATTGAACAAAACTTTTCCGAAAATCAATCTTGAAAATATAAAAGAACATAATTCTGTGGAAGGACTGCGAAGCCAACTTGGGGCTACTGAATCGGTCATTCTATAAATCACGTGTGAAACTCCATATGTTGCCCAGACGGGGCAGAAGCCTTTTCTGCAAGAAAGAACTTTTTACCCACCATTAGTTTTGTGAGTTGGCCGTACGTGTAGTTGGCAATTACAACTTCACCTGTTGTATTGTGTTCCTTTTATTATGGACTGCGGATACAGACAATATAATTGGTTCCATTAATTATTTCATTTTCACATTAGATTTCAGAACGTCATTCAGTGAATAAACACTAAATGTTATTAATGTCGCTCTTCATTGATCGAAATAATGTATATGCATATTCAGCGTCTCAATAAACATCGACTCAAAGATACGAAGAAAAAAAATTGGTTCAAGCACTAACGTGAAGTCAGGAGCTTTTGCGCAAATGTTCTATTGTCTATTCACCTCTATTGGACACTCTTAATCGAATTTACCATCGATATATACCGTTTTCTCAGCTTTTATATGATATGAATACATTTTAATGACAGATTTGAGTAATAAGAGAATTGTCCATGATCACAGAATTGTCAATTCTGACATACATATTCTATCGGAATTGAAATTCGTTGAATATTTAATAATATACCAAAAAACTTACGCCTCAAGTAATTTCAGGAAACGATATTCACCAAATACTGCGAAACTTAGCTTTAATTGGATCAGATTTGTTTATTTTGTGTTATAGAGGAAATAACAACAAAATTTCAGATGGGTATAAATAACTCCAAAACTCCAATTATGTCTATTAACGAACTCAAATGTCGCATTAGGATGCGCAACCTACCCTGAAAATTGCAAGTCGCTATCTCTTTCCATTCTCAGTTTATCGTGGCATAAATAATATTTTTGCGCGTATGTTATGGGGATCATCGCGTTATCATTTTGCCCAAATGTCTGTAACTTTCGAATTTTTTGACGAAAATGGTCTCAAACGATTTAGTTCGACTCCCCAATGAAGAATTCGAGGTCGAATTTGATTCTGTCCGGCCGGCCGGCCGTTGCCACGATAACTTGAGAACGGAAAGAGCTAGCAACTTGAAATTTTCAGGGTAGGTGGCGCATCCCAATACGACGAACAAGTTCGTTAATGGGCATAATCGGCCCAATGGTTTCCGAGTAATAATTTTGTTTTCAACCAATATAAATCCGATCGAATTGAGTAGTTGTAGAATATGATCCTAAGCAGGTTTGTGAAAATTTGTGCAAATCGTATGGCTAGAAAATTATTAAAAAATATTTTTGTTGTCACGATAACTTGAGAAGGGAAAGAGATAGCGGCTTGAAGTTTTCAGGTTAGGATGTGCATCAGAACGCGACATTTGAGTTTGTTTATAAGCATAATCGGCCAAACGGTTTTAGAGTTATAGCCATCTGAAATTTGGTTGTTTTTTCTCCTCATTAACTCGAAAAACACTAAACCGATTGAATTGAAACATGGTTATTAGTTGTAGAATGCCAACGCAAAAAGTCTTGCAAAATTTCGTGAGGATAGTATTTGTAGAAAATTTTTAAGAAATCATCGAAAATTAAAAAAAAAATTCAATATATCAGTAACTATTCTTCTAAAATTGCTGAAATTTTTCAAGAGCCTTTAGAACCCAACGCTACTGCCAAGTTTTAAGTTTTAACACGATCGGTTAAATATTGTTGGAGATTCGAGTGCCATCTGCAAGTTCAGTAGATGGGTGACCGTTGCCTCGATAACCTTCGATCAAAAGGAGATAGGGACTTGCAATTTTCAGAGTAGCTTGCGTATCCGAATGGGAGGGTTGAGTTCGTTTTTGGGCATAATCGGTTTAACGGTTTCCGAGTTATACCCACCTGGAATATTATTTCCTCGATAACTCAAAAAATTAAGATTTGATCGAATTGAAGCTTGGTAACTATTAGTAGAAAATCAACATAAAGACGTGTTTAAATTTTTTTTATAACCGTACCCCTAGAAAATTTTAAAAAAATGACGAAAAAAAAATTTGGAAGAACCGTTTTTTACCCCTAGAAAATTTCAATAAAATTACGAAAAAAAAAATTGGTTCAAGCACTGACGTGAAGTCAGAAGCTTTTGCGCGTATGTTCTATTGTCCATTCTCCTGTAAGGGTGTCCAATACAGGAGAATGGACAATAGAACATACGGGCAAGAGCTCCTGACTTCACGTCAGTGCTTGAACCAATTTTTTAATAATTCTTTTAAATATTTTCTGGTGATACGATTCTCACAAAATTTCACAAACGCCCTTTATGTCAGTATTCTACAACTAGTTACTTAGTTTCAATTTGAACGGATCTGTATTGGTTGAAGACAAAATTAGTACTCAGAAACCGTTGGGCCGATTATGCCCATTAACGAACTTCACCCTCGTATTCAGGAGTGGCTATCTCCTTCCGTTAGGCAGTTATGATGGCAACGGACGGTTGGCCAGACAGAATCGAATTTTAAACCCGAAATCTTCATCAGTGAGTCGAACCTAATAGTTTGAAACCATTTTCAGTAAAAATTCTAAAATTACAGACATTTGGACAAAATTACAGCACTTTGTTCTCTAAAACATGCACGCAAAAACGATGCAAATTCTTCTCGGTTCACTGTGTTGAGTTTTCTCTAAAAGTGTTCTCCTAATTTTTCCCCAGATTCATATTTCAGGTTAATGAACCGTCTCAATATTGACAATTTGGCAAATGAACTTGGCCTGGCATATACAACTTCTACCTGTTCTTACAGTCTTTGAAAATGTCCAAATGTAAATCAGACAGTCCCTGTAATATTATTTACTCAGCTTTCATGTCTTTCTTATGCCTTCCAACATATCCTGACAGAATTGTTTGAATTATGAACCACCAATTATTGAAATTATTTACCTCCGAAATTGAAACAGCGAAGTTCGACAATCATCGAATTAATAATCAAATCTGGTAAATGATCGACGAAATCACAGGTTTCATCAATTAAAACAAAACTTGAAATGTTTGAGCTTCTGAAATTGAATAACATGAAATTTTATTCCACAATAACACAAAAATCAGAAGAATTCATTACCAAAAATATAATGTTAAAATATACGAAATATTATCTACTACCTTATAAACACAGATAATTTGGACGAGGAAGTATTGCGTGGGGGAATATAGAATAAGATAATTAATAATAATAATTAATAGATATAAAATATGTACACAAAGTTTTCATTGTATTCCGGTTCGAAAATATACACACCGGCAAAATTAGGGGAACAGACAAAATCTCAAGGAAGTTTATAGTTCATTTTCCATTGAACCCTTGATGCACAGCTGAATTCATCCATGGGGATCATCACTGGAACTATTAGATCTACACCTATTCATTGGCTACCAGTTCTTTCAAACATTGTTCCGCCCCACATTCGCAGACAGACTGCTGTTTCAAATTCTTGGAATAAATTTCATTATTTTCCGAATTCATTTCCGATTCTCTCCTTTATTCCAGACAATAAGATTCCCTGATTGAAGTCACGTAACACTTTATGGTCCAACTGTTTTATCAATTTGAATAATAGTGACTAGGAATTTTGGCGGTCTGAATGGATTTCTTGCGATTTATTCAACGAAGATTTAATTTCTGATCCTTCAAATAGAGTTCCGGGGTTTGATCTTCCAAGGAAAATATGGTCTATTCTGAATCGTTTGAGAACCGGTCATGGTCGTTGCAACATCATGCTTTTCAGATGGAACTCAGTCGAGAGCCCTAGTTGTGAATGCTGGGAAGTAGAGGAAACCATAGATCATTTAGTTGATAATTGTCGTATATATAGATTCAAGGATGATTTTAGGGCTATTCATAATGTTTCTGAATCTTTTTTAAAATGTGTATCGAATTTCAAATCTATTTAATGAAATATAGAATATTCCTTTTTTAGTTTGTTCGTTTTCTCCTTTTGTATTTTCCTTTTCCAGATTGAGTTTCGGGTACCTTGGAGAAACCTCTGCTTGCTAGAGGAAGAAGCGATAGTAAAGAAGAAGATGCCTTCAATTTTTAATATTTCAGCATATTTTGTTAACAATTTAAATTTTCATAAATCACAACGCTAACGGGGAGATTTTGCTGAGGTTTTTCCCTATGCTCTAGTATCATATATCGAAATCTATAGCACCCCTTTACACTAACCTCTGCTAACACTTTCTCCATATACATGCTTTATTGTTATATAAAAAAACATCATTATATGACCGAGCGCACTAAAGCTTCGGATGCAACGTCATTGCCTTCATAATCTTTAATCGAAACATTTAATCGAAAATACCTAATTTCAATATTGAATCCTGTTTGTAGGGCCACATGGCATTTTTGAGCACTATTCAACAAATAAGCTATCGAGTGATTGAATCATCAATGTCTGTTGAATATTATTCTTTTCATCTTAGGTTGGCATAAACATAAAACAGATCATAACCGCTTAATCTTTGAAAGCAAAACATTCCCATCAACACTGGGTTGGTAGTATGTTGATCGCGAAGTTTCATTTTTGACATAAGGAAATAATTATTCAACACTTCCATTGAGTTGAGATCCAATGAACATAATACATTAAATTCGACATTTGGAATAACAGCAAGATCAAAATATTTATTTTATTTGAATAGTAGGTGCTGAAAATATATCGTCTGAAGACTGTCGAAATATGTACTCGTTTCTATTTATTATTCATTGTTGAAATATACTTTCAGAGTGGTTAAATCGGAGAAATTCGCTAGAGAATAAGGAGAATCAAAATTTGAATTTTGAATCCATCAACTTTCATCAAATGTCCGAGTAACTAAACTGAGTCATTATCATGCTCGGTAGAAATATCGACTAATTTTTAAATGATGATCAAAAAGTATCAGATGTGTAGTCACAAAGCAATAGTTGATTATATCATCTTTATTGAATTATTCCAAGCTTTCGCATTTGTTCAAATTCATATTCAGGAAAACTACAAAAATGAAATACTGGACCAAAGATTTCAATACATTTAACTTACTCAAAGTCAGGAAAAAATACCAACACCAACGAGTCAAACAACAAACCTACTGTTATCAATTATGTGGCACTGTATATAAACTATTTATGATGATTTCAATGAAAAGTAAATAATGTAACTCACATGAATCTTGGAAACAATTTCCTACAAACTTCAAATCAAGAAAAGACATAAAGACATAGACGGTAGAGATCATAGACAAGATATATGGTAGACAACATAATATCGTAGATCATAGACAACATAATATAATTATGGTATCATGGATCATGGTAAGTCAAACTCATAGACAACATATCACATATCAAACTTCGAAATGTTAACCCTTCTTCCTTGTATTTTTCCCAAATTATTTATTGTAATAAATAAAAGTAGATGTTAATATTTTCGTTTAAATTAATTTCCGCAGATTCTAGAAACTGGCGTTCAGTATTATTAACGTGTTTATATGAATAATTTCAACATCATCAAAATTCATTCAGTGTTTTTCTTCATAAACATGCTTTGAGAGATCAGTTATATCCGTATGTCGCACAATAGAGTTGAGGAATATCGTAACAGATTATATTGACATAGAATAATAATATATCGGATTCCTTCATTCCAAATATTCACCCCTCCCCACTCAACCTATGATATTATATCAAGTTAAAAAAGCCCTGTGGACAGGAGCTTTGGCGCTCTAGTTCGAACTTTGACAAATCATATCGGAAGAATTTACCAAGGTAAATTCGAATTAGAGTGTCCAATACTGGAGAACAGACAATAGAATTCACCATGGTGAATTCGATTAAGAGTGTCCAATACAAGAGAATGGACAATAGAACGCGCAAAAACTTCTGACTCAACGTCAGTGCTTGAAGTTTTTTTTTAATATTTTTTTTTAATTTTCTAGTGATACGATTCTCACCAAATTTCACAAACGTCCTTGGTTTGTATTCTACAACTAATCACCATGTTTCAATTCGATCGGATTTGTATCTCATAGATCCCAACAACGTATATCGGAAAATTCGTCTCTCCACTTTTATCATGTTCTATTGAGTTCAAAATTGAACATGAAGTTATTCAATTCAATATTATTGCAAAGGATGCTTGATAGCAATCGCACCTAAAATATCTCCCTATTTTGTTACGCATCTCACCCGCAACAATAAAATCACAAAAGAGCACTCTTCCTGAAACAATTAGGATACCACATGTCAATTTTTTATATAACTTGCTCAGACCAGACGAGGTACTTCTACAATATTGCGATTGTAAATTGATATCCCCCGAATGTGATTTCAGAGCATTATATCATGAATGTCCTCTTGAATCACTGGAATTTTACGATACCATTAAAGACAGATGATTTATGGTTAGCAGGTTCCGAATTTTTTGTTGGATCAAAGAGGTGAATAAATACAAAAGTATCGCCATATGTTTAGAGAATCTTGTTGGACAGGAAACAGAGATATTCGACAGTAGAATGCTGGGTGAAAAAACATTGAATAAGCATACGGGTACCCGAAAAAACATTCTTTATTCAATAGAAATACTTTCATATTGTGACTTCTGAGAACATTGACCTATTCCTTACGCTATTTCCGGTATTTCAGTGACTTGGTGAATTGGCTAAAAGTCAAAAAACTGCCGACAGAGGAATATTTTGGTTTTTGGGTCTATGGGGTATTTTGAGATGTTGAACACGAATCAAAGATTTGTCAACAAGAATTTTGAGCTGGAAATAGAATTATTTCGTGACTTACGTGAAAAAAAATTCTTAACTGACGTGAAGTCAGGAGTTATTCAATTTTCCGCTAAGCAATGTAAACTTCAAGAAAGAAAGAAAAATTATTTTCTCTATTTCAGTATCGTAATGAGTTCATTCCAGCACTAAAAACAGTGCTGGAATGAACTCATTCCCGCATTGTTTCTAGTTATATTTTTCGTTTTGTGGTAGTCAGCACTGACATTCGATCCTATCAAATTTCAACACACGTCAATTATTGTCCATATAAGATAATCTGGATAAGGTGAAATAATTGTTGAGAGGAAAGGTTTTATTTTCATAAAAATTAAGGTACTAGAGATTTTCTTCTTGCTAATTTTGAATCATTCATGATATTAGGAAACTGTTCAATCTGATCTCCATGCTCTACGTACAATTCAAATTCCATGATCTGTCAACTTTCGTAACAGTCACACCAACTGCCAAGATACAATACAAAAGTCACTAGGATGTATAATCCTAAGTTTTTATTAAATTTCAACAGTATTTTACAAAACTTGCCTGAAATAGAGAAAATATCGTCTAATACTCGTTGTAGAAGGCAATTCCACCACTCATGCGTTCGAAAACTCGCTCCTTCGTCGCTCGCTTTCGAATTTCGCATTCACGCGTGTTTTAATAGGAGCCAATTCTGCAACTTGTTTTAGAATATACTATTCTCTATTTCAGTATCGTAATGAGTCCATTCCAGCACTAAAAACAGTACTGGAATGAACTCATTCCCGCATTGTTTCTAGCTATATTTTTCGTTTTGTGGTAGTCAGCACTGACTGATAGGATCGAATGAACCTATCAAATTTCAACACACGTCAATTGACAATACAATATAATCTGGATATAGTGAAATAATTGTTGAGGAAAAGTTTTATTTTCATTAAAAAATATGGTACTAGAGATTTCCTTCTTGCTGATTTTGAATCATTCATACTATTAGGAAATTGTTTTAAATCTGAAATCCATGCCCTACGTACGTTTCAAATTCAAATTCCGTATTCTGTCAACTTTCGTAACAGTCACACCAACTACCAAGATACAATACAAAAGTCACTAGGATGTATAAACCGAATTTTTCATTTAATTTCAACAGTATTTTACAAAACTTGCCTGAAATAGAGAAAATATCGTTTAATACTCGTTGCAGAAGGCAATTCCAACACTCATGCGTTCGAAAACTCACTCCTTCGTCGCTCGCTTTCGAATTTCGCATTCGTGTTTTAATAAGAGCCCATTCTGCAACTTGTTTTAGAATATAATATTCCAAATATCCGAAAGAAACGGGTACAGTTATCCACTAGTTCAGAAAATTACCAACAAACACAAGTAGATATAAAAATCTCTTTAGTAACATAACCCTAATGAAATAAATGAAGGTGGGAAAGCCCTGTGGACAGGAGCTTTGGCGCTCTTGTTAAGATTTGGGAATTATATCAATGGATTCTCATGATAGCACTTTTTCATAACATAAATTAAATTCAAACATCATAAAACACTTTAAATTCAACAAGGATTATTAATCCAAAACCAACATACCAATTCTACCCAACAACGAACTTATTAGATATTCATTCCTCAAATATATGATGAACGAGATCCACTTTGAAAATTATATTATATCAATTGAAACGTAGCCAATATTCCAGTTTTATTTTTACTGGAGATATTCTGAACTCAATATTATTAACTTACCATTACCATTCCCACCATCATATAGATTAACCATGGGCATTAAAATATCACCCAAAAAGTATGATATCATATTATAACCCTCATCATCGATAGCTGAAATGAATTTGACATGTCATGTCTCTTTTAGGAAAATAAGTTGACATGTATGAACACAGATCATATAATAATTCATAGATATAATAATTATAGCGTAGAAGTACGATTTATTATTGGAATTTTAGAGTTTCAAATGATATCAATGGATTCTCATTGTGAAACTGAATTTTGAGAAAAATTAAATTTGAAATTCAATTTAAAAAAATTTTTTTTTTGTTGATCTGAAACAATCTGGCCGAGTTTGCCCAATAACAAACTTAGCCGAGATATTTATCTACTCTGAAAATTCCAACTTTCTAGCTCATTCCGT
This sequence comes from Halyzia sedecimguttata, assembly GCA_937662695.2. Lineage (NCBI taxonomy): Eukaryota > Metazoa > Arthropoda > Insecta > Coleoptera > Coccinellidae > Halyzia > Halyzia sedecimguttata. The sequence goes on from OW569412.2 coordinate 91,340,711, forward strand.
TCGAGAGTTACCGTGCCTACGGCCTGCCAGACAGAATCAATTTCGACCGCGGATTCTTAATCAGTGAGTCGAACCAAATCGTTTAAGACCATTTTCATTAAAAAAAATTGAAAATTACGGACATTTGGGCCAATTGGTAAGCACTCTTTTCCGAGGAACAAGAGAGCCAAAAACGGTAAAAGGTTTCCAAGCTTTCACCTTCAATCCGAAAACGAACAACAAACTCCAGAACATTTTTAAAAAGGTTAATATAAAACTGGCTTTCAAAACTTCCACGAAAATTAAACAACTTCTAGGAAATACATTCGATAAACGATTTATTGAAATCGGGTGTAAATGAAATTAAATGTTTAGATTGCACCAAGTGCTACGTTGGGCAAACAAGCAGAAACATTCCCATGGGAATGTTTCTGCTTGCACACGGTATAAAGTCTATAGGGGACATATTCGTAATAACAACATAAATCTGTTGTTGCAAATCACGTTTTAACAACTGGCCACTCAATTTCGGAAAATGCTTTCAAATTGTTGAAAAATTCCAAAAAATTATACTTAAAAATTTTAAGGTACCTAAATGCATAAGAGGAAAGATATTTTGAGCAATAATGATCTAACCCCTATTAAAAACTCATTATTCTCACTAATCGGTGTATGACTAAGGGTGTCAACGCATACTTGAATGTAGAAATTGCTAGCATGCTTTAGTAACGCTTTCGTCTTTGAAGATGGAAACATGGTTTCCGAAATATATGTCTGACGACAAAATCTGTGGTGGACAAGATTGTAGTTACTGTTGTAGTATTACTTGGTTTCTTTCTGGGTTTTCTCTCCCAAACTCTGAAAAATATTTATAAAATAAAAAATTTATTATTTTGAGATTTGCTTCTGCGTAAAAAACACAAGAGATTTGTCAGAAGCAATGAATCGAACAAGTTGCCTAACAAACAATAACGAAACAACACTATGAAACAACTATATCGTAACGTTTCGGAATCTATATCAGACTCCTTCGTCAGACGCTTAATGATTGACAATTCTTGAATTTCACAAAATAACTATCAACAAAATAATTCCAAAGATTTTCATTAAGCGTCTGACGAAGGAGTCTGATATAGACTCCGAAACGTTACGATATAGTTGTTTCTTCGTTGACGTTGTTTCGTTGTTGTTTGTTAGGCAGCATTGTTCGATTGATTGCTTCTGATAAATCTCTTGTGTTTTTTACGCAGAAGTTAATCACAAAATAATGTTTTCTTTCATTTTATAGATATATGTTTTGGGAGAGAAAACCTAGAAAGAAACCATTCAATAATGAATATACCTCACAGTATCCTTTAATGAATACTTACTGTTGTAGTGTTGAAAATGGTAACTTAAAACAACTCTCCAATGAACTGAGATATCAAAAAATATCTTGTGAAACCAGAACCAGATATTATGCGTGGTAGCGAAGTTCGATTTCGCCATAACATACCCGAAGGGTGTTGATGTCAACACCCATCTTTAACAAAACCTGAGGGACAACTCCTTGCAGAGAATGAGTTTTTCGTCATTTTATACCTCATGAAACAAATTTGCTCTTTTTATATGATTGTCAAAAATTTTCAGCATATTCCGATGAAATATTTTAGATTTGTAGTAGCAATATACTTTTTCAAGTTGAGTATGTCTAGGTATAGTCTAGTCAACAAGTGCTTTTTATGTCAAAATTTTTGCGTATTCTCCGAAAATTATGATTGTGGTGTCATTCGATACGGAATGGCATGTAGATAGTTTTTGATAAAATTCCAAGACCACTCGCAAAAATTGCAATAGTTATAAACAATTAAGTGAAAAAAAAAAGAAGGAGATTTAGGTTTTCGCCAATATCTCAAGAACTATTTGAGATAATGCAAATTTGAAAAAAGATTCAAATAGAAGAAGAAATTTCCTAAAAAAAGTCTTAACTGCTGGAACTGTAGGACCAATATTTTCCTAGAGGGTTTAAAATGTGCCCGAAAACGGGTACTCCGGCTTGCGCAAACCGGACATTTGATGAATAAATATTAATTAAACTTATTAAATATGAAAATAAAAAATTTAAAAAATTCAGGCGCCTGCAGGATAGATCAATGAACAATAATTCGTGGTATAAAAATGTTTATCACGATATTTCAATTAGTTATCCATTAGTTAATTAACAATTTTTTGTAGCTTGAACATCAACATTGCAAGTACGATAATTGTTGAACTATTAATCTGATTTTTTTTTACTTTCGTGGAGTTATTCTTCAAAGCTCTTTGAATAGAGTCCTATTGGAAAATTTTGAAAATTATTAATTTTCGTTTTGTTATGATCAAATTAGGTAAGTGAAAAATTATGAAGCTTCAATTCATATTACTATTGATCCGTTTTCTTATGATCAGAAACTACTTAAAAATGATTTTTTATAATTATTATCTCCTATTGTTCAAAAAATTGATATAAATCAATGCGTTGTTTATGAGATAATTCCAAATTTTCTTTTGAAAACATAAATGAAGCTTCTAATTTTCACTTAAGTAAATTGTTAATAACAAAACGAAAATTAACAATTTTTCAAATTTTCCAACGGAAATCTATTCCAAGACCTTTGAGAAATAGCTGCTCGAAAGGAAATTCTCAGATTAATAGTTTAACAAATATCGCACTTGCTATATTAATATTCATGCTACAAAACATTGTTAATTAACTAATGGATAACTAATTGAAAATTCGCGATAAACATTTTTGGACCACGGATTATTGTTTATTGATCTATCCTGCAGGTGCCTGATTTTTTTAAATTTCTTATTTTCATATTTAATTAGTTTAAATAATATTTATGCATGAAAGGTCCGAAAGGGGCAAGGCCTCTGGGAAAATTATAAATATTGGTGCTAGTTCCGGGAGTTGTGACTTTTTAGGAAATTTCTTCCTCTTCTTGAATCTTTTTTCAAATTTGAATTATCTCAGAAAATTTTTGAGATATTGGCGAAAAACCAAACCACCTTCTTTTATTTCACTTAATTGTTTCTAACTATTGCAATTTTTTCGAGTGGCCTTAGCATTTTCTCAAAAACTATCTACATGCCATTCCGAATCGAATGACACCTCAATCATAATTTTCGGAGAATACGCAAAAAAGTTGACTAGACTAGTAGTAGTTGTGCTGCTACGAATTCAGAACCTTAACTCATATTCAATAATATTAATAATAATAATAATAATAATAAATAAGTTTATTCCACCATAATAATATACATATACAAAAATAAAGTACAAAAAAAAAGATATATATATATATATATACATATACATATCAGACCCATTCCAAGTAGAACAAACAAATCGCCCACAGAAGCTCTAGTTGGACTATCGCTTGTACGTGGTGTGTGCGCTTTCCTACAAAACTTTCAAAAATTTAGAGCAATGAAGTACAATCCTAACTATTGAATAAACATACAATTGAATTATTCCCTTCTCTGTCCCTGTTCCACAACTCCGTCTTCCCTTACTAATTACCACCGTGACCCTCTAACTAATATATATAGAAAAAAAATCCTTATTCCTCCGCTCATCTCACATTTTCGCTCCATCGTAAAGCCTCCATCATTCCTCCAATATATCGCCCATGTATTCTTCAAATTTGATTAACAAAATCATGAAATAGTTTCCTCTTGGAATCCGAAATCCAGTTCTTAATCTTCTTTTTAAACAAGTTAACATTATTCACCTTCTTGATCTCCTGAGGTAATATTCCATAAAGTCTTGGTGAAAGATAATTACAGTTTCGTTGACCCTCTGTCTTCTCACATCTAGGAACACTACCTCGACGGTTTCTTGCCATAGTTATGTGATATCGGTCGAGCGATCACCTTCTTCTTCTTTAAACTGAGCAGCATAGACAAACAGTATAGTTGTCTAATGTCAAAGAATCCAGATTCCTCACAAAGTTGATCGTTAGAAAACAGCCGAGGTTTCCCCATTATGATTCTCAGAAACCATCTGTGGACAACATTAAGATCCTCAAGATGCCGGTCAGTTACACCACCCCAGCCGACTATTCCGTAGGTTAATTGTGATTGGACTAATGCGTAGTATAATATCTTTAGGTGTTTTAGATCAAGATAGTCTTTCAAGTATTTGAATCGAAATAACATACCCCTTAATTGGTTGACTATATATTCTACTTGCCGATCCCACCTGAGGTGTCGGTCGATTATGACTCCAAGGTATTTAACAGAATCAGACTCTGAAACATATGAGTCTGCATTCACAATCAGAGGTCCCATATCCGGCAGTCCACTGGCATATGAAGAGAATGGTAGATAACTTGTTTTCTCCAAATTGATGGTGAGTTTATAATATCTGAGCCACCTCTCAATGATTCTTATTTAATTTTAGTGATCATTAATGTATAACGTGAATAGGACTGGACCTAATACTGATCCCTGTGGTATTCACTATGTCACACGCATAGGACCGCTCAGTTCCCCATCGACACACACTCTTTGTTCTCGGTCCATCAAAAAACTCCTCAGCAGCTCCAAAGCATTCCCTCTGATTCCGCAGTCAAATAGTGTATCGAGTAATCTCTCATGGCATACTGTGTCGAAAGCTTTAGAAAGATCAACAAAAATTAATTGCATGAGATATTAAGAAATTCTACAAAGTGTTCAATTCAAATTTACTTTAGATTCGAGAATCTTCTTATACATCCCGGTAAAATGTAAAACTCCTCCTGCTTTGATGTTTCTAATTACCTCAGTTCTGAACTGGAACGTTGCTAAAACTACGAGTATACATAATATCCTTTTGAGATCCACATAATTGGAAACCTAAGAGCATTCAATTTTCTTTTCACGGATCAAACTGAATGAACCCAAGAGTTATCCGGAAGTATTCATTAGAAGCTGTAACGAATTCTATTCATTGTGAGTTAACAAAGGTACAATATTATGTACAGTCTAAATATGCACGCTAGATGATTGACATGATACGAATCTGTTCTTTGTAAATATATTTCCATGTTAAAGTAAATGTTGATGAAGTTGTAGAACTCAATCCTTGAACAAAGCACAAATGCCTTTGTTGAAACATGGATATGGTTAACAATGAAGTTGCATCTTCCTCGAGCGCCTCTGCATTACATATCATGCAGATCAACGTTGTGTCATAATATCATCTGCAATATTTTCCTGACAGTTTTGATTAGGAATGTCAGCGCTTTGTCAGCGCGAAGCGCTATGTAAAGATTCGTCATAACATATTACACTTTTTTCCATGAAATATTCGAGGCCGATGTGTTTTCGTTAATACTTTGCATCTGTAACAAACAGTGACTAAATGGAAAAACAAGCTATCTGGAAAACGTTCATGAACCTTCATTATAGGTACTGGATGTTTATCAATTCTCTACCTCTACTTCAGGTACTCTTACAATAATGAGTAACCGTATGGCGAACATGATAGAAACTTAACCATTTCGTTAGCTCAACAACTGAAAAAAAATTGGTTCACACACTGACGTGAAGTCAGGAGCTTTTGCGCGTATGTTCTATTGTCCATTCTCCTGTATTGAACACTCTTAATCGAATATACCATGGTGAATTCTATTGTCTGTTCTCCTATATTGGACACTCTTAATCGAATTTACCATGGTGAATTCGATTAAGAGTGTCCAATACAGGAGAATAGACAATAGAATTCACCATGGTAAATTCGATTAAAAGTGTCCAATACAGGAGAATGGACAATAGAACATACGCGCAAAAGCCCCTGACTTCACGTCAGTGCTTGAACCAATTTATTTCTTCGTGAGGTCAGGATAGAAAGCAATGATGAAAAAAAGAACACATTATTGTATACCTTCAATTCTTCTTTAGGAGAAGAATACATAATTATTCTAGAAAAATATTACTGGAATTAATGTCATATTTAAATAATCAAAGTAAAGAAAATTATAAGTTTAGTTACTAACATATTGAATGAAATTCAATTGAATTCCAGTAATATTCAATTACTTATTCTTAACCAATAAATGCCCATTGATAGATCTAAAGATGTTGAGGTGAAACATAAAGATATATTCTCATTAGTGATAAAAAAACTGGCCTATAATTCCTCTTTAACCCATCACGAGAATAAATATCGACAAATGAGCCTCTCACCTTACAAGATCAGAAAGTGTGGTTAATTAAAAGTTAAGTTTTGAAGCCTTAAGCAAAATTTCAGCGATATCATATTAAAAATAATACATAACCTTTCAAAATTCCCCTCTCACAAATATACTCCTCTGAAGGCACATGGATCTCTTGAAGAAGAATCGCCTTCCCTATTTCTCAAAGATATTCACTCTTGTTCATAGAAATCCCTTCAATATTTAGTTGCCTCCTCCTAAAGAGAATCTCTTTCAAAACCAGGTCTGACCGCTAATGTAGGTCTATCATCTCCCATAGATTTGTCATGAAATAACACGATTTTCCCAAGAACATACGCGCAAAAATATGTCATCATGACATTCATGTTTTTGAAGGTTCTCGCAAAAATACGACGATTCGCATCCAGCTACCGAACTCACAAAAGGCTGCTCGGTTCTCCAACAATATTGATCCGATCGTGTTCAAACTTGGAACTGTGCAGTAGAGTTAGGTTCTGAAGGCTCTTCCAAAATTTCAGCCATGCTGGACGAATAGTTTATGATATATAGAATTTTTTTCAATTATTTTCAATAATTTTCTCAGGATATCGTCCATTTAGTCGAATGAAATGAAAGAATATATTGGGATTCTTGGACTAATTTCCTTTATTATTTCAATAATTTTTTTGAAATTTTCTAGTTTTACCATCCCCACGAAATTCTGCGAGAATTTTCGCGTTGGCATTCTACAACTAATAACCATGTTTGAATTATACCGGTTTCGTATTTTTCGAGTTATTGAGGAAATAACAACCAAATTTCAGATGGGTATAATTCCAAAACTGTTTGGCCGATTATACCTATAGACAAATTCAAATGTCGCATTCATATGCACAACCTAACCTGAAAATTTCAAGCCGCTATCTCCTTCCGTTCTCAGGTTATCATGTCATAAATAATATTTTTTAATAATTTTTTTTAAATTTTCTAGTGACACGATTCGCACAAAATTTCAAAAACGTGCTTAGGTTTATATTCTACAACTATTCACCAAGTTTAAATTCGATCGGATTTATTTTGGTTGAAAACAAAATTATTACTCGGAAACCATTGGGCCAATTATACCCATTAACGGACTTGTCCGTCGTATTAGGATGCGCCACCTACCCTGAAAATTTCAAGTCGCTAGCTCTTTCTGTTCTCAAGTTATCGTGGCAACGGCCGGACGGCACCACAGAATTAAATTTCACATTTGGGCAAAATGATAACGCGATGTTCCCCAGAACATACGCGCAAAAATTCTATGATTGTACTTTTTTTTGTCAGCTCAAGAGGACAAACCTTTTATAGTTCCGCCCTGAGAGGGGTCCGCTTCTTTCAGGAGTGTGAGACTCCAGTTGTTGATTGGTTACTCACTAAAAAACCTCTCGCACGTTCCTTGGAGTAGTTCTTCGTCCTGCCCTTACAGCGTCTTTAACAAAAGAGAGGAGCTGCCAGCGGCCTTCACAGTTGATGGTACCTGGCAACACCACCTTCTGCATTATGTGTGCTAAATCCCCGGCCAGTGATTTGCAGTTCGCTCTCATTCCGCCTAGGCATCAAATGATTAGAACGACCACCCTACCTATATGCCTTGGGTACAGGATTCTCCTGTTTCAACATTAAATCCTTGTATTTTTCCCACTTCTGTTCTTCTTTCATCACCACATCATTTTCAGCGGGGTAGGAAAATTTGACGACAAACAATTCCTTGATTTCTTTGACCAGCAGCACTATATCTGGCTTTATGGCGTGGATATGCCGAGTTGTTGGAATCGCATAGTTCCAGTAGATGCGAGCTCTGTCATTTTCAACAGCTGCTTCAATCTCCAGGCACATATGGTAGCACTGGTTCGTTGTCTATACCATAAACCTCTCTCAGATCGAAGTAGAGAATTCGGAGTGCCGCATTGTGTCTTTCCACATACCCTGATGGAGCATGGACTCTGCAAGCAGACATAATGTGCATAACAGTTTCCTGCTGTCCACTTTCATGATGTTCTTTTTATACGATCTGATATTTATCACCCTAGCTTGACAAGCCATAACAAATCCCTCGGTTTCCGACTTGAACCCAGCAGACTTCAAAAAGGCGAAGGATAATTCTTCCGGCAGGTCCTGATCTTTCAAACTCTTGAAATATATGGAGTGCAGGTGTTTACTCATGTATTCTTCGAGTGTGTTCAGATATTCTTGTCTTATCTCTCTGCCAACTCTTCTTTGTTCTGTTGGCGTGATAGGTGTTCCTGCTAACTCATGATCGATGATATTCCAGTTATACTGACCTTCTCCAAAGCTCTCTGACCAGCCCTAGATAGAAAAGCTCCTTGGTTCCTAATTTCATGATGAGCCACCATTTTCAGAAGCTTCTGAATATCCTTATCGCCATTTCCAACGTTTGTTGATGGTGTTGGTATTCCAAACTTTGCAAACCTCTACCCTTAGGCCCGTGCCTGATACCATCCCATCATTCTCCCTCAATTTCAACCCAATTTGACCATTTTTATCTGATTTACAGCAGTTTGAATACATGCACAAAACTTCTAAGGATATCCCATGGCCCATTTTGGTCGAAAATGTAAAAGTTCTTGGAATGACTCCAAATTTCGCGCATCGGAAAAACAATATCATCCCATCATTTTCCCTCACTTACAACCCAATCTAACTTTTTTTTTGCTTCGAAATAAATAGGGACGGTCCTAAAACCTTTCAAAGTAGTCACAGTCGTTTATTGTAATTGGAGCTAGACGAATGGGAGAAACCTTTCAAACGTTACGTTTGTCCAATTCTTTTTGCAGGCTTATATAGAGATAATTTAGCTTTTAGCACTTAGCTCTTGGAACTTAACTCTAAGAACGAGCTAATAGGAGAGCGCATTCTTAGAATCAAGTTCCAAGAGCTAAGTGCTAAGATCTAAATTCTTACAGGAGTTGTAGATCTTGGTCGTCCACTTCTCGGTCTTTTGGTCACGTTTCCTGTTTCTAGATATTGATGGACGAGCCGGGAAATTACGCTTCCACTAACTTGAAAGAAATTCGTAACATCTCTCTGAGTATGTCCCTCCTTGATCATACCAATATAGCCTTATTGGCTTCATGCGCAATAAATTTACGTAGAAGATATATGCAAACAAATTTTCAGGTTTTGAATTAAAGTTTATTAGGTATAAGAACGTAAAAAATTAACTGATCCTTAATTCTCAGAAACGCAAATGGACGAAGGTGTAGAAGAGGCACATTTAAATGAAAAATATTTCTCTTTATAATTCGGACTTCAAACGCGGAATTATACCTAATTCCGACTTTAAACTCGGAATTAGAAATAATTCCGACCTTCAACTCGGAATTGAGACTAATTCCGACTTAATACTCGGAATTATAACGAATTCCGACTTTAAACTCGGAATTATACCTAATTTCCGAGTAAAGCCGGAATTAAACAAATCTGTGTAATCCCTAGTTTGAAGTCGGAATTGAAGCTAATTCTGAGTTCAAAGTCGGAATTAAGTATAATAATTCTGAGTTTAAATTCGGAATTAGGTATAATTCGAAATTATACAGAAAAATATTTTTCTTTTAAAACTAGCCCTTCTACGCCTTCGTACAAATGACAAGAACTTGACTGAATCTGAAAAAACTATCCAACGAGGAGCAAAAAACTATCCAGATATAAGAGAGTAAACATTTGCGCACCTTTATTCAAATTGCGTAGAATGATGTCCAGACTTATGTCAGTCTTTAATAAATGATTCTAATATTTAGAATTAATGTTGTTGTTTTGGTAGCTGTGATTATGTTCCGTAATTCTGATGCCAAAATTTCTACCTGTTTTTCCTATATACAATTTATAACTACCGCAATTTAACTGATAAACACTGAATTTATCTTCTTGCCAGGCTATTGTTTGTCCGAATGAGATATTTATTATTATCATTGGTGACTCAGTTTGCCAAAATATATTACGCTATTGAATATTTTACTTTTATCCTTTCTTTCATGAGGTTGCCTGCAGTACCGAACGTACCGAAATTCCAATACTAATCCTCAGTCCCTTCGTGGACGAACAATCTTAAATACCAAAATAATAATATAATGAAATTGGTGAACAGAATGTTTCTTCGTCTGACGAACTGAATGGGTGTTCTTCGTATTTTACTTCAATGAAATCAACGTTTCATTAATTCCTCTATCCGTCCCAGACTGAAAATATAGTTTCATAATGAAATGACTATATGCCTGAATAACTACGAAATTAATCAGATATTCCGAGCGAATTTCTCATCTGTTAATTTAGAAAGTAACAATTCATTATGTATCAAGGATTAATCCATTAGTATTATTCGATTGTGCTCCTAAATTAAGCAACATTTTCCATCAACGTAATTCTCTATAAATGAGTCTTGGCCTCTTTGGTTGCTATTTTGTCAGGGGATAGTTGTAGCCTGTTAGGAAACATAATTTTATTCCATGCTGAGCGGTTTAAAGGAAGATTACGGAATTCAATTTGGACTTCACTTGGATTTCCATTATCTCAACGCTTGCCTCAAATCTTCTGAATTATATTGAAATGATGTATACATCAGAAGGTACTGATTCTCAACCTACCTCCCAGTAATATCATTCATATTTGAATATTAACGAGTTTCTCAGCGCTATAAATGAGGGAATATTTTCTTCTGAATCTGAATAATGAACCAAATAATAGGAATCAACATCGTAGAAATTAATTTTCTGGTGAGAGGGTTGAAATTTAATTTCTCTATTATTTCAAAATATTCATTCACATTGAATCTATCTTTACTTGATGGAAATCATAAAGAATTAAAGAAATTAACATCTCGAGAATTATTGATCCAAATGACGTTATGTGTGCATTACTGAATTCCGAATTTTATGATCTATCCGTATCAAGAGAACTCTAACAAACTAATACTTTCGGAGATATGATTTTTTTTTTATTTCAATAATTAATTGTAATTTTATGATATCATAGAATGCTCTATGATGAAGGTTACACGGTCAATCTGATTCAGATTGACGGGAAACTGATTGTATACGCAAATACTGATGGACTGAAGGTCCACATTGATGGCAAGATTGATTTCAGAAAGATGCCATATTGATCCGCCTTATTATAATCTGCTGTTGTATGTAAATCCAACATATGAGGTTAGTCATAGACCTACGTTTTAAATTTAATTTTTTTATGATGCAGGTCCATCATAAGAATCGATAGATATCATTCCCAACTTTGAGAAACCAATACTTTCAGAGATTTTGTCAAAGTTTGAATAATTACTCACTAGTAGTTTGACCAGAGCGTCAAAGCCCCTGTCCACAGAGGGCATTCCCACATTTTTGGCGCTGTTGTTCCTCGGAACAGAGTGCTTATCAATTTGCCCAAATGTCTGTAATTTTCGAATTTTTGACTGAAAATGGTCTTAAACGATTTGGTTCGACTAACTGATCAAGAATCCGTGGTCAAAATGGATTCTGTCCGGCCGACCGACCATTAACACGATAACTCTCTAACGGAATGAGCAGGACACTTAAAATTTTTAGAGTAGGTTTGGGAGATAAATATTTCAGTTAAGTTCGTTACTGGGCAAAATTTGGTGGTTTCGGAGTAACGAAAAAAATTATTTTTTTTACATTACAAATTTTAAATCCAATGTTTTTAAGATTCAGTTTCATCATAAGAATCCATTGATACTATATTCAACTCTAACAAGCTAATAATTTCGTAGATATGATTTTTCAAGTTCAATATTAAATCGTGATTCTATGATTTCACAGAATGCTGTAATCGTATCTATGAATATATGAATATGAATGATTACCGTTTCCAAACGCGGCAGTCAGCGCTCAGTGCCGAGGTAGAATTTGTCTTTTTGTTTATAATTCGTCCTTTGAAAATATTTTGACAATAGGAAAGAACAACATAACGGAATCATCAAAAGAAATTACTGTTCGTTGACCACCTAGGTTAATACTACCTTTTACGTCCTTAAGTAGTGAGACATGTTCCTATGATACAATATTTTTATAATTTTCCTAGCAAAAAAAATCTAAAATATTGATCTACATGTGTATCAAATATTTTTTCTTGAGTTAAGGTTCATAATACAGAATGAAAGTGTTCGTGGTATGAACTATTGAATTATGAAAAGAGAATTGTATTTTATCAATATATTTTAAATTTTCAAATAAAGGATATAAAATACATATTTTATCTTTCAAACAAATGAAATGAACTATTAAAATAATTTGTTCGTCAGCCTAAACCTATTCAAATGTCAGGAATAAATGGGCGATCTGCTATGATTGTCTTCAGCCTTGCTATAGACATTTCTATGATACTTTCCTTAGGTATTTCTAGTTGAGAAAACTATGCACCGAGTGTAAGTTGCAACACATTCCACGAGGTTAAATCATTGCAGATTGCTCATTCAATCTTTATAAATAAACTATTATGTGAATTTAATTTCTTTTATGATGCAGTTATATCATAAGAATCCATTGATATCATTCCCTTTTCTGAGAAACCAACACTTTAGGTCATATGATTTGTCAAAGTTTGAACAAGAGCGCCAAAGCTCCTGCTACAGGGCTTTTATTCCTCGGAACGGAGTGCTCATCAATTTGCCCAAATGTCTGTAATTTTTGAATCCGTGGTCGAAATCGATTCTGTCCGGCTGTCCGTTAACACGATAACTCCCGAACGGAATGAGCTCTGCTAGACAGTTTAAATTTTCAAAGTAGGTTCGGAACCTAAATATCTCGGTTAAGTTCGTTATTGGGCAAAATCGGCCGGATGGTTTCGGAGTAACAAAAAAAATCTTTTTTTACATTACAATTTTTTTTAAGATGCAGTTTCATCATATGAATCCATTGATATTATTCATTATTCTCCACTTTAACAAGCAAATACTTTCGGAGACATGATTTTTCAAAAATACATCGTACTTCTATGTTGTCACACAATGCGAATTCTATCTGTCTGTGTTCTATCTGTTTGCGGTAGGTCCAGTTTGAAAGATAAACGTCATTTTTTTTAACGTCATAAATGTTAAACGAAACTGAAAGTGTATTTCTGGAGAGTTTGGTTGATGTAAGCTTGTAAACAATTTGAAATTTGGATTCGCTAAGTTCATAGGCAGAGTTTGTTGGTTAGTGAGTCGAAAATGAATGAAAGAAAGTCGAGTATAATTTACGAGTCATTCTCTAACTATGAAAGATTGAGAACGGGATTTCCAACTAAAGGTAGTTATTCCTTAGTAACACTATTCAAGATTTCCTACATAGGTATTCTGGTTTGGGTTTTCTCTGGACTGATTACATTAGATTTGTTTCATAAATAAAACTGGCTATTTCATTTACTCAATTTCAGAATGACTTCTGATAGTTTTGAAACACTTGTAGCCAAAATTGGACCGTTATACAAAGATAAGATGCAAAGGGATTTTAATTTATTTCGTGATGTAGTCATATCATAATAATCCATTGATATCATTCCCAACTCTGAGAAACCAATACTTACTTTCGAAGATATGATTATTATACATATACATTATTATACAGAGTTTGGGAGACAAACCCAGAAAAGAACCATTTAGATTAATTCTTCCCAAATATTATCATTCAATCAGAGAACACCTTCTATAATGGATTATTTTCTTCGGAAGTTTCTAAAAGAAATATCAAACATTTTGAACGATTTGTGGATTGCGGATTAAGATTTGATTAATTGTACTCCAGTTGAATTTCTTCGTTTCCAAAGGACAGTAAACCCATCATAATCCATCATATAATCATCTACTCACAACTCTTTTGGAACTCCGTGTTATCCAAACATAATCCAAAGCACGCGCACCATAGTAGAATAATCCCAACACAATGCCACGACACACCGAGACATTTCTCACTCCCGGCACAAAACAAAAAGGAAAAAACACCCATGTTATCACTTCGGAACACCGTTAACCCATCCCAGTTCGGCGCCATTCAAAAATTCGAATTTTCGCGCTGTACCGTATTCGGAACGCAGTAGGTAGATTAAGCCCATTCTACGCAAGTTTGACTCAGCCTCGACGCCGGTCTCCGAGATTCTAAATATTAACCCCGCGACCGTCGGGTTTCTCGTATTTTGCCGTTCCAGCATGCCTCACTCCTACTATGTTTTTCCTCTAGTTATTTTTATTTATAACCATTTAAATAGAAGTAAGTATTCGTCTCTATTCTTAGAAATTGTGTGCGGTGCGTCGTCTCCTCTCAGTCCTTTACACTCCGCTGCATTATTCGCATAGTTCACTATTAAAGTGATAGAAGTTGATGAAAAAGCGACAGATGCTATTGACTCGGGTTATGCATGTGTTCCCGATGTGATAGTCAATTAGGGTTCTGATTTATACCGCCGTGAGGATCACCCAAACAAGATTCCTGACTCCAATACCCCCAACAATTGATTTGGAATGGAATGAAACAATAAATACGTTCCTTCCACAAACAATCGGGCCAAATTGAAATGTGGACGTACTCTAATAGGAAAGAAGAACAGAAACAAATTTTGAAGGCAGTCTGGAGCATCAGCGCTGTCGTTCATTTCATGATCAATATGTATTTTACACAATTGTATCACCATACACTACTTAATTTCATGGTTATTTAGACTAGTGACCGACCGAAAGTCCAAGACCAAGAAATCTAGTTTCGGTTTCGGCCATGCCGAAATTTGATTGTTCGTGAATTATCCTGGTCGTTTGGCCAACTGAGTTATAAGTAGGTACATAATTGTCGTACAAGTTATTGTAAAATATATCTTTGTTAAGACTGAGAATTCATGAGAATTCTCAGCCAGACGGTTTCGGAGTAACGAAAAAAAAATTTTTTTTACTTTACAAATTTCAAATTCAATTTTTTTTAAGACGCAGTTTCACCATAAAAATCATTTGATATCATCTTCAACTCTAACAAGCTAATACTTTCGGAGATATGATTCTTCGAAATTTAATTAATGAATCGTTTGTTGTGTTTTCACAGAATGCTATAATTTTTCTATCTATGAATTATCATATGATCTGTGTTCATACTCGTACATGCCATCTTGTTTTTGCGCGTATGTTCTGGGGAACATCGCGTTATAGTTTTGCCCAAATGTCTGTAACTTTCGAATTTTTTGACGAAAATGGTCTCAAACGATTCCCCAATGAAGAATTCGAGGTCAAATTTGATTCTGTCCGTCCGGCCGTCCGGCCGTCCGTTGCCACGATAACTTAAGAACGAGAAGAGCTAGCGTTTGAAATTTTCAGGGTAGGTGGCGCATCCCAATACGACGGACAAGTTCGTTAATGGGCATAATCGGCCCAGTGGTTTCCGAGTAATAATTTTGTTTTCAACCAATATAAATCCGATCGAATTGAAACTTTTTTAAAAGTGATTTTTAAAAAATCACGAAAATAAAATTGGTTCAAGCACTGCTGTGAAGTCAGAAGCTTTTGCGCGTATGTTCTATTGTCCATACTTCTGTATTGGACACCCTTAATCGAATTTACCATGGTAAATTATGTTGTCCATTCTCCTGTATTGGACACTTAATTCACCACCACCATGGTAAATTCGAATTTACCATGGTAAATTCGAATTAAGTGTCCAATACAGGAGAATGGACAACATAATTTACCATGGTAAATTCGATTAAGGGTGTCCAATACAGAAGTATGGACAATAGAACATACGCGCAAAAGCTTCTGACTTTACGTCAGTCTTGAACCAATTTTTCTATTCATTTCAGCTATCGTAGAATTATGAGGATTATTATATGATATCTTACTTTTTTTCAATTTGATTTATTTCATGGTGCAGTACTATCATAAGAATACAGTGATATCATTCCCAACTCTGAGAAACCAATACTTTCAGAGATATGATGTGTCAAAGTTTGAACAAGGGCACCAAAGCTCCTGTCCACAGGGCTTTCCCACATTTTTATTGGTCATTTGGTATTCAATCATACTTTGTTTTCTATGACAGGAGGGGTATTTTATATAATGAGTAACAAACCCGAAATAAATTGGACATGTCTCTACCGGAAAATAAGATGACATGTATGAACACAGATCATATAATAAATCATAGATAAAACAATTACAGCATTCTGTGAAAACATAGAAGTACGATTTATTATGGAAATTTTGAAAAATCATATCTCTGAACGTATTAGCTTGTTAGAGTTGAATATGATATCAATGGATTTTTATAGTGAAATTGCATCTTGAAAAAAATTGAATATGAAATATTTATCTCCCAAATAGAGAATACAATCCCGGGATCCCGAATCTCGGGATCCCGAGATCCCGGTTGTTTTCTGATCCCGAAAATCCCGGGATTGTACTTGGATAATCCCGGGATTTTCGGGATTGTCTCAAACATTAATAAACGCGATCTCATAACGGAATTATTATGGATAATTGAAGGTGATATGGATAAAAGTATACGCGAAACATTCGGGGGATATTAATTCATGATAATATGATTCGAATTATTAATTAAGTAGTCAAAGTTCCAATGAATAGAAAAAAAATGTTTCAGTAAATAAACCAAACGCCTGCAGAGCAGTAGAAACCATGGGGGTGATCAGGTAAAGTTTCTCTCACAGTTTCTTGTACCCAAACTCATAAAAATCAGGCAAAATGAAAGAAATATCGATCACTTGAGCGAAAGCTCGAGAAAAAACACAGGCGTTTTTATTTTAATTCTAGCTTCAATTCGTATGTGTCTACCCATGATAAAAGATGTTTTCTTTGTATCACTGCCTTCAAATTAAAAAATTCAAAGAAGTTTTTCCATTATTATTTTTTTAAAATGATAGTTTTTTGTATTATTTTCGTCTTTCTTATTATTGTTTGTGATTTGTTCTTTTACATTATAAACATTTTCAAAGAAATAACACAAGTTTTTTTAACCATTTGAGCTCATTTAGAAACCACATAACTTAATCCCGGGATAGTCCCGGGATCCCGGGATTGTGCATAAAGAATCCCGTAATCCCGGGATTGAAAAAAGAACCCGGGATTGTATTCTCTACTCCCAAACCTACTGTGAAAATTTCAACAGTCTAGCTCATTCCGTTCGGGAGTTATCGTGTTAACAGCCGGCTAGCCGGACAGAATCGATTTTGACAACAGATTATTGATCAGTGAGTCAAACCAAAGCTTTTAAGACCAATTTCAGCCAAAAATTCGAAAATTACAGACATTTGGGCAAATTGATAAGCACTCTGTTCCAAGGAACCAGAGCGCCAAAAATATATTAATTTGACCTATCAAACTTTTCTCGCTATTTCATATTTTTGACGCTTTGCATAATATTATTGTGAATCTGTAGGAAATAGCATTACCACTAATTACCTAGATGTCGAAGCCGCAAAGAAATAAATAAGATTATTTAGAGACAATGAAATTAAATATAAGGAAACCAAAAAAAATCAATTTCAAAAGTGTCTACGTTTTTTTTGTTTATCTCCCACATGATTCATAGTCGACACCTTCCTAGAAAACCATTCCCAACCGCTTCCCATATTAAAGTATACTGTCGTCGGTAATTAAACATAATTTCGACGGGCATCAGTCCCGAACGAGATAATAAGAACTAGAAGCTCTAGGAAACAGTTAAAATGGTACGTAATACTTTCATTAGTTAAAACAGTATGTGTGTTCTCCGAATTTTTTACAACGCGTATGTCATCATCTGATTCTTATAAAATAAACGCCGCTGTATGGTTCCCACAATATAACGCCGACTACAACGACTACCAAAATAACGAATAAAAAATTTCCACAGATGCTGCAGGGGCGTACCTCCACGCAGATGTAGGTGCATGCTATATTACGCCGAAAGAGAAATGGGACATATGTGTCACATCGCTAGGTCTGTTTGTCCATTCCGATCAAGCGAAAAATCGTGGAACTCGTTACCTATGAACTCGGGGTGGTATTCGAACTGCGTGCAGAATGAAAGGTCTCGTTATTTTGCGGCAGATTGAAATGACACCATCGGAAGCGTGACAGACACGCAGCGGTGTGATTGTAGCGGTTCCCGAACTAGAGGCACGGAAAGCTCAGTAAATACACTGCTACTAAATGGTGCCTTTCTGGGTTTTCTCTGCTAAACTCTGAAAAATATCTATAAAATAAAAAAAATATTATTTTGTAAATTGCTTCTGCGTAAGAAACACAAGAAATTCGTCAGAAGCAATGCATAGAACAATGTTACCTAACAAAAAATGAATAATTTGTTCTACTACTCCTTAAATTAGGAATAATGAAGTTGATTTCATCAAAAAATTCCTGGACGTTAATGGATACCCGAGGCAAATCAAAAATACATATATCATGAATGAAAAAATACATCTATCATGTGAAATACCTAACTCTGTACTCACTTGGCCATTCTCTCTAGAATACCTACTAAAACACTTTTCCAAAAGTTTCTTTATTCGGTTGCTGTCTATGGGGAAATCGAGTTTAATATTCAATTTTGGCAGTATTTCTATTACCATTGCAATAACCGTACACAAAAATCATATCTGCGTACTCCTCATGAGTAAATATTTGGGGCATTTTGTATCAAATTTTCTATTTCACAAACTTTTCTCTCGCTATAATGTTGACATTTGGATATTTATTTCCTGAATAAATTTCTTCTGCCTCTATGGTTTCATTATTTTAAATTCAAAGGCTTTCTGATTATGATATTGTAGTTAAGTTGAAGCCACATGAATGACGTCTCATTCTGACTTATTTTGAAGCATTTTTTAAAATTCAATGTACAGAGGTTACTCTTTCATCCAGAACAATGTCATATTTTTAGAATATTTTAAATACAACCCCTTAGATCTTCTCTACTCATTTCAATTCAACTTTTTTGGAATATTTTAACTGATTAATAGTAAAACTAAAGGGTCCGCCATCTAACGTTTTTTTTTAAATAGTGCTTATTTCGTGAATGGTAACACTTAGCTCATGTCTGATTTGCCAGATAATTAGTTTTATCCTTCCGCTGAACGAATATGGTTGTGTATACGCTTGAACAACGCTGGGAAATATTGCGACATTACTTTGAAAATCATGGTAATGTTGCAGAATGTGTGCGAAAATTGCGTACGGATTTTGGAAGAAGAGAAGCACCGTCAGCTCCGTATGTTCGTTATCTTGTGGAAAAAGTGAAATAAACTGGCATCCTCATCGATAAACCAAAGCGTGAAAAGCCAAAAACAGTGCGTACTCCCGTGAATATTGCTGCTGTGGCAGAAAGTGTGCGTGAAGCGCCATCAACATCAATTCACCGTCTTTCTCAAGAATTGAACATTTCGGAGACATATTTTAGACGAATTTTGCATATGTATGACGCCATACAAAGTCCAATTGGTTCAGGAGTTGAAGCCAACTGACCATCCAATGCGTTTTCGCTTCGCTAAGTGGGCCTGCGATCGACTTACAGAAGATGCCGATTTTGCCAAAAAATCATCTTTTCAGATGAAACTCATTTTGATCTTGGCGGGTTATGTAAATAATCAGAATTGCCGCATTTGGGGCACAGACAACCCGCACGTATACGTTGAAAAGCTGATACACCCAAAACGAGTCACTGTTTGGTGCGGATTTTGGTCCAGAGGCATAATTGGGCCATTTTCCTTTGAAAATGAGCAAGGAGTGGCTGTCACAGTCAATGGCGATCGTTATCGGGCCATGTTGAACGAATTTTTGTTCACAAAAATTGAAGAGGAGGATATTGGCAACATTTAGTTTCAACAGGACGGCGCTACGTGCCATACAGCTGAAGCTACACTCGATGTTTTGCAACCTGTTTTTGAAGATCGCATTATCAGCCGCAGAGCTGATGTCGTTTGACCACCTCGGAGCTGCGATTTGACACCGTTGGACTATTATTTGTGGGGGGTCCTCAAAGATAAGTGTTACGCCAACAAGCCAGAGACAATTGACGCTTTAAAGGTATTGTCCTTTAAAGCGTCAATTTGTGAAGCCATTGGTGAAATACAGCTACACACAATCGATAATGTGCTTAAGAATTGGACCGATCGTGTAGGCTACTGCATGGCCAGCCGAGGCAGCCATTTGAATGAAATTATATTCCATTATTAACCGGGAGGATTGTACTTTCAAATAAAAAAAGAAATTTGAGAAAATATTCAGTAGTTTTTTTTATTGTATTTTCAAAAAAAAAAGTTATTTGGCGGACCCGTTAAAATATCACCTCATTTTCCAATTTTTTTTTCTGAAAAATTGGAAAGTGTGCCAAAATATTTTAATGTACAAAATTATCACCTCGTTAAAGTAGATATTGGGACAGATGTCAAAGTTTTTAAAATCCAATGTACAGGGTGTTATTTCAACCATTGCACATAAATTGTAATGTTTCCAAATACTACCCAGGATTTTGACATGCCTATTTAAAATTACGAATTCTCTTTTGGATCTCTTGGAGCGTTGGTAGTTTCATTGAAATCGGAGCTTTCATTCCAAAGTTAGTTATAACTAAAAATATAATTGACCATTTCACCCTGTATATTCATTGATATTCCGTGATGAAATCACCGTCAAAATGATAGGCACTGTTGAACGTAATGGCGACTTCAAGGTTGTGTTCGAAAATTAACTCCACGGAGTAGAGTAGAGTTTTTGAAGGTTTGACAGATTTACTCTGGAGTTTACTCTGACACTGACACTGACAGTGACAGAAGGTGCCAATATCGGAAAATAGGTTATGTTGTTTCAAGAAAAAACCTATTATTATTGTTTTCTCACATATATGTAACTCTAATCATAAACATATATTGTGAGCAGTATTAAAACTATCAAATTACCTCAAAGAACATTCATAAAACAGTGAAACAAAGATACTAGATTTCACGTCCCATGAGTTATGACAATTTTGACAGGAATAAAATGAACTCGGAGTCGAATA
Organism: Halyzia sedecimguttata; assembly: GCA_937662695.2. Taxonomy (NCBI): domain Eukaryota; kingdom Metazoa; phylum Arthropoda; class Insecta; order Coleoptera; family Coccinellidae; genus Halyzia; species Halyzia sedecimguttata. Next base: position 91,361,871 of record OW569412.2, read on the forward strand.
CTCTGACATTTCGAACGACAGTCATGTAGTAAAATTTACCCAACCTTTCAGTTTTCGAACGCAATGGAGTAAATATTACTCTACAGAGTTAATATTCGAACACAACCCAGGGTGTTCTTAAAAGTATCCATACCCAAGTGTCAAAATCTATACAAACCTGCAACCACCAGAACCGAAAAGCTGTGTATATTTTACTCTAACAGCTCTTAATTGCCGAATTAGTGCAATTCTATGTCGATTTTCAGCTCATTTTTGATACAACCATCGAATTAAATCCACAATTAAGCTAATCGAAACTTCGTGAGACCCAATGTATGACTGTCATTAGAAAACATCTGTGTATTTGACTCCGAGTTAACTCTACAAAATAGCTGAGTTTATTTTACTTCACATGTACTTCACTCAAAATTGACATAACTCATGGGACGGAAAATCTTCTATCTTAGCCTCACAGTTTCTAGAAATTTCTGAATAGCTACTCTCTGAGAAAGGAGTCTGATTTAGACAGTAATTGTTTCATCGTTGATGTTGTTTCGTTATTATTTGTTGAGCAAAATAGTTCGATTTATTGCTTCTGACAAATATCTTGTATTTCTTACGCAGAAGCAATTCACATCAAAATAATATTTTTTTATTTAATAGATATTAGAGGTTGGGAGAGAAACCCCAAAAAGAAACCACTTAATAATGAATATACCTCCAACAGTACCATTTAATAATTAGTAGTTCTGTGAGTACCTACTTAAGTTGAGGTAATTTAATAGTTTCAATACAATCACAATAATATTTATTATTAGTTTTGCATATATGTGAAGAGAACAATAATAATAATAGGTTATGATTCGGTAGCTCCCTGGTCACATAAAACAGCCAGCATACATTTCCTCGTCAACCGGTTGATTAACATTCCACTAAGCAACTAAGCAATATAAACATCAAGAAAGAAAGAATAATAATTTTTCAAATTGCCGAAAGAAACCGGTATAGTGATAGTGATCAACTAGTTCAGAAAATTATCAACAAACATAAAGATAAAACTCTTCAGTAATATAACCCTAACGAAAGAAAAAAAAATTAGTTCAATAGAACTTACGCGCAAAAGCTCCTGACTTCACGTCGGTGTTTGAACCAATATTTTTTTCCGTTATTTATTTTTAATTTTCTAGGTGTACGGTTCCCACCAATTTTTTCACACGTCTTTATGTCGATATTCTACAACTATTTAGCAAATTTCAATTCGATCAGGTCTATATTTTTTGAGTCATCGAGGAAATAATATTCCCGATGGGTATAACTCCGAAACCGTTAGGCCGATTATGGCCAACAGCGAACTTAGTTCTCCCATTTAGATGCGCAAACCTACCCTGAAAATTGCAAGTCCCTATCTCCTTTCGTTCGGAAGTTATCGAGGCAACGGTCACCCGTCCAGCTACTGAACTCACAGAAGGCTGCTCAGATTTCCAACAATATAGATCTAATCGTTTTCAAACTTGGAGCTTGGTAGTAGAGATAGGTTCTGAAGGCTCTCGAAATTACAGCCATGTCGGATGAATAGTTTCTGATATACATACATTTTTTCAATGATTTTCAATGATTTAAAAAAAAATTCTAGTGATACGATCCGCACAAAATTTCGCAAGAATTTTCGCGTTGGCATTCTTCAACTATTAACCATATTTGAATTGGATCGGTTTGGTATTTTTCGAGTTATTGAGGAAATAACAACCAAATTTCAGATGGGTATAACTCCAAAAACGTTTGGCCGATTATGCTTATAAACAAACTCAAATGTCGCATTCAGATGCACAACGTAATCTGCAAATTTCAAGTCGCTATTTCCTTCCGTTCTTAGGTTATCGTGACATAGAAAATATTTTTTAATAATTTTTTCTTTAATTTTCTAGTGATTCGTTTCTCACAAAATTTCACGAACGTGCTTATGTATATATTCTACAACTATTCGCTAAGTTTCAATCCGATCGGATTCATATTGGTTGAAAACAAAATTATTACTCGGAAACCACTTGGTCGATTATGCCCATTAACGAACTTGTCCGTCGCATTGGGATGCGCCACCTACCGTGAAAATCGCTAGCTCTTTCCGTTCTCAAGTTATCGTGGCAACGACCAGACGGACATAATCAAATTTGACCTCGAATTTTTCATCAGGGAGTCGAACCCAATCTTTTGAGACCATATTCGGCGAAAAATTCGAAAATTACAGAAATTTGGGCAAAATGATAACGCAATGTTCCCCATGATAACTCCAATGTTCAACCAGAACATACGCGCAACGCGCAAAAGCGGTAAAAGGTTTCCACGAAAACGAACAACAAACTCCAAAATATTTTTAAAAAGGTTAATATAAAACTGGCTTTCAAAACTTCAACGAAAATTAAACAACTTCTAGGAAATACATTCGATAAAACTCCGGACACGGTAAAATCCTAATTTTTCATAATGCAATAAAAAGTTGCACATGTGAATGTTTCATATTGACGGATCCTTGAAATATTTCAAATATTTATGGCTACTTGAGAACGTTCTCCAAGTCTGACAATTTGTATGGGTATGGCCTCGAACCCCTGAATTTTTTAGTAATAAATCTCGTATTCAAACGGCCACTGTTAACGGAGGAATGAGGAAAACCAAGGCTTGAAGGCGTCCATCCGCTTAAAGTTTCCAGGAGACCGTTTTCCATGCGGCGGAAAATGTCGGAGCAAGAAAAACGATATGCATATCGAAACTGCAAACACTAAAACACAATATATACTGACTGACAAAGAAACTGCAACACCCAGAAGGAGCTGTTTATATTTTATTTATTTTTTTTGGTAAGACATAGATAGTATAGCATGATATATAGCATACATGATTGAAATTTGAAAAAAAAATTGTTTCAAGCCCTGTGGACAGGAGCTTTCTGGCGCTCTTGTTCAAACAGACAAATTAAATCTCCGAAAGTATTGGTTTCTCAGAGTTGAGAATTATATCAATGTATTGTTATGATAGAACTGCATCATAAAGGAAATTCAATTCAAATAATAGTTTATTTATCAAGATTAAATGAGCAATATGAGAATGAGAACTGCACCATGGAAGGAATCAAATTAAAATAGCTGAAATGAATCTGACTCTCTCTTATAGAACAAGATGACATGTACGAGTATGAAAACAGATCATATAATGAATCATAGATAGAATAATTATAGCATTCTGTGAAAACATAGAAGTACGATTCATTATTGAAATTTTGAAAAACCATATCTCCGAAAGTATTAGCTTGTTAGAGTTGAAAATGATATCATTGGATTTTTATGGTGAAACAGAATCTTAAAAAATTTTTTTTTAAATTTGTTAAAGTTAAAAAAAAATTTTATCGTTACTTCGAAACCATCTGGCCTATTTTGCCCAATAACGAACTTAACCGAGATATTTATCTCCCTAACCTACTCTGAAAATTTCAACTGCCTAGCTAATTCCGTTCAAGAGTTATTGTAGAAACAAAATTTAAAATTTTCTACATTTTTTTTGACACTTTACGGTAACCCGATCAATACAAAAGTCCACATGCGTCTAAAGATCATGATTCTACAATTTGATGTTAAATTTCAGATAGATCGAGTGATCGGTGTCGGAAATATTCATAAAAAATGTTTTTACTAAAAACGGCCATAACTCCGAAACTGCTTGATGGATTTCGCCTGTTAACGAACTTGTCTGAGATATTTAAGCTCCAGACCTACCCTGCAAATTTCAATCCTCTTACTCCTTTCGTTCGAGAGTTATCGTGTTAACGGACGGCTGGCCGGCCGGACAGAATCGATTTCGATTCGACCACGGATTCTTGATCAGTGAGTCGAACCAAATCGTTTAAGACCATTTTGAGCCAAAAATTCGATTATTATAGACATTTGGGCAAATTGATGAGCACTCTGTTCCGAGGAACAAGAGCGCCAAAAAACGAAGGGTTTACAATGTTTTTTAATAAATTCGTTAATAATGTGTTTGTCCACCGCGATTATCTATACACTCCCCAACACGTATTGGCATTGATGCAATAAGCCGTGGAGGCTGGGGTTAATTTCCAAGCCTTCTACCCATGATGTCCCAAACATGCTCTATGGGCGAAAGATCGGGGGATCTGGGCGGCCATGGCAAAAGATTCACATGAGTCGCATGTAGAGCATTAATCTGGATTTATAAACTCTGTCGTTCGGGCAGAGTTCGCCGTTGTTTGATACTTGTCATCACAGCGCTTCCTCACGTGACAAAATACAAGATCATGATTGGCCACAAGCGAACAGCGAACTAAACTGCAAGGAACGACAGAGTTTAAAAATCCATCTTTATCTTGCTGAAGTATTGGATTGAAGTCCTGTGGACAGGAGCTTTCTGGCGCTCTAGTTCCAACAGACAAATTATATCTCCGAAAGTATTGGTTTCTCAGAGTTGACAATTATACCAATGTATTCTTATGATAGAACTGCATCATAAAGGAAATTCCTTTCAAATAATAGTTTATTTATCAAGATTAAATGAGCAATCTGAGAATGAGAACTGCACCATGGAAGAAATCAAATTAAAATAGCTGAAATGAATGTGACTCTCTCTTATAGAACAGGATGACATGTATGACTATGAACACAGAGCATATAATAAAGCTTCGATATAGCATTCTGTGAAAACATAGAAGTACGATTCATTATCAGACAAATTAAATCTCCGACAGTATTGATTTCTCAGAGTTGGGAATTATATCAATGGATTCTTATGAAAGAACTTCATCTTAGCAGAAATTGAATTCAAACATCATAGAAAAATTTAAATTTAACAAGAGTGCCAAAAATTATCAATCCAAAACCAATAGACGAATTCTACCCAACAACGAACTCATCCGAGATATTCATTCCTCAATTCTATGATGAACGATAATATATATCTTTCCTCAAATCCACTCCAATACACCAATATTCCAGTTTTGTTTTCAGTGGAGATATTCTGAACTCAATATTATTAACTTACCATTACCATTCCCATCATCATATGGATTGACCATCGGCATGAAAATATCAACCAACAAAAAGTTTGATATTATATTATAATTCTCATATTTCTGCGATTGCTGGAATGAATGAATTAGATAACGTCATGTCTCAGGAAATTAAGTTGACATTATAACAATTCATAGAATACCCACAGAATAATATTATCATTCTGTGAAAACATAGAAATACGATTTATATTGAAATTTTGAAAAATCATATCTCCGAAAGTATTAGCTTGTTAGAGTTAAAAATGGTATCAATGGATTCTTATGGTAAAACTGCATATTGAAAAAAATTTAATTTGGAATTTGTTATGTAAAAATTTTTTTTTTTTGTTACTCCGAAACTGTATGTCCGATTTCGCCCAATAACGAACTTAGCTGAGATATTTATCCCCCAAACTTGTCCTTAAAATTTTAACTGTCTAGCTCATTCCGTTCGAGAGTTATCGCGCCTACGGCCGGCCGGCCGGACCGGCCGGACAGAATGAATTTCGACCACGGGTTCTTGATCGGTGAGTAGAACCAAATCGTTTAAGACCATTTTCATCGAAAAATTCGAAAATAACAGACATTTGGGCAAATTAAGCACTCAGTTCCGAGGAACTAGAGCGCCAAAAACTTAAAATTTAAACAGCTCCTTCTGGGTGTCGCAGTTTCTTTGTCAGTTAGTATATACTATCTGAACAATCTGAAATTCGATATAATAAATCGTCGGTGGTTTTTTCGTTTAGCCGCGGTAATAAGAATGCGTCCGGAATAAAATATCGGAAAATTTGGGAAATTGGTTCGGCGTTTGATTGCCAAAGACCGGGGCACGTATAGATATCAATGACAAATGAGCTATGTTAAAAACTCTTGCCTTACAGGCCAACAAGTTCGAGATTTACGTTAAAGGGAAGCCGTAAATCTTGAACATCGCTGCTTCTTTTTCAATAAAGTGCAAACGCGCCTTCCAAACCGCCAAACTTTCCAGAAATAATTCAGGAAAATGAGAGAGGCCAGCTTTGAGAGCCGTGAACTTTCGCCGTTCATAATAGATTGATATACGCAGCTGATCGTCTAGCGAGGCATTAGTTCCGAATGGGAGGAACTCTTGATATATGTTCAGTCCGAGGAATATGAGGAGTTGCCCCTGAGTGATATGAGAAAATTAATTTTACGATGATGCTGAAAAAATAGAGTAGTGCTCAGGGTCGGTTTGTGCCAGGGCCGTCGCTACGGGGGGTGAGGGGGTCATATCTCAAAGGGCGCCAAATTGACCGCGAATATTTGAAAAACTATAGCAAAATGACATAATGAAAACAGATTTTTTTGAACTACTACTTGCATAAGATGATTATTATTATACATAAGTACAGTGACTGTATCGAATGATGGCCTACCCTACCATCTACTCAATTTAATTGTACTAGACTGACAGCATTGTAGAAAGCTTTGTTGCTGCTCTAGACTAGATGGCAGGAGTGGGGATAATTCCCAGCCTTCCCCGGATATACATAAAAATCGTTCAATAGAAAGAAACATAACCTTCTTCTTCTTATATAAATTATTCGTGAATAGTGAATGTGAATATTGATTGAAATTTAAAATCGAAACCCGAATATGGATATGGATCCTTGACAAAATAAGTTCAAACCGTCTGGAGCGGAATTCAGAAGGACAGCCCAGAAAAGAAAAATTGAAACGGGAAAAGGCGCAAATGTCATGAATACATGGCTAACAGCGAGTTGTTCAAGCGCTGTGAGGAGCTTTTGGCGCATGTTCTATTGTCCATTTTTTTAAATTTCTGCGGTTCTCACTAAATTTTACACAAGTTTTTATGTCGATATTCCACAACTAGTCCAAGCTTCAATTCGATCAGGTCTATATTTTTTGAGTTATCGAGGAAATAATATTCCAGGTGGTTATAACTCCGAAACCGTTTTGCCGATTATGCCCAAAAACGAACTTAACTCTCCCATTCGGATGCGCAACCTACCCTGAAAATTGCAAGTGCTTACCTCCTTTCGTTCCAAAGTTATCGAGGCAACAGTCAGCCATCCATCTACTGAACTCACGCAAGGCTGCTCGAATATCCAACAATATCTATCTGATATCGTGTTCAAACTTGGAACTTGGCAGTAGAGTTAAGCTCTGAAGGCTATCGCAAAATTTTAGCGATATCGAACGAATAGTTTAGGACATATAGAATTTTTTAAAATTTCTAGTGATACGATCCTCACGAAATTTCGCAAGATTTCGCCTTGGCCTTCTACAACTAACCACGTTTGAATTGGATCGGTTTTGTATTTTTCGAGTTATTAAGGAAATAACAACCAAATTTCAGATGGGTATACCTATGAACAAACTAGCATTAAGATGCATAATCTACCCTGAAAATTTCAAGGCGCTATCTCTTTCCGTTCTCAAGTTATCGTGGCAACGGCCGGCCGGTCGGACAGAATCAAATTTGACCTCGAACCTCGAACCAAATGGTTTGCGACAATTTTCGGCAAAAAATTCGAAAATTGCAGACATTTGGGCAAAATGATAACGTGTGATGTTACCCAGAACATGCGCGCTAAAAAGAGGACTGTATTTTCGAATAGAGCGAAAAGGGTAAGTTTTGGCCATTGCTGACACATTTTTTAAGGGAAGTAGCACCTTGTGAATCTTCATTCAACAACTGCACTGACAGGTTGATTTACAGTGTCTATAAAACATAACATTTTTTTTCGTGATATTTCGGTAAAATATTCGATTGAGTGACATCGAAGATTTAATTTTCTATATGCTATGCATACTACAAAAATTTTCAGGGTGATGAGTACAAAAATATTGCTTAAATTCAGGAATTACAAAAAACTCATTCAATATTCCAAATAGCAGATATTTTCGAAGAATTGTGGAACCATTCCACTCTAGATAGCAGGGTAACATGAAATTATTGTTATATCATTTTTCGAAATTTTGGTTTAATATTTATAAAATCTTCAGATTATTCTTATCATCTCGAAAACTTGATATATATTTATTTTTGTCAAATACAATTATTTTTTAGCCCTGGATCTTTTGAGAGATGCAAACAATTTTTTTCACTCAAAAACACAAATTCAGAACGCGGTATTCTTTGTAAAACAATTTTCATTCATAGTTATATTAATTTATAATTCATTCTTTATTAAACTATGTAGCATTTATCAATATATGTACACTTTATCAATATGGGTGTTTTTCGATTTTTGTCTATTTTTTCAAATTAGGGGCGCCAAAAGACGTTTCTCCCCCCCCCCTCGGAATAGCTCTTAGCTACGGCCCTGGTTTGAGCTATGGGAAAACAGTTTTCTCGGCATCCCTGGCTTGGGTGATAATGTTAAAAAATTGGTTCAAGCACTGACGTGAAGTTAGGAGCTTTTGCGCACTTGTTCTATTATCCATTCACCTCTATTGAACACTTTAACCACCATTATACAGCGTGTCAAAAAAGTAACGTAACTCGTCGATAATTCTTGTATGAAGAATTATTAAGGAAAATCCTGGCACCCGTTGATTTTCAATTTCGAAAGCAATTTATCCTGTGCTTCTTTGAATTCGATATTTCTCACCCCCACTACTTTATTTTTTCGAATGGGAATATATGGATTGTGATATATCAAACGAAAGGTAATTTGATTACATATTCAGCGATGTGGCTAAAAGTATTTATAATTGGTTGTGCCATTTTTTTGGCGCTCTAGTTCCTCGGAACTGAGTGCTTATGAATTTGCCAAATGTCTGTAATTTTCGAATATTTCGATGAAAATGGTTTTAAACGATTTGGTTCGACTCACTGATCAATAATCCGTGGTAGAAATTCATTCTGTCCGGCCGTCCGGCCGGTCCGGCTGGTCCGGCTGGTCGGCCGTAGGCACGATAACTCTCGAACGGAATGAGCTAGACAGTTGAAATTTTCAGAGTAGGTTTGGGAGATAAATATCTCGGCTAAGTTCGTTATTGGGCAAAATCGGACAGATGGTTTCGGAGTAACAAAAAAAACATTTTTTTTTACAAGGCAAATTCCAAATTAAATTTTTTTTTTCAATAAGCTGTTTTACCATAAGAATCCAATGATATCATTTTTAACTCTAACAAGCTAATACTTTCGGAGATATGATTTTTCAAAATTTCAATAATAAATCGTATTTCAACGTTGTCACAGAATGATATTATTTTATGTATGAATTGTCATAATGTCAAATGATGTTCCTGAGACATGACATTATCTAATCAATCGAAGAATTGTGAGCGAAGTGAGAAAAATCTCAGTTGTTTGCTCCGAAATTAGGTTTTCTCAGAAAATTCTTACATTTCGGAACGGAACATGAAGTAAGAGATCTGAGAGTAGTGAGACTGCTTTTCATCCATAGACATAGATATAACTCTCGAACGGAATGAGGTAGGTAGTTGAAATGTTCAGAGTAGTTTAGGGAGATGAATATCTCGGTTAAGTTCGTTATTGGGCAAAATTGGCCAGATTTAATTTGATTTCTTCCATGGTGCAGTTCTCATTCTCATGATTGCTCATGACTCCGCCTGAGTTGTGGGAGGGTGGATTGAGTAGCCCAAACGCAACTCTGCCGGTCCCAAGCCCGGATAAAGGAGGAGGGTTTTAAGGTGAGGCTAGCCATCTGCCTTTTGTAAAATAATAGAGGGCTCATAGACCAATCACTAATGCCTCGGAACAGGACGGATTGAACCATACGACGAACGCACGAAATAGGAAACGAATAAGGAAACAACGTAGGATGGTAAAAGATAACACACTAAGGCTCGGATGCTGGAATGTTAGATCATTTAACTCGAAAGACCAGGAGGTTATATTGGAGCTCCATCACCACAATATAGATATATGCGCCATATCTGAAACGAAAAAGAAAGGCAAGGGTACTTCTCAGTACGGCGAGTACACAATGTTTTATTCCGGCAAGTCGAAGGAAGTTAGAGCAGCTTCTGGTGTAGGATTCCTAATCAAACGAGGATATCTGGACAACATAACCGGTGTCAAATATCGGAGCGACAGAATACTGCAGGTCAGTATGAAGACAGACAAGGAGAAACTGAATTTTGTATCAGTATATGCTCCGGATTCTGGAAGACCAAGACAAGAACTGGAGGAATTCTATGATCACCTGCAGTCTACCGTGGATGATATACCCAATGGAGAGAAGATCATCATCATGGGTGATCTAAATGCACGTGTTGGAAACGAAGTAATCCCTGGAATAAAGAGTAAATTCAACGAAGCGGAAATTAATGAACAGGGACAACTGCTTATAGAGTTCTGTGCCCACAACGAACTTAGGCTGAATAATACATACTTCGATCATAAAATTCAACATAAAATAACTTTCAGAAGCAACAGGCAGACAACATCTATGATTGACTACATTATTACAAACAGATCGATCAGGCCCGAGCATGTTTTAGATGTTAGATCTTTGTCATCTGCTAACATAGGTTCGGACCACAGTCTTGTATTAGGAAAAATAACCTCCATCAGACCACCCTCCAGGGAAACCAAATACAACGCGATGGAAAAGTTCAACATTGAATCTCTTAGGGATACGAGTACGCTGGATCTTTATGTACGCCGTCTCGATGGTAAACTACTAGAGGGGAACACTCGACATTGGGAGACGGTGGATGAATTGTGGGGAGGTCTGAAACAGTGTATAAACCAAGCGGCCGAGGAAGCTGTCGGAAAAAGAACTGTTAACACAAATGCTCATAAACAAAAAACATGGTTTACCCCAGAAATCAAGCTGCTAGCTCAAGAGAAGAAAAAAGCTCATTTAAAGTTTAAAACAACTAAAAACACACAGGACTACACTGAGTACATAAGAACAAGAAACAAAGTGAATACCAGGATAAGAGAAATAAAAAGAGAGCATTGGGAAAGGTTCAGCAGTGAGATTGAAGGTGACATGTACGGAGCACAGAAACGTGTCTGGAAGATGTTGAGATCTGCAAAGAAGGAGGTGAATGAGTCTGTTCAGTTGAACAATATATCGGTCGAAAAATGGAAAAGTCATTTCGAGAGCTTGTACTCAGGAGATGATAAACTTCCTGAACGGAAACTATATTCTAGACAAAATGCTGTAGATGAGGAGGAAATAGAGGAATGGACTGTGGAAGAAGTATGGTCGGAAATGAGAAAACTAAAAAATGGAAAATCCCCAGGTCCGGACAACATCCCAAATGAGCTATTGAAGAATGGGGGAGAAAAATTGGCCGAAGAACTGACGAGACTATTCAATGAAATACTGAAAAGGGGAAACATACCCAAAGAATGGAGAAGCAGCATTACAATACCGGTTTTCAAGAAAGGAAATAACTCGGACCCCTCGAATTATAGAGGAATATCCCTGTTGAATACCACGATGAAGCTATTCACAAAACTACTGGGGAAACATATTTCCAAAAAAATTAGTATTTCGGAAGAACAGCAGGGATTCAGAAAAAACCGCAGTACCAACGATGCTATATTTGTAGTTCGCCAGATTATAGAAAAAGCTGTCGAATTTGACAAACCAGCGTTTATTTGTTTTGTGGACCTTGCACAGGCCTTCGATCGATTGAAGCTTACAGACGTCCTAACTGAGCTCAGAGAAAAAGGAATACCAAAATACATCATAGACATCATAGAACAACTCAATACAGACAATGTAACTACAATAAAAACAAAATCGACATCCACCGGTAAAATAAGAATAAAGTCTGGCGTGAGGCAGGGCGACAGCTTGAGTCCATTTCTTTTCAACCTCATTATGGACAGGATAATTGAGAGGGTTCGGAAGGTAAACCATGGTTATAGACTGGGAGGACACCTCCTCAAGATCGTATGCTTCGCGGATGATGCAGCGCTCCTGGCAGATTCGGAGGACGCCTTACAATGGCTACTACAGGCTTTCAAAAGTGAAGCCGAAAGACTCAACATGATGATCTCTGTTGCAAAAACTAAAAGTGTAGTAATATCGAGGGAGCCACGTCGATGCAAGCTGGTAGTTGATAACAACATAATAGAGCAAGTTTCAGATTTCAGCTACTTAGGGGTCAAAGTGTCGTCGTGGGGAAACCTGGCGGGTGTTGTCAGGGAGCAAGTTAATAAATCAGCCAGGGTAGCGGGTGCCTTGAAATCGTTAATATGGCGAAATCAATTTATGACCAGACAATGCAAGGTCAGAATTTACAAAACTTGCGTACGCCCGATCATGACATATGCGGTTGAGACCAGAGCCGACACATCCGAAACAAAGAGAATGATGCGTACTAACGAGATGAGGACCTTGAGAGCCATAACGGGTAATACATTGAGAGATCACAGGAGAAGCGAGGACATCCGAGACGAGTGTGGGATATTGGATGTGGTAAGATGGGCACGTGCAAGAAGGAGATACTGGAATGAACATGTTTCCAGAATGGGCGATGAAAGACTGGCCAAAATTGCACGGAATGGAAAGCCAGCTAATAGAAGACCACCGGGACGCCCTCCAAAAAGATGGAAAGATAGCTGGTCATCAGCATCTCAAGAGGTCACGTGAGGGGTGAAACAAGCCTTTGGCTTTCGAAAAGATGAAGAAGAAGAAGATGATTGCTCATATAATCTTGATAAATAAACTATTATTTGAATAGAATTTCCTTTAGGATGCAGTTCTATCATATGAATACATTGATATAATTCCCAACTCTGAGAAACCAATACTTTCGGAGATATAATTTGTCTGTTTAAACTAGAGCGCCAGAAAGCTCCTGTCCACAGGGCTTGAACCCCTTTTTATTAAAACGTTAGGAAATAATTCACAATTTATGATTGGAGAGTACTGCAAAAGACCATTATTCTTTTACTAATAATTATTAAGGGAAATCCATCGATACATGGATTTTTAGGTTCGAAAGCAGGTGTCCCTATGCTTTTTGCGCGTATGTTCTGGGGAACATCGCGTTATCATTTTGCCCAAATGTCTGTAACTTTCGAATTTTTTGACGAAAATGGTCTCAAACGATTTGGTTCGACTCCCCAATGAAGAATTCGAGGTCAAATTTGATTCTGTCTGCCGGCCGTCCGGCCGTTGCCACGATAACTTGAGAACGGAAAGAGCTAGCCACTTGAAATTTCCAGAGTAGGTGGCGCATCCCAATACGACGGACAAGTTCGTTAATGGGCATAATCGGCCCAATGGTTTCCAAGTAATAATTTCCAACCAATACAAGATCGAATTGAAACTTGGTGGGTAGTTGTAGAATGCAAGACTAAGCACGCTTGTGAAATTTTGTGCGAATCGTATGGCTAGAAAATTATCAAAAAATCATTAAAAAATATTTTGTTGTCAGGATAACTTGAGAACGGAAAGAGATAGCGGCTTGAAGTTCTCAGGTTAAGATGTGCATCTGAACACGACATTTGAGTTTGTTTAGAAGCATAATCGGCCAAACGGTTTTAGAGTTATAGCCATCTGAAATTTGGTTGTTTTTTTCTCCTCATTAACTCGAAAAATACTAAACCGATTGAATTGAAACATGGTTATTAGTTGTAGAATGCCAACTCGAAAATTCTTGCAAAATTTCGTGAGGATAGTATTTGTAGAAAATTTCTAAGAAATCATTGAAAATTAAAAAAAAATGGGTTCAAGCCTTGTGGACAGGAGCTTTCTGGCGCTCTAGTTCAAACAGACAAATTATATCTCCGAAAGTATTGGTTTATCAGAGTTGAGAATTATATCAATGTATTCCAAATTAAAATAGCTGAAATGAATTTGACTCTTTCTTATAGAACAGGATGATATGTATGAGTATGAACACAGATCATATAATAAAGCTTAGATAGAATAATTATAGCATTCTGTGAAATCAGAAGTACGATTCATTATTGAAATTCAGAACTTCATCTTAGCAGAAATTTAATTCAAACATCATAGAAGAATTTAAATTTAACAAGAGTGCCAAAAATTATCAATCCAAAGCCAATCGACGAATTCTACCCAACAACGAACTCATCCGAGATATTCATTCCTCAATTCTATGATGAACGATAATATATATATCTTTCCTCAAATCTACTCCAATACACCAATATTCCAGTTTTGTTTTTAGTGGAGATATTCTGAACTCAATCTTGCCATTACCATTCCCATCATCATATGGATTGACCATCGGCATGAAAATATCAACCAACAAAAAGTATGATATTATATTATAATTCTCATATTTATACGATTGTTGGAATGAATGACAATGTTATTACCTTACCATTACTATTCCCATCATCATATGGATTGACCATCGGCATGAAAATATCAACCAACAAAAAGTATGATATTATAATATAATTCTCATATTTATACGATTGCTGGAATGAATGACAATGAGACAACGTCTTGTCTCAGGAAAATAAGTTGACATTATACCAATTCAAAGAACACCCACAGAATAATTCTATCATTCTGTGAAAACGTAGAAATACGATTTACATTGAAATTTTGAAAAATCATATCTCCGAAAGTATTAGTTCGTTAGGGTTAAAAATGATATGAATGGATTTTTATGGTAAAACTTCTTATTGAAAAAAATTTAATTTGGAATTTGTTTTGTAAAAAAAAAATTTTTTTTTGTTACTCCGAAACCATCTATCCAATTTCGCCCAATAACGAACTTAGCCGAGATATTCATCCCTCAAACCTACTCTGAAAATTTCAACTGTCTAGCTCATTCCATTCGAGAGTTATAGTGCCTACGGCCGGCCGGACCGGCCGGACAAAATGAACTTCGACCACGGATTCTTGACCAGTGAGTCGAACCAAATCGTTTAAGACCATTTTCATCGAAAAGTTCGAAAATTACAGACATTTGGGCAAATTGATAAGCACTCAGTTCCGAGGAACTAGATCGCCAAAAAATCTATATATCAGTAACTATTCGTCTGAAATTGCTGAAATTTTGCAAGAACCTTTAGAACCCAACTCTACTGTCAAGTTTTAAGTTTTAACACGATCGGTTAAATATTGTTGGAGATTCGAGCAGCCTTGTAGCCAGTAGATGGGTGACCGTTTTCAGGGTAGGTTGCTTATCCGAATGAGAGAGTTGAGGTCGTTTTTGGGGATAATCGGTTAAACGGTTTCCGAGTTGTACCCACCTGGAATATTATTTCCTCGATAACTCAAAAAATAAAGATTCGATCGAATTGAAGCTCGGTAAATATTAGTAGAAAATCAACATTAAGACGTGTTTAAAATTTTTTAAGAACCGTACCTCTAGAAAATTCGGAAAAAATTACAAAAAAAAATTTTTGTAAGAACCGTACCCCTAGAAAATTTCAAAAAAATTACGAAAAATAAAATTGGCTCAAGCACTGACGTGAAGTCAGGAGCTTGTATTGCACATCCTTAATCGAATTTACTATGGTAAATTATGTTGTCCATTCTCCTGTATTGGACACTTTATTCGAATTTACCATGGTAAATTCGAATTAAGAGTGTCCAATACAGGAGAATGGACAACATAATTATATAAAACATGTTATATAAAACATACATAAAATCAAAAACTGTTGACAACTTAGTTTGTCGAGTGTAAAAAATGAAGTAGTATACCTCGATCGTTGGAATATTTCGATATTTCGGCAATATATTCACCAATATAGATCTAACCGAGTTCAAATCTAGGACTTTACTGTAAAAGAAGGTTTTGAAGGCTCTCGCTGAATTTCAACGATATCTGACTGACAGTTCCTGATGAGACAAAGAATTTTTAAATATATTTTTTTAATTTTTCAGTCATGCGGACCTCACAACTCGTCTTCGTATCGGTATTTTTCAACTAACTTCCGCGCTTTAATTCGGTCAGATCAGTATTTTTCGAGAGGATAACAAAATTTTAGGTGCCTATAACTCTGAAACCACTCGGTGGATTTTGTCCATTAACGAACTTAGCCGGCGCATTTGGACTTAACCTACACGTTCGATCGTAATCGTGCTGACGGCCGGACAGAATCAAGTTTGATCCCGTAACTTGAGAGTAGTTCGATAAACTTACAACTACAATTCAGAGAATTGATTCAATCTGTGAAACGATTTTTTTCTTACACAAACAAGCCCTGTGGACAGGAGCTTTCTGGCGCTCTAGTTCAAACAGACAAATTATATCTGGTATTGGTTTCTCAGAGTTGGGAAATATATCAATGTATTAATATGATAGAACTGCATCAAAAAGGAAATTCAATTCAAATAATAATTTATTTATGAAGATTAAATGAGCAATCATGAGAATGAGAACTGCACCACATTTTCAAATTTTTTTTTTGACACTTTGCGGTAATCTGGTCAATACAAAACTTCACATTCGTATAAAGGTCATGATTCTACTGTCTTCTACAGTCTGGTGCTAAATTTCAGATAGATCGAGTGATCGGTTTCGGAAATATTCATAAAAAATATTTTTACTAAAATCGGCCATAACTCCGAAACCCCTTGATGGTTAACGCCCATTAACGAACTTGTCCGAGATATTTACGCTCCAAAACCACCTTGCAATTTTCAATCCGCTAACTCCTTTCGTTCGGAGTTATCGTGCCTACGGCCGGTCGGCCGGCCGGACAGAATCGATTTCGCACTCGGATTCTTGATCAGTGAGTCGAACCAAATCATTTGAGACCATTTTCAGCCAAAAATTCCAAAATTACAGACACTTGGGCAAATTGATAAGCATTCTGTTCCGAGGAACTAGAGCGCCAAAAAAACAAGTTTCGTATGACAATTGCCCAAAACAGGTTTAAAGTACCTACAAATAGTAGGTATTCCATAAAACATGTATAAAATAATAAATTACCTTGTAATCGATCAAAAATTTCCTGATCTATGTTCACAAAATTTTCTCCTCTCTCGAACTTTGGAATTATGCTTTCAAATTTACGTAATATTTTCAAACATTTTCGGGTGAGGTCCCCGTTGCATCGCTAAAATAAGAGTATTTCAACCCCAATATTCTTGAAGTTACAATATTCCCTTCTGTCAAGTTGACTTTATGGCAATTCATACATAGAATATACATAGAATAATTATATCAACCTGTGAAATACGATTTACATTGAAATTTTGAAAAATGATATCTCCGAAAGTATTAGCTTGTTAGAGTTAAAAATGATATGAATGGATTCTTATGATAAAACTGCTTATTAAAAAAAATTTAATTTGGAATTTGTTATGTAAAAAAAAAAATTTTTTTTTATTACTCCGAAACCTTCTGTCCGATTTTACCCAGTAACGAACTTAGCCGAGATATTTATCCCCCAAACCTACTCTGAAAATTTCAACTCTCTAGCTCATTCCGTTCGAGAGTTATCGTGCCTACGGCCGGACGGCCGGCCGGACCGGCCGGCCGGACAGAATGAATTTCGACCACGGATTCTTGATCAGTGAGTCGAACCAAATCGTTTAAGACCATTTTCATCGAAATATTCGAAAATTACAGACATTTGGGCAAATTGATAAGCACTCAGTTCCGAGGAACTAGAGCGCCAAAAAATAAAAGAGAACTCGATAATTCTATATCTTCGTACCCAAAGCCGCGCTAAGCACAGATCCACTTCAAGTCCTTTAAAACACCACGTCAGTGGTTGAACCACTTCAAAACCAGCGTCCGTCAATCGGAACCATCGAATCCAATACAAGCACAGAGCGTTTTCTTTCGAATATAGGAATCACGGTACTTTAGTTATGGCTATTTTATGAAAATAGATATTACTGCTATTTTAATCACGGAATATTACGAAGGATCTTCTAAAAACGCCATACTCGATGGTTTCTAGTGGGTAACATAGATGCATATAATACATTATTCTATGCATCTTGTTGGTAACCAAGCGAAGAATCTATGACTGTTTGGTCTCATATTTGTCAGAGAAAATAAAACAATGAATACTTCTATTTTACTTGCAATACTATCCTAGTAGAAGCTGATAATAACTCCGCAGAAAATTTTCCAATTTCCAAGACAATAATATTCCAATTCCTAAATTTGAGCCGCAGGTGTTCAAAGCGGAACGGAATGATAGAAATGGTAATCACAATATCTTTTGCTTTCGTGATTGCTTCATTTCTCACGAACGTGTCAAATACTCAGTGTAAAATTTCAAATTCCGTACATCGATATACAGATATACAGATATTTACTCTTCAGTGTACAGAGATATTCACAGGAAACTCACCCACACAGGAATTATTAGAATGTATTGATTATACCGCGAGACTGTAGTATATAGGTACAGGGCTTTTTCAGAAAAAGATCATCCTTAAGGGTGCGAATCGTTGATTTTAAAGAGAATAATTGTAATGAACCTATGTCCTAAATGTCTTAACTTTTCAGCTTCAGGGTGTTAAAATTTCTAGAAAAAATAAAGTTCTTGGCGTACCTACTGTTCAGGTGAACCGAGTGCCTATCGGTTAGTAAAAATGTCTGTAATTTTGGACAAGAATGATCTCAAACGATTGGTTTCGACTCACTGATTAAGAATCCGTGGTCAAACTTGATTATGTCCGGCCATCAGCATCATTACTCTCGAACTCAATGAGTTAGAAAGTTGAAATTTTCAGAGTAAGTTTGGAGTCCCAATGTGCCGGCTAAGTTAGTTAATAGGCAAAATCCACCGAGTGGTTTCAGGGGTTTCAGAGTTATAGCCATCTGAAATTTGGTTTTCTCAATAATTCGAGAAATACTGATCTGATCGAATTAAAGCACGGCAAGTGTGCAAAATTTCACTGAGAAGAAGTCACTAGGAGCCTAAAAAAAAATAAATAATTTTGGACTTCCAAACTGGGCAAATTATTTCAGTTGTTTTCCTTCGTGGAGAATAACATCTGGTAAACATTTTGCGTATTTTATCTAATTATTGCGATATGTACAAGGGCAACTGATTAAAATATGGACGAGTAACTACCGTGGCAATTGAAATAGTGGGAATTTTGAATTGATTTTCAAAATGTGTCTGAACGTTGAATGCTGAGGGTGTAACCGGATATTACTACCTCATGTGAATTATGTGGGTGCGCAAGCCAGTTTAGAGGAAACAACGTAGTGTCCGAGGTCAAGTGTTCATAACATAATCCTTGGGACATGAGCAGACGAGAAATTATTTAACTGCTGGAGTTTTCAACTGAGAGGATTGGGTTTTTGATGTGGAGGATGCTATTCCTCCATAAAATCCACTTGTGAGGGGCCTCGCATGTGTGGATTGAAGATGCCATATCTCCCGAACCACTGGTGTTGGAGAATCGGAATTTTACGTGAGGTTTGTGATTCTGAGAGCACTTCCAGCCATGCGTGGATTGCACATGAGCAGAGGAGAAGTGTTTTTGGGTTGTATGGGTTATGTTGGGAGTGGTTTATGACTATCTATATTGTTATTTCCTGACCGTAACCTGTTTAGAACTATCGGTCGAGGGTCTGGTGCTTATCCGATATTGTGAGGTTTTAAAAGAAATTTCATGGCAATTATGTACACCAACAAGTCAGTTTGGGAAAAATAGCGTTGATTCTGAGTTGAAGTGTCCATACCGTGACCCTGGGGCCAATTTTGAAATTCGTGTTACCCTTTTTGACATTTTTCTTCATGCGTATGAACAAACGAGAAGTGATTCAACTGCTGGAGTTTCCTTCTGAGAGGCTCGTGTTTTTGAGGTGCAGGATGCTACTCCTCCATAGAATCTCCTTGGGAGGGTTCATGCATGCGTGGATTGAAACTGCGATATCTCCTGAACAACTGGTGTTGAAGAATCGGTCGTGTTCTTTGTTGACTTTATTACCCTATCCTTACGCCAGCTTAGACAAACCACTGTTAATTTTTGACCCGACAGTGAATGTTGTCCACTACCCTCTGAGTAGATCTCCGCCTCGCTGTATCCACTGAGCTTGAAACACTCATCATTCAATTCAAATCAGCCAACGTGATCACGCGCGCCAAAGAGTATTGACTTCACGTCAGTGCTTTCTTATATTTTTAATCGGATACCATTCGTCCAAAAGATTATAAATATAAGTTATGAAATTTACCCCTAAATGAATTATTTTAAAAATAATTTGTATTTTGAGAAAAAGCAATGGCGCGCTTATTATTTTTTCAAAAATATCTTGTCCACGTCCTATATGGGTGTCTCAGTAAATATTAAAAAATATTCCATATCAAAAAATGGCGCTTGTGCTTATGTGCCAAATTTCATAAAAATATCTATTAATAATTATTAGTATTAATAATAAGTTATGATAAAAAAAATTGGTTCAAGCCCTGTGGACAGGAGCTTTCTGGCGCAATAGTTCAAACAGACAAATTATATCTCCGAAAGTATTGGTTTCTCAGAGTTGAGAATTATATCAATATATTCTTATGATAGAACTGCTTCATAAAGGAAATTAAATTCAAATAATTGTTTATTTATCAAGATTGAATGAGCAATCTGAGAATGAGAACTTCACCATGGATGGAATAAAATTAAAATAGCTGAAATGAATCTGACTCTCTCTTATAGAACAGGATGACATGTACGAGTATAAACACAGAGCATATAATAAAGCTTAGATAGAATAATTATAGCATTCTGTGAAAACATAGAAGTACGATTCATTATTGAAATTTCGAAAAATCATATCTCCGGAAGTATAAGCTTGTTGGAGTTATTAAAATTGGTTCAAGCACTGACGTGACGTCAGAAGCTTTTGCGCGTATGTTCTATTGTCCATTCTTCTGTATTGGACACCCTTAATCGAATATACCATGGTAAATTATGTTGTCCATTCTCCTGTATTGGACACTTTTAATTCGAATTTACCATGGTAAATTCGAATTTTCTAGGGGTGCGGTTCTTAAAATTTTTTTTTTTCGTCATTTTTTTCAAATTTTCTAGTGATTCTGTTGTCACAAAATTTCAAACACGTCTTTATGATGATTTTCTACTACTAGTTACCAAGCTTCAATTCGATTGAAAATTTATTTTTTGAGTTATCAAGGAAATAATATTCCAGATGGGTATAACTCGGAAACCGTTTTACCGATTATGCCCAAAAACGAAATCAACTCTCCCTTTCGTATACGCAACCTACCCTGAAAATTTCAAGTCCCTATCTCCTTTCGTTCGAAAGTTATCGAGGCAACGGTCACCCATCTACTGAACTCACACAAGAATGCTCGAATCTCCAACAATATTCAACCGATCGTGTTAAAACTTGAAACTTGGTAGAAGAGTTAGGTTATGAAGGCTTTTGTTAAATTTCAGCAATTTCAAACGAATAGTTACTGATATATAAATTTGTTTTTTCAATTTTCAATGATTTTTTTAAAATTTTATACAAATACTATCCTCACGAAATTTTGCAAGAATTTTTACGTTGGCATTCTACAACTAATTACTATGTTTGAATTCAATCGGTTTAGTATTTTTCGAGTTAATGTGGAACAAAAAACAACCAAATTTCATATGGCTAGAACTCTAAAACTGTTTGGCCGATTATGCTCATAAACAAACTGAAATGTCGCGTTCTGGTGCACATCCTAACCTGAAAACTTCAAGCCGCTATCTCTTTCTGTTCTCAAGTTATCGTAACAACAAAGATATTTTTTAATAATTTTTTTTTAATTTTCTAGCCATACGATTCGCACAAAATTTCACAAACGTGCTTAGGTTCATATTCTACAACTACTCACCAAGTTTCAATTCGATCGGATTTATATTGGTTGAAAACAAAATTATTACTCGGAAACTGATTATTCCCATTAACGAACTTGTCCGTCGTATTGGGATGCGCCACCCACCCTGAAAATTTCAAGTCGCTAGCTCTTTTCGTTCTCAAGTTATCGTGGCAACGGCCGGACGGCCGGCCGGACAGAATCAAATTTGACCTCGAATTCTTCATTGTGGAGTCGAACTAAATCGTTTGAGACCATTTGCGTCAAAAAATTCGAAAGTTACAGACATTTGGGCAAAACTATAACGCGATGTTTCCCAGAACATACGCTCAAAAACAGACAAATTATATCTCCGACAGTATTGGTTTCTCAGAGTTGGGAATTATATCAATGGATTCTTGTGAAAGAACTTCATCTTAGTAGAAATTGAATTCAAACACCATAGTAGAATTTAAATTCAGCAAGAGTGCTAAAAATTTTCAATCCAAAACCAATAGACGAATTCTACCCAACAACGAACTCATCCGAGATATTCATTCCTCAATTCTATGATGAACGATAATATATATCTTTCCTCAAATCCACTCCAATACACCAATATTCCAGTTTTGTTTTTAGTGGAGATATTCTGAACTCAATATTATTAACTTGCCATTACCATTCCCATCATCATATGGATTGACCATCGGCATGAAAATATCAACCAACAAAAAGTATGATATTATATTATAATTATTCTCATATTTCTACGATTGCTGGAATGAATTAGACAACGTCATGTCTCAGGAAAATAAGTTGACATTATAACAATTCATAGAATACCCACAGAATAATTATATCATTCTGTGAAAACATAGAAATACGATTTATAATGAAATTTTGAAAAATCATATCTCCGAAAGTATTAGCTTGTTAGAGTTAAAATGATATCAATGGATTCTTATGGTAAAACTGCATATTGAAAAAAATTTAATTTGGAATTTGTTATGTCAAAAAAAATTTTTTTTTGTTACTCCGAAATGATCTGTCCGATTTCGCCCAATAACGAACTTATCCGAGATATTTATCCCCCAAACCTACTCTGAAAATTTCAACTGTCTAGCTCATTCCATTCGAGAGTAATCGTGCCTACGGCCAGCTAGAGGCAAAAACATTTTTTGGCGCTCTAGTTCCTCGGAACTGAGTGCTCATCAATTTGCCCAAATGTCTGTTATTTTCGAATTTTTCGATGGAAATGGTCATAAACGATTTGGTTCGACTCACTGATCAAGAATCCGTGGTCGAAATTCATTCTGTCCGGCCGGCCGTAAGCACGATAACTCTCGAAAGGAATGAGCTAGACAGTTGAAATTTTCAGAGTAGGTTTAGGAAATAACTATCTCGGCTAAGTTTGTTATTGGGCAAAATCGGACAGATGGTTTCGGAGTATTTTAAAAAATATTTTTTTTACATAACAAATTCCAAATTAAATTTTTTTCAATAAGCAGTTTTGCCATAAGAATCCAATGATATCATTTTTAACTCTAACAAGCTAATACTTTCGGAGATATGATTTTTCTAAATTTCAATAATAAATCGTATTTCTACGTTTTCACAGTATTATATAATTATTCTATGTATGAATTGTCATAATGTCAACTTATTTTCCTGAGACATGACATTGTCTAATTCCTTGCTAATAGTTGGTTCGAGAAACGTCAAAATCGACTTAGAGAGACGGGATCTGAAAACGGCCGTTCTAGGCAGTTTTCGGGCCTGAAAGTTGACGAAAAGCGAAGATAAGGGTAAAAAACCGTCAAATAAACCCCCACGTGGCGATTTTATGTCGAAAAGTGAAAATTAAGAAGATATAATATCCCAGGTAAGTACCGACGTTTTATTCTAAACGTCAAATAAACCCCATGTGGCGATTTTATGTCGAAAAGTGAAAATTAAGAATATATATTATCCCAGGTAAGTACCGACGTTTTAATCTAATACCGGAGATCGACAAGATCGTACGAGGAGCCCGATAGCCCGGGGGTCTAATCCGTCGAGTTTTCGGTTTCGGAACGAGAGAAGGCGGGCTCAAATCCCGGAAAGGGAATTACACTTTTTGGTGCTCTAATTCCTCGGAACTGAGTGCTTATCAATTTGCCCAAATGTCTGTTATTTTCGAATTTTTAGCTGAAAATGGTCTCAAACGATTTGTTTCGAATCACTGATCAAGAATCCGAGGTCGAAATCGATTATGTCCGGCCGGTCCGGCCGGCCGGCCGTAGGCACGTTAACTCTCGAACGAAAGGAGTTAGAGGATTGAAATTTGCAAGGTGGGTTTGGAGCGTAAATATCTCGGACAAGTTCGTCAATGGGCGAAATCCATCAAGCGGTTTCGGAGTTATGGCTGATTTTAGTAAAACACATTTCTTATGAATATTTCCGAAACCGATCGCTCGATCTATCTGAAATGTAGCATCAAATTGTAGAATCATGACCTTTATACGCATGTGAAGTTTTGTATTGACCAGGTTACCGCAAAGTGTCAAAAAAAAATTTTCAAAATTTAAAAAAAAATTTCCTACAATAACTCTCGAACGGAATGAGCTAGGCAGTTGAAATTTTCAGAGTAGGTTAGGTAGATGAATATCTCGGTCAAGTTCGTTATTGGGCAAAATCGGCCAGATCGTTTCGGAGTAACGAAAAAAAAATTGTTTTTAAGCAACAAATTTCAAATTCAATTTTTATTTATGATGCAGTTTCACCATTAAAATCCATCGATATCATTTTCAACTCCAACAAGCTAATACTTTCGGAGATATGATTTTTCTAAATTTCAATAATGAATCGTACTTCTATGTTTTCACAGAATGCTATAATTATTCTATCTAAGCTTTATTATATGATCTGTGTTCATACTCGTACATTTCATCCTGTTCTATAAGAGAGAGTCAAATTTAGTTCAGCTATTTTGATTTGATTTCTTCCATGGTGCAGTTTTCATTCTCAGATGGCTCATTTAATCTTGATAAATAAACTAATATTTGAATTGAATTTCCATAAGAATACATTGATATAATTCCCAACTCTGAGAAACCAATACTTTCGGAGATATAATTTGTCTGTTTGAACTAGAACGCCAGAAAGCTCCTGTCCACAGGGCTTGAATCCATTTTTTCTTAAAAGGTTTACATCCTGTAGTTCAATAGTTAAAAGATTGAGGACATAGATTTATTAAAACTTTTCTTCTTGAAATTACCAAAGGATTCGCACCCTTGAGGAGTAGCATATCATTCTGAAAAACCCTGTACCTATATTATAACATTTTGCTCGTTTCAAACGTTGTACACGAGTATATAAAAACTGCTACAAATGAGGCGTAATTATTTCCACCTTTATTTTCCATTTTTGGAGTGAAATGAATGTTGTTCTCAAAAAGCAATTCTAGGTCGAATTGGACACTGACGGTTTTCGAGTGCAGTTATTACTAATTAGTTTCGGGCTGGACAAGGCATGGTAACGCTAATGAAACTGAATACGCTTGCTTCAGAGCCGGATTCTCACCGCTGTAAACTCTTCTGATATTTCATCCGAATGGGGATTTGAATTTCTGATGACAAGAACTCCTGAAATCCTTCATCCCATCTGAGAAGTATACGTCAATTTTTCCCTTCAACATACCTCTAGAAATATGTTACCTACATCCTCTTCACTCATGTCATTACTGCTACTAAATGTTATATTTTTAGGTAATATCCTAGAGATCAGGCACTAATTGTAAATCCATTAATGTAACCGATTATATATTCTATATTTCACCTTGTGAATGGACCTGTAGGTATATAAAGTTTAAGAAATTTCAAATTAAAAATTGGGAAAGCCATGTGGACAGGAGCTTTGGTGCTCTTGTTCAATCTTTGACAAATCATTATTATTTCTCAGAGTTGAAAATGATATCAATGGATTATTATGACAGAATTACATCATGAAAGAAATTAAAACCCCTTTGCATCTTATCTTCATATGACATATGACGGTCCAATTTTGGCTACAAGTGTTTCAAAACTATCAGAGGTCATTCTGAAAAATTGAGTGAATGAAATAGCCAGTTTTATTTATAAAACAAATCTAATGTAATTAGTCCAGAGAGAAATCAAACCAGAATACTTATGTAGGAAATCTTGAATAGTGTTACCAAGGAATAACTAACTGTACATTAGTTGGACATCCCATTCTAAATCTCCCATAACCACTCTAATAACTATCTCTATAAACTATAAAAGCGAATCCAAATTTCAAATTGTTTACATGCTTACATCAACCAAACTCTTCAAAAATACACTTTCAGTTTCGTTTGACATTAATGACGTTTATCTTTCAAACTGGACCAAACGATGGCTACCAGAAACAGATAGAACACAGATAGATAGAATTCGCATTCTGTGAAAACATATGAAGTACGATGTATTATTGAAATTTTGAAAAATCATATCTCCGGAAGTATTCACTTGTTAGAGTTAAGGATAATATCAATGTATTCTTATGATGAAACTGCATTTTGAGAATAATTGAATTCGACATTTGTGATGTAAAAAAAATTATTTTTTTCGTTACTCCGAAACCATCCGACTGATTTTGTCCAGTAACGAACTTATAACTGAGATATTTATGTCCCAAACTTACTCTGAAAATTTCAACGGACGGCCGGGCAGAATTGATTTCAATCACTGATTTTTGATCAGTGAGTCGCACCAAATCGTTTGAGACCATTTATTATTTATTATATTACATTAAAAAAAATTATTATTTATTTCACGATAACCTGAGAACGGAAAGAGATAGGGATTTGCATTTTTTAGGGAAGGTTGTGCATCTGGTGCATATGTGCATCATTTGGTTTGTTATTAGGCATAATTGGCCAAACGGTTTTGGAATCTGAAATTTCGTTATTATTTCCTCAATAACTCGATAACACGAATCCGATCCAATTCAAACATGGTGATTAGTTGTAGAATGCCGACGCGAAAATTCTTGCAAAATTTTGTAAAGATCGTATCACTAGAAAATTTTAAAAAAATCATTGAAAGAAATTTCTATATATCAGAAACTTTCCGTCCGAAATCGCTGAAATTTTGCGAGAGACTTCAAAACCTAACTCTACTGCCATGTTATAAGTTTAAACACGATCGGATCTATCTATATTAAAACAAGACACATGGTGGAATATTCATTGATTTTAACCATCAACAAATATTCCGCGTGGCCGGACTAGACACCTCATCGCTCAGTGTTCCCCAAAGAGGAAAGTATCATTCAAGAGCAGGCACAGACCCCAGGGTTTCATGGTTCTTACCAATCATCAGCCTGAAACCGAATGAAAACAGACGGGGTTCTAGGAAACTTATTTCCATCGGTTGAGAACCGGTAGGGGAAAGGTCCCCACCAGCGCCACCTATGGAGAATCCTTACGAACTCTGACCCTCTGCAACAAATATTTCACCGTGTGTCTTGTTTTAGTTAATTGGCAATTAGCCACAGTACACCTCATTTTAACGGATCTATATTGTTAGAGATCCGACCAACCTTGGGTGAGTTCAGTAGTTGGATGTGTGACTGTTGCCACTATAACATTCGAACGGAAAAAGGTAGTGACTTGCCATTTTTAGGGTAGGTTGCGCCTCCGAATTGGAGAGTTAAGTTCGTTGTTGTGTAATCGGTCTAACGATTTCGGATATTATTCCCATCTGGAATAATATTTTCTCGATAACTCGAGACCTGATCGAATTGAAACTTGGTAACTAGTTGTTGAGTATCGACATAAAGACGTGTGTGAAATTTTTGGAGGACCATACCACTAGAACATTTTTAAAACCTACGAAAATCTATTATGTATCTCACGATAACCTGAGAACGGAAAGAGATAGCGAATTTTGAGGGTAGATTACGTGTCCGAATGCGACATTTAAGTTCGTTAATTGGCATAATCGTTCAAATAGTTTTGAAGCTATACTCATCTGAAATTTTGTTGTTATTTCCTCTATAACTCAAAATATACAAATCGTATCCAATTAAAACTCAGTGATTACTTGTAGAATGCCGAATAATTTCGCGGAAATGACTATCGTAGCGTAAGTTTTTTCGTATTTCAATTCGAATAGAATACATATGTCAGAATTAAAAATTCTGTGATCATAGACGATTCTCTCGTTACTGAAGTCATTAAAATGGTATGAAATGTATTCACATATTATAAAACGAGAAAACGGAATAAATCGATAGAAAGTGTCTAATAGAGGTGAGTAGACTATAGAACGTGCGCGCAAAAGCTCCTTACCATCAGTGCTTGAACTATTTTTTCTGTATAATCCAGTGGCCTCGAGAAAATTCAAAACATTTAAAAGCAATTTTAGAGTTATGACCTAAAGTTGTATTTTTTAAATGGGAATCATAGTTGGTTGTGGTTTGGTTGGAACCGACTTTCCCCCTTTCTAACGATGTATCATATGTCAGGTTAACAGTCACCAGTTTGAAGAAAAAAAATCTTATATTGGATTATATCTCAGCTGAATAATAATAATTGGTTTTCACCGGACGAGCACCGGGTGGACCAAAAACTGTCCAAAAATAACTATTAAACCCTTGTGGATCATTTAAACTCCTCGTACATCAACGCCTCCATTCAGCATGTATGCATCCTGTTCACGTGGATATTACTTCAGAGATATTCATACTAGCTTTCCAAATTTTATCAAGCGAATATGATTTCTGTTCACGCAACTGAGAACATAGGCACTATTTATTGTTATTGTCCAGCCATCCCGTTACAGCTTCCACCCTTGCGGATTTTATTGATATTATTTTTGTGATTCTTATACAGTGTCCTCATTTATATTGTACTATTTCTATTTATGGAAAGTTTAGGGTTGCATTTGAGATGTTCTAGAACGCGGAAAATGCTTTGACGACGGTGTTGAATTTATTTCAATATTCACTTTTGGAATTTGAAATCGAGAAATGGTACAGCATTGTATCATATTTGTATATCGCTAGATATCATTTGTCAAATATAAGAGCCAGCACAAAAAATACTTGGTTTTGTTCAAATAATTAAATACTAGCTGACCCAGCGAACTCTGTTCCGCCTTAGAGGCAATAAATAAGCAGATTTTAGATTTTATTATACACGTTTGTCATAAAATATAGATAGTTTAAAAATATACTAGCTGGCCCGGCAGACTTCGTACTGCCTCCTCAACGCCTGCCCAACGCCAACGCCAACGCCAACTCCAAATCCAAATCCAAATCCAACTCTAACTCCAACTCCATCTCCAACTACGACTCCGACTCCTACTCCGACTCCGACTCCGACTACGACTCCGACTCCGACTACGACTCCGACTCCGACTCCGACTCCGACTCCGACTCCGACTCCGACTCCGACTCCGACTCCGACTCCGACTCCGACTCCGACTCCGACTCCGACGACTCCGAATCCGACTCCGACTCCGACTCCGACTCCGACTCCGACTCCGACTCCGACTCCGACTCCGACTCCATTTCCACCTCCATCTCCATTTCCACCTCCATCTCCATTTCCACCTCCATCTCCATTTCCACCTCCATCTCCACCTCCAACTCCAATCCAACTACAACTACTACAACTCCAACTACAACGCCAACTCCATAACCAATGCCAACCACAATACCTACTCCAACTTCAACTCCAACCCCAACGCCAACTTCAACGCCAACCCAAACTCCAACGCCAAAAACATTTTCCAGTAGACCAAATTGTAAATCTAAACCATTCTCGAATCTCCACGAACACACACAAAAAATTTCATCAAAATCGGTCCAGTCGTTTAGGAGGAGTTCAGTCACATACACACGCACACAAGAAATATATATATTAAGATAATCATATATTTCTGCTTAACTGCGTCCAATTAATCATATATCAATTTGCAACATTCGAAGATAATCGACGCCGCTTCTGCGGTCGCATAAGGTCGCTATTCAAATACATTATGAGAATCTATCTGAGGTACCTATTAAGGTAATGTTTTGTTTGTGGTATAAATCACTTCAATCGCGTACAATTGTGCAATTAAAAAAAAACACCCTGTACAGTAATGATTTATTTTCAATGATGTATCCCTCTAAAGTTTATTTTTTAACACAAATGAATGGAATTGTACGATTGTGGCATGGAAAACAGCAAGTTGCAATTGACGTTAAAAGAAGAACACCCTGTATGGAGATTTCGGACGAATACATTAGGAGAATCCATCCAAGGTACCTATTTAGTTAATGCTTTGTTTGTGACACAAATCACTTCAATCACGTACAATTGTGCCATGAGAAAAAGGACACCCTGTATAGTAATGCTTTATTTTCAATGGTGTATGCCTCGAAAATTTATTTTTAAACACACATGACTAAAATTGTACGATTATGGCAGGAAAAAGAGCAAGTTTTAATTGACGTTAAAAGAAAAACACCCTGTATAACACAAAAAAGTATCATATGTCCGTCTCCTGGTTCTAAGCTACCTCCCCACCAATTTTGAGCCAAATCGGTATAGCCGTTCTTGAGTTATAAGTGGTGTAACTAACACGACTTTCTTTTATAAATACATATATAGATATTGCGCGATCCTACCAAAACAAAGGTCTGCATGTTTTGAATGTTCAACCAAAACAATTGGACTTTAAGAAAAGGGATGAGCTGCATGCGGCCTTCGAAGTTGATGAAACCTGGGTTATGTTCGAAAATTAACTCCACGGAGTAGAGTAGAGTTTTTGAAGGTTTGACAGATTTACTCTGGAGTTAACTCTGACACTGTCACTGACAGTGACAGAAGGTGCCAATATCGGAAAATAGGTTATGTTGGTTTTCAGAAATATCCTATTATTATTGTTTTCTTCACAAATTTGTAACTCTAATCATAAATATATATTGTGAGCAGTATTAAAACTATTAAATTACCTCACAAAACATTCATAAAACAGTGAGACAAAGATACTAGATTTTCCGTCCCATGAGTTATGTCAATTTTGACAGGAGTAAAATGAACTCCGAGTCGAATACGCCGGCCCAGGTGGTCTAGCGGTTGAAGAACTAGCTAGGGTGCCGGAGGTCGCGGGTTCGAATCCCGCTCAGGGCATGGATGTTGGGTGAGATTGTCCGGTATGAATGAAAAATAATTAATATATTATATATATAATATAATATATAACTACGTTGATCAGGGTACATGGCGAGCGCCGAGCCCATTAAAGAGAAAATTAATTAATTCCGAGTCGAATACTCGACTTTTCGGACGACAGTCACAGAGTAAAATTTACTCATCCTTTCAGTTTTCGAACGCAATGGAGTAAATATTACTCTACGGAGTTAATATTCAAACACAACCCAGATGGCTCGAAGGGCCATCACTGCTTTCTTTATTATGTGCTAGAAAAACCTCTGCGATGGGATTTACAGGCCGGAATAATCTTCAATTATGTCATGTAGTTCCCTCTCATTCCACACAGTGCCGGTTTCTGAGGAATATCACATGTGATTTATCTTCAGTTTATCTGACCAATTCAATAGAATTCAGAAGATAAACTGAAGATAAAATACATTCGATTGTCCTCAGAAATTAGCCCTTAGACATCCTATTAGTACCACCATCCTAACTTTATGCCTTGAGTACATGAGCCCTAGTTGTAACATTAAATCCTTGTATTTTTGCCTCTTCTATTCTTCTTTCATCTCCACATTATTTTTGGCGGGTGAGGAAAATTCGACAACAAACTCTTTGCCCTGCAGGACTATATCTGGACTAGAATAGTATAATTCCAGTAGATGCGAGCTCTGTCATTTTCAACAACTGCTTCAATCTACAGAAGTACAAATGTTAGCATCACTGGTTCGTTGTCTATACCATAAACGTCCCTCAGATGGAAGTAGAGAATTCGGAGTGGGGCAGTGTGTCTTTCCAAATATCCTGATGGAGCATATGGACTCTGCATGCAGACAGGAAGTGCATTACTGTTTCCGACTTGAGCCCAGATGAGTTCAAACAGGTCAAGGATAATTCCTCAGACAGGCCCTGATCTGTCAAACTCCTGAAATATATATGGAGTGCAGGTGTTTACTTATGTGATCTTCGAGTAGTGTCTTCAGTTGTGCATGTCTTATCTCTCTGCCTTCTCTTCTTTGGTCTGTTGGGGGTTATAGGTTCCTGCTAGCTCATGATCGCTGGATATGCCAGTTATACTGAGCTTCTCCAAGGCTCTCTTTCCAGCCCTAAATAGGAAAACTCCTTTAGTTCCTAATTTCATGATCAGCCATCATTCTCAGAAGCAGCTCTTCACTTCTCAATATCCTTATTGCCATTTCTAACGTTTGTTGATGGTGTTGGTATTCCAGACTTTGCAAACCCCTACCTCCTTACGTTCGTGGAAGGTATATTCTTTGTATAGAGCAGTTCATGATGTTCATCACTTGACGTGTGGAACTGTCGAGCTCAAGAATTTCATTCACTGTCCGGTTAACTACCCCGAAAGAGTAGGTGACTATCGGGACTACCAAGCTATTCATAGCAGACACCTTATTTTTCCCGGACAGCTTTGATTTCCATATAAAGAGTCCCAGCAAGAACTTCAATTTTAAAAATATATATTTATTTAATATTTTATTAACATTTTTTTCTACACATGTATGGAGGTAATGACGACATTTACACATGAAACAAAATATCGGTTAAATGACCACCGTTGCTCTGTTGGCAGGTATGCACTCTCTCGATGAAACTTTGCAGTGAAGGCTGCTGGATTTGACGAATTTAACGTGCAATTTCTTCTTTGAGTTCCTCAGTTGTCTCGGGATGGTCCACATAGACCTTACGTTTCTTTTGGTTTGTAACAAAATAATTGTTTCCCTTGCGGTGTGACAGGTAGCGCCATCCTGTTGAAACCACATCTCATTTAAGTCCATTCCGTCTAATTCTTGCCAAAAAAAGTATGTCAACATGGCCCGGTAACGATGACCGTCGACAGTCACGACAGTCATCGCCTTCATAATGGGTTTTCACTATCAACAAACGTTCTTCCAAGGTATAATGCACCATTTTCGTAAATGTCTATGTTTTAATTAAACAAACAACAAATATGGCTGACTCAACAATTGACAGTCAAAAATGGCGCGCAATTCGAAATTCAAGTTCTTGCTGAGACACCCTTTATTTCGGAGCTTCTTCTTGTAGCTAGCTGTTAAGGCATCCTTGATTTGGGTTGTTCCAGCGTTCCTCTTTGTTTCTTTTCCAAGAAAGTTGTAAGTTTCTTCGTCTTCGAGGTGTCGAATGATTATTCCTCCTTCTAGTTCGATGTCTTCTCCTGTTTCTTCAGTTCTTCCTTTACATAGGTGAAAAACAGAAAATTTGTCTAAATATTTAAACATCTAGACAATCCTATTGCTGAGGTGTATTCGACGACGATATTCAGTAGTGGTTGTAGTGTTGCTTTGGAAGGAGCGTACAGTTTTAAGTCGTCCATGTGCAGAAGATATTCGTAGAGATGAGTATTCTCATGCGAGAACTCCTACAAGAAATCTCATCTCACTTCTCCCTCACTATTTAGTAGTAGAGAAACACATTTCAATCGACAATTTACATACGGAGTTTGCGCAGAGTCACTGACACGTGAATCACGTGATAAATCTCGTAGGAGAGATCTCTATCAACATTTCGTGAATAGGGGCCAGATGTTCTCTTCACCTAGTGGCCCAGCCTGATACCCTATTCTGCTTGCCCTAAACTCAGCTGTTAATGATAGAAGTGTTATGCAGAACAATAATGGGCCGAACCATAGCGCCATACTGTTTTCCACCACATGGACGATATTAGAGTGTACAATATACAATTTGTTATTATATTACTATTATACACATCACAGTAAGTTACCTAAGCCGATGTAACTGTATTTTACTGTAGATTTGAAATTTCTGAAGATAACCAGTTCGATGTTTTATTTTCACAATAATTGCTAAAATACAAAACCGATCCAGCTGAAATCCGGTACTCGATTGTAAAATGGTGGCTTGAAGGTTTGTGTGCAATTTCAGCGAAATCTAACGGATATTCTCTAAAATAAAACATTTTGGAAAACATTTTTTTTTATTATACGATCCTCACGAAATTTTGTAGGAATTTGCGCATCGGCATTCTACAACTGATTACCAACTTTCAATTCGAATGAACAGAATATTGTTTCAAAATTTTTTCATGGTATACATAAAACTACGCCACTGGATTTTATTGATATCAGCAGCATAGAATACCATGTACTGAATATTCTATGCATATGATATGTCACAGAACATATCGTTAGGTTAGACGATATATTCTGTGTGATATGTCATATCGTAAGTGCCATGTTGTCACTGTCAGAAGTGTCAGACGATCTGCCTTCTGCCCATAGATAACATGCTTCTGCCGAATATCCAGTAACCTTCTTCAAGAAGGTGTGCGTGTCATGTTTTTAGTTGTCAAACTTAAAAATGTCTCAGGCCGGTTCCAAAAAATCCTCTATTCCCAAAATAAATAGTAAAACGGGTATAAGTAGTCTACTGATATTTGTAATCTTATTACTAGCATGGATTGCCGGCTTTTCTTCCCGTTTATTTGCAGTTATCAGATTCGAGAGCATAATACATGAATTTGACCCTTGGTAAAGAAAAATGAAGAAGCATTCGCTATGAACTGAATATATGGAACTCTCATTTTACAGGTTTAATTATAGGGCAACGGCCTATATGGTAAAGCATGGGTTCTATAATTTTTTGAATTGGTTTGATGAAAGAGCATGGTACCCTCTAGGTCGAATAGTTGGTGGTACTGTGTACCCTGGTTTGATGATAACTTCTGGTAGTATACACTATGTGTTACATTTATTGCATATAAATGTACATATAAGAGATATTTGTGTATTCTTAGCACCAATATTCAGGTGGGTATTTTCTCCTTATCTTTCAAATTGAGAGGTATTGATTAGCTTTTATTGACTCATTGATATGAACTAGAAATATGTGATGAAAACCTTAAGTCATCTTTAAAGCTAATTTAATTATACACTGCTATATTTCCTTGAATATTTTCTATGGGAGTTTAATAGAAATTTACCATTGTAGAATCTTGCTAATAATTGTAAATTGAACTCTCTCCCAGCTCCCATATATACTTCATCATATTAACAGGAAAATTCAAATGTAATTGCAGAATCTTTTTCATATTTCCATAACTCAACTATCTGGGAATTGTTCAGGTCATTCAAATTATAACTTGACCCCATTGCAAACTGAAGATTTTATTTGTGCATATGTAATAAATGAATACGCTCAATTTAAGATTCCTTATATACTTGAATATTGACTTTCACTCATATGAATGTATAATTGTCGATAAACATAGAATATTGAAATAGTTTCGATTGATAAGATTCAAATAATATTCGTAATAATCAGGGGGCAAAATAGTATCAATTCACAATAAAACAAATCTTATTAGATTTCATTAATTGATCATTCAATCAAAGGGAATGTCACTGACATTCCTATCTCAATTGGTCGTATTTTATTTATATAAATATCACCCAATTTTAATTTTAATAAATGCTCTGTAATTTCTAGTACTAGACATATATATTTTTGGGATAACTTTGTCTACCATCAAATGCTCATCATTCAAGCAAAAAGAAGCCGCTATTTAAATTGGTTCAAACTGTTTGGCACAGAATTATATTTTGATATAAAGATTGAGTTTGAGGTTTTAGAAACATTTGGAAATGATGAAATTCCATCCATCCTTCTTAATCTCATTTTTGCTCAACCGAGTTGATTAAATTTTCTTGAATTTTAGTGGGCTTACATCGATATCCACTTATTACTTAACCAAAGAATTATGGTCAGCTGGAGCTGGTCTATTTGCTGCTTGTTTTATCGCCATTGTGCCTGGATACATAAGTCGTTCTGTGGCTGGCAGTTATGATAATGAAGGGATTGCGATATTTGCTCTTCAATTCACCTACTATCTTTGGATCAAAAGTGTTAAAACTGGCTCTGTCTTCTGGGCTGTTGCTGCTGCTCTCTCTTATTTCTATATGGTGAGAAATTAATTAATGGGATGATTTTATTAAGTTTTATATTCTTTTGAATATTTTCGTATCATTTTCAGTTAATTATTTCCATCATAGGATATTATTTCCAATTATGGTTCTATAACATGTATATGTCTTTTATTATTACTCTTTCATTGCTTCTTAATGTTTAAAAGTAATATGGAATAATATTACCACAGATTAACAGGTTGAAAAGTAATGAAGAAGTATTAAATTAATGGAAGACTTTTAAAGGTTACCAATAATGACATTAATACAGATATTGTAAAGTGCCTACCAGTGCATATTAATGTTTACTGTACAACCATAGAAACACCACATGTTTGTACATTTATGAATGGAATCGCTTTAGCATACTTTTGATCTTTGAATGCGCTAACGTCTATTTATGAAAATCTTCAAAGCCAATGATGATATAATATATATATAATTTCAGCGGAATATGAAAACCAATTATTACAAATATTTTCAGTATTGGTCATTAAAGAATAAGTATTTATACTCAAACCCCTATTTTAGGTTTCAGCATGGGGAGGGTATGTTTTCATCATCAACTTGATCCCTCTACATGTTTTTGTTCTGTTGTTAATGGGAAGATTCTCCAACAGACTTTTTACTAGCTATACAACTTTTTACATTCTTGGTCTGATCTTATCCATGCAAATTCCATTTGTTGGGTTCCAACCGATACGTACTAGTGAACACATGGCGGCGTTAGGCAAGTATTTCAACATTATTATATATTTGTCCACATAGTCACCTCTTAGGTATACTCGATTCACTCTTCCGGTTGGCCATGAAATTTTGACACATTTCACTATGTATATTTTGAAAATGTTAGGTTATACTCATTTTCCTATCAGATAACTACGCAATGTTGTCCTCTCTACATAGTAGTCGTAGTAGTTACGTATTTTTCACAATGTGAATTTTCTTGTGAAAAATAATTAATTTGAGAAGATTTTACGTAAATTCAACATTTCCAAAGACCTGGCGACTACTGAAGAAAATTTTTCATCTGTTGTTACTATGGAAATATTTCACTTAGATAAACTGGTTGGAACATTCAGTTATGCTATTTTCATGTACGGAAATCAAGAATCTAGTGTTGAAATTTTAATGAAAAATAATGGATACAGTAGTCCGTTACTTTGTGATAGTTCATTTGAAAAAAGAATTAAAGAAAACTTCTAAATAAACAGACGTACCTGTGGAGTTACCCACTTTTCGAAATTCTCAAGAAATAAGCCTACAGAAGACATTTAAATACTTTGTAACTTGTTTTCAAAATGTAGTAGTACTACGAAACCCGAGTCACTGTTAAACCTTAAGAATATATAGTGATAGGATATTAAACTAAGTAATTTCATTCGAAAGCTCAACATGTCCTAAGACAGAATGAAGTTTTCCTATTGCAGATTTCAGTTCTGTATAGCACTTCCTGATACTTTGTCTCTGCTTCTTCAAAACTGCTTTTGGCATTTTCAAACTCACAGCGAAGAGTTCTTCATTATTCGATGATAATGATCTGTGATAATCTTGTCTAAGATGGAACATTATGTTGATTGTTGAGAGTAGAAATTGACAACGTCGCAGAGAATTGTTTTGACATTGACGATATTTCAGGAGTGCCAACATGCCTTAGTTTTAGTTACAAAAATGGCTAACCGGAGACTTTATAAAAGTGAATGGAGTATATATAATATTTTACCAACAATTCTCGTATATGTTCAATCTACTATTGGATTTGAAGTGGATCAACTAAAGTTTTTTTTTCAGGCGTTTTTGCTCTTTTGTTTGCCGTAGCTTCTCTGAAGTACCTTCAAAGTATGATGTCAAAGTCTGAGTTCAAATCCCTTGTCATTTATGGTGGTCTGGTTGCTGCTGGATTAGTTTTTGGAAGTGTTGTTTTGTTAACATATGCAGGTTACATAGCGCCTTGGAGTGGAAGGTAAGCTTACTGGCTATGAAAATGTGTAAGTATACAGGGTGATTTTTACATTCCAGATTTTATTCACTTTGGGACACGGGATATGCTAAAATCCACATACCAATCATCGCTTCTGTGTCGGAGCATCAGCCAACGACTTGGTTTTCTTTCTTCTTCGACTTGCATGTATTGGTTGCAACATTTCCAGCCGGTTTATGGTATTGTATAAAAAATATCAACGATGAAAGGGTGTTTGGTGAGTGAATTAGATTTTTTATGACAATTTGAAATTGTATACATTTTTTTTTCAGTTGTTCTGTACGCCCTAAGTGCTGTATATTTTGCCGGTGTGATGGTACGCTTAATGTTAACACTAACTCCAGTTGTTTGCATCCTGAGTGGCATTGCATTCAGTGGACTCCTCGAATTATTCTTGAGGGATGAAGAAATTGTTAAGCCTGAAGAAGGGGATGTAAATGAAGAACATACTACTCCTAAAAATAGAAAATATGATAAGGTAAAGATTAGCAATATAACCTGTTTATCTGGGAAATATTGATCAATAAGAAATATGACAAAATTGTGATTGATATTTGCTCATTTTGATCTCCTGATCATACACTTGAAGTCAAAACTCTGACTTAATTTAGAAGTTTTGGAAATATCTTTAAACTTTTACACAACGAATTCCAAAAATTATCTAACAAACATTGGAGCAGTAAAAATCCAAAATTTTGAGTACCTGATGTAAATATGCCAATGCGGCAATTTCAGAAATTTAAACTAGTTGAGAACGAAGAGTAGTTCAATCATTTTAACTACACGAAAATGGCGGAAGGTTTCAAGGTCATTTGACAAATGGTAAATTGGTATATTGGGTAAAAATAAATAACATTCGTAATAAGGTCAATATGGTAACGTTCACCAAAATGTTTGGTGACATTGCCCTCCTTGATTGGTTTTCAATGATTAATTTCCTTTTGCAGGTTGGACGTGTCCCTAAAATTAAGCATGAATCGAACAAAGAACCTGACGGTATTGGACCAAACATTAGAACAATTATAAGCGTAGTTGTCTTACTTTTACTTATGTTGTTTGCCGTCCATTGCACCTGGGTCACCAGCAATGCTTATTCTAGCCCAAGTATAGTACTAGCATCTTACAGTAGTGATGGATCGAGACAAATACTGGACGACTTCAGAGAAGCATACTTCTGGCTATCTCAAAACACTGCCGATGAAGCAAGAGTTATGAGTTGGTGAGTAGGTTCAAATTTGTGATTAATATTCATATTATGTATACTACAGAATTTATCAATGTTTATTCAGGTTTAATCACAATTATCAGAAATGGTACCTACAATTCAGTTTTTGAAGTACTATATTTGGATTTTCAGGTGGGATTATGGTTACCAAATTGCAGGCATGGCCAATCGAACTACTTTAGTTGACAATAACACCTGGAACAACAGTCATATCGCCCTTGTGGGTAAAGCAATGTCCTCCAACGAAAGTGCAGCCTACACGATCATGACCGCACTCGATGTTGATTATGTTTTAGTAATTTTCGGAGGAGTAATCGGATACTCAGGAGATGATATCAATAAGTTCTTATGGATGGTTCGGATAGCTGAAGGAGAGCATCCTAAAGATATTAAAGTATGATTTATTTTATTTGTATTAAGTGTTATGCCAATTTTTGCCATGCCTTTTTATTTCGGTTTTATGGTCAGCACAACAGTTGCTTTTGTTAATTATTTTCAAATGATAAATCTTTGATATCGAAAGTTGACCTCAGGAAGTGCATATAACACTTGCATGAATGTGGGTTATCCTAATTAACTCAGGGTTTGTTATGTCAAAATTGACTTTGTTTTGGTTTTTTTTATTTTCTATTATTTCTTTATATTTACATAATATGTTGTCGCTAAGTAAGACAATTTTTTCTATGTTTAAAATTCACCCAGAAAGTTCACTATTATGGCCAATCTGATGGTTCAATATGAAAGGAAAGCTTTTTGAGATTATTACTTTCTATCATGGTCATTGTTTAAAACAAGACCAATCTGTATGTCAGGTCAGGTACATAATTTGATAGCTTTCTTGTGAATGGAACGAACAAAAATCTCTTTCAACGCACCTTTGAATTATAATATTGATAATTATATTATATTTTATTTTATTTCTTTATAGGAAAGTAATTATTTCACTTCGCAAGGTGAATTCAGGATAGATGCCGAAGGTTCACCGACTCTATTAAACTGCCTGATGTACAAATTAAGCTATTATAGATTTGGAGAATTGAAATTGGACTACAGAACGCCAGCGGGATACGATAGAACGCGTAATGCAGTTATTGGAAACAAAGATTTTCAACTGACCTACCTCGAAGAGGCCTACACCACAGAACATTGGTTGGTCCGGATATACAGGTTAGTGATGATGAACATTTTTATCACATAATCCGCCGTATTTACAAAGCATTCAATCTCCGTTAAGTCCTAACTGAGGTCCTCAGTTAAGGATAAATAAGAATCGCAACCTCAGTTTAAGTGAAAATTAACGAGTTTCAGCACCGTTACATACGTTAATTGAGGTTGCGATTCTTATTTATCCTTAACTGAGGACCTCAGTTAGGACTTAACGGAGATTGAATGCTTTGTGAATACGGCAGTATATATTGTTGAAAAATATCAAACTATGT
Source organism: Halyzia sedecimguttata (assembly GCA_937662695.2). Lineage (NCBI taxonomy): Eukaryota > Metazoa > Arthropoda > Insecta > Coleoptera > Coccinellidae > Halyzia > Halyzia sedecimguttata. The sequence continues at coordinate 91,402,376 of OW569412.2, forward strand.
GTAGGGCGCATTTTTGACATTCGTTTGGTAGTTCTGTTCCACATAGAAGACCATGGAAAAATATATTTATGAAAAATAGGTTTATCTTTCGAAGTACTTTCAAATCTCTGTATTTGCTAATTTGTACTGAATGATACGTATCAATTAGCATATTTTGAAATAGGTTTCCCAATTTCTTAGAATTTATGGTAAATTCCATAGATGATAAAAATCAACAGTTTATAAAAATTCAAAAGATTTCGATTTGTTTATAAATTCAGTTTCTCATCCACAGGGTGAAAAAACCAGACGAATTCAACAGGCCGAGAATTCCTGTCGCCAGTAGAGTTGTAAAATCTCCCAATTTTGTATCCAAGAAGAGTACAAAACGTAAACGGGGAACTTTAAAAAATAAACCCGTAATAGTAAAGGGCAAGAAAGTTGCATCCAAAAAATAATAGACTGTGCAAAAATATATAATTTATTGTTGTTAGATGTTTTTTTACTGTCACAGATTATTGCAGTTATTTTTGGTCTTTATTGTTGCTCATCAGTTCTTTATGTAAAATCAATTCTCTCTTTGAAATATTTCCATGATGTGATAAAACATAAGGCCAATAAAAATTTTTGCACTAATAGTTTATTTCCTTCTTTCCCATAATACAAACTCTATACTAGACCTGATCTTTCCAATGAAAGGTATTATGTATGAGTTCAGATTGAAGTATGAACTTCCTTCAGTGCCATATCGCGACGGTTAAGGTCTGGTTTCCTACAAAGCGGCACCGTCATATAGCGGCCGTAATATTACAGTGAGTGACGTCAGCAAAACGGTGGCGACAGTACGGTGATAGAAATTGTAAAAGGCAGCTGTAATATTATGGTAAGTCAGACCAGCAAAATCAGTAGTTTTCATTCCTTGAGATGGACGATCTCGCTTATTTGCTTAGAATATGAAGAATCTTAGGAAGAGTGGCAAGGAGATAGCGAATCCGAATGATATAAAAGTCGAACGGATAAATTCAGGCAATACTTTCGCATGACTTCTGTGTTATGCGATTATGTGTTGAGTTATATAAGGAGGATATTACTACAAAACCATCGAATAGGGTAGGGAATCCTTTATCGCCTGAACACAAACTTTGTCTTTTTTGACCTAAGTGTTAAAAAAGCAGAAATAATTAAGGCACTGAATTTTCATTTATAAAAAATGTGTGTACAAATCATGTAAATATAATAATATATAATAATCATGGCGATAAATTGGTACTCTAAAGAAATTGGATATTTTTAATTAAATGCAATATCTGAATGGCTAATAACTGCGGGTAAATAATCTTTATTTGTTAAAATTCAATAGTCTAGTCAACATATGTGCCTTTTGGATCAAAATATTTTTGAGTTCTCCGAAAATTTTTATTAAGGTGTCATTCAATTCGGAATGGCATGTAGATATTTTTTGAGAAAATTCAAGAACCGCCGTATGGTTTTTTGCATATATCTCAAAAACTATTTGAGATTTTTCAAATTTGAAAAAGATTCAAAATGAGGAGGAAACTTCCCAAAAAAAGTCCTAACTCCCGGAACTGTAGCAACAATATTTTAGTGACCGACCGAAAGTTCGGTTTCGGCCAGTTTCGGCCAAGAAATCTAGTTTCGGCCTTAGTTTCGGTTTCGGCCAAAAATGGCCGAAACTTTCGGCCGGGCCGAAACTTGACTGTTCGTGAATTATCCTGGTCCTTTGGCCAGGAGTTAAAAGTAGGTATACATAATTGTCGTACAAATTATTATAATCTATCTTTGTTAAGACTGAGAATTCATGAGAATTCACTGTAATGATTATTATACATAGGGTGATTCCAAATAGGACGTGAAACTTGTAGGAGGAGCGAGTATGTCTCATTAGCTGTTGTTTAATCCATATTTATTAATAACCGAAAATCAACAGTTTTTGGAGTTCGGGTGATTTTTAAGAGATTTCTGAACTTAGTGTATATTTGGTCAATTTTTTCTACGTTGACCAAATTTGATGATAATTTTGGTTTATTTTCATCAGAAAAGGATATGATATGTACGAAAAAAACCAAACTATGCTGTATAGAGGTTGAAAAAGAATTAGTATGATTTGAAATGTGGTATATGAATAAATGAAAAATCAATTTGTCTGCAACTTTCGAATTTCACAATTTTGTATGCCAAAATTATTTTAAAAACTTGCCAAATTCCTTCTTCATTCTATAAAAGATTTCGTTAGATTGCATAACTAGTTTCGTTTCAGCATATTTTTTATAAGCAACCTTTTGAATGTCCGGCATATAAAATAGTGAATGTGTATCAAAAGACAGCGTGAGTAAATTTCAGGTGGAAAATAACAACTGAAGATATCAGAAAAACGGCATGTGCTTGCCTTAAGTAATCATTATAGGATACTGTGGAGGTATACTCATTATTGAAAGGTTTTTTCTGGGTTTTTTCTCCCAAACTCTGAAAAATATCTATAAAATAAAAATTAATTATTTTATGATTTGCTTCTGCGTAAGAAACACAAGATATTTGTCAGAAGCAATCAATTGAACAATGTTGCCTAACAAACAAGAACGAAACAACATCAACGAAGAAACAACTATATCGTAACGTTTCGGAGTCTATATCAGACTCCTTCGTCAGACGCTTAATGAAAATCTTTAGAATTATTTTGTTGATAGTTATTGTGAAATTCAAGAACTGTCACAATAATTCAAGAATTTCACAATAACTATCAACAAAAAAATTCTAAAGATTTTCATTAAGCCTCTGACGAAGGAGTCTGATATAGACTCCGAAACGTTACGATATAGTTGTTTCTTCGTTGATGTTGTTTCGTTGTTGTTTGTTAGGCAACATTGTTCAATTGATTGCTTCTGACAAATATATTGTGTTTCTTACGCAGAAGCAAATCACAAAATAATTAATTTTTATTTTATAGATATTTGGGAGAGAAAACCCAGAAAAAAACCTTTCAATAATGTGCTTGTCTATATGGAATGGTGGAACATAATTTATGAATACATTTTCTAATGTAATTTCGAGCTTAGTTGCAACAAAAAAATATTGAATTCGTTATTTTTCTCTATTCGCTTCTTACATCCCCTTTCAAATCATACTAATTCTTTTTCACCACAACCAGAACTCAAATATCTCGGAAACTGTTGATTTTTGGTCATCAATAAAAATGGCTAAAACCACAGCAAATTATCCATACTAACACCTCCTCCAAGGTTGACGTGTCTGATTTGGAATTACCCTGTATACTTCGACTAATTATTTTTATAACTTGGTAATACCAAAATAATGAATAAGGATATCAAAAAAGTTGTCTTTTTATTTTATTTAACACTGCTTAACTGTTTTTATGTATATGCAAATAAAATTGTAAAAAATACAGTAGATTTCAGTATGAAATAAAAAGTTTCGGTTTCGGTTTCGGCTGAAAAACCAGTTTCGGTCGGACACTACAATATTTATAATTTTCCCATAGGGTTGAAAATACGCCCGAAAAAGGGTACCGGCTTGAGCAAGCTACGCCCATCCAGTATCCATCCATTAGTTAATTAACAATATTTGTAGCACGAACATTAACTTTGGAAGTGCGATAATTGTTAAACTATTATATTAATCTGAGAATTTTTCCTTTCGTGGAGCTATTTTTCAAAGACCTTAAATAGATTCCCGTTGGAAACATAAAATAATTGTTAATTTTCGCTTTGTGATTAACTATTTACTTAAGTAAAAAATTATAAAGCTTAATTAAACATTGGAAAAAACATTTTTTTTTTATAATATGTATTACTATTGATCCATTTACTCGTCTTCAGAAGTACCTTAAAAATGATTTTTAATAATTTTAATCTCTTATTGTTTAAAAATTGTTAAACAAATGCGTTGTTTATAAGATAATAGTTAATTTTTTTTTGGAAAAATGATCTTTGGTGAAAATTATGATTTAAAAAAAAACCGTTACTTAAAAAAAAATTATTGCTTAAAAATGGATTTCTTAGTAACAAATTTTTTCTTCCGCTTGTAATTAATATTAAGGAATCATTTTTTTTTAATCGTTATTTATCGTGGTCTTTGATAAAAATTTATTATTATTATGTTTATTTAATAAACAAATTAATTGTCTCTCTGTATTTTTTTTTATTCTACTTAAAAAACAAAAACAATCATGTAGTACATATTTAAAAAAAATATATCATTTTTATTGGACTTTTAATTTGTTGTTCTCTTTCATTCCATTATTCTCACCAGGTTTTATATGTTTAATTTTACTACAACTTTCAAACTCATTTGTTTATAAAAAATTGTTTATTAAATAAACAATGAAAATTTAAATAATAATGAATAATTTTTTTTAATATCAAAGACCAAATAATGATTAAAATTAAATTATTCCTTAATATTTATTACAATTGGTGGAAAAAATTGTTAATCAACAAATTCATTTTTAAGCAATAAAAAAGGTTTTTAAATCATAATTTCATCAAAGATTATACATATTAAAAAATTTTCAATTCTCTTTTAAACAACGCATTTGTTTATAACAATTTTTAAAACAATAAGAGATAAAAATTATTAAAAATAATTTTCAAGTAACTTCTCAAGATGAAAGAACGGAACATTAATATTGTAAAAAATTGTTTTTTTTCAATATTTAATTAATTTTTATAATTTTTAACCTAAGTAAATAGTTGATAAAAAAGCGAAAATTAACAATTATTAATTTTTCCAACTGGAATCTATTCTAAGGCCTTTGAAAAATAGCTCCACGAACGGAACAAATTCTCAGATTAATATAATAGTTTACAATTATCTCACTTGCAATGTTAATGTTCGTGCTACAAAAAATTGTTAAGTAACTAATTGAAAAATCGCGATGAAATTTTTTTTGGTCTACGGATTGTTGTTCATTAATATATCCTTTAGGCGCCAGAATTAATTCAGTTCTTAATTATCATGTTTAATAAGTTTTAATATTTATTCATTAAAGGTCCGAAGTGGGCGCGGCTTGCGCAAGCCGGAGAACCCATTTTCGGGCGTATCTTCAACCCCCTGGGAAAATTATAAATATTGGTTCTACAGTTCCAGGAGTTGGGATATATTTTGGAAATTTCCTCCTCTTTTTGAATCTTATTTCATATTTGGATAATCTCAAATAGTTTTAGAGATATATGCAAAAAACCACACCCCCTTTTTTTCACTTAATTGTTTATGAATATTTGCGGGCGGCCCTTGAATTTTCTCAAAAAATATCTACATGCCATTCGAATCGAATGACGCACACCTCAATGATAATTTTCGAAAAACTCTAAAAAGTTTTGACCTAAAAGGCACTTGTTGTCTAGACAAGAAGAGGATCCTCACGACTAAGGACGTCATGAGGTTTGTTAAGGCTATCAACAATTTCCATAGGATTAAATAAGTAATTAAGGGTAATACAACAAAAGATCTTATCAGTCGCAGTTCTGAAGCGCTAAACCAAGCCGCACAACCCGGTTCTAATAATAATAATAAGGGGGTAAAATGAGCGTAACATTAAAAAAAAAATATTTTCAAGAGGCAACCATGATAGACTCCATTATTTCAAAAGGTAATATTTTATTAACATTGTATCTTCTAAGAATATGTACAGTTGAATTAGATCAATGAAAACTAAATTATTTCACCTCATCCTGAAATCTACATGTTACCCATTTATGTATTAAAAATTCATTTATTGGATAATGTGATAAAAAATATTTTCAAGTGTTTGCTACATGAGTTCTGGAACATAAATTAACATAAAAATGTAGAATGACGTCATTTTCGTATATGTATAGTGAAAATTCGAGTTGGTGTCATTGCATGCTTATATAATTTTTTTATTTCATTTATAAAGAAAGTGATCTCTTAACTGTTGAAATATTTAAAAAAATATATGAGGCAATGAATGAATTTTTAATAATTTGACAACATATCGGACCCTAACATAGATTTGTATAAAAATAATAAATGTCACCAAATGTCCTTTGAATAAATAAATAAATTACACCTTCTCATGATTTCATCTAATGGAATAACTTACACTGATATTACAAAACCTCGATTCAAACACAACACATCTAGCTATCAACCACGACTTAGTAGAAAATGTATTCATTTCAACACTCACTATGAAAAGTACTCCAGATATTTATATTTTTCAATAGATAAACAATAATTTGTTCAGAGTGAAGTTAGACTATAACTTCTTTAAAGAACTAGCACATTTTCAATATCACTTCTGTATTATTGAAAGCTGAGAAAATTATATCTTCAAAATCACACAGGAAATTTTATATCATTTCATTACATTCTTAATTTCAAACACAATTATGAATTTTATATTTATCATCAACTAAATTAGTCCTCATCTACTAAATTAGAATGAAAATTTCTTCACTATAATGGCAGTGTTGAATAATGATAAGATTCAGAACTTCATAAAAGTAACTAAAACATTGTAGACATTCATGAAGTAATTTTGATTTCACCGAATTTCTTTCAAGTAATAAATAATTTGTCACAATATATGATATTTATACTTCTTTAAAAATTAAATATTTCCTTCATAAAGGTTCCAAGAATGAATGGGATCTGAAATTGCCAGCTCATCCCTTCTTGATTAATTAATTTTTCAACCGAAACATTAAAAATAGATTCAACTCAAATTTGATTTTCTGAATCAATCTTATGATATGCCTGTCTTGGAATCATGGATGCCCAATACTTGGAAGATCGAATAGTGCAAAAATTGAATGAATGATATTGAAAATATGAACTAGTTCATATTTTTCACTTTTCCAATGAATATCTGTAACACTCTGCTACTAATTTTAACATTCTTTATTCTTTTCAAGAGCATTACTTTTTTTTTCAGTAACTGGTATATTATTACCTTCACATCTTTATTTATCACCTATTCTTTACCTAATCATATAATTTATTCAGTCTTCGCTAAATTAAAGCTTGAATTAACTTAAAAATTGAAATTATAAGATGATGAAGCGTCTGAAAATTAAGCATATCAAAACCTAGACTTCAACGACTAGGGACCTATTCAAATTAACTTTTTACAATATTATCACTGGAAAAATTTTGTTTTATTTACAGATCTGTGTAGCACAAAAATTTTGATTTTCTTAAAATAACCAAGGAACCACTTTTCCATCACTCATGTTTTCAAAGTATTTCATGTGAACATTCCATAGATTAATAGAAATTCGATTATGATAAATAATTCATATGAGAGATTTTGAATGAAAAAATAATAAAAAGTGTATCATAAGTAAAAGAGAAACTGTGGTGTTTCTGTGGCATTTTCTATATACATAGCCTCTATCCACATTCAACAAAGGTACGTTTTTCTGAGAATAAAACTTTTTATACTTTTCCCACCTCAACTTTTTCAAATAATTTATGAACAGCAATCCCTATTAGAATGTCACTGGACCTTTGTCAGAAAATATTTTGCTACTAGCACCTGAACCACAAAAGAATGCTTATGTGGAAAAATCCATAGAGTTGCGATTGTCATCTTTAAGAGGATAGTTTGAATAGACTGGATTTAGATATCATATATGTCTAATAAAATAGACTCAAAATTAATTAAGAAATCCCAGAAGGTATTATGATATAATTATCACTAGATTGCAATTGCTGGAATTACTTCTGCATAATAATCAAAAACAATTTTTATATATGCAGAAATAATTCCAATTCTCCGAACACGCAACAAATTTCTAGAAATAGTGCCAATTTCATTTGAACAACTCTATCGCACTATGAAATATTAGCTGAAAGATACTCTGAAAACATACACATAATCAATCAACATCAATTCATATACCAGTTACATTCCTATGTTACCAATTGTACTATTGAGGTGACGCTTTAAAAATGTTCCGCCAATGATTAAGAATGAGAATGAGGTTCAACAGGCAAGAGATACGAAGAAGTTTGTGCCACCATGCTGTCTCCACACGTAGCATAACCGTTAACACTGTGAAACATATCTGGTAGATGCACAAGCTGTTCATCCAAGAAGGAATCCAAGAGCCCGTGAGTTTGACTCAGTTTCTCCAGCGATTTCACGTCATTATCTACTTCCGCCAAAGCTTTTTCAAGTTCTTCGGCTTCCTCCCGAGTGGGCTGCTCAAACTCCCCATTCCGATTCACTGTACAAATAAAAAAATTTAATTTTTAATTCAGAATACGAGAAACCTGGTTTCATAATTTCCAACATATACATTGTGGTGTATTTCGAATTCAATATTTGGTGATATTTATATCTAATTGGAATTAATTAAATTCAACAATTCTTCCAATGGAGTAACACTATAATTATATTAATTGGTTCCTTTCTGGGTTTTCTCTCCCAAACTCCTCAAAAATTTATTATTTTGTGAATTGCTTCTGTGTTAGAAACATAAGATATTTGTTAGAAATAATGTATAGAAAGATGATGTCCAACAAGAATAACGAAATAACATCAACGATAAAACAACTATTGCGCAACGTTTCTGAGACTAGATCAGACACCAAGCAAAAATTTTCAGAATTATTTTTTGTTGATAGCTATTCTGAAATTCGAAAATGATCAAATTAACAGTCTTTGAAGATCATAGTCAAGTTCCAACTCGTTTTTCAACAAATTCAACCAAATATGGTCAATTCCAATTGAGCAATTTCTCTGTTCAACAAAATTCTAGTCGACTCCTTAAGTTTGCTTTTAATGTAATCAGGCTGTCATCAGAACTTCCAATCCATCATGTGATCTTCGTGTTCGTTTATTTTTGATTTCTGTATGTCTCTATTTCTTAAGTTGTTCTATGTTCCGACTTTCTTACTTGGTCTCGATGTTTCACCTGTTTACGATTTACCACAAATACAAGGAATATTATATACACAGCAGTTTTTGGATTCAAAATTCACAAAATAATAATTTTTTATGTTATAGATATTTTTCAGAGTTTGGGGGAGAGAACCCAGGAAAGACCCATCTAATTATGAATATACCTCCCAAAGAATCTATTAATGATATAATTATATATTTTTTACAGTATTCAAATCAGTAAATTGAAGTTTTTTCAGTTTTCTGAATTCGAAAGTAGCCGTGAACGTTCAAGAGTGATTGTTTTCAATGTCATCTAATTAACACACTGAATAATGCCAAGATGTTAAGGGCAAGTGTAATAATGCCACAAAAAATAGTTTCAATCACACTTTAAACTTCCTTGATTTTTTTATTACACCATCCCTTGATTTTCATGTTCATTCAATATTAATTCAACAGCATTCATTTTGCATGCATGGATGTAATCCCTATCAGATAAAAACACATTTATGTCAACGCTTTTTCCAATGTTCAACACACCTTCCCACTTCTATTATTATCTCCTGGTTAATATCCATCATCATTATTCCCTTCCTCATACACTTTATTTCATAGTGACTAGTCGCTGCTAATTCCTCACATTGTACTCTGTGAGGCAATATAACAGTCCATTCTAGGTGAAAAGATATATCCAAAATCTAAGTGCTACAAAGGTTTGTGATCAACCTAAGCAAATTTGAAAAAAACTCAAATAATAAGGTATAATAGGCATAGTGTAATAAGGGTATTATACAGGGTACGACAGCATAACTTCAGGAGTTACGTTGGCAATTTCTTCTAGGATGTTAGTCATGGTGTAAGAATACATGGGGTGTTCTTGCGCATCTCTATACCCACATACGCTCCCAGCTTGACGTCATATTGAGCGACAAGGCTCATCATTGAATCGTTGGGAACGTTTAAATTGCACTACTTTGCTCCTAGAGTGACGTCATGCGCCAGCACGAACGAAAATAAGCTTCGTTTGTAGCACACCATGTCTTCTTCCACCATGATGTTAGTCTTCAAATCTCGTAGGGTGATTGGATGGTTCACATAAACGCAGGATTTCGAAAACCCCCATAGAACGGGGCTAAATTAAGCGGTTCCTAAAGGCGCGCTGGGTTGCGATCACAGAACATCCGCTCGAAAATAGGTCTCAATGACAAACGCACGCTCGTCACTGGTCCAACGCATGATGGAGACTGAACTGCGTGACAACAATTATTTCCCATGTCAAAGTAATTATCATTGTGATAATTTTAACGGCTTCGAATTTAAGGGATTTCGATACGCTCAACACCAACAGACAGGAGGGCAAACACTAAAAATATCTGTACTAGACAGCTCTCATTAACAAGTTTCTTCATAAAAAATTAAGGAATATCATTTTGTTTTCACAAAAAGTAATCAAAGATAACCCGTTGACATTGCTACCATATTGCTTAGGCATTCTGAATCTAGAAATCTGCTGGGTGAAACACTTCTTTCTTCACTGTTATGAATGGGTCATTTCCTAACACTAATGAATGAAATAAAAGTCTACTTGAACATGAAAATGTAAGATGAAATGAACGATTGGTATAGGTACAAATTCTTCTCATAGCATAATGTTTTTTATTTTGTTAATTAATTAATTATAAAAACTATGATACACATAAAATAAATCATAAATAATATAAATATAATGTATATCTAGATATCACTTTTATGTCATAATATTTCCTGAGTCAGATACTGCTACATTGGGATTTATTTATTTCTTTCACTCTGCCAGTACTCATTTGAATTTGTTGTGTCGAATTGAGACAAGTCTTAGAATTTCCCGGTACGTCAATAGTTATTTATGTACCAAGGACGGAAAACTGTCCATTACAGTCGAGTCTTGCAATTTGCAATAGCAAGCAGGCGAGACAATAAACAGTTTTTCGCCGAAGTGCATATTACACTTTTTCGTCGACCTCCACATATTTTTATGAATTTCGGACCTCTTAAATAATTTCACAATAGCAAATGACACACTTATGTTTGTATTGAACCGTATCCATAGTAACCACAGCACTGATAGTTGTTGTTACAGACACATGCTTGTATTGAACCGTATCATACTGTATTCATAGTGACCACAAGTACTTTCTCGTCCGCAAAGTACTTGCCTTCAATAATTGTCGATTTTACGGTCGCAAATTAGTACGTAAAATGACACTTTTCATAGAGGTCGACGAAAAAATATTTTTTTCAATATTATCTTTAAAGCCCTTATTACACTATGCCTTTTTCGTACCTATTTGTCAGCTTGACTGACTGCGCCTGAAATTTTGAAGAAATACGCATGCGCCCGGGGCTATTTTGTAGACTGTTTCAGGCTTGAAAATAAATAGAACTGGATCTATTTGTTCCCCCTGAATCGTGCGGATTTCAAGCCTTTTTGTCGAAATGTCATGTCTACCAACACAATATTTATCTGTCTGACTTGACGTCTTCTTAACATAACCTAGTTTATTCTATCCTTTGAATCACAGCCTTCGTAAATTCAATAATAAATTTATGTTTATTACTCTAAGGACGTGAACTAACTAAACTTACGAAGGCAAGATAATCTGTGATGGCTATCCCCGAGTGATATGAAGTTTTCGCCTAGTATCGCAAAGTAATTATTAATTTCGTTTTTGGAGAAATGCTTTCTGAAATTACAGTGTCTTTTTTCTGTATGTGAATTTGCACTCTATGTAGTAGCATATTAAACGTTTCTTCAGACATTCCTAAAACACTGTGGTATTGTTTTAAAAATATACGAACAAAATAATAACTTAAGGTAAATATGTCAATTTCTTCAATGTTTGCAGCTCTGAAATTGCTGCCTGAAACAAGCGCGAAAAAAGCATGGTGTAATAGTGCCACTCATTTGGGGGGAAATTCAACCAAAAAATAGCCATGAAAATAGGCGCAAACATGAAAAAGGCATAGTGTAATAAGGGTATAACACATCAATTTGTTGCTACATATTTTTATGGAAAATTTCACATTTCATCGCAAGGCTCATAACACTCAATATATGGCTTGTCTCTATTAAGAAACTGTTCTTCTATTCTTTGTGAAATTATATACTGGACAGAATTTAAAAAAATAGTCTCCCTAGCTTAGAGGAATATTAAAATCAAGAGTTATCGCTGCTCATAAGAGAATCTTCTGACAAGGCACTTGGAAAATATTCCCCCATTCCTGAAAATTAATATCAAAGATCTACAAAAAATTAAAAAACATAAATACATTAAACTGGGTACAATTGCGTATTGCCCTTAGATTATTTCTTATGAATTTATTCACTCTGAGAAATTGGAGATATGAATTGAAAAAAAAATAATTTTTTCACATTTCCAAACAGCCGAAACGACACAAGACAAGTAATCACATTTCCACAACCACTTTTTAGATACCCGCGAACAACTGCTCGCAGTATATTTCGGTTCTGTTAGAAAAAAAAAAGTTCTAGAAAATTTGTATTTTTAATTTCCACCCAAATTTAATGAAAAACTGGAATTATCAGGTACCAAGTTCCATATACAGGTGGTCCAACGAAAACTTAACACCTCGATTTTCCGACTTATAAATAAAAATGTGGAGAATCGCTCGGACCCATCAATTTCTGATTCGAGGGGGAAGAATTTTTCCGCTTTTTTCATCCCCGTAACTTCAACCCCCTAACGGGGGTGAGCACAACCCCTTGATTTTGAATAGAGATGAGGGGTGTTGCGTTAACTAATTTTGAAAATCGTATCGAGTACTAACTGACTAATTATTCGTATCCGACACATTGCAAAGGTATGTAGTAGTTATGTTGTTAAGTTTTTGTCCAAAAAAGTAGACGGGCCATGTTTTTGATTTACCTTAGTCTATCGTGAATTTTTAAGAAAGTTCCAAGTGTTTCAAAGCTATTGAAATTTGTAGTAGAATTAAAATGATGTATTCCGTTCCGTAGAAGAAAGGGTGGAAATGATAAAATTATTTTTTAGGAATAACGACTCTGCGCGAACAACAGCGGCTTTATAAAGAACGACATCCTGGAAAAAATGTATCCGCTGCTTACGTTGTTCAACTGGTTGCCAAATTTGACGCTACTGGTTCAGCCGGAAACAAAATGAGGGTGCATGAAAGAGACGAAGCGAGGGACGTGGCTGTTTTAGGTCATGTAGCAATCGATCTGACCTTGAGTACTAGTAAATTGTCCGATGTATCTGGTGTTTCACGCACAGCAATCATGGGAATCTTAAAACAACATAAATTCCATCCTTATAAGATACGTTTGGTTCAGTAATAGAATGAGGATCATCCCGATCGCCGACTCCAGTTCTGTGAAGTGGTCAGTAAAATGATTAACGGTAATCAAAACTACTTTTTTGATCTGGTCAGATGAAAATCCAAGATTATTTCGTGAGGTCCATACTCAGTGTCCCCAAAAACTGAATGTTTGGGCGGGTATTTTTGGAAATCACATAATCGGCCCTTTTTTTATACCTGGTAATCTCACTGGCCAAATTTATTCAGATCTATTGGAGAACGCTATTTATCCAGCCCTCGTGCCAGTATTGGAGAATGCAGAAGATCATCAAACGATCATTTTCCAACAAGATGGCAAACCACCTCATTTTGTTCAACCGGTGCGTCAGTTCTTAGATGAAAATTTTCCTCACGTCTGGATTGGAAGAAGGGGACATATTCAGTGACCAACCAGATCACCTGATCTGGCTCTACTGGACTTTTTTCTATGGAGTCACCTAAAATCCAAGATTTACGCTACCCAGCCTGAGTCACTGGATTGTTTGCGAACTCGGATCATTAATGAATGCCGTCAAATTATACCAGAAATCTGGAGTAATGTAAGTGAACGTTTTCAGCAAAACTTATATGACTGCATGGAAGTAAACGGTGCCCATTTCCAGCATTTAATAAACTAATCACAAAAGTAAGTACTCCTTCAATATTTTACCTGTCGTTTCGTTATCGATTGAAATTTTGAAGCAACATTTCAGGATCAGATAGTACTCAATACGATCTTCAAAATGAGTAACACCCTTCATCCCTATTCAAAATCAAGGGGTTGTGCTTACCCCCGTTAGGGGGTTGGAGTTACAGGGATGCAAAGGGCGGAAATGTTCTTCCCCTCGAATCAGAAATTGACGCGTCCGAGCGATTTTCCACATTTTCATTTTCAAGTCGGAAAATCGAGGTGTTTATTGTTCGTTGGACCACACTGTATTTATCTGCAATACTTCAGGATAAAAGTGCCGGCCGAACTGTAGTTTCCAAAGTAATCAGCTATCTCTTTGTGGACGAACAATTTTCAATAGCAAAAAAGTTCTATACGAATCACAATCCGCAACCAGCACATCATAAGTCCAATGCTCTAACGGCTCAGCTAAATGATAACATCATAATTATATGATTTTGTATACAGCCTGCGTCTTTGAATTGTTCCAACGTACAGGGGCGGATCCATAAAAGAAAAGAAATTTCTGATTTTATAACTTTCAATGAAGAAATTCTCAAAAACGGTGCTCAAGGAGAATTGATGAATAACCAACATTCATTTTATTCGGAAAAAGTGTGTCAAAGCGACAAAATATACAGGGTGAGTCTTTGACCACTGCATTAATTTTAACCAAAGATTCCTCTCATCAAATGAAACACTTTTTTCATTTAAAATTTTTCTAAATTCAGCTCAGGTAAAAAGATACAGGCTGTTGAAATTTTGAAAAAAAATCAGTTTTCATTTTGTAGCTTTGACATCCTTTTTTCGAATAAAATGAATGTTGGCGTAAAGTTTCCTATAACTATGATACATATTTTCCAAATATTAGTTATTTTCTACTTCTAAATATTAGTTATTTTCTACTTCTACTGGTTTTCTAGTTATGGACTCGTGGATTCATAAAACTAAACGAAATTAGCATAAAGAAAGCATATCAAGGTTTTCTTGAGTCATTTCAAGAATATTCCATCGTTTTAGAACATTATATTATTCTTCATCATTTCTTCTTAAACGCACCGTTTTCGAGATATTCTTCATTGAATGTTGTAAAATGGAAAACTCCAGAAATTTCACTACTTTTATGGATCCGTCCCTGAGCGTTGGAATCCCGAATCAAGCTGTAAACCACGTTACCATGCCTTATTCTCGTCCGCCAACACTGTCATAGATAATTTATATGCGGGAGTGTATTAGCACATTGTGAAATCTTTAAACGCTTGTACATTTTTACCTGAGCCGAATCTGGAAAAATGGTAAAGGAAAAAAGTGTTTCATTTGATGAGAGGAATCTTTGGTTAAAATTAATGCAGTGGTCAAAGACTCACCCTGTATATATTTCTTAAAATTTCAACAGCCTTCATATTTTCACCTGTGCCACATTTGGAGAAATGGTAAATGAAAAAAGTGTTTCATTTGATGATAGGAATCTATGGTTAAAATTAATGTACAACTCAAAGACTCACCCTGTATATCTTGACGCTATACTTATTTCACCTTTTCATATTTCAACAATTAGTTTTAGAGAATTTCAGTAAAGAGCTTTCAGATTCAGCATGGCGGAAGTGATATACAGGGTATTTTAGGTGGTGATACTTCTACGAAATTTAGAAATTACAAGAGATTTATTGTCATTCTGATTGGATTTCTGTCAAACGTCGTTTCCTCAGAGGATTACAGATGACCATAGTGTTAGACATTAGTTAATATCTTTGAATAGGGAAGAGAGGGAATACCGCATGACGTACTACCACAGCCCTCTATAGATATAGTGGGCTATGGTACTACGCAACGTTATCGATCTGAAACCAAAACTTTGACAGTTTGGTGGACACCAAACGATGTGGTGGACTTGTTTATCTGAGCGTTTACGGATTGTTTTGTTATACAACTGTGTTACACATAATGGTAGGACGTGCAGCTTACGGCTGTAAAAGCCACAGCGGGAAAAAGGAGCCAGGTTCTGTGGTCATGTGGTGGACCTTTGGTTTCAATGTCAGGGAATATGTTATCTCTCCTCTCCCTTCTATAGTCTAAAGGTTAATATGAATACATTTGACAGCAGCCCACTTAATTTTTTCAACAAATTATAACGTCTGTTAATTCATGTGAAAAGAGTCTATGTAATATTTTTTTGCAATCAAACTAACAATTTTTGGAGAAAAGTCAATATACAAAAAAGTCGCATATTGAATTTATCTTCTTGAATAAATTTTTTTATTTGAAAAACATGGAGCATCAAAAAGTTCTGATGAAAAATCTAGTAGGAGTTGATTTTTCCACCCCTTTATGATGAAATTTCGGAATTGAAAAACTACCTCAAAGTATCATTCCATTAGCGTTAGCTGACTCCCAAATTTCATTTTACTAAATTTTTTCATATAGAAGATATTCCCCCAATTTCAAAGGGCGGTAACTTGGAAGAGAAGGGATTATATGAAACACCCCTTCTATTTTCGTGGAAGTATCACTTCTTAAAATCTTTATCATCAATTTAGGAACACCCTGTATATTCCTAATTTCCAATTTTTATTTTCAAATTTCAGGGGGGAAAGATTTCGTTGCACGTTTCCAAGGGTTTATTTTTTGAGAAAATAATCCCCAAATCAACTAACTGATGGTCAAATGAGTCACTATTGAAACTTTTTCAGTTTCCACATTTAAGAATCATTTATTGATAAATCAAAAGATTTGTATGTGTTGTATGAATAGTCAGATCTAATTTAAATATTGTAGATTTTCACTAGTACTTTCACAAGTGATTAAATTTTCGCGATAAGTCTGTGGACTTATTTCTTAACGACACTGAGTTCGAAGGACGAGTGGTGTTTTCTCTAAGCAACTCAGTTGAGTTAAGAAATGAAAGACAGACTTATGAGATGAATTCAGTCACGAGTGATATTTCACGAACAAAATGACTGATGTTGACGTCTGTAATTTATATTTATCATTTGTGAAACAGTCCGTATCCATGGCTGAGTCGTTGAAAACACCAAAGTTGTAAGACCAATCATGATACAAAGACAGTGGGTGTTTTCGCGATAATACTTTGGCGTGTGGTTGGTCAGATTTTGATATGAGTGAAATAGTCGAAATTATATCACTTCATACGACTAAACAAACTGATGTCACCCACCTGCAAAGAAATCGTTGAATTCATCTACATGTATCGTGCTCAGAACTGTACTGATGTCCGTTTCTTCTAATATATGAGACGCTTGGGCTGTTAAATCATGTTCCAGGACATCCGCTTCATTGAATCCCAACACTTGATCAACTATATGCATATCTTCCACAAGTTCTGGAGATTCAGTTTCGATAATTTCTTGAACTTCAATTTCTGAGAACAAAAATCACCTTACTAGGATTAAGTGGAATATAAATCGAATGAAAAAAGGGATAAAATACACAACTTCTCAATTCCTACTACATATGATATAATTATTATACAGGGTTTTTATAAATGATTGTTACATTGTAGTCGGTTCTGTAACCCTCTCATTTTGGCGCCTCATATGCATGCTGTTCACATTTTCAATTCCAGCCACAGAATTCATAACATACGCATAACTTAACCTCACTTTCTCCTTTGTTTACATTGGTAATGATAAATGATGACTTCCAAACTGATTGTCATTTTACTCCCGTCCCACTTTCGACTGAAAATTGTTTATACAATAAATTGATTTAATAGTTAATATAGTTCGCATTAAGTTTGTATAAAGTGAATTTTTCACATAAATGAATTTTTGGATTTTAGTTTTTATTACACATGATATTGGGTACATAGCATAATTGAACCTAACTCCGTCTCTGGGTTTACAACAGACCTTGTGATGACCAGTGTAGCGTAATTTGATTGAAACAATGATTAATGATACTGGAATTTTACTCCGTTTTAAAGAGTTTTCTTTCAGAGAATTCCAACCTGATAGAATCAAGAGTGAATTATTCATCAGTTGGGATTCTATTCAGACTTTTTGAGATGTAAGTACTGATAACTGAATGCATACTATTGAACTAATCTTAATGTCCGAATGCAGGTATCAAATCAATACAAATGGACAGAATACATTGAATAACTGTAAGATAACTCCCAGTTTGGGAGTTCGGGTATTTGTGAGTATTCTAAGAATGAATTCACATCAAATGTTCATTGTTCTCAAGGCATTTATAGATTCTTTTTCGTTTGTTGTCAAATATATTTTTTAACATTTGTGGGCCAATATTTTCGCAGCACATTGTAATTGATGATTGGAGGTCCTCAATATTATCGTATTGTCTTTTGAAAGCCTCATCTTTCAGATATGCAAAGATGCTAAAGTCCAGGGGAGTCATGTCTAGAGAGCATATTGAAAAGGAAGGCTGGAATCCTCGGTTGTCATAGAACTCCTGCAAATAGCTTAGATTTGCAGATAATTTTTTTGGGGACTTTTGAGCATTTTGTTCAACTCATGATCTCAGTTCTTCAACAACTTCTTGAGAAACTTGAGGTCTTCCTATCGATTTTCCATTCTTAACGTTTCCAGTCTGCATGAATCTTTAACACCTCTGATGCAGATTATCAGTATATTATGTCATGATGACATCGTAAATTTTTCCGGCTCGTTTTTTTCGTTATTTTACACAATACAAAGTAAAACATGTATCTATGGGAGATGATAGCCCTACATAAGGGCCCTGTAGCGGCCTTCGAACACCTGAAGTTCTGAATAATCATCGCTTGGACTTGGACCGGTCAGACCTGGTTTTGAAAGAGACCCTCCTGGCCTTACGAGCAACATTTTCCTTTTCGAATCCAAATATTGAAGGGATTTCTAAGAACAAGACGGAATATCTTTGAAAATTAGCGGAGGTGATTCCTCTCCAAGAGATCCCATGCGCCTACAGAGAAGTATATTTGTGGGAGGAGACTTTTGAAAGGTTATGTATTATTTATAATTTGTTCGTTTTTCTCCTCTTGTCTATTCAATTTTCAGGAGTTTCGGGTACCTTGGAGAAACCTCTCCGTTTTTTGACGAAGGAATCCATATTGAAGATATAAATGCCTATCAATATTGTTAAATGTCAGCAAATTTTGTAAACAATAGTTACAAATCACCACACTCACGGGATGACAGGGTTTTTTTGCTGAGGTTTTTCCCTAAGCTCTTGTATCATACGACGAATTGTATGGTACCCCGTTACACTAACCTCTGCTAACACATATAAAACTCTCCGTCAAAAGAATATATATATACCTCTGATGCACGGTATCAGAGAACATTTTGGAATCAGGATATTTCGCAGATATTCATTTTTACAGGCCTCTACAGAGTAAATCCATTAGGATAGCATTGCGGCAATAGTACATCGCAATAAATGTGTTTTGTTCTAAATCATAAGTAATTGCAAATTTAAATAATTTGGAAACTGAAGTTTCACTAATTTTAAACAGAATATTAAAAATTGGTTGAAGCACTGACGTGAAGTCAGGAGCTTTTGCGCGTATGTTCTATTGTCCATTCTCCTGTATTGGACACCCTTAATCGAATTTACCATGGTAAATTATGCTGTCCAATCTCCTGTATTGGACACTCTTAATTCGAATTTACCATGGTAAATTCGAATTAAGTGGCCAATACAGGAGAATGGACAACATAATTTACACTCTTAATTCGAATTTACCATGGTAAATTCGAATTAAGTGTCCAATACAGGAGAATTGACAACATAATTTACCATGATAAATTCGATTAAGGGTGTCCAATACAGGAGAATGGACCATAGAACATACGCGCAAAAGCTCCTGACTTCACGTCAGTGCTTGAACCAATTTTTATTTTCGTAATTTTTTTGAAATTTTCTAGGGGAACAGTTCTTACAAAATCTTTTTTTCGTCATTTTTTTCAAATTTTCTAGGGGTACGGTTCTTAAAAAATTTTAAACACGTCTTTATGTTGATTTTCTACTAATAGTTACCTAGCTTCAATTCGATCGAATCTTTTTAGTTATCGAGGAAATAATATTCCAGGTGGGTATAACTCGGAAACCGTTGAACCGATTATACCCAAAAATGAACTTAACCCTCCCATTCGGATACGCAACCTACCCTGAAAATTGCAAGTCCCTATCTCCTTTTGTTCGAAAGTTATCGAGGCATCTACTGAACTCACACAAGGCTGCTCGAGTCTCCAACAATATTTAACCGATCGTGTTAAAACTTAAAACTTGGCAGTAGAGTTGGGTTCTAAAGGCTCTTGCAAAAATTTCAGCAATTTCAGACGAATAGTTACTGATATATAGATTTTTTTTTAGATTTCTTAAAAATTTTCTACAAATAATATCCTCACGAAATTTCGCAAGAATTTTCGCGGTGGCGTTCTACAACTAATAACCATGTTTCAATTCAATCGGTTTAGTATTTTTCGAGTTAATGAGGAGAAAAAAACAAGCAAATTACAGATGGCTATAACTCTAAAACCGTTTGACCGATTATGCTCATAAACAAACTCAAATGTCGCGATCTGATGCACATCCTAACCTGAAAACTTCAAGTCGCTATCTCTTTCCGTTCTCAAGTTATCGTGACAACAAAAATTATTTTCAATAAATTTTTAATAATTCTCTAGCCATACGATTCGCCCAAAATTTCACAAACGTGCTTAGGTTCATATTCTACAACTTGAAAAACAAAATTATTACTTGGAAACCATTGGGCCGATTATGCCCATTAACGAACTTGTCCGTCGTATTGAGATGCGCCACCTACCCTGAAAATTTCAAGTCGCTAGCTCTTTCCGTTCTCAAGTTATCGTGGCAACGGGTGACAGAATCAAACTTGACCTCGAATTCTTCATTGGGGAGTCGAACTGAATCGTTTGAGACCATTTTCGTCAAAAAATTCGAAAGTTACAGACATTTGGGCAAAATGATAACGCGATGTTCCCCAGAACATACGCGCAAAAATTGACAATAATTCAATATTGGCTATCAGTTTATAAATTCTGTGATATAAACAAAATACAAGAAGTGGGAAGTGGCAAATAAAAATCCAAAGCCAACTGTGATGTTACAATCATTTATAAAGACCCTGTAGAAATTATTGTAATAATTATGATGGTTATTATATTGTTATTTTAATTTGATTACCGAATGAATCAAATGTGTCCTATATTTACCTTTGATAGGTGATGATAATATTGCACTTGGGGTAATAACTTCAAGAGGCTTAACAATCTTTTTCTTTTTCTTATTGCGTTTTTGTGGTCTAATCATTGCTGAAGGTTTCACTTTTTTACGTAATTTCTTTGGTTTTGCTTCTTGATATAATTTATAGTTATCCTAAAATGTATAAATCATTGTTACAAACAAAAGCTTTTATGCTCGCTGTTTTATAAGTACATTAAGAAACCTCAGGAGGATTTTGGATGGCCTATTTCTAGCAAAAAAGTTCTTCTAAAAGCAATAAAATGCTCTGTTAAGTAGAGTATTGGAAAACAATTTCTTTATTTATGCGAACTTATCATGAATTTTGACTCAACTTCTAATGAAGCTGCAATAACTTTATTACTTAGAACAGGCCTTAGCAATCACCCCTTGTAGTTTATACCTGTACTTATGAATCACCCAGTATGCAAACTTTGACTATAAATTTTATATGAAAAACACTAATGTGTGAAAAGAAATGGTTTGAATCAACAAATAATATATTTTTGTGGAATATTGACTCACCCTCTTCCTGGCGTGTTCTGGGCACAGAGGTAATTCGTGGGTTATATCAAAAACGGGGACAGAACATTGGGTATTATCTGCAAATTTTGCAGTACAATTGTTGAACAAAACTTGTTCTGGATTATACATTATATGCAATGTGCAATGTTTTGTGCATGGTAATGCAGGTTGAAAACAACTTTCAATTTCACAAACTCTAGGAGCAACTAGTCTGTCATAACCATTTCGGTTAATTTTTTGATCTTTTACAGGAATATTCCTCTTGCAGGAGACATCTGACGGTTTATTAGAATGACCCAGATTACTCCTCATGATTTGATGAAGTTGCCGCCTACACTCATGCCTCGTTATTTCTATCCTTTCTTCCCTCGACCTCTTCTCCAAATTCATACGCTGAAGAAAATCACATCAAATACATATAAATAATTAAAAACATTTCGTGATTGCTTCAAATAACTATGATTTGAATGAGTGTGATGATATACATATATGGACCTTGAATATGTTCTCGCTGTTGACCAACAGATGGCGTTTCCAGCGTACATGTAGTTAAAAATGATAATGCATCTATTATGAAGAACTGTATGCAAGCTTGAGTTTTAGTGTACAACATTTCTCTGAATTTTAAACTTTTTTTTCTCATATTAATAAACATGTTGTTTCACGCACAAATTCGTATATGTAGGGAATTTTACTATGTACTTTACTTTAGTCTAAAGCATCTACTGTTCCATATTTTGTTGGATCCCAGGAGAAGGCTATCAACTATTGATGCCTTACGGTGTGTTATTACAAACCTTACCCACAACATGTGATTTGCGTCATGACATCAGATGAAAATCTATTTGGAAACACTTAAATTGGTAGACATTGTGTCTTCAGATTATTACTTTGTTTGAACTTATGCATAATCATTATTATGAAGATGCCAATGAAGGGGATGACTCTGTGATAGCCCCAAAAATCTCAATTTTCGAGGTGTAATCCAAATGCTGCCAGAATGATGTGAATAAATAGTGGCCAATAATCGACAATACTATCAGTGACATGTTTTTCCGACTTCTTTCAAGTAAATCATTAATTTTCACAGAAAAACAACTAGAACTTATTCTAGGACCTAATAGTACATACAGGAAGGTGATATGATTATAGAGACATTGTAAAGCACCATCTAATACAATGACTCAATTGTTTGTTTAGAATTTATTGGTAATGAGTACACTTGTAGGAATAAGCTTAAATTTTGTGATTAACTATCAAAGTATAGCTCAATGATCATTGAAAACAATGTTGAATAGTGAAGCAACCTGTCCCATAAACTGACTAGACAAGCAATTTAAATCATTGGCAGTGTTCAATATAGAAATGAAGTAAATGATGAACTATTCAGTGCGGTTTCACCTGGGCCATTATTTCAGAGAAACAAATTAACTTTCATATAAACTGTCAATGAGTTTCCTCATATGAAGATGCATCAAATTATCTCAATTACAAGACATGTAAAATAATATAATTTACTCCAGACAGACGAAGATTAGTTGCAGGTACGTTTAAGTTAATTTATAGTAAGATATCATTTCAAATTTTAGTTGGAAGTTGTAACACCTTAGCAACAACTATTAGCCCTTGATTTTTCACTGGTGTAAATGCAGCCAAAATTAGCTCAAGTTAAGTATTAGCATCTCTGAACACTGTAAACTGTATACAAGTTGCATCCATGTGAAACAGCACTTCAGTAGAAGGAAACTACTTGCTAATAATAAATTACCTCCAAACTTGCACTGAACCAATTTTTCTGGTAGTGATTTTTAACATCATCAAATCCCCTTTCATCATCTATCCGTTGCAGAGTTTCATGATGTGTAGCCCTACTTATGTTTGGTTTCGCAGACACTAAGGCATTATCATAACTTAAACCTATAATCAAAAGGAATCTCACTGTAGGAATTTCAAATTGCATTCCTTATATTGGTACTTTTAATGGAATTAAGAAATATGATCATGGATGAATCGGATTGAGGACAAAAAAATATTTTTGAGTTTTCCAAAATAAACCACAATTCTTGACATATCTATTTTCTAAATTTGCATAAATCATAAGTCTTTTCCCTGGATCTTCATCAGTCAAGATATCGGTAATTTCAAAGATCAGATAATATGCTTTATGCTCATTAAAAATTCCAGATAACATAAATAAGGAATCATCAAATTCCAATTCTGACCTATAATACTGTGGGCAGTTAAATTTCTTTCCAACTCCTCGTCTACTACCTCTTCTTTAACTTCAGTTTTAATATTAAACTGACTCTTAGATTCTTTTTCCAAAAGAGCATTCTTGATGTAGTTATCCCCATGATGATTTTTGATGTTTCTTCTTTGTGTTTTATTCGCTGATCTACTGTAGTTATGAGAGTTACTGGGTTTGTTTCTAATTGTCCTTTCCAATGTAGACGGCAAGTTGCCATTATATCTGAAGCAAAATGAAGATATATGTATTGGATATCCCAGGACCACGATTCTAAATTCAACAAATTACCTTTGAGTTGTTTTACTACTCGAACTGAACATCTTATGGTATTAGTACATGTTCATTTTCACCATAGTACTTGGATAATAATTATATAAAAAGAAAGGATTGACTTCTTCCACCTGCAATTATATTCCAGGGTTTCATAATAAAAAGGTATAATCAGTTAATTAAATTTACCAATACAATTCCTTCAATAAACTGTAGCCCCATAGGTCATTTAAGGTTATGCTTTGATTTTTTATGGAAATGCAGTACTTGTATTTTAATAGTGAACTTGACCGTGACAATCAATATAAAAAAATATTTTTTCCTAAAGATCAATTTATGCTACCATGAATTAAATTTATTAAATATTACAATTGAAAATCAACAATGTTTTAAGAGACAAATGACGTTTGAATAAAAATATTAACAATTCTACCAACGTAATAGCATTATTCATGATGCGATTATACCTACTACATAGAAGTTTATTATTTCCCTCATTGATTGAAATCGAAGTTCAAACACTTAATTAATAACAACTAATAATTCATTGTTAAATTTATTGGGGGTATTTTACAAAATAGAATATCAATCCATAACTAATTATACCTAGATGCATATCATTCACAATATGATTAAATTAAAATTATACAAGTCGTCAATGTGAAAGGGGCTTCAGCTTCACTTCGAAACCCGGCGAGTGTCAAAATTTGAAACAAACCTAAACCTATTGTTGTTTTCAGGTTTTCTACTTCTAAGAATAATTTCAATATTAAATGAATTATTGAAGGAGAAAATGCCCAAAATATCAATCAATAAAGCTTTATTTGTTTTTCTGTTATATTCACTAACTAGTTCAGTGCTAAGCCAGGTTGAAAAAATATTTAATTTTATTCTTGAGCAATTTAAACTCTTTTTTTCAGCTTGAAACAGAATGGTCAAAAAAATCCCACACGAACAATTGGGCAGTGCTAGTAGACACTAGTCGATTTTGGTTCAACTATCGTCATGTAGCTAATGTATTATCTATATACCGAAGTGTAAAACGTCTGGGAATTCCAGATAGTCAAATCATATTGATGATTGCTGACGATATGCCATGTAATCCTAGAAATCCAAGACCTGCTACAGTATTCAATAATGCAAATCAACATATCAATGTGTATGGAGATGATGTTGAAGTAGATTATAGAGGATATGAAGTTACAGTTGAAAACTTTGTCCGTTTGCTTACTGGGAGGTTGCCACCTGGAACCCCACGATCAAAGCAGCTCCTTACAGATGAGGGTAGTAATATCTTAATTTATTTAACAGGTCATGGTGGAGATGGGTTTTTGAAATTCCAAGATTCAGAAGAGATAACTAGTCAAGAAATGGCTGATGCATTAGAACAAATGTGGCAAAAGCAAAGGTAGGATTTTTGTGAATACCCTTGGTCCTAGGAGACTATTTTTGTTATTATACTTCTGGTTTGTCTAGAAATTTCACTGATTGTATTTTAAACACCTTGATGTACAAAAAAATGCTTGAGGGAGAATTTCTTTATAACTTGAAAGATCTTCAAACCTCCTACACATATAAATATGTAATTTTTTATACAAAGGGTGCCTCATTCAAAGCCCTGAATATTTGTTATTGAAACCTTGTCAGTTAATGGGCATAATCGGCCAAACGGTTCTGGAGTTATACCCATCTGTAGTTTTGTTGTTATTTTCTCAATAACGCAAAAAATACATATCTGATGAAATTAAAACTTGGTAATTAGTTGTAGAATGTCCACCCGCAAATTTGTGCGAAATTTCGTCAGACTGATAACTTGAAAAAAAAATGAAAAATTGTTTAAAAAAAAAATTTTCTTCTGCAGAAATTTTGTATTTCAGATACTATCGGTTAGATAATGACTAATGGGACTGTAGCTTCTCCCAGAGCATTACATGAATACACAAAAAATTATTCCCCACATAGTAGTTGTAGTAGGTGGCATAGTGAAATTTTTGTACTTCCTTCTGGTGACGATCTGTGGTTATTTTCAAATTGAATATTTCATTGAATACCTCTTCAATAGGTACAATGAGATTTTCTTCATGTTGGATACCTGCCAAGCTGCCTCCATGTATGAACGGTTCTATTCCCCAAATATTTTAGCTGTTGGAAGTAGTTTAGTTGGTGAAGATTCATTATCGGTAACTTTCTATTTTTATATTGAAAAAATTGATTTTATTAAGATGATATTTCAGCATCATGTGGATCCAGCAATAGGGGTTTATATTATAGACAGGTACACGTATTATGCACTAGCGTTCTTGGAAAATGTTGATGCTGATAGTAAGAGATCTATGGCTGAATTTGTAAGTAGAAATATTTAATATGTTTCAATCCTTCAAATACTTTCTAACTAGCACATTTTTGGCGCTCTAGTTCCTCGGAACAGAGTGTATCAATTTGCTCAAATGTCTGTAATTTTCGAATTTTTGGCTGAAAATGGTCTCAAACGATTTGGTTCGACTCACTGATCAAGAATCCGAGGTCGAAATCGATTCTGTCCGGCCGGCCGGCCGTAGGCAAAATAACTCTCGAACGAAAGGAGTTAGAGGATTGAAATTTGCAGGGTAGTTTTGGAACGGAAATATCTCGGACGAGTTCGTTAACGGGCGAAATCCACCAAGCGGTTTCGGAGTTTTTAGTAAAAACATTTTTTATGAATATTTCCGAAATCGATCACTCGATATATGTGAAATTTAGCATCAAATTGTAGAATAATGACCTTTATGTGCATGCGAAGTTCAGTATTGATCGGTTGCCGTAAAGTGTTGAAAAAATTTTAAATTTTTAAATTTTGTTTCTACAATAACTCTCGAACAAAATGAGCTAGGCAGTTGAAATTTTCAGAGTATGTTTGGGAGATACATTTCTCGGTTAAGTTCGTTATTCGGTAAAATAGGCCAGATGGTTTCGGAGTAACGAACGTATAAATTTCAAATTCAATTTTTTTTTAAGATGCAGTTTCACCATAAAAATCCATTTATATCATGTTCAACTCTAACAAGCTAATACTTTCGGAGATATGATTTTTCGAAATTTCAATAATGAATCGTTCTTCTGTTTTCACAGAATGCTATAATTATTCTTTCTATGAATAATTATTATATGATCTGTGTTCATACTCGTTCATGTCATCCTGTTCTATAAGAGGGAGTCAAATTCATTTCAGCTATTTTAATTTGATTTCTTCCATGGTGCAGTTCTCATTCTCAGATTGCTCATTTAATCTTGATAAATAAACTATTATTTAAATTGAATTTCCTTTATGATGCAGTTCTATCATATGAATACATTGATATCATTCCCAACTCTGAGAAACCAATACTTTCGGAGATAATTATGATGTGTCAAAGTTTGAACAAGAGCGCCAAAGCTCCTGTCCACAGGGCTTAACCAATTTTTTTCTTTAATATAAATTAATGAAGAAACCAGTTACGCCAGCGATACAGATAGTATTTTTGCGAGTAGACATATTGGCTACTCCTATACAGAAAAAGAATTTAACTCTGGAATATACAGAGTGATCTAGTGATCATAATTAATTTTCAAACATCAACTACAATTAATAATGGTCAAAAACTTTCTTATTTCAAATGGCACACTCGGTATTTCTATAACTCGTTGAACGTAAAAATTAATTTCGAAACTATCTTCATAAGGTTTTCCTACACCTACACCAGATAGTTTCTCAGCAATTTGCGACCATTATTTGTCGTTGATGTTTGAAAATTAATTATGATCACTCTGTATATTCTAGAGTTATTTTTTTTATAGGAGTAGCCAATATGTCTACTCGAAGAAATACTGTCTGTATTGCTGGTGTAACTGGTTTCTCCATTAATTGATGTTTAAAAACACTCCATATATAAAATTTTTCGCCATTTCTTCTATACCTTAGAGTCTAAGGTATAAAGTGATCTGAAGAAACTAATCATAATTTGAGCTCGCCATTCCCTAGTTTTAGGTTGAATACAGGGTATTACATTTAAAAAAGTGTAATTTTAGTCTATATCTTTGTTTTCGAACACCTGTATATATGAAAATAATTTTAGATTGTGCTTTTGAACATTCTACACATATTACAAAAAACTAATCTCAAAATATCTTCATTTACTCCCTTAAAACTAGCGTCTGTGGTGGGCCACCCGGTATAGGTTGATGAATTCAAATAAGATACCTTATAGTATAGTAATTTAAAAAGATTATTTTTTATACAGATCTGGCTCCTATTTTATCGATAGGTACTACATAGTAAGTTATTAGAGTGACTGATGTCGACTGCTTGTGAATGTCATAGGACTCATAAGTCTTTCGATATCAGCAGGTTTATTCATTTGCAGTACAAAAAGTATTTAACTATTGATTTTACGAGAAAAATTGTAATTACATAAAATGTGGCTAATTTTCTCTAGTTTAATTTTGTATATAAATGTTCTCATCGTAAAATGAGTTAGACAGGAGAAAATGGTCTCAAACGATTTGGTTCGACTCACTGTTGAAGAATTCGAGGTCAAATTCGATTCTGTCTGGCCGGCGGTTGCCACGATAACTTTCGAACGGAAAGAGCTATAGCGACTTGAAATTTTCAGGCAATTTTTTAGATTTACTGAATACATAGTAAGTTATTAGAGTGACCGATGTCGACTGCTTGTGAATGTCATAGGACTCATAAGTCTTTCGATATCAGCAGG
Organism: Halyzia sedecimguttata; assembly: GCA_937662695.2. NCBI lineage: Eukaryota > Metazoa > Arthropoda > Insecta > Coleoptera > Coccinellidae > Halyzia > Halyzia sedecimguttata. The sequence goes on from OW569412.2 coordinate 91,431,271, forward strand.
TTTATTCGTTTGCAGTACAAAAAGTATTTAACTATTGATTTTACGAGAAAAATTGTAATTACATAAAATGTGGCTAATTTTCTCTAGTTTAATTTTGTATATAAATGTTCTCATCGTAAAATGAGTTAGAAAGGAGAAAATGGTCTCAAACGATTTGGTTCGACTCACTGTTGAAGAATTCGAGGTCAAATTCGATTCTGTCTGGCCGGCGGTTGCCACGATAACTTTCGAACGGAAAGAGCTATAGCGACTTGGCAATTTTTTAGATTTACTGAATAACCAAATTATTTCTAGACTTCAACAGAATGGATATAAATGTACCTATATTTTAACTTTAAAATGATGTATTTCTCGGAAGTAAAGTAGTAACAAAGAATATGGCATCAGATGCATTATGCCTATTTGTACTTGCCTGCAAATTTTCATATATATCTTCCTTTTCGTTTCAAAGATACATATTTACTTGGTTCCATATACATTATACCACCCCTTTATATAGACATTATACCTATATGCAAAAATTATATACCTATTGATACAAACATTTTTCAGTTGAAAGTATGTACCAAGAAGGAATGTATTTCGACTGTGGGTGTCAGAAGAGATCTTTTCAAAAGAAATCCACGAGATGTTCCAATAACTGATTTCTTTGGATCAGTGAGACCTGTTGAAGTGATTGATATTGTAGAGATCGAGCCTTTTATAGCAAGTGTGAAGAATTCAACGGTGGCAGTAGTAAATCCAAGGAAAAAATATAGATATATACCACCATTAATAAGCTTTGAACAGTTCATCAAATAAACAAATAAAGGTTCTAAACATTTTATAGCATAGTATATTTTCTTTGTCAGTGCTTCATTACAGAAAACCAAGGGATGTTCCAACGATCAGTTGGTGGATTCAAACAAAACGAAGTATAAAATTAATTATGCGGTGTTCAAAGAAGTTCATTCTAGATTGGATATATCGTTGGAATATTATGATAGCAATAACTGTTTAAAACATAGTATCAGATACATGGTTCACGCTATAGGGGTCAGGAGTACCAACCTGCCTCAGTTTTAGATACAAAACCGTGATGGACCTAAATCATGGCCAACCGGGGTACAAACTCCGATTCTGCTATTCAGCTATTTTTGTATGTCTATATTCCATAAGTTGCTCCAACTTTCTTACCTCTATGTTTCTCCTGTATACGATTTACCTCAAACACGTGGAATATTATATACACTGTTTTTGGATTTTACTTTTTGGCGCTCTTGTTCATTAATCGGTTGTGTCTTACTTAATAAGGACTTGTGTCTTAAAAACTGTTCTTATATTGATCTTAGAACCGATTCTCTTGATTTTTTCCGAAAGGCCACAAACATAAGTAATCACATTCAATAGATTGTGTTGTACTTAATTAGAAGTTCTTCTATTTAAATTCATGATAATGTATTTTTGAATTGACTTGGATATCCGTTATCTTCAAGAAACTGATTTCATCAATTTCATTATTTCGAATTTCAAGAGTAGAACAAATTAGATTAGATCTATCGTAAAGTGTTGTAATAACACCTCTTTTCACAATAAGTTGATGCTTATAGAAATTCAAATATCTATTCGTATGTGTCTGCTTTCTGAAAACACTTGTTTTAAAATGGTTTGGATTCTTCTGATTATTCTTCTCTATTTCCAAAGTGACTTTTATTATTGCTTCTTTGGAATTTATGAAATCGAAAAATTTGTCAAACTCTTCTATACCATGTTGCCAATTACGAATACATCGTCAACATATCGCCACCAAGCTTTTGGTTTCAACAAATATGAATCCACAAATTTTTCATGAATATATTACTCATGACAGGTGATAAAGGAGAAACCATTGCCATCCCAAAATGTTGTCTATAATAATAATCTCCTAGTTGGAAATAGGTGGTATTTAAAAATATATCAAGCATTTTCATAATATCATCATTATTGAATTTCGAATCTTTAATCACCGAGTCATCATTTTCTTACTTCGTTCAAACTATTTGAAGACTTATCGACAGTAACACTGGGGAACAAACAACATCAAAACTTACTAGGATGTCATTTTGGTTCAAATTTGTTTATAACAAAGGGTCATGTCAGACCATAAATGAGCAGAATAATAGATAGCATGGGAGTATAGTTCCCAAAACATGACAGACAACATTTGTAACAAGAAATAAAGACTTCATTGTAATCCTGTTTATAATCGGGTTTTATTGAACGGAACTCTCAAAAATATTCTTATGACATCATACTTCACATTGAGAAATGATTTAGAATAACTATTGAATCAAGTTTTACACACTTGTTATTTACTCAAAGAACTCTTCCTCAAAATAATCCTCCAGTACAATAACCCAAAAATGGATCAGTGTGTACACTAAAAAAAACATCAAACTATAATTGTAAAAAAATCGCATCATCCTACAGTGTAAACATATTCAAAACATGAACCGCCTATCTGAACAATATATATTTTAAAATATACAACAGGTGTATACATTAACGGTACTAAAATTTAATATCTTGCACAAATTATATGCAACACCAGCATCCGAACTAACAGAAAAGTAAATTAAAAATCGTAAAAAAATTAATGAGATATCATTTTCTCTTGATGGTGAATGTAGTAAATTACCTAAGAATATACGCTTAATTTCAAAATTGGCCAAAATAACATTTGGTAGAAACAAATACTGTCCAGAATTTCCATGAAAAAGTCCCATGGACAATTAAGTTATGAATGGGGATTCACTTGGATCCAATACAATTCGCACAAAAAAAATAAAATTTTTAATGTTGAGAACATTCAAGTTTAAAATTCTACTGGAATGGAAAGACTTTATTCAATTGTAAAGTGTTGAGAAGGTTGATCTTTAATAAAAATTGTAGACTTTTTGTGTCGGTTTAATTCCACTGCTAGCATCATGTTCAATATTTTTTCTAGAGAAACTTTGATACTGTTAATTAGTTTATTATATGGAGATAATTTTTGATATTCTGGATAAAAGTTCGTAATCTTCAGACTTTATCCCACGCGTAATGACAATAGGAAGAAATACTGTATTTTAATGTAGACAAAAATTGCAATACCAAAGTTTCTTATGTCTCAGACTATAAAAATTTTCAACATCTAATAAATCAACTACAGTATTTTAGAGGGCATTAAATATGATTTGTACAAAGACACAAATGCTGGAGCACCACAACCAAACACTCGAATAATAAAATATAACAATTATATGAAAATAGTTTAATCACTATTTCCTATAATCGTTTTCTTCACAGTCTCTCTTAAGATGACCTGGCTTGTGACACAAATAACAGGTTTTAGTATTTTCAGGACAATTTCTGGAAATATGTCCTGGCCTTTGACAGTTATGGCAAGTATCATTACGATCCATACCGCTGTTCTCTGGGCAACTTCTTGCAATGTGTCCTGGCTTTCTGCAGTTGTAACAGGATGGCATATCAGGACTTTGGGGACAGTCTTTGGCGAAATGACCCTCACCATAACATCTGTAACAGCGGGCAGCAGATTCATCCTTGCAGTCTCTTGCGAAATGACCGATTTTGTTGCATTTGTGGCACTTCTCACGGTTTCTGTTGAAGCGACCACTGTCGCGGGATCCAGCTTGGCTACACTCCCTGGCAAAATGACCAGGCTGGTTGCATTTATAACATGTGCTGCCAGAACTCATGATAACTGAAAATAAAAATTTAAAAGCATTTTAGAAAGTTATGCGCAACAGTTAATTGAAACATCACAGATTTTAAATGAAAATAGTATCCAATTGTTTGAGAATTAAATTGGAGCCGAGGCCGCCACACCGACATGGGCAAGGAGGTTATAGGGTACCATTAGTGTTTCACACTTCCTGTTGTTAAACTGTCCTCTGGGACTTCTGACGGAAGTTATGGATGGTTTAAGCCAGGGATGAGTTTCCTTATTTTGCAAATATTTTAGAGACCAGTTGAGATAGAGCAATGAAATTTGACGATTTGAGTAAGCAGCTCGAGTACTTTGAAACCCTGGTGCAATAAGTTTTTGTTACCCCCCCTAAAACAAATGGTAGGGGGTGGGAGTACTTTTTAAAATAAATGATTTTTTTCCACAATAACGTACTAATAGTAAATAAGATTCCAAAACTGCGATCTTTTACCTTTGATTTGGTTTATCGTTGACTAACAGGGTAGAGCACTACATACAGATCGGCGTTTTCCAGCTTCCCATTACCATATGAATATTTTTTCTCTTGCTAGTGTCGTTAGGGACCGTAGTCTCCATATTTTCAAGATAGTAAGAAGTATACATGGTGATCCAAAAAAGGCTAGTCATCTCACAACTTCTAAATTTTCAATGTGATACCCTGTATACTCAGTCATTTTTGAATTCTACGACAAATTTTAATGCAAGTTTGTTAGGAGAACTTTTTTTATTCAAGCAGCCGTTTTTGTTTCATTTTTTAGGTAAAAAGGCGCATTTTCAAGGCTTGTAAAAATAACAAAATATAATGGACACAGATTATTTTTTATTCGCGGAATGCATAAGTTTTATGCTAACAATTCAATCATTAAATGAAATATTAGAAAAAATCAAAAAAGTATACAGGGTATAACATTGAAAATTTGGAAGTTGTGAGATGACTAGCCTTTTTTGGATCACCATGTATACTTCTTAATATCTCGAAAATATGGAGACTATGGTCCCTAACGACACTAGCAAGAGAAAAAATCTCAATATGGTAATGGGAAGCTGGAAAATACCGATCTGTATGTAGTGCTCTATCCTGTTATCACAAATGTTGGGTGTTCATGACATTCTTCCGCTAACACCTTTGTTACCGCTTGAGCCCCATAAGTCAACGATACACCAAATCAGGTAAAAGATCGCAGTTTTGGAATCTAATTTACTATTAGTACGTTACTGTGGAAAAAAATCATTTACTTACTTATTTCACCAGGGTTTCAAAGTACTTGAGCTGCTCTGAACTGGTCTCTAAAATATTTGCAAAATAAGGAAACTCACACCTGGCTTAAACCATCCATAATTTCCGTCAGAAGTCTCAGAGGGTCGTTTAACAACAGGAAGTGTGACACCCTAATGGTATGACATCACCTCCTTTATCTGTATTCTGTATCAATGCATCAATATTGTGGTCAATAGATTGAGATATTCCAATTTTAAATAAAACTTTGGTAGAAATGTTTGCAGACAGGTTCAGATTAGGTTCAAATTCTGATAAAGAGCAAAACAATGGTTGATTAAGAGTGCAAATTAAGAGTTTTGATACAGATGCCGAATGAGATCTGTAATCTTTTAACTTTCTTTAACCTAACCTATCATCCATTCCAGATTAAGAATATATAAACTAGCAGAAATACAAATATCATAATTGAGCATTCTTATGTCCAACAAAGAATATGTTTCAACATCTAAACAATTCCCTATTGGTTTACACTAGACAACTCTACTCAAAATAAATCATGTTTATGTGAAAGAAAACCAGTGTTTGATTACCACTTTAATTTTGAAGTGAATTGGGAAATTGAATTAATGCAAAGAACTTTTGTATACCACAATAGGTTTGCAGATTCTGAAATTTTTGTTATGGAAGAAATATTGCATTTGTTGCTAGTGATATAGGTACATTTCACTAGCAACAATAGAATCGTAAATTAGACTATATTTAGTTATGGGGACAAATGCAGACGACATCATACATTCTACATATTCGATCAAATGTTGGAATCATCAAGATGCATCAGTTATCATTAAAGGATACTCTAGGAAGTGAATGCATCATTAAATGCATAGTTTTGGTTAGGATGATTTAGTTGTATTTTAATTTGTTTCAAGTAGAAACTGTCTGCACTTCTGTTCATAATTTGCATTGAATAGTTGCATAAAGAATGAATGGTATTGTACGAGAAAAGAGCGGCATTTGGGGTACTCAAAAAATGTGATAATTTTATTCAATAAAATCCTCGTTAGGAATTTGAAACTGAGAAGCAATAGAAAAGATGGTAAAGATATTCGGTTAAGTTCAGAAATTAAAAGATGTGCTTAAAAAACATAATTTATAAATGTATCTCTTCATGCCGATCTGTGGCGAGCATTTTGAGATGCACTTTTTATATAACCACTAAATTGAAAGTTCCGATTTTTACAGAATGCAGCCGCTAAAAATAGTTGTATCAATCATAAATAAAACAAAAATGAGTCCCATCGTTCGTAAAACACCCAAAAGTATTTGGATCGAACGTAAAATAGAAAGTCCACGTGTATGTTTCATTATAGTGACAGTAAACATTTTTCTCAGACAAAGGAAATATAAAACTCACCTGCGTTATTTGATTTCAAGTAGAAAAGAAAGAGTACTGTTTGGAAATGTGAATATGCTGTTTAGTTATTTCGAAATTTGACCACATTCGAGTCAAATTGAGAGAAATTAACCAAAACACTTCCAAATCTTGTCACAGAAATAATGAAACCGGTACTGCGCGTATATAAACGTAAATGGCTAGATTGACATTTATTTGGCGCTAGCTTCTATGCGTCAAATTTATGCGCAGTAAACATTCGTTTCCGCAGTAAAGGCGGCAGGTTTAAATTACGTCAGAATGCAATTCGGTGCAATGCAAGAGCAATGCAATGGTAAATGACCCAATGGCGCATGCGTGACGGCAATTTTCGGATAAGCTAATGCAACTTTCAAAATTAGAACTGGGGCTATTTTTCAGGCAATTCTGGCTAATTTTTTAGTGACTTTAATGGAAGCCAACATGAATATGATATGATAAAATTCACTAGGTGTTGGACTCAACCTATCATTCGAAACTTTTTTCAGCACTATCTATTTTCATCAATTTTATATGATTTGATTTTTTTTTATCACTCGATGAATATAGGTATAAGCAAGAAGGTATGGGAGCAAGGTGTTTAGTCTACATATATATAGAACAAGTTTAATACTGTAGGACCCACTTAATTACGCTATACCTTTTATTTGTTGACTTATTTTCTTTTTACAAAAAGCACCGTTATATAATAATTGAAATTTGCTCCGATCTCATTATGGCAAGTTAATGAGGACGCAATATAAAATGCTATGATAAAAGTATAAATGCATAAAGTGCACTAGGCAATATTGATGCAACGCAATAGCAATGCAACGCATTGCATTGCATGAAAATCATTATTCCAAACTGCAATTTTTGTGCCATACTATTTTCAAGGACCTGTACGATCAACTTAAAGCAAACTAAAAGCACTTTTGCATTTATACTTTTATCACAGCTTTTCAAGGGCGTAGCCAGGAACTAATTTCGGGGGGGGTTTTGAAAGAGGAATCAATTTCGGGGGGGGTTTTGGGGGTTTAACGGTCACTTTCTGCAGCAAAAAAAATTTTTTTAAGAGAAAAAATAACATTTCGGGGGGGGTTTGAACCCCCAAAACCCCCCCCCTGGCTACGCCCTTGCAGCTTTTATATATTGCGACGACATTAATAACTTGCCATTATATGAGATCGGCGAGGAAATTTCAAATATTATAACGCTGTTTTATGTAAGAAGAAAATATGTCAACAAAAAATAGGTAGGATGAGGTGGGTCATTCGATTAATAGAAGTTATGGATAATTGGGCATTCCGCGAGCTTTTATTGAATAGGATTATCTAAAAAGTTATTAAAGTTTTGGGCAATATCAGTCAGTGCTCTCGAACGTGCTATTTTATTATGACACTCATATATCAGACTTGATGGAATACCTATATATTATAAGCGAGCATGCTTTTCATACAATATAGTATTAAACTTGTTCTGTTTCTGTAGACTAAACATACTTGGAAACCCATACCTTCATGCTTAATTCATAGAGTGATAAAAAGAAATTCCAACCATATAAAATTGATGAAAATAGATAGAGCTGAGAAAAGTTTCGAATGATAGGTTAAGTCAAACATCTAGTGAATTTTATCATATCATATTCATGTTGGCTTCCATTAAAGTCACCAAAAAACAAACCAGAATTGCCAAATAATTGCATGAAAATTAGCCCCAGATCTAATTTTAAAAGTTGCATCAGATCAGAAAATTGCCGTCACGCATGCGCCATATTGGGTCGCGGCTTTAAGTTGATCCGTACAAGTCCTTGAAAATAGCTAGTATTGCACTTAAATTGCAGTATGGAATAATCATATTCATGCAATGCAATGCGTTGCATCAATTTTGCCTAGTGTAAAGCGGCTTTAAATTCTGCCTTTCTAAGCACTAATTAAAAAAAATTGTTGCAATAACAAACCATCAGTCAAAGGGCCAACAATGCGTCTAGTTCGAGTAATCATGCAATAACGTCCCAGAAATCTGAAGAGCAGAAATAGCTTTTCATTTTCGATTTTTTGACTAAAATGGTCTCAAACGATATTATATGTTCAACCAGTGAAATAAAAGGATTAACTCTATTTTAATGGGTTCTGCTTTCTGATGAAGAATTCGAGGTCAAATTCGATTATATGTTCGGCCGACCGTTAACACAATAACTTTCGAACCGAAAGAGATATAGCGATTTGAAATTTTCAGGGTAGCTGACGCGTCCAAAATGGACGGACAAGTTCGTTCATGGGCACAATCGGCCCATAACGGTTTCCGAGTACTAATTTTGTCTTCAGCCAAATATACAGATCTGATCGAATTGAAACTTAGTATTACTAGTTGTAGAATACTGACACAAAGACGTTTGTAAAATTTTACGAAAACATTATTACGGAATATATTATTTATCTCACGATAACTTTGAGAACGGAAACAGAGACAGACTCGCAATTTTTAGTGTAGGTTGCGCTTGCGCATCTGAATGCGACATTTGAATTTGTTAATAGGCATATAAAATCCTTAGAATATAGAATAACTTCATTATTCTTTGGCATAATCGGCCAAACGGTTTTGGAGTTATACGCATCTGAAATTTTGTTATTATTTCCTCTCTATAACTCAAAAATATACAAATCCGCACCAATTTAAAACACGGTATAATTACTTGTAGAATGCGGACGCACTTATTTTCTCGGAAATTGGTATCCTAAAATTACTTTTGAGACGTAAAAGTTATTATTTTCGTATATTATTAGATATTTAACGAATTTCAATACCGATCTAGAATACACATATATATCAGAATAAAATAATCTGTGTGATCATATGTCGATTCCCCCATTACTCATGCAAGTCATTAAAATGGTATAAAAGCTGAGAAAACGGTCTATATCGATGGTAAATCCGATTAATAAGAGTGTCCAATAAAGGTGAATCGACAATAGAATATATGCGCGCAAAAACTCCTGACTTCACGTCAGTGCTCGAACCAATTTTAATTCGTTTTATGACGTTTTTTGCGCGTATGTTCTGGGGAACATCGAGTTATAGTTTTGCCCAAATGTCTGTAACTTTCGAATTTTTTGACGAAAATGGTCTCAAACGATTTAGTTCGACTCCCCAATGAAGAATTCGAGGTCAAATTTGATTCTGTCCGTCCGGCCGTTGCCACGATAACTTGAGAACGAAACGATGCTAGCGACTTGAAATTTTCAGGGTGGGTGGCGCATCCCAAATAATACGACGGACAAGTTCGTTAATGGGCATAATCGGCCCAGTGGTGTACGATTAATAATTTTGTTTTCAACCAATATAAATCCGATCGAATTGAAACTTTTGGTGAGTAGTTGTAGAATATAAACTTAAGCACGTTTGTGAACTTTTGTGCGAATCGTATGGCTAGAAAATTTAAAAAAAATTATTAAAAAATATTTTTGTTGTCACGATAACTTGAGAACGGAAAGAGATAGCCATCTGAAATTTGGTTGTTTTTTGTTCCTCATTAACTCGAAAAATACTAAAACGATTGAATTCAAACATGGTAATTAATTGTAGAATGCCAACGCGAAAATTCTTGCAAAATTTCGTGAGGATAGTATTTGTAAAAAATTTTAAAAAAATCATTGAAAATTGAAAAAAAAATTCTATATATCAGTAACTATATTCGTTTGAAATTGCTGAAATTTTGCGAGAGCCTTCATAACCTAACTCTACTGCCAAGTTTCAAGTTTTAACACGATCGGTTGAATATTATTGTTGGAGATTCGAGCATTCTTGTGTGAGTTCAGTAGATGCATGGGTGACCGTTACCTCGATAACTTTCGAAAGAAAGGAGATAAGGACTTGCAATTTCCAGGGTATGTCGCGTATCCGAAAGGGAGAGTGTCCAATACAGGATAATGGACAAGAGAACATACGCGCAAAAGCTTCTGACTTCACGCACGTCAGTGCTTGAACCAATTTTTTTTCAATGATTTTTTAAAAATGTTCTAGTCCTACGATCCTCAAGAATTTCTGCAGGAATTTTCGCGTTGGCATATTCTTCAAACTAATAACCATATATATGATATTGAATTGGTTCGGATTTGTATTTTTTTAATTATGTATTGAGGAAATAACTACCAAATTTCAGATTGATATAACTCCAAAACCATTTGGCCGATTATGCTAGTTAACGAACTCAAATGATTGCATTCATGATATGAATGCAATCTAACCCTGAAAACTGCAAGTCGCTATTTCTTTCCGTTCATCCAATCATGAGAATAGATACATAATATTTTTTCGTAATTTTTTTAAAATTTTCTAGTGGTACGGTCCTCACAAAATTTTACACACGTCTTCATGTCAATATTCAACAACAAGTTACCAAAAGCTTCAATTCAATAGAGTCTATATTTTTTGAGTTATCGGGGAAATAATATTCCAGATGGGTATAACTCCGAAACCGTTGGGCCGATTATGGCCAACAGCGAACTCAACTCACCCATTCATATATGCAACCTATCCTGAAAATTGCAAGTCCCTATCTCTTTTCGTTCGAGAGTTGTCGAGGCAACGGTCACCCATATTCAGTCACACTCTCAATTCGAATTTACCATGGTAAATTCGATTAAGCAAGGGTGTCCAATACAGAAGTATGGAAAATAGAACATACGCGCAAAAGCTTCTGACTTCAATTCGAATTTACCATGGTAAATTCGAATTAAGTGTCCAATACAGGAGAATGGACAACATAATTTACCATGGTAAATTCGATTAAGGGTGTCCAATACAGAAGTATGGACAATAGATCATACGCGCAAAAGCTTCTGACTTCACGTCAGTGCTTGAACCAATTTTTTTTTCGTGACTTTTTAAAAATTTTCTAGGGGTACGGTTCTTGAAATTTTTTTTTTTCGTCATTTTTTTCAAATTTTCTAGGGATACGATTCTTACAAAATTTTATACACGTCTTTATGTTGATTTTCTACTACTAGTTACCAAGCACCAATTCGATCGAATATTTATTTTTTGAGTTATCAAGGAAATAATATTCCAGGTGGGTATAACTCGGAAACCGTTAGACCGATTATGCCCAAAAACGAACTCAACACTCTCTTTCGGATACGCAACCTACCCTGAAAATTGCAAGTCCCTATCTCCTTTCGTTCGAAAGTTATCGAGGCAACGGTCACCCATCTACTGAACTCGCACAAGAATGCTCGAATCTCCAACAATATTTAACCGATCGTATTAAAACTTGAAACTTGGCAGTAGAGTTAGGTTATGAAGGCTCTTGCAAAATTTCAGCAATTTCAAACGAATAGTTACTGATATATAGAATTTTTTTTTTTTATTTTCAATGATTTATTAAAAATTTTCTACAAATGCTATCCTCACCAAATTTTGCAAACATTTCCGCGTTGACATTCTACAACTATATAACCATGTTTGAATTCAATCGGTTCAGTACTTTTTGAGTTAACGAGGAACAAAAACCACGAAATTTCAGAAAATTTCAGATGGCTATAACTCTGAAACCGTTTGGCCGATTATGCTCATAAACAAACTGAAATGTCGCGTTCTGGTGTTCATCCTAACCTGAAAATTTCAAGCCGCTATCTCATTCCGTTCTCAAGTTATCGTGACAACAAAAATATTTTTTAATAATTTTTTAAAAATTTTCTAGCCATACGATTCGCACAAAATTCCACAAACGTGCTTAAGATCATATTCTACAACTACCCACCAAGTTTCAATTCGATCGGATTTATATTGGTTGAAAACAAAATTATTACTCGGAAACCACTGGGCCGATTATGCCCATTAACGAACTTGTCCGTCGTATTGAGATGCGCCACCTACCCTGAAAATTTCAAGTTGCTAGCTCTTCTCGTTCTCAAGTTATCGTGGCAACGGCCGGACGGCCGTACGGACAGAATCAAATTTGACCTCGAATTCTTCATTGGGGAGTCGAACTTAATCGTTTGAGACCATTTTCGTCAAAAAATTCGAAAGTTACAGACATTTGGGCAAAACTATAACGCGATGTTCCCCAGAACATACGCGCAAAAAGGAGCACCAAGCGATAAAGCTAAACAATATTTTTAGCTTTGACGCTTTTTGTAGATGATACAGTATGCATTATTCACGTGTGTATGCACCAAATAGCGAAAGCGAAGACCGTTCGGAAGCCGATGAATTTGCTTCCATAATAAACCAGTAAAGAAAAAAAGCAGTATCATGTTGAATACCTTAATATTATTGATTATTATATAATAATCGATGAAAATACTGAGAGACCCAGGAAATTTGACACATTTTGTCTTATATCTCCAGAAATTGAAATCGTATAGAGCCAAAATTTTGCACAATGTTGCAAAATACTACAATTGACGTTAGTACAAGTTTTTGTTGCAAACTGATGAATAGTTCACGAAAAAAAAATTTTTTTTTCGAAAAAATTAAAAGAAATATTTTTTTAAAAATTACCAACATTTCGATCATAACAGAATTTTGCCAAAAGTTGCGCGTTTATATCCTCGAACTGACTACCAAGTTTCGATTCAACATCTTCTTTAGTTCCTGAAATATCAGGGAAATAACCTCAAAATTTTAAATGTCTATAACTCCTAAACCGTCCGGCCGATTTTGCCCGTTAACGAACTTAACCGTCGCATTTTGATCAGAAACCTACCCTGAAAGTTTGAAGTCGATAGGACCTTCGGTGCTCCTGTTATCGTGCCTACGGCCGGAAGGCCGGCCGGCCGGACGGCACCCAAAAATCTGACACCGGATTCGTGATCAGGGAGTCCGAATTAGTCTATTAGCCAATTTTCAGCTCGAAATTCGAAAATTACAGACATTTGGACGAAATGATAGGACGATGTTCCCCTAGAACATGCGCCCAACAAAAAAACTTCAAAAGGAGGTATAACCTGGAGTTCTTCTGCCACACTGGGACATGTTTCACAAAATGTGGATATTCCAGGATCCTCAGTATGCAGTAATATCAATGAAAATCATCAGCAACCAGAACTAAAGAAGGGCAAAAAGAGAAAGACGCACAAGTTTTAAGTCGTTCACATGTTTTGTATATTCTGAGGCCGTTTCATGATAAATCTTATTTCAATATTAAGAATTTTTACTTTAATGTATCTTTAAATTTCAACAAAATAACAATTTCAACACAAAAAGTGCCTAAGTCCAAAACTATTATAATTTTTTTTAGGTAAAGAAAAAGTTATTTTTGATATGTAATTGTGAAAGTAGAAGCCATTTTTTACGTATAATACAATATCACACATATTTTGATGAAAACAGTTCGAGTAATGTTTCATACTCAAACATAAAATTTCAAAGCTTAATATCTCACAATCACTTATTTGTGACTTAGGTACTTCTTGCATTGATGCCTTCAATTGTAGTATTTACAATAAATAAATGCAAATTTGAATAATTGATTATAATCAATTATCATTATCCTTAAAATTAATTGATTCCCAACACTACATAAATTTGTTTGTATAATAAAACCATTAAATATGATTTTCATTTTATTATTAAAACAACATACAAATTTATTAAATTCAAGTGAATCCGATTTGCTGCATAATATTTTTTACATATTTACAAATAGTTTTTGTACCAGGCTATCGAAAAATACTCATTGTATCATATAGAATCGGAAGCACTAACATGTCAGCCAGACACTTGAAGACTATCAAACATAAAACTAATACATATTAATCATGTAATCTAATTAAAACGCTTTTAGATCATGTTAATATCACTCTTCAATCGATGGAAAAATATCATGAAACCGACAACTAAGAAACAAAAACAACAAAATATCAAATTTTATAAACAAAATTAATGACACCTGAATCAAAGAAACGCAAAAATGCGTAAACCTAAATTCGACAAAACTATAACGTTAACTACATATTATAAGGCACAAAAGGACATTTTTCTTGGATCAGCAGGCTACACCTGAATATCTTCCTGTTCCTTCTCGCGTTGCCTTACTGCGACAGCTGTTTCTACTAAGAGATACAAACATTTGAATTTGTCCTTGTCCTCTTCAGGTGTTGTTAGAGGATCTGATGGTGGAGGATGAGCCGGTATTACTTGCACTTTTGGAGGATGACTTATTGGAGTTAATGGTGTAAGTTGAGAATGCTGATTAGTCCAATAATCTGCAGTGTCAGCCGTCTTTTCCTCAGATCTGTAAGCAAATATAATCATAGCATAAAATCATATATCTTCCATGTAGCAAGAGAACATCACCTTACTTTTGAATTGAAGAAAAATCTTATAAAATTTTAATACTGGTAATTGAGACTCTTACCCTCTATTAGCTGGATGATGGGCATCTTTAGCAACTCCATAACGTATAACGGTCTGCCATGGTGTAAATTTTTCCTCTTCACTGGGACTTGAACTTTCATATTCATTAGGACTGTCTTCTTCAGAACGATACATTAGAGTCATACTATCTTCATAATCATGATCCAACCGAATCCGTTTTCCTCCAACACTAGGTAAATCTTCACCCCAGCTTATTCGAGGTTGGTCGGTGACCAGCAAATTAGGATGAAGCTTTTTGCCTCTTCTTGAAATTGTATAATGTAATGGATCATGTCCTTCTCTCCTTATCATTTCTGGAAGAATTCTTCTTCGTGCATTTATGAACCAGTTACAAACTTGTAACACTGTGAGGTTGGCTTCTTGTGATAGAGTAAGTTTTTCAGCATCACTTGGATAAGCATTATATCGATGCTCATACAACCATCTCTTCAAGATTTTCACAGAATGTTTAGGTAGATTTCCACGACGTTTGCGTGTTTGACCGACGTTATGATTTGAAATATTGGCAATTTGGACATGTTGCTCATGCTCTTGTTCAGACCCAGATTCATTTTCGTCTGTACTACTACTTGACTGAAATCTATCACGTTCTGCAACAAATTCATACATCTTTAGTTAATTGAAATGAAAAGGAATACTTTTTAAGTTTTGGTCGTCAAGAAAACAAATAAAAACAATAAAACTGACAGTTGAATACGAAAATTTCCAGTGTCAACTCTTGGCATTTTGAATTTATGTGAATAATAATGGAGCTCAATAAAGACTTACAATGAATTCAAAACTGAATAATAAGAAAATTTATTGTATTGTCTTCAATATATGAGAAGAGTCCATAAATATTGTATCGGCAAATGATTCAAATGAATTGTTCCAATTTGATTTGAACGCTCAGAAATCAAAACACGTTAGGATGACAACTGACACCTATGGCCACCTCGTGGTTTATAAAATACAAATTTTTGAGCTTTTAGAATTAAACTGATTTCAAGCAACTATTGCTTTAAGTTTGTCTGATTTTCACATAATATTGAACAAAATATGTATTGCTTTCATTCATAATAAATATATTAACTCATGATTTATATTGCTTACCTTCGTTCATTTTCATGGTTGACAGGTGAGGGGTTGATTGAGCAAAAACAAATATTTACGTAATAACGTTTGCAGGCTTCAATTCTTTAACGCGAAGAATCAACTATTCAAAGTAAGTAAACTTCACTGAAGACGTGAAAGAATTAAATATGGAAGGCAAACAATAATATCGAAAAACTATCGTTCGAGTTCTGCTGGAACATCGGCATTTCATACACAATGAGTTAATCCGGTGTTTCCCAAGAATGACGATTTACTTTATTATGAATTTATAAGGTATACTATGTTTCTTAACACTTTAAATCCAATTTTATTATTTTATCCACTGAAAGTCACTGTGAACACCTCAAAAGTTTAAAAATGAAAAGTCAAGTATCACGCGTGCTATGACAGTTGAAATGGCGGTCAAACAATTGACAGCTGAGGGACATGCTCACATAGCTCACCCAGACCATTTTAAAGTTGTCAACCGCAGGTAAGTATTTTTAAACTGTCAACTGTGAGTGAGTAGTGGGTATTTCGAAATCAAAACGAATTCTTGGTATATTTTGGGATGTCAATATTTTCTGGGTTTCGTAAAGGAAAAATTATAAAAGGAATTGTGTCTGCATTTTTTTCGTTAGAAGACCACGGTGGGTCTGCTATGGATTCTTAAAAGGTTCAAAATTTCTAACACTGAATATCAATTATTTCCTCTTGAGATCCACCTTTTCCAGACCAAATACGAAACATCCAAACAGCTCTCGAAATCAATTGCTCTATATTTATATACCTACCAATAGCAGAAGCGTTATTATAATATATATCTTGCCTAATGAATATCATTTTGAAAAATCGCTTTTATGTCAATTATAGTCTACTCAACAATTAAGTGCTTTTTAGGTCAAAATTTTTCCGTATTCTCTGAAAATTATGATTCAGGTGTCATTCGTTTCGGAATGGCATATGTAGATAGTTTTTGAAAAAATGCTAAGACCGCTCGCAAAAATTGCAATAGTTATAAACAATTAAGTAAAGAAATAAAAGAGGGTTTGGTTTTTCACCAATATCTCAAATACCTACTATTTGAGATAATTTAAATTTGAAAAGAGATTTAAAAAGATGAGGAAATCAATTAGAAAAATGTCCCAACTTTCGAAACTATAGGGACCAAATATTTATAATTTTCCCAGAGGGTCGAAAATACGCCCGAAAACGGGTACTAGCTCCGGCTTGCGCAAGACTCGCCCTATTCTGACCTTCAATGAATGAATATTATTTAAACTTATTTAATATGAAAATAAAAAATTGAAAACATTCGGACGCCTGCAGGATAGATCAATGAACAATAATCCGTGGTCCGAAAATTTTTATCGCGATGTTTGAATTATTTATTCATTAGTTGATTATAACAATTTTTCTTAGCACGAACATTAACATTGCAAGTGCGATAATTGTTAAACTATTAATCTGAGAATTTTTTCGTCTCGTGGATCTATTTTTCGAAGGTCTTAGAATAGATCCCGTAGGAAAAATTGTTAATTATCGTTTTGTTATTAACAATAATTTACTTAAGTGAAATATTATAAAGCTTCATTTAACATTGAAAATAACTTTTTGCGCGTATGTTCTGGGGAACAACGCGTTATATCATTTTGCCCAAATGTCTGTAACTTTCAAATTTTTTGACGAAAATGGTCTCAAACGATTAAGTTCGACTCCCCAATGAAGAATTCGAAGTCAAATTTGATTCTGTCCGGCCGTTGCCACGATAACTTGAGAACGGAAAGAGCTATAGCGACTTGAAATTTTCAGGGTCGGTGGCGCATCCCAATACGACGGACAAGTTCGTTAATGGGCATAATAGGCCCAATGGTTTCCGAGTAATAATTTTGTTTTCAACCAATATAAATCCGATCGAATTGTAACTTGGTGAGTAGTTGTAGAATATGAACCTAAGCACGTTCGTGAAATTTTGTGCGAATCGTATGGCTAGAAAATTATTAAAAAATTACTGAAAAATATTTTTGTTGTCACGATAACTTGAGAACGGAAAGAGATAGCGGCTTGAAGTTTTCAGGTTAGGATGTGCATCAGAACGCGACATTTGAGTTTGTTTATAAGCATAATCGGCCAAACAGTTTTAGAGTTATAGCAATCTGAAATTTGGTTGTTTTTTGTTCCTCATTTAACTCGAGAAATACTAAACCGATGGAATTCAAACATGGTTATTAGTTGTAAAATGCCAACGCGAAAATTCTTGCAAAATTTCGTGAGGTTAGTATTTGTAGAAAATTTTTAAAAAATCATTGAAAATTGAAAAAAAAAATTCTATATATCAGTAACTATTCGTCTGAAATTGCTGAAATTTTTCAAGAGCCTTTAGAACCTAACACTACTGCCAAGTTTCAAGTTTTAACACGATCGGTCAAATATTGTTGGAGATTCGAGCAGCCTTGTGTGAGTTCAGTAGATGGGTGACCGTTGCCTAGATAACTTTCGAACAAAAGGAGATAGGGACTTGCAATTTTCAGGGTAGGTTGCGTATCCGAATAGGAGAGTTGAGTTCGTTTTTGGGCATAATCGGTCCAACCGTTTCCGAGTTATACCCGGACCTGAAATATTATTTCCTTGATAACTCAAAAAATAAATATTAGATCGAATTGAAGCTTGCATGGTAACTAGTAGTAGAAAATCAACATAAAGACGTGTTTAAAATTTTGTAAGAACCGTACGTACCCCTAGAAAATTTGAAAAATATGACGAAAAAAAAAATTTTAAGAACCGTACCCCCAAAAAATTTCAAAAAAATCAGGAAAAAAAAAATTGGTTCAAGCAGGACGTGAAGTCAGAAGCTTTTGCGCGTATGTTTTATTGTCCATTCTTTTGTATTGGACACCCTTAATCGAATTTACCATGGTAAATTATGTTGTCCATTTTCTCCTGTATGTTACACTCTTAATTCGAATTTACCATGGTAAATTCGAATTCGAAGGGTGTTCAATACAGAAGAATGGACAATTGAACATACGCGCAGAAGCTTCTGACTTCACGTCAGTGCTTGAACCATTTTTTTTCTCGTGATTTTTTTATAATATATTACTATTCATCCGTTTTCTTATGATCAGAAGCTACTTAAAAATGATTTTTAATAATTTTTATGCCCCATTCTTTAAAAAATTGTTATAAACAAATATACCTACGTTGTTTATGAGATAATTAATTTTTTTTTCTAAACATATAATCCTTGATGATATTAATGATTTGAAAAAAACCGTGTCTTAAAAACAAAATTTATTGCTTAAAAACGCATTTGTTAAATAACAATCTTTTTTACCAATTGTTATGAAAATTAAGGAACCATTTTTTTCTAAATCATATATTATTTCTCTTGGTCTTTGATATTAAGACAAAATTCGATTATAATTTAAATATTCATTGTTTATTTAATAAACAATTTGTTATAAACAAATGAATTATCTCTTTGTATTTTTTTCTGTTTCTGTTTCAAAAAACAAAAACAACTATGTATTATTTTTTTTTTAGTTATTTATATTTTTATTGAACTTTCAATAAATTTTTTTTTAAACAATACAATGGTTTTGTTTTTGTTATTTTAAATAGAAAAAGGAAAAAATACAAAGAGGCAGTTAAAATAAGAGTAAACAATTAAAATTTAATAATAATCAATTATTTTTAATATCAAAGACCAAGATGAATAATGCTAAAAAAATGGTTACTTAGTTTTCCTAACAAGTGGTAAAAAAAATGTTATTTAACAAATGCGTTTTTAAGTAATAAATCATTTTTTTAAGAAATGGTTTTTTTTAAATCACAAATATCATCAACGATTATGTTAACAAAAGAGATTTTTGAATTATCTCAAACAACGTATTTGCATGTTGTAATTATTTTTTAAACAATAGGATATAAAAATTAGCAAAAATCATTTTTAAGTACTTTCTGATCAATAGAAAACGGATCAATAGTAATACATATTATAAAGAAAAAGTTTTTTTCAATGTTTAATGAAGCTTTATAATAATTGTTAATAATAATAACAAAACGAAAATTAACAATTTTATAATTTTTCCAACAGGAATTTATTCTAAGGCCTTTGAAAAATAGCTCCGCCAAAGGAAAAAATTCTCAGATGAATAGTTTAACAATTATCGCACTTGCAATATGTTGCTGTTCGCGCTACAAAAAATTGTTAATAATTAACTAATGATTAATGAATAACCAATTCAAAAATCCCGATGAAAATTTTTGGACCTCGGATTATTGTTCACTGATCTATCCTGCAGTCGTTTGAATTTTTTTAATTTTTCATTTCCATATTTAATAAGTTTAAATAATATTTATTCATAAAGGTCCGAATGGGGCCAGGCTTGCGCAAGCCGGAGTATCCGTTTTTGGGCGTATATTCAACCCTCTGGGAAAATTATAAATATTTTGGTCCTGCAATTCCGTGAGTTGGGACTTTTTTTAGAACATTTCCTCCTCTTTTTGAATCTTTTTGGGCGCATGTTCTAGGGGAACATCGTCCTATCATTTCGTCCAAATGTCTGTAATTTTCGAATTTCGAGCTGAAAATTGGCTAATAGACTAATTCGGACTCCCTGATCACGAATCCGGTGTCAGATTCTTGGGTGCCGTCCGGCCGGCCGGCCGTAAGCACGATAACAGGAGCACCGAAGGTCCTATCAACTTCAAACTTTCAGGGTAGGTTTCTGATCAAAATGCGACGGTTAAGTTCGTTAACGGGCAAAATCGGCCGGACGGTTTAGGAGTTATAGACATTTAAAATTTTGAGGTTATTTCCCTGATAGTTCAGGAACTAAAGAAGATGTTGAATCAAAACTTGGTAGTCAGTTCGAGGATATAAACGCGCAACTTTTGGCAAAATTCTGTTATGATCGAAATGTTGGTAATTTTTAAAAAAATATTTCTTTTAATTTTTTCGAAAAAAAAATTTTTTTTTCGTGAACTATTCATCAGATTGCAACAAAAACTTGTACTAACGTCAATTGTAGTATTTTGCAACATTGTGCAAAATTTTGGCTCTATACGATTTCAATTTCTGGAGATATAAGACAAAATGTGTCAAATTTCCTGGGTCTCTCTCAGTATTTTCATCGATTATTCTATGAACTCTTTGAATTCCACCGAAAACAAATTCAAAGACATAAACATAAAGAATCAAGTCATAGTTTAGACGTCGAAAGAAGGACGATGTTGATCGACTTGAAAAGGTACCTATTTCAAGAAATGCAATAATGAAATGCTTAATTTTTTTTATGGTCACAGAAAATCGTCACAAAAATCTATTTACCTCATTTGACGGCTGTTTGTCAAATCAATTAATTCCAATGATTGATGTCAGATTTCCTACATACCAAGTTCAAACACATTTTATTATATGGAAAACACTTATTATGATCACGTTCTACAGGAATTGATACTAAATAGAAGCTAGATGAAGATTATTGTAATGGAAAATTTGTGTTCCAGAATAATATTAAGGTATTCAACATGATACTGCTTTTTTTCTTTACTGGTCAGTACGGGCCACAAGGAACATGCGCCCAAAAGCTCCTGTCCACAGGGCTTGAACCCATTTTTTTAAATTTGAATTATCTCAAATAGTTTTTGAGATATATTGGCGAAAAACCAAACCCCCTTTTATTTTTTCACTGAATTGTTTATAACTATTGCAATTTTTGTGAGCGGCCTTAGCATTCTCTCAAAAACTATCTACATGCCATTCCGAATCGGATGACACCTCAATCATAATTTTCGGATAATACGCAAAAATTTTTACCTAAAAAGCGCAATTGTTAACTAGACTAAATATTCGACTGTTCTCGACGGAACATCTTTTTAAATCAAGATTAGAAAACCACTGACGCGAGGTCAGGTGCTTTGGCACACTTGTTGAAACTCATAGCCAGAGCGGTCGGGTCACTCATCCAGCTTCTGAGCTCACTGAAGGCTGGCTTCCAGGAAAAGAAAATAATTTCCCAATATTTTCAACAATATAGATCCGATCGAGTTATAATACCACTTGGCTATAAAAGAAGGTTTTGTAGGCTCTTGCAATATTCCAGCGATATCTATTTCGTACTATCCTCACGGAATTCTGCTTTTCTTCGTGAAATTAACTGTAACTACCTATACCGTGTGTACCAATAGAGGTCCCTTGCATGAATTTTTTTATTATTGGAATCGATTATTAAATCCTTAAGAATACTGAAAAAGTTCAACCGCCGTCAATAATTTCAATTTTCAACGAGAAAACGATCATTCGGTTGCACATAATGCCTGTTCAAACGATCGAAACTTGGCGCCAGTCCGTGACGTAACCCGTCATATCGAATCTCACTCTCTTCTCGTGTTTCACTCTTTATTCCAGTGTAACACAGCTCGTAGTCAGCATTGGCTGTAAAAAGCAGATGGCAAATTTTGATTACGTCATCCGCCATAGCAACGATTCAGAAGCGTTTACCTCATTTGAAATTCCTTCTTGATTTACCGATTTTCAATACCGAAATATTCAAATTTTATGAATTATGAAAGTGTATGAGGGTACATGATGATCTGGTATTGAAGTAGATTCAGATAAACAAAAACATATGGTATTTCATGTTACATGCAAGAGACATATTGGATCAGATCAGTATTTTTCGAGTTATTCGGAAAAGTTGGCTATAATTCCAAAATTTAACCACTCGGCGGGTTTTGCCCATTAACGAACATAAGTATACGAGATATTTATGCCACAAACCTACCCCGCAAATTGCAATTATGTATTTAATTCAAGAGTAATTTCGTGCTTTACGAGAACGGCTGGACGAAAATAATTTATGGTTTGACCTCGGATTCTTGATCAGAGAAACTCGAAACTGAACGTTTAAGACCATTTTCGGCCAAAAAATTGGAGAATTACAGATTTTAGGAAAAATGGTAGGGGAAAAAAGAGCGCCAATAATTAGAAATAGCAATAACATGAAGACATAGTTGCGGTTTTGTTCATGTTTGGGTCATTTAAATTATACACCGATGCCACCGAAACCGATGGAAATAAATCCATTTGGAAATAACGTGTCATGCTTTAATAAAAAAAATTGGTTCAAGCCCTGCGTACATATATGCAGGAGCTTTCTGGCGCTCTTGTTCAAACAGACAAATCATATCTCCGAAAGTATTATTATGGTTTCTCAGAGTACGTTGGGAATTATCTCAATGTATTCTTATGATAGAACTGCATCATAAAGGAAATTCAATTCAAATAATAGTTTATTTAGCAAGATTAAATGAGCAATCTGAGAATGAGAACTGCACCAGGGAAGAAATCAAATTAAAATAGCTGAAATGAATTTGACTCTCTCTTATAGAACAGGATGACATGTACGAGTATGAACACAGATCATATAATAAAGCATAGATAGAATAATTATAGCATTCTGTGAAAACAAGTACGATATATCCATTATTGAAATTTCGAAAAATCATATTTCCGAAAGTATTAGCTTGTTGGAGTTGAAAATGATATCAGTGGATTTTTATGGTGAAACTGCATCTTAAATAAAAATTGAATTTGAAATTTGTTACATAAAAAAGAATTTTTTTTCGTTACTCCGAAACCATCTGGCCAATTTTGCCCAATAACGAACTTGACCGAGATATTCATCTCCCTAACCTACTCTGAAAATTTCAACTGCCTAGCTCATTCCGCTCGAGAGTTATTGTAGAAATTTTTTTTTAAATTTTCAAAAATTTTTTATGACACTTAAAGCGGTAACCTGATCAATACAAAATTATTCATATGCGTATAAAGGTCATGATTCTACAATTTGATGCTAAATTTCAGATAGATCGAGTCGGTTTCGGAAATATTCATTAAAAATGTTTTTACTAAAAACGGCCATAACTCCGAAACCGCTTGATGGATTTCGCGCATTAACGAACTCGTCCGACATATTCACGCCCCAAACCCATGCACCTTGCAAATTTCAATCCTCTATAACTCCTTCCATTCGAGAGTTATCGTGCCTACGGCCGGCCTGCCGGACAGAATCGATTTCGACCTCGGATTCTTGATCAGTGAGTCGCACCAAATCGTTTAAGACCATTTTCAGCCAAAAATTCGAAAATTACAGACATTTGGGCAAATTGATAAGCATGCACTCTGTTCCGAGGAACAAGAGCGCCAAAAATCGAATTTTCCATCGATATAGACCGTTTTCTCAGCTTTTATAAGATATGACTACATTTTCCTACCACTTTAATAAAAACTTGAGCATTGATGAGAGAATCGTCTAAGATCACAGAATTTTTAACTCTGACATATGTATTCTAATCGGAATTGAAATTCGTTAAATATCTAATACTATACGAAAAAATTTACTTCTCATCAAGAATTCCAGAGGATACGATATATTCACAAAATTCCGAGAAAATGAGCGCATCCGCATGTGTATTTTTTGAATTATTGTGGAATTAATAACAAAATTTCAGATGGGTATAACTCCAAAACTCTTTGGCCGATTATGCCTATTTACGAACTTCACTGTCGCATTCGGTTGCGCAACCTACCCTGAATATTTCAATTCGCTATCCCTTTCCGTTCGAAAGTTATCGTGACAACGGATAGTTTCTGAGATACAGAATATTTTTTAATAATTTTTTAAAAAGTTTCTAGTGATATGATCCTCACAAAATTCGCATAAGTCTTTGTGTCGGCATTCTACAATTAGTTACCAAGTTTCAATTCGATCGGATCTGTATATTGTTCGAATTATTGGGAAAACAAATTTCAACTCCGCACTCGTTTGGCCGATTATGCCCATTTACGAACTCAACTAATTCAAAAGTGAACAAATACCTTTTTGATTTGATCCCTATAGAAAATCTTGCGAGAAACAGCTGAAAATCGAGAAATAGGGGCTGGCCCGGCCGGTAATTACGGCTGGTAGGTCAAACTTCAACAAATAAGGGTGTCTCAGCAAGAACTTCAATTTAAAAAAAAAATATATATAGGTAGGTACATATATTTATTTAATATTTAATTAACATTTTTTTTTTACATATTATGTATGAATAAAAATATGGGTTAAATGGCCACCGTTGCTCTGTTGGCAGGTGTGCACTCTCTTGATGAAATTTTGCAGTACGGGCTGCTGGATTTGACGTGCAATTTCTTCTTTGAGTTCCTCAGTTGTCTCAGGATGGTTCGCATAGACCTTACTTTTCAAAAAAACCCAGAGAAAATAGTCCAAACAAGTTTCCCTTGCGGTCCAAATTCCTTCTAATTCTTGCCAAAAAAAGTCTGTCAACATGGCCCGGTAACGATGACCGTCGACAGTCACGGCGGCACTTTCATCATTTTGAAAGAAGTTATAATGGGTTTTCACTATTAACAAACGTTCTTCCAAGCACCATTTCGTAAATGTCTATTATTTAATTAAACAAACAACAAATATGGCTGACAGTCAAAAATGGCGCGCAATTCGAAATTCAAGTTCTTGCTGATACATCCTTCCTTTACATACAGATTTACTTGTATGAAGTTAGCCACTGATTTCCAGCCGTGCTTTATGACGTGGGGAGCATCGAGGACGAGATAGAGGGCAATTGTCGAGCGTCGTTGCCAAACTTCCTAATAATCTTGAATTTGTGTCACCCTTCAAATCCCTGATGTGAGGGAATATTGAATCGAAGAAAAATGAGATCCATATCTTCACAATAATGATACATATCCTGCTATTTCTTATTGGAATGCTTTAACACAATCATCACGAATTAAGGCCGCCGTCCAAAATTCATGATATCGAAGAAACCATTTATATGAATAAATAAGATTACTACATAAACATGGTCTTTTAGTGATTAGAACAGTTGGAAATAAAATATTTATTGCTTAAAACGAAAAAAATCTTAAAATTATTTTTTATGAATATAAAACACTTCACTTATTCAAAAGCATTTTTCGAAAATCATCATTTGATTTAGGTGGCTCAAGTTTTTTGTCCTCATTTATGGGTAGATCATTTTTAACTTTCACCGATCTAGGAATGAGAGGAACTTGTAACCTACTTCTAGCATACCTTGTAGGTTCAGCCGCTTTCTCATCTGTTGCTTTTTTAGGAGGAGGAGCACTTATTGCTATTGATAAAACGTTCTCACCAATTTTCATTTGGTCAGTAGAACATAGCGCTTTTTTTGTGCTCTCAGCATTGGGGAATTCAATATAAGCGAGTCCTTTGGACTGCCCATTTTTCTGTGATACAATTCGAGTATCAATGGCACCATAAGGCTTGAATATATCCATGACTTCGTCTTTGGTCAGGGTTTTAGGTAATCCACGAACGAAAAGTTTAGTTTCCTCCAACTCTGTGGAATACTTGAAAACAGTCTTACGCTCATTTTTATCAGGTTTACAATTCGAAATGAATATTGGGCGTCCATTTAGTGGTTCTCGATCTCGTGCTAGAGCAGACATAACTTCTTCCTCGATAGTGAACTGAATATATCCGAAACATTTTGATTTTCCTTTTCTATCCCGACATACTTCAACATTTATAGCATTAGGAAATATGTTTTTCAATAGGGTTTCATCTACTTTCGGACCAATGTTGCTTACAAACACAGTTTTTGTTGGATCTTTTTCTATGGGCTGTTTTGGTTCTATGATAACCTTGACAATTTCTTGTTTGGCTTTCTTATTTCCCTGTACTGCCTCTTGATTATGCTTTCGTTTTTTACCTTTTTTTTCATCTTCATGATGATGAATTTCTTGCTGATTATTTTGCTGTTGGCTAATATGTTGAGAATTCATCTTGATATCTTTACATTTTTCGGTGCATTGTATTACTGTGGATAATGACCCAAATTCTCTTTCATAAAGCAACCACTCTTCAGCAATATAATATGCCCAATCTTTGCAAGAATTTAGAGCTCTCTGATATAACGATCTGATCTCTTTAACATTTCCATATTGTTTGATCAAAGCTAAAAACTCCAACCAAAAAGTCAAATTCCCTGAAATGAGAAAAATATATCAATTTTTATCAGGACCTCTCATCAATTATCCCACTAATACAGAAAATATTCTTGATATTGTATAACTCCAAGATGACGTAAATTTTTGGCCCCAAATCTGTCCTTAACGTTCAAGATTATTCATCATTAATATTATAGTTCCTAGTTAGTCTAGTTTTAAAGTATATGTTTGGAGGAAGGGGATGAATATTTAACAAAACATAAAAACTAATATTATATAGACTAATGAGCTTACACTAAATATTCTCGATATTTTTTAACTCCAATGTATATTCATTTTCAAAATTATGCTAAAATTCGATAATTATGGTACATAATTTATTAATTATTGGTCATAATCGGCCAAATGGTACTGGAGTCATACCCATCTGAAATTTTGATATTTCCTTAATAACTGTTATAAATGCAATCAGCTCACCTTTGTTTTGTGGAAGTCCGATAATATTGTTCCAAATTGATATTGCTTCTTTAACATTTTCTTTTTTTGCCAATAGTCGAGCATGAAATCTACCAAGAGAATACTGAGGATCAGAATCTCCACACAAGTCTGTAGCTTGTGCTAACAATTTGTATAATTTTTCTTCACTGCTGTCATTTCGTTTCACATATTCTATATATGTAAACCACAGTTGCACGCCTGGTGAAGGTGCTATATCGGTAAGTCCTTGTTCAAATGAAGACATTACTTCACTTTCGTTCCTATTCAAATTTTCTAGAATTCTAAGCTTCATAACCCATAACTCTTCACTCCATGTACAATTTCTCAGTGACCTTTCCGAAATCTTCAGAGCAACATCTCCTAATTTGTATGCATATTTGCAATAATCTTGCCATAACACACTGTTCAGACTTAACCGAGAAACAGCTCTCTCATACAAACAAATTATGGTTGCAGGATCTTTTACTACAGCAATATATCTTTCATATATCTTAAATATTTCATTTTCATCCTCAGAAGCTAGAAGTTCTTCTTCAAATGGTTTATATAACTCTAAGTCTTTCAATGCTTTTTGATAACCCCATTCTACTGGCTTGGGATCAAATTTGAAGTCTGAAGGTAAGGATTTCTGCCATTCCTGCCATTCAATATAAGTGTTCTCCATACCTAAAAGAAATGAACAAATGTTTAATAATGAAGAAATGGTAACACTAGATACTACCATAGCTTTAAACACATATTTTTGTATGATAGCATTTTGAAATGTGAAAAATATCTCAAAACAATAGGTCAGCTTACCTATTAAAGCTACAGAAAGTTGCCTTCGGAAAATAGTTATCACACGATTTGCTTGCTCCTTCCATGCATCCGTTTCTTTGGGGACAATTGACAAGTTAGCTAACTCTATTTCTCTCAAATAGTCCCATAACAAACAAGCATCATTTGTATGTAATCCTGCATTGTTCAATGCTTTTTCTAATACTACTCTTGATTTTTCTAAACTACCTACCTCCATGGCATACTCAGCATATGCTTGCCATAAATTGATAGCTGAAATATATTCATTTAAAAGATCATAATGATTTTAAATGTTTTCTTACATAAATAATCTTCCACTGCTAGTTCAAACAGTTCTAATATATGATGTTTCTCTTCGTCTGATGTAGCAACTTGTATTTCATTTCGAATCCATTTGAGCCATAACTTTGGGGTTAATGGAAAACATTCGTGGAACCTACGGTACGCCCCTCTCAGAGAGTTCAGGTCTGTTAGTTTCTCATATAAATCAACAAGTTCAAGATGCATATCATACATATATTTGTTAATAAGTAATTGAGATTCCAACTCTTTACAGCGAAGCCTCACATCCTGCAATAGGAACCATTAAAACGAGCGAAATAATAGTTAAGAATATCAGGATCAGGTACATATCAAGTTTAATATAAATAGAATATTATTGACCTGTTCTTCATCATCAGAAGAATCTGAGGTGGGTGAGCTTTCATTCGAATCATAGTTGTTTATTTTGTCCATGCTTATTAAATGCGGATTCAAAATTACTGAATCGATCACAAATCAAATTGACGTTGTTGTTTGTTGTTTTGCTTTGTGATTGTGAGGTTATTAGCGAAACGTCAACGTCAATGGGATTCTCAGAACACAGATAGTAGTATATCTTGTCTATGGGTTGTGGTCACGTGACGAAAACATCCATCGCCTCTCGGAAAGGATTTCCGAATTTTTTAATAGCGCTACCGCCTGTGACCTACAGGAAAGAAAATAAAACAGTTCCTTTGGTGCGAAAAGTAGCAAAACGAAATCGAATTCGTGCATACACCATGTTTATGAGTTTATGGACATCTTCCGATGCCTACGTGATCATTTCAAATATTATTTTCTATGAAATATTTTTTAAACGTTTCTGTGAATTCTGCACTGAACGGACTAATCAGAATATGCCTTTCTTGAGGTTGTATTTTTTTAAAGCTTTGAAATATTTATATAGTTTTTAAGTTTTTGTAGTCTTCTTAGAAAAAATCGTATTTATATCACGATTTCCCATTTGACAGTTACCAACATTTCAGTCCTGTGATCTGTGATGTACACGTTTATTACGCATATTTATCCAACTACCCTTTTAAACATCTTGCAAATTTTAAAATGAATTCAGGCAATATTATATCGTGCGCCGTTTGTGGACATACTGATAAACTATATAATTGTTCTCGGTGCAAACTGATATTTTATTGTTCCAAAGAACACCAGAAAAAGGACTGGAAAAAACACAAAATAGATTGTGGAAAAGCCTCAGAAAATAAAAGTTCTGGAGAAGGTACTGTAACTCACATTGAACAAAGACAAACGCCATTTGACAAAATTAAGCTATTGAATTCCTCTTCTATTACACCGCCTAGAACACCACCTCTTAATCAGTTGAACAGAGCTGGAGAATCTCCAAGTACATCAAGACTATCGATAGCACGCTTTGATAAGTCGTCTTCATCTTTAGAAACTCAGCTGACTCCTCCTTCAACACCAGAAAACGAAGAAAAAGGGAATTCCAACTATCAAGAATTGAATTCTGAAGCTAACAGTAGTGCTTCTGTATCACCAAAAGGTGCTATTACTTTAGTACGTCAAGAAAGTAGTGCCTCCACCTCGTTACCTCAACAAGGAAGTGCTGAAACTGAAATTTTAACAACAGCCATTGAAAGGTTGTGCTTTTACCCCACTAGTCTTAAAAATACGTCAAATCAAGATACTAGACAAAAAATGCCTATAAACAGAAGAAATGTTGTATCAGGTACACCTGAATTCAAGCAAAGGTGTGATCCTGCTTTCCTCCATTTAATGCCTCCAGATGATATGGTGAATATTATTATTGAAGATTTGAATGCTCATGGTTTGTGTGTTCTGGATGATTTTTGTGGTCCACAAATTGGAAAAGCTGTATTGCAAGAAGTGTTGAATATTTATAGTAAGGGGATTTTCCAGGATGGTCAATTGGTATCGAAGAGCAAGAATGATGCACAATCAATTCGAAGTGATAAAATTTTGTGGGTAGATGGTAAAGAACCACATTGTAAATATATAGGCCAAGTTTTGAAGAAGATCGATAATTTAATTATGAAAGCAAATAAAATGCCCAACAACGGAAAATTAGGTTGTTATAATATTAATGGGAGAACTAAGGTAAAGCATAAGATATATATCTCAAGAAAATTATTAAGTTGGTTCTGATTTAAGTGGCCTGACCTTTAAGTCAAGAATTTTTGAACCTGTAAAAATATAAATCATTCTTCAAAAATGAACATAGTTTGACACTAGATAAGTGTGTTACTGTGGGTTTCACAAACCTTTAACTTCTCTTAATTGCCAAATCGGTGTGATTCTATGTTAATTCCGGTTCATTTTTTATGCAACCACTGAATTAAATCAAAATTAAGCTAATCAAAACTTCGTAAAACCCTTATGATGATCATAGAGTATACACGATAAATGTAAATTCTCTTTTTTCTCCTCCGGGATGAAAAGTTCACTTTTAGTCCCTGTCACACAGGACAAAAGTACTCGATTCTCTCCCGGTGAGATGGCAAATGTGCGCATGCGGGTACTTTACTTTATCTCCCGGTTACCTAGCAACCGCGTGTTTATATCTCAAGTTGGTGACAGCTGAGTCAAAAAAAGGTTAATTATTTCAGTGAATACCGACAAATATAATGACAATCATTCGCGGGCGTGAATGTCCTACTTTTCTCCCTCGGTGCGTAATATACTATTAAAGGGAAATAAAACATTTATTATAAGTTACTCAATCTACTTTGAGTAAATTATTTATATATCTTCTTTGGTTCATATCTAAAATCTTATAAATGGCTCTCTGTTAGTTAAAATTTATATGGAACTGCAAGTGGTCAAACCTGACTTTGTTCTAATCAAATTTTTCGTTATAACTTTTACCGAAAACTTTTATACCAACATAAGAATTATTACAGTATCATATATGCAATGCATATGGATAAATATTGATATTTTTAATTCCAGGCAATGTGTGCAGTTTATCCCGGTTCTGGGACTCATTATGTCAAACACGTTGATAATCCAAATCATGATGGACGTTGTGTGACAGCTATATATTATCTCAACCTAAACTGGGACGTGAAGAAAGATGGAGGAGTTCTACGAATATATCCAGAAAGTGAAAAAGAGAAAGTGAGTTGTGAAATTCAACTATTCATTTATAATTATTATCATATTAAGCCGTTCAAACAATGGAAAATGATTTATTATAAAGCAATATGCATAATCTTTGCATGTTTTAATCTAATCAAAAAGTGTAAAGCTGTAAATGTATATTCCTATTACGTATCAGTATTTTAACAACCTAATTGATTTAATCTGATTTGTAGATGGCTGAGGTAGCCCCTTTATTTGATAGACTTATATTCTTCTGGTCGGATCGTCAGAATCCTCATGAAGTGCAACCTGCCTATTCAACTCGATATGCTATTACATTGTGGTATTACGACGGACCTGAGAGAGCTCTGGCTACCAAAAAATTTGAGTTAGAAAATAAGGTAAGCAGTAATTTAATTGGATATACTGTTCATGTGGTTCGCTCTAAATTGACTTTATTTGCAATATTAAATTACTAACTGGTGATTGGTTATTATTTTTTTTTCCAAATGAAGAATTTGTTTATTATTCCAATGGAACACTAACAGATTATAAAACTTGTTGGAAATAGTCAAGTTCTGTTTGTGGGACTATAGACTGTTTGTGGGACTATAGACTATGGGAAAAAAGTAGTCCTATCATGCTACATTGCGTAATCTTATCTTCCCTTTGTTGTGCGTGCCTCTGTTTGTTTTGTGGCTGTTCTCCTTCCGATGATCGAATCAAACATGAGTTGTTGTCAATAGAAATATCCTGTGGTGGTTTTCTCAGGTTTGAACAGAAGTAAACAGAAGTTTGGAAAGATAAACATTAATGTTGAGCATGGCCAAGGTTTCCCCTTAGGCGCTGGTCTGCTTGAACACTTCTATGATGTTAAGTTCGACTGGTATAGAGAACCTGTGCGAGTTCAACTGCATGCCCTCGGTTAGTGTTTGCGGAAGACCACCGCCTTAAGCTTCTATGCTGCGGGACATCATATACTACATTCACTTTTATAAAGTCTCCGGGTTGGCCATGAATTAGGTCTATGACGTTTTGTAACTAAAACTAAGGCAGGTTGGCACTCCTGATATCGTCAATGTCAAAACAATTCTCTGAGACGTTGCCAATTTCTACTCTCAACAAGAACTCTTCGCTTTGAAATTGAAGTTGATTTTGAAGAAGCAGAGACAAAGTATCGTGCTATACAGAACTGCAATCTGCAATAGGAAAACTTCAATCTGTCATAGGACATGTTGAACTCTTGCATGTAATTACTTAGTTTCCTATCCTATCACTATATTTTATTAAGGTTTAACAGTGACTCGGGTTTCGTAGTATTACTACATTTTGAAACTGGAGTATTTCAAGTTGTGCAACAACGTGTTTAAATGACTTCTGTAGGCTTATTTCTTGAGAATTTCGAAAAGTGGGGAATTCCATAGGTACGTCTGTTCGTTTAGTAGCTTTCCTGCCGGGTTATTCAGGTACTTTTTATTCTTTTTTCAAATGAACTATCAGAAAGTAACGGACTACTGTATCCATTATTTTTCATTAAAATTTCAACACTTGATTCTTGATTTCCATACAAGAGAATAGCATAACTGAATAGTCCAACCAGTGTCTATACGTGAAATATTTCCATAGTAACAACATATGAAAAATTTTGTTCAACAGTCGCCAGGTCTTTGGAATTGTTGAATTTGCATAATATATTCCCAAATTCATTGTTTATAATTCTCATTGTGAAAATTACTACGACTTCGAAGCCTTTGAAGCAACTGCTTAGGAGCGTCAACTCATTGGAGTGCAACTAAACCAATATCTCCCTTTTGTTTTGGACAGGTTGTTTGTCAGGTGTTTCATAAATAATTCTGTGCGATTCAGTTACAAGATTTTTATTGATAATACATTAATAAATAAAATTCCAGCAAATATTTTTTTAGCACAATCTTGACATGTTAAAAAAGTTTTTCACAATCCAGCACAATGATACGCACAAGTTTTCTTATATTACACTCCATTTTTGAGTGACAAATATTAATAAAGTTTACAAGCACAAATCACAAAATTCACCCATCAAACTTCTTGACTGAAACAAATGAAAATTTGCCATATTAGCAAAGATCGATAAAATAAGAGCGTCTAGTTTTATTTAAATATAACTGTTTCGAACTACTGTACTGATTCCGGTTATTTATTTACTCTAATAACCGTTCAGTAGGACAGGGACTTCTAGTATTGAAGTCTATGGACTAATTTTTCCAACTTTGTCTGTATTGTGATGGAATTAGTAGAACTACTTACTTATATTGTGTAGGCAACCCAAGTTACACTCAATGAAACAAGGAAAATGAGCGAGAAGTTTTAAGATTCGAACAAGATTGTGCGTCCAGATATGTATATTGGGGGAAAAGAACGTTTAGAAAAATCCCTAGTAATGTGATCAGATATATCAATCAACCGGTACATTCACATTTCTACAATCATATGGAGAGTACCTGGTGGGTCGTAAATGCTCTGTACCTGCAATATGACATTGGAATATTCACTGGATCGGAGGTCAGTAACCATTCGTGTTAATACATCATTCATATTCGCAGGAGGTCAGCAAAGAGCAGCGCCAGACCTACACTCTGTCTTCCTTATACATTCACTCAGGAGGTGATTAAAGAGCAGTGCAGGACCTCGCACTTTCTTCCACAAGCCGGTGCTTGACCTACAGCTATCGGGAGGCGCAGGCTATGTACAGAGGATGCGCTAATTGCTGTGGTTATCAGAGTCATTTGGCTTCACCAGAAGGAACCCAAAAAGGCCAATGAATTTGAACAAACTATCAGAGAGCTAAACCCTGAGTAACTGTGCTTCATCATTGCGTGCACAACAATTTTAACCATGATTCTGCAAATGGTTCCGACTGCTTGACGAGACGCTTTGCAAGAGACTCCTCACACACCTCTAGTATCGTGAGTACCCTGGAATCCAATCTATGCAGCAGCGGGAGGGGGAATGGTAGGCTCCGTCTGACCAAGGGATGGTGTGTAGAGTACTTGACCAATCAACGACACTGTAAGGGTTTTAACACGTAGATGGCAAGGCGTTCTGTAGGTACAAACTGTAACGTAGGGCCTGGGGGTTTTAGAGTCAAGCAGATACAGGAAACATCTCCCTGACAGCTGTAAACACTAGAAGTTTCTAACCGGAATCTGAGTACACTACAAAGAAAATTTATATATTTTATTTATTTATTGAAGGGCATAATATTTATTTTTTTTTAATGTTTCTCATAACTCTGTACAGGAATACATAGGTTGGTAATCCTGAATCATTGTTTAATCAAGCTATTTTGTCTCTCTCTCTCTCCCTAAAGGAGAAGTTATCATTCAGATAATAATTATTTGGGGTTAATTTTTGAATTCTATGAGAATGGGGGACCAGTTCAAATGTAAAACCTGAAGAAGTAGAAGTTGTTATTAATGAAATTTGTGGTTTAATTATTCTTTATTGAAAATAAGTTTCCAGTATGAAAAGACCGAAACATTCAAAAATTAGATAATACCTGCATCACATTTTTGCAGTTTGAATTAATTGGAGGAACGAAACGATAATTTGAAAATATTATTTAAAATACAACAACTGTATTGTTACTTGGAAATACTGGTACATGCAATTTTATTATTTATCAATCTTGAATTAAGTAGATGTAAAATTCAAAACTTATGAGATTACCCAACAAAGAGTGAAGTTCAGTTTGTGAAGTTTCTTAGTTGTGGAACAAATCTGTGAACCATTATTACTATTGATGAAGAAAATTTCAGTAGAAAATAATCCAAAATATTTTCATTTATGATATATAAAGTACTTTCAGGTTGAAAGAACTAAGATGATGTCACTTTCCTGATATAAGTATAGAAGAAGATGGAATTATAGACAAAAATGAGGTGTTTGGTGTCTTTGTCATTGTTAATGTGAAAACATTGACGTATTGATAAGTAATTTGATGATAGTCTGTATGAATTTACTGTCTTCGTACAGAGATTATATTTTGAAGACTTAGCTAACAATATCAATTTATTCAACTTTAAATTTTCAAAACAAGTTAGATTGATATATTCAAATGGTAAGGCTTCACTTCTGTAAATATTATTTACCCCATATTGGTGTAGCTGTGTATTTAATTGTACAGATTGCTTATAATGTTTGAAAACTAATTTATTTATTCATAACATATAGGACATAGACAATCAAAGTAAAGAGAAATTTGTGAGTTTTATTTCGGAGTGTTGAACATTTCAAATAATTTATATTTCTCGTTTCCTATTATTTATTATACAGTTTGACTGTTTGTACTGATATCTGTTGAGTACTACAAGGCTAGTCCCAGAATTACCTGTCCTGACATATAGATGGCAGTTGCTATTTGACAAGAAGGACCAGTAAAGAAAGTAACAACCTTAAAAAATTTAGGTTATAGTTTGATGTTAAAATTAATAGTGAACACTATTATTGAATACCTCAGATCAACCAATATTAAAATCGAGCTAGATTCTACTCTGGGGCACTGTGACCATTCCTTAACAACAGTAGAACTATTTAAATGGGCCAATACGAGGTGCCAAGTCAGACTGGTAGACCAATTGGAGTCAGGAATAGTGAAAAAATAAAAAAATTGTGTTAGATGACCGTCGAATAGAACTCGGACAGGAATCAAGCATAATTTATGTGTCGATAAATAACTATGTACGAAACATGAGTCCATCACTTCACTTCTGACATGAAAGAATAATGAAAACGGGAAGAATCGGCTTCATAGATTGCAAATAAAGGCAGTTCCATCTGTAGGCAAAGTAATGGCATCAGTTTTTTTATGCATGTGGGATGATTTTCATTTATTATCTCCAATGCTAATGTGCATCGCAAGGGAAAGTAGACTCACTATATAGAGAAATGAAAATAAATTTGGCTTAATTTTCAATTCATGTCTGGTACTTCTGGGTCTACCCTTGTAATGTAGAGTATCTCTGATAACAATGTTGATTTGTCTTGTGGAACTGGTGGTGCATCAAATAGTATCTCATTACACTATACTTATTCAATAATATACTTGGAATCATCATCCATTATACACCTACTGTAGAGTAATCCTAACTCATGAAATATATTTTATTAATTTTCCTAAAGGTCAGGTAAACAAGTATCGTTTTCTTCAGTTCTAGCTTGCTCCTCTTTAATCTGATCGCTTAAATTGAACATTTTTAAGCGTTTTTGCGCGCTTGTTCCTCTATGAACGATCGTTTTGCCCAAAGTCCATGTATTTGGAATTTTTGTTCGAAAATGGCCTTAATAAACGATTGGGTTCGACTCACTCGTGTATAATCCGGGGTTAAATAGGTTTAATTCTGTCAGTTCGTCCGTCCGTAAGCAAGTTAACTCTGTCAAGTTCGGACAAAATCGGCCGAACGGTTTCAGAGTTACGCATGCAAAATTTCGTGAGTATTGTATGACTGAACAAAATGTTCAACTATTTTAGATTGAGTCTAATCTTGGCATTTAGGTGACCGATTATCTATTGGAGCGTGCAAAATTTAATAGAAAACGGACCTCTAGGATCCTCAAAAAAAATTCAAATGTAAAATTCCAAATACTGGCCAAATTATTACTGATTTGTTTTCAACATGGATCATGTAAGCCACTGTTTATCGCAATAGGTTTTCATTGCGATCGGTATTATATGTACAAGGGGAATTAATTAAAATATAGACGAATTGTGAAATCTAAGGTGAGTTTTATATTGAACTTATTGATCATTAAAACAAAATCTTCATCTCAGAAACTATCCGTCAGATATTGCTGAAGTTTGGCAAGATCATTCAAAACCTTATTTTACAGCCAAGTTCCAGATTTAGACTCGATCGGATCCATATTGTTGGTAATATTGGGAACATATATCGAAGACGATCTTATTATATACGGTCAGCTCCGTTCGGCCTAACTCGGATATTATCGTCAAACTTTGGTTAAGTGGCTATAGCGTTCGGACTGAATGGAATTTGCGTATGTACAGGGGTGATCGGATGAGTGAAAGTACAGTGATTGCATGACTGGACTAAGGCTGCACTGCATTAAATTTTCAAAATTTTGTTGGAAACATGACTGAATAGGAAGGCATGTGCGTAGCTAGAAGAAACTGTCAATTTTGCGAAATTGTGTGTGTTTTAACGGTGACTGTCCACGCCGCGGTCCTTGTCATATAATTTTGCAATATGCTATAAAGTACTAACTCCCTTCTATCAAAGTTACTTTTGCTAAAGAGTGTAATGTTTCATGTTCACATTGTCATAGGAAAATTGTTGAATATTGGAAAGTGTTTCTTGTCTTTGTTTCAATAATTTTCCTAATCAAATAAATCATCAGAGTTTTTATGTTGAACTATTTACTGCATGCCTATATTCGCTAACACAACTAATTTGATTTCCAGGTGTGAAATATTGTAATAGCTGAAGTTTCAATAAACAAGAGCTCTTGTTTTTTAGTGTTCTATTCTCAATATTTTTTCATCCCGTTTTCATCTGTTGTTAGAGTTTAAAGAGATATACGAGTCTTTCGAATCTTGCATACAAACAAGCGCGCCAAAAACGCTTATCAACAATTTCCAGTTCTCTCTCTACTTTGCAACTCTCATTTTTGCGCGCATGTTCTAGGGAACACTTGATCACTTTACCCAAATGTCTGTAATTTTCGAATTTTTTGCCGAAGATAGTCTCGAACTAGTTTTCACTTTAGCGAATGTGGGAGTACACTCCCACACTAGAACGATTAGGTTCGACTCACTGATGAAGAATTCGTGCTCAATTTCAATTCTGTACGTCCGGACGTCCGTTTCCACGATAACTTTCGACCGGAAAGAGATAGGGACTTGCAATTTTCAGGGAAGGTTACGCATCCAAATGCGACGTTTAGGTATGTTAATAGACATCATCGTGCAAACAGTTTTGGAGTTATACCCATTTGAAATTTTGTTGTTATTTCCTCAATAACTCAAAAAATACAGATACGATCCCATTTAAACTGTGTAATTAGTTCTAGAATGCCGACGTGCAAAGATTTGCGAAATATCGTGAGGTTCGTATAACTAGAAAATTAAAAAAAAATTCTGTATCTCAGAAACTCTCTGTTCGATATCACTGAAATTTTGCGAGAGCCTTCAAACTCAAATTTTACAGCCAAGTTCGGATATATACTGATGGAGTGTGTTCAAGAAGTACTAGAAACTGAGCAGCGTTGGGCGAGTTCAGTATCTGGAGGAGTGGCCGTTACCACGATAACTTCCGAACGGAAAGAGATAGCGACTTGCAATTTTAAGTGCAGGTTGCGCATCTAAATGTGACAGTCAAGTTCGTTAACGGGCATAATCGTCCAGCGTCCACAGATTTCGGAGGTATACCTTGAATTTTTTTTATCCTCAATAACTTTGAAAATACAAATCCGATCCAATTTAAACTTGTTAATAACTTGTAGAATGCCGACGCACTTATTTTTGAGGAATTTCGTGAGGATTGTATCACAAAAAAAATTAAAGGTTCTATATTTCAGTAACTATGTGTCAGATTCTGTTGAAATTCCGTACAAACCTTCAAGCCGAATTTTATTTTCCCAATATATTCAAAATTACAGATCCGAACGAATTGAAATCTAGTACTCGGTTGGAAAAAGACGGGTTGAAGGTTCATATAAGCAGTATTTCGTAAGGGTTAAGGGTGTGAGTTGTGAATAGACAAAAGAACATGCGCGCAAAAGCTCCTGACTTCACGTCAGTGCTTTTTAAGAATTCTTCATAACTAGTGACCTAGTCTATGCCAACTGCTCATAGAATCTTGCGGTGAAGCAAATTAGATCGAGCATGTGAAAATGGTTGATATATTCCTAGGGCGAAATTAAGGAGGTAACTATACTCCATTCACTTTTATAATTCTCCCGGTTGGCCATGATTTAGGTCTATCACGTTTTTGTAACTAAAACACAGGCAGGTTGGCACTGCTGAAATATCGTCAAGGTCAAAACAATTCGCCTAGACGTTGCCAATTTCTACTATCGACATAATCATAACATATAATCTTCAATCTTAGACAAGATATTCCGCCGTATTCACAAAGCATTCAATCTCCGTTAAGTCCTAACTGAGGTCCTCAGTTAAGGATAAATAAGAATTGCAACCTCAGTTAACGTATGTAACGGTGTTGAAACAGGCCTGTTTCACGTTAATTTTCACTTAAACTGAGGTTGCGATCCTTATTTATCCTTAACTGAGGACCTCAGTTTGGTCTTAAGGGAGATTGAATGCTTTGTGAATACGGCGGATAATCACATACCATTATCTTCAAATAATAAAGAACTCTTCGTTTTGAAATTGAAAATGCCGAAATTTTTCCTAAGTAAATTCACATTGTGAAAATACGTAATCTGACAGGAAAATGACTATAACCTAACATTTTCAAAATATACATGGTGAAATGTGTCAAATTTTCATGGCTAACTGGGAGACTTTATAAAAGTGAATGGAGTATAAAATCCCCTGTTACTGATTATTTTTGGGAAATATTTCTTTCAAAATTGCAATTTCAATTCAATTATTTTAATCGATTTTGGTATTATTTATACAATATGAAATCACAGACTGCACATTTTAGGAGAGTTTGAATATATTTGCCTTGCAAGATTATAAATGTTGATTATTAGCGAATAACTCTAAAAATCGACTCCAAAAACATAATATATTTTTAATGGTCTTGGTATGCGGGTAATTCCGCAATTATCCGTTAAACTTTCACATTTAAATATAATTTTCCGCACTATCCTGATTTCTATATTTCATATCCTCGGGTTGAGGTCGCATCGCACAGGCTGCTTAAAATACTTCCTCCGTGACGATGCCATAGTTTGCTTCCCAATTGGAGGTTGCTAGAGCTGAAGGCACAAATTGGTTGCTCGCACCTGTTGTATTGTCACCTATTTTCAGTTTTCTTTCCATCTTTTCCTTGGCTGCCCTGTCCTGAAGTAGCCAATTAGCAGAAACATGTGTCGGCAGGTACCAGCATCATTTCAAAATAGATCACAAACATTAATAATGAATAATTAGGCTCATTTAATATTTATTTACACACAGGAACTGAAAAAGGATGGGAGTCGCAGAAACAGTGTTCAATCAGTTATAAACAATTCAGCCTTATAAAGGGTCCGCCATCTAACGTTTTTTTTTTCAACTAGTGCTTATTTCGTGAATGGTAACACTTAGCTCATGTCTGATTTGACAGATAATTAGTTTTATCATTCCACTGAACGAATATGATTCTGTATATGCTTGAACAACGCTGGGAAATATTGCGACATTACTTTGAAAATCATGGTAATGTTGCAGAATGTGTGCGAAAATTGCGTACGGATTTTGGAAGAAGAGAAGCACCGTCAGCTCCGTATGTTCGTTATCTTGTGAAAAAAGTGAAAGAAACTGGCATCCTCATCGATAAACCAAAGCGTGAAAAGCCAAAAACAGTGCGTACTCCGTGAATATTGCTGCTGTGGCAGAAAGAGTGCGTGAAGCGCCATCAACATCAATTCACCGTCGTTCTCAAGAATTAAACATTTCGGAGACATCATTGAGACGAATTTTGCATAAAGACCTTGGTATGACGCCATACAAAGTCCAATTGGTTCAGGAGTTGAAGCCAACTGACCATCCAATGCGATTTCGATTCGCTGAGTGGGCCTGCGATCGACTTACAGAAGATGCCGATTTTGCCAAAAAAATCATCTTCTCAGATGAAGCTCATTTTGATCTTGGCGGGTATGTAAACAAGCAGAATTTTCGCATTTGGGGCACAGAAAACCCGCACGCATACACTGAAAAGCCGATACACCCAAAACGAGTCACTGATGTTTGGTGCGGATTTTGGTCCAGAGGCATAATTGGGCCATTTTTCTTTGAAAATGAGCAAGGAGTGGCCATTACAGTCAATGGCGATCGTTATCGGGCCATGTTGAAAGAATTTTTGTCCACAAAAATTGAAGAAGAGGATATTGGCAACATTTTGTTTCAACAGGACGGCGCTACGTGCCACACAGCCGAAGCTACACTCGATGTTTTGCGCCCTGTTTTTGAAGATCGCATTATCAGCCGCAGAGCTGATGTCGTTTGGCCACCTCGGAGCTGCGATTTGACACCGTTGGACTATTATTTGTGGGGTGCCGTCAACGCTTTAAAGGACAATATTCGTGAAGACATTGGTGAAATACAGCTGGACACAATCGATAATGGGCTTAAAAATTGGACCGATCGTGTAGGCTACTGCATGGCCAGCCGAGGCAGCCATTTGAATGAAATCATTTTCCTTTATTAACCGGAAGGATTGTACTTTCAAATGAAAAAATAAATTTGAGAAAATATTCAATAGTTTTTTTTTATTGCATTTTCAAAAAAAAAAGTTATTTGGCGGACCCTTTATAAAAACAATAACGTACGCTATCTAAGGAAAAAAGTAATACATATATTTCATATATGTGTGAACAAAAGCTTCTGCTAATAATGAAAAATGGCGATACCGTTGTTAATAAATCAACAAGTCCAGAGCGTTCCTGCCAATAGGGTCCTTCATAAATGGCTTCGTATAATTAATATACTTATGTATATATATATATGTGGAAAGGTTTAACGGGTAATTCCTGAAGAAGCCAACTAGCAGAAACACGTGTC
The DNA here is from genome assembly GCA_937662695.2 of Halyzia sedecimguttata. Taxonomy (NCBI): domain Eukaryota; kingdom Metazoa; phylum Arthropoda; class Insecta; order Coleoptera; family Coccinellidae; genus Halyzia; species Halyzia sedecimguttata. The sequence goes on from OW569412.2 coordinate 91,473,489, forward strand.
GGCAAGTACCAGCAGAATTGTTTTTAATCTGCTCCTTTTGCGGAATTACCCGTTAAACCTTTCCACATATATATATTACTCCGCCATGATCCATATTTCTTATTATGTATATATTTCACAAGTCAAATAGACCCCAGGGGGTTCATTGATTTGCCGAGAAAGCAAGAGCAGACGCGTTTCTGGCTTCTTGGCCTTCATCAGTACTCTGTAGCTTCTCAACAAATTCAACTAAACTGACCCGGGTTAAGCCTCCCAGAGCCGGCTTGGTCGATCATACCTAATCGCCCACGCCACCTATGAGACAAAACACGGAAATCAGCCTTTCCCCACCAGTGAATATTTGAAGCGTGAAATCATATGCCACCATTCACTCGATATCAATCGAGAAACGAGTCCCGCAGAGCTCAGACAGTATCTTCCCAATGGCCATGAACGCTGTTTAGCAATGAACCCCCTGGGGTCTATTTGACTTGTGAAATATATGCATAAGTATATTAATTATACGAAGCCATTTATGAAGGACCCTATTGGCAGGAACGCTCTGGACTTGTTGATTTATTAACAACGGTATCGCCATTTTTGCGCGCGTGTTCCGCAAGGAACAGCGTGCTATCATTTCGTCACAATGTCTGTATTTTTCGAATTTTTTTTCGAAAATGGTCTCAAACGATTGGGTTCGACTCCCTGATGAAGAATTCGAGGTCAAATTCAATTCTGTCCGTCCGGTCCGGCCGGCCGGTCCGGCCAATAGCACGATAACTCTCGAACGGAACGACTTAGAGCGTTGAAATTTGCAGGGTAGTTTCGTAGCGTAAATATCTAGGACAAGTTCGTTAACGGGCGAAATCGACCGAGCGGTTTCGGAGTTAAGGCCGTTTTTAATAAAAACGTTTTTTATGAATATTTCCGGAACCGATCACTCGATCTTTTTGAAATTTGGCATCAGATTGTAGAATCATGACCTTTATATGCCTGCGAAGTTTTGTGTTGAACGGACGGCCCTAAAGTGGCAAAAAAAAATTTTGAAAATTTGAAAATTCTGTTTTCACGATAACTCGAAAAATACTGATCTGATTAAATTGAAACTCAGTAGTTAGATGCAAAAGACCAAAGCAAACACTTTTGCAAAATTTCGTGAAGATCACGTGACATGAAAAAAATAAAAAAATTACTACTATTTTGCGGAATACTTTGCTTTTAATGCCGAAACATATGTTTTTGAGGTTCATGCTGCCCTTTCCGGGCATTTTCCGTATTGCGCATGCGCAGATGAGAAGTCCTTTAACTGCTGTAGTTTTCGTCAGAGAGGATTGGGGTTTTGGGGTGGCGGATGCTATTCCTCCATAGAATTCAGATCCCTGATGAGGGTCTGCGCATGCGTAGATTAAAGATGCGATATCTTCCGAACCACTAGTGTTGGAGAATCGGAGTTTTTTGTAAGGTGTGTTATTTTGAGAGGACTTTTAGCCGCCAGTAGATTGCGCATGCGCAGAAGAGAAGTGACTGTTTTTGGGTTGGATGGGTTATGTTGGGAGTGCTGAGTCGATATTATGAGGTTTTAAAAGAATATTCATAGCAATTCAGTGCAAGGACAAGTCAGTTTGGGGGATGTAGCGTTGTTTCCGAGTTGAAGTGTCCGTACCGTGGCCCTGGGGCTAATTTTGAAATTGATGTTACCCCTTACAGGCATTTTTCGTTATGCGCATGAGCAGACCATCAGTGATTTAACTGGTGGTGTTTTCATCAGAGAGGATTAGGGTTTTGGGGTGGCGGATGCTATTCCTCTATAGAATCCCTCGTTGAGGGTCTGCGCATGCGTGGATTAAAGATGTGATATCTCCTGAACCACTAGTGTTGGAGAATCGGAGTTTTTTGTAAGGTGTGTTATTTTGAGAGGACTTTCAGCCGCGAGTAGATTGCGCATGCGCAGAAGAGAAGTGACTGTTTTTGGGTTGGATGGGTTATGTTGGGAGGGCTGAGTCGATATTATGAGGTTTTAAAAGAATATTCATAGCAATTCAGTGCAAGGACAAGTCAGTTTGGGGGATGTAGCGTTGTTTCCGAGTTAAAGTGTCCGTACCGTGGCCCTGGGGCTAATTTTGAAATTGATGTTACCGCTTACAGGCATTTTTTGTTATGCGCATGAGCAGATCATCAGTGATTTAACTGGTGGTGTTTTCGTCTGAGAGGATTAGGGTTTTGGGGTGGCGGATGCTATTCCTCCATAGAATCCCCTGTTGAGGGTCTGCGCATGCGTGGATTAAAGATGTGATATCTCCTGAACCACTAGTGTTGGAGAATCGGAGTTTTTTGTAAGGTGTGTTATTTTGAGAGGACTTTTAGCCGCGAGTAGATTGCGCATGCGCAGAAGAGAAGTGACTGTTTTTGGGTTGGATGGGTTATGTTGGGAGTGCTGAGTCGATATTATGAGGTTTTAATAGTTATTTTTGTATCTAGTGCGCGAAATGCTACTTTGGTGATCGAGAACTGATTTTTTTAACGAGGCGCAGCCGAGTTAAAAAAATAGTCGAGATCACCAAAGTATTTCGCGCATGAGATGCAAACAAAATTTTTTCTACAAACGCCAAAAATATTGTTCTAAAATAAGTAACATGCATAGCTTAATATGAAAAATAGTATTGAACTGGCTTAAAATGTTTTTCCAAATCAAGTAAATACTGTAACTATGAAAATAAAATGGCATTTGTTTGTTTGATTGAGGAACAAAAAGGTTAAAATATAAAAACTCCATATAGTTTACATGCAGTGTGCGAAGTAAGTACTTCGCACACTACTTCGCGCACGGTGTCATGGTAACGAAGGAAAATGAAAAAAAGGGTCACTTCGCATATTGTTTTCAATGCGCGAACCTTGTCATTTTTTGACGTTTGTAGAAAAAAGAATATTCATAGCAATTCAGTGCAAGGACAAGTCAGTTTGGGGGATGTAGCGTTGTTTCCGAGTTAAAGTGTCCGTACCGTGGCCCTGGGGCTAATTTTGAAATTGATGTTACCCCTTACAGGCATTTTTCGTTATGCGCATGAGCAGACCATCAGTAATTTAACTGGTGGTGTTTTCGTCAGAGAGGATTAGGGTTTTGGGGTGGCGGATGCTATTCCTCTATAGAATCCCCTGTTGAGGGTCTGCGCATGCGTGGATTAAAGATGTGATATCTCCTGAACCACTAGTGTTGGAGAATCGGAGTTTTTTGTAAGGTGTTTTATTTTGAGAGGACTTTTAGCCGCGAGTAGATTGCGCATGCGCAGAAGAGAAGTGACTGTTTTTGGGTTGGATGGGTTATGTTGGGAGTGCTGAGACGATATTATGAGGTTTTAAAAGAATACCTATTCATAGCAATTCAGTGCAAGGACAAGTCAGTTTGGGGGCTGTAGCGTTGTTTCCGAGTTAAAGTGTCCGTACCGTGGCCCTGGGGCTAATTTCGAAATGGATGTAACCCCTTACGGGCATTTTTCGTTATGCGCATGAGCAGACCATCAGTGATTTAACTGGTGGTGCTTTCGTCAGAGAGGATTGGGGTTTTGGGGTGGCGGATGCTTTTCCGCTATAGAATCCCCTGGTGAGGGTCTGCGCATGCGTGGATTCAAGAAGCGATATCTCCTGAACCACTAGTGTTGGAGAATCGGAGTTTTTTGTGAGGTTTGTAATTTTGGGAGGACTTGCAGCCACGAGTATACTGCGCTTGCGCAGACGAGAAGTGAATGGTTTTGGGTTGTTTGGGTTATGTTGGGAGTAATGAGCCGATATTGTGAGGTTTTAAAAGAATATCCATGTCAATTCAGTGCACGGACACAAGTCAGTTTGGGGGAAATAGCGTTGTTGTCGATTTGAAATGTCTGTATGGTGGCCCTGAGGCGAATTTATAAATAACTATATTCGGTAGATCTATATTAAAATGCGTTCGGATTTGGAGAAGATGCAATTTCGTCCCTAACGGAGGACCCACAACCGAATTTTTTTCTGATCTACGGTAAAACTAACAGCCAAACTGTATTGATAGCTATATTTGTTAAAGGAACTTGAAAAAAAAAAAAAAAGCACTGACGTGAAGTCAGTACTCTTTGGCGCGCGTGTTCACGGTGGCTAATTTGAATTGAATGATTCAAAAATTAACAGTGCTGTATCTAAGCTGCCATCAGGATAGAGTAACAAAGTTGGAAAAGAACACAAGTGACTCTCCTTAGTCGCACAAGCTCCTAGAAGATTTGGGAGGGTCAGTATAATCCTAATCATGTTTATAGCACGCGCGCAAAAGCAGATTGACTTAACAATGAAAGAAAAAGTGTAAAAAGTCAATCTGCTTTGGCGCGCGTGCTATAAACATGATTAGGATTATACTGACCCTCCCAAATCTTCTAGGAGCTTGTGCGACTAAGGAGAGTCACTTGTGTTCTTTTCCAACTTTGTTACTCTATCCTGATGGCAGCTTAGATACAGCACTGTTAATTTTTGAATCATTCAATTCAAATTAGCCACCGTGAACACGCGCGCCAAAGAGTACTGACTTCACGTCAGTGCTTTTTTCATTATTACTTTTGAAAACGCTAAACAGCGTTCATGGCCATTGGGAAGATACTCCGCCGTATTCACAAAGCATTGTTAAGTGTTTCAATCTCCGTTAAGTCCTAACGGAGGCCCTCAGTTAAGGATAAATCTGAATCGCAACCTCTATTAAAGTATTTAACGGTGGTGAGACAGGTCTGTTTCACGTTAATTTACACGTTAACTGAGGTTGCGATTCTTATTTATGCTTAACTGAGGACCTCAGTTAGGACTTAACGGTGATTGAAAGCTTTGTGAATACGGCGGACTGTCTGAGCTCTGCGGGACTCGTTTCTCGATTAATATCGAGTGAATGGTGGCATATGATTTCACGCTTCAAATATTCACTGGTGGGGAAAGGCTGATTTCCGTGTTTTGTCTCATAGGTGGCGTGGGCGATTAGGTATGATCGACCAAACCGGCTCTGAGAGGCTTAACCCGGGTCAGTTTAGTTGAATTTAGGGCCGGTTTCTCAATTGCGAGTTAACCCGATGTTGCGGGTAACCCGAGTGTTACGCATTCATGAATATCGCTAAATACATGCGTCAACTCGCAACCTCGAGTTAACTCGCAATTTAGAAACCGGCCCTCAGGGCCGGTTTCTCAATTGCGAGTTAACCCGAGGTTGCGGGTAACCCGAGTGTTGCGATTCATGAATATCGCTAAATACATGCGTCAACTCGCAACCTCGAGTTAACTCGCAATTGAGAAACCGGCCCTTTGAATTTGTTGAGAAGCTACAGAGTACTGATGAAGGCCAAGAAGCCAGAAACGCGTCTGCTCTTGCTTTCTAGGCAAATCAATGAACCCCCTGGGGTCTATTTGACTTGTGAAATATATGCATAAGTATATTAATTATACGAAGCCATTTATGAAGGACCCTATTGGAAGGAACGCTCTGGACTTGTTGATTTAAAAGCTTCTGCTTCAGTTGCTATCTTAAATACATATTATATTAACATAACCAAAACTTTACATATTTCACAAAACGTTGGATCCAAACCATACGACACTGTATTAAATTTAAAGCACGTAAGCAACCGGTTACGTGCTCGTTTTCTTGTGTTATTAACCGAGACTCATTATGACCACGTAGTTCAAGATTGCATTTGCTACACAACTTCAGACTATGGATAATTATATTGACAGGACGTAACGGTTTTTTGATACCATTTCGTTGTGCTTACGAATATTTTAGACATATGCACTAATTAAACCAGAAACGATATTAGTTGTGACCAATAGCTGGAATCTTGTTCATTTGTTTGGCCGATTTTTCCTGTTGTTTTTTTATCTTTTCACCCATATGTTTCATATCACGTACACCTACTTTTGTCGAGTTATCGTCTCCACCAAACAGTGAGCAAACGAAACAAACAAACGCATTTCTTTCTTCACATCCGCACAACCATAATGTCTTTTCATAAACATTTGTGTCAAACTTCCGCGTAAACCCCGCCCGATTCTTATACCCGGGTTACACTTATATTCAATACGGACACATGTCGTTCACGGTTTTTAATATTTACCTCGCCCACCAAACTCAAAGAACTACAGAGTAATAGAGTAATTTTACCAGATCACACACCCTACAATACCTATCTATTTAGCGTAACCATAAACAAGGTATACTACTACTAACCGTAACTTTTATTTCTGTCAGTGCTGCTACTCGGGGCGCCCGAATCGTCACTGAGAATCGCATTGAACTAGCTGGTCTTTGAGTGAGGACGTTTGTCGTTTCCATGGTAACCGGCGATTTCGCTTGGGCGTTCGAGATTTAGCTCGGTATAGTGTGGACGCTCATAGTATACTTTGTCTATGCGGACGCTTAACGCAAATATTATTATTGTGAAATATATAGATGGTTACTAGGTAAAAATGTTTTAATTTCAATTGAATCCAGTTTGAAGAGGCGCCCCGCAGCCCTCCCTGACCCCTGGCCACCCTGGATTTGAACAATCCATATTCAATTTTCAACAGTTTGTTGTAGGATTTCATTAATCCACATTTAATTTTCAAAAGTTTGTTGTAGGGTTTCAACAATCCATATCCATTTTCCAACAGATGGTAGAGGTTTTCAACGACCCATATTCAATTTTCAAAGGACTATTATAGATCATTCTTTGTTTCAGTTATGATCGAGTACCTAATAATCATAATAATATGTAAAAGCAAAACATTCTCTGAAGGAATAGTTCAATGATAATCTCGATGCAATAACAAATTAATATCTTATTGCCAATTTTTTTTCAGTTGACACAACAACGTGCTGCGAAATTACCAACGACCCAAGATCAATTCAGATTATTGCAGCAAATAACATCCGCATTGCGTCAATTAGATAGTCAACGACAATATCGTTTCCATGAATTAATGAAGGGAGAAGAATCGAAAATAAATGATATGACCTCTTCATAGCATCAACTCTCATTTGTGTAACCGTTCCTATAAGATGGGCATGAAAAGAGGGAAGCTTGGAATTGAAGTGAATTGTGATATTTAAAATAAATAATTTGCTTAACTGAGAAGCGAAAAATAATGTGATGGTGTAATTTTAAGCTAATGGTTTTATTGTTGAGATTTTTAAAGTGCGTGATATTATGAATTGAACGAAAAAGTTTATTAAACTATTTGATTATAGAACATTCAATAAAATTTGGGTGTTTGTTGAATATTGTCTGGATCGTTAACATTTATCCTGAAATTTATTAATTAATATTTCATACAACGCGTAATGAATTTCATTAATTCTCTATTTTGAAGTATGTGAAAATCCCTTGACGATATGAACAAGGGTACGTTCCTGTAATTGTTCTTGATTTTCCTCATTTGGATGAATTATGAGATAAAGAATTACTGTTATCAAGATAACAAACAAATATATATAGTTACGTTAATATATTATTATGTTTGGTTTCAGTTTGATGATAGACGTTAAACTGAGTTTATTTTATAACTGTTAAATCTTTTATCTTGAACAAAATTGAATTGAAATAATCTTTCTATGTATTTTTCAGTATTAATAATTTTCCATTGAATCCTCAGAACTGACTCATATATTTTATGCTCATAATTTATTGTTGTTATCTGGTGTGTTGTGTATCGAACAAATAATAATTTCAAAATATTAGTGCCACTTAATAATATTTCAGGTATTTTTATTTATTTCTGATCCACTCACATTTATGAAATTAGCTATTAAACGATCTTTATCACTTATAGGAAATGCCGCTAGCACCGTAGTAGAGCAAATAGACTAGGAACTGTAAGGCGCCAAGTTCTATCCCGGGCTAGGAAGGAAATATCTCTCTCTCTCTGTTTTCAACCTGCATTCATCTACTCCTGGACATAGGTCTCCCCCATCCTCTTGCATGTCTCCCTATTCTGTGCTACACTTAACCACCGTTTACCTGCCAATTTCCTAATGTCGTCCACCCAACGTTTTTGAGGACGACCTACACTTCTTTTTGTTTGTCTAGGCCTCCACACTGTTATTCTATGTGCCCACCTGTCCTTATCGAGCCTAGCTACATGCCCAGCCTATTGCCATTTCATCTTAGCCACTTCTTGAATTACATCAGCAACCTGGGTTTGTCTCCTGATGTCTTCATTTGTTACTTTATCGCATAGTGCGACTCCTAGCGCGTATGTTCTTTTGTCCATTCTCCTGTATTGGACACTCTCAATCGAATTTACCATGGTGAATTATATTGTCCGTTCTCCTGTATTCGACACTCTTAATCGAATTTACCATGGTACATTTCGATTAAGAGAGTGTCCAAAACAGGAGAACGGACAATATAATTCACCATGGTAAATTCGATTGAGTGTCCAATACAGGAGAATGGACAATAGAACATACGCGCAAAAGCTTCTGACTTCGCGTCAATGCTTGAACCAATTTTTCTATTCACACAACCATTCTTCGGAGTCTCAAAGTTGGCAAAAACTGTATGGATTGTTTATTTAATCACAAATCAATATTTTACAGTTCACCACAATTGTTCAAATATCGTGTACACACATATATCAATTAATGTTTTGTTGCGAATTTTCAATGCGACACAAAGTTTCTTGAACACTCTGAAAAATATATACGATTTATACTGCTGATGGTCATACAAAGTATTCACTTACTTCTACCAAATTCTGAAAATGATTCCTATTCATTCGAAGACATAGTACTATGGCATCGTATAAAATTTCCAAATGTGTTAATTTCATATTATTTGATGTATTCAGTGAAATCCTGTCCCATAAATTATATATCTTTCGTTTATCTTCATCTAAAAAATTTCGAAATTATGTATTCAAATACATATTACTTGTATACTTTACAACAAGTTATGGAATGATACATAAGTTTGTGGTCCCATCTGAATACAAGGACATCGGTTTACGGGTATGGAATATGGTTTTCCAAATTTGATATGGTAAACATTATCATATATGCAGTCTGAAGACAAAACTCTGGACTCTGCCCTAGTTCATAGTTATAGGAAACTTTACACCAACATTCATTTTATTCAAAAGAAGGATGTCAAAGCCACAAAATAAAAACTGATTATTTTTCGAAATTTCAACATCCTGTATTTTTTTACCTGAGCTGAATTTGGAAAAATGTTAAATGAAAAAAGTGTTTCATTTGATGACAGGAATCTTTGGTTAAAATGAATGCAGTGGTCAAAGACTCACCCTGTATAAAGCAGCTCACTTTTTTCACCAATGAAAAAGATTTCACAATGTGCTAATACAGTTCTACACTGCCCCGTTCTACACAGAAAACTGTTACTGATACCTATAATAGATATCAGTAATTGATGGAATTTTCAATAATAAGTATAAATATTTCAAGAATGTAAAATTATTTATAATCTTATAGTGGAAACATTTGATGGATATTGAATGCCAGTTAAGTTGAAGTTCATTGTTTGAATAGTAGGATATTATTTAATGATGCATTATAAGAACTGAGTGAGTAAATAAGGTTCCTCAAACAAGTTCATTGAATTTCAAGTATAAGATGATTAAGCTTTTTTGTTGTTCTACAATAATTGTAGGACAACACTATTCAAACAAGAACTTCAACTTGACTTTCATTCAATATTCATCAATTTTTTCCACTATATAAGATCATACATAATTTGATTATCGCCCATTCTTGAAATATTATTATTATTGAAAGTTCCATGAATCCATCCGTTTTCAAGTTTCCAATCCCAAATCGAATACAGTCGGGTCCGTTTATAACGAGTACCAATTGGTTTTAACGAGTAAATTCTGAAGGTACGGACTGCCGCAATACAAATAAGTTTAACTCGTTTAATACGAGCGTTCGCTTACAACGACCATTTTTTGGGGAACCACTTAGCTCGTTACAACCGGACCCGACTGTAGTTGAGATGTGATTCCAACTGTTATAATAATTAGTAGGTACTAGGTAACATTCACAGAAAACTTGCCGAAAATTTTTTCATTCTGTAAACGGTGTTTTGTACAAGTCAATGTTGACTTGAGAAGCGCGTAATAGTAGAAGATCCGAACCTAAGTCGACCTTCACCGAGCTGATAATAGAATGAAACATATTTTATAATAAATTTAGTATATTAGATAATATACTAAAGATGGGTTGCCTGAAAAAATCCTGGACAGACTATTTTTTTTTATCTCCAACAATATAGATCCGATCGTGTTCAAACTTTGAACTTGGTAGTAGAGTTAGGTGACGGATGAATAGTTTCTGATATATAGAATTTTTTTCAATGATTTTTAAAAAAATATTTCTAGTGATACGATTCTCACAAAATTTCACAAACGTGCTTAGGTTTATATTCTACAACTATTCACCAAGTTTCAATTCGATCGGATTTATATTGGTTGAAAACAAAATTATTACTCGGAAACCATTGGGCCTATTATGCCCATTGACGAACTTGTCCGTCGTATTGGGATGCGCCACCTACCCTGAAAATTTCAAGTCGCTAGCTCTCTCCGTTCTCAAGTTATCGTGGCAACGGCCGGACGGCCGGCTGGACAGAATCAAATTTGACCTCAAATTCTTCATCAGGGAGTCGAACCCAATCGTTTGAGACCATTTTCGGCGAAAAATTCGAAAATTACAGACATTTGGGCAAAATGATAACGCAATGTTCCCCAGAACATACGCGCAAAAATAATTAAAAATAGTCTGTCCAGAATTTTTTCAGGCAACCCATTTTTAGTATATTTTCTAATATACAAATTTCATTATAAAATATGTTTCATTCTATTATCAGCTCGGTGAAGGTCGACTTAGGTTCGGATCTTAGACTATAAAAGTTGGCGTAAGAAATTAAGATGTTTTCCCATTTTAAACCGTTAGCGATCTACAAGGTGTTTTATGTTAATTCTATTCTGTATTGTGACAATACAGCCCTGATTTGGAGACATAGATATGATTATGTTTCTTAAATTCAAAAAAGCTTCGTAACAAACTGTAACTCTTTAACTATATTCAGTATCTAATACATTTTAATTAACAATTGTTTTATGACAAACTAATCATTTCAAGTCATATGTTCTATATGCCTTACTATTATGATCCATACATAGATTATATCTTTTCCTTATTTCATTATAAGTTACTTTTGCCAGAATATTAGGGTTTACATCAGCGCAAGCGTTTGTTATTTTTATTTTTAAATGGTCCAAATTACTAGAATCAGTTTTGTATACTATATTTTTCCGGGTGCCCAAAGAAAGTAATACATGGGCGTTACGTCCGGTGATCTGAAACAAAATCATATCTATGTCTCCAAATCAAGGCATATTGTCACAATACTGAAAAAAAAATTGAACAGTATTAACATAAAATACCCTGTAGATCGCTAACGGTTCAAAATGGGAAAGAATGGTATCTGGAAATAAAATTTAGAATTGAATCACCTTTACAATGGCATAATAAAAAAGGTATGCTTCTGGGAAAAAAAAATGAAGCCAGCCATCTTAATGTTTTACGCCGACTTTTACGCGCATCTCAAGTCAACATTGACTTGTACAAAACACCGTTCACAGAATGAAAAAATATTCGGCCGTTTCCGAGAAAATTGAGATGACCAAGATAAGTGAATCACCCTGTACATACATTCACCGTTGGGTCGAAAATGAATAGTGATGTGTCTGCGGTGGCGTATGGTCCCATTCGATTACATACAATGATTGTTGGTTCGAATATGAACAGTGCTATGTTTGTAGTGGCGTGAGGTCTCTGTTCGAATACATACATTCACTGTTGGTCGAAAATGAAAAGTGCTGTGTTTTTGGTGGCGTTAGGATCCATTCGAAGATATATATTTACTGTTGGGTAGAAAATAAACAGTGTTTTGTTTGTGGCGGTATAAGGACACAAATCAGTTCAATCTTTCAAGTGTGCCTTGAGATGAAAACTGTATAGCAGTAGCTTATTTTCAATAGTTTATACCGAGAATTAGTGGTCTTGCTCTTTCAGCTGACGGGCCAATAATAATTGTTGATCGTGCATATCTTAGACCAGATATGCTGCTCCAGAGTTCCTGCAACTTTAGGTCCAACCATCTGTTGTTCTCCTACCCGGCTGCCAAGGGAGAGATGTCACAAGACGGTTCAGGTCCAATGAGCCCCGTGGAAGCCCCTCGCGCCTCCAATGAGTTCGCCACCTCATTACCTTATATGCTTTTAAGTGACCCGAAACCCAGATGAGCTGCAGCATGCAGCGCTCTCCCAGTTCAGCAAGGGTGGTCCGACAGTCCTGCACAAGCAGGGACCTGCAGTTTTATGAAGCCAAGGCCTTCAGGGCGGCTTGGCCACAGGCCCGGATTCATAAAGTTCATTTGCCGCTTATTTGCTGAACCTAAAAATTTGCTGCCGCCTCCGAAAATTTGCCACTCTAGGCTGCAGCCTACTTCTAAATACGGCCCTGCTTGGCTATTCGATAGAATCTTAATTATTGATGTGTGAACCCACCCTTTCTCGAGTATGAGCTTCGGGCAGAGCTTCCAGCTCTCTTACCTGATATCTATTCATCTCATTATCATATGTATGTTCTGGGGAACATCGCGTTATTATTTTGCCCAAATGTCTGTAACTTTCGAATTTTTTGACGAAAATGGTCTCAAACGATTTAGTTCGACTCCCCAATGAAGGATTCGAGGTTAAATTTGATTCTGTCCGGCCGGCCGTTGCCACGATAACTTGAGAACGGAAAGAGCTAGCGACTTGAAATTTTCAAGGTAGGTGTCGCATCCCAATACGACGGACAAGTTCGTTAATGGGCATTATCGGCCCAATGGTTTCCGAGTAATAATTTTATTTTCAACCAATATAAATCAGATCGAATTGAAACTTGGTGAGTAGTTGTAGAATATGAACCTTAGCACGCTTGTGAAATTTTGTGCGAATCGTATGGCTAGAAAATTATTAAAAAATATTTTTGTTGTCACGATAACTTGAGAACGGAAAGAGATAGCGGCTTGAAGTTTTCAGGTTAGGATGTGCATCGTAACACGACATTTGAGTTTGTTTATAAGCATAATCGGCCAAACGGTTTTAGAGTTTGAAACATGTGACGTGAAGTCAGGGTATTTTGCGCGTATGTTCTATTTAATTTACCATGGTAAATTCGATTAAGGGTGTCCAATACAGGAGAATGGACAATAGAACATACGCGCAAAATACCCTGACTTCACGTCAGTGCTTGAACGAATTGTTTTTTTGTGGAAGAAGTACATATTTACAAAATAGTGTTAAGGAAAATTAGTTCGACCCAGAGAATAAAATGAATGTTTTTAATCTCTTATACCAATTACCTGTACTAGTCTTGAACATTTGTTCCTTACTGAAACTTTTTTGTGGCACATCTGGAGGTTCAGTTTTTACAATCTTGTAGCATACAGACGATTGGATACAGTTATTGACCATATTCGAATTCAAATGTGGAAATATATTGAAATCTTCACTTCGTAACATTGAATTTCTACTATACTTTTGAACCAGATGTGTTTTTTCTCCTGAAACAATAGTGAAAAAATTATTATTATTATTTCATGATATGTTTGCAAAAATGTGAGGAAGATATCTTTCTTGGGTTGAACATTGAACTATGTAACAAAGTCGAGTGATTTTTTTATGCTGAAAAAAGCTCTTGGCTGATATCAGCAGCTTAAGCTTGCTGGTTCATTTAATGATCAATATAAATCGATGAAAAAAATAATAATAAAAAATTGGTTCAAGCCCTGTGGACAGGAGCTTTGGCGTTCTTGTTCAAACTTTGACACATCATATCTCCGGAAGTATTGGTTTCTCAGAGTTGGGAAGGATATCAATGTATTCTTATGATAGAACTGCATCATGAAGGAAATTCAAATAATTGTTTATTTATCAAGATTAAATAAGCAATCTGAGAATGAGAACTGCACCATGGAAGAAATCAAATTAAAATTGCTGAAATGAATTTGACTCTCTCTTATAGAACAGGATGACATGTACGAGTATGAACACAGATCCTATAATAATTCATAGATAGAATAATTATAGCATTCTGCGAAAACGATTCATTATTGAAATTTCGAAAAATCATATCTCCGAAAGTATTACCTTGTTAGAGTAGAAAATTATATCAATGAATTTTTATGGTGAAATTGCATCTTAAAATAAATTGAATATGAAATTTGTGAGTTAAAAAATTAAAATTGTTGAAATGAATTTGACTCTCTCTTATAGAACAGGATGACATGTACTAGTATGAACACAGATCCTATAATAATTCATAGATAGAATAATTATAGCATTCTGCGAAAACGATTCATTATTGAAATTTCCAAAAATCATATCTCCGAAAGTATAGCCTTGTTAGAGTAGAAAATTATATCAATGAATTTTTATGGTGAAATTGCATCTTAAAATAAATTGAATATGAAATTTGTGAGTTAAATAATTAAAATTGTTGAAATGAATTTGACTTTCTCTTATAGAACAGGATGACATGTACGAGTATGAACACAGATCCTATAATAATTCATAGATAGAATAATTATAGCATTCTGCGAAAACGATTCATTATTGAAATTTCCAAAAATCATATCTCCGAAAGTATTACCTTGTTAGAGTAGAAAATTATATCAATGAATTTTTATGGTGAAATTGCATCTTAAAATAAATTGAATATGAAATTTGTGAGTTTAAATAATTTTTTTTTAACTCCGAAACCATCTGGCCTATTTTGCCCACACGAACTCAACCGAGATATTTATCTCCCAAACCTACTCTGAAAATTTCAACTGCCCAGCTCATTCTGTTCGAGAGTTATTGTAGAAACAAAATTTAAAAATAAAAAAAAAATGTTTCTACACTTTGCGGCAACCCCAGCAATAAAACTTCGCATGCGTATAAAGGTAATTATTCTACAATTTGATACTAAATTTCAGATAGATCGAGTGATCAGTTTCGGAAATATTAAAAAAAAATGTTTTTACTAAAAACGGCCATAACTCCGAAACCGCTTGATGGATTTCCCCGGTTAACGAACTCGTCCGAGATATTTATGCTCCAAACCTACCCTGAAAATTTCAATCCTCTAGCTCCTTTCGTTCGAGAATCGATTTCGACCACGGATTCTTGATCAGTGAGTCGAACCAAATCGTTTGAGACCATTTTCAGCCAAAAATTCGAAAATTACAGACATTTGGGGGCAAATTTTTAAGCACTCTGTTCCGAGGAACAAGAGCGCCAAAAATGGCGATACCGTTGTTAATAAATAAACAAGTCCAGACCGTTCCTGCCAATAGGGTCTTCATAATGGCTTCGTATAATTAATATAATTATGCATATATTTCACATGAAGACCCTATTGGCAGGAATGTTCTGGACTTGTTGATAAATCAATAATTTGTAACACTATGGTTATTAGAGTTCTGTTATATCAAGGAAACAAAAATTCGAATGGGCATATGGGAATACTCAAATCCATTGAACTTCCAAAAAACGTCACTAAGTTATCGACACAAATTAATAATATGAAATACATAATATTAAAAAACTAATAATTGGTGTCCATTACCAACAACATCAACAAATGTTGATTGTGAAAATGGTGACGCATGATGAGATTAGGAACCAAGGAGCTTTCCTATTTAGGGCTCGACAGAGAGCCTTGTAGAAGCTCAGTATAACTGGCATATCCATCGATCATGAGCTAGGCTATCACGCCAACAGACCAAAGAAGAGTAGGGAGAGAGATAAGACAGGCACAACTGAAGACACTACTCGAAGATAACATGAGTAAAAATCTGCTCTCAATATATTTCAGGATCAGGGCCTGTCGGAAGAATTATCCTTCGCCTTTTTGAAGTCAACTGGGCTCAAGTCCGAAACGGAGGGATTTGTAATGGCTTGTCAAGATAGGGTGGTACATACAAGATGGTATAAAAAGAACATTATAAGAGTGACACCCCAAAAATGTGCGGAGCATTCCACAGCCAGCAAGAAACTGTTATGAATATCCTGTATGCTTGCAGAGTCCATGCTCCATCAGGATATGTGGAAAGACACAATGCGGCACTCCGAATTCTCTACTTCCATCTGAGAGAGGTTTATGGTATAGACAACGAACCAGTGCTATCATATGTACCTCTGGAGATTGAAGCAGTTGCTGAAAATCACAAAGCTCTGATCTACTGGAACTATCCTATTTCAACAACTCGGCAGATTCACGCCATGAAGCCAGATTTAGTATTGCTGGACAAAGAGCTCAAGGAACTGTTTGTTGTCGAATTTTCCTCCCCCGCCGAAAATAATATGGTGATTAGAGAAGAACTGAATAGGGAAAAATACAAGGGTTTAATGTTCGAACTAGAGATCCTGTATCCAAGGCATTAAGTTAGGATGGTCGTACAAATCATAGGATATCTAGGCGGAATGAGAGCGAACTACGTGACAGAATTGAAGATTATTCCAACCTGTAAATCCCTGGCAGTGAAGGCCGTTTGCAGCTCATCTTTTTTGTTAAGGGACGAAGAACTACTCCAGCAGGACGAAAAACTACTCTAAGGAATGTGCGAGAGGTTTTTTTGTGAGTAACTAAACAACAACTGGAGTCTCACACTCCTGAGAGAGCGGACCCTCTCCCGGATAAGCCTATAAAACAGGGTTGCGTTCGGAATCAACGTCGGTTGCAACGAGTGCGTCCGACGTAGTATAGAGTGCGCCCGGTTGTTGGAAATGCTGTCGTACGTTTTAGAACGACGCCGGGTGCATTCTTGCCTCTCTTTCTAACTTTTTACGTGAATTTTTCACGTTTTGAGGTTATACTATTGTGTTTGTATCGTTAAAGCGTGTTCTGTGTGTTGAAGGTTTTTGAAATATTGAAAAATGGAGATTGGATTGAGAAAATATTGTTGTTTTAGGACCAATAGAGTTTTTATGTAATAATGATTTAAATCAGGTTTTGGATGACGAATTGAGTAGCCATGAGAAGGAACAAATTGTTTGAAAATTGGCGGACGAACAATTCCGAGAAAGTATCAGATTAACTAGAACGTCATTTGATATTCTTTTCATAAAAATTAGAGGATATCATAAATGATAATTCTGTCCTGATTACCTTCAATAACATGATGTGTTGAATTAGAAATCAAACTCATTTTGTTTTTTTGTCTATAACTAGCAAATAACTTCACCGTAAACTAAACTTCTTCTTTGTGTTCTTAACAAAACGACAAAGGGTAATAAAACGATTCAAACGAAGGAACCTTCTACAGGGTCTTCACAATTAATTGTAACATCGCAGTTGGCTTTGAAATATTATTGTTTTGCCGCTTCATGTATATACTGTTCACATTCGCGATTCCATCCACATAATTTAATTTCTGACGATACAATTATCAAGGCTGACAATTTCAAAGGCCTATAAAATAGTCAGTATCCTTAGCGAAGAGCGGCAAATAATTAGTCAAACCCAACTGCGATGTTACAATCATTTATAAAGATCCCGTATACTCAAATACATATCTGCGTTATCTGCGAAGCAGGACGACCGCTGACTACGCGGCACACCGGAGTTATTCTGGCTGCATGAGAAACAGGATGAAAAAGGCCAAATCTAAGTTCGAGTCTAACCTTGCGTCATCAAAGGATCGTAAAAAATTCTTCAAGTATGTCAGATCCAACCTCAACACAAAGGTAACCACTCCGCTAGTTAATAACCTACGGGGATGTCCCAGTGAAGACGCGACTGAGGCGGCCGAAACATTGGGTGAGACCTTCGCTGCCAACTTCGTCATTGAACCCGACGCTTTGCCTAGAGTGAGTTTTTCCGGCCAACCTGGCTGTTTGGATTTTGTGGAGTTTCCTCCGGAAACTGTGGAGAGGTATCTTCTTTCATTGAAAGTTTCTAGCGCCCCTGGTTCCGATGGAGTTTCTGCCCATCTTCTCAATAACTGTGCTGCACCACTGTCTTCCCCCCTATCGATGATTTTCACGAGATCGTTTGCTTGCATTCCCTGCCGAAGAGCTGGAGGGAGGCTCTGGTTACTCCGATTTTCAAAAAAGGTGACAAGCTCGACCCAAACAACTACAGGCCAATAAGCCTAGTCCCGATCATATCAAAAATCTGTGAGAAAATTATCCACGAAAAGATTCTTGACTTTTCCCTGTCCAATGGAATTTACCAGACAGTCAGCATGGGTTTCTGCCGGGCCGTTCCGTGATCACCAACATGCTGTTGTGTACCAGCGATTGGAGCAGGATGCTCGATGCTAGTCTCCCGGTGGATGTTCTTTATCTCGACTTCTCCAAGGCCTTTGACCGTGTGCCTCACCGACGTCTTCTCTTCAAACTCGAGAGCCTTGGAATTCGTGGTGATTTGCTCCGATGGATCGAGGCTTTTCTTTCCGATGGAACATTTCGGGTCCGCGTTGGTAACTCATTGTCTTCTGCAAGGAGGGTGTTGAGTGGCGTCCCGCAGGGTTCCGTTCTAGGCCCGCTCCTCTTCTTATTGTTCACATCAGATCTTCCTTCCGAAGTGAAATCAGCTTGCCGACGATGCCAAAATCTACGGAAATCCCTTCAGTCGCACGTATTACAGGATGATCTCGACGTAATTACAAGGTGGTCCAACACGTGGATGATTCCTCTCAATACAGAAAAGTGTAGAGTTCTTCACATGGGTAAAGATAACCCACGACAAATATACCATTTATCCAATCATGTCATCGAATCTGTCTCCTCCCACCGTGATCTTGGAGTGGTTATCACTGAGGACCTGTCTTGGTCAGAGCATATTGTGGCTATTACCAACAAAGCCAAACGAATGCTTTACATGATCCGGAAGAGTTTTGGACGATGTGACCCTCAGACCTGCAGAATCTTATATACTACTTTTATTCGACCAATCCTCGAATATGCTGGTCCTGTGTGGGCACCTGTTCTGCGCCGAGATGCCCGTTTACTTGAATCGGTCCAGCGGGGGGCTACTAGGATGGCGTACGGCTTTGAGAGACCTCCCTACGAGGAAAGATTGTCCGTGATGCACCTCACGTCATTCGAGGCTCGCCGTTTGCGGGGAGACCTGATTACGGCATACAGAGCCTTCCACGGTTTTTTCGGTGTGGATTTGTCAGATCTATTCAACCGTAATCCGCTGAATCATTTGCGAGGTCATGGTCTGAAGTTGGCAAGGAAGAGGTTCAGGACCGCTGGGAGGGAGCACTTTTTGCCGAACAGGATATTTGCTACGTGGAATGCACTGCCAGATACTGTGGTGAACGCTTCGTCGGTGAATGGGTTCAAGAACTCTCTGGACCGTTGGTTCGCGGGTGTAGTTTCTCGTTGATTGTTCTTTGCTTTTTTATTAATCCAATACTGTGAAATTTCATTCATTGTAAAGTTTGTATTTGTGAGTTTATAGAATTGTATCCACAACTCTTCTCTACTTGTAATAATAATAATATGTTCGAAACTAATACCAATATCTGCGCAGGACGAGTGATTCTTACACATCTATTTTCTCGGTTGCAAAGTTGCACACCCCGACGTGCGTCCTGTCTGTTTCCGAACAGGGTTGATATTCACCCGACGTCGATTCCGAACGGGTCGAGTGCGCGCCGGACAACGTCCGACGTTGATTCCGAACGCAACCCAGGGGTGGCCAACTTGATGAGACCCAAGATCTAGTATTTACTGACAAAACTCTGCGCGATCTACCAATATAGATATATAGATCTATAATTGTAGAAATTTAAAATGAAATTCGATGCTGTCTGCCTCGCCGCGATCGACTGGACCTATAGCTACGATCGACCAGTCGATCGCGATCGACCGGTTGGCCACCCCTGCTATAAAAGGTTTTTCCTCTCAAGCGGACAAAAAAAGACATCAGATTTGTTGCTGTCTAACTACAGGCGGACCTCTATAGCGTTTAACTTCTTCAGTTGCAAACTTTCTAGAGTTTGTTTTCGGAATACTCACTTTTAATATTATTAAGCATTTCAACATTACCATGTGACCTTGGCATATTTCTTCGCGATTTTCCTGAAACAATTTCAGGTTCATCATAGATTTGTAAATTTAAATTCCATTCTACCTCCACTTCTTAATCTATAGCACCATCCATTACTACATAAATTCGGATTCCTAAGCGCTCTCAGTTCCTTACAAACTGGTTTCGGCAAAATTCGATCTGGAAAATGTGTTCAGTAATTTAGTGTCCCAACGAATACCATCCAACTTATTCTTTTTACTTTGAAGGGAATTTTTGACTGATTGTAAGTTTTTTCCATTCAGAAGAACCTTGTAGAGGCTCAAACGATTTTCATCGAAGAATACAGGGGAAAAGAATCGGCCTCTCTCTTTTTCAGTTGGATCCTCAATTCTTAGTGTAACACTACAGTTATTATAGAAAAAGTCGTGTAACTGAAACAATCCAAAAATAATCAGATGGAATGAATACAAAACACCTTGAATGATATATAAATCAGGATCAGAATTTAAGTTTCGGTTAGACACACAGTTGGTGCCTCAAATAGGTACACAGAATTAATTTTTCCTTTAATAAGTATTAATACTAAACATTCAAATGGCAGCTATCAACATTTAATGGTGATATGGTTTCAAAACAAAAGAATCAAAAACCGAGAGAAGCATTGACGTGAAGTCAACAGCTTTTGCGCGAATGTTGGCAAAAGATAATTCTGAACATTTTCGCTTAGTGTCTGATCTAGTCTCTGAAACCTTACAAAAGAGTTATTTAATCGTTGATGTTGTTTCGTTATTGTCTATTAGGAAACAGAAACATAGTTCTATATATTGCTTTTTTTATTTGTTTTTAATGCTTGTGGCTTTTACTCGATGCAAATCCATATTAACTCCATGAAAAATTATATACGATTTACACTTATTTATTCAATATTGTGACGCGTTTCGTCGACACAGCGACTTCATCAGACTACATCATACTAAATTACAACAACAACAAGTTATTATCTCCCTATACCTAGATGACATGGACACATAATCATTTAAAACTAATTACATGAGAAACTTATTTAAAACAAAATACATAATGACTTATTTACACTGCTGGTTTCTTTGTACACATTAACAATAATTCCTTCCTAATGCTTTTATAAATTGATTCTCTATTTGAATAGATTGAATAACGGTGAAAAATTTAGATCTACATAATTGTTCATTAACTAAATTACCCGTATGTTTTTTCCTTTTTATTTCCACCATTTCCCAGTAATTGAGTTGAGCACCTTTATTCAAATTTTGTAGTTTTGAAATCCGGGTTAAACTTATGTCCTGCTAATAAATGATTCGAATAATTTTAATTAATTTTGTTGTTTTTCTAGCTGTGATGATGTTCCTTTATTCTTATGCCAAAATTTCTACCAGTTTTTCCTATATATGATCCCGCAATTTAATTGATAAACACCGGATTTATCTTCTTTATTCCTTTTCGATTTATTGTTCTTTTGGAGTTTGGCGAGGTTATTATTTGTCCGGAATGAGATATTCACCTGTTGGTTTTGAAGAAACCTTTTAAGTTGTTGACTCGGTGTACCAAAATATGTTAAGCTATTGAATATTTTATTTTTATCCTTAATTCCTGGACATACTAAACTAATTGTTTTTCTAAATTGATTTTTCGTCAACATTTTTCTGATTAATTCTGTGTCATATCCATCGAACAAATAGCGGTGAACAATGGATATAACACAGAATTAACCAGAAAAATGTTGACGAAAAAACAATTTAGAAAAACAATTAGTTTAGTATTTCCAGAAATTAAGGATAAAAATAAAATATTCAATAGCTTAACATATTTTGGTACACCGAGTCAACAACTTAAAAGGTTTCTTCAAAACCAACAGGTGAATATCTCATTCCGGACAAATAATAACCTCGCAAAACTCATAAAGAACATAAATCGAAAAGGAATAAAGAAGATAAATCCGGAGTTTATCAATTAAATTGCGGGAGTTGTGACAAATCATATATAGGAAAAACTGGTAGAAATTTTGGCATAAGAATAAAGGAACATCATCACAGCTACAAAAACAAAATTAATTCAAATTATTCGAATCATTTATTAGCAGAAGGACATAAGTTTAAACCGGATTTCAGAATTCTACATAATTAGAATAAAGGTGCGCAACTCAGTTACTGGGAAATGGTGGAAATAAATAGGGAAAAACATTCGGGTAATTTAGTTAATGAACAATTAGATCAAAATTTTTCACCGTTACTCAATCTATTCAAATAGAGAATCAATTTATAAAATCATTAGGAATGCATTATTGTTAATGTGTACAAAGAAACCAGCAGTGTAATCTCATGTAATTAGTTTTAAATAAGTCTATTATGTATTTTGTTTTAAATAAGTTTCTCATGTAATTAGTTTTAAATGATTATGTGTCCATGTCATCTAGGTATAGTGTAAATGGTATATAATTTTTCATTGACCTATATATTGCTTCTGACAGATTTCTTGTGTTTCTAACGCAGAAGCAATTTTAGAAATAATAATTTTTTTATTTTATAGATATTTTTCAGAGTTTGGGAGAGGAAACCCAGTAAGGAACCATATATTAGCCCAAGTTGGTTGTTATGATACTATTACTATTTTTGTTTTTTCTTACCTTAAGTGGGAGTTCTCCACGACATGATGCTATAGATAGTATTGGTACACCAGCATGAATGTCTTCTAGAGTAGCAGCTATACTTATCTGGTCACATTCTTCAATATGATTCCACCACTCATCTACTCTTGAAAGAACCAAGAGTGAAGGTAAATCTTTTCTTACATTGAGAAATTGATCCTGCCAGATATGATCAATTAGTAAAAACATATAGTGAGGATTGCGAATTCTAACGAAGGTGTTGGATTGTATTAAAATCTGTTCAAGTTGCAATCCAATATTTATCAATATCAGTAACCTTCAAAATATTCAGTATCTCCAAAAGACTCTTATTATCACCCCTTCAACCTTACACGACGATCATATTACCACAGATCAACATGTTAAAAGTATTAAAGAAATAATATTAATGAAATGGGCATTTTACACAATCAGTATTTTTGATATTTTTGTAACTTTCGACATCATCAATGCCTTCGAATGTCTTTTATTACTTTTAAACTTTATTTGATCATTTATTTATGAGGGCGTTAATTGTATACTTATTACCTCTCCAAACGTAGAAATATCCAAGACATAACTCGGTAAATGCTCCAATATTTGCATAATTCCGGGTATAAGATGAGTTGATAATCCTTGTTTATTCGAGCCAATCAAAATGATCCGTCCAGCATATCTACTGCTTCCCATCACATACCTATTCAGAAGATTATAATATACAGAGTGTTTCATAATATATGCGCAGGACTTCAGGATGTGATACCTCAACAAAAAGATGACAAAAAGTCTCTATTAACTGGCCCTCTAAAATGCACCATTTTCGAGATACAGGGTATTCAAAACGAAAAAAAAAAATTCGTTTTTTGCGAATATCTCCGGAATCGTTTATCCTACAGAAAACTGCTTTTGCAAGCATTTCTTACTCATAATAAGCTATCTTTTGCGCGGAAAAGTTTTTTTTTTAAGTCATAATTGGTGAAGGATTTGAAGGTGTTTTTCTCCCCAACTTCTACGCCACTGGAAAGAGTACGGTTTTGAAACGCGCATTTGAACCACCAATGTTTTTTACACAAAAAGGGTTCTCTTGGTCATAAGCTCTAAACTCTACCGTTTTCGAAAAAAACAACTATTATTATTATTATTATCATACAGATAAGAGTTGAGGCAATACCTATAAACTCACAAAATTATTATTATTATGTTGAAAAACATGGTCAAGTTTTTAAAATAATTTTTTTTTCTTACTTATTAAACAAAATTTATTTAAACGATAGAACAAGTAATAAAACCAAAGTTAACTTCATATTTTTCAACATAAGGGTTGATTTTTTTCGAAAACGATCGACTTTAGACCTTATATGACCAAGAGTACCATTTTGTGTAGAAAACATTGGTGGTTCAAATGCGCGCTTCAAAACCGTACTTTTTCCAGTGGAGTAGAAGTTGGGGAGGAAAACACCAACTACCCCTTAAAAACCTTCACCAACTATGACTGAAAAAAAAAACTTTTCCGCGCAAAACATAGCTTATTATGAGTAAGAAATGCTTACAAAAGCTGGCAACTGATCGTCCTAGGTCTGTTATTTTAGTTTTTCTATACTTACTTATGATGAGGGTTTAGGAAATGTGGCCATATCGCTCCTATGTGGGAAATTATGTTATCTATTTGTCTTTCCAGCAATGGACGTAAAATTGGACAAAGTTGTCGAATTTTAGTTCCAATTTTTTGAGAAGATGGTATAAGATTCAGTCTTGCGTTCAGGAAATCGCATTCTAAAACCTGGAAAGAATTAACACCACAAAATTTATTTTTAGAATTTCGATATATGGGTGATTCCGTTCTAACTGTGATATTCAATGTCCTGTATTGTTTGTTCAAATAGGTCATTAATTAATAATCAATTTATGAAACTTTTGTGCTTATTGGAAAATTATGAACATATTTCAACATTATTTTCATATAATATAACTTGCCACTTACAGAAAACTTACAATATATCACTTAAATGTCAGTACCATGTCCATTTCTAGAATTTATTTATTAAATGTCAGTACCGTGTCATGTCCATTTCTAGAATTTATTTATAAATTGTTAGTTTTTTTGGCGCTCTAGTTCCTCGGAACTGAGTGCTTATCAATTTGCCCAAATGTCTGTAATTTTGGAATATTTCGATGAAAATGGTCTTAAACGATTTGGTTCGACTCACTGATCAAGAATCCGTGGTCGGAATTCATTCTGTCCGGCCGGCCGGCCGGTCGGCCGTAAGCACGATAACTCTCGAACGGAATGAGCTAGAGAGTTGAAATTTTCAGAGTAGGTTTGGGGGATGATATCTCGGCTAAGTTCGTTATTGGGCAAAATCGGACAGATGGTTTCGGAGTAACAAAAAAAAAATTTTTTTTTACGAAACAAATTCCAAATCAATTTTTTTTTAATAAGAATCCATTCATATCATTTTCAACTCTAACAAGCTAATACTTTCGGAGATATGATTTTTTAAAATTTCAACGTATTTCACAGATTGATATAATTATTATTCTATGTATGAATTCTCATAATGTCAACTAAATCGATACAAGTTCTCGAAGTTCCGACCTCGGGAATTTTCCTTGCTAAAAGTCTGTCTGAGAAACGTCAAAATGAATCCGTTAGACGGGGTGCGGGAAATTTTTCGCAACGAAATGGCCGTTCTAGGCAGTTTTCGGGATTGAACGTTGACGAAAAGCGGAGATAAGGGTAAAAAACCGTCAAATAAACCTCCATGTGGCGATTTTATGTCGAAAAGTGAAAATTAAGAATATCTATCCGCGGTTAGTACCGACGTTTTATTCTAATACCGGAGATCGAGAGGATCCTTCGAGGAGTCCGATAGTGCCGATGTCTAGATAGTCGATATCTCGGTTTCGGACAAGGGAAGGCGGGTTCGAATCCCATCAAGGGAATTATACTTTTTCGTGTTTTTTTTTCAATTTCTATCGCAATATTAACTTACAGGGTGTTCATTTCCTCGCGGCATCGATTATTTTCAAATGCAAGCGTTTTAAGTAAAATGTCACCTCGAGATTTCTATCGCGAGGAGAATTCTCAACTTTGTAAAACCGTTGCGAAATGATAACCGCTGCTATACAGGGTGTCTTAAGAAATATGTCAACTCCGAAACTTTGCGTGTATGTATTTCAGTGGAACCCAATGGCGGCTCAGATTCACAATTGGACCCTGTAGGGGGCGCTAAAATCGATGTATAGGAACTCGGAAACAGGCGGACCGATTTTGATGCAACTCTGTGATTTTCTTTCGGCGTATCTCTGATTCACAACAGCATCCTGTAGGGGCGCCCCGATCGATCTATAGGAAACGGCTCGA
Organism: Halyzia sedecimguttata; assembly: GCA_937662695.2. NCBI lineage: Eukaryota > Metazoa > Arthropoda > Insecta > Coleoptera > Coccinellidae > Halyzia > Halyzia sedecimguttata. The sequence continues at coordinate 91,499,568 of OW569412.2, forward strand.
ACGATTTCGATTAAACTTTGTGTGCGTATTTGAATGGGCCTCAGAGTCACAATAGGAACTCGGTAGATAGCACTGTGTTCGGTTTATAGACACTCGAGAACGACCGGACCGATTTCGTTGAAACTTTCTGTGTGTGTGTGTCTGAGGAAGTCTCGGAAAAATGTAGATCTACCGGAAAAATGTAGCTCTATCGGAAAAATGTAAATCTACCGGAAAAATGTAGATCTGCCGGAAAAATGTAGATCTACCGGAAAAATGTAGATCTACTGGCTAGGTAGATCTGCGGGCCCACTAGTTATTATTCTATGTATGAATTCTCATAATGTCAACTTGACAGAAGGGAATATTGTAACTTCAAAAATATTGGGGTTGAAATACTCGTATTTTAGCGATGCAACGGGGACCTCACCCGAAAATGTTTGAAAATATTACGTAAATATTGAAAGCATAATTCTGTAGTTTGATGAACGTAGATCAGGAAATTTTTGATCGATTACAAGGTAATTTATTATTACTTATCTAATAAACTATTTTTTGAATTGAATTTCCTTTATGATGCAGTGATATCATATGAATACATTGATATAATTCCCAACTCTGAGAAACCAATTCCAGATATAATTTGTCTGTTTGAACTAGAGCGCCAGAAAGCTCCTGTCCACAGGGCTTGAACCCATTTTTGTCGTAATAAATGATTTAAACTAATTACCTCATAAATTCTAATGTATATGATCAAACTGAACAAAATTGACACATTTTTGGGCGCATGTTCTAGGGGAACATCGTCCTATCATTTCGTCCAAATGTCTGTAATTTTCGAATTTCGAGCTGAAAATTGGCTAATAGACTAATTCGGACTCCCTGATCACGAATCCGGTGTCAGATTTTTGGGTGCCGTCCGGCCGTCCGGCCGGCCGGCCGGCCGTACTTCCGGCCGTAGGCACGATAACAGGAGCACCGAAGGTCCTATCGACTTCAAACTTTCAGGGTAGGCTTCTGATCAAAATGCGACGGTTAAGTTCGTTAACGGGCAAAATCGGCCGGACGGTTTAGGAGTTATAGACATTTAAAATTTTGAGGTTATTTCCCTGATAGTTCAGGAACTAAAGAAGATGTTGAATCGAAACTTGGTAATCAGTTCGAGGATATAAACGCGCAACTTTTGGCAAAATTCTGTTATGATCGAAATGTTGGTAATTTTTAAAAAAATATTTCTTTTAATTTTTTCGAAAAAAAATTTTTTTTTTCGTGAACTATTCATCAGATTGCAACAAAAACTTGTACTAACGTCAATTGTAGTATTTTGCAACATTGTGCAAAATTTTGGCTCTATACGATTTCAATTTCTGGAGATATAAGACAAAATGTGTCAAATTTCCTGGGTCTCTCTCATTATTTTCATCGATTATTATATAATAATCAATAATATTAAGGTATTCAACATGATACTGCTTTTTTTCTTTTTTTCTTTACTGGTCAGTACGGGCCACAAGGAAGATGAACATGCGCCCAAAAGCTCCTGTCCACAGGGCTTGAACCAATTTTTTATTTAATGTATTAAGTAAAGCTTTTAAGCTTTAAAGACAAAAGTTATTGAACCGGAATTCAATGTTAACATTAAACAAAAAATGTGTCAATTTTGTTCAGTTTGATCATAAACATTAGAATTTGGTAATTAGTTTAAATCATTCATTACGACAAAAAAACTAACAATTTATAAATAAATTCTAGAAATGGACATGACACGGTACTGACATTCAATAAATAAATTCCAGAAATGGACATGGTACTGACATTTAAGTGATATATTGTAAGTTTTCTGTAAGTGGCAAGTTATATCATATGAAAATAATGTTGAAATATGTTCATAATTTTCCAATAAGCACAAAAGTTTCATAAATTGATTATTAATTAATGACCTATGAGAACAAACAATACAGGACATTGAATATCACAGTTAGAACGGAATCACCCATATGGAGGACTGGATGTTTTAAAATCTTAAAAAAATACTAAAAAAATATCTTTCGCCCCTTAATCTTTTCATTTAAGTATCATTTCAGTGATCGATAAAAGAATTAAGAGTGGTATGATGGGAGATCAAACACATCAACTGGTTATTGTAGGATTAAATTTGTATTCATTGCACAAAACATGCTTCATTATGAAAGGATGTTGATGACTAAGTACTTCATTTTTCAAGCATCATTCCGAATAAGGAGGACACTATTCCATTGAGTCTTCGGCTCACCTCCTGATAGAACCAGGACATCCGCAGTAATATCAAAATATTCAGGGACAGTCAAGCGACTATAAAAGCTCTTGCATTCAACTATAAACAATATACAATAAATTCTCCCCTCGTCTGGATACAGAGTAATTCTGGCTACTTAGGTAATGAAGAGGCACATTGGCACAAATCTCTGTCACTGTTTATTTTCGACCCAAAAGTGAAAGTTGACCTCTACTGCCTGCCTAGGAAATTTTTTCGCTACCCTTGGATTACATCATTACACATTCCATTTGGCACATTCCTGTTCCAAGTCCGATGCCCTACTACTGAGGTAGCTAGCACTTATAAAATTACTAGTGCCCAATTTCCGTGTAAGTATACCCATTTTCAATAATAGTTATCAGTTCCTGTTGTAAAGAATTAGCCTATCCCTCGGGAATATTATTATGGCTACTGGTTATTCGTACTTTTTTCTAAAAAAAATTTATTAACTACTTACTTTCATTTTTTTTGGGTCTATTCTAACTCTCAATGCTCCTCCGGTATTTTCAATATTAGGATAGAGTCTTTTAGTACAGCATAGTACAGCTTCCGCACAGAGGGCTTGAAGATCAGCACCACAACATCCTGCGGTTATGTTAGCTAGATGATTTATGAATTCCATAGTAGGTGGATGCTTCCACATTTTTGTATGAACCTAGACATAAATCAGAAATAATAAGTAAAGCATTGCCTGGAATAGCAGATGTGGTGTTTTATTGAAATGCCAGTGACACTCGCAGACTTCAGCTTATTGTGATTTTCATTCAAAAGTTTAGACGTGGCAAGCTTTTTGTTCCAGTCTGTGAAAAATGAAGCAAGTACATGGCCAACGAATTTCGCGGTCAAAAGGAGCGTTAAATTATTGAGATATCCCTAAAACATGAAGATACCTCAATCAGAACAGCTAAAGTGCTATGGAAAATGGTTCAAACATATGCAAAAGTACATAAATCAATTGGGAGAATTTTATTAAAACAGTTATTCATTGCATCTATTATTCCGGATAGGAAAATAGCACCCCACCTACAACACTGTTGAGTAACCACACACAGCCCAATTTGCCGCCGCTAGGTGGCGTTGTACTGGGTCATTAAGAAGCGCAACGATTGTATTAACGTATGTCATATTATAACAGAATATCATACATCATGATAAGAAATTCCTTGAACACAATCTGATACCTGGAGAATTTCTGTTCTTGCTTCAGTAAAGGGCATTGGAAAATACAATTCTTTATCAAAACGTCCTGGACGTCGCAAAGCAGGGTCCAAAGCATCTAATCTGTTGGTAGCACCAATTACAACCACTCCATTTATGTCATCTAGCCCATCCATTAATGCCAATAATGTTGACACTACACTACAGTGCACATGGTCATTTTTTTGAGAACGTATTGGAGCCAGGCCATCTATTTCATCGAAAAATATAATAGAAGGTCTTGCTCTGGCTGCCTATTAAAAAATATGGAGTATAATTCACAAAATGTGATGTCGATAACCAAATAATATCACAACAATTCTATATTGTATACACATACAGGGTGAGTCTTTGACCACTGCATTAATTTTAACCAAAGATTCCTCTCATCAAATGAAACACTTTTTTCATTTAACATTTTTCCAAATTCAGCTCAGGTAAAAAGATACAGGCTGTTGAAATTTTGAAAAAAAAATCAGTTTTTATTTTGTAGCTTTGACATCCTTTTTTCGAATAAAATGAATGTTGGGGTAAAGTTTCCTATAACTATGATACATATTTTCCAAATATTAGTTATTTTCTACTTCTACTGGTTTTCTAGTTATGGACTCGTGGATTCATAAAACTAAACGAAATTAGCATAAAGAAAGCATATAAAGTTTTTCTTGAGTCATTTCAAGAATATTCCATCGTTTTAGAACATTATATTATTCTTCATCATTTCTCCTTGAACGCACCGTTTTCGAGATATTCTTCATTGAATGTTTTAAAATGGAAAACTCCAGAAATTTCACTACTTTTATGGATCCGTCCCTGAGCGTTGGAATCCCGAATCAAGCTGTAAACCACGTTACCATGCCTTATTCTCGTCCGCCAACAATGTCATAGATAATTTATATTCGGGAGTGTATTAGCACAATGTGAAATCTTTAAACGCTTGTAACTTTTTACCCGAACCGAACCTGGAAAAATGGTAAATGAAAAAAGTGTTTCATTTGATGAGAGGAATCTTTGGTTAAAATTAATGCAGTGGTCAAAGACTCACCCTGTATATCCCAATTACATCCTCTATAGTCTATAACGTCTAAATAATCTCTAATAAATTTTTATTAAAGATTTATATGAGGCGTCATTATGAGGGGCCTCCTTGGAGAAGACCTAGGTGGATCAGTATAATAATATACAATAATATACAATATACACAATATAAACATAAACGTTATGTGAATTATGATTAAAGAACTGAAAACATAATTTTGATGTGTCTTAAAAATATCTAAGTTTGGTATGGTTTTCCTTTTGTTCAAGAATATTAAAGAATTTCAAAATGTACCTCATCAAAATATCCTGTGTCTCCATATTTACCTGGGAGTTTGAGAGTTCAAATAGTAGGTAATTTCCATTGAATATTGATATTCAGTGTAATTACCTTAATCGTTATTATGTAAAATATGTTTGGAAAACTGAAAACAACATTTGGATTCAGTTCTCCATTTTTTCCAGAATCTTTGAGAGAAACTTCAAAATACACCTTATCAAATAAGTCCTTCAATTTTTTTTCTGATTCTCCAAGCCATTTGTCCAGACAATCTGCGCCTTTTCTATGAAAAAAGCTAACTTTCCCAAGGTTTTCCCTATTTATTTCATTCGCCAACGCAGCAGCAACTAAAGTTTTTCCTGTGCCTGAAAATAAAAACGCATTCAATTTTCAATTATAAGAAAACAGAGCAACCTACCTGGGGGTCCATAAAAAAGGACACCTCTAGGAGCTTTGATCTTGAAATGAGAATAAAGATTTCCATACAATAATGGAAATATTATTAGTTCTTTCAAAGATTTAATATGATGTGACAGGCCACCAACATTATCAAAATCTAATTTATTTTTCGAATTTTTAGTTCTTGAACATGTAGAAGTTCTGAGGGACATGCTCAACTATCTTTAGTAACATTAGTCCACTTCTAATTTTATGATATAAGACCTTTCATTTGGTCCTGTAAAAAGTCTGTCAGAATTGACATATTTGAAATTCATTTAAACAGGTGACTATTAATTTTGCACAGTTGGAGAATTTTTGCATATTTATAAAGATTTAAAATTATTGATCACCATTTCATGAAGAAAACAACATCAGCTTTGGAATTAATAGATTTGTTTGTGAAACTGTATGAATAGTATTGACACTAATTGTAATTAAAAAACTCAGAATATATACAAACGATAATAAATTTATTCAGAAAATATCCTATTTTCAATTATTATTCTTAAAATATTCAAACGCCTCCTCATATTCACTATAGTTTTTGCCGTCTACCAGTCTTCTCTGAGAAATGAAACGTCTGAAAGGTACTTCCAACCATAATTCCATATTTAATCTCAAATATGATGAGCTTTTGAGAACGTCATGCACCTTACTGGAATGAATTAAAGCATTCATATTTTCACAAAATGAGCTAATGTAGTTTTCTTGTGCTTGAAACTGATGCAAAGTATCTGAAATACAAAATATTTATGAATTAATCATAACGATCTATATCAACGAAATAAAACATGTATTACCCGGTACCCCTAACTTGTAAAGAAAGATCTGTAACAAACTTACATAGGTTTTCTTCAACTGATACTTCAGGAAATTCCAAAGATGATAAAATTTGTGTTTTAATTTTTTTCTGTATTATGTCCGCCAAAATTTTTTCAGGAGGATTCTGTGGATTCTGCAGTAATGTAGTAACCTCATACATAATATCATTAGGAATCAACTGGTCCAGAAAAACATCTTTTATTGTGTCTCTGTAGAATGCACCTTTATCACTGAAATATAACAATCTCCAGAAATATCCCAAGATTCTACATTGAAAAAAGTATTCCATTTTCTCAAAAATCAAATTAATTTAAGGCAATCAAAAATATCTTACACAAAACAGAAGTGTTTGGTGTACTCGAAAGGATATTCATGGAAAATTTTCATTTCATTTGAATTTATATTATCTTTCAAATCATCTGCCCAGGACAGGTTAAATACAAATTTACTCAATTTCCTGACGCAGACATTTGTATCGTCTTGGCATTTCTTCATTCTTCCCATCAAATCTTCTTTTAATTCTATGTAATCCCCAATTTCATTGACTTTCATTAGCTGAAATAGAAATTAAATTAAGATTTTTCCTGTTGGGTAATGGTGAAGTGGATTTGCCTCACCAAATCATCCTTTGATTTATCAATTTTAGTCTTTAAAGTTCTGAGTGTAGTTTGATGGTCCGTTTTCATATCATTGTACACTTCTCTATGTAGGAAATGAATTGCAGCTTCCAATTTTATTTTATCCAGATGAAGATCCATTGCTTGAATACCTCCCCCATCATGATGGTTCAGTTTTCTCTGCAATTACAGTTAATAGAAGCTTTAAAACTTGAATTAGAATAATTTTTTAGCATAAACAAAATGAATGACAAAAAATTTAAGAATTATTTAGAGAAAAGCATGGGGTGCTCTACGCCATATTTTTTATGCCCTTCTCGCGACTTTTTTTTAATATTTTATGAACTGGACTGACTGGACCGATCGAATATTTTCAAGAACTGATATTATTGAGCACCCCACGCTTATCTCTTACTAATACTTACATTTTTCGTCCATCATTTTTTTAAATGCTCAAAAATTATTTTATATTTTTTAATTCGATTCATCATTAAAGCGTATTTTCTGTTTTTAGCTCGATTTATCGCATGCAGCAGCTAGCTTGTATACTCTCTGCGAGTTTAAATAAAATCTGATCGTCTAAAGTGGGTCAAAATCACGTTCAAAGAAGTTGGTTACAAACAAGCAAGCAAGCAAACAAACAACTGAAACTTATATAAGCGTGTTAAAAACTTTAACAAACCTGAATTTCTGATTTTAGTTCCCCTATTGTGTTCTTGAGCGTTTTTATTTGTTTTTTGTTCTTCAAACACATTAATTTGTTTTTTATATAGATGAACTTCAGCGGTAATAGATCATCATTACAAATTTCTCTATTCTTGAAACTGAAAACACACAAATTAAAGCCATAGTATATACAGGGTGAGTCTTTAAGTTGTAAATTAATTTTAACTATAGAATCTTGTCGACAAATTAAACACTTTTTGGCGCTCTTGTTCCTCGGAACAGAGTGCTTATCAATTTGCCCAAATGTCTGTAATTTTCGAATTATTGGCTGAAAATGGTCTCAAACGATTTCGTTCAACTCACTGACCAAGAATCCGTGGTCGAAATCGATTCTGTCCGGCCGTCCGTCAACACGATAACTCTCGAACGAAAGGAGTTAGAGGATTGAAATTGTCTGGTTAGGTTTGAAGCGTAAATATCTCGGACGAGTTCGTTAACCAGCGAAATCCACCAAGCGGTTTCGGAGTTATGGCCGTTTTTAGTAAAAACATTTTTTATGAATATTTCCGAAACCGATCACTCCATCTATCTGAAATTTATCATCAGATTGTAGAATAATGACCTTTATACGCATGCGAAGTTTTGTATTGATCGGGTAGACGTAAAGTGTCAACAAAAATTTTTTTTAATTTTTAAATTTAGTTTCTACAATAACTCTCGAACAGAATGAGCTAGACAGTTGAAATTTTCAGAGTAGATTTGAGAGATAAATATCTCGGTTGAGTTCGTTAGTGGGTAAAATAGGCAGGATGGTTTCGGAGTAACGAAAACAAGATTTTTTTTAACTTACATATTTCAAATTCAATTTTTTTATAAGATGCACTTTCACCATAAAAATCCATTGATATCATTTTCAACTCTAACATGCTAATACTTTCGGAGATATGATTTTTCGAAATTTCAATAATGAATCGTACTTCTATGTTTTCACAGAATGCTATAATTATTCTATTCATGAATTATTATATGATTTATGTTCATACTCGTACATGTCATCAAGTTCTATAAGAGAGTCAAATTCATTTCAGCTATTTTAATTTGATTTCTTCCATGGTGCAGCCCTTATTCCTAGGTTGCTCATTTAATTTTGATAAATAAACTATTATTTGAATTGAATTTCCTTTATGATGCAGTTCTATCATAAGAATCCATTGATATAATTCCCAACTCTGAGAAACCAATACTTTCGGAGATATAATTTGATCTGTTTGAACAAGAGCGCTAGAAAGCTCCTGTCCACAACGCTTGAACCAATTTATTTAGATCAGTAAATTGTGAGTTATGCTATGTTATAATTATTGTACTTTACTGTAGAAGTCCTGAAGAAGCGCATTAAATAAATGCGAAAGCTCGGCATATTATAAAGAGTACATAGTTTATTCCTCTCACATATCAGAGTCGATACAGATAAAACTTTTAAAGTCAAAATATACAATATATACAGGGTGAGTCTTTGACCACTGCATTAATTTGAACCAAAGATTCCTCTCATCAAATGAAACACTTTTTTCATTAAACATTTTTCCAAATTCAGCTCAGGTAACAAGATACAGGCTGTTGAAATTTTGAAAAAAAATCAGTTTTTATTTTGTAGCTTTGACATCCTTTTTTCGAATAGAATGAATGTTGGCGTAAAGTTTCCTATAACTATGATACATATTTTTCAAATATTAGTTATTTTCTACTTCTACTGGCTTTCTAGTTATGGACTCGTGGATTAATAAAACTAAACGAAATTAGCATAAAGAAAGCATATAAAGTTTTTCTTGAGTCATTTCAAGAATATTCCATCGTTTTAGAACATTATATTATTCTTCATCATTTCTCCTTAAACGCACCGTTTTCGAGATATTTTTCATTGAATGTTTTAAAATGGAAAACTCCAGAAATTTCACTACTTTTATGTATCCGTCCCTGAGCGTTGGAATCCTGAATCAAGCTGTAAACCACGTTACCATGCCTTATTCTCGTCCGCCAACAATGTCATAGATAATTTATATGTGGGAGTGTATTAGCACATTGTGAAATCTTTAAACGCTTGTAACTTTTTACCTGAGCCGAATTTGAAAAAATGGTAAATGAAAAAAGTGTTTCATTTGACGAGAGGAATCTTTGGTTAAAATTAATGCAGTGGTCAAAGACTCACCCTGTATACAGGGTGAGTCTTAAAGTTGTACATTAATTTTAATCAAAGATTCCTGTCATCAAATAAAACACTTTTCTCATTTACCATTTCTACAAATTCTGCTCAGGTAAAAAGATACAGGCTGTAGAAATTCACTACCTTCATGGATACGCCCCTGATCGTTGGAATCCCGAATCAAGCTGTAAACCATATAACCGTACCTCTTTCACGTACACCATTAATGTCATAGATAATTTATATGCAGGAGTGTATTAGCACATTGTGAAATCTTTAAACGCTTATAGCTATTTACTTGAGCCGAATTTGGAAAATTGGTAAATGAGAAAAGTGTTTTATTTGATGACAGGAATCTTTGATTAAAATTAATGTACAACTTTCAGACTCACCCTGTATATATATTATGACTTTAAAAGTTTTATCTGTATCGACTCTGTTATGGGAGAGGAACAAACTATGTACTCTTTATAATATGCCGAGCTTTCGCATTTATTTAATGCGCTTCTTCAGGACTTCTACAGTAAAGTACAATAATTATAACATAACATAATTCACAATTTACTGATCCGACATCGCTGAAATTCTGCAAGAATCTTCAAAACCTAAGTCTAAAACCAAATTACAAGTTTGAACACGATCACATCCCTATTGTCGGAGATACAAGCAGAGTTGGGTGATTTCCAATATTTTAAAAGGAATTTAAATCTAATACTCAGTTAATAAATATGGCAAGAGGATTTATGTTTTTTTATTTGATATATTATTAGAAATATAATTAAGAATACTCAAATAAAAGTCTGCTCCACTTGAAACAGTTTAAAGTGGAGCAGACCATTATTTTTTTTTTTTTTTTTTAGTATGTCATTTATTTGGAAAAATTACAATCTACTCATATTGGTATTAAGTAATTTTGATGTAAGTTACAACATGAAAGTGAAATGTCCAGTGACATTTCTACTTATTCTGCACTAGTCTAGTGGTGCTGTGGGAGATCTTCAGGCCATGATTTTTTGAGTCTTCTGATGTTTGGTCCTCCTGCGTACAGATTCTGGATAAGATCGTTAGAGTGTCCCTGTAGTCGTTCTTGGTATTTAGCAGAGGCGGTTTTGATGACATCAGTTACGTATGGGATTTCGAGATCTTCATGTAATCTTTGGTCCCTAACGTACCATGGTGCGTTAGCTATTGTTCGAAGAGTTTTTGATTGGAATCTCTGAATTATTTTAATTCTCGTTGGTTTCGCACAACCCCATAATTGTACGCCGTATGACCATATCGGTTTTAAAATTGCTTTGTACACTGTCATTTTGTTTTGGATGGATAGTTTTGATTTTTTCCCGATTAACCAGTACATTTTTTTGAGTTTGATGTCAAGATGTTTTCTTTTTGCTAATATATGTTTTTCCCATGTGAGCCGCTGATCTAGGTGCATGCCTAGGTATTTTGCTTCCTTTTTGGTAGGTATTGCTTTTCCATTTAAAGTTACTTCGGGGCAAGTGCTGGTTCTTGTTGTGAATATGACTTGGACTGATTTGGTCTGGTTTATGGTTAACCTCCATATTTTGTACCAGTTGTCAAGTTTGTTTAGGTGATCTTGAATGTTTTTGGAGGTGGCCAAGGGGTCGTCATCTGAGGACAGTATAGCTACATCATCAGCAAATGCAGCAGTGATTGTATTCGGAGTTTCGGGCAGGTCAGCTGTGTAAAGTAGGTACAGGAAAGGCCCTAGGACACTTCCTTGTGGTACGCCAGATTTGAGGGAAAAGTATCCTGATGTTTCATCATTGTATTTGACGGAGCACTTTCTATCGGAGAGGTAGGACTTCAGTAAAAGGTAATAGTTGTTATTAAGGTTTCTTTTTATTTTATAAAGCAAACCTGAATGCCAAACTTTGTCGAATGCCTGGGAGATATCCAGAAATACGCCGTTGCAATAGCATTTATTTTCAAGAGAGTTGGCTATTTCATTAACTATTCTGTGGGCTTGGTTAATTGTTGACATTTTTTGCCAAAATCCAAATTGGTAATCAGGAAGAAGGATGTTCGTTTCATGGTCTTCTTGAATTCTTTTTAGTAGCAGTCTCTCAAAAATTTTTCCTGGTATTGACAGAAGGCTAATTGGTCTATATGACGCTGGTTCGTGTAGTGGCTTGCCATCTTTGTGTATCATAACCATGTGGGCATATTTCCATAATATGGGAAAGTAACTTAGATTTAGCATTCTATTGTAAATGGTGGTTAGGAACACTATTGCTTTTTTTGGTAGCCTTTTGAGGATCTGTGCAGTTATCAAATCATAACCAGGGGCTTTGTTGTTTTTTAGTTTGCGTATTTCAGCTTTCACTTCTTTGGGAGTTATTGGTTTGATTGGTAACGATAATTGGCATGATGCTTCTAAAAACTCTTTGACATCGATTGTTAGCCCTGGTGTTCCTTCAGGTTCTACAAATACCTTAGACAGATGTGAAGCAAAGGCATCCGCCTTTTCTTTGCTTGATCGTGCCCAACCATTGTTTGTTCTTATCGGGCTGATATGTGGTGTTGGTCTTTTAAATTTTTTTGTGGCATTCCATAGGCTGTGATCTGCTGTAGTCAAGCTCTCTGTGTAGGCTTCGAACGACGCATTTTGGACATCTCTTTGTGCTGCCGAGAGAACCCGAGTTAATCTTCTATACTGATGGAGATCGTTGATGTTTCGTGACCGTTGCCAAATTCGCCTTGCCCTTCTTTTTTCAGATATAAGTTGTCGTATGTGGAGAGGAGTGCTTAAATAATTTGATACTTCTTGTGGGTTCAAGGGAGTAGCATGCCAAGCTGCTTGTTGAATCGTACTGGTGAAATGTTCCACTGCTTCATCTAATTGAGTTGGGTCTTTAATACTCATGTTGCTCAGGTTTTCAGTAATATAGTTGCTGAAGTGTTCCCATTTTGTATGTTTTGAGGCTAATTTGGGTGGAAGCTTTGTTTGTATGGGTATACTGTTTAGGCTAACAACAACAGGCGTGTGATCAGATGTTAAATCATAATGTGATTCCAATAGGCAATTTTGTGTTGGGATACCGTTCATTACAAAAAAATCAAGAAGGTCAGGTAGCTTTCTTGGGTCTGTTGGCCAGTATGTGGGCTCTCCGTTTGAAAGGTGTTCATAATGTTTGTCAGTCATAGCCCGGTGTAGGTTACGCCCCTTGGTTGTTGTAAGTCTGGAGCCCCAATTTGTATTCTTGGCATTCCAGTCACCACCCACAATGAATCGGCTTCCAAGAGTACTGAAGAATTCCTTATACGTGTCCGTTGAGATTGTATGTCGTGGTGGACAGTATACTGATGTTACGCATAGATTTCCGTTGTTGGTTTTGATCTTAACAGTCGTAGCCTGAATGGCGTCCGTTTGAAATTTTTCTAGTTCGTGATGGGATATGCATTTTTTTATTATTGTAGCTGATCCTCCATGAGCAGTTCCATCAGGATGAATTGTGTGGTAGACTGTGTAGAATGGAATAGTAAATACTGTTCGACTGGTGAAGTGTGTCTCAGAAATCAGTAGGATGTCCACCTTGTTGAGATCTAGGAATGTTTGGATCTCTTGTTTGCGATTCATCAGACCGTTGGCATTCCATGTTGCAATTCGGAGAATATTATTAGCCATTATGGGTTCATTTTGCTTACAAGGGTATTGAGTAGATTCAACATTATGGTGTTCTGGTTCAGTAGTTGTGTAAACAGGCTTTTGAATTCATCAAGAAATGCTGATAACTCCTGGTTAAGGTTGGAAGGTGTCTGTTCCTGATTTTTATTAGTTGTCGCTTCAGCATAGGTTCGTGGAATTTGTGTTTGTGGTATTTGGTTGTTTGATGGTGTTTGAGTTTTTGGCGGAAGGCTTGAGGTATTAATTTGTGGGCGAATGGTGTTTCTGGGATGGCTTTTCTGTACAAGGTCTTTATATACTTGGCAACCCCTATAGTTGGCCGGATGATTACCGTTGCACAAGACGCATTTTGCTGGTGTATTTTTCTGTTTTTGGCAAATTTTTGTGTCGTGTTGTTCTCCGCATTTTACGCAGTTGTAAGGTCTATAACAGTATGCTTTGGAGTGGCCGTATCCCTGGCATCTCATACATTGTATCAATCCTCGCTTCTTTCTTGGTGGTTCTATGTTGACTCTGGTTCTATTTATAAATTGAATATCATAAACAGTTTTGTTGTTAGGTTGGGGCTCAAGATCAACGAAAAACATATGCAATGGTTCTCTTGTTGCTCTATGTTTCACATTTATTATGTTACGAACATTGTGTCCAGCTTCGTGAAGTTCGTTTTTGATTTCCTCAATCGGAACTGTGTGATGAAGGTTCCTAATGACCACTCTATATGCTCGTTCTTCGCGTATTTGGTAAGTGTGGTGGATTATTTCTTCCTTTCTCAGGTGTGCAGATAGTTTTCTGTAGGTGTCTACTGTGTGCGCGCTTATTTTAATTTTGTCGTTTGCTAGCACTCTTGTGTGAAATGAGTCTTTCTCTATTATCTGTGTGAAGCTATTCAACATTGCCTTATAGTCAGCAACGTCGTAGATAAAAATCGGTGGTGGAGTTGGCATTTTGTTTTCGTTGTTGGCTTGTTTCTTTTCATTTCCGTTGATATTATCGTTTTGGTCGCTAGTTGATGTTGTTGCTAGCGGTGAGAATCTGTTATTTGTTGGTGTTGTGGGCGGACTAGGAGTTTGGGTGGCTGATCTCTTGCGTTTTTTCCTCACCTGCCAGGTATTTTTGCTGTTTGTTTCCATGCTTTCGTCAAGATGTGAATGTATTTGTTGCAGTGATAAATTCCTTGAATATCCTTGATTTATTTCGCTTGATGGGAAACCTCGAAACGGGTCGCTTATTTGGTCATCAGACATTTCTTGTAGGTGTGTGGAACACTTTATATTTATCTGTTATCGTCCGGCACGCGCCAGATCTGGTAAAAACATCACAACAATATGTTCGCTTTTCAGATTAGAGTTTATTATCGGAATATTATTGTCTTTTCTCACTTTGTTTCGCGAAAACTTTGAACTGTTTTATTTTTCACTTAATTCAGAATTTTTGGCAAGCTAGCTCGATCAATCCGGGTTTTTAACGCCCGGAGTCGGTGGCTGATTGCTGTCGTATTCAAAATATTCGAAAACGAATGCTATAATAATCGACGCGTCCGCATGAGTTGAACACACGTTGATCACTGAGACCATTATTTGAGTATTCTTATCTAAACAACTCCACCTATTGACTACTATTAGAAGATATTTAATTAATTTCAACTCCGATAGAATACATATGTCAGAATTAAAAATTCTCTGATCTAGGAAAATGGCCTATATTGTTGGTAAATTCAATAGATACATAGATACAATAGCTCCTGTCTTTACGTCAGTGCTTGAACCAATATTGGATCATTAAAGCGATCGCTCTATTGGGATTAATATATCCTCATATTTTCACCTCACCTTTCTGTAAAGTAAGCATCCACGTCTATATTTTTTATTCAGTATCCATTTTCATAAATTTGAACAATCTATATTACTTATCCAATATATGTTTATTTAGATAAAAGCATTTTATTTACTTACTTCACTGTATGGCTATTCTTTTCAAGTTCCAATTTCATATTGGCCAGAAGGGAACAAATGGATTTCCAAATCAATTCTCTATTCCCACCATAGTATAGCTCTTCAATTCTTCTAATTGCATTTTTATTCAACAGTGCTTTATTGAAATAGTCATGCTTCTGTTTGTTTTTATCAAGGTTTGAATTAGATTGCCCATAAACATTTGAAATACTTCCGAATGTATTGTCTTTCTTCGAAATTAAATTCAAATCAGACCTCATATATTTTTGCTTATAAGTTGGTTGAGAGGAAATAAGAAATTCATCATCGGCTTCAAAATTGAAACATGAGTCTGGAAGAAGATCTGTAGACATATCTAGTGGATATAAATCCGCGCAGTTTTTAGTATTTCTGTTATTTTCTTTGAAGGTTTCTTTGAATAAAGCTCTAGAAGCTGTCAAGTTATTACAGCTTACAAATCTCTGCAAATCATTGGGCCTTGGTTGGCTTTTTTTAACAGTGCTAAAACAACCCTTTGATGATCTAGTAATACTGGATAATATATTTGGTCGAGATAACATTGAGTTTTCAAGTTGATTGGAATCTGCGTAGCGGCTAATTCTGCTACATTTTTCAGTTTCTTCAATTAGGCATTGTAGGAGCTTCTGAAATTGGAGTAATTATGAATTATACGTTGTAAATGCCAAAATTTCAAAGATGACCCCAAGACAAAAATACAACAAAGTTTATGAAATACAACAGATACCTATTTTGGAAGACTGAAGAAGACTTTCTTGAAGGAAATACAAATTGTATACATAAAAATTGCAAAAGCACTGACGTGAGGTGTTTTTTCTCAAGGCCATATACTCATAATACATAAAAACTCACGGTAATGGCATCAGATGAAAGGCTCCGTTCTACTGGAATTGATAAGATTTCTTTTTTGTCTAGCATCTCTTGAATTTGCTTGATTTCATTTTCTTGATGTTGGGACTTCAGTTTAAGGGAATGTGTTTTTATTATTTTCTCCTCGTTCTTTTGTTTCATGCTATTAATAATCAAATCTGAAATGAAATAAACAACATTTGACACCCATAATATCACTGGATGAATCCTCAGAAGATCCTTAATTCATTTTGTAATTGGCTGATAAATATATTTATATTAATACTAATATATCATGTTCATTTAACACTTCGCTATTTACATATGCTTTTATAATCTACAATTATATGTACTTACTACTAACCACCTCTTGGTGACAACTTACAATTGGTTCTCCTGTTATTATGGAGAGAAATCAGTTTATTCTGCTTTTCTTGTATTCGTGCTCTAATACTGGCTATGTCATCCTTAAGAGCCTTCAGTCGACTATGAATTTGGATCTCGGGAACTGGACATGGCATTGCATTCTGGAATATGTCAGAAGAAATCAAATATAGCATCATGAATGCATCTTTTCTAAGCGTTACTAGATAAACAGTAAATAAGTATGTAAAAATTACAAATTCTGAGCATTTTTGGTTTGAAAGAAATGGCATGATAACCAAGCAGCTGATTTTTTTTAACAATTAATAAATTATTATTAGGACCAAAACATACAATTTACTTATGTTTAAAGTACGTGTTAAGCCAATCGTTTTCTTTGGACAATAAGAATATTCACCTCAGACAGTTTTTTTTCAATTCTATTGATTATTATATTCTTCCGAATTACTTCTATTTCCCTTTTAGGTTTGACATTATTCAATATTTGTTGCCAAATGAAATTGGTTGAAGGATTTCTGCAATAAAATATAAATAAAAAATATTCAGTGATATATTTCTGATGCTTACATATAAAGGGTATTTGGAAAAGCTAATGAATAGCCCAGTTTATCAAAACATTGTTGCAATCTTTCTTTTGTATCCATTTTGTAAAGTTCCGAAATTCCTAGAGAATTAATAATAATAATTAAAGAAATATGAAAATGGTTACGTTGAGGCCACAGAACACAAATTGAGGCTCGTGATTTTCCTTTTGTTTTTAACAAAAGGCTTGTTTTGGTTCGCAGTAGGGACAGTTCCGAATCGGTTCTAAAGAGTGGGCCAAACGTAGCCTGTGAAAGATTTCGCCCATTCGCGCAAGTCCAATTACAATAAACGACTGTGTGACTACTTTGAAGTTGAACTGTTCTAGGCACAGAATACAAATATATAAGAAATGCTAACTGCCTACCACAGAATACAAATATAGGTTCTAGGCTTTGAATAAAGAATCACAGGAAGGAGCATAAGGCTCGAATTTATGGGACCCGTGACCCGTCACTGTACAGTAGTCCAGTGCGTCACGCCCCGGTGGGCAATTTTTGGAATACCACTAAAAAACAAAAATATGTTCTGTGGTTTCAACGAATTTACTTTCAGAGCACAGAGTAACTTCAAATTAACGGATTTAATTCAACCATAGACAAGGGATATATATGAATTCATAATTCAACGTATTTTTTGGCATGAAAGTCTAACAAAAGAGACTATTTCAGATTATTATTATGCCAGTGTTAATTAATATTTAGAATTTTCAATTTAATATATAGTTTTAAAATGAATTCTTGGGGAGAGATACTTGTTGAATGGGTAAATATCTCCTTATCTTGAATGCAATTTTCATTTTCCCTCTATAAAAACGTTAAATTTTTTCAGTGCAATTGTTTACAATTGAATTCCAAAATAAAGGACATAAATGAATTAAGACAAAGTGATTTCTTCAAGAATGTTTTATCAATTTTGTAAGTATTCACAATAAGGTCAGGAATACTTTATCCAATATAATTTTTTTCAGAAATAAGTCAGATCTTTTGGGTAAAATTGATGAGCCATTTTTCCAAATATTGGCACTTTTAAATGATACTTACCAATATGCTCAAATTGATAATATCAATTGTGATTCATTTATGGAACTACCAGAAGATCAATTTCTAATAATAACATCCTTATTTTTGCATTATACTTGTATATATGATGGGAGAGAAAAGTTTACATTACCTTTATGCCAACATCTCTCTAAGAAATCACAATTATCTATCAAGGATTTCTTAGAAAAAATTAACAAAGATGTGAAATATTCTGATTTGGAGAAACTCATCGTCAAAGAAAGGATATATGAGTATGTTGAATCTAAACCAATGCCGCATCCACTCACAGCTGTCTTCAGAACGCCCAGCTTGAAGCGCAAACTCAACTTTGATAAGGATAGAACTGTTACTAAATTAAAAACTGCTCTAGAATTAGAACAATATGAAAAGGCTGACGTAGAGGAAGAGTTAAAACTTCAAATGAAAAAAACTCAAACACTTGGTAAATATTATTATCATTTTATAGGGTTTAGTAAAAATAAACAATAGTTATTTTTAATTTGAAAACAAATTAACATTCGATAGATATATTCCTCAATTCCATAACTGATATTTTGGTAAAGCTTTCCCCCACATCCTCCATTGATCAGTGTGGGGCTATCAGGAATATTATGTGCTTTGTATCTGAATTAAAAAGTACATCAGTTTTACAAATACATCACTGGTTCTACACATTTCTCTAGAAATATTCCAAAGAAATTCTGAAATTTTATACAGCAATCTTTATGTAGATAATGATTTAATACTAAATATTTTGAGCAATGCGTCAATAACTCTTATACAGTATGCAGACATACATTTCAATATTTTAAATGTAATATCCTGTATATTTATAATTTCTATATTTCATACACACAAGTTGAGATTGGTCAGTGATATCTACACCTAAAGTATCAACAAAAATTGCCAAAATTTTGTATCTATTTTTGGCTCATCTAGAATATTTTTTTTAAAGAGATTGAGGTAAAATAAAATTGTTTGAAGCTATTCATGAAGGTATGATATCCTGAAAAACGGGTTCTCATTGTCAATTTCTGTATAGGGTGTCAAAAGACTCACACCATAAATGAATGTCATTAAGCAAAAAACGTTCAACCCTCAAATTGTCAGAAATAAGTTATATGATCTGTTGTAAAATCAAATTTTTGACCATTTGCAGAAGACGTCCATTTGAAATCCCTACTCAAGTCGAATTTAAGCAAGTAACCGGAACAGAGCGGTAAAGACCAATCTCTTGCTAAACATAACCGATCGGTTATAATAGCAAGGGATTGGTCTTAACTGCTCTGTTCCGGTTACTCGCTTAAATTCGACTTCAGTGTGAATATATTTTCTGTCATGCTAAGCCGCAAATGAGCTAACTAGGATTTTTATTTGTGTAAAACGTTCATGAGCTATTTGATAAAACCAATTTGAAATAGGTCTCTGGATATTAAAATTCTTTTATATTGAGATGATTCAAATAGATGCCTTCCTACTGGGCTTGTTTTTTGTAATATTAATTGTTTCACACTACAACTTGATGAATATAACAACAAGATTTTCTAATCACAGTTCAATATTATTTTTAGACAAGTTGTTAAGTAAAAGCAATGATGAAATAACTGCCTTGAAATCAGAGATTTTCAAGTTGAAATGTCAAACGCCACCGCAATGCTCAAAGAAGCATGATTCAGATCATGAAGTGAGACTTTTGAGAAAAGAGTTGGAGAACTTTGAACAATATATTGAAAATAAAGAAAAAGAACATGAAAAATTGAGAGAGGAGCGTCATATGTATAAAACAAAGGTATAGAATTCTTGATATAAAAATTTTTAAACAAGTTATGCTTGGAATATTATTATCACATGTAAATTTGAAAATTATCTGATTCAATTTTAGATTGAGGAAAACGAAATTGAATATGAGAATTTACGAAGCAAATATTTGGCAAACGAAGAACAAATCTATGAACTCTCTGAGAAATTAAAAGAAAAATCTACTAAGGTTACATATTTGGAGACATATTGTAAAGAACTTAATGAAATATTAGAGGGATTCCGGCAGCAGAAGCCTGAATCAATCGAGAGCAGTTTCAGTGAATTTGTACACCAAAATAAAATGAATACATCATATGTGAGTCAAGACAATCTTGCCAGTGCAGTGATAGAAATACAACTGAAAGAAGCTCAAGAACAAATCGAACATCTAAATGGTAGAATAGCATTAGAAGAAGTGATAAATAAAGACAGTATTAAGAAAACAGAATTTCTTGAGAAGGAATTGAATCTTATGCGTGAAAAGCAATCAGAATTAGAGAATCAGTTGATTACTGAAAAAACAATATATATTCAAGAAATTGAGCAGATCAAGAATGAAAGAAATGACTTCTGCAATGAAGTGAGAATTTATGAAAAGAAAAACAATGAGATATCTAATAGGATTTTAGTCCTTCAAGAAACACTTGATCATTTGAATTCAGAAAACTGTAATCAAGTGGAAGAAATTAGAAAACAAGATGTTAAAATTCAGGAAATGGAAAATATAATTTCAACACTCAAAACAGAATCGGAAAAAGCAAGTTCAGACTTGATTTCTAAGAATATTGAGCTTGAAGAGTTGATGGCTAGGTATGAAAAGTTACAAAGAAAACTGGAAGAATATAACCGTTTTGAACAAAGTATGAAACACAATGTCAAAGACCTGAAAACTTTCCATAAAAAAGAATTTTTTGAATACACTACATTTATTTCAAAACTCAAAGAATCAATAGATCTTTATGTCATTAAATTAACAGAATCCGAGCAGCAAAGGGGTAAATTATTAATTGAGTTGGACGAAAAGAAGGCATCTAATTTGTCTATGTCAATTGATAAGAAAAATTTAAAGGACGAAATTAGTAAAATCACTTCCGATTGGATTGAAGATAAGAAACAAATAGAAAGTATGCTTGAAAAACAGTACAATCTAGAAAAACTGTGGATTAGTGAAAAAGAAGGATATATTCAAGAAATTGAGCAGATCAAGAATGAAAGAAATGACTTCAGCAATGAAGTAAGAATTTCTGAAAAGAAAAACAATGAGATATCTAATAGGATTTTGGTCCTTCAAGAAAGACTTGATAATTTGAATTCAGAGAAGTGTAATCAAGTGGAAGAAATTGAACAACAGGGTGTTAAAATTCATGAAATGGAAAATATAATTTTAACGCACAAAACAGAATTGGAAAAAACTAGTTCTGACTTGACTTCTAAGAATATTGAGCTTGAAGAGTTGAGGGCTAGGTATGAAAAGACAGAAAGAAAACTGGAAGAATATGGCAATTTTGAGCAAAATATGAAACACCATGTCAACGAGCTCAAAGCTTTCCATAAAATAGAATATTTTGAATTTACTAACTTGATTACAAAACTCAAGGAATCAATAGAACTTTATGACATTAAATTAGCACAATCTGAAAATCTGAGGGATCAACTACTGGTTGAGCAGTCCAATTTAGAAAATCTATTGATTAGTGAAAAAGAAAGATATATTCAAGAAATTGATCAGATCAAGAATGAAAGAAATTACTTCAGCAATGAAGTAAGAATTTCTGAAAAGAAAAACAATGAGATATCTAATAGGATTTTGGTACTCCAAGAAACACTTGATCATTTGAGTTCAGAAAAGAGTAATCAACAAAAAAAAATGAATGAACAAGGTGCTGAAATACTGGAATTGGAAAATATAATTTCAAATTTGAAATCAAAATCGGAAGAGTATACTAACTTGATTTCAAAACTCAAAGAATCTGTGGATCTTTATGACATTAAATTAACACAATCTGAACAGCTAAGGGATAAACTACATATTGAGTTGGATGAAAAGAAGGCTTCAAATTTATCTATGTTAATTGATATGGAAAATTTAAAAGAAGAAATTTGTAAAATCACTTCTGATTGGATTGAAGATAAGAAGCAGAAAGAACACATGCTTGAAAAAATATCACAGTACGAAGATCAATTGATAAGTGAAAAAGAAAGATATACTGGAGAAATTGAGCAGATCAAGAATGAAAGAAATGATTTCTGCAATAAACTTAAAATTTGTGAAAAGAAAAATAATGAGATATCTAATAAGATTTTAGTACTTCAAGAAACGCTTAATAATTTGAATTCAGAAAAGACCAATCAACAGGAAGAAATGAAAAAACAATATACCAAAATTATGGACATGGAAAATACTATTTTGAAATTGAAAACAGAATCAGAAAAATCGTGTTCAGACTTTATTTCTAAGAATATCGTACTTGAAGAAATTATGACTAAGCATGAAATTTTACAAAGAAAACTGAAAGAATATGGCAGTTTTGAACAAAATATGAAACAACATGTCATTGAGCTCAAAGCTTTTCATAAAAAAGAATCTTTTGAATACAGTGACTTAATTTCAAAACTCAAAGAATCATTATATCTTTATCACACAAAATTATCACAATCTGAACAACTGAGGGAAAAATTGCTCATTGAGTTGGATGAAAAGAAGGAAGAGATAAATAAAATTACTTCTAATTGGGTTGAAGATAAGAAACAAAATGAAAGTCTACATAAAAAACTAACAGAATTGGAAGAGCAATTGATTAGCGAAAATAGAAGATATCTTCAAGAAATTGCGCAGATGAAGAACGAAAGGAGTGAGTTCTGCAATGAACTAAGAATTTCTGAAAAAATTAGCAATGAGATATCTAATAGGAATATAGTACTCCAACAAACACTTAATCAATTGACTCTCGAAAGGAGTAATCAACAAGGAAAAATGGAAAAACAGGGTGCTAAAATACTGGAATTGGAAAATACCATTTCAGAATTAGAATCAAAATTAGAAGTGTCCACTTTGGGCTTGGTTTATAAAGATATTAAACGTGAAGAAGTGATGACCAAGCATGAAAATTCACTTAGAAAACTGGAGAAATACATTAGTTTTGAACAATACATGAAACAATGTGTTATTGATCTGAAAGCATTCCATAAAAAAGAGATTTATGAATGTAATGAGTTGATGTTGAATCTCAAAAAATCTTTGGATATTTATGTCAATAAGTTAGCAGAGTCTGAAGATCTAAGGGAAAAACTATTGATAGAGTTGGATGGGAAGAATCGATCAAATTCTACTTTGTTAGTTGATCTGAATAATTTCAAGGAAGAAGTAAACAAAATTACTCTTGATTGTAGTGAAGATAAGAAACAAAGTGATAAAATAAAGAATGAAAATCAATTACTAAAAGATAATTTTAATGGTTTAACCGAAACAATCAAGATGTTCAATGATGAGCTGAATAAAATATTCAAGTCTTTGAAAGACCGGAAAAATAAATCAGATTTAATGACGGATAACATGCAAATGGCTTACAAAGAATTTTACACCAGCGATTTACTCAAAACTCCTGAAAAGAATCGTAAAGTTGATGATGTATCATTTGAGATTAATATTCTTGGTGAACAGATATCAAAGTTAAATGCTTACATCGATATATTCTCAGAGAGAGAAACATTCTACCTTAAAGAGTTGGAAAATTTAAAGGAAGATCTAACAGTCTCTAATAACAATAATTTTGATGTTGTACAAAATCTGAAGGAACAAATTCTTGATAATGAGCACCAAATATCATCACAAACAGAAAGTCTACATTCCCTTGTTGAAAAATACAATCAATTACAACAGGAAAATCAAGAACATCTAAATAAAATTGAAAAACATGAAGCAGAAATGGATGAGGTAAAAAAAATTAATTCAGATGAAATTGCATTAAAAGAACTAAATATTGACAATTTACAAGAGAAAATTAATGGTCTAGAAGAGGAAATATGCAATTTGAATAAAATCCACAAGGACGAAACTGAAGAACTATTGAAAAAACAAGATATTTTGCAAACCCAAATATCCAAAGATATTGAAGAGATAGAGACTAAAAAAACAAAAATAACGTCGTTAGAAGCTCAAATTGCTATTTTTAAGGAAGAAATATCACAGATCAAGGATAAAACTGGTATAACTGAGGAGGAATATGAAACGAATCTTGCCAATTTACAAGTTCAAGTCGTAAGAAATAAACTTGAAATTACTGAACTGAAGAATAAAAATGAACAATTGACTAATGCTGAGCAAATCTTGTCTACTCAAGTAAGTGCATTGGAAAATGACAAAGATGAAGGGATTAAAAGCAGAAAAATAGCGGAGGATCAGATTGCAGAAGTAATCAAAAGCAACGCGCATCTGAAGAATGAGAATAGCTCACTATTGAGAGAATTGGTAAGTACCTTTTCAACCTAAGATAATCAATAATAAAAAAGATGCAATAGTCTTTTTCAGTCACTTCCAGAATAAATACATTTTGACATATTAGAAACACATAATTTATGCGTGATTATGACTTAGCAACTGCGGCGTGCTTTTAAGCCACTCTCGGCCATTTCTCTGTTTTCGTCTAGTCAACAAGTGCTTTTTAAGTCAAAATTTTTGCGTATTCTCCGAAAATTATGATTGAGGTGTCAATCGATTCGGAATGGCATGTAGATAGTTTTTGAGAAAATGTTAAGGCTGCTCGCAAAAATTGCAATAGTTATAAACAATTGAGTGAAAGAAAAGAGGGTTTGGTTTTTCGCCAATATCTCAAAAACTATTTGAGATAATTCTAATTTGAAAAAAGATTCAAGAAGGAGAAGAAATGGCCTAAAAAAACGGTTACTCCGGCAAGTTAATTAAAAAATTTTTGTAGTACGAACATTCACATTGCAAGTGCGATTATTGTTAAACTATTAATCTGAGAATTTTTTCATCTCGTGGAGCTATTTTTCAAAAGTCTTAAAATAGATTCCCGTTAAAAAAATTGTTAATTTTCGTTTTGTTATTAACAATTTACTTAAGTGAAAAATTATAAAGCTTCATTGAGCATTGAAAAAAACTTTTTATTATATAATACATATTACTATTTATCCGTTTTCTTATGATCAGAACTTATTTAAAAACGATTTTTGATAATTTTATCTCCTATTGTTTAAAAAATTGTTATAATTAAATGCGTTGTTGTGAAATAATTTGAAATTTTTTTTTGGTAACATAATCCTTGATGATAATTATGATTGTTAAAAAAAACGTTTCTTAAAAAAAAATTTATGGCTTAAAAACGCATTTGTTAAATACCAATTTTCTCTTAAAAAAAATTTATGGCTTAAAAACGCATTTGTTAAATAACAATTTTTTTACACCACTTGTTACAAAAATTAAGGTAACATTTTTTTTTAATCATTAAAAAATTCGATTATTATTTAAATTTTCATTGTTTATTAATTAAACAATTTGTTATAAACAAATGAAAATTTTTTGAATTGAACAGCTTACTGTTAGAATATGATAAGCCACAATAACCAGCGAATTGAGTATTTTACAGTTTCTTGGAAGTAATAGTATGACAAGCCACGCAAGAAAAATTTCGATTGTTCTCCAATAGATGGCTATACTATCCCTTATTATTCAATGCGACCATTCATAGTTATGAAAACACACCGCAATATTTTATTGAATTAAATAAATATGAAATCATCGATTTCTAGAGATAATTTTTTTGTGGCTTATCACATTCTAACAGGTAGGCCTTCAATTGAAAGTTCAATAAAAATATAGATATATTTATTTAAATGATACATGGTTATTTCTGTTTTTTTAAATAGAAAAAGAAAGGAAATAGGAAGAGATCATTCATTTTTTTATAAGTAACAAATTGTTTGCTAAATAAATAATAACATTTAAATAATAATCGAATTTTTTTAATATCAAAGACCAAGATAAATAATGATTTAAAAAAAAATGGTTCCTTATTTTTCGTAACAAGTGGCGTAAAAAATAGTTATTTAACAAATGCGTTTTTAAGCAATAACATTTTTTTTAAGAAACGGTTTCTTTTTAATCATAATTATCATCAAAGATTATGTTATCGAAAAAAAAAATTAAATTATCTCATAAGCAACGCATTTATTTAAAACAATTTTTTAAACAATAGGAGATAAAAAATATTAAAAATCATTTTTGATTAAATTCTGATCATAAGAAAACAGATAAAAAAAGGTTTTTTCAATGTTTAATGAAGCTTTATAATTTTTCGCTTACGTAAATTGTTGATAACTAAACGAAAATTAACAATTTTTAATTTTTCCAACGGGAATCGATTCTAAGACCCTTAAAAAATAGCTCCACGAAAGGAAAAACTTCTCAGATTTATAGATCATCAATTATCGCACTTGCAATGTTAATGTTCGTGCTACAAAAAATTGTTAATTAACTAATGGATAACTAATTGAAAAAAAACGATACAAATTTTTGGACTAACGATTATAGTTCATTGATATATCCTGCAGAGGCGCCTAATTTTTTTTTCATATTTGATAAGTTTAAATAATATTTATTCATTAAAGGTCCGAAGGTAGCAAGGTTTGCGCAAGCCGCAGTCCCCGTTTTCGGGCGTATTTTCAACCCTCTGGGAAAATTATATATATTGGTTCTACAGTTCCGGGAGTTGGGACTTACTTTTAGGAAATTTCCTCTTATTTTTGAATTTTTTTTTCAAAATTGAAATATCTCAAATAGTTTTTGAGATATTGGCGAAAACCCAAATTTCCTTTTTTTCACTTAATTGTTTCTAACTATTGCAGTTTTAGCGAGCGGCCTTAGCATTTTCTCAAAAACTATCTACATGCCATTCCGAGTCGAATGACACCTCAACCATAATTTCCGGAGAATACGCAGAAATTTTGACCTAAAAAGCACGCATTGACTAGACTATTTTGTTATCACCATCGCAAACTTCAACAAATCATATAGTACAAAACAAAAAATAGTGAGATTACAGCCAAAAAGCATTTCAAATCATGTTTTCGATTTTGAAATGAGGTTTTCAAAATTTAGTGTTAGTAAATATTTATTACTATGGCTTACATCATATGCGATTAATAGTGCCCATTTTAAAATACTGGCAATGATGGTCATTTAGTGCAAGGAATTTGAATGTTCTAAGCATTTTTAGAGATACCAATAAGATATCCAATAAAATAGGTGTTCTCAGTACATACTTATGAGACAGCAATATTAAAACTCTTTTAGTCCAATTTTTTTATGTTGTTGTTTTTTATGTGTTCAATAAATAATGAAAATTTTGATTTCTGCTTACAGGAAACCTTGAAAGAACTCCGTGAAATATGTACCAAATATGAACAAGAGAGAACTAATATAAAGTTCTTAGAGCAAAAACATGTCGAACTTTCACAAAAAATTGACACTCTGATGAAATGTAGTGAAATGCAGAAAGAGAGTTATGAGATTTTTAAAATATATTACAGAAAATCCAAAGATGATGTGGATAAACTGCTTACTCAAAAGAATAGTTTGGAAAATTTGACCAACAATTTAAGAACACAAATTGTCTCACTGAACAAATATATTTCATGCGACAATCCAAATAAAATAATAGAGAAAAAAGAGGCTCTGGATGTCATTTCTGAAGATATAATAAAGCAATACAATAGGTATTCCAAGCAAATTAATGATATAGTTCAAGAACTTCTGAGATATTATGAGAAAAATTGCGATAATATTTTCGCATCATTAGAGATGAAAATAGAAGATTGCTTAGAAAAATACAGCATACATGATCTAAGTGATAAGTTATCAGACCTCACCGACAGAGCTGTAGATATTTTAGATCAAATTCGAATGTTACAAAGAGAATTTGAAAATTCATGTAAAGAAGAAACCATTCAACAAAAGGAAAATATATTAACCACTTCGAAGCGAATAAATATCGATAAACTCAAAGAAGATGATTTGAAGAAAAAAAATGTAACATTAAGGCAGAAAATAACTCTATTAGAAAATTCAAAGAGTAATTTAGAAAAAACGGTGAAAAAGGTGAGAGAAGAAATTAAAAAACTAAAAGAAAACGATAATAAAGATGTCGTACTTGAAAATGATGTACATTATAAAATGTTACTTCAAGAATATATTTCTTATAAAGAAGATCAAGAAAATGTTTTGAAAGACTATAAAATTCGGCTTGAAGACTTGCAGAAAGAATATGAAGATCACAAAGATAATTGTATGAGGACATCCACACCAATATTTTTCTCAAAACCTGAAAGTGATAAGGACCTAGAAGTAGAGTTGGAGAAACTACAAGTAGCATTTGCAAATGTTAGAATATCGAATGAGAAGCTGGAGAATGAAAATATTTTGTTGAAACGGGTAGTCGGTGAACATAGAGAAGAAATGGGTAAATTCACTTCAATTAAAGAAGCATATGATAAATTACTGGAAGAAAACAATAAACTGATGACGGAGGTTGACACCATGAAGTACAAACGAACGAGAGACAGGGATGAATTCTTGAGATGGTTGAAAAAGGAAAGATATGAAAATGAATCAAAAAATACAAAAATGATACAAAATATTAAAGCAGACTATGAGACGAAATTGGAAAAAATGAAGGATAAAATGGTAAGTTTAATTGGACAAAAACATATGTTGATAGCCATTTTAATAAAATGTAATAATTGAAGCAAAAAATTCTATACGATTTAGACTTATTTAATAAATATCGTATCACTTTGAGCAGGCATAATGAACTACACCCAGCTGAACGCACTGAATTAATTGCAGAATATTCCATGGTTATTCTGTTTTACAGGCGACATTGATGCATGGCAGGGATAACCTCACTTTACCTTATTATAGTGTATCAACTAGTCCTAACACTTCAAACGTTCCTAAACGGATGTGTGGTCAACTTCTACTCATTCTGCAAGTTGAGCTGGATCTATCAAACTTTTTCTTTGCCAGAATATTCTTTGCAAATAAGTTTGATTTGTTTTGTATTGCCTCATAGATTAGATATCATATTAAACTACTTGCACATAGTTCTGGTAATCTATTGAAAAACATTTGGGAGAACTCGTAAAACGACTTTGCAATAATAAATTTCTGCAAGTCCGGCCAACCTGTATCGAATAAATTTCTTCAAAGTCCCCAATCCATTTACCCACAGGATAACCCGGTTTTCCGTTTGACGAACGCTATCCTCCACGTCTCTAAAGGTCAGAAAAATTAATTTTCCTCGAGTAACACATTTTATCAAATTTCGCCAACAATTTATATGCAAACTTCGCGACTTGCAAGTTCAGGAAATTCAGTAATTGCTCACAAAATAAGCAACATACACATGCCCTATAATCACTTAGAATTAAATAAAAGTTTCTCTAACTTTAGTTAAAAAATTATTGAATATCTAAATATCGTCTCGATAAGAAAAATACAAATCATCAAACAATTGAATATTTCAATCTAAGTTTAAATTTACTCTTCTATATGTCTTAACATCATCTAGTTTTCTTCGTTCTTCTTTTTTAAAAATTAGCGTCTTTAACGAAATACAAATCCAATCTAATATTCTATATTCCAAAATATTCACGTCAAAAAAAAAACAGTTAAAACAACTCTACCAAAAAAAACTCCAACGTCTTCAAAATTCACATAAAGCTACAACCAGTTTCAGTCAATCGGAAATAAATTGTCAATCAGGATTAATCCAACCTCAGTACCTCCTACTAATCCTTTTTTATAATACTTCACGATTCATTAAATGTCCTTATTTCACAACACTTGTCACTATTCTCGTCGTTGGCATAGGAACTGGGCTTCCTCTCTTGCGGTCTCAACGTCTCGTCGGAATGTATATCTAATTAAGATCCAACGTCTTATCTAATTAATCCCGGACGAGCCCCCAAAATGTAGGATTTTTCTATAAATCGCCTAGGGGTTGATTGAATTTCGCTCCTTACATTTCGCTTCCACGTCTTTGGTTTTCAAAACACTGCCTCTGATTTATACACTATATTTACAATAAAACTCGAAGAAATATTTGCAACTTTGACAGTATTTACTTTTACAACGATTGGTGATTCTCTGGCTCAAACTACCCCTCCTTATTAGACCAATAGGATTACATGGCAACGATCCCACGGTTTTAAGGCCATTCCAGAAATATAGTCGCTGTTCACGTTACATTACATACAACTGGTCGATCGTAGCTATAGGTCCAGTCGATCGCGGCGAGGCAAACAGCATCGAATTTCATTTAAAATTTCTACAATTATAGAACTATCTTGATATATAAAAATCAATGCCACTTTTCGTTGTAATTTTATAACTCAAGAACGGGCTCACCTATCCAAACCAAATGTTTAGGCTTTTTAGTAGATGGTTTATGTGAAGTTTGCACAAAATCGGTGGATCGGTTCTTCATTTATCAAGGGAAACTTTTTGAATATAAACGTGATGTTTTTTTGGATGTTAAGAGGGGGGTTTGGGGGAAATTCCGAAGAGGTTTATCGAGGAAAAATGCAGAAGTTTTGTAGAGTTTCGCGTTTTCGGAGCGAGAAGATGGGGGTGTGCTTAAAAAAAAGCGAAAAGGCGAAAAAACGCCGATTTTGGCAAAAGGAGCAAAATTGTGGAAAGGAATTCGGAGGAACGGTGGCGTTCGGAATAACGGAATTTGCGGGAACGCGAAGACGAGATTCGAAATTAGTCCGTAACGGAGCCCTTTTTTTCGCACCTCTCTTTCGTTTTCCCGGAAGAACGATAGTAAAATGTGACTTTTCGCGAAAATCAACAAAATTCTGACGTTTCACGTATTTCTGGGGCGAATTTTAACGCGGCTTCTTCAAGGTCGACGTTTTCGGTCTGAACGAGCGACGAGAAATGTCAAGTTGAATTTGAATTTCGAACGGAATTACTCGAAATTCTTCGAATCGCCTAGAAAAACTGCGAGAAATATGAACGAGTAACCGATTTCGATCGATCGCTTGACAGGATTGACGATATTCTGAAAATCGAAAGACGGAAAACATCCGAGTACTAAAAATCTTTATTTGGTACATAATCGTAGTTCATTCACGTAGGCAACGTGGCCGAGTGAGCTGAGGCGTTGGATTGGGAATTTATAGCTCCCGAGCCTCGCGGGGCGGCGGGATCGAATCTCGAAGTGTCCGAAATAGCTTTCTCTTATTTTTTTTTATTTCTACCCTATGAAAAAATCAAAGGAGCGTTACTGCAGTAAACTTATCTTGGGATTTCGATCTTTTCGTTGAGTTACGAAATCTATAATGAATATCCGTTCAATCGGACGGATTTTTGCATTAAAATTACTCAAAATATTCAAACATTAAGCAGAACATTAATGATCGAAAATAAAAAACCCCCAGCCATTTGTTTATTCATGCTCAAATGGAAAAACAAAAAATATTGTTCATCCAAATGTTTTGGATCAAGTTTGGAAATAGCTAGCAAATTTAAAAAATATTTTTTGTTGGAATAAATGAATTTGATGTTCCAATTGAATTTGTTTATTATTTCACCTTATACGTAGCGAAGCACGTACTGGTCCACTAGTATATCTATATTGGTAGATCGCGCAGAATTTTGTCAGTAAATAGTAGATCTTGGGTCTCATCAAGTTGGCCACCCCTGCATTACAATATAAGTTAACCCTGACCTTCTTGGAGACGCCAGAGGATCGGGGTTCGGTATTAAATACTTCACCTCCAGTCAAGTGGCTCTTTGGGATCTATCCAAGATCGCTAACGGTATACTAATGGGTTTGGGTCGCCAGAGGGTCCAGAGAACGTATGATGAGTTGATAATGCGTGGTTTTCACCCTTCAAATATAATCCTAATTCTAACTATATACAAGTAGAATTGCAATCCTTATATTGAAATATTACATATCTTATACTTATTTCCTTATACTGCCTTAGACATGTCCCATATTATATGGATTGTTGAATTTATCTAGTGCATACTTTAGTTCTTTAAATGTTTGTCACAAGAGAAGTCTGAGGAAGCAATGGTTGGTGGATACTTCAATTAATGGTTTCACTTGAGGGAATCCAATCAAAACAATGTTTCTACAATCATGCAAAAAACCGTATCGATCTCAATAGAGGTTTTGAATCATCCAAATTTGACACAACAATTCCATTATAATTTTCGACAATGAATGTTTTTTTTGGATGGAATGAATTTTATTTCACCAATTCACATTACATCAGATAAAGTCTTTACTAAGAGGTTTTTAACTTTTCAAGATAAAATTGTATCGAGAAGAGGTGAACAAAGAGATGAGCAAAATCAAACAACATGAAAGTGTGAGTATTCTCAAATTGTACTGGTATTTACAATACTGAAATCGATAATGGTTGAATTCTAGACATCAATACTGAAAACTGTTGAGCAACTGGAGTGTGATCTTTTCGAAGCCAAACAGAAAATTCAATTACTGATGGAAAGAGATGCCCAAAAAAAAAATCAAGATTACAATAGTTTACCACGGATGCATGGTTCAAACTCACAGCTTCATGAATTAGATACCCTTAGCCTTAAAGATTTTCATCTATCTTGTATGAACTCGACAGCTATTGATTTTAAGCCGCGGGCTAGCATTACCAAACTTATGGAATTCAAGCATCCCAACAAGGTCAACCCTTCAAGCTTGGATACTAGAAGACAGTATGATGAACGGCAAGTAAGAACACTTCCTAGAACAGGCACTGTTATTGAAGAGGTTAACATAAGAAGAAGAACATCTTTTGGGGTTCCCGATAGCATAGGTAAATTTTTTCAAATGATTTTACTTCAAAATAATGATTATTTATCTGTTGTGCTTTCAGGAAACTTACAAATGGAAGATGAAGATGAAATGTTTAACAATAAGTACTTGACAGATTTGAAGCAAGGTAGCTGTGAGTTACCACCGCCAGAAGGAAGGGATGTTAGGGTTTCAGAATTAGCTTGGCGTAATTCATTAGTTCCACCACATCTGAAATCATCCTATCCTGCTGAAACACAGTTCTGTAGTCCAGAACGATTTAGGGAAGACGATATAAAGGTAAAAAATGCATATGTTGTGTTTATCGAAAAACCATAGGTATTTTGAAGTTGATTAAAATATTTTTTTAAAAACATTTGTTTTTGCAGATGTACAATTCCTTGGTAAGGTTGTGGATATCAAGTACTGCATAAGCTTGTTGTGTTAGTGAGGGTTTGTGAACACAAATAAGGCTGTGTCCGTTGATTATGGAAGAGAGGGGATACCGCATGCCGTACTACGCAACGCTATCGATCTGAAACCAAAACTTTGACAGTTTGGTGGACACCAAACTCATACTTTTCGGAGAGGTGGGTGAGGATTGGCTCGGTGAGCCACCCTTGTACAATGGGGGTGCCGCAGGGCTCGGTCCTCGGTCCGACTCTCTGGAACATTATGTACGATGGGGTGCTCAGGCTGAGGCTTTCAGTAGGAGTAAAACCGATCGCCTATGCAGATGACCTAGCTCTGCTGGTTAGAGCTAATTCGATCGAAGACCTACAAAGGGATGTTAATGAATCCCTTGAAAAGGTGGATGCATTCATGAGGGAAAACGGTTTAGAAATTGCTGAAGGGACGGAGGAAAAGTGGGCGGATAAGATTTCCATTCACGGACAGGTGGTGGAGGCAAAGACCAAGGTTAAATACCTAGGGATAGCCCTTGATAAGGGACTGGCTATGGGTAGACGCGTGGAGTATGCTGCGGAAAAGATTATGGAGAAGACGGTGGCCCTGGCGAAGATTATGCCAAATATTAGGGGGCCGGGACAATACGGCAGGAAACTGTTGAGCTCGGTAGCCCACAGTGTAACACTATATGGTGCGCCGGTCTGGGCAAAAGCGTGTGGTACGGAAAAATATAGAAGGAAAATAGCGGCAGCGCAGAGGGTAATATTGCAAAGGTTTTGCTGCGCGTACCGCACGGTCTCCGCAGCGGCAGTGCAGGTAATTGTGGTTACACCTCCAATAGATCTTCTGGCTGAAAGGAGAAGAGTGTATGAGAATGCTTATGGACACCAACCTGGTGCGCGTAGGCAGATCAGGATAAGGATAATGAGGGCATGGCAAGATAGGTGGGAGTCACAGCAGGGAGCTGCGAGATGGACGAAGGAAATCCTGCCAGATATAAGTAGGTGGATGAGCTGTCCCCATGAGGTAACCAATTACTGGTTTACACAAATACTTACGGGACACGGTTCCTTTGAAGTCTTCAGGGAAAGAATTGGAAATACTGACCAACCGAACTGCCGAACGTGCAATTCGGAGGATAGCGTCGGGCACATGATATCGGAATCCGAAAGGTGGACTGTAGAAAGGCGGGGGTTAAGAAACCTCTTCGGGGATAACCTGACTTGTCAGGGAATTGTGGAAGAGATGCTAGACAACGAGAGCAAATGGAAAGATGGTTTCTAGATCTTGACAACCATAATGGAGAAGAAAGAGGTAGAGGATAGAAAGAGGCAGGCCATGGAACAAACTTAGAATGAGGAAATATACGCTCCGCATAGACGCAAAGGGCCCTAAAGGGTCCGGTACCAATGCGGAACGAAAGATGGGCGAGGAGGTGGAGTTTGGTTGGTAGGCACTGTATTGTGAGTCTAAAGGCTGGTTTATGCTGGCTGGTAACTTTAACTTACCGGATTATCTATGTCTATATATATTATATATATAGGATTAAGTTAAAGTTACCAGCCAGCATAAACCAACCTCAAAACTCTCTAGGGCAACTTCCTAGAGGGACATGAGTTTCTCCACCTCTTGAAAAAAAAAATGTGCAGCTTACGGCTGTAAAAGCCACAGCAGGAAAAAGGAGCCTGGTTCTGTGGTCATGTGAAGCCCATTTGGTTTCACTGTCAGGGAATATGTTATCCGTCCTCTCTCTTCTATAGTCTAAGGCTGTGTCCCACCCCCTTTTTTAATAAACCTCCGACCATATTTATTTTACCACTCTTTTCACATGTTGAAATGCAAGTCCATTCATATCACATCAAATATTCACATTTTATAATTATAAAAATATCATATATCCGCAAATCATTACAGACAAATTGATGACAGTTGATACTAGTTTACTTTTGTATCTCAAAGTGAAAAACTCCTACCTAGAAATGGGGTTTTTTGTTTTAGTAACCACAACATATTACAATAAGCATTACAAGACTACATTAGGGAATCCACAGAAGCAACCAATGTATGTGGTAGTAAATATATAATATTTTGAAGGAAAGAAAGGTTAAATATGGCATTATTGTTGAGAAATTGTGCAAATTTAGATCAACTATCAGCCTCCTGTACAATGTTCTGATTTTCCATATTACTTTACAGTGTGGGGGCAATCCATTTGATGATAGTTCATGTAAATTATTACCAAATGAAAAACGAAAAAAGGACTTCGGCACAACATCTTATAAAAAGCCTGGACCTCCTACTCCAAGTAAAAATGGTGGCAGATTATCATTAACAGGAAACGAAATGCATGTGGCTAAAGAGCAACATTCTGAATCGAAAAAGAGCACACCGGGCCGAATTAGGTCATTGTTTTCAGGAAGAAGTTCATCCAGAAATAGTATTGAGGTGAGTGGATATGTGTCTTAATTTTTTTTTGAGTACGTCAAAATTTCACTGTTACTCCATGAACTAGGAGAGTATACCTAATATTTTATCTGGAAATTCAAAACCACAGTGCTCCTTTAGCTTAAATATAATGATACTTTAATTGAATGTAATTTTATTTGATTGTTTCAGCCTGGAGCATCCCCAAAAAAACGATTGAGTATTTTCCGAAGATGATCGTTGAATACCCTAATTCAGAAGCTAGTGATTCCAGTTTTTAACTATTTTAACGTGTTTGTTTGATTTATTTATTTTATGTTATATATACTGACATTCTGAGAAAATAAGGTTTCATTTATTCCATCTCTAATTGAAGTTATGTAATGGTGATAAATGCTGAACATTCGGTCTGAGGAGTTACAAGGATAATCTTAGAGGTACCAGACCGAATATGTAGCACTCAACTTTGTGTATATGTAATTGGGTCATACTATTGAAATAAAAATTTGCTTGTTTCTCTTTAAGAAAAAATATATTTTTCATTGAGTGATTATAGATAAAAAAAAGTTGTTTCTGAACGCGGTTTTTTGACAACTATAATAAAACTGAAACACATGTTTCTTTCTCTAGTGGTTCAAGGAGGGGTTGAGCGCTAAAATTATATGATATAAGAAAATAGGATAATACGGATAATTATATTAAAATGGAAAAGTATAACTGGTAATTCCGCAAAAAGAGCAGAGAAAATCATTCTGCTGGTACCTGCTGACACGTGTTTCTGCTAGTTGTCTTCTTCAGGACAGGGCAACCAAGGAAAAGGTGGAACGATAACTGAAAACAGGTGACACCACAACAGGAGCGAGCAACCAATTTGTGCCTTCAGCTCTAGGTCCTCCAATTTGGAGGTGAACTATGGCATCAGCACGAAGGAAGCATAAGCTACCTGTGCGATGCGACCTCAACCCGAGGATATGTAATGAGAAAATAGGAAAATGCGGATAATTATATTAAATATGGAAAATTTTCCTTCCTATGTTGATAGATCTCTCGTGCGACATTTAGCACCTGATTGACGTGACAGTGACTCTGCGCAAACTCCGAATGAGAATTGTCGGTTGAAATGTGTTTCTCTACTACTATATAGTTATTTTATTTATTTAGCGTATGGCATGCATGGATTCAGTTACAATTAGGTAATAAATATAAACATATAAGTGCACATCTAAAAGTAAAAAAGTAGAAATAAAGTATAAACATAAATATAAATATAGCCCGATTTGAAGTTAAATTTTAAAATCGAGACAATTAATCCAGTCCAGCAGAGTCAGTGGCCTCATAGAAGTCGCTCATTTCTCCTCCGTATGCAGTAAGGGGGCACTCCATTGCAATGTGGTGGACAGTCTGGCGAGGCTCTCCGCAGTCACAGGTTGGTGTTTCGGTGAGTCCCCACTTATAGAATGAGTCACGGCAGGTACCGTGAGACGTTTTTATCCTGTTAAGTGTTTTCCATTCGTGGCGAGGCAGCTCCATACCGGGCAAGGACACCGCAGGATCAGTTATATGTACAGCCTGGACTGGTTTCGAGGCTCCCCAGTATTCTCTCCATTTATTGGTCAGATCGAAATTATCTCTCACAAGTTTTTCTGCTAGCAATATTGGGGGAGATCTAGACCTCAGTCTCTGCAGGCCGGCATCGGAAAGGTCGCTATGTATTGGAAGTAGGGGATTTGTTATTATTTTATTGTATTCCCTAACTAGGCTCTCTTGTCTGCGGATGGAGGGAGGTGCAATGTGGCTTAGAACAGGGAGCCAGGGCAGAGGTGTGCTTTTTAGACAGCCACTAATTAGCCTCATTGACTCGTTGAGTTTGGTGTCGATGTTCTTTACGTGGCAGCTGTTTATCCAGACTGGGGCGCAGTACTCAGCTACTGAGTAGACAAGGCTGAGCGCTGAGGTTTTAAGAGTGGATGCGTTCGCGCCCCAAGTAGTGCCGCAGAGTTTGCGGATTATGTTGTTTCTGGTATTTATTTTAGCTGCGGTGTTCTTTAAATGTGTTTTGTATGAGAGTGTTCGGTCCATGGTTACCCCTAGATATTTTGGGCAAGGATTATAGCGTAGTAGATTATTATTGAAATACACTTGGGGCTCCACTCGTGCTTGTTTATTGTTTAGGTGGAAGCACATCGCTTCAGTCTTATTCATATTTGGAATTAGCCTCCAGTCGGCGAAGTATTTTCCCAGCATGTTCAGGTCTTCTGTCAGTACGTTACTAGCCTCTTCAATAGTTTTACTTTGGGATGCAAGGGCCAGGTCATCGGCATATCCGAACTTTCTTGACGATGTCTGTGGGGTGTCGGAAATATATAGATTAAACAGGACAGGTGCAAGTACAGAGCCCTGGGGCAGCCCATTATTGAGATGTCTCATCTTGCTCCTGCTTCCTCCTGTTATGATTTGAAAGGGTCTATCGCAGAGCATGTTGTTCAGTAGAGATGCTGTTCGGCTGCATGGTATCACGTTGAGAAACTTGTAGAGGAGCCCCTCTCTCCAAACCGTGTCGTATGCTGCTGTCAGGTCGACATACACTACAGTTGTCTTCAGCTGTTTTTGAAACCCTGCTTCGATGTGTGTTGTTAGGCTGAGCACCTGGTCGACACAGCTATGGTGGGGCCTAAACCCAGCCTGTTCAACAGGGATATGCTCCATTATCAGAGGGCTCAGTCGGTTCAATAACATCCTTTCTAGAAGCTTATAGCATGAGCTTAACAAGGCTATTGGGCGAAAGCTTTCAGGTCGGTTCTTGGGTTTGTTTGGTTTTAGAATCGCAATTATTTTTGATTTCTTAAGCTCCATTGGTATATAACTTGTCAGTAAAATGTCAGAGTAGAATTTACTCAGCCACATTCGAGTGTGTTTACCACAGTTCTTAAGGAATTCGGGGTGGATTCCGTCGAATCCCGGAGCTTTGCCAGATTTGGTATCTTCAAGTGCCTTATCTACCTCTTCTGCAGAGAATGGTTTGGAGTATTCTGGGTGGGGTGTTGTCGTATGGCGGAGGAGTGTCAGTTGTTTCTTAATATGTGTATTCTGTTGTCTTATACTTGGGGCCTTAGAGAGTGTTATGACTCTTGTAGCGATTTGGGCAGCTGATACTTCCGGTGGTTCGCGGGTTGGTGGATTAGAGCTACCCAGCTTCTTCAAAAGGCTCCAAGCTTTCCTGCTAGATCTCTTAAAGTCCATGCTACCTGTTGTTTCTTTCCATTTATTAAGGCGTTCTGTGTCCAGGCGGTTGAGGAGTTCGTCAGCCATTTCAGAGTCTCCGTTGCTCTGGAATTCCTGGTAGAGCTGCTCCGTCTCAGCGTTCCAGCCCGGTATGTACTCTCTGCGGAATCCCCGAGGTATATGCTTTTTCGCAATTGATATCACGGCTTTTACGAATCTACTATAGTTGCTGCTCACTGGAGGAATCCATCTAACGACTTTATCCAACTGAACAGCAAATTCATTCCACTGGGCCCCTCCAAAATTCCATCTGGGCCTGGGTGTAGAGTGGATTATCGGGATTTTAATTCCAATTTCGAGGACTATAGGACGATGCTGGCTGTGCGGAAAGTCGTCCAGGACTTTTCTTGACACTGGGACCGGGCGTTTTAGAGCATTCTCTGAGACAAAGCAAATGTCTGGATTGGTTTCAGTGTTCCACGCAGCTGATCTGAAAGTATTTCGTTCTTTAGCATCAAAGATTAGGTGGAGATCGTGTGAGTCTGCCCAGTTGGCAAGGCGTTCGCCGTTCTCATCTGTGGTTCGGTATTTCCATTCAGTGTTATGACTGTTAAAATCGCCTGCGTATATTGCAGGGTGTGGGTAAGTGTCTAGAACGTTATCAGGCTCTTGGCTCTGCTAAGTCCTTCGACGTTTATTTGGCAAATTCGGGTAATCTGTCCGAGAATTTTTGTCGTTTGGCCCTGAGAAGGGCCATGGTTGTGAGACTTTGAAGTATGTGAATCCATGTATAGTAGCCAGGAGATCCGGAGATATTGTCTGGCTGCCGGAGATCGCTCTAACTCATTTAGCGTTACCCAGGGTGCACGTGTAGCTTTCTGTCACGGACGCGAGTTAGACTACACCCCTACACTATATAGTGAGATGAGGAAAGTCGAGTATACGGGGCCAGAAGGTGAAGGGGAGGGAGTCCCACGAGAACATCCATAGCCGCAGTTGGAGTACTTTTCATTGCTCCAGTAACACAAAGCAAGGCCAGTCTCCAGGAACTGTCTGAGTAGTTTTGTTGGCAATTTTGTGCCTTTTTTCACGAATTTTTAAAGCCATCTGGATCTCTGTATTAACTTACATTCTGATTGAAAGAAAATGCGTATTTTGTTCCTGACTGCACTCTCTTTTCGCGCATGTTCTAAAGAACAGCGTGCTATCAATTTGCCCAAATCGAACAGTTTTGGAGTTATACCCTGTAGTTTTGTTATTATTTCCTCAATAACTTATAAAATACAAATCCGATCAAATTCAAACTAGGTAAGGTAGTATTAGTATGCCAACCCGCAAATTAATGCAAAATTTCTTGAGTACAAGAAGAAAATAAATTTAAATATTTCTTCGAAATTTTTTTTTATATTTCAGAAAATGTCAGATTCTACTGAAATTCCGCGCAAACCTTCAACCAGGCATTTTACAATAGATCACTGGATTTCAGCTCGATCGGCTCTGTAATTTGATGCTCAATGCATTTTTTCTCATGCTCAAGCTTCCTTTATTCGTGTAATATTTCGTAATGGTGTCTGACGCGTCCATAGACAATAAAACATTTGCGCAACATGTCAGTACTTTTCTCTAATTTTTAATTAATACAACCAACATAATATTTTAGATTTATTTATTTTTATCGACATTTATCGAAACAATTAATTTTAATTCCTTCCATATTTAGGATTCATACAAAATGTATATGATGAAATGTGTTTTTGATTCCAATAACACTTGATAATTGTTAATTATGTAATCAATGTGACTGACATAAAATAAACGAAATCATTTGAAAAACGCGTTTCAAAGTAATAAGAATCAATCTATTATCCGTTCAATTCTATCTGCTCTGCCGACATCCATTTTGAGCTTTCTAATGCATCCCACAAATTGCAGTCCTGTTCCATTTTTTCTCTGTTCAGTTTCTCGACATCTACCGCCATGGTATGATCTGAAATTTGAGTGATCATTCAGTTACTATATTCATCAATTTCTACATGGACTTTCATCACTATAAAATTAGTTAAAAGAACACAGAACACAACTGGTTCTCCTTACTCGCTCAAGCTCTTCGAGAGCTTATGAGGGGTCTCCTTGAGGAAGACATAGGAGGATCAGTATAATAATATACAACATGTGTTTGTCATTCAGTATGCTAAGTTACGCTGATGAATGGTAATAACCATGAAACCAGTACGTATCTGCCCTAAATTATGCTTTCCCTTTTGTGGTATGAGGTGACCAGCCTGGATCACGAGGGAATCTTTGTTGATGGTTAAAATCGATGATTATTTCACTGTACATCTTTTAGTTATTAGCAATTAGCAACACTTCACCTTATTCTATGTTCACTGGTTTATGGTTTTCTATAACCACACTAAACCGACCGTTCTCATGTCGCAATGCATTCCCTGAATCCCTCTTGCGGCAAAAAAATGAACGTCAGTGAACATCGCTCGAAGGTTTCTGCATCACAGAAGGTTGGAGTTCGTTAGGATTGCCCTGATGGCGCTGGTGAGATTTTTCTCTACAGTAGTTCGCACGCAACAAGGGTTAAGTTTCCTAGAGCTCCTTTGTCATTCAGTGTGATAAGTTAGGCTGATGATGGGGAATAGCCATGAAACCGGTATGTATCTGCCCTGAATGACGCTTTCGTCTTTGGGGAAACACTGAGTGCTGAGGTGAACAGCTCGGATCATGAGGGAATATTTGTGGATGGTTCAAATCAATGGAGATTTAACTCTAGATAATACAATCAAAATTTCGGTCAAAAGACGTTGACAAGTCATTTCACGAGAAGAATTTTTATTTGTTTGAAATATTTCCGTAAATTTCCAATAAACACCAATCGGAAGAATGACAGGGTATCAAACGCTCAACCAAATGAATATATGCTATACAAACAACAATGAAATAACGACATAAAGAAACTAAATGAAGAAGAAAAATCATGTAGCACTAACAAAGCGCCAGATCAATCAATTTATTAAAACTCCAAACCACCTCCAATTTTTGTTTATATACAGGGTGAGTCTTTAAGTTGTATATTTTAACCATAGATTACTCTCATCAAATGAAATACTTTTTGCGCGTATGTTCTGGGGAACATCGTTTTGCCCAAATTCAATTCAATTTTCAATTTTATTCAATTTCTCTCAGTATTCCATGTACAAATGTATGCATCTTTAAATTAACAATAATAAATTATATTCATTTTATGTACTATTTGCTATTTGACAATTTTCGGTTACTGAGTGCCCTACAAAACATCGTCACGCTAGACTTGAAGTCTGTCTTGTGATCTCTGTTATGCATGACACCCAATGTCTGTAACTTTCGAATTTTTTG
Source organism: Halyzia sedecimguttata (assembly GCA_937662695.2). Lineage (NCBI taxonomy): Eukaryota > Metazoa > Arthropoda > Insecta > Coleoptera > Coccinellidae > Halyzia > Halyzia sedecimguttata. Next base: position 91,541,664 of record OW569412.2, read on the forward strand.
ACGAAAATGGTCTCAAACGATTTAGTTCGACTCCCCAATGAAGAATTCGAGGTCGAATTTGATTCTAATCGGCCGGCCGATCGGCCGTTGCCACGATAACTTGAGAACGAAGAGAGCTAGCGACTTGAAATTTTCAGGGTGAGTGGCGCATCCCAATACGACGGACAAGTTCGTTAATGGGCATAATCGGCCTAGTGGTTTCCGAGTAATAATTTTGAAGAGCTTCTGACTTCACGTCAGTGCTAGAACCAATTTTTTTTTTCATTTACCATTTTTACAGACTTGGCTCAGGTGAAAAGTCATAAGGGCTTAAAGATTTTACAATTCCTGCATTTTCTTTAGCTGTTGAACACAGGAACCCTTAATGGAATCATAAACTTATGTACGCACTCAAGATTTATGAAATGGTTCTTGATAATCTTAATGCAGCATGTTTAAAAAAAATGTTTCACTATTCCTGAATATCAAATCTCACTCTATATGGAAAACTGGTTTGTTGGTCGACTTATCAGCTGATTTTGAAATGTCAACCACAGAGTGCTGACGTCATGGACATTGCGCTATTCTTGTTGCATTCAGTATATTCTTGTTCTACTCTTGAAGCAGAGTACTTCCATTAGAGTAGCATAGACAAATACACTTTAAAAATAATATGTATACATACCAATCAGCTCTAAACTATCATCTTTTTTTTCTGATGTAGTAACATGAGGAGTTGCACTGCTGACTACGTTTGTTTCTGAAGTGCTGGTAGCACTAGCACTTTGGTCATAGTATCCTTGCTGAAAATATCAAATTCAAAGGAAAATCTCATTCCATGTGACAAGATTGAATTATTCTATTACCACTGGATTTTTGATTCCATGTAACAAGATTGAATTATTCTATTACCACTGGATTTTTGTTTTGCAGATCAAAAACATTGCCTGCTTTCCACATTGCTCAAAACTCAAATGAATCGGCATAAGAGAGTATTACTAAATAGGGTGTAAACCAAGGGCGTAGCCAGGAGGGGGGGGTTTGAACCCCCAAAAACCCCCCCCCCTGGCTACGCCCTTGGTGTAAACATGTATATGAATCAAATCCTAATTAGGCAGTGCAATTGCAACAATATCCATATAAGAATAAGTCCACATAAGATCTTTTTATTTAATTGATATTACATATTTTAACGATAAGGCTTTTTATCAAGTATTTACTAGAAAACTAAACATGATTGTGCAATTTTCTAGCATAATATGTCATACTTACATTTTGCCAATTGGCATAATTTTGCCAATAAGTCGATGGATCATAATACTGTGTATAGTCAGAGCCAGATGTAAATGTTGAGCCATTTGTACTTGTAGGGGCACCTTTGGGTTTGGGTACCGCATTACATATTTTCAATGGTTTTGTACCTAAACCTACATATCCATTCATGTACATTAGACTATTTTTCATTTCATCTTCACTACCAAATCTTACAAATCCATATCCCTTACTGAATCCACTATTATCGAGAATAACTGCCAAAAATATTTAATTTCAAATATTATAATAATGGTAATACTTAAGCATAACATTATCTCACATTACCTTTCGCAGTTTTGATTGTACTGTATTTGGATGAAAATACTCGATATAAGTTATAATCATCAACATCAGGACTTAAGTCACCAACCCACACTGAAAATTCTCGGTCCAGCAAAGTTCTTCCTGTATTGCTCGCATTATTTAGTCTGAATCGTACGACTGGATTAGTACCAGGTATAGGTTTACCGTTCAACTTATGCATTGCATCAATAGCTTCTTCATCATTAGCAAAATGAACAAAACAGTAACCAGCTGGTTCTCCTGTTAATTTATTTCTCATTACCTTCACATTGAGTGGATTTTCACCCATCTTTCGAAAAGCAGACAAGATGAATGTTTCTGTCATATAGGGCTCCAACTGCAAGAACGAATGTTAAATTGAAAATGAAAAATTAAACCATGAATTTTCCATTCACGTTCTAGATAACTCACACTACCCATCCACAGTTGACAATGGATCATATTCGCCATTATTGTAATATTTATCAGATACTACAGCTAATAAGAACAAGAAATATCTCTAAATGATCAAAGTGATCTTCAATTCTTCCAAAGTTACTGTCACAGGTTACTGTATTTGTTTACAAAAACTAAAAGGTTAAGTCAGTGAGCAGTGTCATAGAAGATGCGAGATTCGCAGCATGCAGTCAAGCCATAGACACATTATTAATGAAGTTAGCCATGGATTTCCAGCCATGCTTTAGGACGTGCAGAGCATCGAGGACGGGATAGAGAGCAGTTCTAGTGATTTCAGAGAAGTTGTAGTCTCTGATGATAAAACCCCTGTCCAGCTGTCCACATTGAGTCGACTGCGCCTAGAGTTGAGATACCGCGAGAAATCTGGAGAGAAAGGTTTAACAATTAAATATGTCAAAGGAACGCCCACTATCGTATCTCTGTCTCAAAAAACTGAATTGTGAAATGAACGAGTGGAGTTTCATTTATACCACGATACACTAACACAGTGTATCGTGATTTATACTAATATTCAATCACTCCATTCGAAATATGCCGAGCTAATTTCCTTCGTTACTGTTCACAACACCACGTTTACTTTCATTGCTGAATCGTGGTTGCACGCTGACATGCCAGACTCACTGTTTGAGATTCCTAATTACAAGCTATTCCGAGGAGATAGTATCACTAGTATATATTCATCTCGACGTTTATAATAATTCCACTGTTATTTCCGAACAGATTGATGCACCGGGTATAGATAACATCTTTCTCCACGTCACGTTCAATCATTGTCGATTTGTACTTGGCTGCATTTATCGTCTGAGGGCTTGCAGCGGTGAGAACGTCCTATACAACTACCTCTCTAATCTTTCTAACTCCCCAAGTAATGTTTTAATTACTGGTGACTTTAATCTTCCGTAGTTATCTTGGCCGCATATAGCCAGTCAGCAAGCTGGATCTTCAATCTCTAATTTCTGCAACATGTATTCGAAGTCTAATTTTGTGCAATTGATCGATAGACCAACGAGATACCACTCTAATCAGACACCATCATTACTCGATCTAGTATTAGTGAATGATCGTGACCTCTTGACTGAGATCGAATATCTTCCACCTTTTGGGAAGTCTGACCACTCAACTCTTTGTTCTACCATCCAATTCATTTCTCACTCGTCCAATGCTGTCAACAAAAAATCTATAATCGTTGTCAATGAAACTGTGCTCAACAATGATCTTGCTACTGTGGATTGGGAATGTCTGTTGCAGAGCCTGACCATTGATCAAATGTGGGATAAGTTTATAGCGGTCCTCAACGAATATATCTCGGCCAACTCGTTTCGTAGAGAAATACTTTACAATCGTTCAAAGCCTTGGTTTAACGGGAAAATATACCATATGATTCGTCAGAAGAAGAGCCTTTGGCAGCGATTCCGCAGAAATGATAGACACGAAGATTACGCATTGCACCGTGAATTTTCCAGCAATCTAGAGGCTACTATCGCCTCGGCGAAAAAACAACACGAGCTCAATATAGCTTCCTCTAAGAGCCCGAAGAAGTTTCACAAATATGTTCGATCATTTCTTGATTCCAGGGTCTCTACACCAGTTGTTATAGAAACTCTGCTGGCGTCGTCTGTCAGGACAACCTTGAGAATGCCCAAATTTTTGCTAATTCATTCCAGTCTTCTTTCACGTTGGAACCCCACGGCAATTTGCCTGCTGTCTTAGCGCCTCGAGAGTTACTTGATCTCACCCGGATCTCTTTTCCTGTTGAAAGGGTCGAAAACTATTTGAGAAAACTGGATAGCGGTTCGGCGCCGGGCTTGGATGGCCTCACTCCCAGAATTCTGAAAGCATGTGCATCTTCTCTTTCCATCCCATTAGCCAAAATTTATAACTGTTCACTCAATTCTGGAAGTGTGCCTACTTCATGGAAGAGGGCAGCTATTACACCTGTGTTTAAAAAAATTGGTTCAAGCACTCTCAATTCGAATTTACTATGGTAAATTCGAATTGAGTGTCCAATACAGGATAATGGACAACATAATTTACCATGGTAAATTCGATTAAGGGTGTCCAATACAGAAGAATGGACAATAGAACATACGCGTAAAAGCTTCTGACTTCACGTCAGTGCTTGAACCAATTTTTTTTTTCGTGATTTTTTTAAAATTTTCTAGGGGTACGATTCTTAAAATTTTTTTTTCGTAATTTTTTTTTTCTAGGAGTACGGTTCTTACAAAATTTTTAACACGTCATTATGTTGATTTTCTACTACTAGTTACAAAGCGCCATTTCGATCGAATATTTATTTTTTGAGTTATTAAGGAAATAATATTCCAGGTGGGTATAACTCGGAAACCGTTAGACCGATTATGCCCAAAAACGAACTCAACTCTCCCTTTCGGATACGCAACCTACCCTGAAAATTGCAAGTCCCTATCTCCTTTCGTTCGAAAGTTATCGAGGCAACGGCCACCCATCTACTGAACTCACACAAGAATGCTCGAATCTCCAACAATATTTAACCGATCGTATTAAAACTTGAAACTTGGCAGTAGAGTTAGGTTATGTAGGCTCTTGCAAAATTTCAGCAATTTCGAACGAATAGTTACTGATATATAAAATTTTTTTTTTTTATTTTCTATGATTTATTAAAAATTTTCTACAAATGCTATCCTCACCAAATGTTGCAAACATTTTCGCGTTGGCATTCTACAACTAATAACCATGTTTGAATTCAATCGGCTCAGTATTTTTCGAGTTAATGAGGAACAAAAAACCACCAAATTTCAGAAAATTTCAGATGGCTATAACTCTAAAACCGTTTGGCCGATTATGCTCATAAACAAACTGAAATGTCGCGTTCTGGTGCACATCCTAACCTGAAAATTTCAAGCCGCTATCTCATTCCGTCCTCAAGTTATCGTGACAACAAAAATATTTTTTAATAATTTTTTTAAAATTTTCTAGCCATACGATTCGCACAAAATTTCACAAACGTGCTTAGGTACATATTCTACAACTACCCACCAAGTTTCAATTCGATCGGATTTATATTGGTTGAAAACAAAATTATTACTCGGAAACCACTGGGCCGATTATGCCCATTAACGAACCTTTCCGTCCTATTGGGATGCGCAACCCACCCTGAAAATTTCAAGTCGCTGGCTTTTTTCGTTCTCAAGTTATCGTGGCAACGGCCGGACAGAATCAAATTTGACCTCAAATTCTTCATTGGGGAGTCGAACTTAATCGTTTGAGACCATTTTTTTCAAAAAATTCGAAAGTTACAGACATTTGGGCAAAACTATAACGCGATGTTCCCCAGAACATACGCGCAAAAAGGCGACAAACTCCCTGCGGATAACTACTGACCCATTAGTTTGACCTCCATTGCTTCCAGGGCGTGTGAAAGGATTATCGCAGATCAACTGATAAGTCTGTGATTCTTGACATTAGACGAGTTCGTTTATTTCCTCGGACCGATCAGATTGCTCTGAAACGTTCTTTAATGACATCCAGATGTAGGGGAGTACACATCTGAATCGTTCGGTAATGTAAATCGGATCCATCCGAGAGCGATCTTTTTGCTCGGAGTATTCAGAGCGAGCAAAGCGATTTTATCCTAAGACTATAGAACAATATTCATTTCCTGCTTCATTTTATCTGAATCGTTGAATATTCCTATAGCGAAATTTGAATTTTCGTGGAGCAAACGGGAAATTTTCGATTATAATTGTACGATGTACGTTCATCATACGTTTAAAATACTTGTTTGAAATATCAGGAAGGCTCTCTTGAAAGACGTCACGAGTAAATAATAGCTAGGCAGGATAGATAGGGTTGTTTTTAACTTCTGCTACTAAAAGCACTATTGTTAAGCGTCAAAATGATGTTGGATTTTTTTTCTGTATTACTTTTTTGCTATTCATGGAAATGTTTATACCTGATTGCAATAAAAAGGGATCCTGGAACCTTTGTGATTAATTTGCATATAGGTAGTATTCCATTTTTTTGTGTACATGTGGTGATAAGTCTCAACTTGATAACTTTTTCAAATCTAGTTGAATTAAAAAAAAACTTCTCTCTATTTGGATAACTTTATTTTTATCTTACAAACAAGTACAATAATAAAATCAACTTTTTTCCAATAAGCTTAAACAATTACTACTATAGAATGAACAAGAACAATTATGAGGAAAATTAAAACTATAATTTTTTACCATCAATGGCTCAGAGGGGGACAACACAATGTGAACCATGTATGACAAACATGTTTTGGACTAAGGAAAATACCACAATGGGATTTATTCATATCTTCCTTCTTGGTATACATGATTATTTAATGACATAAAATACAACTCTTCTTTTTATTTATCGCACCATTATTAACATCTTGAAAACATAAAGTAGCATTCTCTATCTATTTAAAAGTGATATCACTATTTTCACAAAGAGAGGATGCACAGGCTATCATGGGCGTTATTCTATCATTTTCCTGTTAACATAGACAATACAGAATTGTGGTAGATGTGTATTGGGTCCTGGATTAGATTTTGTGAAATATTTGCCCAGATTTCCAGAAAAATTTAAGAAATAAATCCTTTGCTTTGGTGCATTTTCTCTTCCGAACCCCCTGTGAGTGCTAACAACAGCTAAGACTGATTACCAACGGCATTTATAATTTTTCAATTACTCTTTGTAAATGCATCACCTGAAGTAAATTCAGAAATTAGTAAACAACAATGCTATAGGTGTGATTATTCACCTTTCCAAATACTAAAATACGAGAATTTGTGCTTCACACGACCATCTACAACTTGAAAGTTTATAAGCTTCCAAGCTCTTGTACGCTTTCACTTCACTCATTGTGAAAGTACTATTCCTGTTTATTAAATAATTAACATTTTGCTGGATACATAATTCTTGGAAATAGAGAAACATTTCAATTCTTCTGGCTTCATAAGATAAGGTTCCATGCCAAATTCTGCAACTTTCTTGTCATATCTTTTGACGAATACCAACTATGAAGGAAGGAGCATATCTCTCATTTTGGTGGGACCGAATTTGGTGTACCAATATGGCGGATTTCATGTATCCGTTTTTGCAGTGGCGTAGAGCAGATGAAGCTAAAGTAATTTTGGCGCATTTCAGTTTTTTTTTATTTTTCGAAGATTCTCAATTGAAGCAAATGTTTGTTCATCTTTTGATGATGCTATTGTAAAATTCAATAGGTATAATTTTTAAAGATGTGGGTAGAGTAATAATTTTATCAAATGAGGCGTTTCTTGGCTCAGCGCGAAATATTGCAAGATGAGATTTAATGAACTTCTATATTCAACTGGGATGAATGGAGATACGAAAAATTCACAATAACCGAGAAAAAAAGTTGAAAGCACTGATGTGAGCTCAGCTTACTCCGGCGCTCTTGTTAAACTACTTGAGAGCAGTTATTGAAACTTTTAGAAACCACATCTCCTACTACCTTTGACTGAGTTGAGGATGATAAAAGAGAATTTTCATATAGTAAATGTATCATTAAAAATTGTAATGTGAAAACTCATTTTTCCTTTTTACTCACAAACCACCTCCTGAAAATTTCAAGTTCCTAGCTCATTCCGTTAGAGTGCTGTGGCACTCATGCACAGAATCGAAAGCATTTTTGGCTATTTTTGGTTATTATGAAGAATTTTTCAACCATATATAGGTATCATATAATAAACATCAATTCAGTACTACTTTGACATTTTCTCCTTATATTTATGAACTCTGAGAATTATATAAATATTATTTAAAAAACAAAATAATAACAATGCAATTGAAAATATTTATTGATTTTTGAACAGAATCATTTTACTATATAAGTTTCTGATCCGATCTTCTTTAACTGTATTTTTACAAATATAACAAATTCTTGTTTTCAAATAGCAACGTAATATGCTCTTAATTAAAAGTGTTTCATGGCTTTCTAATGGGGAAAAATCGTGATAAGTCATGTTATGAAACACAATTTTTCCTATGAAATGTTTCATGACTTTAAGGGAAACTTCTTCTTCGTTAATTTTCTCATTGCTATATGTTCGGTTCCTCAAAAATTTTTCAGCAGTCTGGCATATTAGAATGACCCCATCACTTGGGTAACTCAAAGCACCCTTTGATTTTGTTGAAATCAATGAGTTCAGGAAATCCTCTTTCACTCCAAACAACTGTGCAACACATTGTTCACATTTCAGTTTACGGCCAAGTTTGAAAGATACAAAACCGGCAATGTAGACAATCACAGCTTGCACGTAAGGAGACAATGCATTACAGGTGAACGCATAGCTGTGATCATTTAAGAAATCAGATATGGCAGTATCATCCTCACTTTCATTATCCTCCGGTTGATTTCCTAATGACTCATTAATTATTTGCACAGGAGGTTTCTCTTTGGAACTCACGTTCAAAATATTTATCTCTTCAAGAGGGACACAATTTCCAGCACCACCTTCTCTCACTTCGGCATGAATTAAAATTTTTTTGTAGGCAGCAGTAAACTGTCTACAGCTTGGATTGTTATTGTGTCCTCCTTGTGATCTAATTGTTCCAAAAAACAACTCTATATGGTCTTGGTTCAATTTGTAAGTAGGAATAAATTTCAAGCTTCCTTTGTAAATATATTCCTCATACAAACCCAAGAGAGCTTTGAGCCCAATTAGTATACCTATAAAACCAGTTTTTCTCTTGGATCGTAAAATGGGAGTTCCATCAAGTAACTTCAAATTCATTACATACTGGCAAACATGATCGTAAAACAATTTTATGTTATTAATATTTTTTTCACAGGTTGCTTGCTTGAATCCAAAATCAGAAACCTTATGAGAGTTCAAAATATCAAACGCATTGTTGATTAATAAAATGAATTCAGCAGTTGCTCTACAATTTTGAAATTCCTCCAAATGTAATTTATCTTTACAGAAATGTAAAGCTTCTGACACAGAACTGCTCAGCAATTGAGTGGCTAGTTTGACTTTCATTTTCTGTCTGAAAAAACGGATATGTTGATTTCTTATTTTGGTTCCAAGATGAAGTCCCTCCGTATTTTGCAAATAGTTTAGTTTTTCAACAAACTCAAAATTGACAATGTCACCATTCATATCTATGAATTTTTTCTTCTCGCCAAAACAATTTCTTATTAATTTTAGCATGTGTACTGGATCAGGATACAAGAAATATTTCTTGTTGTTCAATGAAAAGTCTGCCTTTATATTTGCAGCTTCAAACGGACAGCCCAATAATGAACACATGCTAAAATTAGCTACACATCCATCGAATGTGATATTAGACACTGTCACTCCCACTTCCACCAACAAGGTGAGTGCCTGTTTCAAGAGGGATGTTTTTTGCTGACTGTTGATACCGGCAGTAAAAAAATAACCAATTGGAAGTTTCCAAGCTTCATTGATACACACTATCATGAACACTAGTGCTTCAGTTGCTAAATCCATTGAGTCTCCCTGAATACCGCTACCAAACGCAACATAGCCATGGTATTCACCTCCCGTGTATTCTAAATGTTATCGAATAGAAATCTCATCGAAAACCAAAGAGCAAATAATTTTTTCTTTTTCTGTATTCTCCATTTTCAATTTCAAAAAATTGAATGCTTCAGTAGTGAAGCCTGGTTTTGCTTCAACTGAAGAATACCACTTAGACAATGTTTTGGGATGAGGAAGGCTATTCTCAAACTTTTGGCGAACATACGAATATGCTTTTGGTGAAAAAAATTGTAAAGTTACTGCAAAAGCCCTAACTGATTGCTCGTAAGATTTTTTCACACTTTTATGTTGAGCCTTCCTCAGAAGCCTTTGCATAAACTCTTTGTTGTCGCCAAAATGGTCCATTATTACATTACTGTGTTCATCCAGTAAAAGATTCTTATTTTTCAATTCTCCCACCATTGCCTTGAGTGATGAAATTCGTTTTTTTTGTCGCCAATTAATTTTCTGCAATCTTCGGATTTTAGAACTTTTAAATATGTTCACATTTTCTAAAGTTCTAATCTTTCTCTTCAAATTTCTGCGACGAGGTGATTCTTCTTCTTCTAGGGAACATAACTCTGCAGTAGGGGGGGAAAATCTCTTCCCAGAAGATGTTGAAGGTTTTTGTATCTCCTGACTGAATGTTCTCATCTGTAGGAAAGGTTTTTGCTCATTCTATTTGTATTATTACTAACAATTCTTTACTTACATATTTTATCCGTTCTATCTGAATGGTAGGAAATGCTGTTGGAAATAATCTCACAACTGTCTCAGATGATCGATCAAAACATTCCTTTTTGAAGTGTTGTGAGCACAATAAGCTCCTGTTATTAGGAACAAACTCTGTCTTATTTACAAATCTAACCCATTCAAGTCTACGTTTTTCATCCTTAGGAAAGCTGAAACAGTATAATTGTCTCTAATTAATTTTAAAAACCATAATAATACATCATTTGAGGATAGTTCCGCATTCAAAACGTATTCGACAATTGAAAATATTTAAAGATCTCCTGCTTTTCTAAAACTAACTACGCCCATGCTTTGTTTATGATAACCTCAAAATACAGGAGAGCAATTCAGAATTGATATACCATTTTATCTATCAAAAGACGTAAATTACATATAAATAACACCCAACTGTGAAATGTAACACCGGAATTTTTATTCTTTGGAGTTTTGGAATAGCCACAAGCTGCACAACTAACCATTTTATCGAAAATGTTCTTACTTCAAAAATGTCTAATTTTAAAGAATAATATAGGTAAAACAGCTCGAAATTCACTTCACCACTTAATTTCACCAAACTCTACAAAATACAATACAATTCCACTGGATAATATTCGCAATATCAGCAATTTGCTATAAGCACCACGTACAACACCGAAATCTTATCAAAACAATGAGTCATAATTTGGTGTAGTTGGTCTCACTTCCGCTCCTTGTATTCTCGTAATAAGACTCCTTCCTGATATTCTATGTTCTAAGTCTGTGACATACAGTGTTCTGTGGTGTAGGATGTGTTATGCATAGACATAAGACGAGTTCGTTTATTTCCTCGGACCGATCAGATTGCTCTGAAACGTTCTTTAATGACATCCAGATGTAGGGGAGTACACATCTGAATCGTTCGGTAATGTAAATCGGATCCATCCGAGAGCGATCTTTTTGCTCGGAGTATTCAGAGCGAGCAAAGCGATTTTATCCTAAGACTATAGAATAATATTCATTTCCTGCTTCATTTTATCTGAATCGTTGAATATTCCTATAGCGAAATTTGAATTTTCGTGGAGCAAACGGGAAATTTTCGATTATAATTGTACGATGTACGTTCATCATACGTTTAAAATACTTGTTTGAAATATCAGGAAGGCTCTCTTGAAAGACGTCACGAGTAAATAATAGCTAGGCAGGATAGATAGGGTTGTTTTAACTTCTGCTACTAAAAGCACTATTGTTAAGCGTCAAAATGATGTTGGATTTTTTTTCTGTATTACTTTTTTGCTATTCATGGAAATGTTTATACCTGATTGCAATAAAAAGGGATCCTGGAACTTTTGTGATTAATTTGCATATAGGTAGTATTCCATTTTTTTGTGTACATGAGGTGATAAGTCTCAACTTGATAAGTTTTTCAAATCTAGTTGAATTAAAAAAAAACTTCTCTCTATTTGGATAACTTTATTTTTATCTTACAAACAAGTACAATAATAAAATCAACTTTTTTCCAATAAGCTTTAACAATTACTACTATAGAATGAACAAGAACAATTATGAGGAAAATTAAAACTATAATTTTTTACCATCAATGGCTCAGAGGGGGACAACACAATGTGAACCATGTATGACAAACATGTTTTGGACTAAGGAAAATACCACAATGGGATTTATTCATATCTTCCTTCTTGGTATACATGATTATTTAATGACATAAAATACAACACTTCTTTTTATTTATCGCACCATTATTAACATCTTGAAAACATAAAGTAGCATTCTCTATCTATTTAAAAGTGATATCACTATTTTCACAAAGACAGGATGCACAGGCTATCATGGGCGTTATTCTATCATTTTCCTGTTAACATAGACAATACAGAATTGTGGTAGATGTGTATTGGGTCCTCGATTAGATTTTGTGAAATATTTGCCCAGATTTCCAGAAACTTTAAGAAATAAATCCTTTGCTTTGGTGCATTTTCTCTTCCGAACCCCCTGTGAGTGCTAACAACAGCTATCTTCAAGACTGATTACCAACGGCATTTATAATTTTTCAATTACTCTTTGTAAATGCATCACCTGAAGTAAATTCAGAAATTAGTAAACAACAATGCTATAGGTGTGATTATTCACCTTTCCAAATACTAAAATACGAGAATTTGTGCTTCACACGACCATCTACAACTTGAAAGTTTATAAGCTTCCAAGCTCTTGTACGCTTTCACTTCACTCATTGTGAAAGTACTATTCCTGTTTATTAAATAATTAACATTTTGCTGGATACATAATTCTTGGAAATAGAGAAACATTTCAATTCTTCTGGTTTCATAAGATAAGGTTCCATGCCAAATTCTGCAACTTTCTTGTCATATCTTTTGACGAATACCAACTATGATTGAATAATAGTTAATCAGATCCATTATCACGAAATTCCACTCGTACAAAAATTAAAAACTGTAAATAAACGTTATTTGCCAGTATAAAGAAAACAAATTTTGAAATTTTCAAAATGTTTACTTCCAATGTCACAATCATGACCGCAGAAGACAGTAATCTGTGATTCTGCTCTGTCCCGTTCGTTTATTTCAGATAAATCCATGCGATCTGTGGTCACGTGACGAAAAAATCCGTCGCCTCTCGGACATAATTACCGAACTCGACTAATCATAGTTGGTATTCGTCAAAAGATATGACAAGAAAGTTGCAGAATTTGGCATGGAACCTTATCTTATGAAGCCAGAAGAATTGAAATGTTTCTCTATTTCCAAGAATTATGTATCCAGCAAAATGTTAATTATTTAATAAACAGGAATAGTACTTTCACAATGAGTGAAGTGAAAGCGTACAAGAGCTTGGAAGCTTATAAACTTTCAAGTTGTAGATGGTCGTGTGAAGCACAAATTCTCGTATTTTAGTATTTGGAAAGGTGAATAATCACACCTATAGCATTGTTGTTTACTAATTTCTGAATTTACTTCAGGTGATGCATTTACAAAGAGTAATTGAAAAATTATAAATGCCGTTGGTAATCAGTCTTGAAGATAGCTGTTGTTAGCACTCACAGGGGGTTCGGAAGAGAAAATGCACCAAAGCAAAGGATTTATTTCTTAAATTTTTCTGGAAATCTGGGCAAATATTTCACAAAATCTAATCCAGGACCCAATACACATCTACCACAATTCTGTATTGTCTATGTTAACAGGAAAATGATAGAATAACGCCCATGATAGCCTGTGCATCCTCTCTTTGTGAAAATAGTGATATCACTTTTAAATAGATAGAGAATGCTACTTTATGTTTTCAAGATGTTAATAATGGTGCGATAAATAAAAAGAAGAGTTGTATTTTATGTCATTAAATAATCATGTATACCAAGAAGGAAGATATGAATAAATCCCATTGTGGTATTTTCCTTAGTCCAAAACATGTTTGTCATACATGGTTCACATTGTGTTGTCCCCCTCTGAGCCATTGATGGTAAAAAATTATAGTTTTAATTTTCCTCATAATTGTTCTTGTTCATTCTATAGTAGTAATTGTTTAAGCTTATTGGAAAAAAGTTGATTTTATTATTGTACTTGTTTGTAAGATAAAAATAAAGTTATCCAAATAGAGAGAAGTTTTTTTTTAATTCAACTAGATTTGAAAAAGTTATCAAGTTGAGACTTATCACCACATGTACACAAAAAAATGGAATACTACCTATATGCAAATTAATCACAAAGGTTCCAGGATCCCTTTTTATTGCAATCAGGTATAAACATTTCCATGAATAGCAAAAAAGTAATACAGAAAAAAAATCCAACATCATTTTGACGCTTAACAATAGTGCTTTTAGTAGCAGAAGTTAAAAACAACCCTATCTATCCTGCCTAGCTATTATTTACTCGTGACGTCTTTCAAGAGAGCCTTCCTGATATTTCAAACAAGTATTTTAAACGTATGATGAACGTACATCGTACAATTATAATCGAAAATTTCCCGTTTGCTCCACGAAAATTCAAATTTCGCTATAGGAATATTCAACGATTCAGATAAAATGAAGCAGGAAATGAATATTGTTCTATAGTCTTAGGATAAAATCGCTTTGCTCGCTCTGAATACTCCGAGCAAAAAGATCGCTCTCGGATGGATCCGATTTACATTACCGAACGATTCAGATGTGTACTCCCCTACATCTGGATGTCATTAAAGAACGTTTCAGAGCAATCTGATCGGTCCGAGGAAATAAACGAACTCGTCTTATGTCTATGCATAACACATCCTACACCACAGAACACTGTATGTCACAGAATATAAATAATGATATGTTCTGTGAGGTATTTAGTATCTTCTATGGCTAAGGTATATTTGTATTCTATGGTGTTCACTTTCTGTCATTCGCTATTCTCTCAATTCTTATTTCCAGAATCCAGATTACATTTTTGATTTTGTTATAGATAGATTAAAACACATCAATCATCATGGGGAAAGGTTTTAACAATTATATGTGTAAAAAATTCTTCCACCCTGCTTCTAGGGATAATCTGAAACGGGTAAGTGTTAATTGAACAGTTTTTGAACAAATCAAAAATGATATTTTTCTTTTGGTAGTTCCAAAAGTTTACTTTCTTTAAAAGAAAAAATCTAATTATAAATAATCTAGGTATGGATGGCAGAACAGAAAGCTGACGCTTACAAAAAGAAGCAAGAAGAACTCCGTCAACAATATGAGAAAGAACAAGATCTTCATGATAATAAGGCTATGCTTAGCAAGGAGAGTAAGGACAAACTCAGCATCAATTTCATGTACGAGCCACCACCAGGAGCAAAGAAAGAAAGAGAACGGGAAGATAATGAACCAGAATACAAATTTGAATGGCAGAGAAAGTATAATGCTCCTCGTGAAAGTTACTGCAAAGGCGATCAAGAAATCAGGGATCAGCCTTTTGGCATACAAGTACGAAATGTACGATGTATTAAATGTCATAAATGGGGCCATATCAATACAGGTACACATATTTTCAATATTAATCTCTATTTCAGTAGTCTCTGTGCTCACACATCCGACGATGATTTTCATTAGTCCATCATTGAAGAAGCATATTTTGACTTCATTTTCAATTCGTTATACTCAAATTTATATTTGTTTAAGAAAAAAATTCTTACACACTACTCTTTTTGTTGCAGATAAAGAATGTCCTATGTACAGTCTTTCTATGAGTGCGGCAAGGTCTCTAGAGAATTCTGAAATAATGGATCAAGACTCACTTGTAAATCAAATGTTGGAGGAAGGTTTGGCTTTGAAGAAACAGCATGCTTCTTTGCCTCAGTTGTCTAAACACAAGTTAATTATGAATGGAGAGGAGAATTGGGAAGCAACTTTCTTGAAATCTTTATCTTTCAAACAGAAAAAGGCATTATTGAAGTAAGAACAACTTAGTTTGCTGTTTTTGAAGGATTCTACATTCTTCATGTAAACGCTTCACGTCAGTGACTTAAGTTTTTTTTATGATATCAAGTTTTAGAAAGCATTAGTAGAGTAGTTTCAGTATTTCACAAATTTTGTGATTTTATTCCTTATTCTATGTTATTTGGAGTATAATCATGTTATTCTGAAATAGGCGTAGCCTCAATTTGATCGATCTTAGAGATTGATGTTGAGATGGAGCCAAAGTGTTTATTTTGCACACACTGATATAAAATAAATGTTCTATTAGATCAGGAAGATCAGGCTTATTCTATTGTTTTTACAGGAAACTGGAAAAAATTGAAAAAAAGCTGAGCAAGAAGAAACCAAAAAAGGTCACCGACAGTGAAGATTCCGGAGATGAGTATAATGCAAAAAAAAAACAGATAGGTTCAATGCAGGCGAATGTCAGGAATAATAGAAACAGAAACTCAAGCTATAGTGTCAAAGAACAATATACAAAACAACAACATTATTCCAGAACAGACAGCGAAGACGAAAAGGGACATAGCTATAAAAAAAATCATAGAAGATCTAGTGAAAAAGAAGATGAAATGAAAGACAAAATAAAACATAACACTATGTCTAGGAGGTCTAGAAGAGATAGTTCTTGTGGAAGAGAAGATGAAAGACAAAATATTTACAATGGAAATGATGGAAAGAAGAAATCAAGAAGCAGAGGCTCTAATGAAAGAAAAGATGAACCAAGAAATAAATTTGGAAAATTTCAAGAGAATAAGGGAGCGAGAAGTGGAAACTTGGGTAAGAGTAATGTAGAAAACAGGAATAAAAGAAAATACATGGACTCAAAAGAATCTGAAAGCATAATATATAATGAGAAGGAAGAAGGAAGAAATGCATATAATAAAAATGGAGAAAAAATTAGATCAAAGAGTGCCGGATATGGTGAGAATGAAAGGGATAACAAAAGTAGAATGAAATATGGGGAACCAAAGAAAGCAGAAAGAACTGTCAACAACGAAAGGGAAGAAAAAACAAAAAGTACCAAGAAAAATGCCGAAAACAAGATGTCAAGAAGCAGTAGTTCTAGTGAAAGTGAAGAAGAGACAAAAAAGAGCAAGAAAAGAACTGCTAATGAATACCAAACAAGCAGTAGCTCTAGTGAAAGCGAAGAAAAAAGAAGGATCTACAAGAAAAATGGGGAATCAAAAAAACTGAAGGGCAGTGGCCACAATGAAAAAAACAACAAAAAAAATAGGATTAAAGAAAATGAAAGATCTAGAAGCAGTGACAGTGAATCAGAAAAAATGAGTAAAATGAAAAATGGAGAATCAAAGAAATCAAAAAGCAGTGTTTATAGTGAAAAGGGAGAAGAAAGAAATAGGAACATTAAAAATGGTGATCAGAAGAGATCAAGGAGTGGAAGTGAAAGAGAAAGTAAAATAAAAAAAACCAAAAGATCGAGAAGTAGTAGCAGTTCAAGTGAAAGAGAAAGTAAAATAAAAGAAACCAAAAGATCGAGAAGTAGTAGCAGTTCAAGTGAAAGTGAAGATGGAAGAATAAATATAACCAAAAAAAATGGTAGACGGAACAGATCAAGAAGTAATAGTAGGCGAAGTGCAGATGAAAAGGAAGTGAACGAAAGAAAAGGTAAAAATAGGAGATCTAGAAGCAGCAGTACATCTAGTGAATCTGAAGATGAAAGAAAAAATAAAGATAGGCGAATTGAAAAATATAAAAGGTCGAATGGAAGCTCTGGAAAAAATTCCCAATTGAAAAAAAAATTAAAATAAGAATATACAACTGAACGGGAAAACAATGAATATGATATTTTGTGTTAGTAGTTTATACTGATAAAAGTAAATGTATTTGTAATTTTCATCTTATCATTACATATTTAATGAATTTACCAGTCATCGGATTTGTACATAAATACATATAAAATAATTAAAATTTAATTGTTATCAACCTGATGTAATTAAAGGAAATATGGAATATTTTTGTCTGTGAATTCTTTTCCCAAGCATCGATCTACGTCATTTGCCATCTCTAAAACTTTTTCCATTTTCCAGAAATTAGTTTAATATAATTATAACTTTAATAAATTTAATTATAATAAAAATTGTTCCAAGCACTGACGTGAAGTCAGGAGCTTTTTTTTTTTCGATTATTCGACAATTGAACATACGCCCAAAAGCTCCTGACTTAACGTCAGTGCTTGAACCAATTTTTTTAAAAATGTTCTATGGGTACGGTTTTTTTTCGAAATTTTGCACACGTCTTTATGTCGATATTCTACAAGTAGAGTAGAATCTCAGTAATCCGGCACCACTAAAAACCTGAGTGTGCCGGATTATTGGAATGTTCCGATTACTGGATTGTATAGGAAAAAAATATAATATGTAAAGGAAAGTTTTTTATAACTGTAACATATCTCACAATGATATGGAGTTAACTAAATAATCTTTAATTGAGGTATGTTTTTGTGCAAGTCGTAATCCTTATTTAAAAATCTTTTCTCTATTTCAGTATCCTAATGAGTCCATTCCAGCACTAAAAACAGTGCTGGAATGAACTCATTCCCGCATTGTTTCTAGTTATATTTTTCGTTTTGTGGTAGTCAGCACTGACATTCGATCCTATCAAATTTCAACACACGTCAATTGACAATACAATATAATATGGATATAGTGAAATAATTGTTGAGAAAAAGTTTTATTTTCATTAATGAATATGGTACTACAGATTTCCTTCTTGCTAATTTTGAATCATTAATGCTGTTAAAAAAACTGTTTTAAATCTTATCACCATGCCCTACGTACGTTTCAAATTCAAATTCCGTAATCTGTCAACTTTCGTAACAGTCACACCAACTACCAAGATGCAATACAAAAGTCACTAAGATGTATAATCCGAATTTTTCATTAAATTTCAACAGTATTTTACAAAACTTGCCTGAAATAGAGAAAATATCGTCCAATACTCGTTGCAGAAGGCAATTCCAACACTCATGCCCTCGTGTTTTAATAGGAGCCCATTCTGCAACTTGTTTTAGAATATACTATTCTCGCATGTTTCGAAGAATTATAACATATTTAGTAGGTTGCCGTTTTCTTCAGCCCATGCTATGCAGGTATTGAAACAATTAAATGCTGTACGTATCTGGTTTAACTTTTTCAGTTGTTGTGTTTGGAGGCTCCAATACTTCTATAAGGCTTTCTTCGTTTTGTACTCTGCTTCACATATTTCTTCATATGTCATAATTTATGTACTTCAAGTTGAAATACCAAAACTACAATTTGTGGGTTGGATTATTTCTGCTTAAATACGTCCAGTTATAATTTGCCAAATTACATCCAAGAAAATATTAATTTTCTATGTGACTGTCTGAATGAGGGTTATGTTTTTCAACTGTATGTATGTTTGTCTCAGCGATGCCAGATGTACCATAATTATGGAATTGTACCATAATTTCGACCTCAAATTTAGAGCATTCGATAATTGTACCATAATTTCGATCGATTCAATATTTTCGGCCGTTTCTAATTGTTTGGTCTTGAATATAGTTTATTGTTGTAATCCGTAATTTTCCTGTGAATTTACTCGAGAACAGATGTGAGCATTATAAGGGGATTATTTCTTTTATCTGCATAGAATACATAAACTGATTAAGAACTTTCATTTTGCGTCGGAGCCTTTGAAATTTGAGTTCCACAATTTATTTATGGCCGACCCATTATTTATTGCTTCCGTCGGCTACCGGTATCTAGAATAGGCAGTATTCGTGAAAGCAAGGGCGCAATGGACTGAACATGGTTGAATTCGTCTGAAACAATTGCAAACAGGCTCAATGACTCAGAAACCAAACTTTTTTTTTATTTCCTGCAATGGATTCTTCCTAATTTGTCGACCTTAACCAATATTTTCAAAATGAAAGAGTTGTCATTACTGCAGTCCATAATAAGATGGCTGAAACTTTTAAAACCATGTTATTGACATACATATTTGAAACCAAATTATGTGCATCAAACTCATTTATCAGATATTGATCCGAATAATGTGTCACAGTTTCTAAGTTCACATGATATATATCTTGGTGTCAGAGTCGCTGAAAATGTGAGCAGATTAACCCCTGATTTTTTTATCAGATGCAGGCAATTTTTAATAGTTTCCTCTAATGAAATTAAAAAAAGATTTGATTTCAAAGAAAATATTTTATCTCAAATCGCCATATTTGACAATAAACATAATAAGGAAAAACCTCAATCCATTTTGGGTGTCATGAATTCGTTACCTAGAGTTATAGATAAAAACGATACTGAAAAGAAACAAAAGGTGGATGATCAGTGGGGGCTGTATTGTCAGTTAATCCATGATTTTGATGAAGATATAAAAAATGAAAGTCTTGTTGACAAATACTGGCTTAAAATCATGGTATTAACTGACCACTCTGGTCAAAATTCATTTAGGGAATTGGGCGAATTTGTTCTTGATATTTCGGCAACACCACATTCAAATGCTTCTTGCGAAAGGGTTTTTTCAAAAGTCAATTTAATAAAAACTAATATCCGAAATCGGATTTGTACAAATTCAATCAATGGATTGCTCTTAGCATCGCAAAGCACCAATGGAGAATGCTACAAATTCAAAATAACAGATTCTTTAGTACAGGCAATGGAAGCCAAAATTTGTACAAATCTGATGACGAGGAAGATGTAGAAATTTACTTTCCGACGTAGTTTTAGGGTAAATGTACAGACATGAATTTACTTTGTAAAGTGTATATTTTGTAATTTAATTTCCATACTTGATTTTTTTCCGGTTTTCAAAACCAAATAATGTGCGTTCAAAAAAATTCGTGGTCAAGTAGTCTATGTAATTTTAAAGGTTAATTTTCTGAACTACGTTCAGACGTTTAAAATTCCATAGCCTATTTGACCACGAATTTTTTTGAACGCACGTAACATGATTAATTTCAAATTAACTTTTTATTTCTATAAATCCAGATTGGTTTTTTAATTCTATGTATACCAATTCGTTGCTTTTTTCACAGTACTACTTATTACTTTGAATAAATATGCATACTAACTTAATTGTACCATAATTTTCCCGAAAATTCCATAATTCTGGCATCTGTGTACCATAATTTGCCTTAAAATTCCATAATTCTGGCATCCTTGTACCATAATTTTATATTCGACATCTGGCATCACTGGTTTGTCTATTACTATAGTCTGCTCTACAGCCTGGGGCCCTATTCTGGGCCCGTATTCTCGACTTTCGTAGAGATGAGTATTCTCATGCGAGAACTCATACGAGAAATCCCATCTCACACATAATATTAATTCCGTATTCTTGACTGAAGACCCGAAAGAGATATGTTGTCCGCTGTTGCCAAACGTAAGTGGTGCAAATAATCTACATCCCAAAATCCAAATACAGTTTCTGAGGTAATGTTTACGGCTATCATAAGTAAACAATAAACATATGTTTTATCATCATGTGTTTACATTTCATTTTATTACAGTTATATATTAAAGTTGGGATTAATTAATGGCTTAGATCCTTTCACATTGAATGTTTCTGATCTGGGTAGTGGATAATTCAATTGATGGTGTTCCTCCAATCTTATATATGGATATTGCAACGTATTTGATTTATTATATACCACAACGTACATGTATATTTGCGAATGAAGAGTTCTTGTCTAATAGCACAAGCTGGAATGATTACTTTTAAAAAACACACAGTTGTTACTACCAAATACAAGTGCAACTATTCATCTCACAGTCGCATTTTTGTGATTTTGTTATATGGTCTCCAAATATTTGTTTAGTACGAATGATCTGGAAATATGGGAAAAGAACTTAGAAACTGCTAAGAAATTTCATTCAGAAGTTATTATGCCAGGACTGATGGCAAAATATTCCACATCTGAAGAGGGTACAGCTGAATTTATTCACTATTGCATTTGCAACAGCGGATGATGCATGTGCGATGATAAAATGTGATGGGAATGACTGTCAAATAGAAGATTTCATTTTGATTGTGTATGACCAGTTGACACTCCTAATGGTACCTGATATTGTAATAAATGTGATGAAAAGGTCTGGATTTTTATAAAAATGGAATAGATTACATAAAAAATTCTTGATTTTTTATTTCATGTCCACACATTAATAGCATGGCATGACAAACAAATAATATAAAAACAGATGAAAGCCCTTGGATTTTTCTTCTTATTTATTGATGAATACATAGTACACTTCATCGTACTGAACGCAGCAGACTGCTGCAAACTCTCTGATACTTGAGCTTTGAAACTTTTCTCTTGATTTCAGCTAGCCATAGGGTTCTTCGCTTTCTGAATAACTCATTTTTACTAGTCAAAAACTTCTGTGTAGTACTTGGAAACATACTATATATATCCTTGTGATGAGATCCACAGCCAACCATAATGCATGTAAGAGGCATTTTTTTACTTGTATTATTATTCAAAATTAAAAATACAACCCAAATACGCACAGGATTACAAAAAACGAACAATATACCACTATAATTATGGACATATATCATAAAATTGTAAAAATTCAAAGTAAACAATACAATGTGTGCCAACAGTCGCCATATGGCTTTAGTTTTGACAGGTCGTTGGATTCCCTAATAATCTCTCTATGATACAAAACAAAAAACAACTCGAGAACGAAAGTTGTCTATGGACGAGGTAAAGAACACAGAATACTAATAATTTTCATGGTCAAGAGGAGTCTCCCGAAATTAACAATCTCTACCGCCTATTAGTAGTAGAGAAAGAACACATATATATATTATGAAATCTCCTATGAGTCCTATGCTTTGATGTGGTTACTGCTTTCAGCGACCTCACGCGGCTGGTTTTGGAAGTTTTCTGGCGGATATTTATAACAAATAAGCGCGAAAATTTGAAATGCTTCATATTGAAATTGAATACTTTCATTCGGATTCTGACACTGCAAATGAAACAAAACGTATTATTCCAATAGGGGTTGTTTCATATCATGTCATATTTTTTCATTTGGACCTAAATTTCAGGAAATTCACAAATGTAGACAGTAAAATAATTTTATTTTCTCATGGGTTTTTCACAATGTTTGATATATTTTGTTTTCGTGATGTTTTTGATTGGGTCCATACTTTGAAAGTTTTGATCCAAAACAATTCTGAATTCACAATCAGTACCCCTCACAATTGCATGAATACTCTCTTACTCCAAAAATATAAATAGCACTTCTTCACAAATAATTCACAGGCAGTAGTTACTGAGTCCACAAACAACACACAGTTAACTGGCCTGAAATCTACTTTTTCCTGAAAAAATTAGTTTCAGCACACACTATATTTTCCATGTGGCATAATGATATAATGTAAAAAGCACTGAGTAACTAAGTAATAAAAAACACTGCCTGGTAATATCATTCTTGAATTTTCTGTATATCTTCTAGCCTCGATGCTTGTCTCTGAACACCATCAGCTGGGAGAGTTAGGACAGAGAATCCTTGGACTTCGTGAACATCATTGGTGTCTATTTTAGTTTCAATGTCTTCTCCATTTCCATCTGAATATTCTGCAAATTATAATTATATAATAACAAGTTAAAGAAATCGGTTAAATAGAAAATGAATACAAGTTCTCAGTACTAATTCGTTCATTCGATCCATTGCACCAATGAAATATATATATATATATACAATTCCTTGTGTATCTATTTATTTGGTGCTGAGAACTTAATAAAGCGATATGGTTTTGTTTCCAAACTATTGAAAATACATAACTGACAATAGACGAATTGAAGCGAGTAACTGGAACAGAGTGGTTAAGACCAATCCCTTGCTATCATAACCAACATCGGTTATGTTCCACTCTGTTCCGGTGACTCGCTTAAATTCGACAAATGTAACTTACCAGACATATAAAATTATAAAACGGGGATACAGTCTTCCAAAGACCTCTATCTAATTTTACTTCATCTGGGAAATGCCTATCACCAACAAAACAACTCTTGCGTATTTGTTCATTAATTTTGCTTCTCAACAATGGATTGTTCACTTTTTCCGTTCAAGTTTGAAAATGGTTAGCTGGGTATCTGCTCTCGGAAAACTACATTTATCTTAACAATTAGGAACACAGCATTTGTTGGATCCTAAAATATTTTCAAATCATCACAATATGAAAATAAAACAGAATGATTAAAACACTAATCTGTAACGAAAAACGTGGATCACTTCGTTCTCCGGATCAACATTCAATACGATATATATCTTGTTTATGCGTTTGTTTTGAAATTTTGCATAACCTTGCAAAATTTCAAAACAAACGAAAAATCAGCAATGCCAGCGTTGCCATTTGCCTGTTTTGGAACTAAAGTAGTGCGCCAGAGATGGCTATCTCAGTCTTCTCTACTACTATTTACTTATGAGAAAAACTTTCAATCGACAAGAGAGCTCGACGAGTAGGGTGCACGACACGAAAGACTCTGCACAGAAGCTCTACTGCATCGAACTTTACTGCATCGAAGAGTCACCACATCGAAAAACCCCCCACTTTAGAAAGTGGGCGGCACTCGTTTATCGATCGTCTTCGACGATAGTTTCGCTCGATGAGCAGCGATGCCAGATGTACCATAATTATGGAATTGTACCATAATTTATACCTCAAATTTAGAGCATTCCATAATTGTACCATAATAAATAATTGTACCATAATTTCCATCGATTCTTCCATACAATATTAACTGAGTAGAGTAATATTTACTCTATAGACCACATTAGTTAGGTTAGGCGGGAAATTAGAATTACGATCCATCCGTGGATCCGAGCACTAAATTCCTCATGCATTTCTTATGGACCTAAAATTTACGCGAATTTCTCGCCTGGTTTTAGATACTTTGGCTAATTTCTGAAGGTTTATTTTGGTTAAAATAGATTCTGTGAACCTTTCTCAACCATCTAGAATCAAGTTTTCAAAACAAAATTGTATATTTCCAAAATAATTAATAAATATAAAAGTGTTCACCAAATTCGATTGACGTATGTCTTAGCTCACTCGAAATCAGTTAAAAATAATAACATAACCCTAAATCGGCCTTGTGATGACGCACAACAGAAGTCATCTACGACATACGGATATCTTTCGAACTAGAATGGTTTCAATTTTGATTTAAGAATAAATAGAAGTAGATTTTAATGTGGAAATAACATGAAAACATGCACTAATGATAAAGGTACCCAATACTTGTTGTCTCTGTACTAACATTCTCTTTTAAATAGGGTGGTTTCATCTCAAAGTTGAAATTCCTTGTTAAAAGATTTGAATATGGATCTCCCGCCAAGCGACTGATTCTAACCTAACTAATGTGGTCTATTGCGTTCGAAAACTGAAAAGTTGAGTAAATTTTACTCTGTGACTGTCGTCCGAAATGTCGGAGTATTCGACTCCGAGTTCATTTTACTCCTGTCAAAATTGACATAACTCATGGGACGGCAAATCTAGTATGGGCGCGTTTTTATTTCAATCGAAATTTCTAATCGATTAATCGTAAATGAATCGATGTGTTTTCATTTTCAAGTATTCATTCACTTTACGAAAATAAAAACACACCGATTATTTTACGATTAATCGATTAGAAATTGCGATTAAAATAAAAACGTACCCTATCTTTGTCTCACTGTTTATGAATGTTCTGTGAGGTTATTTAATAGTTTTAATACTGCTCACAATATATATTTATAATTAGAGTTACATATATGTGAAGAAAACAATAATAATAGGTTCTTTCTTAAACCAACATAACGTCGGCGACACCGCAAAACCAAGTAACTGATAAAAATTCAAAAATGAGGATTCGGCGGTAATTATTTAATTGTATTTGTAAGGACAGGTGTGCAAATTCTTTTCAAATAGTAAACAGACCCTGAGATAATCAATTTCAAGTGGTTTGTAACTATTTTGAATTTGAACTAATTCATCAATCCAAAATTATGAAGTTTTTAGTGCCTTCTGAAAATGTTGGTTTTTGCAGTTAATTGGTTTTGCGGTGTCGTCGACGATAACCTATTTTCCGATATTGGAACAGAACTGTGCCAGTGTCAGTGTCAGAGTTAACTACAGAGTAAATCTGTCAAACCTTCAAAAACTCTACTCTACTCCGTGGAGTTAATTTTCGAACACAACCCTGGCACAGCTGCTCAGACCTTGCGTTCCGAAATTGCTGGCATTACTGGCCACAGTAAGCAATATCGGAACGCTTTTCAGTGACAGTAATCTCAAACTGTTGTTAATTTTCGGAACGTTCGAGCAGTAACAAACGAAGCTTTGAACCAAGATGCATAGAATAACAAGGTGTGGACACTCCCTACTAATTCCTGCTAAAATTTTCGGCCGAAAAACGGACCAAGAACTGTCAAATCACGTACTTTATGTACTACTTCACTTTATTAACGATGGTGCCGCTAGGGTCGATTTCGAAGATTCTGACAAGCGAATAAATGAAAACTGACAAGCGACAAAGTTCACTTTTCACCGTTGCTAGTTCGTAAATTCAAATTAAAAGAATATAATGAAGCAGTTTATTGAAAAATCAATCCATTTTTTGATTAATCAGATATCTGTTCGGAGATAATATGTAAACCACATTGGTTTGGAACAGAAATTTCATCTTGCCAAGACATAATGAGGTCAAATAAGGGATTTATCAGTAAAGGAGTTTCTTTGGAACATTTTGAATGGAACTGTAAATGAAGAAATCTGTGAAATCATTATTTTTCCATTACGAAAGATCACATCCAACGTCATTAGAGTACAAGCTTTTAATTTATGTATTTTGAAATACATTGAATGATACAGAATTTTCTGTAATACCTCTACATACAATATCTTTCGATATCATATTATTATTCAAATGTAGTAATTCCTTTATCATGTAAGGCTCTTTTAAATTGAGCATTTTACTTATTATATTATATGTATAATTTGAAATTTCATCAAAACATTCTCATGTATACAGCATTTTTTCAGTCACCCAATACCCCTTGACAACTTTTCATGTTCTCAGCAATTAGATTGCTGAATATAGATATTTAATTCGATAGCTATTATTCAGAACTAAGTATACTGATGAAATATCGAAAAATGATTCATTAAATTGATAAACTAACCAAATAGAGGGTAGTGTACTACGTTTCAATCTTTTATTCAATATACATATATTCGCTAGAAAAATATTTTGAACAAACAAATGTTCTAATTTTCTATACCCTACCTCTAGCACAAGCCAGTTGCCATTCTTGTCGTTTAACAATATCCTTGAAACAAATAATATTATAGTATAAGAGCGCCAAAAAGAATGACGCCTTAGGAAAGCTATTCAAATTGATGAAATCACACTGTGTGGTTGCTCTGAACTTTGTTCTCTGCTAGTCCTTTCATCGTTCACAAATAATATTGTTAGTTTTCATAACATGGCATTTCATTCCTTCTCAATATATAACTGAATTGTATAATGAATATAATTATTAATCAATAGAGTTATATCTTAATTTCAACTGTTAAAACAGTTTATGTTCATCAACCGGCAAGATTATAGTAAATCAACAAGTCTTACGTTCTCCTATGTTGATTTATTAACAATTAACGGTATCAGCGATCTTTCAATATTATTAATATTAAAATTAATAACTATCTTGATACTAGAAATCTGCCCCTGATCCGGTAAGAATATACAATTGTTAAAAAAATATATTCTCATAAAAACGAAGTATTTTCGAAATGAAAATAGTATTTGATTAAAATGGTTCTGGATACTCGTTCAGAGTTCACACAGCAAACATTTGACTTACTTTCGGCGAGGCAAACGACTTCCACAAGAAACTGGAATAAGCAAAGATTCAAATTTAATTTGACATGTCGGTAATTTTGTCCATAAAATTTCTACTGCCGGCATCTATCGGCGAAAATTGAAGTAAAACAAAATCCTTGTATTTTGACAGTATTTGGACCGCAAATCGGCCGAAAATATGTCAAAGAGTGTCTTCACCATGTATTCTATGCATCTATCTTTGAACGAAGGAACAACATAACCTATAATTTTCATATTTGAAGTCCTTTTAAATGTTAGGTCTGTAATCGGTGGGTGAAACGATGGCTGAAATTAACCAAGTCTTATTGAATTCAATACTCAGGGATAGCGATTTTACAGTTTTGATGTTGATTAGTACTAAAAGAGACTCATAACCTAAACTATTTGAATTTGGGGAAGGAATACTGGCAGTACTGGCACTATACGACCACTTCTGTGGCAGTAGAAAATTAACTCCGTAGAGTAATATTTACTCCATTGCGTTCGAAAACTGAAAGGTTGAGTAAATTTTACTCTGTGACTGTCGTCCGAAAAGTCGAGTATTCGACTCGGAGTTCATTTTACTCCTGTCAAAATTGACATAACTCATGGGAAGGAAAATCTAGTATCATTGTCTAACTGTTTTATGAATGTTTTGTGATGTAATTTAATAGTTTTTATACTGCTCACAATATATATTTATGATTAGAGTTACATATATGTGAAGAAAACAATAATAATAGGATCTTTCTTAAATAAGAAGTACTGTGATATTTTTCGGAATTTGAGAGAAAAAACCCAGAAAAAAGCGGTGAGAGGACTTGACATATTCGCTGAATAGTTTTGCGAATAATATTAAATGGAAGAATCGATGGAAATTATGGTACAATTATTTATTATGGTACAATTATGGAATGCTCTAAATTTGAGGTATAAATTATGGTACAATTCCATAATTATGGTACATCTGGCATCGCTGTCTCTCATCGAGCGAAGCTATCGTCGACGATCGATAAACGAGTGCCGCCCACTTTCTAAAGTGGGGGGTTTTTCGATGTGGTGACTCTTCGATGCAGTAAAGTTCGATGCAGTAGAGCTTCTGTGCAATGAGTCTTTCGTGTAGTGAGGCGCACCGAGCTCGAGTATAGTCAAGAATACGGAGTCTCCTATTTTTCATACGGAGACTGCGCAGAGTTAATGTCACGCGATAAATGTCGCAGGAGAGATTTCGAGAATAGGGCCCCTGGGGCCCTATTCTGAGGTCGACATTGCGAACGATTATCATTCGTTTTCGTAATCATCACGAACGTTCACTCGTTTTGCTATTCTCAATTGACAGATGATATGATTTGGTGAGACGAGCGCTCGAAATTCTAAACGAGTGGTATATAGCACTCGTTTTCGGAAGAAATTCCACTATTTCCACTCGCATTCAGTTATCAGTTGATTATTATGCAAGCCTCTACACATTTTGTAACCTCAAATCTGTTGTTGGTAAATAAGTTGTTATTTTTACGGTGTAATTAACAAATCTGTTCAGTAAAAATAAAAGGTAGAGGAATTGATCAAGAAGTGGCTGGGAGGCAACAACTTCCAGAGCTGATTTCAGAAAGAATTCAGAGGAATACAATTATACGTTTAGCTTTTCGTTGAATTGTAAAAGATACACTATGAATAAATAGATATAGATTTCTCTTCCAAAAAAATGTATTTAATTGTAAAAAATAAATCACAACCATAAACAAAACATTATTCAACAATGCCTCAGTAGAATACAATTTAAAACAAAAGTATTCAATATGAAGTTCTAAATAATCTCACAACATCAAACAACAAAAAAAATATTTCACTGTCAACGTAGAATAAAAGGATCAGAAATAAAAGTATTCAATAACCAAAACTACAGAAAATATCACAGTAAACAAAAAATAATGTCTATATAACAAAAATCCAGTTTGGAATAGAAAAATTAACGAAAAACAGCTGTAGCTTCAGTGAAATAATTAATCATTATTAATTACATAAGTGGAAAGGTTTAACTTATATATATATATATATATATTACTCCGCATGATCCATATTTCTATTATTAATTACAATTTTGTGACCGTATCACTTATACACTCTAAGGACGTATACATTGTAATTTTTCCCCCAAAAATTGGTAAAATAAATCCAATATTTTCATTATTTAACTAATCAGTTAATTGACTGGAATATATATTGATTTCTATTTAAAAAAAAATAATTTCATTCTAAAAAAATATATCACAACAATAAACAGAAAATAATTCGACAATTTCAGTGGAATAAAACAGAAAAAAAAAGTATTCGATACAATCTCTCTAGATTTTGTGCTTGACCCAAGACCTGTCTGAAGAGGTGAAATAACCCTTAATCGTTGTAAAATCTTTCAATATTATATTGCAAAACTTTCTCCAAGTTTTCCATTATTCTTTTGGTCCAGGAATACTATTTAACATTGTACTCAGTTCCTCTTTCATAGGCATTCTGAAGAAAATTCTGTAGTAAATTTCCCGCTTAATAACTGAGACTTACATTTTAGTAAATTTATAATTACTTTTTTCTTATCGAAGCAAACAGAAAAAACCAAATAAATCACTCAAGTTCAACAAACAATAAATTATCGTTTTGATTTATGAAGAAGCGCGCCAATAACATATACATAAACACATTCAAATTTCAAATGTTACTATGTTGCCAAGTCTTCAGACGACACGAATTCGTTTAACTCATCGGTCATTACGAAGGGCACATGAGAATAGCAATATAAACTATCGTTCGCAATTACCACCGTTCGTTTTCGTTACGAGTGGTCGAAAACGAGTGAAGTTCAGAATAGAGCCCCTGAGGTCGACATTGCGAACGATTATCATTCGTTTTCGTAATCATCACGAACGTTCACTCGTTTTGCAATTCTCAACTGACAGATGATATGATTTGGTGAGACGAGCGCTCGAAATTCTAAACGAGTGGTATATAGCACTCGTTTTCGGAAGAAATTCCACTCGCATTCAGTTATCAGTTGATTTGTTGATTATTATGCAAGCCTCTACACATTTTGTAACCTCAAATCTGTTGTTGGTAAATAAGTTGGTATTTTAACGGTGTAATTAACGAATCTGTTCAGTAAAAATAATTAAATTGTCAGAATTATTATCATATTGCAAATTGTCGATGTTTTAAATAAACCAGAAATATCGAATAGATTTGTTAGATTCCCACAAACATTGGTGGAATTGAATAGTAGGCAAAGGTAGGTATTGATATTTTAGAATATTGCAAAATTATTTAAGTTTATTAATATTTTTATATTCAATGAAAATTCGACTTCCCTGGTGTAATAGGTTGCATAGGTTGCACACAATGCAATATTTCCACCTAAAATTGAAGATTCAAATTACCCAAAACACACTTATGTTAATCGAAAAGGATATACCTGGTAGGTTGCTGTAGTTATGCATTGAACGAAACGATGGCGAAATATATGACAATGAAAACGAAGTGGACATGGGTAAAATCATCCAACATTTTCGTTATTTAATTAATCAATTAGTTCATTCCAGAAATGTAACCGGAAGGTAGAGGAATTGATGAAGAAGTGGCTGGGGGGCAACAAAATCCAGAGCTGATTTCAGAAAGAATTCAGAGGAATACAATTATACGTTTAGCTTTTCGTTGAATTGTAAAAGATACACTATGAATAAATAGATATAGATTTCTCTTCCAAAAAAATGTATTTAATTCTAAAAAATAAATCACAACCATAAACAAAACATCATTCAACAATGCCTTAGTAGAATACAACTTAAAAAAAAAAAATATTCAATATGAAGTTCTGAATAATTTCACAACATCTAACAACAAAAAAAATATTTCACTGTGTCTACGTAGAATAAAGGGATCAGAAATAAAAGTATTCAATAACCAATACTAGAGAATATATCACAGTAAACAAAAAATAATGTCTATATAACAAATATCCAGTTTGGAATAGAAAAATTAACGAAAAACAGCTGTAGCTTCAGTGAAATAATTAATCATTATTAATTACAATTGTTTATTTGGCAAGTGTTGCAGAACATCCATAAATTTTTGTGACCGTATCACTTATACACTAAGGACGCATACATTGTAATTTTTCCCCCAAAAATTGGTAAAATAAATCCAATATTTTCATTATTTAACTAATCAGTTAATTCACTGGAATGTGAAGGAATTGATCAGGAAGTGGCTAGTAGGCAACAAAAACCAGAGCTGATTTCATGAAGAATTCAGAGGAATATAATTATATGTTTAGCTTTTCGTATACATAATTGTAAAAGACACGCTATAAATAAATAGATATTGATTTCTATTTGAAAAAAATTTATTTCATTCTAAAAAAATATATCACAACAATAAACCGAAAATGATTCGACAATTTGAGTGGAATAAAACTTTCAGAAAAAAAAAGTATTCGATATAGAATCTCTCTAGATTTTGTTCTTGACCCAAGACCTGTCTGAAGAGGTGAAATAACCCTTAATCCTTGTAAAATCTTTCAATATTATATTGCAAAACTTTCTCCAAGTTTTCCATTCTTTTTTTGGTCCAGGAATACTATTTAACATTATACTCAGTTCCTCTTTCATAGGCATTCCGAAGAAAATTCTGTAGTAAATTTCCCGCTTAATAACTGAGACTTACATTTTAGGAAATTTATAATTACTTTTTTCTTATCGAAGCAAACAGAAAAAACCAAATAAATCACTCAAGTTCAACAAACAATAAAATATCGTTTTGATTTATGAAGAAGCGCGCCAATAACATATACATAACACATTCAAATCTCAAATGTTACTATGTTGCCAAGTCTTCAGACGACACGAATTCGTTTCAGTCATCGGTCATTGCGAAGGGCACATGAGAATAGCAATAAACTATCGTTCGCAATTACCACCGTTCGTTTTCGTTACGAGTGGTCGAAAACGAGTGAAGTTCAGAATAGAGCCCCAAATCATATCATCTGTCAGTTGAGAATTGCAAAACGAGTGAACGTTCGTGATGATTACGAAAACGAATGATAATCGTTCGCAATGTCGACCTCAGAATAGGGCCCCTGGCGCACTACTTTAGTTCCAAAACAGGCAAATGGCAACGCTGGCTGGCTGGCATTGCTGATTTTTCGTTTGTTTTGAAATTTTGCGAGGTTATGCAAAATTTCAAAACAAACGCATAAACAAGATATACCAGTTCCAAAATGGTTGTCACAGCGGGATGGGTACAGTTCCCCGCGTCCTGGTTTGGAACTCAAATTACACTATAAGTTTTAAAAATAGTTATTAGGGAAGACGCAAGACTCTCAAATTATATTATTGTAATGTTTTTGGGCTCTAGTTTTGAAGGATTACCTGGATAAATTAGAGTCAGTGTTGTGACTGTTAAGTGCACGTGCCAATCCTTGGTGATCGGTTCATCCGAGACTCCCGCAGGTCCCAGGGACACCAAGGATTACTTGAGACCTCACACAAGCAAATATTGGATACTGGATTTTGGGCACATAGCATAACTGCTGAGCCTAAGTCTCCACAACGGTAGTGTGTCGGGGGTCTGCCGATGCTCGTTGTGGAGAATGAGAATTGAATGAATGAAAAACAAGATATACTAATACTAAACCTCTTTCTAATTTCTATTCGTATTGAATGTTGATCCGGAGAACGAAGTGATCCACGTGTTTCGTTACAGATTAGTGTTTTAATCATTCTGTTTTATTTTCATATTGTGATGATTTGAAAATATGTTGAAAATATTTTAGGATCCAACAAATGCTGTGTTCCTAATTGTTAAGATAAATGTAGTTTTCCGAGAGCAGATACCCAGCTAACCATTTTCAAACTTGAACGGAAAAAGTGAACAATCCATTGTTGAGAAGCAAAATTAATGAACAAATACGCAAGAGTTGTTTTGTTGGTGATAGGCATTTCCCAGATGAAGTAAAATTAGATAGAGGTCTTTGGAAGACTGCTATCCCCGTTTTATAATTTTATATGTCTGGTAAGTTACATTTGTCGAATTTAAGCGAGTCACCGGAACAGAGTGGAACATAACCGATGTTGGTTATGATAGCAAGGGATTGGTCTTAACCACTCTGTTCCAGTTACTCGCTTCAATTCGTCTATTGTCAGTTATGTATTTTCAATAGTTTGGAAACAAAACCATATCGCTTTATTAAGTTCTCAGCACCAAATAAATATATACACAAGGAATTGTATATATATATATATTTCATTGGTGCAATGGATTGAATTAGTACGAATTAGTACTGAGAACTTGTATTCATTTTGTATTTAACCGATTTCTTTAACTTGTTATTATATAATTATAATTTGCAGAATATTCAGATGGAAATGGAGAAGACATTGAAACTAAAATAGACACCAATGATGTTCACGAAGTCCAAGGATTCTCTGTCCTAACTCTCCCAGCTGATGGTGTTCAGAGACAAGCATCGAGGCTAGAAGATATACAGAAAATTCAAGAATGATATTACCAGGCAGTGTTTTTTATTACTTAGTTACTCAGTGCTTTTTACATTATATCATTATGCCACATGGAAAATATAGTGTGTGCTGAAACTAATTTTACAGGAAAAAGTAGATTTCAGGCCAGTTAACTGTGTGTTGTTTGTGGACTCAGTAACTACTGCCTGTGAATTATTTGTGAAGAAGTGCTATTTATATTTTTGGAGTAAGAGAGTATTCATGCAATTGTGAGGGGTACTGATTGTGAATTCAGAATTGTTTTGGATCAAAACTTTCAAAGTATGGACCCAATCAAAAACATCACGAAAACAAAATATATCAAACATTGTGAAAAACCCATGAGAAAATAAAATTATTTTACTGTCTACATTTGTGAATTTCCTGAAATTTAGGTCCAAATGAAAAAATATGACATGATATGAAACAACCCCTATTGGAATAATACGTTTTGTTTCATTTGCAGTGTCAGAATCCGAATGAAAGTATTCAATTTCAATATGAAGCATTTCAAATTTTCGCGCTTATTTGTTATAAATATCCGCCAGAAAACTTCCAAAACCAGCCGCGTGAGGTCGCTGAAAGCAGTAACCACATCAAAGCATAGGAGATTTCATAATATATATATGTGTTCTTTCTCTACTACTAATAGGCGGTAGAGATTGTTAATTTCGGGAGACTCCTCTTGACCATTAACATTATTAGTATTCTGTGTTCTTTACCTCGTCCATAGACAACTTTCGTTCTCGAGTTGTTTTTTGTTTTGTATCATAGAGACATATACCTAGCTTTCTATTTGACGCTGTATCACTTCCAAAGTGATGCGAAATCAGTTCAAACCAGAGAAATAGAGGGAAATTCCGGCTATTTCTGTGGTTTAAACTGATTTCGCATCAGTTTGGAAGTGATACAGCGTCAAATAGAAAGCGCCTATTATTAGGGAATCCAACGACCTGTCAAAACTAAAGCAATGTGGCGACTGTTGGCACACATTGTATTGTTTACTTTGAATTTTATGATATATGTCCATAATTATAGTGGTATATATGCCTGTTACATGCATTATGGTTGGCTGTGGACCTCATCACGACAAGGATATAGTATGTTTCCAAGTACTACACAGAAGTTTTTGACTAGTAAAAATGAGTTATTCAGAAAGCGAAGAACCCTATGGCTAGCTGAAATCAAGAGAAAAGTTTCAAAGCTCAAGTATCAGAGAGTTTGCAGCAGTCTGCTGCGTTCAGTACGATGAAGTGTCGTGGATCCCTCGAGGATTGTTATATCCAGATTCTACTATGTATTCATCAATAAATAAGAAGAAAAATCCAAGGGCTTTCATCTGTTTTTATATTATTTGTTTGTCATGCCATGCTATTAATGTGTGGACATGAAATAAAAAATCAAGAATTTTTTATGTAATCTATTCCATTTTTATAAAAATCCAGACCTTTTCATCACATTTATTACAATATCAGGTACCATTAGGAGTGTCAACTGGTCATACACAATCAAAATGAAATCTTCTATTTGATAGTCATTCCCATCACATTTTATCATCGCACATGCATCATCCGCTGTTGCAAATGCAATAGTGAATAAATTCAGCTGTACCCTCTTCAGATGTGGAATATTTTGCCATCAGTCCTGGCATAATAACTTCTGAATGAAATTTCTTAGCAGTTTCTAAGTTCTTTTCCCATATTTCCAGATCATTCGTACTAAACAAATATTTGGAGACCATATAACAAAATCACAAAAATGCGACTGTGAGATGAATAGTTGCACTTGTATTTGGTAGTAACAACTGTGTGTTTTTTAAAAGTAATCATTCCAGCTTGTGCTATTAGACAAGAACTCTTCATTCGCAAATATACATGTACGTCTTGTACGTTGTGGTATATAATAAATCAAATACGTTGCAATATCCATATATAAGATTGGAGGAACACCATCAATTGAATTATCCACTACCCAGATCAGAAACATTCAATGTGAAAGGATCTAAGCCATTAATTAATCCCAACTTTAATATATAACTGTAATAAAATGAAATGTAAACACATGATGATAAAACATATGTTTATTGTTTACCATAGACAAGAGTTGTTTACTTATGATAGCCGTAAACATTACGTCAGAAACTGTGAAGTATTTGGATTTTGGGATGTAGATTATTTGCACCACTTACGTTTGGCAACAGCGGACAACATATCTCTTTCGGGTCTTCAGTCAAGAACCTCAACATCGAATCTGAATCGGATCAAAACACAATTCACAAATACAAAACGTATACAAAATATTCTCAATCCACGAAGTACGAACGAGTATTCCTTCCGTTGAAAATAATCGAGATTACCTTGTATTTGAAGATTGGAGGAATCTAGAAATATTGTTTACGTATGCGAAAGAAATTCCAAATTATGGAGAACTGTGGAAAAGTTGTTCAGAAAGAAGATATCTGGTATATGTCCTTCAGGATTTCTGGCTAAAAATCAGCAGTAAGTAATAGAAGTGAATTGAATGAATTACTTTACTCAGAGAAATCCAAGTCTTAATATTTCCTTTCAGGTTGGAATGAATTAAGGTCCAGTTGACGTAGGAACTAAGTCGATTGAATATTTGTGAAGCTTAAGTATATCTCATGAGAAAATTTAATATTGATAAGAGGCAACCAAGATGACATGAACACTAAAATTTTTAAAGTTCAAAAGTGGAATAGCCAAGAAGAAAATCTAGTGTTTCTATTCAAACAAATCTGTTTTCCTGATATCATGGGTCTCTTACGATCCATCATCAGGGTGTTTGGATGCCAGCGTGTACCTATATAATAGGCATTTTTAACGAAACATTTCAATTTTTCTAATTGCAGAATATTTTAAAATATAGGAGTAGAAGGTGATGCAATATAACATGTGTGTAGGTATATATTATGTATATTGTTTTCCCGTGGAACTTCAGGTATATGTTTCTTAAATGCTTGTTGCTTAGCATGCTTAACAATGAATACCTCTGAAGAACAGATTTTACTAATATTATAATAGAATGGCTTGATAATTCAACGCTAACTTTGAAAATGATGTATCCTAGTGTTGCGGAGGAAAATCCAAGTATATTTTACAACGAGAAGTAGTATATAAGGAAATGGAGAAAGTCAGTTATCATATTTTAATAATAATCTATATACAAGTATTTATCCTCCCTGCAGTGTTTCACGAATCCTCCATGATTATGTGGGCAGCAGTGGTCCAAACTCGAAAAAATGCATTGCATGCTGCTTGATGTAGTATTGAATTTTCAAAATGAATGTTATTCTTGATCTCTCTTGAAGTAAATAATCGAATATGTTAATAGAGTTTTATTCGAAATTATTTCCTTTGTTTGTATTACGGCTTCAGTGAGGTATACAATTTTTTTGTTCACTGAGGGCTGATATATTTTACGACCTGTAAACTGTCAAGTAGCCTTACCGAAAGGAAAGTAATCTGTAAATGTTCACTTTAAAGGGGATCAGTAAATTCAACGAGCACATAGTTGACGAATACTTTACGGAGAGGTTGAATAAATCGGCCCTTAGTAGATAGTATAAAACAATATATAGATTGGTATCTAAATAAATGAATCTTATTTTCACAATAACTCTTTTCCCCTAACCCATGAAAACAAATTTTCACAGACAATTTACATGAATCATTAGCTTCAAACGTTCATTATCTTGAAATACAAATGAATAAGTGGAAATTTAATTTTAATATTTCAATATTGCATGGAATATTTAGAGTTTATCTATAATTTCAGATATCTCATCTCATCAACGAGTGACAAAAGTATTGAAATTGATTATGCATTAAACGATGTGTTCAAATGTCAAATTATTACCATATTCCATATCGACAGACATTCTTGTAATGATTATGAAGAATTAAAAAGGTTTGATGGCTAATATAAAAATTTGTTCAAGCACTGACGTGAAGTCAGGAGCTTTTGCGCGTATGTTCTATTGTCCATTCTCCTGTATTGGACACTCTTAATCGAAAAAAAAAAATGGTTCAAGCACTGACGTGAATCAGGAGCTTTTGCTCTTCTTAATCGAATTTACCATGATGAATTCTATTGTCCGTTCTCCTGATTGGACCCTTTTAATCGAAAAAAAAATTGGTTCAAGCACTGACGTGAAGTCAGGAGCTTTTGCGCGTATGTTCTATTGTCCATACTCCTGTAATAAACACTCTTCTTAATCGAATTTACCATGATGAATTCTATTGTCTATTCTCCTGTATTGGACACTCTTCTCAATCGAATTCACCATGATGAATTCTATTGTCCATTCTCTAATACAGGAGAATGGACAATAGAATTCATCATGGTGAATTCGATTGAGAAGAGTGTCCAATACAGGAGAATAGACAATAAAAATCATCATGGTAAATTCGATTAAGAACAAAAAAGGTGGGGACGTATGTCCATGTTTCCACTTTTTCTACTCTCGCTTCACCCCCCAGAGTTGTGTTCGAAAATTAACTCCACGGAGTAGAGTAGAGTTTTTGAAGGTTTGACAGTTTTACTCTAGAGTTACTCTGACACTGACACTGACAGTGACAGAAGGTGCCAATATCGGAAAATAGGTTATGTTGGTTTAAGAAATATCCTATTATTATTGTTTTCTTCACATATATGTAACTCTAATCATAAATAGATATTGTGAGCAGTATAAAAACTATCAAATTACCTCACAAAACATTCATAAAACAGTTAGATAAAGATACTAGATTTTCCTTCCCATGAGTTATGTCAATTTTGACAGGACTAAAATGAACTCCGAGTCGAATACTCCGACTTTTCGGACGACTGACACAGAGTAAAATTTACTCAACCTTTCAGTTTTCGAACGCAATGGAGTAAATATTACTCTACAGAGTTAATTTTCGAACGCAACTCAGGGTTCTGTTCGAAAATTAACTCCGTAGAGTAATATTTACTCCATTGCGTTCGAAAAGTCGGAGTATTCGACTCGGAGTTCATTTTACTCCTGTCAAAATTGACATAACTCATGGGACGGAAAATCTAGTATCTTTATCTCACTGTTTTATGAATGTTTTGTGTGGTAATTAAATAGTTTCAATACTGCTCACAATATATATTTATGATTAGAGTTACATAGATGTGAAGAAAACAATAATAATAGGATCTTTCTTAAACCAACATAACCTATTTTCCGATATTGGCACCTTCTGTCACTGTCAGAGTAAACTAGAGTAAATCTGTCAAACCTTCAAAAACTCTACTCTACTCCGTGGAGTTAATTTTCGAACACAACTCTGGATATTCGGCAGAAGGCAGATCGTCTGACACTTCTGACAGTGACAACTTGGCACTTAAGGCGAAAATTCATGTGGCGATTTTGTCGCCGAAAACCAGCGATTTTGTCGCCCTAAATTTCGACGATTTTTTCGTTCAAAACCAGCGACTGTCGCTCGAAATTTCCCTTCCCCTATATTTCATGGAGCGACAAAATCGCCACGACAGATTATTTTGAACTGACAGAAACATAACCTAATTGAATTTAAATATTACAACTAAATACATACTTAGGTACAAAATGAGTTCCGGAAGTACTACAGTTATCTCTAATAATTATATAAATGTATTAAATCGCAAAAGAAAAACAAATGGGAACTTCCAAGACGATGCAATTTCTACATATAGGAGCTTCAACTCCTAATTCTAGAATCCTTGTAGAAGGAGAAGACTAAGAGGTTCTAAATGTAGATCATGTATGACAAAACAAATTGTGGTCCCATTTTTATAGACATTTGTTCCTTATATTTACAAAGTAGTGCCCTTAATTCAGAATCACATAAAATTGATGGCCCATATTAATGTGGAGAACGGTAAACTTAAAAAAAAGTATGGTATATTCTTGTAAAGTCGCAGCATGGAGCAGGTGTAAACATATTACTGATGGTTTAATTCAAGTTCAGGTGCATGCTGTTCTAATTCATTTATGAGGATACATATAGTGTCTAATTGATCCAGATAAAGCTGTGGTATAACAGTTATCCATAATTAAAATGATTTTTTCAAGATATGATACATATTTATTATGTGAAAATAATTATTAACAATAAGTGTAATGTTTGAGGTATAATAAAATTGCTTTTTTTTTGTTTTGTTTCCAAGAGTTTTGATGACCATCTCTTCTATTCAATTGAAAATATCAAAATTGTTTATGCCTGTGAAACTTTTCAAAGCACTGTCACTGTTCAAGATATCACTCTTTGTAGATAACCCGAATATATCAATGGCACAAGTGTTAGGTGGTCTGTTAACAATGTACACAACCAAGTATACTACTAAAATTATTATTGCTGTTCAACTAACTCAAGGGTGCTTGGGTGATACTTATTTCTTCTTCTGAATGAGGTTTTTCAACACAGCAAGTCATCGATACATCCTTCCTCAGTTCTCTTTCGAGGTTGAGTACTCTTCGGTCTATTAGTTATCTTCCTAACGCAGTTTCAATAATTATATTTATATTTGGTTTTCCGGAGGTAAGAATTGAATACACAAACCTATACTAGTAAATTTCACAGGAAGTTGGACAGAATAAAACCAGTACAGAATAAAACCTATACATTTTGGCATTTTTTTCGCCCATGAATTGCATTTGGGCACACAACAATGGTAATTTCTGGTCGAAGACATATTAGATAGGATAATATTATCTACTTTCATTTGAATTTGTCCAATAGAGATGAATGGACAATAGAATATGAGCGCAAAAGCTCCTTACTTCACGTCAGTGCTTGAACCAATTTTAATTTTTGCGGCTGTCACTGCTGTCAGAGGTATGTCATCAGTTGTCGTTGGAATGCTGGTTGCTGGATTAATCGTCGCCCAAAACGGTCCAAATGACAGTATACTCATTTGGGCGACAAAATCGCTGGTTTTCGGCGACAAAATCGCCACATGAATTTTCGCCTTTACGATATGACTTATCATATGCATAGAATATTCACTATTCAGTACATGGTATTCTATGCTGCTGATATCAATAAAATCCAATGGCGTATTTATACCATGAAAAAATTTTGAAACAATATTCTGTTCATTCGAATTAAGTTGGTAATCAGTTGTAGAATGCCGATGCGCAAATTCCTACAAAATTTCGTGAGGATCGTATAATAAAAAAAAATGTTTTCCAAAATGTTTTATTTTAGAGAATATCCGTTAGATTTCGCTGAAATTGCACACAAACCTTCAAGCCACCATTTTACAATCGAGTACCGGATTTCAGCTGGATCGGTTTTGTATTGTATAATATAAAGAGGTTTGACAACGCCGCTCGACAATTCCCTTCTATCCCGTCCCCCGTCCTAGATGCTCCCCACCCCCACGTCATACAGCTTGGCTGACAATCCATGGCTAACTTCACATTATTTGTGTTATGTGTTCTGTGCTTCACATAAGTGCCATAGACATGGGTTATCTCTGTTTATATTTGTGTTCTGTGTATATTGTTTTAAATAAATCTACTGATTTTCCATTTGGAATAATTTTGTCATGATAAATTATTTGTTAACAAATGGATAGACACGGAAATGTTTCTGAACTCTTCAATAAAAAATTCCAATTCACATCATGTACGAACGTACCTCGAAAAATTTTTGAAGTTTCAAAATGGAATATATCGAGTTTACAAGAAAAGAAAAATCAATTAAACAAAGTTAAATCTCAGTTAGGCAGATATAATCTTGAGGAATGGTCTAAGCATACAAGAAATAACGATCCTTCAAGTTTCGTTATCAAATTTCTCAAAGAGAAGATTGAACCAGAGGTATTGACACAAGCGTGGTGCAAATTTTATGAATGTTTGAATCAATTCCAGATAATACCTATTACGAAAAATGCCCAACAATTTGTAAGTGTGCATATATGTGAGGCGCCCGGTGGTTTTATATCTGCTTTGAATCATTTTGTACGATTAAAGTGGGATTACCTAGATTGGCATTGGATTGCTACAACACTTAATCCAAATTACGAAGGAAATAAATTATCAGAAATGATACCAGATGATCGATTACTAAAGTTCACTAGAAAACAATGGTCTTTTGGAAAGGATCAAACTGGAGATATTACAAAGTTTTACAATTATAAAGATTTCATCAACCAAGTTAACGAAAAGGTATTGTTAGTAACTGCAGATGGAAGTGTAGATTGTATGTATGATCCAGGAAATCAAGAGAGTTTAGTTGAGTATCTCCATTATTGTGAAAGTATAACAGCACTATCAATTCTTGGTGAAGGAGGAACATTTGTTCTCAAACTTTTCACCATGTTCGAGCATACAACAATTTCCCTTTTATATCTTTTAAATATATCCTTCACAAGTTTGAGTGCATTCAAACCATGTACATCAAAAGGTGGAAATTCTGAAGTATATATAATTTGTCTAGGTTTTAGAGGATTTGAATTAATTGTAGACATTTGGGAAACCTTAATACAGCCATATAAAAAAGGATATTTCAATGATGAAGTATCGATGTTTGATCTTTGTGAAATACAACAGCCGTTTCTTGAGGAGATAAATTCATGTGCAGAATATTTTATGAACCTTCAGATTGAAACTATTGAGAATAATATCAAAAACTTCAGATCGAAAAACTCTTTGCATCTTTCCCTCATTCATCATACAAAAATTCGTGTAGCAAACATGTTTCTCAGAAAATATCGGTTGAGAAAGATTGTACCATCTTGCAAATTGGTGCCATTTTCAGATTTGAATAATTGTGTACTGAAAATGTTAAATTGTAACACGCACAACAATTTAAAAAAATTTACTGTTATTAAAAATGTAATTGGAACCGTTCCATGTATTAAATATGGGAAAATGATACACCACTTGGAACATTCAAATTTTTGTGATTTGGGGAAGTCTGAAAGTTTAAAAATATTTTTTAAGAGGAATCAGGACCATTTCAGTTTATATAATAGAATTTACATAGACCTGAGTAGTGATTATTTAATTCTGAACAGAAATGACTTTGACTGTTCTTCTTATTCAGAGTTTCAGCGTAAATTTTTTGATTTTTTTGTCTGTCATGATTTAAGTAAAGATCTTATAATTTTGAACATTCCCTTAGTAACGAATTTTTTGGTAGGATTTTTTCTTTTGTTGTGTTCAGTTTATGATGAAATTTCTGTATATGCTTATGGCACTATTGTACTGAAGAAAATAAATGCTGATGTGAAACAAAAATTCAATGATGTAGTAGATACCCTAAAAAATTTTTATAATGACCCTTCATCAAATTCACCATTTCAAACTGACATCTTAGAAATAGTTCCTTCAGATTCAATTTTGTACAATGATTTGTATGCAATAGTATGTGATTATAATGAGTCGTTAATAAAAATTAATAATTAGAAATTCTCTATATACTTTGAATGAAAGCTGGTTTTTCCATTTTATAGGATTAGATGTGATTTGTGAAATTACTCAATATTATTTAGATTTATTCTTATAACGTGCGTTCAAAAAAATTCGTAGTCAAGTAGGCTATGGAATTTTAAAACTTGTAATGTCTGAACTATGTTCAGATGCAGAATATCAAAGTTCCATAGCCTACTTGACCAAGAATTTTTTTGAACGCACGTTACTTATTTCTATATGAAAAACTTAAAGCCTGACAGGTATGAAGTGTTGGTAATTGTTGAATTTAAATTCCGTTTGTTGAATCTATTCTCATTATCTATTTCCTTTATATCCATTGGAATTTTATTCAATAGCTTGTGTTTTTTTATATTTTGATTAATTTTTGAGATCTATTTCTGGAGTAATTAAAAGCAAAGGTCACCTGTGAGCTGAAGAAACAATTGAAGATATACGTACTTCCTTT
The DNA here is from genome assembly GCA_937662695.2 of Halyzia sedecimguttata. Taxonomy (NCBI): domain Eukaryota; kingdom Metazoa; phylum Arthropoda; class Insecta; order Coleoptera; family Coccinellidae; genus Halyzia; species Halyzia sedecimguttata. The sequence goes on from OW569412.2 coordinate 91,585,658, forward strand.
TGCGAAAATCCAACATTCGCAAATGTAGTTGAGCACTTAAGACCGGGGGATTACTTTTTATTAGTATTAGGACGGGATCATGTGTCATACATTTAATAATATATAGGTTACTAGTTTACCAAACGAGAAATTAAAATGCCCTAAGACAACTTCCCGGTGGAAAGTTGGGGGTATAAGATGTATTACAAATTGTTTACAACACTTGTATATTCCGGTGAATGTTGTTGGTTTTGCATAATTCTTGTCAGTATACTATTTCCACACAATAGTTTCAATGAACAAAATTTGAAATAATTATACTCGGATCCTTTTTTAGTACTGTATTTCAGGTCATTTCAACACAAATTCTAGGTACAACCACAATCACTCTTGGAAATGATTAAAAGATTATTTCAAGCTTATTTATCCACTCTACAATATTCATTTAACCTATTGGCAGATTATTAAATACCTGATTTATAACATGCTATTAAATTAAATACATAAACAAAAGAGTTGGCGCACCAAAATGTCTTATTGCATTTCACTCCACCTTGAGAAGTTCAACATCGAAGATTAGGGTGGAGTTGGGTGGAATGATTCCTGGGTGACCTCGAGATCCATAAGCATAGTCAGGGGAACAAATCAGCCTGGCTCGTTCCCCCACACTCAACTGTAAAAATAAGACTTAATATGGACATTCTTGACAAAATAATAATCACATGTGGTTTAGCGAATTTTCAGAAACATTAAATTATCATCTTTGAATTCAGAGCGCAAGGATGGAAATCATCATTGAGAGATTAAAACGAGACAAATGAGGAATCGTAGAAATCAATGTTTCATTTTTCAGATTAAGTTGGCGCTATTAAAGTGTACCTGAGCTACTCCTTCATCCCATCCCTTGATAACTTCTCCTTTTCCAAGGCGGAACTTAAATGGGGCTCCTCGATCCCTTGAAGAATCAAACTTTTTACCATTTTGTAAGGTGCCCGTGTAGTGAACGACTACTGTTTGTCCAGTTTTGGGATATGTAGATCCTAATTGAACAAAATCAGAAAAATTCAGAACTTCCATGAAAAAAAAAATATAGTAAAACTAACCATCTCCAGGACTGATTGGTTCAACTTGAACGCCCATGGCTAGAAAATTTCGAGGTAGTTTGTGTAACGGAAAATTATTCCAACAAGAAAGCTTGGTTCCTGACCTGATCCTGGAATAATGGCGGTTTAATATACATAGAAAAAAAATATCTATGGTCATAAAAAAGTTGGCCTTGTTCGTTTTCAAATTCTACAATGAAAATTACTGTAGGTACTAAGTAAAATATTATTTGGTATGTTTATACCTAGTTTTGTAACCGGCGAGAATAATATTTTGTAGTAGAATATACTATGCATAATTTGCGTTGAATTTACTGTAATAGCGTATTCCATTGGTAAAACTCGTGCGCACTGAGTGCATGAATCGTATTCCATTGGGGAATTTCGTCAAGCATTTTGACACATTTTGACGTCCAGTGCAACATTTTTTGCACTCAGTGCGTGCTCAGTGCAGCACTGGTGCTGCCAATGGAATACGCCATTAGATATGACTTTTTGACGACGAACTTACCCGAAAGCTCGAACTGACCCGATGAATTCGAAAAGAAAATACAGAATTTGATAATGGAGTTCGTGACAAACCCAAGAAATAAAACCTGAGAATTAAACGATTTATTTGAATCATTTGTTGCCTAGAAATAATTAAATAAAATCAAAGTTGACAAAGGATATTCCTGAAAATGTAAGATAAAGATTATTCTTTCAGTTCGGTTTATACGAAAATTATTTCGTCCGGATTTTCATATTGATTGATTGAAATTTTGGTAAATGTTCATCCAAAAGCACTAGAAAATAGAATAATTTATCACATTTAACGATGAAAACTGTTTTAAGTTATGATTATATTGATTATAAGTTAAATAAAAGAGATATTTTTCATGGATATCTCTGATGAAGTCGGAAAATGAAATTGGTTAGATATCATAATTTACTATTAACAGTATTGGATGTTCAATGTTATTAATAATATTTTTATTTCTACTTTTCAAGAAAGAAAAATGCAGATTGGTGAAGGTTCTTCAGGATCAGGGGATCATAGGCTAGCTTTGATTCATGAGATGAGCTCCCACAATTTTGATCTCATTCGTTTTGCTTCTTATAGAACTGCTGTCAAATTGAGATTTATCCAAAAAAAAGTGTGCCGTAAGTACAAGAATCAATTATTACTTTGCAAATATGCAAATTCTATATAAGGTATTTGGCAGTGTTGATAAATAAATTTCTTGAATTTTCCTCCACTCTTGTCCACTATATATTTGGCCGTCTGACATAGTTTTCTGGAATGATGTGCCCATCTTCTGAGACAAGGCGTTCTTCTACTGCAGCGCCGTTTTTGGGCTGAACAGAGGCCTTGTATCCAACAAGCCAACTGTTCCTTTGCATAATGTTGGAGAGTCATGGAGCCCACATGGGGGGGATCCCTCTCACCATGTGAATAGCGGGTGCTGGTTCCCTAGGAGTACCATCTGTAGTTCAGTTAGATTGCTGCAGTTGTTCAGCAGTTTCATCTGTGCTCCTGCACCAGCAACACAAGGAACAGCCCGTGAGACCCAGTCTTCTTCAATGTTTATTAAACAAGTTGTCTGCTTGATATTTATATTTCGTCTGATTCAGCTGCTGCCTGGTCACATAAAAGAGCCAGCTTATATTGTCTTATTTTGGGAACTGCAGGGTCTTGCATTCTGGGAGCAACCTGGAGACTCAGTGGTCAGTTGTCGGCTGGTAGGCTGTGGTAAATCAGCTGACTGCATTGGTAATGCTTTGTATTTATTGTTCTTCACATAAAGTGACAATATTGTTACCAATGGAGTGTGCGATATCAAATTGTGGTGGGAAAGCCGGAACAATAGTTGTTTTTCAGCCCATACACGTGAAAACCTAGGCGCAACAAATTGAGTTGTAACAAACATAATTATAAGAACCAAAATATGTAAATATGTAACTTATAATTTGGTGATTAAACTAAACTAAACATATTTCCTCATTAAATCGTAAATTAATATTCTGCTAAGCAATGAGAACTTCAAAAATGGGTTCAAGCCCTGTGGACAGGAGCTTTCTGGCGCTCTAGTTCAAACAGACAAATTATATCTCCGAAAGTATTGGTTTCTCAGAGTTGGGAATTATATCAATGTATTCTTATGATAGATGTGCATCATAAAGGAAATTCAATTCAAATAATAGTTTATTTATCAAGACTAAATGAGCAATCTGAGAATGAGAACTGCACCTGGGAAGAAATCAAATTAAAATAGCTGAACTGAATTTGACTCTCTCTTATAGAACAGGATGAAATGTACGAGTATGAACACAGATCATATAATAAAGCTTAGATAGAATAAATATAGCATTCTGCGAAAACATAGAACTACGATTCATTATTGAAATTTAGAAATATCATATCTCCGAAAGTATTAGATTGTTGGAGTTGAAAATCATATCGATGGATTTTAATGGTGAAACTGCATCTTAAATAAAAATTGAATTTGAAATTTGTTGCTTAAAAGAAAATTTTTTTTTTCGTTACTCCGAAACCATCTGGCCTATTTTGCCCAATAACGAACTTATCCGAGATATTCATCTCCCTAACCTACTTTGTGGTCACCAACAAGTTCAAATAATTTTGGACAAACTTAAAGATAAACATCTCTTCAGTAACATCACCCTAGTGAAAGAATTGAAGAGCTTCCAAGCTTTCACGGAGATGGGAAAATCAACCCTTACTATATTTTTTTGTATCAGAACTTTTAGTAGGTCCAACTTTTTTCAAATTGAAAAATTGATTTCACATTGTTTCGCTCCTGGAAAGGGTTATTGACAAGGATAGGCACTCCCTCTGGGCCTGACAGCTCCACTGGCTGTACGTGATGGTGGTGTGATTGCTCTTTAAAAGTGCAATCTCATCTCAACCTTGCGAATATCCAGAGATAGTAAAGAAGTCTTTCTCTCCACCTCCAGCTTTATTGAGCCAATATATTATATCCAGGAGTCCAGGAGTAAAAATTCAAAATAATTTGATGAACAAAATTTAAGTACTTTTCATGTGCGGTTTGCATTTAATGATCAGTCATTATGGGAATTGTTCACGACAAGTGAACGTTCTTTTTTTGTTCATTTTAAGTTTTCAATGATTTTTCAGTTGTTACATTTCAAATGGATTTAATTTCGGTATTGATTCCATTTGTTTACAAAAGGTGAAATTTCCAGAAGTAATTTTAAAACAGATGTAATCCCTGACGCTTCGCGCACACATTTTTAATTTCGAATCAGTATCATTCTTTACGTATAATACGAAAGATCGATTGTTTCCTTTTCTGCCTCCGAAAATAATAATAATTCTCTTCGTAATTTACGTACACAATCTTTGGAAAATATCGCATTTTCATTCGCGGTGTTCGCTGAAAAACGAAGTTGTGTAATCTGCATTACAGTATTTCCATTCAATAAACTTTTATCAAAAGACTCCGTTGTGAGAAAATAAGTTGTCATCAGTGGCGTACTCTGTGACACTCTTAAGGATAAGTGGGGTCGAATTAATAATTTCCAGCTTCTCAATCATAAAGGATCTTCCACTACTGGTTCAGTTTATTGAGCTCAATCATTTTGCTTCTGGTAAGTGAGGACTGCTACAAGATCCATAGCTTTCAAGTTGACCCACTTTTAGGTAAAAATATTCACGAGTTCTGCTGGTTCTTCTCGGAATAATTCTCTCGGTGTATCATCTCGTTCAGCGAATTCAAGAAAACTTCATTGCCCAAAATGTAATGATACACATCCTTTGTTTGCGTGTCCATCTTATATAAAAATGTCGAGGCAAGCTAAATTTGATTACTTAAAATATTTCAAACGTTGCTTCAACTGTCTTGGACTCCATAATTTTAGAGGTTGTGCTTCCAAGAATTCATGTAGAGTATGCAAATCAACTCGTCACCATACTACTCTTCATCCAGATAACCAATTTGTCAATCAGTCAGATAATCCATCTGAAATTCCAGAAAGTAAGAGTCCCCACAAACAAAATAAAGTTTCGGACTCTGATTTTGATAATCCCAATGATATTATCAACACTTATCATATCAACAAAAAATCGGTTTGTGTCGGTCAAGTGCTTCTTGGTACTGTTCAAGCTAGAATTGAATCTGCCGACGGTACAATGATGCAAGTTAGAGCTGTGCTAGACCCTAGGTCTCAAATTTCTGCCATCAGTCAGAAATTAGTGAACAAATTGGGTTTAGATATTAATTCAGTTAATATGTCTATTTCTGGTATTGGTCAGACCAATGCGCAACCTTTAGGTCTGATAGATTGTAAGTTGTATCCCAGAACGGGATTAGAGTTCTCGCATGTGCACGCTGTTGTGTTACCTGAAATAACCAGCAATATACCTTCTGTCCCTTTGCCACCGGAATTAATTAAACATTTCAAGCACTTGAATTTAGCTGATGAATCGTTTCATATCTCTCAGCCCATAGATATGTTGTTAGGTGCTGATACCTATTCAATCGTTTTCGAACGTGACGGTCGTATTTCGTCTCCTGGATACCCTACGGCCGTTAATACATTTTTCGGTTGGTCAATCATAGGTCCCATAAATGAAATGTGTTCTTATGCTAATTCGGTTCTTTTGACTAAATCTGATCTCAGCGAACAGATGCAAAAGTTTTGGTCGTTGGAAGAAGTTGCACAGGCTAATATTCTGGATCCTGTAGATGACTACGTGGAGAAACATTTCGTATCTACTCACATTCGCGATGAATGTGGTCGATACGTAGTGTCGTTGCCTTTCAAGGTGGATAATCCAAATTCAAAAAAATCACTAAAATCATACTTTTCGCTCGAAAATCGACTAATGAAGGATGAAGCTTCCTTGAATTTATATAACGATTTCATGTCAGAATATTTAAAATTAAATCATATGTCACGTGCCAAAACTTCCAATAGATATGTGATACCGCATCATGTTGTTCGTAAGGACTCTAGCTCAACCACGAAGCTGCGAGTTGCATTTAACGCCTCAGATTTAGATATGTCGGGCAACTGGTTGAATGATATGTTGTTGGGAGGTCCTAAATTACAGAAGGATATTCAGATAATTTTACTTTCATTCAGAATGTATCCTATAGTCATTTGTGCAGATATAGAAAAAATGTACAGACAAATTCTAGTATGTCCTGACCGCAAATTTCAACATATATGTTGGCGTTCATCTGCCGATCAGCCTGTAACAGAATTTGAATTGAACACTGACATATGGGTTGAAACCTTCGGCGTTCTTGGCTATACGAGTGTTGAAACAACTCGTAATTGACGGGGGGAAAAATTTTCCTAGTGCATCCAAGGTATTGAACGAGGATATACAGGGTGAGTCTTTGACCACTGCATTAATTTTAACCAAAGATTCCTCTCATCAAATGAAACACTTTTTTCATTTAACATTTTTCCAAATTCAGCTCGGGTAAAAAGATACAGGCTGTTGAAATTTTGACTAAAAATCAGTTTTTATTTTGTAGCTTTGACATCCTTTTTTCGAATAAAATGAATGTTGGCGTAAAGTTTCCTATAACTATGATACATATTTACCAAATATTAGTTATTTTCTACTTCTACTGGTTTTCTAGTTATGGACTCGTGGATTCATAAAACTAAACGAAATTAGCATAAAGAAAGCATAAAAAGTTTTTCTTGAGTCATTTCAAGAATATTCCATCGTTTTAGAACATTATATTATTCTTCATTTTTTCTCCTTAAACGCACCGTTTTCGAGATATTCTTCATTGAATGTTTTAAAATGGAAAACTCCAGAAATTTCACTACTTTTATAGATCCGTCCCAGAGCGTTGGAATCCCGAATCAAGCTGTAAACCACGTTACCATGCCTTATTCTCGTCCGCAAATAATGTCATAGATAATTTATATGCGGGATTGCAATATTAGCATATTGTGAAATCTTCAAACGCTTGTAACTTTTTACCTGAGCTGAATCTGGAAAAATGGTAAATGAAAAAAGTGTTTCATTTGATGAGAGGAATCTTTGTTAAAATTAATGCAGTGGTCAAAGACTCACCCTGTATATGTCGATGACATTTTAACCGGCGCTTTTGACGTTCAACAAGCGATTGAACTGCGCGATGAGCTTCAGAAAATGTTGAAGAGGGGCGGATTTTCTTTGAAAAAGTTTTCGAGCAATTGTCTCGATGTTTTGAAAGACCTGCCCCCTGATCATATTGAGGCTAAGTTAAATTTTGACGATTATTGCATGGGAATAAAAATTTTGGGTTTAAGTTGGATTCCAGCAATTGATTCATTCATTTTCAATGTGAATGAATTCAAGGAAAAACCAAGTAAACGTTCAATTCTTTCCTATATTGCAAGTATATTTGCTCCAGTGGGATTTTTATCTCCTATTGTAATTTCAATGAAGCTCCTAATACAAATATTATGGTCGGAAAAACATGCTTGGGATGACCCCTTGTCAGTTGCGTGTAATAATGACTGGTCTAAAATAGTGAATGATATTCACTTACTTACGAATATTAAAATTCCACGATCTGTAATTTCTGCTCCTAAAAGTAGCATTATATTAGCGGGATTTTATGATGCGTCCGAAAAAGCCTACGCAGCCACTGTTTACCTATCGGTTACATTAAAAAATATCATACACGCTCATCTATGGATTGCAAAATCCAAAGTGGCTCCATTAAAAACCTTGTCTGTTCCTCGACTGGAACTATCTGCCGCAGTCTTGCTGACCAAGTTGCTAAAGGTTATTTTGAAAAATGAATTTCCAGTGACAATTTCGGAGGTTCGTTTATTTTCCGACTCTCAAATTGTCCTTTCATGGATAAAAACCCCGCCTCATAGGCTCAAAACGTTTGTTGCCAATCGTGTAGTCGCAATAAACGATTCTGTTTCTGATGCTTCATGGCATCATATTCCAACTAATTCTGACCCCGCCGATTTGGCCTCTCGAGGTCTCGTTCCTCACCAGTTGGTGAATCCGGAAACTCAAAAATTTTGGTTTCATGGTCCTGAATTTCTGTCGATGCCTGTTGTAAATTGGCCACCACCATTTATCAATTCTGATACTGAGACTTGTTTATTACCTGAATTGAAACCTAGTCTTCATGCTGGAATTGCAACCAAACCTACTATTAACAGTATTAACCCATTTCTGAATATTTTGGATAGCTTTTCAGGTTTAAACAGAATGAAAAGAGTATTTGCTTACGTTCGGCGATTCACTTATAATTGTCTGAACTCGAAAACACGTTTGACTGGTCTTATTTCACAATCTGAGCTTAAGAATTCTTTACATTCCATTATTTTGATCACTCAAAATCACTATTTTGATCAAATGAATCAGAGATTATCAAACAAAAATCAATTGAAAAATATTTGAGGAACTTAAGTCCTTATGTCGACTCTGCGGGATTGATCAGGGTGGGCGGTAGACTACAGTATTCTTGTTTATCTGAGAATGCTAAGCACCCAATTCTCCTTCCGAAGAAATGCGTGCTTTCGCGATTACTTTGCAACCATTGTCATTTGGTTTCCCTACATTCAGGTCCGAACACGACCATGAGTTTGATTCGGCAGAGTTATTGGATTTTGTCTCTCAGAGGTCTGGTGCGAGAATGCATCAGACAATGCATCACTTGCACTAGATTCCCAACAGGAATTGATATCAAAACGTGAAATGAAGTTGAATATTCAATTATAAAATGTGTCTGAACTTAAATGAGCATTCCATGAATACAACAATCTTCCAAAAAAATAATTTTATAATCTGTGTTTTCCTTTATTTTCAGTACATGCTGTTGATATTTGGAACATAATTGAGGCTTTCAGAGAACAAGGATTACATGCTTTGGAGCCTTCCCATGAATTAAGCGTAGCCAGATTAGAGACACTTTTGTGTTCCTTATATCACAGTCTTAATAAAAGAGCGCCTCCTACACAGCAAGCTAATGTTGAGGTTTGCTCGAGTTTACTCCTTAACTGGTTGTTAGCAGCATATGCAACAGTGTGAGTAGATATTTCGGTTATCCTAGCCACTTCGAGATCTCCCGAGATATCCTGACGATAGAAATTCAAGAATTGTTCAGACATGTTGGGTTTACAAATAGCAATATTGCCAAGAAAAAGATATTTCTTCCACAGTAAGATTTTGAATATTGATTCTAAAATATTGAAAATAGGTATACATAATCGTATATACAGGGTGAGTCTTTTAGTTGCACATTAATTTTAACCATAGATTTCTATCATCAAATGAAACACTTTTTTCCATTTACGATTTTTCCAATTCGGCTCAGGTAAAAAGATACAGGCGTTGAAATTTGAAAAAAGAAACAGTTTTTATTTTAAAGCTTTGACATTCCTTTCCCGATTAAAATGAATGTAGGTCTGAAGTTTCCTATAACTATGATACATATTCTCCAAAAATCAGTTTTTTCCTACTTTCGCTGGTTTCCCAGTTATAGACTGGTGGTTTCATAAAACTATATGAAATTAGCATAAACTAGTGACCATTGATCTACCTAGCCATAAATAAGTCTAGACATAGATGCATAGAATACATGGTGAAGACACTCTTTGACATATTTTCGGCCGATTTGCGGTCCAAATACTGTCAAAATACTAGGATTTTGTTTTACTTCAATTTTCGCCGATAGATGCCGGCAGTAGAAATTTTATGGACAAAATTACCGACATGTCAAATTAAATTTGAATCTTTGCTTATTCCAGTTTCTTGTGGAAAGTCGTTTGCCGCGCCGAAAGTAAGTCAAATGTTTGCTGTGTGAACTCTGAACGAGTATCCAGAACCATTTTAATCAAATACTATTTTCATTTCGAAAATACTTCGTTTTTATGCGAATATATTTTTTTAACAATTGTATATTCTTACCGGATCAGGGGCAGATTTCTAGTATCAAGATAGTTATTAATTTTAATATTAATAATATTGAAAGATCGCTGATACCGTTAATTGTTAATACATCAATATAGGAGAACGTAAGACTTGTTGATTTACTATAATCTTGCCGGTTGATGAACATAAACTGTTTTAACAGTTGAAATTAAGATATTACTCTATTGATTAATAATTATATTCATTATACAATTCAGTTATATATTGAGAAGGAATGAAATGCCATGTTATGAAAACTAACAATATTATTTGTGAACGATGAAAGGACTAGCAGAGAACAAAGTTCAGAGCAACCACACAGTGTGATTTCATCAATTTGAATAGCTTTCCTAAGGCGTCATTCTTTTTGGCGCTCTTATACTATAATATTATTTGTTTCAAGGATATTGTTAAACGACAAGAATGGCAACTGGCTTGTGCTAGAGGTAGGGTATCGAAAATTAGAACTTTTGTTTGTTCAAAATATTTTTCTAGCGATTATATGTATATTGAATAAAAGATTGAAACGTAGTACACTACCCTCTATTTGGTTAGTTTATCAATTTAATGAATCATTTTTCGATATTTCATCAGTATATACTTAGTTCTGAATAATAGCTATCGAATTAAATATCTATATTCAGCAATCTAATTGCTGAGAACATGAAAAGTTGTCAAGGGGTATTGGGTGACTGAAAAAATGCTGTATACATGAGAATGTTTTGATGAAATTTCAAATTATACATATAATATAATAAGTAAAATGCTCAATTTAAAAGAGCCTTACATGATAAAGGAATTACTACATTTGAATAATAATATGATATCGAAAGATATTGTATGTAGAGGTATTACAGAAAATTCTGTATCATTCAATGTATTTCAAAATACATAAATTAAATGCTTGTACTCTAATGACGTTGGATGTGATCTTTCGTAATGGAAAAATAATGATTTCACAGATTTCTTCATTTACAGTTCCATTCAAAATGTTCCAAAGAAACTCCTTTACTGATAAATCCCTTATTTGACCTCATTATGTCTTGGCAAGATGAAATTTCTGTTCCAAACCAATGTGGTTTACATATTATCTCCGAACAGATATCTGATTAATCAAAAAATGGATTGATTTTTCAATAAACTGCTTCATTATATTCTTTTAATTTGAATTTACGAACTAGCAACGGTGAAAAGTGAACTTTGTCGCTTGTCAGTTTTCATTTATTCGCTTGTCAGAATCTTCGAAATCGACCCTAGCGGCACCATCGTTAATAAAGTGAAGTAGTACATAAAGTACGTGATTTGACAGTTCTTGGTCCGTTTTTCGGCCGAAAATTTTAGCAGGAATTAGTAGGGAGTGTCCACACCTTGTTATTCTATGCATCTTGGTCTAGACATTACCCCATGAACTGGTCAATCCACATAGAGAGTAGATCAATTAACCGGTAGATCTACATACCCAATACATCTATGTAACTCTATGTGATCTATTCATTCGGCTGATCTACTGACTGGAAGATCTACGTAGAAAGCATCAATGAAGTGGTAGATCTACATAACCAGCACACCTACGTAACTGGTAGATCTACATAGCAAGTATATTAATGAACCAAAAGTTCCATAGTCAGCAGAGCCACGTTACAGGGAGATCCACATTTATTTCAAGAATATACAATCGTTTTAGAATATTAAATTATTCTTTATCGTTTCTCCTTATACAGGATATTCTTTAATGGATCCGCCCCTGAGCGTTTGGAATTCCGAATCAAGCTGTAAACCACATTACCGTACCTTTTTCTCGCTCACTATCAATATCATAGATAGTTCATATGTAGGAGTGTATTAGCACATTGTGAAGTATTTAAACGCTTGTACCCTTTTCCCGAGCCGAGTCGGACAAAATGGTAATTGAAAATTTTGTTTGTTTGAGGGGAGGAATCTTTGGTTAATATTAATGTACAATTTAAAGACTTAAAAATTTAATGAAGCTATGTACTTAAAAAATATTTAATTTTCGTACTATAAAAACAACACATATTCTATAACCTGATTGCGACGCCTCCTCCAGTGTACGATTGCGACTCTAAACCATCAAGGTACCAACTCAAAAATACACAAAATTTCATCATAATCGGTCGCCTCGTTTATGAGGAGTTTAACGACATACACGCCTAGGGTCAGTTCCATAAAAATGTTGATCTGTGGTTCGACCATGAACTGTTCGTCACTTACAATTCTATTGCATGAAATTAAATTGACTCCGAACTACATTAAGTTTTCTTTCAATATTTCCAGTGATAACGTAGGAAAAATCCGAGTTTTCTCCATAAAAGTAGCCTTGGCAACCTTATGTGCTGGAAAACTTATGGATAAGTTAAGATGTAAGTATCAATTTTGTATAAATAATACTGTTCAGTTCTTAATTTAATCAATTGAAAAAAATATTCAACCTACAACATTGCATTGGATTATTTGATGTGAAGGGAGTAGTAGATAATATATGGGGGTTTCTAGGCATCGATCAATATTCGATATTAAGATCAATAATTGTATGTAGTCTTTGCGACCACGATAATAATAATAATAAAAATTATTTCCGAAATTACATGCGTCTACATTCTTAATTAAAAAATATGTTGAATGAAAAATACTAATAATAATTTAATTCATAATTTAAAAAGCTACCAATAATTTACATTAATGTTTCCAGATATATTTTCACAAATATCTGACAGCAATGGTTTGTTACTTCAGTGGAGGTTCAATGAGTATCTTCAAGAAGTTCTTGCATTGCCTGCAGCTGTTTATGAATCTCCAACCTTCAATTATACCGATTCACTTGCTTCCACTATATTTATGCTTGTAAGTATGACATTGAGTGTCATTAGTTGGGAAATCTACATAAACTGCTTTATTTTCAGAATGCAAAAGTTACTGTTAATGATTTTTTGGACATTATGATGTCCGATCCAGGTCCTCCAGTTTTGCTTTGGTTGCCGCTTCTTCATAGAATTGCCGGTGTTGAGAATGGTGAGTTTTTATGTCCTACTCATGGTTGATTTCACATCTCTATATTTATAAACTGCTTCACATGAGTTTAGGATATAATTAATTGCTGTTCAAAAATGTGTAGTCTGAATATTATGTTGAAAGAATTATAATAGCACAGAGGTGGAGTAAAGAATGTTCATTGCCCTCTAAATGATTAAAAGATTTCACCGATTTGTACACCATACACTATTGATTTGTATGCTTATCACAAAACAAAATTTTAAATGGGTATATTTAGGGGCTATGCACTCCATCTGGGCCTGCCAGTGGACCGTTGTGGGTACGAAATAGCTCCACTGGCTGTACATGAAAGTGTTGATACCACAAATCACTTACGCCATCACTTTGAAAGTGCAATCTCACCCCCACTGTAGCTATGGATTGCCTACTAGACCTCGCCCCTCATCACCTAGGATCAAGAGCGTGGCCTGGATGGCTCGCATTGAGCATGAACTGGTTCATGCTCGATTCTCAGCGGGCCGCCCAGAAGACCTTGGCTTTATACCACTACATGTCCCTACCTGTGTAGGACTGGCGGACTATACTTCCAGAACTGATAGAGTACTCCGACATAGAGGGCAATGAGGGTGGTGGACTCATTGGCGGCGCGGGGAGCTTCCACGGGACTCACTGGACCCTAAGTGGCCTGTGGCACCTCTCAAAGGCTCAAGGCAGCAAGGGAAGATAACAACAGGTGGTTGGACCAAAAGGTCCAATGACTCTGGAGCAGCATATCTGGTCTCAGACATGCCTCTTATCAATTATTTGTCCTTCAGCTGAAAGAGCCATGGGATGGCTCAAACCCTGCGGGTCAGACTCGAGAGTTTTAACATCGGCGTATACGGGACACTGCGGACACAAAAACCAAAGTAAGTTGGGGTTGGTTGAGGTCTCAGTGCAGATTATGCGTGGAGGAGGACGAATCTATCGAGCAAGTTAATATGTGATTGTCCCGCCAAAGACAGGATTAGATTTGATGAACTAAGAGTCTGAGGGAACTGGACAAGTTCTCAACCTCCAGGCTTATCTCCCTTATCCAAAGGCTTGAGCTCGTGGTGTTGTAGTTTTAAATGTCCCACAATAGAGAGTGCTGTACAAGCACTGAAAAGAGTAAAAAGAGTACTGGTGTGGATTCTGTATCTGCCAGGATAATTAAGGTTATTTCTGGGAGGGTTGATGTGCATCTCGTGCATCTATTTAACCTTCTAGTTTGTTCTGGTCGATTTACTTCTTCTTTGAAATATGCCACTATACTACCTATCTTTAAGAAGAATTATGAGTTCATGATTATCACCGATAAGCAGCATGGGTTTAGGGTAGGGAGATCGACTCAGTCAGCTGCTCTCAGCTTGGTTGAGATTGTGTACAGTTCACTTGGATGATGACCATCAGGTTGCGGGTCTGTTCTTCAACCTCCTGCGAGCTTTTGATACAATTTCGCTAGAGTTTATATTGAGCAAACTACAGATTTTCCTGGATTGGATCTGCTGTTTTCTATCCAATCGTATAATTCGCCTGAAGATCGGTAGATGTTGGTCATCCAACTACAAAACTGAGTTGGGAGTACCTCAGGGAGGTGTCCTGGGAACATTACTATTCTTGCTAATAAATGATCTTCCCGATCAAATTGTAATTGATGAGACGGTGATGTTTGTAGATGTCAGGTCGCCAGTTGTCAGGGCAAGTAGCCTCAATGAGCTGAAAGTAAAATGTGAAATGTGAGACATTGATGAACAGTTTTGCGAAATGGTGCCGACCAAATGATCTTGAATTCAGATAAAATTGAGTGTTTCCATTTTGCACTGAGTGCAGGGGGTAAGATTTGTTCTCAGCAGTATAGAGATGAAATACTTGTATCCAAAGAATCCGTAATATTTCTTAGTGTGTAACGTTAGAATTGTCCACTCTTGGACGATCACCCTGTAGATGGATCTAGAACTGTACCAGTTGGAACTTCGGCACTGCAATTTCCAATTCGATGTTCTGAATCCAATGAAAGTATCTCTCGATGATTTTTCGGTTCCAAGGAAACTACTTCCTGACGGTGTTCCAATTCCAAGGAAATTATCCTCTGGTTATTTTCCCATCCAAAAGAAGTACCACGTTGATTTCCCAATTCCAAGGGAAGTAGATATTTCTGGGATTATTTTTCGGTACAAATTCAATCCCAGCCAAGGTGCTATTGGGGAAAACGAACAAAGGAACTATAATTCGAAAAACTTTCACACCTCCTTGTCGGTTTTCTGATCATAAATTTACAAATAATCATTCACATAATATATCACAAATTAAACCTGAGAGGGAGTTCTGTTCAGAATATCAAACAACTTCTACCGAATTCACCAAATCTGAGATTGCTTCCACAAAATGGATGGCACTGAAAAAACTATGCTCTTAAAATTAACTTTTCCTCCGTGGTGAGGATTCTGAATTATTATAATATCAAATTAAGCACTTACCGAGAATTTCTGCAAAATTTTCATCGATAATTCAACTCGGAAATATTAGGATCAAAAATGCTATACTGAGCAAGAAGAAAGAACTAAGAGGATTTAACTAGGAATCAAGACGCGAAAACTCTGGTTTACGAGCAGCCTCAAGCTGGTGTACGACGCGTTGCAATTCAGGCAAAGGATGAAAACAGAGGCGAATCGTCCCCTTCATTTCTCCATAGACGTGCAATATCGTTGCAGGTGTTTATGTGGACAGAAACTTGAGTTAGTTTGAACACGTAGATTGTATTAGTAAAAAACTCAACAGCTCATACTATGCTATCAGCCGTGTTAAGGATTCGTTACCCTTATGTTCTGTCATTATGGACTGGTCTGTGCGTTAAAATGTTTTAATATTTCAACCCAAATACCATTTTTTACGATTCAGTTTTCCTACATTCAGCTTTATTCTCTAATACTTGTGAAGCAATTTCAATAGAGCATATATTTCTTGTACCCTTATTACACTATGCCTCATGTCTATATTTGCGCCTATTTTCATGGCTATTTGTTGGTTGAAATTCCCCCCAAATGAGTGGCACTATTACACCATGCTTTTTCCGCGCTTGTTTCAGGCAGTAATTTCAGAGCTGCAAACATTGAAGGAATTGACATATTTACCTTAAGTTCTTGTTTTGTTCGTATATTTTTAAAACAATACCATAGTGTTTTAGGAATGTCCGAAGAAACGTTTAATGTGCTACTACATAGAGTGCAAATTCACATACAGAAAAAGGACACTGTTACTCCAGAAAGCATTTCTCCAAAAACGAAATTAATAATTACTTTGCGATACTAGGCTACTGGTGAAAACTTCATATCACTGGGGGTTAGTCATCACAGATTATCTGGCCTTCGTAAGTTTAGTTAGTTTACGTCCTCAGAGTAATAAACATAAATTTATTATTGAATTTACGAAGGCTGCGATTCAAAGGATAGAATAAACTAGGTTACGTTAAGACGTCAAGTCAAACAGATAAGGCTTGAAATCCCCACGATTCAGGGAGAACAAATAGAACCACTTCTATTTATTTTCAAGCATGAAAAAGTCTACAAAATAGTCCCGAGCGCATACGTATTTCCTCAAAATTTCAGGCGCAGTCAGTCAGGCTGACAAATAGGCACGAAAAAGGCATGAAAAAGGGTATTAGATTTGACACTTGAGTGCACTGATTTCTTTTTCAGTTGTTCACTCGATACAATGTGATTCTTGCCTTAAGGAGAGATTCAGTGGATTCCGTTACCGTTGTCTGAAATGTCCTCATTACACTTTATGTCAGGATTGTTTCTGGAGAGGAAGAGTTTCTAATCCACATAATTTAGATCACCAGGTCAAAGAATATGCTTCCTTTGTAAGTTGATGAAGTATATTTAAGAAAGAAACCTCTGATTTTGATGTTTAGCATATACAAATTATACTGGAGCAATTTGATCTGACTTGGTTCAGTAAAAAATATAACTAAAGTCTTCCTTCTTACAGTCGCCTAATAAAACCCTTGGGCAGTCTTTGAGGAAATCGTTCCGATGTGTTCCAGAGAAGGCGAAAAATCATTTGCCGAAATTTCCAGAACAACCTGAAAAAACTTTGAATCTCTCTCACATTGTGTAAGTGAAATAATTCTCGATTGGCCTTTGCATTCATTTTCAGAGAAAAGTCATTATGAAAAATTGTATTATTTTTTGGTTATTTGTTATCAGATTGAAAATTATGGAAAACAGTTTCTTTACCATTCTTAAATGGTTATTTTCTGGGTTTCTCTCTCAAACTCTGAAAAATATCTTTAAAATAAAAAAAAAATTATTTTGTGAATTGCTTCTGCGTAAGAAACACAAGATATTTGTCAGAAGCAATGTATCGAACAATGTTGCCTGCAAACAATAACAAACAACATCAATGTGGAAACAACTATATCGTCAGACGAAGGAGTCTGATATAAAAATAATAATAATAATAAGAGAGTTTATTCGTAAAACCTTATAAACTCTAAACAAACTGTAGAGTTATCCTAATGATAACTGTGTCCAGCCTATTCAACTCATAACTCATTTTTAAATACCTATATACTGAATATAAATAAAAACAAAAAAATCAAATATCTCCCCTGTGTCCCCTTCAGTATTCTTTGTCTCTATCGGTGCTTCATCTTCCTCATCGGTACTATAAGGTCTCAATCGGTAATATTTCCAAGTTATGTAGTCTTCGTTGTCCAAGATTTGTTGTGATTCTCCTCAATGGAGTGGGTGCGGTAGGTATTCAATTCGAGTTTATCATTCTATGGATTCTAGCTCGGTCTCCCTCAGCCAGCCATAATTTTATTCCTTTTTTGAATTTCGATTCATTTCAGGTCTGTCTCAACGTCTTCGGCACAATGGAGTAAATTCTTGTAGCTATATATGAACAACATCTCTGACCAATTCTCTTCGTAGCTCTTGTTCTTTCATAATTTATTTGTTTTGCTCTAGTAGTGTATTTGTGTTCCTTTAATCCCACTGGTATTTTATTCTGGTGAACCTTCAAAATGATTTGTTGGGCATATATCTGCCTAATATCTAGTGCTTTAGAAATCTCGTAGATTGTGGAATTTGAAAATGTAATTTTTTTCCCATACATTATTTTCAGGATACACTTCTGAATAATGTCAACACTTTTCTTGTGCACATCAAAAACACCACCCCATCCTATTATCCCATACGACAGCTGTGATTGGACCAATGCATTGTAAAGCATACGCATGTGTTTTTCAGAACTTACTGATTTTCTTATATACCTAAATCTATATAGGATTCCTCTTAGTTTTTTTGTAAGGTAAGTCATATGTTTATCCCATTTTAGATGCTGATCGATGAAAATGCCCAGATATTTTGTGGATTGCGTGGCTGGAATGTGCAATTTATTATTTACCTGTAGAACTCCCAAATTTGGCTGCCCCGTTTCGTTTGAGGAAAATGTTAGGTATTTGGTTTTCTCAGCGTTTACCGTGAGTTTATTCAATTCAAGCCATTTGGACAATATATTTAAATCATCCTTTGCCTTTTGCTTCACTTCCTCCCATGTCTCACCATCATACAGAGCAATTGTATCGTCTGCGAAGCCAATAACCTCACCCGTGCTGTTCAATTCGAGTAAACCGTTAATGTAAAGATTGAACAAAAGGGGCCCCAAAATCGTACCCTGCGGAACACCAAAGGTAAGTTTTCTATGTTTACTACATTTTCCGTTCAAAGATACCATCTGGGTTCGATTAGATAGGTAACTCTGAATGAGGTCGAACATCTTCCCGCGGAATCCATAATTTGCAAGCTTCTCAAGTAGTTTCTCATGGCTGACTGTGTCGAAAGCTTTCGCCAGATCTATTACTACTGCCAAGGATGGTATATTTTTATCGACATTACTGTATATGATATTTGTTACCTTTTTTATCGCGTCTTCCGTTGACATTCCCTTGCGAAATCCGAATAGATTTTTTGATAATAACTGATGTCCGGCAATAAATGTATCCATGCGGACTTGTATCAGTTTTTCAATGATCTTGGCGATAGTCTCCGAAACGTTACGAACTAGCTGTTTTATTCCTTGATGGTTGTTTCTTTATTGTTTGTTAGGCAACATTGATCGATACATTGCTTCTGACAAATATCTTGTGTTTCTAACGCAGAAGCAATTCACAAAAAAATAATTTTTTTATTTTATAGATATTTTTCAGTGTTAGGGAGAGAAAACCAGAAAGGAACCATTTAATAATGAATATACCTCCTAAAGTATCCTTTAATGATTAGTTTCTTTATCTTTTGTGTATTCACCAATTTTAATTTTAAGTCCTCTCAGCTTGTACGGTCTTGTTTAAACTCTGCCAATATTTTACCATCATAAATGAAGTTCCACAGTATAATCTAGCTCAGCTTTGATATTGTTTGGATCGAACCTTTTGTTAAATGAATGCATTGCATCACACAACGATATCCAATTTTATTCAAATTCAATGAGAACGTGCAAACAACAACCGCCATCTATATATCAGGTTGTGTACTTCTGGGACTCGTATGTTTACTTCTGATACCTCCTCAATAAAAAACTTGGAGGCATTGATAATATATGTGTAAAAGTATATCTCTTGAGTTTCGCGTTGCTTTGTCGCGTGCCTTGAAATGAGATAAATTTATATGTCCAGATAATACTTTCAACTATTTTTTGTAGACCTCCTTCACCTGTTCCATCCCATAACGGGTTTCCTAATAGTAACTCATGTAACCCTTTTGATGGGATGGGTAGCTTAGATAGCAGATCTTCCACAACTAGGAGGTGAGTTGAGTATGTCATATAAGTAGACCTTCTGAACAAATTATGCTTCTTTGTTGAGTCGTATCTTGTTGGTTTTTCATGTTTCGACCATGTCTCCAACTTTATAGTTCTATGAAATTAGTTTAGATACTCTATAACTTTTGCTAATGAACATTTCTGTTTTCAGCCTAGACAGTGCTCGTGATGATGAACATAGATTGATAGCTCGCTATGCTGCCAAGCTAGCTCAAGAGGCTGGTCAAGGAATGGTAAGCTTTCATAGCAAAACATCCATTTCTAGAACCAAATTGAACTAGCATGTTCTTTTTATGTTACATGATTTTTACATGAATGTGCTTTTGCTGTTGCCTCTATAGTCCAGAATCGGCTTAAGAAGAAGTTCTGTGTCACCAGATATGGTGAGTAAGCTTTGCCTATTATTATTTATAATATTGGACTGATCAGTTAAATTTATTTCTGATATGAGAATGGTTTTTAAATGAGTTCCCATTAGTTTAATTTATAATTTTTTTTAGATTAGCTTCAGAAACTATATAAATTCAGTTTTCGAATATTAAATTTGTTTGTTTCTAGTTCACAAATTGGCAACACCGCCTACTACTCATGCTAAGATCGACGTATGACGCGTGTTATCTTGTCAATATAACCCAACTTTGTGCACAGATTAGAGAAGCATTTCTTC
Source organism: Halyzia sedecimguttata (assembly GCA_937662695.2). Classification (NCBI taxonomy): domain Eukaryota; kingdom Metazoa; phylum Arthropoda; class Insecta; order Coleoptera; family Coccinellidae; genus Halyzia; species Halyzia sedecimguttata. The sequence continues at coordinate 91,606,176 of OW569412.2, forward strand.
TTTATTCTGTGCTTTGCGTCAGCGCTAGACGAACGCGTTACCTGTCAATATCTTTGTTTACCTATGCAACAGAACCAATTGTCATCCTTTTTGGCGCTCTTGTTTCTCTGAACAGAGTGCTTATCAATTTGCCCAAATGTCTGTAATTTTAGAATTTTTGGCTGAAATGGTCTTAAACGTTTTGGTTCGACTCACCGGTCAAGAATCCGTGGTCAATGTCGATTCCGTCCGGCCGTTAACACGATAACTCTCGAACGGAATGAGATATGATTTGTCAAAGTTTGAATAATTATCTGCAAGTAGTTTGACAAGAGGCCAAAGCCCCTGTCCACAGAGCTTTCCCACTTTTTTATCTGTGTAATTGCAGTCCACATTGCCAAATGGTAAAATTGAAACAAAACTCTTTAAACTTTAAATCGCCACAATTATATTTTGTTACTGATAATATATTTTTTTTAAATGGTTGAAATGATAAGTTTGAAATTTCCCATTTTAAAGATATTACATAAATAATACTTCATCTTTGTCTGAAGGATAATTTCTCATTCTTCGTGCTCAAACATGGTTCAAATTGTGGTTTTCAAAGCGTAGAAACTAATCTCTGCATGTTGTTTCCAAAAGAGCATGATCACAGTAAGTCTTAATGAATTCTGTATGCAGAACAAAAATGGGAGTCTAGGATATATTTTGATTAGGTTCAAAATCAAGCATATATTTGATCTTGATTAATTTTTTCAGGGTCGAGTATCTTCAGAAGCTTGTCTCGGCATGGACTCAACAAGAGCCCAGCGGGAATTGATAGGACAGTTAGAAGCAAAAAATAGGGAAATAATGAGAGAAATTGCCAGGCTCAGGTAAATGGATTGCTATGAATTGTCTAATTTGTTCTTCTTTAGATACTTCTTTATCAGATCTATTGATGTATTTGGAAAAGTTTTCCACAAGCTGGTATATTATTAATATCAGTGTATGTCTGTATTATTAAATAGTTCCTTTCTGGGGTTTCTCTCCCAAACTCTGAAAAATATCTATAAAATAAAAAAATTATTATTTTGTGATTTGCTTCTGCGTAAAAAACACAAGAAAATTTTCAGAAGCAATCAGTCAAACAATATTGCCTAACCAACAATAATGAAACAACATCAACGATGAAACGACTATATCATAACGTTTCGGAGTCTATATCAGACTCCTTCGTCAGACACTTAACGAAAATCAGAATTATTTTTTGTTGATAGCTGTTCTGAAAGTAAACAACAAAAAATAATTCTGAAGATTTTCGTTGAGTGTCTGACGAAGGAGTCTGATATAGACTCTGAAACGTTACGATATAATTGTTTCATCGTTGATGTTGTTTCGTTATTGTTTGTTAGGCAACATTGTTAGATTGATTGCTTCTGAAAAATCTCTTGTGTTTCTTGCGCATAAAGAAATCACAAAATAATGAATTTTTTAATTTTTAGATATTTTTCAGAGTTTGGGAGAGAAAACTCAGAAAGAAACCATAATAATGAATTGGCCTTCCACAGTATCCTTTAATGATTACTTATGATTGTATTACCTAAGAGTTCTTTACAAATATAGTTAATTTAAATTAAAATGTAAATAATGGTTCTTCAAATTGTTACATTTGTTGAAGGTTCTTAATAATTTAGCTTGCACAGTTAAGAAGTCGCATGGAATAGTAACATTTTTCTAATGAGTTGGTTGAGTTCATACTGCTTCACAACTCGAGGTATTTCTACAACATAACAATTTCCTGGGCCAGTATGACAATTATAATAATATCAATAACTATAAACTTAGTATGTATCTCACAGAGTCATAAACTGAATAGCGACTGTATGAGAGAATTGTTGTCAATATCTCTGCTCCCCACTTGTCCTTTAACTGTTCTTGGTATAATCTTTCTAAGGATTTCCAGGAGACAACAGGAGCTTGAGGGGAGTGGACATGGTCCCGATAATCCGCTTCTCATGAATGAATTGAGGGCGCTTCGAATGAGAAAAGATGAACTCGAAACACATTTGAGTTCGTTACAAGATTCCAGGAGGCAGTTAATGATCCAATTGGAAGGCCTCATGAAAATGCTCAAGGTAGGAGAACAGACATTACCGAACATTTTTTCGATATAGTTTTCCACTTTGAAATGAATGTAGACTCAATTGAAATTAAAACCTATTTGACATCACTCATTTTTTTTTTCATTGTTTATATTAAAATTCAAAATGTTTATTTGCTTCAATGTTGCTTTTAATTCTTCAATATCTGATATCTTTGCTATACTAATTCAATATCTTCATCTTTCAAAAATATGTAGGTTGCTGAAAAGTGTACGGAGGTGAGTGTAAAGAAACATGTGATCTTTGATTTCGTGAATCCTGCCTTGCATATTGTTAGAATTTGAATAAATCAGTGAATGCCTTTGATGATTTTTTCATATCATTATTAAGATTACAGTCGGCCAGTAGTTATTTCCTTTCCATACAAGATAAGTTTTTCTATTTATTTCCCTACATGCATGATAAATAAATATATCAGAAATTAATGATTTGTATATACAGGGTGTCCCAAGTTCGAGTGCCTATTAGACGTTTCTGGAGAACTGGACATATTTGAAATCTGAAAATTGAGAGCCCAAGCAGTCTCGGTTATACAGGGAGTGAAAATATATTTGATGAAATTATTTTTTTCAAGTTTTGCATTCCTGTATGATCAAGTATTCAATACTAAATACATTTCTGTTGAAACCATTGTATTCGTTCGAATAGTTTTCAAAATTTCGAAAAAAAACCGAAAAAAAGTCAATATGTTTGGTCAGTATTATGTTCATTATTCTTATTTTAAACATCCCGAACGTAAACTGCTTTTACAACATCGAAGAGGAAGAATGTGCATGATTGCGTTGGAGTCTGCGGTGAAAAATAATGATAGTTCTCTTACATGATTATGCTCCTAAATTTTCGATATTTTGAAAACTATTCGAAAGAATACAATGATTTTGACAGAAATATATTCAGCTTTCAATACTTGATCATACCACGAATGCAAAACTTGAAAAAAAAAATTTTCATCAAATTTATTTTCACTCCCTGTATAACCGGAAGTTTTGGGCTTCGAAAATATTTTAGCTCTGTAGAAAATTTCAAGCAATATCATAATCATAATCTTCAGATTTCAAATACATACAGTTCTCCAGAAACGTTTAATAGGCACTCGAACTTGGGACACCCTGTATGTTGAAGTTGAACTATTAGTCTATTTATGACTGACTTTGTGGTGATTTACGGCTTTATTCATTGTATATTGTATATGTTGTTGTAGGGGGTTACGTTGCACTGCGACCTTGAGGCCTATTGTGCCCCCCGTCAGAGCTGTCGATGTCATAAACATCTACAGCTTGCCTTCCAGTTCCAGAGCTCTGATGAACTCCAGTATCTGGAATGGCTTCAAGGAGGCTACGTCTTCGCTCCTGCAAATTTCTTGCCCAAAGCATTCGTTGCGTTGGTTTGAGATGGCGAGGCATTCCGTTATCAGGTGATCAGGAGTTTCATCCTCCCACCAACAGACTCTGCACTCGTCAGTTTCTGCTAGCCCTAATCTCATCATATTTATGCTTCCTAAGGCCGCAGTGTTCTTACTGAGGTCCAAGTATTTCTTGGATCTGACAGTATCAAAGTTCCGGAGTAATTACTTGGAGTGATAGATTCCGGGGAGAGATTTCCAGAAAATACCTCTGTCAGTTTCTTCTTTCATCCGAAATTCACTTTTGTAGGTGTATCTACCTAACCCACAGTAGGGTTCCGGGCCAATAAAGGGGGTTTGTGTTCCTTTCTTGGCAAGTGTGTTGGCCTCCTCATTTCCTGTGATTCCCGCGTGAACAGGAACCCAGACCAAGGAGACCCTGTTGTTCTTGCCTACTTCATTAAGTTTATTTCGGCACTCCCATATTAGCGTGGACTCGATAACATGGGAGCTCATAGTTTTAATAGCAGCCTGACTGTCGTGGATTGCTATATCACATCTCTGAAAGTTTCTTTGTAGGTTAATTTCCACGCATCTTTCTATTTTAAGTACTTCTGCCTGAAAGATGCTCGTAGTGCTTTTTGAACCGTCTGTGTACTATTTAATGGCATTTCTTTTGAGAACTTGGGTGGTGGATTCCCTGTCCCAGTCTTTTTTCCTACCAAGCATCGTAGTGAAGTTCTTTTCGATGCTTACTTTCTTGATCATTTCGTCACTAGGAAGATTGCCTAATGAAAAGTGCCTGGTAAGAGAGGACCTGGCTTTCTGGTTTTTAATACTCTCATTACCTGTTCCTTTCCTAGATATTCTGAGAATGGCTTCATGGGCCATTTTCTCTATCACTAGATGGGCGTTATTCATATCGAAAATATGGCATAACTCTTTAGTTTTCAAAATACTGGTTCTGATATTTAGACTGAAGTTCGCCAACATCCGCAATATAAACTCCTCGAAGTCAGAATTCAATGTCCATAAAATCGCCTAAGTCTCAGGGATAAAAACTCGTATTCGCTAACCGTCTTAATTCTACCGTCTTCGTCGTATCCCTGATCCGAATTCACAGTCTTCGAGGTACCTAACTTAGACCAATAGGATTCCACGTGAACGATCCCACGGTTTGAGGCAATTCCCGAAATATAGTCGTCGTTAATGTTGCACCACAAGAGCCCTTCGAGTATTCTAACCCCTGAACTGCTTGGAGACGCCAGAGTGTCGGGGTTTGGTATTAAATTCTTCATCTTCTGTAGGGTGGTACATGACCTTTGGGATCTGTCTAAGATCGCTAACGGTATACTGTATACTAATGGGTTTGGGGCGCCAGAGTGTCCAGAGATCGTCTAATGTCGATAATGCGTCGTTTGCACCCTTCAAATAAAATAATAATTCTAACTATATACAAGTAGAATTGTAATCCTTATTGACATCCTACAATATAATACAATGAGTGTCCCGTTTCGAAATATCAGTTATACATATACATTGAGCGTCAAAAATTATGGAGTAATGAATTTATTTTCTTCCCTTTCAGGAATAGCAGAAAATGGTTTGATAGTTCAAATTAATTTATTTTTTAAGGAACATTTCCCCCATATGTCCTAATAACTTTTCGGTTTTCGTTCATTCCTACGCAAGAAAACCAGACAGTCTGCAACATCTGCTTATTGTAATATCATTCAATGGGATACACAAACATTCAGTCCACAGTATGTAATCCATACTTAAAGAAACTAATTTTATACATGGAGAATATCATTGTCATCGAGATACAAACGTAAATTCAGCTTCATGTGGGCTCCAATGAAAATAAAGAAAACTTACATTATTTCTAAAGAGAAAAAATACAACCCGACAATCAAAAACGTGAAGTTTTGATTAACATTTTTTTTTAAATATTATCCTTCCAAATTTCTTGTCGATTATAAAGTTCTCACTTCTATATATAATTCTAGAATCATCAAGCTTCGCCAAGAAGTACTCCCAATTCCTCTCCAAGAAGCACAAAATCTCCACCCTTACCATCTGCTACAACTCCGGGACAGGCTAATCCTCGTAGTGCCCCACAAACTCCTTCTGGATTGCCTTCTTCTAGTACATCAATGTCAAACTCTACGACATCTATGGTGGGCAAGTCTGATAGTTTATCCAATATGGGCCATTCTATGGTTGAATTTGGACACAATCAACCGCATGTTCAAACCAAGGAGGCAATGACAAATATCCAGCAGGAAAGAGTGGATAGAAGCATGCATAATATGAACAGTGAATCATTGATTGGGGTTGGTGGAGACGTCAGAGATGTTAGAAATGCCTTTGGTGGCAATATCAGTATGGGTGAGTAATCACTTCTTGTTATGTACAGAGGGGTCGAACGAAAACTTAACACCTCGATTTTCCGGCTTTGAAATGAAAATGTGGAAAATTGCTCGGACCCCTCAATTTCTGATTCGAGGGGGAACAAATTTTCTGCTCTTTACATCCCCGTAACTGCAACTCCCTAACGGGGGTGAGCACAACCCCTTGATTTTGAATAGGGATGATGCGATACCTTATTTTGGAGATCTTATCAAGTACTATCTGATCCTGAAATTTCGCTTCAAAATTTCCATCGATAACGAAATGACAGCTAAAATAGTGGAGGAGTACTTACTTTTGTGATTAGTTTATTAAATGTTGGGAATGACACCATTCACTTCCATGCAGTAATATAAATTTTGCTGAAAACGTTCACGTATATTACTCAAGATTTCTAGTGTGGCCCCATAGAAAAAAGTCCAGTGGAGCCAGATCAGGTAATCTGGGTGGCCACTCAATATGTCCCCTTCTTCTAATCCAGGCGTGAGGAAAATTTTCATCTATTTATTTATTTATTATTATTTATTTATAAAAATGAAACTACAAATCAACTAAAAGTTGTTATCGTAGAGTATAAACATTATTTAACATTAGAAGAACTGACGTACCGGTTGACCGAAAAAAGTTGTTGCGCCGTCTTGTTGGAAAATGATCGTTTGATGGTCTTCTTCATTCTCCTATACTTGCACGAGGGCTGGATAAATAGCGTTCTCCAATAGATCTGTATAAATTTTGGCAGTGAGATTACTGGGTATAAAAAAAGGGCTGGTTATGTGATTTCCATAAATACCCGCTCAAATATTTAATTTTAGGGGACGCTGAGTATGCACCTCACGAAATAATCTTAGATTTTCATCTGACCAATACCGACAGTTATGCCGGTTTACAATGCCGTTAAGGTAAAATGAACACCTGTCGGCGATCGGGATCATCCTCATTCAGGATGGAATTTATGTTGTTTCAGGATTCTCATGATTGTTGTGCGTGTAACACCAGATACATCGGACAATTTCCTAGTACTCAAGGTCGGATCCATTGCTACATGACCTAAGACAGCCACGTCCCTCGCTTCGTCTTTTTCATGCACCCTCTTTTTTTCCGACTGATCCAGTACCGTCAAATTTGGCAGTTGCACAACGTAAGCAGCGGATACATTTTTTTCCATAATATTGTTCGTTAAATAAAGCCGCTGCTGTTCGCGCAGGGTCATTATTCCTAAAAAATAATTTTATCATTTCCACCCTTTCTTCTAGGGAATACACCACTTTAATTCTATTACAAATTTACAATCGCTTTGACACACTTCTTGTAAAGTTCTTAAAAATTGACGATAGACTAAGGTAAATCAAAAACAAGGTCCGTCTACTTTTTTGATCAAGAAATTAATACTTTTTTGTACAAAATTTAACAACAAACTACTACATACCTTAGAAATGTGTCGGATACGAATAATATGCTCGAGATAAATTCCACATAGCCTCTTTCACTATTTTCGCTGTTATTTCATTATCGATGGATATTTTGAAGCGAAATTTTAGGGTCAGATAGTACACAATACGATCTTCAAAATTAGTTATCGCAACACCCCTCATCCCTATTCAAAATAATGGGTTTGTGCTCACCCCCGTTAGGGGGTTGAAGTTACGGGGATCGAATCAGAAATTGACGGGTCTGAGCGATTTTCCACCTTTTCATTTTGAAGTCGGAAAATCGAGGTGTTTAGTTTTCTTTGGACCACCCTGTATATGTTGTTGTATGTTATATAATTCTCCAGATGCAAACCCGTTGGATTTGTGGTATTTTGAAGAGTAAGGTTGGTGATAAAAAATTCCAAACCGTTTATTTTGATCATATCAAAACCCAAGGGTAGATAAAAATAACCTGGATCAAAACCTTCGATTACTCATTCGAGGAAAACAATCAATCTGACAACGTCATGTTTGCCCTAATTTAACCGAAATGTAGTATTTCTTTGTCGAAGCGTCCGTTTATTTATGGTTAAATAATTCCGTGATTCGTTACATTTGAGCTAAATTGGAATTATTGGAATTATTGGAATAATTTCACGTCAACAATAATTGGGTTGAATAGGTGGAATGATCTTCTTCTTCTTCTACCGCGGTGCCGTCTCAGGCTGAACTGAGGCCTTCAGGCCCATTGTTCTCCCGCTTGCCAAACTCGTGAGACTCAGTCCAAGAAAAACGCTGACAGGAATGCCGCGAGCTTAAAAGGAGAAGTCCCTCTCACCGTAGGAATCGTAGGTGTTGGGTTGCCTAGGTGTATGACCCTCAATTCTTTAAGGTTGTTACAGTCGAACAGAATATGTTCAGCTGTTTCTTCCATGCTCTTGCACCAGCGACACAGAGCGCTATCGGCCAATCCCATCCTATTCAGATGTTTGTTGAACTGGTGACCAGTTAGTAATCCAGTCACCAGGCTCAATTCTCTTCTTTCGAGTGAAAGAAGTTTCTTTACTTCAGACTTTGACGATGGTTTCTTAATGAGAAGCCTTGACTGCCTGAGTCCTACTCCCATGTTCCATACACTGGAGAAATTCCTGTCCAAATGATTCTTGAAGAATGTTTTAACAGAGGTACGACATACTGGAAGCGAAGGCTCAGGACCTATATATGGTATCCGAGCCCCCTGCTTCGCCAGCTTATCTGCCTTAACATTACCTGAAATCTCCGAGTGAGCCGGACACCAGATGAGTTTTACACGTTACCAGCGCCCAGCCTTCGCAGAGCCTTCCTGCATTCGCCTACTAAGTAGGAGTTTATTTTCACATCAGATAGGGATTTTAACGTTCCTTGACTGTCACAACATATATATATGTACTTGCCAGAGTATCCTAATCGGATGTTTTCCAGCGCACAGACAAGAACAGCATATAGTTCTGCCTGTATTATCGAGCAGTTCTTCCGAGAGGGATGGACATGCTCACTCGAGGTCCCACAATGCCTGCACCTGTCCCTGTAGTCGTTACAGAGCCATCTGTGAACCATGTGGGCCCCTCTGGTTTAAGGAGATCACTCCTTGTATCCCATTGGTCTCTATCAGGAACAATCACCCTATAGGGTTCGTTAAAGCAGAATAAGGAGCCCGCACGGTCACTCCTCCGGAGGAGAGATGCATCATCATCCTCCACCTTCTTGAGTGCCCTCGCGTGTCCCCTAAACATTCCGCTGTCACGCCACTGTCCCTGTTCCCAGATTCTTAAAGCTGTCTTCATAGCCCCCTCCTCAACTACAAGATGCAGGGGAGGTAGCCCCAGCAGGCACTCCATAGCTGCTGTTGGAGTAGATCTCAGAGCACCTGTGATGCTTAAACAAGGGTGGAATGATACTCATAATAATTGATATTTCACTATGTATTGTTATATTTATTTATGGTTTGATGAAAACACTGAATTTTGATTGCGGATAACAAGTTTTGATTCAACTAGTTGGAATAAAATAATTAGAAGTGACATGAGTTATATCTCTAGAAAATTATTAATTGAATGTGTGTTACAAGATGAAATTATGTTCGATATATGATATAAATCCTTACAATGATTGTACATAATCAAAGCAGTATGAAAATAAATGTATTGATGATAGGAACAGTTAATTTAAAAGTTTAATTGACTAATGGAGGTAAATAGAGAAAAATTCATACCTGCAATTCAAGTTGTTTGAATAATGATTGCTCATGTATTATTATTTAATATTTTTGTAAACAAAAGTATTTCCTTACAGTTGTGAGTAATGGCAATGGAAATCGAGATCCGATGGGGAGATCTTTGAGGAACGATCTCTTAGTCGCAGCCGATTCCGTTACAAATGCTATGTCAACTCTGGTTCGGGAGCTTAATTCAGGTACCAATAGATAAATAAGATTATCTGTTGTTGAACATGGTTGTTAATTTCCGCACTCGATCTAGATCGTCATTCCATCGTTTAGAATTTCAGTATTATTTTAGACTTAAGTTTTTAGGTAGCCCAAACATGTGTTGTACTTAGGCACTCTGTTTCTATTGATATTACTCATATTGATATTGGTACTTAAGTAGTAATGAAGAATGAAAACAATGACTGCGAGGTGAAAGTTTTAACAGAGGTGAAAGCATGCTTTGATAATCAAACTTATGCTTGAATTTATTAGTAGTAATCTTATTAATTCCGAGGGTCTCTTGATGGCAATGATTTTCAAAAATCAAGAGTTAAAAGTTCTTCTCATATTTTACGAATATCTGGACATGTAGTTGAAAACCTAATTCCCGATTTGAATTGGAAAACGAATTAATTTTATGTAACTTTTCGAAATTGTCTATAAGTACTGATGTGTAAGTACTAAATTTTGGCATATATGAATGAAATGCAAGACTGAAATATTATGTTTCTCGGCTTATAGAAAAAATGAAGTTTTGAAATTTGGGGTTACGGACCATTCCTCTTGTATATTTTCATTCAAATTGCACTTCCTGATATACCAGAGGTGATCAAAGAAAAATGATATCATCGGAACTATTCATAATAACGAAATAAGCAAAATACCTGACAATAACACAGAAATTGCGCCCAAATGTCTGTAATTTTCGAATTTTTGGCTGAAAATGGTCTTGAACGATTTGGTTGACTCACTGATCAAGAATCCGTGGTCGAAATCGATTCTGTCCGGTCGTCCGTTAACACGATAACTCTCGAACGGCATGAGCTAGACAGTTGGAATTTTCAGAGTACGTTTGGGACCTAAATATCTCGGTCAAGTTCGTTATTGGGCAAAATCGGCCGGATGGTTTCGAAGTAACAAAAAAAAAATCTACGTTACAAATTTTGAATTCAATTTTTTTCAAGATGCAGTTTCATCATATGAATCCATTGATATTATTCTCAACTTTAACAAGCTAATACTTTCGGAGATATGAATTTTCAAAATTTCCATAATTAATCATAATTTTGTGATTTCATAGAATGCTCTATTTATAATTTGCTGATGTATGTAAATCCAACATATGAGGTGAGTCATGGACCTACGTTTTGAATTTAATTTTTGTTGCTCTAGTTCCTCGGAACAAAATGCTTATCAATTTGTTTTCACAAGATATAGATACCAACATACCAATGCCTGGGACACAGTTTGACAATGCCGCATGCAAATAGCGAACGGAGACAGATATAAAGTCTATGATCCCATGGACTTTCTGTGAACGATACCTACGGATAATTATCATGGTTATTCTGTCAGTTGGCATCACGTCATCTAAACTATTCGATTTGAAATTTTGTTGGAAATGAATGGATTCATGGATATTTATGGAATTTTCAGTAATAATATTTCAAGAAATCCCATATGTGTGAATTGTGGGTATCAAACAAACACACCATCTGTAGTACATTGAGCTTCATCACTGATGATTGTCCTGTACAAAATAATTCTGTGATTTGCAATCCAATATGTGAAATTTATGGTGCTATTCTATAAGGCGATGTAAGCGCTGTAGCGCTGTAACTTCGAAAATTTACGTCGATGTAACAAAATAGCGATTCTGTATGTGCAACAGCGACGTAAATCCGGCTACATCGGATGTAAATTTTACGTCGACCGAAATGGTGGTGTAAGAGATTGCACAGATAGAAAATTGCTGGTTCTGTGGACGAAATTTGAAATTTGAATTTCGAGATTGTGACGTTAATCAGTTTGAATCTTTTGAATATTTTTCAACTTGATTGAAAGTTTCTAATCTCTCTCATCTTGATCAGTCGGAGTTTAAAAAATGGATTTGCCTATATTTATTTACAGTATCTTTGAAGAAAATGAGCGTCGGTAAGTTTCATAAATATTTACCTATATATTTTATTTAGGTACAATGTTTAACTTATTCGTTTCCAAAATTTTATTTCTAGAAATGCAATGCGTTTAGAGAGAAGGATTATCAGGGACTCACAAAATGCTTTTGATCTCCCTGATGATCAATTCATCAAATTGTTTAGATTGAATAAGGAAATGACTGTCGATCTGATAGATGCATTATCACCACATGCCCCCAAAACTCTCAGGACTACAGCTATACCATTTCATTTAAAAGTTCTTGCAACTGTAAATTTTTTTGCGTATGGATCATTCCAAAGAGGAATTGGATCATCATGTTGGAATTGCTTGAGTCAACCAACGATGAGTCGATCGATAAAAACGGTCAGTAAAATGATAACTGATTCTCATGGACAAATGGATAAGATTTCCTAGGAATGCCATACAAAGAAATAAGGTAAAGGAAGGATTTTACAATAAATGGCAAATGCGAGGTATAATCGGAGTTATTGATGGATGTCATGTAGAAATACTAGCACCTCCCAAAAATGATGACGATCACCCTCCCTTTGTATATATTAATAGAAAGGGTAGACATTCAATAAATGTTATGGCTATTTGTGATAGTCATTGTAATATTTTAGCAATAGATGCACGATCTCATTGATACATCGTACGAGTACAACGTGTATCAGTGCTGCTCAAAGAGAATCGGTCTATTACAACCAAGTTTGAATTGCAAAAATTTATTTATCGTGGTTAATCTCACGTTTGAACTATCGTATAATTTTTACAAGAAAAATGAGTAATCAGTGCAGTGTGTATGACATGGGAATCTCCAAGAAGGCCCCGGGACTCCAGTGCGGTGGTTTTTGTGGAATGTTTTTTCACGCTAACTCCGTATGTTCCGATATAAACAAACATCAGCTGTCTCTCGTCAATCTCCCCGGTGGTCAATGGCATTGTAGGACCTGTCGAACTGACCGGAATAGCCCGCCACCGTCGCGTGCTCCGCGCCCCAGCCTACCTCGACGGCGGACCCCGAGTACTGGAGGCGATGATGAGGCCGGACTACGAAGCGAGATTTCTCTCCTCCGCGGTGAAATTGCGGAACTTCGAAAATGCGTTACTTTCTGCTCAGATAAAGTCTCTGATTTCGAGTCCCAGTTGGTCCACTTCAAAAACTTATGTAAAACTACTGAAGATCTGAAGAAGGAAAACGTTTTGTTAAAGGAGGAAATCAAGAGTCTGAGTACAAAAATTAATAATGCAGAACAGTTTAGTAGGGCAAACAACATCGAGATACAAGGTGTCGCGGAGAAGAAAAATGAAAATCTGATAAACGTTGTGGAAACCATTGGGAAATACGTGGGTTACACCGTCAGTAAATCTGATGTTGATTTTGTTACTCGGGTGCCCACAATGAACACTAAGAGACCCAAGCACATTGTTGTACGATTCTTATCGAGACTAAATCGTGATGAGTTTTTGGCCAGATCCAAATCAAAACGTAAGGACTCGAATGACCCTGGAATGAAGATTGAGGTACTGTCTAGTAATAGAATATACGTGAACGAACATCTAACTGTTATGAACAAGCAACTCTACAAGGACGCACGCGAGACAGCTAAAGAGCGAAATTACAAATTTACTTGGGTACAAAATGGAAATATTCTTGTGCGTAAAGACGAAACCAGTAAGATAATTCATATCAGTAAAGCATGCGACCTCAAGAACTTAAAATAACTTGTATAAATCCAAGCCACTCAACATTTTAGATTTTTATGTTCAAAATGTCTCTAAACATCACTTATCAAAACGTCCGAGGACTTCGGACCAAGCTTACTGAGTTTAGGCTTAATTCTTTAGCTAACAACAGTGATGTAATCTTTGTAACGGAATCTTGGTTGCGCAGTAACATTTTGGACCATGAGGTGATTGATCGTACAGTATACAGTATATTCCGACGAGACCGTGAAACTTGTACAACCGCAAACCACAAAAAAACTGGTGGAGGAGTTTTCATCGCGGTGAAAAATAAACTCAATGCAGTTCTAGTAGGTGATTTCCAGAGTGACGCGGAGGATGTGTGGGTGAAGCTGATTATTAATGGCGTTCCTGTTTACTTGTGCTGTGTTTACCTTCCACCTGGGGATAAGTTGGCTATGGATACCTTCTCATGCAGATTGGACTTGATTAAAGGTAAAATAGAAAACAACTTGTTACTCATTTGTGGGGACTTCAACTGCCCGACGATAAGGTGGGTACCTCGAACTTCGGAAGACCGGTATCCACTTGAAGCTGAAGATGTTGAAAATCAATATACGAATTTAGTAGACACTTTTTCCTTCTGTGAATGTGAACAATTCAATTACTTGCTTAACCATCAAAACAGAACCCTTGACTTGATTTTGTGTAATAAACATCGCATAACTTTCCTAGATAATAGTGATTATCCTTTGGTACCAGAGGATAAATATCATCCTTGCGTAGAACTTATATTTAAAGTGCTGCAGTGTCATTTAAAGAATAGTAGTAAACGCACTATGTTCAATTATAAAAAAGCTAATTATGATGCAATAAATCAACACCTTTCATCGGTCCCATGGTCGAATCTTCTCATAAACCATGATGTCAATAAAGATGTAGAAATCATGTACAGCCTTGTCAATGGGGCTATTGAAGCTTATGTCCCCAAAAAAATTGTCAACGGAAGATTCCCAAAGTTTTATTCCAAACAAACTATTAAACTGATCAAACTAAAAAATCGTACCCACAAAAAGTGGAAGATCTATAGAAATACCTGCGACCTCATCCGCTTCAGATCTCTGCGTGTTCTTTCGAAAACACACATAAAAAATGACTACTGCAAGTATTTAACCTACCTGGAAGATCAAGCTTCAGAGAACCCCAAGTTAATATTTGACATGACATCGATAAAGAACAAAACCAGAGGTACCAAATTTCCTTCTGTTATGACATCGAGTGATCGGGTTGCTTCTGGCGGGGCGGAGATTTGCAATCTGTTTGCTACTTTTTTCCAGAGCACTTTCGTAAAGGCGACGAAGCCGCCGGTCTTGAACGATTCTGACGGGAGTCACTTTCCCTGCTTGACTTCAATAATGTTGACGATAGATGAAATACAAAAATCCATTCGATCGCTCGACCGACGTAAGGGATCCGGCCCTGATGGTATTCCCTCTCTATTCGTGCAAAGTTGTCCCTCCCTTAGTATACCTCTTGAAATAATTTTTAATAAATCATTAGAATTTGGAAATTTCCCTATCATCTGGAAACGGGCAACCGTAATACCTATTCACAAGGGTGGGGACAGAACTCGTGTTGAGAATTACCGACCTATAAGCAAATTGTGTGTGATTGCGAAGCTATTTGAATCACTCGTGTACAAGTGTATTCTCTCTCTCGTCAAAAACTTGATCATGCCCGAACAGCACGGCTTTCTGAAGGGGAGGTCTATAGAAACCAATTTAGTAAGTTTCCTCGAATATACCTATGAAAATATGGACGAAGGAATCCAAGTCGACGCCGTATATACGGATTTCAGCAAATGTTTTGATAAAATAAACCATGATATATTATTGAGGAGATTAGATGCTATTGGAATCGGTGGTTCGCTGCTGAAATGGGTAAAATCATACCTACTCGGAAGAAGTCAATACGTTTCTATAGGTGGAGATATCATGTCAGGGATTGTCGATTGCACATCAGGCGTTCCCCAGGGTTCACACCTGGGTCCGCTCTTCTTTTTAATATACGTCAATAGTATAAGGACTGTCTTTAAGTTCTGTCGTTTTCTAATGTATGCGGATGATTTGAAAATATTTTTTCTCGTCAGAAGCTTGGCAGACTGCTTGACTATTCAAAAAGAATTAGATTCCTTCACAGAATTCTGCAGCCAGAACGATCTATTCCTGAATATTAGCAAATGTCACGTCCTCTCGTTCACAAGAAGTCAATCAGCAATTGCCTACAATTATAAAATTGGCGAAACAGTGCTGACCCGACTTTCCAAAACAAAGGACTTAGGAGTTATATTTGACTCTAAACTTTTATTCAGCTATCACATTGAAAGCATCGTCGGAACTGCTGGTAGAATGCTTGGATATATTTTTAGGCAGTGCAAGCCTTTTAAAACAACTCTACCCCTAATACGTGTTTACTATGCATACGTTTCCAGCCGCTTAAACTTTGCGTCAGTGGTCTGGAACCCACAATATAAAATCTATATCTCACGGCTTGAATCAGTCCAGAATCGATTTCTGAAGCGTATTGGCTACAGGGTACATCCCTCATTACAGCATGGCGCAGATCGTTACCCCGTTTTGAGGAGAGAATATAATATCTTATCCCTGGAAGACAGACGTCGAATGAACGACATCGTTTTCTTGTCAAAAATTTTGGGTGGCGGTCTGCAGGCTGCTGATATTCTTGGAATGATAAAAATCAACATCCCGTCAGTAAACCTGAGGACAATCGAGCTTTTCCATATTGAATTCAAACCTCATAATTATTCTAAAAATGGTCCACTCATTAGAATGCTACGTTCCGCCAATGAATCGCAACACTTAATTGACATTTTCCACCTCACACCACAAAAAATTAAATTTGTTTTGAAAAGATTATACACTGGTGCCTATTGATTTTTTTGTTTTTGTTTTCTTGTTATTAATTTGTTATAATATGATGCTTTTTACATTTTTAGTTTAAGTTGATACCTGTAAGACCTATATCTTTGAGTGTAATAGTTTATTTGTTTTATGTTCTCTATTGTGGATACTGTTTTTGGGTATCACACCTGTATGTATCCCAAGTCTCAATTAAATAAATAAATAAAAAAATTTCCGGGCTCTGTGCATGATGCTTCAATATTTCGTATGTCAGCTTTAAGAAATCATCTAAAAGAAGAGTATGACAATGGAGATTCTAGATCACATTTGATTGGAGACAGTGGATATGCTTTGGAACCATGGCTGTTCACACCTTTTCTTGATTACCAAGTGAATTCTCCTGAAGAGAGATATAATGTTCTGTTGAAGAGGACCAGGAATGTGAAAGAAAGGACATTTGGTATATTAAAAAATAGATTTCGGTGTCTTTCACGGCATAGAGTTTTGTTATATCATCCATCAGCAGCAGCATATATTATATATGCTGTAGCAATTTGCCATAACATGGCGCTTAGAGCGAACCTGCATCTCCAAGAAGATATTGAGGAAATTGGCACTATTGAGGAAGAATTAGATCCACATAATAACATTGAATATGTAGGGGAATATTCTGACCTTGGACGTGTAGCAAGACGTCAGTATATCTTAGAAAATGCAATTTAATTTTTTTAATTGAATTTGACCCAGGTAACACAGGGACCTCCCAGAGATGTCTCGGCGAGCTCCTGCCGGGATATTGTGACGCCTTTTGCGATATCGCTGGGAGGTCGCCAAGAGCTCCCTATCACCTCCAAATGTCCGCCACAGGGGATGAGCCCAGTAACATCTCTGAGATATCGCATGGGGAAATTCTCAAACTGCTCACCCTGGGGAATATTTTGGGAGGTTTATTGCGATATCGCAGGGAGGTCGCCCAGACCTCCCTATCACCTCCAAATGTCCGCCACAGGGGATGAGCCCAGTAACATCTCAGAGATATCACATGGGGAAGTTCTCAAACTGCTCACCCTGGGGAATATTTCAAGAAGTTTATTGCGATATCGCAGGGAGGTCGCCCAGACCTCCCTATCACCTCCAAATGTCCGCCACAGGGGATGAGCCCAGTAACATCTCAGAGATATCACATGGGGAAGTTCTCAAACTGCTCACCCTGGGGAATATTTCAAGAAGTTTATTGCTATATCGCAGGGAGGTCGCCCAGACCTCCCTATCACCTCCAAATGTCCGCCACAGGGGATGAGCCCAGTAACATCTCGGAGATATCGCATGGGGAAATTCTCAAACTGCTCACCCTGGGGAATATTTTGAGATGTGTACTGCGATATCGCAGGGAGGTCGCCCAGACCTCTCTATCACCTCCAAATGTCCTCCACAGGGGATGATCCCAGTAACATCTCAGATATATCACATGGGGAAGTTCTCACTCTCAGGCTGCTCAACCGGGGCAGTACTGAGAGAAGATGGCTGCGATATGGATCTATAATAATCTATATATCCTCCAAATGTGCAGTACATGTGTGGCGCCGAATACATCACTTCGATGCGTAGATCGATATTCCACTCGGGTTATAAGCGATTGGGTTGTTCTTTCGGGTACAGAGTAGACGACTGCGCCATCTACCAGTGGAAACGAGAAGTACAGAGTAGGGATGGAGTAGATCCCTACAACACGCCACCTGATTTCCTATTCTTGTTGAATTTGCGAGGTTTTCAGGACCTCGCAATGGAATGTGTTATTCTCGTTACACTTGTGATATCTTGAGGAGCTCGCAATAGGAATGTCTTTTTCTAGTTATCTGCGTGATATCGTTAGGAGCTCGCAATGGGATTGTCTTATTCTGGTTAACTTTGGGATATCTTTAGGAGCTCGCAATAGGATTATCTTATTCTTGTTATCTGTGTGATATCTTTAAGAGCTCGCAATAGGAATATCTTATTCTGGTTACATATGTGATATCTTGAGGATCTCCTCAATAGGAATATCTTATTCTTGTAATACTTGCGATGACTTAAGGAGCTCGCAATAGGAATGTCTTATTCTGGTTATCTGTGGGATATCTTCAGGAGCTCGCAATAGGAATATCTTATTCTTGTTATCTGTGGGATATCTTTAGGAGCTCGCAATAGGAATATCTTATTCTGGTTACATATGTGATATCTTGAGGATCTCGCAACAGGAATGTCATATTCTGGTTATCTGTGGGATATCTTTAGGAGCTCGCAACAAGAATATCTTATTCTTGTTATCTGTGTGATATCTTTAGGAGCTCGCAATAGGAATATCTTATTCTGATTATCTGTGTGAAATCTTTAGGAGCTCGCAATGGGAATGTCTTATTCTGGTTACATATGTGATATCTTTGGATCTCGCAACAGGATGTCTTAGTCTGGTTATCTGTGGGATATCTTTAGGTGCTCGCAATAGGAATATCTTATTCTGGTTATCTGTGTGATATCTTGTGGATCTCACATTGGGAGCTCGCATTTTCATCCAGTAACCTCTCAGAGACCTCTATGCGAGGTCTGTGTTACCTGGGGAAGAATATTTTTTTTTGTTCAAATAAAAAGAAACATGATTTTATTGAAGTTTTATTTGATAATCCTTAACTGTTAGACAATCAACCCATATTCCAGCATTAAGGTGGTATTGATAATATACCTAAGAACTAATCATTATTTTCTTGATTGTTGCTGAATTGAGCAGTGGGGTTCTCTAAATTAAATTTGGCAATTTCTAATTCTAATTTCCTTTTCTCTATGTCATTTCTAACTGTATTCACATTTTGGTAAATTGTGACAAACTGAGATAGGCTGTCTGAAATTCCCTTCAAGATGTTGTTGGTTTGAGAATATGATGCTTTCAGTTCTTCGCCAACAATATTTAGGGACTTTGAGGGAGTAACTAATTTTCTCCGCTTTGCTTTAGTTTGTGAGGCACTTCTTCCCAAATCTGCTTTTGTATTATTTATAGAAGAATCATTGACAGCCGAGCTGGTCGATGCTGTATTGTGGGATGGATCATCAGAGTACCAATTATGTGGGGGTATTTCATCGTCCACAACAAAAGCAATTTCATTTTGTTGGGTTGTCAAGTTATTATTATGAGATTCACTTTGTCCTAAACCTCCAACACACTGCACGAGAGGAGTTCCCGTTACAGCTATTTTTCCCCATGCCTCTAACCCACGTTCTTCTAAGGGTGTTAAGAAAATATTTGTTCCTTCGCCACCGCCTGTTTTTTTTTGATTTTCCTTCATTTTCCTGTACTTCTGGCGAGTTGAATTTTTCCAATCTTTGAATCGCTATTGGAAAAAACAATAAATAATACACATAATCAAAATAGCACCATGTATTGTACCTTCCTCCATGTGACACAAGGAAGGGCAGGACCACGACCTATTGCATTCAGTTTTTTCGTCAATTCCTCCCACTTCTTTTCAATATATCCATCCTCGACAGTAGGATTTATTGTACCACTCCTAAATATATAATCGTTCTCCATCAAATCTAAGTACAATTCGCACTGTTCATTTGTAGTGTTAATAGATCTTTTCCTCTTGCTGAAAAAAAAAAGATTTACACTACAGGACTTGACAATGAAATATTCATTCACCTGTATTGTTCCATTTTGATTTTCAAATCAATTATTCTCGTTCTACTTTCGTATTCAAATGCAAACTGAAACACGCATGACGGATAAAATATTCATTGACTTCTTTCGATTCTGTGATTATGCGTGATACTGTCGATGTAAGATCTGCAGTATCCAACATCCATCGTTATAGAATACCAATTTCGTCCTCGATGTAACTTGCCCACTTACAGTGCGATGTTTCCTTACATAGATGTAAGGTTATAGCGGTGTATCCGGTTTTTACAGAATAGCACCATTAATCTTAAAATATTATCGCCAGGTTCTAACGGTTGTACAGGGTGGAAAAAATTGGTGATACTTGAACAACAACTTCTTAACTAATTTATGATGCAGTTCTATCATAAGAATCTATTGATATCAATCCCAACTCTTACGGTGGGTTTAACAAAGCTTTGACAGCTCTTAATTGTCAAATCAGTGTGATTCTATGTCCATCTCGAGTTCATCTTTGATGCAACCACCGAATTAAATCCACAATTAAGCTAATCGAAGCTTCGTGAAACCAATACTTTCAGAGATAATGATTCGTCAAAGTTTGAATAATTATTCGCTAGTAGCCAAAGCTGTCGTCAAAGCTTTCTCACTTATTTTCTCTTAATACCCTTATTACACTATGCCTTTTTCATGTCTATATTTGCGCCTATTTTCATGGCTTTTTGTTGGTTGAATTTCCCCCCAAATGACTGGCACTATTATACCGCGCTTTTTTCGCGCTTGTTTCAGGCAGTAATTTCAGAGCTGCAAACATTGAAGAAATTGACATATTTACCTTAAGTTCTTGTTTTGTTTGTATATTTTCAAAACAATACCATAGTGTTTTAGGAATGTCGCATGTAAAAAACTTGAAATTTCTAATCGCTAAGTTCATAGGCAGAGTTTGTTGGTTACTGAGTCAAAAAGGAATAGTATTCAACGGTTTTTTCTGGGTTTTCTCTCCCAAACTCTGAAAAATATCTATAAAATAAAAATTAATTATTTTGTGATTTGCTTCTGCGTAAGAAACACAGATATTTGTCAGAAGCAATCAATTGAACAATGTTGCCTAACAAACAACAACGAAACAACATCAACGAAGAAACAACTATATCGTAACGTTTCGGAGTCTATATCAGACTCCTTCTTCAGACGCTCAATGAAAATCGAGAGAATTATTTTGTTGATAGTTATTTGGTGAAATTCAAGAAAAAAAAATAATTAATTTTTATTTCATAGATATTTTTCAGAGTTTGGGAGAGAAAACCCAGAAAAAACCGTTGAATAATGAGTATACCTCCCACAGTATCCTTTAATGATTACTTAAAAAGGAATAGTGCAAGAAAGTCGAGCAAAATTTACGAGTCATTCTCTAATTATTATGGAAGGTGAACTTATATTATTAAATAATATTGTGGACAATAATTATGAACCTCCAGCGAAAAAAAGATGTTCACTTCTGATGTGGGGCGGAGAAAGATTGACCCACTTTAGGCCTCCATTAATGTAAGAATGGTTATCCAGTTATTTAGAACGGGATTTCCAACTAATGTACAGGTAGTTATTCCTTAGTAACACTATTTAAGATTTCCTACATAAGTACTCTCGTTTGAGTGCTCTCTGGACTGATTACATTAGATTTGTTTCATAAATAAAACTGGCTATTTCATTTACTTTATTTTTCAGAATGACTAATGATAGTTTTAAAACACTTGTAGACAATATTGGACCGTCATATAAAGATAAGATGCAAAGGGGTGAAAATTCGCTCGTTAGTGTAGAAACGTTTAATATGCTACTACATAGAGTGCAAATTCACATAAAAAAAAAAAAAGCACTGACGTGAAGTCAGTACTCTTTGGCGCGCGTGTTCACGGTGGCTAATTTGAATTGAATGATTCAAAAATTAACAGTGGTGTATCTAAGCTGCCATCAGGATAGAGTAACAAAGTTTGAAAAGAACACAAGTGACTCTCCTTAGTCGCACAAGCTCCTAGAAGATTTGGGAGGGTCAGTATAATCCTAATCATGTTTATAGCACGCGCGCCAAAGCAGATTGACTTTTTACACTTTTTCTTTCATTGTTAAGTCAATCTGCTTTTGCGCGCGTGCTATAAACATGATTAGGATTATACTGACCCTCCCAAATCTTCTAGGAGCTTGTGCGACTAAGGAGAGTCACTTGTGTTCTTTTCAAACTTTGTTACTCTATCCTGATGGCAGCTTAGATACACCACTGTTAATTTTTGAATCATTCAATTCAAATTAGCCACCGTGAACACGCGCGCCAAAGAGTACTGACTTCACGTCAGTGCTTTTTTTTTTTTTTCAAGTTCCTTTAACAAATATAGCTATCAATACAGTTTGGCTGTTAGTTTTACCGTAGATCAGAAAAAAATTCGGTTGTGGGTCTTCCGTTAGGGACGAAATTGCATCTTCTCCAAATCCGAACGCATTTTAATATAGATCTACCGAATATAGTTATTTATAAATTCGCCTCAGGGCCACCATACAGACCATTCAAATCGGAAACAACGCTATTTCCCCCAAACTGACTTGTGTCCGTGCACTCAATTGACATGAATATTCTTTTAAAACCTCACAATATCGGCTCATTACTCCCAACATAACCCAAACAACCCAAAACCATTCACTTCTCGTCTGCGCAAGCGCAGTATACTCGTGGCTGCAAGTCCTCCCAAAATTACACACCTCACAAAAAACTCCGATTCTCCAACACTAGTGGTTCAGGAGATATCGCTTCTTGAATCCACGCATGCGCAGACCCTCACCAGGGGATTCTATAGCGGAAAAGCACCCGCCACCCCAAAACCCCAATCCTCTCTGACGAAAGCACCACCAGTTAAATCACTGATGGTCTGCTCATGCGCACAACGAAAAATGCCCGTAAGGGGTTACATCCATTTCGAAATTAGCCCCAGGGCCACGGTACGGACACTTTAACTCTGAAACAATGCTACAGCCCCCAAACTGACTTGTCCTTGCACTGAATTGCTATGAATATTCTTTTAAAACCTCATAATATCGTCTCAGCACTCCCAACATAACCCATCCAACCCAAAAACAGTCACTTCTCCTCTGCGCATGCGCAATCTACTCGCGGCTAAAAGTCCTCTCAAAATAACACACCTTACAAAAAACTCCGATTCTCCAACACTAGTGGTTCAGGAGATATCACATCTTTAATCCACGCATGCGCAGACCCTCAACGAGGGATTCTATAGAGGAATAGCATCCGCCACCCCAAAACCCTAATCCTCTCTGATGAAAACACCACCAGTTAAATCACTGATGGTCTGCTCATGCGCATAACGAAAAATGCCTGTAAGGGGTAACATCAATTTCAAAATTAGCCCCAGGGCCACGGTACGGACACTTTAACTCGGAAACAACGCTACATCCCCCAAACTGACTTGTCCTTGCACTGAATTGCTATGAATATTCTTTTAAAACCTCATAATATCGACTCAGCACTCCCAACATAACCCATCCAACCCAAAAACAGTCACTTCTCTTCTGCGCATTCGCAATCTACTCGCGGCTAAAAGTCCTCTCAAAATAACACACCTTACAAAAAACTCCGATTCTCCAACACTAGTGGTTCAGGAGATATCACATCTTTAATCCACGCATGCGCAGACCCTCAACAGGGGATTCTATGGAGGAATAGCATCCGCCACCCTAAAACCCTAATCCTCTCAGACGAAAACACCACCAGTTAAATCACTGATGATCTGCTCATGCGCATAACGAAAAATGCCTGTAAGCGGTAACATCAATTTCAAAATTAGCCCCAGGGCCACGGTACGGACACTTTAACTCGGAATCAACGCTACATCCCCCAAACTGACTTGTCCTTGCACTGAATTGCTATGAATATTCTTTTAAAACCTCATAATATCGACTCAGCCCTCCCAACATAACCCATCCAACCCAAAAACAGTCACTTCTCTTCTGCGCATGCGCAATCTACTCGCGGCTAAAAGTCCTCTCAAAATAACACACCTTACAAAAAACTCCGATTCTCCAACACTAGTGGTTCAGGAGATATCACATCTTTAATCCACGCATGCGCAGACCCTCAACGAGGGATTCTATAGAGGAATAGCATCCGCCACCCCAAAACCCTAATCCTCTCTGATGAAAACACCACCAGTTAAATCACTGATGGTCTGCTCATGCGCATAACGAAAAATGCCTGTAAGGGGTAACATCAATTTCAAAATTAGCCCCAGGGCCACGGTACGGACACTTTAACTCGGAAACAACGCTACATCCCCCAAACTGACTTGTCCTTGCACTGAATTGCTATGAATATTCTTTCAAAACCTCATAATATCGACTCAGCACTCCCAACATAACCCATCCAACCCAAAAATAGTCACTTCTCTTCTGCGCATGCGCAATCTACTGGCGGCTAAAAGTCCTCTCAAAATAACACAACTTACAAAAAACTCCGATTCTCCAACACTAGTGGTTCGGAAGATATCGCATCTTTAATCTACGCATGCGCAGACCCTCATCAGGGATCTGAATTCTATGGAGGAATAGCATCCGCCACCCCAAAACCCCAATCCTCTCTGACGAAAACTACAGCAGTTAAAGGACTTCTCATCTGCGCATGCGCAATACGGAAAATGCCCGGAAAGGGCAGCATGAACCTCAAAAACATATGTTTCGGCATTAAAAGCAAAGTATTCCGCAAAATAGTAGTAATTTTTTTATTTTTTTCATGTCACGTGATCTTCACGAAATTTTGCAAAAGTGTTTGCTTTGGTCTTTTGCATCTAACTACTGAGTTTCAATTTAATCAGATCAGAATTTTTCGAGTTATCGTGAAAACAAAATTTTCAAATTTTCAAAATTTTTTTTTGCCACTTTAGGGCCGTCCGTTCAACACAAAACTTCGCAGGCATATAAAGGTCATGATTCTACAATCTGATGCCAAATTTCAAAAAGATCGAGTGATCGGTTCCGGAAATATTCATAAAAAACGTTTTTATTAAAAACGGCCTTAACTCCGAAACCGCTCGGTCGATTTAGCCCGTTAACGAACTTGTCCGAGATATTTACGCTACGAAACTACCCTGCAAATTTCAACGCTCTAAGTCGTTCCGTTCGAGAGTTATCGTGCTAACGGCCGGACCGGCCGGACCGGCCGGCCGGACGGACAGAATTGAATTTGACCTCGAATTCTTCATCAGGGAGTCGAACCCAATCGTTTGAGACCATTTTCGAAAAAAAATTCGAAAAATACAGACATTGTGACGAAATGATAGCACGCTGTTCCTTGCGGAACACGCGCGCAAAAAGACACTGTAATTCCCGAAAGCATTTCTCCAAAAACGAAATTAATAATTACTTTGCGATACTAGGCTACTGGTGAAAACTTCATATCACTCGGGGATAGCCATCACAGATTATCTGGCCTTTGTAAGTTTAGTTAGTTTACGTCCTCGGAGTAATAAACAGAAATTTATTATTGAATTTACGAAAGCTGCGATTCAAAGGATAAACTAGGTTATGTTAAGACGTCAAGTCAGACAGATAAATATTGTGTTGGTAGACATGACATTTCGACAAAAAATATTGAAATCCCCACGATTCAGGGGGAACAAATAGAACCAGTTCTATTTAATTTCAAGCCTGAAAAAGTTTATAAAATGGTCCCGGGCGCATGCGTATTTCCTCAAAATTTCAGGCGCAGTCAGTCAGGCTGACAAATAGGCACGAAAAAGGCATAGTGTAATAGGGGTATAAGGATCCATAGGCGGTGTGCTGTTTGAAAAAATCAGCTTCATCATTCATTGACCATGCAGTACAAAGCGCAATTCTTGTGTTATTGTCGGGTATTTTGCTCATTTCTCTATTATGAAAAATTCTAATGTTTTGATTTTTCTTCCGGAGTATGACGCAGTTAAAAAATCTAGCAAATAAAGCAGACAATCTGATACTACTGCTTTCACTAGCGGACACCTATGCCCATTCGGTTCAATACCTCCAATGAAATATATCTCAATAATATTGTTAACAAATTGGAATACATAGTAGATGATTTTAATATGCCTATAATACAGATCTGCATTTCGTGTTATTGTGCTTCAATTTCGTCCAAATGTCTGTATTTTGCGAATTTTGACTGATTAAAAATTCCTGGTCTGTTCCGTATGTCCGTCCGATAACAAAAAAATCACTTTGATACTTTATATTTTTAGGAAAGAATAAGTTAGTCATCCGTTATAATCCGTCCATCGGTGCAGAACTATGACCATTTAAAATTTTAGTTCACAGAAATACAGATCATGGCGAGCACAAAATTGGTTATTCACTGTCTAATACCGATTTGAAATTTTATGCCAAATTTCATGAGGATTAGAAGCAAAGAAAGTTCAGTGTCTCCAGAACAATTCTCTGCATGAAGCTGAAATGAGTAGTTTCTCAAGATAAAAGTCATCAAAATACAGCATTTGACCAAAAATCTTGTAATAGAAGTTGCAACATCACATAGTTGCAATGACGCCCTAAGTATTGATGATGTCATGATTGAGTGAGATAATTCAGGAAAATTGTATTTTTGTCCGCGGAGAGGAAAAACCTTTTATAGGCTTACCCTGAGAGAGTCAGCTCTCTCAGGAGTGTGAGACTCCAGTTGTTGATTGGTTACTGACTAAACAACCTTTTGTACATTCCTAGCAGTAGTTCTTCGTCCTGCCGTTACAGTGCCCCTTAACAAAAGAGATGAGCTGCAAGCGGCCTTCTTGGTTGATGGGACCTGATGACTCGAAATGATCTGAGCAACACTTCTTTCTACATTCTGCGCGCCAATACCTCAGTCAGGTATTTTCATGCCGGAAATATCTTCAATTCTGTCACGTAGTTCGCTCTCATTACGCCTAGACATGATTAGTACAATAAATCCTTGTATTTTTCCCTCTTCTGTTCTTCTTTCATCACCACATTATTTTCAACACAACAAACAATTCCTTGAGCTCTTTGTCCAGCAGGACTATATCTGGCTTTATGGCGTGGATCTGCCGAGTTCCAGACATCCTATGATTAGTACAATCATCCTAACTTTATGTCTTGGATACAGGATCCCCAGTTCGAACATTTAAATCCTTGTATTTTTCCCACTTCTGTTCTTCTGTCAGCACCACCTTATTTTTGGCGGGGAGGAAAATTCGACAACAAACAATTCCTTGAGCTCTTTGTCTATCCTAGCAGGACAATATCTGGCTTTATGGCGTGGATCTGCCGAGTTGTTGG
The DNA here is from genome assembly GCA_937662695.2 of Halyzia sedecimguttata. Classification (NCBI taxonomy): domain Eukaryota; kingdom Metazoa; phylum Arthropoda; class Insecta; order Coleoptera; family Coccinellidae; genus Halyzia; species Halyzia sedecimguttata. Next base: position 91,633,449 of record OW569412.2, read on the forward strand.
AATCGCATAGTTCCAGTAGATGAAACCTCGGTCATTTTCAACAACTGCTTCAATTTTCATAGGTACAAATGGTAGAACTGGTTCGTTGTATATACCATAAACCTGTTATTGAAAGGTTTTTTTTTCTAGGTTTTCTCTCCCAAACTCTGAAATATATCTATAAAATAAAAATTAATTATTTTGTGATTTGCTTCTGCGTAAGAAATACAGGATATTTGTCAGAAGCAATCAATTGAACAATGTTGCCTAACAAACAAAAACGAAACAACATCAACGAAGAAACAACTATATCGTAACGTTTCGGAGTCTATAGAAAAAAAATAGAAAATATTTATTCACCATCACAGTCACTGCTATGTAAAAATACAAACAATAAAAGGAAAGTACGTCAAAAATATATAATAATATCAGGCTCCTTCGTCAGACGCTTAATAAAAATCGTTAGAATTATTTTGGTGATTTAGTTAAAAAAAAAAAAAATAACTATCAACAAAATAATTCTAACGATTTTCATTAAGCGTCTGACGAAGGAGTCTGATATAGACTCCGAAACGTTACGATATAGTTGTTTCTTCGTTGATGTTGTTTCGTTGTTGTTTGTTAGGCAACATTGTTCAATTTATTGCTTCTGACAAATATCCTGTGTTTCTTACGCAGAAGCAAATCACAAAATAATTAATTTTCATTTTATAGATATTTTTCAGAGTTTGGGAGAGAAAAACCAGTAAAAAAATCTTTCAATAATGAGTATACCTCCCACATTATCCTTTAATGATTACCATAAACCTGTCTCAGATGGAAGTAGAAAATTCAGAGTGCCGCATTGTATCTTTCCACATATCCTGACGTACCATGGACTCTGCAAGCAGACAGGATGTCTATAGCAGTTTCCTGCTGGCTGTGGCATGCTCTGCACATTATTGAGGTGTCCACTTTCATGATGTTCCTTTTATACCATCTGGTATTTATCACCCCATTTCGACAAGCCATAATAAATCCCTCCGTTTCCGACTTGAACCCAGCTGACTTCAAAAAGGTGAAGGATAGATCTTCCGACAGGTTTGAGATCTCTCAAACTCCTGAAATATACGGAGTGCAGGTGTTTACTCATGTGATCTTCGGTAGTGTCTTCAGTTGTACCTGTCTGATATCTCTGCCAAATCTTCTTTCGTCTGTTGGCGTGATAGGTGTTCTTGCTAGATCGAGATCGATGGATATGCCAGTGATACTGAGCTTCTCCAAGGCTCTGTATGCAGCCCTAAATAGGAAAGCTCCTTGGTTCCTAATTTCATGATGAGCTAACAAGATATATTCTTTGTATCAAGAAGTTGGGCTGCAGTCTACGATTCATGTTCATCACTTTACGAGTGGATCTCTTTAGTTCAAAAAATTCATTCACTGTCCAGTTAACTACCCCAAAAGAGTAGGTAACTATCCGGACTGCCAAGATCTTCGTAGCAGAAAATTTGTTTTTACCAGACAGCAGTGATTTCCATATATCTCGGAGCTTGTCCTTCCTTGATCTGGGCAGTCTCGAGTGCACCTCTTTGTTTCATTTGAAGGAATTTGTATGTTTCTTCATCTTCGAGGTGAAAAACAGCACATTTGTCCAAACCGAATGACATTCCTATTGCTGAGGTGTATTTAGCAACGATATTCAGTAGTTGTTGCACTGTTGTCTTGGAAGAAGTGTACAGTTTTAAGTTGTTCATGTACAGGAGATGGTGTTCCGGCCTTATACCCTATTCCTCTTGCCCTCAATTCAGCTGTTTATGGCATAATTGTTATGCATAACAATAATGGGCTTAGTGAATCTCCTTGAAATACGCCTCGCCTGTATCCACCCATCCCATATAAGTACTAAGTAGTCCGAATTTCCAAACGAACTGCGAACTTTCTATAGCGCCATAATGTTTTCTATCACATGGACGATGTTAAGGTGGATTGTCATTATTATTATAGCCCAAGGAGCTACACAGTGAGAATATCGCAAGCCGCAAATCGTAGTATATTAATTCTGGGTACAGAAATTGAATGAAACCAGTTTCTTATACGATAGATTCAGCTTAAACAGTTCATCCGTTATGGAGACTTAATTTTATCCACCGTACCTTCTATCTTTTCCATATTACTCCTAGATTTGGGCCAAAAATCGCACAAATGAATGATTGATTGCGATTCCTTTGCACGAGGAGTTTTGTAGCCTTTTCAGCAAGCTTATTCAAAAATTCGAGTATGATTCCTGTATTCATCCAAAAAAAAATTTTGTTTTCGCTTCATCATTTATTATTTACATTAATTTTTGATCTTCAGGATATTTTTTGTTGAAATAGTGTCAAGAATTCTTGTTGTTCAATATCTTTTTATTCTGAAGGTGGAGAATCTCATGTTCTCCTAGTTGCCCTACGGTTGGACTCACAATAATGTGCCTACCAACCGAACAGGTTTAGAGGATTAACATGACATAGATGTTTCTTTGTTTTCAAAATTCCTACTAACTTTTAAGTAGTGTATTTGTGTTTGTTCAAATGAAATGAAAAATTCACAATGCTTTTTCTTCACGAGCCCATACCAAAGCAGTCGCAGATACCTTCTTCTTTCCGGATCCAGCCGGTGGCCAAGTTCTTGCAGATTTCGTTTTTGCTGCTTTAACCCACATCATTTGATAATTTTCTGCGGTTGATAAGTCTTTATTAAACAGCATTTATTCTGGTGTGAGTTGTCTGTGGATCTTAAGACTAACAACAGCGACTAACCACAAAGTAGATAAGCGTGCTTACTCGCTATGTATATATAATGACTTTATTTATTTATACTGATATTTTAGAGATCAGCTCAAAGCTGTTAACTTCACGAATGCTGATTACCTGTAGTATGTGCGAAGTAGAAAACTATATTGATATTTCAAAAACAATTAACTTTCCCAAACGATAAGGATATATCAATTCTGTTGATTTTTTGGGGTCCAGGTTGAGTGAAACAGAGTGTGATTTGATCCATTAACTATTTGTAATGTCAATTACGTCCATAATTATTGTAGGCATTATTTATTTTTTGTGAAGAGATGTTAATTATTTTGTTAACTATAAAATTTATTATTGTAATTTTAAGGATATATTATTATGTTGTTGAATTTTTTAATCTAATAGAGTCAAACATACTATCATGAATGAATTCTATTAAATATTATCTACTTGAATACTCATGAAGATTCTTTTATTTTCCTTGTCTTGACACATACTGTTCATTATTTGTACTCAAAATTTGAAATGGCATTCTTTGATGTATGAGATTGAAATTTATTAGCCCTCAAAAATATTTGCTTGTAATATATAATACTTGTTCCCACAGTTGAAGTAGGATCTATTTCCTTATGTAGAATATGTGATAATTCAATTTTTATCTCCTTCAATATTGCACCTATAATACATTAAAGAGAGTAATTTTGGGAATGTTTTGATTCAGAGAAAATATTGAATGTGTTTGTTTAATTCGCATGACTTCTCTCTTCGAAATTTTTTGTTTGTGAGGAAATGTATTAGTTTTCTCTTAGTGTTACATAATATATACATTTGACAGGTATGTATATACGAAATCTAGACAGAATACGAATTTTAGATGAATCTTTATAAATTCGATTAGGTCTTTTCCACTTTTCCCGTTTATTTCAATATTTCTTTTTAGTTTTTCCCACATTGAATTCTTTCTATCTGTGCTAAATATGGTAGTTGTATGAGGAATGCTGCCTGTTGGATGATTGTTAAATTGCTGATATATGCGAAAAATATGGAATAGGGACTTCATTATGTAACTGGTAAGTACTACTAGATGCCTATGTCATTCTTGACAATCAAAATTATAGATTTAACATATACTTTATATCTGGGACGAATGATTTAGTCCATGAAACAACATTTTTTCTTCATATTTTGGCGATCATATTTTCATAATCATGCAGAATGAATCATGTTGTCAGTTGATCCCAAAGCCTGTTCAATCTCATATTTTTAACTTTATTTTAAATAGAAATTCCAATTCAGACAAGTGAAGGCAAAATGAAGAGTTATAGAAATACAAATCAAAATTCTTTCAAATTTTCAATAACATTATTTAAGTTTGCAAATGCTCCTTATAATAATTTTGTTCCTAGCATGTATTCTCTCAATAGTATCCTATTAGTCTTTATTTAAAGCATCTGTAGTTCTCTAGTAATTATGCCATTTTCGATAATATACTGCATTTCGTGTAAACACAAAACACTTAGGCATTGCATTTTTCACAACCACATATTTGCTTTCATGGCTTACTAGTGGAGTTATTCTTTGGACAAATAATTTTCGTGAACAGTTTTTTGTATTTTAAACATATATGACAAAAATTACATTCTTAATTGATTTAATCCTATTCCATAACAAAATATACAGCAGACTTAATGTATATCTGTCTGATTTTGAGATAAGTCTAGAAAACTTGGTCTACTTCATGTGATTTTTTTTTCTTAGAAATGAATCGTGTCATATATTATGCAGGGTGGTCCAGATCTTAACCAAGAAATTTTAACCACGTATTCTACGTCAAAAATAAGCCCTAGTTTGTCATACAAACATATGTCGAGAAATGCTTCCTCTCCGAGATACAGGGTGTTAAAATTACAGAAAAAAAAATGTTTTTCATTTATAACTTTTACACTTTTTGAAATATTTCTAATAAATTTGGGACATAGGTTTTAAGGATCAAGGAGCACTTTTTGAATGGAATAATTTTTTGTTTATTCTACCAGTGGCGTCCGCACTGCATCGAGACTGAATATTTTCAGACAAAAAAATGATACGCCACTGGTTTTTCCAATATTAAAAATTACTCTTGAAATCCTTATTTAATATGGAGCAAATTCATTCTCTTGCGTTTTTGACATCCGAGGCACCGTTTCCGAGTAAAAAAATTAAACACATTCTCGTGCATGAGGAAATCGCTAAAATTTGATATGGTACATAATAATAATAAGACTATCTTTGTAAACGAAACGTATAATTACAAAAAAATAAGCGTTAATAGCCACACTCAATTATGAATTTTAAGAAGGTGTTCGAAGTAAAAGAAAGAAAAACATTTTTTTTTCAAAATATTTCAACACCCTGTATCTCAAAGAGGAATCATTTCCCGACATATGGTTATACGACAAACCAGAACTTATTTTTGACGTAGAATACGTGGTTAAAATTTCTTGTTTTAAATCTGGACCACCCTGTGTGCAGGGTGTCAATTTGGAAACCTGCCAGGCCAATTATGTCACTACAGGGAAGTTGTGAGAAAAAATGCAGGAACAGGTCAATTTTTATTCGGTGGGGGACATATTTTGAGCATAATGGCAAGCCAAAATTTTGTCAAACCTAGGTGTAGGAGTTATCACCCCTAAATTCTTAATAAGGAATAGAGGATGAGCTATACTCAACCGGAATTTTATTGGAATTCAATAGGAATTCTTCTGAAATTCAATTGGAATTCTATATTCTTGTACACCAGAATTCCTAGCGGTTTACCCCTCGGTTAAAACCAACTATTTGGAGCTGTATACATTTTTGTCCGATAGGTGTCGCACTCTAACATCAATAGGAATTTTCAATAATTCAATAGGAATTCCATGGAATTCCACGGAATTCATTAGGAATTCCACGGAATTCAATATTAATTCCAGGAATTCAATAGGGATTCCAGGAATTCAATAGGAATTCCAGATATTCCATAGGATTTCCTCGGAATTCAATAGGAATTTCATGGAATTCTACTTTCTTGTACACCAGAATTCCTAGCGGTTTACCCCTCGGTTCATACTTAGTGTACTAATCAAATGAGATGCTCGAAATGACTTCCATTACTAGCCAAACAATAATACAAGTTGTTCTCAAATGTTTTTATATCCCCCTCCGAATAAAAATTGACCTGTTCCGGCATTTTCATCCTCAAATCAATTTTTTTTACATTACAAATTTTAAATTCAATTTTTTCATGATGCTGTTTCATCATGAGAATCTACTGCTATCATTCTCAACTGTAACAAACCAATACTTTCGGATATATGATTTTTCAAAATTTCAATAATTATTCTATATGATTACATAGAATAATCTAATAATAATTTGCGGATTTATGTACATCCAACATGAGATGAGTCATAGATCTACGTTTTGAATTTAATTACGAAAATTCTTGAAAATTGACACACAGAATTCAAATTGAAAAAGTGGGAAAGCCATGTGGACAGGAGTTCTAGCTGGCGCTCAAACTTTGACAAATCATAACTCAGAAAGTATTGGTTTCTCAGAGTTGGGAATGATATTAACGGATTCATATTTAATTTATTTTATTTTATTATGTAGTTCTATCATAAGAATCCCCTCATATCATTCCCAACTCTGAGAAACCAACGGAGATGAGATATGATTTGTCAAAGTTTGAACAAGGGTGCCCAAGCTCCTGTCCACAGGGCTTTCCCACTTCTTGAATGTAATACCCAGTTTTTCATTGATAATCAGATTACCTAATGAATCCTACATTGTTTTAATATGTCACGTACATATTATTCTCGGAAAATTCGTGTGAAATCTGAAAAAACCCTTTAAATTTTCTCAATAGGGCTTCAGTAAAAATACTTAAAACTCTTAAAAATTCTCTTTTTTTTTTCAGTACTGTGTGTGTTCTAGGGTTTGTGAGATTGTCTTTAAATAGATATTATGTTTTATTTGGTTTAATAGTATAATAATGTATCGTTGCTATATTATTCCCAGAATAATTTGTGGATGACATTTATGGGTTTCATCCCGTTGTATTCCATTTTTTCATATAAATAAATAAATAAATAAATAATTCCAACTTGTAGATTTGTGCATGAAAATTCCTAATTTTCAAGCGTCTATCAGAAGGCATATCAATGCTTCTCCTTCGTTAATTAAAAATCCAATTGAACATACAGGGAGTTTCTATTTCAATGTCAAAGTCTGTCATGACAAAAACCTCAAAACTCATTTTTTTCAAATACGAACGAATTTTTTTTCATTGGTCAGCTGGAATCTACGTTAAAAAATTGTGTATTTTTTATAATATCGACTACTGCTTTACTTACCGAATATCTCGGGAAATAAGCATTTTAGAGCAGTAGTATATGTATTATAAAAAATTGGTTCAAGCACTGACGTGAAGTCAGAAGCTTTTGCGCGTATGTTCTATTGTCCATTCTTCTATATTGGACACCCTTAATCGAATTTACCATGGTAAATTATGTTGTCCATTCTCCTGTATTGGACTCTAATTCGAATTTACCATGGTAAATTCGAATTAATTATAGAACATACGCGCAAAAGCTTCTGACTTCACGTCAGTGCTTGAACCAATTTTTTTCGTGAATTCAGGAGCTTTTGCGCGTATGTTCAATTGTCCATTCTCCTGTATTGAACACTCTTAATCGAATTTACCATGGTGAATTTGATTAAGAGTGTCCAATACAGGAGAATGGACAATTGAACAAACGCGCAAAAGCTCCTGACTTCACGTCAGTGCTTGAACCAATTTTTTTTTCGTGAAGTCGGGATAGAAAGCAATGATGAAAAAATTAACACATTATTGTCTACCTTCAATTCTTCTTTAGGAGAAGAATACATAATTATTATTGAAAAATATGACTGGAATTAATGTCATATTTAAATAATCAAAGTAAAGAAAATTATAAGTTTAGTTACTAGCATATTGAATGAAATTCAATTCAAAATAATATTCAATTACTTATTCTTAACCAATAAATGTCCATTGATAGATCTAAAGGTGATGAGGTGAAACATAAAGATATATTCTCATTAGTCATAGAAAAACTGGCCTAAAATTCCTCTCTACCCATCACGAGATTTAATATCCACAAATGAGCCTCTCACCTTACAAGATCAGAAGCCTTCAACAAAATTTCAGCGATATCATATTAAAAATAATACATAACCTTTCAAAAGTCCCCTCTCACAAATATACTCCTCTGAAGGCACATGGATCTCTTGAAGAAGAATCGTCTTCTCTATTTCTCAAAGATATTCACTCTTGGTCATAGAAATCACTTCAATATTTAGTTGCCTCCTCCTAAGGAGGATCTCTTTCAAAACCAGGTCTGACCACTAATGTAGGGCTATCATCTCCCATAGATTTGTGATGAAATAACACGATTTTCCCATAACATACGCGTAAAAGATATATCATCATTACATTCATATTTTTAATTTTGAAGGTTCTCGCAAAAATACGACCATAGACAACACATCATACGACGATTCGCATCCGCTACCGCTTCGCTACCGAACTCACAAAAGGCTGCGCGGTTCTCCAACAATATAGATCCGATCGTGTTCAAACTTGGAATTCTGCAGTAGAGTTAGGTTCTGAAGGCTCTTCCAAAATTTCAGCCATACCGGAGGAATAGTTTATGATATATAGATTTTTTTTCAATAATTTTTAATTATTTTTTTTTTTAATTTTCTAGTTATACCATCCTCACGAAATTCTGCAAGAATTTTCGCGTTGGCATTCTACAACTAATAACCATGTTTGAATTCAATCGGTTTTGTATTCTTCGAGTTAATGAGGAACAAAAAACAACCAAATAACAGAAATTTTCAGATGGCTATAACTCTAAAACCGTTTGGACGATTATGCTCATAAACAAACTCAAATGTCGTATTCAGGTGCACAACTGACCTGAAATTTTCAAGCCGCTATCTCTTTCCATTCTCAGGTTATCGTGACAACAAAAGTATTTTTTAATAATTTTCTAGCGATACGATTCTCACAAAATTTCACAAACGTGCTCAGGTCTATATTCTACAACTATTCACCAAGTTTAAATTCGATCGGATTTATTTTGGTCGAAAACAAAATTATTACTCGGAAACCATTGGGCCGATTATACCCATTAACGAACTTGTCCGTCGTATTGGAATGCGCCACCTACCCTGAAAATTTCAAGTTGCTAGCTCTTTCCGTTCTCAAGTTATCGTGGCAACGGACGGCCGGACGGCACCACAGAATTAAATTTCACATTTGGGCAAAACTATAACGCGATGTTCCCCAGAACATACGCGCAAAAATATACTATTTTTTAACGTAGATTCCAGCTGACCAATTAAAAAAATGGGGCATTTGAAGATAATTAATTTTGAGGATTTTGTTATGACTGACTCTGACATTGAAATAAAAATACCCTGTATATTCAATTGAATTTTTAATTAATGAAGGAGAAGCATTAGTATGTCTTCTGATAGAAGCTTGAAAATTAGGAATTTTCATGCAAAAATCTATCCAAGTTATTAACATTGGAATGAAGCGCTATTTGAGAAAATTTAAAGGGTTTTTTCAGATTTCACTCGAATTTTCTGAGAATAATATGTAAGTGACACATTGAAACAATGTAGAATTCAATGGGTAATCTGATTATCAATGCAAAACTGGGTATTACGTTTCACAAAAGTAGGTACCTATCATTTGCAGTGAAACCGGAAGTCGAACGAATCTGAAATTTTTTCCAAGAATTCATATCTCCTAACAAAGCTTAACTAAAAAATTTCAAGTGTTTGTCTAGAGTCTTTCTTTGAAATATTCTAACGCGTTCGGCAGAAAGATCAGTAGCATATGAACCGCAACCGCTACGCATCCGGTAGGTAGCGGTATCGTAATATGCCCAACGGAAGTTCAGGTTAGGTGATTGGAATTTTCTTTGATTGCCTGTCACAAAAATAATTATTCCATCATGAATCCAAATTTCATTTCATTACTCTTCGAAGGTGATAATATTAAGGCCAACATAAGAACTGTACTCGTTAAATTATTGGCTCAACCTCCCAGGAATCAGAATTTCTATGAAGATACAATTCCTCAATATATGGGTGATTTATTCAAAGACCATTTTAGAATGTCCCGAAATGCACGTAATTATTTCCGTCGAAAATATATGTCCCAGTATCCATTTTTTCGCTCCTTATCTTATACAGGGTGAGTCTTTGACCACTGCATTAATTTTAACCAAAGATTCCTCTCATCAAATGAAACACTTTTTTCATTTAACATTTTTCCATATTCAGCTCAGGTAAAAAGATACAGGCTGTTGAAATTTTGAAAAAAAATCAGTTTTTATTTTGTAGCTTTGACATCCTTTTTTCGAATAAAATGAATGTTGGCGTAAAGTTTCCTATAACTATGATACATATTTTTCAAATATTAGTTATTTTCTACTTCTACTGGTTTTCTAGTTATGGATTCGTGGATTCATAAAACTAAACGAAATTAGCATAAAGAAAGCATATAAAGTTTTTCTTGAGTCATTTCAAGAATATTCCATCGTTTTAGATCATTATATTATTCTTCATCATTTCTCCTTAAACGCACCGTTTTCGAGATATTCTTTATTGAATGTTTTAAAATGGAAAACTCCAGAAATTTCACTACTTTTATGGATCCGTCCCTGAACGTTGGCATCTCGAATCAAGCTGTAAACCACGTTACCATGCCTTATTCTCGTCCGCCAACAATGTCATAGATAATTTATATGCGGGAGTGTATTAGCACATTGTGAAATCTTTAAACGCTTGTAACTTTTTACATGAGCCGAATCTGGAAAAATGGTAAATGAAAAAAGTGTTTCATTTGATGAGAGGAATCTTTGGTTAAAATTAATGCAGTGGTCAAAGACCCACCCTGCATATAAAATTTCCATGTCACTATGTTAGTTACCGTACTCCTCCGAACCGGCTTTACCGATTTTTACCAAATTTTATATGCGTATTCAGTAGGTCTGAGAATCGGCTACTATCTATTTTTCACACCCCTAAGTGATAAGGGTTGTTCACCCTTAAATTTTTTTTTTATTTTTGGACGAAATTTTTTGTTTTTATTTTTTTATAATGTGACATTACATAATACATACAACCCTAAATTTTCACCCTTCTATCACCAACCCCTATTTTTTAATAGTCATTTTAGTAATAAATCATTTTTCATCCCGCTCGATAACTGATCAATTATCACTTGGTAAGTTATCCCAGAGAAAGAGCTAATTAAAACCAAGTCGCCGTATTTTTTGTGAATGTTTTTCACTCTATTTCGATTAAAATACGAAGCCGATCTCCTGTCTTTCTCACCTTTTCTTACTTTTCTTAACCAGATACGTTAGAGTGGGTAGTTCGTATTCGCAATTGTACCCGGTAGGTGGCGCCGCAATCAGGTTCTAGGTATTTTTTAGAATTATGTGTTTGAGTGGGTCCCTGGATAACTTGGAAATCAATTGTCCCGGTAGGAGGCGCTGCAATCGGGTTCTAGGTTTGTTTTAAGATTTTTCGCATTTGGAAATAAAATTGCAACCGCAATAACCGGTTTGGCGCAGGCGAAGTTGCGTGGGTCAGCTAATTTTCAAAATAAATGTCACAACTGTCGAACTTACAACATGTTACCGATGCTAAGCGGAAAAAATCTTCGCTCCTTAAAATGACAACTGCTACTCAACATGTTCCACAGTGAGCGTACCGTTCGGCAGAAAAATAATAGAAATGTGACAACTTTTCCGCAACTGTTGGTTCGGCCGAACGAAGCCAATGAATTATAACGATTTAATATAGATTGATTTGAGTTTTGTTGATGCAGCCGGAATGTTTCCAACATGCAAAACCAAAATACACTGTGTAGTGAGAAATATAGTTAAAACTTTTTAAAGAAATTTTAATAGTATTACAAAGTTAAATATTGAAGGAATCAGAGTAAAAACTCATTTTGATGTATAAACCTGTTTTTATTGTGAATAATGTATGAGTGTTCAAAATATATTTCAGGCATTGGATTTTATTTAAGATTGAATGATGAAATTACTCAATATTTTTATTATTATATTATAATTTGCAAAGTTTTGTTGATTTTAATGCGAATTATGTTGTGCTTTTCATCAGTATTCTTTCCATTTTCACATTGTGTGTAAAACATATTTCTCATTTTTAGTAGAAGTAATTTTTCAAATATTATTTATATAATGCCATTTCACTTAAACAAGGACAGTAATTTTGGAGTTTAACACACATCACATAGTATTCGAAAGTATTCAATTGTGAATCAAAGTAATTATTATGAAAAATATTGGTCGATAATGAATTAGTATATTGTCCTCTTCCAACATTTTAAACTTTATTGAATTATCCTCAAGATTCTGTAACAATTAATCAAGTGTATACACCAAAATACATTAAAAAATCAGATGAACAATAAAAACAAAAAATCATAATGACTCACTAGGGAATCATTTTTTTTAATGTCAAAAATAGTAGCCTAAGAGCCCACGACGGCCAGACCTTCGTTATTTTATAAAAGCTGAAAATTTGTATGTGCATGCCCCCTATACAGGTGAGAACGGTCAGCTCTATAGAGTTTGGGTTGTGGTTACTTTGGCAGGTAACAGGTAGTAAAGGTGTAAAAAATAGTACCTTACTTTCGTTAAAGCATAAAGCTCAATTTTTTCATATTTTCTTCGGGATAACGTTAGAAATCTCATCATCCATTGCCGGACACTTGTGACGGTTGCTACCCCCTGCCAGACAACCCTGAAATTAAATAAATTATACATAATTATACTTTCGTCGTTTTATAAAAGCTGAATTTTATTATTTTACTTGGGGACCTATAAAAAAATTTTACCTCAATAGCCGGACAGTTTTAATGGTTTTTACATTTTGCCAGACACATTGAAACTTCAAGCGGGTGTGCATGAGATAAGGCGCTTAGTCGATTGCGATCTTGTACTGCTCATCATCTTTCGGTTAGTGATGTATTGAAAACATCGCGATTTTTTTGACTACATTAGCAGTCAACGTGACGTGAAGATTATTCTTGCGAAGTGAAATGGAGGAGCAGTGGCGTTATATTACCTATATCGGTGAAAAATTATCTACTACAAGTCGTAAGATTCCTCCGAAATCAAACTTGCGCTACTGAACGGAACTCTGAAGTCGAATATTGTATCATAAAAAACCCTTTGATGCGTGTCAGTTTACCGACAGCCCGGCAAAGCATATCCGTCTTCACCAGAATACATCGCAATTCGACCAAGTAGTCCAAGTACAGACTGGTCTGGAAAACGTGAATATTCGCGGAATCGCGCTAGTGTGGTCCCAGCGCAATCGACTAAGCACTCCCGCTCGCACCTACAGCGGACTTTCAATATGTCTGGCAAGATGTAAAAACCATTAATACTGTCTGGCTATCGAGGTAACATTTTTTCATAGGTCCCCAAGTAACATATATAAAATTCAGCTTTTATACTATGACGAAAGTATAATTATGTATAATTTATTAAAGTTTAGGGTTGTCTGGCAGGGGGTAGCAACCGTCACAAGTGTCCGGCAATGGATGATGAGGTTTCTAACGTTATCCCGAAGAAAATATGAAAAAATTGAGCTTTATACTTTAACGAAAGTAAGGTACTATTTTTTACACCTTCACTACCAGTTACCTGCCCAAGTAACCACAACCCAAACTCTATAGTCGCTGGCCGTTCTTACCTGTATAGGGGGCATGCACATACAAATTTTCAGGTTTTATAAAATAACGAAGGTCTGGCCGTCGTGGGCTCTTGCTCTATAGTGGTGTATATATCGACTTGAATAATTATTATTTTGATCTAGAAATCGGCAATTCGATTTCTGCATGAGTATTGTTATGAATAAATATGTATTAAGTGCATTATGCAAAATGGCTTTTCTCCTATTTCTTCAGATTTTGAAGATGATGGTGAAGATGAGAGTGACAGTGGTTGGCAAGAAGAACTACAAAGACGTTACGAACAGGATGCAAATTTCATAGCGGAATTGAGAGCAAGACAAGCTAATTCGCCTGGAAATAATCCCAATGAAAGTACGAAATCTTCTACTATTTTATGATATTTTCTGACCTTTTGATCAGACTCCACACAAGTCATTCGTGCTTTGTCTGTGACTTTGCTGGCTGAGTGAATACGTATAAAGTACAGGGTGACCCAGGGGTGTGTACATGGTCCATAACCTTGTTTATACAGGGTCCTGCAATAGTGTGTTACGCTTCCATAGCTGCCAAACCAGACCTTTTAGAAATTTCGTTTGAAAGCACGCCCTTTGTACTTTCAATTCTGCATCTCAGGAAATTATTTTCTAATATACAGGGTGTTCCGAAAAAAAATTATTCAATTTTTTCTGTAGGATAAACGGTTCCGGAGATATTCGCAAAAGAAGAAATTTTTTTTTCAATTTCACTACTCGTATCTCAAAAATGGTGCATTTTAGAGGGTCAATGAATAGAAACTTTTTTTCATACTTTTGGACTAGCTATCACATCCTGAATTCCTGTGCATATATTATGAAACAACCTCTATAAATTGCATAGTTAAATTTATTCTACTCAGTTTCAAAAATGTGATAAAACACGAAACATTTAATTAGGTCAACAACATATTATTACATTGTGAAACTTAGGCCAAGTTATCTTTTCACTTTAATACAGTGAAACCCTAAATAAAGCAAATCTCGAAAAATGTTTCATTGTTTGATATAATCTTGCTAAGTTCATTTCTCATATGTATAAACTTTCAGGTTTTTCACATAATAGCTATCAATATCAACAACATCCCTTGAGTCAGCATTATGGTTCTCACCAGAATATGTACTCAGCAGTACAACAAAATCATTCTGGAAATGGATCGCAAAACTATAATACTGAAGAATATGGAGCATATAATAGAACAAATTGTAATCAAAGACCATACGGACAGCAGGTACTTGAACAATATAGTTAATTTTTTTAATGTATGAGAAAATCAATTAATATAATTGCGTTCGAACTTCTATACTCCTTCAAGTACCTTCAGTATTTTTTCAAGTGCTCCGTTTGGCTTGGAGTAAACATCCCAGAATACCAATATCGATGGTTTAAAGCACAGATATTGTATTTCCACTTTTTGCAAATATTAGGGTAAAGTGGACGTGAAAATTTAATTTTCTTTCAATACATCTTATGATATACAGGTCATTCCATTTGAAGTTAAGTAAGTTTAAGTATGTCTCGGAAAAGCCTCGAATTTTGAACAACCCTGTGTGATTAGGGACATTATGTCATTATACGTAAATGATACACTGGATATTGTTAATCCATACTCGAAACTTCGGCTATCTAAGATTCCAAGTACCGAAGTAATGAATATTGAATTGAGGCAATTTTTTGCACAAAAAAGGAAGTAAATCAATTACTCGAAAACCGCTAGAGATAGAAATTAATCAGCAGGCTAGGGCGGATCAAAAAACGCAATAATATATAGGGTTCTCCATTTGAAATATCAAAGTTGTTAGTTCTTTTTGATATAAGCGGCAACACCTCAGCGCAGACAATATTTTAGATCGATGGAGCAGTGGTTCCTAGCCAAGGAACCCAATATTAATGAAATCGTACGTTCTGTTCTCCGTAAAACTCCAGGGTACCATAGACCCTGGCCCCACCTATATAGGTCACTATTTGAATGTATTAATTTATTGTTTCAGCCTATGAAGTCAAAACAATTTGCCCAAGAGCTTGAAAATGGACAAAGTTTTTCAATAATGAAAGAACAAAACCAGGATAAGATACAGTTTGAGGAAGCATTGAAACAGTGGGTTAACAGATAAAGTTTTGATTATGAGTTGCTAAATAAGAAGGTACTATCAGTTGTTGTTCAAACCTAATTGATATTAATTTATTGAAAATATTTTCTTTTCACTCAGTTGAACAATCAATTGTACAACTTTGGTGCAGTACATCTCGACTGACAGATAAATCAATCTTTAGTTGTTATTCTTGTCAGATTCTCTATGAAAAATACCATGAAGCTTTTGTCTATTGTTTCGAATTTGTTATAGGTATTTCAAAAAAAATTGTTTCAAGAATGCGAAGTGAGAAATGTAGTGTTATTCTGGTGTTGTCAAATGAAATCATAGTAGTAATATAGATTTTTTTATTGTTGTTACTACTTGCTCTATAGTTAGAACCGCCAGACATAGTATTTACTTTGGACTGAAGTAAGTGTTTCCTTGAAACTTTGACTGATATCTTAAAATATATATAGCATATTGAACCTGTAAAAAATATTAATCGGGGTATTGTAATATGTAACATTGAGTTATTGATGATAAAAACTAAATGATTGTTATATATTCATTATAATATGAATTCAAATTTTACCTTTGTTATTAATTTCAGAATATTATGACTAGTAGAATTAGCGGAAGATTTATACATGAAAATTGAAAGATTATATTCGCAAAAAAATTATGTAATTATAAAATATTTTTAGAATATGATATTACAAAATTTTGATAATTGTCTAAACATACACACTGGGTTATTCATGCAAATCATCCTTCACATGTTTCTCAGAAATTGTTTCATGTAAAATTCTTATATTTTGTATAGAAAATATTCAGCAGGTGAAAAATGGGAAATATTTTTGTTGATGTCACCTCCGGTTGTACCAGACGTATCAACTTTGATATTTAATTTTTTTGTTAGCCACATATTTTTGAGTTTATTTCATCAAGTCACGCAGATACCTAAGAAGGAAGGATTGTGAATAAAATATAGAAATATTTATTTTAATGACTCCCAATATTATTAAATAAAGT
Source organism: Halyzia sedecimguttata (assembly GCA_937662695.2). Classification (NCBI taxonomy): domain Eukaryota; kingdom Metazoa; phylum Arthropoda; class Insecta; order Coleoptera; family Coccinellidae; genus Halyzia; species Halyzia sedecimguttata. The sequence continues at coordinate 91,650,134 of OW569412.2, forward strand.
AAACAAATTAACAAAACGCTGTTCAATAACATTGATGAAGAGCAATCAATCATTGTTCATGATCAGCTGCATGATTTTCCTTGAGGTCAAAAGCTGATTTAATAAATGATTATCATATGATCAACAAAAACATTGTCTTCATAGTTCTTCTGTTATTGGAATGTGCTTGCCAAAGTACAGAAAAGTCTTTCTAAAAAAAGCGAAATCTTAGCAAAATGCATACTAAAATATCAAGAAATTTATCCAGTCATGCCAAACTATTCTTGAAACAACTGAAAATTCATAGTTCGATTATTACTTCATTTTATAACTCAAAAACTATTAATCGCAAAGCATTGTAATGAAAAGTTTAATATCTGGGTAATTTTTTGTTCCCTCCTATAGTTTAGACAAATAGTCAGGATGTTTGGCGTATGGACAAATTTTTTTTATTCGATAATTAAATTCCATCTAATGAATGTATACAGGGTATTACTTTCAGAATATGTTTATGTCTTAATCCGGTAAATCCAGAAGATAGGCAGCAATTAAAATATCAAATCGTCAACTGCAATGATAAACCAAAATGAGATTTAAGTATTTTATATGGAATAGTTACTTAAGTACCTAAAGGACGGTGTCTCAATTGCAAGTTACCTCAAGGTTGTGAGGTATCCGAGTGTTTAGCTATCTTCATGAACTTGTAAAAATCTGGTAACTAGCAATTGAGGAACCGCCCTGAGTTGGAGAAACTTGTTGTTAACTCTGGATATGACCAAATGATCAAGTATTACCTACATTTACAATATTTGCTTCTATGAATATAATCTTTCAATATTATTAAATTTATTGTTTGTATTCATTAATATAATTTGAGTAAGGCAAAATAATGAAATGCATAATTTCCTTGCCTTCAGTTGTTGTTAAGTAAGTTTATAGTAATGGCCAGTTTTAGTGAAACAGAAGGATTTAAATGATAATTGCAATTAATATCTTATGTTGAATCCAACAATACAGCTTCAATTGTAAATATCAATTGATTTGCGTAGTATATATATTGATTTGACATTGAATGTGAGATCTACTGCAATAAACCACATACATTGTTATCCATTGAAATTCTCTAGAAAATGATTTGAAACGAAATGCAATATACAGGGTGTCCCAAGTTCGAGTGCCTATTAGACGTTTCTGGAGAACTGGACATTTTGAAATCTGAAAATTGGGATTATGATATTGTTTGAAATTCTCTACAGAGCTAAACTATTTTCGAAGCCCAATCACTTCCGGTTATACGGGGAGTGTAATTAAATTTGATGAAAAGAATTTTTTTTAAGTTTTGCATTCCTGGTATGATCAAGTATTCAATACTGAATACATTTTTGTTAAAACCATTGTATTCATTCGAATAGTTTTCCAAATATCGAAAAAAAAACGGAAAAAAAGTCAAATATGTTTAGTCAGTATTATGTTCATTATTCTTGTTTTAAACATCCTGAGCGTGAATCGTTTTTAGAACATCGAAGAGGAAGAATGTGGAAAGGTCATGCATCTTTTGAATTTCAGAAATATCATAACAGGGTGTTTCAAATTTTGTGTCGAAAATTGTGATAAAAAATTGGCCATAACTTCTGTTTTTCATATTAGAACCCTATTTTTTTAGGATTGCGTTGGGTTCTGCGGTGAAAAATAATGATAGTTTTCTAACATGATTATGCTCCTAAATTAAAAAAAAACTCATACATTATTTAACTTGGGAGCATAATCATGTAAGAAAACTATCATCATTTTTCACCGCAGAATCCAACGCAAAAAATAAGGTTATAATTTGAAAAACAGAAGCTATGGCCAATTTTTTTTCACAATTTTCGACACAAAATTTGAAACACCCTTTTATGATATTTCTGAAATTCAAAAGATGCATGACCTTTCCACATTCTTCCTCTTCGATGTTCTAAAAACGGTTCACGCTCAGGATGTTTAAAACAAGAACTATGAACATAATACTGACTAAACATATTTGACTTTTTTCCGGTTTTTTTTCGATATTTTGAAAACTATTCGAATGAATACAATGGTTTTAACAGAAATATATTCAGCATTGAATACTTGTTCATACCAGGAATGCAAAACTGGAAGAACATTTTTTTTCATCAAATTTATTTTCACTCCCTGTATAACCGGAAGGGATTTGGCTTTGAAAATATTTTAGTTCTGTAGACAATTTCAAGCAATATCATAATCCCAATTTTCAGATTTCAAATATGTCCAGTTCTCCAGAAAAGTCTAATAGGCACTCGAACCTGGGACACCCTGTATAATAATTTGACATTGAATGTGAGATCTACTGCAATAAACCACATACATTGTTATCCATTGAAATTCTCTAGAAAATAATTTGAACGAAATGCAATATATTTCCTGAAATTAATGAATCACTTGTTATTGTTGATTCCAGTGCTGTTACTAATCTTTCAATGACTTAAATGATGAGTATGTTCCAGGAAGGACAAACTTTTCGATTAAGAAAATTATTCACAAAATACTTTTATTGGGGTTTTTTCGATGTTTACTTCTGGAATAGAATTAACCATATCATTAGATACCTCAAGACCTTAAGGGGTTATATGGGTTTCGTCGGGTAAAAAAAGGCCTATTTTCAATTTTTTTTTCAATGTAAAAAAATATTTATTTAATTCAAACTTTTTTCTGTCTTATAGATACATATTTAAAGAATAATTTCTGAAATTAAAAAAAAAAAAAATTAAAACTCCTCCTTTGGACGTCATTTCCGGTGACCCCACGGAAAAAAGGTGCGTCCGCGTTGTCAGCATAACTCCTGACAAAATCATCTAAAATGAAAAAACAAAAATACGTGTTTCAGTTAAGACCATAAACTCGTGCTTGAACGAAGGATTTTTTTTTTCAATTGCAACTATTTTAAAAAAAAACAAAATGTCAAGCAAATTTGACCGAAATATTTAATTTTTTTGGAAAAATGTCTGCCAAAATTCCAATTTTTACTTTTTTTTTCTTTCCTTCGTTCAAGCACGAGTTTGTGGTCTTAACTGAAACACATATTTTTGTTTTTTCATTTTAGATGATTTTGTCAGGAGTTATGCTGACAACGCGGACGCACCTTTTTTCCGAGGGGTCACCGGAAATGACGTCACAAAGGAGGAGTTTTATTTTTTTTTTTTTGAAAATTTCTGAAATTATTCTTTAAATATGTATCTAGAAGACAGAAAAAAGTTTGAATTAAATAAATAATTTTTTACATAGGAAAAAAAATATTGAAAATAGGCCTTTTTTTACCCGACGAAACCCATATAAATATCTTCTAATCGCGTGTCATCCTAATTTGAAGAAGTATTCTACACTTTATAACGATTTCCGGTTTCATTCTCCTCACTTTTTAACTACAATGTTCTCCACATTGCGTCTTTTGAAAAATGATAAATATAGGTATAAAAATAGATTTATAGGTATAAGTAGTGCACTAGCAACAATTTCTATAGGAGACTATATCGCTTGAAGATGGGAGAGTGCAACAAAATTATACTTTTGGTTAGCCAAAATATTGTCAAGAAAATTCAACAAATTAGTATTTAAAAATTGTTTCAAAAGAAAAGTTAAAACATTGTCTTAATGAGAATGACATTTTCATTACTTATATTTTTTTGCCAATTATTATACAAGTGTTTGATAAATACATCGACAAACTTCACCAGGATATTCATTTCTTATTTCTTACAACAAACATTCTGGACCAAAAAATTATTGTTGTTGGAAAAATCTCAATCAGTCTCAATCTAAAACAATCATAATTCCGCTACACCAAATTTCAAATGTATTTTATTTTACTTATTATTTTGCTTATGTTCATTTATCATGGATGACCGTTGTGAGAAATGATAAACTACTTCATTAATAGATAGGATATATTAAACCGAGAAAATGTTGCAATGCATTACTCACAATAGTGAATGTCTGCATTCCCTAAATTTATTGAAGCAAAGAAAATGTGTAGTTATACCCCAAATATTGCTTTAGATGAAATCTGAGGATAACATTGCTGTCAAAGTTATATTATTGGATCAATTTCATTGTTCAGTATGAGTTCGTTTTTCATGCCTGTATGTAGTGAGAAAAAAATAATGATTACTTATAATTTTTAAATCAGTGATACAGTGACAGCATTTATATTTATTTCTTCATTCTACTTTGAAATGTATATGGGTTCAACAAATTTGTAGGTTTATATTTTCATAAGGCCTAAAATGATTGATGTAATTATGTAAGATATTCCATTGAATATGTTATACGTACAGTGTATTTTTGAAGATTCATCTTTTTTTACAGGAGATAGAACTTAACAAAACAAACTAATTCCACCATAAAATCAACTATATAAAATAGAGACTAGATAACGAAGTTCACTCACCGATAAAATGAACCCTAATTTGGCCTTGCTAACACATAACACATCGGCTTATAATTCGATATTATTCATGAACATAGTCTCCTTCAAGAGTTTTATGCAACGTTTTATTTAATATATTTTAATTAATTATTTTTGTAGCATTCGAGTTTTTTTAAATCTTTAGTTCTAATAACTCATGTTGAAAAGATATAGGCATGTATCATAAGTTTATCACACGTTCTCCACTTAATTATCATTTCCCATCGTAGACCTACCAACGTTAGCTTAGGTTATTGTTGGAACGAAAAAAGTGATTTGAATCGATGGTATTATTGAAAATATTTATTAATTTTTTGTAATTCCTATCTACCATTCCAATAAATGTAATGGAAATAAGTATCTTCATATTGAACAAAACTGTATCCGAAAGATATATTGATATTGTAGTAAGTTTTCATGTAATTGTAATGAAATAGGTTGTACTTTAAGGTTATGCTTATTTTATCAGGAGCTAGAAGTCAGAAAAATGAATTATTTCACTAAATTAGACTATTGTTCCGAGACATATTACCAAGATATTGATATATTATAGACCAGTGCTAAAGTCTTTGAAAATTATATAAAGTGAAAAAAAAATAATAGGATGAAACCCATTGTGATTTTTTAACGGTAGAAAAGGGAAAATAAAAATATCTATAACTTTTGTATATATACTTTTATCACATAACTTCATAATTTATGTGAAAAAAAACCAAATAACCAAGTTTTTGGTTTTCTAATTTTTTCATTTACAAAAAAATCAAGCACACTGTAATTTTTTTAATTTGAAATATTTATTTTTTCACCTTATTTTGACTGAATATCTAAAAAGCACCCTAATTTTCAATCGATAAATCTTACGTCAACATATCTGCTTTTGAAAAAAAGTCTGTGGGCTTTTTATTCGTTCAAATACTTTATGATGGAGTGAAAAAAATATACATTACTATGGTAAATTTCTCAGAAAATGTATCGAAATAACAGGTTTAGTAAGGCTCAGATCCTCCTAGCCCCTTCCCCACTTCTCTATGAAATACCTCTTGATGGGCCAAAATTTTCCGTAGGTCATTCAAGGTTATCTTGAAATAGCAATAAATAGGCATCTAAGAATATAATTTTAAAAAAATTCTACAACTTTCTCAGAATATTGTAGATGTCTTATTAAATATTAACCTAAGCACTTTATGAGAAAATTTACCACAGTAATGTACATTTTTTAATACAATCAGAAAGTAGAGATTTCAACGAACAAAACGCCCACCGACTTTCTTAAAACAGCTGATATTTTGACGTGGCAATTATCGATTGAAAATTAGGGTGCGTTTTCGAGTCAAAAAAAGGTGAAAAAATATGTAATCAATAATAATAAAAAAAATTACAGTGTTTTGGGAACATAAAAGGGTAAGTTTTCACAAAATATCGTGAAAAAAACTTTTTGCAAAAGATGAAATAAAAAGCCAAGAGATTGGTTAATTCAATTTTTCACATAAATTTTGAGGTTATGTGAGAAAAGTGTGAATACAAAAGTTATAGATATTTTCATTACCTACAACTTTTCCATTTAACTTTTTTCCATAGGATTTGTAGTTTTGTGGGAAATAGAGATAAACCGTTTTTTACCCTTAAAAACTCAACCCCGTCCATTTGCTTAAATTTTTGTTATATTCTCTTCCTTTTCCAATGGTTTAATCATACTATATTTTTTTTGTTTCAAAAATTATCGACCCTGGTCTAGTAGTATAAGGTACTAGTAGCCTTGATGATCCATATTACGAGACGAGGTAAAGCGGTACACTACCAGTGTTGATTTTGTTATGGGGGGCTGCATCACCAAAGCCCCTCACCCATCACCCCTGGCTGCGCCAGCGTACATTGAATGAATCAATGTCATACATCATGCATACTGCTCCGATAGGTTGCAGCTTCGGATGAACTATTTTTTGTGAAATGTTCTAATTTGGTTAGTTCTACGTTCTACGTCCTGTTAAAATAAAGAAATAATCACTTGAATACATACCTATACTGTATAATAAATGCTACAGCATTTCAATTCATCTGAAGAATGAATAGCCAATAAAGATAATTTCACTCTCCATTTATAATGCAAAAACTTGAACGAATTTGAAACTATCTTTATTCGTGTTAATCATACTCTTTAATTAGGCGCTTCAATTCATCCTCTGTAATATAACCATCAAAAGCATGAGGTATACATACGATCTCATCGATATATGTATAAAATATATACGAATATAAAAGGTAAATTAATTGTTGTTGATATATAAATATTTTCTTTCACGAAAGACTGAAAGAAACAGAAACTCTTATAGTAAATCTCTTTTATTCAATAGAAACCCCTTCTATTTTACCTCTTTATGTCGATCATTATTCTGCTGTTCAATCTTGTAGTCTAGATCCCATTCTTTTGTAGGATGCCGTCGAAAACTACTACTTTGAATCGAATGAAACTTGTGATGTGGGAAAAATTTCAATGTTGTGTTCCATCAACAGTGTCATATTGAAATTTGTTCGACATTATGTCACATTATTACATATCCTAGAAAATATTCTGTAATGGAATTATTGATAAAATAAAATTGTAATACTTGTAACTCTTTTCTCATACCTGAAGACACAATTTCCTAATATTCATATTGTGCTTTGTTGAATTCTGATTGTTTTATCAGGATGTTATGGTTCGAAGGATCAAATGTTGAGTCCTGATTCTTTTATCAGGATATAATGTTATTTCGAAGGACCAGAATTATACACCCTGATTGTTTTATCAGGAGGATGAGTAAATTAAGGGGTATACTTAACTTTAAGCACCCAGTAGTAATCTCGCTGATTACTGCGTGAGTTGTTACTTGTAATAAGATAACAATTACCAGGATAGGAAGTGGTGAAAGATTCGAACGCACTTCAAACACAACAACAAACTGTATTTTCTTGTTACCGACAATGTGATATCAAGCACGAAGTAATTGTACAAATGCAATATTTAACACAATATAAAATCTTTCTTCTATATGAAAATGTATAGCAAGGAAGAAGTGACTACATATTTGGAAGGAGAACTAAATGAGTATTAGTTTCGCGATCGAACAAAATATAAGTAATGTCTCTTGCACTAAGAGATGGAACAGTACTAACTTGTAGAAGCTGTTGCAGTAGTTGTAACTGTAGTAGTTACAGTGGTATTTGTAGTAATAGTAGTGAATTATTTCAGTGTGAAATGTATATAAAAGACCAGATAGAAGAAAAATAGGAGGTTATTCCTTCATCTGGGTAAAAAGGGAAAATATTAACAACGATTGGTGTTTCGATCTTAAACCGATGTTACAAAACAATACTCTGATTTGTCGTTTATAAAATAGAGTGGGAACCATCCAATAGGTGAACTTCTAGGGTGTTTTAATCTTTGGAATTCTAAATCTCGAATTTCTCCTACTATTTGGACGTACTCTACTTCGCTTTCTGCATATAATCTATCAGCGAGAGCTGATAAATATCTTACACAGACTAGGGGTTTTAAAATCGTCTAGACAAAAAGAATAACAGCACTGGCAAAGTGTTAGAAATGATACGTTTTCTTACCACTTCAGTTGTCGAATGCATTTTATCATTCTTTTACAGGAAACAGCCAATAAATAGTTCTACAAGGGTCGAAGCTTTACAAGATATTCTACTCGCAGTTATCTTTTCGTAAAAATATTAATTTCAAGGGTGAGACCACACATGGTAAACTAAAACCCATTTATCCCAATAGACAAATATTCACCGAGCTCCTTTGTTTAGAAAAACAAATCTGCGTTTCCAAAAATATGACATCATGAGACGTAAAACTTTATCTAAAAATTATTTAAAAAAATATACTCCACAATGATTAGATCGCGAGATTTGAAGAAAAATAAGTTATGTTGAATATTCCAAAACTATTTGGACATACAGACACAAATAGAGAGAATCGGTATATAATTTAATATTAAATAACAATCCTTTTTGTGTAAGTTTGCAGGTTGTAAACAATTCCGCTGTTTTATATTTACCTATATTTCAATATTTTCCCATTAGGAAGGATGTCTATTGAATAATTATTAAACCTCTTCAAATTAATATACAGTGTGGAAAAGCCAATTGGAATAAATTCATTATCTTGGTAACTGTACATATTCTTCGTAAAAATGCGAACCCTACCTTCAACCCCCTACGAAAGACAGGTACAACCCCCAATTTTTCAAATAGGAAGTATGGGCTTGTGATACATCTTTTGAAAGGTCTCGTCATTCTCTATTCGAAATATGTTTTTCGCATTTTTACGAAGAAGAATGCCAATTTGAATTTGACGTGTTTTCGGGATTTTCCATATAAATATACAGGGTGAGTCTTTGACCACTGCATTAATTCTAACCAAAGATTCCTCTCATCAAATGAAACACTTTTTTCATTTACCATTTTTCCAGATTCGGCTCAGGTAAAAAGTTACAAGCGTTTAAAGATTTCACAATATGCTCTTACACTCCCGCATATAAATTATCTATGACATTGTTGGCGGACGAGAATAAGGCATGGTAACGTGGTTTACAGCTTGATTCGGGATTCCAACGCTCAGGGACGGATCCATAAAAGTAGTGAAATTTCTGGAGTTTTCCATTTTAAAACATTCAATGAAGAATATCTCGAAAACGGTGCGTTTAGGAAGAAATGATGAAGAATAATATAATGTTCTAAAACGATGGAAAATTCTTGAAATGACTCAAGAAAAACTTTATATGCTTTCTTTATGCTAATTTCGTTTAGTTTTATGAATCCACGAGTCCATAACTAGAAAACCAGTAGAAGTAGAAAATAACTAATATTTGGAAAATATGTATCATAGTTATAGGAAACTTTACGCCAACATTCATTTTATTCGAAAAAAGGATGTCAAAGCTACAAAATAAAAACTGATTTTTTTTCAAAATTTCAACAGCCTGTATCTTTTTTCCTGAGCTGAATTTGGAAAAATGTTAAATGAAAAAAGTGTTTCATTTGATGAGAGGAATCTTTGGTTAAAATTAATGCAGTGGTCAAAGACTCACCCTGTATATGTACATATAATACCCAGGTAACACAGGGACCTCCCAGAGATGTCTCGGCGAGCTCCTGCCGGGATATTGCGACGCCTATTGCGATATCGCTGGGAGGTCGCCAAGAGCTCCCTATCACCTCCAAATGTCCGCCACAGGGGATGAGCCCAGTAACATCTCTGAGATATCGCATGGGGAAATTCTCAAACTGCTCACCCTGGGGAATATTTTGGGAGGTTTATTGCGATATCGCAGGGAGGTCGCCCAGACCTCCCTATCACCTCCAAATGTCCGCCACAGGGGATGAGCCCAGTAACATCTCAGAGATATCGCATGGGGAAGTTCAAAACTGCTCACCCTGGGGAATATCTTGAGAGTTTTACTGCGATATCGTAGGGAGATCGCCCAGACCTCCCTATCACCTCCAAATGTCCGCCACAGGGGATGAGCTCAGTAACATCTCAGAGATATCACATGGGGAAGTTCTCAAACTGCGCACCCTGGGGAATATTTCAAGAGGTTTATTGCGATATCGCAGGGAGGTCGCCCAGACCTCCCTATCACCTCCAAATGTCCGCCACAGGGGATGAGCCCAGTAACATCTCGGAGATATCGCATGGGGAAATTCTCAAACTGCTCACCCTGGGGAATATTTTGAGAAGTGTACTGCGATATCGCAGGGAGGTCGCCCAGACCTCTCTATCACCTCCAAATGTCCTCCACAGGGGATGATCCCAGTAACATCTCAGATATATCACATGGGGAAGTTCTCAGGCTGCTCAACAGGGGCAGTAGTGAGAGAAGATGGCTGCGATATGGATCTATAATCTATATATCCTCCAAATGTGCAGTATATGTGTGGCGCCGAATACATCACTTCGATGCGTAGATCGATATTCCACTCGGGTTATAAGCGATTGGGTTGTTCTTCCGGGTACAGAGTAGACGACTGCGCCATCTACCGGTGGAAACGAGAAGTGCAGAGTAGGGATGGAGTAGATCCCTACAACACGCCACCTGATTTCCTATTCTTGTTGAATTTGCGAGGTTTTCAGGACCTCGCAATGGAATGTGTTATTCTCGTTACACTTGTGATATCTTGGGGAGCTCGCAATAGGAATGTCTTTTTCTAGTTATCTGCGTGATATCTTTAGGAGCTCGCAATGGGAATGTCTTATTCTGGTTATCTTTGGGATATCTTTAGGAGCTCGCAATAGTTATATCTTATTCTGTTTACATATGCGATATCTTGAGGATCTCCTCAATAGGAATATCTTATTCTTGTTGTCTGTGGGATATCTTTAGGAGCTCGCAATAGGAATATCTTATTCTGGTTACATATGTGATATCTTGAGGATCTCGCAACAGGAATGTCATATTCTGGTTATCTGTGGGATATCTTTAGGAGCTCGCAATAAGAATATCTTATTCTTGTTAAGTATCTGTGTGATATCTTTAGGAGCTCGCAATAGGAATATCTTATTCTGATTATCTGTGTGAAATCTTTAGGAGCTCGCAATGGGAGTGTCTTATTCTGGTTACATATGTGATATCTTGAGGATCTCGCAGCAGGTTGTCTTAGTCTGGTTATCTGTGGGATATCTTTAGGTGCTCGCAATAGGAATATCTTATTCTGGTTATCTGTGTGATATCTTGAGGATCTCACATTGGGAGCTCGCATTTTCATCAACATTGTAACCTCTCAGAGACCTCTATGCGAGGTCTGTGTTACCTGGGTAACCTATTGACGGGTAGGTAAGTCTTTTAATATTTTCTCGATAATCTTCGAAATATTGATTGCAGGATATTGCTGTGAAATGTTTCAATTCAGTTTTTTTGTAAAATATATCTCTACCAACAGTAATAATTATTTTTCTGATTTATTTGCCATTTTATTTCACATCATTAATCAATATACAAAATATTTTAATTGAATTACATTATGGTAAGACTATCATAAAGAATATAAAACTTCTCTGTACAATTAATTTTTAGAGATCAAAATTCTTATATCTTTTCTTGTTAGAATACACGCATTGGGTAGAAAAATTGTGATTATTATATTATTCAATGAACTTTTTACAGAAAAAATTACTGTCCCTAATTTTCGAAGCATTCTCAAAATGGAATTTTCGATTTGGTCGGCCTTGTTATTCGAAGAGTCCGTGCTGAAGTGTCTATTTGAACTTTCTTTTTCAAATTTCCAGGAAGAGTTCTCCATATTGCTTCTGGGACTTGTTCTGTAAGGGAGAAGCACATAAATTATCAGACTGGTTTGGTATAATTATGCCATTAGGCCAATTAGGCCATTATGACTATAAGTCTCTATACTGGTTGAATTCAACTTCGTAAGTTTGAGAAAGAGAAGAGAAATTTCAGGTGCAATAATATTTGCTTTCAAAATGGTTAATGGTCAAGTCGATTCGATGTACCTGCTGTCTTTGTTAAATTTTAATACACCCCGCATTTTATCCAGGACAAATTTAACTTTTAGAATTAATGTCTCCAATACACAACACCATTTTCATAGTCCGGTAACTTCAATCTGCAGAAGCTTGAATGGTTTACCCTCAGTTGATGTGTTTTTCCTTTCTATTGGTCAGTTTAGGAAACAACTGTATTTGTTAATTAGAAATTAATTTTCCTTTTTTTTGTTCAGCCTCACCTGACGACGGCTTGAGGCATTATATGTGTATGTATTGGTTACCTGTTTACACCTGTAATTGGGCATTTGCCTGTTGGATGTAAAAACATAAAATAAAAATAAAAAATAAAAATAAAATAATCTGGAATTTGGAGGATGTGTATTTTAGGTACATTTCTATCGCTAAAAAAAGTTTTTGCGAGCTTATAATAAGGAAATAGTTTGATTCCAAAGCGGCCTTTTTATTTATCTACTTTACTTATGCTAATTAAAATTAAGCAATGGCCGACGGAGCTTCTACGGGAGACCGAATACTTTGGAAAACGGGTATATCCGTTTTCCTGGGAACGATATACCGTTCCTATTTGTTTCATATAGGAATAATCCTGAAAATAAGTCACCGCTATATCCGGGGCATTTTTTATTTCATGACACGATTGAACTGATTTGTGTCCTTAGGTTACCACAAACAAAGTATTTGTCCTATAGCAACAGTGTGTGAAACGACTGTTTTTGTCAGAAATCTTCATACAGGGTGTTTTTAACGTCCATTCCTACTTCCACGGCACAACCGTACGATTTGAGTGATTTGTGTTAAATAAATTACACTCAGAACCTATATCATTGAAAATAAACCACTGCTATACAGGGTGTGCTTTATCTCATGGCACAAAAGTGAATGTATGCATTTGAATGGGTTCCTATGCCATCACAGATATAGCAATTTAATGATGATTTTCGATCCAAAATCACTAATCAAGAATCCGTGGTAAAAAACGATTCTGTCCTGCCGGCCGTAACCACGATAACTCTCGAACGGGACAAGATAGACATTTGAAATTTTCATAATAGGTTTGGGAGATAAATATCTCGGTTAAGTTTGTTTCGGTGTCGGTGGTTTCGGGGTAACGAAAAAAAAATTCTTTTTTCATTACAAATTTCAAATTATTTTTTTTTAAGATGCAGTTTCATTATAAGAATCCATTGAAACCATTCTCAACTTCAACATGCAAATACTTTCGGAGACATGATTTTTCAAAATTTCAATAATTCTTCTTAATTCTATGAATTAATGGAATTCTCTAATTACAATAATTTCCTTATGTAGGTAAATCCCAACATAAGGTGAGTCATAGACGTACGTTTTGAATTTAATTAGGAAAATTTTTGAAAATTGACGCACAGAAGAAAAATTGAAGAAATGTTGCAGCACGCGGTGTTTCCAAGCGGTCACCGATCCAAATACTAACCGCGCCCGACGCTGCTTGACTTCAGTGTTTGGATATGGATATCTACCATATTCAGTGTGGTACGGCTGCGAACAATATTTCTTCCTCTAACTCTGCAGTTATATTTATGATGCAGTTCCAACAATGTCACATAAAATTATTCGAGAATTCAAAATATTATCGTACTTAATTATTTCCGAAATTAGTATCCCACAATTTGAAATTAATTTCTAGGACATGTACATATGCCATCTTAAGATTCGTAAGAGATATGATGATTTGGTTTTGACAGTGCTGATTCTGGAAAAAGAAATTTGATATCTCCCCTAGTTTCGTAGCTTCAGTGTGCAGTTATTATTCCGTAACTTACCATTACATCTGTAGACCAAATCTGACCATATTATCATTTCCTGGGAGAAACAGAATACTCCAAGCCTTCCTCCTTGCAAGGTACTGTCGAAAATATTACCGGAATCTGTGATTAATTTATCTCCTTCATATATTCTGAGTCTTATCAGGCCAATTCTGGGTCTATGCAGCAATAACCAACGATAAGATGTTTTGGATTTCCATCCCACGTTCTTCGGATCTTTCCATAGTAGTGTCACTTCATCTTCCGTGTTTCCGGTTTGCCAAAGAGCGTTCCTTAGCATTTCACCAGGTCCTGTTGCAGAATTGATGAGTTTTAACTGGATTCCTGACTCTGCAACTGCTCTGAAAGGCTCGTGCTTCCAGTAGGGTTGACTATTTTTCTTCCACATAACCGCGTAGAATTGTTTATTGTTGAGGTAACTAGAAAAATGAAACGAAATTATTTTACTCCTTGATGAATGAGCCAGCAGGTATATTATATACATTTTGCGCATTTGTTTGGTGCTTTTGATCATTTAATTAACGAGCGCGCTAAAGGTGCTGACATCTTAATTATACATCTAACAGGTGTTGTTTTGTGCGATTGAATTTTGTTTTTCGAGCGCATGTTCTATATATTTCGAATTTTGTTCTGTAATTTTCGATTTCTTTGCCGAAATTGATCTCAAACGGTAAGGTTCGACTCACTGATGTAAAATTCGAGGTCGAATTCAAATATGTGCCACCGACCGCACATCCGTTGCCACGATAACTTTCGAACGGAAAGAAATATCGACTTGGAATGAGGGTAGCTTGCGCATACGAATTTTGTTAATGGGAATAATCGGCCAAATGATTTTGTAGTTATACTCATCTGAAATATCGTTTCCCCAATACCTCAAAAAATGCTGATCCGATTGGCAATCAGTTGTAGAATGCCGAAGCGGTAAATTTTAGCAAAATATCGTGAGGGTCGTATCACTAAAAAACTGCATAATTCGAAAACTATCTGTCAGATTCCACTGAAATTATGCACAAACCTTCAAGCCGCCATTTTACAAGTGAGTACCGGATTTCAGCTCGATCTGCTCTGTATTTTTGAAATCATTGTGAAAATAAAATGTCGAACTGTTATCATTATATTTCTTCTGAAAAAGGTAAGGATCTGAATTAATTATTGATAGCAAGATTTACAAAATATACCAATTAAGTAACGTATACCTAATTGAATAAGCCATTTAACTAAAATGTGTTTTTCTGGCCGAAAGTAAACAAGTTAATCCCATGAATAGTTTTCGAGACCCCCGCACATCGGCTTTCCCTCGATCTCATAGGGTAGTACGCCCTTTAGGTGGTGTGCAACATTTGGTGTTTACCTAGCTGAAAAGTACCCCTTTCTTAGATCAAGGGAAGAATCCCACGGTTGGAGGCAATTCCAAGAATATAGCCGTTGTTAACTTTGCACCGAAATGTACGAGAGCCTTGACGTTTTATCTGCAAATATTATAAACTCCAGATACAGATATTCCGTTAACCCCGACCCCTTGGAGACGCCAGATAGTCGGGGTTTGGTATTAAATATTTGATCTGATGTCGGGTGGTACACGGTCTTTGGGATCTGTCTGAGATTACTACCGATATACTAATGGGTTTGGGGCGCCCGAGAGTCCAGAGAACGTCTGATGTGTCGATAATGCGTCGTTTTTATAGCTCCAAAGATGTTTAAGTGCATGATTTTCAATGTATGGTGGAGATCCAGGTACATCCAATGAAATTAGCAAATCCCATAAATAATAATAACATCATTTGAGACTAAAATTACATCTGCAATGAGAAATTGAAACAGGCAAAATAAGTCTAGGTACTACAGTTACACTTAAAAGAATCTAGTAATGAACAGATATAATGGGAGTCGAATGCCGCCGAAGAATCCTATGTTTTTGAGCAACCTGTTCAATTTTAGGTCATAAATAAATTGCCACTTGCCTGAATATAAATCCTGCATAATCGTCGTCAACATCAGAAGCTACATGGAACGTTCCTTCGAAATCAACTCCGTAAAATGTATCATAACCTATTGCCAATCCAGGATCACTGTTCATAGTTTGCAGGATTTCAGCACCGTGGTTCACGATGACCCAATTTGGATCGACTTGAGCATCTCCTTGAGGATCTAGGATCACCTCGGAATATTTACTGAAGTCGGTTTGGTGGATCATGGAGTTGTTTGGACAGTTATCCATATCGTTAGTGACTGTATCGTTATCCCAATCCTTTTCACATATATCACCTATGTAGTTTCCTGAAATATATTTTTTTCTCTATTTCAGTATCGTAATGAGCTCATTACAGCACTAATACCAGTGCTGTAATGAACTCATTCCCGCATTGTTTCTAGTTATAATTTTCGTTTTGTGGTAGTCATCACTGTCATTCGATCCTATCAAATTTCAACACACACCAATTGTCAATATAATATAATCTGGATATAGTGAAATAATTGTTGAGAGGAAAAGTTTTATTTTCATTAAAAAATAAGGTACTACTAGAGATTTCGTAATTTTGAATCATCCATGCTGTTAAGAAATGTTCCGCCACTGGCAAAGCACCTCCCTTGTTATATCGACGCCTATGTATATAGCATTAATGCGCAAGATGCTTTCGCATTCTCACCCCAGCACCTCCTAGGGAGCTGGCTTAAGCGAGTAGCATTTTTTATATTATTATTAAGTTGAGAGAGTTGTAAGAAAGATACGAAGTCACACAAGGGTAAGACTTACCAAGTTTTTGTTTCAAAATATACAGTCCATTATCTACAAGTTATTTTTATCATACACAAGTGTTTGTGCTCGTAAATCACAGTACTAGCAAGGAAATAGATTTAACTACCAGGTCCAACCTAGTTGGCCCAATCAAAAATCATAACAAATCGTTGTGCCAAGTAACAATACTCGCTATTAGGAAACTGTTTTAAATCTGATGTCCATGCCCTGCGTTGGATTCAAATTCCGTAATCTCTCAACTTCCGTAACAGTCACACCAACTGCCAAGATACAATACAAAAGTCACTGAATGTATAATCCGAATTTTTCATTAAATTTGAACAGTATTTTACAAAACTTGCCTGGAATTGGGAAAATATCGTATAATACTCGTTGCATAAGGCAATTCCAACACTCAATTTCGCATTCGTGTTAGAATAGGAGCCCATTCTACAACTTGTTCTAGAATATACTATCATTTCGCCCAACATTCTTGCTAAGATAGCTACCGACTGCAACCGGTTTTCCATTTTACGTTACACTGCAGGGTGTTTTCAAAGATGAGTCTTTTTTTCAACAGGTAGAACTCATCAAAATAAATCATTTCACCAAAAATCGCATGCATAAAATATGCATGATATGGCTGCTATCCACCCCCGAAGTCGCATGCGATTCCATGAATTTTCTAGTACGGCTCTGTCTTCCCACGCTTTCACCAATGTAAACGCGTGTTCCCAAAGTCGCATACAAATCAGCAATGCTCATCTGCCTCCTCATTGTCCCTTTTGAAGTATATGTGGGATAGAATATAAGTATTGATTTGTGTTGAAGGGAATGTTAATGATATAATGCATCTTCTCAAACGTAAGATGGGGAATTGAGATATTTTTGCGTGTATGTTCTGGGGAACATCGCGTGGTCATTTTGCCCAAATGTCTGTAATTTTTGAATTTTTTGCCGAAAATTATCTCAAACGATTGGGTTTTTTCGACTCCTTATTGATGAAGAAAACGAGGTGAAATTTGATTCTGTCCGGCCGTTGCCACGATAAGTTGAGAACGGAAAGAGATAGCGACTTGAAATTATCAGGTAGGTGGGGCATCCCAATATGACAGACAAGTTCGTTAATGGGCCCAATGGTTTCCGAGTAATAATTTTGTTTTCAACCAATACAAATCCGATAGAATTGAAACTTGGTGAGTATTTGTAGAATATAAATCCAAGAATGTTTGTGAAATTTTGTGACAATCGTATCACTAGACCATTAAAAAAAAAATTATTAAAATATATAGCGACATGAAATTTTCAGGTTATCTAAATGCGACTTTTGAGTTTGTTTATAAGCATAATCGGCCGAACGGTTTTGAAGTCTGATATTTGGTTGTTATTTCCTCAAAAACTCAAAAAATACAAATCCGATTAAATTTAAACATGGTTATTAGTTGTAGAATCCCAATGCGAAATTTCGTGAGGATCTTTTTAAAAAATCATTAAAAAAAAATTCTATATATCAGTAACTATACGTCCGACATCGCTGAAATTTTGCGAGAGCCATTCAGAACCTAACTGTACTGCCAAGTTCCAAGCTTGAACAGGATCGGATCTATATTGTTGGAGATCCGAGTAGCCTTGTGTGAGTTCAGTAGATGATGGATGGGAGATAGGGGCTTGCAATTTTCAGGGTAGGTTGCGTATCCGAATGGGACAGTTAAGTTTGATTATGGGCATAAATTTAGAAAAAAAAAAATTACTTCAAGCACTGACGTGAAGTCATCAGGAGCTTTGCGCGTAGTTATATTGCTCATTCTCCTGTATGTTACCTTGAAAATGATACCACTTCACAAGTAGTTCTGCTGACTGACTAATATAATATAAAATGTTGTTGTACTTACGATTAACATCTAATTGATCTGGGTTCCAAACCAAATAACAGTTATCTTCAATGTTTATTATCCCATCACCATCGATATCATCGTCACATGCATCTCCTATATTATCATGATCAGTATCCAGTTGATTAGGATTAGGAACATCCACACAGTTATCTCGGTTGTCGTTTATTCCATCCCTGTAAAGATTCAAGCTCGTGAAAATTCACTTGCAACTGCTATATGTTAAGCATTGTTTGTAGAAATTGATAGCATGCTTTAGTAACTCTTCGTCTCAGATGATGGAAACATTTTTTTTCGAAACCTATTATGTCAGACAACAAAATTTGTAGTGAGTAAGACTGTAATTACTTTTCTCTATTTTAGTATCGTAATGAGTTCATTACAGCACTGAAAACAGTGCTGTAATGAATTCATTCCCGCATTGCTTCTAGTTATACTTTTCGTTTTGTGGTAGTCAGCACTGACATTCGATCATATCAAATTTCAACACACGTCAATTGTCAATATAATATAATCTGGATATGGTCATAGTGAAATAATTGTTGAGAGAAAGAGTTTTATTTTCTTTAAAAAATAAGGTACTAGAGATTTCCTTCTTGCTAATTCATGATCATGCTATTAGTAAACTGTTTTAAATCTGATCTCCATGCTCTACGTACGATTCAAATTAAAATTCCGTAATCTGTCAACTTTCGCAACAGTCACACCAACTGCCAAGATAAATTAAAAAAGTCACAAGGATGCATAATCCGAATTTTTCATTAAATTTCAACAGTATTTTACAAAATTTGACTGAAATAGAGAATATATCGTCTAATAATTGTTGCAGAAGGCAATTCCAACACGAATTTCGCATTCGTGTTTGAATATGGGCCCATACTGCAACTTGTCTTAGAATATACTATTATATTGTTATATCTGTCCACAGTGAATTCAAACTAGAATATTGTTCCTATGGTCACAAGTACACTCATCCTAAAATAACTGATCTGTTGGAAGATTTGAAATACCTACCGATCTGAATCTTTTCCAAAATCACAAACATCTCCAATGTTATTCTGATCTTCATCGGACTGATCTGGATTATGGATATCTGGGCAGTTATCACAAAGATCACCTATACCATCCCCGTCTATATCACGTTGGTTTGGGTTATATTTATCAATACAGTTGTCTTCTTTATTCAGAATACTATCATCATCGATATCTTCATCGCAGGCATCACCCTTTCCGTCTCTGTCGGTATCTAGCTGATCTGAATTTTTAATGTAGGGGCAGTTATCACACGCATCTCCAACTTGATCGCCACCACCATCGTCTGAGTCGCTCTGATCTGGGTTGTATTTCAACCAGCAGTTATCCTGAAATAATTATTCATCGAAAAAGCCATTTGTACTTTTATTTTTTTTTTATTCACTTCTACACTTCGGAATACAAACAGGAAAAACCCAAACAGTGTTAACTGAATATTTTTGAAATAGATTATAAAAAAGTGGCCTCGGATGTGAACCTTGCGGCACACCAGAGCTGGTCATTGAATATCTTCAGTAGTTCTCCGTATAATTTTGGGTGAGGTTAGGAAAGAATGACCCTGTAGGCCCTTTTTATGTACCTACTCATTATAAGCAGGGGACAGTCAAGACAAACATTATATCTCACCTTCTCATTTATTACTTCATCGTTATCTGCATCATCGTCACATACATTTCCTATTCCATCATTATCGTCATCTTCTTGTCCTGAATTTGGTGTGAAAACACAGTTATCCTACGGAAGATAACAGTATTGATCAGAAACGTACAAACTAATCGTCGGACAAAACAAATAATACATTGAAAACATTACCTGTTTACATCTCGGATGAGAACAGGGTAAGGGTTCGTCGGGCCAGAAATCTAGATCGAAATCTTTACCACAAAATTTACCATCACCAGCCCAGCCATTTTGACACTCGCAGTCCCATCTATCATATCCCACATAAACGCAGTGTGCATGTCTGTCGCATTGCGTGCCATCTGGACAGTAGCCCTCCCGTGCAAGGCAGCCTATTGATTGGTTACCTGCGTATCCTGTGTCACAGCCTGTACATTGATAGGAACCCTAAGGAAAAAATGTTATGTACAGTATACATAATTTTTATAGTTGATGAATTTATGTTTAGCCAGAAAAAAAATTTCTCGGAAACTTATTCGCTGACATTTTCTATGTGCCTTATGGGCAACGGTGACATGAATTATCCGACACTTCAGCTATATAGATTTTCCTCATATCAGAAATTATGGTTTTTCCGGAAACTACGGCCATAGGAACTGGCAAATATAGAATCTTGTAAAGTTTAATATTTACTTCTTACCGGTGAGTTTATGCAGTGGGAATGCGGAACACAGGCGTTCTCATACTCTCGACATTCATCTATGTCTTCACAAATTTGCCGGTATCTAGTTGCATCTTCCAGTCCTATTCCCTCACTTCTACCATTTTGCTTGTATCCTGGTGGGCATTCTTCACATCTGTAACCAGGCCGTTCGTTTCTGCATCTCACTCTTGGATCACAAGGTCTAGCTGAGATACACTGTTGACAACAAAATACACAGCAGTTTATAATATTACTTCATTGGCTGTAGAAGAAATGCTTAACGCTTGACTGATTTGCAACGGAACTCTTTCAGACCAAATTAATACTTCACTTTCATGCAATCTGTTTAATTTAATTATTCAAACGTCCCACTGGTTCTCGTCAGTTTTGTTCGGTGGCAAAGAGAATTGGCAAAAATTTCACTAATTCCAGTTCTTCTCCTCTGATAAAAGAGGTTGGTTCACTTGCAACTACACCAAAATCTGAATCTGATCTCTTTGCCCAGATCTTCGCTGCTGACTCGACTATCTGAACTTGAGCTTAGGAACCTCCAATACTGTTTCATTTAAGACGAGGGATATAAGTCTTCAGGCCACGGATCATTCGTCTTGGGCTTGATGAGCTCAATTCCATGAAATAAATTGGACGAGACGAAATATCTGCTATAGTGCCCAAAAAGTGTTCACACACTCAGAGCTTACACCTGTTCTCTGTAAGATATTCACCATAAGTCATGAATGCAGCTATCGATCTCGAAATGGTTATAGATATATGGAGAGCAAAGGTCTCAGCAGTGACAGATAGTATGGCTTCGGCAAACACCGACCAACAGGTGACCTCCTTAGCTATGTGACGCAAGTGTGTAAAAGGACTATGGAGATTCAATTCATTGCTCTGGACATGTCCAAAGCATTCGTTCGGTTCTGGCATCAGGGCTCTTCTGAATAAGCTGTCTTCATATGGTTTTCCCAGAGGTCTGTGTGAGCTGAGGTAGTGAATGGTATCAGTTGCGGGGGTTTCAACGTAAAGTCTGGAATGCCCCAAGGCTCTTCTTCTTCTTCTTCTTCTACCGCGGTGCCGTCTCAGGCTGAACTGAGGCCTTCTGGCCCATTGTTCTCCCGCTTGACAAACTCGTGAGACTCATTCCAAAAAACACGCTGACAGGAATGCCGCGAGTTTAAAAGGAGAAGTCCCTCTCACCATAGGAATCGTAGGTGTTGGGTTGCCTAGGTGTATGACCCTCAATTCTTTAAGGTTGTTACAGTCGAACAGAATATGTTCAGCTGTTTCTTCCATGCTCTTGCACCAGCGACACAGAGCGCTATCGGCCAATCCCATCCTATTCAGATGTTTGTTGAACTGGTGACCAGTTAGTAATCCAGTCACCAGGCTCAGTAACCTTCTTTCGAGTGAAAGAAGTTTCTTTACTTCAGACTTTGACGATGGTTTCTTAATGAGAAGCCTTGACTGCCTGAGTCCTACTCCCATATTCCATACACTGGAGAAATTCTTGTCCAAACGATTCTTGAAGAATGTTTTAACAGAGGTACGACATACTGGAAGTGAAGGCTCAGGACCTATATATGGTATCCGAGCCCCCTGCTTCGCCAGCTTATCTGCCTTAACATTATCTGAAATCTCCGAGTGAGCCGGACACCAGATGAGTTTTACAACGTTACCAGCGCCCAGCCTTCGCAGAGCCTTCCTGCATTCGCCTACTAAGTAGGAGTTTATCTTCACATCAGATAGGGATTTTAACGTTCCTTGACTGTCACAACATATATATATGTTAGGGTGATTAAAAAAAAAAGAATATTTTTTTTTTCGTTTGGTACTCTGAAAAATAGGTTCCTAGACACCTCTAAGAAAGCCTCTCCAAGCATGAGTTCTTAATTGTAACGGGAAGGTCCTCCTTCTTACAGTTTTCTATTTTTTCTTATTATCAGATAGAAAAATTTATATCTCGCTTCCAACTACTTGAAAAAATATCTTGTTCCTTAGATTTTGTAGGAAATTGAATGCTCTACAAAAAAGTTCTCTTACGATTTTTTCTTAAACCCAACCGTTTAAAAGATATTAACGTTTAAAGTTTGATTATTTTTGGGAAAATTTTTTATTTCTTAAGAATTTTATAACTCAATGAAAAAAAATCATTATGAATGATGAAACTCATAGTTTTGTAGGAAATTTACTGCTCTATAAAAATGGTCTCTTATGATTTTTCGATCAAGTTGAGCGTTTACGAGATATTCATCGTCAAACATCAATGCATATCAATTTTTCTAGTTTTTGATCAATAATTCGAAAAATTTCAATTTATTCTGTGAGTTTCAAGGAAATTTAGACAAATTTGAGTTTCTATGAATAGAAATATGTTATGAACTATTTTTTTAATTAGTTTTTTTAGTCTTGGGCATGTTTGATTACATTAAAACAAAAAATTAGTGCATTTTTTTAAATATATAATTCAATTTAGTGTGTTTCACATGTGTTTCACTTTTTTATCGAAGAATTTATTTATCTAATTATCAACTGCCATATAATTTTCAATATTTTATTACGTATTCAAGATGATCAGTTTTAGGAACACTGAAAATACGGTATTAAATGGGTAGATACTGAAGATAGTTGAGAGTAAAAAACATAGATGGCGTTAGTTTCAGAAGACAAACAAAAGAAGAAATGGAATTCGAAACAAAAATCCCCTCGAACGAAAATTTTATGTATATTTTGTAAAAAACAATTTAAAAATACGCACTGAACAAATTTCATAATAATAAATGACAACGCGATTAAGATTTTAAATTATTAAAGATAAAATTTAAAAAAAATATTATTAGAATAAAAACTTTCAAATGAATTTTTGAACAGAAAACATCTATAGGAGTTGCTTTTATAATAAAAACTCAAATTGTCTAAATTTCCTTGAAACTCACAGAATAAATTGAAATTTTTCGAATTATTGATCAAAAACTAGAAAAATTGATATGCATTGATGTTTGACGATGAATATCTCGTAAACGCTCAACTTGATCGAAAAATCATAAGAGACCATTTTTATAGAGCAGTAAATTTCCTACAAAACTATGAGTTTCATCATTCATAATGATTTTTTTTCATTGAGTTATAAAATTCATAAGAAATAAAAAATTTTCCCAAAAATAATCAAACTTTAACCGTTAATATCTTTTAAACGGTTGGGTCTACGAAAAAATCGTAAGAGACCTTTTTTGTAGAGCATTCAATTTCCTACAAAATCTAAGGAACAAGATATTTTTTCAAGTAGTTGGAAGCGAGATATAAATTTTTCTATCTGATAATAAGAAAAAATAGAAAACTGTAAGAAGGAGGACCTTCCCGTTACAATTAAGAACTCATGCTTGGAGAGGCTTTCTTAGAGGTGTCTAGGAACCTATTTTTCAGAGTACCAAACGAAAAAAAAATATTCTTTTTTTTTTAATCACCCTAATATATGTACTTGCCAGAGTATCCTAGTCGGATGTTTTCCAGCGCGCAGACAAGAACAGCGTATAGTTCTGCCCCAAGGCTCAGTCTTCTCTCTTTCTTATCCATCTGAACGATCTTCTTGGTTTGACCGAGAACCACATCGTGAGCTTCGCGGGAGATAAACGAATGCATCAACGTTATTTAAATGTTCCGCTATTGCAAACATTCTCAATTTGATGTTACTTTTTAAATATGGGACGAAATATCCGGTTTTTTTTATTGCGAATGGGTTAAAAAATGAATAATGGTTAGCACAGAGTTGTGTTGCAGATCAATAGCATTATTTGATGCTATTTGTATATCTGAAATTGTAGGCTGATTAATTCAGCATCACTTATTTATACGTTCAGTAATCACCTCATCAATGTCAATACAGCTTGTGTCATTTCCTTCGAAACCACTTGGACATTCTACGCATTCGAAATATGGATGCTCGTCTCTAGGAATACAACGACCTGGAATCAGATAATTATTTAGAAGACTACCATTACACAGATCGCAGTTCTGAAGGGCGTTGTCCTTTTCCAACCACAACCCTACGCGTTTTCATCAATATGGGTACTTTTGGAGCAGTGTATATATAGGTATATACTGGGTATAGGTATATACTGGGTATAGGTAGATTCTGTATATAGGTATGTACTGGGGTTTTGCAGTTTTTAATTGTCCTGTGTCTATTTTTAGCATCCTGATGAAGAGCCCAAAAAGGATCGAAATATAGATGTGGACGTTATCTACCTTGACTTTTGCAAGGCATTTGAAAGGGTTCCTCTTGGTCGTTTGTTGGTTAAGCTGCGGCACCTTGGAGTCGCGGCAGGTTGCTTGATTGAATTGGGGCTTTCTTCTCCTCATCATTCATATCGTGTTCGGGTCTATAACATATTCTTCTCCTCCGCCTAGTCTCTACTATCCGATGTACCACAGGGTTCTGTTCTGGGACCACTTCTTTTCCTCCTTTATACGTTTGACCTGCCTCTTCAGCTGGGATCAACTATCTCTTCACTGATGACGTGAAGTTGTATAACAACCCTACCCCAGCCTCCAGAATAATTTGGATAGTTTGAGTTGAGCAACTGGTGTGATATTTGATTGCTCCCTGTCAACCCCCAGTTCCCCCCTCGCCCAGTTTAAGAATCTCAGCCAAGGCCAAACAACTGACCTATATGTTTTGTTGGTTCTTGAAGGGTTGTGACGATCGAATGTTTGGGAGGATTTATTAAACATATGATCGTCCTACATTGGAGCTAGCCCTGTTTGGTGATTGTCCACGAGGGATGACTCCAACGGTCTGGAGTCCACACAGAGAGATGGTCAACCCGTTTTCGTTACGGCTATCCTCGAACTACATACGGGCAGCGATTCTCCTCCATGGGATTGAACTTTTTTGAACAAAGGCTTGAGAGCGAAGATAATGTTCGCAGCATGTTCACTTTGAACACGGGACTTTCTCCCTAACAGGATATGATGGTTGGAGGTCTGCACGACATGGAAGGTCCTGAAGTGTATTATTTTCCTTCTTTATCATTTATATATTTTCCTTAGTAAATTTTCGAAATTATTTTCCATTGTACCAATGATATTTATTATCTGCACTTATTCTTATTCTTACTGAAAATTTCTCTTTTTTCTCCTTATTGAGTTTATAATTTTTACCCCGGCCTATTCAAATTAATATATTATTAGGGTTTTTCTAAGCTACGCCTAGGGCAATGGAGTGAATCCTAGTCACATGTATATTTGTTTGTGGATGTGGATATATCCATAGACATATAGAATGGACTGATTAATAGCCACTCAAAATTTACTGCCTTTCAGAAAGAATGAGTCTGTAGGTAGAGGTAGATGGGTCTTTTATATAGGTCTATACCAAGAAGGTATGGTTCTCCAAAGCAAACATATTTCTTAGAAACAGCTAGGATAGAGAGTGATATAACAAGTCGTATAGTCCATAAAAAATAATTTCACACCTTTGTAGCCACCAATATAGTTCATTCTAACAGTTCGCTATACAGCCATTGACCCATATAATATCTTCGCAAATATTAATTTCCATGACTAATAGTACTTATATGTAAGGCTTAAGTATAATTAATGATACCGGGCTCGAATTAATTTTATTAGAGTTACACTACTATAAATGTTCCGTTTCCAGCTACACGATTCGCAACACTGCAACATTTGTTTGATACAAAATTGAAAACAGTTAAAAAGATTACTACAATGACCATGATGCATAAATTGGGTCTTAAAGAATAACAATCATTAATTAATATTTTATTTCGAATAATACGTTAAGTTGAAAAAAAAAACATTTTTAGTATAATACAATGGTAACTACCAAACTTAACTAAGTTTATAAGACACATCTTGGTGAGCGATCAGAAAAAAACAAGATACAAGAACAAAGATACATAATAGGTAAGTATGTATGTCATTTCTGTTAACAATATAACGTAGGAGTTTGAATACATTTTCATATCACATCCATAATGAGAAAATATACCTAGTTGTTCATAAATAGAGTGAGAAAACAATTAAAATTCAATGCTACTCAACATGCAGAGAACTCCTTTGAGTGGTTAAGTACAAATATTATTTCATGTTAGGGAAGTTAAGAACACAAGTGCTTGTCAACTGAATTACGAAGGTATTTTTAATGTTTTTAATAACAAAACAGCGAAGAAGTAGCTCTTGGAATATACATAATTTTAAACATTAAATAAAGATATTGTGGAAGAGCTCTTTCTTCTCAGATGCAATCATTTGTCCGCTGAAATTAGTAAGCGGTTCTCTCAAGATTAGATGAAGCATGCAGAGAGCAGAAATCAGAGGGCAGTAAGATGTAGTAGTAGCAGCATTCTTCGGTTTAGTTTTGTGGTTCAGTTCTCCACTTCGGAGCACATCCTGGAGAAAAATAAGTCTACTTAGAACTTGGTTGAATATTTAAAGAGATGTGTTTTTAAAATATTGATAATGGACATTGGCATTTAGATTAGATTAATAATAGCAGTCGATTGGATGCCTTTCCACACTCAGTTCATAAGATCTTAGTTGCAGATCCAAAGGAATTACAATTTTTTCTACATTATAGAGATTTTTTAGAGTTTGAGAGAAAACCCAGAAAAATATCATTGAATGATGAATGCGCTTCCCAAATTCCTTGTCCTTTCAGCGATTTTTATAATTTTCCTGTAGTCATTGCCAAGGTTAGACTTTAATGCAATTATAGCTGCTTGTTAATATAATATACCTGCTGGAAATTAGTCTTTTTCTGGAGCTTCTCTACGACTGGGAAATATCAAAGGTAAGTGGAATAATAAAAAACTCTTGAAAGCACTCACGTGACGTCAGCAACTCTTGTTCATCTAAAGAGCATCAAAAGTATGGAATAAAGGATTTATTTCCTCCCCTTTCAGGAAAAGCAAAAAATGATTTGTTAATAGTTAATTTATTTTTTGAGGAACATTTTCCCGTAATTATTATTGCTCTACTATTTCTCATCACCAAGCAGTGACGTCATCGATATTTTTTTTATTGTCCCTATTTTGGCGCTCTTGTCCCTCTGAACAGAGTGCTTATCAATTTGCCCAAATGTCTGTAATTATCGAATTTATGGCTGAAATTGGTCTTAAACGATTTGGTTCGACTCACTGATCAAGAATCCGTGGTCAGAAGTTATTCTGTCCGGCCGGTCCGGCCGTAGACACGATAACTCTCGAACGGAATGAGCTAGACAGTTGAAATTTTCAGAGTGAGTTTGGGAGATAAATATCTCGGATAAGTTCGTTATTGGGCAGAATCGGCTTAATGGTTTCGAAGTAACGAAAAAAAAAATTTTGTTACCATTACATCTTTTGGAAAATTTTTTCAAGGTGCAGTGTCATCATAAGAATCCATTGATGTCATTTTCAACTCTTAGAAGCATATACTTTCGGAGATATGATCTTTCAAAATTCCAATAATACATTGTACTTGTCTGTTTGTTGTTATGTTTTCACAGAATTCTATCTGTCTTTGTTCTATCTGTGTTCACTATTCATTCATGTCATCTTATTTGCCTATGAGAGACGTCATATTTATTGGCGCTCTTGTTTCTTTTCTAGTATGTTTATATAATTCGTACGTAGAAAATATTTTGCGACGGAAAACAAGGTTCCGCATCTTGAATTTGTAGATATATATGAGACTGTTTTGATACCAAAAATAATATTGACTTTTTGTATTTTGAATAATTTATTTGCAAATATTGGGGATGATGTTTCAGAAGATTTAGAATTGGATCATTTTAATGATGTAGTTTATGAAGGCAAAAGGAAAGAACAACATAATGGAATCATCAAAAGAAATTACTGTTCGTTGACCCCCTAGGTTAATATTACCCTTTACTTCCTTAAGTAGTGACACATGTTCGTATATTCAGTATTTTCATAATGTTGCTAGCAAAAAACTACTGAAATATTGATCTGCATTTGTGTATAAAATATTCTTTCTTAAGTTAAGGTTCATAATACAGAATGAATGTGTTAGTGGTATGAACTATTAAATTATGAAAAGAGGATTGTATTTTATTAATATATTTTGAACTATTAAAATAATAATAATAATAATATAAGGAATAAATGGACAATCTGTTATGATTGTCTCCAGCCTTGCTCTAGACATTTCGATGATACAGTCGGGTCCGGTTATAACGAGCTCAGCGGTTCCAGAAAAAAATGCTCGTTATAAGCGAAAGCTCGTATTAAACGAGTTAAACTTATTTGCATTTGCATCAGATAGGCGGTAGTCCGTACCTACAGAATTTGCTCGTTAAAACTAAACTCTCGTTATAAGTGGTACCTACTCGTTATAAACGGACCCGACTGTACTTTGATTGGTATTTTGAGTTGTGCATCGAGTGTTAGTTTCAACATCCCATTCCACGAGGTTAAATCATTGCAGATTGCTCATTTAATCTTGATAAATAAACTATTATTTGAATTTACTTTTTTTATGGTGGAGTTTTTTTTTTAATTACAAATTTCAAATTCAATTTTTTTTAAGATGCAGTTTCAGCATGATAATCCAATACTTTCGGAGATATGGTTTGTCAAATTGAACACGAGCGCCAAAGCTCCTGCCACAGGGCGTTCCCCCTTTTTTTCTTGCCATAGAGCTCGCAAAAAATATATGCCAGAATTACATTTTCCTAGTGCACAGCATATGCTTTTTGAATATGAATAGCAGAAAATTGTACATAGTGAGTCTTTAAATTTAACCATAGATTCATCAAATCAGATGGAATACTTTTTTCGTCCATCATCTTTTCCAAATTTGGATCAGGTGAAAAGATACAGGCTGTGACATCATTTTATAATCGAACCGAATTTTAGCACTATCGACTTCGTATGAGGCATGAATAGACAATGGAATATGCGTGCAATAGTTACTGACTTCACGTCAGTGCTTTCTAAGAATTTTTATTTCCGAATTGAATTATTGTTCTTAATGGTTAGAAATTCACTTTAATATTGCTTACCTGGTGCACATGGATTGTATTCGCATCCAGATGGCCTCCTCCTACACTCTTCACCATTACCCTCGAAACCTAATGGACAGGCACCGCACTTGTATCCCCTATCCGTATCTTCACATTCTACCCCTTGGAAACAAGGCCTATCCCTGCAAGTTCTCCAACACTGTTCGCCATTACCATCGTAATTCTGAGGACAGGACTCACACCGAAAACCTTCGGCTGTGTCTGTACATGGCACGCCGGGGTAGCACGGCCGATCCCTACATGTTCTTCTGCACTGTTCTCCATTTCCTTCATAGTTTTGCGGACACGAGCCGCACCGGTAGCCTTCGGCAGTGTCCGTACATGAGACTCCAGGGAAACAAGGCCTATCTCTGCAGGTTCTTCTGCACTGTTCACCGTTACCGATGAAGTTTGGAGGGCAGGAGCCGCACTTGTATCCCTCGGGGGTATCTGTGCAAGTCACTCCAGGGTGACACGGGCGGTCTCTGCATGTCCTCGTAGGACGGCACTCGTATCTGGGGAAGAAAATATAATTCGGTTGAGTGGGAGTTTATCACTGTTCATCTATCATACAGGGTGACTCATGAAGAACTTTTCATACTTCAACCGTTGAGCTTAGACAACCTATAGACCACATTAGTTAGGTATGAATCATTCTCTTGGCGGGAGATCCATATTCAAATTTTTTAACATGGAATTTCAACTTTGAGATGAAACCACCCTATTTAAAACAGAATGTTAGTACAGAGACATCAAGTATTGAGTACCTTCATCATTAGTGCATGTTTTCATGTTCTTTCCACATTAAAATCCACTTCTATTTATCCTCAAATCAAAATTGAAACCAGTGTAGTTCGAAAGATTTCCGTATGTCGTAGATGACTTCTGTTGTACGTCATTACAAGGTCGATTTAGGGTTATGTTATTATTTTTGATCGATTTCGAGTGAACTAAAGACATACGTCAATCGAATTTGGTGAAAACTTTGATATTTATTAATTATTTTGGAAATATACAATTTTGTTATGAAAACTTGATTCCCGATCGTTGGGAAAGGTTCACTGAATCTATTTCAACCGGAATAAACCTTAAGAAATAAGCCAAATTATCTAAAAAGGCAAGAAATTCGCGTAAATTTTAGGTCCATAAGAAATGCATGGGGAATTCAGTGCTTGGATCCACGGATGGATCGTAATTCAAATTTCCCGCCTAACCCAACTAATGTGGTCTATTAGGTCTACATTATAAGAAAATCATCTAGGCCCCGTGCACGCACTTGAAAACATTTTGTATAGTTGAAAAGGGAGCCCCAAAAATTGCGCTGCCTATATGGGCCCCCACAGGGTTATCCCGGCCCTGCTCTTGTTCAATTTTATAAGACTAAGTAAAATTCAGGCATATGATATCTGTGCAAATTTGTGAAAATACGCTACAATATTGATCTGTAAGTCGTCTAAACTTGCTGGATGATTGGGGTGACCCGGTGACCCCAAGGAAAGATGTCCAATGGAATTAAATCGCAGGAACGAAGCGGATAATGCATCGGTCCATTTTTGAAATAATTGCATAACCGAATTATGTTTTCAATGAAGTCATTGTGTCTTTGGCATTATGACAAGAGGCACCGTCCTGTTGAAACCACATAGTCAGCAAATCAAGACGAACCCATTCAGGTCATAAAAAATCAGTCAACATTGAACAATAACGATTTCCATTGACAGTTATCGCCTTATATGAGCTTCGGTGAAAATAAGGTCCAATGACTCCTCCAGCATAAAATACGCACCAAACAGTAAGTTTATCAGGATGTAATTGCACTTCTTGATATTCTTCAGGTTCATCACTATTCCAGATACGGCAATTCTGCTTGTTAACATAACCGTTTAAATAGAAATAAGCTTCATGACTGAAAATTATTTCCTTATGAAAATCTGCAGTATTTCCGATTTTTTCTAAACACCGATTACTGGATACAAGACGCTTCAAATGATCAGTTGGATTGGGTTCTTGGGTTAAAAAAATTGAATATGTATATGCAAACCAAGGTCATTTCGTAAAATTCGCCACAAAGACGTCCGGGAGAAGCCTAGTTCTTGTGAACGACGAGAAATCGATGAATTTTGGTCTTCACTAACACTTTCACGTACGGCAGCAATATTCTCTTCACTTCTTGCAATTCTTTGTCTCACTGGGACTGTAACATCATGAAGTGTAAAATTTGTTTCAAACTTCTTCACTAAACGTTCAATTGTTCTTAAATCCGGTCGATTATAACTTCAAAAATTGAAGTTAAAGCACGTGAAGTTAGAGTAACAGATCACGATATTTCATAATAAATTAGGATTATTTGTAAAGGTTGTTAAAGCGTGTTTCTTTCCATGATTAAATGGTAGGCATTTAAATTCACGACTGTCAATGTCACAAATAAAAAATGGCTCCCGTGCGTAAGTAATGTCAATTTGAAAATGGGGCGTTTGCATTGAAAGACCCGTTACTTAGACTGATGGACTGATGATCCGGATTGATGGTAAAATTGATGCGAGATTGATACCAGACTGACCGTGTAACCTCCGCCTTAGAGATGTTGATGTTATTATATCTTTCCCGAGTCCTGAAGAATTTCAAAGTTTCCTCTGAAACCTGAACCTTAAACGCTGTAATACATTACGTTACTGAGGGCCGGTTTCTCAATTGCGAGTTAACTCGAGGCTGCGAGTTGACGCATGTATTTAGCGATATTCATGAATGCGCAACACTCGGGTTACCCGCAACCTCGGGTTAACTCGCAATTGAGAAACCGGCCATGAATCACTGTAAAGAACCAATACTGACCCATTACCGGTGTATCCATACGGACAAGGACCACAACGAGGTCCTTGCTCTGTATTATAGCATCTCACACCTCTGAAACAATTCGGTGGATTGGTTTCACAAGTGGGTCTTTGTGGAGGTGTTGGAGGAGTGGGTGGTCTTGTTGAAGGTTCTGGTCTTCTCCGACAAACGTCACATTCCTCCATGTATCTCCTAATCCACTCAATATTGCTGTCCCTTTCTCCGCATTTTTTGTGGAGGGCGTTCACAGAACGAATTAACTCATTTAAGGCTTTCAATAAGGAACCTGAAAATGAATTGGATTGGATCAATTGAGAAAGCTCCACAGACGGCTATGATGTCGCGGAGAGTTGAGATATTTATTTCGGGTTTGATTTAATTCCTGGAGAAGATACACAAGTCTTAATGAATGTGCAGATGACCTAAGTGATGACGGTTAGCAAAAGTTCGTCGATAAATCTGCAAATCGTTCTTAACAGCACCCCATAGAATTCGATGTATGATACTAGATGAGTCTAGGGAAAAAATCGCATCAAAAAAACATGTCTTCCCGTTAGTGTTCTGATTTGCGAACATTTAATTTTTTAACAAAATTAGCTGAAATATTAAATATTACCCGCATTCAAAATTAGGGATGGCAGTTCCATCTGAAAAGTTAGTTTACTGGTGAAGATGACGTTTACCCACGTTCGTAGCGATAATTCAGACGTATTTCTGAATTATATCTCTGTCTGAGGAAAACCCTTACCATCCCCATGACATGTAAATGTTAACGTTAGAGGTGCCTCGAAGACCATTTAGCCGTCTAAAATACTTGTTTCTGAACAAGAAATCACTAAGAACATAATAGTATTAGTTTTCCCACACATTTTGAAGCAACACGTAACTTGCTTCATGAAAGAGCCACGAACCCCATTGGTCCCAGTATCGTGAGCAGAGGATCTACCAATCAGCGGTGAACACCACCTTGGTAGTACGGCCCTAGATAGCGAGAGGGGTGCCATGGTTTGAGCTGCAAGTAATTTGAGCGGGAAGTAGAATCGCGATTGTGGTCATTACGGGGGTTCGAGAGAATCCGTAGGGACGCTAAGGAAGTTGATTCCTTTTCAGACGTGTAAACAAAGGTTAGACGGGAGAGTCTGAATTCAAGTGTCGTAATACGGTGTCTACTAATAGGAGAAGTTTAAGTAAAAGTAGTTATTTATGTATCAAGGAAGTTATGAGGATGTTAATTACAGTGGCAACAGATTGCAATCCCGAGGGACGTGAGTACCGAGGGATTGTTAAGTTGCTCGAGGTTGTTAACATCCAATAACTCACGTGATAGATAATCAATTTTATTTCATACTGAATGAAAAAAAAAATTGACAATTGAAAATTTGATAGTTTGAAAATTTGACAATTGTTGGTTGGCTTTTGTAAATACATTAGAGGGAGTTAAAGATCTATAACTGGTTAGTATGGTATGTATAACTCCCAAGGGAGTTATGACCATGTTTATAGTCACGGTAACTAAGGTTTTATTTCTTCATAATGAATCAGTATGAAATAAAAGATTTTATAGAATTCTGTAAACACCTGTACAGAATAGCATATTGTGTTTTATTTATTAATTCAAAAGTGACGACGATCAAAAACCTAAACAAATGTGTTAAGTGGAAAGATATCCGTATATATTACCTTCGTCTAGGCTCGAAACGGAGGGGATGTCACCCCTATCAACCAAGTACGGATCACCCGCATTTGGATCATCTTTTAGGTAATTGTTTAGAAAACTCTCATCATCGAATGAATTCAATGATTTTGAATCCAGTTCCAATGGACAATCGTGCATACTCAGGACGGTTCTTACATCTCTATGTCCGTCTACTGACATCGGATAACGCTTCTCATGATACTGAAATGAAAATAATTATTAAGGATTCAGTTTCAATCGATCGGAACTAGAAATTTCATATCGGCTTGCTCTTGGTCCAAGATCGAAGAAATGTCCAAAATGAGCTTCAGTTCCGTCTAGGATATTGTCAGTTAGTGAATGGACAAGATTTTGAACGTTTACTGAAGAAACATTTATTTTAGTTGATATCAGATAGATCAGTTGATCATATTTCTTGATCTTTGAACTAAATAAAAGTTTGTTATTTGGAACGTATCAGTAACCCCCTTGAGAATAGTCATAAAAAATTAGTATTGCCATTTGAAAAAAAATATCTTTGACATGCTATCTCAAATTTGGGACACGCTGGATAACATTTTCCTACGTCGAAAGGAGCGCAATTTAAAATACTAATCGACCTGTCCTAGCATATTTACAACAACAAAAACTGTCTTTGATTTACTGAAAATATTCCAAGTTAGAAACTTGCACTGTATTAAGTGCTTAAATATAACTAATTCGAGTTCTGAACTTTCAGGTAGAATGATTCTCAGATCTTCCATACATGGCATCAAGGATAGGTGCCCATACCATTACACGATTCCGAGGCACCGTACCTACCGCTAAATAAAAGAAATTCCACTTATGAGTTCTTTTATCGCTTTTGTGCTCTATGGAGCAACGAGGTTCCTCAGTTCGATTGGTGTGCCTTTATCCTGAGTCTGGGGCCGCCTGGTTTATATGGTTACAGATTATTATTATTATTATTATTACTAAATGATAAGAGTTTTATCAACTTAGACGGAGGTTACACGGTCAGTCTGGTATCATTCTCGCATCAATCTAGAATCAGTCTTATCATCAATCGGGATCATCAATCCATCAGTCTACTCATATAGAACCAATTTCTCGTCAATCTGACATCAATCCATGATTGATGTGATGCAAGGCTGATACCAGATTGACCGTGTAACCTCCGTCATACAGCTTAATACCAAATTAAAGTTTAGAAATGAAATCAAGGACATCAACCAGACATAAAAAAAATCTAACGTTCATAAATATATTCACTCTATGCTACTCAGAACGTGTTCCAAACAATATGTCAACTCGCTTTTAAAGCTACTGACACTGTGAGCACTAACAACGACATAAGGGATACTGTTCCACTGCTGAAAGACTGGTGAGGAAAGTCTGAATGAGAGTGCTTCTGAATTTCTCACGCAGGCAGTGATCTCTGAGGTGTGGATGTCAGCTTAAAGAGAAACTTCAAGTCAGTTCCAAATTTATCGTTTAGGGCCCTGTAGGTAATGAAGAGATCGCCCTGATTGCGTCTAGCTTGGAAGGTTGGGAGGTCAAAGATAGACAGACGCTGCACGTATGAAGGTCTTAGTCCCCCATATGGCACCCTTGTCACACGTCTCTGGATGAACGTCAACATTTCCATGTGCTACACCAGGTTAGGGCACCATACTGGCCAGCGTATTCCAATATTGGTCTGATATAATTTTTATAGAGCTCAGAATAAACACCCACGTCACAGAAATGAAATGATCGCTCGAGGAGAACAATCATTCTTCGAGACTTTGAGGTGACATGCACTATGTGCTCCGACCAAGAAATATCTTCCGTTACTAACACTCCCAAATCCAGGTGTTTACTCGCAGTGCTGAGTAGATGTTGACCAAAATAGTAACGATTCCTTGGATTATTTTTCTTAAACCGTTTGAGGGGAAAAACCTTTTATAGGCTAACCCTGAGGGGGTCCGCTCTTCTCTCAGGAGTTTGAGACTCCAGTCTTCGCTTGGTTACTCACTAAAGAACCTTTCGCACATTTCTTGGAGTAGTTCTTCGTTCTGCCCTCACAGCAAAAGATATGAGCTGCAAGCGGCCTTCAAAGATGATGGGACCTGATGACTCGAAGTGATCCGAACAACACTGCATTCTATGCGCCAAAACCTCGGCCAGGGATTTATAAGCCGGAATATATATTTTTTTTCGCTCGAGAGGAAAAACGAGAGGAGTCCGCTTCTCTCAGGAGTGTGCAACTCCATTTGTTTATTGGTTAGCCACTAAAAAACCTCTCGCTCGCTCCTTGGAGTAGTTCTTCGTCCTGCCCTTACAGCGTCCCTTAACAAAAGAGATGAGCTGCAAGCGGCCTTCGTAGTTGATGGGACCTGATGACTCGAAGTGATCCGAGCAACACTGCTTTCTGCATTCTGTGCGCAAAATCCTCGGCAGGAGATTTGCAGGCCGGAATAATCTTCAATTCGGTCAAGTATTGCGCTTTCATTCCACCTAGGTATCCTATGATTAGTACGACTATTCTAACCTTATGCCTTGGATACAGGATCCCCAGTTCGAACATTAGATCCTGGCATTTTTCCCTCTTCTGTTCTTCTTTCATCACCACATTATCTTCTGCGGGGGAGGAAAATTCGACGACAACCAATTCCTTGAGTTCTTTGTCCAGTAGAAGTATATCTGGCTTTATGGCGTGGATCTGCCGAGTTGTTGGAATCGCATAGTGTCTTTCCACATATCCTGATGGAGCATGGACTCTGCAAGCAGACAGAATGCGCATAACAGTTTCCTGCTGGCTGTAGCATGCTCTGCACGTTGTTGGGGTGTCCACTTTAATGATGTTCTTTTTATACCATCTTGTATTTATCACCCCATCTTGACAAGCCATAGCAAATCCCTCCGTTTCCGGCTTGAGTCCAGCGGACTATAAAAGGCGAAGGATAATTCTTCCGACAGGTCCTAATCTTTCAAACTCCTGAAATTGATATGGAGTGCAAGTGTTTAATCTTTTGATCTTCGAGTAGCGTCTTCAGTTGTGCTTGTCTCATCTCTCAACCAACTCTTCTTTGGTCTGTTGGCGTGATAGGTGTTCTTGCTAGCTTTTGATCGATGGATATGCTATAAGTTATACAGATCTTCTCCAAAGCTCTCTATAGTCAGCCCTGAATAGGAAAGCTCCTTGATTCCTAATTTCATGATAAGCCACCATTTTCAGAAGCGGGTCTTCACTTCTCAATATCCTTATTGCCATTTCCAACGTTTGTTAATGGTGTTGGTATTCCAAACCTCTACCTCCCTGCTTTCTCAGGCGGAAGACCACACACTTGTTGAGGTTCAGATCGGGCAGCCAATTATGGCACCCAGGAATACAATGCATCCAAATCAGCCTGATGAAGAATTGAGGGGGGGTTGATTATAGGTTTCCGTATCGAACATGGAGATTGACTATTTCAGTTTTTTACTTAATTTTATTTCAGTTTGTTGTTTTTCTTCAGTACTCACTTATCAATATACTTTTCACCTTGCTTTAATTCCTTTTTGGCACTGTTTTATTTATTAAGGGTTGAAGACGGCTTTGAGTGTGAGAGTAGTCAATATATTATATTGTTGTAGGGGGTAACGTTGCACTGCGATCCAAAGGTCTATTGTGCCCCAAGAATAGTCCAAGATTGAAATCCGTCCAGATCCTCGACTCTACCAGTATATTATCAATATTGTATAATTGTCTATCAGAAATTTCGTTATTGAATTGAATAAAGTCGATCATTTTGATTATTATTATTATTCAAGGTCTTCTGAGAGATTATATTAGGTTTTTCGGGATTCATTCATGAATCAATAAGAAATTTTTTGACTGATTAATTCAATTTTTCAGTCGCATTCTATTTAAGTAATCGGAGGAATAAATTCATTGTTTGAAATTCACTGGGATCCCTGATTGTGAAACAGGAGACGAAAAGGGAATGAAGCATCACTGTGTACCTAATAATCCTATACCATTCCCTCTACTACACTCATCACCATGTGTAGTACGTGAAGAATTTACACATTGCTAGAATTAGTACCGTGACGTAAAAGGTCACTCTTTATACGTAGTAAACCTATAAAGTAACCCATTGCCTTCAACAAGATTGCAATGTCAAGAATATCAAGCTTCCATATGTTTCTAGCGGAGTAAAATTTCCTTTTTTCTCAGTTTCCTATTGAGAATTGACTACAAGAGTTGAACCGGTTGACACAAGTGTACTAGATTTCTGGAAATCCATGAAATAAAATTCCGTTACTGTTGATTTATTTATTTTTATTGAATTCATTGTAGATTCGTAGATTAGAACGACTTTTTCTTCCATACGGGGAAAATGATAATATGGTTGACTTGTTTTTATTTATGCCACGTTTCGTGCTGGTTTATTTGAACCGATAGAAAACTTATTTTATTCGAACACCGATGGAAGTTTACGGGTTTGTAAATTAGGTAATTGAAGAAGATTGAAACAAACCTTTTGAAGAGATTGTTCCAAATAGTATTGATGAGAAAACGTTTTAAGGAATTGTTTGTGATGAATTTTCCTCCCCCGCCGAAAATCATGTGGCGATGAAAGAAGATCAGATGAGGATTTAATGTTCGAACTGAGGATCCTGTATCCAATGCATAAAGTTAGGATGGTCGTTCTAATCATAGGAAGCTCGATAGGAAGTCTAGGCGAAATGGGAGCGAACTTCGAGTCATCAGGTCCTATCAACTGTGAAGGCCGCTTGCAAGTCATCTCTTTTGTTAGGGGACGCTGTAAGGGTAGGACGAAGAACTACTCCAAAGAATGTGCGAGAGATTTTTTAGTGAGTAACCAAACAACAAGTGAAATATCAAACTCCTGAGAGAGCGGACCCCTCTCAGGACGAGCCTAAGAAAGTTTTTCCCCTCAAGCAGACAAAAAAAATAAAATATCCACCGTGCGAACAATAGTTAACGGTTTCAGAGATATTGAAATAAATACAGGGTCTTTATAAATTATTGTAACATCCCAGTTGGCTTTGAATTCTTTGCCGCTCTTCGCTAAGGATCCTGACTATTTACAGGCCTTTGAAATTGTCAGTCTTGATAATTGTAATGTCAGAATAGTATATTCTAATAGGCAGAATGGGCTCGATTCAAACACGAATGCAAAATTTGAAAACGAGCGACGAAGGAGCGAGTTTTCGAACGCATGAGTGTTGGATTTGCCTTCTGCAACGAGTATTAGACGATATTTTCTCTATTTCAGGCAATTTTTGTAAAACTGTTGAAATTTAATGAAAAATCCGGATTATACATCCTAGTGACTTTTGTATTGTATCTTGGCAGTTGGTGTGACTGTTACCAAAGTTGACAGATTTTGGAATTTGAATTTGAATCATACGTAGGGCATGGAGATCAGATTTAAAACAATTTGCTAATAGCATGAATTATTCAAAATTAGCAAGATGAAATCTCTAGTACCTTATTTTTCAATCAAAATAAATATTTTCCCTCGACAATTATTTCACGATATCCAGGTTATATAATAGTCACGTATGGTAAATACATCTGAGCCCTCGGATCGCTCGATAGTGTTTGTTATTTACAAATCGAGTAGGCTCGAAAGGCTCGAAAATCACGTGATCATAGAATCCGCTCGATCTTATCGGCTCAGTGATGTAATTACCATATGCACCTTATATTGAGAATTGACGTGTGTTGAAATTTGATAGCATCAAATGTCAGTGCTGACTACCACAAAACGAAAAATATAACTAGAAACAATGCTGGAATGAGTTCATTCCAGCACTGTTTTTAGTGCTGGAATGGACTCATTACGATACTGAAATAGAGAAAAAATGGGTTCAAGCCCTGTGGACAGGAGCGTTCTGGCGCTCTAGTTCAAACAGACAAATTATATCTCCGAAAGTATTGGTTTCTCAGAGTTGGGAATTATATCAATGTATTCATATGATAGAACTGCATCATAAAGGAAATTCAATTCAAATAATAGTTTATTTATCAAGATTAAATGAGCAATCATGAGAATGAGAACTGCACCACATTTTCAAATTTTTTTTTGACACTTTGCGGTAATCTGGTCAATACAAAACTTCACATGCGTATAAAGGTCATGATTCTACAATTTGATGCTAAATTTCAGATAGATCGAGTGATCGGTTTCGGAAATATTCATAAAAAATATTTTTACTAAAATCGGCCATAACTCCGAAACCCCTTGATGGATTTCACCCATTAACGAACTTGTCCGTGATATTTAGGTACGCTCCAAAACCACCTTGCAATTTTTAATCCGCTAACTCCTTTCGTTCGAGAGTTATCGTGCCTACGGCCGGTCAGCCGGCCGGACAGAATCGATTTCGCACTCGGATTCTTGATCAGTGAGTCGAACCAAATCGTTTGAGACCATTTTCAGCCAAAAATTCCAAAATTACAGACACTTGGGCAAATTGATAAGTACTCTGTTCCGAGGAACTAGAGTGCCAAAAAAACAAGTTTCGTATGACAATTGCCCATAACAGGTTTTAAATACTTACAAATAGTAGGTATTCCATAAAACATGTATGAAAGAAGATAAGTAATAATAAAAAATTACCTTGTAATCGATCAAAAATTTCCTGATCTACGTTCATCAAATTTTCTCCTCTCTCGAACTACAGAATTATGCTTTCAATATTTACGTAATATTTTCAAACATTTTCGGGTGAGGTCCCCGTTGCATCGCTAAAATACGAGTATTTCAACCCCAATATTTTTGAAGTTACAATATTCCCTTCTGTCAAGTTGACATTATGACAATTCATACATAGAATAATTATATCAATCTGAGAAATACGATTCACATTGAAATTTTGAAAAATCATATCTCCCAAAGTATTAGCTTGTTAGAGTTAAAAATGATATGAATGGATTCTTATAATAAAACTGCTTATTAAAAAAAAATTAATTTGGAATTTGTTTGGTAAAAAAAAATTTTTTTTGCCCAATAACGAACTTAGCCGAGATATTTATCCCTCAAACCTACTCTGAAAATTTCAACTCTCTAGCTCATTCCGTTCGAGAGTTATCATGCCTACGGCCGGCCGGCCGGCCGGCCGGACAGAATGAATTTCGACCACGGATTCTTGATCAGTGAGTTGAACCAAATCGTTTAAGACCATTTTCATCGCAATATTCCAAAATTACAGACATTTGGGCAAATTGATAAGCACTCAGTTCCGAGGAACTAGAGCGCCAAAAATTATCTGTGAATGTGAACAATATATAATATATACTGTTCACATTCGTGATTCCATTTGCATAATTTATTTTCTGACAATACAATAATCAAGGCTGAAAATTTCAATAATTATCTTCCCTAAAAAATTAAAAACAAATGGGAAACTTCAACGGGTAATTCCAAAAGAGGAGAAGAGGAAAATTATTCTGCTAGTACCTGCCGGACACGTGTTACTGCTCATTGGCTCCTTCAAGGCAGGGCAACCAAAAATCCAAGGAAAGGATGGAAAGAAAACTGAAAACAGGTTACACCACAACAGGAGCGAGCAACCAATGTATGCCTTCTCTTCTAGGACCTCCAATTCGGAGGTAAACAAAGGTATCGGCACGGAAGAAGTATAATCAGCCTGTGCACTGCGACGTCAACCAGAGGACATGAAATATACATAGAAATCAGGATACTGGGAGGGTATATATGCGGAAAAGGAGCAGAAAAAAATCATTCTACTGGTATACCAGCAGAGGTAGCATAAGCAGCACAGGCTACTCATTCGGAAAAGGAGCAGATAAAAATCATTCTGCTGGTAAACCAGCAGAGGAAGCATAAGCAGCACAGGCTACTCATGCGGAAAAGGAGCAGATAAGAATCATTCTGCTGGTATACCAGCAGAGGAAGCATAAGCAGCATAGGCTGCTCATGCCATAGTTCTCCTCTGAATTGGAAGTCCTAAAGCAGATGGTACCCAGAATCTGCACTCGTCAGTTTCTGCTAGCCCTAATCTCATCATATGCTTCCAAGGGCGCAGTGCCCTGTGAGGAAACAAGTGAGGAGGTGCAGTGTGTTCTTACTGAGGTCCAAGTATTTCTTGGATCTGACAGTATCAAAGTTCCGGAGGAATTTCTTGGAGTGATACATTCCGAGGAGAGATCTTCAGAAAATAACTCTTTCAGTTTCTTCTTTCATCCGAAATTTACTTTTGTAGGTGTATCTACCAAACCCACAGTAGGGTTCCAGGCCAATGAAGGGGGTTTGTTGTCCTTTCTTGGCAAGTGTGTGGTCTCCTCATTTCTTATGAATGCCGCGTGACCAGGAACCCAGACCAAGGAGACCGTGTTGTTCTTGCCTACTTTATTGAGTTTTCATGGGCACTCCCATATTAGCTTGGACTCGATATGGGGGCTCAGAGCTTTTATTACAATTATTTTTGTATTTTTTCATATTATGTATTAAAGTTGAGGATTGATGGCATGCATAAACTTTAAAGTCTCTTATCTCGGAAACAAAGCCATATCCAAATATTTTATTTTGCATTTTTATCAAGAATATCAGCCTACTGATACGTTCCTTAATTTTTCTCCTTGAGTTTTGAATCACCCTGGTATAGGACAAAGTTGCCTAGTATCGAAAAAACATCAACTATTCTGTAACGTATTTACATAATGTTTGCAATTTCAGAAATCTCAAAAACCACAAGAAACCCTAAAACCCACTAAAGACTAAATGTCTTCACTTATACCTTCTTCTTCAGTTGACGGAGCCTTATTCAAAATAAAGAAACTGAACTTTATACATACCACTTCTACTTTAGTTCCACCCTCATTTTTGTACATTTCTCTCACAGTCTTTGGCGTAGCCACCATTCCATAGGAATTGCAGTTGATGTAAAGGGTAGCATGGGCACCAGGCTGCTTCTGATTTATCGCCAATATAAGTGACTTTACGTTGCTGTCTTCTTCCAGAATATCCACAGTGAAATGTTGTACTCGCTTCTTGCCCTCTTCTAATGTCTCGACTATCACTGAACATGAATAGTGAAAAGGGGTCAAGCAGTCTTATCGGGTAAGATATTCAACAACCTACCTCTTTTTGTTCTTCTGTCTAGCAAAAGGGCAAACTTATTGTCAGTTTCTGGGAAAGATATGGAAAACAGCGTTTCGGCGAAACCTCTTGATCGCTTTTTTGGTTTTATATGCCTAAGTGATAAGATCAACTCATCTTTTTTGATGACCTCCTGCAGATCTTTGGTGATTACTAGAAATAAAAAAATATTACCTTAGTGGAGGAGCAACAATTATATATCATTAAATCATTGACCAATCACTATTAACCAGGATTTGGTCTTCGAAAAAAATAGGCGACAAAGCTCCTGATGAAATTAAATAGGAATGAATATAAATGTGTTCTGTTTCTCTTTACTCTTAAGAATTTTCCTATGAACATTAATTCCGAAGTTTCATTCAAATGAGATAACATAATTTATGAATTGTATTCCAGCAAATATATAAAAAATTGGAATTTTTTTTTCGTAATTTTTTTCAAATTTTATAGGGGTAGGTACGGTCCTTACAAAATTTTTTTTTCGTCATTTTTTTAAAATTTTCTAGGAGTACGGTTCTTACAAAATTTCAAACACATCTTCATGTTGATTTTCTACTACTAGTTACCAAGCTTCAATTCGATGGAATCTTTATTTTTTGAGTTATCGAGGAAATAATATTCCAGCTGGGTATAACTCCGAAACCGTTAGATCGATTATGCCCAAAAACGAGCTCAACTCACCCATTCGGATACACAACCTACCCTAAAAATTGCAAGTCCCTGTCTCCTTTCGTTCGAAAGTTATCGAGGCAACGGTCACCCATCTACTGAACTCGCACAAGGCTGCTCGAATCGCCCACAATATTTAACCGATCGTGTTAAAACTTGAAACTTGGCATTATAGTTAGGTTCTAAAGGCTCTTGC
The DNA here is from genome assembly GCA_937662695.2 of Halyzia sedecimguttata. Lineage (NCBI taxonomy): Eukaryota > Metazoa > Arthropoda > Insecta > Coleoptera > Coccinellidae > Halyzia > Halyzia sedecimguttata. Next base: position 91,694,394 of record OW569412.2, read on the forward strand.
AAAATTTCAGCAATTTCAGACGAATAGTTACTGATATATAGAATTTTTTTTTTCTATTTTCAATGATTTTTAAAAATTTTCTACAAATAATATCCTCACGAAATTTTGCAAGAATTTTCGCGTTGGCATTCTACAATTATTAACCATGTTTGAATTCAATCGGTTCAGTATTTTTCGAGTTAATGAGGAACAAAAAACAACCAAATTTCAGATGGCTATAACTCTAAAACCGTTTGGCCGATTATGCTTATAAACAAACTCAAATGTCGCATTCAGATGCACAACCTAATCTGACAACCTCAAGCCGCTATCTCTTTCCGTTCTCAGGTTATCGTGACAACAAAAATATTTTTTAATAATTTTCTAGCGATACGATTCTTACAAAATTTCACAAACGTGCTTAGGTTTATATTCTACAACTAATCACCAAGTTTCAATTCGATCGGATTTATATTGGTTGAAAACAAAATTATTACTCGGAAACCATAGGGCCGATTATGCCCATTAACGAACTTGTCCGTCGTATTGGGATGCGCCACCTACCCTGAAAATTTCAAGTCGCTAGCTCTTTCCGTTCTCAAGTTATCGTGGCAACGGCCGGACTGCCGGACGGCCGGCCGGCCGGACAGAATCAAATTTGACATCGAATTCTTCATTGGGGAGTCGAACCAAATCGTTTGAGACCATTTTCGTAAAAAAATTCGAGAAGCTACAGACATCTGGGCAAAATTATAACGCGATGTTCCCCAGAACATACGCGCAAAAAATTCTAAATTTGTACTTGAAATTGTTAGAAAACGATCTCGCAAATTTTCTATAAAATTATCATGTGGATTTGGTATACAGTCGTTTGTGATATCATCACGACGGAGCGCATGTTGGACGAAATGTTGTCGCCTGGTTAAACCAAAATTTTAATAGGAGATGGATTGCTCGGCGTGGTCAGGTATATGGCCTGCAAGATCACCTCCTTTGGATTATTTTGTAAGGGGGATTTTAAAAAAAATTGTTTACGCAGCGGAAATTAATAATCAAGAGCAATTAATGGAACGAATTATTATGACTGCAGTCGAATCCACTCAAAATAGGCAAAACATACCATTAGTATACGATTCCCTCATTTTGCCAAGCTTGTATCGATGCTAATGGTGGTATTTTTGAACATTTGATTAAATTATTTTTGTACATATCGATGCTAAATTCGTAGTAGAGTGTCCAATAGAGGTGAGTAGACCATCGAACATGCGCGCAAAAGCTCCTGATTGCACGTCAGTGCTTGTTGTTTCTCATTTTTGCGCGCGTGTTCCGCAAGGAACAGCTAAACATTATTATGCGCATGTGCAGATGCGAAGTGATTTAACTGCTGGTATTTTCGTCTGAGAGGATTGGGGTTTAGGGGTGGAGGACAAGGGCGTAGCCAGGAATTCATTTCGGAGGGGGGGGGGGGGGGGTTTGGGGGTGTAAGGGTCACTTTCTGCAGCAAAAATTTGTTTTTTTAAGAGGAAGATAACATTTCGGAGGGGGGCTAGAACCCCCAACCCCCCCCCCCCCCCTGGCTACGCCCTTGGTGGAGGATGCTATTCGTCCATAGAATCCCCTGGTGAGGGTCTGTGGATGCGTGGATTAAAGATTAAACTGTTTGATTTTGAGAGGACTTTCAGCCGCAAGTTGATTGCGCATGCATCATGAGGTTTTAAAAGAAAATCCTTCGCAATTCTGAGCACGGATAAGTCAGTTTCGAGGAAGTAGCTTTGTTTACAAGTTGAATTGTCTGTATCGTAGCTCTGGGGCCAATTTATAAATAACTATATTTGGAAGATCTATATTAAATAACGTTCGGATTTGGAGAATGGGCGCAAGCAATTGCGTTCCCAACGGGGTCCCATAACCGCAATTCTTTTTTATTTCGATTTACGGTAAAACTAATAGCCAGACTGTATTTATAGCCAGATTTGTTAACGGAAATGAGAAAAAATATAAAGTGCAGTCGGTACTCTTTGGCGCGCGTTTTCAGGTTGGCTAATTCGAATTGAATGATGTTTCACGGTCAGTGGAAAAAGCGAATCGGAGATCTACCCAGAGGGTAGTGGACACCATTCACTGTCGGGTCAAAAACTAACAGTGTTGTGTCTAAGCTGGCGTAAGGATAGAGTAACAAAGTTAACAAAGAACACTTCTGACTATCCTTGGTCGCACAAGCTCTTTGGAAAGCTCCAAGGATCTCCTTGGGGTAGAGTCCGGAGGGTCAGTATAATCATAATATTGTTTATAACACGCGTGCAAGTGCAGATTGACTTGACAATGAAAGAAAAAGGCTAAAAAAGCATTGACTTTGGGTCAATCTGCTTTGGCGCGCGTGCTATAAACATTATTATGATTATATTGACTGTCCGAGGAGTTGTGTTCTTTGTCAACCTTGTTACTCTATCCTTATGCCAGCTTAGACACAGCACTGTTAATTTATGACCCGACAGTGGATGGTGTCCACTACCCTCTGGGTAGATCTCATCATTCAATTTAAATTAGTCAACGTGAACACGCGTGCCAAAGGGTACTGACTTCAAGTCAGTGCTTTTTTATATTTTCATTTTTGGATACGTCCATTCTACCATAATATGCTATTCAGCTTTTTGTTATATAGGATAGGTACAATAAAATAAATTGTCGTCCAGTGAATTATTCATTATTCTCTCTGGTACGTGCGCGCAAAAATTGAAGATGAAATCTGTGGTAATCCTCCGAAGTAACGCGGAACTCAATCTACGAAACGCCATGCTCGTAAATAAGCACGGTGATCCGGCTCTCAAATAATCATCCCATATTCGTAGCCGCGACAAAAAAACGCGGCTATGCTGTGAAATACCCGCACAACCGCATTTTACGCGATCTCGGACGATGATCTTCAGATCGATTTTTCAACTGTGACCTCATCGGGACTTTCTCATCTGTCACTTGGGCTAGATTCATCGAAGGATGGTAGTAAATGGCTGATATTCGATCCCATATGAGATCCATGGGTCTCCATTGGGTGTGCACAGATTCAATTGCACGGTAAACATACTGACCGCCTGTAGGATATTACGAATGCAATGGCTTAAACAGGATCTTTTTGGTGCTCTAATTCCTCGGAACTGAGTGCTTATCAATTTGCCCAAATGTCTGTAATTTTCGAATTTTTCGAATTTTTTCGAATGAAAATGGTCTTAAACGATTTGGTTCGACTCACTGATCAAGAATCTGTGGTCCGAATCGATTCTGTACGGCCGGTCCGGCCGATCCAGCCGTAGACACGATAACTCTCGAACAAAAAGAGTTAGAGGATTCAAAATTGCAGGGTAGGTTTGGAGCGTAAATATTTCGGACGAGTTCGTTAACGGGCGAAATCCACAAAGCGGTTTCGGAGTTATGGCCGTTTTTAGTAAAAACAATTTTGGCGCTCTAGTTCCTCGGAACAGAGTGCTTATAAATTTGCCCAAATGTAATTTTCGAATTTTTGGCTGAAAATGGTCTCAAACGATTTGGTTCGACTCACTGATCAAGAATCCGAGGTCGAAATCGATTATGTCCGGCCGGTCAGGCCAGCCGACCGTAGGCACGATAACTCTCGAACGAAATGAGTTAGAGGATTAAAATCTGCAAGGTGGGTTTGGAGCGTAAATATCTCAGACGAGTTCGTTAATGGGCAAAATCCATCCAGTGGCCGATTTTAGTAAAAACATTTTTTATGAATATTTCCGAAATCGATCACTCGATCTATCTGAAATTCAGCATCAGATTGTAGAATCATGACCTTTATACGCATGTGAAGTTTTGTACTGACCAGGTTACCGCAAAGTGTAAAAAAAAAATTTGAAAATTTAGAAAAAAATTTCTACAATAACTCTCGAACGGAATGAGCTAGGCAGTTTAAATTTTCAGAGTAGGTTAGAGAGATGAATATCTCGGTTAAGTTCGTTATTGGGCAAAATAGGCCAGATGGTTTCGGAGTAACGAAAAAAAAATTTTTTTTTTAAGTAGCAACTTTCAAATTCAATTTTCATTTAAGATGCAGTTTCACCATAAAAATCCATTGATGTCATTTTTAACTCCAACAAAATAATACTTTCGGAGATATGATTTTTCGAAATTTCAATAATGAATCGTACTTCTATGTTTTCTCAGAATGCTATAATTATTCTATCTAAGCTTTATTACATGCTCTGTGTTCATACTCGTACATGTCATCCTGTTCTATAAGAGAGAGTCAAATTCATTTCAGCTATTTTAATTTGATTTCTTCCATGGTGCAGTTCTCATTCTCAGATTGCTCATTTAATCTTGACAAATAAACTATTATTTGAATTGAATTTCCTTTATGATGCAGTTCTATCATAAGAATACATTGATATAATTCTCAACTCTGAGAAATCAATACTTTAGGAGATATAATTTGTCTGTTTGAACTAGAGAGCCAGAAAGCTCCCGTCCACAAGGCTTGTACCAATTTTTTTTATGAACATTTCCGAAACCGATCACTAGACAGTTGATATTATCAGAGTAGGTTTTGGAGATAAATATCTCGGTTGAGTTCGTTATTGGGCAAAATTGGCCTGATGGTTTCGGGGTAACGGAAAAAAAGTTTTTTTTTTACATTACCACTCTTTAATTCAATTTTTTTCAAGGTGCAACATAAGAATCCTTTGATATCATTTTCAACTCCAACAAATAAATACTTTCGGAGATATGATTTTTCGAAATTTCAATATTAAATCGTAACTCTATGATTTCACAGAATGCTGTATCGAAAATTAACGTCCGTATCTATGAATGTCATCTGTGTTCATAAATTTCATCATTGTCATCTCATCTACAGATAAGAGATATATCGCCGTATTCACAAAGCATTCAATCTCCGTTAAGTCCTAACTGAGGTCCTCGGTTGCTTAACTGAGGACCTCAGTTAGGACTTAACGGAGAATGAATGCTTTGTGAATACGGCGGAATGAACAATGAATCAAACAAAGTATAATTGAATGCAACATGACCAACGGAATAACCTCAGCTATCGTAGATAGCTCTTGTATATTCCATATGATGATGATGATGATGGGAATAAGTACTTTGGTGCGTTACACGAAGAGGGCTCATATTATCTCCAGTAAAAAGAAAACTAGAATATTGACTAAGTTTCAATCGATATAATATAATTTATATATAAGTTTTGAGAAATGGATATCTCGGATAAGTTCGTTATTCGGTAGAAACAGTCTGGTGGTTTTGGACTAATAAATTTATGGCACTCTTGTTGAATTTAAATTCTTTTATGATATTTGCTATAAGAAAAAAGTTTAAAATGGACGATATTGTGAGATGGATAAGGGAAAGAAGAAGGGAATGGAACCAGCTCGTTGACAGAATGAGCCTAGACATGATGGCTAAGATTGCAAGAGACAACATACCCCACGGAAGAAGACCCTTAGGGCGGCCAAAACGATTGCGAGACAGCTGGCAATCTACATTTCAAGAAACGAATACACAGGGAAACCGGAATTAAACAGGCATTGAGCCTTCTAAAAGATGAAGAAGAATTTAATTTCTTTTATGATGAAGTTCCATCATTAGAATCCATTGATATCATTCCCAACTCTGAGAAACCAATACTTTCAGATATATGATTTGTCAAAGTTTGAACAGGAGTACCAAAGCTCCTGTCCATGGGGCTTTCCCACTGTAGTTAATGATTGTAAACATTTTCTGAAACCCTCTGATTTTGCCGCTTCATATGAATGCTATTCAAATTTGCAATTCCAGTCACAGAATTCATAATAGACGCATAACCTCACTTTCTGCTTTGTTTACATTGGAAATGATAAACGTATATTGGCAATTATAATAAAGGTCCTGTAGCGGTCTTCGAACATCTGAAATCCTGAATAATCATCGTTTGGATTGGCCAGACATGGTTTTGAAAGAGATCCTCCTGGATTTATGAGCTACGACGTTTTTGGCGCTCTAGTTCCTCGGAACTGAGTGCTTACCAATTTGCCCAAATGTCTGTAATTTTCGAATTTTTGGCTGAAAATGGTCTTTAACGATTTGGTTCGACTCGCTGACCAAGAATCCGAGGTTTAAATCGATTCTGTCCGGCCGGTCGGTCCGGCCGGCAAGCCGGCCGTAGGCATGATAACTCTCGAACGAAAGTAGTTAGAGGATTGAAATTTGGAAGGTGGGTTTGGAGCGTAAATATCTCGGACAAGTTCGTTAATGGGCGAAATCCATCAAGTGGTTTCGGAGTTATAGCCAATTTTAGTAAAAACATTTTTTATGAATATTTCCGAAACCGATCTCTCGATCTATCTGAAATTTAGCATCAAATTGTAGAATAATGACTTCATACGCATGTGAAGTTTTGTATTGAACAGGTTACCGCAAAGTGTCAAAAAAAAATTTGAAAATTTAAAAAATTTTTTTCCACAATAACTCTCAGACGGAATGAGCTAGGCAGTTGAAATTTTCAGAGTAGGTTAGGGAGATGAATATCTCGGTTAATTTTGTTATTGGGCAAAATAGGCCAGATGGTTTCGGAGTAACGAAAACAATTTTTTTTTAAGTAACAAATTTCAAATTCAATTTTTATTGAAGATGCAGTTTCACCATACAAATCCATTGATATCATTTTCAACTCCAACAAGCTAATACTTTCGGAGATATGATTTTTCGTAATTTCAATAATGAATCGTACTTTTATATTTTCACAGAATGTTATAATTATTCTATCTAAGCTTTATTATATGATCTGTGTTCATACTCGTAGATGTCAATCCTGTTCTATATGAGAGAGTCAAATTCATGTCAGCTATTTTAATTTGATTTCTTCCATGGTGAGTTCTCATTCTCAGATTGCTCATTTAATCTTGATAAATAAACTATTATTTGAATTGAATTTCCTTTATGATGCAGTTCTATCTTAAAAATACATTGATATAATTATCAACTCTGAGAAACCAATACTTTCGGAGATATAATTTGTCTGTTTGAACTAGAGCGCCAGAAAGCTCCTGTCCACAGGGCTTGAACCCATTTTTCTTCTTGAAATCAAATATTGAAGGGATTTCTGAGACCAAGAGTGAATATCTTTGAAAACTAGTGGAGGCGTTTCTTCTTCAAGAGAAGTGGCTACAGAGGAGTATATTTGTAAGAGGGGACTTCTGAAAGGTTTTGTATTATTTTTAATTTGTTAGTTTTTCTCCTCTTGTCTTTTAATTTTTGCGCGTATGTTCTGGGGAACATCGCATTATCATTTTGCACAAATGTCTGTAATTTTAGAATTTGTCGCCGAAAATGGTCTCTAACAATTGCGTTCGACTTCCTGATGAAGAATTCGAGGTCAAATTTGATTCTGTCCGGCAGGTCGCTGGCCGTTGCCACGATATTTTAAGAACGGAAAGGGATAGCGACATGAAATTTTCATGGTAGGTGGCGCATCCCAATACAACGGACGAGTTCGTTAACGGGCATAATCGGACCAGTGGTTTCCGAGTAATAATTTCGTTTTCAACCTATACAGATCCGATCGAATTGAAACTTGGTGAGTAGTTGAAGAATACGAACCTTAGGGCGTTTTGTGAAATTTTGTGATTTTGTGATGATTCTACAATTTGATGCTAAATTTCAGATAGATCGAGTGATCGGTTTCGGAAATATTCATAAGAAATGTTTTTACTAAAATCGGCCATAACTCCGAAACCACTGGATGGATTTTGCCCATGAACGAACTTGTCCGAGATATTTACGCTCCAAAACCACCTTGCAAATTTCAATCCTCTAACTTCTTTCGTTCGAGCGTTATCGTGCCTACGGCCGGCCGGACCGGCCGGACAGAATCGATTTCGACCTCGGATACTTGATCAGTGAGTCGAACCAAATCGTTTGAGACCATTTTCAGCCAAAAATTACAGACATTTGGCCAAATTGATAAGCACTCAGTCCCGAGGAACTAGAGCGCCAAAAATTGGTTCAAGCACTTGGATGGACAATAAAACATACGGGCAAAAGCTCCTGACTTCACGTCAGAGCTTGAACCAATTTTTGATATAAATATTTTGGTATGAATATGTTATTATATCCAAAAAATAGTGACTACCCACACTTTTATTTCGACTTCAAGCCCACACGGAAATAATTTCGACTGTCTTCTTGAACAAATTAGGAAGTATCCACATTATACGCCACAACCTGTTCATTCTACTCAATACATCTATCCGATTTCAATTCAACGTATCGAGATTTCATTAGAATATTTTATGCGCAAAGTCACAAGGTCTTATTCAAATGATCGAATGATTTCCATTATATCCAGATTTTATTCGAGGAGTATAAAAATAATTTCTTCATTGATAATCCACACGACACTACTTGTATATCGCTGCATTGATTATAATCACCCCGTTTAACTCATTCAATTTACAACATCGCACGCATAATTGTTCAGCCTAATTAGGCTTGAAAAAATATGTCTTTCTTCATCTCGCGAGACCTTGTGCAGTGGTCTCCTAGATTTCCGAGTGGGTTGACTTGAGTTAAGCAATTTGTTCTACCGACTTAAACCTACTTACATGAGACGTTTCAAATTGCATTGAAGAAGTATTATTTGTATATTTATAACGAGTTTTTCAATAAGGACACAACAATTTCGTATTTAAAATTGGTTCAAGCCCTGTGGACAGGAGCTTTGGCGCTCCTGTTCAAACTTTGACAAATTATATCTCCGAAAGTATTGGTTTCTGGGAATGATATAAATGGATTCTTACGGCAGAACTGCATCATGAAAGAAATTAAATTCAAACAGACCGATTCTCCCCAATAACGAACTTATCCGAGATTTTCATTCCTCAAATCTACTCTGAAAATTATATTATATCAATTAAAACTTTGTTTGTTTTGTTTTTATTGGAGATATTCTGAACCCAATTCGATTATGTATCTTACCAAAGTATATATTTCCATCGTCATATGGATTATCCACGGGCATTTTATTATCACCTTTAAAGTATAATATCATATCATCCTCATAATTCTACGATAGCTGAGGATATTTCATTGGTCGTTTTGCATTCAATCATACTTTGTTTTCTAGAACAGGAGGTGTATTTTATATCAAGAATAACGAACCAGGTATAATTTTGACATTTATCTCTCATAGGAAAATAAGATGACATGTAAGAACACAGATCATATAATAATTCATAGATAAAATAATTAAGTACGGCATTTTGTGGAAACATATAAGTACGATTTATTATTGAAATTTTGAAAAATCACATCTCCTAAAGTATTAGCTTGTTTGAGTTTAAAATAATATCAATGGATTCTCATGGCATCTTGAAAAAAAAAATTGAATTTGAAATGTGTAATGTAAAAAAAAATTGTTTTCGTTACTCCGGATCCTTAGGCTAATTTTGCCCAATAACGAACTCAACTGAGATATATATCTCCTAAACCTACCCTGAAGATTTCAACTGTATAGCTCATTCCGTTCAAGAGTTATCGTGTTAACGGAGGGCTGGCCGTACAGAATCGATTTTGACCACGGATTCTTGATCAGTGAGTCGAACCAAATCGTTTAAGACCATTTTCATCCAAAAATTCGAAAATTACAGACATTTGGGCTAATTGATAAGCACTTTGTTCCGAAGAACAAGAGCACCAAAAAGGGGGAAAGCCCTGTGGCAGGAACTTTAGCGCTCTTATTCAATTTTTGACAAACCATATCTCCGGAAGTATTGGTTTCTAAGAGTTGGGAATGATATCAATGGATTCTTATGATAGAACTGCACCTTAAAAGAAATTAAATTCAAACAATATCTAGTTTATTTATCAAGATTGAATGAGCAATCTGCAATGATTTAACCTCGTGGAATGGGTTGTTGCAAACTTACACTCGGTGCATAGTTTTCACAACTCAAAATATCTAATGAAAGTATCATCCGAATGTCTGGCTAGAGCAAGGCTGGAGACAATCATAGCAGATTGTCCATTTATTCCTGATATTTGAATAGGTATAGGCTGACGAACAAATTACTTTAATAGATCAAAATATATTTATATAATAATTTGATAGTTCATACCACTAACACATTCATTCTGTATTATGAACGTTAACTCAAGAAATAATATTTGATACACAAATGTAGATCAATATTTCAGCATTTTTTTTGCTAGAAACATAATAAAACTCACTAATTAAGGTAAAAGTAAATATTAACCTCGGTGGTCAACGAACAATTTCTTTTGATGATTTCACTATGTTGTTCTTTCCTATTGCCTTCATAAACTACATCGTTAAAATGATCCAATTCTAAATCTTCTGAAACATCATCCCCAATAATTTACACATAAATTGTTCCATATGCAACAAGTCAATATTATTTTCGGTATCAAAACAGTCTTGTATATATTCAGAAATTAAAGTCGTGGAACCTTGTTTACCAATGCAAAATATGTACCAATTATGCAAATAAACTAGAACACAAATAAATACGACGTCTCTTATAGGTAGATAAGATGACATGAACCAATAGTGAACATAGTTAAAACACAGACAGATAGAATTCCATTCTTTGAAAACATAGAAGTACGATGTATTATTGAAATTTTGAAAAATTTATCTCCGAAAGTATTAGCTTGTTAAAGTTGAAAATTACATCAATTGATTCTTATGATGGAACCCCATCTCAAGAAAAATTGAATTTGAAATTTTCAATGTAAAAAAAATCTGAAATTTCTTTTTGCCACTTTACGACCATCCGATCAATATAAAACTTCGCACGCATATAAAGGTTATGATTCTACAATTTGATGCTGAATTTCAGATAGATCCAGTAATCAGTTCCGGAAATATTCATACAAAATATTTTTACTAAAAACGGCCATAACTCCGAATCCGCTTGGTGGAGTTCACCCGTTAATAAAGTCGTCCGAGATATTTACGCTCCAAACCTACCTTGCACATTTCAATCCTCTAACTCCTTTTGTTCGAGAGTTATCGTGTCTACTGCCGGCCGGCCGGACAGAAATTATTTCGACCAAGGATTCTTGATCGGAGAGTCGAACCAAATCGTTGAAGACCATTTTAATCCAAAAATTGGAAAATTACAGTCATTTGGATAAATTGATGAGCACCAAAAATATTATGTATGGCACGATAACCTGACAACGGAAAGAGATAGCGATATGCAATTTTCAGGTAGCTGCTTGCGCATCTGAATGCGACATTTGAGTTTGTTAATAGGCATAATCAGCCAAATGGTTTTGGAGTTATATTCATCTGAAATTTGGTGGTTATTTCCTCAATAACTCGAACAAAGTACCTTTTTTGTGTAGAAAATATTGGCGGTTCAAATGCAATGCCACTGGAAAGAGTACGGTTTTGAAACGCGCATTTGAAGCGCCAATGTTTTCTACACAAAAAAGGTACTCCTGGTCATGAGCTCTAAAGACAACCATATTTGAAAAAAACAACTTTTATGTTGAAAAACATGAAGTTAACGTTTGGTTTTATTACTTGTTCTATCGGTTAAATGAATTTTGTTTAATTAGTAAGAAAAAAAAAATTATTTCAAAAAACGTATCATGTTTTTCAACATAAAAGTTTTTTTTGGCGCTGTTGTTGCTCGGAACAGAGTGCTTATCAATTTGCTCAAATGTCTGTAATTTTCGAATTTTTGGCTGAAAATGGTATCAAACGATTTGGTTCGACTCACTGATCAAGAATCCGTGGTCGAAATCGATTCTGTCCGGTCGTCCAGCCGTCCGGACGTTAACACGATAACTCTCGAACGAAAGGAGTTAGAGGATTGAAATTTGCAGGGTAGGTTTGGAGCGTAAATATCTCGGACGAGTTCGTTAACGGGCGAATCGAGCGGTTTCGGAGTTATGGCCGTTTTTACTAAAAACGTTTTTCATGAATATTTCCGAAAACGATAACTCGATCTATCTGAAATTTAGCATCAAAATGTAAAATCATGACCTTTGGACGCGAGTGAAGTTTTGTATTGATCGGGTTACCGTAAAGTGTCAAAAAAAAATTCTGAAAATTTTAAAATTTTGTTTCTACAATAACTCTCGAACGAAATGAGCTAGGCAGTTGAAATTTTCAGAGTAGGTTAGGGAGATAAATATTTCGGTTATGTTGGCTATTGGCCAAAATTGGCGAGATGGTTTCGGAGTAATGAAAACAATTTTTCTTTAACTCACAAATTTAAAATAAATTTTTTGTTAAGATGCAGTTTCACCATAAAAATCTATTGATATCATTTTAAACTCCAAAAAGCTAATACTTTCGAAGATATGATTTTTCTAAATTTCAATAATGAATCGTACTTATATGTTTTCACAGAATGCTATAATTATTCTATCTATGATTTATTATATGATCTGTGTTCATACTCGTATATGTCATCCTGTTCTATAAGAGAGAGTCACATTCATTTCAGCTATTTTAATTTGATTCCTTCCATGGTGCAGTTTTATCCTCAGATTGCCCATTTAATAAATAAACTATTATTTGAATTTAATTTCCTTTATGTTGCAGTTCTATCATAAGAATACATTGATATAATTCTCAACTCTGAGAAACCAATATTTTCGGAGATATAATTTGTCTGTTTGAACAAGAGCGCCAGAAAGCTCCTGTCCACAGGGCTTGAGCCAATTTTTTTTTAACGGTCGACTATAAAGCTTATGACCAAAAGTACCGTTTTTGTGTAGAAAACATTGGTGGTTGAAATGCGCGTTTCAAAACCGTACTCTTTCCAGTGGCGTAGAAGTTCGAGAGAAAAACACCCACTACCCCTTCAAAACCTTCACCAATTATCACTTAAAGAAAAACTTTTCCGCACAAAACATAGCTTATTATGAGTAAGAAATGCTTACAAAAGCTGTTTTCTGTAGGATAAACAGTTCGGGAGATATTAGCAAAAAACAATTTTGTTTTTTTCATTAACTTGTATCTCGAAAATGGTACATTTTAGAGGATCTGTTAATAGATACTTTTTTTCATATTTTTTGGACGAGCTGACGACCTGAAGTCCTGCGCATATATTATGAAACAGTCTGTATAAGTTGCGCATTCGCCATTTAGTGACAACGTATACATGCTTATACAGTGAGCGTGAAAAGTATTGAATAATGGATTTAATTCCTCCCCTTTCAGGAATAGCGAAACATGGTTGATATATCAAAGATATTTATTTTATAAGGAAGATTTTCCGTGATTCATATTGTTTTACCATTTCACCTCATTGAATCTTGGGTGGGGTGTAACTTTTCCGGGGGGAAGTTTTTCATAAAAGTTTATAATATTATTATAAAATTATTATATTATATAATTTTCATCACATAATCACCCCTTACATTTTTTCGGTGTTATTCAGATACACCCTGTATACAAATAGAGCAAATCGGTATATTTTGAATTAGAAATAATAAACCTATGCGTTAAATTTGTAGCGTTTTTCTGTGGAAGTACATAGTTGTCACATATATCTAAGAATTCGATACTAAGTGGTTTAGTCATAGATTTTAATTATAGCAGGTAATTCTAAGAATACGAATAACGGAGTTGTGTCCCTCCAACTTATTTTCGGATGCACTTTACGCAGATTATTTCCGGTCTACACGGATTTTCTCTCACATATTACGAAAATCCCATGATTACTGACCCAATTTCGGAATATGAGTGGTCGCCAAAATGTTTACACTGGGAAGCCTCAATTGGTTAAGCTTTAACGATATAAATTCGATGATAAAATCAAATCTATATAAAAATCGATCCGGGTCCCTACCCAGCTGATGATGTAGAAGTTGATATATATCGGGTGGCCCAACACAGACGCGGAGCTCGTTTTGAGGGAGTAAATGAAGATATTTTGAAAATATTTTTTTGCGATGTGTGTAGAGTGTTCAAAAGCACAATTTAAAATTATATTCATATATTCAGGGTGTTCGAAAACAAAGATATAGACCAAATTTTTTTAAATTAAACACCCTGTATTTGACCTAAAAAAATGGAATGGCAGACTCAAATTATGATGAGTTTCTTCAGATCACTTTATACCTAAGAAGCACCACTTACGAGAAAATTGAAAATATGAAATTTCTATGAATAGCAATTAATGAAGTAACCAGTTACGCCAGAAATACAGACAGCATTTTTTTGAGTAGACATATTGGTTATTCGTATACAGAAAAAAAAATTCAACTCTGTAATATACAGAATCATAATTAATTTTCAAACATCAAATACAAATAATGATCGAAAATTGCCGAAAAACTATCAGGTTTAGGTGTAGGAAAACCTTGTGAAGATAGTTTCGAAATTAATTTTTAAGTTCAACGAGATATAGAAATACCGGGTGTGCCATTTGAAATAAGAAAGATATTGACCATTATTTCTAGTTGATGTTTGAAAATTAATTATGATCACTATGTATATTCCAGAGTTCATTTTTTTTTCTGTGTAGGAATAGCCAATATGTCTACTCGAAAAAATACTGTCTGTATCGCTGGCGTAACTGGTTTCTTCATTAATTGCTATTTAAAAAAATTGTTTCAAGCCCTGTGGGCAGGAGCTTTGGCGCTCTTGTTCAAACTTTGACACATCATATATCCGAAAGTATTGGTTTCTCATAGTTGGGAATGATATCAATGTATTCTTATGATAGAACTGCATCATAAAGCAAATTCAAATCAAATAATAGTTTATTTTTCAAGATTAAATGAGCAATCTGAGAATGAAAACTGCACCATGGAATAATTCAAATTAAAATAGCTGAAATGAATTTGACTCTCTCTTATAGAACAGGATGATATGTACGAGTATGAACATAGATCATATAATAATTCAAAGATAGAATAATTATAGCATTCTGTGAAAACATAGAAGTACATTATTGAAATTTCGAAAAATCATATCTCCGAAGGTATTAGCTTGTTAGAGTTGGAAATGATATGAATGGATTTGAAATTTGTAAGTTAAAAAAAAACCGGACACTTATTTTAGAAAATTCCGTCAAATTGTTTGAAAATTTCAATAAATTGTACCTACTTAGAAACACTTGAAGAGATAAATGTATAAGAGAAAAAATATTTTACTCAATAATGATCTAACCCCTATTAACAACTCATTATTCTCACTAATCGGTTCATGACTAAGGGTGAAATGTTAACCTATATTTGAGTGTAGAAATTGATAGCATGCTTTACAGTAACGCTTTGTCTTTGAAGATGGAAACTTTGTTTCCGAAACAGGTATCAGACGACAAACACTGTAGTGGACAAGAGTGAAGTAAGTTTGGTAGAATTATACCCTTAATCATATACACCGATTAGTGAGAATAAGGAGTTGTTAATAGGGGTTAGATCATTATTGAGTAAACTATCTTTTCTCTTATTCATTTCAATCCGTTCAAGTACAATCTATTGAAATTTTCAGCATTTGAGGATACTTTTAAGCCAAAATTCGCAAATTACAGACATTTGGGCGAAATTATAATACCCTTGTAGGTAGGTACGAGGGTACAAAATTAATCGGAGATGAATATCGTTAGCGGACAACTTCAGCATATGTTTCCAACAAATGTCGAGAATATTAGATTTATGTCATTTTCTTTCCGATAGTGTACCTCTCTGTTGACACGAGCGTTCAAAAATAACCAAATCAGCCAACGAAAATAGTGTCGGAACATATGTATATACCATACACAATAGACTTCCAAGCCGGAATGACTTCAGGTAGGTATAACTGTTAAATCTTTCAATCAATATACAGGGTGTCCGGTGAGTGAGTATACATGGTTTAACCCTGATTTTTTTTGAGATACGGTTTCATCATAAGAAACCATTGATATTATACTCAACTCTAACAAACTAATACTTTCGAAGATATGATTTTTCAAAATTTCAATAGTTAATCGTATTTTTATGATTTCATAGAATGCTCTATGACGGCCATCTGTCATCAATCATGAATTTGACTTGAAATTTTTAGGGTATAGGTGCCGCGTCCAAATGTGACGGACACATTCGTTAAAGGGCATAATCGGGTCAACGGTTTCTGAGTACTAATTTAGTTTTCAACCAATACAAATCCGATCGAATTGAAACTTGGCGAGTAGTTGTAGAATACCGGCATAAAGACGTATGTGAAATTTTGTAAATATCCTATAACTATAACATTAAAAAAACATTATCCGAATTCGACATTTGATTTCGATAATTGGCATTTTCGGCCAACCGGTTTAGGAGTTATAACTATCTGAAATTTTGTTGTTATTTCCTCAATAACTCAAAAAATACAAATCCGATCTAATTCTAACATGGTACCTACCTAATTAGTTGTAGAATACCAACGCTCAAGTTTAGTGAGGATCGCATCACTCGAAAATCATTGAAAACTATTCTATATCTCAGAAACTATCTCTCCGATATCGCTAAAATTTTGCCAGAGCCTACAAAACCTAACTTTACTGCCAATTTCCAAATTTCACTACGATCGGATATATATTGCTGGAGACCTGAGCAGCCTTTGGTGAGTTCAGTGGCGTGATGGGTGATCCTTCCCACTATAACTTTCGAACGGAAAGATATAGCAACTTGCAATTTTCCGGGTAGGTTGCACATCCGAATGGGACAGTTAAGTTCGTTGGTTGGCATAATCGGCCAAACGGTTTCGGAGTTATACCTATCTGGAATATTGTTTTCTCGATAACTCAAAAAATATAGACTCGATCGAATTGAAACTTGGTAACTAGTTGTGGAATACCCTCATAAAGACGTGCGTGAAACTTTGTGAGGACCATACCACTAGAAAATTTTGTAAGGATCATACAAAAATCATGGAAAATATTATCTCACGATAACTTGAGAACGGAAAGAGATTGCGACTTGCAAATTTTCAGGGCAGGTAGCACATCCGATTGCAATATTTGAGTTTGTTAATAGGCATAATCGGCCAAATGGGTTTGGAGTTTTACTCATTGGTTGTTATTTGTCCTATAATTCAAAATATACCAATCCGATCCAATTAAAACTCGGTAATTACTTGTAGAATGCCGAGGCGCTAATTTCTGCAGAATTTCGTGAATATCGTATCCCAAAATTACTTGGGACGAAGGTTTTTTGTATATCAGTAGACATTTAACGAATTTAAATTCTGATAGAATACATATATGTCACAATTAAAATTTCCGTGATCATAGACGATTCACTCATTACTCAAGTCTGTCATTAAAATGGTACGAAAGTTATTCATATCTTATAAAAGCAGAGAAAACGCTCTATATCGATGATGAATTCGACTAAGAGTGTCCACTAGAGATGAATAGACAATAGAACATGTGCGTGCGCCAAAGAGTTCACGTCAGTGCTTGAACCAATTTTTGGCGCTCATGTTCCTTGGAACAGAGTGCTTATCAATGTGCCCAAATTTCTGTAATTTTCGAATTTTTGGCTGAAAATGGTCTTAAACGATTTGGTTCGACTCACTGATCAAGAATTCGTGGTCAAAATCGATTCTGTCTGACCGGCAGTAACCAGGATAACTCTTGAACGGAATGAACTAGATAGTTGAAATATTCAGAGTAGGTTTGGGAAACAAATATCTCGGTTAAGTTCGTTATTGGGAAACATTGGCCGGCAGGTTTCGGAGTAACGAAAACAATTTTTTTTTTACATCACAAATTTCAAATTAATTTTTTTTTAAGATGCCTTTTCATCATAAGAATCCGTTGATATCATTTACAACTCTAACAAGCTAATTCTATCGGAGATATGGTTTTTCAAAATTTCAATAATACATCGTACTTCTATGTTTTCACAGAATGCGAATTCTATATGTCTGTTATCTTATCCACCTATGACAGACATGTCAAATGTATTTCTGTTCTAACAAACAAAGTATGATTGAATGCAAAATGATCAATTATAGGATATTATAATTACCTATACCCTATATGCCTCTGGATAATCCCTATGATGATGGAAATATATAATTTGGTAAGTTTATCAAATTGGGTTCAAAATATCTTCAGTGGAAACAAAACTGGAATATTGACTATGTTTCAATTGATATGTGTAATATAATTTTCAGAGAAGATTTGAGGAATGAATATCTCGGAGATGTTCGTTATTTAATTTTAATTTGTTTTTTTTATGATGCACTATGCAGTTATATTATAAGAATCCATTGATATCATCCCCAACTCTGAGAAACCAATAATTTCGGAGATGAATTGTCAAAGTTTGAACAAGAGCGCCAAAGCTCCTGTCCACAAAGCTCTCCCACGTTTTCGGCGCTCTTGTTCCTCGGAACAGAGTGCTTATCAATTTGCCCAAATGTCTGTAATTTTCGAATTTTGGGCTGAAAATGGTCTTAAACTATTTGGTTTGACTCACTGATCAAGAATCCATGGTCAAAATCGATTCTGTCGGGCCTTCCATCCGACCAGCCGTTCACAATATAACTCTCGAATGGAATGAGTTAGACAGTTGAACTTTTCAGAGTAAGTTTGGGAGATAAATGTCTCGGTTAAGTTTGTTATTGGGCAAAATCGGCCATGTGGTTTCAAAGTAACAAAAAAAAATCTTTTTTACATTACAAATTTCAAATTCAGTTCTTTGCAAGATGTAGTTTCAACATAAGAATCCATTGATATAATTCTCAACTCTAACAAACTAATACTTTCGGAGATATGATTTTTCTAAATTTCAATAACAATTCTCAATTCTATATGATGTATGTAAATCCAACATGAGATGAGTCATAGACCTACAGAAGCCAAATTGAAAAAGCGGGAAAGCCCTGTGGACAGGAGCTTTGGCGCTCTTGTTCAAACTTTGTCGAATCATATATCCGAAAGTATTGGTTTCTCCGAGTTAGGAATGATATCAATGGATTCTTATTTCATTTATTTTATTTTATGATGCCGTTCTATCACAAGAATCCATTGATATCATTCCCAATTCTGAGATACCAATAATTTCGGAGAAATGATTCGGAGATATGATTTGTCATAGTTTTTTGAATTATATTGCTGCGAAAACATGGTCATATATTTATCGTATTCATGCTAAATTAAATAATTTTTGAGGCAATTGAAATTAGGGATCGGAAATTTTTTCCGGTGGTCTAATTTACTTTGGGTGCGCTAAGCGGAAAAGAGGATCTTTCGGAATCGAATCATAGATATGAAAGTTGATTTTTTCGCCTAGATATACCGTAAAAGGTGGTGACTTGAAATGGATACAAACTTCCAAAAGTGATAAAATTAGAGAAAAATTTGATAAACGAAAATTGATACTTTTATATCAAAATCTAGAATCTAACGAACATATTCTGTTGACCGAAATATTATTTAGTCGACTATATATGTACTTTTTTTTTAAAATATCCGTCATTTCAAGTCACCACCAAAAAGGGGTGACTTGAAATACGCATTGTATCCCATAGATATTGCATGTCTTGCTGCAGTATAGGCGTCTTGAAATGCATACCGTATTCTAAAAATTATACCTGATTAAATCATAAGTAGATAAATATTTTGAAATGAATGAAATATCAACAAAATCACAGAAAAGTTTAATATTCAAATAAGGAACAATTTTATTTCATTATTTTAAATCAATGTGATATCTTTGAATTGAAAACCACCTCGTCGCATTCTTTCAGGAGTGTGAAGGACAGAATCTCACTCTTCCGTTTATCAATGGCCCGTTGCAGTTGTTCTCCTTCATAATTCACATAGTGTCTAGCTCTAATCTTTCGTTTATACGTCTTCACCATTTTGTTTCAAGTGACCACTGAAATTACCAAAATAAATAAAGCCGGTTCTGTGTTCTGTTTTCATTATATTGAAAGATGTTCAAGGGATATAATCTCTTGTCAACAGTATGCGAATTCGGAAAAAAAATATTACTCACAATTAAATTTCTTGGATTGGTCTGTATGCACGGAAGTATTCACCCCAAATATTTCACTAGATTTCAGTTCAATAATATTTATTTCTTCTCAGGCGAACGATTTATTATCGGCGGTTGAAACACAGTTATTTTAGGTTAGGCATACTTACACAAGGAATGGTCCGACACTGGACCTTCCACAACTCACCAACTGATGTCAGTAGAGGTATCAATAAAATTGTGCAGAATGTTTCAAGACACCCCCGTGATTTCAAGTCACCACCTTTTACGGTACTGAAAAATTCGAATTTACCATGGTAAATTCGAATTAAGTGTCCAATACAGGAGAATGGACAACATAATTTACCATGGTAAATTCGATTAAGGGTGTCCAATACAAGAGAATGGACAATAGAACATACGCGCAAAAGCTCCTGACTTCACGTCAGTGCTTGAACCAATTTTTTTTTCATGATTTTTTTGAAATTTTCTATGGGTACGGTTCATACAAAAATTTTTTTCCGCAAATTTTTTCAAATTTTCTAGGGGTACCTACGGTTCTTAAAAAATTTTGAACACGTCTTTATGTTGATTTTCTGCTAATAGTTACCAAGCTTCAATTCGATAGAATCTTTATTTTTTGAGATATAGAGGAAATAATATTCCAGGTGGGTATAACTCGGAAATTGTAAAACCGATTATGCCCAAAAACGAACTTAACTCTCCCATTCGGATACGCAACCTACCCTGAAAATTGCAAGTCCCTATCTCCTTTTGGTCGAAAGTTATCGAGGCAACGGTCACCCATCTACTGAACTCACACAAGGCTGCTCGAATCTCCAACAATATTTAACCGATTGTGTTAAAACTTAAAACTTGGCAGTAGAGTTGGGTTCTAAAGGCTCTTGCAAAATTTCAGCAATTTCAGACGAATAGTTACTGATATATAGATTTTTTTTTAATTTTCTATGATTTCTTAAAAAATTTCTACAAATACTATCCTCACGAAATTTTGCAAGAATTTTTGCGTTGGCATTCTACAACTAATAACCATATTTCAATTCAATCGGTTTAGTATTTTTCGTTATGGCTATAACTCTAAAACCGTTTGGCCGATTATGCTTATAAACAAACTCAAATGTCGTGTTCAGATGCACATCTTAACCTGAAAACTTCAAGCCGCTATCTCTTTCCGTTCTCAAGTTATCGTGACAAAAAAAATATTTTTTAATAATTTTTTAATAATTTTCTAGCCGTACGATTCACAAAAAAATTCACAAACGTGCTTAGGTTCATATTCTACAACTACTCACCAAGTTTCAATCCGATCGGATTTATATAGGTTGAAAACAAAATTATTACTCGCAAACCATTGGGCCGATTATGCCCATTAACGAACGTGGTATTTGGATGCGCCACCTACCCTGAAAATTTCAAGTCGCTAGCTCTTTCCATTCTCAAGTTATCGTGGCAACGGCCAGACAGAATCAAATTTGACCTCGAATTCTTCATTGGGGAGTCGAACCAAATCGTTTGAGACCATTTTCGTCAGAAAATTCGAAAGTTACAGACATTTGGGCAAAATGATAACGCGATGTTCCCCAGAACATACGCGCAAAAAATAGTTTCTTAAACGTTTCAATACAGAAAAATTCGCAAATCCTACCTGCATCTAAAGAAACGGCATCCAAAATCAGCAGACCGCCCAAAAAGGTCAGCAGGACCGCGAAAAGGCCCTTCATATCGACGGGAGGCGCACAACACACCACTTCAACACGGCATATAGACGGCAGTTCGGAGCTGGTGCACACGGACGTCTTCTTCTACGAACACTGTGTAGACAAGAATCCCAGAGCACCAGGTCGGGCCTGTCGTGTGTATGTGTGATAGTGGGTTTCAAGTCGTTCGACTCGGAACAGTTTCGTCATACGCAAATCCTTATTTGTCTCTTTCAAATTGCTCGGACTTTTGTCCGGAGATTTATACGTCTGGGTTGCTGTAATAGACGAAATAAAGGATCTGAAATCACGTTTGATTGTGTTGACCCATTGATAGCTGTACGGAGATCGAAATAGGTGAATTCATTGAAATTCGGCATTAGCTGCGACCACATCCACTAAGTTATCATAATTTTTAACGGGTCTTTCATTAAGGGCACCCCATTTTTGTTTTGTAAATAATATTATATTATTTCATAAGGAGGAGCGAGCTAATATAGACTTTTGGATTGATTAAAATTTACGCACATAACAATAACGAACATAACCGAGATATTTATCTCCCAAACCTACTCTGAAATTTTCACCTGCCTAGCTCATTCTGTTGGACAGTTATTGTAGAAACAAAATTAAAAAATAAAAAAAAAATTTTTTTGACCCTTTACGGCAACCCGATCAATACAAAACTTCGCACGCATATTAAGGTCATTATTCTACAATTTGATGCAAAATTTCAGACATATCGGTTTCGGAAATATTCATTAAAAATGTTTTTACTAAAAACGGCCATAACTCCGAAACCGCTCGGTGGATTTCAACCATTAACGAACTCGTCGGAGATATTTACGCTCCAAACCTACCCTGCAAATTTCAATCCTTTAACTCCTTTCGTTCGGGAGTTATCGTGTTAACGGACGGCCGGACAGAATCGATTTCGACTACGGATTCTTGATCAGTGACTCGAGCCAAATCGTTTAAGACCATGTTCAGCCAGAAATTCGAAAATTACAGATATTGGAGCAAATTGATAAGCACTCTGTTCCGAGGAACAAGAGCGCCAAAAATGGAAATCCTCTACTTTGTTGTTGAGTTTTTTCTAAGGTTCGCACGTTTTCTCTTCGAAGCAATGGATATATATATATATATATATATATATATATATATATATATATATATATATATATATATATATATATATATATATATATATATATATATATACTAGCTGGCCCGGCAGACTTCGTACTGCCTCCTCAACGCCTGCCTAACGCCAACGCCAACGCCAACTCCAAATCCAAATCCAAATCCAACTCTAACTCCAACTCCAACTCCATCTCCTACTCCGACTCCTACTCCGACTCCTACTCCGACTCCGACTCCGACTACGACTCCGACTCCGACTCCGACTCCGACTCCGACTCCGACTCCGACTCCGACTCCGACTCCGACTCCGACTCCGACTCCGACTCCGACTCCGACTCCGACTCCGACTCCGACTCCGACTCCGACTCCGACTCCGACTCCGACTCCGACTCCGACTCCGACTCCGACTCCGACTCCGACTCCGACTCCGACTCCGACTCGGACTCCGACTCCGACTCCGACTCCGACGACTCCGACGACTCCGACGACTCCGACGACTCCGACGACTCCGACGACTCCGACTCCGACTCCGACTCCGACTCCGACTCCGACTCCGACTCCGACTCCGACTCCGACGACTCCGACTCCGACTCCGACTCCGACTCCGACTCCGACACCGACTCCGACTCCGACTCCGACTCCGACTCCGACTCCATTTCCACCTCCATCTCCATTTCCACCTCCATCTCCATTTCCACCTCCATCTCCACCTCCAACTCCAATCCAACTACAACTACTACAACTCCATAACCAATGCCAACCACAATACCTACTCCAACTTCAACTCCAACCCCAACGCCAACTTCAACGCCAACTCAAACTCCAACGCCAAAAACATTTTCCTGTAGACCAAATTGTAAATCTAAACCATTCTCGAATCTCCACGAACACACACAAAAAATGTCATCAAAATCGGTCCAGTCGTTTAGGAGGACGTTCAGTCACATACACACGCACACAAGAAATATATATATTAAGATTCTTTTGAACTTGAGCATTACAATTTGTTTTTTATCTAACAATAAAGCATGTGTATGAAAAAAGTGTTAGCAGAGGTTAGTGTAACGGGGTACCATATAATTTGATATATGATACTAGAGCTTAGGGAAAAAACCTCAGCAAAAGAACCCTATCTCCCCGTTAGTGTTGTGATTTATGAAAATTGAAATTGTTAACAAAATATGCTGAAATATTAAATATTGAAGGCATCTTTCTCTTTATTATCGCTTCTTCCTTCAACAAGCAGTGAAGATTCTCCAAGGTACCCGAAACCCAATCTGGAAAAGGAAAAGACTAAGGGAGAAAACGAACAAATTAAAAATGGAATATTCTATATTTCATTAAATAGATTTGAAACTCGCTACCCATTCTAAAAAAGATTCAGAAACATTATGAATAGCCCTAAAACCATCTTTGAATCTTTATATGCGACAATTATTGACTAAATGATCTATGGTTTCCTCTGCTTCCCCGCATTCACAACTAGGACTCTCCACTGAGTTCCACCTGAAAAGCATGCTGTTGCAACGACCATGACCGGTTCTTAGACGATTCAGAATAGACCATATTCTCCTTGGAAGATCAAACCCCGGAACTCTATTTGAAGGATCAGAAATTAAATCTTTGTTGAATAAATTGCAACAAATCCATTCAGACCGCCAAACTTCCTTGTCACATTTATTCGAATTAAGAAAACAGTTGGACCATAAAGGGTTTCGTGACTTCAATCTGGGAATCTTATTGCCTGAAATGTAGGAGATAATCGGAAATGAATTCGGAAAAGAATGAAATTTATTCCAAGAATTTGAAACAGCAGTCAGCCTGCGAATGTGGGGCGGGACAATGTTTGAAAGAACTGGCAACCAATGAATAGGTGTAGATCTAATAGTTCGAGTAAAGATTCGCATAGGTGAATTCAACTGTGCATCAATTTTTTGAGTATGAGCACTATTAAACCAGACAGGGCAACAATATTCAGCGGCAGAAGAAACCAAGGCTAAGGCTGCCGTTCGAAGAGTAGCTGCATCAGCACCCCATGAACTACCAGCTAATTTCTGCAGAATATTATTTCTCTTTTTCAACTTCAGACGCAAGTCATCCAAATGAGCTTTGAAATTCAAAGATGAATCTAGTTTCACTCTAGATATTTAGGATAAAAATTATGTCTCAAGAAAGAATCACCGAAAGTTACACTCAATAGAAATATGGATCATGCGGAGTAATATCAATAAGTGGAAAAGTTTAACGGGTAATTCCGCAAAAGAAGCAGATTAAAAATAATTCTGCTGGTACCTGCCGACACGTGTTTCTGCTAGTTGGCTTCTTCAGGACAGGGCAACCAAGAAACCAAGAAAGATGGAAATAAAAGTGAAAATAGGTGACACCACACCAGGAGCGAGCAACCACTCAATGTTCTATATTTTTGGTGATTGTTCAAATGAAAGCAAGAAACCTCAGTTTTATTCGGATTCGGACACAAACGCCACTGAAATAGGTACTTTTTCAGAATATCTAAATCTGCAGATAGATTATTTTCTATACTTTCGAAATCAGAATGACGAAATGTAAGGGCAATGTCATCAGCGTATATGAATTTCTCAGACGAAGTAGCAGGAATATCACACAGATATAAATTGAAAAGAAGAGGTGCTAAAACTGAACCTTGTGGGAGACCATAATTCAAATTCTTGAATTTACTACTATTGTTATCAATAAAAACACGAAACCTTGTATCCGAGAGCATATTTTCGAGTAAACGAACCATTTTGCCACACTTTAAATGAGTATAAAGTTTAAAAATCAAACCATCTTTCCATACCGTGTCATATGCTGCCGACAAATCTACAAATGCTGTTCCTGTTTTCATTTTACTATTGAAACCTGTTTCGATATAAG
The DNA here is from genome assembly GCA_937662695.2 of Halyzia sedecimguttata. NCBI lineage: Eukaryota > Metazoa > Arthropoda > Insecta > Coleoptera > Coccinellidae > Halyzia > Halyzia sedecimguttata. The sequence continues at coordinate 91,720,085 of OW569412.2, forward strand.
TAGTTAGACTAAGAACATGATCACAACAATTTCTATTTTTCCTGAAGCCCCCCTGGCAATTCTGTAGTACGTCTTCTACAGACGATTCAATCCTAAAAAGAATCAATCTTTCTAAAATTTTAAAAGGAACACTCAACAGACCAATGGGTCGATAACTGCTAGGATCAGAAGAATCCTTTCCACGTTTTAAAATTCCTATGACTTTCGCTTTGCGGAATTCTTTTGGAATATTTCCTGTATTCAGAATATTATTATAGAATGATAATAACCAGGACAAGGCTTTTTTGCCCAAGTGTTTGATGAATTCAGGATACATTCCGTCAAATCCTGCTGCTTTTCGAGATTTAGTGCATTTAAGTGCTGCTATTAATTCATCCAAGTTGAATATATTCGAGATACTGTCTACAGATGAAGATGATGTCCTAAATTTGTGTAAATTATACTTCATATTCTTGATTTTTGATTTTGAAATTTCAACCGAATTGGAAACATCAACTAGTCGAAGAGCAATCAATTCAGGATCAATTTTGGAAGATGACAATGTTAGAGGAGTAGCCTCCCCTAATTTTCTCAAAACATCCCATGTACTCCTACTCGAATGTGTGAAATTCATATCGGAAACTACACTATTCCACTTTTCCTTACGACTTGTATTTATCGAATTTATTAGCTTCTCGCATTTTTCATTAGTTGGGGAATTTTGATAATCCTTATATAAATTTTCTGCTTCAACTGACCAACCAGGAATATACTCTTGACGGAAACCCCTCAGAATGAATTCCTTAGCTGAAGTTTTTACTACACCAACAAATCTATAGTAATTGTCATAAGTTGGTCGAATCCATCTTATGTCACTATCAACTTTTTTCGCGAATTGAACCCAATTAGCCTTCTGGAAATTCCAACGGGGTTTATTCAAACAGGGAGCAAAATTAACCACATTTCCTATAGTTAATAACATGGGCTTATGCTGGCTACGCGGAAAAACACCTAAAATTTTATATTTAGTATTAAAGGTAACTATCATATTTCAAGCAATTTTAATTTTGTATTTTGATCACGTGGTTGTTTCAGATTGTTTTATTATTTGGAGTAGCTGGTGCCTGCAGATGTGACGAAATGGTGAAAATGAGCAATTACAGATATCGAGGGCAAGGGAAATATTATAATAGTAATATTCGTGATAGTAAAACGAGAAAAGTTCGAACATTCACAGTTATTAGGGAGAATAATTTAAATATTTATCGGAGATACCTACACTGCGTTAAGACCAAACGATTTCGTCGAAAATATATTTTTTTTTGAAATATCAATCCGGAAAATGGTACAGAGCTGTGATGGGAATACATAGTATAGGAAGTGTTCCAAGAAAGGTTGCCACTTTTTTGCAATTGAATCATCCAAACGAATACACTAGTCTTTGAAACGACACGGAGGTTGGAAGTCAAGTAGTGTAGCAGAAGGCTACATCGAGGATTCGCTCCGAAATAAGAATGAGATTGCTGGTAGGATATTGAGCGTCAACGAATTCCTTGGAACTAGCAACACAGATTACTATTTCAGCTTTTGAACAGAATCCGAGACATAATCCTATCAATTCATTATTACATGGTTTTAATTTTCATAATGCAACATTGACCACTTGTAGGTTCAATGTAACTTTAACGAATAAAATTGGTTCAAGCCCTGTATACAGGAGCTTTTTGGCGCTCTTGTTCAAACAGACAAATTATATCTCCGAAAGTATTGGTTTCTCAGAGTTGGGAATTATATCAATGGATTCCTGTGATAGAAATGCATCATGAAAGAAATTAAATTTAAAATAGTGTCGTTTAAAAAAATGCTTCGAAAATTATCTTATAAAAAACTAGAACAAGAGGTGTACCAGAAATAATTTTGACATTTATCTCTTATAGGAAAATAAGATGACATGTAAGAACAAAGATCATAGATCATTCTATGAAAACATAAGAAGTACAGAAGTACGAATCATTATTGAAATTTAGAAAAATCATATCTCCGAAAGTATTAGCTTGTTAGAGTTGAAAATGATAACAATGGATTTTTATGGTGATACTGCATCTTAAAAGGAATTAAATTTGAAATTTGTGTTGTAAAAAAAAAAATTGTTTTTTCGTTTCTCCGGCAAATTTTGCCCAGTAACGAACTTAACCGAGATAATTATCTCTCAAACCTACTTGTTTGTTGTTGTTGAGTTATTGTAGAAACGAAATCTACAAACTCAAATTTTTTTTTATACCTTATTGCAACCCGATCAAAATAAAACTTCGCATGCATATAGAAGTCATTATTCTACAATTTGATGCTAAATTTCAGATAGATCGAGTGATCGGTTTCGGAAATATTCATAAAAAATGTTTTTAATAAAAAGGGCCATAACTCCGAAACCGCTAGGTGGATTTCACCCGTAAACGGACTCGTCTGAGATATTTACGCTACAAACCTAACCTGCAAATTTCAATCCTCTAACTCCTTTCGTTCGAGAGTTATCGTGCCTACGGCCGGCCGGCCGGACCGGCCGGACAGAATTGATATCGACCACGGATTCTTGATCGGTGAGTCGAACCAAATCATTTAAGACCATTTTCAGCCAAAAATTCGAAAATTACAGACATTTGGGCAAATTGATAAGCCCTCTGTTCCGAGGAACAAGAGCGCCAAAAATGACGTTTGAATTAGCGAATTTTTTGTTCATGGTAACCAATTCATCTTTTGCATAGTAACACTTTTCCTGCTATCGACCGGAAAGTGTTGCATTGCAACACTTCTCCTCCTTGGCGGAGAAATAGAACTTTTCGATGATCCTCTCAATCGAAAAATGACGTTATTATTGTACGTTTGAAAATAACACATCATGTATTTGAAAATTGTATTTCATTATAAAGTACAATGGATACAATTAGTTATGAAACAAAACATCATTCAAATTTCCACCACGGAAACGCTGACAGGAATGAAGTCGTTAAAGCCACTTTTCCATAACTCTCTCACATAAATCAGGTCGTATGTTTGCAATTACTCGTTCAATATTGATCTGTAAATCGTCTAAATTTATTGGATCATAGCTGTAAACCAATGACTTGATAGTTTAGGAGAGAAAACCCAGAAAGGAACCATTCAGTATCGAAGAACCAGGTGGAAACGCAACATTCTCAAAAAATGTGATTTCCATCATTTCTCCCGTTGGTCTGCATTGTGCAAAAAGATAATAACAGTGGTATTTGTCAATGTCTACCATTTAATCATGGAAAGGTACACGCTTCAACATCATTTACAAATAATCCAAATTTATTATGAAAAATCGTGATCTGTTACTCTAACTTTACGTGCTTTAACTCCAAATTTTGGTCGTTATAATCGTCCGGATAAAAGAACAATTGAACGTTTAGTGAAGAAGTTTGAAACAAATTTTACACTTCATGATGTTACAGTGCTAGTGAGACAAAGAAATGCAAGAAGTGAAGAGAATGAAGAATAGGTATAGCTGCCGTAGGTGGAAGTGTTCGAGAAGTCCAAAATTCATCGATTCCTCTTCGTTCACAAGAGCTAGGCATCTCCCAGACGTTTTTGTGGCGATTTTTACGAAAAGACCTTGGTTTACATGTAGGTATACAAAATTGTTTAAACCCAAGAACTCAAATCAACTGATATTTGAAGCGTCGTGTATTCAGTAATTAGAGTTCAGAAAAAATCGGAAATGATGCAGATTTTCATAAGAAAATCTTTCTCAGCGATGAAGCTCATTTCTGGTTAAACGATTATGTTAACAAGTAAAATTGCTGTATCTGGAGTGGTGATAAACCTGAAGAATATCAAGAAGTGCAATTACATCCTGATAAATTTACTGTTTGGTGCGGATTTTATGCTGCATGTGTCATTGGATCTTATTTTTTTTGTCAACGAAGCTCATAAGACGGTAACTTTCAATGGAAATCGTTACTGTTCAATGTTGACTGATTTTCCATGGCCCGAATTGGTTAGTCTTCATTTGCAGAACATGTGGTTTCAACAGGACGGTGCCACTTGTCATACTGCCAATGACACAATGACTTTATTTAAGCAAAATTCAGCGAATTCTTGTCCATGAGAATATTCTTATGTTTTTTATACATTTGTTTTTTCATTGAAAGACACGGTGGAATATTCATCGATTTTAAATCAATAAATATTTCCCTCGGGATCCGGGCTGGCCACCTCATCGCTAAGTGTTCCCCAAAGAGGAAAGCATCATTCGGGAGCAGATATATACCGTTTTCATGGTTATCACCAATAATCATCAGCGTAACTTAGCACACTAAATGACAAATGAAGAAGCTCTAGGAAACTTAAGCCCTATTGTTGCAAACTACCGGAGATAAAAATCTAACCAGTGCCACCTAGGGAAATCCTTACGAACTCCAACCTTCTGTGATGCGGAAATCCTGAGCGAAGTTTCTGTGACGTTCATTATTTTGCCGCAAGAGGGAGTCTGGAACTTCAAGGCGGACTACCTATATGACCCCATTACCCTGTACAGGGTGTTTATTAGACCCGAAAGTAAAAATCAAAATTTCTGAGCCTGTACTTTTTCGATATGATTTAAATGAACGGTTTGGTGGCCTGAGATGAAAAAACCTGCCAAAACGCTAACCAAAGGTTCAGCATGAATCTATAAATAACCTTGTATCGCAGAAAAAAGATCCTCAGCCCGTATTTGATTGTTGTTTTCCGGTTTCCTAGGTACCATCTATTCACCATCAAACCATGTACAAATATTCGTGGAGCACCCTGTATAGCGAATTGAAATCACGAATCAGGTAGGTATGACATTTAAAGGGTAAAAAGTGTTGAGCGTTTATGGATTATATCGTTGAAATTCACCACCATATTAGAGACCTGCTGTGTAATAAGCACCTCATATGTAAAATTCATAGTTATATACCAATTATATCATTTAGAAAGTCACTTGGCGCCATTGTATGGTCAGCAAAATACAATTTCTCATTGACTTTTTAAGGTCAATAAAAACTGTAATACATGTAATTATCACTGATAATTGGCCAGCTAAAATAAATTTATTGGTAAAAACGATGGTTAATAATCCAATACAGTGTGTGAATAATAAAGTAAGGAACAAAATGTATTTCTGCGTCATTGGATGTTTTCAAGCAAAACGCTAGGACAGGTCAATTTTAGTTTTTAATAAACAACCTTATGGCATACAAATTTTACTTACAACATAATTTATTTTTCAAGAGTGACGTTATTTCGTAAATGACCAATCCAATTTTTTGTTGCTTTATTAGACTTACATGAATGAAGGGGATACTAGGAAAAAGTGGGAAGGCCCTGTGGACAGGGGCTTTAGTGCTCTTGTTCAAATTTTGATAGATTCTTATGATAGAACTGCATCATAAAAGAAAATGAATTTAAATAATAGTTTATTTATCAAGATTAAATGAGCAATCTCCAATGATTCAACCTCGTGGTTGTTGCAACTGACATAGTTTTCAGAACTCGAATTCTTAGAAATGTGTAGAGCAAGGCTGGGAGACAATCATAGCAGATTGCCCATTTATTCTTTATATTTGAATAGGTATATAGGCTGACGAATGAATTTGTTTGAAAGATTAAATATGTATTTTATATTCTTGTTTTTCTTTATTTGAAAACTTATCTCATTATATGACAAAATATATCAATAAAGTACAATCCTCTTCTCATAATTTAATAGTTCACACGACCAACACATTCATTCTGTATTATGAAAATTAACTCAAGAAAAAATATTTGATACACAAATAGAGATCCATATTTCAGCATTTTTTTGCCAGCAACATTATGAAAAACTGTACTTAGGAACATGTCTCCCTACTTAAGAAAGTAAAAGATAATATTAACCTCAGTGATCAACGAACAGTAATTAATTTTTTTTGAGGGTTCCTTATGTTGTTCTTTCCTATAACCTTCTTAAACTACATCATTTAAATGATCCAATTCTAAATCTTCTGAAACATCATCCCCAATATTTATACATAAATTATTCAATATGGAACAAGTCAATATTATTTTTGGTATCAAAACCGTCTTGTATATTTTCACAATTGCAATATTCGGAATCTTGTTTTCCAACAGAATGATATTTACCTAACATTGTATTGGAGCTGTACCTATTTTTCATGGTGTTTTTATATTACAATGTGAATTTTTTAATAATATATGTGTGTGTGATGATTTTTAAACTTGATATTTTAACTTGAAACTGTAACTGCATTTTTAAAATATCTATGTGTGGTGTTATTAATATGTTTATTTGGTTTTTACCTAATTCAAATAAATGTTCTTCTTCTTCTTTTGAAACTATTTCCAAGTACGAATAATAGACAAACTAGAACAGAAATAAATTTGGGATGTCTCTAAGGTTTTTTTTCGTTACTCCGAAACCATCAGGCCTATTTGGCCCAATACTCCCGACAAGCTTTTAATGCGTTGCCATCACAAAAACCGCACACAAAAATAATATCTGCATATCCTTCGTTCGAAAACTGCATATTTAACAAAACAAACTAAACCAACAAAGCAACTTTTAAATTGGTAAACAAATTTAGTTATGTCGCCAAGTGACAGTCAACTCGACACTTATTTATTTCTAGGCCTACTGTAATTTATTAGATTAAATTGGTCGCCTCCTCGACAAAACTTTCTTTTACGTTTTATCAAGAATATCAGTCTGTATACCTCCCTTAATTTTTCGCCTTGAGTTTTCAATCACCCTGTATATACCATTTCTGAATTTCGTCTTTTCTAATCAATATATTGATCATTCAGTGAACGAGGTTGCAAAATATTCTGACATCACTCGAATGCTTTCAAAATTGTTATTAATATGTTCACGATTTTTGAATTATTTGATTATTCTACAATCAGTTAACCGGTAACTTCTAACATTTGGTTTATAGATTCTAAACAGAAGCATCTGTTTAAATCGTTATTTTAGTTCACCTAAGGAACTGTTACATCGTTTCCTGAATGAGATTTACCACGAACATAAATTTGGTGATTTATAGTGCTATATGATGTGTAAGAAGTAGATTGTTTGAGCAGATAGGAAATTAATATAAAAATAGCGGCCGACTGTTAATACATTATGTTAGGGTCCCCAAATTTCCGACAGCTGTTTCGAGAAACTGCAATTTAAACACGTTCTGGAATGGAATTAACTTTTATCTCATCAAATGTAAATCAACTGTGACTCTATCTCCGGACCAATTTAATTATAGTGGGTGTTCAATTTATTCTTTTCTTGTTCTGAGAAATGGATTACATTATGAGTGAAGATTATAGAAGAGATTTGGGGCTTTAAATGATGATATGCTTCTTTAAGCGCTCGTGTTAGGGCCATCCGTTCGTCCAGCAGGTTGTTAGCAAGATAATTTTCGAAAAAAATTAACTTAGGGACTTGGAATTCGCAGGGTAATTACTGTGTGTGGATAAAGTAAGGAACACAATTCATAACGCTCAGACAGGTCAATTTCAGGTTTTACTTAACCAACTTATGGCATAAAAATTGCTTCAAGCACTGACGTGAAGTCAGGAGCTTTTGCGCGTATGTTCTATTGTCCATTCTCCTGTATTGGACAATCTTAATCGAATTTACCATGGAGAATTATATTGTCTGTTTTCCTGTATTGGACACTCTTAATCGAATTTACCATGGTGGATTCGATTAAGGCTGTCCAATACAGGAGAATAGACAATAGAATTCACCATGGTAAATTCGATTAAAAGTGTCCAATACAGGAGAATGGACAATAGAACATACGCGCAAAAGCTCCTGACTTCACGTCAGTGCTAGAACCAATTTTTAATTGCATAAGATCTTTTTGCGCGTATGGTATATTTAAAGGAACACAAATTTAATGAAATAATATAAATCAACTTAATTTTTTTTTGTCATTTTTTTTTAAATTTTCTATGGGTACGGTTCTTACAAAATTTTAAACACGTCTTCATGTTGATCTTCTACTACTAGTTACCAAACTTCAATTCGATCGAATCTTTATTTTTTGAGTTATCGAGGAAATAATATTCCATGTGGGTATAACTCGGAAACCGTCAGACCGATTATGCCCAAAAACGAACTTAACTCTCCCATTCGGATATGCAACCTACCCTGAAAATTGCAAGTCCCTATCGCCTTTCGTTCGAAAGTTATCGAGGCAACGGTAACCCATCTACTGATCTCACACAAGGCTGCTCGAATCTCCAACAATATTTAACCGATCGTGTTAAAACTTGGCAGTAGAGTTAGGTTCTAAAGGCTCTTGCAAAATTTGAGCAATTTCAGACGAATAGTTACTGATATATATAATTTTTTTTTAATTTTCAATGATTTCTTAAAAATTTTCTACAATTACTATCCTCACGAAATTTTGCAAAAGTTTTCGTGTTGGCATTCTACAACTAATAACCATGTTTGAATTCAATCGGTTTTGTATTTTTTGAGTTAATGAGGATAAAAAAACAACCAAATTTCAGTTGGCTATAACTCTAAAACTGTTTGGCCGATTATGCTTATAAACAAACTGAAATGTCGCATTCAGATGCACAACCTAACCTGAAAACTTCAAGCCGCTATCTCTTTCCCTTCTCTGGTTATCATGACAACAAAAATATTTTTTAATAATTTTTAATCATTTTCTAGCGATACGATTCTCACAAAATTTCACAAACGTGCTTAGGTTTATATTCTACAACTATTCAGCAAGTTTCAATTCGATCGGATTTATATTGGTTGAAAACAAAATTATTACTCGGAAACCATTTGGCCCATTATGCCCACTAAGGAACTTGTTCTTCGTATTGGGATGAGCCACCTACCCTGAAAATTTCAAGTCGCTAGCTCTTTCCGTTCTCAAGTTATCGTGTCAACGAACGGACAGAATCAAATTTGACCTCGAATTCTTCATTGGGGAGTCAAACTAAATCGTTTGAGATCATTTTCGTCAAAAAATTCGAAAGTTAGAGACATTTGGGCAAAATGATAACGCGATGTTCCCCAGAACATACGCGCAAAAATGTCACTAATGACGTCATTCATTTTCACAGAGTGACGACATCAGTTTTTTAAACGACCACCCCAATTTTTTTTTGCTGTGTTATTAGACTGTGCAAGTTACCTAAATTATGCAGTAAAAAATGTTTACCGTAGATGACATTCTTTTCAGAAAATAACACATTTACTATATGAAATAATAATGAAACTTTAATGGAAGGAAATCTTTATTCAACCCAAAAAACAAACGGAATTTTGCGCAAATGTTGAAATTGATCTCCGTCAACCATCCGGAACTGATCGATTTGAGTGTGTAAACACTTTCTAAAAAAATGGGTTCAAGCCCTGTGGACAGGAGCTTTCTGGCGCTCTAGTTCAAACAGACAAATTATATCACCAAAAGTATTGGTTTCTCAGAGTTGAGAATTATATCAATGTATTCTTATGATAGAACTGCATCATAAAGGAAATTCAATTCAAATAATAGTTTATTTATCAAGATTAAATGAGCAATCTGAGAATGAGACTGCACCATGGAAGTAACCAAATTAAAATAGCTGAAATGAATTTGACTCTCTCTTATAGAACAGGATGAAATATACGAGTATGAACACAGATCATATAATAAAGCTTAGATAGAATATTTATAGCATTCTGTGAAAACATAGAAGTACGATTCATTCTTGAAATTTAGAACTTCATCTTAGCAGAAATTGAATTCAAACATCATAGAAGAATTTAAATTCAACAAGAGTGCCAAATATTATCAATCCAAAACCAATAGACAAATTCTACCCAACAACGAACTCATCCGAGATATTCATTCCTCAATTCTATGGTGAACGATAATATATATCTTTCCTCAAATCTACTCCAATACACCAATATTCCAGTTTTGTTTTTAGTGGAGATATTCTGAACTCAATATTATTAACTTACCATTACCATTCCCATCATCATATGGATTGACCATCGGCATGAAAATATCAACCAACAAAAAGTATGATATTAAATTAGAATTCTCATATTTATAGGAATGCTGGAATGAATGACACTGAGACAACGTCATGTCTCAGGAAAATAATTTGACATTATAACAATTCATAGAATACCCACAGAATAATTCTATCATTGTGTGAAAACGTAGAAATACGATTTACATTGAAATTTTGAAAAATCATATCTCCGAAAGTATTAGCTTGTTAGAGTTAAAAATAATATGAATGGATTCTTATGGTAAAACTGCTTATTGAAAATAATTTAATATGGAATTTGTTTAAAAAAAAAAATATATTTTTTTTTTACTCCGAAACCATCTGTCCAATTTTGCCCAATAACGAACTTAGCCGAGATATTTATCCCCCAAACCTACTCTGAAAATTTCAACTGTCTAGCTCATTCCGTTCGAGAGTTATCGTGCCTACGGCCGGCCGGACGGCCGGACAGAATGAATTTCGACCACGGATTCTTGATCAGTGAGTCGAACCAAATCGAAAAATTCGAAAATTACAGACATTTGGGCAAATTGATAAGCACTCAATTCCGAGGAACTAGAGCGCCAAAAACAAAATGTTTTCTGCACTAGTTATCGACAAATGGTTAACGGAGCAAAATTTGAACATTTGCGGTAAAATTCGTTTGTTTATTTGGGTTGAATAAAAATTTACTTGCATCAAAGTTTCATTACCTATAGTAAATGTGTTATTTTCTCAAAAAAATTTTACACCAACATTTAGGTAAGTGTAATAAAGCAGCAAAAAATATGGGGTTTTGATGATATCACTCTGTAGAAATGAATTACGCCATAAGTACATTTTTTTTGCCATAAGGTGGTTAATTAAAAATAAACCTTGACCTCTCGGATCGTTTTGCTTGAAAACATTCAATAACGCAGTTATGAATTTTGATAACGACTTGAAATTTTCAGGGTAGGTTGCGCATCCGAGTGCGACGTTAAAGTTCTTTAATGGACATTATAATCGTATATCGGCCAAACGGTTTCGGAGTTGAAATTTTGTTTTCCAAATAACTAAAACAATACAGATCCGATTGAACTGAAACTTTGTTATTAGTGTTGTAGAATGCCGACGCAAAGACTTAAACGAAATTTCGTGAGGATCGTATCCCTGGGAAATTAAAAAAAAATCCTGTATCTCAGGAACTATCCGTTCGATATTGTTGAAATAGGGACTGAATAGACTAAAGAATAGTTTTACGATTTTTCCATAATTTGAAATTTTCTTTGAACTTACAAATTACTAACTGGTTTCGAAAACCAGGGGGTGGGGTAACCTGGCCCCCATGAGGGCGCCTCTCCATACAACTGAAGAATAACTCAAGGGCGTAGCCAGGGGGGGGGGGGGCTTTGGGGGTTCAACCCCCACCCCCCCCGAAATGTTATTTTTCTCTTAAAAAAAAAATGTTTTTACTGCAGAAAGTGACCCTTATACCCCCAAAACCCCCCCCGAAATTAATTCCTATTTCAAAACCCCCCCCGAAATTAATTCCTGGCTACGCCCTTGGAATAACTTATTCAATGAATTTTATAGGGAAAGTAAATAGTGTATCAGCTCAGCTGCAGGCGCTATGGTTGTTCTGAACATCAAATGTACTAAGAACAAACAAGAGGGGGATGCCCAGATATTGAAGATATTTCGAATAAAATATTTCAAAACATTGAAATTGAAACTTCGAAATCGCGGGTCCAAGCTTTGATCAAAGCCATTCTTGTGTGTTGTAATTTAAGATTCGAAATAATCTCATCAAATGAATAGTTACTCAATAAAATAATTTTGAATCAGTTCAATCGTTAGTGTCATTTAAACGATCACAAATAAGAGAAAATATTGCACAAATCCTTTTCTTTCTGAAAGTTTTTGCAATAATTTTCAGATAGATAAATCCATAGATAATATTACATAAATGTTACTACGGAATTACTTCATAATGAATTCATTTTATAGGAAATCATCTTATTATGTATTATGAATATTTATCAACATCTTTTGGGATTCTGCATTTTATCCAGGTCATCTGGAACAATTAACCTTCAAATGAGTGAATAATTGATGAGAACGTAAATTTATTTCCAGAATTGGTTGAAAAAAAAAATTATGCTGATGGGCACCGAACCCACTGCTTCCAAAAACATAAGCTGTATTTGTTTAGTATAGATTCTGGTTATCTAACTGTTAATAAAACAGTTAAAATTTTTTATATAGATACGGGAAACAAAAATTTTGTATGCCTTCGTTTCGCATGTCCACAATTTTAGTTATTTATTGTTTAACACTTTTCAACATGGAGACATACAGAGTGTAGAAAATATCCAGAAACACGTCAAATTCGAATTTTAAATTGCCATTCTTCTTCGTAAAAAACCGAACCATACCTTCAACCTCCTTCGAAAGAAATATTTCAAACACAAAGTATGGGCTTGCTTTGGCGCAGACAGGGGGGGGGGGGTAGGCGAAATAAGGTACAAAATTGGATGATAATATCAACATGTCCATCATTTGATCAAAAAATAACTCGTCTTATCAAAAGCGTCTTTCATCGATTCGAATTACTCTTAATTCGAATTTACCATGGTAAATTCGAACTAAGTGTCCAATACAGGGGAATGGACAACATAATTAACCATGGTAAATTCGATTAAGAGTGTCCAATAAAGGAGAATGGACAATAGAACATACGCGCAAAAGCTCCTGACTTCACGTCAGTGCTTGAACCAATTTTTTTTTCTTAATTTCGAAAAATTTTCTAAGGGTACGGTTCTCACAATTTTTTTTCTTTTAATTTTGAAAAATTTTCTAGGGGTACGGTTCTCACAAAATTTTCACACTCCTTTAAGTCGATATTCTACAACTAGTTACCAAGCTTCAATTCGATCAAGTCTATATTTTTTCAATTATCGAGGAAATAATATTCCAGGTGGGTATAACTCCGAAACCGATGGACCGATTATGCCCAAAATCGAACTTATCTCTCCCATTGGGATGTGCAACCTACCCTGGAAATTGCAAGTCCCTATCTCCTTTCGTTCGAAAGTTATCAAGCGAGAGGTCACCCATCCAGCTACTGAACTCACACAAGGCTGCTCGGAACTCCAACAATATAGATCTGATCGTGTTCAAACTTGGAACTTGGCAGTAGAGTTAGGTTTTGAAGGCTGTCGCAAAATTTCAGCGATGTCTGAGGAATAGTTTCTGATGTATAGAATTTTTTTCAATGATTTTTAAACAATTTTGGAGTTATACCATCCTCATGAAATTTTGCAGGAATTTTTGCGGTGGCATTCTACAACTGACTACCATGTTTGAATTGGATCGGTTTTATATTTTTCGAGTTATTGAGGAAATAACAATCAAATTTCAGATGGGTATAACTCCAACACCGTTTGGCAGATTATACCTATAAACAAGCTCAAGTATCCCATTCAGATGATAATTTTTTTAAAATTAGAGAGTGCTTAGTTTTGCATTCTTAAACTACTCACCAAGTTTCAATTCAATCGAACTTGTATTGGTCGGAAACAAAATTATTACTCGGAAACCGTTGGGCTGATTATGCCCCTTAACGAACTTGTCCGTCGTATTGGGATGCGCCACCTACCCAGAAAAAAAGTTGCTATCTCGTCCGTTCTGAAGTTATCGTGGCAACGGACGGCCGGACAGAATTAAATTTGTCCTCAAATTCTTGATCAGGGAGTCGAACCCAATCGTTTGAGACCATTTTCGCTGAAAAATTCGAAAATTAGAGACATTTGGGCAAAATGATAGCACGAATATTCCCAGAACATACGCGCGAACAGTTTATTATAAAATGGTAGCTGGAAGGAATGAAATTTTTCGAGAAGAAACTGTTCGCGCGTATGTTCTGGGAACATCGCGTTATCATTTTGCCCAAATGTCTGTAATTTTCGAATTTTTCGGCGAAAATGGTCTCAAACGATTGGGTTCGACTCCCTGATCAAGAATTTGAGGACAAATTTAATTCGGTCCGGCCGTCCGTTGCCACGATAACTTCAGAACGGACGAGATAGCAACTTTTTTTCTGGGTAGGTGGCGCATCCCAATACGACGGACAAGTACCTACTGAATTTCAGCCTGGTCGATTATGATAGCCTTGTAGGAAGGGTGAATAGACGATGGAACATGCGCGTATGTTCTGGGGAACATCGCGTTATAGTTTTGCCCAAATGTCTGTAACTTTCGAATTTTTTGACGAAAATGGTCTCAAACGATTTAGTTCGACTCCCCAATGAAGAATTCGAGGTCAAATTTGATTCTGTCCGGCCGTTGCCACGATAACTTGAGAACGAAAAGAGCTAGCGACTTGAAATTTTCAGGGTGAGTGGCGCATCCCAATACGACGGACAAGTTCGTTAATGGGCATAATCGGCCCAGTGGTTTCCGAGTAATAATTTTGTTTTCAACCAATATAAATCCGATCGAATTGAAACTTGGTGAGTAGTTGTAGAATATGAACTTAAGCACGTTTGTGAAATTTTGTGCGAATCGTATGGCTAGAAAATTAAAAAAAAATTATTAAAAAATATTTTTGTTGTCACGATAACTTGAGAACGGAAAGAGATAGCGGCTTGAAGTTTTCTGGTTAGGATGTGCACCAGAACGCGACATCTCAGTTCCTTTATGAGCATAATCGGTCAAACGGTTTTAGAGTTATAGCCATCTGAAATTTGGTTGTTTTTTGTTCCTCATTAACTCGAAAAATACTAAACCGATTGAATTCAAACATGGTAATTAGTTGTAGAATGCCAACGCGAAAATTCTTGCAAAATTTCGTGCGGATAGTATTTGTGAAAAATTTTAAAAAAATCATTGAAAATTGAAAAAAAAAATCTATATATCAGTAACTATTCGTTTGAAATGGCTGAAATTTTGCAAGAGCCTACATAACCTAACTCTACTGCGAAGTTTCAAGTTTTAACACGATCGGTTGAATATTGTTGGAGATTCGAGCATTCTTGTGTGAGTTCAGTAGATGGGTGACCGTTACCTCGATAACTTTCGAACGAAAGGAGATAGGGACTTGCAATTTCCAGGGTAGGTTGCGTATCCGAAAGGGAGAGTTGAGTTCGTTTTTGGGCATAATCGGTCAAACGGTACCCGAGTTATACCCACCTGGAATATTAATTCCTTGATAACTCAAAAAATAAATATTCAATCGAATTGAAGCTTGGTAACTAGTACCTAGTAGAAAATCATCACTAAGACGTGTTTAAAATTTACCCCTAGAAATTTTGGAAAAAATGACGAAAAAAAAAATTTTAAGAACCGCACCCCTAGAAGATTTAAAAAAAAACAGGAAAAAAAAATTGATTAAAGCACTGATGTGTAGTCAGAAGCTTTTGCGCGTATGTTCTATTGTCCATTCTTCTGTATTGGACACCCTTAATCGAATTTACCATGGTAAATTATGTTGTCCATTTTCCTGTATTGGACACTTAATTCGAATTTACCATGGTAAATTCGAATTAAGAGTGTCCAATACAGGAGAATGGACAACATAATTTACCATGGTAAATTCGATTAAGGGTGTCCAATACAGAAGAGAATGGACAATAGAACATACGCGCAAAAGCTTCTGACTTCACGTCAGTGCTTGAACCAATTTTTTAGGGAAACTTTGAGCACTGATAATCTGACTTGATGCATAGAGCATAGAAATTAGATTTATTCAAAGGACACTGCAATGTATCGTAAACGAAAGTAAATGAATTCCATGGCAACGTATTCCTTTCTTGACGTTTCAAAAACTTGTGAGTTATCCGAACAACTATTCCCATATTTGGAAAAAGGTAATTAATGAACTTTGTGAATAAGAATTTGGATATATTTGAAAATCGTTATTTCACAGATGAGAAAAAGACCACACATGTTTAATATGTGTCTTGAACAATCTATCAGAAATATAGCCAAGGCAGGTGTATTTGCAGCTGTTTGCGGATACTTGTTCTGGAAATTCCAGTGTGATAGAAGGAAGACTGCATATCGCATATTTCACGAGTGAGTCTCATTTTAATTCGAAGGCAAAATTTGTATTTTAATGTGATTCTCTTCCAGAAATTATAACATTGATGAAGAATTTGAAAAGATGAGAGCTAAAAATCTATTTAAATCTTGTTGAGTACATATTTCGAAAGTAGGGAAATATATTTTTCATGGACTAAGAATTTGAAAAGATGGAAGTTGCAAATCTGTTTAAATCTTATTGAATATTTGGAAAGTAGAGAAATATTTTTCATTGATTTTTTTAAGGTCGTAGAGTAAGAATTTTGAAATATATTTTTGTAATAGATGTATAAACGTGTAACGTGTATTAGTTATTATGATTAAACTGAAAGGTTTTCATTCTCGAAAAGTTAAATCCATATTTATTGTTTTTTAGCGCTCTTGTTCCTCGGAACAGAGTGCTTATCAATTTGCCCAAATTTCTGTAATTTTCGAATTTTTCGCTGAAAATGGCCTCAAACGTTTTGGTTCGACTAACTGATCAAGAGCCTGTGGTCAAAATAGATTATGTCCGGCCGGCTGTCCGTTAACAAGATAACTCTCGAACGGAATGAGTTAGACAGTTGAAATTTTCAGGGTTGGTTTGGGAGATAAATATCTCTGTTAAGTTCGGTTTCGGAGTAACGAAAAAAAAATTCTCTTTTAAATTACAAATTCAATTGTTTTTAAGATGCAGTTTCATCATAAGAATCCATCGATATACAATTTTCAACTCTAACAAGGTAATATTTTCGGAGATACGATTTTTCAAAATTTCAATAATACACCGTACTTCTATGTTTTCACAGAATGCGAATTTTATCTGTCTGTGTTCGCTGTTCATACTTGTCATCTTATCTACATATAAGTCAAATTTATTTCTGATCTAGAAAACAAAGTATGATTGAATGCAAAATAACCATTTATAGAATATTATAATTTTTGGGTGATATACTTCTACCCTATATGCCCTTGGATAAGCCAAATGATGATGGAAATATATACTTTAGTAAGTTTATCAAATTGGGTTCAGAATATATTCAGTGAAATAAAACCTGGAATATTGGCAAGTTTCAATTGGAATAATATAATGTTCAGAGTAGATCTGAGGAATGAATATCTTGGATAGGTTCGTTATTTAATTTGATTTAGTTTCTTTCATCATGCAGTTCTATTATAAGAATTCATTGATATCATTCCCAACTTTGAGAAACCAATTTCGGAGATGATTTGTCTAAGTTTGAACAAGAGCACCAAAGCTCTTGTCCATGGGGCTTTCCCACTATTACCCAAAAGTATCAAACTCTTGAGAAACACCTATTTCACTGCCAATGCAATTTTTATATAATTAGAATTAAATTGGAAATTTTAAATGTATAAAACTCTAAATTTAATCAACAGATGAATAACAAAATATTATAAACTGTTCTTATAATTTTAAATATATGAGGAACAACAGGAATAATAACTAATTTGTTAGTTTGAAATCATGTGAAATAATAAAATATATATGTAGGTATGTTATTAATCGAGGTCTATCAAAAATGGACTGTCCAATGCTCCGAATCCTGCAGCTACACCACCCTCATCTGCAGAACTTAATTTCGTTCGAACCATGTGACCAACTTGGCGGTTTACAAGAATCTTCTGTGAGTCACTGAAACATCAAATATTTACAAATTATATTATTGACCCAATGAGAACAAAATACGAATTAATCTTCAAAATCCTAATTCGAATGTCTGCTAATAGCATTGTAGTCTGACCATACGTTTTTGGCGCTCTAGTTCCTCGGAACTGAGTGCTTATCAATTTGCCCAAATGTATGTAATTTTCGAATTTTTGGCTGAAAATGGTCTCAAACGATCAGGTTCGACTCACTGATCAAGAATCCGAGGTCGAAACCGATTCTGTCCGGCCGGCCGTAGGCACGATAACTCACGAACGAAAGGATTTAGAGGATTGACATTTGCAAGGTGGGTTTGGAGCGTAAATATCTCGGACAAGTTCGTTAATGGGCGAAATCCATAAAGCGATTTCGGAGTCAATGTTAGTAAAAACAATTTTTATGAATATTTCCGAAACCGATCTCTCGATCTATCTGAAATTTAGCATCAAATTGTAGAATCATGACCTTTATACGCATGTTTTGTATTGACCAGGTTACCGCAAAGTGTAAAAAAAATTTTTGAAAATTTCAAAAAAATTTTTCTACAATAACTCTCGAACGGAATGAGCTAGGCAGTTGAAATTTTTAGAATAGGTTAGGGAGATGAATATCTCGGTTAAGTTCGTTATTGGACAAAATAGGCCAGATGGTTTCGGAGTAACAAAAAACAAATTTTTTTTTTAAGTAACAAATTTCAAATTCAATTTTCATTTAAGATGCAGTTTCACCATAAAAATCCATTGATATCATTTTCAACTCCAACAAGCTAATACTTTCGGAGATATGATTTTTCGAAATTTCAATAATGAATCGTACTTCTATGTTTTCACAGAATGTTATAATTATTCTATCTAAGCTTTATTATATGATCTGTGTTCATACTCGTACATGTCATCCTGTTCTATAAGAGAGGGTCAAATTCATTTCAGCTATTTTAATTTGATTTCTTCCATGGTGCAGTTCTCATTCTCATGATTGCTCATTTAATCTTGATAAATAAACTATTATTTGAATTGAATTTCCTTTATGATGCAGTTCTATCATAAGAATACATTGATATAATTCCAAACTCTGAGAAACCAATACTTTCGGAGATATAATTTGTCTGTTTGAACTAGAGCGCCAGAAAGCTCCTGCACAGGGCTTGAACCCATTTTCTTAAGAACACAATACCCAAAAGAATAAAGGACAATCTCTCAAATGTTTCACCTAATAATTCTAATGAATGCAGGACGAATTCAGTTTCATGAATTTTGTCCCGGTAGTGGCAGTTGAAGCTCTGGTCAGCAGATGGAAGATGGAGATATGTTTTGAAATTTTATTGTTGAAATCTCCTTCCAGAGGGGTGAATTTTTTTTCACCATAAATTTTCTAAATTTTGTTACTAAAACTTCATCGCATTCTACTCGAAAAAGTCTTGATACCAAGCTAACCTAGAACGCACAACTCTCAGCCACAGTTGCAAAGGGAAAGAAAACCCTCATGATTGCTCACAGGGCAATTGGCAAAAAATGGGGCTTGAGCCCCGGAATCACTATAGGTGTATTTACACTGCTATAGTGAGGCCCTCCCTCACATATGCTAGTGCTGTGTGGTGGACAAAAATGAACCAGAGCAGGGCCGCCAAAGAGCTGAAGAAAGTTCAGAGACTAACCTTGTTAACTAACATGGTTCACGGACGGTTCAGTGATGGGCGGACGCTCTGAAGCTGGAGTGTATGGTGCTGCACCCAATATGAGAATTTCGATGTAGCTTAGGCAATGCACTACTATATTCCAGGAGGAAATGGTAGCCATCACGACATGTTTCGTGGAGAATATTCACATGGGATATTCCAATAGGAACATCCGAACATTCTCTCGGACAGTCAGGCAGCACTTTAGGCAATAGCCAGCTGGAGAATTACATCCAGGCTTGTGCTGGAATGCCGACTTGGCTACCAGAAACCGAGTTGAGCTCGGGTGTGTGCCTGGGCACACGAGGGTTGAAGAAAGGAAAGAGCT
Source organism: Halyzia sedecimguttata (assembly GCA_937662695.2). Classification (NCBI taxonomy): domain Eukaryota; kingdom Metazoa; phylum Arthropoda; class Insecta; order Coleoptera; family Coccinellidae; genus Halyzia; species Halyzia sedecimguttata. The sequence continues at coordinate 91,739,828 of OW569412.2, forward strand.
GACGCACTCGCTAGAGAGGGCTCAGCTATTCCCCTCTCGGGCCAAAGCCGGGAGTAAGGGTGACTAAATCGGCAGTGAAAGGCGTCATTGAAAAATGGATCCCTGCACAGCACACTCGGCAATGGAACGAAACTTAAGCCGGCGGCATAATAAGTTAATGATGGGGCAGCCCTGGCCCTCACTAACTAAAGAAGTCCTACTTCTATTAAGTAGGAGTAAGCTCAGGGCATTAACTGGCCTACTAACCGGACACTGTAGCCTGAGAAAGCACCTGCACAACATGGGGATTCTCCGAGAAGACCCTGTTTGTAGGAAATGTGGGAGGCAGATAAAACTGCCTCACATGTCATAATTGACTGTTCAGTCCACACACGATCTTCTCTTCTTCTTCTTCTACCGCGGTGCCGTCTCAGGCTGAACTGAGGCCTTCAGGCCCATTGTTCTCCCGCTTGCCAAACTCGTGAGACTCAGTCCAAGAAAAACGCTGACAGGAATGCCGCGAGCTTAAAAGGAGAAGTCCCTCTCACCGTAGGAATCGTAGGTAATGGGTTGCCTAGGTGTATGACCCTCAATTCTTTAAGGTTGTTACAGTCGAACAGAATATGTTCAGCTGTTTCTTCCATGCTCTTGCACCAGCGACACTGAGCGCTATCGGCCAATCCCATCCTATTCAGATGTTTGTTGAACTGGTGACCAGTTAGTAATCCAGTCACCAGGCTCAATTCTCTTCTTTCGAGTGAAAGAAGTTTCTTTACTTCAGACTTTGACGATGGTTTCTTAATGAGAAGCCTTGACTGCCTGAGTCCTACTCCCATGTTCCATACACTGGAGAAATTCCTGTCCAAACGATTATTGAAGAATGTTTTAACAGAGGTACGACATACTGGAAGCGAAGGCTCAGGACCTATATATGGTATCCGAGCCCCTTGCTTCGCCAGCTTATCTGCCTTAACATTACCTGAAATCTCCGAGTGAGCCGGACACCAGATGAGTTTTACAACGTTACCAGCGCCCAGCCTTCGCAGAGCCTTCCTGCATTCGCCTACTAAGTAGGAGTTTATTTTCACATCAGATAGGGATTTTAACGTTCCTTGACTGTCACAACATATATCTTGCCAGAGTATCCTAAACGGATGTTTTCCAGCGCGCAGACAAGAACAGCATATAGTTCTGCCTGTATTATCGAGCAGTTCTTCCCGAGAGGGATGGACATGCTCACTCGAAGTCCCACAATGCCTGCACCTGTCCCTGTAGTCGTTACAGAGCCATCTGTGAACCATGTGGGCCCCTCTGGTTTAAGGAGATCACTCCTTGTATCCCATTGGTCTCTATCAGGAACAATCACCCTATAGGGTTCGTTAAAGCAGAATAAGGAGCCCGCACGGTCACTCCTCCGGAGGAGAGATGCATCATCATCCTCCACCTTCTTGAGTGCCCTCGCGTGTCCCCTAAACATTCCGCTGTCACGCCACTGTCCCTGTTCCCAGATTCTTAAAGCTGTCTTCATAGCCCCCTCCTCAACTACAAGATGCAGGGGAGGTAGCCCCAGCAGGCACTCCATAGCTGCTGTTGGAGTAGATCTCAGAGCACCTCACACGATGGAGACTTCACTATGGGCGCGACGACACGACCCTGAGTGCCAGAAACCGTGCGAGGACCTTAGTTAAGGGCCTAATCCTACCTGATAGGAAAATGGAACTTCTGTATGTAAAACACCGACAAGGCAGTGGTGCAAGACTCAGCTCGGTTAAGTAATCCTGAGCTGCAGGGAATCGACTACGAGAACCTATGGCAGCTAGCAACCCGAGTTCAAGGGGATGAGTAGGGTTCACTCCATGGAAGAATCATCGCATCGAAAGTTCACTGAATCGAAAGTTCACTGCATCGAAGGTTACCACCATCGAAAATGACGCCCACTTACTCCTGATTCGCCGAACGTGAAATCTCCTATATCGATCGCCAGCGTCCGTAGTTTGGCTGGATGTTTCATTGAGTGTACGTCAACAAAGCGGACTCTGGGTCGGCGGCTGTGACAGTTATGAAGCTGCGGCTCTTCAGTTCCATACGCAAATATTATTTATTCTTATGAATAAATAGATTAGTTTCTTTATCAAAAAATTTTATTTATGAAAGTACTATTTTTCGTTGACAAGAATAATATTTCTGGTTCATTAAAAACTTTTAAATTTTGTAAATTGTAATTTTTTACTCTTCTGACTCAAAAGGTGGCCCGACCCCTGGTCTAACCTAAAATTTGAAATGATTGAAGGATTAATGTGTTCAACAATTTTCAATTAGTGAACCATTATAGAAAAACTTGGTACCTATGAGTTATATGTTGAGTTTTGTAACGTGCAGAAAATTGTCAAGAACAAAACATCCTCCAGTGATGCTATGAAAATATGAATATATAATATTTACTCGAGTATCATATCCTGATTCGAAATAAAATTGATATCTAAATAATATGCTGTATTATATAACACTTTCAATCTTACGACATATGAATATCATTTTATTAAATCTATCGGAGCATGTTGAAAGGTTCATCAATCAAAAGAGTAGGATATTTTGTATTGGATATTTTGTATTGGATATTCTGAAATATAACTATAAATTAATTTAAAAGTTCTCAATTCCTGTTCAGTGTTTCCACTTTGGCAAGGAGAAAATTCCTAACGTGCACAATGAAAAGGATACTTAAATTCTTGAATCAATAATGTTGTTAATTCGAAGAAAATTGGAGTTGAACGGGTTTCGCACCGAGCCAATTTATCTCGATGCTGTTTTCTGCTTGACCAATTTAATATTTTGATTTAAAATTTTTTTCCAATCAGGATATGACACTCGAGTTAAATAGATTCTTACATAATATAATTTCTATAGGTAATGGATAATATTTTGTGAATCTATGAAATAGTTTTCTTCAGTTCCAAGTCCTGCAGTAATTTTCATCTGGAGGATGGACATACTGTTTCAACTGCCTCTGATGTTAAAAGATAATGCAGTCAGTTGAATAAAAAAATCATGAACAATCGCTGTATAGTAAATGTTCCAAATAAGATGTTCCTCTTTTCCCAATGTCATACCGTGTTATCAGCATTCCAATTCAGCGAAAATGCCATAGTCCTGCTTGAATAGTAAGTATAGATCGAGATATTTTCATTGGCAATATCACTGGAGGATATTTTCTTTTTAACAAATTTCTGCACGTTACAAAACTCAACTTATAACGCATAGGTACCAAGATTTTCTATAATGGTTCACTAAGGCCGCTCGTACACCAGCACGACGCGACCGCAACGCGACCGCGACTTCGTGTCGCTTCGTAGTCGCGGTACGTGGTAATTCATAGAAGCGCCCACACCAAGGATACGGCGACGCGACGCATTTTCCTCGTTAAAAAGTATCGTCGCGGTAGCGTTGCGGTCGCGTCGTGCTGGTGTACGAGCGGCCTAAGTGAAAATTGTCGAACACATTCAATCATTTCAAATTTCAGGTTAGACCAGGGGTCGGCAACCATTTTAGTCAGAAGAGTAAAAAATTACAATTTACAATATTTCAAAGTTTTTAAAGAACCAGAAAAACTATTCTTGCCAACGATAAATAGTACCTTCATAAATAAAGTTTTTTGATAAAAAAACTAATCTATTTATTCATAACAATAAATAATATTTGCGTATGGAACTGAAGAGCCGCAGCTTCATAACTGTCACAGCCGCCGACCCAGAGTCCGCTTTGTTGACGTACATTCACTGAAACAACTTATCTCTCATCCAGCCAAACTACGGATGAAGACGATCGATATAGGAGATTTCACGTTCGGCGAATCAGGAGGTAACCTTCGATGCAGGGAACTTTCGATGCAACGAGTCTTCGATGGAGTGAGGCGCACCGAAGGGGATCAACCATGAGACCCTGCTAATAGGATTGGAGACTGACCGAGGTGCAATAAGCCTCTATAGGCTGCAGCACGGGCTAGTCGTTCAATCGGCATCGGTCTAAAGCTAGTTTAACACGGTGAAGAAATTCATGAAGTTCTTCATGAATTTATTCACGAATTTCTTCATGAAGTGTGTGGTTTTACACGGGCGTAGAAATTCATGAAGATAAATATCAAATAACAGTAATACCAACTGTAAACTTCTAAACTAGCAAATATCCAGACGACAACAAAAGCAGCTGTGGCTCCATTCTGAGCTTGACTCGTTTTCTACCTCAAAATATAACTAGAACTTCCAAACAACAACTTAAATGACCACCAGTTTATGTTTTACAGCTTTTCCGGTAATTTATGGCATGATACAGATGTTGGTACCCATGACTTCACGCGATACTTGTTTATAAAATAGAACAAGTGAAGTTCTTCATGAAGATTTACTTGAGGAAACTTCACGTCAAGTTTATGTTTTACACGGAGAATTTCTTCATGAAGTAACTTCAAGAAGAACTTCGCGAAGAAATTCATGAATTTCTTCGCCGTGTAAAACTAGCTTAACACAAAGAAACAAAAAAACTCGGTAGAATATCGAGAAAGATATTGAGTGTCAATGAAATTTCTAAAATTTCAAAATCCTGAAATAATTCGAGGATCGAATAGAATTGGAAGTGAAAATTAGAAAAATATATATGTCAACTATTATTACCCAATCACTACTCCATAAATGCCCAGTTCTGATATAACTTCTGATAATTCTGGCAACTCTTCATGGCCTGGTCGCACAATGTACGTCTTTGAAATTGGAGGGTGGATTCTTTCCATCAGGATCCAAGCAGTCCTTTCTTTGCTATTTTTCATTTCCAAAATAGCTTTTTTCACATCTGCTCCATATATGTTATTTCCGCCTCCCTCCCTCTGAGGTTTCAAAACAAATCTGAAATCAGAGCAATGAGCTGGATGACAAATAAAACCGGCATAAAAATTGTAACACCCAAGCATTTTATGAATTCGATTTATTTACGGGTAAAAATGAGTTCTCCCTTATCCTTACATCTTAATTCATTCAATGAAAAATGATATGCGATTTACACTAATTTATTTAATATTGTGACGCGTTTCGTCGACATAGCGACATCATCAGACTACATCATACTAAATTCTTAACAAGTAATGATCGCCCTATAGCTAGATGACATATACACAGAATCCTATTTAAAACTTATAACATAAGAGACTTATTTAAAACAAATTACATAATAGACTTATCTAAAACTAATTACATAATATTACACTGCTAGTTCTTTGTACACATTTACAATCATTCATACCTAACGCTTTTATAAATTGATGGTCTATTTCAATAGATTGAATAACGGAGAAAAATTTAGATCTAATTGTTCATTAACTTAATTACCCGTATGTTTTCTCTATTTATTTCCATCATTTCCCAATAATTGAGTTGCGCACCTTTATTACAATTGTGTGGAATTTTGAAATCCGGGTTAAACTTATGTCCTTCTGCTAATAAATGATTCGAATAATTTGAATTAATTTTGTTGTTTTTGTAGCTGTGATGATGTTCCTTTATTCTTATGATCTTAGGCCAAAATTTACAACAGTTTTTCCTATATTTGATTTGTCACAACTCCCGCAATTTAATTGCTAAACGCCGGATTTATCTTCTTTATTCCTTTTTGATTTATTGTTCTTTAAAAACAACAAAATTAATTCAAATTATTCGAATCATTTATAAGCAGAAGGACATAAGTTTAACACGGATTTCAAAATTCTAAACAATTTGGATAAAGGTGCGGAAGTCAATTTCTGGGAAATGGTGGAAATAAATAGAGAAAAACATACGGGCAATTTAGTTAATGAACAATTAGACCTACATTTTTCACCGTAACTCAATCTATTCAAATAGAGAATCAATTTATAAAATTATTAGAAATGAATTATTTTAAATGTGTACAAAGAACTAGCAGTGTAATATTATGTAATTAGTTTTGAATAAGATTCTGCGTCCATATCATCTAGGTATAAGGAGATCATTACTTCACTGAGAAAAAAGTTACAAGTAACTTTTTTCACTTGGCTACGTTTTACTTGAGATAAATAAATTTTTATCAGCGATAAACAAACATCTATTTGCTGCAGATAATCATATATTTATCGTAAACAGACACGTTCACCTAAAAATTGACAATTGTTAGAAGTAACTGTTTTTCTTAATACCACTTAAAAAGTTATTGAATCCGAATAGCGCTGTTATTTAAATTTTGTTTGCTAATGATAAATAATCTGCGTTTACAAGCCAAGCATTCAATTCACTTATCACAAGTTACTTTTTCGCTTACGCATTTTCATTAGCAGCGAATAACAAAGTTATTTGGCATATTCAAACATCGACTTGGGGAAGGTACCAGTGTTTATAATAAGTGTAAAAAATATTCGTAAAGTAACCGATTTGAGCCGAAGAGCACCCGATCTCGTTGATCCTTTGAAGATAGCCGTTGCCCGTTAGATGTTAGATGTTACATCTGGTCAGAATTCAGAGCGTAAAGGTCAGAGGAATCATCATCTATAAAGAATGGTTGAAATCGCACCCCATCGGTATCGTCGAGTTGTGTTTCACTGATTGATTACGAGAGTTAAGCGAGATGTTCTTTCGAACAGAGTCTGCGGTTATATTTATACGTTTAGTGTTAAATTTCTCCACTTTTACTTGTGCATGTTTATTGTATTTTCCTAAAATGGATTACGAAGATATCTTCCAGCAATGGGGGTTCGAATATTAAGTGGAAAATTTAGAGGTAAGTCAAACCTTTCAGTGTTTTAGTACAATTTTCAAATATATATGCAAATTAAATGGTTTCTTTCTGGGATTTCTCTCTCAAACTCTGAAAAATATCTGTTGAATAAAAATGTATTATTTTGTGAATTGCTTCTGCGTAATAAACACAAGATATTTGTCAGAAGCAATTAATCGAACAATAACGACACATTATCAACGATAGAACAACTAAATTTCGTAACGTTTCGGAGTCTAAATCATACTCTTTCGTCAGACGTACTTAACGAAAATCTTCAGAATTATTTTTTGTTCATGTAGCTATTCTGAAATTCGAGAATTGTCCAAGCAAATTTCGTAACGATTCGAAGTCTAAATCAGACTTCTTCGTCTCGAATTTCAGAATAGCTACATCAACAAAAAATAATACTGAAGGTTTTCGTTAAGTGTCTGACGAAGGAGTCTGATTTAGACTCCGAAACGTTACGAAATTTAGTGTTATCATCGTTGATGTTGTGTCGATATTGTTTGTTAGGCAACATTGTTCGATTTATTGCTTCTGACAAATATCTTGTCATTATTACGCAGAAGCAATTCACAAAATAATGAATTTTTATTTAACAGATATTTTTCAGAGTTTGGGAGAGAAAACCCAGAAATAAACCATTCAATATGCATTTATATATGAACATTTTACTAAAAAACTGAAAGGTTTGACTTACCTCTAAATTTTTGACAATGTGTACTTGCGCTAAGTAAGAGTGTCTCTTAACGTAAACAAAATATGTAATTGCCAACACAAACGTTTTATTTGATCTAAGTGAAAAAGTTACTTGTACAGACAGAGGTTCTTACTAACAGCAGTAACAAAATTACTTGCGATATGAAAACATTATGATAAGGGTACGTTCAAACGTTACTTACACCGAATAGCATTTTTAGTTCTGGTGTTTAGCTGGATTTTCTATCAAGTAACACATGCTACTTGGATCAAGTCAATAAAGTCAGTTATTCTGAATAAAAATGAAATACTTACTACAATTAACTTGTGATAGGCTACAATTGTGATAGGCTACAATTGTGATAGGCTACAATTAACTTGTGATAGGCTACTTTTTATCAGATAACACGCGAACTTGTTGCAACTAAAAAAAGTTATTTGTGCCTATAGCAAGTCACAATTTTCATTTGTTGTAATTAAAGTTTTTTCTCAGTGTTGTTAAGAATTTAGTATGATGTAGTCTGATGAAGTCGCTATGTAGACGAAACGCGCCACAATATTAAATAAATTAGTATAAATCGTATATAATTTTTCATTGAGTTAATATGGACTTGCATCAAGTAAAAGCCACAAGCATTATATTCTCATTTTATAGATAACCATTGTCTTCAGCAATAGCAGTGTACATTGATATACATGGTTGGGCGATAGTATGGAATACAATTCATATTTTTTACATGGCTATCTCGTATAATTGAGCATTGACTTCCTGAGGTAAGTCGTTTAATATCAAATAATGCCAATGGTGTTCTTATGCTATTTTCATCGGAAACTCACCTTTCTGGTTCATCCAGAGCCATTTGGACAGCCTGGTCGCCAAACTCATCGAAGTCCAAACTATATAAACCTGTGAATATCTCCTTAATAGCTTCTATTTTCTTACCTTCAGTCAAAAACATATCTAACGCGCCACTTTTGGCTAAAGCTTGTTGTACTTTTTTAGTTCCAGCTAAATGATACTGAATTGAGGGACACTTGATGGCTTGCGATCTGCAATTAGAATCGTTAATATTCTACACCTACAGGGTATTTCAGAAGGAAATCTCAAAATTTGTTATAGCGGCCATGTTGGCAAAATCTGCCAAATTTTTGTGAACAGTTCAATAGCTAATCACCATATTTTAGTTTTTGAATCAGTACTCCCCCTTATAGAAACCTTCCACCCATTTACATCACCGAAACGCAATGTCTAATGAAAACATCGCTGCTGTGCTTAAGAGTGTATGGGAAAATCATAGGCAGTCAATTTTTTGTCATTCACGAGAACTTGGCATCCTTATAACTTAAAATTGACCTAGAAATATAACATAGACGTAGACCCAAATTTCACCACTGAATGTATACCAAGCATTGCAATATATATTGTATATTTTTGTAGGGGGTAACGTTGTACTGCGACCTTAAGGTCTATTGTGCTCGTGGAGATATTTCCGCCAACAGAACAAACCATAACAAACTCTAACAAAACTTTCTGGAAAAAAAACTGATATATATTTACTCTTAACTATACAATTACCTTTCTATTAATAACCTAGCTTCCCATTCTCTCTTAGAAGGATAAGCATCAGGATCGTATCCTGATCTGAAGTAAACAACAGCGATATGAATTACACCTCTAAAAAAAATTTAAGTTTGAGTTACTTCCTCTGATACACAATGAAATATTTTACATCAACAACTCGTTATTAGGTCCTAATTTAGCTTTATTAGCAATTTCAGTCAAAGTTTTTCTCACAACTTTGGTCTGGGGGCTGAGCCTATAAATTTCAAATTCGTGAAATCTTTGATCGCAAATATTGATTGTAACTTCCTCAACAATGAAGAGAATTGCTGCATCTTCATTTCCATATATTTTCCATGCTTCGATCATGCCACTACACAATCCTTCAAGAGCATTATTATCTGGCAACTGAAATAATTTTAAATTCGTAAAAAGTACTGACGTGAAGTCAGCAGCTTTTGCGCGCATGTTCCATTTTCAAATACAAGGCCGATCGAGCTGAAATCCGGTAATCGATTGTAAAATGGTCGCTTGAAGCCTTGTGTGGAATTTCAACGAAATCTTACAGATAGTTTCTGAATTATAACATTTTTGAAAAAAAAAATTATTTTTTATTTTTCTTGCTTTTTTCAAGTGATACAATCCTCACGAAATATCGCACAAATTTGCGGGTCAGCATTATACAACTAATTACCCTGTTTCCATTCGATCGGAACTGTATTTTTTGAGTTATTGAGGAAATAACAAAATTTCATATCATCGTCCGACCGGACAGAATCAAATGTGACCTCGAATTCTTCACCTGTATGTCGAACCTAATCGTTTGAGACCATTTTCGGCAAAAAATTCGAAAATTACAGATATTTTGGCAAAATGAAAGTCCTTAGAACATGCGCGCAAAAATGGAGTAAGTCACTTTCAAATGAATTTGGCATTAATCCTCACATGAATGGTCTGATCTCCATATCCAAGTTGGTGTAAAACAAACCTGTAATATATGTTGTCATTAATTCAAAATTTCGAATTCAATCAAAAACACAAGGCATCTGTCAATTTGATATTCTGATAAAATATGTGAATTTGTGTTAGTCTGCCTAAATACAAAGAAGATAAGATTTGCATAGAATCATCCCTTGGACAAAATTGAGGAGCCACTAAATTTTTCAAAAAACTATTCAACAAGTAGACTGGACCGGGTATTAAAGCAACTGACACATAAAATATGCTTGTGATAAACAGGATGATTACAAATTAGACGTGAACCTTGGAAGAGGTGTTAACGGGTCCGCCAAATAATTTTTTTTTTTTGAAAATGCAATAAAAAAAACTACTGAATATTTTCTCAAATTTATTTTTTATTTGAAAGTACAATCCTTCCGGTTAATAATGGAAAATAATTTCATTCATATGGCTGCCTCGGCTGGCCATGCAGTAGCCTACACGATCGGTCCAATTTTTAAGCACATTATCGATTGTGTGCAGCTGTATTTCACCAATGGCTTCACGAATATTGTCCTTTAAAGCGTCAATTGTCTCTGGCTTGTCGGCGTAACACTTATCCTTGACGGCACCCCACAAATATTAGTCCAACGGTGTCAAATCGCAGCTCCGAGGTGGCCAAATGATATCAGCTCTGAGGATGATAATGCGATCTTCAAAAACAGGGCGCAAAACATCGAGTGTAGCTTCGGCTGTGTGGCACGTAGCGCCGTCCTGTTGAAACCAAATTTTTGTGAACAAAAATTCGTTCAACATGGCCCGATAACGATCGCCATAGACTGTAACGGCCACTCCTTGCTCATTTTCAACGACAAATGGCCCAATTATGCCTCTGGTCCAAAATCCGCACCAAAAAGTGACTCGTTTTGGGAGAATCGGCTTTTCAATGTATGCGTGCGGGTTTTCTGTGCCCCAATTGCGACAATTCTGGTTGTTTACATATCCGCCAAGATCAAAATGTGCTTCATCTGAACAGATGATTTTTTTGGCAAAATCGGCATCTTCTGTAAGTCGATCGCAGGCCCACTCAGCGAATCGAAATCGCATTGGATGGTCAGTTGGCTTCAACTCCTGAACCAATTGGACTTTGTATGGCGTCATACCAAGGTCGTTATGCAAAATTCGTCTCAATGATGTCTCCGAAATGTTTAATTCTTGAGAAAGACGGTGAATTGATGTTGATGGCGCTTCACGCACACTTTCTGCAACAGCAGCAATATTCACGGGAGTACGCACTGTTTTTGGCCTTTCACGCTTTGTTTTATCGATGAGGATGCCAGTTTCTTTCACTTGTTTCACAAGATAACGAACATACGGAGCTGACGGTGCTTTTCTTCTTCCAAAATCCGTACGCAATTTTCGCACACATTCTACAACATTACCATGATTTTCAAAGTAATGTCGCAATATTTCCCAGCGTTGTTCAAGCGTATACACAACCATATTCGTTCAGCGGAAGGATAAAACTAATTATCTGTCAAATCCGAGATGAGCTAAGTGTTACCATTCACGAAATAAGCACTAGTTGAAAAAAAAAAACGTTAGATGGCTGTCCCTGTAGTTTGCTGTCGTTTGGGGCATATTTATTGATAACCGAATATCAGTTTCCGCGATATTTGAGTTCTTGTGATTTTTAAAAGATTTCTTAGCTTAGTTCATTTTTCGTAATTTTTTTCTGCGTTGACCAAATATTTTTTTATAATTTTGGATTATTTTTATCAGAAAAAGATATATGTATGAAAAAAGCAACACTATGCTGTAATAGATGTTGAAAAAGAATTTGTATGATTTGAAAGGGGATATTTGAAGCAAAGAAAAAAAAATTACGAATTAAATATTTTTTTCCGTCAACCCCTAAATATAAGCTCAGTTTAACGAACACGAAATTGATCAATAATGACCCATTTTAATGTATGATTTCTCCTATTTTAATGTATGATTGTCATGGGCAACCAAACATAAATTGTAGGTAATGATATCAATATGAACTATTCAGAGTGTCACATGTCTAATATTCCCTCTATGAATTTCTCGAATTGTTCTATCGGGAGCATAAATATAAATATATCGAAATGAACATAAAAATCTATATGATGTTAAATGTATCTATTATACAAAATAAATAATTATTTTAATCAAGTATTTATTCTCAAGTCATAATAAGGCCGACGGAAAAATCTTGTAATCATTAATGATTATTAAAATATCTCGACCATTATAATCGCTGATCGCTGTCATTAATAAACTAGTTGATTAAATAACTATTTTGTTGCAACTAAACTCCAAATTTAATTAGAAATTGGTTCAAGTCCTGTGGACAGGAGCTTTCTGGCGCTCTTGTTCAAACAGACTAATTATATCTCCGAAAGTATTGGTTTTTCAGAGTTGGAAATTATATCAATGTATTCTTATGATAGAACTGCATCATAAAGGAAATTCAATTTAATAATAGTTTATTTATCAACATTAAATGAGCAATCTGAGAATGAGAACTGCACCATGGAAGAAATCAAATTAAAATAGCTGAAATGAATTTGACTCTCCCTTATAGAACAGGATGACATGTACGAGTATGAACACAGATCATATAATAAAGCTTAGATAGAATAATCATAGCATTCTGTGAAAACATAGAAGTACGATTCATTATTGAAATTTAGAAAAAGCATATCTCCGGAAGTATTAGCTTGTTGGAGTTGAAAATGATACCGATGGATTTTTATGGTGAAACTGCATCTTAAATAAAAATTGAATTTGAAATTTGTTACTTAAAAAAAAATTTTTTTTTTCGTTACTCCGAAACCATCTGGCCTATTTCGCCCAATAACGGACTTAACCGAGATATTCTCCCTAACCTACTCTGAAAATTTCAACTGCCTAGCTCATTCCGTTCGAGAGTTATTGTAGAAATTTTTTTTTTTAATTTTCATATTTTTTTTTTACACTTTGCGGTAACCTGGTCAATACAAAACTCCACATGCGTATAAAGGTCATGATTCTACAATTTGATGCTAAATTTCAGATAGATCGAGTGATCGGTTTCGGAAATATTCATAAAAAATGTTTTTACTAAAATCGGCCATAACTCCGAAACCGCTTGACGGATTTCGCCCATTAACGAACTCGACCGAGATATTTACGCTCTTAACCCACCTTGCAAATTTCAATCCTCTAACTCCTTTCGTTCGATTGTTATCGTGCCTACGACCGGCCGTTTTCAGCCAAAAATTCGAAAATTACAGACATTTGGGCAAATTGATAAGCACTCAGTTCCGAGGAACTAGAGCGCCAAAAATGTAGGTATTCATGAATTATGTTCGAAATGACAAGTTTTAAAATAATTTTGGAATTCGAAAGTTGCAGGGAAATTGATATTTCTTTTCTTCAAATCATACTAATTCTTTTTCAACTTCTAACACAGTCTAATTTTCTTGTACATATCGTATCCTTCTGATAAAACTAACCCAAAATTATAATGAAATTTGGTCAACGTAGAAAAAAATTGACGAAGAATGAACTAAGGTTAACATCATCCTGTATAAGAGGATGGGTGTATTTAACTATAATAAAGTGCTATCTTAATTTAGTCCAGGTGTTTATACAAGACCATGAGTGTGATATGTGAAGGTATGTGCCACATTATGATATTTGCGAAATTAATATTGATAACATGCATGGGCATTATTTGAAATTCAGTATGAACAGACTAGCAGAGACCAATATTTGGAATAATCCACAGAATGTGTCATCATCAAAGTTGAATAGCTCAGACCGGTTTCGTCTGTATTTGAACTCGTCAGTGAAGCATAATTCAACGATGATGAAAAACACTACGAGGAAAAAGGTTTTTATGATAATCCAGCAACCACCTCCGAGTACTCAGTAAACAGAAGTGACCCCTGGCGTTCAACCAACCAAGCTTCTCGACTGTTGTCACTCCAAACTATAGATCCCTGCGTATATTATTTTGCCATCTACGGTGTTTCGCAAGTACTCCATTTGGAGTCGGCAAACTCTCTGCTAGTCCATTTATCTTGAAAGATTTAGTGGTACTTTCCCCTAAAGCGTTGTTCCCTTTGTATTATTTGAAATGATACTCAGTTAAAACAAACCAAAAGAGAGGATGTCCTAGCTAATCCTAATCTACTTTTATAGTCACAAATCACTCACAAAACATTTACACAAAAAGTATTCCTCAAAACTGACTAATTCACATAGTTTCATGCATTGATCAGATCCCACAAATCAAAATACAACAGAGGAATGCATTTAAATGTAATCATAAAAAATATTGATATTCAAAAATAGAGAAAAAGAGTTCAGGTAATATATCATGCAGAGAAATAGCGCAGAATGATGGGTTTGAAATGGAAGAATATTATTTTGAGATTATGAATGTTAGTAAAAAATTATTACCTAGAAGAGGAGGATCTGCATATGCTCAAGCCTGCCAAACTTGAAGCAATAGTATTTATTTCCACTTGTTTGATTGAATTAGAAGTATTTGTATTCACCATATAGTCAGAACGTAACAAACCTAAGCTGATGCGCTGAAAAAAAGGCGAACAGATACATATCAATGTAAGGGAATTAAAATTTTGCGGTACAGGTAATCCATTTATTGGTAATTCTTATCCTAATAATCAAACTATTGTTGGATTTAGAGTATTTTTATGATTACATTCATCTTACCTATTCAAATGATCAATGCGATCCAAATACTGGAACAAAATATAGAGATGCACAAACAGGAACACATGAAAAAATTCAATGAAAAATTATATACGATTTACACTTATTTATTCAATATTGTGACGCGTTTCGTCGACACAGCGACTTCATCAGACATCATACTAAATTCTTAACAAGTTATTATCTCCCTATACCTAGATGACATGGACACAGAATCATTTAAAACTAATTACATGAGAAACTTATTTAAAACAAATGACATAATAGACTTATTTAAAACTAATTACATGAGATTTCACTGCTGGTTTCTTTGTACACATTAACAATAATTCATTCCTAATGCTTTTATAAATTGATTCTCTATTTGAATAGTTTGAGTAACGGTGAAAAATTTAGATCTAATTGTTCATTAACTAAATTACCCGTATGTTTTTCCCTATTTATTTCGACCATTTCCCAGTAATTGAGTTGCACACCTTTATTCAAATTGTGTAGAATTTTGAAATCCGGGTTAAACTTATGTCCTTCTGCTAATAAATGATTCGAATAATTTGAATTAATTTTGTTGTTTTTGTAGCTGTGATGATGTTCCTTTATTCTTATGCCAAAATTTCTACCAGTTTTTCCTATATATGAGCACATCATCTACTTATCTAAACCAATATACGAATTTGGAAAAAATAGGATGTGTTTTAGCGATGGCTTCTAGATTGTCCATGCCATCGCTAAAACACATCCTATTTTTTCCGAATTCGTATATTGGTTTAGATACGTAGATGATGTGCTCGCGTGTTTTAAAGGAACAGACCGGCAACTGAAAATATTTGTAGATTTTATTAATAGCATTCATCCAAATGTCAAATTCACAATAGAAATGGAAAATAATGGTGCAATTAATTTTTTGGATTTAACAATAACGCGGAAAAACAATCAACATGATTTTTCAATATTTAGGAAACCATCCCATACGGATACAATCATTCATCGATCCTCGTGTCATCCATTCGAACATAAAGTCGCGGCATTTCATATTATGTTACACCGGCTAATTAATATACCTTTATCCGAAGAAAATTATGGTACAGAATTAGAAATTATCGAACAAAAAGCG
Organism: Halyzia sedecimguttata; assembly: GCA_937662695.2. Lineage (NCBI taxonomy): Eukaryota > Metazoa > Arthropoda > Insecta > Coleoptera > Coccinellidae > Halyzia > Halyzia sedecimguttata. The sequence continues at coordinate 91,755,643 of OW569412.2, forward strand.
GTAACAATGGATATAACACAGAGTTAATCAGAAAAATGTTAACGAAAAAACAATTTAGAAAAACAATTATTAGTTTAGTATTTCCAGAAATTAAGGATAAAAATGAAATATTCAATAGCTTAACATATTTTGGTACACCGAGTCAACAACTTAAAAGGTTTCTTCAAAACCAACAGGTGAATATCTCATTCCGGACAAATAATAACCTTGCCAAACTCATAAAGAACAATAAATCGAAAAGGAATAAAGAAGATAAATCCGGTGTTTATCAATTAAATTGCGGGAGTTGTGACAAATCATATTTAGGAAAAACTGGTAGAAATGTTGGCATAAGAATAAAGGAACATCATCACAGCTACAAAAACAACTAAATTAATTCAAATTATTCGAATCATTTATTAGCAGAAGGACATAAGTTTAACCCGGATTTCAAAATTCTACACAATTTGAATAAAGGTGTGCAACTCAATTACTGGGAAATGGTCGAAATAAATAGGGAAAAACATACGGGTAATTTAGTTAATGAACAATTAGATCTGAATTTTTCAGCGTTACTCAATCTATTCAAATAGAGAATCAATTTATAAAAGCATTAGGAATGAATAATTGTTAATGTGTACAAAGAAACCAGCAGTGAAATCTCATGTAATTAGTTTTAAATAAGTCTAATATGTAATTTGTATTAAATAAGTTTCTCATGTAATTAGTTTTAAATGATTCTGTGTCCATGTCATCTAGGTATAGGGAGATAATAACTTGTTAAGAATTTAGTATGATGTAGTCTGATGAAGTCGCTGTGTCGACGAAACGCGTCACAATATTGAATAAATGAGTGTAAATCGTATATAATTTTTCATTGAGTTAATATGGATTTGCATCAAGTAAAAGCCACAAGCATTAAAAAAAAAAAAATCATGAAAAAATTGTTAAGAATATTAGGTATATGGAATTTTGGAGATTAATATCATTCTAGAAATGATTTAATATCAGTTCATTGTGAAATAACGCCACAGAGTTTCATGACCAGAAACATGCCTATCAAGTATTCCCGAATAGCAGGTGAAACCTAAGTGATACAATAAATATTAGAGTACAATTTTGAAGGATAGGATCAATTTGTGATGATTTCATTTAATCTTATTTGCTCAATCTACTGACTCTTTTCCAAATTTTGTTGAAAGTTGCTTCTATTGATCTAAAAAATAATATTCGAATTATCCTTGGTTTGATTCGTATTTTTCGTTATATCGAGGAATCAAAATTTGAAATGGCCATAGTTTTGGGCTGATTAGGTGGATCATGCTGATTATCAGGATTGTCCTGTATTGGACACTCTTCTTAATCGAATTTACCATGGTAAATTCGATTAAGAGGAGAACTTATCGTGACAGAATCAAATTTGATCTCGAATTCTTCATCGGGGAGTCGAACCCAATCGTTTGAGACCATTTTTGGCAAAAAATTAGAACATTACAGGCATTTGGGCAAAATGTAGCGCGATGTTCCCCAGAACATACGCGCAAAAACATATTAAATCCGATTTAAAAAAAAGATAGTTATAAGTAATTACGTTTCCTAGAGTTTGCTATTATATAACTAACGATTTGTGTATCATACATAATGAACAGAAACTTAAGAGTGAATTTTTCATAAATTTCTGGTGATATTTCAATTGAAGCTTTACCTTATAGCGTTATACTGGTCAAGAAAAAAACCATGTGACGGAATTTTTTTTTTAATCATATTAGTTAAAATGAGTAAGTGTAATTAAAGATTCACTGAGAAATTGCCAACGTACTGTACATATACTGATTTTCAAAAAAAATCTACGAAAAATTGTAATGAAAATTTCTTAATTTTTCTGTAATGAGTTTTGCAGGTGTACACTTCTTCAATTAAGTTTTAACGACAATGTATCTTTTTAAATTTGTGTCACTTTCAGTTGCAAGCAACATTTTGTTGTGATTTATGCTCAATTTATAAAATTGTTATATAATTCATTTGAGTGAATTCAAAAGGTTGGTTCGCGACTGCATAGGATGCAGTGTGACCACCTGGCCAAGGTGGTCTGGAAAAGACATCCAAAACCATTGATATGTATCTCGAAAACCAAGAGCTCCTAAAGCAAGGGAAGATGGATGAGGATCTTGGCAATCTTCGAATAATTGAGGATTGCAGCATTACCAAACAGAGATTGGACAACACAGCCAATTGGAAATGCTTGGTTCGGAATTTTTAAAACGAACAGGCTGTATGACGTTGGGATATAACTAAATACACGCTTTTGGGTTTTGTTCTTAGAGACCATAACATATATCCTACCGACACCTCGACATGGTTATGCTTGGCATAAGTTTAGTGCAGTGGTGCAACGATAGATCACACTGGGTTGATTAAAATAATCGTGTTCTCCGATGGTTCCTGATTCAGTCTTTAGGTCCATGATGTTCGCAGAAAAGTAAGACCTTTATTCCAACAAGACAATGCTTATCCTCATATAACAGAAAGGTTCGCACGAGGAAATAACGTGACCCTGCTTCCATGGCCATCTCTTTATCCAGAATTTTCATTAATCGAAGATGTATGGGATGATCAGCAATCGACTGCGTAATTTATCTCCACCATGAATGGAATCAATAAATCTGGAATGGTGTTTCTAAGGATGTAATAAATTGTTCAAACATGCTTCAAAGAGATATCAAATACAATAAAATGCATGGTGGTGCCACTCATTAATAAACAACTTTGATATTTTAAATATTTTAGATTGAAAATGTAATTGTTGTTTAAGATTAAAATTTCAAAAAAATTGGTTAGCTGTTACTGTTTACACTTTTTTGAAAGTCAGTATATCAAGGGAGATAGTAAAGAAATAGATAGGCATGGAAAAATTCAGCAGTATTAGATATTGCTTATAAAAATGTTCAATAAAGAGTGTTTAAAAATATTTTGAGATCACAGGAGGAAAGAACAAATTGATGGCAAGCAGCGTTACTAATAGAAATGGGGATTGAACATTCGTATTTGAATGAGCCTGTTCTAAACAGTTTTAAACACCACAAATCATTTCTAGCCTGAGAGTTAGTCAGTTTCTCATCATCTGTTGAGTCGAAAACGGGGAAGTTGCTTATTTTACCTATGTATTTCCGCCGATATGGGACCCAACCAACCAAAACCTGAAGCAATCGAATTGATTTCCACCTGCTTACAGCAACTAAATGCAGCCGGAATGGTCTCCAACATCATATCAGATCTCAAAAGGGCCAAACTGATGGGCTAGCAATAAATGAGCTATATAAAATATGAGAAAGCTTAAGTTCAAATCATTATCACAAAACTCAAATCTACATAATATTAATAAATTTGGCTTACAAATCAATAATATTGTATAATTTTCAATATAAAATGATTATATAATTAAACAAGTTGGAACAGCAGTGTGTCCAGGAGCTATGGCACGCTTGTTCAAATTTATAGCCAGAACGGTTACCCATTCAGGTACTGAATTCGTCCAAAGCTGCTTAGCTCCAGGAAAAACCAAAATATTCCCAATATTTCCAAGAATATAAATCTGACCGCAAAAGCAAGCGTTCAATAAAAACTTTTTGGCTGAGAATGTTCTCAAACTATTAGTTTCAACTCAAATACATATGTTCACTGTCGGGCTGAAAATAAACAGTGCTGTGTTTGTGGTGGTGTGAGGACCCATTCAAATATGTAAATACATTTACTGTTGGGTCGAAAATAATGATTGCTTTGTTTCTGGTGGATTCATATTATACGTCCCACTCTGCTCAGTTCAGGCATGCCAAGATATCTTTCAATGAGTTTTTAGATAAGTTCGTAGACAGATGATGTGAATTAGTACATTTAAATCCCACTGAAAGATGAGCGGAGTGGAGCGGGACATATAATATGAATCAACCTTTGGTCCTTCATACAAAACCTGTATTAATAATAATAATAATTACTTACCCTGAACCGATAATTGGATAAAATGACACATTTATAACCTCCCAAAAAATCAGTTCTTTCGAAATTATATGTATAAATAAGGATAAAGTCATAGTGTACTGTCAAACAAATACATCAGATCTCGAACAAGGGTTCATGTTAGCACCTAACCAACAGAATGCAAATTTTCTACCCCAATTTGAAAAATACACTATAGGTACTATCTACAATGATAATTAACATTGATCAGAGTAGATCAATAGATATAGAAACAAAATTATTCCGTAGCTCAAAAGAAGTACAACAGCATGTTTTTTTGTTTCAAAACACTTCCCTTAGGGTTTCAATATGGGATCTTTGCTAAACTCAGAAAAGATTATTTTTGCAATATTTATTGATTTGTAGAAATGGTATGGCATGGGAAGATGCGAAATTTTACCACGAAATCCAACAATTTAATCTGATATTAGGATATAATTTAAAGGGATATTCACCTGAGTAATTCCTTCATTTTGAATGGTCTCATATATTTTGAAAAGATTGCCAGTAAATTCATCAACTTGTATGGTTTCCCTCAAACATTCTGTTAGAAAGCACTGATCATGGGCAACTCGATGCATAAGCTCATTTAAAATAGGCTGTAAGGATACAGCTTTATTGAATTCTCTCCTTGGAAAGCATGACGGAATCAACACATAAGGAGCAATTTGAACAGCATCTTTGGAAAAACTGTTTTTATTCCTCATACCAGCTCCATGCATTACAGCCCAGTCTTTGGATTTATTCACAATTTCCTCCAATTGTTCATCAGGAATGGGAAGTGGAATTGCATTTGGTAAATAAACTGTATTGATAGACATTTGTAAAACTCGTGATTTTGTTGTAGGATTGCCACGAAACTGAAGTTATTTATATAGAATACTTGGGAATATCAGTCTAGTTGATTACATTACTAAATAAATACAAATTCCATGTAATCAGTCACCGATGATAAAAAACCAAAACACAAAAATTTTGTCAACAATGGTAGTTCAAATGTTTGACAGTGCGGTGAGCACTAATATATCCAATTTGGACTACTATTAGAAATGAACTACTAATATTATAAATCCTGGTAGTTGGTAGTAATAAGTAATAAATAATGGGGATTAAAAGATAAGTATCACATATTTAGTAATATTACTTGTTCATTATGTGAGAATGATATTACTGTAGTGCCAACCAGGCATCTGTGGTCATACTACATAAAAGAAAAAATATACACGAATGCACAGAAAACCTGTAGTTTCAAATACAGATTCTGAGCTTAGTTCTAATATCATCTTTTTTATCAGTGGTCTCTGATCAGTCTTCTGTGCTTGAAATTAAAGAAGGAGCCACACCAGAATTATATGTTCTGTGATTAATTCTATGCTATAAATCAATTTTCCTGAATAGATTGTGAAATTTTGTAAGTAAGAAATTAAACAACTTTGGAATATCGTTAAACACTTTTAATGAGTCAAGTTTGATACTATATGTAGATTTTTCTCCACAGTATTCCAGTATACCTAGGTTAACTAATTCAACTTTCTTATGTAATCCTTTGTAGGAATCGGCAATGGCTGGAGAAAAACTTTTACCTAAACCCCAGTTGCGAGGTCTCCTCAGATCACAAATTAAAGTAAATTTGATTGGGATGACTGTTGTATCCATCGCTGCAGCTGTACTTCAAAAAGTGTTCATCAATGACAAAAGAAAACAAGTGTATGCCGAATTCTACAAGTCAGTATTCTCCTTCGAACAATTCTTTGAAATATTCATGTTTTATTGACAATAAACATTACATTACTATTTTAGGAACTATGATATAGACAAGGAGTTCGAGAAGATGAGGGCTAAGGGATTGTTCGAGTCCTGTTGAATCCTTTGAAAGCTTAGTGAATTTAATAGGAATTAGTTTGGAATCTCAGAATGTGAATCTTTTTTTAATATATTTAGTGGAAACTACTGCTGTTTTTTCATTCATATTCATCAATTTTCTCAACAATATAATATTATATTTTTGTAACCTCGATAGATGCATCAATTATGATATTTTTAATGAGAAGAATTATACCCTGACACAATCGTCAGTTACTGCTAAAGGACAATGAAAATAAGCCTTTTGAACAAACTCAATTTTACCATGCTATATCATTTGTGGGATATATTATGAGAGTTTGCTATATTTAGTGAATGTAAGCAGTGGTATGGCATATAGATAAAGGTAAATTATGATCAGATTTTTATACCCAGAGTTCTGAAAAGCAGCTCGACAGCTTTATAGACTGTCAAAGGATATATAATCACACGTTTTAGTTACTTTTGGATAGACTGGAAACTCGGTAATTTTGAGCGTGTCCAGCAGACTGCTTAGATTTTGAATGGAACATGTCAACACTTATACTTTGTTATCTGTGCATGTCAAGTAGACTGCTCGAAGTGCATTTGCCATTTCTCTTTTAACACATGTACCAATTGAAATTTATTTGCAATACTTTGGGATGAAAGTGCTGATTGTACTGAAATTTCAAAACCAAAATCTGATGCTAGATGAAATGAATTTATCTTCAGCAATTCACATTCTCATATCTGTGATTATTTTATTATTGGTCGTCAAGCATTTTGCATTGAAAAGTTTTGGATTCATCAAGATGAAAGTGTGCATTATTCAGGAGGCCCTTTCTAAAAGTATTCATGAATTTTTACAATTTTTTTTTTGTGTTCCAAACATGGTTCGACAATCATAATGAAAAGTGCAGACAATTTAACATTTGAAATGTAAAAAAAATTTTATCTCCTAAAACCTACTATGAAAATTTCAACTGAACTCATTCCGTTCCGGAGTTATCGTGTTAGAAGACGGATGGTCAGACATAATCGATTTTGACCACGGATTCTTGATCAGTAAGTCCAAACAAAACGTTTCAGACCAATTTCAGCCAAAAATTCCAAAATTATTGACATTTATACGCAAATTGACAAGCACTCTTGTTCCGAGTAACAAGAGCGCCAAAAAGACAATAACAAAAATAATGATAAACCGAAAAAGAAAAATGGGTTCAAACCCTGTGGACAGGAGCTTTCTGGCGCTCTAGTTCAAACAGACAAATTATATCTCCGAAAGTATTGGTTTCCAGAGTTGGGAATTATATCAATGTATTCTTATGATAAAACCGCATCATAAAGGAAATTCAATTCAAATAATAGTTTATTTATCAAGATTAAATGAGCAATCTGAGAATGAGAACTGCACCATGGAAGAAATCAAATTAAAATAGCTGAACTGAATTTGACTCTCTCTTATATAACAGGATGAAATGTACGAGTACGAACACAGATCATATAATAAAGCTTAGATAGAATAATTATAGAGAACCTGCGTGACCTTGAGATTCGACACTAGCGCTCATGGTGGCGAATTTTAGCATTCATTACGTGAGAGAAATAAAATTTTGTACTGATCGCCATACAAAGTAATTATTAATTATTATTTATAAGAATAATATCTTGTCTATGGTAATTATAAATTTTGAAAAATTTCAAACGTTTTATTTATTGAAAGAGGTTTTCAAACAAAAAAGGTGAAAATGTATTCAGAAGTAACCATGCTGAAAATGTAGAAGAGTGGAAGACAAACTAATATTAAACCATTTGATTATTGTTATTTATTAATATCATTTAAAATATCAAATAAAGATATGAACTTGTCAAAATACAATTAATTCTATTTTCCTACTTTAAAAATAGGTTTTTGTAAGTTTACTAGTACACAGCATATATGAAGAATTAAAACGGCACAAGATCAATGTAATATACGGTAAATGGTAGTGGCATAGTTTCTTACATATTCTCTTTTACTAGGCCAGAAAATATATTTTTTTGTTTTCTGCGCTAGTGAATCTAGATCTACATGTTGGATATACATAACAAAAATTAAGTACCATAAAAAAATAGACCTGTCTGTATTTAAGTATAAAAAATAAAAATTAATTATCTGTTTCCAGAGATATTTTGTTGGATTTTGATCAGTGGTTACACATCTAATAATAATTTAAAAACTGTTCCCCTTACAGCGGTTATAGCCAAAAGTTGTTTCTCATTTTTTATAGAAGTACATCCTCGAAATCGATAATGAAATTGGTATGTCAGGTCCACAAAACACTCTTTGACTCACGATCAAAGTCACATGAAAAAACAAAGTCATCACTTATGTGCTCAAATGAGACCACTGGAATCGATCTATCGACTGTTGAATTGATCCTTGTAGCTAACTGAACACCTTCAGATAAATCATTTATTAATTTCTTCACTATCATCACATGACACTTCAGATACTCATGTTGTTTTCCAACGATCTACATTGGATGTTTAACGCTCTTTAAATCTATAATTACATAGCTTGAAAAATTGTCGTATGTTTTGGTGGATGAACAGGCGTTTCCGCCAATGAAATGATTACTGCATATTCTTGAGTTGTTTGTAGACAGCCATGGGGTACCATCGGCACTAAAAAAAGTAAAAAATTAATGTGGTAATAAAGATGATTTCAACACATTTACCATTTACACTTACTTGATACGATGTACGGCTTTCATCCACTTTTGTTGACGTTCTAACAAATTTGGTTTTGAATAAAATGTTATATTTGTATCAGTCTTTCCATAAGTATTAAAGTATTATGACATGATACAATACAACAACTTGTGTTACCAGATCTGGATTTGTTTTTAACGTTATTTCCAATCATAATCACCCAATTATAATTTTACATGTTTGGATTTCTACGTTAAGTGACAGTTCAACATCACGTATAAGCTTACGAAATTACCGAAAGAGGCGCCACTAGTGTTTACGCAGTTTCTCTATAGCATTCTGTTAAACATAGAAGTACGTATCATTATTGAAATTTAGAAAAATCATATCTCCGGAAGTATTAGCTTGTTGGAGTTGAAAATGATACCGATGGATTTTTATGGTGAAACTGCATCTTAAAAAAAATTGAATTTGAAATTTGTTACTTAAAAAAATTTTTTTTTTTCGTTACTCCGAAACCATCTTGACTATTTTGCTCAATAACGAACTTAACCGAGATATTCATCTTCCTAACCCACTCTAAAAATTTCAACTGCCTAGCTCATTCCGTTCGAGAGTTATTGTAGAGAAATCTTTTTTAAATTTTCAAAATTTTTTTTGACACTGCGGTAACTTGGTCAATACAATACTTCACATGCGTATAAAGGTCATGATTCTACAATTTGATGCTAAATTTCAGATAGATGGAGTGATCGGTTTCGGAAATATTTATAAAAAATGATTTTACTAAAATCGGCCATAACTCCGAAACCGCTTGATGGATTTCGCCCATTAACGATCTTGTAAGAGATATTTACGCTCCAAACCCACCTTGCAAATTTCAATCCTCTATCTTCTTTTGTTCGAGAGTTATCGTGCCTACAGCCGGCCGGCCGGACAGAATCGATTTCGACCTCGGATTCTTGATCAGTGAGTCGAACCAAATCGTTTGAGACCATTTTCAGCCAAAATTTCGAAAATTACAGACATTTGGGCAAATTGATAAGCACTCTGTTCCGAGGAACTAGTGCGCCAAAAACCAGAAGAAGCGGAGAGTGACACAGAAGATACAGGGTTGCGTTATGCGTTCGGAATCAACGTCGGACGATGTCCGGTGCTTACCCAACCCGTTCGGAATCGACGTCGGGTGAACCTATACTTCATTCACTTTTATGAAGTTTTCCGGTTGGCCATGAAAATTTGACACATTTCACCATGTATATTTTGAAAATGTTAGGTCATAGCCTCCTATATCTAACCTATCTAATCTAGATAGAGGAGGCTATGGTTAGGTTATAGTTAGTGATGTGAAATACTCGAGTTTTTAAGTAAAGGACAAATATCCAGGAAAAATGTCCGAAACTTTCCCCCAAGGTCGAGCATTTTGAGTATTTAAGTATTTACGGACATTGCGGAAAAATATGAGAATCGTCAAATGTTAAGTTAAAATATTAGGACAATTTGAGGCATTTTAAGAAATTTTTCATTGTCAATTGGAAATAACAAATAACTCATCATTGAATGAGTTATATTATCATGTTATTTTATTGAGTATCAGAGATAAAGGACAGGGGCCAGGTTCTGAATTAAGAATTAGTAGGTAATATAAGTATTAGAAAAATCGATTTAATTAGACTGTGGAATCATGAAAATAAACTTGTTTAAAAAAAACTTTCTATAATTTCATAATTGGTTCACAGATCGTTAAGAATCTTCGATCCAAGTAGAAAAGAATAAACTGCTTAAAAAAAACTCTGTATAATCACAGATTAATGGCATCACAAATCGTTAAAGGCTGGTTTATGCTGGCTGGTAACTTTAACTTATTCCCTAACTTAAAATTTGAAACATAGATTTCTAACGCTATGGTTGATACTGAGACTGAATAATCCGTTTACTTATTATTAATAATAATAATTATTAAGCTAACGGATTATTTAGTCTGATTATAAAGCATAACACTAAAAATAATGTCTATATATATTATATATATATGATTAAGTTAAAGTTACCAGCCAGCATAAACCAACCTTAAGCGTCTTCGATCCAAGTAGAAAAGAAGAATAAATATCGGACAAAAATGAAAATTGTCAAAGAATTTTTAAGTAGAAAAGAAATTTATGATATTTATCCGGACATTTTCGATAATGTCGATAAATACTAAAAAACTCTAAATGTCGACTGTTTTTAGAAGTAATGATAATTTTCGGACATTTTTCAGTATTTATCAGAGGAGTATTTAAGACATTTTCCACACTCACAACACTAGTTATAGTCATTTTCCTGTCAGATAGCTACGCAACGTTGTCCTCTCTACATAGAAGTCGTAGTAATTACGCATTTTTCACAATGTGAATTAACTTCGGAAAAATAATGAATTTTAGATGATAATATGTGAATTCAATAATTCCACAGTTCTGGCGAATGTAGAATAAAATTTTTCCTCTGTTGTTACTGGAAATATTTCACGTAGAATACAATGGTTGGAAGATTCAATTATGGTATTTTCTTGTACGGAAATCAAGAATCAAGTTGTGGAATTTTATTGAAAAATAATGGATAGAGTAGTCCGTTACATTGTGATAGTTCATTCAAAAAAAGAGTAAAAGTACCTAAATAATCCGGCGGGAAAACTTCAAAACGAACAGAAGTAACTATGGAATTCCCCACTTTTCGAAATTCTCAAGAAATAAGCCTACAGAAGACATTTGAATACCTTGTGGCACAACTTTTGCAATACACCAGTGTCAAAATGTAGTAGTACTACGAAACCCGAGTCATTCTGATACCTTAATAAAATATATTTATAGGAAACTAAGTAATTTCATTCGAGAGTTCAACATGTCAGAATGAAGTTTTCCTATTGCAGATTTCGCTTCTGCCTTGTCTCTGCTTCTTCAAAACTACTTTCGGCAGTTTCAAAGCGAAGAGCTCTTCATTATATTTGAAGATAAAGATCTGTGATAATATCTTGTCTAAGATTGAAGATTATGTTATGATTATGTTGAGAGTAGAAATTGGCAACGTCTCGTTTTGACCTTGACGATATTTCAGCAGTGCCAACCTGCCCCTGCTTAAGTTACAAGAACGTGATAGACCTAAATCATGGCCAACCGGGAGACTTTATAAAAGTGAATGACTAACCACAGAAAACAACCAATCGTGCTCTACGTCGGACGCATCCGACGTTGATTCTGAACGCAACCGTATATTTAATATTTATTGCCATGGCTTGTATTCCCAGCCCCGCGAAGGGCACAGAACATATCGTTAGGTATATTCTGTGGCGGAAGGGTGCAGGCGGTGGAGCAATTGTCAAGATTATGATGTGGGTTGCCCCATCCTGCCCTCTGGGTGGGACATGATGAGGGCAAGGGTTAATTTTGTTTTTAATTCATTCTGATAAGAAGCAAATATTTTTTTTCATATAATTTCAAGGAAAAGTGATAACTGTTGATGTTCATATTAAAGTTTGAGACTTCTATGCTACCATTATATCCTGTTTTATTTGCACTCAAACCTTAAAGGCCTCATCTTTCTCCACATTCCCATACTCTTAATGAGTAATAATAATAACAATAAAATTCGTATTTTCTTCTCTATGGAATATGTCTCCTCCGAGGAATGGTACCAATTACGCGCAGGTACATTCGCCATAAATTCGTTTTATTGGTTATTATAGCAAGCTCGATCGAACTGTTCTTTGAGAAATGACCCAACCCAAGCACGCTTCTATTTTTTCCCGAAATTACAGTTGATTTAATGCCCCATTGGTAATAAAGTCGGGAGTATAGCCTTTGTTTTTCGTTCTCAGTCATTGCATACCAGCGAGAATGAATCGTTGGAGCTTAGCATGAAGTTCGCTCAAGACTGTAATGGAGCAATTTATTTCAAATATAAATTGTTCTTTGGATTTTCTAATGGTGGAATTTTCTTGCACAGAATAAATTACGTTGATTGGAATCAGATGAAAGTTTTCATAGGTGGCGCATTATTTAGATTGCTTTTTTTAACGTTGGACATCTAGGAGTTTAGTACCTAGGTACAGGGTCTTTTTTCTTTATAAATGATTGTGATATCGCAGTTGGCGTTGGAATTTTATTTGCCACTTCTCACTTCTTTATGTTCTGTTTATATCATAGAATTTCTAAACTGACATCCAATATTGAATTATTGTCAATTCTGATTCATTTAAAATTCGTGTGAAAATCAGTTTTCAAATTATTTAAATCTGCAATGACTTATGATTTAGAGCAATTGCCGCAATGGTACATTAATCAATGTTGAATGGATTTACTCTGTAGAGGCCTGTAATAATGAATATCTAGCGAAATGTCATGATGATCAGATTTCAGAATCTTCTCTGAAAGCCCAAATCAGAGGTGTTATAAACAGATTCATGCAGACTGGAAACGTTAACAAGGGAAAATCGACAGGAAGACCTCAAGTTTCTCAAGAAGTTTTTGAAGAACTGAGAACACGAGTTGAGTAAAATCCTCAAATGTCTCTGAGTAAATTATCTTTACAGTCTGATGTCCCCTTGAATAGTTGCCACAAAGTATCAAAAAACAAACTGAATTTGTATCCTTACAAAATAACGATGGTACAGCAACTCATACCAATATATATTCCACGTCACGTTTCTTAATACTTAATCGTAACGTCGACATATTATTATATTGGTATAAAACCCTGTTACGCTGTTTTCGTTGTTATGCAACTCGTGATGCGTTGAACGTGAATGGATGGTTGCGTTATGGTCTGAAATCGTTGTTCTATATCGAGTCTCAATTAGAAATATGTTGTCATATTATGTCATATTGATTTTCCACATTTAATTTTTCAATATAATAAAGAAATCATTTCAGGATTATTTTGTTCGTAAACACCATGAACTTATCGTTTCAATTCTGTGCGACCAGAATTTTCTGTGGTCATAGGGGTATTCCCTAGTATCGGGGATTTTCTCGTTCATTTACGTTCCGAGCTCTGGAGCAGGTCACTTCTTCTAACGCTTCTTATAAGGTGTCTTTGTTCTCAATAGTTGAGATGAAAGCAATTGTGGCCTGAATATCTCTTAACAGTTTGTGTGTTTATTTTGGGTTAGCAAAATTGGATTTGGTAAATTAACTTACGTGATGACTTCAGATTGAAATTATAGTTTTGCAGTCACTTTATTAGAAAATAATGTAGAGTACTTTGTGTTTGATTATGTTGATTCCCTCTAATTTTTCTGGTACATGTGTTCTCAACGAATCAGTGGAGAGTTTCTTTAATTTTCGAGGGATTGTGTGCCTCGTGTTTTTCTAGGCTTTAATGAATCCCGTTGAATAAAGTTTGTATACTGTTAATTTATGTCCCCAGATTCGTACAGAGAAATATCGTATTTTGCAAAGTAAGTATGTGCAACACTGGTTTCATTGTTAGTAGTTTTTGGCTGGGGGCGAAGCTGTACCTTATGAATTTTTGGCTGGGGCGAGAAACTCGCTGTACATTTTTTTTGTGAGACTGTATGCATAACACATGTTAAGTTGACGCTATTGTTGGATTGAGGTGATGTTTGATGTTGTACTGGGACTGATCCCAACATTACCTACACCTTGTCTGGAGTGGAGATATCGTGAGTTCCAGTTGGATTGGAAGAACCCATATTAATCACCTGGAAGCAAGGGCGTAGCCAGGAATTAATTTCGGGGTGGGTTTTGATATAAGAATTAATTTCGGGGGGGGGGTTTTGGGGGGTGTAAGGGTCACTTTCTGCAGCAATTTTTTTTTAAGAGAAAAATAACATTTCTCTTTGATCAAAACATCGGAACGGGAATGATTGGATAACAATTTCTACCAGAACAGATTAATGTTTAGCTTTCCTTCTGCCTATATAATGAAGAGTGTAAAATATTAATTAAGTTCAGCTTCATGACCGACTAATCGAGGAAAATCATACGATTATGGGTAATGCTTGAAACACATTTTCATTCCTATTGACCATCTTCAGAATGATTTCACGAAAATTGTCTTCCGGTGCCATTCAAATTTGATAGAAATGATTCATGATGAATTTACAATAATGCTGATGCAGCTACTCTCCGTACGGCAGCCTAAGCATTGTTTTTTTTCTGCCGCTGAAAATTGTTGCCCCGTCTGGTTTAACAGTGTTCATGCGCAAAAAAATTCATGCAAAGCTGAATTCATCTATGAGGATCATCACTGGAACTATTAGATCTACACCTATTCATTATTTACCAATTCTTGCAAACATTGTCCTGTCCCATATTTGCAGGCAGACTGTTTCAAATTCTTGAAATTTAATTCTTTTCCCATTCTCTCCTATATTCCAGGCAATAAGATTCCCAGATTGAAGTCACGTCATCCTTTATGGTCCAACTGTTTTCTCAATTCGAATAAAAGCGACAAGGAAGTTTGGCGGTCTGAATGGATTTCTTGCGATTAATTCAACGAAGATTTAATTTCTGATCCTTCAAATAGAGTTCCGGGGTTTGATCTTCCAAGCAAAATATGGTCTATTCTGAATCGTTTAAGCCGGTCATGGTCGTTGCCACAGCATGCTTTTCCGATGGAACTCAGTTGAGAGCCCTAGTTGTGAATGCGAGGAAGCAGTGAAAACCACGGATCATTTAGTTAATAATTGTATAACTATATAGGGTCCAAGGCCGTCACACCGACACGGGTAAGGAGGTGATAGGGTACCATTAGGGTGTCACACTTCCTGTTGTTAAACTATCCTCTAGGTCTTCTGATGGAAGTAAGGGATGGTTTAATCCTGGGGAGAGTTTCCTTATTTTGCGAATATTTTAGAGACCAGTTGGGATAGAGCAATTAAATTTGACTATTGGAGTAAGAAGCTTGAGTACTTTGAAACCCTGGTGAAATGAGTTTTTGTAACCCCCACTAAACCAAATAGTAGGGGGTGGGGGTATTTTTTAAAATAAATGATTTTTTCCACGGTAACGTTCTAATAATAAATTAGATTCCAAAACTTTTTTACCTTTCATTTGGTGTATCGTTGACACTTGGGGCTCAAGCAGTTACAAAGATGTTATCAAAAGAACACACAACATTTTCGATAACGGGGTAGAGCACTACATACAGATTGGCGTCTTCATTCTTGCCATTACCATATTGAAATTTTTTCTCTTGTGAGTGTCGTTAGGGACCATAGTCTCCATATTTTCAATAAGATTAAGAAGAATACATGGTGTTGAAAAAAAGGCTAGTCATCTCACAACTGTTAAAAACTATTTCAATATTCATAAATCACAATACTAACGGGGAGACCGGGTTTTTTTGCTGAGGGTTTTCACGCTCTTGTTCCTCGGAACAGAGTGCTCATCAATTTTTCCAAATGTCTGTAATTTTCGAATTTTTCGCTGAAAAAACTCTTGAACTACTTATTTGGTACGACTCACGTATCAAGAATCCGTGGTCGAAATCGATTCTGTTCGGCCACCCGTTAACACGATAACTCTCGAACGGAATAAGCTAGACAATTGAAATTTTCAGAGTAGGTTTGGGACATGAATGTTCGTTATTGGGCAAAATAGGCCGGATGGATTCGGAGTGACAAAAAAAAACTTTTACAAATTTCGAATTTAATTTTTTTAAGATGCAGTTTCATCAGAAGAATCCATTGATATTATTCTCAAATCTAACAAGCTAATACTTTCGGAGATATGATTTTTCAAAAATTCAATAATACATCGTACTTCTATGTTTTCACAGAATGCGAATTCTATCTGTTTGCGGTAGTTGGCGTTTGGTCCAGTTTGAAAGATAAACGTTATTAATGTCAAACGAAACTGAAAGTGTATTTCTGGAGATTTTGGTTTATGTACGCATGTGGACAATTTGAAGTTTGGATTCGCTAAGTTCATGGGCAGAGTTTTTTGGTTAGTGAGTACAGCATAATTTACGAGTCATTCTCTAATTATGGAAGATTCAGAACGGAATTTCTAACTAGTGTTCAGGTAGTTATTCCTCAGTAACACTATATAAGATTTCCTACATAAGTATTCTGGTTTGAGTTCTCTCTGGACTGATTACATTAGATTTGTTTCATAAATAAAACTGTCTATTTCATTTACTCCTGATAGTTTTGAAACACTTGTAGCCAAAATTCGACAGCCATAAAGATAAGATGCAAAGGGATATTAATTTATTTCATGATATAATTAATCTATCATAATAATCCATTGAGATCATTCTAAACTCTGAGAAACCAATACTTTCGGAGAAATGATTTGTTAAAGATTGGACAAGAGCGCCAAAGCTCCTGCCACATGGCTTTCTTTCCCCCTTTTTGGCGCTCTTGTTCCTCGGAACAGAGTGCTTACCAATTTGCCCACATGTCTGTAATTTTAGAATTTTTGGCTGAAAATGGTCTTGAACGATTTGATTTGACTCACTGATCAAGAATCCGTGGTCGAAATTGATTCTGTCCAGCCGGCCGTCCGTCCGGCCGTTAACACGATAACTCTCGAACGGAATGAGCTAGACAGTTGACATTTTCAGAGTAGGTTTGAAGGATAAATATATCGGTTAAATTCGTTATTGGGCAAAATCGGTCTAATAGTTTCGGAGTAACGAATACAAATATTTTTTTAAATTACAACCTTTGAATTCAAATTTTTCTAAGATGCAGAGTCATCATGAGAATCCATTGTTATCATTTTCAACTCTAACAAGCTAATACTTTCGGAGATATGATGTTTCAAGGTTTCAATAATACATCGTAAGTTCTATGTATTCACAGAATGTGAACACCGAATCTGTCTGTGATCATCTGTCATCTTTTCTAGCTATTAGAGATTGTCAATTCGGAGTTGTTATTTTCTCTTGGAAAGCAAGTATGTATTCGATTCTTGAATTTGTGAATATATACAAGTCTGTTTTGATGTAGTTAATGGAGGCAATAGGAAAGAAGAACATAATGGAATAATCAAACGAAATTACTGTTCGTTGACCACTGAGGTTAATATTACCTTTTACTTCCTTAAGTAGTGAGATATGTTCCTATATAGGTACAGTATTTTCATAATGTTGCTAGCAAAAATATACCGAAATATGGATCTACATTTGTGTATCAATCATTTTTTCTTGAGTTAAGGTTCATAATACAGAAAAGAATGTGTTAGTGGTATGAACTATTGAATTTTAAATTATGAGAGAGGATAGTATTTTATTAATATATTTTGGACTATTAAAATAATTTGTTCGTAATCTACTACCTACTCAAATATCAGGAATAAATAGACAATCTGCTATGATTGTCTTCAGCCTTGCTCTACACATTTCGATGATACTTTCCTTAGGTATTTCGGGTTGTGAAAACTATGCACCGAGTGTAAGTTGCAACAACCCATTCCACGAGGTTGAATCATTGCCGATTGCTCATTTAATCTTGATAAATAAATTTAATGACAACTTTTGAAGCATTTAGGCATTGAAGCATTGTAGATTGCTGTTTTTTTTATAAGATAATTTTTGAAGCATTTTTTTTAAACGACACTTCAAGTTCAAAAGAATATACATATATTAAAAACACAAATTGCATATTATTTTATATCAGAAAAAAAAACATCGATGATTATACATGGATGTTTACTAGACGATGTTTTTCTTTATACAGCGATATATCGATGTTTCATTTCACGATGTTTGCATCCGTACGCATGAAACGACCCTTGTATCAGGCTTGGAAGTTAATTTTCAAATATCGTCCATCACAGAAGCCATTCGATACGAGGCTATGAGCGTAGATATTGTGGAATAAGCAAAATTTGAAACCTTGGGGGTATATTATTCAATTAAATAGGCAGTAATAAACTCCTGCTGTGAGGTCATATATGTATAATGAGTCAAGCATTCAAAGCCAGAATATATATCATAATTGCAAATTTCAAGCATATTTGACTTTTAATAATAATGAAAAATGGCGATGCCGTTGTTAATAAATCAACAAGTCCAGAGCGTACCTGCCAATAGGGTCTTCATAATGGCTTCGTATAATTAATATACTTATACGTATATTTCACAAATCAAATAGACCCCAGGGGGTTCATTGACTTGCCGAGAAAGCAAGAGCAGACGCGTTTCTGGCTTCTTGGGTTCTTTGCCTTCATCAGTACTCTGTAGCTTCTCAACAAATTCAACTAAACTGACCCGGGTTAAGCCTTTCAGAGCCGGCTTGGTCGATCATCATAATCGCCCACGCCACCTATGAAACGAAACACGGAATTCAGCCTTTCTTTGAGAGGCTTAACCCGGTTCAGTTTAATTGAATTTGTTGAGAAGCTACAGAGTACTAATGAAGGCCAAGAAGCCAGAAACACGTCTGCTCTTGCTTTCTCGGCAAATCAATGAACCCCCTGGGGTCTATTTGACTTGTGAAATATATGCATAAGTATATTAATTATACGAAGCCATTATGAAGGACCCTATTGGCAGGAACGCTCTGGACTTGTTGATTTATTTGATTTTTGGTTTTATTATAAAATATTTCAGATTCCGTTTCCGTCTACAATTATTGGGAAGATCTGGGCCGGAAGTGCTGGGACATAATATAAGAAGCGAGTTGTTCGAGATATTTTTCATTAGGAGTTAGGTTTAATCGTCAACATACAGTAGGTAAAAAAGTAGGTAAATAAAGAAAAAAAGCAGTATCATGTTGAATACCTTAATATTATTCTGGAACACAAATTTTCCATTACAATAATCTTCATCTAGCTTCTATTTAGTATCAATTCCTGTAGAACGTGATCATAATAAGTGTTTTCCATATAATAAAATGTGTTTGAACTTGGTATGTAGGAAATCTGACATCAATTATTGGAATTAATTGATTTGATAAACAGCCGTCAAATGAGGTAAATAGATTTTTGTGACGATTTTCTGTGACCATAGAACGTCAAAACACGCTGGAATGTGAATTTTAAGCAATATCTTCTGGAATTGAGATCGTATCGAACTGAAATTTTGCACACTCGTGTAGAATGCTTGATTTAACGTCGGTAGAAATTTTTTTATTAAAAAATTTTCCAACTGCCCGATCCCAACAATACTTAGATAATATTATATCCATAAATTAAGCATTTCATTATTGCATTTCTTGAAATAGGTACCTTTTCAAGTCGATCAACATCGTCCTTCTTTCGACGTCTAAACTATGACTTGATTCCTTATGTTTATGTCTTTGAATTTGTTTTCGGTGGAATTCAAAGAGTTCATAGAATAATCGATGAAAATACTGAGAGAGACCCAGGAAATTTGACACATTTTGTCTTATATCTCCAGAAATTGAAATCGTATAGAGCCAAAATTTTGCACAATGTTGCAAAATACTACAATTGACGTTAGTACAAGTTTTTGTTGCAATCTGATGAATAGTTCACGAAAAAAAAATTTTTTTTTCGAAAAAATTAAAAGAAATATTTTTTTAAAAATTACCAACATTTCGATCATAACAGAATTTTGCCAAAAGTTGCGCGTTTATATCCTCGAACTGACTACCAAGTTTCGATTCAACATCTTCTTTAGTTCCTGAAATATCAGGGAAATAACCTCAAAATTTTAAATGTCTATAACTCCTAAACCGTCCGGCCGATTTTGCCCGTTAACGAACTTAACCGTCGCATTTTGATCAGAAACCTAGCCTGAAAGTTTGAAGTCGATAGGACCTTCGGTGCTCCTGTTATCGTGCCTACGGCCGGCCGGCCATACGGCACCCTAAAATCTGACACCGGATTCGTGATCAGGGAGTCCGAATTAGTCTATTAGCCAATTTTCAGCTCGAAATTCGAAAATTACAGACATTTGGACGAAATGATAGGACGATGTTCCCCTAGAACATGCGCCCAAAAAGCCCTGTGGCAGGAGCTTTGGCGCTCTTGCAATTTTAGACAAACCATATCTCCGAAAGTATTGGTTTGTCAGCGTTGGGAATTATAACAATGGATTCTTCTAATAGAACTGCACCATAAAATAAATTAAATTCAAATAATAGTTTATTTATCAAGATTAGATGAGCAATCTGCAATGATTCAACCTCGTGGAATGGGTTGTTGCAATTTACACTCGGTGCATAGTTTTCACAACTTGAAATACCTAAGGAAAGTAAGTATTATCGAAATGTCTAGAGCAAGGCTGAAGAGAATCATAGCAGATTGTCCATTTATTCCTGATATTTGAATAGGTATAGGCTGCCGAACAAATTATTTTAATAGTTCAAAACATATCAATAAAATACAATCCTCTTTTCATAATTTAATAGTTCATATTTCATACCACTAACAAATTATTTTCTGTATTATGAACCTTAACTCAAGAAAGAATATTTGATACACAATTAATGTAGATCAATATTTTAACCTTTCTTTTGCTATCAACATGAAAATACTGTGTATAGGAAACTGCCTCACTACTTAAGGAAGTAAGTATGTATGTAAGTGAAAGGCAATATTAATCTCAGTGGTGAACGAACAGTAATTCGTTTTGATGATTCCATCATGTTGTTCTTTCCTATTGCCTTCATATTCTACATCATTAAAATTATCCAATTCTAAATCTTCTGAAACGTCATCCCAATATTTGCACATAAATTATTCAGTACCTATGCAAAAAGTCAATATTACTTATCAAAAAGTCTTGTATATATTCACAAATTCAAGATGCACATCCTTGTTTTCCAACGCAAAATATTTTCAAAGTACGGAATTATATAAACGAACTAGAACAGAAACAAGAGCGCCAATAAATATGACGTCTCTTATAGGTAGATAAGATGACATGAATGAACAGTGAACACAGACAGATAGAATTCGCATTCTGTGAAAACGATGTGTGATGTAGGTACGATGTATTATTGAAATTTTGAAATATCATATCTCCGAAATTATTAGCTTGTATAAGAGCTGAAAATGACACCAATGACCAATGACCAATGCATCTTAAAAAAATCGAATCCAAAAGTTGTGATGTAAAAAAAAATTATTTTCCGTTACTCCGAAACCATCAGGCCGATTTTGCCCAATAACGAACTTAACCGAGACATTTATCTCCCAAACCTACTCTGAAAACTTCAACTGTCTAGCTCATTCCGTTCGACAGTTATCGTGTCTACCGCTGGACCGGCCGGACAGATTAAATTCTGACTACGCATTCTTGATCAGTGCGTCGAACCAAATCGTTGAGACCATTTTCAGCCAAAAATTCGAATATTAGAGACATTCGGGCAAGTTAAAATCAAAATGAGCACTCTGTACCGAGGAACAAGAACGCCAAAAACGGGAATTCTCGAATGTTGGTAGTGGGGGAAATTGTTTTTGTTTTCTGCTGTCACAACTCTCACAGTTTTTAAAATTAGATCATAAAAATGGGTTCAAGCCCTGTGGACTGGAGCTTTCTGGCGCTCTTGTTCAAACAGACAAATTATATCTCCGAATGTATTGGTTTCTCAGAGTTGGGAATTATATCAATGTATTCTTATGATAGATCTCCATCATAAAGGAAATTCAATTCAAATAATAGTTTATTTATCAAGATTAAATGAGCAATCTGAGAATGAGATTTGCACCATGGAAGAAATCAAATTAAAATAGCTGAACTGAATTTAACTCTCTCTTATAGAACAGGATGAAATGTACGAGTATGAACACAGATCATATAATAAAGCTTAGATAGAATAATTATAGCGTTCTGTGAAAACATAGAAGTACGATTCATTATTGAAATTTCGATAAATCATATCCCCGAAAGTATAAGCTTGTTGGAGTTAAAAACAGACAAATTATATCTCCGACAGTATTGGTTTCTCAGAGTTGGGAATTATATCAATGGATTCTTATGAAAGAACTTCATCTTAGCAGAAATTGAATTCAAACATCATAGGAGAATTTAAATTCAACAAGAATGCCAAAAATTATCAATCCAAAACCAATAGACGAATTCTACCCAACAACGAACTCATCCGAGATATTCATTCCTCAATTCTATGATGAACGATAATATATATCTTTCCTCAAATCCACTCCAATACACCAATATTCCAGTTTTGTTTTTAGTGGAGATATTCTGAACTCAATATTATTAACTGAAAATGAAAATATCCACCAACAAAAAGTATGATATTATATTATAATTCTCATATTTCTACGATTGCTGGAATGAATGAATTAGACAACGTCATGTCTCAGGAAAATAAGTTGACATTATAACAATTCATAGAATACCCACAGAATAATTATATCATTCTGTGAAAACATAGAAATACGATTTATTTTGAAACTTTTAAAAATCATATCTCCGAAAGTATAAGCTTGTTAGAGTTAAAAATGATATCAATGGATTCTTGTGGTAAAACTGCATATTGAAAAAAAAAATAATTTGGAATTTGTTATGTGAAAAAATTTTTTTTTCTGTTACTCCGAAACCATTTGTCCGATTTCGCCCAATAATGAACTTAGCTGAGATATTTATCTCCCAAACCTACTCTGAAAATTTCAACTGTCTAGCTCATTCCGTTCCAGAGTAATCGTGCCTACGGCCGGCCGGCCGGACGGCTGGACCGGCCGGACAGAATGAATTTCGACCACGGATTCTTGATCAGTGAGTGGAACCAAATCGTTTAAGACCATTTTCATCGAAAAATTCGAAAATTACAGACATTTGGGCAAATTGATAAGCACTCAGTTCCGAGGAACTAGAGCGCCAAAAATAAGGACATGACTAATATTCAGAACAGTGAGAGATGAGTGAGAGGGACCCTGTTACAAATGAAGATGAAAGAAATAAATATTCGCTAATATCCCATTCATAACATGTCGTCGAAAGTCAAAAATGCATCTTAAACTGCTGATCACTGAAATTCTGTATAGTAATTTCTTACAAATTCTCCGTTTTGACCATAGACATAGAATAACATGGACTGGCCCTCACGTAACTTTATCACACAGTTCGTTGCGGAATAATTTAGAGAGAGAGATGTTATGAAGGATAGAATACTTAAAGGCAAATAATGGTATAAAAATAATGATGTTTTTTTATAAGTATCAGAATATTCAGAAACGAGTGTCGGATTTAAATGAAAATGTTTTGCCTTTAAATATTCTGTCTACATATCACCAAAACACATACATAATACACGAAACCAAACAATACAGTAACAAGAAAGGTCAGAGAATAAAGGAAACCAATGTTTTGTATTCTGTGGTTTTGCCAAACGCCAAATTATAAGATAATATTCATATACTGTGGTTTGCCTTTAACTATTCTGTCTTTTTTCAATGCTGATTTCAATGCTCTCTTTCTCACAACCTGTCCATGTTATTTTATGTCTATGGTTTTGACCAGTTCAGTTATCAAGTCTTCATCACTTTCGATCAAAGTTATTATGGCTTGTCTATGATTATGGCTTCGGTAACACTAACAAATGCTACTATTGCTACTTCCTAGATATCCGTACTTTTCACGTCTTCCGTAAATAATATCATGATACATCATGATGACATATTGGTATTAAACCAACACCACCTACATTTTCTTTTAGGAGGTGTTGGTTAGACTAATCATAGATGCATAGAATATGTTATTCTATGCATCTATGTTAGAATATGTTATTCTATGCATCTTGGACTAATCAAAGGCCGACACCTTGTTATTCTATGCATCTTGCTCAGTAATTCTGTGTAGTGGATATATAGTCAAGGGTAGGGTAGGGATATAGTCCATCACTCCCTGTACTATAGGCTTGTTTTGGTTCGCAATTCGGACTGTCCTAGAACAGTTCAAAGTAGTCACACAGTCGTTTATTGTAATTGGACTTGCGCGAATGGGCGAAATCTTTCACACACTACGTTTGGCCCACTCTTTAGAACCGATCCAGAACTGTCACTACTGCGAACCAAAACAAGCCTTATATCACTCTTGGGTCATATTAGCGCGATTCTGCGAATATTCGCGACAAGTGCAGCTGGGTACTTCGTCAAATCGCGGTGTATTCGGGCGAAGACGAATATACTTCCCCGCGCTGTCGGTAAACTGGCACGCATCAAAGGGTTGTTTAAGATACAATATTCGCTGGCGCTTCGCCACTCTAGGGTTCAGTTCAGTTCAGTAGCGCCCCAGATTTTGGGTGCTAGTTTGATTTCGGAGGAAAGTTACGACTTGGGCTCAATACGGTGCTTATTCAAGTAAAGTAACGAGATGAATGATTCGGAATAATGCTGCTCAGTTGCGGCATCCAGAGAACAGAACGTATTCGACACGAGCATGGACGAATGCCAAACAGCTGCTCGGTATGTCGTAGCTAGGACCATATCCATAGAGTCGGCGAAATCGCACACTCGGGGACCGCGTGTTCATTACTCCTCCGCACATAGAATCGACGTATGTCGTCGTTTGTGCCTTCCGCCAAAACAAAATATTGTCAAACTCCGCTCGCTCTTTATTTCCATGCGGACGCTCGTGTAGTGTGGACGTAAGATGATCGAAGACTTTTGCCAGAATACCGAACAGTGTAAAAAACATAACAAAATACTACGATTTTATCAGATGATAAGTGAGTTTTGGTAGTATACTAAAAGACCTATTAACTGCTATTTTTGACGTGTGGTAAAAAAGTTTTTTCGACAAAATGTGGTGTTTGATCAGTCAACCAAATTCCGTGGTTTTTGAAGTTAGAGTCGATCCAAAGGCTATTGGACAAGAATGCCTCGAAAAGGTAAGCCAATTCAGAAATCATGATTTGTGTTGACTGTAATTCATGACTTTTTGGTTCGATACGTGACCGCCGACAAAAATCGAGTTCAGAGTACCTTATACCTTTTCAAACTCATGTAAACTCTTATTTTTATACAGTTTGGTCATCTGGCAAAATATTCAAATGTATGATTCTCGTCTGCTGTTCAGATTTATTCACAATATGTGCAGGAATGATCGATTGATTTGATGAACAATGATGAAAAAGGTTTCCGAATAATCCTCTTAGATATCCTCTTAATCCACCGTATAATTTGAAGAAATGAAACATTCAATACAGGGATATTATCTGCAACAAAGCATCTTACGGCTTTGTTTATTTCTATGAGTATTAAAATGACGAAGCTTATTGTCTAATTAGAAACGCAAAGTAGGTATACATAGGTGTATACCTGCTTAGAACAAATTGGAATCTCTTTCCTGATATACACTATTGATAATACAATTATTGAGATCCCCATCTCGTCGTTTATTCCCATCTTGTATAGTTTGTATAAGTATAAGTTCAACAAGTTCCCAGTACGAAGTCCAACTTTCAGGTAGAGTGAGTACAAAGTCCAACCGTTGGTCAGGTATAGGAGTAGGTTAAACGTATTGATATCTAATTATAACTTTAGATCGCGGAATTATAAACGAAAATCCAATACATTGGATACATTGGCTTCGAAATTGACTGAATTCATACGTTTTTTTCGAACTATAAAGTTGTCCTATTAATTTGTTTAGTGCTCGATATATTGTACTGATACTGGTTCAAACTCGGGTTCAAACTTTGGCAATATAAAGTGTTCAATATGTTCCAAAATAATTAATTACATAGCTAGTTGATGTTAATTCACAAAATGAGGATAGGTAATTAGTTTTGAAATCAAATGGCCATATAGGAAGCATAGGAAGCACTCTAATTCGGATATGATGTTATTGATCAGGATGTCTTATGGTTTGAAATATGTATTATTACTCCAAATGAAATTTGGGATATTAGTAATACTGAAGAGCCAATACGAATGTAAATAAAACGATTTGTCGTCGAGCTCTATGAAAAGTGACATTTTACATTAATTTGCGGCCGCAAAATCGAGTTTCATTGAAGGCGAGTACTTTGCGGACGAGAAAATACTGTCTCGTTATTATAGGTCCGAAATTCATAAAAATATGTGGAGGTTGACGAAAAAAATTTAATATGCACCTCGGCGAAAAACTGTCTATTGTCTCGTCTGCTTGCTATCCTCGGCACCGCCTCGGGTAGCAATTTGCAGACTCGACTAAAATAGATAATAGTTTTTCGTCCTTGGTACATAAATAACTATTTGGTTACACTACTACAATTTTTATGTTATTTGAAAGAATATTTTATTGCGTTATGTAGATCATTTAACGTTGGGAATAACGTAATTTTCGATCACATCTTCGCATGAATCTGACTATATTGCAGTTTAATTCTTATAAACTTGCGATTAATTATATCCCCAAAGGAAGTGTAAAGGCTTTAAATTGCTGGATCTTGGAGCTCATTTCTCGAACCCGCCGCGTGCAGAAAATTAGTTGTGTCATACTCTGTGTGGCACGTAGCACCGTCCTGTTGGCGTCACATGTCGTCGGAATCCACATAATTCAATTAACTGTAATTGAATTATGATGCTGATGATTAGCAACTTCTTGTTACTGAACAAAAAGTTGTTAATCATCGAGCAATAGTGGACCCAAATCCGTACGAAACAATTACTTTCTCGGATTGCATGTACTGCTGGTGTAATCTCCTTTATCTTGAGTCACTTTAAGAATCTTCAATCATTTAAGAAAATTAAATTATTTTTTATAATTTCTGGTATTCTGCATTGAATGTTATAAAATCTGATAAAAATTCCTAAAATCCCTAAACTGGAATCATAGATAATCGTGAAATAAAGGCATAGACATGGGCAATCATTATTCAAACAACTTGAATTGCAGGTTATTTTTCTTTTGGGAAATAGAGGCTTACCATGATCTGTAATACTCCATTAATTTTGATTTTTTTTTATGATTGTTTCATCATCGAAATTTCCTGATTCAACACGAAGTACGAGTAATTTACAGTGTGGAAAAGCCAATTGGAATTAATTCATTATCTTGGTTACTGTACAATGTACATATTTATGGAAAAACCCGAGAAACGACAAATTTAAATTTTAAATTGACATTATTTTTTGTAATAATGCGAACCCTACCTTCAACCCCCTTCAAAAGACAGATAAAACCCCCAATCTTTCAAATAAGAAGTAAGGGCTTGTGATACATTGTTTGAAAGGTCTCGTCATTCTCTATTCAGAAATGCTTTCATGTTTATTGCAAAAATCAAATTAGAAAAACATTAAATCAAGTGATTGGCGAAATTAAGTACAATATCAAAAACTAAAATGTAGCAAAAAAATTATGAATGTTAATGAAGTAGATGTTCAAAGTGTTCACCGCGAACGCCTTGGCAACATCCTAACCACCGATAAAAATTTCTTTCAACATTATTTAACATCTCGGGAGGGATCGACCAAATCACAACGTTATTCGATCTTTTAGGTCATTCAAAACAAGGGGTTTAGTTTTGTACACAATGCTCTTCACATATCCCCATAAAAAGAAATCTAATGGGTTACGATTAGGGGATCGCGCTGGCCATTCTATCGTTCTTCGCCTTCCTATCAACCGATTTGGAATTGTTGCGTCGAATTATTGCCGGACATTATGTTGGTAATATGGTGGTGCACCATCCTGTTGGAACCATATCGTATTCCGTGGAACTTGATGATTTCCTTGATCAGGATATAAATTTGCTAAAGTTATGGAACGACATAATTTTGATTTCCCTCAATGAAAAAGGAGCCTATGATATGGTTTCGAACATTTCCTGCCCAAATATTAACCTTTTGAGGCAATTGCGTGTGTTCCTCTCTCAGGATTTTCGGTAGACCAATAGCGGCAATTTTGACTTTTAGCATGGCCGTTGAGAGAACAACTGCACTCATCAGAAAACAAAACGTCTACTACTTGGATAATAGTGTTATCCATAACATGTCCATCATTTGTTCACAAAAATAAGTTCTCCTATCAAAATCGTCTTTCAAGAGCTCCTGGGCAGGTGTCATTTTATAGGGTTGCATTTTATTTTGTTTTAATATGTTTAGAATCGATGTATGGCTGACATTGAATGTTGTGGAGGCATCTCTACTCGATTTATGTGTATTTTTTTCAAAATCAAGCATCACATCTAATTTCACATCCTCACACAGCGTATTAGCAATTACTTCTTTAATCTGCCTTACATGCCCAAACTCGCGAAATTGCTTCTCTATTTTACTTATTGCACCTCGGGTTATAGGCGGCAAACTCGGAAATTTCTCATGAAACAAGCGTCCTATTCATTTTTGTGTTTGGGTGTTATCTCCGTAACCAATCATTTGTAAAATTGATATTTAGTATATTTCATTTAATCGAACCATTATTCAAAATTGAAGTTAATGAAATTAAAACACAAAGAGAGAGAATTTATAAACTACAACATTATCAGCACAAAATAATTTACGAAGGCGTTCTAAAGAAACATTGCCACAGAATAGTATATTCTAAATAAGTTGCAGAATGGGCTGATATTCAAACACGAATGCGAATTTCGTACGCATGAGTGTTAGAATTGCCTTCTGCAACGAGAATTAGACGATATTTTCTCTATTTCAGGCAAGTTTTGTAAAATACTGTTGAAATTTAATGAAAAATTAGGATTATACATCCTAGTGACTTTTGTATTGTATCTTGGCAGTTGGTGTGACTGTTACGAAAGTTGACAGATCACGGAATTTGAATTGTACGTAGAGCATGGAGATCAGATTTAACAGTTTCCTAATATCATGAATGATTCGAAATTAGCAAAAAAGAAATCTGTAGTACCTTATTTTTTGATGAAAATAAAACCTTTCCTCTCAACAATTATTTCAACTTATCCAGATTATCTTATATTGACAATAATTGACGTGTGTTGAAATTTGATAGGATCGAATGTCAGTGCTGACTTGCTGACTACCACAAAACGAAAAATATAACTAGAAACAATGCGGGAATGAGTTCATTCCAGCACTGTTTTTAGTGCTGGAATGAACTCTTTTCGATACTGAAATAGAGAAAATGTTTTACGTAGTTATCATTGTACGATCTGGAAAACACAATGTTATGGTTATTTTTTTTTCATTTTCTTCAACATCTTGAAGGCAAATAAGTTTTGTATTATTGTAATAAGATTTGGGAATATAATGAATTTCGGTAATGACATGATTTTATTTTTTTGTATTTCGAGTTTTGCAATAAACATGAAATTGATAACATTTCTGAATAGAGAATGACGCGACCTTTCAAACGATGTATCAGAAGCCCATACTATTTGAAAAATGAAGGGTTGTACCTGTCTTTCGAAGGGGATTGAAGGTAGTGTTCTCATTTTTACGAAGAAGAATGACAATTTAAATTTTGAATTTGACGTGTTTTGGGATTTTCCATAACTATGGACAGTAACCAAGATAATGAATTTATTCCATTTGGCTTTTATACACTGTAACACACCTAATAATTTTATAGAAAAACCGACTTCCGCTTGAATACGTTGAATATACAGCTAGAAGTAGCTATTTGATTATTTAGTGACAAATATTTGCATAATACTTGCGCATAATCCGCTGATGCTGCCTTTTGTCTGCTGGCCAGAGCAAACAAGTCTTCTATGCTGCAAAAACATCTCCATATTATTCCTCCCGAATTCCGCAGTGAATGTATAATTGGCATTTGGAGAAAGATAGTGCGGCCATTGTTTTTCCCGAATGTGTTAACTGGGACGTTGTGTACTTGACATCATTTCTTTATCATTTCTGTTAGTAGTTTATTGCTTGAATTAATGAGTTATCAGATTTAATATCCACTTACTTATTATCTGAATTGTTCTGTTTATTGTGTTTAGACACATATCTGTTAGTGATTAGTGAAATGATGGTGACAACTGTGTATTTACTGTTTTTGTCGGGAGTATCTCTAATTTCTTCAAAGATAAAATTAAAAGTTAGATTCTTCAAACGACGTTGATATGAGTTGCCTTGTCAATATAGTTTTTTATATCGTAATAGGATCTCCATTGAGCAATTAAGATTACAGTTATGGAGGACCAATATAAAGATGTCAACCTTCTTGATTCATAATTAATGAGAATACAAAAGGTATTAAGTGATCATTATATTCAAACATGTTTTCTGAATGCTAGTTGCTTCACTCGTTGTCAATATATTATGAGTGAGAGAGAACATAGAATGATGATTTACATTATTTTTCGAGCACTTGATTCCTTTCGTCAACACAGCGTGTCTTATTCATACTTCAATAATATAGGTAAAAGGAAGAGAATATAACAAAAATGGAAGGAAAAATAATTTACGGACGATCTGAGGTCGGGAAGTAGAAGGGGGTGAGTTTTTAAGGGTAAAAAACGGTTTATTTCGATTTACGGCAAAACTACAGGTCCTATTAAAAAAAGTTGAATGGCAAAGTTGTAGGTGATTAAAAGATCTACAAATTTTGTTTCTACACTTTTAACACATGACCCCAAAATTTATGTGAAAAATTCAAAAAGTTTTTGGTTTTTTATTTTTACCTTTTACAAACAAATTTTTTTTCACGAAATTTGGTGAGAACTTACTTTCATATGTTCCAAATACACTGTAATTTTTTTGATTTAAAACATTTAATTTTCACCTTAATTTGACGTAATATCGATAATGCACAATAATTTTCAATCGAAAATTCTGCTCTTTTGAATAAATCGATGGGCTTTTTGTTCGTTGAAATCTCACTTTCTGATGGTGTAAAAAACATATGACATACTATAGTAAATTTACTCAGAAAATGCAAAAAAACGAAAAAACTTTTTTTGGGGGGCCTTACTACGTTTTATTTCGTAGCATTTTCTGAGAATATTTACCATAGTAATGTAATGTATATTTTTTTTACACCATCAGAAAGTAGAAATTTCAACCGATTTGTTTTAAAAAGCCGTTATTTTGACGGGACAATTTTCGATTGAAAATTAGGGTACTTTCTCGATATGTCAAAATAAGGTGAAAAAATAAATATTTTTAATAAAAAAAATTATAGTGTGTTTGGTACATAAAAAGGTACGTTTCCACCAGATTTCGTGAAAAAATAATTTCGTAAAAGATAAAAATAAAAAACCTAAAACTTGGTTATTCGAACTTTTCACAAAATTTTGAGGTTATGTCTAAAAAGTGTAAATGCAAAATAAATATTTTGGACGGTCGCAGAAACAAATAGGTATACAATTATTTTAACACCATCGTCGAGAGGATGCATGTACATTGTACATATTACTAATTTATAGTGACAGAAATCTTGTTTGCACACGAATAATTCATAATTTATATGGATGCCATAAAAAAAATGTTCATCATATGAATTTTGTAACAGTAAAATTTTCATATTGCGGTAGATCGAAAACATATTGCAGGCCGTGCGAATTTAAGCCGCGGGCCATGGTTTGGACAGCCCTGATTTAGGGGATTCAAAGAGTCCAGAGAATTGTTGGAACATTTTAATCAGGGAACAATTAATTATTCGTTCAGGGATTTTTATTTGGGAAGTATGACATGCTATTTATATGCTCTTTAATTTTCGATACTTATTAATTCATCGATGGAAAGTTTTCCCTTTTTTCAAATTTTTGATTCTGCTTTCTTGAAACGTTCGAATTCAGGTTATTGAAACTACAATGAAATTGAAACCTTTATGCGTAAAATAATGCCCTGTGCCTATTTCAATTTCTGCATGCAGACATAGAAATGCTTTCATGGTTCTGAGGCAGAAGCCTGTATAGTTCCAAAACACCGAAAATATGATTTAGGTAGTTACGATCTCTACACTTAACATAATTATTATGATAGTATATGTCAAAATTCTGGATTAGGACTATGTGTTTTTGATTGACCATTGAATTAATTTTCTTCGAGAGTTGATGAACACAAATCATTGTCGTCGGTTACAAAATACTGAGCAGGAGCTTTGCAGAATGATCAGAAAGTGATAAATTTGAATCAGACTCTTTTTGCAATACAATTTCTGTAATTTGATCATTTTTCTACAGTTTGTTTTTCAATTCACAACTTTTTTATGGCAAAAACAGTAACTTGGCAACAATGAATTATGTATTACAAGGAATATGTAGTGTTAAGAAGGAAGTCAAAATTTGTATACCTTTATAAGAGCTATAGAAGAAGTTGCTGTTAATAATCTAATATTATTTTTATTTTGATTCAAACTGAAATTAACGCAAATTAAAACTTTATGTTTAAGGGTTTGTTACACTATTGCTATATTACATAGGTTACACATGCAGTGTCAAGGCAAAAGGCCGTATCTACATTTGATGTTGAACCATAATTCCACATCTACAGAATGTTTGGCAGATATGACATTTTAAATTACCATAACACAGATACGACAAAATCCCTAAGATAATATCAATAGTATATCAAACTCATAACAATGAATAAAATCGTTTATTTAAACTTGATTATTTTTATATACAAATATAAAAAAAGGAAAAAATGTGAGAAAATATGAAAAATTCATATTGAATCTGAAACCAGAAATTTTGAGGATAATGAAAATGGTAATATATTAAGGTGATTTTTCTGGTAGAAATTGTCAAACAATTAAAATAAAATGTGGAACGTTTCACGATTTTGCGTGTCATTCGCCATGCGCGAAGCGTTCCAAATGTGTTGCAGTACACAATAATTATAATTCTATTGTTAATATTTTTTTTAATTGTTTAACAATTTGACTATCACAGAAATCACCTTAATATTTCACCCTTTTGATACTTCAATATTGCTGGTTTCAGATTCAACCCATAATAATTGTTTCTGTATCAGAATATTAATTATTCATATTTTTCCACAACTTTCCCTTTTTTTATTTTTAGATATTTGTGTATAAAAATCAGACAATGGATGTCTAAATAATGAGTAAATCGTTTGTTTAGATACCATAATTGGGTTATGCAGATTCTGGTAATATCTTATTCGAGCATAAGGAAAAAACTCAGAAAAATCAGTAAAGTCTGAGATATTGAACATTCCTCAGAATTTTAATTCTTTTAGTGATATTATCCCCCTGAAATTTGGCATGCATAAAAACTCGTTATTCATGTCTTGAAGCTAGCTTGTAAAACTTTTTGAGTTCCTTACGAAATTTATCGTATTTGTGGCCGGAAGGAATTAAATTTGACTATACGGATTATTCATCAGTGGGTGAATTGAAATCTTTCGAGACCATTTTCGAATCATTTCGAAGATTACGAACGAAATTATAGTGCAGTGGAACAAACGCTCGAAAAAACATGGTTATTGATGTTACTGGATCTGGGCAGAAAATAGAACGGATGTAATATGTTCGGCTGCCGTGCTTTCCCAATCTGAATAACGACGAAATATGTTCCCATAAACTCTCGTTATTTGTGTATAATTCATGTTCTGGAGTAGACAACCCGCGAGGCTGTAACGCCATTATCGAAAAAGGCGATCGATCTCGCGGTCACTGGAATTGCCTTTACTATTTCTCACATTTTCATAATCAAATGAAATGGTTGATATTAGTGATCCCATATTCATATTCCTATTTAAGACGAACACAAGCGTCTTCATGGATTATGGGACAAAATTCAGTGATCCCCTTTAGCATTTTGGCGCTCTTGTCAAACTACTAGCCATTCTTCAAAGGTCTTTGAATAGATACCTATTGGAAAATTTTAAAAATTATTAATTTTTGTTTTGTTATGAACAATTTAGCTAAGTGAAAAATTATAGAGCTTCAATTTATAATATTACTATTGATCCGTTTTCTTATAATCAGAAACTACTTAAAAATGATTTTTAATAATAATTATCTTCTATTGCTTAAAAAATTGTTATAAACCAATGCGTTGTTTATGAGATAATTCAAAATTTTCTTTTGAAAACATAATTGAAGCTTATAATTATCCACTTAAGTAAATTGTTAATAAAAAACGAAAATTAACAATTTTCCAACGCAAATCTATTCCCAAGACCTTTGAAAAATTGCTCCTCGAAGGGAAAAAATTCTCGGTAGTTTAACAATTATCGCACTTGCAATGTTAATTTGTGCTACAAAAAATTGTTAATTAACTAATTGAAAAGTTGCGATAAACATTTTTGTACCACGGATTATTGTTCATTGATCTATCCTGCAGGTTTTTCGATTTTTTATTTTCATATTTAATTAGTTTAAATAATATTTATTCATGGAAGGTTCGAAGGGGGCGAGGATTACGCAAGCTGGAGTACCCGTTTTCGGGAGTATTTCCAAACCTCTGGGAAAATTATAAATATTTTTCCTAGTTCCGGCAGTTGAGACTTTTTTTTTAGGAAATTTCTTCCTCTTCTTGAATCTTTTTTCAAATTTGAATTATCTCAGATAGATTTCGAGATATTGGCGAAAAACCCAACCCCCTTCTCTTTTTCTCGCTTAATTGTTTATAACTATTGCAATTTTTGCGAGCAGCCTTAAAGACTAGTCAACAAGTGCTATTTGGACCAACTTTTTTCAGCAGTCTCCGAAAATTATGTATGAGGTGTCATTCGATTCGGAATGGCATCTAGATGATTTTCGAAAAAAATGAAGTTCCGCTTGCAAAAATTGTAAAAGTTATCAACAATTAACTAAAAAAAAAACGGGTTTTAGTTTTTTGTAAATATCTCAAAAACTAATAAAGATTTTTCAAATCTGAAAAAAGATTCAAAAAGAGGAGGAAATTTCCTAAAAAAAAGTCTTGACTCCCGAAACTGTACGATAAATATTTATAATTTTTCCAGAGGGATGAAAATACGGCCGAAAACGGGTACTCTGGCTTGGAGAAGCCACGTCCACTTCGGGCACTTCAACATTAAACATTTTTTAAACATAGTAAATATGAAAAAAAAAATTGAAAAAATTCAGGCAGCAACTGAATAGATGAATGAATAATAATCCGCTCGAACAGAATTTTTATAGTAATTTTTCATTTAGTTATTCAATAGTTAATTAATAACTTTTTTTTGCTTGCACATTAACATTGCAAGTGTGATAATTGCTAAACTATAAGTTTTAGATTTTTTTCCTCTCTTGGAGCAATTCTTCAAAGTCTTAAGAATAGAATCCCGTTGGGAAAATTTTAAAATGTTTATTTTTCAATTTTTTATTAATAATTTTCGTTGTTGCAAAATTAAAAACTTAAATTAATCATCGAACAAAATTTTTTTTTTTAATATTATTAACGATCCCTTTTTATGCATCTCTGCTTTTGTGACAATTGTCAATTGACAATTCTTGAATTTCACCAAATAACTATCAACAAAATAATTCTCTCGATTTTCGTTGAGCGTCTGAAGAAGGGGTCTGAAATAGACTTCGAAACGTTACGCTATAGTTGTTTCTTCGTTGATGTTGTTTCGTTGTTGTTTGTTAGGCAACATTGTTCAATTGATTGCTTCTGACAAATATCCTGTGTTTCTTACGCAGAAGCAAATCACAAAATAATTAATTTTTATTTTATAGATATTTTTCAGAGTTTGGGAGAGAAAACCCAGAAAATAACCGTTGAATAATGAGTATACCTCCCACAGTATCCTTTAATGATTACTTAAAACAATTTTTTAAACAATTAGAGATGAAAATTTGAAAAAATTATTTCTATGCAGTTTCTAATAACATAAAAACGGATCGTTAATAATATTAAAAAAAAAAAATTTTGTTCGATGATTATTTTAAGTTTTTAATTTTGCAACACGAAAATTATTTCTGCTTTTGTGACAGAAAGTAGAATAGAAAAAAAAATAAAAGGTAAAAATTTATTTGTTTATAACAAATTGTTTATTGCATAAACAATGAAAAAATAAATAAAATGAAATTTTTTTTATATCGAAAAGAAAAATAAATAATGATTTTTAAAAAAAAAATATCGTTCCTTAATATTAATTAGAAGTGGAAGAAAATAATTGTTAATTAACAAATGCGTTTTTAAGCAATAAAAAATTTTTTTTAAGGAACAATTTTTCTTTTAAAATTCATTATTTGTATCAAAGATTGAAATTCCAAAAAAAAATTTTCAATTATCTTATAAACAACGCATTTGTTTATAACAATTTTTTAAACAATTAGAGATGAAAATTTGAAAAAATTATTTCTATGCAGTTTCTAATAACATAAAAACGGATCGTTAATAATATTAAAAAAAAAAAAATTTTGTTCGATGATTATTTTAAGTTTTTAATTTTGCAACAACGAAAATTATTAATAAAAAATTGAAAAATAAACATTTTTAAATTTTCCCAACGGGATCTATTCTTAAGACTTTGAAGAATTGCTCCAAGAGAGGAAAAAAATCTAAAACTTATAGTTTAGCAATTATCACACTTGCAATGTTAATGTGCAAGCAGAAAAAAGTTATTAATTAACTATTGAATAACTAAATGAAAAATTATTATAAAAATTTTGTTCGAGCGGATTATTATTCATTCATCTATTCAGTTACTGCCTGAATTTTTTCAATTTTTTTTTTTCATATTTACTATGTTTAAAAAATGTTTATTGTTGAAGTGCCCGAAATGGACGTGGCTTCTCCAAGCCAGAGTACCCGTTTTCGGCCTTATTTTCATCCCTCTGGAAAAATTATAAATAATGATCGTACAGTTTCGGGAGTCGAGACTTTTAATTTTAGGAAATTTCCTCCTCTCTTTGAATCTTTTTTCAGATTTGAAAAATCTTTATTAGTTTTTGAGATATTTACAAAAAACTAAAACCCCCTTTTTTTTTAGTTAATTGTTAATAACTTTTACAATTTTTGCAAGCGGAACTTCATTTTTTTCAAAAATCATCTAGATGCCATTCCGAATCGAATGACACCCCATACATAATTTTCGGAGACTGCTGAAAAAAGTTGGTCCAAATAGCACTTGTTGACTAGACTATTAATATTTTCTCAAAAACTATCTACATGCCATTCCGAATCGAATGACACCTCAATCATAATTTTCGGAGAATACGCAAAAATTTTGACCTAAAAAATGGGTTCAAGCCCTGTGGACAGGAGCTTTCTGGCGCTCTAGTTCAAACAGACAAATTATATCTCCGAAAGTATTGGTTTCTCAGAGTTGGGAATTATATCAATGAATTCTTATGATAGAACTGCATCATAAAGGAAATTCAATTCAAATAATAGTTTATTTATCAAGATTAAATGAGCATTCTGAGAATGAGAACTGCACCATGGAAGAAATCGAATTAAAATAGCGTAACTGAATTTGATTCTCTCTTATAGAACAGGATGAAATGTACGAGTATGAACACAGATCATATAATAAAGCTTAGATAGAATAATTATAGCATTCTGTGAAAACATAAAAGTACGATTCATTATTGAAATTTAGAAAAATCATATCTCCGAAAGTTAGCTTGATGGAGTTGAAAATGATATCGATGGATTTTAATGGTGAAACTGCATCTTAAATAAAAATTGAATTTGAAATTTGTTGCTTAAAAAAAAATTTCTTTTCGTTACTCCGAAACCATCTAGCCTATTTTGCCCAATAACGAACTTAACCGAGATATTCATCTCCCTAACCTACTCTGAAAATTTCAACTGCCTAGCTCATTCCGTTCGAGAGTTATTGTAGAAAAAAATTTTAAAATTTTCAAAATTTTTTTTTTACACTTTGCGGTAACCTGATCAATACAAAACTTCACATTCGTATAATGGTCATGATTCTACAATTTGATGCTAAGTTTCAGGTAGATCGAATGATCGGTTTCGGAAATATGTGTTTTACTAAAATCGGCCATAACTCCGAAACCGCTTGATGGATTTCGCCCGTTAACAAACTTGTCCGAGATATTTACGCTCCAAACCCACTTGCAAATTACAATCGACATAATCGATTTCGACCTCGGATTCTTGATCAGTGAGTCGAACCAAACCGTTTGACACCATTTTCAGCCAAAAATTCGAAAATTACAGACATTTGGGCAAACTTATATGCACTCAGTTCCGAGGAACTAGAGCGCCAAAAACAGTTGTTGACTAGACTATGAATGGTACGGAACATTCGAATGTTGTCACGTACTAACCATCCGGAAAAAAAAATACACTGAAGAAATCTGAGCGGCCGTATCAGCCTCGGCTTCCCACCCCGGAGGAAAACGTAGCTTTATCTGTAAGTGTCAATTTCGCGGCGGTTATTAGGAACTTCTTCGGGCGTTTCCATCGTTATCGGCGTCGGAACGCGTCCCGGCGCTCTTGCGAACTTTTCAATCGCCTTTGTTGTTTGAACGACAGTTCGACCGATAAGTCAACGGACTATCAGAAGCTTAATAGACTTCTTGCGTTCGTTTCTTTTATCTCGACTTCGGGCGAAGCGTCCGTCATATCTTGACGATTTTCCGAGTTTTCCGAGAAACGCTGACTGCGACCCGAAGGTCACGATTCTTTCCTTTCTGATGTTTGCCGCAAAATGCGTCTCGAAATATGCGGACGTTGCCACTGACCCGAGCGAATTTTCTTTCGCTCGTTGGGTCGACGATCGTGGTATTGTTTTTCTCGTTTCAGTTCCTTGTTTTCGGCAAGGTGAGGAGTTATGCACGTACTTTATACAATGGAAATATTGGAAGTTGCTGGAGGGTCACTCGAACTTTCTTCGAGCGCGTCAGCATCGCTTCTCCAGATAGCCTTTCCGTTTTTGGCGCTCTTGTTCCTCGGAACAGAGTGCTTATCAATTTGCCCAAATGTCAGTAATTTTTGAATTTGTGGCTGAAAAAGGTCTCAAACGATTTGGTTCGACTCACTGATCAAGAATTCGAGGTCGAAATCGATTCTGTCCGGCCGGTCCGACCGGCCGTAGGCACGATAACTCTCGAACGAAAGGAGTTAGAGGATTGAAATTTGCAAGGTGGCTTTGGAGCGTAAATATCTCGGACAAGTTCTTTAATGGGCAAAATCCATCAAGCGGTTTCGGAGTTATGGTCGATTTTAGTAAAAACATTTTTTATGAATATTTCCGAAACCGATCACTCGATCTATCTGAAATTTAGCATCAAATTGTAGAATTATGACCATTATACGCATGTGACGTTTTGTATTGACCAGGTTACCACAAAGTGTCAAAAAAAAAATTGAAAATTTTGAAAATTTTTTTCTACAATAACTCTTGAACGGAATGAGCTAGGCAGTTGAAAATTTCAGAGTAGGTTAGGGAGATGAATATCTCGGTTAAGTTCGTTATTGGACAAAATCGGTCAGATGGTTTCGGTGTAACAAAAAAAAAATTCTTTACATTACAAATTTCAAAATAAGTTTTTCTCAAGATGCAGTTTCACCATAAAACTCCATCGATATCATTTTCAACTCCAACAAGCTAATACTTTCGGAGATATGATTTTTCGAAAATTCAATAATGAATCGTAGGTACTTCTATGTTTTCACAGAATGTTATAATTATTATATCTAAGCGTTATTATATGATCTGTGTTCATACTCGTATGCCATCCTGTTCTATAAGAAAGAGTCAAATTCATTTCGGCTATTTTAATTTGATTTCTTCCATGGTGCAGTTCTCATTCTCAGATTGCTCATTTAATTTTGATAAATAAACTATTATTCGAATTGAATTTCCTTTATGATGCAGTTCTATCATAAGAATACATTGATATAATTCCCAACTCTGAGAAACCAATCCTTTCGGAGATATAATTTGTCTGTTTGATCTAGAGCGCCAGAAAGCTCCTGTCCACAGGGCTTGAACCAATTTTTGTATACCAGACTACTGCCCCATACGTGATTATGGGTCTCACAATCATAACGTACATCCATCGCAGTATCTTGGGGTTGCAGCCCCAAGTCTTACCGGCTAGATTTCTGCACGCTCATCTTCCTTATCAAAAGGCTTGATCTTGTGGGTAAAATATAAAATTGAGTTTGCGACAATGGGCTTAATCTTAATTTTGGCATTCTCTTTGCTCTCCTGATTTCCAAGTGTCCGGAAATCCAGACCACGGAGACCCCTTTGTTCTTACCTAGTTCGTTAAGTTAAACCAGGCACTCCCATACCATCTTCGAACTGATGACCCCAGATTTTTTACAGCACGTGAAAATACGAGAAGGCAATCATTCCTAATCTTATCAATAATCTTCCTGGTCTTGCTAAATATATATGCATAACATACCTACTGTATCATTCAGATTTCATGATGATATCGATGATTATACTCCATCTCGATTCCGATGCCCATTCGAAATAACAACTCGAAACTAACAGATATTATCTAAACAGGCGATAAGTGCCATCTAATTACCGACCCAAGTTCCGCTATCAGAAGCCATTAAATAAAAATAACAGGAGTTGCGAGGGCTAACGCCCGAAATGGGAAGCATTTAGATCGAATATGTAGATATGGGGCCCATGTCCACGAAGGCATGAAGTGAAATTAGTTAGGGTAAAGTATCTGGGCGTTATGTGTGAGTGGGTGGCGATTATGTGACCCATTATCACTGCTCCATTAACCATCTGCTGTAATGGATCCCTTTGACCCAGATTACGCCTTGATTTTTGGGTTATTTTTTGTGGAAACTAGCCAGAATTTGTCGAATAGGATAACGAATTTTCAACAGTGTGTAGAACTACACAGTGGATTCAAAGGATTTTTTTCATAAGTTAATCAGCAATTGGAAAACATAATTTTTCAATGTGTGGTTAGTTGTACAGTATGGAAAAGCCAAATGGAATAAATTAATTATCTTGGTTATTGTACATATTTATGGAAAATCCCGAAACACGTCAAATCAAATTTTAAATTGTCATTCTTCTTCGTAAAAATACCTACCGTCAACCGCCTTCGAAAGACCGGTACAACCCCCAATTTTTCAAATAGGAAGTATGGCCTTGCGATACCTCGTTTGAAAGGTCGCGTCATTCTATATTCAGAAATGTTATCGCTTTCACGTTTATTGCAAAACTCAAAATGAAAAAGAATCAAATCATGAGATTACCGAGATTCATTATAATATTGCCTCGAATATTCCCAAATTGTATTACAATAACACTAAGCCAAGAGGGAAACCACTGACAAAAAATTGTACACCAAAATTCCAACTCAACCGAAATTTCGTTGGAATACATTAGGAATTCAATAGGAATTCTTTTGAAATTCTATTGGAATTCTATATTCTTGTACACCAGAATTCCTAGCGGTTTACCCCTCGGTTAAAACCAACTATTTGGAGCTGTATACATGATTGTCCAATAGGTGTCGCACTCTAACATCAATAGGAATTCTCAATAATTCAATAGGAATTCAATAGGAATTCCAGGAATTCAATAGGATTTCCTCGGAATTCAATAGGATTTCCTCGAAATTCAATAGGAATTCCATGGAATTCTACTTTCTTTTACACCAGAATTCCTATCGGTTTACCCCTTGCACTAAGCTTGTTTGCCTTCAAGGTGTGATAGAAAGAAAATGAAAAAAAAAACATAACATTGTGTTTTCCAGGTGGTACCATGAAAACTACGTAAAACACTTTCTGTGGCAATGTTAGTTTCTTCAGAACGTCTTCGCAAATTGTTTTGTGCTGATAAGTCGTAGTTTATAAATAGTCTAATTTGTGTTCGAATTTCATCAAGTTCAATTTTGAATAATGGTTCGATAAACGGAACTGCACAAAATAATTATTTTACAAATGGTTGGTTACGGAGATATCACCCGAATACAAAAAGAAGTAACTCGCTTGTTTCATGAGAAATTTCTGAATTGGCAGCCTATAACCCAAGGTATAATAAGTATAACAGAGAAGTAGTTTCGCAACTTTGGGCATGTAAGGCAGATTAAAAAAGGAGCTGCTACTGTGAGAGGATGTGAAATTAGATGTGAGTCTTGACTTTGAATAAAATCCAAATAAATCTAGTAGAGATGAATCCACCACATTCAACGTCAGCTATAAATCGATTATAAACATATTAAAACAAAATAAAATGCATCTCTATAAAATAATATCTACGCAGGAGTTCTTGGAAGACGATTGTGATCCACGGATCACGATATGGTTCCAACAGGATGGAGCACCTCCACATTACCAACGCAATGTCCGGCAGTACCTTGACGCAATATTTCCAAACCGGTGGATAGGAAGGCGATGAACAATCGAATGGCCAGCGCGCGGATCCCCTGATCTTAACCCATTAGATCTTTTTTTTATGGGGATATGTGAAGAGCATTGTGTACAAAACTAAACCCCTTGATTTGAATAACCCAAAAATTAGGTCGATCACTCCTGAGTTGTAGAATAATGTTGGAAAACATTTTTATTTGGGATTAAGATGTTGCCAAGGCGGTCGCGGTGAATACTTTGAACATCTACTTCATTAACATTCATTATTTTGTTTGCTACATTTTGTATTACATTTTAATTTTAAATATTGTACCAAATTTCGGTTGATTTTATTTTTTTTTAATTTGATTTTTGCAATAAACATGAAAGTGATAACATTTCTGAATAGAGAATGACGAGACCTTTCGAACGATGTATCACAAGCCCATACTTCTTATTTGAAAAATTGGGGGTTGTACCTGTCTTTCGAATGGGGTTGAAGGTGGGATTCGCATTTATACGAAGAAGATTGACCATTTAAAATTTGAATTAGACGTGTTTCGGGGTTTTCCATAAATATGTACAGTAACCAATATGAAGAATGAATTTATTCCATTTGGCCTTTCCACACTGTATAAATATCAAGTAAAAAGAATCAATAAGATAAAACTTGGTTCAAGCACTGACGTGAAGTCAGGAACTTTTGCGCGTATGTTCTATTGTCCATTCTTCTGTATTGGACACCCTTAATCGAATTTACCATGGTAAATTCGATTAAGACTGCTTCTGACTTCACGTCAGTGCAAGAACCAATTTTTTTTTCGTGATTTTTTTGAAATTTTTTAGGGGTACGGTTCTCACAAAATTTTAAACACGTCTTTATGATGATTTTCTACTACTAGTTACCAAGCTTCAATTCGATCGAATATTTATTTTTTGAGTTATCAAGGAAATAATATTCCAGGTCTCGGAAACTGTTCGAACGATTATGCCCAAAAACGAACTCAACTCTCGCTTT
Organism: Halyzia sedecimguttata; assembly: GCA_937662695.2. Taxonomy (NCBI): domain Eukaryota; kingdom Metazoa; phylum Arthropoda; class Insecta; order Coleoptera; family Coccinellidae; genus Halyzia; species Halyzia sedecimguttata. The sequence goes on from OW569412.2 coordinate 91,799,199, forward strand.
CGGATACGCAACCTACCCTGAAAATTTCAAGTCGCTATCACTTTTCGTTCTCAAGTTATCGTGGCAACGGCCGGCCGGCCGGTAGAACCAAATTTGACCTCGAATTCTTCATCTGAGAGTCGAACCCAACCCAAGTCCCTCTCCTTTCGTTCGAAAGTTATCGAGGCAACGGTCACCCATCTACTGAACTCACACAAGAATGCTCGAATCTCCAACAATATTCAACCGATCGTGTTAATACTGAAACTTGGCAGTAGAGTTAGGTTATGAAGGCTCTTGCAAAATTTCAGCAATTTCAAACGAATAGTTACTGATATATAGAATTTTTTTTTTCAATTTTCAATGATTTTTTTAAAATTTTTTAAAAATACTATCCTCACGAAATTTTGCAAGAATTTTCGCGTTGACATTCTACAACTAATTACCATGTTTGAATTTAATGGGTTTATTTTTCGAGTAAGGCTTGTTTCACATGCATACGATTCCATTCGGTTCAGTTCTTTTTCGGTTTCAACCGAAAACGAATCCCTTTCACACATATACGGTTCATATTAGGTTTTATGTTTTCTCCCGAAACACAGGCTCAATCACAATTCCAATTTTTTCTGGACGTCAGATTTATCAAAGTCATTCAAAATTTGAACAAAATAGTAATTTACGTAACAAGTCCGGAAAATAGGGTTTTTTTGGACGAATAGACAAAATTCTAGGACGAGCGTAAGCGAGTCCTAGAAGTCTATGAGTCCAAAAAAACCTTTTTCGGGCGTGTTACGTACAATATTTTTTCGGCAACCGTGTAGAATAACAAATCAATGAGACGACACACTTCTTTTTTATATATTTTGATTCTTATTCAAATTAAACAGAACAGAAAATATCACATGTGCAAATTGTTGACAACTAATTTTATATGAACTGTCAGCCGTTTTCTCAGTGCTATGGTAACTTCATTTATAAAAATATACCTACCAAGATTTTCATATTTACAATGACCAAATCGACGTGATTCTTCCGGCCTAGTCCGGGAAGTACGTACTTCCCGGACTAGGCCGGGAAATGCTTCTTTCTCAAAGAAAAAGCGTCCGGGAAGTGGGCATTTCCCGGACGGTTGCCGAAAAACATATTTGCTTCCTGCGTCTTCAATTTATCTTTATATTTTTCGGGAGTTTTGTCCCACAGAACTGGTTTAGATTTACAGCAGAAATCAGTCGATCCGCAGTTGGTAAAGAATTTTCTCATGAATACTGACATAGCAACAATATTCCAAACATATGTATTCATGTTTATATATCTATATTTGAACAATTTGGGAACTATTGAAAGATATCTGCTCGATATGAGGTTTTAACCACAGAACGAGACAGAAAACATATGTAAATATTCATTACTTTATGGCTAAAACCGAAACTAAACCGTGTTTGTGTGAACGCTCCGGTTGATTTGTATTCCCTACACACGAATCCAAACCTGATTGAATCCTATTCGTGACGAGGTAGTATTCGGTGCTGTACTGTTTCTATTCGGTACCGAATCTTAACCGAAGCATCGTTTCACACTTGTCGTCAGCGACCGAATGGAAACCGAAAACGAACCGAACCGTATGCATATGAAACAAGTCTTAATGAGGAACAAAAAACAACCAAATTTCAGATGGCTATAACTCTAAAACCGTTTGGCCGATTATGCTCATAAACAAACTGAAATGTCGCGTTCTGGTGCACATCCTAACCTGAAAACTTCAAGCCGCTATCTCTTTCCGTTCTCAAGTTATCGTGACAACAAAAATATTTTTTAATAATTTTTTTGAAATTTTCTAGCCATACGATTCGCACAAAATTTCACAAACGTGCTTAGGTTCATATTCTACAACTACTCACCAAGTTTCAATTCGATCGGATTTATATTGGTTGAAAACAAAATTATTACTCGGAAACCACTGGGCCGATTATGCCCATTAACGAACCGTCGTATTGGGATGCGCCATCCACCCTGAAAATTTCAAGTCGCTAGCTCTTATCGTTCTCAAGTTATCGTGGCAACGGCCGGATGGCCGGCCGGACAGAATCAAATTTGACCTCGAATTCTTCATTGGGGAGTCGAACTAAATCGTTTGAGACCATTTTCGTCAAAAAATTCGAAAGTTACAGACATTTGGGCAAAACTATAACGCGATGTTCCACAGAACATACGCGCAATAAATATAATCTTTCTTTGAATACTTCATATCTCCATAGTGGTAAGTATCTAAGTTAACGATTTAATCGTAGCTATAATATAAAGATTTCCAATATAATTTTGTGAATCTTTAAAAGCAATATCCTCAAATTCATAATATAAATTCGAGGCAGTGGCGCAACCGAGAATCGGCTGACACAAATTTCGAATTTGAATTCTTACCCTCAACCGTTACAAAGTGTTTTCGAGTCCTGCGGCCTTGTGATACATGGGACCATAAAATTCCTGTTCCTTGTTCTGAGAAATTTTCATCTTCGGAGGTCATCACGGTGTAACAATCATAAAGCTTGATATCAGCCATACCGTGAACGATTTATTAAATTCCTCCTTTATGATACTCGCCGTATTTCTGAATATCAAAGATTGCAACTGGTCTTCCGGAATCGTATAAACCTTGTCGTTTGACACGAGTCCTACTTTATGACGGTATAAATTCCAGGAAACGCCCGTTTCAAATGGGATACACTTCCCGGTGCCGCGAAATATAATCATGGGTCCCACGCTCATAAAACTAAACAAATTTAGCCCGGCCTCACTAGTTGACGGGCGCACAGTCGAAATGTTAAACATGGGATGTAAGTAAATATTGATAAGCTGCGCCTCGTCTCCTGCTAATATAAGTGTCTGTGCGTGACGTCCGACGCGGGTGCAAATGATGCACCCCCATAAAGTTAGCAGAGCCACTTGCGAAAAGTACGAAAACCTATTGGATTTATTTTCGGATGATTGTCGAGAATTTGTCGTGAAAGAAAAACAATTGTGGCATGATTAGTTTTTTATGGGGGCTAACTTAATATTAGATTAGCAGAGCCACACAGAAATCACGTAACTTGGTTAATTGTATATTTTTTCAACTAGAAATGTAAAGGGTCCGCCATCTAACGTTTTTTTTTCAACTAGTGCTTATTTCGTGAATGGTAATAGTGTGGTTGGCTCAGTGGTAGAGCAATTGACTTGGGAGCGGAAGCTCCAAGTTCAATTCCGAGGTTAGGAAAGAAATTTTCTAGTCACGGTAATCGCCACCATTCACTGTTGGGTCAAAAATTAACAGTGCTGTGCCTAAGGTGGCGTAAGGACACAGTAACAAAGCCTACACAGAACACGAACTGGTTCTCCTTACTCGCTCAAGCTCTTCGAAAGCTTATGAGGGGTCTCCTTGGAGAAGACCTAGGAAGGATCAGTATAATCCATATACTATTTCTATACTATACTATACTTAGCTCATGTCTGATTTGACAGATAATTAGTTTTATCCTTCCGCTGAACGAATATGGTTGTGTATACGCTTGAACAACGCTGGGAAATATTGCGACATTACTTTGAAAGTCATGGTAATGTTGCAGAATGTGTGCGAAAATTGCGTACGGATTTTGGAAGAAGAGAAGCACCGTCAGCTCCGTATGTTCGTTATCTTGTGAAAAAAGTGAAAGAAACTGGCATCCTCATCGATAAACCAAAGCGTGAAAAGCCAAACATAGTGCGTACACCCTAGAATATTGCTGCTGTGGCAGAAAGTGTGCGTGAAGCACCATCAACATCAATTCACCGTCGTTCTCAAGAATTGAACATTTCGGAGACATCATTGAGATGAATTTTGCATAAAGACCTTAGTATGACGCCATACAAAGTCCAATTGGTTCAGGAGTTGCCCTGTTTATGAAGATCGCATTATCAGCCGCAAAGCTGATGTCGTTTGGCCACCTCGGAGCTGTGATTTGACCCCGTTGGACTATTATTTGTGGGGTGCCGTCAAAGATAAGTGTTACGCCAACAAGCCAGAGACAATTGACGCTTTAAAGGACAATATTCGTGAAGCCATTGGTGAAATACAGCTGCACACAATCGATAATGTGCTTAAAAATTGGACCGATCGTGTAGGCTACTGCATGGCCAGCCGAGGCAGCCATTTGAATGAAATTATTTTCCATTATTAACCGTAAGGATTGTACTTTCAAATAAAAAAAGAAATTTGAGAAAATATTCAGTAGCTTTTTTTTATTGCATTTTCAAAAAAAAAAGTTATTTGGCGGACCCGTTACTAAATAATTGTCGAACGATCAAAATGTATTCGCCGTGACAGAAAAAAAAATGTCTCGTGGCATTTTTTTTGTCATGACACGTTTTTTTTCTGTCACGACAAATACGTTTTGGTCATTCGACAATTATTTAGTTCATTTCTGGTTGCAAAAAATACAATTAACCAAGTTACTTGATTTGTGAGTGACTCTGCTAACCTATTACTAAGTTACCACATGTAGAAAAAACCAAGCACCCCATATAAAAAAAGTGTAAAAAAGCATTGACGTGGGGTCAATCTGCTTTGGCGCGCGTGCTATAAACATGATTATGATTATACTGACCCTCCCAAGTCTTTCCCAAGGACATCCCTCCGAATCTTCTAGGAGCTTGTACGACTATGGAGAGTCAGTTGTGTTCTTTCTCAACTTTGTTATTCTATCCTTATGGCAGCTTAGATATAGCACTGTTAATTTTTGAACCGACAGTGAATGGTGTCCACTATCCTTTGGGTAGATCTCCGGCTCGCTCTATCCACTGAGCTTGAAGTACACATCATTCAATTCAAATTAGCTACCGTGAACAAGCGCGCCAAAGATTACTGCTTTTTTTATTTCCTCAAATCCACTCTGAAAATTATATTATATCAATTGAAACTTTAGCCAATATGTATTTCAGTTTTGTTTTTACTGGAGATATTCTGAACTCAATATTATAAACTTACCATTACCATTCCCATCATCATATGGATTAACTATGGGCATTAAAAATCAAAATTTGACATATCATGTCTCAGGAAAATAAGTTGTCATGTATCAACACAGATCATATTATAATAATTCATAGATAGAATAATTATCGCATTCTGTGAAAACACAGAAGTACGATTAATTATTGAAATTTTGAAAAATCATATCTCCGGAAGTATTAGCTTGTTAGAGATGAAAATGACATCAATGGATTCCTATGGTGAAACTGCATCTTGAGAAAAACTTATTTTGAAATTTGTAATGTAAAAAAAATTTTTTTTTTGTTACACCGAAACCATCTGACCGCTTTTGTCCAATGTCCAACGAACTTAGCCGAGGTATTTATGTCCCAAACCTATTCTCAAAATTTCAACTGGCTAGCTCATTCCGTTCGAGAGTTATCGTGTTAATGGCCGGACGGCCGGCCGCGGACAAAATCGATTTCGACCACGGATCCTTGATCAGTGAGTCAAACCAAATCGTTCAACATTTGGGCAAATTGATAAACACTCTCCGAGGAACAAGAGCGCCATAAAAATAAGCGCGCGATATTTGTGCGCGTATGTTTCGAATTTTTTGACGAAAATGGTCTCAAACGATTTAGTTCGCCTCCCCAATGAAGAATTCGAGGGCAAATTTGATTCTGTCCGGCCGGCCGTCTGGCCGTTGCCACGATAACTTGAGAACGGAAAGAGCTAGCGACTTGAAATTTTCAGGGTAGGTGGCTCATCCCAATACGACGGACAATTTCGTTAATGGGCATAATCGGCCCAATAGTTTCCGAGTAATAATTTTGTTTTCAACCAGTATAAATCCGATCGAATTGAAACTTGGTGAGTAGTTGTCGAATATGAACCTAAGCACGTTTGTGAAATTTTGTGCGCATCGTATGGTTAGAAAATTATTAAAAAATCTTTTTGTTGTCACGATAACTTGAGAATGGAAAGAGATAGCGGCTTGAAGTTTTCAGGTAAGGATGTGCATCTGAACACGACATTTCAGTTTGTTTATAAGCATAATCGGCATAACGGTTTTAGAGTTATAGCCATCTGAAATTTGGTTGTTTTTTTCTCCCCATTAACTCGAAAAATACTTAACCGATTGAATTGAAACATGGTTATTAGCTGTAGAATGCCAACGTGAAAATTCTTGCAAAATTTCGTGAGGATAGTATTTGTAGAAAATTTTTAAGAAATCATTGAAAATTAAAAAAAAAAATTTTTATATCAGTAACTATTCGTCTGAAATTGCTGAAATTTTGCAAGAGCCTTTAGAACCCAACTCTGCTGCCAAGTTTTAAGTTTTAACACGATCGGTTAAATATTGTTGGAGATTCGAGCAGCCTTGTGTGAGTTCAGTAGATGGGTGACCGTTGCCTCGATAACTTTCGAACAAAAGGAGATAGAGACTTGCAATTTTCAGGGTAGGTTGCGTATCAGACTTAAGTTCGTTTTTGGGTATAATCGGTTCGACGGTTTCCGTGTTATACCCACCTGGAATATTATTTCCTCGATAACTCAAAAAATAAAGATTCGATTGAGTTGAAGCTTGGTTAGTAGAAAATCAAAATAAAGACGTGTTTAAATTTTTTTAAGAACCGTACCCCTAGAAAATTTGAAAAAATGACGAAAAAAAAATGTTGTAAGAACCGTACCCCTAGAAAATTTCAAAAAAATTACAAAAAAAAAAATTGGTTCAAGCACTGACGTGAAGTCAGGAGCTTTTGCGCGTATGTTCTATTGTCAATTTACCATGGTAAATTCGAATTAAGAGTGTCCAATACAGGAGAATGGACAACATAATTTACCATGGTAATTCGATTAAGGGTGTCCAATACAGAAGAATGGACAATAGAACATACGCGCCAAAGCTCCTGACTTCATGTCAGCGCTTGAACCAATTTTTTTTCTATCACGACAAATTCTCGACAATTATCCGACAATTAATGCAACAGGTTTCACTGAAATTTTCGTAAGTGGCCCTGCTAACATTATGGAGGTAATGATGCAGCTTTCCAGAAGACCATCGTTTCATCTACATATCCCCCGGAACACCACGTTTTTCGATATCAACGAGCGGCAATTTGCGACAGGCAAAAATGACAGATTACGTCGGAGTTTTCGCATTAATTTCAACTTTAGTTTCATGTTAATGCGGGTGCAAGTCGGGACGGATACGTCGTTTTTTTTGTTGCGAGCAGATTACCCCCCAACTTTGTAGCGGGATTCCGGTCTACGAATGAATAGAGAAAGAAGGATGATTACAGTGCCGTATTATCTTCCGGGAGTTCCGGGATAGACGGCCTTCTATTTCATAATAGAAAAGGTAACTATTTCGATCGAATGACAAAGACTACGTTCGCAACAAAGAGAATCGAGAATTAACTGGGTGCAGGTTCCTACTGAAATTCAATTCTGCGTCACACTGCACGGATACAAACTGAGAACATTCGCGTAGGCGTAATAAAAATTGCAGTATCTGGACTCTTTGTTCAGGTCTTTGATGGATAATTTCGTGTTTTCGCTTGATAAGCTTTGCAGACTGCCCTTTTTGGCGCACTTGTTCCTGGGAACACAGTGCTTATCAATTTGCCCAAATGTCTGTATTTCTCGATTTTTTGGCTGAAAGTGGTCTTAAACGATTTGGTTCGACTCACTGATCAAGAATCCATGGTCAAAATAGATTCTGTCCGTCCGGCCGTCCGTCTGCTAAAACGATAACTCTCGAACGGATTGAGCTAGGCAGTTGACATTTTCAGAGTAAGTTTGTGAGATAAATATGTCGGTTAAGTTCGTTATCAGACAAAATCGGCCAGATGGTTTCGGAGTAACGAAAAAAAATATTTCTTTCACATTACAAATTTGAAGTTCATTTTTTTCAAGATGCAATTTCATCATAAGAATCCATTGATGTCATTTTCAACTCTAACAAGCTAATACTTTAGAAGATAGGATTTTTCAAAATTTCAACCTTGAATCGTAATTTTGTGATTTCACAGAATGCTGTCATCGTGAATATGAATTTGATGAACCGTGTTCATATATATCACACAGAATATACCCTAGGTAAGGTTTATTATATGTGTCGTCATTGTCATATATTAGTGTTCTGTGATTGTCATGTCATAGAGAAATAGAAGGTATTGTCTCTGTCTACAGATAAAAGACTTCAAACTGAGTATGATGTCATATTTATTTCTAGTTCTATTCAAAATTCTTGACATTCTTCCTGTTCTAGAAAACAAAGTATGATTGAATGAACTATGAAACAATCTCAGCTATCATGGATAACTCTTGGATAATCCATATGATGATGGAAATATATACTTTGTAAGTTAATAAAATTGGGTTCAGAATATCTCCAGCAAAAACAAAACTAGAGTTTTGACTAACAATTTTTGAAGCATTAAAGCATTGGAGCATTGCAGATTGCCCAATTTTTTTTAATGACAATTTTTGAAGAATTAAATCATTGAATCATTGCAGATGGCTCATTTAATCTTGATGAATAAACTATTATTTGAATTTAATTTCCTTCAGGATACATTTCTATCATAAGAATCCATTGATATCATTCCCAACTCTGAGAAACCAATACTATCGGAGATGTGATTTGTCAAAGTTTGAACAAGAGCGCCAAAGCTCCTGACCACAGGGCTTTTCCACTTTTTTAGAACTGGTATAATGGTACTATTCAAGAAATGACCAAATTGGCAGGAGCAGTATTAGCGCACTGCACCATTGACTGATTTTTAATACCAAAAATATTTAGAATTTTCATCCAATTTTCGAAAAATCACCAGAGTAGGTTCATATATTTTTCATAGATCAAGATGCAAATAGAACCAGTTCACAGAATATAATGGGTGTTGTTTTAAAAGCTTGTGAGCTTTTGCTCGTATGTTCTATGGTCTACTCACCTTTAATGGGAACTTTACTACGAATTTAGCATCGATAATATATACCGTTTTATCAGCTTTTATAAAATATATGAATACATTTCATACCATTTTAATGACAGTAGAGAATTTTAATTGTGACATAATATTATGTATTCTATTGGAATTCAGATACGAAAAAACTTACGCCTCAATTAACTCTAGGATACGATATAAACGAAAAATAATGGGTCGGCATTCTACAAGTAATATCCGAGTTTTAATTGGATCAGATTTGTATAGTTATAGAGTTATAGAGGAAATAAAAAAAAAAATCAGATGAGTATAACTCCAAAACCATTTGGCCGATTATGCTAATTAACGAACTTAAATGACTCATTCGGATGCGCAACATACCCTGAAAATTGCAAGTCACTATCTCGTTCCGTTCTAAAATTATCGTGAGATAAATAATATTTGTTCGTAATTTTTTACGAATTTTCTAGTGGTACGGTCCTCACAAAATCTCACACACATCTTGATGTCCATATTCGTCAACCAAGCTTCAATTATATCGGATCTCTATTTTGTTGAGTTATCAAGGAAATAATATTCCAGATGGGTATAACTCCGAAACCGTTGGACCGATTATGCCCAACAACGAACTCAACTCACCCATTCGGACCTACCCTGAAAAATTCAAATCCCTATTTCTTTTCGTTCGAAAGTTATCGAGGCAACGGTCACCCATCCAGCTACTAAACTCACCCAAGGCTGCTCGGATCTCCGACTATACTGGGTGATTCACCGTTCGTTAGAATATTTCGAAGAAAGACTCGTGATAAACACTTGAAATTTTTTTAGTTAAGCTTTGTTAGGAGAGATGAATTCTTGGTAAAAATTTCAGATTCGTTTGACTTCCGGTTTCACTTGAAATGATACCCACTTACGTTTCTTAAATGTAATACCCAGTTTTTTCATTGATAATCTGATTACCCATTGAATTCTACCTTGTTTGAATGTGTCACTTACATATTATTCTCAGAAAATTCGTGTGAAATCTGAAGAAACCCTTTAAATTTTCTCAAATAGGGCTTAATTCCAATGTTAATAACTTGTAGATTTTTGCATGAAAATTCCTAATTTTCCAACTTCTATCAGAAGATATACCAATGATTCTCCTTCGTTAATTAAAAATTCAATCGAACATACAGGGTGTTTGTATTTCAATGTCAAAGTCAAGACAAAAACCTCAAAATTCATGAATTTTGGCGTTGGCATAACCATGTTTGAATCAGTTTCGTATTTTTCGAATTTCGAGGAAATAACAAGCAAATTTCAGATAGTTATAACTCCAAAACCGTTCAGCCCACAAACTTCCACTAATTTTCCTTTCAATCCATCAGTATCGGAAGAAATAAAAAAAGTTTTCTTCTTAATTTTTGACGTAGAATATACCATTAAATTTAATGATTGTTTTTTTTGTATAATCGTACCCTGGTACGAGCTGGAAAAGAACACAATATTTATTTATTAATCCATATTTATTTGACTGTATTTATTATTTTTCCTGGACGAAAATTCTTGTGAAATAATCAAATCTCCATGTAACAGCTCTATGTTGTACTAATTACCACCGTGGGATTACAATCGAGCGTGATTCTACTGTTTCCTGAATGATCCAGTGATATATTACCGCCAATTGATTAAATGTTAAATTACTTCTTGATTATTCTATGTGCCTAGAAGCGAAGGGGTAATTGTGGGAATATCTAAATTGTATTGACGATAGTAATGGGTGTTCGAATCGATAGAAAATAAACCTTTCGGTAGTTTAATGATGATTGGAACTATTTCGAATTAGTGGCGGTGAGATTGGAAGAGTCATCAATTTGTGAGCTTTATGTGAAATTGACAGCGTGGGTTAAGCTCGTCTTTATGAAATGAGCGTCGTAAGGAAATCATAATGAAGATGGAGGAAGACATTGCACGATTATCTACACTGAGATGGCGGAAATATTATTGAATCAGGCCAATAAGATCTGAGAGTGCTGTCTATAGGGTCTCGTAAATTGGGTTCGTAAATCTATGCATAGAGTTAACAACTCAAATTAACACACGGGAGGTATCATTGATTTATTTCTCTTCATTAGTGCTGATGAATCAATAATTCTTGTTGAATGTGAATGATTCTCAAAAAGAAGGTCTCGAATGAACACAATTTTCAGCAAATTATACGATTTATTAATCGTAAACGTACGATAATGGAATTACTCAACAACGATGATATATTATGCCAAAGCACTAAAAACAAAGTAGCTGTTAAAACAAGTATAATTTATGTAAATCAGATTGATAATATGTACCTAATATATAGGGTGATTCACGAAGACTGCTCGTTGGAATATTTCAAAGAAATACTCGAGATAGACACTTGAAATTTTATAGTTGAGTTTTGTTGAGAGAGTTCTTGGAAAAAAAATTCAGATTCGTTCGGCTTCCGGTTTCACCGGGAACTATACCAACTTTCGTTTTTTAAATCTAATACCTAGTTTTTTCATTGATAATCAGATTACCCATTTAATATTCTACATCGTTTTAATGGGTCACTTACATATTTTTCTCAGAAAATTCGTGTGAAATCTGAAAAAACCCTTTAAATTTTCTCAAATAGGGCTTCCTTTCAATGTTAATAACATGTAGATTTTTGCATGAATATTCTTAATTTTCCAACTTCTATCAGAAGATATACCAATGCTTCTCCTTCGTTAATTGCAAATTCAATTGAACATTCAGGGTGTTTGTATTTCAATGTCAAAGTCAGTCAAGACAGCCTTTTGGCGTTGGCGTTCTAACCGATAACCATGTTTGAATTGGATCAGTTTCGTGAACATAGAGGGTGTTTCTATTTCAATGTCGAAGTCGATCATGACAAAAAGCTCAAAACCCTTCTTTTTGAAATGAGATCCCATTTTTTCATTGGTCAGCTGGAATCTCCGTTGAAAAATAGTGTATTTTTTATAATACATAGTACTGCTATACTTACCGAATATCTCGGGAAATAAGCATTTTACAGCAGTACTATGTATTATAAAAATATACTATTTTTGCGCGTATGTTCTGGGGAACATCGCGTTATGGTTTTGCCCAAATGTCTTTAACTTTCGAATTTTTTGACGAAATTGGTCTCAAACGATTCAGTTCGCCTCCCCAATGAAGAATTCGAGGTCAAATTTGATTCTGTCCGTCCGGCCGTCCGTTGCCACGATAATTTGAGAACGAAAAGAGCTAGCGACTTGAAATTTTCAGCGTGGATGGCGCATCGCAATACGACGGACAAGTTCGTTAATGGGCATAATCGGCCCAGTGGTTTCCGGGTAATAATTTTGTTTTCAACCAATATAGATCCGATCGAATTGAAACTTGGTGAGTAAGTGTAGAATATGAACCTAAGCACGTTTGTGAAATTTTGGGCGAATCGTATGGCTAGAAAATTTTAAAAAAACTATTAAAAAATATTTTTGTTGTCACGATAACCTGAGAACGGAAAGAGATAGCGGCTTGAACATTTCAGGTTAGGTTGTGCATCTAAATGCGACATTTGAGTTTGTTTATGAGCATAATCGGTCAAACGGTTTTAGAGTTATAGCCATCTGAAATTTTCTGAAATTTGCTTTTTTGTTCCTCATTAACTCAAAAAATACTGAACCGATAGGATTCAAACTTGGTCATTAGTTGTGGAATGCCAACGCGAAAATGTTTGCAAAATTTGGTGAGGATAGCATTTGTAGAAAATTTTTAATAAATCATTGAAAAAAAAAAATTCTATATATCAGTAACTAATCGTTTGAAATTGCTGAAATTTTGCAATATCCTTCATAACCTAACTCTACTGCCAAGTTTCAAGTTTTAATACGATCGTTTAAATATTGTTGGAGATTCGAGCATTCTTGTGTGAGTTCAGTAGATGGGTGACCGTTGCCTCGATAACTTTCGAACGAAAGGAGATAGGGACTTGCAATTTTCAGGGTAGGTTGCGTATCAGAAAGGGAGAGTTGAGTTCGATTTTGGGCATAATCGGTCAAACGGTTTCCGAGTTATACCCACCTGGAATATTATTTCCTTGATAACTCAAAAAATAAATATTCGATCGAATTGAAGCTTGGTAACTAGTAGTAGAAAATTAACATAATGACGTGTTTAAAATTTTGTAAGAACCGTACCCCTAGAAAATTTGAAAAATTTGACGAAAAAAAAAATTTAAGAACCGTACCCCTGAAAAATTTCAAAAAAATCACGAAAAAAAAATGGTTCAAGCACTGACGTGAAGTCAGAAGCTTTTGCGCGTATGTTCTATTGTCCATTCTTCTGTATTGGACACCCTTAATCGAATTTACCATGGTAAATTATGTTGTCCATTTTCCTGTATTGGACACTTAATTCGAATTTACCATGGTAAATTCGAATTAAGAGTGTCCAATACAGGAGAATGGACAACATAATTTACCATAGTAAATTCGATTAAGGGTGTCCAATACAGAAGAATGGACAATAGAACATACGCGCAAAAGCTTCTGACTTCACGTCAGTGCTTGAACCAATTTTTTAGCGTAGATTTCAGCTGGCCAATAAAAAATGAGTTATCGTTCGAAAAAATAAGTTTTGAGGTTTTGTCATGACTGACTTTGACATTTAAATAGAAACATCCTGTATGTTCAATTGAATTTTTAATTAACCAAGAAGAAGCAAAGGATCCCCGATAAAAGCCTGAAAATTAGGAATTTTCATGCAAAAATCTAAAATTTATTAACATTGGAATGAAGCCTTATTTGAGAAAACTAAAAGGTTTTTTCTGATTTCACACGATTTTTTTGACAATAATATGTAAGCGACACATGATAATAGGTAATCTGATTATCAATGAAAAAACTGGGTATTACATTTAAAAAACGAAAGTTGGTATCATTTCCGATTAAACCGGAAGACGAACGAAACTGAAATTTTTTTCAAGAATTCATCTTTCCTACTAAAGCTTAACTATAAATTTTCAAGTGTTTATCTCGAGTCTTTCTTTGAAATATTCTAACGGACGGTCTTCGTGAATCACCCTGTATATTAGGTACATATTATCAATCTGATTTACATAAAACCAAACGAACGGTCTTCTTGAATCACTCTGTTTATCTCTGGAAATATATAAACAATAATGGATATATTGTATGTTGTAAATATAAATGATATATAACCTTCGTTCTCTATTGTACAGTTCAACCTTAATTTTCAATATTCCGTTGTTTATGGAGGGTGGATAGGTGGCGTATTCAATATTAATCGATTCAGGTGTTGTGAAAACAATGGTTTCAATTTGTTTAAATTTTCAATTGATTATATTCTGAATAAAATATGATTTAACGCCGCGTGTTTTCCTGTTCAATTTATGTTTATTTATCCATGGTTTCTGTTTGAATTTGACGTGACTCCATGGACGATAGCCGAAAATATTTATAAAACTAGCGGAAAAGCCAAATGGAATAAATTAATTATCTTGGTTATTGTGCATATTTATGGAAAATTCCGAAACATGTCATATTCAAATTTTAAATTGTCATTCTTTTTCGTAAAAATGTGAACCCTACTTTCAACCCCCTTTGAAAGACAGGTACAACCCCCAATTTTTAAATGGGAAGTATGAAGCTAGAAATAGAAAAATATAAAGTCATGTGATTACCGAAATTCATATCATGTTGCCTTGAATATTCCTAAATCTTATTACAATAATACTAAACTTATTTGCCTTCAATATGTGAAAGAAAGAAAATGAAAAAATTGGTTCAAGCCCTGTGGACAGGAGCTTTCTGGCGCTCTTGTTCAAACAGACAAATTATATCTCCGACAGTATTGTTTTCTCAGAGTTGAGAATTATATCAATGTATTCTTATGATAGAACTGCATCATAAAGAAAATTCAATTCAAATAATAGTTTATTTATCAAGATTAAATGAGCAATCTGAGAATGAGAACTGCACCATGGAAGAAATCAAATTAAAATAGCCGAAATGAATTTGACTCTCTCTTATAGAACAGGATGACATGTACGAGTAAGAACATAGATCATATAATAAATCATAGATAGAATAATTATAGCATTCTCTGAAAACAAAGAAGTACGATTCATTATTGAAATTTCGAAAAATCATATCTCCCGAAGTATTAGCTTGTTGGAGTTGAAAATGATATCATATGGATTGTTATGGTAAAACTGCATCTTAAAAAAAAATTATTTTGAAATTTGTTAGTTAAAAAAAAAATTTGTTTTTCGTTACTCCGAAACCATCTGGCCTATTCTGCCGAATAGCGAACTTAACCGAGATATTTGTCTCCCTAATCTACTCCGAAAATTTCAACTGCCTAGCTTATTCCGTTCGAGAGTTATTGTAGAAAAAAATTTCAAATTTGTTTTCGACACTTTACGGCAACCCGATCAATACGAAACTTTACTTCCGTCTAAAGCACATGATTCTACAATTTGATGCTACATTTCAGATGGATCGAGTGATCGGTTTCGGAAATATTCATTAAAAATGTTTTTACTAAAAACGGCCATAACTCCGAAACCGCTTGATGGATTTCGCGCGTTAACGAACTCTTCCGAGATATTTACGCTCCAAACCTACCTGCAAATTTCAAACCTTCTAACTCCTTTCCATTGATACCATTTTCAGCCAAAAATTCGAAAATTTTCAGCTATTTTAATTTGATTTCTTCCATGGTGCAGTTCTCATTCTCAGATTGCTCATTTAATCTTGATAAATAACAACAAATCTTGTCAAAGTTTGAACAAGAGCGCCAAAGCTCCTGTCTCCAGGGCTTGAACCAATTTTTTCTATGAATTCATAAATTTTTGTATGGATTCATACTTTATTGTATGAATTATGGAATACAATTCTACCATGGCCCTTCTACGCTTTCGTATATTCCCATGGCTTGAGCCCGGCCCTGCAGTACACAAACTTTCAGAGCTCGTTCTGCATTCGTTTCTATAGAGCAGATATTTGTTCGTACCCCATTTTCTGGATATCTCACTCTGTCCTACAACTTTAATTCAATTGCGATAGGAGTTCTTGTTTTGATTGTACATCTCGACTTGCAAGTTCAGATAGTTCGATCGGGGAACAGGAAAATCAAGTTTTGCCGTGAACAAAATATGGCAGCATCGGAGAACGCGGCATCGGCCCGCGGCAGTGAGGTACAGTTAGATTCAATTGCTCGTCAAACAATTAAAATTCACATGTAGATCTTCGCAATCTGCCCTGACAGGGATCCGAAGAAGCAGGTCAATGATTTGAGGATTACCAAATAATGTACAGGTAGTTATTCCTATTAAACACATCACGAAGGAATGTCCCACGAGATCATACAACGGCAGACCACAAGAATTCCTGCTGGCAACCGCTGGGTCGATAGATATATATCCAACTTGATACTTGATTGTGAAAACCTTAAATATGTTATATTAACTTATATGTGTAAATTAGCTTTTAAGCTTACTGTGTCTGAATTGCCATACGATAAATATAAATATATATAATATTCCTATTTAAGATTTTGGTTTGAGTTATCTCTGGACTGATTACATTAGATTTGTTTCATGAATAAAACTGCCTGTTTCATTTACTCAATTTTTCAGAATGACTCCTGATAGTTTTGAAACACTTGTAGCCAAAATTGGACCCTCATATAAAGATAAGATGCAAAGGGATTTTAATTTCTTTCATGATGTAGTTCTATCATAATAATCCATTGATATCATTCCCAACTCTGAGAAACCAATACTTTCGGAGATATGGTTTTTCAAAGATTGATCAAGAGTGCCAAAGCTTCTGTCCACGGGAATTTCCCACTTCTTTTTATCGCCAAAGGCTGAAACTGTTATTAGTTGTCGTATACGGAGTCCATGCAGTAAATTACGACTTTTTACTCAGAAATTGCAATACCACACCAATTTGAGTAATTATTGTTATTCTCAGTATAACTTTTTTTGGAGTCGAGTGAGGATTCACGCAACCCGTCGTGTATTACTCATTACATGGTGAGCACATAATTAGTTCCTATTAAGACACCACCTTGTCTAATTCTTTACTGTTCTTCTTTGTTAGCATTCGCTGAAATGGTTCCATGGATTCCCGTGATACCATTATATGTATATCGCTGAATTTCCTTGTTTTAATTTGTAGTAATTATTTACTAGCATCGGTTTGATCATAATGATAGATGATTATAATGAGATTTTGTTTTGACCATCTATCATTGGTGTAATTCGTTTAAATCCATGGTGATATCGCGCTTTTTATGCATGTATTGTAAATATTCATTTGTTGGTATTCATATTCATCATGCGAAATATTCCACTTTGCTGCTGAAATTAATGTTGGTGCTAAATTGAGAATAAACTATTACACGTTATACCGCCGTATTCACAAAGCATTCAATCTCCGTTAAGTCCTAACTGAGGTCCTCAGTTAAGGATAAATTGGGGATAATAAGCAACAATAAGGGATAGGGGTAGTGAAACAGGCCTGTTTCACCACCGTTAAATACGCAAACTGAGGTTGCGATTCTTATTTATCCTTAACTGAGGACCTCAGTTAGGACTTAACGGAGATTCAAACACTTAACAATGCTTTGTGAATACGGCGGATTATATGTTAGGTTGGAACTATTTTTTATCCCGAAGAAAATTCAAGAATGAAAAATTCAACAAAAACCGTCTTCACAATGCTCCATTAGTATCAAAAAAATTGGTTCAAGCCCTGTGGTCAGGAGCTTTTTGGCGCTCTTGTTCAAATCCCAACTTATGAATAATTCACGCTCGATTCCATTAGCTTGAATAGCTTAAATAGGAGTAAAATTCTAGTATCATTTATTATTCATCAATCTTTCAATCAAATTACCCTATAGTCATCACAAGGTCTGAAGTGAATCCAGAGAAGTCCAGAGAGTTAGGCTCAGCAATTCAATTTATTTCGTACAATAAAAATATTTGCTCTAAACTGGGACGGGAGGAAAAGTAATCTCCCATTGACATTCATTTTGGAACTCATCATTTGTCATTGCCAATGTAAACAAAGGAGAAAGTGAAGTTATGCGCATATCAATAATTCTGAGGCTGGAATTTCAAATGTGTTCATCATGCATATGAAGCGCCATCATGAGAAGGTTTCTGAACCAACTACAGTGGACTCTCGATAAGTCGAACTCCCAGGGACCATAAAAAACTGTTCGACTTATCTATGGTTCGTCTCACAAAACGTTCGAGTTATTGAGGTGAGAGTTCGACTCATTGAGGGAAAAACTCGCGTATTCACGACATCAACAGTAGTTAATGAGAAACAAGGGTCGATGACAAGTGTCTTCACTTACTCTAGCACTTTCACCTAACGAGGTTCTTCCAGAAATTCCGTATCTTTTTTTGAAATTACGTAGCCAACCACTACTCGCTGTAAATTCGTGGCCTAGGGACAATGCGAGCATCAGAATGCCGAGGCAATTTCTGACGGTACCGGTGGACTGATTTTCCTTTAACTCTGATGGAAGCGAGGATATTGATTTTATTTTTCATGATAGATGACAATTCGGATTTAGGAATTCCGCACTTGTTAGCTATAAGGGTTTTACTTTCTTCTCCTTTCTCTGTTTCCCGAATGAGTTCGAGTTCATCTGCTACTGATAAAATTTTCAGTTTTCGCGGATCCATGACGCTAAAACGCTCTCAGCCCATGACGGCTTAATAAACAAATAAAAAATAAATTGAACAATGTACTAAGCGATTGAAAAATACATATGATGGCTACCAAATGTGGTGATTCGTTAGCATACCGAATTCTTTTCGGTTTCATTCGTTAGATCAAACAGTTCGACTCATAGAGGAGATGATGGTTAGGAGTACGACTGATAGAGGTGGAGGTTCTCTCGTGGACCCCTCCAGCAGTTCGACTCATCTACTAGACTCTTTACTGTCAAGAACTCTGTTCGACTCATTGAGGTGAAAGTATACAGGGTTAGATACCCATGAATTGGGACCGGCAAAAATGTTCGACTTATCTAAGAGTTCGACTTATCGATGTTCGACTTATCAAGAGTTCACTGTATGATGTTACAACCATTTATATACTGGGTGAGTCTTTGACCACTGCATTAATTTTAACCAAAGATTCCTCTCATCAAATGAAACACTTTTTTCATTTACCATTTTTCCAGATTCGGCTCAGGTAAAAAGTTACAAGCGTTTAAAGATTTCACAATGTGCTAATACACTCCCGCATATAAATTATCTATGACATTGTTGGCGGACGAGAATAAGGCATGGTAACGTGGTTTACAGCTTGATTCGGGATTCCAACGCTCAGGGACGGATCCATAAAAGTAGTGAAATTTCTGGAGTTTTCCATTATAAAACATTCAATGAAGAATATCTCGAAAACGGTGCGTTTAAGGAGAAATGATGAAGAATAATATAATGTTCTAAAACGATGGAATATTCTTGAAATGACTCAACAAAAACTTTATATGCTAATTTCGTTTAGTTTTATGAATCCAAGAGTCCATAACTAGAAAACCAGTAGAAGTAGAAAATAACTAATATTTGGAAAATATGTATCATAGTTATAGGAAACTTTACGCCAACATTCATTTTATTCGAAAAAAGGATGTCAAAGCTACAAAATAAAAACTGATATTTTTTCAAAATTTCAACAGCCTGTATCTTTTTACCTGAGCTGAATTTGGAAAAATGTTAAATGAAAAAAGTGTTTCATTTGATGAGAGGAATCTTTGTTAAAATTAATGCAGTGGTCAAAGACTCACCCTGTACGACCTTTTGAACTTCGAGCATTACAGTTTTTTTTATCTAACAATAGAGCATGTGTATGAAAGAAGTGTTAGCAGAGGTTAGCGTAACGGGGTACCATAGAATTCGATTTATGATACTAGATCTTAGGGAAAAAACCTGAGCAACAAATCCCTATCTCCCCGTTAGTGTTGTGATTTACGAAAATTGAAATTGTTAACAAAATATGCTGAAATATTGAAGGGCATCTCTTTCTGTAGTATCTCTTCTTCCTTCAACAAGCAGAGAGTTTTCACCAAAGTACCCGAAACTCAATCTGGAAAAGGAGAAAACGATCAAATTAAAAATCGAATATTCTATGTTTTATTAAATGAATTTGAAATTCGCTGGTCTCCTCTGCTTGCCCGCAATCACAACTAGGACTCACAATTGAGTTCCATCTGAAAAGCATGCTCTTGCGACGACCATGACCGGTTCTTAAACGATTCAGAATAGACCATATTTTCATTGGAAGATCAAACCCCGGAACACTATTTGAAGGATCAGAAATTAAATCTTTGTTGAATAAATCGCAAGAAATCCATTCAGACCGCAAAACTTCCTTGTCACTTTTATTCAAATTGAGAAATCAGTTGGACCATAAAGGATTACGTGACTTCAATCTGTGAATCTTATTGCCTGGAATATAGGAGAGAATCGGAAATGAATTAGAAAAATGATGACATTTATTCCAAGAATTTGAAACAGCAGTCTGCCTGCGAATGTGGGCGAGACAATGTTTGAAATAACTGGCAACCAATGAATAGGTGTAGATCTAATAGTTCCAATGACATGTATAAACTTTCACCGTAAGTTCGTAAAAAATTGTCAGATATATTTTGATCAAGGTTCCCAAATGTGCACCCCACCACAATGATCGACCAAATCTAAATGAAGAGCAAATGTTTCCACTTGACATTCGTGTAATTGAAGCTTGTATTCGAACGCTGATTCAGGTTAAGTCACTCTTCCAAATTAGGAAATCCATATTGACATTCTCCCTTTGTTCCATTCACATACCCAGCTTGCCGCAGAAATTTACCACCCCGCCAACCCCCATCTGTCGACGCAGTTTCCTCGTATGGATGGGTGGATTAAAACATAATGAGGCTGACGCAAACAGTTCGTAGTCTCTGAATGCTGGTTGAACCCAAAAAACCCTTAAGGCGCTTGGCGCGCCTCAGTGTCTCTATAATTCAGATGGGATGGTAGCGCACCCTCTTTCCCTCACATGTCTCGTAGTCCGAGATGGGACATGGGGATTATAAAAACTGTGCATAAAAGCTGAACGAAATGAATTAAATATCTGCATAATTTGGCAATTGGAGAAGAAGGTCCGAAATACGTCGCTTTATGAAGCTTGAATGACATGCTTAAAATAATTCATGTGGTCTATATAAATTTCAATGTATGCTATGTAAAAAAAAAAGAACTTTTTCATTTATCATTTTCCCAGATTCGGCTCAGGTAAAAAGTAATAAGCGTTTAAAGATTTTACAATGTGCTAATCCACCCCTGCGATGCCTTTAACTGTTGAACACAGAAACACTAACTCGATTAGAGTTTCACACGAGATGTCTCGTCTCGGTCTCGCCAATTCCCACAAAATTAAGTCTCGGTATCATCTCGTCATCAGTTGTCTCGTCTCGTCTCGCTCAATTCTACAGAATACTTGAAATATTTTTTATTGCATCTAAGTTTGTTACCAAATATTTGAGTATTTGACCAGTTTTATTATATGTACTTCCACAGATATATACAATAATTGTTCACTATTTCACTACAAGAAACAACAATAAATTTCTCTAGACTTCACGTCAGTGCTTGAACCAATTTTTTATTCATAATTTTTTCAGAAAATTTCTAGGGGTGCGATTCTCACAAAATTTTACACATGCCTTTATGTCGATATTCTACAACTAGTTACCAAGCTTCAATTCGATCGAGTCTATATTTTTTGAGTTATCGAGGAAATAATATTCCAGGTGGGTATAACTCTGAAACCATTCGACCGATTATGCCCAAAAATGAACTTAACTCTCCCATTCGGATACGCAACCTACCCTGGAAATTGCAAGTCCCTATCTCCTTTCGTTCGAAAGTTATCGAGGCAACGGTCACCCATCTACTGAACTCACACAAGGCTGCTCGAATCTCCAATAATATTTAACCGATCGTGTTAAAACTTGGCAGTAGAGTTAGGTTCTAAATGCTCTTGCAGAATTTCTGCAATTTCAGACGAATAGTTACTGATATATAGAATTTTTTTTTTAATTTTCAATGATTTCTTAAAAATTTTCTACGAATACTATCCTCAAGAAATTTTGCAAGAATTTTCGTGTTGACATTCTACAACCAATAACCATGTCTCAATTCAATCAGTTTAGTATTTTTCGAGTTAATGAGGAGAAAAATACAACCAAATTTCAGATGGCTATAACTCTAAAAGCCTTAGGCCGATTATGCTTATAAACAAACTCAAATGTCGTGTTCAGATGCACATCCTAACCTGAAAACTTCAAGCCGCTATCTCTTTCCGTTCTCAAGTTATCGTGACAACAAAAATATTTTTTAATAATTTTTTTATAATTTTCTAGCCATACGATTCGCACAAAATTTCACAAACGTGCTTAATATCATATTTTACAACTACTCACCAAGTTTGAATTCGATCGGATTCATATTGGTTGAAAACAAAATTATTACTCGGAAACCATTGGGCCGATTATGCCCATTAACGAACTTGTCCGTCGTATTGGGATGTGCCACCTACCCTGAAAATTTCAAGTCGCTAGCTCTTTCCGTTCTCAAGTTATCGTGGCAACGGCCGGTCGGCCCGACGGCCGGACGGCCGGCCCGACAGAATCAAATTTGACCTCGAATTCTTCATTGGGGAGTCGAACTAAATCGTTTGAGACCATTTTCGTCAGAAAATTCGAAAGTTACAGACATTTGGGCAAAATGATAACGTGATGTTCCTCAAACATTCGCGCAAAAAACATATTCAAACCAAAAATATAAAAATCTGCAAGGATAGATATTTATGATAAGTGATATGTTAACATAAGAAGTTATAAGAACAGTTAACAAGTTAAAATAAAAACGTGAAAAAATTATTTTAATTTACAACATATTTCACAGATAGTCACAAGAGTCGATATTTTGTAAAATATATTGATCTCCATGTGGACGAATGAAAACTTAATAAAAAAAAAATTAACGAGACCAAAAACGAGACTCTCGGGTTGCGCTGTGTGTGGTCTCGCTATCGCCTATAATATTTTTCAAAACTCGTTCTCGAGATTTTTTTCGTCTCGTCTCGTTGTCGTTTCGTGAAAGCGAGACGAGACCACACGAGAAAAATCTCGCTCTCGTGTGAAGCCCTAGTCTCGTATCGTCTCGTCTCGCTTTTCCGAGACGAGACGAGGAAAATCTCGTGAAACCCTATACTTCGTCGTATCAACTGTTCGTTATTTGACTAGACTAGTAGACGGCGGGAAATTTATCACGCCGGAGGTTAGTCCCTCACGTTTACCGGTTAGGAGGAGTGCTGGAAACCTCCACATATGTATTCACGTCATCTGCATCAAATGTGGAAGATGTTATCTTTAATCTTGCAGCTTCCTTTGAGGTTGTTATGTCGGAACCGTCGATGAGAAGCCGAGCACTGTAGAGAACGTGACTTGATTCGGTTCGTAGGTACTCCTACGCTTCCTCATTTTTGTACGGTATCCGTCTTTCAGGGCAAAGCTCAACACGAAATATTATACTTTCCTCCGGAGATCTGTCTTTGGACAACCTGGAATCGATACAAGTTCGCTAAAAATATTCGAAAACACAAGCAGACTCGGATCCACGCGAGACGGGGAATTCAATAAGGTATAGAAACCTATTTGAGTGGTTTGAAATGTACCGGTTACGATCAGGAAAGGGAAATTTAATCGAATTGAATTCGGTTCGTACATTTCGTAGGGTATTTCTCGGTCTGAATCAGCGGCTAATGAAAGGGCTCCTACGGATGCAAAAAGTTTCAACTTTGGCGCAAAGGATCTTTGACATGTTCCAAACGTGTTTTTCTGTATATTTTGTATACAGGTGTTCCTAAATAAGTGTCGCAACCGAAAACTGTAGATTCCTCATGATTAATGTAACATTTCTTTCGTCTTCCATTTTTGGCGCTCTTGTTCCTCGGAACAGAGTGCTTATCAATTTGCCCAAATGTCTGTAATTTTAGAATTTTTAGCTGAAAATGGTATGAAACGATTTGGTGCGACTCGCTGATCAAGAATCCGTGGTCGGAATCGATTCTGTCCGGCCGTCCGTTAACACGATAACTCTCGAACGAAAGGAATTAGAGGATTGAAATTTGCAGGGTAGGTTTGGAACGTAAATATCTCGGACGAGTTCGTTAACGGGTGAAATCCATCAAGCGGTTTCGGGGTTATGGCCGTTTTTACTAAAAACGTTTTGTATGAATATTTCCGAAACCGATCATTCGATCTATCTGAAATTTAGCATCAAATTGTAGAATCATGACCTTCAGACGCATGTGACGTTTTGTATTGATCGGGTTACCGTAAAGTGTCAAAAAAAAATTTCAAATTTCTAAATATTGTTTCTACAATAACTCTCGAACGGAATGAGCTAGGCAGTTGAAATTTTCAGAGTAGGTTAGGGAGATAAATATCTCGGTTGAGTTCGCTATTGGCCAAAATAGGCGAGATGGTTTCGGAGTAACGAAAAAAAATTTTTTTTTTCAACTCACAAATTTCAAAATAATTTTCTTTTCAAGATGCATTTTCACCCTAAAAATCCATTGATATCATTTTTAACTCCAACAAGCTAATACTTTCAAAGATATGATTTTTCGAAATTTCAATAATGAATCGTACTTCTATGTTTTCACAGAATGCTATAATTATTCTATCTATGATTTATTATATAATCTGTGTTCATACTCGTATATGTCATCCTGTTCTATAAGAGAGAGTCAAATTCATTTCAGGTATTTTAATTTGATTTCTTCCATGGTGCAGTTCTCATTCTCAGCTTGCTCATTTATCTTGATAAATAAACTATTATTTGAATTGAATTTATTTTATGATGCAGTTCTTTTTTTAAATTTGGATAATTTAAAAAAAGTTTTTCTACAATAACTCTCGAGCGGAATGAGCTAGGTAGTTGAAATTTTCAGAGTAGGTTAGGGAGGTGAATATCTCGGGTAAGTTCGTTAGTGTGCAAAATTGGCCAGATTTAATTTGATTTCTTCCATGGTGCAGTTCTCATTCTCATGATTGCTCATTTAATCTTGATAAATAAACTATTATTTGTATTGAATTTCTTTTATGATGCAGCTCTATCATAAGAATCCATTGATTTAATTGTCAACTTTCGGAGATATAATTTATCTGTTCGAACAAGAGCGCCAGAAAGCTCCTATCCACAGGGCTTGAACCAATTTTTTATCCAGGCTTTCCTCTTTGAGATAGGTACAGGGTGACAACGAAAATTTTTGTTTTTGTTTTTTGCCAATATCCTCTGAACCGTATGAACTACAGGACTGAGGTTTTGTACACAGATTACCACTGTTAATAGCCACTTTTTCGCCCTATTATCAATACATTGGAATGGCTTTAAAATTAATTGTTACTATAGAATTGGCTGTCAACATTTTCCAGTGGAGTAAAAATTGGTGGAGAAAAACCCTATCGCTGTCTTGGAATGACCACCACTAGCCCATCCAATGAATTCGAATAGGGTAGCTATTAACACTGGTAATCTGTGTACAAAACCTCAGTGCTATAGTTCAAATGGTTCCTAGGATATTGGCAAAAATCTAAATAAAAAAATTATTCTTTTTGACACCCTGTATCTCGAAAACGAAAGCCCAGAGGGAAAAATGAAAGACGAAAATAATGTTCCATTAATCATGAGGAATCTGCAGCCTGTATATTCCACCACCATTTTTCTATAACTCGCGAACTTTTTTGTTATCTCCTCAATACCTCAAAAAATTTGATTTCGCTTCAATTCAAACATTGTAATTAGTTGTAGAATCCCGACGCACAAATTTTTGTGAAATTTCGTGTGGATCGTATCACTAGAAAATAAAAAAAATATTGAAAAAAATTCTCTATCTCAGAAACTATTAGTCCAATATCGCTGAAATTTTGCGAGAGCCTTCAAAACCTAACTTTACAGTCAAGTTCCAAATTCTAACACGATCGGATTTTTATTGTTTGTGATCCGGGCAGACTTTGGGTGACTTCAGTAGCTGGATGGGTGACCGTTGCTACGATAACTTTCGAACGGAAAGATATAGCAGAATAGGCAAAATTATTTCAGAATATCAATAATTCAAAATGATGTCTAACATAAAGTTTGTCGTCTAAAAAGTTGATTAGCGGCAGACCGGTTTCGTCCTTGTTTGGACTCATCACTACTACGCATAATACAACGATGATAAACAACACGACGAGGAAGAGGGCCTCTGTTAGATTCCAGCAACCACTTCTGAGTACTAGGTAAGCATAAGTGACACCTGGCGTTCAACCAACCAAGCTCCTCGACTGCGGTTCCTCGAAACTATAGATCCCTGCGAATATTAATTCCCCCATTACAAGTAGGTAGTCCATTTGGAGTCTCATACTGTCCACCGGGGGAACGAAAACGCCCAGGTAATACGCAAGAATGCAAATAGTGCAACCAGAAAATGTATATGACAGATAAAAGTCAAAGAATAGCTCTTGATAAACTTACACCTAATAAAAACGATTCATTGTTATCATTATTATCTTGGAATCCAGAAAATCGATTTATTTTAAATCAGACACAAAAATAACTTATATTCGGTACAATCAGTGCACAGAATCTTTCCTTCCGTCGTCTTTGTCATTCTACAACTTTCAAGACCATTTTTCAGGGCAGAATTTGAATCAGTTACCAGGGCTGATGAAACGACTTCCGCAACGTAAAAACTTCGATATGGGGGAAGAAAAATGGATCCAGTTACTCCTGCAGACGTGATACACGGTTGGATTGTTCGACGATGACAGCGAAAAATGATCGATTGTCTACAAGGCATTAGTTCTAATACTCGTTAGAGTTAAGGATCCCATTTCGGAATCGAACAAAATGAAGCTCTATATATTCTGAACGACTGAAATATAGCCGGAGGAATTAATGAAAATAATAACGTTTATGTGAAATATATCATTTTTCATCTTCCACCCCCGCGAGATACTGGAATGATTTTCCGCTGGGAAAACTCGAGGAAGATGGATTTTACTTTTCAGTTATCAGGGAAGTTGGCGCTCTTCCGTGAAGTTTTTTGTGATTCCGGTTCTTGAATGTTTGTCCCGTGGAAAGGTTGTGGGGTTGAGGTTGACCTTGTTACGCATTTTCTTTCGAGACTCTCTCTCTGACATTCACTTTTCCTCTCTCGTTCGTATAAATCGATTCGGTGACATTTTAATGTTTGTTTTTACCTTTCCTTGAAGCAATTTATTGCGGATAAAGTGATGCTTTCCGAAGAAAAACAGGTTGGAAAAGAATCTGGTGAGAGAATGTGATATTTCATTTTTCATGTGGCAGAAATTTTAAAAGTTTTGTAGGAGAATGGCGACACGAAACATCGATACAAGGGAGAACATTCGCAATTGATTTAACTCCCAATTTTATTGCTGCCGAGGGAAATAAATCGGTTGACACTCAAAATTGATATTATTGGAAATTCTCGATTCAAACCTCCTCACTCTATTACACGAAAAAGGTTGCGAATTATTATACATACCTTACGAATGAAAACAAAGCTCAAATGCTTTTGCGTGCATGTTCTATTGTTTGCTCACCTCTATCGGACACTCTTAATTGAATTTTTTTTACATTACAAATTTTAAATTCAATTTTTTCAAGATGTAGCTTCATCATAAGAATTCATTGATATCATTCTCAACTCTAACAAACTAATACTTTCGGAGGTGTGATTTTTCAAAATTTGAATAATTAATCTCAATTCTATACCTACATGATTTAATAGAATACTATAATTATAATTTGCTGGTGTACGTAAATCCAATATGAGATGAGTCATAGAAATTGAAAAAGTGGGAAAATCCTGTGGGCAGAAGCTTTGGCGCTCTTGTTCAAAATTTGACAAATCAAAACTCCGGAAGTATTGGTTTCTCAGAGTTGGGAATGATATCAATGGATTTTTATTTAATTTAATTTATTTTATGATGAAGTTCTATCATAAGAATCGATTGATATCATTCCCAACTCTGAGAAACCAATACTTTCGGAGATATGGTTAAATCATATCTCCGAAACGGTCACACATCCAGCTACTGAACTCACCAAAGTCTGCCCGGATCTCCAACAATATACATCCAATCGTGTTCAAACCTGGAACTTCGCGGTAGAGTTAGGTTTTGAAGGCTCTCGCAAAATTTCAGCGATGTCGGACGAATAGTTTTTGCTATTCAGAATTGCTTTCAATGATTTTCAATGATTTTTTTAAAATTTTCTAGTCATACGATCCTCACGAAATTTCCCAGGAATTTGCTCGCCGGCATTCTAGAACTAATTACCATGTGTGAATTGGATCGTAATCCTATTTTTTTGAGTTATTGAGCGAATAACAACCAAATTTCAGATGGGTATAACTCCAAAACCGTTTGGCAGACTAACAATCTCATATGTCGCATTCAGATGCACAACCTACCCTAAAAATTGAAAGTCGTTATCTCTTTCCGCTCTCAGGTTATCTTGACATAAATAATATTTTTTAATAATTTTTTTAAAATTATCTAGCGATAAGATTCTCACAAAATTTTACAAACGTCTTTGTTTCAGTATTCTACAACTAGCTACCAAGTTCCAATTCGATTGGATCTGTAGTGGTGGATGACAAAATCATTACTCGGAAATCGTTGGGTCGATTATGCCCATTAACGAATTTGCCTGTCGTATTTGGTCGCGCCGCCTACCCTGAAAATTCGAATATTTTTCCGTTCTCAAGTTATTTTTCATATTTAATATTTCAGCATATTTTGTTAACAATTTCAATTTTCATAAATCACAACACTAACGGGGAGATAGGGTTTTTTTGCTGAGGTTTTTTCCCTAAGCTCTAGTATCATATATCAAATTATATGGTACCCCGTTACACTAACCTCTGCTAACACTTTTTGCATACACATGCTTTATTGTTAGATAAAAAACAAATTGTAATGCTCAAGTTCAAAAGAATATATATATCAGTGAGTCGAACCCAATCGTTTGACACCAACGAGTCACGAGTCAGGTTTCTTCAAAACCAACACGTAAATAACTCGTTCTGGACAAACATCGTCCGGCAAAACCCATTGAGAACAATAAATCAGAAAGCAATAAAGAAGATAAATCCGGTGTTTATCAGTTAAATTGCTGTAGTTCTGATGAATTCTATTTAGGAAAAACACGGGAAAACAGGTAGAAATTTTGGAACAAGAATCACGGAACCACATCAAAGCTACCAACACAACAAAATTAATTCGAATTATTCATTAGCAGAAGGACATTAGTTTTATCTGGATTTCAAATTTCTACTTGATTTGAATGAATGTGTGCAACTAAATTATTGGGAGTACATTACAAATTTCAAATTCAATTTTTTTTGGATGCAATTTCACCATAAGAATCCACTGATATAATTTTCAACTCTAACAAGCTTATCCCTTTCGTAGATATGATTTTTCAAAATTTCAATAATAAATCGTACTTCTATGTTTCCACAGAATGCTGTACATAATTATTCTATCTATGATTATATGATCTGTGTTCTTACATGCCATCTTATTTTCCTATGAGAGATTAATGTCAAAATTATTTCTGGTTCGTTATTCTTGATATAAAATACACCTCCTGTTCTAGAACACAAAGTATGATTGAAATACAATAATTATTTCCGGAGTTATTGATTATCAAAGTTAAAAAGATCTTTTCTGCTTTGGTTGACGATAACTCCGCGGCAAATCGTTGTACAGGCTTCATTAAAAATTCAAATTAAAGAATATTGAATTCTCTAAAAGAGCTTTTGAACGAAACAATAAAAAAAATTTTTTTGAAGCCCGTGGACCTTTTTTTAGACGAGAAAAAATTTGCAATTTTTTTTTTAGTTTTCTTAGGATTTCTCCAGACCTGGACATGACAAAAATTTTTAATAGTCACATCTGAAAACTAGACACTTGGAGCTACAATTTCCTTTTTTTTAATTTTTCTGTACGATCATTTTCATCGGAGTTACAGCTCGTTGAAAATCACCCAAAAATTTAAAATTTTTTTTATATCCCTTAATTTTTGCGACTAGTGTATAATGCCCGTGGATAATCCATATGATGATGGAAATATTTACTTTGGTAGGTAAATTGGGTTCAGGATATCTCCAGTAAAAACAAAACTGCAACATCGGCTAAGTTTTAATTGATATAATATAATTTTCAGAGCGGATTTGAGCAATGAATATCTCGGATAAGTTCGTTATTGGGGAGAATGGGTCTGTTTGAATTTCATTTCTTTCATGATGCAGTTCTTTCGTAAGAATCTATTTATATCATTCCCAGAGATTAATAATTTCGGAGATATGATTTGTCAAAGTTCGAAGAAGAGCGGCAAAGCTCCTGTCCACAGAGCTTTCCCACTTTTAAGATTATTTGTTCGTGTAACTTACTTAATAAAAATGGTGACTGGGACCAATCGAATAGAAGATTTATGGTGGCCCCTAGAACTAAATTCTTGACATGTAGAAACCATGAATCTTCGACCTGTCGATACCGGCTCATAAATTCGCGGAAATTTATGGAAAAACCTAATTCCAGCCTTTTGTTAGGAACTGATTTCCTGATAGACCACCGTGTGCGATTCGTAAATCATCCAGATTAATGGAAAGGAGTAATATAACGGTTCCTGTCTACCGGTAGTGGGTCTACACACCGTTTCGAACCTTTTCATTAGCTGCAGGGCGATCGATCCCCGCAATTTGCACTCTTTTTCATTAACGGGGCGATAAATAAATTCGGGTCTGCGAACAATGTAGATTTCTGAATGCCGCCGTTGGAAACTGGATTAATTTCATTATAGGTATGGGACTTGGACGGGCCGTGGGGGACCAGTCCAATGGATGCTGCTGATCCAGTTACAGCGGCTCTACGTCTGCGTAGGGCTGGCTTAATGTCCTTCCGCGCCGTAAATCAGATTGATTTAGGACATTTTTAACCCTGAATGGACTCTGCTTAGCGCTGAAATTGAAATGATCCCGCTCTGGTACATTAATAGCTTAATGGGTTGTTCGGGAGTTGCTACATTTCTCGCTCTGCACGCTCACAACGGAAATCGACATAATCTGTCGTTTCATTATTGGTTTCAACGGAGTAACTGTAGGATTTTCCTGGGATTTTCTTGCATTGCAATCGCATATAGTGCTCGCTAGAGAGCCCATATTGACAGAGGAATTGGAAAGGATTAACGTACTACGTACTAAATACAGGGTCTTTATACATGATTCTAACATCGTAGTTGGTTCTGAAACTCTCTCATTTTTCCGCTCCAGAATTCATAATGTCGCCACAGAATTCATAATGTATACTCTATTCACTTTTATAAAGTCTTCCGATTGGCAATGATCTAGGTCTATCACGTTTTTGTAACTATAAAACTAAGGCATGAGGTACTCCTGAAATATCGTAAATGTCAAAACAATTCTCTGAGACGTTGCCAATTTCTACTCTCAACAATCGACATAATGTTCCATCTTAGACAAAATATCATCACAGATCATTTTCTTCGAATAATAAAGAACTCTTCGCTTTGAAATTGAAAATGCCGAAAGCAGTTTTGAAGAAGCAGATACAAAGTATCAGGAAGTGCTATACAGAACTGGAATCAATCATAGGAAAACTTCATTCTGTCTTAGGACATGTTGAACTCTCGAATGAAATTACTTAGTTTCCTATCCTATCACTATATTTCATTAGGGTTTAACAGTGACTCGAGTTTCGTATTATTACTACATTTTGAAACTGGTGTATTCAAGTTGTGCAACAAGGTATTTAAATATCTTCTTTAGGCTTATTTCTTGAGAATTTCGAAAAGTGGGGAATTCCATAGGTACTTCTGTTCGTTTAGAAGTACTTTTATTCTTTTTTCAAATGAACTATCACAAAGTAACGGACTACTCTATCCATTTCTTTTCATTAAAATGTCAACACTTGATTCTTAATTTCCGTACATGAAAATAGTATAACTGAGTCTTCCAACCAGTTATTTCCATAGTAACAACAAAAGACAAATTTTCTTCAACAGTCGCCAGGTCTTTGGAATTGTTGAATTCGAATAATATCTTCCCAATTTCATTATTTTTCCCAAGAAAATTGACATTGTGAAAAATACGTAATTACTACGACTTCTATGTAGAGAGGACAACGTTTCGTAGTTATCTGACAGGAGAATGAGCATAACCAAACATTTTCGAAATATGCACAGTGAAATGTGTCAAAATTTCATGGCCAACCGGGAGACTTTTTAAAAGTGAATGGAGTATAGGTATGGGACTTGGACGGGCCGTGGGGGACCAGTCCAATGGATGTTGCTGATCCAGTTACAGCGGCTCTACGTCTGCGTAGAGCTGGCCTAATGTCCTTCCCCGCCATAAATCAGATTAATTTAGGACATTTTTAATCCTGAATGGACTCTGCTTAGCGCTGAAATTGAAATGATCCCGCTCTGGTACATTAATGGCTTAATGGGTTGTTCGGGAGTTGCTACGTTTCTCGCTCTGCACGCTCACAACGGAAATCGACATAATCTGTCGTTTCATTAGGGGTTTCAACAGAGTAACTGTAGGATTTTCCTGGGGTTTTCTTGCATTGCAAACGCATATATTGCTCGCTATATAGAGTCCACATTGATAGAGGAATTTAAAAGGAATAGAACATTGTAGTTGGTTCTCATTTTACCGCTTCATATGTATGAGTAATTCCATACAAAATCGTCTAAAAATAAAAAAAATTGTTGCCGACCCATTTTAGAATTTTGCTTAACTTTGAGGAACTCTTCCTTAGGGTCCCAAAGAACAAATTTACACGAGTTTGATTTTTACTAGCGCTTGTTTTTGCCTATTTAAATAAAAACTTCCCAAAATCGATATTTTTAAGCTTTATCAACTTTTGCTTTAAAATTTTTCTGTTTGAAGATATCTATATAATCAAAGCGGAATTCTTCGGGGAAAAGATAGTAGTTTAAGTGTAGGTAACGATAATTGGCTCAATCAATACCTTTGAATAATGGCAGCGTGCTAAAAATGAGTGTTTTTTACTCACTTTTCGTAAATTTCAATCGACTCTGGTGTCTTAACTATTGAGAATTAAAAACTTATGCTGCGGGGGAATTGAGTATACAAATCATAGATAAAATTCAGCCACGGGTCGACCTGAGCAGCCCACTCTTAATAGAAGAAAACTTTGCTTGAAATTTTGAAATTAAAAAAAATCCCATTATATAGGTTATAAAACGAACGTGTTGACTGTGAAATAAAAATCTAAAACTCACAGAATCTACTGTTCTTACCTCCAACTTTGAATGACTACATCATTTGTTTTGTTATTTTTTATGTTTAGTGCATGTACGAGCTGTTTTTTTACAGCGAAAATTTGGATGATTTTAGTATTGGATAAAAACTACTTTTCATCAAAAAGAATTATACGAATGAGCTTACCTCTACAAGCATACATGAAAATATATGAAAATTCTATATATAAATCCGAATGTTTTTCTGAGATAAAAACTAGGAGTCAATTGGAAAAAAATAAAAAATTGAGTTAATTTTTGCTGTAAAAAAACACCTCGTACATGCACTAAACATAAAAATAACAAAACAAATGATGTAGTCATTCAAAGTTGGAGGTAAGAACAGTAGATTCTGTGAGTTTTAGATTTTTATTTCACAGTCAACACGTTCGTTTTATAACCTTAATAATGGGATTTTTTTAAATTTCAAAATTTCAAGCGAAGTTTTCTTCTATTAAGAGTGGGCTGCTCAGGTCGACCCGTGGCTGAATTTTATCTATGATATGTATACTTAATTCCCCCGCAGCATAAGTTTTTAATTCTCAATAGTTAAGACACCAGAGTCGATTGAAATTTACGAAAAATGAGTTAAAAACACTCATTTTTAGCACGCTGCCATTATTCAAAGGTATTGATTGAGCCAATTATCGTTACCTACACTTAAACTACTATCTTTTCCCCGAAGAATTCCGCTTTGATTATATAGATATCTTCAAACAGAAAAATTTTAAAGCAAAAGTTGATAAAGCTTAAAAATATCGATTTTGGGAAGTTTTTATTTAAATAGGCAGAAACAAGCGCTAGTAAAAATCAAACTCGTGTAAATTTTGTTCTTTGGGACCCTAAGGAAGAGTTCCTCAGAGTTAACAAAATTATAAAATGGGTCGGCTTTGTCAATTAGACGATTTCAAATGGAATGACTCGTATGCTGTTCACATTTGCAATTCCAGCCACATAATTCATAATATACATATTACATCACTTTCTCCTTTGTTTACATTGGCGTATGATAAATGATGAGTTCTAAAATGATTGCCACTCTGGGCGATTACTTTTCCTCCCATCCCAGTTTGGAGTAACACTTAAGTTACACAAAATAAATTGATTCAATAGTTGATAAAGATCGAAGTTTGTAGAAATTGAAATTTTCAAAAAAATGAATTTTTTGATTTAAATTGTTATTACACGTTGTTTTAGGCACATAGCATAATTTTTGAGCCTATAACTGCTCCTCTCTATTGAACATATATGAATGATCTGTTCCCTTGTGTTTGGATGGAAGAATTTTTGAAATCCTATTTAGAATTTTTCAGATATATACTGATATATACAGATATATTTTCAGATAAGTACTGATAACTGAATGCATACTGTTGAAATAATTTTAATGTTGGAATGCAGGTAATACATCAATACAAATGGACATAATACATTGAATAATTGTAAGATAACTCCCAGTTTGGGAGTTTGGCCATTTGTGAGAATTCTAACAATGAATTCGTATAAAATATTCAAAATGTGCTCCATTATTCTCAAAGCATTTATGAATTCTTTTTCGTTTATTGTCAAATATATTTTTTAACATTTATGGGCAAATATTTTGGCAGCATATTGTTATTGATGATGGGAGGTTCTGTATATTATCGTATTGTCTTTTGAAAGCCTCATCTTACAGATATGCAAAGATGCTAAATTACACAAGAGTCAAGTCTGGAGAGCGTGTTGGAAAGGAAGGCTCGACTTATTATACGGTTGCGATATAGAACTACTGCAAATAGCTTAGATTTGCAGAAGTAGTGTGAGCCGGGCCCATCCTTTTGAAAATATGCTTTCGTCGTCATCTAGTTGGTTTTGAATGACTCCAGCATTATTATTTTGTACACTTCACCATTCATCGTATTAGGAAAGAAAACTTCTACGACCAGAAACTTCACACCAACTTTTTGCCAATGTAATGGATTCTCAATAAAACTTTGGGGATTCTCAGCTGTCCAAAATATCTAGTTGTGAGAATTCACATAACATATTCGTTATCGTTTTTACAGGCCTCTACATCGTAAATCAGGACATCACCATGTGTTTTGTTCTAAATGATTAGTCATTGCAGATTTAAATAATTTGCAATCTGAATTTTCACGAATTTCAAAAATAATCTCAAGAATTGACAATAATTCAATATTGGCTGACAGTTTAAAAATTCTATGATACACAAGAAGTGAGAGGTGGCAAATAAAAATCCAAAGCCAACTGCGATGCTACTATCATTTATAAAGACCCAAATTATTCTGGTTATTGCTTATGGTTATATAAATTTTAATATCAAGTGGATAAGATGCATGATTTGTAATCAAGCAGGATATAGACCAAATGTATCCGGCTCGAAGGACCAAATGTTATGAAACGTATGTTATGATCTTTGAAAATTTATAGATTTTAGGTGATTGGTTTGCAAACCTTATGCAGAGTTACGATGTCATTAGGTTCTAATGAAGTATTACAAATTGAGTTCTGACATTTACTGATTAATAATATCAAAGACATTTTCATTTCATATTTTTCCTAAGCTGACTATGAGTTATAACTGGGTATGGCGATCTCTGCTCAAAAGTTTCGAAGTCTACTCCTTACTGAAAAATCATTATTATAAATACGAGCAATTTATCACCATTTAATCCTGTAAAATAAATGTGTTCTTACACAGAACTTTCTAAAATCTCGAATATTTTTTCAGAATGATCTTGATGATAATTATTTGCTTCATAAGTTCCGTGCTTTGGTATAATTATCCTCAAGATTAATAATCACGAAACTTTGTTTCTAAGTTCTTCTCCCAATAAGTATTGGAAAACGGATCTACCTCGAATAACCCTCCAATTAAATGTGGAGTTTGCGAACCTTCTTAGAAGGCGCCTGTCTCTAATATATCTTATAAAATGATGGAATCCAAAGTAATCTCATTAATTCTGAAAGCTTTATTAGCTCTTGAGTAAACATAACCATAACGACCGCCTTAAGATTTTGCGGATGATTTTCCATGTTTTCCACCACAAAACGACAAATCAACACTTTCACATACTTCTGAAATATACTCTGAACCTTTTCATATCAATTTACTCTAAAATATATCCAATATACTGGGTGATTTAAAACTCAATGCACGTATACAGGCGGATATTCTTGATAAAAAATGTAGAATTGAACTTTTGGATTGTTTGCTCGAAGATATCAGACTTCAAAGTTTCTGTATGTCATCAATTTTCAACTTTAATATACAAGGTGTCCCAGTGTACATGTTCCAATGGATTATCTCAGCCATTTCAAAAAAGGAGGCAAAAAAATACCTAATAACTAGAGCATATGTTCGAAATGTTGACCATCTGCTTCAACACATCTTTCAGCTCGGTGGACTAGTTCATGCGAAGTAACAGTTCTCAACACCTCAGTATTAAGGGCTCTATATGCATTCCTTATTTTGTTTTTTAGATCTTCCAAATCAATAGGTGGAGTCTGGTACACAATACATGATCTTTCAGATATCCCTTAAGGAAGAAATCTAGAGGTGTTAAATCTGGAGATCTTGCAGGCCATCTTATCGGCCCATTTGAGGATATATGGATCGGCACACATGGATTATAAGTCGGAATCAAGATTACACAAAATATCGCAGCCTACTGCAATTCTTTCAATTTGAAATTTCAATTGATGTTTTCTCCCTCAAATCAAATGTAAAATACAAAGTGTGATACATCGTTGAAAAGGTAATTTTGAGTAAAATTGCCAAAAATATGTGGGGTACTATTTGAGATAAAAAAGTCAGAGTCACTTCCGGTCAAACTGAGAGTGACTTTTTTTGTTTTCTCAGCTGAAGGTTCCTTGAACGAATTGAAAATCATAACATTTTCAAATTTTTATCTTTTGAAATGGCTGAGATAATCCATTGGAATATGCACACTGGGACACCCGGTATATTATAAAAATGCAAAAATAATTAAATCGAATGGGAATCGTGTACTAATTGCATGTTTTGTCTATTTTGAGTGGACTCGACTGCATTAATAATCCATTCCATTAATTGTTCTTGATTAATAATTTCACACTGCGTAAACAAGGTGTTTTAAATGCCCCCATACAAAATAATTCAAAGGATTCAAGTAAGGTGATCTCGCAGGCCATAGCACCTGACCACGCCGACCCCATCTCCTATTATAGGTTTGGTTTAACTAGGTGATCACATTTCGTCCGACATGCGGTGGTGCTCCGTCTTGCTGATACCACATACGATTGTGTACCAAATCCACAGGAAAATCTTCTAACAAATTTGCGAGTACGTTTTCTAAAAATTGCAAGTACTTATCGGCATTCAAACGATTAGGAAGGAATTGAATTGGAAGTAATTGTCCGTTAAAGACTCCGCCTCATATATTAATAGAGAATCTTTGTTGAAATCCTCTTATTTTGAATTGCCAATTCCAAACTGTCGCAGCCTTTGAGCAGCGTAGGAAAACACCCAACAAGATGGTTGTCGTATATTAGGAAATCTCCTGTTGTAGCTCGACAAGGTTTTAATGCGTTGCCATCACAAAAACCGTACACAAAAATAAGATCTGCATATTCTTCGTTAGAAAACTGCATGTTTAACGAAAACACTAAACCAACAAAGCAACTTTTAAATTGAAAAACAAATTTAGTTCTATCACCTGGTGACAGTCATCTCACTTATTTATTTATAAGCTTACTGTAATTTATTAAATTACACATAGTCATATAGAAGGAGATTACACGGTCAATCTGGTATCAGTCTCGAATCAAATCAAACATGGATTGAAATCAAATTGACGGGAAACTGATGTATTGATGGCCCGGATTGATGGAATATTAATGTGCTTCGTCAGTCCATCAATCCTTATCAGTCCCATCGTGATCAAGGTCACGGGCTGAACTGATGCGAGATTGATGGCAGATTGACCGTCTAACCTCCGTCATGCAGAAAGTTCAAAGTCCAATAACTCGGAAACGAAACCTCGTCGGCAAACAATTTCTTTCACGTTTTATGGAGAATACCAGTCTGTATACGTCCCTTAATTTTTCGCCTTGAGATTTAAATCACCCTGTATGTAATTGAGGAAATCAAAATCACCGGATAACAATGTGAGCTATCAAGTTCCACAATTTCATATAGGTTGTTTGTATGCGGTTTTGGTTGTTCAATGCGAACCCACTCTACATGTGAAAAATTTCACTGGCACCGTCCGAACCTTAACCAACCTCACCTGACCTGCTGAAGGTAAATAACCAGATTAAAATGCAATATTATCCGTCACATTTATCTCCTCTAATTTGCATTATAACTGAAACTACCTGTTGGTAACTCTGAGTCATATCGCATTTTCTGCCAGAAATAATGATAACTTGCCGCGATGCCATATTTACGTCGGTTATTCAGTCAAATTCTCGAGTTTGGCGCTCACATGGTTGCTCGATGAATAAACGTGTTGAAAGATTGTATTGATACCAAAAAAAAAACACGGAATACATGTGTTTGAAGTTGTTTTATTATCCTCTTATAATATCCAAATTAACCGTTTGGGACTATTTTTGGCCAAAATTCGAAAATTACATTTGGGCAAATTGATAGGCACTTTGTTCAGTGGAACACTCACGCCAAAAAACTACCCAATCAGAACTATTCTATTTGCGTATTGCTATTTAAACATTGCTATTCAAGTCATATTGCTATCCTCCTAATTTTGAACAATATGCCTGTGGTATTAAGTATTCTATTCGAACTGTTATAGAAAAACTAACTACGTTATTTATGAAACTAACAAGATGGAGTTATTTAACAATTTTCAGGAAACACATCGAATATTATAGTAACCTCTACCATGACCAAAAAATTAAAAATTACCAAACGCCTGAACAAATATTAAATTTGAATTTTTTCTTCAATCAAATCAAGAGAAGCAATCTTTTTATTAAGACTGAATTAATAGCTTATTTAATGTTTTTCATCCAGTCAGTCAGTCTTCCAATGCATATCTCTAACTTAAAAGAAGCAGTACTTCTCCTAGTTTGCCCATGAAAAAGAAATAAATGAATAAAATTCCCTCAGCTCTTCAATTAAATCAAAAGCATCAATCTTATTATCAATGCTGAATAGTTTGTGAACTTTTCTGTTTACTGTTTAGGGATTGTTAGAGCCAGAACTAAGAAATTTCCTTAACATTAAGTATTTTAAAGTACCTTTAACAAAAAATATGAATATGAATATGAATACCTATATTTATTAAAGGACCTACCTTTTTTCAATATTTTCAAATTCTTGGAAGAAAAAATTGGTTCAAGCACTGACGTGAAGTCAGAAGCTTTTGCGCGGATGTTCTATTGTTCATTCTCCTGTATTGGACACAAACATACGCGTAAAAGCTTCTGACTTCACGTCAGTGCTCGAAACAAGTTTTTTTTCATAATTTTTTTAAAATTTTCTAGAAGTAAGGTTCTTATATAATTTTAAACACTTCTTTATGTCGATATTCTACAACTAGATACCAAGCTTCTATTCGATCGAGTCTATATGATTTCAGTTATCGAAGAAATAATATTCCAGGTGGGTATAACTCTGAAACCGTTAGACCGATTATGGCCAACAGCGAAATTTATTCTCCCATTCAGATGCGCAACCTAACCTGAAAATTGCAATTTCCTATCTCCTTTCGTTCGAGAGTTATCGAGGCAAGGGTCACCCATCCAGCTACTGAACTCACACAAGGCTGCTCGGATCTCCAACAATATAGGTCCGATCGTGTTCAAACTTGGAACTTGCTAGTAGAGTTAGGTTCTGAAGGCTCTCGCAAAATTTCAGCCATGTCGAATAGTTTCTGATATATAGAATTTTATTCAATGATTTTTCTTAAAATTTTCTAGAAATAAGATCCTAACGAAAATTTGCAGGAACCTTTGCGTTGTCATTCTCCAACTAATAACCATGTTTGAATTAGATCGGTTTTATATTTTTCGATTTATTGAGGAAATAACATCCAAATTTGAGATAGTTATAACTCCAAAACCGTTTGGCCGATTATGCCTATAATCGTTGTGCATTCAGATGCACAACCTCACCTGGAAAATTCAAGTCGCTATCTCTTTCCGTTCTCAGGTTATCGTGACATAAAAAATATTTTAGAATAATTTTTTTTTATTTTCTAGTGATGCGATTCTCACAAAATTTCACAAACCTGTTTATGCTCACATTCTACCACTATTCACCAAGTTTCAATTCGATCGGATTTATATTCGTTGAAAATAAAATTAATACTCGGAAACCATTGAGCCGATTATGCCCATTAACGAACTTGTCCGTCGTATTGGGCTGCGCCACCTACCCTGAAAATTTCAAGTCGCTATCTCATTCCGTTCTCAAGTTATCGTGGCAACGGCCGGCCGGACGGCCCGACAGCCGGCCGGACATAATCAAATTTGACCTCGAATTCTTCATTGGGGAGTCGAACTAAATCGTTTGAGACCATTTTCGACAAAAAATTCGAAAATTACAGACATTTGGACAAAATGATAACGCGATGTTCCCCAGAACATAAGCGCAAAAAGTGGTTATCTGCCATATTCCAAATCTTGTTATCCTCTTAGCAAGTACTATTATGAGGTTGCTGAGATAGCAATGTGGATAGCAATATGTTTCTAAAAATGACAGATCATATGGCTCATAATCCATGATCAGAATAGCAATAGTCCAAATCTTGATGTGGTAGCAACAACTTTTTCTTAGCAATATTGCTATGCGCAAACAGAATAGGTCTGAATGAAGGTAACTGCAACATGAAAATGTTGTCATTTATTGTACTTTTATCCAGTTCGAGGTTCAGTTGATCCTATGGATTTATCTAGGCAGGCTCTAGGTCATATTAAGATTAAGAATCTCTTCAAAATCATCCTGTATATTCCGATTCACGCTGAAAATAAAGAATGGCGCACTCTGCGAAATGAAATTTAATCTGAATAACAAGATTTTCGTAGATCATCTACGGCTTGGTGTCTACGCCTTTATATCCGACGTAATACGCTAAGAGTTTTTGTTCATTTGAATACTCCAGCTATATGAAGACGAGAACAAAGGGAAATGACACCCAGAATCCCTCATCGGCCGAAAAGGTCCGGAAGGTAATTGATTCCGTCGATTTCAATTTCGGATCCGGAAATAATTCGGATGAAGGCTAATGCGGAGTGGTGTAATTCGCCAACTTCATTGTTTCTCTAAGTATGCCCCGTAAGAACGTTTCAAACTTCCAGAGTCTCAGTTCTGGCTCCTGATGAGCTCTATTTGTAATTCAAATGGGACACGAAATTAACCCCTCACCCCGATCCTAATCGTCCTGTTTTTGTCGATGGGGTCAATTGCTATCACGGCCAGACTCGAAAAACAATCGGGGTACTAGTTTGTTTTCAAGTTACGAGTTGCAGAGGCGAGCGGAACGGGAAATAGTGGATTATTTTTCATCGTTTTGTTTTAGAGAAGGCACGACACTCGGGGTGTGTCGAATTGATCGTTTTATTGTCCGCATTTTTGGCTTATGATGGCTCAAACTCATGAATAATCCGGGGTTAAACCCAAGTCTGTCCGTCCGGACAGACCCTGCATATACAGGGAGAGTTTTTAAGTTGTACATTAATTTTAACCATAGATTCTTATCATCAAACATTTATTTTCCATTTTTCCAAATTCGGCTCAGGTGAAAAGATGCAGGCTGTTAAATTTTCGAAAAAAAAATCAGTTTTTATTTTGTAGCTTTGACATCCTTTTTCCGAATAAAATGAATGTGGGTGTGAACTAAAACTATGATATATATTTTCCAAATATTAGTTCTTTCCTACTTCTAATAGTTTTAGACTCGTGGATTCATAAAACTAAACGAAATCAACATAAAGAAAACAGATAAAGATTTTTTTGAGTCATAAAAGAAACTAAATTAAAATTAAATAACGAACTTACCCGAGATATTCATTCCTCAAATCTACTCTGAAAAAAATTATATTATATCAATTGAAACCTAGCCAATATTCCAGTTTTGTTTTCACTGAAGATATTCTGAACCCAATCTGATTGACTTACCAAATCATATATTCTCATCATCATAATGGATTATCCAAGGGCATATAGGGTAGAGGTAATTATAATATCCTATAATTGGTCATTTTGCCATCAACCATACTTTGTTTGTTAGAACAGAAATGCATTTAACATGTCTGTCATAGGTAGATAATATTAAAAGTATGAACAGTGAACACAAATAGAACACAGAGAGATAGAATTCGCATTCTGTGAAAACATAGAAAGAAGTACGATGTATTATTGAAATTTTGAAAAATCATATCTCCGAAAGAATTAACTTTTTAGAGTTGAAAATTATATCAATGGATTCTTATGATGAAACTGCATCTTAAAAAAATTGAATTCGAAATTTGTAATGTAAAAAAAAATGTTTTTCTTTACTCCGAAACCATCCGAGATATTCATCTTTCAAACCTACTCTGAAAATTTCAACTGTGTCTAGCTCATTCCATTCGAGAGTTATCGTGTTAACGGACGGCCGGCCGGACAAAATCAATTTCGAACACGGATGCTTGATCGGTGAGTCGAACCAAATCGTTCAAGACCATTTTCAGAAAAAAAATTCGAAAATTGCAGACATTTGGGCAAATTGATAAGCACACTATTCCGAGGAACAAGAGCGCCAAAAACATTAAAGAATTAATTAATTCGTCGAAAAAAAGCAGTGACGTATCAATCATTAAATAAATGTATAAATGTTCAAGGAAAGACTCGCTGCTATTACTGGGACGTATCGCACAGACAAATCGTTTTCGAAAAAGGCAGTTTTTTAATCTTAGCCCCATAATTCGAATATATATATACAGAGTGTCCCAAGTTCGAGTGCCTAGACGTTTCTGGAGAACTGTACATATTTGAAATCTGAAAATTGGGATTATGATATTGCTTGAAATTCTCTACAGAGCTCAAATATTTTCGAAGCCCAACGATAGTTTTCTAAGATGTTCCTAAATTAAATAAAAAAAAAAATTGGAAATTATTG
Organism: Halyzia sedecimguttata; assembly: GCA_937662695.2. Classification (NCBI taxonomy): domain Eukaryota; kingdom Metazoa; phylum Arthropoda; class Insecta; order Coleoptera; family Coccinellidae; genus Halyzia; species Halyzia sedecimguttata. Next base: position 91,842,669 of record OW569412.2, read on the forward strand.
AATTTAGGCGCATAATCATGTCAGAAAACTATCATTATTTTTCACCGCAGAATCCAACGCAATCATAAAAAAATAGGGTTCTAATTTGAAAAATAGAAAAAATTTTCGACACAAAATTTGAAACACCCTGTCATGATATTTCATATTTCTGGAATTCAAAAAATGCATGACCTTTCCACATTCTTCCTCTTCGATGTTGTAAAAACAGTTCACGTTCAGGATGTTTAAAATAAGAATGATGAACATAATACTGACAAAACAATTTTGACTTTTTTCCGTTTTTTTTTCGATATTTTGAAAACTATCCGAACGAATACAATGGTTTTAACAGAAATGTATTCTACATTGAATACTCGATCATACCAGGAATTCTTGAAACTTGAAAAAAAAATTTCGAACATTTTTTAGCTCTGCAGAGTATTTCAAGCAATATCATAATCCCAATTTTCAGATTTCAAATATGTCCAGTTCTCCAGAAACGTCTAATAGGCACTCGAACTTGGGACACCCTGTATATATAAATAGGTATATGTATATATTCTTCTGATTGAGAGCTTTAGATGTGTTAGTAGAGGTTAGTGTAATGGGGTACCATACAATTCGACGTATGATACAAGAGTTTAGGGAAAAACCTCAGCAAAAAACCCTGTCGTCGCCGCTAATTTTCAAAGAAATACACTCTTGTTCTTAGAGATCCCGTCAATATTTGAATTCAAAAAGGAAAATCTCGATGCTCGTAAGGCCAGGAGGGTCTCTTTCAAAACCAGGTCTGGCCAATCCAAACGATGATTAATCAGAACTTCAGAAGTTCGAAGACCGTTACAGGACCTTAATGTAGGGCTATCTTCTCCCATAGACACATGCTTTACTTTCTATTGTATAAAGAAATGAAAAAATGAGCCGAAACATTAACGTTATAATTCAATATGTCATCTTGACATATAATATATAACATTCGAATAACAATATGATTCAGAATACCACGGTTATTGTCAATAAGAAGGACAATTCGTAATCAATATTCTGCATTCACAACACGATAAAAACATAAAATAAGCAAGTGTAGAACATTTTCTTCTGTTAGTCATGTTTATTACTGTCGTTGGCAATTTGGGTTACATTTCAGATCAGGCACATTTCCGAGAGAAACATGAGCCTGGAACGTGTTCAGTGTGTGAATGTTCCCAAGTGAAGCTGTCCCTGATTAATAAAATTGTTGAGCAAATATTAGATGTGATGGCGAAATGCAAATACGCATTAACTGTCATCTGGTTTTGCGATAAAACGGTAGAGGTAGAGATCTCCAGTCGGCACGTGTATGCTTTTGTTCCGTATGGATCGCAACTCGCAGAACAGAAACGTGGAATTCCTCGAGACGTAAATAGAGTCAAGGTATCCTCGAAATATTTTTGAAAATTAAAAATCGGCTCAATGGGTTTTCCCTCCGAATATAAATAAATGGAGAAAACAGATAAATTCATTTTTTTGAGCAGTTGCCAACGATAATACAGCAGATCCAGCTTCGACATTCGTTCTTGAAACTCGTATTGAAGTGGATGTGGAAAAATTTGTTCAAGCCCTGTGGACAGGAGCTTTCTGGTGCACTTGTTCCAACAGACAAATTATATCTCTGAAAGTATTGGTTTCTCAAAGTTAGGAATTATATCAATGGATTCTTATGAAAGAGCTTCATCTTAGCAAAAATTGAATTCAAACATCATAGAAGAATTTAAATTCAACAAGAGTGCCAAAAATTATCAATCCAGAATCAATAGACGAATTCTACCCAACAACGAACTCATCCGAGATATTCATTCCTCAATTATATGATGAACGATAATAATATATATCTTTCCTCAAATCCACTCCAATACACCAATATTCCAGTTTTGTCTTTAGTGGAGATATTCTGAACTCAATATTATTAACTTACAATTACCATTCCCATCATCATATGGATTGACCATCGGTATGAAAATATCAACCAACAAAAAGTATGATATTATATTATAATTCTCATAATTCTACGATTGCTGAAATGAATTAGACAACGTCATGTCCCAGGAAAATAAGTTGACATTATAACAATTCATAGATAGAATAATTATATCATTCTATGAAAACATATAAATACGATTTATTATTGAAATTTTGAAAAATCATATCTCCGAAACCTAACCTAACCTAACCACATTCATACCAGACAATCACACCTCCACCACATCCATGCCCTGAGCGGGATTCGAACCCGCGACCTCCGGCACCACAGCAGGTCTTTATACCCACTGGACCACCGGAGCCGGCATATAAGTTCTATGTATTCACAGAATGTGAACACAGAATCTGTCTATGATCACTATTCATAAATGTCATCTTTTCTAGCTATTAAAGATTGTTAATTCGTAGTTGTTATTTTCTCTTGGAAAACAAGTATTCGATTTCCGAATTTGTGAATATATACAAGACTGTTTTGATGTAGTTTATGGAGGCAATAGGAAAGAAGAACATAATGGAATCATCAAAAGAAATTACTGTTCGTTGACCACTGAGGTTAATACCTTTCACTTCCTTAAGTAGTGAGACATGTTCCTATATACTGTATTTTCATCATGTTCCTAGCAAAAAATACTGAAATATGGATCTACATTTGTGTATCAATAATTTTTTCTTGAGTTAAGGTTCATAATACAGAAAAAAATGTGTTAGTGGTGTGAACTATAAAATTTTAAATTATGAAAAGAGGATAGTATTTTATTGATATATTTTGAACTATTAAAATAATTTGTTCGTAATCCACTACCTACTCAAATATCAGGAATAAATGGGCAATCTGCTATGATTGTCTCCAGCCTTGCTCTAGACATTTCGATGATACTTTCCTTAGGTATTTCGAGTTGTGAAAACTATGCAGTGTAAGTTGTAACAACCCATTCCACGAGGTTGAATCATTGCAGATTGCTCATTTAATCTTGATAAATAAATTTAAGGACAACATTTGAAGCATTAAGTAATTGAAGCCTTGTAGAATGCTCTCTCTTTTTATAATAAGAAAATTTTTGAAGCATCTTTTTTAAACGACACTTTTTAAATTTAACTTCTTTCATGATTATTTCTATCATAGGAATCCATTGATATTATTCCCAACTCTGAGTAACCAATACTTTCGGAGATATAATTTGTCTGTTTGAGCAAGAGCGCCAAAAAGCTCCTGTCCACAGGACTCGAACCAATTTTCTTAACTATAACCATGAAATATGACTCGATATTCCAATCCGGGAATATCTAATCACATAGAAGTTAATTCCACTGGCAATACAAACAACAACAGTAAAAATCCGGACTGGAGTATCTACCCCTTGTTTGCGTCCTCGACGCAGGAAGGAAGTGCCACATCGTTGGCTAGAGCTCCCAAATACGTTATTTCAGAACTGGTGCCGCCAAATCTGGAATCTTCGATCCACAGCGGAGCAGATTCAATTGTATCCGGGTTTTTGAAATGCATGGGATGCAATCAGGAGAGAAACGGATCAGTGCTCGTGAACTGAATACGAATGCACGTACAATACGTCATGTTTGACGGGGAAGGGAAGAAACATTACTTTCAGATTAAGTTCGTCTACCAGGCAACATACGTTTCTTGTGCATCGTTTGTTGGAGCAGAAATACATTGCACATTGCAGACTCGCGAGGCTTCGACGGTATAATGAACCTATCCTCAGAAAATAAACCTCCTGGGAATATGTTGAATCTCGAACTGCTTTGGGGTTTATCAAGTCCTGAATTCTCCTCTCCTCTGTTATGCTCATGAAAGCGATGTTTCTACGTTGTAGTAGAAATCGTCGAAGTTTTTCCTTATCACGAGTTGCTAAAAGTATTCTCAGTTTTCTCTCCGTAATTCATAATTATTCCGCGTATGGTATCATAATGTTCCTTTCATAACTTACTTCGTTTAGTTTCTTAGTGTTTTCCTGAAGACTCAAGTTTCGATTTTTTAAGTTTATCGTTTTTATCGGTTGCAGTGATCATCGATCGATAGTGTATCAGTCAAATTATGAATCTTTGGATCTGTTAGAATTGTGTTTGAAATCCAACAAAAAAAGTGGAAAAGCCCTGTGGCAGGAGCTTTGGCGCTCTTGTTCAATTTTTGACAAACCATATCTCCGAAAGTATTGGTTTGTCAAAGTTGGGAATGATATCAATGAATTCTTATGATAGAACTGCCCCATAAAAGAAATCAAATTCAAATAATAGTTTATTTATCAAGATTAAATGAGGTATCTGCAATGATTTAACCTCGTGGAACGGGTTGTTTGCAACTTACACTTGGTGCATAGTTTTCACAACTCGAAATACCTAAGGAAAGTATCAAAAAGTCTAGAGCAAGGCTGCAGACAATCATAGCATATTCATATTGTCCCTTTATTGCTGATATTTGAATAGGTATAGGCTGACGAACAATTTATTGTAATAGTTCAAAATATATTAATAAAAGGTAATCGCGTTTTCATAATTTAATAGTTCATACCACTAACACATTAATTCTGAACCTTAACTCAGGAAAGAATATTTGAAACACAAATGTAGATCAATATTTCAGCATTTTTTTGCTTGCAACATTATGAAAAATACTGTATATAGGAATATGTCTCACTACTTAAGGAAGTAAAAGGTAATATTAACCTGGGTGGTCAAGGAACAGTAATTTCTTTCGATGATTCCATTATGTTGATCCTATTGCCTTCATAAACTATACATCATTACAATGATCTAATTCTAAATCTTCTGAAACATCATCCCCAATATTTGCATATAAATTATTCAATATGCAAAAAATCAATATAATTTTTGTAATCGAAACAGTCATGTATATATTCACAAATTCAAGATGCGGAACCTTGTTTTCTCTATTTCAGTATCGTAATGAGTCCATTCCAGCACTGAAAATAGTGCTGGAATGAACTCATTCCCGCATTGTTTCTAGTTATATTTTTCGTTTTGTGGTTACAGCACTGACATTCGATCCTATCAAATTTCAACACACGTCAATTGACAATACAAGCACTGACGTGAAGTCAGAAGCTTTTGCGCGTATGTTCTATTGTCCATCCTTCTGTATTGGACACCCTTAATCGAATTTACCATGGTAAATTCGATTATGTTATGTCCAATACAGAAGGATGGACAATAGAACATACGCGCAAAAGCTTCTGACTTCACGTCAGTGCTTGAACCAATTTTTTTTTCGTGATTTTTTTGAAATTTTCTAGGGGTGCGGTTCTTAAAATTTTTTTCTCGTCATTTTTTTTTCAAATTTTCTAGGGGTACGGTTCTTACAAAATTTTAAACATGTCTTCATGATGATTTTCTACTACTAGTTACCAGCTTCAATTCGATCGAATATTTATTTTTTGAGTTATCAAGGAAATAATATTCCAGGTGGGTATAACTCGGAAACCGTTTGACCGATTATGCCCAAAAACGAACTCAAGTCTCCCTTTCGGATACGCAACCTACCCTGAAAATTGCAAGTCCCTATCTCCTTTCGTTCGAAAGTTATCGAGGCAACGGTCACCCATCCACTGAACTCACACAAGGATGCTCGAATCTCCAACAATATTCAACCGATCGTGTTAAAACTTGAAACTTGGCAGTACAGTTAGGTTATGAAGGCTCTTGCATTTCAGCAATTTCGAACGAATAGTTACTGATATATAGAATTTTTTTTTTCAGTTCTCAATGATTTTTTTAAAATTTTTCTCAAATACTAGCCTCACGAAATTTTGCAAGAATTTTCGCCTTTGCATTCTACAACTAATTACCATGTTTGAATTCAATCGGTTTAGTATTTTTCGAGTTAATGAGGAACAAAAAACAACCAAATTTCAGATGGCTATAACTCTAAAACCGTTTGGCCGATTATGTTCATAAACAAACTGAAATGTCGGGTTCTGATGCACATCCCAACCTGAAAATTTCAAGCCGCTATCTCTTTCCGTTCTCAAGTTATCGTGACAACAAAAATATTTTTTTAAATTTTCTAGCCATACGATTCGCACAAAATTTCACAAACGTGCAAAGGTTTCCATTCTACAACTACTCACCAAGCTTCAATTCGATCCGATTTATATTGGTGGAAAACAAAATTATTACTCGGAAACCACTAGGCCGATTATGCCCATTAACGAACTTGTCCGTCCTATTGGGATGCGCCATCCACCCTGAAAATTTCAAGTCGCTAGCTCTTTTCGTTCTCAAGTTATCGTGGCAACGGCCGGACGGCCGGCCGGACAGAATCAAATTTGACCTCGAATTCTTCATTGGGGAGTCGAACTAAATCGTTTGAGACCATTTTCGTCAAAAAATTCTAAAGTTACAGACATTTGGGCAAAACTATAACGCGATGTTCCCCAGAACATACGCGCAATAATATAATCTGGATATAGTGAAATAATTGTTGAGGAAAAGCTTTATTTTCATTAAAAAATATGGTACTAGAGATTTCTTGCTAATTTTGAATCATTCATGCTATTAGGAAACTGTTTTAAATCTGATCTCCATGCCCTACGTACGTATCAAATTCAAATTCCGTAATCTGTCAACTTTCGTAACAGTCACACCAACTACAATACAAAAGTTACTAGGATGTATAATCCGAATTTTTCATTAAATTTTAACAGTTTTTTACAAAACTTGCCTGAAATAGAGAAAATATTGTCTAATACTCGTTGCAGAAGGCTATTCCTACACTCATGCGTACGAAAACTCGCTCCTTCGTCGCTCGTTTTCGAATTTCGCATTCGTGTTTTAATGGGAGCCCATTCTGCAACTTGTTTTAGAATATACTATTCCAACACAAAATATTTTCAAAGTACTATTTATGTAAACAAATCAGAAAAGAAAAAAATATGACTTCTTTTATAGGTAGATAAGATGACATGAATGATCAGTGAACACAGATAGAACACAGACAGATAGAATTCGCATTCTGTGAAAACATAGAAGTACGATGTATTATTGAAATTTTGAAAAATCATATCTTCGAATGTATTAGCGTGTAAGAGTTGAAATTGACATCATTGGATTTTTATGATGGAACTGCATCTTAAAAACAATTGAATTTGAAATTTAACTGGATATAAAAGATTTGTTTTCTTTACTCCGAAACCAGGTCGATTTCACCCAACAACAAACTTAACCGAGATATTTATCTCCCAAACCTCCAAACCAAACCGGACAGAATCGATTCTGACCACGGATTTTTGATCAGTGAGTCGAACCAAATCGTTTAAGACCATTTTCATCCAAAAATTCGAAAATTACAGACATTTGGGCAAATTGATGAGCACTCTGTTCCTAGGAACAAGAGCGCCAAAAACCTAAAAATGAGGCGTTTAGAGCAAAAGTGGCCCAAGCCACATTTTTTCTGAAATTGAGTAAATAGCAAGAACGACCCACAAATAAATCAATTTTCCTGATGCAATACCGACCCAAGCCTATTTCGACCATTCAGCACAAGATGTCGCACATAAATTAACTTTTGCATACATAGTCGGTTCAAATTTGCTCAAGTAGGACTGGCCCAACCATCTTCTGCATTGTGCCATGTACAATATCCTAAGACTCCGTGAAACCAAATTAATTAAAAAACTAATAAAATAAATATTTTGGACTTGTGCCAATTTTTGCTCTGAGCGCCTCAAATATAGGTTTCTGCTATGACGTAAGTTAACTCTTTTTTTTTTAGGAATTTTGAAGCGTCTGGCGGAAATTAAGGCACGAGGAAAGTGTCTGCCAATGATGAATATCAATTTGTCACAATATTCTGAAAAATGTATATGAAATTTAGCTAATTCAGCGTAGGATAATAAGGTTTTTATTTATGTACCTTTGAATACTCCTACCTGTGAAATGGCCCTGCATTCTGACTTACAAGTACACATACTGTGCTATAGGTACAAACTGAAAATTTCAGCCTTGTTAAAATGACGTAGGTCTGGGGTCTCGTAGCTTTTGGTCTCCATCTTAAAATCGCAGCCCACATGAGATAATGAATTACAACAACAGCAGTTGTAAGCACACAAGTGACAGGTAGCGGTATCTCCATACAGCTCTAACAATGTACAGGAACATAATTGGGTCGATATGCTACACTGGTGTTCTTGAAATTATGAATCTGTGGCACCATTCACATATAGTATTAAATTGGCGAGGATTAAATCGCGGTTAAATGTTATGTGTTCAGAGTGGATACCAAAACATACGAACGCATACATACATCACGTACATTACTTAGGGCCGGTTTCTGACACATTTGAATGGAGTTTATCTTCGGTTTATCTACTGAATTCTATTGAATTGAATTGAATTTTTATTGAAGATAAACCACATGTTATATTCCTCAGAAACCGGCCATTATACTGCTCCACAAATGTTGAGGGAATAAAGAAATTTGTGACCGTTTGAAAAGTTGCCGATCCTTGCCCACCAAATGTTTATTTACTTTCTTATACCCGATTTTTTTTTGCTCCTCGTTTATTAACTTTTTCAGTTTCAGGCGAGTTCTTGTCCTTTGCGTTTTTGTGAAATTTTGATCAGTTATTGTTTTACGTTCTTACAATAAACTTTGATTCAAAGTCTGAAAATTTGTTTTGCAAAAATGCCTAGACGTAAACTTAGTGGGGATGAAGCCAATACGGCTATTGGTATGATCCAGGCGGGACGTAATCCGTTGCGAATTTCTTTCAAGTTAGTGAAAGCTCAGTTTACCGGCTCGTCCATCGATATCGAGGAACTGGAAACGTGACCGAAAGACACAAGATCGGTTTCTGACTGTGCCTACCCGTAGAGAGCCTTTGAGTACTTGTCGAATCATGCAACAGCGCCTTTTGAACGCTACTGGTGTTTTGGATTCAATTGAAGATTGAAACAGTTCATTGAGACGTTAATCTGGATTATCGACGACTTTTGAGAAGGATTCCATTAACTGAAAATCATATGCGACTTCAATAGTCGGCATGTTCGGGTATGGACCCATCCTCTGGTGCCCAGAAATCGCAGATAGGTTCAGGAAGTTCATCCGTTCAGAGGTGGTACAGTTACTGTTTTGGGAGGCATTTGTTTCAATAGACGTACATAATTGTTGGTGCTTGATGCTACCATGAATGCGCCGATTTACATGGAGTAAGTCATTGGCAATATCATTCCTTTGATTCGTACTGCTATTGGGTCAAATTTTTTTTATTTTTGGACGATAATGCTCCGCTCCATCGTGAGAGAATTGTCGATGAAGCTCTGGAAATCCATGGTATTCCACATTTGGCACTGCCGCCTCGGTTGCCAGACCTTGATCCCAATGAACACGTTTGGGATCAGCTACAAATAGCTTTGGATTCTCATCAACCACCTCCACATACACTTCAAGAGCTCAGACGGCTTTTAATGCAACTATGGAGAGAAATTGATCAAGGCTACTTCAATAATCTGATCAAAAGTATGCAAAGGCGTTGTCAGGCTGTGGTTGATGTTCGAGAAGGTCATACTCTTTGCTGAACTTCATTTTTACAATTTTTTAAGGGAACATATTTTGCCCTACAAATACTCATAATAAAATAAACTGAAACTGTGAAAGTTATAAAGAAATGGGCAAAACATTGAGTTAGATACGTAAGTGAGTAAACCTTAGACTATAGAAGATAGAAGACGGATAACATATTCCCTTGCATTGAAACCAAATTGGCACCACATGACCACAGAACCAGGCTCCTTTTTCCTGCTGTGGTTTTTACAAGCGTAAGCTGCACATCCCACCATTATGTCTAACACAGTTTTATAACAAATCAGTCCGTAAACGCTCAGATAAACACAAGAAACACACGTCCACCACATCGTTTGGTGTCCACCAAACTGTCGAAGTCTGTCAAAGTTGTGGTTACAGATCGATAGTGTTGTGTAGTACAGAATGCGGTATCCTTTCTCTTCCCTAATTAAAGGAGTAAGGCTAGGCGCACATTGAGGGTAACCCAGCACAGCACAGGAACAGCATAGCCGAGCCTAGTAGAAGAGTTTGTAACAAATGCAATTGAATAGTACGCCGTATATTGGAGGTAGCAGAGCAGAGGCCTACGAGACGTAGTAACAGAGTACTCTGTCTGGACTATGTCAGTTTCCTCTGCAGGGGAAACTTCTCACTTCACAACTAACTTAGGCCAGGACAGAGTACTCTGTTACTACTTCGCGTAGGCCTCTGCGTCTTATATACGACGTACTCTTAAATTGCATTTGTTACAAAATCTTCTACTAGGCTAGGCTCTGCTGTGCTGTGCTGGGTTGCCCTCAATGAGTGGCTAGCCTAAACATTTAGATTTCTCATATTAAAAAAAATGGTGAAAAAAAATGGAAACTTTTGAAACAGTCTTGAAATTTCTAAATAGGGCTTCACGCGGGACGAGAGTGGGCGAGAGTATAAAAAATCTCGTCTCGCTCTCGCCAATTCCCAAAAAATTAAGTCTCGTTTAAGTCTCGTTCTCGTCTCGCTTAAATCTGAATAACGATAATAAATATTATAATATATAACAAAATGGTATACAATAATGAATAATTTTGTAAAGCTATATTTATTACGCTCTTATGCAAAAATATTTGTACATGTACAAATATTTTTAATTTTAAACACTGATAATTTCAACTTTTAAATTACTCGATGACCAAGAATTCAAACATAATCACCCTTGCATCACATCATTTTCAATGATGTACGTGTTTTTGCCATGATCATACCTGGTGTGGAAAATAATCTTTCAACAGGTACGGATGTAGCCATTAATAAATCATCGGCCCTCTTGGAAAGTGTTGGAAGAACTTTTTCATCACTCTCCAGCACTATAAAATATTTTGATTCCTATTTGCTCTTTCTAACAGCAAATATTCTTCAAACTCAGCTTTCCAATATTTCGATGTTGATACATTTTTTAATAGAATTGAACAATTTGGTATAGTTTTCAAAGAACACCTTCCCAGTGGGTAGATCATTGAGGGTGTTCTTGGCGTATTCCTCATAACACTTTTCGAAACATTGAATAGCTTCATTTTTTCACCAGTTTCATTATACGTAGTTCCACAGATGTATACAATAATTGTTCACATCTTCACTACAAGGAGCACAAGAGAATAAATTTCTACAGATGTTCAGACTTCAGATAGAGACGAAATTTTCAAAGCATTGGAATTTAGGGGCAATAAAAGTTGTCAGTTAGGTATTGAATTCATAATGGCATCAGTTTTTATGGTTATGAATTCTATAATATAGACGAAATATGTTGGTGATTATAGTGGAAACTCTTCATATAAATTGTTTTCTGTGGGTCGAGACCTATATAAAACTTCATACAAAAAATTTAACGAGTCCAAATACGACACTCTCGTGTTGCGCTGTATGTGGTCTCGGTATCGCCTATAATATTTTTGAAAACGTCTCGTCTCGTCTCGTCTCGCTTTTACGAGACGAGAACGAGACGAGACGAGAAAAATCTCGCTCTCGCGTGAAGCCCTATTTCTAAACTTCCTTAACATTTGTGGAGCAGTATATTTTATTTCAATATCACAAAACGATTATAATTCTGTAATATTCAGCCGCCCATCCCACTTTTGCCACCTCCAACAATTTAGGCAATTAATCCCTGCTTTTCAGCTCCCACTCCCTGCTTTTCATCCGACCCTCCCACGCTGTCTAATAACACGACAGAAAGTTTTTTGACTGACGTGTGGGGTATATCCGTCGTTTACGTGAGAGCTCAAGGAGAGCTTTTCAGATGACAAAACACGACTGACAAAACAGGGAAAATGAATTTCCTCCCAAATAAAAACAGGTGGCAGGAAAAAACCTGTTTGGCAACTGACTTCCGTAGAATCCGTAATATGATGAATATTGCGGATATGATTCCTATTTACTGAACACTGAATAATGAATTACATTTCTCAATGACTCTGGGTTATTTTGAAGAATTCATGAGCTGATTGCGCATGCAGAAATCAACTAGGTAGAGCAGTGGTAAACGTTATCGGCTTGAAATCTGATAATCCGCTTAGTTGCGGGTTCGCTTCCCTACCATGGAATAGTTATTTATGCACCAAAACAGTCTATTATAGTCGAGACAATAGACAGTTTTTCGGCGAGGTGCATATTACCTTTTTTTCGTCGACCTCTATTTATTTTTATGAATTTCGGACCTCTTAAATAATTTCACAATAGCAAATGACACATACACTTATGTTGTATTGAACCGTATCCATAGTGACCGCAGCACTGACAGTTATTCTTACAGACACTTGTGTTTGTATTGAACCGTAACATGCCGTATTCATAGTGACCACAGTGGACGAGAAAGTACTCTCGTCCGCACAGTACTTGTCTTCAATAATAGTCGATTTTACAGCCGCAAATTAGTACGTAAAATGTCAATTTTCAGAAAGGTCGACAAAAAAAATATTTACCTACCGTGCGCTAGATGGAGCTGGCATCAAAGGTCCTGTTAGAGACCAGGGTCGATAATTTTTGAAACAAAACTCTGAGGTCGGGAAGTGGAAGGGGATGAGTTTTGAAGGAAAAAAAATGGTTATCTCGATTTCCGACAAAACTACAAGTCCTATGGAAAAAAGTTGAATGGAACAGTTGTGGGTAATGATAAGATCTACAACTTTTTTTATTTACACTTTTTTCACAACCTGAAATTTATTTTTTCCGGCAGGCGGCAGGAAAAGTGTTACTATGCAAAAGATGAATTGGTTACCATGAACAAATTCTCTAATTCAAACGTCATTTTTATTCGTTAAAGTTACATTGAATGTACAATTTATTGGTCAATGTTGCATTTTGAAAAATAAAACCATGTAATAATGAACTGGTAGATTCTGTCTCGGATTTTGTTCAAAAGCTGATGCCTCAATAGAGTAATCTGAGTTGCTGGCTCCAGGGAATTCGTTGACGCTCAATATCTTACCAGCAATCTCATTCTTATTTCGCAGCGAATCCTCGATGTAGCCTTCTTCTACACTACTTCACTTCCAACCTCTGTGTCGTTTCAAAGACCCAATGTTGGCTTCCCCTATAAGTAGTGTAGCAGAAGTTTACCTCAATGAATGACCTGTTCATTCGTTTGGATGATTCAATTGCAAAACAGTGGCAACCTTTCTTGGAACACTTCCTATACTATGTATTCCCATCACGTCTCTGTAGCATTTTCCAGATTGATGTTTCAAAAAAAATCTATTTCATCGTCATCGTTTGGTCTTAACGCAGTGTATCTCCGATAAATATTTAGATTATTCTCCCTGATAACTGTGAATGTTCGAACTTTTCTCGTTTTACTATAAGGAATATTGACTATTATAATATTTCCCTTGTCGTCGATATCTATAGTTTTCATTTTGACCATTTCGTCACATCTGCAGGCACCAGCTACTCCCAAAACAATATGAAACAACCACGTGATCAAAATACAAAATTGAAATTACTTGAAATATGATAGTTACCAATTATCCGGTGCTTCGAAGAGAAAACTATCGAACTCTTCCTTAGAAAAAACGCTTGAATTTTTATGCAAGATACCCTTCATTGGATTTTTTTTTAAATGCGCACCAATATCTATTTCATGTTTGATCGCTAGTTGCGACTTTATCATTGAATATCAATCCCACAAAGTGGAGGATTTCCATTCTTTTTTTCTATCCATTAAGTTGAAATATGCTAGAAGCACATTCTCTTGGTAAACTGTCACATCGAATTGCACCAATTCACGAAGTGATCATAAGCTGCAGAATATTATTCAATAGTCCAAGGTAAGAGACTGCTTCATTCGCCAAAACCTCTATTTTTGACGACATTTTCACTTTCAACCACTTCTCACCAGCTTGCAAATGATAACTATCAATTATTTCACTTTATTTCTGTCAGAATGAGTTTTGCGTGGAAGCCATAACTGGGCAAATATTCCATAATTCACTCAATTATAACGATCGTAAATGGATATAATTATAGGCGTAAATATTAATCGGTTAATTTGCAGTTTAACGCCCCCTCGCCGATTTTCCAAATATTCTGTATATAGAATCTACATGATGTTGATATACCACAGTTTTAATTTTAGCACTGGCAAATGAGTATTTTTCGAGAAAATTCAAAATGAAAGTTTCACGCAGTTTGAAAATTGAAAATTAAAATAGAAAAATATCTAGTTTCCATGTTGATATATTTTTAAGAAATTTAAATTTATGAAGTAGTATATGAAATTAAAACCTAGGAAACGAGCCAAATAAATGAATCACAGTTGAATTCAATCAAATTTTATAAAGTCAGTCTTCCTGCGAAAGAAAAAGTAAGTGGGAATTTCATGAGTGTAACACACTAAAAGTGCTTTATTGAAATATTTCTGCGGAATTCAACAATTATCTTTAAAATGCGGATTATTTTTACATGTGTGATCAATAGTTGGAGCATAATGGCCGACGGAGACAGCAACCAAAATGTACAAATCTGCTGTTACAACGTTTGCAGAGAATGTGCCTTTACAAACATTGAGTTTATCTGCAAAATTTCGGATGATGAAATAGCTCGCCACTTTCTTATTGAACATGGAGTTTTGGCTTGCCATTCAGTATGTGAAACTTGCGGATCAAGAGTATCTGCGAACTTTGAGAGAAAACAGTTCAGGTGCCGTAAAGTGGTTCATGTGCCTAAACGGGGATCTGTTAAGTGCGATACTTCTCGTAGTGTCTTCAAAGGAACATTTTTGGAAGGTTCGCATCTTAGTTTGAGGCAAATGTGTTTCCTGGTCGATATGTTCCTCTCAAGCCGAGGTGCGAAAACTGAAGACACCATGTTTGAGCTAAAGATCAGTGAACATACAGTTGTTGATTGGTTTTCCTTTTGCCGTGAAGTTGAAGAAGACTATCTCATGCGGAATTCCCAACCGATAGGGGGGCTTGGGAAAATCGTTGAAATAGACGAAGCAATGCTGGACCATAGGAAATACAATCGAGGACGTGTGTTAACTGAGCAATGGGTGATCGGTGGAATTGAACGAGGAGTTCAAGGAGGATGAAAGGCGTTTCTCGTTCCTGTACAGAATCGCACTTCCGAAGCTTTGATCGGCATCATAAAACGTTTTGTACTCCCTGGCACAACGGTTATGACTGATTCATGGCGGGGGTACAGTTCTTTGCAAAACGAAGGATACCTACATCTCACGGTGAATCATTCTGAAAATTTCGTCGATCCACAAACTGGTGCCTACACCCAAACCATTGAAAGACTATGGGTTGAAGTTCGTAGACATGTTCCTTCGGCTGGATTCAGGCGTGAAGCAATTTCAGGATATTTGGCTGATGTTCTCTTCAGACACATGATGCCTTGCTACGGTCGTAGGAGGCACGTCTTCTGGAAAGCTGCGGCAAATTTGTACTCGCCAGAACATCCATTGGCATAAGGTAAATTGAAAAGTTTCTCTAAAAGCAAAATCTATCCAAATGTGCTTTTGTGGTTACCGATATTTTCCATTAATCTGTATTATGATAAACATTATTTAGCGTAGGCTCAAAGTAGCTACAATGATAGTTTTAAATGTTTCCAGGCCCGACTTTAAAGACAAATTTCGCTTCACATTATTTTGAAAAAATATGTAACGTAAAGTGAAAGATGACATTTAATAGTGACAAAATAGTCCAAATACTGTAATCTAAACAGGAGGGGAACTGAACAGGAAAAATGCGAGAGGAAATATATATCATAAATTAAAAAAATATTTTCTTTTTTCCTCAAAAAACTAATACAAAAAAAAAAAAATCATCATAAATAATACCATAAATCACACATTAAAAATCCAAAATTTATAAATCCTAAACTATATTATTAAATTAATTACCCCACCCAGCACCCCTATTCACTACCCATCCCGTTAGATAGCTCCAAAATAACTGGTTTGTCACTATTGAAAAAAAAAAAAAACACTGTAATTTACAAATTTCCTTCGAAAAAAATTAAAATTTGTAAAATAAGAAGAATTTTGATAATTTTTAATAGTGGCAAATTAATCCATTTGGTAAAACCTAAACGGAAAGGGGGAGAGAACAGGAGTGCTGGGTGAGGTATTATATTCAAAACGATTAATTTTGTTTTGAATTTTCTCCAAATTTCAATTTTCATCATAAATTATAACAATATCTTATTTTAAAATCACACAATTAAGAAAATCAGAGCAACCCTAATAAATTTATTACCCCACCCAGCACCCCTATTCACTCCCCATCCCGTTAGATTGATCCAAAATAACTGTTTTGCCACTATTGAAAATGATAAAAAATCACTGTACAATGCATATTTTCTTCGAAAAACATGAAAAAGTCGATATTTACGAGGGGGCGTTAAACTGCAAAATTACCTATTAATCAATCCAAAAGTGATGGATATTCAGATTTTTATGATTTTCAAAATGTTTGAAAATAAAATAACATATTTCATTCGGAGTAGAAGTGACTTTTCATGGCCCGCTTTCAACTCAAGTTCGCCATGAAAAGTGACACTTCCCCTCAGTATGAAATAATATACTATTTCCTTTCATTTTTGTTATATTTTCTTCCTTTTCCAGTGGGTTTCACCATACTATTATTTTTTTTCATTTCTTACCATTTTCAAAGGCTACATTCAACACTGGTCTATCAGAGGATCCTCTGAGTTGTGTTCGAAAATTAACTCCACGGAGTAGAGTAGAGTTTTTGAAGGTTTGACAGATTTACTCTAGAGTTACTCTGACACTGACACTGACAGAAGGTGCCAATATCGGAAAATAGGTTATGTTGGTTTAAGAAATATCCTATTATTATTGTTTTCTTCACATATATGTAACTCTAATCATAAATAGATATTGTGAGCAGTATAAAAACTATTAAATTACCTCACAAAACATTCATAAAACAGTTGGACAAAGATACTAGATTTTCCTTCCCATGAGGTATGTCAATTTTGACAGGAGTAAAATGAACTCCGAGTCGAATACTCCGACTTTTCGGACGACTGACACAGAGTAAAATTTACTCAACCTTTCAGTTTTCGAACGCAATGGAGTAAATATTACTCTACAGAGTTAATTTTCGAACGCAACTCTGAACATACCATCTGGTATTTACAAAACTCCACACGATGAAACATAGCATTCACTCCATTTCACTGGCGTTTCAGTTGGGGAGGACGGTGGAAATCACGTCGAAGGAGGATATGACGAATGACGGGAGTTAATTTGACAGAATTCCGCCCGTATCGAAGTTCGCTGGATCACAGATTAGTCACGTAGATCCCTGGGAATTCGTAGTGACAATGTTCTGAAAGTTTACGTCATCTATTCCAAGTTTTAAATTAATTCGGACACTTACACGGGAAATGGCTGCTCCGTTCGCAAGATATATGTCGAAAATCTGCCTGGAGCGGGTCTTATTTGCAGTCTCTCCCTTAGTTCGTCGTCTTGCTTCAATGGGTCAGAAATGGGATCTGTGTTTTATCTAAATTAAAATTTGGAACTCCGTGACGCTCCGCCCCAGTGCTGCGAGGGATGAGGAATGCAATATGGGGATTTGAAATATCTTATTCGGCTGAGTGTACTCCGTCTCGAAAGGATGAGATGAAATGTGATGTAACCTCACTTATTATTATCCGAGAACAAACATTCGACCGGGAATGTGGGGAAAAGTTCATTCAACTTTTTGGTTTATTATTTTCTTATAATAAAATTTTCTCTGTTGATGTTTTGAAGTATGTAGCTTTGAATAGAAAATCCATCCGTCCACAGGGTGTAGAACTTTTCCTACAAAATACTAAAGAGACATTTATGAAAATTGGCACCAACATTAGGTGTTGGGCAAAGATTGATCCTCCAACTTTTGAGTGGTATCGGTACAGAGACGAAAAAGGGGGGTGAAAAATTTTTTAGATAACCAATAATTGTGTTGATATTAAATTCGGAATATACAGCCACCGACCACCTGTATTGGCCCTTTAGTTTACGGAGGAATATATTTTGGCTCTTTTTACGAATTCATAAGGCAAGTGAACCTTCTCTTTGAAATATGTACAACGATTTACGACTTTCGGTTATAACGAAAATGGACTCACTTATTTCAAAAGGAATATCCTGTATATTATTACATTTTCGAATGTATTTTCAAATTCTACGTTCATTTGAAGTACCAGTCTCCCTGGCAATCTTGAGTAGTTTTTGAGATATTCACTGTTTTTTTTTGGTGCTCTTGTTCCTCGGAATTTTTGAATTTTTTGATGAAAATGGTCTTAAAGATTTGGTTCGACTCACTGATCAAGAATTCGTGGACAAAATCGATTCTGTCCGGCCGGTACGGCCGTTAAGACTATAACTCTGGAACGGAACGAGCTAGAAAGTGACATTTTCACAGTAGGTTTACGACATAAATATCTCGCTTAAGTTCGTTATTGAGCAAATTCGGATGGTTTCGGAGTAACGAACAACAAATTTTTTTTAACATTACAAATTTCAAATTCAATTTTTTTAAAGATGCAGTTCCACCATAAGAATCCATTGATACCATTTTCAACTCTAACAAGCTAATACTTTCGGAGGTATGATTTTTCAAAATTTTAATAATACATCGTACTTCTGTGTTATATCTGTGTTCACTGTTTATAAATGTGATCTTCTATACCTATAAAAGACATGCCAAATTTATTTCTGTTCTAGTTTATTTAACATTCGTACTTTGAAAATATTTTCTGTTGGAAAACAAGGTTCCGAACCTTGAAATTGTGAGAATATACAAGACTGTTTTGATACCAAAAATAATATTGACGTCTTGCATATTGAATAATTGATATATAAATATTGGGGATGATGTTTCAGAAGATTTAGAATTCTATCATTTTAATGATGTAGTTTATGAAGGCAATAGGAAAGAACAACGTAATGAAATCATTAAAAGAAATTACTGTTCGTTGACCACTGAGGTAATTATTACCTTTTACTTCCTTAGGTAGTGAGTCATGTTCCTATGTATTGTATTTTCATAATGTTGCAATCAAAAAAAATGCTGAAATATGGATCTATATTTGTGTATCAAATATTTTTTCTTGAGCTTAAGGTTAATAATACAGTATGAATGTGTTAGTGGTATGAACTATTAAATTATGAAAAGAGGATTGTATTTTATTAAAATATTTTGTCGTATAATGAGATCAGTTTTCAAATAAAGATGAACAAGAATATACAATACAAATTTAATCTCTCAAACAAATGAGATGAACTATTAAAATAATTTGTACATCAGCCTATACCTATTCAAATATCAAGAATAGATGGACAATCTGCTATGATTGTCTCCAGCCTTACTCTAGACATTTCGATGATACTTTCCTTAGGTATTTCGAGTTGTGAAAACTATGCACCGAGTGTAAGTTGCAACAACCTATTCCACTAGGTTAAATCATTGCAGATTGCTCATTTAATCTTGATAAATAAACTATTATTTAAATTTAATGTCTTCTATGATGCAGTTCTATCATAAGAATCCATTGATATCATTTCCAATTCTGGGAAAACAATACATTCGGAGAAATTATTTGTCAAAGTTTGAACAAGGGCGCCAGAGCTTTGTCCATAGGACTTTCCCACTTTTTTTGAATTGCAGATGAGGGATTGTAAAAACTGTGTATTTCTCGCAGCTCTTTATTATGGAATTGGGTACCGAAAAGTTATTTAATTTTATTTTCTAGGTAACATTAGGTTCTGATGTACAGGAGGCTTAAAGGATACTGCTAAATTGGATTTCATTAAAAGGCGATAAGTCGTTTTCTCAAATCCAAACAGTATGTTTCATCCCCACATTTCAATTTCGGACAAAGAATTTTTGCCATTAACTAACTTAACTGGCGCATTTAAAGGAATGTTGAGGAAGCATTAAGAGAATTGAAACACTTTCATGAGGAACTAATGAAAGTTTATTACAAATTCAAGATGACCGTATTTTGATAAATCCTTAACGTTCGACTATCTATATCTATCTATATTTATAAAAGAAAGTCGTGTTAGTTACACCACTTATAACTCAAGAACGGCTATACCGATTTGGCTCAAAATTGGTGGGGAGGTAGCTTAGAACCAGGAGACGGACATAGGATACTTTTTTGTGTTATACAGGGTGGTTTTCTTTTAACGTCAATTAAAACTTTCTGTTTTTCCTGCCATAATCGTACAATTTTAGTCATGTGTGTTTAAAAATAAACTTTCGAGGCAAACACCATTGAAAATAAAGCATTACTATACAGGGTGTCCTTTTTCTCATGGCACAATTGTACGTGATTGAAGTGATTTGTGTCACAAACAAAGCATTAACTAAATAGGTACCTTGGATGGATTCTCATAATGTATTCGTCCGAAATCTCCATACAGGGTGTTCTTCTTTTAACGTCAATTGCAACTTGCTGTTTTCCATGCCACAATCGTACAATTTCATTCATTTGTGTTAAGAAATTAACTTTAGAGGGATACATCATTGAAAATAAATCATTACTGTACAGGGTGTTTTTTTTCTAATTGCACAATTGTACGTTCAATTATTGAGACATAAAGGGATTGTATAGAAACGGTGAATATAAACTATCTATATTTTATGACAAACGTGTATAATAAAATCTAAAATCTGCTTATTTATTGCCTCTAAGGCGGAACAGAGTTCGCTGGGTCAGCTAGTATTTCATAAATATAGCATTCAATCTGTCACATTATCATTTTAGGCACGCTCTACATTTCAAACGACTTTGGAATAATTATCAGTCGATATTATTTATGCCAAGTCAGATAATTTGCTCAGTATGCCATCGATTTTTGACAACAATATTGAACGAGTTTTCTAGGGACCTTTTATGGCCTTCTATTGAATGAACCAACTTCCAAGAAGAATGGGTAAAGTTATAAATGTTCTTACGATAAACTGGCTAAATTCAATTTCAGTTTGGTGACGGCACACATCCATGAAAGTTTTCAATTTTCTTTACAAATGGTCTTCCTAGATCCGAAACGAAGTAGCTACCTGTTACCGAATAATAGGTTTTCCTGCCAATGTCGTATTTTCACGAATTGGTGCAGCGTTAAATAACCATTTCCAACTTCTCATATGCGATCAATCGACCGACAGTACAATTTGATCCTATTAGGATTGATGGAGACGTATTCATTCTCCAATGAATTAATCGAATAATGTGATGTATCTGAATCTTGATATTCACCGCGTTTGGATTATCATTTCCATATATATATACAGTGGACCCCCAGTATTCCGATAAACGTTTTGCAAGGCAGTGTCGGACTATCGAATTTGTCAGATTATAGACTACTGCCTAAGACCCCCTATAGTCCGGAATTATTTGAAAAAAAAGTACCTTGTATTCCGACAAATTACCGATCAAAATACATATTTCAGCAGTGATATACATGTCGGATTACAAGGGGCGCCGGATAAGACGGGGGCAGGATTACCGGGGGTCTACTGTATAATATACAGTAGACCCTTACACTAACCTCTGCTAACACTTTTTTCATACACATGCTTTATTGTTAGATATTGATTGCATGATGTATGTGTATGAAAAAAGTGTAAGCAGAGGTTAGTGTAACGGGGTACCAAATAATTTGATATATGATACTAGAGCTTAGAGAACAAACCTCAGCAAAAAAACCCTATCTCCCCGTTAGTGTTGTGATTTATGAAAATTGAAATTGTTAACAAAATATGCTGAAATGTTAAATATTGAAGGGCATCTTTTTCTTTACTATCGCTTCTTCCTTCAACAAGCAGAGAAGTTCCTCCAAGGTACCCGAAACTCAATCTGGAAAAGGAGAGAACGAACAAATCAAAAATGGTATATTCTATATTTTAATAAATAGATTTCAAACTCGCTACCCATTCTAAAAGATTCAGAAATATTATGAATAGCCCTAAAACCATCCTTGAATCTATATATGCGACAGTTATAACTAAATGATCTATGGTTTCCTCTGCTTCCCCGCATTCACAACTAGGGATCTCAACTGAGTTCCACCTGAAAAGCATGCTGTTGCAACGACCATGACCGGTTCTGAGACGATTCAGAATAGACCATATTTTCCTTGGAAGATCAAACCCCGGAACTCTATTTGAAGGATCAGAAATTAAATCTTTGTTGAATAAATTGCAAGAAATCCATTCAGACCGCCACACTTCCTTGTCACTTTTATTCAAATTAAGAAAACAGTTGGACCACAAAGGGTTTCGTGACTTTAATCTGGGAATCTTATTGTCTGGGATGTAGGAGATAATCGGAAATGAATTCGGAAAAGAATGAAATTTATTCCAAGAATTTGAAACAGCAGTCTGCCTGCGAACGTGGGGCGGGACAATGTTTGAAAGAACTGGCAACCAATGAATAGGTGTAGATCTAATAGTTCCAGTGATGATCCTCTTAGATGAATTCAGCTGTGCATCAATTTTTTGTGTATGAGCACTATTAAACCAGACAGGGCAACCATATTCAGCGGCAGAAAAAACCAAGGCTAAGACTGCCGTTCGTAGAGTAGCTGCATCAGCACCCCATGAAGTACCAGCTAATTTCCATATAATGAGCCATAGAAATCGAACAACGAATCATATTTTATCCACCTTTTTTTAACCGACAAACTTACTGTTAATAATGTTTTATTCACCCTTATTGGACACTTGGACATTCGTATTCGAATTTACCACCGTTTTCTCAGCTTTTATAAAATATGAATACATTTCGTACCATTGTTTGTCCGACATAGAACTTGTTGCAATCTAAACATTTAATTCCATATATACCCGATTTTAACATGTCCGCAGTTTTATCGAATGTATTTCCTAGAAGTTTAATGTTTAATTTTCGTGGAAGTTTTGAAAGCCAGTTTAATATTTCAAAACTTTTTAGAATTGGGTATATATGAAATTAAATGTTTGGATTGATCAAGTGCTACGTCGGGCAAACAACCAGAAACATTCTCACACGGTAAAAAGAGCATACGGGACACATTTGGAACAACAATATCGATAAATCTGCTGTTGCAAATCACGTTTTAACAACTGGCCACTCAATTTCGGAAAATTCCGTCAAATTGTTGAGAAATTCCAATAGATTGTGCTAAGGAATACTTGAAAGGATCGAAATGTACAAGAGAAAAGATATTTTACTCATTAATGATCTAACCCGTATCATCAACTCATTATTCTCACTAATAGGTTAAGGACTAATGGTATAATGTCAACCCATACTTGAGTGTAGGAATTGATAGCATACGTCAGACGACAAAAACTGTAGTGGACAAGAGTGTAGTTACTTTTGTAGTGTTCATAATAAGTCCACAGTCAACTCAAACTAGAATATTTTAACGACCAGTTAGAGTTCTTAAAAATATTGTGATTTCAATGAAATATATTCCAAATGATATATGTATCACAAAAATTATCTATTTTAATGGAAAACATGCTAATAAAATGACAGACACTAAAAGCGTAATATAGCAAATATTTTTCATTTCCATTTCATTCAAATGGTAAAAATTCAAGGTATTCAAATTGAACCAGATAAAGTTTTGTTCTGTTGAATGAAACATGTGAGTAATTTCTTGTCCTCTGTTATGTAACAAACTAATTTTCCATCATAAATAATAATGGCAGCTCACTCTGGTTTTTCGGACGAAATTCGAATATTTTTAAAAATTTTTGCATGTTTGGTTACGATCTGGAATTATATTTCATGATGAATTAAAATATGTTCTTGATATTTGAGTATATCAGGTGTTTGAGTGTATTGGTTGTAATATTCAATTGATTGTGTCTGTACTTTGTTGAAAATCCATTTTAATGATAGCTGATAATTTTTAATAAATTTCCGTGCATTTAATTCTTGTGCAGGAACGAGATTACGTTTTGGAAGTTTTGATTTACTTACAGTGTGATACGTTTGAAAGCTTTTAATTGGATATAAAACATATTTTCGATATAATCAGATAAGAGTATACATCTTACAATAAATTACTCAAGCCTAATCTGAAATAACTATTAGTAGATTAACGCAGTGAATTATATGTATATTAGCAAAAGAAAATATTAAACATTCTCCTAAAATTTACAACGTTTCAAATAATAATACTGATCTAATTCCTTTCAGGTTAGTTGAGTAATTCAGCGCAGAAGAATTTCAGGTGAAGTATAAAAACAGATATATCATCCTTCGTCATCGTTAGACTGTTGAGTTTTTGTAATTATTGATGCCTAAAGCTACGCTGGCATATGTAGTGCCCTGTATTCCTAAACTTCGATCCATGCAAAACATTTTTTCACGTTCTTAATTCACTACTCATGTCAACGTAGCTTAATGGATATACAGTGCGCGTCAAAATTATGGAACAAATTCATTTTCTCAGAAGAAAAATATTTGGCAACAAAATCCTGAAACAGGTCAATTTTTGTTTCACTTTTACCAAATTTTTATGCACTTTTGAAGGATTTTTGTTGCGAAAAAATTTGACGAAATATTTACTACAATTTTTAAACCCATTAACAGGAAAGAAAGAAAGTTTTTTGAAGAACAGCAAACACTCTCTCCGCTTGCTCGAACCAATTTTTTATAGATATTTTTCAGAGCTTAGGAGAGAAAATCCAGAAAGGAACCATTTAGTAAATTACATATCATCAATTTTTTCTACCGCGAGTGTTGAAACTGATCCTAAATTGCGGATCGCCGATAAACCAACCGAAAAGTAATGATAGTTCATGTTTACCAAACTCAAATATCGGCTTGTTAGGTACACAAATTACTGTTCTTAACGTGATTGAATACATGGCACTTTGCCCCCCACGTTTGATATTCGAAACGCTCAACCGCTAGTTAGGAAAATGTTTGCTGTTAATATCATAAAAGGCTCGACTTGATACCATCCCGGACATCAAAGAGTCCCGAGGATCGTCCGGGAGGGATTAGGGAAAATACGCCCTATTAAGAAGTTTCGCCTTCTTTTATGTCCTGAATGATGTCAGAATCTCGCCATGTATAAATGCCTCCCCCTGGACCATCGCAGCTCCACCAGTCTCATTTTTCGCTTAAGAGTGGCATTTACTCAAGTGGCATAAAAAGAAACAGTATATTAAATTGTCGCGACGTTCTGCATTTAGGAAATTCACTGCTGATAATAAAGGCGGGTTTATACTACAAACAAAATAAGTAGGGCTTCAATCAAGTAGGAAAAGCGAGACAAGACCAGATGTTTTGGTCGGGGCGCAACCCGAGAGTTTCGTTTTTGGTCTCGTTAATTTTTTTTTCTACGATCGTGGGAAAAGTGACACTATTTTGACCTGTTTTATATGCGCAAAGCTCAACATTCCAGAATAGTGGGCAGTTGCTAAGCAGTTAGAGAATAACAGTGCGGTAATATTCTTACCGCACTGCTGTAGCGTGCGGTAATGTTACAAATGGATTATTACAATAAAATGAAACAAAGTAGGGTTTTAATTTTTATATTGATAAATTTAATATACATATTTAAGTTGTTATAAAAGAAATAAAAGAAGCATCTAATTTATAACGATATTCTTGAACACAAATTAATTGTTATTAATATTTACATTTATTGTACTGTTTGTACAATTTGTAAATTGTACTGGAGGGCAACGAGAATTTATAGACGTTGAAGTTGCATGGCTAATTGTTTGGTTTATCTCGTTTCGATCATTATCATTTGAAGTCGGGGCAGAGGTGTTAAATATTTTATTAGCCACTTCTACTTTATTATTAAGTGATTCGTCAACATATTCTTCCGCCAAATTGGAAGATTTCCATCCTCTGTTGTGCCTTAACGAAAGAATATCAGCTCCAGCATCTACCAAATGTGTTGCCGATGATCTTCGGAAACAATTACCTACCTGTTTATTCTGTCGGATTTGGCGAATGTAAATAACTTGCAACAATTTGCGGCATTTTTCCAAATTGATTTATTCCAATGACTGTCTAGCATCCTTTTCCCTTGTTGAATTTTAAAAAAAATTTAGGATTTTCAAAATCATTAGGCATAAATGATACATACTTTCTATAAACATTTAAATAGGTTTCGTTAATGATAAATGATCTAGGTTTATTTGTTTTTGTTTCTGGTATTTTTACCAGTATTTTTGAACCGAAATCTTCTATATCCTGAACTTTCATTCGGACAAGCTCATCTCGTCGACAGGCTCCTGCTATTCCAAAAATTAGAGCTACCTAAAAGGTAATCAAAAATTTTATATTTTGTTTTTTATGTATTTTAAGTAATACTCTTTTTTGCGCGTATGTTCTGGGGAACATCGCGTTATAGTTTTGCCCAAATGTGAAATTTAATTCTGTGGTGCCGTACGGCCGTACGGCCGTCCGGCCGTTGCCACGATAACTTGAGAACGGAAAGAGCTAGCGACTTGAAATTTTCAGGGTAGGTGGCGCATCCCAATACGACGGACAAGTTCGTTAATGGGTATAATCGGCCCAATGGTTTCCGAGTAATAATTTTGTTTTCAACCAAAATAAATCCGATCGAATTTAAACTTGGTGAATAGTTGTAGAATATAGACCTTAGCACGTTTGTGAAATTTTGTGAGAATCGGATCGCTAGAAAGTTATTAAAAAATTATTAAAAAATATTTTTGTTGTCACGATAACCTGAGAACGGAAGGAGATAGCGGCTTGAAAATTTCAGGTTAGGTTGTGCACCTGAATGTGACATTTGAGTTTGTTTATGAGCATAATCGTCCAAACGGTTTTAGAGTTATAGCCATCTGAAATTTTCTGAAATTTGGTAGTTTTTTTGTTCCTCATTAACGAAGAATACAAAACCGATTGAATTCAAACATTGTTATTAGTTGAAGAATGCCAACGCGAAAATTCTTGCAGAATTTCGTGAGGATGGTATAACTAGAAAATTAAAAAAAAAATAGTTGAAAATTATTGAAAACCAATCTATATATCATAAACTATTCGTCCGGCATGGCTGAAATTTTGGAACAGCCTTCAGAACCTAACTCTACTGCAGAATTCCAAGTTTGAACATGATTGGATCTATATTGTTGGAGAACCGGGCAGCCTTTTGTGAGTTCGGTAGCGTAGTGGTAGCCAAGTGTAGCGGATGGGAATCGTCGTATGATAATATGTAGTCTATGTTCGTATTTTTGCGAGAAGCTTCAAAAATA
The DNA here is from genome assembly GCA_937662695.2 of Halyzia sedecimguttata. NCBI lineage: Eukaryota > Metazoa > Arthropoda > Insecta > Coleoptera > Coccinellidae > Halyzia > Halyzia sedecimguttata. The sequence goes on from OW569412.2 coordinate 91,869,939, forward strand.
AAATAAAAATATGAATGTCATGATGACATATTTTCGCTCGTATATTATGGGAAAATCGTCTTATTTCATCACAAATCTATGGGAGATGATAGCCCTACATTAGTGGTCAGACCTGGTTTTGAAAGAGATCCTCCTTAGGAGGAGGCAACTAAATATTGAAGGGATTTCTATGAACAAGAGTGAATATCTTTGAGAAATAGAGAAGGCGATTCTTCTTCAAGAGATCCATGTGCCTTCAGAGGAGTATATTTGCGAGAGGGGACTTTTGAAAGGTTATGTATTATTTTTAATATGATATCGCTGAAATTTTGCTGAAGGCATCTGATCTTGTAAGGTGAGAGGCTCATTTGTGGATATTAAATCTTGTGATGGGTAGAGAGGAATTTTAGGCCATGTAGGCCACTAAGGCCCACTTGCACGAATGCGGGTTATCTAATTAAATCCGGATTAACTCTAAACCTAGGGTTAAATTGATAATAGGTCTTGCACCTTCAAGAGTTAGAGCCTAACCCTGGGTTAAAACTATAAAAATTTAACCCGGCAAAATAGCAGGGTTAAATGGCTAAGTCCGGGTTAGTCATGTAAAAATTGACATTTCTAATTTAAATAGTTTCGATTTGTGATGAATTTCTGGTAAATAATAAATATTAGCAGTGATCGGTAAATTGCTTGTGTGGTATTTTTGAGAATGATTCATGATTAATGGATATACTACAAACTACATTCTGATCTACGCATGCGCCCCGTTTTAACCTCAACATCGAATCTGAAATCTGAAACGTAAACAAAATATTCTCAATCCACGAAGTACGAACGAGTATTCCTTCCGTTGAAAATAATCGAGATTACCTTGTATTTGAAGATTGGAGGAATCTAGAAATATTGTTTACGTATGTGAAAGAAATTCCAAATTATGGAGAACTGTGGAAAAGTTGTTCAGAAAGAAGATATCTGGTATATGTCCTTCAGGATTTCTGGCTAAAAATCAGCAGTAAGTAATAGAAGTGAATTGAATGAATTACTTTACTCAGAGAAATCCAAGTCTTAATATTTCCTTTCAGGTTGGAATGAATTAAGGTCCAGTTGACGTAGAGCAAAAAAGTAATGCTTTTCGACAAATAGAATGCATGAGTTACTCTTGGAGTTACTGCAGATAGAATTCTTAAAAACAAGGTATATGGAACTTAGTCGATTGAATATTTGTGAAGCTTAAGTATATCTCATGAGAAAATTTAATATTGATAAGAGGCAACCAAGATGACATGAACACTAAAATTTTTAAAGTTCAAAAGTGGAATAGCCAAGAAGAAAATCTAGTGTTTCTATTCAAACAAATCTGTTTTCCTGATATCATGGGTCTCTTACGATCCATCATCAGGGTGTTTGGATGCCAGCGTGTACCTATATAATAGGCATTTTTAACGAAACATTTAAATTTTTCTAATTGCAGAATATTTTAAAATATAGGAGTAGAAGGCGATGCAATATAACATGTGTGTAGGTATATATTATGTATATTGTTTTCCCGTGGAACTTCAGGTATATGTTTCTTAAATGCTTGTTCTTAGCATGCTTAACAATGAATACCTCTGAAGAACAGATTTTACTAATATTATAATAGAATGGCTTGATAATTCAACGCTAACTTTGAAAATGATGTATCCTAGTGTTGCGGAGGAAAATCCAAGTATATTTCACAACGAGAAGTAGTATATAAGGAAACGGATAAAGTCAGTTATCATCTTAATATATATATTTCTTGTGTGCGTGTGTATGTGACTGAACTCCTCCTAAACGACTGGACCGATTTTGATGAAATTTTTTGTGTGTGTTCGTGGAGATTCGAGAATGGTTTAGATTTACTAAAAATGACGGGGAGAACCAAAGTTTTCATTGCTCACCATAATTATCCTTTCTTTGATGGTATACCTGGCACCTCCGCCAATTTGCAACGCGATGTGTAACTTCGACTAGACCGATTTTGATGAAATTTTTTGTGTGTGTTCGTGGAGATTCGAGAATGGTTTAGATTTACAATTTGGTCTACTGGAAAATGTTTTTTCAATTAATTTCTTATTTATAAGGAGTTGTTGATTTTGGAATGTTTTACATTAGATCCGGCGGACGGCGCTATCATCGCATTCAATTTTAGTTTGTCCCGACAGATGGTGCTACGATTAATTTGTTATTCAATTCATGTGCTGATTAAAATATTAAATGTAATTATTTTTTAAAGAGTTTTGAAGTGTGTATAAATAATTTTGTGAATTCAGATGTTTTTTTTTTGTAAGGAGTTTTTGATTTTGGAATGTTTTACATCAGATTCGACGGATGGCGCTATCATCGCATTCAATATTATTCTATTTTAATTTTAGTTTGTCCCGACAGATACTGCTACGATCAATTTGAATTGGAGTTGGCGTTAGGGTTGGAGTTGTCGTTGGCGTTGAGGTTTGCATTGACGTTGGAGTTGGAGTTCACGTTGGAGTTGGAGTTCACGTTGGAGTTGGAGTTCGAGTTGGAGTTGGAGTTGGAGTTGGAGTTAGAGTTGGAGTTGGAGTTGGAGTTGGAGTTGGAGTTGGAGTTGGAGTTGGAGTTCGAGTTGGAGTTGGAGTTGGAGTTGGAGTTGGAGTTGGAGTTGGAGTTGGAGTTGGAGTTGGAGTTGGAGTTGGAGTTGGAGTTGGAGTTGGAGTTGGAGTTGAAGTTGGAGTTGGAGTTGGAGTTGGAGTTGGAGTTGGAGTTGAAGTTGGAGTTGGAGTTGGAGTTGGAGTTGGAGTTGGAGTTGGAGTTGGAGGGCAGTACGAAGTCTGCCGGGCCAGCTAGTATTTTAATAATAATCTATATACAAGTATTTATCCTCCCTGCAGTGTTTCACGAATCCTCCATGATTATGTGGGCAGCAGTGGTCCAAACTCGAAAAAATGTATTGCATGCTGCTTGATGTAGTATTGAATTTTCAAAATGAATGTTATTCTTGATCTCTCTTGAAGTAAATAATCGAATATGTTAATAGAGTTTTATTCGAAATTATTTCCTTTGTTTGTATTACGGCCTCAGTGAGGTATACAAATTTTTTGTTCACTGAGGGCTGATATATTTTACGACCTGTAAACTGTCAAGTAGCCTTACCGAAAGGAAAGTAATCTGTAAATGTTCACTTTAAAGGGGATCAGTAAATTCAACGAGCACATAGTTGACGAATACTTTACGGAGAGGTTGAATAAATCGGCCCTTAGTAGATAGTATAAAACAATTTATAGATTGGTATCTAAATAAATGAATCTTATTTTCACAATAACTCTTTTCCCCTAACCCATGAAAACAAATTTTCACAGACAATTTACATGAATCATTAGCTTCAAACGTTCATTATCTTGAAATACAAATGAATAAGTGGAAATTTAATTTTAATATTTCAATATTGAATGGAATATTTAGAGTTTATCTATAATTTCAGATATCTCATCTCATCAACGAGTGACAAAAGTATTGAAATTGATTATGCATTAAACGATGTGTTCAAATGTCAAATTATTACCATATTCCATATCGACAGACATTCTTGTAATGATTATGAAGAATTAAAAAGGTTTGATGGCTAATATAAAAATTTGTTCAAGCACTGACGTGAAGTCAGGAGCTTTTGCGCGTATGTTCTATTGTCCATTCTTCTGTATTGGACACCCTTAATCGAGTTTACCATGGTAGGGTGTCCAATACAGAAGAATGGACAATAGAACATTGGTTCAAGCACTGACGTGAATCAGGAGCTTTTGCTCTTCTTAATCGAATTTACCATGATGAATTCTATTGTCCGTTCTCCTGATTGGACCCTTTTAATCGAAAAAAAAAATTGGTTCAAGCACTGACGTGAAGTCAGGAGCTTTTGCGCGTATGTTCTATTGTCCATACTCCTGTAATGAACACTCTTCTTAATCGAATTTACCATGATGAATTCTATTGTCTATTCTCCTGTATTGGACACTCTTCTCACTCGAATTCACCATGATGAATTCTATTGTCCATTCTCCTGTATTGGAGACTCTTCTTAATCGAATTTACCAAGATGAATTCTATTGTCCAGAATGGAATGGGGTGCGGTTCTTAAAATTTTTTTTTCGTCATTTTTTTCAAATTTTCTAGGGGTACGGTTCTTACAAAATTTTAAACACGTCTTTATGTTGATTTTCTACTACTAGTTACCAAGCTTCAATTCGATCGAATATTTATTTTTTGAGTTATCAAGGAAACAATATTCCAGGTGAGTATAACTCGGAAACCGTTAGACCGATTATGCCCAAAAATGGACTCAACTCTCCCATTCGGATACACAACCTACCCTGAAAATTGTCCCTATCTCCTTTTGTTCAAAAGTTATAGAGGCAAGGTCACCCATCTACTGAACTCACACAAGGCTGCTCGAATCTCCAACAATATTTAACCGATCGTGTTGAAACTTGGCAGTAGAGTTAGGTTCTACAGGCTCTTGCAAAATTTCAGTAATTTCAGACGAATAATTACTGATATATAGATTTTTTTTTTCAATTTTCAATGATTTTTTTAAAATTTTCTACAAATACTTCCCCATGAAATTACGCGAGAATTTTCGCGTTGGCATTCTACAACTAAGGACCATGTTTGAATTCAATCGGTTTAGTATTTTTCGAGTTAATGAGGAACAAAAAACAATCAAATTGCAGATGGCTATAACTCTAAAACCGTTTTCCGATTATGCTCATAAACAAACTCAAATGTCGCATTCAGATGCACAACCTAACTTCAAATCTTCAAGCCACTATCTTTTTCCGTTCTCAGGTTATCGTGACAACAAAAATATTTTTTAATATTTTTTTAATAATTTTCTAGCGATACGATTCTCACAAAATTTCACAAACGTGCTAAGGTTCATATTCTACAACTATTCACCAAGTTTCAATTCGATCGGATCTATATTGGTTGAAAACAAAATTATTACTCGGAAACCATTGAGCCGATTATGCCCATTAACGAACTTGTTCGTCGTATTGGGATGCGCCACCTACCCTGAAAATTTCAAGTCGCTAGCTCTTTCCGTTCTCAAGTTATTGTGGCAACGGCTGGCCGGACAGAATCAAATTTGACCTCGAATTCTTCATTGGGGAGTCGAACTAAATCGTTTGAGACCATTTTCGTAAGAAAATTCGAAAGTTACAGACATTTGGGCAAAATGATATCGCGATGTTCCCCAGAACATACGCGCAAAAATTAAATTTAAACAGCTCCTTCTGGGTGTTGCAGTTTCTTTGCCAGTCAGTATATGTCAGACGACAACATTTGCAGTGGAAAAGAATTGTTGAATTTTTTTGTCATTGTAGAAAGTGGAGAAGAGTCGTATCCTACCTACTGAACACCCTGTGACAAATCGATGCCAAGCCCTCTTCATGAAAGAGTGCCTCTTAGTGGACGACCCTAGCTTTTCCCAGCCTCATTTTTTCTACCGAAAAAGTGGTATTAACTCGGAGTGGCGTAAAAGGAAACAGTATATTAAATTGTCACGACGTTATAAATTTCGGCAATTTACTGCTAATGATAAAGCTCGACGTTTAGACACTTGGCCAAATTCAAGTCGCCTTGGCTCGTCATACTTCGCGGGCTCTCAATGCCCGCTTTTCCCAGGCGCTGTGCCTGATTTGAGGGTCTGACGCTTTTCACTCGTCGGAATAAATGGGAATGAAGAAATGTTCCGTACTTCCGCGTTCCATTTCCCGCTTCCTGATACATAAATACGTACATGCTCGCACGAGGGTGGATGAAAGGAGGAACGTAAAAACGGATTTTTCGTGATAAGAGCGTGATATATTGAATCACAGTCGTATATCGCTGGATGTTTTGAATCAACCTAAATACGGTCCCTTTATAAATGATCGTAAAATCGGAGTCTGCTTTGGATTATTGCTTGACGCTACTCACTTGTATCCCAGGTAACACAGGGACCTCCCAGAGATCTCTCGGCGAGCTTCTGCCAGGATATTGTGACGCCTTTGCGATATAGCTGGGAGGTCGCCAAGAGCTCCCTATTACCTCCAAATTTCCGCCACAGGGGATGAGCCTAGTAACATCTCAGAGAGATCGCATGGGGAAGTTCTCAAACTGCTCGCCCTGGGGAATATTTTGAGATGTGTACTGCGATATCGTAGGGAGGTCGCCCAGACCTCCCTATCACCTCCAAATGTCCTCACAAGGGGATGATCCCAGTAACATCTCAGAGATATCACATAGGGAAGTCCTCAGGCTGCTCAACCGGGGCAGTACTGAGATAAGATGGCTGCGATATGGATCTATATAATCTATATCCTCCAAATGTGCAGTACATGTGTGGCGCCGAATACATCACTTCGATGCGTAGATCGATATTCCACTCGGGTTATAAGCGATGGGGTTGTTCTTCCGGGTACAGAGTAGACGATTGCGCCATCTACCGGTGGAAACGAGAAGTGCAGAGTAGGGATGGAGTAGATCCCTACTAGAATTTGCGAGGTTTTTAGGACCTCGCAATCGAATGTGTTATTCTCGTTACACTTGTGATATCTTGAGGAGTTCACAATAGGAATGTCTTTTTCTAGTTATCTGCATGGTTTCCCCTCGCAATGGGAATGTTTTATTCTGGTTACATATGTGATATCTTGAGGATCTCGCAACAGGAATGTCTTATGCTGGTTATCTTTGGGATATCTTTAGGAGCTCACAATAGGAATATCTTATTCTTGTTATCTGTGTGATATCTTTAGGAGCTCGCAATAGAAATATCTTGTTATGGTTATCTGTGTGATATCTTGAGGATCTCACATTGGGAGCTCGCATTTTCATCCACATTGTAACCTCTCAGAGACCTCTATGCGAGGTCTGTGTTACCTAGGATTCTGTGTCCTAAACTATGTTATCGAATTTCGAAACTGACAGTTTTTGATTGCTCAAGAATTATACTGAGGAATTATACCGGTAGTAACTACAATTCACTGTGTTATCCAACGGCAACACCTGGTAGCGAAAAATCCGAGTGCTAGAGATAGCACCAATCCTGCAGAAAGGTATGGGAGAGATTCTTCTCATCTACTGAGAATCATAAGAAGCAGTTCAGCCTTGGGTCAAGTACCAAGAAAATGGAGAAGGGCAAAAGTAACCTTCATACCAAAAATAGGGAAGAAGGACGGGACTGATCCTCGATCTTTCGGACCTATTTGTCTGACATCGTTGCTACTTAAAACGATAGAGAAGGTAGTGGACAACTACATAAGAACAGAGAATCTGGAGTGCATTCCACTTCACAAAAGTCAGCATGCTTATAGAGCGGGCCGATCTACAGGGACTGCTCTGTATCAGCTGACTGAAGTCATCCAGAGAACTCTGGACCATAAAGAAATCGCAATGTGAGCATTCCTGGATATATCTGGGGCCTTTGACAACACAACACATGTGTCTGTCAAAGATGCATTCGAAAGGCGATGAGTGAATAAAACCATTATAAAATCGATGTATGAGCTGTTGTCAACGAGGATAGCCGAGGCACAGGTGAGCAATAAGACCACTTCTGTCAAAGCCACTCGTGGAACACCTCAAGGGGGAGTAAAGTCTCCCCTTCTGTGGAGTGTAGTAGTGGACGAGCTCCTCCACAGGCTAACGGCCTGTGCATAGGCTATGCCAATGACATAGTCCCAATGGTCAGAGGTTAATTCGAGGGCACCTTGTGTAACTTACTACAGGAGGACCTTAGAGTTATCGAGCAGTGGTGCTTGTCAGTGGGGCTCAGCATAAATCCGAACAAGACCATAGTGATTCTGTTTAATCGGAGAAGGAAACTTCCAGCTGTGCGTTCCCTCGTTTTGAGCGGAGATATTATATAATGTAAGTCTGAAATTGAATATCTGGGGTGACTCGATAGTAAACTTCTGTGGAATCAGCTTGTTGATATCACTGCCAGTAATGCAACCTTATTGTGGGGTTGGTAGACACATCCACAAAAGTGAATTCCGGATGAAAGAAGAAACTGAGAGAGGTAATTTCGGGAGATCTCTCCTCGGAGTACATCACTCCAAGAAATTCCTCCGGAACTTTGATACTGTCAGATCCAAGAAATACTTGGACCTCAGTAAGAACAAGCGGTACCTCCAAACTGACTTCCTCACAGACCACTGCGGCCTCAGGAAGCATATGATGAGATTAGGGCTAGTAGAAACTGAAGAGTGCAGATTTTGTTGGGAGGAGGATGAAACTCCTGATTACCTGACAACGGAATGCCACGCCATCTCAAACCAACGCAAGGAATGCTTTGGTCAAAAAAATCTGCATGGGCCAAGACCTAGCCTCCTTGAAGCCATCCCCGCTACTGGAGTTCATCAGAACTCCAGGCGAGCAGTAGATGGTGATGACATCGACAGCTCTGAAGGGAGGGCACCTTAAGGTCGCAGTGCAACGTTACCCCCTATGCAATATACAATATATATACATATCACCAATCGCTTCAAGTTGTGATTGAAGCAGTCAACAAAATAAAAATCAATGCGTTGAATACTCGTTGAATTGGTTCAACCCTGAAGTATGCTTAGAAGGGGTTGAAATAATCAACCCCTAAGATATTTTTTCTAACAACTTATTTTTGGATACAAATTTTCTTTTCAAAAAAACATGGCTGAAAAACCCAATTCATTTACTAACTATTTTATACCTACAAGTTTTTTCGAAAACTTAATTTGCGAGAAAAATATGCAATGCATTTTCAAAAGACAACTAGGTATATTTCACAAGTCTTGCTTTATTTTCCTCATCTCCCATTCTATTACCTTTCTTGAAGACTTTCAATATACTGGAAAAATAAAAAAGGAAACAATTGTTTTTTCCATCACAGAATCACCCCTTACATTTTTTCGGTGTTATTCAGACACACCCTGTATATTATTCTTAAAATATTTGAACTTGATAAATGCGATCCTCACAAAATTTTGCATAAGTCTTCGCATCGATATTATTCAACTAATTACCGTGCTTTGATTCGATCAGATTAGTATTTTTCGAGTTATTGGGAAAATAAACTTTCGAATGGCTATACCTAATTCTGAAACCACTTGGTGGATTTTGGCCATTAACGAACTTAGCCAGCGCATTTGGACTACAGAGCTACCCTGAAAATTTCAACTCTCTACCTCATCGCGTTCGAGCGTAATCGTGCTGACGGACAGAATCAATTATGACCTCGGATTCTTGATCAGTGAGGCGAAACTAATCGTTGTATACGAATCTCGGCCAGATATTCGAAAATTATAGACATTTGGACGAATTGATATGCACTCTGTTCATAGAACAGCGCGCCGAAAAGTGTTTTATTTTTTGAGAGAAATCTATGGTTAAAATTAATGTACAACTTAAAGACTCACACTGTATTGGGAACTTCCAAGACGATGCCAGCGACAGGGTGGCGGGATTCGGCAACTAACCACGCTAGTAATGAGCCGACATATTGTACGTGTTTGAGTTTAATTGTTCAGTATTCGACTATAAACTTTGGTTTGAAAGAAAAATTCAAGTTGAAATAGTGAATATTATCCTGCCTAATTTGTCTTCGATCAGAAACGACTATTGTTGTGTGCCTTAATGCAATTCATGGGCGAAAAAAAAGGCAAAATGTATAGGTTTGAGTTTTCACTTTTTACCTCCGGAAAACCAAATATAAATATAATTATTCAAACTGCGTTAGAAGGATAACCAATAGACCGAAGAGTACTTAACCTGGAACTACATTAAATTAACATAATCTTCAAACAGAGGACAAGGAGGTACCAGAGACAAGTGATAAGTCTCTGGAGGTACCACGAAAGAGAAAGGAATGTGTAGATGACGTTTGCTGTGCTGAATAACCTCATTCAGAAGAAAAAATATGCATCGCCCAAGCAAGTTAGTTAAACAGCAATAATAATGTTAGTAGCAGACTTGGTTGTGTACATTGATACCAGACCACCCAACACTTGTGACGTTAGTGTTATGGTTGATACATCCGATATATACTTTGAGTGAACAGTGGCAGTGCTTTGAAAAGTTTCACAGATATAAACAATTTTAATATTTTCAATTCAATAGAAGAGATGGTCATCAAAACTCTTGAAAACAAAACAAAAACTTTATTATACCTCAAACATTACACTTATTGTTAATAACTATTTTCACATAATATATGTATCATATTTTGAAAAAATCATTTTAATTATTGATAACTGTTTTACAGAAGCTTTATCAAGTTCAATTGGACACTATATCCTCATAAATGAACTAGAACATCACGCACCTGAACTTTAATTAAAACATCAGGAATATGTTTACACCTCCCCCGTGCTCCAACTTTACAATAATATACCATACCTTCTATTCTGAGTTTATCATTCTCCACATTAATGAGCCATCAATTTTATGTGGTACTGAATTAAGGGCACTACTTTGTAAACATAAAGAACAAATGTCTATAAAACTGGGACCACAATTTGTTTTGTCACACACGATTGCATGATCTACATTTAGAACCTCTTCTCCTTCTACAAGGATTCTAGAATTAGGAGTTGAAGCTCCTATGTACTCCAGAAATTCTAATAAACTGAGTCCCTTCTTACCATTCGCAAATAGTAACTGAAAGAACTTTTAAATATAAGGTAAGTTTGACAAACATTTTTGAATATACTTACTGGTTGTAGTCTTTATATCAATCAAGTGCCATAAAATTAGTTATATAATGATCAACATTTAAATATATATCACAAAGTAATCCAAAAATTGGTTCAAGCACTGACGTGAATCAGGAGCTTTTGCACTTCTTAATCGAATTTACCATGATGAATTCTATTGTCCGTTCTCCTGATTGGACCCTTTTAATCGAAAAAAAAAATTGGTTCAAGCACTGACGTGAAGTCAGAAGCTTTTGCGCGTATGTTCTATTGTCCATTCTCCTGTATTGGACACTCTTCTTAATCGAATTTACCATGATGAATTCTATTGTCTATTCTCCTGTATTGGACACTCTCTTCTCAATCGAATTCACCATGATGAATTCTATTGTCCATTCTCCTGTATTGGAGACTCTTCTTAATCGAATTTGCCATGATGAATTCTATTGTCCATTCTGGACAATAGAATTCATCATGGCAAATTCGATTAAGAAGAGTCTCCAATACAGGAGAATGGACAATAGAATTCATCATGGTGAATTCGATTAAGAAGAGAGTGTCCAATACAGGAGAATAGACAATAGAATTCATCATGGTAAATTCGATTAAGAAGAGTGTCCAATACAGGAGAATGGACAATAGAACATACGCGCAAAAGCTTCTGACTTCACGTCAGTGCTTGAACCAATTTTTTTTTTCGATTAAAAGGGTCCAATCAGGAGAACGGACAATAGAATTCATCATGGTAAATTCGATTAAGAAGTGCAAAAGCTCCTGATTCACGTCAGTGCTTGAACCAATTTTTTTTTATTATAAATTTGTATTGCAAGTTTTATATAAATTCGATTTTTCTCAATAAAACTAATGAAACATTTACAATAGTTATAATTATAAAAAATTATCAATATTTCTCAAATAACAAAAACAAAATATTGTAATTTATTTTGCTTAATTATTGCATACTGCATAAATTAAGTTTAAATTATAATAAGAAAATATTAATATATATATAATAATATTATTAATACTATTTTTTTATTGTAAATATTTTTGAAACCCTTATCTATTATTCCATATATATTCCATTGAATTTAGCTTTGATAAATTTATGATCATGTAAATTCTTAATAGAAGATAAGAAATGATTGATTTGTCATATTTTTGATGAATATATAAAGTTTGTGGAAAGATTGCACTTAATAATTATTTACAAAATTTATAGAAATTATTGTGGAAAACTAGCGAACAGAAGTTTTCAAATTGTGTAGATACATAATTCGTCTTTTGTTTTTTTTTAATGCATTATCATAATTGTTGGAAAGGAATTAATATTCTGATTAATAACGATTGTTTAGGTATCAAAGAAAAAATTGATTGGAAACCTCTTTTCTAAAATATAATAACATGTTGTATAAAATGAAATTGTATAAAATAGAATAAGATGGTTGTAGTCTTAAATTAGTAGGTTTATACAGGAAAAATAAATTATTGAAATTATTATGGCATACGAGTAAACTGAGGTTCCCAAATTTTGTGTACATTCGTTAAAAATTTTTTTTTAACGAATTGACATAAATAATTGTTGGAAAGAAGATAATATTTTATTATATAATGTTTATTTATTTATGAGTTAAAAAAAATTATTTGGAAACCTCTTTTCTAAAATAAAATTACAAGTTATTTAAAAAAAAAATAAAATTGTGTGTTTAAAATAGAATACGATAGATGTAGCCATAATTTAGTTCAGGATTTGACAATTTTGTACACTGTAAAATAACAAATTTTTTCTTAATTATTATATTATTTTCAAAAGTTTCTATCTCCAAAACGTTGTTTTAAACAAACAGAAAATGATTTTTTTTCAAATGGAACAAAAACAAGTTCAAAATTAAAATTAGTTGATAATTTGTGGAATTCAGTGTTGAATTCGATTGAACTAAAAGAGAAAAAAATTATATAAAATAGTTGACAATGAAATCTGAGTTAAGTTGTATATTTACCTGGATACTCTGAATACAGTATTTATTGATGTATTTTGAGGAAATTTGACTAAAGGAAGAGCTTCGTTTGTTTTTTCTAAATAGATGCTTCAAAGATATTTCTTCAAGTTTACCAAAGATGAAGTTTCGTTTGAATATGTTCTAAATTTTTCAATTCTATTAATTTCATTCTTCACTAATATTCTTGATAGTTGATCAAAGGTGGAGTTTCGTTTGGATATGTTCTAAATATTTCATATATTCTGATTATATCCACAATATTCTTGATTTTGATGCGATTTCTCCTTGGTATGCATAATATAACTTCACATCAGATTTCTAAGGTATTTTCTTCATTAACTGCTAGACAAATAGACGTTCTGCAAAGAAAAATTGATTAATTTTTAGGATTTAGGAATTATCATATCTGAAAAGTGTTAACCGTAGAGTTCATAATAATTCTACGATTATTTGGCAATTTATAATATTCTGAGGTTCTAATAACAAATTTTAAAAATAATTAATTCTTTTTAATTTTCTGCTAACTTATTCTCAAAAACTTTTTAAAGATAATTTATTAAGAGAATTGAATAATTAGAATTAGTCTTGATTATCATTGAACATTTGTATTACATGATAGACTCTCCTCTGTTAATTTTGTAATTATGAAGTTTGAGAAAAGACATATATATTTATATATATATAGAAATATGGATCATGTCGGCAGGTACCAGCAGAATTATTTTTAATCTGCTCCTTTTGCGGAATTACCCGTTAAACCTTTCCATATATATATATATATAAATATCAGGAGTATTGCCGTATCGTCTATATTGCTGAAACTTATTCTTTGGGCCGCACTTTGGTCCGAAATATAGATGATCGAATGAAGATTGTGTGTTCTTAATTTTCGCCCCTCACTGCCGAGTACCCAAAGAATAAGTTTCAGCAATATATATATATATATATACAAAAATAAAAACGCTTTTAGGAAGCTATACATATTATGTTTTTCTTCAATTGCCTGATTGATTTTTAATTATACAGGGATAAATATCAGAAACCTTCATTTAAAGTTATCCCTTATTTGAAAAGTGAATCGCTAAAGAAATTACATATAGTTATTAGACAATTGAAATAAATAAGTTAGCTTTATAATAATTATAATTTCATTAATACTTACCAATGAGGAGAGAAATCAATAAATACGGGTGATTTTGCTACATATTTCAATCTTAATTTATTTCATCGAAGTAAACATTATCGAGATGCAGTGGATTTAAGAAATTCTTCTTCCTTCTTTTTAACAATATAGTGTATAGATGTCAATTTTCATTCCATATATTAATCTGTAAAAATATGTGAAGTTTGAAATAAATATGTTGTCTATAAATTGACACTTTCATGTATTCTTACCTATGAGGAAGTAAACTTGAAACAATAAATTTATAAGAATCTGCCATATACAATTCCAATGATCTTGTTTGTTTGAGATTAATGGAGAATCAGGTGTGTTGTAGGATTTCTTCTTCAGGAGTAGAGTTTGGAATAGATGATAAATGTTAAGTTATTTTAACAGTTAATGTCAATCATAAGTTCATAAAACTGATTGATAGAATACATAAAATATGAAAGTAGAATGAACTAAATAATATAACAAAACAATATAGAGAAAGAGATAGAACCCTACCGAGCAGAGGTTTCCAAAATTTGTGACACTAAACATAATTTGATAGTAACTACATTTGCACATTATATAAATTTTCTACAACGTTTTAAACAAAAAAATTAGTAAATAAGTAATTTAAATTAGAAACCTCTACTCTATAATGTAACTACACTATGTATTAAATATATAACAATGCTGATATAGATATAGATAACTAAATTAGTAAATGTAATTATATATACTGTATGAGAGTTTCTGGAAGGAAGTAGAGGGTAGAAGTTGGAATTAAGATGTGAAGAATTCTTGAGTTATGAAGGTTGTAGAATGTTTGTTGGTTCTTTCCATACTTTCTTACATAGATTGTATTAATTGAAGGTTGTCCTTTATCTAAAATATTATATCTGAATTAAATTAATTTGCTTTTGGGTATTTACTGAGAAGTTTTAAAGAATTGCTATATAAGAAAATTCTAGTGAAAGGAAATTTTTAAGATTACCAGATCATAAAGATTGAGAAAGTGTTGTATTATACTTGCAAAATACTGTGTTTTCCCATTTGATTATACTTCAGTTCTGACTTTACCATAGGATAAACAGTTTATGCCAATCTGGACCAAGATACGTACATTTTTGGTGTTGTGGATGGTACATACCAAAATGATTTTGTTTGTTGTATACTTAAATTAGTAGTCGAGAGTTTTCCATCATCTGAAAAATGATATTTGACGTACATATATTGCTTAAAATCACAATAAGCATGGACTTTTGAGAAATTTGAAAAAGTAGTTTCTTATAATCTGATTTCAAAATTTACCTATTACTTAAGGAAGAATCTTAAATCAATGGACTGAGGTGAATTTATCCCTATTTCCTCCTTTCGACATATTGATGATATTATTGACATATTCCGCTGCGCTTTACAATTTCTTCTTTCTTCTCGTTTATAGCATTTCTCGTGAATCTATGACGATTTTCCTTTCTCGTTAATTTGTAGAGTTCTTGTGTGTTACAAGCACATGAAGTTTTACGATTCATATGATAATTTCAGATGACACTAATTGAGTAATTGACACTTATGTTTCATGGAAAAAATTATTATACTATATGTAATTATTTCAAATAAGCCATATTGTTTTGATTTGGGGAGAGAGGTGCATCAATTGATGAACCTGGTCAACTTTCGGCATGTGTCAGCATTTGGTAACTTGTTATACCGTTAAAAAGGACAGGCATCTTTTTGCGAGGGATGTAATTCCCTTTTTACCTCAGCACTCTTGGATCTATCAACGAGCTTATTTTAATAATTATATTTGATTACCAAAAAATTCGGTTAGAGCACAAAAAATAATTTAATTTACAATAACAAAAATTGCACATTCTAAATGTCAATTACTCAATTATTTTTTTTAAACACTGGAAATAAGCATATATATTATTAATAATAGTGATGTTCATATGAAATAGTTATGTATATTTCATTCAATGTTAAAAATACTTGTTATGCAGATATTTGCAAAACAGCAATTTACTTTTGTCGATTAAGAACCAGCATCACACAACATGTTGCTGCCCATTTTGAGATAGTCGTATTGACTCGATTGCGAATAACGGCACTCCTTGTCACATGAGCAATAGTAAAATAATGGTTCATCATAAATGGCAGCTAAAATTTGAATGTGTCATCTATTCACTTTAGCGAAAAATTGATTTATGCGATGCTGGTTCTTAGCTGACAATATGTATTTATTTCAATGCTGCATAAGTGTTTTGTGCAGATGAAATAATGATAAAATTACAAATATCATTATGTTTTATATAAGTTGAGTCACTGACATGTTTGATTTAATCATTGTTTTTTCAGTTGAATTAACCACACTGTTTTGATCTTTTAAGGTGAGAGGCGCATTTGTCATTATTGAATCTCGTGATGGGTAGAGAGGCGTTTTAGGCCAGTTTTTCTATCACTAATGAGATCTTTATGTTTTACCTCAACACCTATAGATCTATCAATGGGCATTCATTATTTAAGATTAAGTAATAGAACATTACTAGAATATAATTGAATTTTATTCAATATGTTAGTAACTAAACTTATAATTTTCTTTACTTTGATTATTTAAATATGACTTTAATTCTAGCAATATTTTTCTAGAATAATAATATATTCTTCACCCAAAGAAGAATTGAAGATAGACAATGTGTTAATTTTTTCATCATTGCATTCTATCCAATGATTTTCTCTTTGTCTTATAACAGATATATAATGACCATTATTGTCCTCTCCTTGATGTTTTATTATAAATTTAATTTTAAATATATGGTCATCGATTTTAACCATATTTGAATTTAGTTCTCTAATTTTTGTTTTCAATTTGACCACAGATCCTCCGATCTGAACAATTCTCGAAAGAACCAAAAAAACGTATTTGTTTACATATTGTAGTTTTTTTCGAACAGGTATAATTCTGTTACATGTGTTACAGTATGTAGTATTTTCTTGACATTCCAATAGATCATTGAACGATATTTCATTTAAGTTTGGAATATTTAAGAAATGGAAAAGTTTCGTTTCGTTAATAGAATTTGGATGATCACATTGATCACAATAGGAAATTTCGTTAATTGTTAATTTTAAATTAGAAACAAAATCATCGTCTAACTTTTCGAAAAGAAACTGTAAAAATTCTTGAACGTCCTGTTGAAATGGTTCGCTGAACATAGCATTAACAGAAGCTCTTATAATTTCTGTAGTTCTGGACATTTTATCCATAACTAAAAATATATTTCGATTAATATCAGAATTTCTTTTATCAACTGATTTTCTAAATTCCAATAGAGAAAGTAGACATTGTATAGCAGAATTCGAATAACATGAAACTCTGTCTGTATTATATAAGCCTTCATGTATATATTCATTATTGTAGTTTTGAGATGTTATATCAGAAATTTCAATATAATCATCATTTGCGTTTATATTTTCATTTTGTTCGGGATTTATTTTTTTCGACTTATGATTATGATTAACGATTTGATCATTTGGTAGTGGAGGTGAAATTTTCATGTCCTCATGAGATATTGTTTCCGAATTCTGTTCTGTATTGAGCTTTATGCTCAACGTGTGGTTATCAACTAAATTTTGTTCTTTGATCGTTGGGGATTTTGTATTTGTCAACGTTATACAAAGTGGCTTGTGGTAACTGAACGTTGAACCATACAACATTGTTTGTATATTAGATATATTAGAGAAGCACCAATCAATATTAGTTCCTCCATAAGTTGTTTGAATATTTTTCGGAGTTACACATTGTAAATTCCAAAAATTAAACAAATTGATGTGTCTATTAATTTTGTTCAAATCGACGTTCATGTCACCAATAAAGATTTTTAGTAAACATGAATGATGTAGCGCATCATTCAATACTTTTTGAGTAAGACTAAACGATACTCGGGGAGAATTATAGATGACAAAATAAGATGTATTGTTGAAATCGAAACGAATTAATTCTATATGTCCTTTTTCTTCTCTCTCAATGAACTTTGATACGTTGCATATCTTGTTACTAATTGTTTTCGATGCAGCAATGAATACACCACCGGCCGTTCGTCTTTGATTACAATCTATTCTGGAGATTTCTCGTAAATTCGGAGGTAGATTATATACATCAGTAGGAAGTGTCCAAGTTTCAACCAGGAGAAGTAAATCAGCCGTTGCGAAAAATGGATCACTTAGTAAATCGAGAATATGTTTGTGTAAACTTTGTACATTATGATACATAATTCTTTCTCCCGACGTATGTCGAAAACATTCAAATCTAGTATTTAATTTTGCAGTTGTTTCTAATCTTTGAATTTCGTCGAAAATTGCACGATCGTCATTTAATTTATTGAATTCTCTTTTTGGAGGTACAAATTTACCATGAATTAATAAGCCTTCTGCTTTTGTTGCTCGACTACAAGCCACATACAGTGCAGCTCTAGAAAGACCTCTAGGTCCAATCGTGACAATAACATTTTCATAAGTGCTGCCTTGACTTTTATGAATAGTTATACCTTCTGCCACAATTAGTGGAAATTGACGTCTATATAACTGCAAACTAGAATTTTTATTCGTTGTAACTACTTTCTTTATGGTGTCAATCGGTGTCAAGTTAGACATCAAATTACGATTCTCAATCAGTTGTTTTTGAACATTGCGAACCTCACGTCCGATGCGACTTTCGTCAAATTCAATCCATACTCGCATTGGTATCTTTGTTCCTGTTTTTGGATTTGTACCATAATCAATTATTCTTAGAATACCTGTAGCACCGTTCACTAAACCATCACTTGTATTAACGTTGTTAGTCATCATGTAACGAGCGCCTAGTTTTAATGTTAACCGTGAACACAGACCATAAGTATCTGATGTTTTTTTCTCGCTTACGGAATTTTTTAAATGATTTTTGGCAGCTTCAGTACCGCTTCCATAAACTACATCAAATGCGTTCGAAATAGCACATTCGGAATTCATCTTAGAAAGTCTGAAATCGTTGAAATTGTTGACTTCATTGTTAGAGTAAAATAGGTAGACTGTTTTGTCTTTATGCGGGGGTAAAACAGAAACTATCCTACTTTCAAAAAGTGTTACATCTTGTGGGGTCATTGTACACGATGCCATATTATTTAAGGCTTGAGCAAAGACTAAATCATTTTTTTGACGCATAATTTCTGTCATTTGGAACATTTTGAACATGTCCCATAAATGAGTTCCTTGAAAAATTGCGTAAGGATTTTTCATTGTCCTTTTATTTTCTTTAAAAATTTTACAATCGCCTACTGGAGATAATTGCCTCAAATCTCCGACAAGTAACAGCGAAATTCCACCGAAATTTTCTTTACTTGCAAAAATTTGTTGTAGACGAGAACTTATTTGTGTCAACATTCTTGCTCCAACCATTGAAATTTCGTCTATGATTAATAATTTAAGATCAGAATATTTAAGGCTTAAAGTATGTAATGTTTCGCTATTGAGTAAACTCATATCGTAGCTTGCTTGATTGACAGGCAAACTTAGTGCTTGATGTAATGTAACGCCATTTATATTAAACGCGGCTTTTCCAGTTGGAGCACAAATCAGTACTTTGATTTTTGACGGATCACAGCCGACATACTGATTGAAGTATTTCGTTAACGTTTGATAGACGACTTTAATTAAAACGCTCTTTCCAGTCCCAGCCCCTCCACCAATAAAATTATAGAGTGGAGTAGAAAAGTTATCACTAAAATGAGATTTTATATGCATTAAATATTGTCGCTGTCTATCGTTTAGGGATCGGCATAATAGATTATATTCATCAGAGGACAGTTCGTTAGGAAGAAGAAACGTTTGTGCCCCTTCATCATTAGATCGTACCGGTTTTCCTCCGCCCTGTGCTATTATGTCAATATCAGGTTGATCTAAGGCATACGCTGCAAATTCTTCGTCAATGTTACCTGCAAGCGCATCGTTATCCTCTTCTGTTTCATCGAGATTTTTTTCAGCCTGATTCAATAAATTTTCAATGTAATTATCATCGGAAAAACAATTAAATTTTTTTTTCTCATTTTCAATTTGTTCACGATTATTTTTATACATTTCTTGACAGTTCACATTGATTAATTCTTTCTCTTCGTCTCGCCATGGTAGAAACAACATGACTTGTTCTCTAAAGTAGTTGGCTACATCTTTGTGAACATCGAATCGTCTATAACGCAAGATGCAAGATTTTCGACGAATTCTGTAACTTTTACGATTACCTTGTTGAATCTCGACAACTTCGTCGTCTTCCGCATTATGTTCGCTATTTTCTTCATCGTCAACATGTAAATGGCGATTTTCGAGTATAATATTACTGGCAAAAGAAGCTAAAGAGTAACTTTCAAGTACCAAAGGACGTTTTACATATTTGTTGATAACGTTTGTAACAAAAATGTCATTCGAGTCGGGTTCTAATTTTTGGAGTTCTTTTTCCGATTTCAACATTTTTACCCTTTCTTCCGGTAAAGATGTATTTACGAAAATATGGGACCTACTACTCTTTGAAAGTGGCATTCCTAGTACATGATATGCTGCTTCTTGGGCAGAAATTTCGGAAGCATTTACAAATTTATTACCGATAGCTCGAAGTTTTTCTTTTAAAGTTAAATTACCCAAAGTAAGTTCTTTTTCCATGTCACTTAATAGTTTTGACATGCCTCGATTAGACTTATTGATATAATTAATTATATACTGAACCAAACTATATGGATCCAAAATGTATTGAAGGTCCATATTTGCCCTATGCGTTGACAAAATTTTGATATTGAATCCATTTATCATACAATCTAAAGGCCTTCGTTTCAGGAAAATGGTATTACGTTTAATTCCAGCACGAATGGCCATAATATAATCTTCATATGAAATATTCAATTTGTTTAAAAATTGATCAAACGTCAAATCATTTTTGGTTTGAACAGATTCAGCTAATAAGTCAGAAATTTTTTGTCGAATATCTGAAAATTTTTTCGATTCATCTTTAGTTATATTTTGCAAACAATATAAGATAACGGTTTGTTTCATTGGAGGATATGGAATATTGAATCTGCATTTTTTATTTCGCCGTTTATCAATATGACATGTTGCGGTATGGTGATGAGTTTGAAGATAAATTAAGTGTGAAACTAATTCACTTTTACCATCGCATGTAATAAATTTATCAATAAAATCGATTAAGTTTGAGTGATTCTCATGTTCTTCGTGGAATTGTGGCGCATTTTCCAACCACAATAGTCCATGAATATGGGGCGAACCCCGCTGTTGGAATTCAACGCGTTGATAAAAATCTATAACATTATAATTTTGGAATGGTCCTGATTTTGTTTTCCAAGTTTTAAAGAGGCATCGTGTTCTGTAATCGAAATATCTTGCACATGTAATGGGATCTGTTCTTATTAAACGTGCTTTTTCGGAATAATCCGCATTCAATGCTTCATCTTCGGTGACCATTCTATCATCAATTATTTTAAATAACATTTTTAAAAGTTCTCCCCATTTAGACTCAGCGGCCGACAAGGTAAAGAAGAACGTTGGAATACCAAGTTGACGAATCATAGCTAATAATTTTTTCTTTTCTTTTTCCCAGAACGCAGGCGAGCTTCGGACACCTTGTAATATTCGATATCCGTCGTTATGTAAAACTAAGCTGTTTATGAAATTTTTATCAAGCATTTGGGCCGCGCAATAATTACCTGTTCCTTGCTTTCGTTTACGTAAACAGACAGAAATAGCGTTCGAAATTTTCGTTATTTCTTGTTTTTTGTAAGTATACAATAGATGACATACTACGGCTGCTCTTCGATCGAAGCGTCTCATTTCTGACTTTAATATATTATTATAAGTTAAATAAACTGTTGGGTTTCTAGGACGACCGCAATAAATCGTTGGAAAAGACATTTCTTCCGCCTTAGTATCTAAAAGAAGACCTATTGGCCGTTGCCCTTCTGCTGGCGCTAAAGCCAAATTTTCAACTTCATTTTCATCTTGAATAAGAGTTTCTTGACCGCCTGGATTTAACGGTTCAGAATCCGCATTTTCATCTAAATCTTCTAAAGAGTTGAATTTATTTTGATCGTTACAATCTGTATTAGGTGGAAAATTATTATCTGGAAGAGGAGAAGATAAATCATTTCTATCAACAACAAATTCTTCTGTTTCAGACAAATGTCCTTTATTTTGCCGTAACGCAATTCCTTCGCTAATATATAACGGTGTAGTAACCAGATACTCGCAAGCTTGTCTTACCCTATTCGGCCGAATGGTTTCAATAATATAATGATGTTTATATGACAGTTTACGTTTCAATTTTACTTGTATTGTTAATGTATTGTCAAATGTACGTGGCAAAACTGAAACAGTTGAATCTATTGAAACTGGTACATTAACTACATTACCTCGCAAACTACATTGACGTTCAAAGCCTAAACTTCTGATCTGCATAAAAGGCAAACGAATGGCACATAATCTTTCTTCTAATACAGTTAACTTTTTCAAAACTTCTGGAATTTCTGGGAAATCCAGACCGTTATGCAGACAAAGTTTAGGAATTTGCAATTTTTTGACGTACCTATAACAAGTACTACAAAAAGATTCTAAGTTTTTGAATTTGTCTAATTTGCGTAAGTAATAAACTTGACCCATGAACTCATTAGAGATTTTATCAGATTGCAAAGTTTTTGGTTTTAAGTGTCTAATAGAACTAACAAACCATAAACCTCCACAACATACACATACCTCTGTTGGTCCTAGTTTAACTTCTGCATTAAATTGTCTTGAAATTTTTTCCCAGTCTGTTAAATTTGTATTTGAAATAATATCTATTTGACTTAATCTTGCTATTTGATGTGCTTCCTGATCTTTAACTCTTTCTAGTTCACGAAATTCGGGATTTCTTCGTAATTGTTTTACAATTTCTTTTTTCTTTGCTCTTTCAAGTTCAGCCGTTTCTCCTTTGAACTTTTTATTAGTATAATTTTTTTGATTTTCCAATTCTCGAAAACTATTACTGGAACGAAGTTCATCTAATTTACGTTTCCTACGTTCATTCTCATTTAATAGAAATTCATCATTACCAACACTACGTTCAGTCTTAAGCAGATTTTTTCTTTTGAGATTTTCTTTCATACGAACCTCATCGTTTTGACGTTCAGTCTTATGTCTTAGTTTTCGTTCTAGATTTTCTGCATTTCGAAGCTCGTCAATTTGACGTTTAGTCCTTTGATTTTCTCTACTTACGACGTTTTCTTTGCTTCGTACCTCAACATTCAGACGTTCAGTCTTATGTCTTTGTTTTCTTTCTAGATTTTCTGCATTTCGAAACTCGTCAATTTGACGTTTAGTTCTTTGATTTACTCTACGTACGACGTTTTCTTTGCTTCGTACCTCAACATTTTGCCGTTCAGTCTTATGTCTTTGTTTTCGTTCTAGGTTTTCTTCGTTTCGGAGCTCGTCAATTTGACGTTTAGTCCTTTGATTTTCTCTACGTACGACGTTTTCCTTGCTTCGTACCTCAATGTTCTGACGTTCAATCTTACGTTTTTTTTTTCTTTCTAGATTTTCTTCATTTCGAAGCTCGTCAATTTGACGTTTAGTCCTTTGTTTTTCTCTACGTAATTCGTTTTCTCTGCTTCGAACCTCTTCTTTTTGACGTTCTTCTTCATGCAATAACGTTCGTTCTAAATTTTCCAGACTTCGAAATTGAACATCATTAATACGTTTTTGATAGATTTCATTATTCTTTTGTCTTGAACGTTGTGATGCAGATTTCCTTTTCAGCTTAGGCATCTTCTATCAAATTTTAATTTCTGAAAAAAATTGGAATATTTCACAGGAGTTAAAATTTGTTGATATTAAAGTTACTTGAACATGTATTCGAAATGCACATATTTAGACGAATCAAGACTTATTTTGGTCTTGTAGATTAGTTTGTATTCGATGCTGTTCGTTAAAGAATAATTGAATAGTAGTTTCTAGTGTAGGCTATTTATTTATTACCTAAATTTGCTCTTGTGAGTGTGTATTCAAATATCGATCAATGTTTTTTATCGCATTTCTGACATCATACATCACATCTAACCCATAGAGAAATAGAAGAACTATTCTATTGTCTCTGATCTAACCCTATACATCACAGAATACAAATATACATATGTACTATACATTAATGTCGATCAGAGAATTTTGGCTGTAGAATATTCTGTGTGTACGATTGTATTGGTGCGTTTTCTTTTTCAATTGAAATAATCGATCAAACGTAAACATAGACATAAAATAATAATAATAATTCTATGTCTATGAACGTAAATGAATCGGTCAGTTTTCAACAAGTGAAAATCAATGAATTTAATGAAGGAAGGAATTTAAGCGAATAACCGGAACAGATTGGTTAAGACCAATCTCTTGTTATACATAACCGATTGATTTTGATAACTACTCTGTTTCATTTTCAATGGAATTTAATCGATATATTAAAGCCAGCCTTAAGCCGGCCTTACACGGACGGAATTTCTCTACGAATTCATGATGATTCTTTATTAGGATAGCTATATTAGCTATAGGTAAAATTGAATCTATTTCCTTAGTTTTCTTAAAAGAGATTCAAAATTAGCCTCATCAATAAGCAAGCAGTTGTAGTTTTAAGAGATTTGGTTTACAATCTATTACTTACTTGCAATGAAATACACTTAACACTAACTATAAATTATTCTTATTCACTTTTATAAAGTTATACCACAATATTTCAATAATCTAACACACAGGAATTTAAGAATTCCAGAAACAATTGGTTCCTCAAAACCTTCTTTGATTATATTAGTAATAGTATATGAACAAGGTATCTATGATTTGAACCACAGAACACTAATTATACATTATTAGAGGCGCGTTCCACTAAGGTCCCACAACGATCGCGCACGACCACAGAACTACTGCCGTAGTAAAGGTAAACAACAAACGTTAACAGCTTCTGTTTGAAATGAAATCTCAGCTTTTAAGTATTGTGAATAACTACTTTGTTTTTTAAATTGAGTTATTCTAAAAGTATCAGTCCAATGATAATTGAGTATAATATTTGGTATCCATTCTTACAATAGAAATGGCAAAATTTTGAGGTTTCCTTGCCGATATATTGGGATATATCGATAATAGAAGTCGACCACTCAAGGAAGGTGAAGCAGTTTTCAAGGCAGAACACGTTTTATTATGTGGTATGGAGAAAGAATTCACAAATATAAAAAGCTTCTGTATGCAGACATCTAGCCTGACTTCTCCACCACTTAAAATATTCATTCGTCTCAACAAAAATGTTAAAAATTAGAAGTATACCTACCTATTTTATTCTGTAAAGTCTATAATTCAAGAAACATTGTTGAAGTATATTGTTTTTTTTTATTTATAATATCATTTAAATTAATATTGTTGGAACTTACTCTGAAAGTTCTAAGCTATTAGAAGTATACCTACCTATTTTATTCTGTAAAGTCTATAATTCAAGAAACATTGAAACTTTGAAAGTTCTAAGCTATACTGACTTACAGCAAAAATATTATAAAGAAAATAAGCAATTGGATAGTCAAACTATCATTTTAATAAAATGATATTTTTTAATAAAATGATATTTTTTCATTGTTCAAATAAAGATATTTTGTTAACTTACAAGAATTTCTCTATTCAATGGTATTTCAAAGAACTAATTACAGTTTTAAATATTTAATAAAAAAATTTTAAACACGTCTTTATGCTGATTTTCCACTACTAGTTACCAAGCTTCAATTCGATCGAATATTTATTTTTTGAGTTATCAAGGAAATAATATTCCAGGTGGGTATAACTCGGAAACCCTTAGACCGATTATGCCCAAAATTGAACCCAACTCTCCCTTTCGGATACGCAACCTACCCTGAAAATTGCAAGTTTCTATCTCCTTTTGTTCGAAAGTTATCGAGGCAACGGTTACCCATCTACTGAACTCACACAAGAATGCTCGAATCTCCAACAATATTTAACCGATCGTATTAAAACTTGAAAATTGGCAGTAGAGTTAGGTTATGAAGGCTCTCGCAAAATTTCAGCAATTTCAAACGAATAGTTACTGATATATAAAATTTTTTTTTTTTATTTTCAATGATTTATTAAAAATTTTCTACAAATGCTATCCTCACCAAATTTTGCAAACATTTTTGCGTTGGCATTCTACAACTAATGACCATGTTTGAATTCAATCGGTTCAGTATTTTTCGAGTTAATGAGGTACAAAAACCACCAAATTTCAGAAAATTTCAGATGGCTATAACTCTAAAACCGTTAGGCCGATTATGCTCATAATCAAACTGAAATGTCGCGTTCTAGTGCACATCCTAACCTGAACATTTCAAGCCGCTATCTCATTCCGTTCTCAAGTTATCGTGACAACAAAAATATTTTTTAATAATTTTTTTAAAATTTTCTAGCCGTACGATTCGCACAAAATTTCACAAACGTGCTTAGGTTCATATTCTACAACTACCCACCAAGTTTTAAATTGATCGGATTTATAATGGTTGAAAACAAAATTATTACTCGGAAACCACTGGGCCGATTATGCCCATTAACGAACTTGTCCGTCGTATTGAGATGCGCCACCTACCCTGAAAATTTCAAGTCGCTAGCTCTTTTCGTTCTCAAGTTATCGTGGCAACGGCCGGACGGACGGACGGCCGGACGGCCGTACGGCCGGACGGACAGAATCAAATTTGACCTCGAATTCTTCATTGGGGAGTCGAACTTAATCGTTTGAAACCATTTTCGTCAAAAAATTCGAAAGTTACAGACATTTGGGCAAAACTATAACGCGATGTTCCCCAGAACATACGCGCAAAAAGATCTCTAGTCAATTCAAATTTAAATTTTTCATGAAAATTTCGGTCAAACTTTGTCGACTGACCTATCCAAGACAAGATTGTATATATTTATTACTAGCTTGGTTAGTTGCCAAAACACGCCACCCTGTCGTTGGCATCGTCTTGGAAGTTCCCAATATAAGTAATAACATGTACAGATATATAGAAGTTCTGGGTTTAAGGTGAATGTATGGCATTCTGTGGTGTTCTGAAGGGGATTCTTGTACCAACCATCAATCATTCCAGCCTCAACGCTGCATGTTCTGCTGAAACGCGAAGTCAAGGAAAGCAGTCCCCTCCTACGCAATTTCCCATTAGGAAGTGAATAAGCAGGTACCGCTGAACTAATGGAACGCAGTCACTTTCCCCGGGAACACTGAAAAATGACCTGGATTTCGGCGGGCGTCCGTTCTCGAACGGAATGTATTTTGTGAAATCAATCAGTATTAAAGGAGATTTCCGAAAATCTTCCTGCCAATAGATGTCCTTTCGGCGGGATTTGCAGGAGACATTGATTCACGCATCACAGTTTACATTGTAATGAATTCTCATTCTGATGTAACTGATGTAAAATCCGAAGGCTTGAATAAACCAATTTGGAAGTATCGAAGTTCATTCAAGATTTGGAAAACTTTAACTTCAACCAAACAATCTATAAGTTTCGGATTCTTTTATGCAAGGGAAGTTAAGAGAAAATTCCTGTTCGAATGAATGCAGGATAATATCCTCAATGGATATTGGGGAGGAAGTGGATGTTCATGGTTGGATTGGTATTTCTGTATTTTATGTCATTTCTATTGTTCTTCGAGAAATATCTGCAGGTTCTAACAGTAAGGCGTTTTTTTCAGGACTTGGTGCTGACTTTTTTTTAGTTCGCATGAACTGCATTTGACCTTTGATATCGATTAACTTTTATAGCAGCCATTAGATTGATGGAAACTTTTAACAACTTATTTCTAATGGCGGACCAAAGTTTTCCACCAAAATATAGCTCTGTCGGAATTTTTGTCTTTGAAATAGTGAAAAAAAAATGCTAGGATGAAACCCATTGGAAAAAGAAGGGAATATAACAAAAATTTACGGGTGATATAAGGTCAGGAAGTGGAAGGGGGTGAGTTTTTAAGGGTAAAAAACGGTTTATCTCGATTTCCGGCAAAACCTCAAGTCCTATGGAGAAAAGTTGAATGGTAAAGTTGTAGGTAATAAAAAGATCGGCAACTTTTGTATTTGAATTTTTTTCACATAATCTCAAAATGTTTATGAAAGATTCGAATAAACGAGTTTTTAGTTTTTTATTTTTTACACAAAATTTTTTTCTCCAAATCTGGTAAAAATTCCCATTTTTATGTCCCAAACACACTGTAATTTTTTTGGTTTAAAATATTAATTTTTTCAGCTTATTTTGACTTAATATCGAAAAAGCAGCCTAATTTTCAATAAAAAATTCTCCCGTCAAAATATCTGCCATTTTAAGAAGTCAGTGACCTTTCTGTTCCCTGAAATCTTTTCCTTTTGATGGTTTAAAAAAAATATGTACATAACTATGGTAAATTTTCTCATAAAATGCAAAGTTAATAAAGTTAATATTTAATAAAACATCTACAATATTTTGAGAAAGTTGCAGAATCTTCGTCAAATTATATGTTTAAATGCCTATTTATTGCTATTTTAAGATATATACCTGAGGACCTACGAAGCCCATCATAAGGTATCTCATAGAGAAATGGGGAAGGGGATAGGAGAAAATTTACCAATATAATGAATATTTTTTTTACAACAGAAAGAAGCGATTTCAACAAATAAAATGCCCACTGACTTTTTTAAAAAAGCAGATATTTTGACGGGAAAATTTTTGATTGAAAATTAGGGTGCTTTTTCGATATTGAGTGTGTTTGCGACATGGAAAGGTAACTT
Organism: Halyzia sedecimguttata; assembly: GCA_937662695.2. Taxonomy (NCBI): domain Eukaryota; kingdom Metazoa; phylum Arthropoda; class Insecta; order Coleoptera; family Coccinellidae; genus Halyzia; species Halyzia sedecimguttata. The sequence continues at coordinate 91,898,611 of OW569412.2, forward strand.
ATGATCAAATTTCCTGATAATTTTTTTCTGCAAAAGATAAAAATAAGAAAACCATAAACTTGGTTATTTGAATTTTTCACATAAATTTTGAGGTTATGTGAAAAAATTTATTTACAAAAGTTGTTTATTTTTTATTACCTACAACTTTGCCCTTTAAAACTTTTTTTAAAAGCACTTGTAGTTTGTCGGAAATTGAGATAAACCGTTTTTAAGCCCTAAGAACTCACCCCCATCCACCTGCTGACCTCAGATCATCCGTAAATTATTTTTCCTCTCATTTTTGTTATATTCCCTTCCTCTTCCAATGGGTTCCATCCTACATACTATTATTTTCTTTGGTTTCAATATTTATCACAATTAAGGACAAGTACTTACTTTATTAGAATAAACCGTATCTGTGGATTATAAAGCGCATGCTTGGATGTCAAATTAACTATCTATAGAGAGTTATTGGCCGCTCGACAAAGAGGAGCAGTAATAAAACCAGTGTTAATCCACAGATATTGTGCCTGCCGCATCTTAATTTCTTATTGAAGGGCTGTACCCTTATACAAACGTATTGTTCGTATAGAAGGTATGTTGTTCCAATTTTTGGCGCTCTTGTTCCTCGGAACGTCTATATCGAATATCCATTGATATCATTTTAAACTCTGACAAGCTAATACTTTCGGAGATATGATTTTTCAAAATTTCAATAATAAATCGTATTTCTACGTTTTCACAGAATGATATAATTATTCTATGTATGAATTGTCATAATGTCAACTTATTTTCCTGAGACATGACATTGTCTAATTCATTTCAGCAATCGTAGAATTATGAGAATTATAATATGATATCATACTTTTTGTTGGTTGATATTTTCATGCCGATGGTTAATCCATATGATGATGGGAATGGTAATGGTAAGTTAATAATATTGTGTTCAGAATATGTCCAGTAAAAACAAAACTGGAATATTAATGTATTGGAGTGGATTTGAGGAAAGAATATATATTATCGTTCATCATAGAATTGAGGATGAATATCTCGGATGAGTTCGTTGTTGGGTAGAATTTGTCTATTCGTTTTGGAGTGATTATTTTTGACACTCTTGTTGAATTTAAATTCCTCTATGATGTTTGAATTCAATTTCTGCTAAGATGAAGTTCTTTCATAACAATCCATTGATATAATTCCCAACTCTGAGAAACCAATACAATACGGAGATATAATTTATCTGTTTGAACAAGAGCACCAGAAAGCTCCTGTCCACAGGGCTTGAACCAATTTTTTCTCAGTACAATGGTTCACCCATAAAGATTCAAGACATATTACCCTTGTGCACCATCAATCTCAACTCTTTCGGACGGATTGAATCTCAAATTGAATCTTCAACTATACAAAAAGCAAACCCACTTTGTTCCATTCAAGCACAATGACAGTGAATATTCTGAATTTTCCATTTCAAAAGCATGCATAAAGATAATATGCGTTACAGGTATATCCAATTTATAACCCGTTCTCGAATTAGATGAAAGGTTTATTTTCGTGAAAAGGTCCAAAAGTGAACAATTCTTTTTATACAATAATTCAAGGGGCCTTCACAAAGAACCAATGTGATCCGGTTTGAAGTCGGGGCCATGTGAAGCAAGCGAAGGTTGCATGAATTCAGGGATTTCAGACCATATTCGACAGACTCTGTCGTTTGAAAACTTCATGTTCAACTCTGGGGCTCTTGACATAGCTCTCTGTTGCCCATCTTGAAGGGACGAAGAGTTTGCGATATTATGTTGAATATTTCTACTGACAAATAACGATCTTAATATATTTTTGGAATGCTGCGAAATGGCATCTGAATTAAGCTGTGGAATTTATAAAATACTCGTATAAGTAATATACAGGGTGTCAGGGAAAATGTGGGAAATCTCTCGGATTCAGATAAAACATTAGATGACAAGTTCCCATAATTTTTTTTCCTAGCGGCCCTCCCTACGAAGATACGGTCTCCTAAACGACGCCACTGGAAAATCCATTTCACTGGAATAAATTTTAAACTACTTAATATAATTCAATGAAAATTTGATATGATAAACAGTCGTAATGATCTTCCAAAATACTGCCCTTAAATTTAAATTAGCTTGTTTAGTTTACCAGGGGCGGACTAGGTTGTACATTTTAATGCTTACATTTTTAACACCCTGTATGATAAGGAGTTAAAAAAAAATTGAATACCTTGAACATTAAGCTAAAGAAAAGGTACTCTTGTTCATTGTCGATAAAATGAACCGTTTTCAAGGTATCCAAATTTGTTTTTCCAGGAAATGAAAAAGAATGGAAATCATTCGGGAGATAAAAGGAACGAAATATGATTTTATCGCAATTTTCATTAGCCAACCCCAGTTTTATAGATGTAATGTTTGTACAACTAGGGTAGGCTAATGAAAATCTCCCGAATGATTTCGATTCTTTTCCATTTCCTGGAAAAACAAATTTGGATACCTTGAAAACGGTTCATTTTATCGACAATGAAAATCAGTACCTTTTCTTTAGCTTAAGGTTCAAGGTATTCAAATATTTTTTTTTAACTCCTTATCATACAGGGTGTTAAAAATGTAAGCATTAAAATGTACAACCTATTCCGCCCCTGGTAAACTAAACAAGCTAATTTAAATTTAAGGGCATTATTTTGAGAGGTCCTTACTACTGTTTATGATATCAAATTTTCATTAAATTATATTAAGTAGGTAGTTTAAAATTTATTCCAGTGAAATGGATTTCCAGTGGCGTCGTTTAGGAGGCCGTATCTTCGTAGGGAGGGCCGCTAGGAAAAAAAAGTATGGGAACTTGTCATCTTATTTTTTTATGTTTTATCTGAATCCGAGAGATTCCCCACATTTTCCTGGACACCCTGTATATATCTATAAAAAGGGGGTAAGCCCTGTTGCAGGAGCTTTGGCGCTCTTGTTCAATTTTTGACAAAGCATATACCGAAAACATTGTTTCTCAGAGTTGAGAATGATATCAATGGATTCTTATGATAGAATTAACTTCAAATAATAGTTTATTTATCAAGATTTAATAAGCAATCTGCAATGATTTAACCTCGTGGAATGGGTTGTTGCAACTTACACTCGGTACATAGTTTTCACAACTCGAAAAAGGAAAGTATCATCGAAATGTTTAAGCAAGGCTGGACACAATCATAGCATTGCCCATTTATACCTGAAATTTGAATAGGTATAGGCTGACGAACAAATCATTTCAATAGCGCGATATATCGATAAAATACAATCCCGTTTTCATTATTTAATAGTTCACACCACTAACACATTCATTCTGTATTATAAACCTAAACTCTAGAAAGAATATTTGAAACACAAATATATATCAATATTTCAGCTTTTTTTTGCTACCAACATTATGAAAATACTGTGTATAGGAACATCTCTCACTACTTAATGAAGTAAAAGGTAATATTAACCTCGGTGGTCAACGAACAGTAATTTCTTTTGTTGATTCCATTATGTTGTTCTTTCCTATTGCCTTCAAAAACTACATCATTCAATTGATGCAATTGTAAATCTTCTGAAACATCATCCCAATATTTGTACATAAATTATTCAATATGCAACAAGTCAATATTATTTTGGTATCAAAACAGTCTTGTATATATTCACAAATTCAAGATGCGGAACCTTGTTTTCCAACAAAAAATATTTTCAAAGTAGGAATTATATAAAAAAACTAGAACAGAAATAAATATGACGTTTCATATAGGTAGATAAGATGACATGAATGAGACAGATAGAATTCGCATTCTGTGAAAACAAAGAAGAACGATGAATAATTGAAATTTTGAAACATCACATCCCCGAAAGTATTAGCTTGTTAGAGTTGAAAATGAACTGCATCTTGAAAAAGCATTTAAAATTTGTAATGTAAAAAAAAATTTTTTTTCGTTACTCCGAAACCATCAGGCCGATTCAGCCCAATAACGAACTTAATCGAGATATTGATCTCCCAAACCTACCCTGAAAATTTCATCTAGCCCATTCCGTTCGATAGATATGATTGCCGGCCGGCCGGACATAATCGATTTTGACCACGGATTCTTGATCAGTGGGTCGGGCCAAAACGTTTAAGACCATTTTCAGCCAAAAATTCGAAAATTACAAACATTTGGGAAAATTATGAATTCTGAACGTACACCTATTCTGAATAAAAATCATCGGAATGGCTGCTACTAACATACTTCGAATCTTTTATTCATCCTGTTGCTGGAAAGTTCATGACTGGGGATTTAATATTCTTGCAAATGTGACATGTGTCTCACTGAATTTCGTATCATCCACCAAGTTATCAATATTAAAAATTCTTGGGTTACTTTATCGTTGTCGCTGTGCCATCTGATATTATTCGTTGTTCATTTGTCTTTGCGGACGACGCCGAAAACGTTTCGAATTCCAAACTTGAAATGGATACCGTTTGAAGAAGGTAGAAGGTGGTATTTTCTCTATTATCCGATATCTTCGATATATGAAGGGGCTCATTTTACATCTATTAGTTGACGTCTACATATTTCAACATGAATAATGAGAGAAATAGAAGAGGAGAAAATATCTCTTCTACTGGTTTTGAGTATCGAAGCTCGGAAGTGGATTTTAACTTTCAGTTCATCGACGAAAGATCGAACTCTCTACAAATGCTACAATGAAATTCCTGTTTTTGCGCGTATGTTCTGGGGAACATCGCGTTATCATTTTGCCCAAATGTCTGTAACTTTCGAATTTTTTGACGAAAATGGTCTCAAACGATTTGGTTCGACTCCCCAATGAATAATTCGAGGTCTAATTTGAATCTGTCCGGCCAGCCGTCCGGCCGTCCCACCGTTGTCACGATAACTTGAGAACGGAAAGAGCTAGCGACTTGAAATTTTCAGGGTATGTGGCGCATCCCAATACGACGGAAGAGTTCGTTAATGGGCATAATCGGCCCAATGGTTTCCGAGTAATAATTTTGTTTTCAACAAATATAAATCCGATCGAATTGAAACTTGGTGAGTAGTTGTAGAATATGAACCTAAGCACGTTTGTGAAATTTTGTGCGAATCGTATGGCTAGAAAATTATTAAAAAATATTTTTGTTGTCACGATTACTTGAGAACGGAAAGAGATAGCGGCTTGAAGTTTTCAGGTAAGGATGTGCATCTGAACACGACATTTCAGTTTGTTTATAAGCATAATCGGCCTAACGGTTTTAGAGTTATAGCGATCTGAAATTTGGTTGTTTTTTTCTCCTCATTAACTCGAAAAATACTAAACCGATTGAATTGAAACATGGTTATTAGTTGTAGAATGCCAACGCGAAAATTCTTGCAAAATTTGGTGAGGATAGTATTTATGGAAAATTTTTAAGAAATCATTGAAAATTTAAAAAAAAATTCTATATATCAGTAACTATTCGTCTGAAATTGCTGAAATTTTGCAAGAGCCGTTAGAACCCAACTCTACTGCTAAGTTTTAAGGTTGAACCCGATCGGTTAAATATTGTTGGAGATTCGAGCAGCCTTGTGAGAGTTCAGTAGATGGGTGACCGTTGCCTCGATAACTTTCGAACAAAAGGAGATAGGGACTTGCAATTTTCCGAGTAGGTTGCGTATCCGATGAATGGGAGAGTTATGTTGGTTTTTGGGCATAATCGGTTTAACGGTTTCCGAGTTATACCCACCTGGAATATTATTTCATCGATAACTCAAAAAATAAAGATTCGATCGAATAGAAGCTTGGTAACTAGTAGTAGAAAATCAACATAAAGACGTGTTTAAAATTTTTTAATTTTTTGAAATTTTTTGAAAAAAATTACGAAAAAAAATGTTTGTAAGAACCGTACCCCTAGAAAATTTCAAAAAAAATACGAAAAAAAAATTGGTTCAAGCACTGACGTGAAGTCAGGAGTTTTTGCGCGTATGTTCTATTGTCCATTCTCCTGTATTGGACACCCTTAATCGAATTTACCATGGTAAATTATGTTGTCCATTCTCCTGTATTGGACACTCTTAATTCGAATTTACCATGGTAAATTCGGATCTATATTGTCGTTGATCCGAGCAGCCTTGTGTGAGTTCAGTAGCTGGATGGGTGACCGTTGCCTGGATAACTCTTGAACGAAAGGAGATAGGGACTTGCAATTTTCAGGATAGATTGCACGTCTGAATGTGAGAGTTAAGTTCGCTGTTGGTCATAATCGGCCCAACGGTTTCGGAGTTGGGCCCATTGGAATATCCCCATACCCATATCTGGAATAAAATTTCCTCGACAACTCAAAAAATATAAACTCGATCGAATTGAAGCTTGCTAACTAGTTGTAGAATGTCGACATAAAGACGTGTGTAGAATTTTCTGAGAACCGTACCGTTAGAAAATTTAAATAAAATTACGAAAAAAAATTGGTTCAAGCACTGACGTGAAGTCAGGAGCTTTTGCGCGTATGTTGTATTGTCCATTCTCCTGTATTCGACACTCTTAATCGAATTTACCATGGTGAATTCTAGTGTCCGTTCTCCTGTATTGGGCACTCTTAATCGAATTTACCATGGTAAATTTGATTATGAGTGTCCAATACAGGAGAATGGACAATAAGAACATACGCGCAAAAGCTCCTGACTTCACGTTAGTGCTTGAACCAATTTTTTTCCCGAAATTTTCTTAAATTTTTTGAATGAGATTTTAAAGTGTCTTGTACTAATGATTGTCAATAGTTTGGAATGAGTATCTCACACATGTACAGGCTCTGCCATAGATACTTATACTTACCATATTCGGAAGTATCTTTTGCCAGAATGTATTATCTTGACAGAACTCCATGTGTACACTTGAAATTTTTAAAGAGTCAGAACATTGCTTGTTTACTTTGTAAGAGCATAGCCCGCTTACTTACTTACTTTACTTTGAACTTTGAATAAACTTATAATACAGTGCGCGTCAAGATTATGGAACAAATTCATTTTCTCAGAAGAAAAATATTTGGCAACAAAATCCTGAAACAGGTCAATTTTTGTTTCACTTTTACCAAATTTTTATGCATTTTTGAAGGATTTTTGTTGCACCCTGTGCTATCCCCATCAACCCTCTAAATTTTTTGAATAGGGAAAGTGGGTCATGTGGTACTTTTTTGGCATGGTTTTTGTATCTGCTTTACAGGCGTGCAGAAATTTTCAAGAAAACATTTTCTTTTTTGAATCATAGTTAGTTCAAAGGTGTTTTCAGTATGTGCACTTTGCCATGGCTCATTTACTTTGAGACGATGTTACCTGATGACATTTGTCACCGAATGAAAGTCGACCATTACAGTTTTGTTCGTGCACAACATTCAACCCCCTCACGCCCCCTCATTTTTTTCGTAGGGGTTGAAAGTCGTGTATGAACAAAACTGTAAGGGTCGACTTTCATTCGGTGACAAATTTCATCAGTTACCATCGTCTCAAAGTAAATGAGCCATCAAAGTGCACATACTGAAAACCTCTTTGATCTAAATATTTTTCAAAAAAGAAAAATTTTTCTTGAAAATTTCTGCAAGCCTGTAAAGAAGATACAAAGACCTTGCCAAAAAAGTACCACATGACCCACTTTCCCTATTAAAAAAATTTAGAGGGTTGATGAGGATGGCACAGGGTGCAACAAAAATCCTTGAAAAATGCATACAAATTTGGTAAAAGTGAAACAAAAATTGACCTGTTTCAGGATTTTGTTGCCAAATATTTTTCTTCTGAGAAAATGAATTTGTTCCATAATTTTGACGCGGACTGTTTATTATATAGACCAATGAAACACCCTGTATATATCTTCCCTCGCCCAGAATATCATTATCAATCGCATCCACGTGCCACGTTCTCGAACAAAAGAAATTCCTCCTAATGGTGGAGAACGAGCGGTGGATTGATAGAGCACGGGCTTTCATCTCGCACATCCTAATTCTGATCTCATGAAAGCAATAAATACGGCAAGTGAGACAGCGTCGGATGGGGCCCTAAACAAACGTTTGTCCAATTTTGCGTCAATTGTTTCATGGACGAAAAAATCGGGGCATCAGGAAAAACACGCACTGCCTGGCGTCCTTGGGGATCGCAGAACAGTTCTAGATGAATTTTTCATGGTCTGTTCCACGGAGGGTTATTGTTTATTGTCCCCGCCACGTTGCGTGCGAAAATGATATTATCATATCTAGACGACGACCTTCTGCAGATAGATATATTTTTGTCTCGAGTTTTATGTTATACCAGGGGCATGTTTCACAAGCTTTAAAAGTCCTACAATTGTAACTTTTCCAAACACTCATCCTGAACATAGAATGAGGAGAACTGCAGACAAATTGCCAATAACTAAAAGACACACGGTGAAATATTCATTGATTTTAAGCGTCAACAAATATTCCCCGTAAGCCGGTCTAGGTCACCTCATCGCTTACCCAGATAGCACAGGTTCGTCCTATGGATATCAATAGCGGATATTCTGGACGTCCATAGGATATCCTTGGAGGTTATTGGATATCCTATGGATGTCCTAAAGATATCTGGCAGCCATCAAATTGGATTTCCATAGGATATCCGTTACAGACATCCATAAGACATCTGTTATGGACATCCATAAGATGTCTGTTACCGATATCCATGAAATGTTTTGAGAGGATGTTCATGAGATATCCTTTGTGAGTTAAACTAGATTCGATATTCTTCAACTGATAAGATTCCAACATTTTTATCAGAAGAAATGCCAAAAATGACTTTTCTTTTGATAACAATATTTGAATCAGTTGAAGAATATCAAATCTAGTTTAATCATTGAAATGACAAGATTGTTTTACTTCAATCGTTACTATAATATTCAAATTGAAAGTGCAAATGACAACCATTTGAGTTAAAAAAATATACTTCTTCATCGAGAGATATGCAAACATTTTTTTCTCTTGATTACAAGATCTAAATCTTGAAAATGACATATATGTAGTGCGATTGGCTCAGTGGTAGAGTAATTGACTTGGGAGCGGAAGCCCCAAGTTCAATTCCGAGGCTAGGAAAGAAATTTTCTAGTCACGGTAATCGCCACCATTCGCTGTTGGGTCAAACATTAACAGTGCTGTGCCTAAGGTGGCGTAAGGACACAGTAACAAAGCCTACACAGAACACAACTGGTTCTCCTAACTCAGGGCAAGCTCTTAGAGCTTATGAGGGAACTCCTTGTGGAAGACCCAGGAGGATCAGTATAATAATAATAATAATAATAATGTCTTAGAAAGAATTTGTTAAAGAATCAAAACAAATTTAGTTTCATTCACAGAAGAATTCCTTCAATATCATTACCTGGAGAGAAAACGAAGTGTACTTGAAAATAATTTATAACTCAAAAATAACATTCTAACCAATAAACACAACAAAGTATACTTATTTAAAAATGTTAAGGAATCCACTTCAGAGTTCTGCGTTGTACTCGCTGGACAACTTCCTCTCCTTGGCCCTTCTGAGCCAATTCTATATTGCCACTTCAGTTGTCTTCCCTTCCGAAGATGGAAGGTTTTTATCTGCGGTCGCTAAAGAATACAAACCAATCAGGAAACTTTGAAGCCTCTTTGAGTAAAATTTGTGAAAAATGATTACTACAATTGTCAGAAGAATGGAGCCTTTGGCATTCTTTTGTGAAATGCTGGTATAAATTATATACTGCACACCTCTTCTGTAGTAACATTAATGGAAACAATTTATCATACACATTCTAATAACAATAAGATATTTCTATCTAATTGTTCCCGAAACATATTTGAAAGGTTCATTCATATCGTCAGGTACCTATATTTGAATAATGTAATGTAGGTATTTTGAATACTCAATGATTCAATGCTTTTAAATGACTTTCACTGATATGAATTTAAAAAACACAACACATGTTTCACTATACGAAGTCAATATTTTAACCACAAATAGAAGTGGTGTAGTGTTTTTGTGCTAGGTACTTTAATGAATTGGATGTTGAAAAACTCACCCATCAATACTTCAGCCAGTTTTGTCAAAAGCAAACATTTTTTTCTTCTTAGCTCCCAACCAGCTATAATAATCTGCGTATAGTTCGATACTATTTGATTCAGGCACTACTTTAAGAAGTCATTTAGCTCCTTGCTATCTTGTAAAATTCCTTAACCTAAAATATTCATGATTGAGTTTAGCTGTCAGTGTTGTTATATTTTACTTACTGCACATAGAATATTTATTTGCCTCAAGTTCCACGGAATACTATATGGTTCCAACAGGATAGAGCACCACCACATCACCAACGCGATCCCCTGATCTTAACTCTTTAGATTTCTTTTTATGGGGATATGTGATGAGCATTGTGTACAAAACTAAACTCCTCGATTAGAATGACCTAAAAGATCTAATAACGCTTGAGATTAGGTCGATCACTCCTGAGATGCTGAATAATGTTGAAAGAAATTTTTATTTGAGGTTAGGATGTTGCCAAGGCCTTCGCGGTGAACACTTCGAACACCTACTTCATTAACATTCATAATTTTTGCGCGTATGTTCTGGGGAACATCGCGTTATTTTGCTACATTTTGTATTACATTTTAGTTTTTGATATAGTACCCAATTTCGCCAATCACTTGATTTTATTTTTTTTTATTTGATTTTTGCAATAAACATGAAATGATAATATTTCTGAGTAGAGAATGACAATTCACAAGCCCATACCTATTTGAAAAATTGGGTTGTACCTGTCTTTCGAATGGGGTTGAAGGTAGGGTTTGCATTTTTACGAAGAAGAATGACAATTTAAAATTTGAATTTGACGTGTTTCGAGATTTTCCATAAATATGTACTGTAACCAAGATATGAATTTATTTCATTTGACTTTTCCACAACGTATAACTTTTATACCAAATAAAGGGTTTTCCAATAAGAGGTGTTATTTTGATATTCAATGAAGAATGCCATTTTTCAATATAAATGATCGGATGTTTATTTCATTATAAGAAGAAGCTATGCCGTTAATAGTGGAAAATATCATCAGGCAAAAGACCACCACGACCACGCTTACAGGACCATATCCCTTTAATGAAATTTTCCATAACCAAATCGCAAAGTGGCTGCACTATGTCGTCGATAGCCTCACGAATTCCATTTTTGAGGTCTTGAATCGACGCTGGGCTATTGGCGTAGACCTTTTCTTTCACGTGGCCCCAAAGGAAGAAGTCGCAAGGTGTTAAATCACAAGATCTCGGTGATCAATTGTGATCACCTCTTCGAGAGATAGCACGGTCCGGAAACTTTTCCCGCGAAAGATCAATGGTTTCGGTGCTTGTGTGGCACGTATCGCCGCCTTGTTGAAAGTAAACGTTGTCCAGATCAATACCATCGAATTCCGGTCATAAACAATCATTCATCATCTCTCCATAGCGCAATTCATTCACTGTAACTGTTGCTCCAGCCTCATTTTCAAAAAAGTATGGTCCAATGACTCCGCCGGACCATAAACCGCACCAAATAGTCACACGTTGAGGATAGAGAGGCTTTTCAACTCTTGGGTTTTCCGAGCCCCAGATGCGACAATTTTGCTTGTTGACGAAGCCACCGAGGTGGAAATGGGCCTCATCACTCAAGATGATTTTTCGATGGAATTCCGGATCATTTTCATGCATTTCAACGACCCAATCAGCAAAGACACGACGTTGTTGATGATCGGCCGGCTTGAGTTCTTGTGGTAACTGAACTTTATAAGCCTTAGGACCCAAATCTTTATGCAAAATACGGTGTAATGATGTTTGTGGAATGCCTAATTCCAAAGAACGACGAGGAATGGACAAACCTGGGTTTTCTTCAATACTTTCGGCTACGGCTGCAATATTCTCGGCTGTTCTTGAGCGACGTGCACGGGTTTTATTCTTCACATAACTAACTTGTCCCAACAGCTCGAATTTTTCCACCAGTTTCTATATTGCGGTCCGACAAGGTGCTTCACGACGACCCAAAAATGTTCGAGTTTTACGAACCGTCTCTGCCAAATTTTCACCATTTTTATAGTGAATTTTAATAATTTCAATGCGTTCTTGAAGCGTGTATCGTTCCATTTTTATTAATGGCGTAGTTTCTACTTGTCAAATGTCAAAAAATGACTGCTTCAAAAGTGATATCTACCGAAATTGCGGGCTATTCAAAATAACACCTCTTATTGGAAAACCTTTTATGAGCAATATGAGGATATATCTAGTTCAGTGAATATATTCCAGGAATAGTCGACAGTGTTTCCCTTAGCTATCCAAATAGTTCCATGCCCTTTGTGAACTCGCTTCCTGTTATATCCCCGGCTTGCATATCTTTGATAAGTTCCTTACGTCTGGTTTTTCTTCCCAACACATGAAAACTTTTCATTGTTAGAAGTTATCCGACACTCCATACATTAACTATGGAACTTGCATGATGCTAAATTTAGTTTTACGAGGCATTTCGCTGAAGAAAAAATGGCGGTATGGTTCGCGTGACTCGGAATAATGTTTCGCCTTATCTCGGACCGGGGAATTCGAACGGAAGAACAACTCGCAAACATGCGAGAAACGCTGGGTAGATATTTTAGGTGAACGACTTCGAATAGAAAATTTCTCTATTTTCAGTCCTTTCAGTTGAGGATTTATGTTCATGATTGGCTACATAAAGATCGTAATACAATTACAATGAATGATTCACCGACAAAAAAAAAACTTGAAAAATGTGGGAAGCCCTGTGGGCAGGGGCTTTGGCGATCTTGTCAAACTACTAGCGAGTAATTATACCAATTTTGACAAATCATATATTCGAAAGTATTGGTTTCTCAGAGTTGGGAATGATATCAATGGATTCGTATGATGGAACTGCATCATAAAAAAATTAATCAATCTAGCATCAATCTGACATCAATCTTGCCATCAAACCGGAATCAATAAATAATAAAATGTGTAAATAGTGTAGAGCTAGAAACCTATTTAAGTAATATTGGGAAGCTGTGTGCACAGTAGATGAATAAAGACATAAAAACAACAAACACACACACTTGTTAGTTTATATTTTACAAAGTGAATTGAATTCATCCATTGAATAGAAAATATTGTTTATCAATATTTCCTTAATATGATTACCTATTAAATTTATCTAGGGGTAGTTCGTCAGAGCAATAGGTAATCTGGACAATTTTGGGATTTCCTTAGACTCATACTTTCCTGATTAGGGCTTTATTTCTTGTGTCAAACCCGTGAAAATCAGATTGCAAAACATAACCCTTACGCCCGGTTTCTGAAAGGCTGGTCAAAGTTAACAACAGAACTGTTAATGTCAAATCAGTCCGAGTTTTGGCGCTTTGCGCAACTCAGATGAGGGTTAACAAGAGATTGATATCTGATTAGTTAACATTAGTGTTGATCAGCCTTTCATAAACCGGGGGTTACTACTGCTATGTATGTATAATAAGTTTTCATGAATGAAAATTAATGGAATGATAAGTAATCTTAACCTCTTGTTTGCAACACACCCTTATAACCCAGTCCGCTAAGGATCCTAATTGCAATTTAACTAAGGACTCTTCATCATTAAGTGAAATGTAATCGTTTGATACCTTTCAGAATGATAGGAGACCTGGTATACGAACGTGGAAAACCGATTTTCGAAACATTCACGATATAAACCGTATTCAATTCCGTGGTAAATGATAATAACCAATTTCCGAGTTCAAAGAGTCTCTGTGTCAGTTTGTACCCATTAAAGTGGCCGGAGTTATAAAGGAATATTTTCCTCTTTTTCGAATCAGGAAAAAAAGGCAATCATGCTAATGACGACTACTTGTCTGCTCCAATTTATAAACCGCCATTATAGTCAGCTTATGTTCTTGTCAGGGAAAACGGGAACGAAATAATCTCTTGGATAATGAATAATGTATTCTTTGGCATCCATTCATATTGAATGTAAATTCGGAAGAGTATCCGTTTTTTTTTTCACTAGATATTCTGTTGTGACGAGTTTCGGCTAAATCATTTCGACTTCATGTTTTTGTGCCTATGTTAATAACATCGCGTTATTATTTTGCCCAAATGTCTGTAATTTTCGAATTTTCCACCGATAATGGTCTCAAACGATTGGGTTCGACTCCCTGATCAAGAATTCGAGGTCTAATTTCATTCTATCCGGCCGGCCGTCCGTTGCCACGATAACTTCAGAACGGAAATAGCGACTTGAAATTTTCAGGGTAGGTGGCGCATCCAAATACGACGGACAAGTTCGTTAATGGGCATAATCGGCCCAACGGTCCGATCGAATTGAAACTTGGTGAGTAGTTGTAGAACGCAAAACTAAGGATGCTTGTAAAATTTTGTGAGAATTGTATTGCAAGAAAATTTTAAAAAAATTATCAAAAAATATTATTTATGTCACCATAACCTGAGAACGGAAAGAGATAGTGACTTGAAATCTTCGGGTATGATGGTTATGCATCTGAATGGGACATTTGAGTTTGTTTATAGGTGTAATCGGCCAAACGATTTTGGAGTTATACACATCTGAAATTTGGTTGATATTTCCTCAATAACTCAAAAAATATAGAACCGATCCAATTCAAACATGGTTGTCAGTTGTAGAATGCCAACTCGAGAATTTTTGCAAAATTTCGTGAGAATCGTATTACCCGAAAATTTTTAAAAAATCATTGAATATCATTGAAAAAAAATCTATATATCAGAAACTTTTTGTCCGAAATCGCTGAAATTTTGCGAGAGCCTTCAAAACCTATCTCTACTACCAAGTTCCAAGTTTGAACACGATCGAATCTATATTGATGGAGATCTGAGCATCCTTGTGTGAGTTCAGTACCTGGATGGGTGACCGTTGCCTCGATAACTTTCGAACGAAAGGAGCTAGGGACTTGCAATTTTAAGGGCAGGTTGCACATCTCAATGGGAGAGATAAGTTCATTTTTGGTCCATCGGTTTTGGTGTTATACCCACCTGGAATATTATTTCCTCGATAACTCAAAAAATATAGACTTGATCGAATTGAAGGTTGGTAACTAGTTGTGGAATATCGACATAAAGGCGAGTGTAAAATTTGTGAGAACCGTACCCCTAGAAAATTTATCAAAATTATGGAAAAAAAAATTGGTTCAAGCACTGACGTGAAGCCAGGAGTTCTTGTGCGTATGTTCTATTGTCCATTCTCCTGTATAGGACACTCTTAATCGAATTTACCATGGTGAATTATATTGTCCGTTCTCCTATATTGGACACAACTCTTAATCGAATTTACCATGATAAATTGGATTAAGAGTGTTTGCTCTTTACAAATGTAGCATTGTCCATACAAAACTTCTCTATTCTAACGTCTCTTTGGTCGTTATCATTTATAACGTCTGTTACTGGCCTTTCGTAGTATCTTTAGATTTCTGCGCACTTTTTATACCTGATTTAAAGGCCTGGTTTCGCTAGTGCGTCGGCTGCATGCAGTAACTGCAGAAAGTTGCTGCACCGTCTTTCGAATAGACTGCTACTTCGGAACTACGAAGAAGTGGTTTCGCTTCGGCGTCCGACGCAACAGCACTGCAACCGCCAAACGGCTGACTGCTTGGGGTACCAGTCTGTGCGACGTCGCTGCAGAGAAAACAAGAGAAACTAAGTGTCGATAAATTCAAAAGGGACGGAGAGATTAATCTCATTGAATTAGTTTCGCAAAATAGATGCATATATGATGCATCTCATGATAATTATAAAACTAATAATGTTAAAGATCTACTTTTTTTAGTGCCGTGCAGATTCCTGCGTAGGCGTTTATCCTCATCTATTCCCATCATATGTTTCTATTGAATGCAGCATTCTGCAATGTTTGGAATTCCTTTATCCCCGGGCATTGAAGGATATTTCTAAGCCATGATAACTTTCTTCTGCCCATTCCTCTTCTTCCTCCCTCAATTTTACTCTGGAGAATGAGACGTTGAAAGTGGTAGCGTTCTCCACGCAGTATGTGTCCGAGGTATGTTAAAGATAACATATGGAAAATGATCGCGACAGAAATGGAGAGAAAACAGTTGAAATGAAGTTATATTTTAAAAAATTTTATTTCCTATGCTAATATGAACAGTTTTGTACAATTTTATATTCATAATTTCGAGCTCTACGTTCTTGTTGGAATTTTTCTTAATTATCTAGAAGATGTCTCGTTATGAGGTTGTTGAAGATACCTTCCTCATCCCTGTTTTTACACATTAAATGCACAGGTCACCATTTTTAATTTTTTTGCTTCAGATATTTCAAAATCAATTCATTTTCTGCTCTTCTTCCAAAATATGAAGCGCAAGTACATACTCCATTGCTAACCAATTTTCACTGACGACTCACAGAACACAAATAATAATGCCGGCTGCAGTAGTTCCGCTGCACCTAATGAAACCACTCCGACGACGCAGCGGACGCAAGCATTCGCTGCACGCAGTCACTGCATGAATCCGACGCACTAGCGAAACCAGGCCTTAAGGCTCCCAAGGTCACCGTACATAATTTAATTATTATATTCAGCAAGGAATACCTTCCTAGAATATGAATAATTGAATATTGATCGAATGCATATAATAAATATAATTTTTAGTTACAATGGACTTTTACCAATAATTTCGTAGGCGGGGTACTAGAGTGGCAGATCCTTTGAGTTTTTTTGGGTGCCATCACAAGGGTTAAGAGAAACATTTCTTCTCTCATGCTTCTGTATTGCAGAAAATACAACTGCTTACCGTAATTTGTGTATGTAAATACAAACGTGGGCACACCTAGATTGATTTTTCGGTACATTGAACTCCATTCTTCATAAGATTAAGGAAATCTATTGAATTCGATGGATTCCCTCGGCAAACAGAATTAGGAAAATTGTATTGTTCAACATTTCCCCTACACGCACATTCGGATTCAACAGCTCGCTGCGTGTGTACACAGCGGAATTTTTCGATTTTCTGAAGTATGGAGCAGGGTTTGTAGGGATTTGGGAGCCTGATTGAAAATTTTACGAGGTTGGAAATGCCGTCCACTGATTGATTTATCGGGCAAACAGAAACCGAATTGCTGGAAATGCTTTGATTATGCAAACTGCGTTCCATCTGCGGTCGATCTGTTGGCTAATTCGACCGAGACTCGACTTCACGGACGAGCACACACTTGCTACAAATGTATCGCAACCCTTTAGTGTAACAACGGGATTATTTCTAATTCATGGCCAAATCCAATAATGTACGTCCGGCCGCGAACATGATATCCTTCGATGCATACTTCGATGCTTGAATTGGCCGTTAAAAATTATATCTGCGGTAACAATTTTTTATACCGTCATTTAGGTAAATTGCACCGTGTAATAAAGAAGCAAACTAAATTAGGGGTGTTCATTCAAAAAAAATATGAAGTCAAATGAATGACTTCATTTGTAACCTCCAACCTCATGATTCTTTCGTATTGAAACCAAGTTGTAAAAGCACTGTGGCCAGGAGCTTTAGCGCGCTGTTCAAATTTATAGTCACCCATTGAGGTTACTGAACTCGCTCAAGGCTTCTTAGCTCCAAGAAAAAAGTAATTAATTATTGTATACTGTTGTAGGGGGTAACGTTGCTCTGTGACCTTGAGGTCTATTGTGCCCCCTCGTCAGAGCTGTCGAGTAACCACCATCTACAGCTCGCCTTCCAGTTCCAGAGTTCTGATGAACTCCAGTATCTGGGATGGCTTCAAGGAGGCTACGTCTTCGCTCCTGCAAATTTCTTGCCCAAAGCATTCCTTGCGTTGGTTTGAGATGGCGACGCATTCCGTTATCAGGTGATAAGGAGTTTCATCCTCCTTCCAACAGAATCTGCACTCGTCAGTTTCTGCTAGCCCATATCTCATCATCAGGCCGCAATGCCCTGTGAGGAAACCAGTGAGGAGCTCCAGCGCGTTCTTACTGAGGTCCAAGTATTTCTTGGATGTGACAGTATCTTCGGGGAGAGATCTCCAGAAAGTACCTTTTTCAGTTTCTTCTTTCGTCCGAAATTCACTTTTGTAGGTGTATCTACCAACCCCACAGGAGGTTTCGAGCCAATAAATGGGGTTTGTGCTTCTTTCTTGCCAAGTGTGTTGGCCTCGTCATTTCTTGTGATTCCCGCGTGACCAGGAACCCAGACCACGGAGATCCTGTTGTTCTTGCCTACTTCATTGCGTTTCCTTCTCCGCCATATTAGCTTGGAGTTGATAACATGAAACCTCAGAGCTTTAATAGCAGCTTGAGTGGATTGCTATATCACAATACATGTCTGATAGTTTCTTTCTAGATTCATTTCCACGCATCTTTCTATTGCAAGTACTTCTGCCTGAAAGATAGGAGCCTAGCGGTAGTGAGCATTTGGTGCCTGGCCCATATACTCCAGCGCCAGCTCCTGCAGTGGTTTCTGAACCGTCTGTTTACCATTCAATGGCATTTCTTTTAAGAACTTGGGTGGTGGATTCCCTGTCCCAGTCTTTTTTCCTACCGAGCATCGTACTGAAGTTCTTTTCGATGTGTAATGTATGATGAATTTGAGGGTATTTGGAATGATTATCTGCGCATGAAATGTGTTTTTGTAACATATGTATGTATACCGGGATCTGTGCAGATGATTGTAACAGCCAGTTGAGATTATTATATGGGTGAAATAAGTTAGTAGTTTTATTTCAGTATTCAAATTAATACCCTTGGCAATATATCTAGTCCTCATATTAGGTCATACGGATATATTACAGTGTCGACGAGAAATATAGTATGTGTAGTGCATAGGTACTAAATATAGACCAGAAAAATGGCAGATAAGCAGTATGCAGGTCATATTCAGGAATTTGTGCCTTCAGTGTCCGATTGGTCCATTTATGAAAAGCGGCTTCATAATTACTTCACGGCAAATGCCATAATAGAAGGTGATCGACAACGTGCGATTCTGTTAAGCCTACTGAATGAAGAATCATACAAATTATTGTATAACATGTGTATTCCTGCTGAACCCGAGTCCAAATCATATGCAGACATAATCAAGTTGCTGGATGGACATTTCAAGCCAGTTACATCAGTGTTTTCTTGTCGAGAAAAATTTTTCGAAGCAAGAAAAAT
This sequence comes from Halyzia sedecimguttata, assembly GCA_937662695.2. NCBI lineage: Eukaryota > Metazoa > Arthropoda > Insecta > Coleoptera > Coccinellidae > Halyzia > Halyzia sedecimguttata. The sequence continues at coordinate 91,917,737 of OW569412.2, forward strand.
GGCGAACGAATCACCCAAAGAATGGGCTGCTCGACTGCGAAGTTTAGTGTCTATGTGTAATTTCGCAGGTGCCGAGGAAATTGAACGTGCATTAGTGAACATATTTGTGATTGGTTACGAAAAAGGTTCGGTTAAGGATCGTTTGTTTGAAGAGAAAGGCAACGTTTCATTTTCAAGTGTAGTAGAATTAGCTACTTCAAAATCAGCCAATAAGCCATTTTCTTTGGTAGCTGTGAAAAGTGAATCGGAGATGTACTACGCATCAAGGAACCACGCGCATTCGCACGCGCCTGCTCGTTCTTCCACAGCAGTTCCCAGGACTGGCAGTTCCTTCGTCAAGCGAGAGGGAAAACATAAACAAAGGAATTATTCCGGAGGATCAACACAACAAACGAAATGTGTTGTTTGTGGTAGACAAAATCATCTTTCAGATAAGTGCTCCTTCAGAGATTGTTATTGTCATTCTTGTAATAAGAAAGGACATCTTGCGCCAGTGTGTCCAAATAAAACAAATATGAATAAACCATCAAAGTCTGGTAGAAATAACTTCTTAGAATCAGAAGATTATTCTTTATATAATATGAATTGTAGAACTGATCCAGTTCTTATTGAGTTATTTATTGAAAATAAAATGTTCACGTTCAATTTGGATACAGGTGCAAGCTATAGTGTTATATCTGAACGATTTTATTATCAAAATTTTGAAAAATATCCATTGAAAAGTACTGACAAAATTTTTAGTTTATATAACGGTGATAAGGTCAGACCCTTAGGTTTTATTGAATGTGAAATTATGTTCAGAGAAAAATATGCAAAATTACGATTTTTCATAATAAAAAATGGGGGATCACCGCTGCTGGGACGCGATTTTTTCAATTTGTTTGATTTGGCAATTTATAGTTTGATCAGTGGCGATCTTCCCCAGAATTGGGATTTTTTAGTGCATAAATACGATTATTTATTTTCTCCAGGATTGGGAAACTTCAATAAAGGAACAATGTCAATTAAAACTAAATCAGAATCAGTTAAACCAAAATTTTTTAGAGCAAGACCATTACCTTTCGCAATGCGGGAAAGAGTAGAATCGGAATTAGATCGTTTATGTATATTAGGCGTGATAACACCCGTCGATTTTTCAGAATGGGCTACACCCATTGTACCCGTGTTGAAAAAGGATGGCTCTGTTCGTATTTGCGGAGATTTTAAAGTTACCGTGAATCCTTCCATAGAGGCGGATTCTTATCCCCTGCCCAAAATTGAGGATTTATTTGTGAAATTACAGGGTGGGGCATTATTCACCAAACTAGATCTTTCAAATGCATATCAGCAAGTAAGTTTGGATGAAAAATCAAAAGAATTAATGACCATTTCCACACATAAAGGATTGTTTCGGTACAATAGAGCACCGTTTGGAATTGCAAGTATTCCTGCAAAATTTCAAAAAATTTTAGAAACAATTTTACAAGATCTCGACGGAGTTGTTAGTTTTTTAGACATTTTAATTACCGGTAAAGATCAGGAGGAACATTTAGCTCGATTAGAGGTAGTCTTGTTTCGACTTCAAGATGCTGGTCTAAAATTAGCTTTAAAAAAATGTGAATTTTTGAAGTCGAAAATAACTTATTTGGGATATGACATCGATAAGGAAGGACTTCATACATCAGATACAAAAATTTCAGCTATTCTCAACGCTCCTAGACCTACCGACTTAACATCATTGAGAGCATTTCTGGGATTAATAAATTATTATGGTAAATTTGTTGCTAACTTATCCATTTTATTGTATCCGCTGTATGAACTCCTCAAAGTAAATCATGGCTGGAATTGGTCAGTCGAATGTGAGTCTACATTTGTTAAAGTAAAAAAAATATTAGCATCAGCACCGGTTTTGGTTCATTATAATCCAAAATTGCCTTTACGTCTGATTACTGATGCGAGTGACCACGGTGTGGGAGCATTAGTAGCACATACTATGCCTAATGGTATCGAAAAAGTTATTGCTTATGCCTCGAGAACATTACTCGATAGAGAAAAAAAAATTTTGTACTCTAGAAAAAGAAGCTTTGGCAGTAATTTTTGGACTATGCAAATTTCATAATTATTTGTGGGGTAGACAATTCACTTTAGTTATCGATAACAAACCATTATCTTATATTTTCCATCCCGATAAATCAATTCCACAATTTTCAGCCAACCGTTTAAGAAGGTGGGCACTCATATTATCCGGCTACCACTATGATATAGAGGTAGTAAAATCGGAACAAAATAAAGCTGATATTTTATCTCGTCTTCCTCAACAGGTAGATGAACAAATGATCGAAGATGTGGAATTGAATTATGTAGATTATTTTGAGGGAAATGAGTATTTTCCTGTTGACTGCAGAAAAATTGCGGAATTCACTGAAAAAGATGAAACTTTGAAACAGGTTAAAGAATATGTAAAAAAAGGTTGGAATAAAAAACTAAATAATAAAATTTCGGGAAATAATTTACAGAACTATTATAAAATTAAAAATGATTTGACGATTGAATTCGATTGCTTAATGTGGAACCATCGAATTATTATTCCTTCAATTTTAAGAGGAGACATGTTGAAGAGTCTTCATTCCTCTCACATGGGCGTAGTGAAAATGAAATCTCTAGCTCGTTCGTACTTTTGGTGGCCCGGGTTAGATCGTGAGATTGAGGAAATTTGTAGAACTTGTGAAAATTGTTTGTTGAATAAAAGAACCCCAGACAAGGCAACGTTGCGAAGTTGGCCTTGGCCTACTAAGCCATGGAGCAGAATACATTTGGATTTTATGGGTCCTTTTCTCAACAGGCAATTTTTGATTGTTTTGGATGCTCATAGTAAATGGATCGAAGCTTTTTCAATGAATTCGATCACTTCTAACTTAACTATTGACATTTTAAGATCATGTTTCGCTCGTTATGGATTGCCGGATCAAATTGTTACGGATAACGGAACGTCTTTTTGTTCAAGTGAATTTGAAAATTTCTTGAAGAATAATAATATATTACATAGTACTAGTCCGCCTTTCCATCCTTCTTCGAATGGAGCTGCAGAAAATGCAGTCAAAACTGTAAAAACTGCTATAAAAAATGCTCTTGGTCAAAATAAAAACGGAAATATTAATTTAATTCTGAATAATTTCCTATTTGATTACCGGAATACTCCTCAATGTACGACGAAGGAGACTCCAGCGAAATTATTTTTAGGTCGTGAGTTGCGAACTCGTTTCAATTTTTTATTGCCAACAGATCAAGCAAATTTGAGAGATCGAGTTTCAGCAGCTCAAAAGAAACAGAAATTCTATCATAGGGGCCAGAGATTTGTAACTTTTGAAACTGGCGAGGAAGTAACTGTTCTTGATTATCGTAGACAGAATACCAGGAAGTGGATTAAAGCGTTAGTGAAGAAGAAAATTGGTTCATGCACTTATTTGGTACAAGTACCAGAATTAGGTAATGTAGATTGGAAACGGCATATAAATCAAATAAAAAAATTTCATTTTCTTCCGGCTTCACTCCCTGATAAGTCTGAACAAACGATGACAGAATCTAGCAATATTGAACCCACTATCCAGGTAAACAGTGACAACCCAGTTGATAGTAGACCAAAACGTGTGGTTAAACCACCAGAACGTTTAAATTACAGTTGATATTGTTCTGATTCTATAGAAAAAAAAATTTGTTCATTTTAATTTTAAGGGGGGAGATGTAATGTATGATGAATTTGAGGGTATTTGGAATGATTATCTGCGCATGAAATGTGTTTTTGTAACATATGTATGTATACCGGGATCTGTGCAGATGATTGTAACAGCCAGTTGAGATTATTATATGGGTGAAATAAGTTAGTAGTTTTATTTCAGTATTCAAATTAATACCCTTGGCAATATATCTAGTCCTCATATTAGGTCATACGGATATATTACACGATGCTTCCTTTCTTGATCATTTCGTCACTAGGCAATATGGCTGATGAAATGTAGCTGGTAAGAGAGGACCAGGCTTTCTGGTTTTTAATACCCTCATTACCTGTTCCTTTCCTAGATAGTTTCAGAACGGCTTCATGGGCCATTTTCTCTATCACAAGTAAAGTGGTGTGAGATTTTTGATAATCTCAAGTGCCCCCTGGTAGGACAGGTTCTCATAGCTCCAGTGATACACACACAGGCCAGCCTTTATACTTCGTCGAGGGTTTTCCTCGTACTATTCTGGCTTGTTTTTATGTACCAGACTAATGCCCATACGTAATTATGGACCTCACAATCATGACTTATATCCATCGCAGTATCTTAGGGTTGCAGCCCCAAGTCTTACCGGCTAGATTCCTGCACTCCATTTAAGCCTCTGTTGCTTTGCTAGCAGTGATTTCAACATGCCTATTCCACAGAAGTGTACTATCTAGTGTTACCCCTAGATATTTAACTTCGGACTTCCATTCTATAATATCTCCGTTCTAAAAGAGGGATCTCACAGCTGGAGGTTTCCTTCTCCGAGTAAACAGAATCACTGTGGTCTTGTTTGGATTTATGCTGCTCGATAATTTGAAATAATAAATGATAATATTCCCGATATTTCAAAGAATATTGGCGTCCGAAAAAAAACTGGTCCACCTTTTGGTCTCATAGTCTCAAACGATTAGTTTCGAAATAAAAAATGCTGTGTTTGTGGTGGCGTAAGTACCCATTCGAATACATACATTTACTGTTGGGTCGAAAATAAACAGTGCTTTGTTTGTGGCGCCGTTAGGACGTAAATCAGTTGAATCGTACGATAGTGCCATGAGATAAAAAACAGCTGTAAAGTAGTGGTTTATTTTCAATAGTTTATTCCGAGAATTATTCCTATGACACAAATCAGTAGGTACGGTTGTGCCATGAGGAACTATGAATTGACATTTTATCAAAAATGCCCTGCAAAGCAGTAATTTTTTCAATATCTAATAATATACGAAAGTTCTCACGTAATTTTATGATATAATGATATCGATTTAATGCCGTCCATAACCCTTTTCTCAAAGTTATTATTTTGATAGAATTGGAAATAAATGGCCATGGGAATGGACCCTGGTACCTACGTGCTCTACCACTAGGCTAGAGAAGCAGTAATTAATTATGATGGAACTCTGAAATTGAACTATTGTTATTAGGTACTGATATTTGATACATTGTTTTAAAATTTCTAATTTCAGAAAATCTCATTCTTACATATTATTCGATCAAGTTTAAATCTAGAACTTGTCCGTGAAACATGGTACATATCCAATTCTCATTAGGTATTGAACGAATGTTTTTAATGACGTATCGGCTTGTCAAATTTGACTTCGGCAGATCTATACAGGGTGAGTCTTTGACCACTGCATTAATTTTAACCAAAGATTCCTCTCATCAAATGAAACACTTTTTTCATTTCACATTTTTCCAGATTCGGCTCAGGTAAAAAGATACAGGCTGTTGAAATTTTGAAAAAAAATCAGTTTTTATTTTGTAGCTTTGACATCATTTTTTCTAATAAAATGAATGTTGGCGTAAAGTTTCCTATAACTATGATACATATTTTCCAAATATTAATTATTTTCTACTTCTACTGGTTTTCTAGTTATGGACTCGTGGATTCATAAAACTAAACGAAATTAGCATGAAGAAAGCATATAAAGTTTTTCTTGAGTCATTTCAAGAATATTCCATCGTTTTAGAACATTATATTATTCTTCATCATTCCTCCTTAAACGCACCGTTTTCGAGATATTCTTCATTGAATGTTTTAAAATGGAAAACTCCAGAAATTTCACTACTTTTATGGATCCGTCCCTGAGCATTGGAATCCCGAATCAAGCTGTAAACCACGTTACCATGCCTTATTCTCGTCCGCCAACAATGTCATAGATAATTTATATGCGGGAGTGTATTAGCACATTGTGAAATCTTTAAACGCTTGTAACTTTTTACCTGAGCCGAATCTGGAAAAATGGTAAATGAAAAAAGTGTTTCATTTGATGAGAGGAATCTCTGGTTAAAATTAATGCAGTGGTCAAAGACTCACCCTGTATACATGATTCATTAAATTTTCTCCAGGCACGTTAAAAATCAAAAACTGTTGACAACCTTTTTTGTCGAGTGTATTCCAATGGACCAGTACATCTCGATCGTTGTAATATTTCAATATTTCGGCAATATATTCACCAATATAGATCTGACGGCTCTCGCAGGCTTCAGAGATATCTGACGGATAGAGTCTGTGATATAGAATTTTTTTAAATACTTTTCTTTAATTTTAGTCATGCGATTCTCACAAAATTTTGCAGTCGTCTTCGTGTCGGTATTTTTCAACTAACTATCCAAAAAACATCCAACAACGCAGTTATGGATTTTGTTCATTACTTTATCCACATACTGTACATAGTAATTATGTGAAATGATATCATCATCAAGGAATGGTATTCACACTCGGATTGACTTCGTTCAACAACAAAATGCGGCAAATTCTGATAAACACAAAATGCAGAACCCTGATTCAAATGAATACTCGAGTCGCCTTTTCCTCGTGGCTGTAAATAGCAAATAGTAAACAAAATTTAAATAAATTGGAATTTCAAACTTGACACCAACATTTGCATATATTCATGTATTTCACATCGGACAAAGGGACGTCGACTTCACTTCGGCCAACATAGTATTACAAATTACTTCATTAATATTGGTTCATGATGTTTGCACAACCAAGTTTGGTCTGCAAATATTCTTGCATGTAGACATCTCTTCACTGCCATCCTTCAATATTTGAAAATGGCTAGCACATGTTAGATTAGCGAGAAACTTGTTATGTAAATGATATTTCCCGAAATTTGATTGACACCACATTTTTAATGGGATTTCACATAAAAAGGGTCTACATAAGTGTTAGCGAATAACGATGTTCAAAATCTCACAAATAATATTGATCCTTATATTGCAAGGGTGTACTTAAGACGCATAAAATGGGTATTAGAGCAGGGTCGAAGCCTTTAAAAATGGTATAAAGTGAAAGAAAATTATAGTAGAATGAAGCCCATTGGAAAATGAAGAGAATACAGCAAAAATTATAGGAAAAATAATTTACGGTCGATCTGAGTTCGGGAAGGGGAAGGGGGTCAGTTTTTAATGGTAAAAAAACTGTTTATATTGATTTCCGGCAAAACTACAAGTCCAATGGGAACAAGAAGAATGGCAAAGTTGTAGGTAATAAAAAGATCTACAACTTTAGTTTCCACACTTTTTTCACATAACCTCAAAATTTATGTGAAAAATTCAAATAACCACGTTTTTGGTTTTTAATTTTTATGTTTTACAAAAAATATTTTTTCTTTACAAAGTTTGGTGAAAACTTACCTTTTTATGTCCCAAATACACTGTAATTTTTGGATTTAAAATTTATTTTTTTTCACCTTAAATTGACTTAATATCGAAAAAGCTCTTAATTTTCAACCAAAAATTCTCACGTCAAAATATCTGCTTTTTTGAAAAAGTAGGTTGGCTTTTTATTCATTGAAGTCTCTACTTTCCGATGGTCTAAAAAAAAAATTGGTTCAAGCCCTGTGGACAGGAGCTATTGGGCGCATGTTCATCTTCCTTGTGGCTCGTACTGACCAGTAAAGAAAAAAAGCAGTATCATGTTGAATACCTTAATATTATTGATTATTATATAATAATCGATGAAAATACTGAGAGAGACCCAGGAAATTTGACACATTTTGTCTTATATCTCCAGAAATTGAAATCGTATAGAGCCAAAATTTTGCACAATGTTGTAAAATACTACAATTGACGTTAGTACAAGTTTTTGTTGCAATCTGATGAATAGTTCACGAAAAAAAATTTTTTTTTTCGAAAAAATTAAAAGAAATATTTTTTTAAAAATTACCAACATTTCGATCATAACAGGATTTTGCCAAAAGTTGCGCGTTTATATCCTCGAACTGACTACCAAGTTTCGATATCTTCTTTAGTTCCTGAAATATCAGGGAAATAACCTCAAAATTTTAAATGTCTATAACTCCTAAACCGTCCGGCCGATTTTGCCCGTTAACGAACTTAACCGTCGCATTTTGATCAGAAACCTACCCTGAAAGTTTGAAGTCGATAGGACCTTCGGTGCTCCTGTTATCGTGCCTACGGCCGGAAAACCGGCTGGCCGGCCGGACGGCACCCAAAAATCTGACACCGGATTCGTGATCAGGGAGTCCGAATTAGTCTATTAGCCAATTTTCAGCTCGAAATTCGAAAATTACAGACATTTGGACGAAATGATAGGACGATGTTCCCCTAGAACATGCGCCCAAAAATATACATTACTATGGTAAATTTTCTCAGAAAATGCTACGAAATAACAGGTAGTAAGGCCCAGACCCAAATAGCACTTTGCCCAATTCTCTATGAAAGAACCTTTGATGGCCTAAAATTTTTCGTAGGTCACTCAGGTGTATAAGTTATATTGAAATAGCAATAAATAAGCATCTACGCATATAATATAGAGACGATTCTAAAACTTTATCAATATATTGTAAGTGTCCTATTAAATATTAACTTCATTAACTTAGCATTATCTGAGAAAATTTACCATAGTGATGTATATTTTTTTTTAGATTATCAGAAAGTAGAGATTTCAACGAAGAAAAAGCTCACCTACCTTTTTAAAAAGGCAGAAATTTTGACGTGAGAATTTTGATTGAAAAGTATGATGCTTTTTCGATATTGAGTCAATTGAAGTTGAAAAAAAAATATTTTAAATCCAAAAATTACAGTGCATTTGGGACATAAAAAGTTAAGCTTTTACCAAATTTGGTGAAAAAACATTCTTTTTTTTAAAAGATAAAAATTAAAAACCAAAAACGTGGTTATTTGAATTTTTCACATAAATTTTGAGGTTATGTGAAAAAAGAGTAAATGCAAAAGTTGTAGATATTTTCATTACCTACAAATTTGCAACTCAACTTTTTTCCATAGGACTTATAGTTTTGCCGGTAATCGAGATAAACCGTTTTTTACCCTTAAAAACTGACCCCCTTCCCCTTCCCGGTCTCATATCACCCGTAAATTATGTTTCCTATCATTTTTGTTATATTCTCTTCCTTTTACAACGGGTTTCATTCTACTATAATTTTTTTCGGTTTCAGAAATTATCGATACTGGTCTATATTTCGTATTTGCCGAATATTGGTGTTATTTAGTCATTCGGTACTTTGGTTTTTTTATTGAAATTTTTATGTGGACACTCAATACGGATTCATAAGACAAAACATTTCTAATTTAGACTAAAAATAAATTAATATTAATAAACTAAACAAAAACGAATGGTTTCTGATCCAGCAGATGTATTAGTACGAGATCCGGCTGCAAAATCTCTACGTTCATCGCGTAGTTAATCAAATTCACATTTTTACATACATTTATGATTAGGAGAATACATTGATAACAGGGTGCCGCAAGTAATTTTAATTAAATTAATGTTGATTAATTTTCCAAAAAAAAATTTCGTTCACTTATTTTTTAAATAAAATATCATCCACATCATACCAATTATGTAAAGAATTCGAAAATCGATGGGTGCCGTTGCACACTCGGCCGCAACTACTTCGCAGCCAGGTGTAAACAGGTAATATTTGGGTGTATTTATACGTTCATGACGTATACGCATGTTTTTTTAAGTTTTTGCGCGTATGTTCTGGGGAACATACGCGTTATAGTTTTGCCCAATGAAATTTAATTCTGTGGTGCCGTCCGGCCGTCCGTTGCCACGATAATTTGAGAACGAAAAGAGCTAGCGACTTGAAATTTTCAGGGTGGGTGGCGCATCGTAATACGACGGATAAGTTCGTTAATGGGCATAATCGGCCCAGTGGTTTCCGAGTAATAATTTTGTTTTCAACCAAAATAAATCCGATCGAATTTAAACTTGGTGAATAGTTGTAGAATATAGACCTAAGCACGTTTGTGAAATTTTGTGAGAATCGTATTGCTAGAAAATTATTAAAAAATTATTAAAAAATATTTTTGTTGTCACGATAACCTGAGAACGGAAGGAGATAGCGGCTTGAAAATTTCAGGTTAGGTTGTGCATCTGAATGCGACATTTGAGTTTGTTTATGAGCATAATCGTCCAAACGGTTTTAGAGTTATAGCCATCTAAAATTTTCGTCGTATGATATGTTGTCTATGGTCGTATTTTTGCGAGAACCTTCAGTTCAAAAATAAAAATATGAATGTCATGATGACATATCTTTTACGCGTATGTTATGGGAAAATCGTATTATGTATTTCATCACAAATCTATGGGAGATGATAGCCCTACATCGCATGCGCCCCGTTTTAACCTCAACATCGAATCTGTCTCTGATCTGAATGTGATCAAAACACAAATACAAAACGTAAACAAAATATTCTCAATCCACGAAGTACGAACGAGTATTCCTTCTGTTGAAAATAATCGAGATTACCTTGTATTTGAAGATTGGAGGAATCTAGAAATATTGTTTACGTATGTGAAAGAAATTCCAAATTATGGAGAACTGTGGAAAAGTTGTTCAGAAAGAAGATATCTGGTATATGTCCTTCAGGATTTCTGGCTAAAAATCAGCAGTAAGTAATAGAAGTGAATTGAATGAATTACTTTACTCAGAGAAATCCAAGTCTTAATATTTTCTTTCAGGTTGAAATGAATTAAGGTCCAGTTGACGTAGAGCAAAAAAGTAATGCTTTTCGACAAATAGAATGCATGAGTTACTCTTGGAGTTACTGCAGATAGAATTCTTAAAAACAAGGTATATGGAACTTAGTCGATTGAATATTTGTGAAGATTAAGTATACCTCATGAGAAAATTTAATATTGATAAGAGGCAACCAAGATGACATGAACACTAATGGCGTATTCCATTGGTAGAACTCGTGCGCACTGAGTGCATGAATCGTATTCCATTGGGGAATTTCGTCAAGCATTTTGACACATTTTGACGTCCAGTGCAACATTTTTTGCACTCAGTGCGTGCTCAGTGCAGCACTGGTGCTGCCAATGGAATACGCCATAAAATTTCTGCACCTACCCTATTATTCAGAGTTGGCCCTTAGCTACTTTTACCTGTTTACACATAACATTTGCATAATACTATTGCACAAAAAAAAACAGTTGAATTACGCTTAGACCAGTGAATTTTGAACACTTTTCTGTTTTCCTGATATCATGGGTCTCTTACGATCCATCATCAGGGTGTGTGGATGCCAGCGTGTACCTATATAATAGGAATCTTAACAAAACATTTTAATTTTTCTAATTGCATAATATTTTAAAATATGGGAGTAGAAGGTGATGCAATATAACATGTGTGTAGGTATGTGCGATTGGCTCAGTGGTAGAGTAATTGACTTGGGAGCGGGAGCCCCAAGTTCAATTCAGAGGCTAGGAAAGAAATTTTCTAGTCACGGTAATCGCCACCATTCGCTGTTGGGTCAAAAATTAACAGTGCTGTGCCTAAGGTGGCGTAAGGACACAGTGACAAAGCCTACACAGAACACAACTGCTTCTCCTAACTCAGGGCAAGCTCTTAGAGCTTATGAGGGGTCTCCTTGTGGAAGACCCAGGAGGATCAGTATAAGAATAATAATATATTATGTATATTGTTTTCCCGTGGAACTTCAGGTATATGTTTCTTAAATGCTTGTTGCTTAGCATGCTTAACAATGAATACCTCTGAAGAACAGATTTTACTAATATTATAATAGAATGGCTTGATAATTCAACGCTAACTTTGAAAATGATGTATCCTAGTGTTGCGGAGGAAAATCCAAGTATATTTTACAACGAGAAGTAGTATATAAGGAAATGGAGAAAGTCAGTTATCATATTTTAATAATAATCTATATACAAGTATTTATCCTCCCTGCAATGTTTCACGAATCCTCCATGATTATGTGGGCAGCAGTGGTCCAAACTCGAAAAAATGCATTGCATGCTGCTTGATGTAGAATTGAATTTTCAAAATGAATGTTATTCTTGATCTCTCTTGAAGTAAATAATCGAATATGTTAATAGAGTTTTATTCGAAATTATTTCCTTTGTTTGTATTACGGCTTCAGTGAGGTATAAAATTTTTTTGTTCACTGAGGGCTGATATATTTTACGACCTGTAAACTGTCAAGTAGCCTTACCGAAAGGAAAGTAATCTGTAAATGTTCACTTTAAAGGGGATCAGTAAATTCAACGAGCACATAGTTGACGAATACTTTACGGAGAGGTTGAATAAATCGGCCCTTAGTAGATAGTATAAAACAATATATAGATTGGTATCTAAATAAATGAATCTTATTTTCACAATAACTCTTTTCCCCTAACCCATGAAAACAAATTTTCACAGACAATTTACATGAATCATTAGCTTCAAACGTTCATTATCTTGAAATACAAATGAATAAGTGGAAATTTAATTTTAATATTTCAATATTGAATGGAATATTTAGAGCTTATCTATAATTTCAGATATCTCATCTCATCAACGATTGACAAAAGTATTGAAATTGATTATGCATTAAACGATGTGTTCAAATGTCAAATTATTACCATATTCCATATCGACAGAAATTCTTGTAATGATTATGAAGAATTAAAAAGGTTTTTTTATTAAATATTTAAAACTGTAATTAGTTCTTTGAAATACCATTGAATGAAGAAATTCTTGTAAGTTAACAAAATATCTTTATTTGAACAATAAAAATGCATCATTTTATTAAAATGATAGTTTGACTATCCAATAATTGCTTATTTTCTTTATAATATTTTTGCTGTAAGTCAGTATAGCTTAGAACTTTCAAAGTAACGTCCAACAATATTAATTTAAATGATATTATAAATAAAAAAACAATATACCTACTTCAACAATGTTTCTTGAATTATAGACTTTACAGAATAAAATAGGTAGGTATACTTCTAATAGCGTAGAACTTTCAAAGTAACGTCCAACAATATTAATTTAAATGATATTATAAATAAAAAAAAAATTGGTTCAAGCACTGACGTGAAGTCAGGAGCTTTTGCGCGTATGTTCTATTGTCCATACTCCTGTAATGAACACTCTTCTTAATCGAATTTACCATGATGAATTCTATTGTCCATTCTCCTGTATTGTTTTATGAATATTTCCGAAACCGATCACTCGATCTATATGAAATTTAGCATCAAATTGTAGAATCGTGACCTTTATAAGCATGTGAATTTTGTATTGACCAGATTACCGCAAAGTGTAAAAAAAAAAATTGGTTCAAGCACTGACGTGAAGTCACGTCAGTGCTTGAACCAATTTTTTTTAAATATGATGATATATTGCTGCCTGTGAATAAATGGCCGCAAATTAGGGTTGCTGGCTGTTAAGAGACAGTCACTGTTAAGAGATAGTCGGACCACCATATCTTTTATCTCAACTATTTAGAACAAACGAGAAGCGTTAGAAGATGTGCTGCGCTCGAGAGCTTCGACCGTGAAAGAAGGATTAAATCCCCGAGACCAGGCAATTAGCCGTATGACCACAGAAAATTCTGGTCGCACAGAAATGAAACGATCAATTCACGGTATAGACCACATTACTTAGGTTAGAATCATTCTCTTGGCAGGAGATCCATATTCAAATTTTTTAACATGGGAGTCTTATGGAAGTTCAACTTTGAGATAAATCCACCCTATATTCAAAAGAAAATGTTAGTACAGAGACATCAAATATTGGGTACCTTCATCATAAGTGCATGTTTTCATGTTCTTTCCACGTCAAAATCTACTTCTATTTATCCTTGAATCAAAATTGAAACCAGTATAGTTAGAAAGATTTCCGTATGTCGTAGATGACTTCTGTTGTGCGTCATTACATGGGAGGTTGAGGTTTATGTTAGTATTTTTGACCATAGACATAAAATAACATGGACTGGTCCTCAAGTAACTTTAGGCTTGTTTTGGTTCGCAGTAGGGACAGTTCCGAATCGGTTCTAAAGAGTGGGCCAAACGTAGCGTGTGAAAGATTTCGCCCATTCGCTCAAGTCCAAGTACAATAAACGACTGTGTGACTACTTTGAACTGTTCTAGGACAGTCCGAATTGCGAACCAAAACAAGCCTTTTATCACACAGTTCGTTGCGGAATACATAAGAAAAAGCTGAATGAATTACAGTAAGGAAATTTATGAGTCATATTCTCAGATTATAAATGTAAGAATATTCAGAAACGAGTCTCGGATTTACATAGATGAAAATGTTTTGCCTTTAACTATTCCGTCTGCAAATCACGAAAACACATACACAATACACGAAACCAAACAATACAGTATACAGGAAAGGCCAAAAGATGAAGGATTCCCCAGGTTTTGCCAATTGCCACAGTATAAGAATATATTCTTATACCGTGGTTTTGCCTTTAACTATTCTATCTTTTTTCGATGCCGATATCAATGGTCTATTCCTCATCAACAGTCCATGTTATTCTATGTCTATGTTTTTGACTGATTTCGAGTGAGCTAAGACATACGCCAATCGAATTTGATGAACACTTTTATATTCATCAATTATTTTGGAAATATACAATTTTGTTGGGAAAACTTGATTCCAGATTGTTGAGAAAGGTTCACTGAATCTATTTCAACCGAAATAAACCTTAAGATATTAGCCAAAGTATCTAAAAGCAGGCGAGAAATCCGCGCAAATTTTAGGTCCATAAGAAATGCATGAGAACTTCAGTGCTCGGATCCAAGGATGGATCGTAATTTAAATTTACCGCCTAACCTAACTAACGTGGTCTATTGAATAAAATAATACTGAAATGAATTCTATAATATATTGAAATAATATTAAATGTGGAAAATCAATACGGATGCACAAGACAAAATATTCCTAATGTAGACTGAAAATAAATTAATATTAATAAATTGAACAAACTACCAGGTGACAAATAGAGCACACTCCGGTTTCAAGGGTTGCGCACTAGTAACAAGGGGTATGATGAACCACGAAGCTAGAGATAAGGAATGATGCCGAATATATTGAAATAAACCAAAAAGGTAATGTTAAAATTGATTCAAGCCCTGTGGACAGAAGCTTTCTGGCGCTCTAGTTCAAACAGACAAATTATATCTCCGAAAGTATTGGTTTCTCAGAGTTGGGAATTATATCAATGTATTCTTATGATAGAACTGCATCATAAAGGAAATTCAATTCAAATAATAGTTTATTTATCAAGATTAAATGAGCAATCTGAGAATGAGAACTGCACCGTGGAAGAAATCAAATTAAAATAGCTGAAATGAAATTTACACTCTCTTATAGAACAGGATGACATGTACGAGTATGAACACAGATCATATAATAAATCATATATAGAATAATTATAGCATTCTGTGAAAACATAGAAGTACGATTCATTATTGAAATTTCGAAAAATCATATCTCCGAAAGTATTAGCTTGTTGGAGTTGAAAATTAAATCAATGGATTTTTTTGGTGAAACTGCATCTTAAAAAAAAATTAAATTTGAAATTTGTTTGTTAAAAAAAAAATTATTTTTCGTTACTCCGAAACCATCTGGCCCATTTTGCCCAATAACGAACCTAACCGAGATATTCATCTCCCAGCCTACTCTTAAAATTTCAACTGCCTAACTCATTAGGTTCGAGAGTTATTGTAGAACAAATATTTAAAAATTTTCAAAAATTTTTCTTGACACTTTACGGCAACCTGATCAATACGAAACTCCACATGCGTACAAAGGTCATCATTCTACAATTTGATGCTAAATTTCAGATAGATCGAGTGATCGGTTTCGGAAATATTCATAAAAAATATTTTTACTAAAAACGGCCATAACTCCGAAACCGCTTGATGGATTTTGCCCATTAACGAACTCGACCGAGATATTTACGCTCCAGACCCACCTTGCAAATTTCAATTCTCTAACTCCTTTCGTTCGATAGTTATCGTGTTAACGGCCGGACGGACGGCCGGCCGGATAGAATCGATTTCGACCTCGGATTCTTGATCAGTGGGTCGAACCAAATCGTTCGAGACCATTTTCAGCCAAAAATTCGAAAATTACAGGCATTTGGGCAAATTAATAAGCACTCTCTGGAACTCTGAGGAACAATAGCGCCAAAAAAGAGTGACGGCGTTTTATAGCGTTACAGACCTTTTGCACACTTGAGCGTATCCTTCGTTTCCATGATACATGTGAAGCAGTTAGCAGCGTTCTGCGACCAACAATCGAATTACTTCATCACCTGAATAAAATCGCCATTAACATCGCAGATTCCCGCAATCAGACCGTAAATTCCCTGGGATTGTTCGAAAAATTCAATAGGACGTAAATTGCTCCCGAATCTTTAAACTTCGCAAACTTTCAATATCGCGACGAATGAAAAACGAGAGCGACGCAATTTCTGTTTTATTCGGATATTAATTCGAAGACATGTAAACAAAAACAACTTTATCGCTCAGTCTTATCGCGGAGGAAATGGTGTACTTTGTGGGCGAACAGATATAGCTCGAAAAAACATATGGACGTAAAGTTTAATGTTCCCGGAGTGGCAATGTTTGGGTGATCAATTTGAAATGTGGCGATGAAAAGGTCGTAATGAACTTGGAAAACCGTTAATTTCAGGTTCGTGGGACGTTATCTTCCTACAATAAAAAATAAGATAAGAACAAAGAGATAATTAGCGTTCAGACCCAAATTACGTTGGTAAATTCTCTCCCAAACTCTGAAAAATATCTATAAAATAAAAATTAATTATTTTGTGATTTGCTTCTGCGTAAGAAACATAAGATATTCTATATTATTCTCGAATCTCAGAATAACAATCAACAAAATAGTTCTGAAGATTATTTCGTTAAGCGTCTGAAGAAGGATTCTGATATAGACTCCGAAACGTTACGATATAGTTGTTTCTTCGTTGATGTTGTTTCGTTGTTGTTTGTTAGGCAACATTGTTCAATTGATTGCTTCTGACAAATATCTTGTGTTTCTTACGCAGAAGCAAATCACAAAATAATTAATTTTTATTTTATAGATATTTTTCAGAGTTTGGGAGAGAAAACCCAGAAATAAACCATTCAATGATGAATATACCTCCCACAGTATCCTTTCATGTTTACTTACGTTGGTAAAATTTCAACTATGTGTTTCGGAAATTCGTAAATACATTTGTTTTACCATTTTCTCAAATAATTGACCTAACGACTAGCAGAAAAAAAAATTCCCACTATGAATCCATCACACTTAACTTTTTGAAGTAGGTAGAATTTGAATTCCGTTTGAAGAAATGCTGTAAATTTTACAGGCACATCCCCATCAAAGTGTTTCAATTTCCTCTATTAATCATCCGCATATCCATATTTATTTATTATGCGTAACTTTTGCTTCAAAATATCCATCGATAATGAAATAACAGCGAAAGTATTGAACGAGGCAATGTGGAATTTATCTCGAGCATATTATTCGTATCCGACACATTTTAAAGGTATATAGTAGTTATGTTGTTAAGTTTTTGTCAAAAAAGTAGACGGACCATGTTTTTGATTTACCTTAGTCTATCGTGAATTTTTAAGAACGTTACAAGTGAGTCAAAACGATTGTAAATTTGTAGTAGAATTGAAATGGTGTATTCCGTAGAAGAAAGGGTGGAAATGATAAAATTATTTTTCAGGAATAACGACTCTGCGCGAACAACAGCGGCTTTATTTAACGAACGACATCCTGGACAAAATGTATCCTCTGCTTACGTTGTGCAACTGGTTGCCAATTTTGACGCTACTGGTTCAGTTGGAAACAAAAAGAGGGTGCATGAAAGAAACGAAGCTAGGGACGTGGCTGTCTTAGGCCATGTAGCAATGGATCTGACCTTGAGTACTAGGAAATTGTCCGATGTATCTGGTGTTTCACAAGATTTCTGAAACAACATCAATTTCATCCTTATAAGATACGATTGGTTCAGGAGCAAATTTGGTAAAAACTTACCTTTTATGTCCCAAATATACTGTAATTTTTCGGATTAAACATTTTTTTTCCTCCTTGATTTGACGTAATATCGATAAAGCAAACCCAATTTTCAATCAAAAATTCTCACGTCAAAATATCTGTTTTTTTTAAAGAGTAGGTGGGCTTTTTGTTCGTTGAAATCTCTACTTACTGGTGGTCTGAAAAAAACTATACATTACTATGGTACTGTGGTCTCAGAAAATGCTAAGTTAATAAAGTTAATATTTAATAAGAAACTAACAATATTTTGATAAAGTTGTAGAATCTTCTCTTCAGAGAAGAGTAGCATATAATTAATTATATGCGTAGATGCTTATTTATTGCTATTTTAATATAACTTATACACCTGAGTGACCTACGTAAAGTTTTAGCCCATCAAAAGTTATTTCATAGAGAATTGGGCAAAGGGCTATCAGGGTCTGGGCCTTACTACCTGTTATTTCGTAGCATTTTCTGAGAAAATTTACAATAGTAATGTATATTTTTTTTAGACCATAAGAAAGAAGAGATTCCAAGGAACAAAAAGCCCACCTACGTTTTTATAAAAGCAGATATTTTGACGTGAGAATTCTTGGTTGAAAATTAGGATGCTTTTTCGATATTAAGTCAAATTGAGGTGAAAAAAAAAATTTAAATCCAAAAAATTACAGTGTATTTGGGACATAAAGAGGCAAGTTTTTACCAAATTTGGTGAAAAAAAAAATTACTTGTGAGAGATAAAAATTAAAAACCAAAAACGAGGTTATTTGAATTTTTCACATAAATTTTGAGGTAAAGTGAAAAAAGTTTGAATACAAAAGTTGTAGATCTTTTTATTACCTACAACTTTGCCCGTTAACTTTTTCCCATAGGACTTGTAGTTTTGCCGGAAATCGAGATAAACCGTTTTTTACCCTTAAAAACTCACTCCCTTCCCCTTCCCGAACTCAGATTGCCGTAAATTATTTTTCCTATAATTTTTGTGGTATTTTCTTCCTTTTCCAATGGGTTTCAGTCTACTATAATTTTTTTTCACTTTTTACCACTTTTGAAGGCTGGTCTAATTTCCCAACAGTTTGCAATAACTTTAATGAATCGCCTGCCAGGCCCACGCAACCGTCACACTCCGTTCTGAGCCGATTTCACGTCAAAAAGATTAATATTTCGCCATTACTTTTTACCTTTATTCTTCATGATAACGCAGATCCTCGGGAATGTTCCAAAATCCCACCGATAACGTTAATGAATCGCTCGCTAGTTTTGCCTAAGAGGCACGTATCGGACGATCGACGATTTTCCTGAGAAATTGTAACTGGATGTAATCCGGGAGGCTATCAGCGCTGATTAAAGCACTTCTAATCAAAGTTCGTCGGTAAAATTCGGCAATCGAAACTTTTCATCCGGCTCCCCCGGTCTCAGCGAAGCAGGAAACGGGCCAGGATCGTTCTATGTCCGTATACTAATTGTAATTTAGATGGAATCTCTACTGCAGTTTTCGTTCCATTTGTCGGTTTTCCTAGACGTGGAACTTTCAGCGGCAAATTGAAAGAATCCATCTTTCGAAGTTCGGGTTTAGCCGTCCGACGTTTTTTGGGCGAATGCTAATGTCCCCCTCGGAAAATAGCTAGTAAAGTAATGGAATAGGGGATGTCTAGACTGGGGAAACAGTTTTGGGGGAAATCAGGGACGTTTGACCACCGGATTCGTTATTAATTGGCTAATGGAACTTCGATATTGCATATTTGGGTTGGAGATTGTTGTCGAAAAAATTAGCTCAAGAGCTTGAAACAATTTATTTTGAGGGTTTTCGACCCGTGGTCTGGCAGTACCACATTAGATACAAGATGTGTCTATTATGGCACATCTAAATCTTTACTTCACCCACATGCTCGAAGCCTTTTGATAAGGGAGATTAGTGTGGTGGGTGTTCAGTTCTCTCAGTCTCAGTTTGTGGACTCCTAGTTCCTCAAATTAGATCCTGTCTCCAGCGGGGTAATCACATGTGATAGGTCGATAGACTCGTCGTCCTCCAGGCATATTCTGCACAGAGAGTCCTCAACCAATGATTTTAATACCTTTAATCAAGTATGGGGCAGTCTGGTATACAAAAATAAGCAAGGATAGTACGAGGAAAACCCATCGACAAAGTACAAAGGCATGTCTGTGTGTGTATCACTGGAGCTATGGGAACCTGTCCTACCAGGGCCCTTGAGATTATAACACATCTCACACCTCTTCATCTAGTGATAGTGAATCAAAAAATAATCTAGTCAAATATAACTCGCGAGTTCCATAAATTAGAAAATAATTTGACAGATTTTGTTCAAACTTGTTGCCATTTGGAAATAGCCACTCGAGCCCTGCGGGCTCTCGTGACTTTTTCCTGGCAACAAGTTTTCAAAATATCTGTCAAATTATTTTCAATTTATTCTCACTCTCTTGTTATATTATTACTGACAATAATTGACGTGTGTTGAAATTTGATAGGATCGAATTTCAGTGCTGACTACCATACAAAACGAAAAATGTAACTAGAAACGGTGCAAGAATGAGTTCATCACAGCACTGTTTTTAGTGCTGTAATGAACTCATTACGATACTGAAATAGAGAAAAATATTTTATGATTACGCTTATTTGCGTTTTTTCAAGGGAGTATATCCGAAATTGAGAGAAACCGACAATGTTGATGTTAACCTTACGGGCGGCGCCACAGTGAATTCTTATTTTGAATTGTTTTTTCTACATCTACCCGATAAAACCCTTTCAGCAAGAAAAAAGATGTATTCGCATGGTGTTGAACCGTTGCTCCATGAACCATGAAGATCCTGTTCATGAAACCGCAGTACTTTATCATAATGCGGCAATGGATTTGCAGACGAAAATAAGAACCCGCAATTTCGAATACGGTCGGGAAAATCACAGCTAACGCTAATCTCTCCGAGGAATATAAATCCGAAAATAATTAAATAACATTTTCTCCGCACCGAGTTGGGGGAGTTCGGTTGGAAATTTGCAAAATTAATACAAACTAATTAATAAATACGCCAAAAACAATTAGCTGGACGAAGGTTACGAATATCTGGACCGGAACGTATAATTCCGGATATTTCCCTTTTACATTTTTGATGGGAAAAACTTTTGCATTACTCCAATTGAACAGTAGCGATTTTCCCATAAGTTAATTATGAACAGAGTATATCCGACAATGCAATATATTTTTTGTACAACTGCCATTAAAAGTGACACTTTTAATGATGCCAACAGTGTTAAAAGTTAATGTTTACGTGGAAGCGTGTTAAAAATATTTTAAACACTATATTTTCTTAGGATGAAATCAGATAAAATTTTAATAATAATTTTAGGAATTGCAACTTTTTATTATAAATATTTAACATTAATATTAATCGTACAACTAAAACAATAATTGTTCTAGTTGTACGATTAATATTAATGTTCATAAGTAATGATTGTTGAACATTGATAATAAATAATAAGTTGATTGCTGCTTTTTATTATTTACCTATTTATTTATTTATTCATTTAAATTAAAGTGTCTCGCCTACTAGGCCATTGACACAGGGTACAATGTTTGATTTTCCTATGTATTACAGATGTAGTTGTACTAAATTGATCACAAGATATGTAGATTTATACAGAAAAATTGAAATGTACATGCATTGATTATATGTACTTGTATAATTGACATTCTTTGAGGAGCTTTTTGTTGATTGTGATATTGCTTCTTTGTCTAGACAACTTTATATATTATTTATATACAATTGTAATGTCCCCGTTTTTCAAAATCTTTGTTGTTAATTTTATAATGTGTACTATATAGAAAAATTTTGTGTTCATTTTAGAGCCCTGAAGAAGGTTTCAGAATAAAATCGAAACTAGTCGGCGTTGTTTTAAGAAGTGTTTTTTTGACCAATACCCAGACCTTTATGCTGTAAACGAACTTCCATCATTGATAGCAAAGGTCTCAATTCAGCAATTATTGATAATAAAAATTTGCAATTCCTAAAATAACAATTTTACTCGCAATTTTATCAGATTCCATCATAAGAACAAAGATTTAATTTCTGATCCTTCAGATAGAGTTCCGGGGTTTGATCTTCCAAGGAGAATATGGTCTATTCTGAATCGTCTAAGAATCGGTCATGGTCGTTGCAACAGCATGCTTTTCAGGTGGAACTCAGTTGAGAGTCCTAGTTGTGAATGCGGGGAAGCAGAGGAAACCATAGATCATTTAGTTAATAATTGTCGCATATATAGATTCAAAGATGGTTTTAGGGCTATTCATAATGTTTCTGAATCTTTTTTAGAATGGGTAGCGAGTTTCAAATCTATTTAATGAAATATAGAATATTCCATTTTAATTTGTTCGTTTTCTCCCTTTGTTTTTTCCTTTTCCAGATTGGGTTTCGGACCTTGGAGAATCTTCTCTGCTTGTTGAAGGAAGAAGCGATAATGAAGAAAAAGATGCCCTTCAATATTTAATATTTCAGCATATTTTGTTAACAAAATCAATTTTCATAAATCACAACACTAACGGGGAGATAGGGTTTTTTTGCTGAGGTTTTTTCCCTAAGCTCTAGTATCATATTATATCAAATAATATGGTACCCCGTTACACTAACCTCTGCTAACACTCCTTTCATACACATGCTTTATTGTTAGATACAAAACAAATTGTAATGCTCAAGTTCAAAAGAATATATATATATATAAGAAAATGTAGTGTTAAAAATATTTTTAACACGCTTCCATGCAAACATTTATTTGGCTGTTGGCTGACAGGATCAGCAATCAATTTACAATATGTAAATAATGCTTCTTTCGTCATAAAATAAATAATTTGATATTTCTCGTTTTTTCCAGTTATTGATTATTTTTGAAGGGTTGAGTTGTTTCATTCCGGATTTATTAAAAGTTTCAGAATAAATTATTATATTTCAATTTGGTTTCTTCTTGTTATTATAAGATGCTCGAAGGGAAAACATTCTTCATTATACGTGCGCAAAGTGGCATTTCCACACGTTAAAACTGTAAATGCGCGCAGAAAAGTCTCACTTAGCACACTTGTTAGCAAAATATTTTGCTCGTGAATAAGTTACTGATTTTTTTCTCTCTTTTTCAGGTTAGTTGATGTGCCGAGCAAGGAGGTTGATAAGGTGGTGTATAAATATAACTAGAATGAAAAATTATCGATATTAAGTTTTCGCTAATTACTTCGTAACACATTTTGAAAAATTATTAAAGTAAACAACACACTTGGCTTAAGTTTCACAATGTCTGTTGTTGACATATATATTTCGCGGTTCAGTCTTCTTGGCCTTCATCCCATTCCTCGAGGCCCAGACCCTATGGGCACAATGCACTTGTTGATTTATTAACAACGGTATTATCAGCCATTTATCAATATTATTTTGAAGACGCTAAGCAGTGTTCATCACAGAACATATCGTTAGGAGAAGTGAGAGCTACATAGAGTTGGATTGGAGGCGTAAAAAGCGACCCCAGGGAGCCGGGTGCAGAACTTAACAGAGGCGCCAAATTTAAACTGTGGCGCCTTTTTCAGTTTCACTACAATTTCAAATTTATTATTCCAAGAACTGTTATCTTCAACGATAATTGGATTATCGTTGAAGATAACAGTTCTTGGAAAAAAATAATTGCAAAAGCAAATGAAGAAATAACACCTTATTCTGAATTTTTTTTTGGGAAAATAATTTTATCAATTATAATTAATTTATTAATAAAACAATAATTGTTGAATAAGAAACAAGCAGTAAAACAGTTTATTTCTGAAAAGGAAAAATATTTTCAAGAAGGTCATAATTACAGTCAATATAACAAAAACTTTTTTATAAACAATATATAAAAAATAACTCCAGTATCTTCCTTCCATTTATCCTTCTAATCTTTTCCATGTCTTCCAGTTGGAGGTAAATTATAATCTGTCAAAAAATTAAAATCACCTTAATTGTTTTTATCTGAAGCAGTGGAGGCGCATGGTGCCTCTACATCAGAAATTTCAAAATCAGGAAAGTGTTCTTCTTGATTAACATAAGAATGATCATGAAAACCTAAGATGTTGACATTATCATTCTGAACATATTCTGGACTTTCAGAACATGCTTGCGGGGAAAAGTTGTGCTGTGCATAATAATAATGATCTAGAATGAAAGCATGATTTACAGGAGGCATTGATGGGCAGGCTCCTTTTAACAACCTTGCTTTACTTGTGTTATAAAAATCACTTTCAACACAGTGATCCTAAACAATCTCAAGATGGAACAGTTTGTGGATTCTAGAATCAAACAAAATTGTTTCCAAGTTTGGCCACTTACATTCGTCGGAAACTTGAAAAAGTGCATTCCTTTCAATCCAGCATAGTATTGATCCTTGCAAGTAGGGTAATTGCAAGAATACTTTGGTTTCCCAACAAGCATATTGTTAATGAGATTTTATATGTAGCGAGTATACTTAGCTTCTCTCCTTTGATCGATCTATCCTGTCCATGTAAGTCTTAGATGGTCCTTATAGTTATCGCATTACTGAAAACAATTTCATATAAGTTTTAATTGAATTCTCAATTAAATATGGATAATACTCACCTAAAACAAGTATTCGTTTATGCTTTTACATTTTACAACCATCATAACCATACATTTATTTATTTACTTTATTTGACATATGGTAAAATTGGTAAATAAGGATCCTGTATCCGGTAGAATAATGCTCGAAGCTCCATCTAAGAGCCGGGTGCGAACTATATAACGTCAAAAATATACTTCCAATTTTAGACCATAGCTTTCACTTCTCCTAACGATATATTCTGTGGTGTTCATGGCCATAGGAAGTTACTGTATGAGCTCTGTGCCCAGGCTCCGTGACTTTCGTAGAGATGAGTATTCTCATGAGAGAACTCCTACACGAAATCCCATCTCACTTCTCCCTCACTATTTAGTAGTAGAGAAACAAATTTCAACCTACAATTCTCCTACGGAGTTTGCGCAGAGTCACTGTCACGTGAATCACGTGATAAATGTCGCGGGAGAGATCTCTATGAACATTTCCCGGTTAAATAGTCGTAGCATATGATTTCGAGGTTCAACCGGGGGGAAACCTGAGCTCCTTGTTTTCTCTCATAGGTGGCTTGAGCGTTTTTACACATCGCCTAACACGTCGGCTATGAGAAGGTTAACACGGCTCAGTTTAGTTGAATTTGTCCAGAGCTGTAGAATACTGAAGGCCAAGGAGTCTGAAACGTGTTTGTACGTTCGGGCTCCCGGCAAATCAATGCAATCTCCTGTTTATTAATTCGATTTGTGAAATCTAGGCATATGTGTAGATGTTATGAACCCATCCCACAAGACCTTTTTGGCAGGACGCTCAGACCTTGTTCATTTATTAACAACGGTATCAGCCATTTTTCAATAATATATAGGTATATCGGATTTTATTTTCAAAATAACGTTTTTGGAACCTATAATATTATTATTATTTTGACCCTCCTAGGTCTTCCAATAATAATAAGTTTGAGGTCACTGTGGACTGATTATGAACACTACACTATAGACCATATTAGTTAGGTTAGAATCATTCGCTTGGCGGGAGATCCATATTCAAATTTTTTAACAAGGAATTTCAACTTTGAGATGAAACCACCCCATTTAATAGAGAATGTTAGTACGGAGACAACAAGTATTGGGTACCTTCATCATTAGTGCATGTTTTCATGTTATTTCCACATTAAAATCTACTTCTATTTATTCTTAAATCAAAATTGAAACCATTCTAGTTCGAAAGATTTCCGTATGTCGTAGATGACTTCTGTTGTGCGTCATTACAAGGCCGATTTAGGGTTATGTTATTATTTTTGACTGATTTCGAGTGAGCTAAGACATACGTCAATCGAATTTGGTGAACACTTTTATATTTATTAATTATTTTGGAAATATACAATTTTGTTATGAAAACTTGATTCTAGATGGTTGAGAAAGGTTCACAGAATCTATTTCAACCAAAATAAACCTTAAGAAATTAGCCGAAGTATCTAAAAACAGGCGAGAAATTCGCGTAAATTTTAGGTCCATAAGAAATGCATGGGGAATTCAGTGCTCGGATCCACAGATGGATCGTAATTCAAATTTCCCGCCTAACCTAACTAATGTGGTCTATTGTCCTCTACAAATTTTGTCGACGTATGTTTCGGAAACCATGTTTCCCTCTTTCTGAGACTAAAGCATGCTATCAATTTCTACACTCACGTCTGGGTTGACATAGCCTTAGTCGTAAACTGATTAGTGAGAACAATGATTTGTTAATAGGAGTTAGATCATTATTGAGTAAATTATCTTTTCTCTTATACATTTCGATCCCTTCAAGTATTCCTAAGTACAATTTATTGGAATTTTCCGAAATTGAGTGGTGTTGCTAGTTAATATATTTTGAACTATTAAAATAATTTGTTCGTAAGCCTCCACCTACTCAAATATCAAGAATAAATGGACAATCTGCTATGATTGTCTCCAGCCTTGCTTTCCTTAGGTATTTCGAGTTGTGAAAACTGCGTACCGAGTGCAAATTGCAACAACCCATTCCACGACGCTGAATCATTGCAGATTGCTCATTTAATCATGATAAATAAATTTTATGACAATTTTTGAAGCATTGTAGATTGTTTTTTTTTTGGCGCTCTTTAAATGATAATTTTTGAAACGTTTTTGTTTAAATGACATAAGTCGTAATTTGTCCGGCGCATTTTTTCATTCTTTTATACAATATAAAGTAAAATATATATCTATGGGAGATGATAGCCCTTCTTAAGGGCCCTGTAGCGGGCTTCGAACATCTGAAGTTCTGAATAATCATCGCTTGGACTTGGACTGGTCAGACCTGGTTTTGAAAGAGACCCTCCTGGCCTTACGAGCAACATTTTCATTTTTGAATTCAAATATTGAAGGGATTTCAGGAGTGAATATCTTCGAAAACTAGCGGAGGTGATTCTTCTCCACGAGATCCCATTCGCCTACAGAGAAGTATTTTTGTGAGAGGAGACTTTTGAAAGGTTATGTATTATTTTTATTTTGTTCGTTTCCTCCTCTTGTCTTTTCATTTTTCAGGTTGAATTTCGGGTACCTTGGAGAAACCTATCCGTTTTTTGACGAGGGAATCCACATTGAAGAAATATATCCCCATCAATATTTTTAAATTTCAGCAAATTTTGTAAACAATAGTTACAAATCACCACACTCACGGGGAGAAAGGGTTTTTTGCTGAGGTTTTTCCCTAAGCTCTTGTATCATACGTCGAATTGTATGGTACCCCGTTACACCAACCTCTGCTAACACATATACAGCTCTCAGTCAAAAGAATATATATATATATATATATATATATATCATAAGAATCCATTGATATAATTCCCAACTCTGAGAAAACAATACTTTCGGAGACATAATTTGTCTGTTTGAACAAGAGCGCCAAGAAGCTCCTGTCCACAGGGCTTGAACCAATTTTTTTTTAAATTTTAGTCAATACAAATATTATTAATTATTTGTTTTGCAATACCTTCCCATGAGTCGAATTCGAATTTACCATGGTAAATTCGATTCGTAGTGTCCCAATACACGAGAATGGGCAATATAATTTGCCATGGTAAATTCGATTAAGGGTGTCCAATACAGAAGAACGGACAATAGAACATACGCGCAAAAGCTCCTGACTTAACGTCAGTGCTTGAACAAATTTTTTTTTTTTTTTTAAGTTTTCTAGGGGTACGGTTCCCCCACAATTTTACACGCGTCTTTATGTCGATATTCTACAACTTCAATTCGAACATACGCGCAAAAATGAAAAAACAAGAGGAGAAAAACCAACAAATAAAAAATGATACATAACCTTTCAAAAGTCCCCTGTCACAAATATGCTCCTCTGTAGCCGCAAGCATCTCTTGATGAAGAATCGCCTCCACTACTTTTCAAAGATATTCACTCTTGTTCTTCTCCTTCAATATTTGAATTCAAAAAAGGAAATTTCGTTGCCCGAAAGGCCAAGAGGGTCTCATTCAAAACCAGGTCTGGCCAAGCCAAATTATAATTATTCATCTCCCATAGATTCTATTGTGTTATAAAAAAATCGGCCCGAAAATGTATGTTATAATTTAATGTCATCATAACATTCATGGTTTTGAAGGTAATTACAGACATTTGGGCAAAATGATAACGCGATGGTCCTCAGAAAATACGCGCAAAAATTACCAGGAGCGGTCTAGTCGTTCGGAAGTTATCACAAAAAACTGAAATATTTGGAGGCACACATATCTACGCAGGGGGTCGTCGAAGGAAAAGTAATAAAGCATTCCTGACTCGTCTTTATATACCTCATTTACACCTGAGAGAGTCACTTAGTACCGGAACACCCTTTGTGCAGGGAGAGTTTTTAAGTTTTTAATGATTAATTAATCTTGACCATAGATTCCTCTCATCAAATAACATGTTTTTCATTTAACATTTTCCCAAATTCGGCTCAGGTAAAGAGACAGAATAAAATTAATTTTGTGTTGAATTTGTCTATAACTATGATACATATCCTACAATTAACAGTTTTTCCCTACTTCCGATAGTTTCCTAGTTATAGATTAGCCAGTTCAAAAACCGACCTTTCCAAATTATGTTGACAAAAATGTCGTTCAACTCAATAAAAAAATTACACAAATGTTCAACGCGCATGAAATTTTTTATATGGGTACATTAAACATCATCAACTTGGAAGTATGACATATGAACCTAGAGGAGTTCTTCCTATATTTCTCACTATGTGAGAAAATTGGACGGAATTGAGTTACTCCACTTTTCGCACGAACATAAGGATAAATGGCTAGGGAATAGCTGGAATTGCTCGTGATAAATTACTACAATATCCAAGCGTATAGGGCGACCTCTAAAATGGAGGAGACAACTCAAACGTAGGATGACAAGATGACTGAGAATACCCAGGCGATTCGTAGGAATCAAGAAGGGCCAAGAAAGCGATAAAGTTGGAGGAATTTTATTATATGATCACGAGCGCAGTATGAAACAATAACCAGATGATCTGTAAGAAGAGAGAGTTGCATAAGGTTGGGGTGACACCTTAGAAAACTCGATAAACACTTCTTAAAATTCGATAAACACTTCTTTCACGCCAGAGCAACGTGAAATAATATCTGAATTCGTGTTGTATGTTTGTTAAAAGTTTCCTAAATGTACAACCTAGTTCCTATAGTCTACAACCATTCTTACCCTACTGCCCCACTTGCAATCTCCCTAGAAGCATTTTCGAGTTAAGGAGCATATAATATGTTCGATTTCAACAAGCTCCAATTCGTGGATGATGATATTAGCGGTTTGTTAACGATCTTCGGAGTCCTCGGCTTTAACAAAAAATAGTCCCCCTACTTCGGGCTATACGTGTAGTGACAACGCCATGAGCCACATTATACATTCCGACAATTTCCCTATGCAAGCGCTCTCGCCTCAATAATCGTGTTACCTCTTTGAGGAGGCCATTCACTAGAACTATTTTGGTGGCGAGCGGCAGGATCAGATTAACACTAAAAACAATATAGCTTGGAAATCGTAATGATTGGAATAGAGAGAAATCTGCACCATATCCAAAGGATGTAATCAGACATTCCTCAACGAAATAAATCTCTTCTGACATTCTTTATTAAAGAAAAGAAAAGAATATCTCGGATAAGTTCGTTATTGTCTAGAATCGGTCTGGTGGTTTCGGATTAATAATTTTTGGTACTCTTGTTGAATTTAATAATCCATTTATATCATTCCCAGAGACCAATACTTTCGGAGATATGATTTGTCAAAGTTTGAACAAGAGCGTCAAAGCTCCTGTACACAGGGCTTGAACCAATTTTTGCGCGTATATTCTGGGGAACATCACGTTATTGTTTTGCCCAAATGTCTGTAACTTTCGAATTTTTTGGGGAAAATGGTCTCAAACGATTTAGTTCGACTCCCCAATGAAGAATTCGAGGTCAAATTTGATTCTGTCCGGCCGTTGCCACGATAACTTGAGAACGAAAAGAGCTAGCTACTTGAAATTTTCAGGGTGGGTGGCGCATCCCAATACGACGGACAAGTTCGTTAATGGGCATAATCGGCCCAGTGGTTTCCGAGTAATAATTTTATTTTCAACCAAAATAAACCCGATCGAATTGAAACTTGGTGAGTAGTTGTAGGATATGAACCTTAGCACGTTTGTGAAATTTTGTGCGAATCGTATGGCTAGAAAATTTTAAAAAAATTATTAAAAAATATTTTTGTTGTCACGATAGCTTGAGAACGGAAAGAGATAGCGGCTTGAAGTTTTCAGGTTAGGATGTGCACCAGAACGCGACATTTCAGTTTTTTTATGAGCATAATCGGCCAAACGGTTTTAGAGTTATAGCCATCTGAAATTTGGTTGTTTTTTGTTCCTCATTAACTCGAAAAATACTAAACCGATGGAATTCAAACATGGTAATTAGTTGAAGAATGCCAACGCGAAAATTCTTGCAAAATTTCGTGAGGATAGTATTTGAAAAAAATTATAAAAAAATTCCTGAAAAATGGAAAAAAAAATTCTATATATCAGTAACTATTCGTTTGAAATTGCTGAAATTTTGCAAGAGCCTTCATAAGTTAACTCTACTGCCAAGTTTCAAGTTTTAACACGATCGGTTAAATATTGTTGGAGATTCGAGCATTTTTTCAACTTTCGAACGAAAGGAGATAGGGACTTGCAATTTTCAGGGTAGGCTGCGTATCCGAAAGGGAGAGTTGAGTTCGTTTTTGGGCATAATCGGTTTAACGGTTTCCGAGTTATACCCACCTGGAATATTATTTCCTTGATAACACAAAAAATAAATATTCCATCGAATTGAAGCTTGGTAACTAGTAGTAGAAAATCATCATAAAGACCAGTTTAAAATTTTGTAAGAACCGTACCCCTAGAAAATTTGAAAAAAATGACGAAAAAAAAAATTTTAAGAACCGTACCCCTAGAAAATTTCAAAAAAATCACAAAAAAAAAACATTTTTAATCTTACATGTAAATAATAACATGTTTCCGTCGAATTTGCAAACTCGTAATTGGGTTTGAACCCCAGGGCGGCAGCTCTCCCACTGTCCCCCCCTCGCGGGCGCCTATGTCTGTCTAGGTTTTCTAATTTCTAGTCGTGGCTGAACGACAGCGAAGAGGCCAATTCGGGAGCTTCGAACAAACATCCCTACCAGTCGATGTACACCGTGAATAAACGACAAATTAGCTTGCTTATCTTGCGAAGCCAAGATTCCTTGTTTGGTACCCAATGACACATCGTACAAGCCTCGAGGCGTATTGAAAACATTTGAAATTCAAATTAGATGATCCCGAACGTAGCATTCGCAAATTTGCATTTTTCATTTGCCGGCAGTGAACCAAAATAAAGGTTCCACCTCGGTCGATAGAAATTACTTAATTTTAATGAATATCAAAAGGGCTACCAGCTTTTCATAAACAAGAGATGCTGAAATGGAAAACAAAACCGTGAATTGTAAACTTCATTAGAACCTTCGCGAACGACTCGAGAAAAAGCGGAGGATTTAATTAGGAGGGAATATAAAGGAAGAATATTGGGATGTATAGTAGTTTCAGTGGACGGAGAAATCCAATTACATAATATCCATTGTAAGATAACGTTTAATTAAATTAAGTAATAGGGTGGTGGGGGAATATCAAATTTGGCATGAATTTTCACAGTCTTAATCTACAGCATATAAAATTGATAACAAGCACTGACGTGAAGTCAGGAGCTTTTAAGAACATGTTCTATTGCCTATTCACCTCTATTTCACACTCTTGATCGAATGTAGCATCGATATATACCGTTTTCTCAGATTGTATAATATATGAATACATTTAATACCATTTTAATGACATATTTCAGTTAACGAGAGTATCTATGATCACATCATTTTAAATTCTTCCTATGTATTCTATTGAAATTGAAATACGAAAAAACTTACGTCTCAAATAACTCCAGGATACGATATTCACGAAATTCTGCGAAAATTATTGGGTCGGTATTCTACAAGTAATCACCGAGTTTTTATTGGGTCAGGTTTGTATATTTTGAGTTATAGAAGAAATAACAACAAAATTTCAGATGAGTATAACTCCAAAACCATTTGGCCGATTATGCCAAATAACGAACTCAAATGTCGCATTCGGATGTGCAACCTACTCTGAAAATTGGAAGTCGCTATCTCTTTCCGTTCTGAAGTTATCTTGAGATACATAATATTTTTTCGTAATTTTTTTAAATTTTCCTGTGGTTCGGCTCTCACAAAATTTCAGACACGTCTTTATGTTGATATTCTACAACTAGTTACCAAGTTTCAATTCGATCGGGTCGGTATTTTTTTAGTTTTCGAGTAAATAATATTCCAGATAGGTAACTCCGAAACCGTTGGACTTATTATGCCCACCAACGAACTCAACTCTCCCATTCCGATGCGCAATCTACCCTGAAAAGTCCCTTTCTCTTTTAGTTCGAAAGTTATGGAGGTAACGATCACCCATCACCCATTTTCTAGTAATATCCTCACGAAGTCTTGCAAGATTTTAAATAACCATGTTTGAATTGGATTGGTTCCGTATTTTTCTAGTTATTGAGGAAATATCAATCAAATTTCAGATGGGTATAACTCCAAAACCGTTTGGCCGATTACGCCTATTAACAGACTCAAGTGTCACATTCAGATGTATACAACCTACCTAATTTCGCTATTTCTTTCTGTACATGTCTTACTACTTAAGGAAGTAAAATGTAATACTAACCTCAGGGGTCAACGAAGAGTAATTTTTTTTATGATTCCATTATGTTCTCATTTCCTATTGCCTTCATAAACTACATCATTAAAATGATCCAATTCTAAATCTTCGGAAACGTCATCCCCAATATTTATACATAAATTATTCAATATGCAACCAGTCAATATTATTTTCGGTTTCAAAACAGTCTTGTATATATTCACAAATTCAAGAATCGGATAATAGTTTTCAAACTACGAATTGACATGACTTTAATAGCTAGATAAGAAGACATTCATTAACAGTGAACATAGACAGTGAATACATAGAACTACGATGTATTATTGAAATTTTGAAAAATCATATCTCCGAAAGTATTAGCTTGTTAGAGTTGAAAATGATATCATTGGATTCTTATGATAAAATTGCATCTTAAAAAAAATTTAATTCAAAAGTTGTAATGTAAAAAAAAAATTGTTCTCGTTACTCCGAAACCATTTGGCCGATTTTGCCCAATAACGAACTTAACCGAGATATTTATCCCTCGAACCTACTCTGAAAATTTCAATTATCTAGCTCATTCCGTTCGGGAAACGGTTGAGTCGTTCGGAAGTTATCACAAAAAAGCTGAATTATAGGAGTACCAT
Organism: Halyzia sedecimguttata; assembly: GCA_937662695.2. Classification (NCBI taxonomy): domain Eukaryota; kingdom Metazoa; phylum Arthropoda; class Insecta; order Coleoptera; family Coccinellidae; genus Halyzia; species Halyzia sedecimguttata. Next base: position 91,951,242 of record OW569412.2, read on the forward strand.
TTGGAAGCACATATCTTCGCGGGAGGGCGTCGTAGGAATAACAATTAAAGCATTCCTGACTCGTCTTTATATACTTCATTCACATCTGAGAAAGAGTCACGTAGTGCTGGGACACCCTGTATACTCGTAGACGATTTCTTGCGGAATGGTTTAAATGAGTTCCATTTCCTGTTAGTAATGGATTTCTCTTTAAACATTTAATATCGACTACCAGTTAAACCCCAATGGTCTCTCCTCCCACAAAGGGGATATTTGCTGCCCTCCGGTTATGCGGATAAATTTCTTATTATTGAATATAATATCAGGAAACCCTTCCGCATTGTACCAAGTTTATTTTCAATTAACTTCCTGTGAATATATGGCAGGTCGGTTGCTCCGAACGCTTTCCGGAATAATAGTCTAAACCGAATTTCTGACAGTTAGAATTAACATTCGTCTATTTATTATGGAAACGACCGGGCCGCTTTCTGAATTTATTTGACCATTCTGTTCGGAAAATGGCTCCGACAAGTTTCGAGAGATCCGACAATGCGAGAAAACCATTCTTCTAGACCCCGACGTGGGTGAAAAGTAATTTGGCCAAATCCCCGTGAGGATGGAATATTAACCGAAACAGTGTATGAATTTGAATCTACATAATAATACAAACAGCGTGAATATGAGTATAATGGGTTGTCCTGAATCCTGGAATTTATTTTTGATTCTAAACGAAACATTATACACGGTGCGTTCCAAATATATGACATTTTCAAAATACGTTTTGTATTTAAATACTTTCTTTAGAAAAACATCTTGTGTTTTATTGGAAACACCTCTGATATATTGTATATTGTTGTAGGGGGAAACCTTTCACTGTGATCTTAAGGTCTATTGTGCCTCCCCCATCAGAGCTGTCGATGTCATCACCATTCAAAGCTCGCCTTTCAGTTCCAGAGTTCTGATGAACTCCAGTATCTGGAATGGCTTCAAGGAGGCTACGTCTTCACTCTTGCAGATGGCGAGGCATTCCGTAATCAGCTGATCAGTAGTTTCATCCTCCTCCCCACAGAATCTGCACTCGTCAGTTTCTGCTAGACCTAATCTCATCATATGCTTCCTAAGACAGCAGTGTCCTGTGAGAAAACCAGTGAGGAGATGCAGCTTATTTTTACTGACGTCCATATACTTCTTGAATCTGACAGTGTCAAAGTTCCGGAGGAACTTTTTGCAGTGATACATTCTTGGGAGACATCTCCAGAGTATACCTCTTTCAGTTTCTTTTACCTACACCACAGTAGGGATCCGGGCTAATAAAAGGGTTTCGTGCTGCTTTCTTGGCAAGTGTGTTCGCCTCCTCATTGTATTCAATTTCTGAGTGACCAGGAACCCAGACCAAGGAGACCCTGTTGTTCTTGCCTACTTCATTAAGTTTTCTTCCTCACTCCCATATTAGCTTAGATTCGAGAACATGGGAGCTCAGAGCTTTAAGAGCAGCTTGACTGTATGAATGGGTTGCTAAATCACACCTCTGATAGTTTCTTTCTAGGTTCATTTCCACGCATCTTTCGATTGCAAGTATTTCTGCCTAAAAGGCGCTCGGATATGATCCTAGCGATAGTGAGCATTTGGTGCCTGCCCCATATACCCCAGCGTCAGCCCATATATTGGTTTTCGAACCGTCTGTGTATCATTTAATGGTATTTGGGTGGTTTATTCCTTGTCCAATTCTTTCTTCCCACCTAGCATCGTAGTGAAGTTCTTTTCGATGCTTATATACTCTTAATAATTTCGTCACTAGGAAGATTGGTTGATGAAATGTACCTGGTAAGAAAGGACCAGGCTTTCTGGTTTTTAGTACTCTAATTATCTGTTCCTTCCTTAGTTATTCTGAGAATGGCTTAATTGACCATTTGGTCTATCACTAGCCGAAGGGGTGTGAGATTTGTGATAATCTCAAGTGCCCTGGTAGGACAGGTTCCCATAGCTCCAGTGATACACACACAGGCCAGCCTTTGTACTTCTTCTTCGTACTAGTCTGGCTTATTTTTGTATACTTGACTACTTACGTGATTAGGGTTCTCAAAATCATGACGTACATCCACCGCAGTATCTTGGGGTTGCAGTCCCAAGTCTTACCGGCTAGATTTTAGCACGCCATTAAAGCCTTTATTGCTTTACTAGCAGTGATTCCCACATGCTTATTCCACAGAATTTTACTATCTAGTGTTACTCCTAAATATTTAACTTCAGGAAGTTTCCTTCTCCAAGTAAACGGAATCACTGTGTCTTGTTTGGGTTTATGCTCAGCCCCACTGACAAGCCCCACTGCTCGATAATTCCAAGGCCATAAAATGTTTTCACCAAATTTCGTGAAAAATATATTTTTTTTTAAAGATAAAAATACCAAAAACATGGTTATTGGAATTTCTCCCATAAATATTTAGGTTATGTATGTGAAAAAAGTGTGAATACAAAAGTTGTAGATCTTTTTATTACCTACAACTTTGCCATTTAATCTAGACATACATACTTGTACTAATCACTGTTCTTTTTCTTTGTATCGATTATGACAGTCCACCCATTTTCTCAGCAGATCGGATACAGTAAACTCAAACTAATCAGTTAGATTGAGGAGGAAAAGAATTCTTGATAATAATTTAATAATTCATGCAAAACTGCAATCCAGCCAATATCCCCAAGTAAAACAAACTCATGTATATTTTCTTTCGTCAAATACATCATCTTCATTTTGACATTTTTCATGTATTCTCCCGAATGAAAAATAACTTCGAAAGCGGGGCTTTAGGGATTCGTTCGCCCCCAACTTTTAATTGGGTACGTACTTACACCCCGCCCTCCATTTCCGCTATTAGATTGCCTACGGGAAAAATGGAAAATATGATGATCTTGATGGACGTGTTCGAACGGCTGAAATTTTCCGATGCTTTCCAGGAAATTGAAATCGCGGCCGAAGCGTTCGCGATAGAAGTGTTTTTCTATGCTGAATATGGATCTATCGCGTTTAAATGTATACGGTTAGCATAGGCGTAACATGCCTTTGTTCCGAGGATCTACTTATTATCATTATTCATTCGGTCTGGAGGCGGATACTTGTAATTGATATTTAACAATTTTAACAGTGTTAAGTGTTAAATGTATTTATCGTTTGATGAAAATACTGAATTTTGATTGCGGATAACAAGTAATGTTTCAACTAGTTGGAATAAAATAATTAGAAGTGACATGAGTTATATCTGTAGGCAATTATCAATTGAATAGGTGTCACAAGATGAAATTATGTTTCATATATGACAGAAATTCTTAGAGGGATTTTGCAGTATCGGCGATAAATAGAGAACAAAATCATAGATCAATACAGATCATGGTAAAACTATTTAACTTTTTCCCAAAAGATAACTACCCCCCAATTCAAGTTCTTCGAATAATGATTGCATATGCCTATGGCTTTCATTATGATTAATATCATATTTCAAGATGTTAGAATTGCAGGTGAATTTGCGCAATTCTCAAACGAGCTGAACTAATCATTCATCAAGAAATTGAAATTTGATTACTAGATATTCTAAAGTTATACCTTATTGACTTATCCCATTTTGAGATGGTTATATAACCAATCAATTTGGAAACAAGCGGAATGGAAATGCATGAACATATTTTGTGATATAGGGAGGTGTTACTAGCTATACCTCCTTCTAGAAGTGTCAACTTCGAGATCAATTCTCAGTCTATCCGCCGTATTCTCAAAGCATTCAATCTCAGTTAAGTCCTAACTGGTTTCCTCAGTTAAGGATAAATTTGAATCGCAACCTCAGTTAACGTGAAAATTAACGTGAAACAGGCCTGTTTCACCACCGTTAAATACGTTAACTGAGGTTGCGATTCAAATTTATCCTTAACTGAGGACCTCAGCTAGGATTTAACGGAGATTGAATGCTTTGTTACGGTGGTATGCCTTTATTCGAGCACAGATACTTGGTGATTCTAGTCCAGGTCTGGATTGATAAATACAGATAAATTTGATAATGATAATATCTCGAAAACGGTAAGTTTTAGGACAAATGATGAAGAATAAATTAATTTTATGAAATGATTGAGTATTTTTAAAATGACACAAGATAACCTTCACCTGCTGATGAAGAAGAATGCCAATGCGAAATTTCGAAGGATCCGTATCACTAGATTTTTTTTAAATCATTGAAAAAAAATTGTATATATTCAGAAACTATCCGTCCGACATCGCTGAAGTTTGCGAGAGCCTTCTGAATATAACTCTGCTGATGGGTGACCGTTGCCTCGATAACTCTCGAACGAAAGAAGATACGGACTTGAAATTTTCAGGGTAGGTTGCACAACCCAATGGGAGAGTTGAGTTTATTTTTGGGCATAATCGGTTTATTGGTTTCGGAGTTATACCCACCTGGAATATTATTTCCTCGATAACTCAAAAAATATAGACTCGATCGAATTGAAGCTTGGTAACTAGTTGTAGAATATTGACATGAAGACGTTTGTAAAATTTTGTGAGAACCGTGCCCCTAGAAAATTTTTCAAAAATTACGAAAAAAAAATTGGTTCAAGCACTGACGTGAAGTCAGGAGCTTTTGCACGTATGTTCTATTGTCCATTCTCCTTTATTGTTTCCTGTAAATTTGGAATAACGGTAAACAAAAAAAGTGTTTCTTTATGAGCGCAATTTACGGTTAAAATGAATGTACAATTTGAAGACTCATCCAGTATTCATTTGAAATGAAGCAAATAATAGTATATTCTAAAACAAGTTGCAGAATGGGCTCCTATTCAAACACGAAAGCGAAATACGAACACGAGCGACGAAGGAGCGAGTTTTCAAAGGCATGAGTGTTTGAATTGCCTTCTGCAACGAGTATTAGACGATATTTTCTCTATTTCGGGCAAGTTTTGTAAAATACTGATAAAATTTAATGAAAATTTAAGATTATACATCCTAGTGACATTTGTATTGTATCTTGTCAATTGGTATGACTGTTACGAAAGTTGATCACGGAATTTGAATTTGAATCGTACGCAGGGCATGGAGATCAGACTTGAAACGGTTTTCTAATAGCATGAATGATTCAAAATTAGCAAGAAGGGAATATCTAGTACCTACCTTATTTTTTAATGAAAATAATACATTCCTCTCGAGAATTATTTCATTATATCCAGATTATATTAAATTGTCAATTGACGTGTGTTGAAATTTGATAGAATAAAATGTCAGTGCTGACTATCACAAAAGGAAAAATATAACTAGAAACAATGCAGGAATCAGTTCATTACAGCACTGATTTTAGTGCTGATACTGAAATAGAGAAAAATAATTTTCACCTAATATAACCTTATCTAACCTGGCCTTTGAATCAAAGTCAGTTCGGCCTAGGCCGAAATAGTTTAGCCTTATATTCAATAAGGCAAAACTAATGCATCCTTACTCACTTAGGATAAACCGATTTGTTTGGTCTGAATGAAGTCTGGTTTGGCCGGTAACATCATTAAAATTCATGTACCAGTATATAACTGATGCGTTCATAATATATTATGCGAAAACATAATATGCAGTCTATTGAATCCTACCTCTATTCGTTTAGGTTGTGATGTGAGTAAATCGAATTTTCCGCTTTATCAGGTAGTATTCCAATTCGTATTCAATGATACAGAATCAATTCAATCGAAATGCGACATATGTCGTTGCATATATCAGCGACAGCATTTGTCCCAGAGCGGTAACGATGAAGGTATGCAAATATCCAAATTTGTACATTTTAGTGATCCGATAACTTATCAGTATTTTCGGTAATTTCCTAATGAGATTTGGGGTCAAATAAAATTTTATCTAGAGATTTTAAATTTTTTCCAGAAATACTCCCAAACCCTACTCAAATCCCCATTGATGTTTAATTTGTATCCTACTGCAATGTTGAAGTAGTCCGACTTTCATGAAAATCTGCGATCTTCTGAAAATAGGTCCAAAAATAAAAAAAAGAGGTCAATAGACACAACCTAACCTGAAAATTTCAAGTCGCTATGTCTTTCCGTCCTCAGGTTATCGTAACATAAATAATATTTTTTAATAATTTTATTTTAATTTTATAGTGATACGATTCTCACAAAATTTTACAAACGTCCTTCGGTTTGTATTCTTAAACTACTCACCCAGTTTCAATTCGATCGGATTTGCATTTGGTTTATTAAGAATCCATTGATATCCTTTTCAACTCTAACAAGCTAATACTTTCGCAGATATGATTTTTCTAAATTTCAATAATGAATCGTACTTCTATGTTTTCACAGAATGCTATAATTATTCTATGCTTTATTATATGATCTGTGTTCATACTCGTACATGTCATCCTGTTCTATAAGAGAGCAAATTCATTTCAGCTATTTTAATTTGAGATCTTCCATGGTGCAGTTCTCATTCTCAGATTGCTCATTTAATCTTGTTAAATACACTATTATTTGAATTGAATTTCCTTTATGATGCAGTTCTATCATAAGAATACATTGATATAATTCCCAACTCTGAGAAACCAATACTTCCGGAGATATAATTTGTCTGTTAGAACAAGAGCGCCAGAAAGCTCGTGTCCACAGGGCTTGAACCAATTTTTTGCGCGCGTGTTCCGCAAGGAACAGCGTGCTATCATTTCGTCACAATGTCTGTATTTTTCGAATTTTTTTTCGAAAATGGTCTCAAACGATTGGGTTCGACTCCCTGATGAAGAATTCGAGGTCAAATTCAATTCTGTCCGTCCGGTCCGGCCGTTAGCACGATAACTCTCGAACGGAACGACTTAAAGCGTTGAAATTTGCAGGGTAGTTTCGTAGCGTAAATATCTCGGACAAGTTCGTTAACGGGCGAAATCGACCAAGCGGTTTCGGAGTTAAGGCCGTTTTTAATAAAAACGTTTTTTATGAATATTTCCGGAACCGATCACTCAATCTTTTTGAAATTTGGCATCAGATTGTAGAATCATGACCTTTATATGCCTGCGAAGTTTTGTGTTGAACGGACGGCCCTAAAGTGGCAAAAAAAAAATTTGAAAATTTGAAAATTTTGTTTTCACGATAACTCGAAAAATACTGATCTGATTAAATTGAAACTCGGTAGTTAGATGCAAAAGACCAAAGCAAACACTTTTGCAAAATTTCGTGAAGATCACGTGACATGAAAAAAATAAAAAAATTACTACTATTTTGCGGAATACTTTGCTTTTAATGCCGAAACATATGTTTTTGAGGTTCATGCTGCCCTTTCCGGGCATTTTCCGTATTGCGCATGCGCAGATGAGAAGTCCTTTAACTGCTGTAGTTTTCGTCAGAGAGGATTGGGGTTTTGGGGTGGCGGATGCTATTCCTCCATAGAATTCAGATCCCTGATGAGGGTCTGCGCATGCGTAGATTAAAGATGCGATATCTTCCGAACCACTAGTGTTGGAGAATCGGAGTTTTTTGTAAGGTGTGTTATTTTGAGAGGACTTTTAGCCGCCAGTAGATTGCGCATGCGCAGAAGAGAAGTGACTGTTTTTGGGTTGGATGGGTTATGTTGGGAGTGCTGAGTCGATATTATGAGGTTTTAATAGAATATTCATAGCAATTCAGTGCAAGGACAAGTCAGTTTGGGGGATGTAGCGTTGTTTCCGAGTTAAAGTGTCCGTACCGTGGCCCTGGGGCTAATTTTGAAATTGATGTTACCCCTTACAGGCATTTTTTCGTTATGCGCATGAGCAGACCATCAGTAATTTAACTGGTGTCAGAGAGGATTAGGGTTTTGGGGTGGCGGATGCTATTCCTCTATAGAATCCCCTGTTGAGGGTCTGCGCATGCGTGGATTAAAGATGTGATATCTCCTGAACCACTAGTGTTGGAGAATCGGAGTTTTTTGTAAGGTGTGTTATTTTGAGAGGACTTTTAGCCGCGAGTAGATTGCGCATGCGCAGAAGAGAAGTGACTGTTTTTGGGTTGGATGGGTTATGTTGGGAGTGCTGAGACGATATTATGAGGTTTTAAAAGAATATTCATAGCAATTCAGTGCAAGGACAAGTCAGTTTGGGGGCTGTAGCGTTGTTTCAGAGTTAAAGTGTCCTTACCTTGGCCCTGGGGCTAATTTCGAAATGGATGCAACCCCTTACGGGCATTTTTCGTTATGCGCATGAGCAGACCATCAGTGATTTAACTGGTGGTGCTTTCGTCAGAGATGATTGGGGTTTTGGGGTGGCGGATGCTTTTCCGCTATAGAATCCCCTGGTGAGGGTCTGCGCATGCGTGGATTCAAGAAGCGATATCTCCTGAACCACTAGTGTTGGAGAATCGGAGTTTTTTGTGAGGTGTGTAATTTTGGGAGGACTTGCAGCCACGAGTATACTGCGCTTGCGCAGACGAGAAGTGAATGGTTTTGGGTTGTTTGGGTTATGTTGGGAGTAATGAGCCGATATTGTGAGGTTTTAAAAGAATATTCATGTCAATTCAGTGCACGGACACAAGTCAGTTTGGGGGAAATAGCGTTGTTTCCGATTTGAAATGTCTGTATGGTGGCCCTGAGGCGAATTTATAAATAACTATATTCGGTAGATCTATATTAAAATGCGTTCGGATTTGGAGAAAGATGCAATTGCGTCCCTAACGGAGGACCCACAACCGAATTTTTTTCTGATCTACGGTAAAACTAACAGCCAAACTGTATTGATAGCTATATTTGTTAAAAGAACTTGAAAAAAAAAAAAAAGCACTGACGTGAAGTCAGTACTCTTTGGCGCGCGTGTTCACGGTGGCTAATTTGAATTGAATTATTCAAAATTTAACAGTGCTGTATCTAAGCTGCCATCAGGATAGAGTAACAAAGTTGGAAAAGAACACAAGTGACTCTCCTTAGTCGCACAAGCTCCTAGAAGATTTGGGAGGGTCAGTATAATCCTAATCATGTTTATAGCACGCGCGCAAAAGCAGATTGACTTAACAATGAAAGAAAAAGTGTAAAAAGTCAATCTGCTTTGGCGCGCGTGCTATAAACATGATTAGGATTATACTGAGCCTCCCAAATCTTCTAGGAGCTTGTGCGACCAAGGAGAGTCACTTGTGTTCTTTTCCAACTTTGTTACTCTATCCTGATGGCAGCTTAGATACAGCACTGTTAAATTTTGAATAATTCAATTCAAATTAGCCACCGTGAACACGCGCGCCAAAGAGTACTGACTTCACGTCAGTGCTTTTTTTTTTTTCATTTTATAGATAGAGAAATCCCAGAAAGTAACCATTTAATAATAATTGTACCTCCCAAAGTAGCCTTCAATGATTACTTAAGAAGAATGGCGTGTTTGGCGAATATCAAGGAGGGGGCCAAGCGCACTCCCTCCTACGCCCATGAAGTGAGATATGATCAACCCCATAGCACAATTTACGGAATGTCTGGAAAACGCGAGTTCTCATGATGGTTATGGACGTAGAACTTCGGATTGTGGTGATTCTATTATCCTGATGCGACAGTAAAATTAAAGTATGCCATCTGATGCCGCATTTTATCATATTTCCTAATGACTCACTCAGGGGGGGAAATTCAACGCCGAATTTCCAATTTGCGCGGAGATTACCACACTCGCGAGCCGAGTACTCGTTTATTCTACCTTTATCGTTCGCGTTGCTTTTTTATGAAACGTTCCCTCATTTATATCTGCTTTTCTGTGGTTCGTGTGACATTAAGTCTCCTCCCTCAATATCGAATATGAGCTTTTATGTCCAAATCGGTCGTTTGAAAATGTCATAAGATGGTTTATTTTGAGGGAGTATCGCTATTATAAGCCTTCATTTCTCTGTTAAATCACAGGTAACAGTAGAGGGAGATCGGAAAACATTTTAAATCGCAATTTTTATTGCCGCTATTTTTTTATGATGATAGAATGTCATTAAACTCATTTTTAATAGGTAGTCATTCACCATATTTCTAAATGGCGTATAGGAAATTTCTCAACCATTCATTTCATTTCGATTGACAAAAATTGGTTCAAGCACTGACGTGAACTAAGAAGCTTTTGCGCGTATGTTCTATTGTCCATTCTTCTGTATTGGACACCCTTAATCAAATTTACCATGGTAAATTATGTTGTCCATTCTCCTGTATTGGACACTCTTAATTCGAATTTACCATGGTAAATTCGAATTAAGTGTCCAATACAGGAGAATGGACAACATAATTTACCATGGTAAATTCGATTAAGGGTGTCCAATACAGAAGAATGGACAATAGAACATACGCGCAAAAGCTTCTGAGTTCACGTCAGTGCTTGAACCAATTTTTTTTTTAATTTTCTGGGGGTACGGTTCTTGAAAATTTTTTTTTCGTCATTTTTTTCCAAATTTTGTAGGGGTACGGTTCTTACAAAATTTTAAACACGTCTTTATGTTGATTTGCTTCTACTAGTTACCAAGCACCAATTCGATCGAATATTTATTTTTTGAGTTATTAAGGAAATAATATTCCAGGTGGGTATAACTCGGAAACCGTTAGACCGATTATGCCTTAAAACGAACCCAACTCTCCCTTTCGGATACGCAACCTACCCTGAAAATTGCACGTCCCTATCTCCTTTCGTTCAAAAGTTATCGAGGTAACGGTCACCCATCTACTGAACGCACACAAGAATGCTCGAATCTCCAACAATATTTAACCGATCGTATTAAAACTTGAAACTTGGTAGTATAGTTAGGTTATGAAGGCTCTTGCAAAATTTCAGCAATTTCAAACGAATAGTTACTGATATATAGAATTTTTTTTTTTATTTTCAAAGATTTATTAAAAATTTTCTACAAATGCTATCCTCACCAAATTTTGCAAACATTTTCGCGATGGCATTCTACAACTAATAACGATTTTTGAATTCAATCGGTTCAGTATTTTTCGAGTTAATGAGGAACAAAAAACCACCAAATTCCAGAAAATTTCAGATGGCTATAACTCTAAAACCGTTTGGCCGATTATGCTCATAAACAAATTGAAATGTCGCGTTCTGGTGCACATCCTAACCTGAAAACTTCAAGCCGCTATCTCATTCCGTTCTCAAGTTATCGTGACAAAAAAAATATTTTTTAATAATTTTTTTAAAATTTTCTAGCCATACGATTCGCACAAAATTTCACAAACGTGCTTAGGTTCATATTCTACAACTACCCACCAAGTTTCAATTCGATTGGATTTATATTGGTTGAAAATAAAATTATTACTCGGAAACCACTGGGCCGATTATGCCCATTAACGAACTTGTCCGTCGTATTGCGATGCGCAACCCACCCTGAAAATTTCAAGTCGCTAGCTCTTTTCGTTCTCAAGTTATCGTGGCAACGGCCGGACGGCCGGACGGCCGGCCGGACAGAATCAAATTTGACCTCGAATTCTTCATTGGGGAGTCGAACTTAATCGTTTGAGACCATTTTTTTCAAAAAATTCGAAAGTTACAGACATTTGGGCAAAACTATAACGCGATGTTCCCCAGAACATACGCGCAAAAAACGGGAAAGCCCTGTGGACAGGAGCTTTGGCGATCTTGTTCAAACTTTGACAAATCATATCTTCGAAAGTATTGGTTTCTCAGAGTTGGGAATTATATCAACGGATTCTTATAAAAGAACTGCATCATGAAGGAAATTAAATTCTAATAATGATAATAATATATGAGCATCTTCCATGGTGCAGTTCTCATTCTCAGATTGCTCATTTAATCTTGATAAATAAACTATTATTAGAATTTAATTTCCTCCATGATGCAGTTCTATTATCAGAATCCATTGATATCATTCCAACTCCGAGAAACCAATACTTTCGAAGATATGATTTGTCAAAGTTTGAACAAGATCGCCAAAGCTCCTCTCCACAGGGCTTTCCCACTTTTCTGTCAATCGAAATGAAATTATTGGTTGAAAAATCTGCCATTGCAATGCTTCAATGATTTAATTCTTCAAAAATTGTCATTTAAAAAAATTGAGCAATCTGCAATGCTGTAATGCTTTAATGCTTCAAAAATTGTCAGTGCCAAAAATTATTAATCCGAAACCATCAGACCGTTTGTACTCAATAACGAAGTTATCCGAGATATTCATTCCTTAAATATACTCTGAAAATTATATTATATCAATTGAAACTTAGTCAATATTCCAGTTTTGTTTTTACTGGAGATATTCTGAACCCATTCATTAGCTTACAGAGTATTTCCATCATCATATGGATTATCCAAAATCCATGGCAGCTGAGATTGTTTCATGGTTCATTTTGCATTCAATCATACTTTGTTTTCTAGTACAGGAGGTATTTCATATCAAGAATTTTGAAAAGAACTAGAAATAAATATGACATCATTCTCAGTTTGAAATCTCTCATCTGTATAGACAGAGACAATACCTTCTATTTCTCTATGAGATGACAATCACAGAACACTAATATATGACAATGACTACACATACCTTAACTAGGGTATATTCTGTGTGATACGTATGAACACGGATCATCAAATTCATATTTACGATGACAATATTCTGTGAAGTCACAGAATTACGATTTAAGGTTGAAAATTTGAAAAAATCATATCTCCGAAAGTATTAGCTTGTTAGAGTTGAAAACGATGTTACTGGATTCTTATGATGAAATTGTATCTTTAAAAAAATTGAACTTGAAAATTGTAATGTAAAAAATATATTTTTTTTTCGTTACTCCGAAAACATTTGGCCGATTTTGCCCGATAACGAACTGAACCGAGATATTTATCTCCCAAACCTACTCTGAAAATTTAAACAGCCTAGCTCATTCCGTTCGAGAGTTATCGTATTAACGGCAGACTGGCCGGACAGAATCGATTTTGACCACGGATTTTTGATCAGTGAGTGGAACCAATGTTGAAGACCATTTTCAGCCAAAAATTCGAAAATAACAGGCATTTGGGCAAATTGATAAGCATTCTGTTACGAGGAACAAGAGAGCCAAAAATGTGGGAAAGCCCTGTGGACAGGAGCTTTGGCGCTCTTGTTCAAACTTTGACAAATCATATCTCCAAAAGTATTGCTTTCTCAAAGTTGGGAATGATATCAATGGATTCTTATCATATGGATTATCCGAAGGGCATATATAATATAGATATATATCCTATAATTGGTCATTTTGCATTCAATCATACTTTTTCTTCCAGAACAGAAATAAATTTGACATGTCTGGTAGATAAGATGACATGGATGAACAGTGAACACAGATAGAACACAGACAGATATAATTCACATTCTGTGAAAACATAAAGAAGTACGATGTATTATTGAAATTTTGAAAAATCGTATCTCCGGAAGTATTAAATTGTTATAGTTGAAAATGATCACTGGGTTCTTATGGTGAAACTGCATCTTAAAAAAAATAGAATTTCAGATTTGTAATGAAAAAAAAACATTGCTCATCGAGACACCCATTGAAAGAACTGACAGGATCAGCAATTGATTTACAATATGTAAATAATTGTTCTTTCGTCATAAATATTACGGACAAATAATTTGATATTATTTCTTTTTTCAGTTATTGTTTATTTTTGAATAGTTGATTTGTTTCATTTCAGATTAATTGAAATTTTGAGAATAAATAATTATATTTCAATTTGTTTTCGTCTTGTTAATATGAGACGCCCGAAGGAAAAACATTGTTCCTAACACGTGCGCTTCGCGTCGTTCATCTAACTGTATATCCGTTAAGAAAACGATTACTTACTTTGAGCATTTGTTAGGAAAATAACTAGTATGTGAAAAAGTTTCGTTTTCACACATTCTTATACTGTTATTGCTTACCTCGTGAGAGGTAAGGCGTATGCAACACGTGCATAGCCTGAAGGCTTGAATAATGAATCAAAACCACTCAAAAGCATGATGTAACTTCGATAAACCCAGAGAGTGGACTTTGCCCTTTTCTTTATCTCAACACTGCAGTAATACTTAAATATCCATAATAATCATTGAATTAATCGTAACAATGTAGGTAATAGCTCACCATGACGAACGGAGCGTGCCATTGATTCACGCCGCTTTCACGTGATAATGAAATAATGAATTGGTGCTGGGTCTGTTAAGTGCGAGTTGTATTGTAGTACCGCGGATCTTGTGGGCGAAGGGCACGAGGAAAAACCGCTTTTCAGATCGCAGAGTGGCTCCAGGCGGTCTCGGATGGGTCTTAAATATAGATATTGAATACGCTTTGTATGCTTCGTATAAGTTATTCAGTCGGGCATACATATGTATTATAGCATGAATAGAAAATTGAATTCAAAGGAATTACGGGGCGCTTTGGGCGGATAAGATGGTCCGGATATTTTGCGGAAGATCCCATAAGTCTCATGATTGTTATTGTGGTGCCCTCCTTATTTCTTCGATTTGTAGTGTTTGTTTGTAGAACAGCAAAGCAGATATATACGCACTGACAAAGAAACTACAACACCCAGAAGGAGCTGTTTAAATTTAATTTGATTTATTTTATTTTTTGGTAAAATATAGATAGTATAGCAAGGAGTAAATGATTGAAATTTGAAGAAAGAAACGAAGGGTTTACAATTTTTTTTTTAATTTGGTAATAATGTGTTTGCCCACCGCGATTATCTATACACTCCCCAACACGCTTTGGCATTGATGCAATAAGATGGTCTATTTCTTCTTGAGGGATACTATCCCAAGCTACCTGTAGTTCATGTATCAGAGCCGCCAAAGTCCGTGGGGGCTGGGGTAAATTTCCAAGCCTTCTACCCATGATGTCCCAAACATGCTCTATGGGCGAAAGATCGGGGGATCTGGGCGGCCATGGTGAAAGATTCACATCGATCGCTTCAATAAAGTTCAAACTAACTCTGGCAACATGAGCTCGAGCATTGTCTTCCTGAAATATTGAATTCTCGAGCCGGTTAACGTAAGGGAGTACATATGGCTCCACTATTTCTTGAAGGTAACGCAGCACTGTCATGTTACCTCGAATAAAGACTAAAGGTGACCTACTTGCATGTGCAATAGCACCCCATACCATAACGCCTGCTCTCCGGTGTACATCACGCTCAATATCAAACTTAGGTTGACGTCTTTATCCCCGACGTCGTCTAACCCTTCTTCGGCCATCATGTGCACCCAAGGAGAATTGAGATTCATCAGAAAAGACGACCTGATGCCATTCCACATTCCAATGTTGACGTTCTCTGAACCACTGTAATCGTTGCCGGCGATCCTCAACAGTCACCGTCAGAGGTAACACAAGATGGGGTCGATAATGCTGCAGTCCAAAAGACCTTTTCCGGCGCTAAACCGTTCCGACAGTTACAGGATGGCCTCTCATCAGCCAAAGATCGAGTTGTCGCAAATCGGTCTCTAATAGCCATAAGTCTTAGACGTCGACCTTGAACTTCATTTGTGCCCCTTCGACGTCCGGTGCCTACTCTTCTTCGACTTTTGGCGTTATCAAACCACCGCTTGACAACATCTCATAACAGTAGTTGGATTTCTGTTCGTACGATTAGTGATTTCTCGAAATGACAACCCCGCCTCCCGTAGACCAATAATTCGACCTATTTCAAATTCACTTAGCTGGCGCTAAATTCCGCGTACACGTACTCTAGGCATTTTAATAGCAACTAAACATCGACTCTGGATCTCCTCGAAAGGCTGGTTTGTTGTCAAATTAGAAAAAAAATGCAAAAAACGACTAGAATATGTAAGTAACAAAAAATGTTCACATGAAAAAACCTTCACGATTTTATTCTCCAAATTTTATCATTTACTCCTTGCTATACTATCTAAGTTTTACCAAAAAAATTCAAAATTTAAACAGCTCCTTCTGGGTGTTGCAGTAAGTGAGTAAGTGATATTTTTTCGCAAGTGTTAGGAACAGTGGTTTTCCTTCGAGCGTCTTATAATAACAAGAAGAAACCAAATTGAAATATAATAATTTATTCTGAAACTTTTAATTAATCCGGAATGAAACAACTCAACTGTTCAAAAATAAACAATCACTAGAAAAAAGAAGAAATATCAAATCATTTGTTCGTAATATTCATGACGAAAGAACAATTATTTACATATTGTAAATTGATTGCTGTCTGTTCATTCAATGGGTGCCTCGATGAACATTGATCGACGCAAAAGAAATGGGCAAGCAATGTTCTCGTTCGCTTTTTAGGGCGCTCTAGTTCCTCGGAACTGAGTGCTTATCAATTTGCCCAAATGTCTGTAATTTTCGAATATTTCGATGAAAATGGTCTTAAACGATTTGGTTCGACTCACTGATCAAGAATCCGTGGTCGAAATTCATTCTGTCCGGCCGGCCGGCCGGCCGTAGGCACGATAACTCTCGAACGGAATGAGCTAGAGAGTTGAAATTTTCAGAGTAGGTTTGGGGGATAAATATCTCGGCTAAGTTCTTTATTGGGCAAAATCGGACAGATGGTTTCGGAGTAAGAAAAAAAAAATTTTTTTTTACAAAATAAATTCCAAATTAAATTTTTTTTAATGAGCAGTTTTATCATAAGAATCCATTCATATCATTTTTAACTCGTAACAAGCTAATACTTTTGGAGATATGATTTTTCAAAATTTCAATGTAAATCGTATTTTACAGATTGATATAATTATTCTATGTATGAATTGTCATAATGTCAACTTGACAGAAGGGAATATTGTAACTTCAAAAATATTGGAGTTGAAATACTTATATTTTAGCGATGCAACGGGGACCTCACCCGAAAATGTTTGAAAATATTACGTAAATATTGAAAGCATAATTCTGTAGTTCGAGAGAGGAGAAAATTTGGTGAACGTAGATCAGGAAATTTTTGATCGATTACAAGGTAATTTTTTATTATTACTTATCTTCTTTCATACATGTTTTATGGAATACCTACTATTTGTAGGAACTTTGAACCTGTTTTGGGCAATTGTCATACGAAACTTGTTTTTTTGGCGCTCTAGTTCCTCGGAACAGAGTGCTTATCAATTTGCCCAAGTGTCTGTAATTTTGGAATTTTTGGCTGAAAATGGTCTCAAACGATTTGGTTCGACTCACTGATCAAGAATCCTAGTGCGAAATGGATTCTGTCCGGCTGGCCGACCGGCCGTAGGCACGATAACTCTCGAACGAAAGGAGTTAGCGGATTGAAAATTGCAAGGTGGTTTTGGAGCGTAAATATCTCGGACAAGTTCGTTAATGGGCGAAATCCATCAAGGGGTTTCGGAGTTATGGCCGATTTTAGTAAAAATATTTTTTATGAATATTTCCGAAACCGATCACTCGATCTATCTGAAATTCAGCATCAAATTGTAGAATCATGACCTTTATACGCATGTGAAGTTTTGTATTGACCAGATTACCACAAAGTGTCAAAAAAAAATTGAAAATGTGGTGCAGTTCTCATTCTCATGATTGCTCATTTAATCTTGATAAATAAACTATTATTTGAATTAAATTTCCTTTATGATGCAGTTCTATCATATGAATACATTGATATAATTCCCAACTCTGAGAAACCAATACTTTCGGAGATATAATTTGTCTGTTTGAACTAGAGCGCCAGAAAGCTCCTGTCCACAGGGCTTGAACCCATTTTTTTATTAATTGACTCGTCGATGTAACTCTCGGCGACAGTGGTAGATTTTCAGCCTTCCAGGCACTTAAATGTTGGTTATTCCTTCCCCAGAATTGGCATAGTAGCCGACGAGCGTCTGAAACTATGACCAGTTTATTGCTCACGATTTTCTAATTTTAAATATGTTGCTATTTTCGAAGGAATTTTTCCGAACGAATTTATTCCCACACATTGGACAAAGAAACGCCTGTGCGGAGTTTTTTGTTTCCACAAATTCGCATATTTATGTTAGAGCTACATATGATGTCAATGATTCGTTTCATTGGAAATAACAAAGATTCTCGATGAATTGTTTTTGGTGTCCCAGTTTTTGTCCACAATCAAATTTCCCTTGTCCTCGATATGTGACCAATAATTATTTTGCTGAGTTCATCGCGCCTGCAGGCACCGGCCAACCCAAAAATGATTGCAACTTTGATGAGAAGGTAAATTTCATCAGGTGCATCTTCCATAAATCTAAAAACTCCACTTTTTTCAAATATTTCGGCATTTTTCGAACGGTATCCTTCATATTGCTCCTTTAAACACGAAGTGAGTTTAAAATATTCACTTGGATCTAAGTATCTCTTCACTTTAAGTACACTTTTCAACATGGAATATTTGCTCCATAGTGTACTGGGCTGAAATTCCCTCTTCAAATGTAAAAAGTATGCTAACAATACTTCCTCCTCGAGGCTTGTTGTACCTTTACTGCGAGACCCGTTTATCAAAATTCTGATATTCTGCTTCAGCCTTTACTTTAGATTTTGCAAGCAATCTGAGTGAAAAATTCTGACATTTTCATGTGTCAAAAGAGAGAGGTACTTTCTGGAGATCTCTCCCCGGAATGCATCACTCCAAGAAATTCCTCCGGAACTTTGATACTGTCAGATCCAAGAAGTACTTGGACCTCAGTAAGCACAAGCTGCACCTCCTCACTAGCTTCCTCACATTGCACTGTGGCCTCAGGAAGCATATGATGAGATTAGGGCTAGCAGGAACTGACGAGTGCATATCCTGTTGGGAGGAGGATGAAACTCCTGATCACCTGCCTTGCCATCTGCAGGAGCGAAGACGCAGCCTCCTTGCAGCCATTCCAGATACTAGAGTTCATCAGAACTCTGGAACTGAAAGGTGAGCTGAAGATGGTAATGACATCGACAGCTCTGAATGGGGGCACAATAGACCTTAAGGTCGCAGTGCAACGTTACCCCCTACAACAATATACAATATACAATGTGTCAAAATCTACAAGTCTTTTTGGTGCTCTTGTTGTTTGATAAAATTGTTTCTGGCAATACATCATGAATATCTATTTGTTCCAGCTCTAATACAAATATCGGAAATAATAAGTGAAACGTAGAGTTTTATCAATGAACTAGTACACAGAACACAGTACTATTAATAGTTCGTTGAGTTTTATACACTTGCAAGAGTCTCGTATTGCATTAAATATGAGATATAATAAGTTTCTGAAATATTCATGAACATTTCCCCTATAACAACAACAATTTTGATTTTTCCGTGCCGCAAAATATTACTTGCGCACGATGCGGAAAAGTGTTACTTTGGCAACCCGAATGC
The DNA here is from genome assembly GCA_937662695.2 of Halyzia sedecimguttata. Classification (NCBI taxonomy): domain Eukaryota; kingdom Metazoa; phylum Arthropoda; class Insecta; order Coleoptera; family Coccinellidae; genus Halyzia; species Halyzia sedecimguttata. The sequence continues at coordinate 91,970,450 of OW569412.2, forward strand.
GCGCGAAAGAGTACTACTTTGAGAAACAACTGGTGAAGATTATTAATCTCGTTGTGAATGCACAATCGAATAAAAAGGGTATACTTAACTTTAAGCACCCAGCAGCAATTAGAAATTCCAATTTCGAAGACAAAGCAAAGTTGTCTTCTGTAAAAGAATGATTTTCAAGGGTTAGACCCACATGGCAACAAAAAACCCCGGTGCTCGTTTGCTGAGAGGAAACCAAATAAAGGGTCCGCCATCTAACGTTTTTTTTTCAACTAGTGCTTATTTCGTGAATGGTAACACTTAGCTCATGTCTGATTTGACAGATTATTAGTTGTATCCTTCCGCTGAACGAATATGGTTGTGTATACGCTTGAACAACGCTGGGAAATATTGCGACATTACTTTGAAAATCATGGTAATGTTGCAGAATGTGTGCGAAAATTGCGTACGGATTTTGAAAGAAGAGAAGCACCGTCAGCTCCGTATGTTCGTTATCTTGGGAAAAAAGTGAAAGAAACTGGCATCCTCATCGATAAACCAAAGCGTGAAAAGCCAAAAACAGTGCGTACACCCGAGAAGATTGCTGCTGTGGCAGAAAGTGTGCGTGAAGCGCCATCAACATCAATTCACCGTCGTTCTCAAGAATTAAACATTTCGGAGACATCATTAAGACGAATTTTGCATAAAGACCAAGGTATGACGCCATCCAAAGTCCAATTGGTTCAGGAGTTGAAGCCAATGAAGCTAACTGACCATCCAATGCGTTTTCGCTTCGCTAAGTGGGCCTGCGATCGACTTACAGAAGATGCCGATTTTGCCACAAAAATCATGTTTTCCGATGAAGCTCATTTTGATCTTGACGGGTATGTAAACAAGCAGAATTGTCGCATTTGGGGCACAGAAAACCCGCACGCATACATTGAAAAGCCGATACACCCAAAACGAGTCACTGTTTGGTGCGGATTTTGGTCCAGAGGCACAATTGGGCCATTTATCTTTGAAAATGAGCAAGGAGTGGCCATTACAGTCAATGGCGATCGTTATCGGGCCATGTTGAACGAATATTTTTTCACAAAAATTGAAGAGGAGGATATTGGCAACATTTGGTTTCAACAGGACGGCGCTACGTGCCACACAGCCGAAGCTACACTCGATGTTTATCGCCCTGTTTTTGAAGATCGCATTATCAGCCGCAGAGCTGATGTCGTTTGGCCACCTCGGAGCTGCGATTTGACACCGTTGGACTATTATTTGTGGGGTGCCGACAAAGATAAGTGTTAAGCTGACAAGCCAGAGACAATTGATGCTTTAAAGGACAATAATCGTGAAGCCATTGGTGAAATACAGCTGCACACAATCGATAATGTGCTTAAAAATTGGACTGATCGTGTAGGCTACTGCATGTCCAGCCGAGGCAGCCATTTGAATGAAATTATTTTCCAATATTAACCGGAAGGATTGTACTTTCAAATAAAAAAATTGGTTCAAGCACTGACGTGAAGTCAGAAGCTTTTGCGCGTATGTTCTATTGTCCATTCTTCTGTATTGGACACCCTTAATCGAATTTACTATGGTAAATTCGAATTGAGAGTGTCCAATACAGGAGAATGGACAACATAATTTACCATGGTAAATTCGATTAAGGGTGTCCAATACAGAAGAATGGACAATAGAACATACGCGCAAAAGCTTCTGACTTCACGTCAGTGCTTGAACCAATTTTTTTTATTGCATTCTCAAAAAAAAAAAAGTTATTTGGCGGACCCAATATAAGTTTCTTGAAAAGTAACGTCCTGATGCGTTACAAGCATGTTAAAGTCATATTATCATCTAATCGAAGAGAAACCGCGTAAATTGTAACTCGATTCAAGAAAATGTTATCTAACTTCATGACTAACGCCCTGCTCAGTACACGGTATTCCACTCAAAATCGAAGCCTATCGCACTTATTATTACCTATGGTTGAGAAACTCCGTTCTCCGCGATTATTAGAGTACAAAGTCCGCTTTCAGTGCTTCCACAACGTTAACATTTTATTACAACCATGTCCCTTTCAGTTCCTATTCGTCTAGCTAGACCGTCAGCTCACTGATTTGGTGATCGCAGGGTGTCTTCTGTCTACGTGCCATATGCATATTTTTGCCATATGCATATTTGCTCGATTCTAAACTCTCTTGTACCATCGGAAGCAACACGCATGTATAGCCAGTGGCCGGCAAACAACGCATATTTGGAGAAAGACTGAAATTTCCCCAGTTATACCCTTATTACACTATCCGCCGTATTCACAAAGCATTCATTCTCTGCTAAGTCCTAACTGAGGTCCTCAGTTAAACATAAATAAGAATCGCAATGAATAGAACTTCATCTATTTGTTCCCCCTGAATCGTGGGGATTTCAAGCCTTTTTGTTGAAATGTCATATCTGCCAATACAATATTTATCTGTCTGACTTGATGTCTTAACCTAACATAACCTAGATTATTCTATCCTTTGAATCGCAGCCTTCCTAAATTCAATAATAAATTTATGTTTATTACTCTGAGGACGTAAACTAACTAAACTTACGAAGGCAAGATAATCTGTGATGGCTATCCCCGAGTGATATGAAGTTTTCACCGGTAGTCTAGTATCGCAAAGTAATTATTAATTTCGTTTTTGGAGAAATGCTTTCGGGAATTACAGTGTCTTTTTCTTTATGTGAATTTGCACTATATGTAGTAGCATATTAAACGTTTCTTCAGACATTCTTGAAACACTATGGTAATGTCTTAAAAATATACGACCAAAACAAGAACTTAAGGTTATGTTATGTCAATTTCTTCAATGTTTGCAGCTCTGAAATTACTGCCTGAACCAAGCGCGAAAAAAGCGTGGTGTAATAGTGCCACTCATCTGTGGGGAAATTCAACCAAAAAATAGCCATGAAAACAGGCTCAAATATAGACATGAAAAATGGGTTCAAGCCCTGTGGACAGGAGCTTTCTGGCGCTCTAGTTCAAACAGACAAATTATATGATTATATTGGTTTCTCAGAGTTGAGAATTATATCAATTTATTCTTATGATAGAACTGCATCATAAAGGAAATTCAATTCAAATAATAGTTCATTTATCTAGATTAAATGAGCAATCTGAGAATGAGAACTGCACCATGGAAGAAACCAAATTAAAATAGCTGAAATGAATTTGACTCTCTCTTATAGAACAGGATGAAATGTACGAGTATGAACACAGATCATATAATAAAGCTTAGATAGAATAATTATAGCATTCAGTGAAAACATAGAAGTACGATTCATTATTGAAATTTAGAACTTCATCTTAGCAGAAATTGAATTCAAACATCATAGAAGAATTTGAATTCAACAAGAGTGCCAAAAATTATCAATCCAAAACCAATAGACGAATTCTACCCAACAACGAACTCATCCGAGATATTCATTCCTCAATTCTATGATGAACGATAATATATATCTTTCCTCAAATCTACTCCAATACACCAATATTCCAGTTTTGTTTTTAGTGGAGATATTCTGAACTCAATATTATTAACTTTCCATTACCATTCCCATCATCATAAGGATTGACCATCGGCATGAAAATATCAACCAACAAAAAGTATGATATTCTATTATCATTCTCATATTTATACGATTGCTGGAATGAAACAACGTCATTTCTCAGGAGAATAAGTTGCCATTATAACAATTCATAGAATACCCACATAATAATTCTATCATTCTGTGAAAACGTAGAAATACGATTTACATTGAAATTTTGAAAAATCATATCTCCGAAAGTATTAGCTTGTTAGAGTTAAAAATGATATGAATGGATTCTTATGATAAAACTGCTTATTAAAAAAAATTTAATTTGGAATTTGTTTTGTAAAAAAAAAAAATTTTTTTTGTTACTCCGAAACCATCTGTCCTATTTTGCCCAATAACGAACTTAGCCGAGATATTTATGCCCCAAACCTACTCTGAAAATTTCAACTCTCTAGCTCATTCCGTTCGAGAGTTATCGTGCCTACGGCCGGTCGGCCGAACCAGCCGGACGGCCGGACAGAATGGATTTTGACCACGGATTCTTGATCAGTGAGTCGAACCAAATCGTTTAAGACCATTTTCATCGAAAAATTCGAAAATTACAGACATTTGGGCAAATTGATAAGCACTCGGTTCCGAGGAACTACACGGAAAAAAATCATAATTTACATTCAAGAATACACATAGTCTTGATGAAATATTCTAAAAGCAAGTTTTTTCATACCTGAGTGGAAACTATTTATCTTGAAAGTAGAAAATTATGTTTTTGTTCTGAGAAGACACATATACTTATTCACCAAGATTACGATACATTTTATCGAACATGTTATATTCTCAATACAACAAGATCACTACAATGAAAGCAAGAACCGCTATTGAGTTCTATTGAAAATCATTTAGTATTCTCTAAAGAAAATGCAAGACTTGAGCCAAAATTATTTAAAGTTGATCGTAGCCTAATTTTGACATTGAATAAAAAGCAACACTATTTTATAGCTGGAATATTAATTCTTAATTGTAGGAAATATTCTACTGATGGAAGTGTTTCAATAATTATATTGAGAATAGCTCTCATGGTTGAAATCTAAGAGATCTCATATGAATTCAGGTACAACTTCACCCAAGAACAGGCTATTCTTTTTCGAAATAATATTATATGCGCAGTCAAGTGTCAATACACTCAACTATCGAGTATCGATTGAGCAAATCCACATATCTGCACCGGGTGGAAAGGTTGGCGGCGGACATTTTGGACGAGGATCCAAAGAGAGCATGATCACGATCGGCAACAACTAGTGATTTTATAAGTTTATATATGTAGTAATGAATATGAAGAACATTTTAAACGAATGGGAATTGGCAGAGTTAATTTAAGTATTCAACAGTGAGTACTTATAATATACTTTATATAATTTCATTGGAACCCATAATTTCATTTTCAGGAACCTGATTGCACCAAACTGTTATGCAACTTTTTACTTGGAACTTGGCACATCGCAGCAAGAAAAATAACAATCCGTTTCACCAAAATGCTGAGCAAAATATTGTGCAAATGAATAAATGACATATCCCCTTACACATTCTGCAAAGTGAAAAATAGTGATGTTATTTTGTGCATTCCTTACTTACTTTTGTACCGATTCTATTTTTCGGAATGAATGACATTCAAATGGTATGGATTGTCAAGTGGTAGGTACATCATTGATTATAATTCTTTTTGTTAATGTCCTTCCAACTATCTGAATTTTTTTTGACAACGTGATATTTGATCTCCTATATTTGAAAATTTGAAGTTAATTTTCACTCCAGCGTCATCAACTTAGTATCATAATGATATTTTTTTTTAAAATTAGTAGTGGGTATTTATTCAAACTAGTCCCATATATGTGCGTCGCAAACTTAGCCAAAGGTTCCAACAATGATAGCTTTAAATACTAAGGTATCATTGATTCAATTTATTGCGACGCTTAGATATGGGACTAGTTTGAATAAATACCCAATGCTATTTTTTGAAATGAATAACATTTTGATACTAAGTAGATGACGCTGGAGAGAAAATTAACTTCAAATTTTCAAATATGGGAGGTCAAGCATCACGTCGTCAAAAAATTCAGATAGTTGGAAGGACAACAAAAAGAATTATTTTCTATGATGTACCACTTGACACTCCATATTATTTGACTGTCTCTCATTTCAAAGGGAATTAAATTAAGAACACTTCAAAATTGATATGAGTTTCACTATACTCGGAGGGATAGTATAGATGATTTTCAAACAATTTTAAGAATAATATTGATATGATTAGAAATATTCTCATTTCAAGTTTATTACTTTTTACTCTGCATTAAGCAAATAGTGGCTCAGAAAATAACTATACTTATTCGGAAACTGAGAAAGTTTTGCTAAAAGACAGTTCTATATTCATTTCAAGTAGGCATATTCTTAGTTGAAGTTATGCTATACGTTAAAATTAGTGTTACTATACTATTTTCAAGATTGTTATTCTTTATCGGAAGTAAGCTGAACTGATAGGTATAAGAATAATGTGCATATTGCATTGAGTCAAGTTATCATTGCGGATATATGAGTCTACCATAGCTTCCAATCAAGACTACTAGTCTTGCTCGCAGTGTACTTTTTTTTCTGTGTAGAGCGCCAAAAAGGCATAGTGTAATAGGGGTATACCTACCATATATGAAATGGGGGATAGCTAAGCCCAGTCGCGGTGGCTTCAGCGTCCCTCAGGTAAGATAGGTGTGATAATTTCACGAACTAAAAATTTATTTTAGGAAAGCTGCCGTTTCTTCAGTGAATAAAAACACTTCATTTCACTCGACAAAATCCTCTAATGAACGAAATTAAATTAACTTCAAAAAAATAAATAATTGTTTGCTAATAATAGCCTCACTTTCGATTGCAAACACTAGCTAACTGTTTACGTCTGTTAGCATTTTGCATTACTTTCATTTGTAGTTGTTTGCTACCTGAATGAACCTGGTTGCGATCTGTTTACGTCAAACAAGCAAACATTCTCGGATATATGTTTGCTGTCATTTGTACGTTGTGACTTGTGAGGGAATTGGGTTATGTTACTAATTTATTAAGTTTCCATAATTTATCTATTTCTATCAGCATTTTTCACACTAACGAGCGAATTTTCACCCCCTTGCATCTTATCTTTATATGACGGTCCAATTTTGGCTACAAGTGTCATTAGTCATTCTGAAAAATAGAGTAAATGAAATATCCAGTTTTATTTATGAAACGAATCTAATGTAATCAGTCCAGAGAGCACTCAAACGAGAGTACTTATGTAGGAAATCTTAAATAGTGTTACTAAGGGATAATTACCTGTACATTAGTTGGAAATCCCGTTCTAAATATTTGGATAACAGAAGTGAACAGCATTTTTTCGGGAGGTTCATAATTATTGTCCAAAATATTACTTGATAATATAAGTTCATCTTCCATAATAATTAGAGAATGATTCGTAAATTTTGCTCGACTTCCTTGCACTATTCCTTTTCGACTCAGTGTCCAACAAACTCTGCCTATGAACTTAGCGATTAGAAATTTCAAGTTGTTTACATGCGTACATCAACCAAACTGTTCAGAAATACACTTTCAATTCCATTTAACATTAATGACGCTTATATTTCAAACTGGACCAAACGACAGCAAACGCAAACAGTAACCAGTTAGTTGAACGGAACTAAGGCTAATATGTACGATTATAATGTTTACTACATGTATCCATGCCAATGTTTGACAGTACCATATCAAAGAACATAGAAGACAAATATCTCCGTAACAACATATCTACATACACAGATACATTTAAGCAGGATGAAATATGTCTGCCAGTTCGAAGCAACCGACGAACCCTTCTGCCTTACTTATAATACTGTCGATAATAACAAACATATCGATGGTTTAAAGCACAGATATTGTTATGTCCACTTTTTGATATCTGTCTTCCTACGTTCAAAATATCACTTTACCCTAACATAGCAGTCTGTGCAAATATTGTATGTACCGAATAACCAAAAGTAAGAATTTATCCTAACATTGGCAGAAATGGACAAACTGAAGAAATTTCAGGCTTTCCTAAAATATGTGATGTCTGCCGGCCACTGGCTCTTAGACTATATTCTGACCCTCGGGAAATTATACGCATATAGTTAGACCGTAATCACACAAATAAGCCAACGGCAGCGTGGTAGATATAACTATTTTTCCCTGCGTCTATACCTCCCCGAGCAACAAGTATTTACGACTTTGTCAAGCCCAGAGCCGGGGATCTTGTGGACTTTGCCTCCCCCGGTCTCATACTCGGGGCCGTAAGCCGCAGAACGTGCTGCATGCTGCACAGCAGCTGATTTGTCGATTCTTCGACCTGAACCTTATTCGTGGCGTTTGCGAAAGCGACATCGTATATTATCCGGTAAATGATATCTGGGAGCCGGAAGATGTAAGTCATCGAGGTGCATGGCTTCGATAGAAGGTAGAGGCGTGACTGGTGAAACGTTAAGGATCAGTTCTTTTAAATTGGATTTTCACCATTATAATGGTTCTTTCAAAGTTGACGATTTTTCTTGTACGCAGAAATGGTGGAAGGATTTAAAAGCAATTTTAACGAAATCATTAAAGGATACTGTGGGAGGTATATTCATTATTTAAAGGTTTCTTTCTGGGTTTTCTCTCCCAAACTCTGAAAAAAATCTATTAAATAAAAATTAATTATTTGGTGATTTGCTTCTGCGTAAGAAACACAAGCTATTTGTCAGAAGCAATCAATCGAACAATGTTGCTTAACAAACAACAACGAAACAACATCAACGAAGAAACAACTATATTGTTGCGTTTCGGAGTCTATAATTTTTATTTTATTGATATTTTTCAGAGTTAGGGAGAGAAAACCCAGAAAGACCTCCTTTAAATAATTTTAACGAAGCCTATCATCAGATATTACTTGGGTCCCGATTTGCTCTAAGATTGCGAATCATTATTTCGACTGTAGTCCTATCGAAAAAAGTTAAAGCGCAAAGTTGTAGGTACTAAAAAAATGTACAACTTTTGTATTTACACTTTTTTCACAAAACCTCGAAATTTATGTGAAAAATTCAAATAACCAACTTTTTGGCTTTTTATTTTTATCTTATACAAAAAAAATTCTACTTCATGAAATGTGGTGAAAACTTACCTCTTTATTTCCCAAACACACTGTAATTTTTTTGATTTGAAATATTCATTTTTTCACCTCATTTTGACCTTATATCGAAACAGCAAACTAATTCTCAATCGAAAATTCTCTCGTCAAAATATCTGCTTTATTAAAAAGTGGGAAAGCCCTGTGGACAGGAGCTTTGGCGCTCTTGTCCAATCTTTGAGAAATCATATCTCCGAATGTATTGGTTTCACAGATTTGGGAATGATACCAATGGATTATTAAGATGAAACTACATCATAAAAGAAATTGAAATACCTGTGCATCTTATCTTTATATGACGGTCCAATTTTGGCTACAAGTGTTTCAAAACTATCAGGAGTCATTCTGAAAAATTGAGTAAATGATATATCCAGTTTTATTCATGAAACAAATCTAATGTAATCAGTCTAGAGAGAACTCAAACCAGAATACTTATGTAGGAAATCTTAAATAGTGTTAATAAAGAATAACTATCTGTACATTAGTTGGGAATCCCGTTCTAAATCTTCCATAATTAGAGAAAGACTCGTAAATTATGATCGACTTCCTTGCATCATTCATTTTCGACTCACTTACAAAAATACTCTGCCTATGAACTTAGCGAATCCAAATTTTAAATTGTTTACATGCTTACATCAACCAAAATCTCCAGAAATACACTTTCAGTTTCGTTTAACATTCATGAGGTTTTTCTTTCAAACTGATGGACCAAGAGAGAGCTACCGCAAACAAATAGAACACAGACAGATATAATTCGGATTCTGTGAATATATAGAAGTTCGATGTATTATTGAAATTTTGAAAATTCATATCTCCGAAAGTATTAGCTTGTTAGAGTTGAGAATAATATCAATGGATTCTCATGATGAAACTGCATCTAAAAAAAATTGAATTCGAAATTTTGAATGCAAAAAAAATTTGGTTTTGTTACTCCGAGACCAATTATTTTGGTCATTCCGTTCGAGAGTTAACGTGTTGACGGCCGGATGGACGGCTGGACAGAATCGATTTCGACCACGGATTCTTGATCAGTGAACCAAATCGTTTAAGACCATTTTTAGCCAAAATTTCGAAAATTACAGACATTTGGGCAAATTGAAGCACTCTGTTCCGAGACACAAGAGCGCCATGAATTCGGTGGGCTTTTTGTTCGTTGAAATCTCTACTTGCTGGTCTCATGACTGGTAAATTTTCTCAGAAAATGCGGAATTTTGCATTCTGATAATTCGTTCCAAATCGGAGGGTTTACTTTAATATCTAAATGTGGAGTTTTGAATATCTATGCACCCTATACTCCCTAATTTATACGCCCCCTCATGCGGATTTTTGGTGAATTCGCCAAAGATTGATAACATTCAATAATCGGCAAATAAAAATTTCAACCGACGCCTTATCTCATTGGGATATGAACTGTTTTTTTGCTGGTATATTCGCAATAGCAAATAAAATGAATCTACCTCAATATTAAAGAATGCACTGTATATTTATCGAAGGAAATATGTCTGAATAATGTATAGAAATATGATGCAATATCAACAATGTAACTGCTCATATTCCTTCATGATATTATGTAAAAGAGTTTTCTTTATATCGAAGAGCTCTGCTGCGAAAATAACGATGGCCTGAAGGTGATTTACCGAGGAAGACACTCTAAAGAAATATAACCCTCTCCAAAGTGCCTGCTTGAGGATTTGTGGGATTCTATTTATAGAGATTTACTCCAGAAGCTTCTTGGAGTAGAGCCTTTTTATACCTTTATGACTTCTTCCGGAAAATAAAGGGTCTGTGGAGGGATCAAAATTGACATAATTAACCTTGAAAGCAAACCTAAACCCCAAGTTTGGATTCTCGCGAAAGTGAGTGATTCATTGTGTGGATGTGTTTTATTTCTATTGCAGAGATCGCTTTCTTAGATAAAAATACTTAGCAGGTTTGACGTGGATATAGTGGACTTTGCCTTCAGCTCTAATAGGCAGACTAATTATTATTTTTATCATTAAGTGGAACCTCATGGGTGAAAAAAAAAACTTACCCGCCTTCCACTCAGAAATATCGTATGTATTTAATTTCCTCATTTTGCATGTTCGCATGAATGCGAACATTGTAATTTACTTCCGAGGTTCCTCATAAAAAGGGGCAATTGATAGAAGACTCTTAATTTTTTTTTTTCATTCATTCGAGATATAACTAGTCGGAAAAGCACTATTACCAGGAGCTTCGGCGCGTTTGTTAAAATTTATAGCCAAAGCGGTCAGCCATCCAGATACTGAACTCAAGGGTGCTTAGCTGCAGGAAAAAATAATATTCTCAATATGTAAGTAATGTAGTAAAGACAAGCGTTCAAAAAAACTGGTTCACTTTTTATGTGATTTCTCTGTATTTCCCTAATATCTTCTACAATATAGAACCGATCGAGTTAAAATCTAGAAGTTTACTGTAAAATGAGGTATCGAATGCTCTTGCAAAATTCTAACGTAAGCTTGAAAAATGACGATATCGTTGTTAAAAAAAAAACGCTAAATAGCGTTCATGGCCATTGGAAGATATTGTCTGAGCTCTGCGCCCTGCGGGACTCGTTTCTCGATTAATATCACAGAACACAAATAATAGGAAGTGCAAACTCCCTACTATATATATATATTCTTGTGATCTTGAGCATTACAATTTGTTTTTTATCTAACAATAAAGCATGTGTATGAAAAAAGTGTTAGCAGAGGTTAGTGTAACGGGGTACCATATAATTTGATATATGATACTAGAGCTTAGGGAAAACACCTCAGCAAAAAAACCCTATCTCCCCGTTAGTGTTGTGATTTATGAAAATTGAAATTCTTAACAAAATATGCTGAAATATTAAATATTGAAGGCATCTTTTTTGCGCGTATGTTCTGGGGAACATCGCGTTATAGTTTTGCCCAAATGTCTGTAACTTTCGAATTTTTTGACGAAAATGGTCTCAAACGATTAAGTTCGACTCCCCAATGAAGAATTCGAGGTCAAATTTGATTCTGTCCGTCCGGCCGTCCGGCCGTTGCCACGATAACTTGAGAACGAAAAGAGCTAGCGACTTGAAATTTTCAGGGTAGGTGGCGCATCCCAATACGACGGACAAGTTCGTTAATGGGCATAATCGGCCCAGTAGTTTCCGAGTAATAATTTTGTTTTCAACCAATATAAATCCGATCGAATTGAATATTGGTGGGTAGTTGTAAAATATGAACCTTAGAACGTTTGTGAAATTTTGTGCGAATCGTATGGCTAGAAAATTTAAAAAAAATTATTAAAAAATATTTTTGTTGTCACGATAACTTGAGAACGGAATGAGATAGCGGCTTGAAATTTTCAGGTTAGGATGTGCACCAGAACGCGACATTTCAGTTTGTTTAAGAGCATAATCGGCCAAACGGTTTTAGAGTTATAGCCATCTGAAATTTTCTGAAATTTGGTGGTTTTTTGTTCCTCATTAACTCAAAAAATACTGAACCGATTGAATTCAAACATGGTTATTGTTATTAGTTGTAGAATGCCAACGCAAAACTGTTTGCAAAATTTGGTGAAGATAGCATTTGTAGAAAATTTTTAATAAATCATTGAAAAAAAAAAAAAAAATTCTATATATCAGTATCTAACTATTCGTTTGAAATTGCTGAAATTTTGCAAGAGCCTTCATAACCTAACTCTACTGCCCAGTTTCAAGTTTTAATACGATCGGTTAAATATTGTTGGAGATTCGAGCATTCTTGTGTGAGTTCAGTAGATGGGTGACCGTTGCCTCGATAACTTTCGAACGAAAGGAGATAGGGACTTGCAATGTTCAGGGTAGGTTGCGTATCCGAAAGGGAGATTTGAGTTCGTTTTTGGGCATAATCGGTCTAACGGTTTCCGAGTTATACCCACCTGGAATATTATTTCATTGATAACTCAAAAAATAAATATTCGATCGAATTGAAGCTTGGTAACTAGTAGTAGAAAATCAACATAAAGACGTGTTTGGAATTTTGTAAGAACCGTACCCCTAGAAAATTTGAAAAAAATGACGAAAAAAAAAATTTTAAGAACCGTACCCCTAGAAAATTTTAAAAAAATCACGAAAAAAAAAATTGGTTCAAGCACTGACGTGAAGTCAGAAGCTTTTGCGCGTATGTTCTATTGTCATGGTAAATTCGATTAAGGGTGTCCAATACAGAAGAATGGACAATAGAACATACGCGCAAAAGCTTCTGACTTCACGTCAGTGCTTGAACCAATTTCTTTATTATCGCTTCTTCCTTCAACAAGCAGAGAAGATTCTCCAAGGTACCCGAAACCCAATCTGAAAAAGGAAAAGACTACGGGAGAAAACGAACAAATTAAAAATGGAATATTCTATATTTCATTAAATAGATTTGAAACTCGCTACCCATTCTTAAAAAGATTCAGAAACATTATGAATAGCCCTAAAACCATCTTTGAATCTATATATGCGACAATTATTAACTAAATGGCAATTAATATTGGCGGCCATGTTAGGTGCCAGAGTAGTGGGGGAAAGGCGGGAATATTTAAATCTGATTTTAATCTTTTTTTCCACCGACAGATAAATACATATATTAACTTTTATTATTAGTGTTCTTTGCTTTTGACTATGAAATGAAATCAAAATAAGCCAAAAACTAATACATTCTGAAAATAAAAATATTGATGGTTTAGGATTGCAAAGAACAACGATTTGTAATAAATAAATTTATTGATGAATAAACAGTATTTATAACAAAAGGGGATAGGTAGCTAAAAAAATCATTGTTCTGAATAGACTTCATCTTTAATATGTCCGAAAAAGGGAGATTGGTTAAAATCATATCAAACTTCATGGACATCTATTTTTCACTTTTCGTTGTATTTCTACGAAAACTTCACGAAACAGTCACTCATGAACGACAGAAGAATACTGATTGAATGACAGGTGAATGACATTCACCTGTCATCGGCACTATACAATTTCTGCGCTGCATGGCGGCCATGTTAGGTGCCGTGCTGTTTCCAAATGTTGGTCGAAGTTTCATCCCCCTGATTAATATCGAGCGAATGGTGGCATATGATTTCACGCTTCACTGGTGGGAAAAGGCTGAATTCCGTGTTTTGTCTCATAGGTGGCGTGGGCGATTAGGTATGATCCACCAAGGCGGCTCTGAGAGGCTTAACCCGGTTCAGTTTAGTTGAATTTGTTGAGAAGCTGGTTCGAGCTGGGGATCCTGTATCAAAGACATTAAGTTAGGATGATAGTATTAATCATAGGATGTCTAGACGGAATGAGAGCGAACTACGTGATCGAATTGAAGATCATTCCGGCCTGTAAATCCCTGGCTGAGGATTTGGCGCACAAAATGCAGAAAGCAGTTGGTCCACTTGCTTGGACCACTTCGAGTCATAAGGGCCCTTCAACTCTGCAGGCCACTTGCAGTTCATCTTTTTGTTAAGGGACGTTAAGGGACTGCAAGGAACGTACCAGAGGTTTTTTTGTGAGTAACCAAATAAAAACTGGAGTCTTACACTCCTGAGAGAGAGGACACTTTCAGGGTGAGCCTATAAAGGGTTTTTCTTCTCAAGCAGAAAAAAAATGTGAAAATCATTCTAGATTTAGATGTACACGGACAGAAATCTATTATCAAACCAAGAATCAAGATATTCTTGGAATATTCGAGTTGTTTCGAGTATATATTGGATTGGAACAAGTAAAAAGGGAAAATTTGTATACTTGGAATGAATTTATTTTACTTCAAAAACTTATACTTAATTGAAGAATAAACTTCTCTATCCGAGTAAATGATCAATTCATTCCAAACCATTCAGTTCAATCAATTCGAGAGTTCTTCTATATTTCAGGTAACTATATGATATCTTAAATTCGAAATTATAATACTCATAGTTCGAGAATTGCAGTATCCTTATTCCATATTCTATATCCAAGGAGTTGGTTTTCTTGAAATAATAACTTCTACTAAAATATAACATGAAGTTATGAATTGAATTTTGGAATTATCACTTTTATGTATGAGGTATGTTTTAATTCATTATTTTATTTATCCAGCATATTCAGCCAAAACAGATTAAATCGACCATAAAATATTGCTAGCAAAACGTTCAGGATGAATACGATAAGTTATTAGTTAATTATATAGCCGATTTAATTCGAATTCCAATCTGAAACAAAAGTTAGGATGGAGATAAATAGACTTTCTTCTCAGATTTCAATCCGAAAATTATCGGCGAATGTTTAATGCCGGTCAAAGTACATACATTGTAAGGATTTCAATATAAAGTTAGAACTCAAGAGCTAATTATAAAAATGTAATTAAAACAAATATTTGATTTCTAATGTCAAAATTTTTTCGCGATAACTTTCCTTTTACGTTTTGTAGAGATATTGTTATCTTTAAAAATAAGTCTATGAGAAATCTCTCAATTTTCCATAAAATGAGTGCAACAGTCTCAGTGAAATACATATACAGGGTATCCCAAGTTCGAGTGCTTATTAGACGTTTCTGGAGAACTGGACCTATTTGATATCTGAAAAGTGGGAGTATGATATTGTACGACATGTCCTACCGACCTAAAATATTATTAAAGCCTGCATGAACACTTCCCGTTATACAGGGTATGAAAATAAATTTCTCGAAAACTTTTTTTTCGTTTCTTATATGACCGATTGTTCAATTCTGAATATCTTTCTATTCGAATTGTTTCTAAAATATCGAAAACAAACTGAAAAAAAATGTACATATGCATTGTTACTATTATGTTCGTTATTCCTGTGCTCAATATCTATACGTTTTAGAAGAAGAAGAATGTGGGAATATTATGCATCATATGAAATTCAAAAAACTCGTCACAGGGTGTTTCATATATTGTGTCAGAAATTGTTATGAGAATTTGCCATAACTTTTGGATTCAACAATGAAGAATACCGATAGTTCCATGAAGCGATAATGCCTTCAAAATCAATATTTTGAAAGTTATTCGAGATTTTGTACTTCACGTTATGCGTAGAGTCAATTTCATTCATTGCACATTGATTCCTATAAATGCATCGCCCTAACAATAATCTGTGACCATAGAAAATCAGATATTCTAGTAATTTATAATAGACAGGTGTATCTAGTCTTATAATGTGAATATTTTGCAGGATGTAGTTTAATGTTAATTAATTTTTGACGCAGTATTTGGAACGCCATGTGACGAGTTTTTCAAAATTCACTATTCACACATTTTTCTACTTCTAATATGTGAAAACGTTTTATGCTTAAGATATTGAGAGTAGGAATAACGAAGATAATACCGACAACGCAGTTCCCAATTTTTTTTTTCATTTTTATTTCGATATTTCAAAAACTAATTCGACGAAGGCAATGATTCGAATCGAAAGATATTCTAAATTGAATATCATATCAGAGAAGACTCGAACTGGGGACACCCTGTGTATATATCTTTTTTCAAATTGATTCATAATACAATATTATGCCCCAGTGAAGTAAAACTATTAGAGAGAAAAAATCATCACACGAAGTGACTCAACAAAGATCATCAAATCTGTTACATTCTGGAAAATATTCCTGTTATTTAGGAATTCCGTAATATTGAAAGAGAGAGAGAGAGGAAAGTTGTTGAACAATTCGTTGATTATCAAAATTTGAGTGAAATCATTAGTTATCTTAATGAAATTTTCATTCACTTGATTGAAGTGTAATATTTAGCAATATAATAACTCGCCAATTCTTCTTCCAGTAGTTAGCCTATGAAAACTCCCTAATCCACCTGCGATCAGTTTTATCGTATTCCAAGTATATGAATTTCTGCATCCACTAGATACAAATAAATTATTCAGCAATATACTGAAAAGCGCCCTCTACGAGATCTATGCGGTTCGCGAAAGGGTATATCACTCTTGACTTGTTCGTAACGCGTCTTTAAAGGAGTTAATTTGCTTAGTGTTTCAAAGACGGTTTTAGTATTGTTTCTTTAAATATGGAAAATTTAATGAGAGAATGGGGATGCTCGGACAGTGTTATAAGGATATTTCAAGGTAAGTCCTGCATTTATTCAAATTTATATTGTGATTCAGAAGAAAAATATTAATTCTGGTATAATCTTATACGTTTCAAACCACAAATCTATTTTCTCTTGAATCTTCAAATAATACTCTCAGTAGTCTTGGTGCTCATCTTTTAAATTTCTGACATGATTTGTTACCAAAAATAATTATCCTGTTTCATTGAGAATACCACTTTTTCA
This sequence comes from Halyzia sedecimguttata, assembly GCA_937662695.2. NCBI lineage: Eukaryota > Metazoa > Arthropoda > Insecta > Coleoptera > Coccinellidae > Halyzia > Halyzia sedecimguttata. The sequence continues at coordinate 91,987,464 of OW569412.2, forward strand.
GAACAAGATATTTCCGTAGAGCTCTTGAAAGATCTTTAAGATCATGAGATCAAAGAACTCATACCTACCTTAGAAATGCGCAAATTGATTTCTAGGAAAATTAAAGAGATGAATAATTCTGAAGTAAGTGAAATATTTGTTATTTGTATCAAATGAATTGGCACCTGCGATTTGTCACAATAATCTTTCAAATTACAAAATCCAGTACCTAGCTTCGTTAAAACGGAAAAGGGCGATAAATAACCAGTTGAACCATATTTTCTTTCAAAACTTTCGAATTTTCAATACGTTTATGAAAAAAAATTTCAATTAATTTCCAGTAGAAATCACTTCAATTTTTTTGAAATTTTTGAGAAAATTTTGAAATCGTCTCGTAATTCTGTAAAATTAATCATAAATACTGTAAAATTTGTCAACACTTAAAGAAGGTATAATGTGCATTCATTATTTGTTTTAAAATTTTTTGCTGAAAATTAATTTAAACGATTTGGTTCGACTCACTGATCAATAATCCGTGGTCGAAATCGATTCTGTCCGGCCGGCTGGCCGTTAACACGATAACACTCGAACGAAAGGAGCAAGAGGATTGAAATTTGCAGGGTAGGTTTGGAGCATAAATATCTCTGACCAGTTCGTCAACGGGCAAAATGCACCCAGCGGTTTCGGAGTTATGGCCGTTTTTAGTTAAAACATTTTTTTATGAATATTTCCGGTACTGATTAGTCGATCTGTCTGAAATTTAGCATCAAATTGTAGAATAATAACCTTTATATGCATGCGAAGTTTTGTATTGATCGGGTTGCCGTAAAGTGTAAAAAAAAAAATTTAAGTTTCAAAATTTTGTTTCTACAATAACTCTCAAAACAGAATGAGCTAGGCAGTTGAAATTTTCAGAGTAGGTTTAGGAGATAAATATATCGGTTAGGTTCGATATTAGGCAAAACTGGCCCGATGTTTTTGGAGTAACGAAAAAAAATTTTTTTTTACATTACAAATTTCAAATTCAATTTTTTTTTAAGATGCAATTTCACCATGAAAATTCATTGATATTATTTTCAACTCTAACAAGCTAATACTTTCGGAGATATGATTTTTCGAAATTTCAATAATGAATCGTACTTCTATGTTTTTCACAGAATGCTGTACTTAATTATTCTATCTATGAATTATTATATGATCTGTGTTCTTACATGTCATCATATTTTCCTATGAGAAGGTCTGTTTGAATTTAATTTCTCTCATGATGCAGTTCTATCGTAAGAATCCATTTATATCATTCCCAGAGACCAATAATTTCGGAGATATGAATTGTCAAAGTTTGAACAAGAGCGGCAACGCTCCTGTCCACAGGGCTTTTCCACATTTTGTTTAACCTTCATCAATTTTCTTCGATGCTTTTGAGATACACAGGATGGGAAACAATGTGGGAAACCCCTGTGGACAGCAGCTTTGGCGCTCTTATTCAAACTTTGACAAATTATATCTCCGAAAGTATTGATTTCTCAGAGTTGCATGGGAATGATATCAATGGAATCTTATGATAGAGATGTATTATAAAATAAAATAAATTAAATAAGAATCCATTGATATCATTCCCAAAGCTCCTGTCCAAAGTGCGTCAATTCTCAAGAATTTTCGTAATTGAATTCAAATCATAGGTCTATGACTCATCTCATGTTGGATTTATATACATCAGGAAATTATAATTATAGTATTCTATGAAATCATATAGAATTGAGAACAATTATTGAAATTTTGAAAAAACATATCTCCGAAAGTATTAGTTTGTTGAAGTTTGGAATGACATCAATGGATTCTTATGATCAAACTGCATCTTAAAAAAATTGAATTTAAAATTTGTAATGAAAAAAAAAATTTTTTTGTTACTCCGGAACCACCTGGCCGATTTTTACCAATAACGAACTTTACCCAGATGTTGATCTCCTAAACCTACTCTGAAAATGTCAACTGTCTGGCTCATTCCGTTCGAGAGTTATCGTGTTAACGGACGGCCTGCCAGACAGAATCGATTTTGTTACCATGGATTCTTGATCAGTGAGTCCAACCAAATCGTTTGAGACCATTTTCAGCCAAAAAATTGATAAGCACTCTGTTCTGAGGAACAAGAACGCCAAAAATTGTTAAATGTATCGAAGTCCATCTATCCTTTTGAAAATTTACTGAAATGATATGAAATTATTGAAAACATAATTATTATCAAAATTATTTTTAATTTTTTCCAACTGTTCAAATAAAATTTAGTTCAATATTTTAAAATCCGATGAAAAAAGGTTGATCCTTTTTTTTATGAAGAATAAGAATCTGCACAGAAAAGTATAGCTTTCTATTTTCTCATTATCATCTGTATTCCATTCCAACGATCAATAACACTTTAATCTTACCCCAAAACACCTATCTGACATTGAATGAAAAACTGTATCAGTATACCTCGTCCTCTTGTGTAAAGATGCAAAACATATTCTACTGTGGGGAGAACAACCCAGTCGAAGGTGCCAAAGTGGAAGACTGTATTTTTCAACTACTTCAGCTGAAGAATCCATTTGGGAAATGTCAACAGCATTCAGTAGTAGGTAATCAATGAAAATTTTATCCAGAGAATTGACAATTCAAAATTTATTGCAATCATCCCTCAAGAAACCAAAATTCAAACATCGTGCAAGAAGAAAGATTTCACTCTACTAAAAGGAAACTTTCTAATCACAATTCCAAAAGGATGTTATTTTGAGACGGAAGAAGAAAAGTACTTCAACAACAAAGAGGTCATCGAAAGACAACCGATGCTACTTCCTAGAATTGTAACCAATTGGATTTCGTCAAAATTCAACAACTTCAAAATTCAATTAAAAAATGTTCCGCTTGACCATATCCACAACCTCAAGAGGAAACAAGAAGAAATTCGGCCCATCATGGAAGAATCACAACCAAAAAGTTCATTTCATGGGGAACTTATTGGAATTTTGTACATATTGTTTTTTTTTCATCATTAATTTTTTCTGTTACAAGAAAGCAACAGAATGCTGGAATTCCAGAAAACCAACTGCAGGACCGAAACCGGAAGTGGCCGTCCAACAAACCAGCAAAACCTTCTTCACCCCGTGACGCAACTTCTGGGAAGGGAGGAGTTATACGTTCAGATCCAGGAGTTCCCAACACAACCTAATGCTGAGAGGGATATTCCCACTCTGGCCACTCTGCTGAATGGCATATTTCCATCATACATATATTGAACCCTTTCTTCATTCTAATTAGTCTTGACATATTCGGGATCGCGAATTTATATACGAATCGTCCGTCACATTTTCCATCCCTTGTAAATAGTGAATAAATGTTTTTTTAAAAAGTCAGTAGCTCACTACCTAAACATAATTCGCCTGACTCATTCTTTGGTCGTATTAGAAAAATTTGTTATTTGTGGCTCTTCTGATGTTACTTTTTATGTTGATAGTTCAGAATATTAACGAAGCTTTTTGTGATCAAATATGTGATAATATACCTATTCTTTTATAGGATTATGATTTTTGTGCATGGGATGGTATGTTCATTTTCTTTACTTTTTTTCCCAACTCAATTATATTAATTGTATTATTATGATTATTAATTATTGATTAATATTATTGTGATTCTTTGTACCTAGTCAGGTTGTTTTATTAGTTGAATAACTCAAAATTTTTATATTTGTTCTCATTGATTTGTCTTTTTTATATTTTTCTTTTGTTCATGTTTCTTTTAGAATTTAATAAATGTGTTTTCGAATAATGTAAACCTCGTTTCATAAATATAATCCTTATTCTAGAATCATAGCAATGGGCAGTCTTCAAATAATTCAAAAGATTGAACTGACTCTCATTGTAAAACCTCAAACTTAATTCTAACGAATTTCTCTATGTCCTCAGAACAAGCATAAAATAGATTTTCAATTGATAATATGAATTACTTATTTCAACATACATTAATTCTTTGGTAAGAGAATAATTAGTCTTCGAATTAAGTATAAGATTGATTTTCGCAGAGTAGAGTAAAAACTATGAAGAAATCCAATTTTTCCTCTTGAGAACATACTAAATTCAAACTGAATATTCAGAATTCTCATTGGTTCAGAGTGAGAATATAAATGGATTGAATGAAACTGGTATTTATTTCTTGCAAGTGGACCGAAAACTAAATCTGAAGTTATAATTTACTTCACAAAAATTGTTTTCTAAAGATGAGTATTAAATAAGATTCGATTTGAAAATATGATATGCTTATTTCAACATTTTCGTCATGTTGGTTTAAGTAAATTTATTACGTTCATTCAAGTTTTTGGTATCTTTCCTTCAAACGAAGAATCCACTGATATTAAGATGTACAATAATTCATTTTGAAACAATGTGTACTTGTGCGAAATACTCTAAATACTCATTTCAACAATTTTACTATACTTTCACGGAATATTTAAATATTCTTGAATGAATAAAACGTAATTTATTAAATTCAAGTATATGATCTACTCAGACGAAACAATTAGTTTATTTGAATTCTGAGAATAAAGTATATTTGAATCAACTACATCATATTCTTGCTCATATATGACTCTATCGTTTACTTCAATCAAATATTATTCACTTAGTTCGAGAATAGATTTCTTTCCGTGTAGAGAGATGAAATTGATGATGAAATATTAAACCTTTGTGTGATAACTATATGCATCGATATTGATTTCTTGACTTCACGTCAATTTATTTATCGAAATTTCAACAGGGATCATTTCAAGAAGGTACAGTGGCGTAAGGTTCGCAGAATGAATAATCACCTTGTTCCCCCTCAAGACAGACACACTGTCAATGTAGTGGAGGCACTTAGGTCCTATTAGGTCCTCTAAATATTCAACTATGAGTTAACCACAAACCCTACTAATTGTTCAAAGAATATGCAGGAGGGTGACTTACGTAAGCAATGGTTGATCCCTTCCATTTTGTAATGAACTAGGGTTTCCCTAAAAGGTGGTACGAGTTGAACAATATGACGGACCCTTCTCGTAAGTGAACCACCTACACGTAAAATAGTAATATCATTCCAGACCTGGAGGGTAATTTGGTATCTAGGTCAAGCTAGTTGTGGAGAGATTTATATTACAGGGTGTCCCACTACGAGTGCACTACTACTAAGCTTACGGAGAAATATACCGGGTGATTCATTTAGCCTGAAATTTTATTTTTACTCAAAAACTACATATTTCAGAGAAAAAAATTGAAGAAACAAAAGTTTGGTATCTCTACAGGGTGCATCCGTTAGTACTGAATTTACTGATTTGAATCTGGTTATCGGGCTGGCCAAAACTGAGGTCTAGAAATTGACTGTATATATTCCCATTTAATCTAGGTGGTAGAAAATGTGGACCAATTATTAGAAACTTTTTCTACCCCTTGCTAACATAGGGGAACAACGTAAAAAAAAAGTGTCTTCTCGCTCGTACATAAAGTCTGCTTAATTAATTCGTTATTATCAGTTTTTTGGTGTTTCAGAAAAAAAATTGGTTCAAGCCCTGTGGACAGGAGCTTTTTGGCGCTCTTGTTCAAACAGACAAATTATATCTCCGAAAGTATTGGTTTCTCAGAGTTGGGAATTATATCAATGTATTCTTATTATAGAACTGCATCATGAAAGAAATTTAAAAAATGGGTTCAAGCCCTGTGGACAGAAGCTTTCTGGCGCTCTAGTTCAAACAGACAAATTATATCTCCGAAAGTATTGGTTTCTCAGAGTTGAGAATTATATCAATGTATTCTTATGATAGAACTGCATCATAAAGGAAATTCAATCCAAATAATAGTTTATTTATCAAGATTAAATGACAATCTGAGAATGAGAACTGCACCATGGAAGAAACCAAATTAAAATAGCTGAAATGAATTTGACTCTCTCTTATAGAACAGGATGAAATGTACGAGTATGAACACAGATCATATAATAAAGCTTAGATAGAATATTTATAGCATTCTGTGAAAACATAGAAGTACGATTCATTATTGAAATTTAGAACTTCATCTTAGCAGAAATTGAATTCAAACATCATAGAAGAATTTAAATTCAACAAGAGTGCCAAAAATTATAATCAATCCAAAACCAATAGACGAATTCATCCGAGATATTCATTCCTCAATTCTATGATGAACGATAATATATATCTTTCCTCAAATCTAATCCAATACACCAATATTCCAGTTTTGTTTTTAGTGGAGATATTATGAACTCAATATTATTAACTTACCATTACCATTCCCATCATTATATGGATTGACCATCGGCATGAAAATATCAACCAACAAGAAGTATGATATTATATTATAATTCTCATATTTATACGATTGCTGGAATGAATGACAATGAGACAACGTCATGTCTCAGGAAAATAAGTTGACATTATAACAATTCATAGAATACCCACAGAATAATTCTGTGAAAACGCAGAAATACGATTTACATTGAAATGTAGAAAAATCATATCTCCGAAAGTATTAGCTTGTTAGAGTTAAAAATAATATGAATGGATTCTTCTGGTAAACCTGCTCATTGAAAAAAAATTAAATTGGAATTTGTTCTGTAAAAAATATTTTATTTTTGTTACTCCGAAACCATCTGTCCGAATTTGCCCAATAACGAACTTAGCCGAGATAGTTATCCCCCAAACCTACTCCGAAAATTTCAACTGTCTGGCTCATTCCGTTCGAGAGTTATCGTGCCTACAGTCGGCCGGACCGGCCGGACAGAATGAATTACGACCACGGATTCTTTTTCAGTGAGTCGAACCAAATCGTTTAAGACCATGTTCATCGAAAAATTAAAAAATTACAGACATTTGGGCAAATTTATAAGCACTCAGTTCCGAGGAACTAGAGCGCCAAAAAAGGTCGTTTAAAATGAAATGCTTCAAAAATTATCATTTAAACAAGAGCGCCAAAAAAAAGAGCAATCTACAATGCTTCGAAAATTTTCATAAAATTTATTTAGCAAGATTAAGTGAGTAATCTGCAATGATTCAACCTCGTGGATGGGTTGTTGCAACTAACACTCGGTGCATAGTTTTCACAACTCGAAATACCTAAGGAAAGTATCATCGAAATGTCTAGAGCAAGGCTGGAGAGAATCATAGCAGATTGTCCATTTATTCCTGATATTTAGAGGTTTTCGAACAAAATATTTTAATAGTTCAAAATATATTAACTAGGAACATTATGAAAATACTGTATATAGGAACATGTCTTACAACTTAAGCAAGTAAAATGTAATATCAACCTCAGTGGTCAACGAACAGTAATTTGTTTTGATGATTCCATTAGGTTCATCTTTCCTATTGCCTTCATAATCTACATCATTAAAATGATCCAATTCTAAATCTTCTGAAACATCATCCCGAATGTATAAGTAAATTATTCAATATGCAACCAGTCAATATTATTTTCGGTTTCAAAACAGTCTTGTATATATTCACAAATTCAAGAATCGGATACTTGTTTTCCAAACTACGAATTGACATGACTCTAAGCTAGATGACATTTATGAACACTGAACACAGACAGTGAATACATAGAAGTACGGTGTATTATTGAAATTTAAAAAAATCATATCTCGGAAAGTATTAGCTATTAGAGTTGAAAATGATATCATTGGATTCTTTCGAGAAAACTGCATTTTGAAAAATATTAATTCAAAAGTTGTAATGTAAAAAAAAATTGTTTTTGTTACTCCGAAACCATCAGCCCGATTTTGCACAATAACGAACTTAACCGAGATATTTATCCCTCGAAACTACTCTGAAAATTTCAATTGTCTAGCTCATTCCGTTCGAGAGTTATCGTGTTAACGGCCGGACGGACGGCTGGCCGGACAGAATCGATTTTGAGTATGGATTCTTGATCAGTGAGTCGAACCAAATCGTTTTAGACCATTTTCAGCCAAAAATTCGAAAATTACAGACATTTGAGCACTCTGTTCCGAGGAACAAGAGCGCCAAAAATTGCTTTTCGGAGCTCAATAGACCGATTGGTCGCAGTGACGGTGCGGGTTTCGTCAGCCCGACAATACACATACGGTACATACAGTAACCGAATAACACCAAAAAAAAAATGTAAGGAGTGATTCTGTGATGAAAATAAAGGTGTATTTGGTATGAAATTTTTTTAAAAATCCCTCCCAGAAAAGTTACACCCCTCCGAAGATTAAAAAAAATTGGTTCAAGCACTGACGTGAAGTCAGGAGCTTTTGCGCGTATGTTCTATTGTCCATTCTCCTGTATTGGACACTCTTAATCGAATTCACCATGGTAAATTCGATTAAGAGTGTTCAATACAGGAGAATGGACAATTGAACATACGCGCAAAAGCTCCTGACTTCACGTCAGTGCTTGAACCAATTTTTTTTCGTGAATTCAGGAGCTTTTGCGCGTATGTTCAATTGTCCATTCTCCTGTATTGAACACTCTTAATCGAATTTACCATGGTGAATTCGATTAAGAGTGTCCAATACAGAAGAATGGACAATAGAACATACGCGCAAAAGCTCCTGACTTCACGTCAGTGCTTGAACCAATTTTTTTTTCGTGAAGTCAGGATAGAAAGCAATGATGAAAAAATTAACACATTATTGTCTACCTTCAATTCTTCTTTAGGAGAAGAATAAATAATTATTCTTGAAAAATATTACTGGAATTAATGTCATATTTAAATAATCAAAGTAAAGAAAATTATAAGTTTAGTTACTAACATATTGAATGAAATTCAATTCAAAGTAATATTCAATTACTTATTCTTAACCAATAAATGTCCATTGATAGATCTAAAGATGATGAGGTGAAACATAAAGATATATTCTCATTAGTGATAGAAAAACTGGCCTAAAATTCCTCTCCACCCATCACGAGATTTAATATCCACAGATGAGCCTCTCACCTTACAAGATCAGAAGCCTTCAACAAAATTTCAGCGATATCATATTAAAAATAATACATAACCTTTCAAAAGTCCCCTCTCACAAATATACTCCTCTGAAGGCACATGGATCTCTTGAAGAAGAATCGTCTTCTCTATTTCTCAGAGATATTCACTCTTGTTCATAGAAATCCCTTCAATATTTAGTTGCCTCCTCCTAAGGAGGATCTCTTTCAAAACCAGGTCTGACCACTAATGTAGGGCTATCATCTCCCATAGATTTGTGATGAAATAACACGATTTTCCCATAACATACGCGTAAAAGATATGTCATCATGACATTCATATTTTTATTTTTGAAGGTTCTCGCAAAAATACGACCATAGACAACATAATATCATACGACGATTCGCATCCGCTACCGGCGCTACGCGAAGCGGTAGCGCCGCTACCGAACTCACAAAAGGCTGCGCGGTTCTCCAACAATATAGATCCGATCGTGTTCAAACTTGGAATTCTGCAGTAGAGTTAGGTTCTGAAGGCTCTTCCAAAATTTCAGCCATGCCGGACGAATAGTTTATGATATATAGATTTTTTTTCAATAATTTTTAATTATTTTTTTTTTAATTTTCTAGTTATACCATCCTCACGAAATTCTGCAAGAATTTTCGCGTTGGCATTCTACAACTAATAACCATGTTTGAATTCAATCGGTTTTGTATTCTTCGAGTTAATGAGGAACAAAAAACAACCAAATTTCAGAAAATTTCAGATGGCTATAACTCTAAAACAGTTTGGACGATTATGCTCATAAACAAACTCAAATGTCGCATTCAGGTGCACAACCTAACCAAAAATTTTCAAGCCGCTATCTCTTTCCATTCTCAGGTTATCGTGACAACTAAAGTATTTTTTTAATAATTTTTTAATAATTTTCTAGCGATACGATTCTCACAAAATTCCACAAACGTGCTCAGGTCTATATTCTACAACTATTCACCAAGTTCGATTGGATTTATTTTGGTCGAAAACCAAATTATTACTCGGAAACCATTGGGCCGATTATACCCATTAACGAACTTGTCCGTCGTATTGGGATGCGCCACCTACCCTGAAAATTTCAAGTCGCTAGCTCTTTCCGTTCTCAAGTTATCGTGGCAACGGACGGCCGGACGGCACCACAGAATTAAATTTCACATTTGGGCAAAACTATAACGCGATGTTCCCCAGAACATACGCGCAAAAACAATTGTCTTTATTTTCCCTGTACATTAAAAGTCTTCAAGAAAGGTAATTGAATGGGTGATGAAGAAAATAAAGCAAAACTTCTTAAATATACGAACTATAAACAAATAAACTCGGAAATAAATCAGGTTTTAGAATAAACGAATCTATTTGCGCTCATGTTCTAGAAAACGTGCTATCATTGTTTGAGATATTCGAATTATTTGATGAAAATGGTCTCTAACGATTATGTCCCACTCACCAATAAAGAATTCGGGAACGAATTCGTTTCTGTCCATCGGGCTGTCCGTTGCCACGATACGTAGGGTGCGCATCGGTTAAGTTAATGGGCATAATCGACGACATTTTGTGAGGATCGTATCACTGGAAAATTTTTAAAAAATCATTGAAAAAAATTCTGTATCCTAGAAATTATCCATCTGACATCGCTGAAATTTCACGAGAGATATTAAAACATAACTTTACAGCCTAGGTCCAAATTTGAACAAATTGTTGGAGATCCGAACAACCTTGGGTTCAGTAGCTGGATGGGTGACTGTTGCCGTGATAACTTTCGAACGGAAAGAGATATGGACTTGCAATTTTCAGGGAAGGTTGCGCATCTGAATGGGACAGTTAAGTCCGGCGCTACTGGAAATAATCGGTCCAACGGTTTCAAAGTTATACCCCTCTTAAATTTTATTGTTATTTCCTCAATAAATCAAAATATACTAATCCCATCCAATTAAAACTTGGTAATTGTAGAATGCTGACGCTCTCATTTTTGTGGAATTTCGAGAATATCGTATCACTTGAAAAAAAATTATTTTTTTCTTCAAAAATGTCATATTTCAGAAACTATCCGTCATAATCCGCTCAAATTCCGCAGAACGTTGAACGTGCGCGCAAAACCTCCCGACTTATCGTCTGCGCTAATTAAGAATTTTTACGTGTTTTTCTGAGCGGTTCCTAATTTCATTTCAGCCTGAATTTCTGTGTTTCAGTTGAATAACTGACTTTATTCATTTATCTTCATAATTCATTTCAGTCTCAACTAAATTAAGAACAACCCGTTGAGCTCAAACGGGAAGAGAAGAAAAATAATTACCTGAAATAATAATACGTTCTCCCAAGTGTCGTAACTAACGAGAAATGTTTCATTTTCATCAAGTTTCGCCCGGAGTTCAGTTATTAATCGTTGCTTCCGAGATCCATGCTCTCCTTCACGAAATGAATTAACAACACAGGAAATTCAACGTTAGAGATGGTGTTGATGGGAACAATCCAGTGTATATTTGTGAAAAATTACATCTATTCGAATTTGCGAGTATAGCAAAAAGGCCGCAAAATGGAGCCAAGTTTTAATTAAACGACGCGACGCATCGGCGCAAAGCTTGATAATACGGCTGCTAGAGATGCTCAAAGTTCACCCTAACATCGTCCATGCAATGGAAAACATCATGTCGTTATGGAAAACTAAGTTCGCCCTTCGATCCGAAGGTCGGACCACTTATACCGGATGGGTGAGTTACAGGCGAGGAGTATTTCAAGGAGACTCACTAAGCCCGTTATTGTTCTGCATAACACTTCTACCATTAACAACTGAGTTGAGGGCAAGGCATGGGTACAAGGCTGGGTCACCAGGCAGAAGAGAACATCTGATCTCACATCTCCTCTACATGGACGACTTAAAACTGTACGCTTCTGTACTACTCCAACTACTGAATATCATTGCCGAATACACCTCAGCAACAGGAATCTCATTCGGTCTGGACAAGTGTGCTGTTTTTCATCTAAGCACAGGAAGAACTGAAGAAACAGGGAAGACATCGACCTAGAACGGGGAATAAGCATTCGACACCTCGAAGAGGAAGAAACATACAAATTCCTTGGGATGAAACCACGACGTGCACTGGAGGCAACCGAAATCAAGGATGCTTTAACGGCTAGCTACAAAAAGAAGATCCGGGATATATGGAAGTTACTGCTGTCCGGGAATGATATAGTATCAGCAACGAACAGCTTGGCAGTCCCGATAATCACCTACTCATTCGGGATAGTTAAGTGGACAGTGAATGAAATTATCTAGCTAGACCGAACCACTCGTAAAGTGTCGAACATGAATCGTAGTTTTCATCCCAACTGCTTGATTCGAAGGATTACCTTCCACGAACGCAGGGAGGCAGAGGTTTGCAAAGTTTGGAATACCAAAACCATCAACAAAAGATGGAAATGGCAATATGGATATTGAGAAGCGAAGTCCCGCTTCTGAAAGTAGAAACCAAGGAGCTTTTCCCTTTAGGGCTGGTCAGAGAGCTTTGGAGAAGCCCAGTATAACTGGCATATCCATCGATCATGAGCTAGCAAGAACACCTATCACGCCAACAGACCAAAGAGGAGTTGGCAGACAGATAAGACAGGCACAACTGAAGACACTACTCGAAGAGCACATGAGTAAACACCTGCACTCCATATTTTTCAGGAGTTTGAAAGATCAGGGCCTGTCGGAAGAATTATACTTCGGAAACGGAGGGATTCGTTATGGCATTTCAAGATGGAGTGATAAATACAAGATGGTATAAGAAGAACATCATAAAAGTGGACACCCCAACCACATGCAGAGCATGTCACAGGCAGCAGGAAATTGTTATGCAATAAATATTTTTTGTTCTAAATTATAAGTCATTGCAGATTTAAATATTTTGGAAATTGAATTTTCACTACTTTTAAAAAGAATCTTTAGAATTGACAATAATTCAATATTGGCTGTCAGTTCAGAAATTCCATGATAGAAACAGAACACAAGAAGTGAGAAGTGGCAAATAAAAATTCAAATCCTCCTGTGATGTTACATTCATTTATAAGGACCCTGTACAATGCGTCTTCAACCCAACCATTTATTGATATCTGCCCTCGAATATTATGTATCCGAGACCTTAACATTACAACTTAATCCAGGTATCATCTATGCAACAAGAATTCAAACACCTTGTTGGATCCTGATTGTTTTATCGAGATGTTATGGTTCGAAGGCTCAAATGTTGAGTCGTGATTGTTTTATCAGGATAATGTTAAATCGAAGGTCCAGAATTGTATACCCTGATTGTTTTATCAGGGGGTTGAGTAAAGGGGTATACTTAACTTCAAGCACTCAACAGTAATCTCGTTGATTACGGCGTAAGTTGTTACTTGCTATAAGATAGCAATTACGAGGATGAAAGTGGTGAAATATTCGAACGCACTTTAAACAAAACATCAAACTGTATTTTCTTGTTACCGATACTTTTTAACAAGCCCGAAGTAATTGTACAATGAAATAATAATAAAAAAAAATCTTCCTTCTATATGAAAATGTATAGCGAGGAAGAAGTGACTACATATTTGGAAGGGGAACTAAAGGAGTATTAGTTTCGCGACCGATCAAAATAGAAGTAATGTCGTTTGCACTAAGAGAAGTAGTAGTAGTTGCAGTAGTTGTGGTAGTGAATTATTTCAGTGTGAAATGCATGTAAAAGACCAGATAGAAGAAAAATATCATCCTTCAATCTGGGTAAACGGAGGAAATATTAACAATGATTGGGGTTTCGATCTTCAAACCGCCCTGATATGTCACAACAATACTCTCGTTTGTCGTTTATGAAATAGAGTGGGAATGCATCCGAAATCCCGAATGCAAGCACCAATGAGTGATCTTCTAGGGTATTTAATCTTAGGAATTTGTCCCACTATCTGAATTGACTTTACTTGAGTTCTGTATAAAATCTGTCAGCAACAGCTGGATAAATTTCGCAGCTCTGGGCAATGTGTTAAGAAACTGTTTCTTACCACTTCAGCTGTTAAACGCATTTGAGCATTCTTTTAAAGGAAATAGGCAATAAATCGCCCTACAAAGGTAGAAACTTCACAAGAAATTCTACTCGCAGTTTTATTTTCGTAAAAGTATTATTTTCAAGGGTGAGACCACACATGGTAAACTAAAACCAAGTTAACTCAATAGACAAATATTCACGTTTTACAAGAGAGCGTCCTTGTTGAGAAAACCAAATCTACGTCTCTTACGCCATGAGACGTAACACACCTCATCAGGTGAAGCTTGCAACATCTTGGTTTCGAATTCCGGTCATCATCAGTCGGAGATCCTGCTGCAAATTCAAATAACTCGAATTCCACAACCGTTTACCCCTCAACTCGTATGCATAATCAAACAGAAACCGCGTCTGGAATCCGTTCGAATGGGGCTAAATAACCCTGCCTGATAAACTTCCGGGATAATTCAGGAATGCCTCCATCTTTTGTCAAGTTGAATCTCGTCCATGGCCGCGTTTTCATAACAATATCCCGATTTTCGTTCGTTCGAATCCGCCGCCCTGTCCCGTTTCTCGGAACAAAGAAACCGATGGTCTCTGGTGCCGCGCAATTGTTATGGCTTTTAATATTCCGGAATCCGGATAATACTGCTAAACGGAACCGGAGTTTTCTTTTGTTTCTGTCGTTGCCGTGGGGGGCGGAGGCGAGAATCGTTCTGATTTTTGCGATTTTCCTAATTAATGAACTGTGGATCGGGAGGTTCGCTCCATTTGAGCGTTCTGTTAGAATTTTTGTTTTTTTGATTTATAGAATGATTATTAATTGTTTTATTTTGTTTCAGGTGGGTGGCGCTTATTTGCAGTTGAATGGTTGGTAAATCCTTAAATTTCTGCTTCGATTATCAATAAAATCAATACAGGGTGAGTCTTTAAGTTGTACATTAAATTTCAACATAGATTCCTCTTATCAAGTAAAACACTATTTTCATTTATAGTCTAGTCATCAAGTGCTTTTTATGTCAAAATTTTTGCGTATTCTCCTAAAATTATGATTGAGGTGTCATTCGATTCGAAATGCCATGTAGATAGTTTTTGAGAAAATGCTAAGGCTGCTAGCAAAAATTGCAATAGTTATGAACAATTAAGTGAAGAAAAAAGAAGGGGCTTTGGTTTTTCGCCAATATCTCAGAAACTGTCTGAGATAATTCAGATTTGCAAAAAGATTCAAGAAGAGGAGGAAATTTCCTAGAAACTCCCGGATCTAGGACTAATATTTATAATTTTTCCAGATGGTTGAAAATACTCACGAAAACGGGTACTCCGGCTTGTGTAAGTCTGGCCCCGTTCAGACCTTTCATGAATAAACATTATTTAAACTTATTAAATATGAAAATAAAGAATTGAAAAATTTCAGGCGTCTGCAGGATAGATCAATGAACAATAATCCGTGGTCCAAAAATGTTTATACGACTTTCCAATTAGTTATTCATTAGTTAATTAACAATTTTTTGTAGCATGAACATTAACATTGCAAGTGCGATAATTGTTAAAATATTAATCTGAATTTTTTTTCCTTTAGTGGAGCTATTTTTCAAAGGTCTTGGAACAGATTTCCCTTGGAATTTAAAAATTGTTAATTTTCGTTTTGTTATTAACAATTTACCTAAGTGAAAAATTATATAGCTTCAATTATGTTTCAAAGGAAAATTTTAAATTATCTCATAAAATATCATAAAAAACGCATTGGTTCATATAAATTTTTTAAACAATAGGAGATAATAATTATTAAAAACCATTTTTGATTAGTTTCTGATCATAAGAAAACAGATCAATAGTAATATTATAAATTGAAGATCTACAATTCTTCACTTGAGTAAATTGTTCATAACAAAACGGAAACTAACAATTTTTAAAATTTTCCAACAGGAATCTATTCTTAGATCTTTGAAAACTAGCTCCACGAAAGGAAAAAATTCTCAGATTAATAGTTCAACAATTGGCGCACTTTCAATGTTAATTTTCGTGCTACAAACAATTGTTAATTAACCAATGGATAACTAATTGAAAAATCGCGATAAACATTTTTGGACCACGGATTGTTGTTCATTGATCCATTCTGCAGTCGCCTGAATTTTTTCAGTTTTCTATTTTCATATTTAATAAGTTTAAATGATATTTATTCATCGAAGGTACGAAGGGGGCAAAGATTGCGCGTGTCCGTTTTTGGGTGTATTTTCAACCCTCTAGGAAAATTATTAATATTAGTCCTACAGTTCTGCCAGTTGGGACTTTTTTTTTGTAAATTTCCTCCTCTATTTGAATCTTTTTCAAACTTCAATTTCGCAACTAGTTTTCGAGATATTGGCAAAAACCTAAACCTCCTTTTTTTCCCTTAATTGTTTATAACTATTGGAATTTTTGCGAGCGGCCTTAGCATTTTCTCAAAAACTATCTGCATGCTATTCCGAATCGAATGACACCTCAATCAAAATTTTCGGAGAATACAGAAAAATGTTGACCTAAAAAGCACTTGTTGACTAGACTATTACCATTTTTCCAGATTCGGCACAATAAGATAGATACAGGCTGTTGAAATTTGAAAAAAAAATCAGTTTTTCTTTTGTAGCTTTGACATGGTTATCCAGAATTGGATCAATTTTTGAATGACACATAATCTTCGATTAACAGTTTTTCCCTACTTCTACTGGTTTCTTCGTTATAGACTCGCGAATTCCTAAAACTATGAGAAATTACCATAATGAAAACAGATGAAGGTTATCTTGGGTAATTTTTGAAATACTCTAACCTTTTAGAAAATTAAATTATTCTTCATCATTTCTCCTAAAAAGTACCGTTTTCGAGATATTCTATGTTGAATGTCATAAAATATGAAAAAAATTACAGAAAGTTACCTGATTTTATCAATCCGAACCTGGAAAACAATCACAGATGATCTGATCGAATGAAGGTATAGACTGAGTATTGATTTCAAATTTGACACTTATAGAAATTCAATTCAATCTCGATTCTCGCCTGTTTCCAAATTGATTGGTTATAATTACCACCTTAAAACGGGATAAGTTAACAACAACTTATTCAAATAGTTCGCAGGGTAGTTATCTTTTGAGAAATAGATGAATAAACATTAATTTTCATATTGCTTCGATTCTGCACAATCAATCTAAGGATTTCTCTAATATATTATGAACAAAATTTCATAAACTTAATTTTCAACAGATATAACTCACGTCACTTCAGTTGAATCTTATCAGCTTGTAGTATATTACTATGCATAAAGGAAATATCAACTATAAGTATCATTCCACCTATTCATCCCAATTATTCTTGACGAAAAATTCTTAATCTGGATCCAGGGAGTTATGTAAACATAAAGAACGACCGGCGTAATATTCTAAGGTTAGCCATAGAACAGGTTAGATTATTACATTTCTGTAGCTGCTTCTGTCACAGTATAATAAAATATTATTTTACTGTGTCAGTATAATAAAATATTATTTTACTGTGTCTATACGAGGTCGACACTTGCATTTGCATAGAGGACTTTTAGAGAACAAAGAAAACATTGTTTTTCCCGATTCAATAGAGTAGAGGTAATAATAAATGTTGTTAGTTGGATATTGATATATTCGTTTATATGATGCGAATTAAAATATGTAAGGAATGTGAAAATAGGCGAAGAAGATATTGTGGATAATCTTATAGTGGATATTCAATGAAAATCAAGTTGGAGTCAGTGTTTTAATATTCGGGTAGAGCTTTTTCCAAAAGGCAGCTTGAAGATCAATTGAAACCACTTCATAAGACTTCAGTGAGTAAATAAGAAAATTTCGTTAAATTCGAGCGTCGGATGATAAAGCTTTCATTTAATTATGCGATATTGAATCCAGTAAGTGCTTTTGTGTTCAACACTTAAAGATAGCTCAGGGGTGGCTTCGCACATTGCAAAATCTTTAAATGCTTATAACTTTTTACCGCTGAATTTTTATACTTCAGATTTGGTTGAATTATTTAATTTTTACTTTTTAGGAATCATTAATGGATGAATTTGAACAAGCGCGCCAACGCAGACAGACCTCAACCCCAACCTCCCAACTTTTTTTCTCACGGAATACGATTTCATTACGACCATTGTTTATTGATCCACAGTCAGAAAAATCATAATTAGTGCAAGTGCTTTTCTATAGCTCGTTATTCTTTTATGCGGGGGTTTCTCAGCAGCCGAAGTACACAAAAAGCGTTGCGTTCTTTTAAAAGCCATGTTGCTGCGAAATTCTTCCTGCAGTGCAGCTCAAAATAAAGCGGATTTACTTCAAATCTTACCAATTAGACCACCCATCATTTTTACTATTTCGTTTCCGATAGAAATCAGGAGTGGAGGATGGATTACAGAATGTATTCATTGTGTTTATTGATGCTCAGAATGCTATTGTAGCAAGTAGCTGGAAATCGGTTGAAAAACGATGATCCAACAAGGTCTACATTAATTCTTCTTTGAAATGTTTTCTGCTTTCTTTATTTTCGGCGCGCTTGTTCTTTTGAGCAGAGTGCCCATTAGTTTATGCGTATAGTTCAAATTTAATTCTGTCCGGCTGGCCGGTTGACAGTTGTCGAATGAGGAGAATTTTATTCAACTTCGCCATGGACATTATTGAAAACGAAAAAAATGTATATATTGTATATTTTTGTAGGGGGTAACGTTGCACTGCGATCTTCAGATCTATTGTGCCCCCCCATCATAGCTGTCGAAGTCTTCAACTTCTACAGATCATCTTCCAGTTCCAGAGTTCTGATGAATTCCAGTATATGGAATGGCTTCAAGGAGGCTACGTCTTCGCTCCTGCAGATTTCTTGCCCAAAGCATTCCTTGCGTTGGTTTGAGATGGCGAGGCATTCCGTTATGAGGTGATCAGGAGTTTCATCCTCCTCCCCATAGATTCTGCACTCGTCAGTTTCTGCTAGCCCTAATCTCATTATATGCTTCCTAAGACAGCAGAGCCCTGTGAGGAGATGCAACGTGTTTTTACTGAAATCCATATATTTCTTGGATCTAATGGTGTCAAAGTTCCGGGGAAATTTTTTGGAGTGATCCATTCCTGGGAGAGATCTCCATAGTATATTTCATTCAGTTTCTTCTTTCATCACTTTTCTATAAGTGTATCTACCTACCTCACAGTAGGGTTCAGGGCCAATAAAAGGGGTTCGTGCTCCTATCTTGGCAATTGTGTTGGCATCCTCATTTCCTTTAATTCCATAGTGACCAGGAACTCATACCAAGGATACCCTGTTGTTGTTGCTGCCTATTTCATTAAGTTTTGTTCCGCACTCCCATATTAGCTTAGACTCGACAACATGGGAGCTCAGAGCATTCAATAGCAGTTGTCAGAATGGATTGCTATATCGCACCTCTGATAGTTTTTGGCGCTCTAGTTCCTCGGAACTGAGTGCTTATCAATTTGCCCAAAAGTTTGTAATTTTCGAATTTTTCGATGAAAATGGTCTTAAACGATTTGGTTCGACTCACTGATCAAGAATCCGTGGTCGAAATTCATTCTGTCCGGCCGTCCGACCGGTCCGGCCGGCCGGCCGTAGGCACGATAACTCTCGAACGGAATGAGCTAGTTGAAATTTTCAGAGTAGGTTTGGGAGATAAATATCTCGGCTAAGTTCGTTATTGGGCAAAATCGGACAGATGGTTTCGGAGTAACAAAAAAAACATTTTTTTTACAAGGCAAATTCCAAATTAATTTTTTTTCAATAAGCTGTTTTACCATAAGAATCCAATGATATCATTTTTAACTCTAACAAGCTAATACTTTCGGAGATATGATTTTTCAAAATTTCAATAATAAATCGTATTTCAACGTTGTCACAGCATGATATTATTCTATGTATGAATTGTCATGATGTCAAATGATGTTCCTGAGACATGACATTATCTAATCAATCGAAGAATTGTGAGCGAAGTGAGAAAAATCTCAGTTGTTTGCTCCGAAATTAGGTTTTCTCAGAAAATTCTTACATTTCGGAACGGAACATGAAGTAAGAGATCTGAGAGTAGTGAGACTTCTTTTCATCCATAGACATAGATATAACTCTCGAACGGAATGAGGTAGGTAGTTGAAATTTTCAGAGTAGTTTAGGGAGATGAATATCTCGGTTGAGTTCGTTATTGGGCAAAATTGGCCAGATTTAATTTGATTTCTTCCATGGTGCAGTTCTCATTCTCATGATTGCTCATTTAATCTTGATAAATAAACTATTATTTAAATTGAATTTCCTTTATGATGCAGTTCTATCATATATGAATACATTGATATAATTCCCAACTCAGAGAAACCAATACTTTCGGATATATAATTTGTCTGTTTGAACTAGAGCGCCAGAAAGCTCCTGTCCACAGGGCTTGAACCCATTTTTTTTCTAGGATCATTTCCATGCATCTATCGATAGTGAGCATTTGGTTGTTGGTTCCTGCCGTATATATTCTAGCGACAGCTCCTATATCGCTTTCTTGCTACCTAGCATCGTAGCGATAGCGAAGTTCTTTTCGATGCTTACTTTCTTAAACATTTCGTCACTAGGAAGATTGGCTGATGAATTGTACCTGGTAAGAGAGGACCAGGCTTTCTGGTTTCTAATACTCTCCTTCTTTTCCTAGATATTCTGAGAATGGCTTCATGGGCCATTTTGCCTATCACTCGATGAAGTGGTGTGAGATTTGTGATAATCTCAAGTGCCCTGGTAGGACAGGTTTCCATAGCCCCAGGCAAGCCTTCGTACTTTGTTGAGGGCTTTCCTCGTACTATTCTGGCTTATTTTTGTATAAAACGAAAAGATTAAGGAAGCAGAGTTATAGATTTTTAGGAAACCAGGAAAATTTGTGTGTACTTTGCAGTGTGAAATTTTCATCATAGAATTCACAGAATTTCCGTGAAGTTACGTGTTAAGCTAAAAAGACGGCCTGAAGGTTCTTGCAGTATTGTGAGGGTGCGTGAGTGGTGAATAGACAAGAGAACATTCGCGCAAAAGCTCCTGTGCTCCTGTGTCAGTTCTCCATTTTTTTTTCTCATTGAATATCTTGATCGCTTAATTCCATTATCGTTAGACAGTTCGCGAAACTTGCAGTGCTGATCTAGACATATTCAATTTGCGCAATTCACCCCCATTATCGGGGAAGTTCCGAATTACCCCACACGTACGCGAAGCGAAACTTTGACGTGTTTCAAGATTGATATATCCAATTTTCACCCATCTTGAATTTATCCCATGATAAAATTTTCAATTATAACGGAAATAATTTATGGATACAGCGGCGACGTTCAAAACCGTTTTCATAAATGAATTTTACTCACCTTATTTCTCGTTATTAGCCAGTCACAGATATTTTACGGCGCCGTCACAAAAAGGGATGTGAGGCTCCAGGAATTGCTGCATAGCGTGGAGCACATCTGGGTTAATTAATCAGGTTTGGCAAAAAGTTACATCCCCTCATAGACCGGAGTAGCATTCGGATGCGTTGTAGGGTTCGGCAAAAATTTTACGGCCCTGTTAAGGACTTAATTCAAATGAGGCAGGTAGGAAACGGTGGTGCAAACTGCAGAAAAAGTTCCCCCTTCATCATGCCGAAGCTCTGTCGGCTTAGTTGTTCCTTTATTTCCAGAATACGAGCTTGACTTGATTCCGAATGTTTTGTTTGGAGTGAGGTTTTGGGTAGAACATGGCTGTATTTATTCCGTTTCATTTTCGCTTCTGGTAAAATCGCGACTGCGTTGAAAATGAAACGTTGGAACATAATTATTTAACGGGGCAAATATTCAAGCATATTCCGCGCAAAACTCTTCGCGGCGCACCTGCTGATAGAACGGCGACAGTCAATCAGTTATAAAAGCGCTTGAATCCACCTGCTGTGCATCAAAAGCAGTATGATACTGCTAGATAACTCTCAGCAGGCTTGGTGTGAATAACAGAGTTAACTTTTTGGCGCTCTTGTTCCTCGGAACAGAGTGCTTATCAATTTGCCCAAATGTCTGTAATTTTCGAATTTTTGGCTGAAAATGGTCTCAAACGATTTGGTTCGACTCACTGATCAAGAACCCGTGGTCGGAATCGATTCTGTCCGGCCGGCCGTTAACACGATAACTCTCGAACGGAATGAGCTAGACAGCTAGCTAGATTCAAATTTTTTAAGATGCAGTTTCATCATAAGAATCCATTGTTATCATTTTCAACTCTAACAAGCTAATACTTTCGGAGATATGGTGCTTCAAAGTTTCAATATCACATCGTAAGTTCTATGTATTCACAGAATGTGAACACAGAATCTGCTTGTGTGACTATTCATAAATGTCATCTTTTCTAGCTACTAGAGATTGTCAATTATGTTATCTATGTTGTCAATTCGTATATTTTCTATTGGAAAGCAAGTATTCGATTCTTGAATTTGTGAATATGCTTTGATGTAGTTTATGGAGGCAATAGGAAAGAAGAACATAATGGAATCATCAAAAGAAAATACTGTTCGTTGACCACTGAGGTTAATATTATCTTTTACTTCCTTAAGTAGTGGTAGTGAGACATGTTCCTATATACAGTATATTCATAATGTTGCTTGCAAAAAAATACTGGAATATGAACATTTTTGTATCAATCATTTTTTCTTGAGTTAAGGTTCATAATACAGAAAAGAATGTGTTTGTGGTATGAACTATTAAATTTCAAATTATGAAAAGAGGATAGTATTTTATTAATATACATATTTTGAACTATTAAAATAATTTGTTCGTAATCCACTACCTTCTCAAATATCAGGAATAAATGGACAATCTGCTATGATTGTCTCCAGCCTTGCTTTAGACATTTCGATGATACTTTCGTTAGGTATTTCGAGTTGTGAAAACCATGCACCGAGTGTGAGTTGCAACAACCCATTCCACGAGGTTGAATCATTGCAGATTGCTCCTTTAATCTTGATAAATAAATTTAATGACAATTTTTAAACCATTGAAGCATTGTAGATTGCTCTTTTTTTTAAAGATAATTTTTGAAGCATTTTTATTAAACGACACTTTTTTTTAATTTTATTTCTTTCATGATGCAGTTCTATCATAGGAATCCATTG
The DNA here is from genome assembly GCA_937662695.2 of Halyzia sedecimguttata. NCBI lineage: Eukaryota > Metazoa > Arthropoda > Insecta > Coleoptera > Coccinellidae > Halyzia > Halyzia sedecimguttata. The sequence goes on from OW569412.2 coordinate 92,010,560, forward strand.
ATATAATTCCCAACTCTGAGAATTTTTTTTTCTGACGTCTCTCTGTGATCCCGAGATATGTGCGTTAGTAGAATAAACTAGTGGCCAGCAGTCTGTGTTTGGGACTCCGATGAGCCAGTAGATGAATTTATTATAGATTAATTAAATCGATAATTCAATTGTGCCGTGAAAAAATAACACCCTGTATAGTAATGGTTTACTTTCAATGATGTAGGCTTTTGCGCTCATCTTCCATTTCAAATGTAAAATGGAGCTCGAAGTTATGTGCGGAATTTCAGCTGAATCTGACGCACAGTTTCAGAAATAACACATTTTTGAAGATACTGTTGATAATGTTTTATTCACCTCTATTGTAGACTATCAATCGAATTTACCATCGATATAGACGTTTTTTTATAAGCTATGAATACATTTCGTACCAATTTAATGACAGACTTGAGTAATGAGAGAATCGTGTAAAATAGCAGAATCTTTAATTCAGACATAATTATGTATTCTAACGGAATTGAAATTGGTTAAATATATCTAATAATATACGAACAAACTTACGTCTCAAGTAATTTTATTGAAAGATCGAATTAAATTCAGTAGATATTCTATTCATCAAAGTTATTATTTCGATTGTAATGAAGAAAAAATGTGGGAAAGCCCTGCGGACAGGACCTTTGGCGCCCTTGTTTTCAATCTTTGATAAATCATTTCTCCGAAATTATTGGTTTCTCAGAGTTGTTAATGATATCAATGGATTCTTATGATAGAACTACATGATGAAAGGAATCGAATTCAATTATGATACAACTGCATCATGAAAGAAATTAAATTCAAAAATGTGCGCCAAAACCACGAACTTTGTATTTACTGGAGCTATTCTGAACCCATTCTGATAAACTTACAAAAGTATATATTTCCATCATCAAATGGATTACCCACAGGCATCAAATTATCACCAAAAAGTATAATATCATATCATAATTCCCATTATTCTACGATAGCTAAAATGAATTTGATTCTCTCTTATAGGAAAACAAGATGACATGTACGAGTGTGAACACAAATCATATAATAATTGATTGATAGAATAATTATAGCATTCTGTGAAAACATAGAAGTACGATTTAGTATTGAAATTGTGAAAAAATCATATCTTGGAAAGTGTTAGCTTGTTAGAGTTGAAAATTACATCAATGGATTTTTATGGTGAAGCTTCATCTTAAAAAAAATTTAATTTGAAATTTGTAATGTAAAAAAATTTCTTTGAAATCATCTCGCCGATTTTGCCAAATAACGAACTTAGCCGAGATATTCATCCCCCAAACCTACCCTGAAAATTTAAACTGTCTTGCTCATTCCGTTCGAGAGTTATCGTGCCTACGGCTGGCGGGACAGAATCAATTTCGACCACGGATTCTTGATCGGTGAGTCGGACCATATCGTTTATAGTCTAGTCAACACGTTGTTAGGTCAAAATTTTTGCGTATTCTCCGAGAATTATGATTGAGGTGTCATTCGATTCGGAATGGCATATAGATAGTTTTTCAGAAAATGCTAAGGCCGCTCACAAAAATAGAAGAAGAAATTTCCTAAAAAAAAAGTCGCAACTGTAGGACCAATATTTATAATTTTCCTAGAGGGTTGAAAATAAATATTATTTATACTTATTAAATATGAAAATAAAAAATTGAGAAATTGTTAAATTATCAATCTGATTTTTTTTTCTTTCGTGGAGCTATTTTTCAAAGGTCTCAGAATAGATTTCTATTGGAAAATTTGAAAAATTGTTAATTTTCGTTTTGTTATGAACAATTTACAAGTGGAAAATTATAAAGCTTCAATTTATAATATTACTATTGATCCGTTTTGTTATGATCAGAAATTACTTAAAAATGATTTTTATTAATTATTATCTCCTATTGTTTAAAAAATTGTTAAACCAATGCGTTGTTTAAGAAAATTTAACATTTTCTTTTGAACACCTAATTGCAGCTTTATAATTTTTACTTAAGTAAATTGTTAATTATAAAACGAAAATTAACAAATTTTCAAATGTTCCAACGGGAATCTATTCCAAGACCTTTGAAAATTAGCTCCATGAAAGGAAAAAATTCTCAGATTAATAGTTTAACAATTATTGCACTTGCAATGTTAATGTTAGTGCTACAAAAAATTGTTAATTAACTAATGGATAACTAATTGAAAAGTCGTCATAAACATGTTTGGACCACGTATTATTGTTCATTCATATTATTGTTCCTTCAGACGCCTGTATTTTTTCAATTTCTTATTATCATATTTAATAAGTTTTAATAATATTTATTCATGAAAGGTCCGAAGGGGGCTAGGCTTACGCAAGCCGGAGTACCCGTTTTCGGGAGTATTTTGAACCCTCTGGGAAAATTACAAATATTTGTCCTAGTTCCGAGAATTGAGACTATTTTTTAGGAAATGTCCTCCTCTTCTTGAATCTTTTTTCAAATTTGAATTATCTCAGATAGTTTTCGAGATGTTGGTGAAAAACCGAAAAACCTTCTTTTTTTCACTCAATTGTTCATAACTATTGCAATGTTCGCGAGCGGTCTTACCATTTCATCAAAAACTATCTACATACCATCCCAAATCGAATGACACCTCAATCATAATTTTCGGAGAATACGCAAAAATTTTGACCTAAAAAACACTTGTTGACTAGAATATTAAGACCATTTTCAAAACTCGAAAATTACACACAATTGGGCAAATTGATAAGCACTCTATTCCGAGGAACAAGAGAGCCAAAAACCATAAATCTTCCTGTAAAATTTACAGCGCTTCGCATAAATCTTATCTCACCGTGATTGAAAACCGATCTCTTCGTCCCATTCGAATACCTATGAGAACCTCTATCTTGTTTGTACTGGAATCCATAACCGCAACCATCCTTATCTCCTTTATTTACACGAGTGTTTTTCACGAAATACAGTTTTCAGATATCATCCGTGAAGTAACTTCGTAAGATTGAAAATAAACATCCCCCTCATCAAACAATCAAAGCCGAAACACAAATATGGGACGAAGTGGATAAATCTGGAACTTCTTGCTGCCGACGACGACGCCGTCTTGCTCCATTTCCCTTTGATGTTGCCTTTTTCACCTATTATTAGATTTCCAGTATTCGGTTTCACTTTCATTGGTCCTCCGAGGAAAATATTTATGTCATCGGAAAAAGAGCCCGAGTTTGGACTTTTGGAACTAGTGTAGTGTTCGAATAAAGCCCTTTTTACATAATCTCATGGCTCTGTGATACTTCAGCCTAGTTATTTCATGAAATATGTATGGGGTCTCGGGAAAAAACGAAGCAGAGACGAATCAACAATGCTGAATATAATCCCTTCGGATAGAGAAGTTGTTTATCTGGTTTAGGCCGATCGTCAATTCGATGGACATGTTGTTTCCTCTACAGCTGGCCCCTTTTCTTCCTTTTGGGGACCATATATGGAAATTGTCTCGTGTATCCTGTCGTTTTGAATCAGAACTTCGGGGTTATAGACGAAAAAACTCCTAGATGATCTCGTTGGAAAACTTTTTTCTCTTTATTATTCTTGGCTCAGTTAAATTTACAAGTCGTTGCAATATTTCCTCGAATAAGGAGGGGATCATTTGAAATACAGCGTGTCCCAACGAAAATTTGACCCCCCCAGAACTCAGAAACGAAGAATTTTAAAAAATTTAAAAAAACAGGTCAACTTCTGTTTTGAGGGGCACGAACTTCCATCATGAGTTTGTTCCGAAAAAACCACCCCCAAGAAGGTGGCATCAAACATTTTTTCAACACTTTTTGAACAGGGAAGAAATGCCGAGTGTTGTTTAGTTTGAAAGTTATTTATGTTCTGTTTACAACCCAGTTGAAATTTTCAAAATCGGTTCATTATTCACGAAATAATGTAATAATTGAGCTTACCTTCGAGAGAGGTGACAGACAGTTGAACCGTCAAACTCAAGTACCAAAGAGATTTGAAGATTCCAATAATAATTTTTAAGTTCTGTATTAGGGAGAAATAATTCCTGTGACAACATTGTTCCGAGAAAACCAACTGAGGGTGGCAAGAACCCCCAACATTTTTTGAATAGGGAGGAGATGTTGGATGTGGTTTAGTTAAGAAGTTTTTTCTATTACCTAAATATCTCAGTTGAAATTTTCAAATTTTTTTATTCAATGGTGGAACAATTTGAAGTTTTGAAAGTTTTTACTTTAAAAACATTCGATTTCCTTCGTTCATGATCGGAAAATGTTGGAGACAATTCATTACATAATACTATTTTTTTGAAGATTGTTTCTCAAATTCAATTGTTAAATTTTTTCGTAAATAATGAAACGATTTTGAAAATTTTAACTGGGTTGTGTATAGAAGATAAATTACTTCCAAAGTAACCAACACTCTACATCTCTTCCCTATTCAACAAATGTTGGGGGTTGATGCCACCTTCATAGGGGTGGTTTTTTTCGGAACAAACTCATAATTGGGGCGCGTCCCCCTCAAAACAGAAGATGATCTGTTTTATTTTAAATCTTCGAAAATTCTTCGTTTCTGAGTTCTGGGGGGGGGGGGGGTAAATTTTCGTTGGGACACCCGGTATACCATAGGCTCTAAGAACTAGAAGTAATGAACAATTGACATGGATGTTTTACAGAGTCCTTCGTCGTTGGATTCAACTTTTGTGCCTATTAAGATAAGAGAAGATAAAATAAGATTATTTATTGATGTCTTATACAAATATAGTAATCATAATAAAATTAAATTGTCAATTGTTGTTATACTTTTAAATTTACTATTCTACCCACGCACAAGTTTTACTTTTGTGGGTCTTATTATATTTATTCACCATTTGTTGTATTATAAATATTGATTACTCAATTTCAAATTTTGGCAAATAAATATTATTATTATTATTATTATTATTATTATTATACACCTAAGGAGTGCTTTGGAGCCCCTTCGGGCCTCAAAGGCACCTCTGGAAAAAAGCATCTACTCCCGAGGAGTATATAATTTTTTTTAGCGAACAAACAATTTCATTTATAAGAATACAAATATTTAGATCTCTATCGAATTGAAACTTGGTAAGTATTTTTAAAATACGGACGCAAAGGAATTTGTGAAATTATGTGAGGATCGTATCTGTAGACATTTAAAAAAAATATATTATTTATCTCGCGATTACTGGCGAGCGTAAAGTCATAGGGACTTTTTAGGGGTAATTTTTAGGGTTGGTTGTGCATCCTTATGTAACATTTGAGTTCGTTCAAAGGCATAATTGGCCAAACGATGTTATATCAATCTGAAATTTGGTTGTTATTTCCTCAATGGGTCAAAAAATATAATGCCGATTCAATTCAAAAATATCTATATATCAGAAAGTATTCGTCCGACATCGCTGAAATTTTGCGAGAACCTTCGAAACCTAACTCTCGACCAAGTTGAGAAAACGGTCTCTATGGATGCTAAATTCGATTATGAGTGTCCAGTAGAGGTGAATGGACAATAAAATATATGTAACTAGCTGCTCGCCCCGGCTTCGCACGGTTGAGATGCTGATACTAAATATACTACAGAATTTCTTTATATACAACGTTCACAGCATTTTTGTCGTTAGACAATACAAACATGTTTTCTTTAGAGGTTACTCTTGAAAGAGTGACATATAATTGGCCATGTGAAAAACACTCTACGCTCAAATATAAGCCTGTAGCGTTAAAGTTGGACCCTGCGATTTATTATTGGTCATAGCAAAATATATCATTAGCGGAAATTGTAGGCGTTCAAATTGGTTCAGTAAATCCGATGGTCAGAGGAATTCGGGGAATCAATACATCTATCCTGGCTGAGGCGAGCCTCACGCTCTACAGATGATTCTCTGGCTCTCTGTATTCGATTTCTATCCCTATCCTGGCCGTGCCGGCCCCCCGGTCGGAACCACCGCAACCGCTATGTCCCTGCATTTTGAATCTGCAATATTTTCGAAGATATTCATTTAAATTGCATGCTGCCGTGCTTGCCATGCCGCCATATTGATCAATATTAAATGCACAATGCATTTAAGGTACTTAATTGGATAAGGATCAATGCTGTATTGCTTAAAATAGCTTCGTAATACAGCCATTATTTCTCGTAGAATGTAAAGGATAAAAAATGGTTATTGTGGGTTATCCTTAAGGGATAGACATATACCATCGCGGACTTTTTTTGTAGACCTTTGTAAGGTGTACCATACTGTACCACATTATTTTGATCTATCTCGTAGGGTTCATCCAGCGTTTGCAATGTAAGCGCGAAAAAAATGTGTTTAATTACGACATCACATTAGAAACCTCTAAAATTATCAGTGTTTCTCTAATATATTATGCATGAATTATATATATAAACCTTCCTATTGAATCACTCTATATTAAAACCGCATCAAAATCCTTCACGTAGTTTCAAAAATCTAAGCATACATAGCAACAAACAGACAGTGGAAGCGACTTTATTTTATACTATGTAAGGAAGTTACGTGGAACATCAGTCATCAGTTTAGTTAAGTAAGCTAAGTAGTTTAGTTGAGCAATTATTATTTGTCAGTTTGTCATTCATACCTATACAAATATTCAATATGCAATTCGTTGTACAATACATTACATCGGAATACAAAAAACTCGGATTATTATTCGTTGGGTTCCTTTGTTCGTGGAATTCATTCTCCGAAATCACAAAGTGTATTCAGAATAATTGAAAACTGCTCGAAAGCAAAAACGACAAGTTGCTCCATTTCCATAGAGAATTGCGGCTATTGAAATCGAAACGTAGAATTAAAATTGTTGAAATAAAACGATTATGTCTTCGATATTCCATTCAAACGATCAAATTGCACTCTTGAGGTCCGAATCCGAAGCAATTCGCTTTGAAACTGTTTTTCCGCTTTGTACGCCTGTAAAAGGGCTGTGATCGTGTATTTTAATTGGACAGTAAAATTAATGAAGCGTTCGCCATTATGCTCATTGGATCTCACCAACTGCGCGGAATTGGATATTCATTTCCGCTCTCATCTGTGTATGAACCTGAATGCACTTCATGTAATATTTTCTATTCCTGCGTGATGTACAAACGAAGCTTCACATCTACAGCATTCATAGGATACTGTGAGCATACATTCAATCCATGGTTAAAATTGAATAAAATCTTTCCTGGAAGTTGTACTCTAGATATGTCATAATTTCTTTTTTAAATCACCACTCCAAGTTTTTGTTGCTGTTTTATTAGACGATTCTGCCTTTGAAGATGGTAAAAAGTGGAAAAAAATAATAGTTGCATGATTGGAAAAGGATCAGAATATAACAAAAATTAAAGGAAAAATTATTTACGGACTATGAGAGGTTGGGTAGTGGAAGGGGCTGAGTTTTTAAGGGTAAAAAACGGTTTATCTCGATTTCCGGCAAAACTACTAGTCCTATGGAAAAAAGTTGTATCGCAAAGTTGAAGGTAATAAAAAAATCTACAACTTTTGTATTTACACTTACATGTAATCTCAAAATTTATGTGAAAAATTCAAATAACCAAGTTTTTTGTTTTTTATTTTTATCTTTTACAAAAAATGTTTTTCTTTACGAAATTTGGTGAAAACTTACCTTTTTATATCCATTTAAAATATTAATTTTGACACCAAACGCCAAACTATCTGCTTTTTGGAAAAAGTCTTTCGGCTTTTTGTTCGTTGAAATCTCTACTTTCTGATGGTTTAAAAAAATAAACATTATCATGGTAATTTTCCTAGGAAAATGCCCACCGACTTTTTTTTAAAAAGCAGGTATTTCAACCTGAGAATTTTCGATTGAAAATTAGGCTGCCTTTTCGATATTAAGTCAAAATATGGTGAAAAAATGTATATTTCGAATTAAAAGATTAAAGTGTTTTTAGGACATAAAAAGATAAGTTTTTACCAAATTTCATGAAAAAAAGTATTGGTTTCTGACAGTTGGGAATGATCTCAATGGATTATTATGATAGAACTACATCATAAAAGAAATCCCTTTCCATCTTATCTTCATATGACGGTCCAATTTTGGCTACAAGTGTTTCAAAACTATCAGGAGTCATTCTAAAAAATTGATTAAATGAAATAGCCAATCTTATTTATGAAACAAATCTAATGTAATCAGTGCACAGAGAACCAGAATACTGATGTAGGAAATCTAAAATAGTGTTACCAAGTACATTTGTTGGAAATCCCGTTCTTAATCTTCCATAATTAGAGAATGATTCGTAAGTTATGGTCGACTTCCTTGCATCATTCATTTTCGACTCACTAGCCAAAATAAAAATTTTAAATTGTTTACATGCTTACATCAACCAAACTCTTCAGAAATACACTTTCAGTTTCGTTTGACATTAATGACGATTATCTTTCAAACTGGACCAAACGAGAGCTACCGCAAACAGATAGAACACAGATAGATATAATTCACATTCTGTGAAAACATAGAAGTTCGATGTATCATTGAAATGTTGAAAAATCATATCTCCGAAAGTATTAGCTTGTTAGGGTTGAGGTAATATCAATGGGTTCTTATTATCAAACTGCATCTTAAAAAAATGGGTTCAAGCCCTGTGGACAGGAGCTTTCTGGCGCTCTAGTTCAAACAGACAAATTATATCTCCGAAAGTATTGGTTTCTCAGAGTTGGGAATTATATCAATGTATTCATATAATAGAACTGCATCCTGAAGGAAATTCAATTCAAATAATAGTTTATTTATCAAGATTAAATGAGCAATCATGAGAATGAGAAAAGCACCATGGAAGAAATCAAATTAAATCTGGCCAATTTTGCCCAATAACGAACTTAACCGAGATGTTCATCTCCCTAAACTACTCTGAAAATTTCAACTACCTACCTCAAACCGTTCGAGAGTTATATCTATGTCTATGGATGAAAAGCAGTCTCACTACTCTCAGATCTCTTACTTCATGTTCAGTTCCGAAATGTAAGAATTTTCTGAGAAAAACTAATTTGGGAGCATACAACTGAGATTTTTCTCACTTCGCTCACAATTCTTCGACTGATTAGATAATGTCTCAGGAACATCATTTGACATTATGACAATTCATATTCATACATAGAATAATATCATTCTGTGACAACGTTGAAATACGATTTATTATTGAAATTTTGAAAAATCATATCTCCGAAAGTATTAGCTTGTTAGAGTTGAAAATGATATGAATGGATTCTTATGATAAAACTGCTTATTAAAAAAAATTTGATTTGGAATTTGTTTCGTAAAAAAAATTTTTTTTTTTGTTACTCCGAAACCATCTGTCCGATTTTGCCCAATAACGAACTTAGCCGAGATATTCATCCCCCAAACCTACTCTGAAAATTTCAACTCTCTAGCTCATTCCGTTCGAGAGTTATCGTGCTTACGGCCGGCCGGCCAGCCGGCCGGACAGAATGAATTCCGACCACGGATTCTTGATCAGTGAGTCGAACCAAATCGTTTAAGACCATTTTCATCGAAATATTCCAAAATTACAGACATTTGGGCAAATTGATAAGCACTCAGTTCCGAGGAACTAGAGCGCCAAAAAGAAGTGAATTCGAAATTCGTAATGTAAAAAAAATCCGCACACTGTATATACTTACCAAGAATCCGCAGGAAGATGTGTAACGAAAACAGACACCTCAAATTATCATTTGTTGAGGAGGAATGCCGGCACAATTCAAATTACCCTCTGCAATGTAAACTTCTTCCCAAGTTATAATTACCTAACATCAATGTCTACGTCGAAACAAAGATAAACAATTCAGAAGACATAAAACGTGTCACCGTGACAAATTTAAGAGGCGGAAATAGGCAGAGGACATAATTTATGGACCATACAAGAATACCCAGGTACCACCCACTGACAACATATGTGGACATGTGAGCGGCTCAGTTTCTCATTCTGGTCAGTATCCATTAGAGGAAATGATAGCAATTCAAATTTTATCATCATGATATAACCACATCATAACGTATTACCGCAAATCTGATATTTCCTACTAACTAAAAGCTATATTCTCATTCATTAATATCACAGCTCTACAAAAAAATAGTTTTGTTTTGTTGCCCTGGATATCATCGCAAATTTTTACGTTTTCAAGTGCCCAAGTTACGAATATATTCATGAAAGTTCTAAATGTGCTCATATTTTCATGATTTTTGCATATCTTATATTTTAGAGCAATTATCGGTTTGTTAAAAATAAAAATTTAATTTTCCAGTCATGATTAGGCTTCTGCGCAACTTTTTCGCGTATACAAACATCACGTGATCCCCACTGTCAGACCCCTTGCTCCACAGAACAGCTGAGATCTCAGTTATTTGAAAATATTGAAGTACGTACACGTGAGTCTGGATAAGTTGTCTTGGATCAATATTTTGTTTCAATTACTGAATGTCCATTCTAATATATTTGTCTTGTCTTCGAAAATATGAGTTCGTCACGAAGAAAGCGTAAATATTCTAGTGATTTATTTTGTTATATTTGCGGAGCTTATATATCAAAAAAACAAAAAAGAAATATCACAGACTTTGTCAAAGAAACTTATGTTGAATATTTCTCCGCAATCATTTAGATAAATTTCCGGATAATTTAGGAAATTATAGTGAGGAACAGGGAGAGCGGTTTCACCAAGATCTGAAAGTGATGGAGGAAAGATATCAGGGTCGATGGGATTGTCACATGATGGCAGATTACTGCTGATCTTTGAAAAGAGATTGTCCCTCGAAAAATTATAAAAGAAAACCCCAAAAAATGCGTTTTATGGAAATATAAAATATATTTTCGACATTTTCCTCTTTATTTACTTCGATGTATCCTAATTTCTCAAAATATTACTGACATTATAAATATATCTGTTATTTTATTTCTCTTTTTTTGATTTTTGTAATGTGAAATGAAAATAATGATTTAAAAAAAAATCAGAGCAAATCTAACAAAATCATAGATAGTTTCATGAATTGTGTGCATGAATGGACCCAAAATCATTTTCATATCTAGGGCAACAAAACCACTGTAGACCAGTGTATTGATTGTCAGTCTCCGCTTCATGAACGCTATAGGTATCTGTTTGGGCACAATCGGCCGAACACTTTCCGAGCATTAATTTTGTTTTCAAACAACACTGATCCGGTCAGTCCGATCGAATTTAAACTGAGTTACTGGTTATAGAAAACCGACACAAACACGTTTGAGAAATTTTGGGAGGATCATATAACTAGTAAATTTCAAAAAATTGTTGAAAAATATTATAGGCATTATCGGCCAAGCGGTTTTGGAGTTAAATCCATCTGAAATTTCGTTATTTCCTCAATAACTCAAAAAATACGAATCTGATCCAATTCAAACATGGGATTAGTTGTAGAATGCCGACGCGTAAATGTTTGCGATATTCCATGAGGATCGTATAACTAGATAATGTTTAAGAAATTGATTTAAGCCCTGTGGACAAGAGCTTTGGCTCTCTTGTTGAAACTTTGACACATCATATCTCCGAAAGTATTGGATTCTCAGAGTTGAGAATTATGTCAATGTATTCTAATGATAGAACTGCATCATAAAGGAAATTCAATTCAAATAATAGTTTATTTATCAAGATTAAATGAGCAATCTGAGAATGAGAACTCACCATGGAAGAAATCAAATTAAAATGGCTGAAATGAATTTGACTCTCTCTTATAGTACAGGAGGACATATACGAGTATGATCATAGATCATATAATAATTCATAGATAGAATAATGATAGCATTCTGTGAAAACATAGAAGTACGATTCATTATTGAAATTTCGAAAAAATCATATCTCCGAAAGTATTATTGTGTCAGAGTTGAAAATGATATCAGTGGATTTTTAGTGAAGCTGCATCTTGAAAAAAATTGAATGTGATATTTGGAATGTAAAAAAAAAATTGAATTTGAAACATGTGAGTTGAAAAAAATTTTTTTTCGTTACTCCAAGCTGTCTAGTTCATTCTGTTCGAGAGTTATTGTAGAAACAAAATTTAAAAATTTAAAGTATAGTATAGTAGTATATCATGTCTATGCATATATCAATATCAGAAATGCATAGAATAACATTCTATGCAGCAGCTTGCATATAACAAACGAATTCATTTTTTAAAACTAGACGCCATACTCGTTGCGATTTGGAGCGTACTATTCACGCGATCGGAAGTATACCGAAATATCGACCATTATTTTTAGTATAAATGGCCCATTCCTTCCATGTTTAATTATAAGTATAAAGTATAAGTAGTTTCAGATACATACGAGTACTTTATAAAGAGGATTTTTTTTGCCCCCAACTCCATTGTATACAAATATGTTACATACTACATATATACCAGTATGTGCTGCGATATCTGAATAGATCGTATTTGACAAATAAGCAATAACAAAATGGAATATAAACATTGTGTTCACGTCATACTCAATTACATCTGCCATTTGAAGTCATTACACTGAAAGCCGTAGCGAGGAATTTGAATACACATCGTGGTTCACAATGTTCACATTTCTCAGTTTCATATTCAACGAAATTACGTATTTCGGCGTTCAAATTTCAGCTGTCAGTTGATATTCTGTGTCGACGTATTTAGTTCGGTTTTTGCTGGATTGTTTGAATACGTGTTTTTTACATTTTCTCATTTGGAGATATGTATTTTATGGATGCTGGGTAGAATGGAACTCATTTCGGATGTTCCGTTTAATTTAGGAATAGTTCATATTCCTTATTCTCTAATATACACACCGGCAAAATTAGGGGATCGGATAAAATCTCAACGAGTTTGTAGTCCATTTTCTTTTGAACTCTTTAGCCGATTTTAGCAATTTTTTTTCTGAATTGTAGCTTGATTCCTTGGGAACATAACTGCTCTTATGTTGCCCCATCTTTTCTGAACATATATTTTTTTATTCATTTAAAACAGTTTCAGTATCAATATAAATCAACATTAAGAAGAAACGCGATTCAAAATAGTAATTTCTCGTTCAACAACATTTAATTCATACGCAATAACAATAATTCACAAGTACCTAATACAATTTTAAGTTCTGATCAATATCTTGTGCGTCCTCCTCGAGCTCTTATGACCGCAGTCAACCGTCATCCCTAGCTCAGAATTACATTATCGATAACCTGTTGAACAAGATCATCCCTAATCTCGATTAGGGTAGCTGCCAATTGCACCCGATTTTCCACTATCGTGTTCAAATTTGGAACTTGGCTGTAAGTTAAGTTTTGAAAGCCCTCGCAAAATTTCAGCGATATCGTACGTACAGTTTCTGAAATATATATATTTTTTTTAAATATTCTAGTGCCACAATACTCAATAAATTTCTCAAAAATTTGGACGTTGTCAATCTACAACTAATTGCCATGTTTGAATTTGGTCGGATTCGTATTTTTTGAGCTATTGAAATAACATGAAAATTTCAGATAACTCCAAAACTCTTTGGCCGATTATGCCTATTAACAAACTCAAATCGCCCATTTGGATGCGCAACCTACCCTAAAAATTGCAGATCTCTATCTCTTTCTGTTTTCAAGTTAATGGGATAAATAATATTTCTTAATGTATATTTTTTTTATTTTCTAGAAATACGATCCTCACAATATTTCACATACGTGTTTATATCGGTATTCTACAACTAGTTACCAAATTCGATCGGCTCTGTATTGGTTGAAAACAAAATTAGTACTCGGGAACCGTTGCGCCGATAATGCCCATTAGCGAACTTCGAAAGCTAGCGTGGCAACGGCCGGCCGTCTGGACATCAAATTTGTCCTCGGATTCTTGATCAGTGAGTTGAACCCAATCGTTTGAGGCCATTTTCAGCAGAAATATCGACTATTACAGACATTTGCGCAACATGCGAAGAATTTTTGAAGATTTAAAAAAAACCGGCCAACTTCTGTTTTGAAGGGGGACGGATTTCCATCATGAGTTTGTTCCGAAAAAACACCCCCGTGAAGGGAAATTTTTTGAATAGGGAAGATATGTCGAGTGTTGGTTAGTTTGAAAGTTATTTATGTTCTGTACACAACCCAGTTAAAATTTTCAAAATCGGTTCATTATTCACGAAATAACGTAATAATTGAACTTATCGTCGAACTTCCAAACTCAAGAACCTAAGGATTTTGAAGAATCCAAAAATAATTTTCAACTTCTGTATAAGGGATAAAGAATTCCTATGACAACATTGTTCCGGAAAAAGCACCAGAGGGTGGCAACAACCCCCAACATGTTTTGAATAGGGGGGAAATGTTGGATGTGGTTTAGTTAAGGAGTTCTTCTGTTTTTGTATTTAATGGTGGAACAATTTGAATTTTTGAAAGTTTGTACTTTAAAAACATCGATTTTCTCATCATTGGAAAACGTGTGAGACGATTCATTACATTTTTTTGAATATTCTTTCTCAAATGTGTTTCAGTCTTTCGTTTCTGCGTCATAATTCGGTTTGAGACTTACTTACGTGGGCGAAAATGGTCTATTCTATAGAAGAAAGAATATAAATTCTCAAATTATACTATCGGAACGAAGAAAATCCTAGATTAACTGCAAGATATTTTAACAACAACCATCCAGAAAGAAATATAGGTCACCAATATGTTAAGCATTTGAGCAATAAAGTCGAATCGTCCCCCTAAATACAGAAGTTGACCTGTTTTTTTTTTTAATCTTCGAAAATTCTTCGTTTCTGAGTTCTGAGGGGGTCAAATTTTCGTTGGGACACCCTGTATAGTTGTGTGAATATATTTAGGCGCATACAATAAAAACTACATCGAATTTTATATTTTATTCTAGAAACATTTTTTACTTTAGTTTAAGTTAACTTTCACGTGATATTTCGTTTTTGGCTAGAATAAAATTCCGCGATATTTGCCAAGACACAACCCCCCCCCCTCCTCAAGTGATTCGGAAAGATTTAGCTTCACCCTCCGAACCCCGAACACGTCACGTAATTTTTGGACACACCCTTAGCATGCTGTTGCCCGGAGCAAAAATCACATACATTTGGACGAAATGATAGTGCCCTAGAAGCTCAAATCGTTATTTCGTCCCATTTCCTCTGAAGTAATTCGCGAGAATCTCGGCACCCGCAATTGCTGGCTAACCCTGGACGAACCCCAACCTGTGGCGAAACGAGGTAGAAAGTCTCCAGTCTCGGCATCCCCGAATCTAATTCCACTCCGTCAAATTGAAAATGCACACAATAAACCGGCATAAGTCAACACGCACATCGGCGATGTTCCCACCCGGTCCACGATATCGACTGGACAACGTTGCTTGGAATCAATCATCCCGTCCTGATCCGGCCCTCGAAGGTCCAATTTTATTGCTCCCCGGTGAGATTTATGGCCGAAATGGAACTCCGGGACGTCTGCTATTCAGAATATGATAAGAAGAAGCGCTAGGAAGAAGACCTGTATGTTGACAAGCGTGATTTATAGGATAACGTCGGGATATATGGCGTATTGTTGTACCAGAAATTCGGCTAACGCGATCCTTTCATTGTGTTTCTGGAGCACGATGCGTCTGCCGCATAGTTCCCAATTTTTTCCGCGGATATCCAGTCGATTACAGTCATCATTTTTCGATTAGACTGAGATGCCTGATTCTGAATCGAGTTATCTCTATTCCCATTCGGTAAATCGAATATCGGAAATATCAACAATGAGGAAGAGTATTTCATTGTCCAGATTCGACGTCTAATACGGAAGCTACAAGGGCGTCTTTATGCTCTTCATCCATTTATGATGAACGTTCTGCTCTGTCGTATCCCGATAATATTCAAATGATATCTTCAATGGAATATCGTGCCTTTGTTGTCGTACAATTGAAGGATATTTCGGTATTAACTGTTATTGTTCTCGAAGAAAATATATCTCATTATTTCAGAGCTATAAGATGGGTGTTCAATCCCCTAATTGTATTGTCTATCATTATAAAAGGTTTTCCAATAAGAGGTGTTATTTTGAATAGACCGCTATTTCGGTAGATGTCACTTTTGAAGCTGTCATTTTTTGACATTTGACAAGTAGAAACTACGCCATTAATAAAAATGGAACGATACACGCTTCAAGAACGCATTGAAATTATTAAAATTCACTATAAAAATGGTGAAAATTTGGCAGAGACGGTTCGTAAAACTCGAACATTTTTGGGTCGAGCTGTTGGGACAAGTTAATTATGTGAAGAATAAAACCCGTGCACGACGCTCAAGAACAGCCGAAAATATTGCTGCTGTAGCCGAAAGTGTTGAAGAAAACCCAGGCTTGTCCATTCCTCGTCGTTCTTTGGAATCAGGCATTCCACAAACGTCATTACACCGTATTTTGCATTAAGATTTGGGTCTTAAGGCTTATAAAGTTCAGTTAACACAAGATCTCAAGCCGGCCGATCATCAAAAACGTCGTGTCTTTGCTGATTGGGTCGTTGAAATGCATGAAAATGATCCGGAATTCCATCGAAAAATCATCTTGAGTGATGAGGCTCATTCCCACCTTGTTGGCTTCGTCAACAAGCAAAATTATCCCATCTGGGGCTCGGAAAACCAAAGAGTTATTGCTGAAAAGCCTCTCTATCCTCAACGTGTGACTGTTTAGTGCGGTTTATGGTCCGGCGGAGTCATTGGACCTTACTTTTTCGAAAATGAGGCTGGAGCAACAGTTACGTGAATGGATTGCGCTATCGAGAGATGATTAATGATTTTTTATGGCCGGAATTGGATGGTATTGGTCTGGACAACGTGTACTTTAAACAAGACGGCGCTACGTGCCACACAAGCAACGAAACCATTGATCTTTTGCGGGAAAAGTTTCCGGACCGTGTTATCTCTCGAAGAGGTGATCACAATTGGCCACTGAGATCTTGTGATTTAACACCTTGCGACTTCTTCCTTTGGGGCCACGTGAAAGAGAAGGTCTACGCCAATATCCCAGCGTCGATTCAAGACCTCAAAAATGGAATTCATGTGGCTATCGAGGACATAGGGCAGCCACTTTGCGATTTGGTTATGGAAAATTTCATTAAAAGGATATTGTCCTGTAAGCGTGGTCGTGGTAGTCATTTGCCTGATGTTATTTTCCACTATTTACGGCATAGCTTCTTCTTTATAATGGAATAAACATCCTATCATTTATATTGGAATATGGCATTTTTCTTTGAATATGAAAATAACACCTCTTATTGGAAAATTACACATTGTCCAACTATTTTGACAGACATTCGGCTATTTTGAAAACAATATATGGCTTGAAAATATAGAGGATGTTTTTTAATTCGACGTCATCCGTCAACGCGGGGTTTTACTAGACATCATTTGAAACGATTTGAGTCCAGTGGACCATGGTCCAAAAGTCTATGGTTACTGGGATATGTTGATATTTCGACTTTTTGAAATTTTTTCGACTTACCATCGAAAACAATTAATTTTGTGGGAAAAACTCAATAATGAATGTAGAAGTAAGAAACAATTCGAATTACCTGAAAAATAAAGAGTTTGAAGTGGCATCAATTGTTTTTCTCATTTAATTCTCATGAAACAATTGCGTATTTCTCGAAAAAATTATAATTAACTTCGTGTATGAATAAGTGAAAAAACGTCCTTGGTTAATGAACTTTCCAAAAAAGTACATATGTAATAAATTTTCCCGCGAGATCTAAAATATAGCCGGACATCCGAGCAACTAACAGACTTTTTCCATAGGTACTTGATAATCCCCCTTACCTTCTCCTTTACTTATGATTAATGTGACTCTTAGATGCTTGTTACGAGTAGGTAAAAAAAATCACATTATCTCGAATGAATATTGAAATAATCCCCAATTAACTCTAAAGAATTCCAATTTGAGGATAATCTCTGAAACCGTTTGGACGAATATGCCCATTAACGAACTTAACAGTCTCATTTGGATGCGTAACCTACCCTGAAAATTGCAAGTTGCTAACTCTTTCCGTTCGAAAGTTCCGTGGCAACAAACATTTTCGGCAAAATTTTTTAATATTACAGACTTTTGCGCAAAATGATAGTACACTGTTCCCTAGAACATGCGCGCACAAAATACATAGAATTTGTACAGTTTTCAATTCTGCCATGATATCTGGATGCGAATATGAAGCTTACATTTTCTGATTGTCTAAATCTTGGTTGCCAATATTCAAATATGCAACTCCAATAAAGTTACGAAAATTCAGAAATTTTGTAGACCGGTTCAAAAGTTGCCTATTCTTGTCCACCAAAAATTATGACAATTCAAATGTTTACTCTCTTATATCTAAATGATATTTTTGCTCCTCGTTTGATAACTTTTTCAGTTTCAGGCAAGTATTTGTCGTTTGCGTTTCTGAGAATTTTGAATCAGTTATTGTTCACTTTCTTACTACTTTGATTCAAAATAGGAAAATTTGATTTGCAATAATGTCTAGACGTAAACTTAGTGCGGATGAAGCCAATAGGGCTATTGGTATGAACTTCGGATCGGCCCAAAGAGCTTTGGATTCTCATCAACCACCTCCAAATACACTTCAAGAACTCGGACGGCTTTTACCGCAACTCTGGGAAAAATTCATTAAGGCTACTTCAACAATCTGATCGAAAGTACACAAATGCGTTGTCAGGCTGTGGCTGATGTTCAAAGAGGCTATACCCTTTACTGAACTTTATTTTTTAAACTTTTTGAGTGAACTACTCATACTAAAAATAAATTTCCACCTGAAACTGTGGAATGGGCAAAATAATGAGATAACTGAGTAAATATTGAGATTTCTCGTATTCAAAAAATTGGTGAAAACAAATGAAAACTTTGGAAACAGTCACAACATTTCTGAATGTTCTTAACTTTTTTGGAGAAGTAAATCAGTGAAATCTTCGTTCAACCTCATTTCACTTTGGTTTTTCTCATTCGTTCAAAATAGTCATTATCGAATTTAAGTTGTCATACACAGTGGCGATGAATAATTGTTACGTGGATTGGTTATAACATGAAACAAAGGAAAGAAAATGCAATATCAATATTTATTCATTGATTTGACGAGAGTACATATGAAATAATATTTGGAAAGGGTAAACAACAAAGGTCAGTGTGGTAATATAAATTTATCGGTAAGCAAACATGGAGAATATCAGCACAATGATTATTTATGGTTGGAACCTTTAGTTCATGTTTTATGATATTCATTCATTCAGGCTTACAATGTTTAATTATATGTTATACAAATGGCTGACACGATATATTATTTCCATACACTAAATGATGAAAAATGCTAGGAATTTCACAGGTTCAATAATTTTATCAAAATGCACTAACTCCGGGACAACTATTTTCCATTCATTGTTTTTAACTCAAGAAACTGGTTCCAGAATCCTATCTATTCACCAAGATTTGCTATATTATATACGCATTTTTACTCATTTCAATTTGGTTTGTCTGACAGTATTTCATGTCAGACAACATGAACATAGAGAGATATGAAATTTGCATATATTCTAGTATCTCTATGGAAATATGTGAAAATCATCACATGAAATAAGTCATGATTCCTTATATTCTTTGGAGACGCGTCAAAAATCAAAAACTGTTGACAACTTACTTTGTAGAGTGTAATACAGTTGACCAGTATATCTTGATCGTTAGAATATATCGATATTTCAACAATATCTTCACCAATATACCGGGTGTCCCAGTATACAGGGTGATTTTTTTAAGTGTTTCATTAGACGTTTTCGAGGAAGGAATTGTAATACAGATTCAAGATTACGGATTTTCGTTTTAGAGTACATGAACTTTAATTGTAAAATATTTTCAAGAGGAATTTACTTCCGGTTTCACCGGAAACGAATGTAACTTCGCTATTTCAAATGCAACACCCTGTATATTTTTACGTATTCGAATTCTTCGTTCGATTCTACACTGATTTGATGTATGCTATGTGCAACCATTCAAGCGGTTTTTGAATTATAGCCTGATTATCAAATTTTTCGAAAAAAAGGTTGTCACAGATAAGTGTCCATATCTTAAAAATCCCTCATTATAAGAATTTCTTTTTGCGAAAGTGGAACAAAAGAAAGTACGCTGATACTGTTTCTTGTATAACTTATGAGGAAATATTATACAGAGTGTCTGAAAAAGGGTCCCAAAGTGAGCCTCAATAAAACTATGAAATCTCACTTTTTTCAAATGGCAACCCTATAATTTTGTAATTCCAATCGATTGCTCGTCAAAAACCAGTTATGGTGTCCCGAACATTTCATGCCTCTAAAATCAGTATTTTTGCCGTTATTCAATAAAATTCGAATTACACGATTAAAGACAGGTTTTGCACAGTTTGTAAGCTTGCATTTTTGAAGTAGGCTATGATAGGAACTGTCATTCTTACTTTTTCTTACAGATCAAGCACTAAGCAAAACATGCAATGATAATTTCACTGGAATGATATATCAAGAGTATGTTCTTTATTTGCGGCAAATGATACAAATTCACATTTGATTCATGAGAAAAACCATCAACATAGGTTTGGTTTCAATGTCTTTTGCATGTTGATGGATGATAAACTATGTTATCATATTTATGATGAGAATTTAACCGGACAAAGGTATCTGGAAATCTTAAGGTCGGTGGTTTCCCCTTTTTTCGAAGAATTACCTCTTAATATGATGTTCCATTGCTGGTACCAATTAGACGGAGCACCGGCACATTGCACGAGACCTGTCACTACCGAACTGAACGCAATGTTCGGAGAGAGGTGGATCAGACTAAATGATCCATTAGAGTGGCCCCCTCGTTCTCCAGACCTAACACCCCTTGATTTTCATTTATGGGGTACTATAAAATCAGAGGTCTACAAAAATAACATCGACTCAAAGGAAGAACTTGAAGCGAGGGTGAGGGGTGCATTAAGGGAATTACCACCTGAACAAATAAGAAAAGCTACATCAGATGGAGTTCGTAGAAGAATTGATGAATGTATGGCGGTAGGCGGCCAATATTTTGAAAATTTATTGTAGTATTAGTTTCTTGTTGTGAATAAAATTTTTGTGATAGTTTTAAACTAAGAGATCATTCATTATCTATTACTGTATTCACTCGAGTCCGTTTAGGGTTAAAGCTTCCAGTACGGAGAAAATTGATTTGATACATCCTGAACTTTGATTTCGTTAATGTCAGTAAATGTGAATTTCGTTCGTTGAATTTCTAATTACCTTTTCTAGGAATTTGTTACATTTGCCGCAAATAAAGAACATACCCTTGATATATCATTCCAGTGAAATTATTATTGCATGCTTAGTGCTTGATCTGTAAGAAGAAGTAAGAATGACAGTTCCTAACATAGCCTACTTCAAAAATGCAAGCTTACAAACTGTGCGAAACCTGTCTTTAATCGTGAAATTCTAATTTTATTGAATAACGGCAAAAATACTGATTTTAGAGGCATGAAATGTTCGGGACACCATAACTGGTTTTTGACGAGCAATCGATTGGAATTACAAAATTATAGGGTTGCCATTTGAAAAAAGTGAGATTTCATAGTTTTATTGAGGCTCACTTTGGGGCCCTTTTTCAGACACCTTGTATAATATTTCCTCATAAGTTATACAAGAAACAGTATCAGCGTACTTTCTTTTGTTCCACTTTCGCAAAAAGAAATTCTTATAATGAGGGATTTTTAAGATATGGACACTAATCTGTGACAACCTTTTTTTCGAAAAATTTGATAATCAGGCTATAATTCAAAAACCGCTTGAATGGTTGCACATATCATACATCATATCAGTGTAAAATTAAACGGAGAATTCGAATACGTAAAAATCTACAGGGTGTTGCATTTGAAATAGCGAAGTTACATTCGTTTCCGGTGAAACCGGAAGTAGATTCCACTTGAAAATATTTTACAATTAAAGTTCATGTACTCTAAAACGAAAATCCAAAATCTTGAATCTGCATTACAATTCCTTCCTCGAAAACTTCTAATGAAACACTTAAAAAAATCACCCTGTATATGTTCCAATGGATTATCTCAGCCATTTCAAAAGATAAAAATTTTAATATTCTACGATTTTCAACTCATTCAAGGAACCTTCAACTGAGAAAAACAAAAATTGACTCTGACTTTTTTATCTCAAATAGCACCCTATACAGTAGAATCTCACTAATCCGGCACTTCAATAGACCGACACGTCCAATAATCCGGCACACTCCGCCCGTGCTTACCTCGCCCCACATCATGGAAAAAGCTATGACCTACACTGAATGTTGTATCAAGAAAATTAGAAGAATGGTATCCTGACAATGATCTAGCAATTGCCTATTGATTACAAAATTAGCAGAATACAGATACAGCATTTAATTGTTTCAATACCAGTATAACAAGGGCTGAACAACACAGCTTACCTGCTAAAGATGCTATTATTTTTCAAAACATGCAAGAAAAGGTTTTCAAACAAGGTTTACGTCTTGCACAAAAACAGACCTCAATTAAAGATTATTTAGTTAACTCGATAAAATTGTGAGATATATCATAACAAAAATTCTATTTACACATTATGTTTTTTCTATACAATCCAGTAATCCGAACATTCCAATAATCCGGCACACGCTGGTTTTTAATGGTGCCGGATTACTGAGATTCTACTGTATATTTTTTACAATTTTTTAATTCTACTCAAAATTATCTTCCCACCGATGTATCATACTTTATTTTACATTTGATTTGATGAGGAAAATGTCAATTGATATTTCAAATTGAAGGAATTGCAGTAGGCTACGATATCTTGTGTAATCTTGATTTAGACTTACATAATCGAGAACATTAAAAAAAAACTTCCTCAAGATGAAATCAACTATTTATTTTACCGAACGTTAAACAAAGAATGAATAGTAGAAGAAACAAACATTTTTCTCAGTTCGGATACATTGGAGAAACAAAATTTCCAAATGATTTATTTCTGGAAATATTGGGCGGAAAATAAAATTTCAAACTGATATATGTCTCTGAAACCATTGGGTGCATTTTGGCCGTTCACGAACTCGATCGCTTATTTAGGACTGAAATCTACTGTGCAAATTTTATTTTTTTAAGCCTTTGATGTAGAAGTTATCGCTCAGAGAAATTTGGCCAAAATTGCAGCGCGCAAATATCGAAATACACTCAGTTTGCCCTCAACCTGCCATGTTTTCTATTCGACTATTGAAAAATAATTTGTTGACATTATATGCATTCTAAAGGGTTTTCCAATAAGAGGTGTTATTTTGTATAGCCCGCTATTTCGGTAGATGTCACTTTTGAAGCTGTCATTTTTTGACATTTGACAAGTAGAAACTACGCCATTAATAAAAATG
Organism: Halyzia sedecimguttata; assembly: GCA_937662695.2. Classification (NCBI taxonomy): domain Eukaryota; kingdom Metazoa; phylum Arthropoda; class Insecta; order Coleoptera; family Coccinellidae; genus Halyzia; species Halyzia sedecimguttata. The sequence goes on from OW569412.2 coordinate 92,033,951, forward strand.
GAACGATACACGCTTCAAGAACGCATTGAAATTATTAAAATTCACTATTGGTGAAGATTTGGCAGAGACGGTTCGTAAAACTCGACCATTTTTGGATCGTCCTGAAGCACCTTGTCGGACCGCTATAAAGAAATTGGTGGAAAAATTCGAGCTGTTGGGACAAGTTAGTTATGTGAAGAATAAAACACGTGCACGTCGCACAAGAACAGCCGAGAAAATTGCTGCTGTAGCCGAAAGTGTTGAAGAAAACCCAGGTTTGTCCATTCCTCGTCGTTCTTTGGAATTAGGCATTCCACAAACGTCATTACACCGTATTTTGCATAAAGATTTGGGTCTTAAGGCTTATAAAGTTCAGTTAATACAAGAAATCAAGCCGGCCGATCATCAACAACGTCGTGTCTTTGCTGATTGGGTCGTTGAAATGCAAGAAAATGATCCGGAATTCCATCGAAAATTCATCTTGAGGGATGAGGCGCATTTCCACCTCGGTGGCTTCGTCAACAAACAAAATTGTCGCATCTGGGGCTCGGAAAACCCAAGAGTTATTGTTGAAAAGCCTCTCTATCCTCAGCGTGTAACTGTTTGGTACGGTTTATGGTCCGGCGGAGTCATTGGACCTTACTTTTTCGAAAATGAGGCTGGAGCAACAGTTACGGTGAATGGATTGCGCTATCGAGAGACGATTAATGATTTTTATGGCCGGAATTGGATGGTATTGATCTGGACAACGTTTACTTTCAACAAGACGGCGCTACGTGCCACACAAGCAACGAAACCATTGATCTTTTGCGGGAAAAGTTTCAGGGCCGTGTTATCTCTCGAAGATGTGATCACAATTGGCCACCGAGATCTTGTGATTTAACACCTTGCGACTTCTTCCTTTGAGGCCACGTGAAAGAGAAAGTCTACGCCAATAGCCCAGCGTCGATTCAAGACCTCAAAGATGGAATTCGTGAGGCTATCGAGGACATAGGCCAGCCACTTTGCGATTTGGTTATGGAAAATTTCATTAAAAGGATATGGTCCTGTAAGCGTGCTCGTGGTGGTCATTTGCCTGATGTTATTTTCCACTATTAACGGCATAGCTTCTTCTTTATAATGAAATAAACATCCGATCATATATATTGAAAAATGGCATTTTTCTTCGAATATCAAAATAACGCCTATTATTGGAAAACCTTTATATCAGAATTTCCAAAGTAACTTTTCATTCTCCATAAACTGAAAATGAATTTCACCTATCGAATGTAGTTCATGAGTTTAATATTTGCAATAAAAGCTAAAATAACTTATTGATTGTGATGTATATGGGTTATGGGAATGGACCGAATATTCCGTAATAGTTAGACAAGTTTGATATGAAATATTGGAGGAGAGAGATTAAAGTTATATATCTGTGAAATTACGGATGATTTATCTCGGGCAAAATGGAATGTTTGAGGTATTCGGAGCTATAATATCCGGTTATCTCGCTATCTCATCTCTCTACATGCCAGCATTCCATCTATTCAGGGGCAAACAAGCGTCTACTGTTGTTCAATATCTCGTTGTTAACACAGGAATAGTAGTTCTGAATTTTCGAATCCATTATTCGTAGATATATATCATGAAGTTATCTCTTGTGATCGAATCTAGATGGTGTGGTTGAAGCTATATCTGGCGTGTTCCATCAGTAATTTACTGAATTATCCTAGGGAAATTTTCGCCCATAGGATTTAGTAACTTCCCTTGTTTCATTTGCTATAAAATCATGATATACAGTTGAGTTAATTGAAGAATTGAATTGAATTGTAGATGGACATTTGTTAAAAGTTCGTCAGTTAAGAGACAAGGAAACTCGTCAATAATACACGATTGATTATGCGAGCACAGCGGTAGGGAATATAAAAGATTTGAATGATTCCATTTTGCATCTGATGCCCAATTCAAAATAGGGTACGTGTGCTTGGATATGAATATTTCAAATCTTTTTATGTTGTCCTCAGTACGGCTATGTCTGACAAATTCAAATATGGAAGATATCCATTCCACATAAGGGACAACAGCGTATTAAGCAAACACTAACGCCATCTATCTATGCACCTATATTGCTCCTCAATTTGAAATAAAACTACTGAGTATGAAAGTAAAATATCTAGAGGATTTATTATTTGAAAGTAGAAGTAAGAATGAAGTGCTAATGCTGAACAATGAATTGCTACTTGAAAAAATAAAGGGAATGGAAAAAAGTGGTAATAAACAATCGATAAAAACTGTAAACAATGACAGTGTACCAACCTACAACGTAGAAAATTCATATCCCCAAATGTCAAATAAGCAACGGAATCCACAGAAACAACAGAATCCACAGAAACAACAGAATCCACAGAAACAACAGAATCCACAGAAACATGCAGTGAATGTCACTCAAAGTGACAGTCATATGGTGTCTCAACCACAACTGAAATCTAAACAAACTGATAAGAAGTGGAATGAGGTTGTGAAGAATATTGAAGGCAAAGCAGATCAAAGTTTGAAATTAGTGCAAGGAAGAAATCCTATTTCTGATAACATGAAAATAACGCAGGAAGATGGAGATTGGCTTACAGTTACCAGGAAAAAAAGAGACAATAAGTTTAATAAAGTTATATGCACTGGAACCAAGTCAGGTGATGCATTAATTCAAGGGGTTAAGAAAAAGAAATGGATATATCTAGGGAAAATTGCAGGTAAAGAAACAACAGAAGAGGATGTGATGAAATACGTTAAGCAAACAAAACAAATTGTCGATGTGCAAGTTAAAAAACTTGAAACGAGAGGTGGTAATTCTGCATTTACTATTGGTGTAACTAGGGAAGAAGATTTCAAATCTATCTGTACGGATGAATTTTGGCCTGAGGGAGTTGTTGTCAGAGAATTCAGTTTTAGAAATTTTTTCGTTCAATGGACAAAACAAACCCAGTAAGCTGAATCAAATAAGCACTTCTTGAAAAATTAAGATAACACATATTAATATACAATGTTTGAGAACATCTTATAATGCTCTGTAACTGTTACCTACTATGCGAGGGTAATTTTGTTTGACATTTTTTCTTGTACAACTGCTAAATTTGTACTATGAATTGAATAAAGGTTATTATTATTATTATTATTATTATTGTATATTGTTGTAGGGGGTAATGTTGCACTGCGACCTTGTATGCCAACATTTGTTGGTAAGAATAAACACAGGTTCTCAGAACCTTTGGATTCCTCATTCATCAGATAGTGATGGTCCTCATTGATCAGATACGGTGGTCCTCGCATTTGTCGATAGCTTTGATTTACTCAACAAATCCAATCGTCTATTTTATGCAGCTATAACTTGAGAAGTTAAAATTTTTTGAAGGAAACTGAGAATATAAATACAGTATTGAAATACCTTGAAAAACTGGAACTAGGCGGTCCATGCATCCTCGTCAATTTATTGTTGTTTTTTACAAGCTTTTACTAAATTTTAAAAAACCATATTTGAGAATTTAACTATCGTTAGCAACTAAAATCAGCCAAAGTGCAAATTGCCGTGTTGAGTGTTGACAAGACTGTTTGCTTAGTATCAGTAACCACTAAGTCCGGAGGCAGAGATCACATCGGGAGTCTCTGGAACCTTTATAAGTTACCGACTTTACAAAAGGAGATTCCACCCTATGGTTGTCATGTCACAGTTCATATCGTGAAATCTGTCGTAACTCGGGTAGGTCCTTTCAGGGTGAAATGCGCTCGTTTCTATTACGTAAATCATCCAATGTTTTAGAAGCAATCAAGATATATATAAATCAAGGCCACTATTAGTTGTAATTTTATAACTCAAGAACGGGCTCACCTATCCAAACCAAATGTTTGGCTTTATTCGGACTATTTAATAGATGGTTTATGTGGAGTTTGCACAAAATCAGTCGAGCGGTTCTTCATTTATCAAAGGAAACTTTTTGAAAATGTTACTATAAACGTGATGTTTTTTTGGATGTTGGGAGGGGGGTTTAGGGGAAATTTCGAAGGGGTTTATCGAGACAAAAAACGTTTCGTAGAGTTTCGCGTTTTCGGAGTGAAAAAATGGTGGTGTAATTAAAAAAAAATCGTGAAAAGACGAAAAAACGCCGAATTTGGCAAAAGGAGCAAAATTGTGGAAAGGAATTTGGAGGAACGGTGACGTTCGGAACGACGGTATTTGCAGAAACGCGAAGACGAGATTCGAAATTAGTCCGTAACGGAGCCCTTTTTTCAATCAATTCTTTCGTATTCCCGGAACGATAGGAAAATGTGACTTTTCGCGAAAATCGATAAAATTCTGACGTTTCACGTATTTCTGTGGCGAATTTTAACGCCGCTCCTTCAAGGTCGACGTTTTCGGTCTGAACGAGCGACGAGAAATATCAAATCGAATTTGAATTTCGAACGGAAACTCGAAAATCTTGGAATCGTCTAAAAAAACTGCGAGAAATATGAACGAGTAACCGATTTCAATCGATCGCTTGACTGGACTGACGATATTCTGAAAATCGATAGACGGAAATCAACGGAGTACTAAAAATCTTTATTTGGTACATAAATCGGAGTTGATTCACGTAGGCAACGTGGCCGAGTGAGCTGAGGCGTTGGATTGGGAATTTATAGCTTCCGAGCCTCGCGGGGCGGCGGGATCGAATCTCGGAGCGTCCGAAATAGCTCTCTCTTAAATTTTTTTCATTTTCACCCAATGAAAAAATTAAAGGAGCGTTACTCCAGTAAGCGTATCTTGGGATTTGGATCTTTTCGTTAAGTTACGAAATCTATAATGAATATCCGTTCGAGTGGACGGATTTTTGCATTAAATTTACTCAAAATATTCGAACATTAAGCAGAAAATTAATGGTCAAAAATGAAAATCCCCCAGCCGTTTGTTTATTCGTGCTCAAAATGGAAAAACTAAAATATTTTTTATCCAAATATGTTGGATTAAGTTTTAAAATAGCTAGCAATTAATAAAATATTTTTTTGATTGAATAAATGAATTTGATGTTCCAATAAAATATTTTTATTATTTCACTTTATACGTAGCGAAGCACGTACAGGGCCGCTAGTAATCGTATAAACCCCGTTCCCAAATATATACCACGTTTTGCGCAATGTCCTACTCATCGTTAAAGTTGCACACTTCCGAAATCCACGATGTTTAGGGCATTAAGTTTATTACATTCGGGACCTAATCAGTTCGCTCAATCAAACACACATACAATATTCCGTCTTAACGAACGAACTTCTCGACATTCTCGAGCTCATGCCCCGACATATAACGAGTATTTATGTTTGAAGAGGCAAAAGTCAACGTACATACTTCGGATACGGTTCGAAGAAGTTCGGGAAATTCGCAAATTACTGGCTTCGAAATTAACGAACTGATGAAGTTGAAGTGGCTGTTCCTTCTTAGATATTAGAGGGCAAATATCACGAGAAGTGCGACTAAATTTTAATTAGCAAAGGTTGGAAAGTTTGATTGAATTGTGCGATATACCAGTTAGCAGAATTACGACCTTTATATACAGCGTGCCAAAAAAGTAATGTAACTCGTCAATAATTCTTGTACGAAGAATTATTAAGGAAGATCCTGCACCCTTCGATTTTTAATTTCAAAAGCAATTTATCCTGTGCTTTTTTATTTTTTCAAATGGGAGAATATATGGATTGTGATACATCAAATGAAAGGTAATTTGATTACCTATTCAGTGATGAGGCTAAAAGTAGAATTGGTTGTGCCGTTTTTGGCGCTCTAGTTCCTCGGAACAGAGTGCTTATCAATTTGCCCAAATGTCTGTAATTTTCTAATTTTTCGATGAAAATGGTCTTAAACGATTTGGTTCGATTCTTTGATTAAGAATCCGTGGTCGAAATTCATTCTGTCCGGCCGGCCAGCCGTAGGCACGATAACTCTCGAACGGAATGAGCTAGACAGTTGAAATTTTCAGAGTAGGTTTGGGAGATAAATATCTTGGCTAAGTTCGTTATTGGGCAAAATCGGACAGATGGTTTCGGTGTAACAAAAAAAAAAATTTTTTTACAAAGCAAATTCCAAATTAAATTTTTTTCAATAAGCAGTTTTACCATAAGAATCCAATGATATCATTTTTAACTCTAACAAGCTAATACTTTCGGAGATATGATTTTTCAAAATTTCAATAATATATCGTATTTCAACGTTGTCACAGAATGATATAATTATTCTATGTATGAATTGTCATAAAGTCAACTTATTTTCCTGAGACATGACATTATCTAATCAATCGAAGAATTGTGAGCGAAGTGAGAAAAATCTCAGTTGTTTGCTCCGAAATTAGTTTTTCTCAGAAAAGTCTTACATTTCGGAACGGAACATGAAGTAAGAGATCTGAGAGTAGTGAGACTGCTTTTCATCCATAGACATAGATATAACTCTCGAACGGAATGAGGTAGGTAGTTGAAATTTTCAGAGTAGGTTAGGGAGATGATTATCTCGGTTAAGTTCGTTATTGGGCAAAATTGGCCAGATTTAATTTGATTTCTTCCATGGTGCAGTTCTCATTCTCATGATTGCTCATTTAATCTTGATAAATAAACTATTATTTGAATTGAATTTCCTTTATGATGCAGTTCTATCATATGAATACATTGATATAATTCCCAACTCTCAGAAACCAATACTTTCGGAGATATAATTTATCTTTTTGAACTAGAGCGCCAGAAAGATACTGTCCACAGGGCTTGAACCCATTTTTATAAAATAATTAGGAAATTATTTGAAATTTGTGATTATGGAGAGTACTGCAAACAGACCATTATTCTTTTACTAATTATTATTAAGGGAAATCCATGAATCCATGGATTTGTAAATTTTGAAAGCAGGTCTCCGAATGCTTTTTGAATTTGAAATCTCTCACCCTTTACGCTCCACACGCCTCTAATGTTTTTTTCAAACAGGAATATATGGATTGTGATATATCAAATGAAAGGGCATTCGATTGCACATTGGGCGGTGTTAGTGAAAAAAGACTTTGTTAAGCTAGTCTTTATTACAGAATTAACAATTTGTGATTGGTGTCACCAATCTTGAAATAATAAATATTGAGGAATATCCTCCTACCCGCCTATTTCTATTTTCGAAGTTTGAGAAATGCATTAAGTTAAGAAGTTGGGGGTTTATATCCTTAACCCTCAACATTTTTTTTCTATTCGAAAAATATTGTAAAAGTTTGTAATGTAAAAAATTTTTTTTTTACATTAATACTTTCGGAGATATCATTTTTAAAATTTCGACATTAAATCGAAAGTCTTCGATTTTACAGAAAGCTGTCATCGTAAATATGAATTTAATGATCCGTGTTCATACATATTACAATATATTCATTGTCATATATTAGTGTTCTGTGATTGCCATCTTATAGAGAAATAGAAGGTATTATCTCTGTCTACAGATAAGAGATATTTCAAACTGAGTATGATGTCATATTTACTCATAGTTCTATTTAAAAGTCTTGATATAAAAAACCTCCTGTTCTAGAAAAAAAGTATGATTGAATACAAAATGTACAATGAAACAACCTCAGTTATCATGGATAGCTCTTGGATAATCCATATGATGATGGAAATATATACTTTGTAAGTTAATAAAATTAGGTTCAAAATAACTCCAGTAAAAATAAAACTGGAATATGCACAAAGTTTCAATTGATATATGTAATATAATTTTCAGAGTTGATTTAAGGAATGAATATCTCGTATAAGTTCCTTATTGGCTAGGAATGGTTTGCTGGTTTCGGATTAATCATTTTTGGCACTGTTGTTTTTTTTTTAACGAAAATGTTTGAAAGACTTAAAGCTTTGAAGCATTGCAGATTGCTCATTTTCTTTTAAATGACAATTTTTAAGCATTAAAGCATTGAAGCAATGCAGATTACTCATTTAATCTTCATGAATATACTATTATTTGAATTCAATTTCCTTCATTATGCAGTTCTATCATAAGAATCCATTGATATAATTCCTAACTCTGAGAAACCAATACTTTCGGAGGTATGATTTATCAAAATTTGAACCAAAGCTCCTGTCCACCGGGCTTTTCCACTTTTTCTTGAGTTTTTCTTGAGTGAAAAAATTGAAAATAAAAATTTATTACGGAATAACTGAAATGGTGCCGGAAACTATTTTAACAAGTACCTATAGAATTTTTTCCGTAGATTTCGAATCTGAGCCCAGATTTTTGAAAAATTATATACAGGGTGACTTATATTGTTTGAACTTAACATGGAAGAAAAATAAAAATAATTTTCGGGTCCTTTATTGGTTTCCTTCAAAGGCCTCCTTGTTACGTCCTTTAAGTTTAATTCATGTGTCAAATTTAATCCCAAATAGGCTGATCCCTGTATTTAATATGACGGATTGAATTTTTTGCATATGGCAGTTTGCAATCATATTGGCAGTCCCCTATAACCTTATTAGTTTTGTCGGTTTCATCTCCGGACACCCTGTATACCTCATGTACTGTGTTAGAAACAAATGTTGCATATGCCAAATGTAGAGAATAATTTATGTGTTATTATTTAATTATTGATTTCAGTTAAGAAGATATTTTTCTTCTGTATGATATTGTGCAATACATACCGAATGTAACAACATTTCCTGCAATGTGAGACATTCTGTATCTAACGGTCATGGTCGCAAAGACTGGTTTCTTTTGGGATATCATTCAACCTTGATATATTCTATTATTTATTGAACCCATTCTTCACAACATTTCGCAATCAGAATCAACAAATCTCATCACCAAATTCTTAACAAATGATAATCTTCTTTCATTAAACAAGTCAATTGATGAAAATAAAATGTTTATATATATATTATTAGGTATAAAGCTCGAATGGAAAATCCTTGGGATGCAGTTTCATGATGAGAAGAATATATTGATATTATTCTCAATTCTAACAAGCTAATACTTTCGGAGATATGATTTGTCAAAATTTCAATAATACATCGTACTTCTATGTTTTCACAGAATGCGAATTCTATTTGTCTATGTTCTATCAGTTTGCGGTAGCTGGCGTTTGGTCCAGTTTAAAAGATAAACGTCATTAATGTCAAACGAAACTGAAAGTGTATTTCTGGAGAGTTTGGTTGATGTAAGCATGTAAAAAATTTGAAATTTGGATTCGCTAAGTTCATAGGCAGAGTTTTTTGGTTAGTGAGTCGAAAATGAATGATGCAAGGAAGTCGAGTATAATTTACGAGTCATTCTCTAATTATGGAAGATTTCGAACAGGATTTCCAACTAATGTACAGGTAGTTATTCCTTAGTAACACTATTTAAGATTTCCTACATAAATATTCTGGTTTGAGGTCTCTCTGGACTGATTACATTAGATTTGTTTCATGAATAAAAGTGGCTATTTCATTTACTCTATTTTTCAGAATTACTCCTGATAGTTTTGAAACACTTGTATCCAAAATTGGACCGTCATATAAAGATAAGATACAAAGGGATTTTATTTCATGATGTAGTTCTATCATAATAATCCATAGATATCATTCCCAACTCTGAGAAACCAATACTTTCGAAGATATGATTTGTCAAAGTTTACATGAGAGTCAAAGCTCCTGTCCACAGGGCTTTGCCACTTCTATTTTTATTTGTATCCGTCTAGTGAATGTTGTCATGGTTTCTCTTCGATGGAGTAATGATTGTTATAACTGTTGTGAAAATTCATGTTTCTGGCAGCTAATGTCAAAACCTAATTACAATTAATTACTGAATTACGTTATTATTTGCAATAACGGTAATATAAATGTTGATAGAACGTCGTAATAATTGTCATGTTGCAATTTGGTCGTATATTTCCCGTATTCATGCTAAATTAAGTAATTTTTAAGGCAATTGAAATTTTTCCGGTTCTCTTATTTACTTCCGGTGTGCTAAACGTGAAAGAGGAACTTTCTGAATCGAATCATAGATATGAAAGTTGATATTTTCAGTAATAATATAAGAAGAGAGTGAGAATAAATTGAAAATAATTTGACAGATTTTTTGAAAACTTGTTGCCAGGCAATAGTCACGAGAGCCCGCAGGTCTCGAGTGGCTATTTCCAAATGGAAACAATTTTGAACAAAATCTGTCAAATTATTTTCTAATTTATGGAACTCGCGAGTTATATTTGACTAGATTATTTTTTGATTCACAAATTTTGACAATAATAAATATCAATAAAACTGTCATAAAATTATACCTGTTATTCATATTGAAGTAAAGTTCTTGAACTAATTTTGCCGTTTTATTCCACATTGTCTTTATTACTGCTTCTTTATAATCATTTCCGTCTTTTCTTTTCATGTTATAAGTCCAATCTTTCAAAATCAATGCCAGAGTAGCTGTTGTGGTAGATTGATCCAGAATATAATTTATTTCTTTGGTGAAGGTCTCAAATTGTCTCCATATAGACTGATTAGTGATTACTTATTAGAGTATTTTTCGAAGTAGTTTCTAAAATCTTTTTGTTATTTCTGCTTCAGAAAAGGTACTTAATCGATAATTTTCACCCATTTTATATATCGCGTTGACACAATTAGGTAATTATTTTGATTATTTTTTTGTTTCTTAAACCAATGAAATGCTTCTTTATCTGTCACAAGGTTAAGTTTCAACCAATTATGTCATCATTATAGTGGGAATAAATCTCTTGTGATTATTCTCTGGAATAATCACTGTGGCTTTTATTTGCCTAGCAAATGTCAGATAGTTGTCAAAATAATTAGGTACCTAATTGTGTCAACGCGATATATAAAATGTGAATTTGTGAATCAAAAAATAATCTGGTCAAATATAACTCGTGAGTTCCATCAATTAGAAAATAATTTGACAGATTTTGTTCAAAATTGTTGCCATTTGGAAATAGCAACAAGTTTTCAAGAAATCTGTCAAATTATTTTCAATTTATTCTCACTCTCTTGTAATATTATTACTGACAACTATCTGATATTTGCTAGGCAAATAAAAGTCACAGTGATTATTTCCGAAAATAATCACAAGAGATTTATTGCCACTATAATGATGACATAATTGGTTGAAACTTAACCTTGTAACAAATAAAGAAGCTTTTCATTGGTTTTGAGGAATGTCAAAAAATAATCAGTGAGATATAAAGAAATATTTAAATAATAACTTGAACTCGTTTTCTCGAATTCATTGGAAGTAGGTTGGAAAAGGGCATCATTTTCAACAATCGGGGAATAAGTTCTTTCGGCGTTTTTTGGTTATCGAAGAAAATCCAGCTCGTTGGAGAAATAAGCACTGAAGCAATCAGTGTCGGAAACACGAGAAAAAGGAATCCTTTCCCATCGCCATCAGGTTATCTCAACTTCCCAATTAAAGCTGATCCAACCCGAAACAACAAAGCAACCAGCCCAGAGTTTGATTCGCAGCTAGCCAGCCAAGCATTTGAGCCATTCCTCGGATATAATTAGACATAATTGGAACGGACCTTGCACGCGCAGTCATCATGCTAGAAGTGTGAGGGGATTCCGAGCGAGGAAACCGCAATCGACACCGGGTCCAAAGTCCGCGCGGCCATGTCATCGAATTCTAACGAACAAACGTTGGACTTTGGACCCGGGCTCTTACCTCAGACAAGGTTGCCAACTTGATTAGAAACGAAACGGCTTTCTGGGAAATGTCTCGTTGCGGATGGAGTCAGGCAAGTGGCGAAAATGACCGAGCTCGTTATCTGATTAATTCATCCGCCTTTTTCATAGGCCTATGCCAGTCTCGATTGTTGACCTCTTTTTGAACTTCAACAACCGCTATTATCATTTTCAATATGTCGCAATTCAGGATCATGTGAGTGTGAAATTTTGGATTGGAACCCATGATTTGGCAGATCAATCAATAATAATCTAGGGTAGTCGATAGGAGACGGAGAGGGTAAACTGAAGCACATTTTACATCCTTACATAGTATAAAACAAAGTCGCTTCCCGCTGTCTGTCTGTTCCTATGATTAGATCTTTAAAACTACGTGAAGGATTTTGATGCGGTTTTTTTTTAATAGATAGAGTGATTCAATAAGAAGATTTGTATGTATAATACATTTATTTATTTATTTATTTATAAATAAATAAATGTATTATACATACAAACCTTCCTATTGAATCACTCTATCTATTAAAAAAACCTGCATAATATATTAGAGAAACACTGATAATTTTAGAGGTTTCTAATGTGATATCGTAAATAAACACATTTTTTTGCGCACACATTGCGAACGCTGGCTGAACCCTACGAGATAGATCAAAATATTGTGATACAGTATGGTACACCTTGAAAAGGCCTACAAAAAAGTCCGCGATGGAATATGTCTATCTCATGAGGATAAGCCACAATAACCATTTTTTATCCTTTACATTCTACGAGAAATAATGGCTTAATTACGAAGCTATTTTAAGCAATACAGCATTGATCCTTATCCAATTAAGTACCTTAAATGCATTGTGCATCTAATATTGATCAATATGGCCCTTTACAGCATGTAATTTAAATGAATATTTTCGAAGATATCGCAGATTTAAAATGCAGGGACATAGCGGTTGCGGTGGTACCGACCGGGGGGCCGGCACGGCCAGGATAGGGATAGAAATCGAATACAGAGAGCCAGAGAATCATCTGTAGAGCGTGAGGCTCGCCTCAGCCAGGATAGATGTATTGATTCCCCGAATTCCTCTGATACCATCGGATTTACTGATCCAATTTGAACGCCTACAATTTCCGCTATTGATATATTTTGCTATGACCAATAATAAATCGCAGGGTCCAACTTTCAACGCTACAGGCTTATATTTGAGCGTAGAGCGTTTTTCACATGGCCAATTATATGTTGCTCTTTCAAGAGTAACCTCTAAAGAAAACATGTTTGTATTGTCTAACGACAAAAATGCTGTGAACGTTGTATATAAGAAATAGTATATTTAGTATCAGCATTTCAACCGTGCGAAGACGGGGCGGGAGCTAGTTACTATACAAATTCTTAAAAAGCACTGACGTGAAGTAAGAAGTTTTTGCGCTTATTTTCTTTTATCTTTTCATGCCTCACACCCTCACGAAATACTGAATGAACCTCCAAGACGTCTTTTTGGCGCTCTTGTTCCTGTCAATCAATCCTGCCTATCAATTTGCCCTAATGTCTGTAATTATTATACAATTTTTGACTGATTTTCAGTCAACTTAAACGTTTGTTGAAATCGATTTCAAGACTGGCCAATAGAGTTACAGGTCTTCTAGGAATTTGAAAATTAGAGAAGATGAATTAATGATTGTAGAAAACGTAATTACAAGAGTGGTCTAGCCAAACATGTTACGAACTTCGCTAATGACAAAGTATTAACAACTGAAAATAAATATACCAAATGGATGTTTTTGGTGCTCTTGTTCCTCGGAACAGAGTGCTTATCAATTTGCCCAAATGTCTGTAATTTTCGAATTTTTGGCTGAAAATGGTCTTAAACAATTTGGTTCGACTCACTGATTAAGAATCCGGGATCAAAACCTATTCTGTCCGGCCGGTCTGGCCGTTGACACGATAACTCTCGAACGGAATGAGCTTGGCAGTTGAAATTTTCAGAATAGGTTCGGGAGATAAATATCTCGGTTAAGTTCGTTATCGGGCAAAATCGGCTACATGGTTTCGGAGTAACCAAAAAAAAATTTCTACATTACAAATTTCAAGTTTAATTTTTTTAAACATGCAGTTTTATTATAAGAATCCATTGAAATCATTTTCAACTCTAACAAGCTAATACTTTCGGAGATATCATTTTTAAAAATTTCAACATTAAATCGTGGTTTTATGATTTCACAGAATGCTCTCATCGTGAATATGAATGTGTTCATACATATCACACTGAATATGCCATCATTGTCATATATTAGTGTTCTGCGTGATTGTCATCTTATATATATATATATATATATAGGAAGAAAAAATTATTTGGGTACTCGGCAAGTTATGGTGAGGGCAAAGATCAATAAACTATCGTCTTCAACATCTATATTTCAAACCTTCTGCGGTTCTTCTTCAGGATGCTGTAAAAATACATAAGGTACGTGAAAACAATCGAAAAACAATGAATCTTATACTAACAAAAGAAAAATGAATAAATAACTCACATCTGACAGGATTATTGTTAAAATGACAAGGATTGCATCGGAACAACCTCTGCTCAATTACAATATTGATAATAATAAAATTCGTTCAAGCAAACAGTCGATGTGATTAGGTTAAAATTTTTAAAAACAACAAAAGGAACACAGAAAACGATCAATCAAGTGATGGCACTGACATTATGTTCTTCTTCATGATAACAATCCAGTGACAATAAATAGTCATATACGACACTCAAATTCTTTAGATCAGTTTTCTTATTCACATTATTTTCATTCTCGTTTATGTAGCACATTTCTAAAAAGGTTCTTTTATTATAATTCGAACTAACACACAAAATCTCGACTTCATCAAACTTGAACAAATGATCCAATGAGGAAGAATGGCTCGCCAACGCACATCTATCAGGTCGCAGTCTGACATCACTCTTATGTACAGCGATACGTTTCTTCAGGCATTGGGACGTTTGGCCAATATAGACCGAATCACAGCCTCCACATGGAATACGATATATTACATCTGACCTAGACATAATGTGAATTCTATCCTTAACGTTACTGAAAATGCTGCCCACTGTCAAGGGATTATATTTCGCAATTTTGATGTTATCTATGTCTTTCAGAATATTGGCCAATTTACCCGTTAATGGTGGAATGAAGGGCAGGCTTACGTATCTGTCTCTTTCAACTGGACCAGCCGCGACGACTTCATCCATCCGTGATGTCTCTCCAACTCGGTCGAGGGTCAAGGAATGGAGACAACTCCTCAAAAATATGCCAGGGTAACCATTCTGTAGGAAGATATCGAACAATCTCTGCTCGGAAGTCTCCAAGAAGTCTGGATGGCAAATGTTTTTAATTCTCCTGAACATACCCTTGATGAGATTGGTTTTCACATTCCATGAGTGGTTGGACGTGTAGTGTATATATCGACCTGAGGAGGTCGGTTTCTGATACCAATCAAGCTTTATTTGATTTACGGCACATCTCATAACCCTCGTGTCAAGAAACGGAACACCTCCGTCAGTCTCCTCTTCTACTGTGAATTTGATATGTGGATCAAAACTATTAAAGATGGTCAATGTTTCGGGGGTCATATCCTCAGGAATGGCAAGGAGAAGGTCATCTACATATTGGTAGACCAACGGTACGTCGAAGGAAAGCAAGGATATGCAATATTTCAGAAGTACTGTCATGACAATTAGTGCAAGAATGGGGCTGAGTTTGTTACCCATAGCACAACCAAAAATCTGTGCAAAAAATTCCCCCCTGTAAACAAAGTAACTGGAGTCAAAAAGGAATCTAATGATCAATAAAAATAGGGGCATTTCAATGTTAGTGACCTGACCTGACTAATCCTGGACCATTCAGACCGAACGATCCGTAACACCAACTCAAGTGAAATATTTGTGAATAAACTGACAGCGTCCAGGGAAACAAGTTTGTAACCGAGAGGTAATATGAAGTTGTTAATTTTGTTACTAAATTGAAAAGAGTCAGCCACAGAAAACGTTGAGAAATCCGAGAATGCATCTGTCAGAATTCGTGTCATAAACTGACTAAGTTGGACAGTTGCCGATCCGATGGTGGAGACAATGGGTCTCAATGGGACGTCTGTCTTATGAATTTTGGGAAGTCCGTATATTCTCGGAGGTACTGCTTTATAAGTAGTTAAATTTCTAGCAGTAGCCGCATCAATAAGTCCTTGATCCTTCAGTTGTTTGACAAATTTATTGTTCTTAGTCTGGATTTCATTTGTGGGATCTTTTCTCAATATTTTGTAAACTGTCGCATCTTGTAAAAGTAGATGCATCTTATAATCATACTGATCCACAGAAAGAACAACTGTGACATTGCCCTTATCTGCAGAAGTGATTATCAACTCATTATGTGATCTAATATATTTCCTGGCCTTAGCAATCAGGTAATGTAGAAATTTAACTACTTATAAAGCAGTACCTCCGAGAATATACGGACTTCCCAAAATTCATAAGACAGACGTCCCATTGAGACCCATTGTCTCCACCATCGGATCGGCAACTGTCCAACTTAGTCAGTTTATGACACGAATTCTGACAGATGCATTCTCGGATTTCTCAACGTTTTCTGTGGCTGACTCTTTTCAATTTAGTAACAAAATTAACAACTTCATATTACCTCTCGGTTACAAACTTGTTTCCCTGGACGCTGTCAGTTTATTCACAAATATTTCACTTGAGTTGGTGTTACGGATCGTTCGGTCTGAATGGTCCAGGATTAGTCAGGTCACTAACATTGAAATGCCCCTATTCTTATTGATCATTAGATTCCTTTTTGACTCCAGTTACTTTGTTTACAGGGGGGAATTTTTTGCACAGATTTTTGGTTGTGCTATGGGTAACAAACTCAGCCCCATTCTTGCACTAATTGTCATGACAGTACTTCTGAAATATTGCATATCCTTGCTTTCCTTCGACGTACCGTTGGTCTACCAATATGTAGATGACCTTCTCCTTGCCATTCCTGAGGATATGACCCCCGAAACATTGACCATCTTTAATAGTTTTGATCCACATATCAAATTCACAGTAGAAGAGGAGACTGACGGAGGTGTTCCGTTTCTTGACACGAGGGTTATGAGATGTGCCGAAAATCAAATAAAGCTTGATTGGTATCAGAAACCGACCTCCTCAGGTCGGTATATACACTACAGGTCCAACCACTCATGGAATGTGAAAACCAATCTCATCAAGGGTATGTTCAGGAGAATTAAAAACATTTGCCATCCAGACTTCTTGGAGACTTCCGAGCAGAGATTGTTCGATATCTTCCTACAGAATGGTTACCCTGGCATATTTTTGAGGAGTTGTCTCCATTCCTTGACCCTCGACCGAGTTGGAGAGACATCACGGATGGATGAAGTCGTCGCGGCTGGTCCAGTTGAAAGAGACAGATACGTAAGCCTGCCCTTCATTCCACCATTAACGGGTAAATTGGCCAATATTCTGAAAGACATAGATAACATCAAAATTGCGAAATATAATCCCTTGACAGTGGGCAGCATTTTCAGTAACGTTAAGGATAGAATTCACATTATGTCTAGGTCAGATGTAATATATCGTATTCCATGTGGAGGCTGTGATTCGGTCTATATTGGCCAAACGTCCCAATGCCTGAAGAAACGTATCGCTGTACATAAGAGTGATGTCAGACTGCGACCTGATAGATGTGCGTTGGCGAGCCATTCTTCCTCATTGGATCATTTGTTCAAGTTTGATGAAGTCGAGATTTTGTGTGTTAGTTCGAATTATAATAAAAGAACCTTTTTAGAAATGTGCTACATAAACGAGAATGAAAATAATGTGAATAAGAAAACTGATCTAAAGAATTTGAGTGTCGTATATGACTATTTATTGTCACTGGATTGTTATCATGAAGAAGAACATAATGTCAGTGCCATCACTTGATTGATTGTTTTCTGTGTTCCTTTTGTTGTTTTTAAAAATTTTAACCTAATCACATCGACTGTTTGCTTGAACGAATTTTATTATTATCAATATTGTAATTGAGCAGAGGTTGTTCCGATGCAATCCTTGTCATTTTAACAATAATCCTGTCAGATGTGAGTTATTTATTCATTTTTCTTTTGTTAGTATAAGATTCATTGTTTTTCGATTGTTTTCACGTACCTTATGTATTTTTACAGCATCCTGAAGAAGAACCGCAGAAGGTTTGAAATATAGATGTTGAAGACGATAGTTTATTGATCTTTGCCCTCACCATAACTTGCCGAGTACCCAAATAATTTTTTCTTCCTGAAATTTTACGGCAACTATTTTCATTACATATATATATATATAATCTCACCTCCTGTAAGTATAAAATAGTTGGTTGTAAAAACATCTTTTATAATATTCATGTCTTGTAGTGCTCCTGATGAAGGGATAATAAATCTCGAAAGCTTGAGCTAAAGGAAAAAGAGTATCACTTCTTTTATTGCTGCAATCCCAAGAATACCAAACTAATATTGTCCTAACAAATCAGCAAAGACTTCTTGTCCTATATATATATATATATATATATATATACATTACATTACATTGTTATTTATTTGTTTATTACATTGGAGACAGAAGATTCTGCCAGGAGTGTGCCATTTTTGGACACAAGAGCACATAGACATGAAGATGGAGTAAGATTAGAATGGTACAGAAAAGAAACAAATTCCGACAAAATAATTCACTACAATTCCAACCACAATATAAAGATGAAAATAAATATAATAAAACAAATTAAACAAAGAATAATCAAGATTTGTCATGACTCTTATAAACAACAAGGAATAAAGATATTGATGGAAATACTGAGGCAGAATGGATATCCGGATGGTATGTTGAATAAATTATTTTTCGCCTCTCACACAACAAACACCGAACCACGAAGAAATGAAAACACTATAGGAGAAAACAAATATGCTTCTTATCCAAACATAAACGGACTAACACCAAAATTGAAGAATATTTTTCATAATGAAAATGTAAAAATCGCCGTGTACAACCAGAAAACAGTGGGAAATTTATACACAAAATTAAAAGACCCAATACCAACTTTACTAAAAAGCAATGTTGTGTATGAAATTGAATGTGAAAACTGCGAAGGAAAATACATTGGACAAACTTCTCAGTGGTTAAAGAGCAGGCTAGCATTACATAAATCAGACATAAATAAACATCAGGAAAGATGCGCATTAGCCACACATGCAGGTAATTTAGGCCACAGTATAAATTTTCAGGACGCGAAGGTGTTGACAATGGAAAGGAATTACCATAAGAGACTAATATTCGAGATGATAGAGATAAATAAAAAAGAAAACACAATTAACAAGAAAACGGACACTAATAAATTAAGTATTATATATAAATATTTACTAGAACAACATCAGAAAAATTTGGTGTTCTTCGATGGTCCCGTCGATGGCTGAGAAGGTTAGGAGAATGTCAAGAAACAATTGTAAATGTCCAAAATATCCCAGTTTTAAAACACAATTTATGTTATGTTCGTCATCGTTATATTTAATGTTGAAATTTAGATGTGTTCCCACGAATAATATTTAATTCGAGAACGAAAATGTTTGCAGCTGTGATAAATTTTTCTATACCTATATAACCTCATATTCAGTGAGTAGATATAAACAAAAATTTAATGTTCAAATTTATTTAACATCTTTATATTTGTATTTCAGAAGCCCTGATGAAGAGCTGAATAAACGCTCGAAAGCTAGGCACAGAATCAAGAGTTTTACTTTAACACTCCTTAATAAATAAAAATTAGTCGTTATACCCTTATCCAAAATATTTAAATATAGAAAATCAAAGGCTATTATCATATGAACTATATGAACTATATATATATATATATATATATATATATATATATATATATTATGTATGTAATTTGTGACTGATAATGATAAAGTAGAGGGGTTTCGTGGGATTTCAGTCAGGTATTAAGAAAGACTCTTTTTTCTTTACTCGAGCTTTCGAGACGTATATTTGTCTCTTCGTCAGGAGAACTAAAAATAAATTAGTGTTAACATAGTGCATAATTTAGGAATATACGAACTTACGAATTTGAGATTATTTAGCAAGATGTTATACATTGATATTAAAAACACTAGAGAAATAAATACTTAAAAATAGCATATAGGTTTAGCATTTAAACATCATGTTGACAACTGATGTCAAGAATGAAGACAGATGCTATAAAGAAAGCTTAGAAAATTCTTACAGTCATAAGCCTTAAAAATATATCTGATTCAGCGCTGGTTATCATCAGTTCCTGATAAAATGGTGTGTTGGTTTTGGTTACGATTTCTTTTGTCCTTGTCAAACTGGATCAGGTTGGAATAGATGCTGCTGAGGCTGTCGATATCTTTTCTCGAATTCATGGCGTTATCATGTTGAGCAATTCTAACCATTTCAAGGAAGGTTCTTCTTCTTGTTTTACTTTCAATATCAAGGATGGTGGCATTATTTAAATCTGGCAAATGTCCTTCAGATGTAGCATGTCTAGCTAGGGCACATGAATCTTTATTTGTTTTTATATTGCTCTTATGTAGCGTGAGGCGCTGTTTTAATTTGGTTGCAGTTTGTCCTATATAACATAGATCGCAATTATTACACTGTATCTTGTAAACTACGTTGGATATATTGGTTATGTCTTGTTCCTGATCTTTTAGCTTGGTAAAAAGAGAACGAATTGGCATAACATTCTTCGTTGAGATTTTCAATTTTTCTTTAGGTAAAATGTTGATTAGTTTTGAAGTAAGGTTATCAACGAATGGAAGTGATATGTATATTATAGGGTCCTCGGTGTTATGCGCAGCAACTTCAATTTTAGTTTGTGGCAAAGCAACATCGCTTGGTATGCTGAAGATGATATATTTAAGCAATCTATCAGGGAATCCATTTTTTAACAGCAGGTTGTGAAGTAGTTTTAAGTTCTTCTCTTTGAATGAGCTGTGTGCAATCCTTGTGATCCTTGTCTTCAAATTTCTAACGAGGTTGATCTTCATCTTCATTGGATGATACGAAGAAAAGTTTATATAACGACCTGATGCCATCGGTTTCCTGTACCAATCAGTAATTATTGTTCTATTTTTGCGTATCACCAACATATCCAAGAATGGAATGGCACAATCGGTTTCCTTCTCAACTGTAAATTGAATGCGGCTGTTAAATTTATTTATGATGTGAAGGGAACTTTCAATTGCGTTGGAAGGAACTG
This sequence comes from Halyzia sedecimguttata, assembly GCA_937662695.2. NCBI lineage: Eukaryota > Metazoa > Arthropoda > Insecta > Coleoptera > Coccinellidae > Halyzia > Halyzia sedecimguttata. Next base: position 92,054,882 of record OW569412.2, read on the forward strand.
CTGTTATTATGTCATCCATATATTTTTTACAAAAGGGCAGCTCAAATGGCAGGTTCGGCAAAGATTTCTCAAGTACCAGATCAACAACATACATAGCAATAATGTTAGAAACAATGGAGCCCATGGGGGTGCCATGCTTTTGTTTGTAGAATATGCCTTTGAATGAAAAGATAGTTGAATCAAATACAAATTCGATTAGCCTCTTAAATTCTTTTTTCTGTATCGGACAGTGGTCTTGTATTCTTCCCCATTTCTCATCGATACATGCAAGTGTCAGTTCGAGTGATATATTAGTGAATAGTGATATCGCGTCCCAACTCACAAGTACGAAGTCTTCAGGTATGGTTTTGTTATTGATGAAGTCTGCAAATTCAAAGGAATCAGTGATGTAGAAACTGTTGTTAAAGTAATATGATTTTGTAAGTATATCTCTGATAAAATCGGCGATTCTGGTGTTAGGACTGTCCATGGAAGCGACAATTGGCCTGATATTGAGTGGGTTTTTATGAATTTTTGGCAGACCATAAAATTTGGAAGAAATACCCCTGTAGAACATCAATTTGGAAGCCTGTTCGGAAGGTATCAGCTTTTGTTTCTTCAGATTACTTATCAACTTGTTAGCTCGCTGTTGGTATGCATTGCAGGGATCACCCTGTAGTTTAATGTAATTGGTTTCATCATTTAGGTGTTCCAATACTAATCGATCATATTCAGTCCTCTCCATGATTGTTGTTACACCTCCTTTATCTGATTGTACTACCACAATATGTGGGTTCATCTTTAAAAATCGTTTTGTGTTTTCATATAGCTGGTAAAGTTGGTTGTTTGTGTCTGGGTTTTGGAGGTAATTAGTTATAACATTAGTAATTCTAGCGGCTGTTATGTCTCTGATTTTCTTGTCCTCAATCATCATTATTGGTTGGTTAAGCTCTGATAATATTCTTGGGATGTTCAGGTCTCGAGGTTTGGGTGGTATACAAAATTTAGGACCCAGTGCAAGAGTTGTAATCACATCTTGTGGGAGTTCCACATTTGTAAGGTTAGTTATCCAATTTTGGTCTGTATGAATTACCAGTCTGTTCTCATCTATGAGTTTGTTCAGTTTGGCCAAAACTAATCAACATTTTACCTAAAGAAAAATTGAAAATCTCAACGAAGAATGTTATGCCAATTCGTTCTCTTTTTACCAAGCTAAAAGATCAGGAACAAGACATAACCAATATATCCAACGTAGTTTACAAGATACAGTGTAATAATTGCGATCTATGTTATATAGGACAAACTGCAACCAAATTAAAACAGCGCCTCACGCTACATAAGAGCAATATAAAAACAAATAAAGATTCATGTGCCCTAGCTAGACATGCTACATCTGAAGGACATTTGCCAGATTTAAATAATGCCACCATCCTTGATATTGAAAGTAAAACAAGAAGAAGAACCTTCCTTGAAATGGTTAGAATTGCTCAACATGATAACGCCATGAATTCGAGAAAAGATATCGACAGCCTCAGCAGCATCTATTCCAACCTGATCCAGTTTGACAAGGACAAAAGAAATCGTAACCAAAACCAACACACCATTTTATCAGGAACTGATGATAACCAGCGCTGAATCAGATATATTTTTAAGGCTTATGACTGTAAGAATTTTCTAAGCTTTCTTTATAGCATCTGTCTTCATTCTTGACATCAGTTGTCAACATGATGTTTAAATGCTAAACCTATATGCTATTTTTAAGTATTTATTTCTCTAGTGTTTTTAATATCAATGTATAACATCTTGCTAAATAATCTCAAATTCGTAAGTTCGTATATTCCTAAATTATGCACTATGTTAACACTAATTTATTTTTAGTTCTCCTGACGAAGAGACAAATATACGTCTCGAAAGCTCGAGTAAAGAAAAAAGAGTATTTCTTAATACCTGACTGAAATCCCACGAAACCCCTCTACTATATATATATATATATATATATATATATATATATATATATATATCTTATAGAGAGATATAAAGTATTGTCTCTGTCTACAGATAAGAGAAATTTCAAACTTAGTATGATGTAATTTTTATTTCTAGTATCTAGTTCTATTCAAAATTCTTGATATAAAATACCTCCTGTACTAGAAAACAAAGTATGATTGAATGCAAAATGAACAATGAAACAACCTCAGTTATCATGGATAGCTCTTGGATAATCCATATGATGATGGAAATATATACTTTGTAAGTTAATAAAATTGGGTTCAGAAGGAAAAAAAAACTGGAATATTGACTAAGTTTCAATTGATATAATATAGTTTTCAGAGTAGATTCAAGAAATTAATATCTCGGATAAGTTCGTTATTGGGTAAAATGGTCTGGTGGTTTCGGATTAATAATTTTTGATACTGTTATTTTTTTTTAATGACAATTTTTGAAGCATTAAAGCATTGAAGCATTGCAGATTGCTCATTTAATCTTGATAAATGAACTATTATTTGAATTTAATTTCCTTTATGATGCAGTTCTATCATAAGAATCCATTGATATCATTCCCAACTCTGAGAAACGAATACTTTCGGAGATAGGATTTGTCAAAGTTTGGACAAGAGCGCCAAAGCACCTGTCCACAGGGCTTTCCCACTTTTATTATACTTTAGGAGTAAAACATTCGTAGGGTGAGAATACCTTTCATTCCTATTTTACGGCCCTGATAAAAACCTAATGTGTTGAAAGAAACCTTGACTTTGAAATTAAATTTTATTAATTCTTTGTAATAATACCATTCCCACTAATGATCAGCCGGTTGATCGGTTATGTTTACTATTGATTTACTCATTGTGATATCGACATCACAGCTGACTGAAACTCGCAGTTCATTCTTCATTGTTCTATATACATAAAGGTTCAGATTAAATGAATATTTTGTATTAAATTATCGCAGAATAATCACAACAATGAAATCTACAATATATGGCTTCCTACTCTTATCATAAACAAACGTATACTATCGTATCAACGGAATTTGAAAGTTTTTCTCTTGGTTGGGATGTGAAGATAAAGATTTGGTAAACGTTACTATGACTGCCAAGGAATATAGTGGATCTTATGGTCAATATGTACTCAATCTTATCTCCTGAACGTAAATCTGAACCTCTACTGTATTTCCCTGTGTAGAAGTTATGGACCAGAAAGATGAAAACGTGTTCAGGTCGCTTTTCACCATAAAAACAATCACTGAACACTTGTTTATAGATAACAATTCATACCTGAAGCCTTGTGCAACGATTCGCATAAATCCCTACCAAAATATGCAATATTAAATTGTCAGATTTGATATTATATTCAGCAATAAAGTTACTCTTCAATAGATACTCATCAGTATAAAAAACAATAGAACATACGTATAAAGAACAAATGCTCCTGACTTCACGTCAGTGCTTGAACGAATTTTTTTTCTCGTAATTCTTTTAAAATTTTCTAGGGGTAGGTACGGTTCTCACAAAATTTTACACATGTCTTTATGTCGATATTCTACAACTAGTTACCAAGCTTCTATTCGATCGAGTCTATTTTTTTAGATTTATCGAGGAAATAATATTTCAGGTGGGTAAAACTCCGAAACCGTTAGACCGATTATGCTCAAAAACGAACTTAACCCTCCCATTCGGATGCGCAATCTACCCTGAAAATTGCAAGTCCATATCTCCTTTCGTTCGAAAGTTATCGAGATAACAGTCACCCATCCAGCTACTGAACTCACACAAGGCTGCTCGCGGATCTCCAACAATATAGATCCGATCGTGTTCAAACTTGGAACTTGGTAGAAGAGTTAGTTTCTGAAGGCTCTCGCAATTTCAGCGATGTCGGACGAATAGTTTCTGATATATACAATTTGTTTCAATGATTTTTCTAAAAATTTTCTAGTGATACAATCTTCACGAAATTTTGCAAGAATTTTCGCGTTGGCCTTCTACAACTTATAACCATGTTTGAATTGGATTGGTTTTGTATTTTCCGAGTTATCGAGGAAATAACAACCAAATTTCAGATGGATATAACTCCAAAACCGTTTGGTCGATTATGGCTGTAAAAGAACTTAAATATCGCATTGAGATGTACAAACTAAGCTAAAAAATTCAAGTCGCTATCTCTTTCCGTTCTCAAGTTATCGTGGAAACGGCCGGCCGGACAGAATCAAATTTGACCTCGAATTCTTCATCAGTGAGTTGAACCTAGTCGTTTGAGACCATTCTCGGCAAAAAATTCGAAAATTACAAACATTTGGCAAAATGATGACGCGATGTTCCCCAGAATATACGCGCAAAAATATTCATCCCACACGAATGTAGAGTAATATTGTATGTATTGTAAATTTCTAATAATTTATGAATAGCGGAGTTGGATATAGATGTTCTCAATGGAAAATTCCGTATAGCCATTGATATTTCCATATTTCCAGGATATTTAACGTCAAATGAATGCCTATTGAATATTTGTTAGTATTTCCAGACGAGTATGTTTTTCCAACGGGTGCAGCGAAATTTTGTTTGAAACAACGGTTATGGTTTAGCGGAAAATGAAAAGCCGGATATTATTCAGTGCAGAACACGCTCATTTGGCTCGCTTGTTACTTTGGATTACACCTGTTACCGTAGTGGTGTAATCTAAATATATGTGTAGCAGGAGTAATTGATTTTCATGTTCGCTTCTAGTCATATATAGCTGCAAGTTGAAATATTCTGACTGTGAAAGAAACTGCAACACCCAGAGCTCTTTAAATTTTAATTTTTTGTTGGTAAAACATATATAGTATAGCAAGGAATAAATGATTCAAATTTGAAGAAAAAAATTAAGGGTTCACAATTTTTTTAATCAATTTGTTAATAATTTGTTTGTCCACCGCGATTAGCTATACACTGCCCAACACGTCTTGGCATTTATGCAATAAGTTGGTCGGTCTATTTCTTCTTGAGGGATACTATCCCAAGCTACCTGCAGTTCATGTATCAGAGCCGCCAAAGTCCGTGGGGACTGGGGTAAATTTTCAATCTATTGGCGAAAGATCGGGGGTATATCATTAGATCTTCAAATAATTTTAATTTAGATAGAATACATAATATGTCAGAATTAATAATTCTTTGTTTGTAGACACATGCGCGCAAAAGCTCCTGACTTCACGTCAGTGCCTCAACCAATTTTTATGTATATAGAAGATACAGATAGATAGATAAATATGCAATAAGCCACATTTCCAGATTCCGTAAACTTTTTCTTCTTGGTTTACCTACAATATACAGGGTTGGGATAAAGTATGGAACCAAGTAAATATCTTTTAAACGAAAAGAACGATATTTATCAAAATTTGCAGGTAAGTGAAATGGAACAAAATGCATCTGATGTACATTTTTTTTGTTAATAATATACTTCCGGTTTAACCGGAAATGCCATCAACTTCTTTAATTTAAATGGGACACCCTATATATTTTTACAGATTTTGAAAGAGCTTGTTATTTTGAATTCATACAAACTAATCTTAGAGTCAAAAAATTTTTAAAAAAGAGGAATAACTCACTGTTAGTTATACAATAGGTGTACATTTCAATATTTTAGAATAATGAGAAACAAAATTACTTCAAATGTTCAAACTTCTCCACGTATTAGTTCACATTCATCAATAAATCATCGTCTGACAATTCTTGAACCAACTGTACCTTATACGGATGATACTTTTCACTTTTTAATATCTTTCCTACAGAACGTCGACTGATACCATGGTTTAGTGCCAAATTCGTGGTGGAAGTTTGAGGTGATTCTTCTAAATCGATTGCAATATTTTGTTTAACAGTTTCGTTCGTTGCAGTCCGCCAATTCCAGGTTTTAGCAATTTTTTTTTACCATCCCAATTGAATTAAAACGTTGTAATGTTTTAGTTACTGTTGAGCGTGATATAGGATTTCTTTCCGGATGCAAATTATTAAAAATATGACACACTTCTTCATGAGTTCTAACACGATCACCATAACCGATCATCATTAAAATTTCAATACGCTCTTTTTCACTTAATTGAACCATTCTAAATTGTAAAATGTATTTCCGTCAATTAGAATTTGACACTTGGAGAACAAAAGACGTACTAAACAGTACTCGTTTATTTATTACTATGCATACAAACAACATCAATTAGTTTATCTAAATAGTTTTTTGCTCTTATGCACAAAACTCAAAGGAGGTCGATTAAAGTGCTATATTCCTCGTTTTTACAATTTTTTTTTACACTAAACTGAGTATGTATGAATTCAAAATAACAAGCTCTTTCAAAACCTTAAAAATATATAGGGTGTCGCATTTAGATTAAAGAAGTTGATAGCATTTCCGGTTAAACCGGAAGTATATTATTAACAAAAAAATGTACATCAGATGCATTTTGTTCCATTGCACTTACCTGAAAATTTTCATAGATATCGTTCTTTTCGTTTAAAAGTTATTTACTTGGTTCCATACTCTATCCCAACCCTGTATGTATTTTATCATGTTAATTTTCCGTTTTCTTTGAAAACTGTTCGTTTATTCTGAAGACACTCAGTTTCTCGAGGAATTTGTATAGGTTATAACGCACAGACATTCAATTTACACATGTGTACCCTCCCTCTTTGCTCAAATTAAAATTTTTCCGAATCGTTTTCAATCGTATCTATAGTTCACTTCGAAACCACATGTATACCCCGCGAATCTACATGTGAAAATAGCACGTGGATTTTCCCTTTATTCCACCTTCAAAATGCGGGATTCGGGCAAATTTAATCGAATACATCCCGAGATTCTTTGGATCTTCGAGAGGCAATAAGAAAAGGGTAATCTTAAATGGATTTCCATAATTTACTAGGGTCGAAACAGGAACATAAAAAAGCTTCTATCTTGATGAGAATACAATTTTGAAAAACGCGTATTATTGCTTTTCTCCATTCTCACAAATGTTCCAGGATAGATGGGTTCCAATTCATTTGAAGATTTGCTTATCTTGTGTCCCGATGTCTTAAATTATCCATCAACTAATCAACGTAGAGTAATTTTAGTTTTCAGTTGAATTCATGAAACAATTTCTTCATCAAAATGCATAAATTATATTTTTTATCAACATCTACTAATTGTTTCACCAGTCATACCCAATATTGGTGTAAGCAATTTGAATAAATCTGCATATTGAATCTGAAAGCGGTGTTTATAAAGGAAAATAATAAAAATGTTAAATATCTTTATTTCAGATCTTACAATATTGTTTTTTAAATATAGAAAAAATGTCAGCGCATAGGTTTTGAAATATAAAATTTTTTAAGAAAAAAAAAATCATTTTTTTTCTAGTGATACGATATTCCTCAAGAATGAATGCGTCAGCATCCTGCAAGTAATTACCCAGTTTGCCAATCAGTTTTTTAATTTTAAAAGTTCTGATGCAAAATAAACTGCTCCACAAGAGTTAGGGATAATCGTTTCAACTAAAGTAACTGACATTCTGAAACCTTTGTTTGCGCTGAAAACGTCATTTAATATAGTTTTAGGCTCAAAACTATAAATGCACGTAAGTTTTTTTTTCTGTAACATATACAGGGTGATTAACAGAATAGGGTGAAATTTAACGAATTTTATTTCCGGCCATTTTATTGTTTTTTTTGTCTTCTTATGCCTTCAATACAAGGTATGGCCACCACGGGAATCAATGGCCGCCTGACATATTCGTTGCATACTGTCAACGAGGGTGTTGAGCATATATATCTTGAGGAATTTCATTCCATAAACGAGGCAGTAGTGCTTTGAGGTCATTCAATGTTTCTGGTGGAGGTTGGTGATCATCTAGTCTTCTTTGTAGCATATCCCATGCATGTTCTATGCAGTTTAAGTCTGGCGAATGCGGAGGTATTGGTAAATGTGGAATACCATGCTCATCTCGCGCATTTTCTACTATTGCTGCACGATGTGGTCTTGCGTTATCGTCAAGAAATTGAAAAGCTTCACCAATGGCAGCATGAAAATTTGGCACTACGTTGCCAATGACATGTTCCCTATAATGTAAAGCAGTTATATTGCCAGAACAAATGTGAAGGTCTGTGCGCCCGTTGTAACATATCCCAGCCCATACCATAACAGAGCCTCCTCGAAATGGATGACCCTCTTGCATATGACGGTGATTTCGGGGTATACGCGGCATAGTCCATACCCTTATCCTTCGAGGATCTGAAAATCGACCGTATCTGGATTCATCTGTGAAAAGTACACTACGCCATTGGACGTTCAGATTAACATGCTGCCTGGCCCATTCTAATCTTTGTCGTTTATGCTCACGTGTTAACGGAACACCCCTCAATGAACGTCTAGAAGCCAGGTTAATCTCCCCCAAACGACGTCGGATGGTTTCAATGGAAATTTCAGGACCATTGCCATTTAAAAGTCGATTTCTCAGCATCCTACATGAAGAAAGAGGATATCTCCTCGCCGAAATGGTGACAAAACGGTCTTGTGCGGGTGTTGTTTTTCTTGGTCCACCAACCCTATGTCTTTCCTGCACCGAACCTGTCTCATTCAACTTATTCCAGAGTCGCGATATTACACTTTGCGACACTTGAAATGTTTCTGCCACAGTGACTTGAGTGAGGCCACCCTGTAGCATACCGATAGCCCTATTAGCCTCGGCGTTTGTTAATTTACGTCTTGGCATCTTAAGAAGCTCGGGAAATTTACTAAGTTCGATATCGCTAAAAGACTGACAATAAATTAACTGCATATTGAAATGCTAATCTTACGAATAATGTGAAAAACTGCCAAACTCAAGAAAAAAGACGACCAGATGGTGAAAATATGCATTCAAATCGAATTAATAAGTTTTTATTGGCAGTTGATCATGTGTTTGATATTGTCTTTAAAAATTTACGCCACTCAGAACAACTTAATATGATATCCCTAACTCTTGTAGCAGTTTATATTACGAGTTGAATTTCTGCGCCTTCATGATGCAATTTCAGCAGTGAACAAACTGTCAAAAGTGACACGTAATTAGCGCTAGCTGACTGCCAAACTGACACCTCCTGAAATCTTTTGCATGAATTGAGAAACACCCTGTACATCTGAATTGAAGAGGATATGATACCCAGCGAACAGGGGCAATCGATCCATTAATATTCGAATAAACACCCTTAAATAAACAAACGTTAATTTTTGCTCATGTGTGCCCGCAGCTTCATAATCAGCAATCAAGCAGAGATGAAAATATTTATACGTCTCCATTAAAAGCGGGTTAAATGAAACACAAACATATTTCCCATCCATTTTGAATACTCCTTTAACCTCTTTTGATACCTATCATTCCATTGTTTTCAGGGAAACACGTTACTAATTAGTCGTGGTATAGCCGTGCAGGAATGATTTCCTCCAGCTTAAGGCTATCTCTTAATCTTTTCATACAGTGTGGAAAAGCCGAATGAAATAAATTAATTATCTCGGTTACTGTACATATTTATATGTGTTATCACTTTCATGTTTTTTGCAAAACTCAAAATAGAAAAACATAAAATCATGCGATTACCGAAATTCATTATAATATTTCCTCGAATATTCCTAAATCTTATTACAATAATACTAAACTTATTAGTCTTCAAGAAAATGAAAAAAAAACATAACCTTGTGTTTTCCAGATTGTACCATGAAAACTACGTAAAACAATTTCTGTGGCAATATTAGTTTCTTTAGAACGCCTTCGCATATTGTCTTGTGCTGATAAGTTGCATTATTGAAAGGTTTTTTTCTGGGTTTTCTCTCCCAAACTCTGAAAAATATCTATAAAATAAAAATTAATTATTTTGTGATTTGCTTCTGCGTAAGAAACACAAGATATTTGTCAGAATCAATCAATTGAACAATGTTGCCTAACAAACAACAACGAAACAACATCAACGAAGAAACAACTATATCGTAACGTTTCGGAGTCTATATCAGACTCCTTCGTCAGACGCTTAATGAAAATCTTTAGAATTATTTTGTTGATTGTTATTTTGTGAAATTCAAGAATTGTCACAGTTTGGGAGAGGAAACCCAGAAAAAAAACCTTTCAATAATGAGTATACCTCCCACAGTATCCTTTAATGATTACTGATAAGTTGCAGTTTATAAATTGTCTAATTTGTGTTTGAATTTCATTAAATTCAATTTTGAATAATGGTTTGATTAAAAGAAATGCACAAAATAACAATTTTACAAATGATTGGTTACGGAGATAACACCCGAGCACAAAAATAAATAAGTCGCTGGTTTCATGAGAAATTTCCGAATTTGCCCCCTATAACCCGAGGGACAATAAGTGAAACAGAGAAGCTGTTTCGCGAGTTCGGGCATGTAAGGCAGATTAAAACAAGAGCCCAAATGCAGCTGCGAATACACTGTGTGAGTATGTGAAATTAGATGTGATGCTTGACTTTGAAGAAAATCCTCATAAATCAAGTAGAGATGCCTCCACAACTTTCATTGTCAGCCATACATCGATTCTAAACATATTAAAACAAAATAAAATGCATCCCTATAAAATTATTCCTTCCCAGGACCTCTTGGAAGACGATTTTGATAGGAAAACTTATTTTTGAGAACAAATGATACACATGTTGTATAACAATATTATCCAATTAGTGGATGATTTGTTTTCTGATGAGTACACTTTTTCTCTCAACGTCTAAATTACTGGTTTACCGAAAATCCTCACTGGATGAGAGAGGAACACAAGCAATTCCCTCAAAAGGTTAATGTTTGGGCAGGAAATCTTCGAAACCATATCATATGCCCGTTTTTCGTTGAGAGCAATTTAAAGTTCCACGGAATATGATATGGTTCCAACAGGATGGAGCACCGTCACATTACCAACGCAATGCCCCGTAGTACCTTGACGCAATATTTCCAAATCTATGGATTTGAAGGCGAGGAACGATCGAATGGCCAGCGCGATCCTCTGATCTTAACCCATTAGATTTATTGTTATGGGGATATGTGAAGAACATTGTGCACAAAACTAAACCCCCTGATTTGAATGACCTAAAATATCGAATAACGGTTGCGATTAGGTCAATCACTCCTGAGATGTTGAATAATGTTGGAAGAATTTTTTATTAGAGGTTAGTATGTTGTCAAGGCGTTCGCGGTGAACATTTGAGCCTCTACTTCATTAAAATTCATAATTTTTTCGCTACATTTTGTATTTCGGTTTTTAATATTGTACCAAATTTCGCTACTTGATTTTATTTTTTTCTAATTCAAGTTTTGCAATAAACATAGAAGTGATAATATTTCTGAATAGAGAATGACGCCCATACTTACTATTTGAAAAATTGAGGGTTCTATCTGTCTTTCGAAGGGGGCTGAAGGTAGGATTCGCATTTTTACGAAGAAGAATGACAATTCAAAATATAAATTCTACTGGTTTCGGGATTTTCCATAAATATGTACAGTAACCAAGATAATGAATTTATTCAATTTCGCTTTTCCACACTGTATATTCATCACAGGCCACATGGTAATAAATTTAATAATTGCTAAATACGGGGATACGTTTGAGTGATTTCAGTACTAAGGATTACATAAATGAACGTTATTAATAATGCCATTATCTCCATGAACCTCCTACTCAACGCGACATTATGCTCTGAATAACTTGATTTCAAACAATTCAACTTTCAGAACTGTTGATAAATCGAGCATTCGAAATAATATTTCGAGTAATTATCACGTGGAAGATACGATACTCAGGACATCGGGAATTATTTGCTTGTTTCATTTAATAATGATATTTCGTAATCGTAAATCGATTGAAGTATTTCAATCGTCAATAAATAAATATGTCGTAAGCAGTAACTTCGATACTGTTTACTTATTCGATTATTGTATTGAACATCAAATGATCTATACAGTGTATCTGTGAAATATCGGATAGAATAATGAATATGATGGAAGTTTGAAAAAATACTTCGAAAGGAAATAATTCCAAGAATACCAAGCGGATCGAGCTGGAATCCGGTAATATATTGTAAAATGGCTGCTTGAAGGTTTCTGTGGAATTTCAGCGGAATCTGAGAGATAATTTCTGAAATATAACATTTTTGAAGAAAAATTGATTTTTTTTCAACTTTAAATAATTTGAATTTTTAATTTTTTTTAGTTATCAGATCCTAGCGACAAATTTGCGGGTCGGCATTCTACGACTAATTACCAAGTTTATATTTCAGATGGGTATAACTTCGAAACCGTTTGGCTGAATGCCCATTGACGAACATAACCATTTGGAGGTATATAACCCACCCTAAAAATTGTAAGACGCTATATCTGTCCATTCGAAAGTTATAGTGGCAACGGACGTTTGAGACCATTCTTGGCAAATTTTTTGGGTGAAAATGGTCATAAACGATTTGGTTCGATTTTGGGAGAAAAATTTTTTTTACATTACAAATTTTGGATTTAGTTTCTTTTAAGATGCAGTTCCACAATAAGAATCCAATGATGTCATTTTCAACTCTTACCAGCTAATACTTTCGGAGATATGATTTTTCAATAATACATCGTACTTCTATGTTTTCACATAATGCGAATTCTATCTGTCTGTGTTAACTGTTCATTCATGTCATCTACTATAAGGTTTATTTATATAATTCGCACTTTGAAAATATCTCGTGTTGGAAAACAAGGTTCCGCATCCTGAATTTGTGAATATATACATACTAAATACTAAAATATATAGATACTAAAAATAATATTGACTTTTTGCCTATTGAATAATATATGGGCAAATATTGGGGATGATGTTTTGAAAGATTTAGAATTGAATCATTTTAATGATATAGTTTATGAAGGCAATAGAAATGAACAACATGATTCATCAAAAGAAATTACTGTTCGTTGACCACCGAGGTGAATATTACCTTTTACATCCTTAAGTAATGAGACATGTTCCTACATATACAGTATTGTCATAATATTGCTAGCAAAAAAATGCTGAAATATTGATCTACATTTGTTTATCAAATATTCTTTCTTGAGTTCAGGTTCATAATACAGAATGAATGTGTTAGTGGTATGAACTATTGAATTATGAAAAGAGGATTGTATTTTATTGATATATTTTGAACTATTATAATGATTTGTTCGTCAGCCTATACCTATTCAAATATCAGGAATAAATGGACAATCTTCTATGATTGTCTCCAGCCTTGCTCTAGACATTTCTATGATACTTTCTTAGGTATTTCGAGTTGGGAAAACTACACACCGAGTGTAAGTTGCAATATCCCATTCCACGAGGTTAAATGAGTGCAGATTGCTCATTTAATCTTGATAGATAAACTATTATTTGAATTTAATTTCTTTTATGATGCAGAAATATCATAAAAATCCATTGATATCATTCCCAACTCTGAGAAACCAATACTTTCCGAGATATGGTTTGTCAAAAGCTCCTGCCACAGGGCTTTCCCCCCTTTTTTTAAATACCAACCCCCATTTTTAATGCAGAAATAGAAAGTGAAGACTCAGAGTGTGCATTTATATGTGTGTGTGTGAAGTGCCTGTATGTTTGGTATGTTTCAAGCGTCGGTAAATGTAAAATCTACTTTCTTAGCAAGCGGACGTCCCCAATTTAAGGTCTTCGGCTATTTCGAAAAAATTAAAAAGATATTTATGAAATTCAAGAAACTTCACACGACTTCATTGCATATAATGCTTTTAAATCAATTATTAATTAACCAATTTCGATGTTTCACATCTACCAGGTTGCCTGCGACTGCCGACTTTTTTCCGCTATAAAAAATTTCTCATCTGGAAACAAATAACAAAAATCGACGGGTTCGAAATTTTACGAATGCACTGTATGTAAAGGGTCCGCCATCTAACGTTTTTTTTTTCAACTAGTGCTTATTTCGTGAATAGTAACACTTAGCTCATGTCGGATTTTACAGATAATTAGTTTTATCCTTCCGCTGAACGAATATGGTTGTGTATACGCTTGAACAACGCTGGGAAATATTGCGACATTACTTTGAAAATCATGGTAATGTTGCAGAATGTGTGCGAAAATTGCGTACGGATTTTGGAAGAAGAGAAGCACCGTCAGCTCCGTATGTTCGTTATCTTGTGAAAAAAGTGAAAGAAACTGGCATCCTCATCGATAAACCAAAGCGTGAAAAGCCAAAAACAGTGCGTACACCCGAGAATATTGCTGCTGTGGCAGAAAGTGTGCGTGAAGCGCCATCAACATCAATTACCGCCGTTCTCTAGAATTGAACATTTCGGAGACATCATTGAGACGAATTTTGCATAAAGACTTTGGTATGACGCCATACAAAGTCCAATTGGTTCAGGAGTTGCCCTGTTTTTGAAGATCGCATTATCAGCCGCAGTGCTGATGTCGTTTGGCCACCTCGGAGCTGCGATTTGACACCGTTGGACTATTATTTGTGGGGTGCCGTCAAAGATAAGTGTTACGCCAACAAGCCAGAGACAATTGACGCTTTAAAGGACAATATTCGTGAAGCCATTGTTGAAATACAGCTGCACACAATCGATATAATGTGCTTAAAAATTGGACCGATCGTGTAGGCTACTGCATGGCCAGCCGAGGCAGCCATTTGAATGAAATTATTTTCCATTATTAACCGGAAGGATTGTACTTTCAAATAAAAAAAGAAATTTGAGAAAATATTCAGTAACCTTCCTCATTGCATTTAAAAAAAAAAAAAGTTATTTGGCGGACCCGGCGGATTATATTGAAGGTGATTTCTTTATACATATTTCGTAATCAATTTATAGATGGCGATAGAGACGAATTGAATGTCGCAATGTATATTCTGGACATGTTTGTGCTTTGGCATTGAACGAACACTTTATCTGTTGGTTTTTTATGCGATATGAATGAATTATGCATGCATATTTCTATGATACAAATTGCGTTGTTGGCATAAATTTTCTGAACCAATGCTTGGAATTTGAAAGAAATAATACGCACTCCGAAGATGGATTATGAAACTATCGCTTGACCGAATGTCAACAATAATTCAATATCAAGGAATATATCAGGAATTGATTTCTATTTTGATGATATTTTGTGATTCCAATTTTTCAAAACTATATTTTATTTCTATTCCTAAACGGGGTGTTTCCAAATTAGACGAAAACTTTGGAGTAGGTATTGGTATGACTCATTTGCTGTCATTTGAGCCATATTTATTGACAACCGAAAATCAACAGTTGCCGAGATATTTGAGTTCAGGTGATTTCTGACATTTAATTTTTCGTAACTTGTTCTACGTCTTCCAAATTTGATAATAATTTTGAATTATTTTTATCAGAAAAGGATATGATATATATGAAAAAATCAAAATTATGCTGTATTAGATGTTGAATAAGAATTAGTGCTATTCGAAAGGCGATATAATTATGAAGCAAAGAAAGAAAAATAACGAATTCAATATTTTTTATTGCAATTAAACTCGAGATTTCATTACAAATGTATTCATAAATTATGTTCGAAATGGCCTCCACCATTCTTATACAAGATCGTGGCCTCTTTCTAATTTCTTCAGTTGTTACTTTCTGACTGAAATTTACATATTCACTATTTTTTATGCCGGACATTCAAAATTTTGCTTATAAAAAAATTCGTTGAAACGAAACTTGTGAATGCATTCTAACGAAAACCTTTTTAGGGAATAAAGGAGTAATTTGGCAAGTTTTTAAGATAATTTTGGACTACATAAATTGTGGAAAGTTGCAGGCAAATACATTTTTTGGCGCTCTAGTTCCTCGGAACTGAGTGCTTATCAATTTGCCCAAATGTCTGTAATTTTTGAATATTTCGATGAAAATGGTCTTAAACGATTTGGTTCGACTCACTGATCAAGAATCCGTGGTCGAAATTCATTCTGTCCGGCCGGCCGTCCGGCCGGTCCGGCCGTAGGCACGATAACTCTCGAACGGAATGAGCTAGAGAGTTGAAATTTTCAGAGTAGGTTTGGGGGATGAATATCTCGGCTAAGTTCGTTACTGGGCAAAATCGGACAGAAGGTTTCGGAGTAATAAAAAAAAAATTTTTTTTTTACAAAACAAATTCCAAATTAAATTTTTTTAAATAAGCAGTTTTATCATAAGAATCCATTCATATCATTTTTAACTCTAACAAGCTAATACTTTCGGAGATATGATTTTTCAAAATTTCAATGTAAATCGTATTTCACAGATTGATATAATTATTCTATGTATATTCTTTGTATGAATTGTCATAAAGTCAACTTGACAGAAGGGAATATTGTAACTTCAAGAATATTGGGGTTGAAATACTCGTATTTTAGCGATGCAACGGGGACCTCACCCGAAAATGTTTGAAAATATTACGTAAATATTGAAAGGATAATTCTGTAGTTCGAGAGAGGAGAAAATTTGATGAACGTAGATCAGGAAATTTTTGATCGATTACAAGGTAATTTATTATTACTTATCTAATAAACTATTATTTGAATTGAATTTCCTTTATGATGCAGTGATATCATATGAATACATTGATATAATTCCCAACTCTGAGAAACCAATACCAGATATAATTTGTCTGTTTGAACTAGAGCGCCAGAAAGCTCCTGTCCACAGGGCTTGAACCCATTTTTTTATACTCGTTATATCACCATTCACATCGTACTAATTTTTTTCAACATCTAATACAGCAAAGTTTTACTTTTTTCATACATACCATATCCTTTTCTGATAAAAATTACCCGAAATTATAATCAAATTTGATCAACGCAGAAAAAATTGATGAACTAAGGTGAGAAATCTTCTGAAAATCACTAGAACTCAAATATCTCGGTAACTCTTGAATGTCGGTAATCAATAAATATCGCTCAAAAACCCGCAAATGAGTAATAGTAAAAACCTCCTCCAATATATGGAAATTGGAAAATATCTATTTAGGTAGGTATATATTGTAATGGAATCTATAATTAAAACTGATAAAATTTTCATTTTTACCGATAAGATGAACTAAACTCAATGAACTAATTTATTCAGAATTGAACATTAAAAATGGGTTGAATCTCTGTGGACAGGAGCTTTCTGGCGCTCTAGTTCAAACAGACAAATTATATCTCCGAAAGTATTGGTTTCTCAGAGTTGGGAATTATATCAATGTATTCATATGATAGAACTGCATCATAAAGGAAATTCAATTCAAATAATAGTTTATTTATCAAGATTAAATGAGCAATCATGAGAATGAGAACCGCACCATGGAAGAAATCAAATTAAATCTGGCCAAATTTGCCCAATAACGAACTTAACCGAGATATTCATCTCCCTAACCTATTCTGAAAATTTCAACTACCTAGCTCATTCCGTTCGAGAGTTATATCTATGTCTATGGATGAAAAGCAGTCTCACTACTCTCAGATCTCTTACTTCATGTTCCGTTCCGAAATGTAAGACTTTTCTGAGAAAAACTAATTTCGGAGCAAACAACTGAGATTTTTCTCACTTCGCTCACAATTCTTCGATTGATTAGATAATGTCATGTCTCAGGAAAATAAGTTGACATTATGACAATTCATACATAGAATAATTATCATTCTGTGACAACGTTGAAATACGATTTATTATTGAAATTTTGAAAAATCATATCTCCGAAAGTATTAGCTTGTTAGAGTTAAAAATGATATCATTGGATTCTTATGGTAAAACTGCTTATTGAAAAAAATTTAATTTGGAATTTGCTTTGTAAAAAAAATTTTTTTTTTGTTACTCAGAAACCATCTGCCCGATTTTGCCCAATAACGAACTTAGCCGAGATATTTATCTCCCAAACCTACTCTGAAAATTTCAACTGTCTAGCTCATTCCGTTCGAGAGTTATCGCGCCTACGGCCGGCCGGCCGGACCGGCCGGACAGAATGAATTTCGGCCACGGATTCTTGATCAGTGAGTCGAACCAAATCGTTCAAGACCATTTTCATCGAAAAATTCGAAAATTATAGACATTTGGGCAAATTGATAAGCACTCAGTTCCGAGGAACTAGAGCGCCAAAAATCCAAACCAAACTAATTCCATGAGACTATGAATTGAAAACAAACAAAATAATTAATTCAAAGAGAATCCTGAGTTTATTCGAAATCGTTTTGTAATGTAGAAGAGATTAAGTGTAGCTTGAGAATTATTGAAATAACAATTCATCATCATCATTCTATTAACAAAGTTCTCATGTATAATTGTGAGGAAATGTTCAATTTACGTAATTTGAATAGTTTTTTGTGAAAATAATTCGAAATGAATGTATACTATGCTAAAACATATGTAAATGATAGCAATTTGTATAATATATACTTTAAATTTCAACTTATACGTAGGTAACCTATATAGATATATTCTTTTGATTGCGAGCTTTAGATGTGTTAGCAGAGGTTAGTGTAATGGGGTACCATATAATTTGACGTATGATACAAGAGCTTAGGGAAAAACCTCACAAAAAAATCCTGTCTCCCCGTGAGTGTTGTAAAAATTTAATTTGTTTACAAAAGTAGCTGAAATTTAAAATATTTATGGGCATTTCTTTCTTCAATATGGATTCCTTGGTCAAAAAACAGAAAGGTTTCTCCAAGGTACCCGAAAATCAACCTAAAAAATGAATAGACAAGAGGAGAAAAACGAACGAATTAAAAATAATACATATATAACCTTTCAAAAGTCCCCTCTCACATATTACTCCTCTGTAACCGCATGAATCTCGTGAAGAAGAATCGCCTCCGCTAGTTCTGCCGTAATAAGGTAAAAGGCAGTAACTGACATTCATCATAAATGAGATATTAGCGCAACCGGCCTAAGCAGTAACTTTCCCAACTATTACACTGGGTTTGGTGATCCTATCTCATCAACTAACGCCAAAACAATCTCTGGCAAACAGCAGTAACTACAAGGTCAGCTGTTAATGGTATGGTAAATAGCAGTAACTAACATATTTCCTATAGCAAAAATTGTATTCAATAATGAAATAACAGATATTTAGTAGTAATTCTTAATCCTTGTCCCAATAAATTTGAATTTAAGGTAAGAAAAAAAACACCCAAAAACTTAAACTGCGATTATCTCAGAATCATAGTATTTGCAGTTACTGCCTTTTACCTTATTACGGCAGAGTTATCAAAGGCATTCAGTATTCACTCTTGTTCTCAGAAATCCCTTCAGTATTTGAATTCAAAAATGAAAAAGTCGTTGCTTGTAAGGCCAGGAGGTTCTCTTTCAAAACCATCAGGTCTGGCCAATCCAAGCGATGATTATTCACACTTATGTAGGGCTATCATCTCCCGTAGAAACATGTTTCACTTTCTATTGTATAAGATAATGAAAAAATGAGCCGAAAAATTTAGGTTATAGTTTGATTTTTACTTAGTTATTAGTGTTATGTTCATTAATGAACTTAACCGTGGCATTCCGAATTTGACCTGGAATTCTTCAAAAGTGAGTCTGATCTAACCTAACCTAATCGATTGATACTATTTTCGGCAAAAAATCATGAAAATTACAGACATTCGGGCAAAATGATATAACGCTGTTCCCTAGAACATGCTCCCAAAAAGTGTTTACGGATTCCGTATGACATATACACGTACAAGTTAATAATTTAGGATTCGCCACTCAACAAATATTAAAAATTCACGTTTAATATGCTGCTATTGCAGCTTTGAGGAATTTTGATACTAGTTAGTTGGTGTGGTATTTCCGGCCGTGGTGAAAAATTTATAGCGCCGAGGCGAAAATGACGGCACTCTACCTATATGTGTACCATTCAGGCAACTTTTACGACTTATTTTCGTCTGAAAAAACGCCGGAGCACTTTCTGTGCCTACGTTGAATTCCGGGGAACGCGATGAATAAGTGAAATGATCATTTCATATCAACCATTCTGAAAAACGACTTCATTGAGGTGTTCATTATGGTATGAATGGAATAACGAAAGAGATCTCGTAAAGGCAGGAAAGTCCATCGCAGATCGCAGGATGTGTTGCTAACGTCCCAGATAAACCTACGGGACGTCTCGTTTTTTGCCTGAATTGGAACAGAAGAAAAAAAATTAACTCTATAATATACAGAGTGATCATAATTTGAGCTAGCCATTCCAGTTTTTAGGTCAAATACAGGGTGTTACATTTTAAAAAAAAGTAACTTTGGTCTATATCTTTGTTTGCGAACACCCTTTATACATGAACATAATTTTAAATTGTGCTTTTGAACACCTTACATACATAAAAAAAAATTCTAAAAATATCTTCATTTACTGCCTCAAAACGAGCTCCGCATCTGTGGTGGTGGTGGGCCACCCGGTATATGTGCTAGTTGTGCCGGATATGAAAAACTTGAATTAATATAGCAATAGGTACTATACGGACTTCTTAAGAACACTGCTAATTTCAGTAATTTCGCACAAATTATTATTATTGGCTCATCGAAATGTACGAAGTTGCTCTTGGTCTACATCAGCGGTTCTCAAACTATTGTCCAAGAGAAATGAATAATTAACTCAATGAAAAACAAATTGGGAAAGCTCTGTGGCCAGTGCTTTCGGTGCAATGTTGAAATTTATACTAGAAGCCCAAAGCTTCTCAGATCCAAGAAAAAAAAATACTATTCCCAATATTTCCAAGAATATAAAACCGACCGTAAAAACAAGCGTCCGAAAAAAACTGGTGCACTTTTTGGCCGAGAATGGTCTCAAACGATTAGTTTCGAATCAAATACATACATTCACTGTTGAGTCAGAAATAAAAAGAGCTGTGCTCCTGGTGGCGTAAAGATCCACACGAATACATACAATTACATTTGGATCGAAAATAAACAGTGCTCTGTTTGCGGCGGCGTATTTTATAGCAGTGGTTTTATTTTCAATGTCAATGTCAATGTATTTGACATCAAAAATGGAAAGGCAAGCTCAAATTATGATGAAATGAAAAAAAACACAACTTTGGCTATACAGCACTATATTTAAACTTTCTTAAACTATGTACATGTAATATTTACAAGGGGAAGTATATACAAAGACAAATGGGTTTAAAACATAATTTTACAACATTAGTACCTAACTATTTACAAGTTTCACCTAAGGACTTAATTTTAATATGTACATGAAGTTTTTAAAAAGGTTTACAATTTTTTTTTCAGAGGCACAATTTATGGCAATGAAAAAACACAACTGGCTCTCGGTGGGTTGATGGTATGTGATGGTAGGTGGGATAAAAGGAAGGGGATCAGTTCAGACACAGATGGTGAGGAAATTTGTGTCTGCACTTGTTGTTAGGGGCAGTTTGGGTTCCTAACTGGGACGTTTTTTGCATTCTTTTTGTTTTCTCTGAAAAGAAGGAAACTGTTTGTTCCTTAACTAAGTCTTTGACTTGTTGGATTTGGGCTTGTTCATGTAATTTTTTTATTTTAGTACGTCTAGGTTTGTTGAGTATTAACCGAAGGAATTTATTCTGTCGGGTCTGTAGTTTTTTGTAATTTGTCTCTGTAGTGATGCTCCAGATTGGGCACGCGTAAAGAAAAACGGGACGGATACCTTGTTTGTAAATTTTGAGTTTTGATTTTGTGCTCACTTTACTTTGGCGGTTCAGTAGCGGGAATACTGAGCTCAGAAGGATGCTTAGTTTCTTGTTAATTTCGCGGAAATGATCGTTAAATGAGAGTTTTTTGTCAAGAGTGACTCCTAAATATTTCGTCTGGTTTGTTTCTTTAATCTCTTGATTATAAAATCTAATTTTGTTGTCTGCTGTCAGTCTTCTGTGAGTGAAGTAAGTTAGTGACGTTTTTGATGTGTTTATCTTGATTTTCCATTGGTGGTAAAAACGTTCGAGTAGTTTGATATGATTTTGAATGTACTTGTTCGCGAATTTTTTGGACCACGATTCGGCTGTGATAGCTGTGTCGTCGGCAAATAGGTATAATTTTGTCTGGTCAGTTTTCGGTATGTCATTTATGTAGTACAGAAAAAGTCGCGGAGAAAGTATTCCACCCTGGGGTACTCCGGCTTTCGCGCGATGTCTGTTTGAAAGTGTTTTGTCTATTTTTACTTGAAATGTCCGTCCAGTCTGATAGGATTTGATTATTTGGATAAGATATCTTGGAAGACCATTCGATACAAGTTTATGGATGAGTCCATCATGCCAAACTATATCGAACGCTTTTTCGATATCCAAGCTCAATAATGCTGTAACTTTTCGTGTGTTGAAATTCCTTGTTATCTTGTCCGTAAGGTTCGCGAGTTGGAGAATAGTGCTGTGTCCGGCTCTAAATCCGTATTGTTCGTCTATTATTTGATTCTGGGTGTTTTCGTGTTCCGTGAGTCGATTTAATAGAAGTTTCTCAAAGATCTTAGACAATGATGGTAGAAGGCTGATAGGACGGTAATTGATGGCAAATTTAGAGTCTTTACTGGGTTTCAGGATAGGTAGGACAACTGCATTTTTCCAGGAAACCGGGAAGTAGCTTAGAAGGAGACAGCTATTGAAAATGTAATACAGTTGGATTATTGCCTTACGGGGTAGATTTTTGAGGGTTTTGTTGCGAATGCGGTCTTCGCCAGGAGCTTTATTATTTTTGAGACTTTTGATGATAGACTTTATCTCAGACGGGGAGGTGAGTTGGTCCCTAGGGACATGTTGGGGGTTTGTGGATAGGTCATCGATGGATTTTTTAACTAGTTTTCTAGTAGCTCTGTCCGATAGTTGGTCTGTCGAGATATGAGTTTGTTCGTATGTTTCCGCTATATGATTCGCGATTTCTTCATCTTCGAATATAAGTCCGTTAGGGCTATGGAGGGTGCGGATGTTGTTGTATTCGCGATTTGTTTTGAGTGAACGAGCAATTTTCCATAGGTCGTTCGTGTTGCTTATTTTTTCAGTAAGGTCTTCCCATTTTTTAGTTTTGAGGGACCTAAGGGTTGCCTTGACGGTGTTTGATACGTCTTTGTATTGTTGGTAGAGTTCAGTTGTATGGTTTCTCTGGAGTCTTTTTCTGATGATGTTTTTTTGATTAATGAGCAATTTGACGTGGTCTGGGGTAAGCGTCTGTGGGTCATTTGGGGCTTCAGTTCTCTGCGTTGAACTCTTTAGACTTCGTTGTATTGTGACAGTAAGATCAGCGACTGATTTGTCGATGTCTTCCGTGGTATACATGAGGTTTGATATTGTCACGTATCTGTTAATTTTATCACGAAATTTTGTCCAGTTAATGTCGTAGTCGAATTTTTTAAATGAACTGTGAGCGTGATGGTTGATTTTGGGTAGGGTTGAGAGGACTGGGAGATGATCTGAGTCTAGTGCATTTATTGTGAAGGGCTGTGTGATACAAATGTTTTTTGTAATCATAAAATCTATAGTTGACGGATTCGCATTCCTTGGGGGATAATAAGTATACGAGTTTAGCGGAAAATTAAGAATGTAATTTGAGTTATCAAGAAGTCGTTTGAGGATTCTGCCATTACGGTTATTCGTAATGCAGTTCCAATCGGTATTTCTTGAATTGTAATCACCTAAGACGATTACCTTATCGCCCAAATTCATAAGGTCGGTGATTTCTTTAGGGTTAAGTGGAGAAGAATGGTCATTATAGATATTTGCAATGATAATGTCGTTAAGTTTAATTGCCTGACTTTCTAGGTTTTGTGTTTGGGTAATTATCTCAATGGGTTTAAGATGTTTCCGGTAATATATGATTAATCCCCCGTGTTCATTTTTGGGTTTGTGAAGGAAATAGAAATTTGGAAGTTTTGGGGGAGACTTTTTACCTAGTCTTGCCTCTTGAATGCATATAATTTCGATTTTTATTTCGTTACTGAGAATTTCTAATTCATTAATTTTGTTTGAAATGCCGTTTGCGTTCCAAGTAATAATGTTGAGGTCTTTTTTGAGTGGTTTAAAAACCATACTTTTGGGATATAGATTGAAGAATCATGAGTTTCTCTAGAGGGGTAGAAGTTTTCTTGAGGGAAGTTTTAAGTTCCCTAATCAAGGACAGCAATTGGGAAATATTGCATATTTGATTTAATTCGTTCAATTCATTCAGGAGAGTCTGAAATTCGTTAAGGTTATCACTTTGGGCGATAGGGGGTTGTTTTTTAAGAGCACCGCTATATGACATGGGTGTTTGGATTGTGGTAGATTTCGTAATTGGGGCATTTGTTTTCATTGCTGGGAAAGACATGGCAGTTTTAGGGATTAGGTTTGTTGGAGTTTTGGCAGGGATGCTATGAGCTTTATTGTGAATTTCCACATACCTTACATATGCAGGACATCCTCTGTGATTTGCTGAGTGGGATCCTTCGCAATTCACGCACTTCACGATTTCTTTATTGTCTTTTAGCGGGCACTGAGCGGTCAGATGATTTTTCGCGCACTTAACGCATCGGGGGGGAAGGAAACAGTTTCCGGAACCGTGGCCGAATTTTTGGCATCGGAAACACTGGGGAACCGAATTCATTTTCACGTATTTTTGCCACTCTATTTTGATGTGGTCCAATTCGCGGATTTGCCTCACGTCGTTCAAATTAACTTTTTTCGGAAGGGTTAGTAGAAAAGAATGGCAATATTCACTTCTACCTTTCATTTTGACGCACTCAATGGTCTCGTCGGTTAATTTTAATTCAGTCTTAATTTTGAAAATAATTTCTTCAGGTTTCGTGAAACTGGCGGCTTTCACGACGATTTTCTTTGTAATTTCATCGCGGGGAGTATGGGTGAAAAAACCGACACCCTCACCTTTAAACGACGACATGAGTTTCTTATAATCACTGTATTCTGATACAAAAATTTTGGTTTCGTCTTTATTGTATTTTATGTTGAATTTGCCTTGGATGGTGTTTTTTAATGTATTGTGGAAAGAACGATAGTCCGTAATTTTCGCACTCACGATTATCGGGGGATTGCGTTTCGCGGTCACGACCGGCACTGTCGGTAACACTTTCGCGGTTTCACTCGTTTCCATCTGCTCGATGAACTCGGTCCTCAGGATTCCATACTTGTTGGTTGTGCTGGTAGTCCTTGGTGTTTCTGCAACGGGCTGCTTGCACGTCTTCTTCGGAGGTTGGAAGTCTGCCATTTCGTCCCAGGGAACTGTGCTGAAGTCTAGTTGATCTGTTCTTTCTGGTTCTGGAGTTCTCTTCATGGATGAATCAAAGTCATATGGAACGATTCCATTTATCTCGTTGATTCGCTGCATGCGGTTGATGAAGTCTTTCGAGACGAATCCGTCTCGGGCACTGTTGTACTTTCTCTTGGAGACTTTAATTATATCGCTAGTCACTGTGTCGCTCTCGCTAGTAGTGATCGGTTCGAGAACTCGAACCGAAGTGTGTCCAAATTATGATGAGTTTCTTCAAATCATTTTATAGTGCGGTTGGCTCAGGGGTAGAGCATTTGACTTGGTAGCGGAAGCCCCAAGTTCAATCCCGAGGCTAGGAAAGAAATTTTCTAGTCACGGTAATCGCCACCATTCACTGTTGGGTCAAAAATTAATAGTCCTGTGCCTAAGGTGGCGTAAGGACACAGTAACAAAGCCTACACAGAACACAACTGGTTCTCCTTACTCGCTCAATCTCTTCGAGAGCTTATGAGGGGTCTCCTTGGGGAAGACCTAGGAGGATCATCATAATAATATACAATATACAATCCAATATACCTCAGAAGCACCATTTACGAGAAAATGCCGAAAAATGAAAAATAATTATATGGAGTTTTTTAAATAGCAATTAATGAAGAAACCAGTTACGCCAGCAAAACAGTATTTTTCGAGTAGACATATTGGCTATTCCTATGCAGGAAAAAAAATTTAATACTGGAATATACAGAGTGATCATAATTAATTTTCAAACATCAACTACAAATAATGGTCGAAAATTGCTGAGGCACTATCATGTTAATGTGTAGGAAAACCTTATGAAATAGTTTCGAAATTAATTTTTACCTTCAACGAGTTATAGAAATACTGGGTGTGCCATTTGAAATAAGAAAGTTTTCGACCATTATTTGTAATTGATGCTTCAAAATTGATTAGAATCAACTTTGTATAATCCAGTGTGAACTTTTTTTTCTGTATAGGAGTTGCCAAGATGTATACTCGATAAAATACTGTCTGTATCGCTGGCGTAACTGGTTTCTTCATTAAATGCTATTTAAAAAAATTGGTTCAAGCCCTGCGGACAGGAGCTTTCTGGCGCTCTAGTTCAAACAGATAAATTATATCTCCGAAAATATTGGTTTCTCAGAGTTGGGAATTATATCAATGAATTCCTATGATAGAACTGCATCATAAAGGAAATTCAATTCAAATAATAGTTTATTTATCAAGATTAAATGAGCAATCAGAAAATGAGAACTGCACCATGGAAGAAATCAAATTAAAATAGCTGAAATGAATTTGACTCTCTCTTATAGAACAGGATGACATGTGCGAATATGAACACAGATCATATAATAAAGCTTAGATAGAATAATTATAACATTGTGTGAAAACATAGAAGTACGATTCATTATTGAAATTTCGAAAAATCATATCTCCGAAAGTATTAGCTTGTTGGAGTTGAAAATGATATCCATGGATTTCTATGGTGAAACTGCATCTCAAATGAAAATTGAATTTGAAAATTGTTACTTAAAAAAAATTTTTTTTTTCGTTACTCCGAAACCATGTGGCCTATTTTGCCCAATAACGAACTTAACCGAAATATTCATCTCCCTAATCTACTCTGAAAATTTCAACTGCCTAGCTCATTCCTTTCGAGAGTTATTGTAGAAATTTTTTTTTTTTCAAATTTTTTTTTTACACTTTGCGGTAACCTGGTCCATACAAAACTTCTTATGCGTATAGAGGTCATGATTCTACAATTTGATGCTAAATTTCAGATAGATCGAGTGATCGGTTTCGGAAATATTCATAAAAAATGTTTTTACTAAAATCGGCCATAACTCCGAAACCGCTTAATGGATTTCGCCCATTAACGAACTTGTCCGAGATATTTACGAACCAAACCCACCTTGCAAATTTCAATCCTCTAACTGCTTTCGTTCGAGAGTTATCGTGCCTACGGCCGGCCGGCCGGACAGAATCGATTTCGACCCGGATTCTTGATCAGTGAGTCGAACCAAATCGTTTGAGACCATTTTCAGCCAAAAATTCGAAAATTACAGACATTTGGGCGAATTGATGAGCACTCTGTTCCAAGGAACTAGAGCGCCAAAAACTTCATATTCTCAATTTTTCGCCATTTTCTCGTAGATGGTGCTTCTAAGGTATGAAGTGATTTGAAGAAACACATCACAATTTGAGCTTGCCATTCCATATTTCAGGTCAAATACAGGGTGTTACATTTAAAAAAATGTTACTTTGGTCTATATATTTCTTTTGGAACACCCTGTATATATATATATGAAAATAATTTAAAATTATGCTTCTGAACACCCTACACACATTGGAAAAAAATATTCCAAAAATATCTTCAATTACTCCCTCAAAACGAGCTTCGCGTCTGAAGTTAGTAACCCGATATATTATGTATAGTGCGGAAAATATGTCAAAAAGTGTCTGCACCATGTATTCTATTCATCTATGGTACACATATAAGTAGAGTGCTGTCATATTCGCCTCGGCACTATAAAGTTTCACAACGAACGGAAATACCACACCAACTAACAAGTATAAAAATTCCTCAAAGCTGCAATAGCAGCATATTAAACGTGAATTTTTAATATTCGTTGAGTGACGAATCCTAAATTATTAACCTGCACGTATATCTCATCCGGAATCCGCAAACTTTTTAATACCGCTCTCCGTCAAATGTTTTCGCTGCTCGTGCAATATGAAAGGAGCAGTCGCTAGACAGCCATTCCGTTTATGACCTTTCATGAATTACGATACAGGAGTTTTTCATCCGGATAAGTAATTCGGATTATTTCTGCCTGCTGCTTCCGGCGCAGATCTCCACTTCGCAGCCGTTGAATAAACCGATGTGTGAATCCTTTCCAGTCTCCCCGATCCTTTGCAGGATCAAAGCGAAAGGAGATCCTGTTAATTTCGCACAATTCAACGTATTCGAGTTTAAACAAAATTAAAACCGCCGTGTATTTCGCAACGTGGGCAGAAACTACCCCCATCCGTTTGAATCCGTCTGGTTTGATTTCGCCGTACGGATTCAAAGGACTGAAAGGGTTCTTTGTCCCGTCTGGTTCAGTCGAAGACGCCCGAACGTGCGGGAAGTTTTTAAGGAGCACTGAAAAACGTGGTTTTGTCACGCCTTGATGGTTTCACAAGAACCTCAAGTTTGTGGGGATGAAGTATTATTGCGATTAAGAACTTATTAATGGATGGATTCGTAGAAAGTTGGTCGGAAAGGGGATTTCGGAACTTTCCAGGTTTTGAAACGCCTACTTACCTACTGCATAAAAAAAATTGAAAGTCTGTTCTTGAGTTTTCAATGCTTGTTCGTTACGAATGGTTCGGTCGGATATTCATAGGATCTAACCCAAGAGGATTTGAACTGATGAAAAAGTATTTATTCCTGTTGTTTTGTATAGTCCATCTAGAAAGTATACGGAATTTATTACTTTTCCTAATTTTAATATATTTCTTTTTTGTAACATTCTAAGACAAGAGTAATGTATAAAAATTGGTTCAAGCCCTGTGGACAGGAGCTTTCTGGCGCTCTTGTTCAAACAGACAAATTATATCTCCGAAAGTATTGGTTTCTCTGAGTTGGGAATTATATCAATGTATACATATGATAGAGCTGCATCATAAAGGAAATTCAATTCAAATAATAGTTTATTTATCAAGATTAAATGAGCAATCATGAGAATGAGAACTGCACCATGGAAGAAATCGAATTAAATCTGGCCAATTTTGCCCAATAACGAACTTAACCGAGATATTCATCTCCCTAACCTACTCTGAAAATTTCAACTACCTAGCTCATTCCGTTCGAGAGTTATTGTGGAAAAACTTTTTTTAAATTTTCAAATTTTTTTTTTTACACTTTGCGGTAATCTGGTCAATACAAAACTTCACATGCGTATAAAGGTCATGATTCTACAATTTGATGCTAAATTTCAGATAGATCGAATGAACTTGTCCGAGATATTTACGCTCCAAAACCACCTTGCAATTTTCAATCCGCTAACTCCTTTCGTTCGAGAGTTATCGTGCCTACGGCCGGTCGGCCGGCCGGACAGAATCGATTTCGCACTCGGATTCTTGATCAGTGAGTCGAACCAAATCATTTGAGACCATTTTCAGCCAAAAATTTCAAAATTACAGACACTTGGGCAAATTGATAAGCACACTGTTCCGAGGAACTAGAGCGCCAAAAAAACAAGTTTTGTATGACAATTGCCCAAAACAGGTTAAAAGTACCTACAAATAGTAGGTATTCCATAAAACAAATATGAAAGAAGATAAGTAATAATAAAAAATTACCTTGTAATCGATCAAAAATTTCCTGATCTACGTTCACCAAACTACAGAATTATGCTTTCAATATTTACGTAATATTTTCAAACATTTTTCGGGTAAGGTCCCCGTTGCATCGCTAAAATACGAGTATTTCAACCCCAATATTTTTGAAGTTACAATATTCCCTTCTGTCAAGTTGACATTATGAGAATTCATACATAGAATAATAATTATATCAATCTGTGAAATACGATTTACATTGAAATTTAAAAAAATCATATCTCCGAAAGTATTAGCTTGTTAGAGTTGAAAATGATATGAATGGATTCTTATGATAAAACCGCTTATTAAAAAAAATTTAATTTGGAATTTGTTTCGTAAAAAAAAATTTTTTTTTTGTTACTCTGAAACCATCTGTCCGATTTTGCCCAATAACGAACTTAGCCGAGATATTCATTCCCCAAACCTACTCTGAAAATTTCAACTCTCTAGCTCATTCCGTTCGAGAGTTATCGTGCTTACGGCCGGCCGGCCGGACAGAATGAATTTCGACCACGGATTCTTGATCAGTGAGTCGAACCAAATCGTTTAAGACCATTTTCATCGAAATATTCCAAAATTACAGACATTTGGGCAAATTGATAAGCACTCAGTTCCGAGGAACTAGAGCGCCAAAAATGGCATAGATACGAGGCATAGACCAGTTTCAGGAAGACCGAAGACCGCTTTAGTTAATTGAAACAATTTGAACGCTTTATTGGCCTTAGGACGACACAATCCTCGCCTAGGGTTAGGCAAATTGGCTAACAACGAAATATAAAAGTATGTCCAGAAACCGTCCGTATGTCACTGAAAAGACAAGGCTACATATCAAGGAAACCAAAAAAATCCCTACAATGACACCATTACAAAATAAAGGAAGTATAGAATTTTGTCACCGTTTTCAAGAAGATAATTTAATAAATAATAATAATTTAAATCTGATGAAAGTTGTTTCCAACTTGGTGGAAATCACTATCTTTTCGTTCAAAATTTATCGGGGCAACGGTCACCCATCCAGCTATTGCAATAGCTGGATGGGCGACTCAAGATTTCTCGACCAATATTTTTTCAATATATCCAACAATATGAATCCGATCGTGCTCAAATTTGAAACTTGGCTGTAGAATTAGGTTCTGTGGGTTCTCGCAAAATTCTCTGCGATATCGGGCGTGTTTCTGAGATTCAGAATATTCTTTAATAACTTTTTAAAATTTTTTTATTGATATGACACTAACGAAAGTCCTTGTGTTGACATTCTACAACTAATTTCCAAGTTTCAATTTGATCAGATCTGTATTATTTGAGTTGACGCACAACCTACCCTGAAATTTTCAGGCCGCTATCTCTTTCCTTTAGAAAGTTATAGTGGCAACGACCGGCCGGGTGGCTAGCTGGACGAAATCGAATTTGACCTCGAATTCTTCATCTGCGAGTTGAACCTAATCGTTTTAGACCATTTTCGTCAAAAAATTCGAAAATTAAACACATTTGGGCAAAATGACAGCACGCTGTTTCCTAGAACATGCTCGCAAAAAGGAACTTGAATGTTCCAGGGTAGGTTTTCGTCCGGAATACGACGGTCGAGTTCGTGAAAGGTCAAAATTCGCCCCATTGGTTTCTGAGATTTAACCATTTGAAATTTAAATTTTCCAATATTTCGATTTGTTTATTTTCCTGTTGGTACTTCCATTACAACAAAATGATTGCCATTTATATGGTGAAGCCAAATTGTTTTCCTTTACTTTATTTTTTTTTTAATTTTTACAAAGTAAGTTGTGACAACTCAATATCATTATCAATATTACTTTGGATCACCGAAACATGAATAGACTGAATACATGTGGGTTTTACTTGATGCAAATCAATATTAACTCAAAAAAAGTTATCAATTAAACAAAAATTTACAAGAAGAAAATACGAAATTTCATTACAATCTTGCCCTGTATATTATAGTAATATAGGTACTACATCTTTATGTGATAAAATTGATATAATGGACTAGACAAATAAGAGACAACGTTTTAAAATTATACTCGAAGGTTAGAAGAATATTTTTAGAGTCAAGCGCCGGGTTTCAAAGTAAATACATGCCTTTGTGGTCAGAATAAAGCTACAACAATAACATTGATTTCGGTTCGTTATGTCAAGTTAATATACTTTTGGAACTCTTTCGACTCCTGAAAATCAACTTCTTGATTTTGTATCTGTATTGATTCATTTCAGATATTCTCTGCCCGAAATATATTCTGAGAGCATCTTAGAGTGGGATTCAGTTCCAATTCGGATGAGATTCTGCATTTTCTTCAGTATACATTTGGAAAAAACTAAAATATGTTTACAATATAAAGAATGAACAGAAACTCATTATTATATGCTAATAATAGTTAGTCCATATTTCACTATTAACTACTTCATTTCAATTTTGTAAACAATAATTACAAATCACCACACTCACGGGGAGACAGGGTTTTTTTCCTGAGGTTTTTCCCTAAGCTCTTGTATCATACGGCGAATTGTATGGTACCCCGTTACACTAACCTCTGCTAACACATATAAAACTCTCCGTCAAAGAATATCAATATATTTCGACTGGATCCGTATATTGAAATTCTGGGAAAAATAAAATATGACTAGGGCTTCACACGAGAGCGAAATTTTTTTCGTCTCGTCTCGTTCTCGTCTCGGAAAAGCGAAACGAGACGAGACGTTTTGAAAAATGTTATAGGCGATACCGAACATCACATACAGTGCAACCCGAGAGTCCCGTTTTTGGTCTCCTTTAATTTTTTTTATGAAGTTTTGATTCGAAAAACTAGAAAAGGTCTACATAGAGATCAATATATTTTACAAAATATCAACTCTAGTGACTATCTGTGGAATATTTAATTGTAAATTAAAATAATTTTTTCACATGTTTATTTCAGCTTGTTACCTGTTCTTATAACTTCTTATAGTAACGTATCTCTTAGCATAAATTCTTGCAGATTTTTATATTTCAGGTTCGAATGAGTTTTTTTCAAGATCGATTTTGGCGCTCTAGTTCCTCGGAACTGAGTGCTTATCAATTTGCCCAAATGTCTGTAATTTTCGAATTTTTCGATGAAAATGGTCTTAAACGATTTGGTTCGACTCACTGATCAAGAATCCGTGGTCGAAATTAATTCTGTAGGCACGATAACTCTCGAACGGAATGAGCTAGACAGTTGAAATTTTCAGAGTAGGTTTGGGAGATAAATATCTCGGCTAAGTTCGTTTTTGGGCAAAATCGGACAAATGGTTTCGGAGTAACAAAAAAAAAATTTTTTTACAAAACAAATTCCAAATTAAATTTTTTTCAATAAGCAGTTTTACCATAAGAATCCAGTGATATCATTTTTAACTCTAACAAGCTAATACTTTCGGAGATATGATTTTTCAAAATTTCAATAATAAATCGTATTTCTACGTTATTGGGAACTTCCAAAACTCTGGTGGCGAGATTCGGCAACTAACCAAGCTAGTAATGAGCCACGTGCTCGAGTTTAATTGTTCAGTATTCGTCAATAAACTTTTGTTTGAACGAAAAATTCAAGTTGAAATAGTGAATATTATCCTGCCTAATATGTCTTCGACCAGAAACGACTATTGTTGTGTGCCTCAATGCAATTCATGGGCGAAAAAAATGCCAAAATGAATAGGTTTGAGTTTTCACTTCTTACCTCCGGAAAACCAAATATAAATATTGGAAATGCGTTAGAAGGATAACTAATAGACCGAAGAGTACTTAACATACTTTCGGAGATATAATTTGTCTGTTTGAACTAGAGCGCCAGAAAGCTGTTGTCCACAGGGCTTGAACCCATTTTTTTACTCTCGGTTGAGTATGTGTCTATAAACTACTGAGTAATAAACGGGTTTGTTTGGCTCGAAAATTTCTACCTGGAAGATTGTCTTATTTACTATAGATACATACAGTAAACTTTTCTTATATACGACTCGATCTTTTTCAACCTACAGAAAACAATTGAATATGCAGAGTTTCCACTATAATCACCAAGATATTTTGTCTATATTAATCATCGATCGTTCTAAAAATACACAATTTTTTAAAGACTTTGCGATAATTGAAATTATTTTTCCAGAAAAAATATAATTCAAAACCATAAGAACTTATCCCAGTATGAATTCAGTACTTAACGGACAACTTTTATTGACCCTAAATCCCAAAGCTTTTAAAATTTCGTCTCTATTTGAACATCTGGAGAAATTTATTGTTTTTCTTGTAGTGAAGATGTGAACAATTATTGTGTACATCAGTGGAAGTACATATAATAAAACTGGTAAAGAAATGAAAAATGAAGCTATTCAATGTTTGGAAAAGCGTTATGAGTAATACGCCAAGAACACCCTCAATGATCTGCCTACTGGGGTGGTATTAATTGAAGACGATACCAATTTATCCAAAACTATTAAAAAATGTATCGACATCGAAAGCATCTTTAAAACATCAACAAAATCTTCGAAACATTGGAAAGCTGAGTTTGAAGAACATTTGCTGTTGGAAAGAGCAAATAGGATATAAAATTGCATTTTTAGGGTAGTGGAATGTGCATGAAAAAGTTCCTGTACTTTTCAAGATGGCCGATGATTTATTAATTGCTACATCCTGTTGAAAGTTTATTTTCCACAGCAGGTATGATCATGGCAAAAACAGGTACATCATTGAAAGATCGTGTGATGCAAGCGTGATTATGTTTGAATTCTTGGTCATCGAGTAATTTAAAAGATGAAATTAACAGTGTTTAAATTGAAAAAATTATGTACATGTACAAATATTTTTGTATAAGAGCGTAATAAACACCTATATCTTTACAAAAGTATTCATTGTTATCCACCATTTTATCAGTATTCAGTATTAAGCGTGACGAGACGAGACAACTGATAACGAGACGAGACCGAGACTTAAACGAGACAACATTTTTTGGGAATTGGCGAGACCGAGACGAGTTTTTTTATATGCTCGCCTACTCTCGTCTCGTTTGAAGAAGCCCTTATTGCCAGCCCACAAATTATTTGTTGTGAAACGTTACGTGCTTACGAAACAGGAATTACTTAATACTAACACGAAGTCTTTAGAAAGTCTAATTTAATCGTCCGATGCCATTTTCGGCTAAAAATGCGCATAATACGGACATTTGGATGAAAGGATTGCGCCACGCCATAGCGCGCAAATAATGAACAGCGTTCTACGGAATATACAACCCTTACAACGTTAAACTGGGACGTCTTCTTTCGAGTTTATTATTATACATTCAAGTCGACTTGTCTGGAGTTGTTCATATTCCAACCATGTCTATATGATTTCAGCCCCGTAGGCCTGTACAATAATACCCTCCTCTGCGAGACCGTCTGCGTTTCATCAATATAATTGAGTGCGGCAGAACGAGTTTTTTTTTTCAATTTCCGTCTGTTTGTTCCATATTGAGTTACTGTTGGAAACAGAATTTTTTGGAACACTGGGACGTGCATCAATTAACCGGCAAATGGAACACCAATGAAACTGAGTAGAAATACTGAACAATATAATATTGAATTACTCCTTTACAAACCATTAACGTGGAAAACTGAATTCTGTTTTTCTGTTTCGAAACTTTTTGCATGATTGTTCCAGGGTGGTTTAATTTGGCTCAAATTTTCAGAGCCGTAGGCTAGTCAACAAGTGTTCTTTAGGTCAAATTTTTTGCAGATTATCCGAAAATTATGATTGAGATGTCATTCGATTCGGAATGGCATGTAGATAGTTGTTGAGGAAATGCTAAGGCCGCTCGCAAAAATTGCAATAGTTATAAACAATTAAGTGACAACAAAAGAAGGAGGTTTAGGTTTTCGCCAATATCTCAAAAACAATTTGAGATAATTCAAAGTTGAATAAATATTCAAATAGAAAAGGAAATTTCCTGAAACAAGTCCCAACTGCCGGAACTGTAGGACCAATATTTATAATTTTCCTAGAGAGTTGAAGATACGCCCGAAAACGTATACTCCGGCTTGCGCAAGCCTCGCCCGCTTCGTACCGTAAATAAATATTATTTAGAGTAAAAATTGAAAGAATTCAGAGGCCTGCAGGATAGATCAATAAACAATAATCAGTTGTCCAAAAATTTTTATCGTGATTCTTCAATTAGTTTTCCATCAGTTAATAAAATTTTTTTCTAGCACGAACATTAACATTGCAAGCACGATAATTGTTAAACTATTAATCTGAGAATTTTCTCCTTTCGTTGAGCTATTCTTCAAAGGTCTTAGAATAGATTCCTGTTGGAAAATTTTAAAAATTGTTAATATTCGTTTATTATGAACGAAAAATTACTATTGATCCGCTTTCTTATGATCAGAAACTACTTAAAAATTATTTTTGATAATAATTATCTCCTATTGTTCAAAAAATTGTTATAAACCACTGCGTTGTTTATGAGACAATTCTAAATTTTCTTTCGGAAACATAATTAAAGCTATATAATTTTTCAGTTAAGTAAATTGTTAATAACAAAACGAAAATTAACAATTTTTCAAATATTCCAACGGGAATCTAGTCCAAGACCTTTTTAAAAATAGCTCTACGAAAGGAAAAAATTCTCAGATTGATAGATTAACAATTATCGCACTTGCAATGTTAATGTTCCCGCTACAAAAAATTGTTAATTAACTCATGTATAACTAATTGCAAAGTCGTGATAAACATTATTGGACAACGGATTATTATTCATTGATCTATCTTGCAGACGCCTGCAATTTTCAATTTTTTATTTTCATATTTAATAAATTTAAAGAATATTTATTCATGAAAGGTCCGAAAGGGGCAAGGCTTACGCAAGCCGGAGTACCCGTTTTCGGGAGTATTTTCAACCCTCTGAGAATATTATAAATATTGGTCCTAGTGCCGGGTGTAAGCACCTTTTTTTTTAGTAAATTTCCTCCTCTTCTTAAATATTCTTTCAAATTTGAATTATCTCAGACAGTTTTTGAGATATAGGCAAAACACCAAACCCCCTTCTTTTTTTTCACTTAATAGTTTATAACTATTGCAATTATTGCGAGCGGCCTTAGCATTTTCTCAAAAACTATCTACATGCCATTCCGAATCGAATGACACCTCAATCATAATTTTCGGAGAATACGCAAAAATTTTGCCCTAAAAAGCACTTGTTGACTAGACAACACTACACAAACGACGCATGTGCGCAAAATCTGAAAATATTCATTGGGCCTTATGACTTTTGCGAACTCTTCTCTCAAATAAATAAACAAACAAAAAAAAATCTGTGTTTATTCTCGCCTAATACGTTGCTGGTTGCAACACGTGATATCTAAAATAGACACATTTCGGCACTTATCTACATAAGAGTGTCAAGTTTTCAACGCATTATGTAAGGAGGGCCTTAGAATTATCGAGCAGTGGAGCTTGTCAGTGGGGCTGAGTATAAACCCGAACAAGACCACAGTTATTTCGTTTACTCGGAGAAGGAAACTTTCAGCTGTAAGATCCGTCTTTTTGAACGGAGATATTATAGAATGGAAGTCTGAATTTAAGTATCTAGGAGTAACACTAGAAAGTAAACTTCAGTGAAATAAGCGCATGTTGAAATCACTGCTAGTGATGGATGTAGGTCATGATTATGAGAAGCATAATCACGTATGGGGCATTAGTTTGGTAAACAAAAATAAGCCAGTATAGTACGAGGAAAACCTTTGATAAAGTACAGAGGATTTCCTGTATGTGTATAACTGGAGCTATGGGAACCTCTTCTACCAGGCCACTTGAGATAATCATCAATCTCAGACCGTTTCATCCAGTGAAGGCCCATGGAGCCATTCTCAGAATATCTGGGGAAGGAACAGGTAACGAGAGTATCAAAAACCAGAAAGCCTGGTCCTCTCTTACCAAGCACATTTCATCAGCCACTCTTCCTAGTGAAGAAATGATTAAGAAAGTAAGCATGAAAAAGAATTTCACTACGATGCTAGGTAGGAAGGAAGACTGGGACAGGGAATCCACCACCCAATTTCTTAAAAAAATGCCAGTAAATGGTACACAGACATAAACTATCAGAGGTGTGATATAGCAATCCATTCTGACAATCGAGCTGCTATTAAGGCTGTGCTCCTACTTGATGATGAAGTAGGCAAGAACAAGAGGGTCTGTGTTCCTGGCCACTCGGGAATTAAAGGAAACAAGGAGGCTAACACACTCGCCAAGCAAGGAGCACGAGCCCGGAACCCTACTGGGGTGTAGGTAGATGCATCTTCAAAACTTAATTTCGGATGAAAGAAGAAACAGAATTAGGTTTACTCTGGAGATCTCTCCCAGGAATGTACCACTCCAAAAAATCCCTCCGGATCCTTGACACTGTAAAATCCAAGAACTATATGGATCTCAGTAAAATCACGCTGCACCTCTGCACTGGTTTCCTCATAAGACACTGCTGTCTTAGGAAGCATATGATGAGATGAGGGCTAGCAGAAACTGACGAGTGCAGATTCTGTGGGGAGGAAGATGAAACTCCAGATCACCTGATTGCGGAATGCCTCGCCACCTGAAACCAACGCAAGGAATGCTTTGGACCATAAATCTGCAGGAGCGACGACGTAGCCTCCTTGAAGCCATCTCAGATACTGAAGTTCATCAGAACTCTGGAACTGGAAGGCGAGCTGTAGATGGTGTTGACATCGACTGCTCTGATGGCGTGGCACAATAGACCATAAGGTCGCAGTGCAACATTACCCCCTACAACAATATACAATATTATATATTATATCGGTTCGAGTGAGAAAAGAAGGAAATGTAGAATTTCTTCAAAACCATCAATAATATAAAACTCACCTAAGATTTGTCCATATTTAAATTAGTTGCCCTTGTACATAAGATAACGATAATAAGATAACAGATATTATTATAATATGTATATAAATATAGAGATGTAGTTTGTTATATATCTCTATAGAGAATATATTATTGTATTTTATTCATTTTCATTTTTGAGGACTTTTTATTCATTTATTTACTTCGTTAGAATATTTTTTATTATTAAATTTTTAGTTTTTACACTTCTTCTATCATAGTCAATAATATTTTGTCAATAAAGAACTGTTTTTATAGTTCTCCATCAATTCTATGTTCGTATTTTAAGCATAGAATAGACGATTCCTTCGGATTTACTGGTGCAGAATCCGTAGTCCATTCAATTCTGTCCGGTTGACACGATAACTTTCGAAAGATGAATCTTGGAGACTTGAAAATTGTAGGGTAGTTTTAAGGCCTGAATACTGACTGAGCTAATTAATGCGCACAATTCGCCTTATGGTTTCGGATTTATAAGAATTCGAAATAATATTTTACCGATTGTGTTTTCAAAACTATAGATCTGATCGAGTGGAAATTTTATATTAAAATGTCGAATCTGAATAACGACTTGTATAAGTTTTGGTGACCCTCTTTTATTCGGTTTCTCCTTCAATACTCCCGTCGTGAAATTAATTGTAGAACTAATAATATCATAAATCAGTTATCATTAAAATTGATGATATGCATATCGTTTAAATACTTAACAAATAAAATAGAATGATGAAAAATCTCCTTCAAAAACAACCTTGTTCATTCACGGCCACGTCTTTATCAACATGAAATCGATGTTTACGATTGTCCACTGACTTAAGGTATTATAATGAAGAGTCTATGAGATCATAAACATTAAGTGGGTACTCACCTTACCTTACGTTCGTTCGCTGGATTTTAGTTCATCTACCCATTTTATGATTCCAATAAGACGTAAATTTTTCGGCTCATTTTTTCACTCATTTTTACAATAGAATGTGAATCATATATATATACGAGAGATGATAGTCCTACAAGTTCTGAATAATCATCGCTTGGATGACAGGATCTGGTTTTAAAAAACTGTTTTCTAAGAACAAGAGTGATTATCTTTCAAAATTAACGGAGATGATTCTTCTTCAAGAGATCCATACGGCTACTGAAGAAAATCTTTGTAGGAAGGTACTTTTGAAAGGTTATGTATTATTTTTAATTTGTTTGTTTTTCCCCTCGTGTCTTTATTTTTCAGATTGCGTTTTGGGGCCCTTGGAGAAATCCTCCGTTTTTTAGCGAAATAATCCATATTGAAGGAAGAAATGCTCATCAATATTTAATATTTCAGTTTATTTTGTAAACAATTTCAGTTTTTACAACTCACAACACAATATGTATTCGGGGTGGTCCACCCCAGCTCGTTTTGAGGGAGTAAATGACGATATTTTGAGAATATTTTTTTGTGATGTGTGGAGGGTGTTTCATATATACAGGGTGTTCTAAAACAATGATATAGACCGAAGTTACATTTTTTTAAATGTAACACCTTATATTTGACCAAAAAAAAGGAATGGCAAGATCAAATTATGATGAGCTTCTTCAGTTCACTTTATACCTTAGAAGCAGCATTTACGAGAAAATGGTGAAAAATTGAAAATATGGAGATTTTTTAAATAGCAATTAATGAAGGAACCAGTTACACCAGCAATACAGACAGTATTTTTTTGAGTAGACATATTGACTACTCCAATACAGAAAAAAAAATTAACTCTGGAATACACAGAATGATCATAATTAATTTTCAAACATCAAGTACAAATATTGGTCGAAAATTGCTTAGAAACTATCAGGTTTAGATATAGGAATACCTTATGAAGATAATTTCGACAATAATTTTTACGTTCAACGAGATATAAAAATACCGGGTCTGCCATTTGAAATAAGAAAGTTTTTGACCATTATTTGTAGTTGATGTTTGAAAATTAATTATGATCACTCTGTATATTCCAGTATTATTTTTTTTTCTGTATAGGAGTAGCCAATATGTCTACTCGGAAAAATACTGTCTGTATCGTTGGCGCAACTGGTAACTTCCTTAATTGCTATTTAAAAAACTCCATATTTTAAATATTTCGCCGTTTTCTCGTAAATGATGCTTCTAAGGTATAAAATGATTTGAAGAAACTCATCATAATTTGAGCTTGCCATTCCATTTTTGAGGTCAAATACAGGGTGTTACATTTAAAAAATGTTACTTTGGTCTATATCTTTCTTTTCGAACACCCTGTACATATGAAAATAATTTTAAATTGGTCGTTTGAACACTCTACACAACTCACAAAAAAATATTCTCAAAATATCTTCATTTACTCCCTCAAAACGAGATCCGCCTCTGTGGTGAGCCACCCGGTATATGGAATTTTCAATAATAATAATAATAATAATAATATATCAAGAATGGACCATGATACAATTATGTATAATCTCATAGCGGAAACAATTAATGGATGGTAAATGAAAGTTAAGTTGAAGGTCGCTATTTCAATAATGAAATATTATTAAATGCTGCATTATAAGAATTGAGTGAATATAAGTACAAATTTTCTCAAACAATTTCATTGAATTTCAAGCCGATTGAGTTTTTTGTTGTTCTAAAATAGATTTCAGAAACAGTTTTCTATGTTGAACGTGTAAACAAAATGCAGTAGTGTATTAGCACATTGTGAAATCTTTAAACGAGCTGAATCTGGAAAAATGGTAAATGAAAAAAATGTATACTTGATGAGAGGAATCTATAATATCATTATTGATTATCCTTCCATGTTGAAAGTTTGTTAAAAGGGTCTGCATGGATAGTAAAAGAAATTATAATACTCGGTTTCCCAATATCCGGCCATCAGGGAAGGGTTGGCAGTGGAATTTTCTCAGTAATATCTTTACTGAGTATACTGCCACGTTAAAAGATTGGTGAAAGCGTCTGCATGGATAGTAGAAGAAATTGTAC
Organism: Halyzia sedecimguttata; assembly: GCA_937662695.2. Lineage (NCBI taxonomy): Eukaryota > Metazoa > Arthropoda > Insecta > Coleoptera > Coccinellidae > Halyzia > Halyzia sedecimguttata. The sequence continues at coordinate 92,096,242 of OW569412.2, forward strand.
AACACGGTTTAAAATATCCGGCCGTCAGGGATGCTTCGGAAGTGGAATTGTTTCAGTAAATTAATGTATAACTTAAAGTGCCACCCTGTATATACGATTCCAATCAATCCCAATCCGTACTCGATATATTACTGCCCTGGATGGGGCGGAAGTGAGAACACTCGAACTGAACGACATTTTCAGTTTAGGGCCGAAACACTCATCTTCGAGCACATCCGTAGAACATGTTTTTGAGGGGCTATAGATCGGGTTCGAGGCCGGCTCGATTTCATCAAAACAATTCGAGCGAACGAGATAATGCGATGGGGCTAAGAGGCTTAAGAAATGATAAACGACTATCTAGATGGAGCCTTCACAGGTCGTATCCGCGCCACCGTCATCCTTGTGTAATTGGGTCAGCACCGGACGCACAGAATGCAGGCGGCATGGGATTCGTCACGTTCACAAGTCATTGGCGTGTGTGCAATCAATAGCAAATATGCAGGGTGTTCCTAAATAAGTGTAGCAACGATCAACTGTAGATTTCTCAAGAAAAAATAACATTTTTTTTCTCTTCCATTTTTTCCTCCGGATCTCCGTGCAGTTCTATCATAAGAATCCATTGATCATTCCCAACTCCAAGAAACCAATACTTTCGGACATATAGTTTGACAAAAATTGATCAAGAGCGCCAAAGCTCCTGCCACAGGGCTTCCTCGTTTTTCCTTTTCTTTCTATCACATCTTGAAGGCAAATAAGCTCAGTATTATTGTAATAAGATTTGGGAATATTCGAGGGAATATTAGAATGAATTTGGGTAATCACATGAATTTTTTTTTTTTTTCTATTTTGAGTTCTGCAATAAACATGAAAGAGATAACATTTTTGAATATAGAATGACGAGACCTTTCAAATGATGTATCACAAGCCCATACTTCCTATTTGAAAAATTAGGGGTTGTACCTGACTTTCGAAGGGGGTTGAAGGTAGGATTCGCATTTTTACGAAGAAGAATGACAATTTAAAATTTGAATTTGACATGTTTTGGGATTTTCCATAGATATATATATATATACAGTGACCAAGATAATAAACTCATTCCATTTGGCTTTTCCACAATGTACAGGGTGTTCATATAAATAAGTGTATCAACGGTCAACTGTAGATTTCAAAATAACATTTTTTTTCTCTTCCATTTTTTCCTGCGGGTCTTCGTTTCAGAGATACAGGGCGTCAAAAATGTATATTTTTTTCAGCTAATATCTCAGGAACCGTTTGAATTACAGTATTCAGTTTTTCTACACATATTGTCACTAATAATAGCTACTTTCTTACACTTTACTAGGTTTAATTAGACGTGTTTGCCACCTCGGAGCTCGATTTGGCACCGTTGGACTATTATTTGTGGGGTGCCGTCAAAGATAAGTGTTACGCCAACGAGCCAGAGACAATTGACGCTTTAAAGGACAATATTCGTGAAGCCATTGGTGAAATACAGCTGCACACAATCGATAATGTGCTTAAAAATTGGACCGACCGTATAGGCAGCCATTTGAATGAAATTATTTTCCATTATTAACCGGAAGGATTGTACTTTCAAATAAAAAAAGAAATTTGAGAAAATATTCGGTAGCTTTTTTTTGTTGCATTTTCAAAAAAAAAGTTATTTGGCGGACCCGTTATATGATTTCAATCACTTGAAGAGCACCATCCCTAGTCTGAACGAAACTGCCAGAGGCTCGTTCGTTCATCATCATCTTCAGTTGAAACAGATTTGAAATTAAGTAGAAAATATGTGAGTTTAAACGGCGTTTATTTCTGACTGATGCCATACATACTTAAATTTTAAAGAGGGTTCTATCAAACAAACGCAATACATATCAAATCAGCTCGACGCAGCATTTGGGATTATCCGCTCGCGCCAGAGGCTTACTTTCAGCGGTAATCCCATAATTTAACATTCACCAACACAGGATTACTCGCAATGAACAGGTTGAACTGAAAACAGAAAATAAACAGTTCAATATGACCTTTTGATCAAATTACGCATCAATGAAACCTTCGGATGTTCATGACACTCTATTGAAATTCATTATCTGGATATAATTGTATACAACCTCTCGAACTGGATCTGTTTATGAAAGCTGAATCAATACTCTTATCGTATTTGTTGTATCCCGTGTTTGAAATATATTTTTATCGGTCGAAGTATGAAGTTCAGGATGGTTCAAATGAGGTTCAATTTTACCTGACCGCATAGAACAGGGATAGCCAATTTGATGAGACCCAAGATCTACTATTTACTGTCAAAACTCTGCGCGATCTACCAATATAGGTATATATACAGATGCGCGTCAAAATTATGGAACAAATTCATTTTCTCAGAAGAAAAATATTTGGCAACAAATCCAGAAACAGGTCAATTTTTGTTTCACTTTTACCGAATTTTTCTGCATTTTTGAAGGATTTTCGTTGCATGTGCATGTGCATGTGCATTTTCTGAATAGGGAAAGTGGGGGCCTGTTGAACTGTTTTTGCAAGGTCTTTGTATCTTCTTTACAGGCGTGCAGAAATTTTCAAGAAAACATTTTTCTTTTTTGAAAAATAGTTAGTTCAAAGAGGTTTTCAGTATGTGCACTTTGTCATGACTCATTTACTTTGAGACGATGGTACCTAAAGAAATTTGTCACCCCTACGAACCCTTTAATGGAGAAAAAAATTGGGGGGCGTGAGGGGGTTGTAAGGGGTTGAAAGTTGTGCATGAACAAAACTGTAATGGTCGACTTTCACTCGGTGACAAATTTCATCAGGTACCATCGTCTCAAAGTAAATGAGCCATGACAAAGTGCACATACTGAAAACCTCTTTGAACTAACTATTTTTCAAAAGGAAAAATGTTTTCTTGAAAATTTCTGCACGCCTGTAAAGAAGATACAAAGACCTTGCCAAAAAAGTACCACAGGACCCACATTCCCTATTCAAAAAATTTAGAGGGTTGATGGGGATGGCACAGGGTGCAACAAAAATCCTTCAAAAATGCATAAAAATTTGGTAAAAGTGAAACAAGAATTGACCTGTTTCAGGATTTTGTTGCCAATTATTTTTCTTCTGAGAAAATGAATTTGTTCCATAATTTTGACGCGAACTGTATAGACCTATAATTGTAGAAATTTTAAATGAAATTCGATGCTGTCTGCTGTCTGTCGATCGACTGGACCTATAGCTACGATCGACCAGTCGATCGCGATCGACCGGTTGGCCATCCCTGACATAGAAGATGGCCGAGAAACATTCTTGGTTATCAAGTTTTATCAGCTCAGATAGACCTATTCAGTTGACGCATAGCAATATTGCTAAGAAGAAGATATTGCTTCCACAGCAAGATTGGAAATATTTCTATTCTGATCATCGATTTTGAGCAATATGATGTGATCCGTCATTTTGGCGCACTTGTTCCTGGGAACAGTGTGTTTATCAATTTGTCCAAATGTCTGTAATTTTCGAATTTTTGGCTGAAACGATTTGGTTCGACTCACCGATCAATAATCCGTGGTCGAAATCAATTCTGTCCGGCCGGTCCGGCCGTAGGCACGATAACTCTCGAACGAAAGGAGTAAGAGGATTTAAATTTGCATGGTAGGTTTGTAGCGTAAATATCTCGGACGAGTTCGTTAACGGGCGAATCGAGCGGTTTCGGAGTTATGGCCGTTTTTACTAAAAATCCACCGAGCGGTTTCGGAGTTATGACCCTTTTAAGTAAAAACATTTTTAATGAATATTTCCGAAACCGATCATTCGATCTATCTGAAATTCAGCATCAAATTGTAGAATCATAACTTCTATATGCATGCGAAGTTTTGTTTTTATCGGGTTGCAACAAGGTACCAAAAAAAAAATTTTTTTAAATTTTTAAATTTCGTTTCTACAATAACTCTCGAACAGAATGAGCTAGGCAGTTGAAATTTTCAGAGTAGGTTTGGGAGATAATTATCTCGGTTGAGTTCGTTACTGGGCAAAATTGGCGTGATGGTTTCGGAGAAACGAAAAAACAATTTTTTTTTTACAACACAAAAATTTAAAATTTAATTCCTTTTAAGATGCAGTTTCACCATAAAAATCCATTGATATCATTTTCAACTCTAACAAGCTAATGCTTTTGGAGATATGATTTTTCGAAATTTCAATAATGTACTTCTTATGTTTTCATAGATGCTGTACTTAATTATTGTATCTATGAATTATTATATGATCTGTTTTCTTAGATGTCATCTTATTTTCTTATGGGAGATAAATGTCAAAATTATTTCTGGTACACCTCTTGTTCTAGAAAACTAAGAATGATTAAATGCGAAATGACCAATGAAATAACCTCAGGTATCGTAGAATTATGAGGATGATATGATATTATACTTTTAAGATGATGATATAATGCCCGTGGATAATCCATAATACGGATTATTCCATTATCATATTATGATGATGGAAATATATTCTTTGGTAAAATACATCATCAAATTGGGTTCAGAATATCTCCAGTAAAAAAAAACTGCAATATTGGCCAAGTTATAATTGATATATCATTTTCAGAGTAGATTTGAAGAATGAATATCTCGAATAAGTTTGTTATTGGGGAGAATCGGTCTGTTTGAATTCAATTTATTTCATGATACAGCTCTATCGTAATAATCCATTCATATCATTCCCAGATAATTTGATATAATACGGGGTGTTAAAATTAATCTTCAAAACTGACTACTTATTTATTCCTCTGAAACCGGTTGACGTATGCAAATGTAATTTTCATCAATGTTTGGTGACATGTTTCGCCCTTAGGGCATCATCCGACCTATAATGTAATTATGGTTTGAGATAAAATAAGCTAATAATTCGTAAAAATTAATTTCGAAGCTATCTTTATAAGATTTCCCACACCCAAACCTGGTGGTTCCTCAGCAATTTTCGACCATTATTTGTAGTTGAAGTTTTAAAATGAGTTATGATCACTCTGTATATTACAGAATCATTTTTTTTTCTGTATATGAGTAGTCAATATGTCTACTCGAAAAAAATACTGTCTATATTGCAGGCGTAACGGATTTCTTCATTAATTGATATTTAAAAATGGGTTCAAGCCCTGTGGACAGGAGCTTTCTGGCGCTCTAGTTCAAACAGACAAATTATATCTGCGAAAGTATTGGTTTCTCTGAGTTGGGAATTATATCAATGTATTCATATAATAGAACTGCATCCTAAAGGAAATACAATTCAAATAATAGTTTATTTATCAAGATTAAATGAGCAATCATGAGAATGAGAAAAGCACCATGGAAGAAATCAAATTAAATCTGGCCAATTTTGCCCAATAACGAACTTAACCGAGATATTCATCTCCCTAAACTACTCTGAAAATTTCAACTACCTACCTCATTCCGTTCGAGAGTTATATCTATCTCTATGGATGAAAAGCAGTCTCACTACTCTCAGATCTCTTACTTCATGTTCAGTTCCGAAATGTAAGAATTTTCTGAGAAAAACTAATATCGGAGCAAACAACTGAGATTTAACTCACTTCGCTCACAATTCTTCGATTGATTAGTCTCAGGAACATCATTTGACATTATGACAATTCATATTCATACATAGAATAATATCATTCTGTGACAACGTTGAAATACGATTTATTATTGAAATTTTGAAAAATCATATCTGAGATTTTTCTCACTTCGCTCACAATTCTTCGATTGATTAGTCTCAGGAACATCATTTGACATTATGACTTATGACAATTCATATTCATACATAGAATAACATTATTCTGTGACAACGTTGAAATACGATTTATTATTGAAATTTTGAAAAATCATATCTCCGAAAGTATTAGCTTGTTAGAGTTAAATATGATATGATTGGATTCTCATGATAAAACTTTTTATTAAAAAAAATTAAATTTGGAATTTGTTTCGTCAAAAAAAAAATTTTTTTTTGTTACTCCGAAACCATTTGTCCGATTTTGCCCAATAACGAACTTAGCCGAGATATTTATCCCCCAAACCTACTCTGAAAATTTCAACTCTCTAGCTCATTCCGTTCGACAGTTATCGTGCCTACGGCCGGCCGGCCGGACCGGCCGGACAGAATGAATTTCGACCACGGATTCTTGATCAGTGAGTCGAACCAAATCGTTTAAGACCATTTTCATCGAAATATTCGAAAATTACAGACATTTGGGCAAATTGATAAGCACTCAGTTCCGAGGAACTAGAGCGCCAAAAACACTCCATATGTTCAATTTTTCGCCATTTTGTCGTAAATGGTGCTTCTAAGGTATAAAGTAATCTGAAGAAACTCATCATAATTTGAGATTGCAATACAATTTTTTTGGTCAAATACATTTGAAAAAAATGTAACTTTGGTCTTTATATTTATTTTCGAACTGCCTGTATATATGAAAATAATTTTAAATTGTGCTTTTGAACACGCTACATACATCACAAAAAAATATTCTCAAAATATCTTCATATACTCCCACAAAACGAGCTCCGCGTCTGTGGTGGGCCACCCGGTATTAATACGCAGTTTGCTATTTATTTTAACAATAGAAATAGATCATTTTGAATTTCGGATAACAAGTTTTGATGCTTTTGCTTCTAAATATTGAACGGAGTTTTCAAAGCAGTAAAAATTTCGAAATAGTTAGAAAAATTTCGAAGTTGATGGAAAAATCCCCCCCCCCCCCAAAATTTGGCTTCGGCCCGTCCCTGAAAAGATCTAGCTTCCTACCCTTATCACTGACGTGCAATATTCTTGTATTATTCTCCGATGGAAATTAATGTTCTTCAGTTAATAAATGATTGGCAAAAGCCAACTTTGAATTGTTGGCTATATCCAAGCTTTCTTTTTTATGGATCTTTATCATTGGGCTTCAACCAACATTTTCTCATAGAATTCTACGTTTTTCTGATTGCTGAATTGAATATTATCTATCACTGAACCGAGCGCCTAAAAATTACAATTCAACATTTATGCATACTAAGTCTTCGACGCAGTTACTAAAAATGAGAGCAGTTTCATCCGAAATGAATCATATTTGTACGGGATCAAAGTGCAGAGGAACTCTTCAATATTTCATAAAGTAATTTGCATCTCGGAGCTGAAGATGCAACCAGGTTTCCGGTTAGACGCAGACTAAGAGCTGGGAGGAAATAGAGAATTGTCGATTGCAGTCTTGGTGAAATATGGTTATAGATGCCCGGAAGCTTTGTTGTGTTCTTTCGGGAATTATGGAGAGCTAGGACGCCATATATTGCATATTTTCAGAGGTTCGTATGTATCAGACATATTTACGAAGAAGACTTTTCTCTATTATTCATGGTATGGCGAGAGGATTGGAAAATGGATTCGAAACTTCAAAATGTCTTTTGAATTTTTGTACCAGGCTGCTATCATTTCATATCGAATCTTATCGTTAACTAATCCCTGGGTTGTCAGAGGAATTATCGAGGCCACTGGCTCAAATTTTTGACAGTGATATAATTTTATTGTTCTCTTGAATCACCGAATATATTTACTCTTACATTTTTCTGCTTCCTACCTACCGCTGTCTGTCAACCCTTATAATACTTTAATTTGTTCTGAGTTCTAAGAAAATAACATTAACGACAATTTCGTTTCTCTCTTTTAGTTTATTTCCTCACCAGAAATTTGTACCTCTTCGTTTCCAATCTCTACAAAGAGAGGTGTCATTGGAATCAAAATGGCATGTAGTTATTTTTTGAGAAAATGCAAGGGGTGCTCGCAAAAATTGGAAAATTTATAAACAATTATGTGAATAAAGAAGGGGGTTCCGTGTTTTTCATAAAAGCTATTTGAGATTTTTCACATTGGAAAAAAAGATTCAAAAAGTTAAACTATTAATCTGAGAATGTTTTCCTTTCGTGGAGCTATTTTTCAAAGACCTCATAATAGATTACCGTTTTTGTTTTTTTAAGTAGAAATAGAAAAAAATGCAGAGTGACAATTCATTAACAAATTGTCTATTAAATAAACAATTAAATTTTAATAATACTCAATTTTTTTTATATCAAAGACCAAGATTAATAATGAATTTAAAAAAATTATTCCTTAATATTAATTTCAAGTGGTGAAAAAAATTAATTTTTGAGCGATAAACATTTTTTTAAGAAACGGTTTTTTTCTTAAATACTAATTTTTATCAAAGATTATGTTTCCGAAAAAAAGAATTGAATTATCTCATAAACAACGAATTTGTTTATAAACATTTTTACAATCAATAAGAGATAAAAATCATTAAAAATCATTTTTAAGTAGCTTCTGATCATGAGAAAACGGATAAATAGTAATATTATAAAAAATAATGTTTTTTTCAATGTGTAATTAAGCTTTATAATTTTTAACTCAAGTAAATTGTTAATAACAATGCGAAAATTTTTCAACGGGAATCTATTCTAAGGCCTAGGAAAAAATTATCAGATTAATATTTCCACAATTATCGCACTTACAATGTGGATTAACTAATTAAAAAATTACGATAAAAATTTGTATCTATCCTGTAGGTACCTGAATTTTTTCAGTTCTTAATTTTCGTATTTAATAAGTTTAAATAATATTTATTCATTAAAAGTCCGAAGAGTCCGTAGCTTGCCGGAGTACCCGTTTTTGTGCGTATTTTCAACCCTCCTGGAAAATTATAGATATTGGTCCTACAGTTTCGGGAGTTTGGACTTGTCCCCCTCTTTTTGAATCGTTTTTCGAATTTGAAAAATCTCAAATAGTTTTTGAGATACCTATATGCAAAGATCCAAGCCACCTTTTTCTTCACGTAATTGTTTATAACTTTTGCAATTTTTGCCAGCGGCCCTTGAATTTTCTCAAAAAATATCTTCATGCCATTCAGAATCGAATGATACCTCAATATATCAGAAATCTCAGTATCTCAGAAACTATCCGTCCTAACTTTGTTGTCATCTCTTTCTGAAATCCCCTTCAAACTGAGCAAGTTTATGAAAATTGGTTTATGCATACCGAAGTTACAGTATTTTTACTGTCAACAAAAGTATATTTTCCCCACCACTTAATAGTACATATAGAAGACTAACGTATACAAAAGTTGTCAAATAGAATTCAATGCAATTCCTATGGTAAATTTTTCGAAAATAATTAACAAGAATGCAGCAGATTATTCTTAATTTCAATCCCAATACTCTTTAGAAAGCAATTTCATAGAAGCTTGCACTTAAAGGCATTGTTAAGATTTGCATCGCAATAAATAAATAACAAAATCAAGTCTGAAAGTGACCATGTGGATAATATCTCATTAACAAAAGATTAAGAAATTCCAGAACTCAAGATTCTAAGAGCTCCTGCTGAATTCGTAATTATGGCTCCATACTCTCACGTTGTACACTCTCAAACCCGATATAACCAAGACATTAATTTAATTCTGCCCGAGGCTCTTCATGAACTTCACGACTTGTGTTTATACCGTATTGTAGGTGAGGTATTCAAAGTTCCTGAATAAACATAATTTTAAATGCACCAGTGTTAATCACGCCTAACGCCAACAACAGCAGGGCTTTAGAAGAGCTACTCTCTTTATGAATCCGGCTCGAGGGACCAAGTTGATTAAAAAAGGAGGAATGACATTCCTCTTCTCACACTCGTCCAAATTTTAAACTTAAATAATATGAGGTGGTATCCAGCATCATTGTCATTATTATTTTTGATCGTATATATTCCAGGTTCATGTTATGAGTTAGTGCTATTGAATGAGAACTGAAACTTCCCTTACTGCAGAAATACAAATAAATAGCTCAACTTCTATTAAGTTTCATGTTGTATATTGCATATTGTTGTAGGGGGTAACGTTGCACTGTGACCTTAAGGTCTTGTCATTGAAATAAAAGTAAGTGGCTCCATCTTTGAAGACGGTGGATAACTTCAGATCTATTAATAACATTAATAGAAACTGAAGCGAGAAACTAAATCAGCTTCTCTTTGCCAACGCCACGCTATTTCACCTAAGATCGAGGTGTTGCACTGATGAGGTGAAATAACACCGAAATCGCGATCTGCTTCTGTGGGGCTGGTCGAAGACGAGGAAGTCAAATAACTTCATTTCTACCTTAAGGTCTATTGTGCCCCCATCAGAACTGTCGATGTCATCACACCATCTAGATCTCGCCTTCCAGTTCCAGAGTTCTACTGAACTGCCGTATCTGGAATGGCTTCAAGGAGGCTACGTCTTCGCTGCTGTAGATTTCTTGCCCAAAGCATTCCTTGCGTTGGTTTGAGATGGCGAGGCATTCCGTAATCAGGTGATCAGGAGTTTTATCCTCCTCCTCACAGTATCTGCACTCGTCAATTTCTGCTAGCCCTAATCTCATCATATGCTTCCAAGACAGCAGTGTCCTGCGAGGAAACCAGTGAGGAGGTGCAGCGTGTCAAAGTTCATTTAATTCCCTAGTGAGCAAGAACCCAGACCAAGGAGACTCTGTTGTTCTTACTTCGTATTAAGTTTTCTCGACACTCCCATATTAGCTCAGACTCGATTACATGGGAGCTTGGAGCTTTAATAGCAGCTTGACTGTCAGAATCGATTGCTATATCACACTATATCACAAGTTCATTTCCACGCATCGTTCGATTGCGAGTATATCTGCCTGAAAAAGTTTTGTGTTAATTTAATTAGAATTTTCTAAGTTTTACAACTGATTCATTCCTAGTATAAAGATACAAACATATTTTGGCCTCCTGCCACAATGAATTTAAATTCCTATAAAATGATGCTTATCAATCTCGAAACATAAAAAAATGGGTTCAAGCCCTGTGGACAGGAGCTTTCTGGCGCTCTAGTTCACACAGACAAATTATATCTTCAAAAGTATTGGTTTCTCTGAGTTGGGAATTATATCAATGTATACATATGATAGAGCTGCATCATAAAGGAAATTCAATTCAAATAATAGTTTATTTATCAAGATTAAATGAGCAATCATGAGAATGAGAACTGCACCATGGAAGAAATCGAATTAAATCTGGCCAATTTTGCCCAATAACGAACTTAACCGAGATATTCATCTCCCTAACCTACTCTGAAAATTTCAACTACCTAGCTCATTCCGTTCGAGAGTTATTGTGGAAAAACTTTTTTTAAATTTTCAAATTTTTTTTTACACTTTGCGGTAATCTGGTCAATACAAAACTTCACATGCGTATAAAGGTCATGATTCTACAATATGATGCTAAATTTCAGATAGATCGAACGAACTTGTCCGAGATATTTACGCTCCAAATCCACCTTGCAATTTTCAATACGCTAACTCCTTTCGTTCGAGAGTTATCGTGCCTACGGCCGGTCGGCCGGCCGGACAGAATCGATTTCGCACTCGGATTCTTGATCAGTGAGTCGAACCAAATCGTTTGAGACCATTTTCAGCCAAAAATTTCAAAATTACAGACACTTGGGCAAATTGATAAGCACTCTGTTCCGAGGAACTAGAGCGCCAAAAAAACAAGTTTCGTATGACAATTGCCCAAAACAGGTTTAAAGTACCTACAAATAGTAGGTATTCCATAAAACAAATATGAAAGAAGATAAGTAATAATAAAAAATTACCTTGTAATCGATCAAAAATTTCCTGATCTACGTTCACCAAATTTTCTCCTCTCTCGAACTAAAGAATTATGCTTTCAATATTTACGTAATATTTTCAAACATTTTCGGGTGAGGTCCCCGTTGCATCGCTAAAATACGAGTATTTCAACCCCAATATTTTTGAAGTTACAATATTCCCTTCTGTCAAGTTGACATTATGAGAATTCATACATAGAATAATAATTATATCAATCTGTGAAATACGATTTACATTGGAATTTAAAAAAAAATCATATCTCCGAAAGTATTAGCTTGTTAGAGTTGAAAATGATATGAATGGATTCTTATGATAAAACTGCTTATTGAAAAAAATTTAATTTGGAATTTGTTTCGTAAAAAAAAAATTTTTTTTTTGTTACTCCGAAACCATCTGTCCGATTTTGCCCAATAACGAACTTAGCCGAGATATTCATCCCCCAAACCTACCCTGAAAATTTCAACTCTCTAGCTCATTCCGTTCGAGAGTTATCGTGCCTACGGCCGGCCGGACAGAATGAATTTCGACCACGGATTCTTGATCAGTGAGTCGAACCAAATCGTTTAAGACCATTTTCATCGAAATATTCCAAAATTACAGACATTTGGGCAAATTGATAAGCACTCAGTTCCGAGGAACTAGAGCGCCAAAAATCAACAAGTAGGGAACAAATTTCATATAATTAAGTAATTAGAGATTCACATATAACTAATGGATTGCCAGATTTTACTCATTTTGAATGGGTTTACATTGCGAATCATACCCAGCAGACATTTATATCATGAGTATCAAACTCACCTTCTATTTCGAATAATCAATGAAGACATTCAGGAGCCAAATTATACAGTTGAGTATAATTGATAGTAATACGTAAATGCTATGCAGCAAGAAATTAGGGAGTGATCACTTTGAGGTTTAAAGTCTTATCTCATTAATTAATATTCGCAGAAAAGGTTTTCGCAAACAACAAAGCTATATATCACTTTTATCGCTCAGATTTCTCATTAAATATTCACATACTATTACATTAATTCGATCCATGACTGTATACAAATTACGTAGTGAATTGTTTGAAAATGCCACACATAAACCACCCGTGAAGTATGATATGACAGCGATTTCAAAATTCGATTCAATTGACCGATATCAAAATAATGATTACTTCGAGAACAAAACAGAAGCACTGAATATCCACACAAAGGTGTAGGTACAATTTTCTCATCAGTATTCGCTTATTCCCTCTTTACCCTGGACATAGAGCTCTTTGTTCTTCTTCTTACGACTTCTAGGAGACTAGATCAGCCTCCTTCGTCTGATCTAGTCTCCGAAACGTTACGAAATAGTAGTTTTATCGTTGGTGTTGTTTCATTATTGTTTGTTAGGCAACTTTGTCCTATACAATTAGTTTCAGAGTTATTTGTTATATTATCAAGTTTTTGTTGTTATTTGTTCTATTATTTAGAAAATTGTAATCATTTTTTATAATAAACAAGGTTTGGAGAAGTGCTCTTTACTTCCAAATAACTATTTTTCAAATTGCATTCTGTTTCTCGGAATTACTGGGTGATTACTTATAAGTTAGGTTGAGTGAACAAATTCATTTTACTTTTCTTCACAGTAGTAGTGCGTGAAAACAGTTTAAATTCAAGTATTAGAATACCAGGAGAAAAAAGGTAAAAATAGTAGTAAACAGAAATAATACAATCCTCTCATCCAAAGCATCCGAGAAAGTATACTGCTCCACAAAAGTTAAGGAAGTTCAGGTATTTTGCGACTGTTTCAAAAGTTGCCGATTCTTGTCTACCAAATTTTCATTCATGAGAAATCAAATGTTTTACTGTCTTATGATCGAGGTGGGACGTAATCAGAGAGATGTTGCGAATTTCTTTCAAGTTAGAGAAATCTTAGTTTCCCGGCTCGTCCATTGATATCGAGAAACTGGAAACGTGATCGAAAGACCGAGAACTGGACGCCCGAGATCTACCAGTCCTGCACAAGATCGGTTTCTGACGTTGTCTACCCGTAGAGAGCTTTTGAGTAATTGTCGAATCTCGCAACATCGCTTTTTGAAAGCTACTGTTGTTTTGAAACAGTTTGAAACAGACTCGACGACTTTTGGGAAGGATTCCATTAATTCAAAATCATATGCGACTTCAATAGTCGTCGTGTTCGGGTATGGACCCATCTTCTGGTGCCCAGAAATCGCAGATCGGTTCAGGAATTTCATCCTTTCAGAGGTTTTACATTTACTGTTTGGGGAGGCATTTGTTTCAATGGACGTACATCATTGTTGGTGCTTGATGCTACTATGAATGCGCAGATTTACATAGAACAAGTCATTTACAATATTATGCCATCGTTTCATGCTGCTATTGAGCCAAATTTCTTGTTTTTGAACCACAATGCGCCACACTATCGTGCGAAAATTGTCGATGAAGTATTCCACTTTTGGCCCTGCCCTCTCGGTCGCAAGACCTCAATTCCATTGAACACGCTAGGAATCAGCAACAAATAGCTTTGGATTCTCAACAACCACCTCAACATACACTTCAAGAACTCAGACGGCTTTTAGCGCAACTCTGGAGAGAAATTGATCAAGGCTACTACAACAATCTGATCGAAAGTATGCAAAGGCGTTGTCAGGCTGAGGTTGATGTTCGAGGAGACAATACTCTTTATTGAACTTTATTTTTTCAATTTTTTGTGTGAACTGTTTTTCAATACGAATACTAAAAATAAATTTTCACCTGAAACTGTGAAACTTATAAAGACATAATAGGCAAAAGAATAAGTTAGATAAGAGAGTAAACATTTCGTTCTCATATTTAATAAATAATAGTTTAAAAAACTAAAAAAACACGCTTTTATAGCTAACCGAACTAAAAATTAGAAAATAATTTTTAATTTCAGAGAGTTTATAATATAGTAGTAGAAGATCGAACAACCAATCAGAATTTATCACCTCAAAATAAAATTATAATAAAGTTTAAGTTATTAACAAAAGAATTCAATTCAGAGTAAACAGCGTGGGGTGCTTGATAAAGTAAATGTAGCAACCATTCTATTGGCAACTATCTATGAGAAGAGAGTTATGAAAAGTAGTAAAATGCACCCCACGCTTTTTACTCTGAATTGAATTCTTTTGTTAATAACTTAAACTTTATTATAATTTTATTTTGAGGTGATAAATTCTGATTGATTGTTCGATCTTCTACTACTGTATTATAAACTCTCTGAAATTAAAAATTATTTTCTAATTTTTAGTTCGGTTAGCTATAAAAGCGTGTTTTTTTAGTTTTTTTAAACTATTATTTATTTTTCATTTTTTAGTTCGATTTATCAATTAGTTATTTGTTGACATATGGTATTGAAATGTCTCACAAATTATTTCGCAATCTCATCATTTCATTCAAAATTTTATTAATCCTGGCGGTCCCAATAAGGATAATGGGAAACTGTTAGAACATGTTAGAACTGTTAGAATATGAGCCCAAAATGATATATCGCATGCGACAAATCGCCTTGCGATAGACAGGCTCCACTCTGTGAGATTTTGTACATGAGATACAGATAGTCCGCCGTATTCACAAATCATTCAATCTCCGTTAAGTCCTAACTGAGGTACTCAGTTAAGGATAAATTTGAATCGGAACCTCAGTTACCTAAAGTGAAAATCAACGTGAAACAGGCCAGTTTCACCACCGTTAAATACTTTAACTGAGGTTGCGATTCAAATTTATTCTTAACGGAGGACCTCAGTCAGGACTTAACGGAGATTGAATGCTTTGTGAATACGGCGGAGTATCTGTCTGCGCTTGTCGCTCATGCGATATCGCATCAGTATGAACTGCACCTGAAACATCACGTTGCAAATTGGCGGAGGTGTCCGGTATGAGATAATAAGCTATAAATAATAATCAATTTTTGTGGATAATAAGGATAATGGGAAACTGTTATCAAATTATTGCATTGTCATCGGTTCTTGATACGTATGCAAAGTTTCAAATTAATCAGACTTCTGGAAACTGGTGAAAATTAAGTTCAAAGATTCCGTTACATACATACATAGTCAGATACAACCCAAGCTAATAAAAGCGTGTTAAAAAATGGGTGAAAGTAATGGAAACTTTTGAAGCAGTCTCGAAATTTCTGAACTTCCTTAACTTTTGTGGAGCAGTATATGAGAGAATTGTATTTAAATTCCCTTCATCGGAATATACAATCTGCAATCCGTTATTAACTGGGAACTCTGGGAAATTTTCCGACCCACTTATTTTTCATCAGTGCTGTTCTATCCAGCCGATTTTCTACAATAAGTCTTCGTTTGTTTCAGGCTTGCGAGTATCTGGGAATCACCCACGAGGCCGATTACTTCGGTTTGAAGTACGAGAACAGTCGTGGCGAAGAGCTCTGGCTGAATCTGAGGAACCCAATCGACCGACAAGTCAGCTGTCACGCCGTTCCTTTAAGATTCTCGCTGCGAGTCAAGTTTTGGATACCGCCCCATCTCCTGTTGCAAGATACCACAAAGTAAGTTTCTTGATGGCATTTTTCAGAAGTTGACGTTATTTACAGGTGAAATATCTCGAATAAATATTTTACGCCTCCCCATTGTTCGCGAAAATATATCCAGATACGATAAACGTATCTGAAAACTTAGATGTCAAAACCGTGAAATAATGTGTTTTATGTTTTTTGGCGCTCTAGTTCCTCGGAACTGAGTGCTTATCAATTTGCCCAAATGTCTGTAATTTTCGAATATTTCGATGAAAATGGTCTTAAACGATTTGGTTCGACTCACTGATCAAGAATCCGTGGTCGAAATTCATTCTGTCCGGCCGGTCCGGCCGGCCGTAGGCACGATAACTCTCGAACGGAATGAGCTAGAGAGTTGAAATTTTCAGAGTAGGTTTGGGGGATAAATATCTCGGCTAAGTTCGTTATCGGGCAAAATCGGACAAATGGTTTCGGAGTAACAAAAAAAAAATTTTTTTTTTACGAAACAAATTCCAAATTAAATTTTTTTTAATAAAAAGTTTTATCATGAGAATCCAATCATATCATTTTTAACTCTAACAAGCTAATACTTTCGGAGATATGATTTTTCAAAATTTCAATAATAAATCGTATTTCAACGTTGTCACAGAATAATATTATTCTATGTATGAATATGAATTGTCATAATGTCAAATGATGTTCTTGAGACTAATCAATCGAAGAATTGTGAGCGAAGTGAGAAAAATCTCAGATATGATTTTTCAAAATTTCAATAATAAATCGTATTTCAACGTTGTCACAGAATGATATTATTCTATGTATGAATATGAATTGTCATAATGTCAAATGATGTTCCTGAGACTAATCAATCGAAGAATTGTGAGCGAAGTGAGTTAAATCTCAGTTGTTTGCTCCGATATTAGTTTTTCTCAGAAAATTCTTACATTTCGGAACTGAACATGAAGTAAGAGATCTGAGAGTAGTGAGACTGCTTTTCATCCATAGACATAGATATAACTCTCGAACGGAATGAGGTAGGTAGTTGAAATTTTCAGAGTAGTTTAGGGAGATGAATATCTCGGTTAAGTTCGTTATTGGGCAAAATTGGCCAGATTTAATTTGATTTCTTCCATGGTGCTTTTCTCATTCTCATGATTGCTCATTTAATCTTGATAAATAAACTATTATTTGAATTGAATTTCCTTTAGGATGCAGTTCTATTATATGAATACATTGATATAATTCCCAACTCTGAGAAACCAATACTTTCGGAGATATAATTTGTCTGTTTGAACTAGAGCGCCAGAAAGCTCCTGTCCACAGGGCTTGAACCCATTTTTTTTATTGTATACACCCTACAGATTCCTTTAGATCACTCTGAAATTTTTACAGTCCACGTACGTACGTAAAATTCAAATATCCAATAGAATAAATTTCGTACATCAGGGTTTCTTTACCATTGAGGAGGAATTCTTGAAACTTTGTGCAACAATCTAGTATTACCTTAAGACAGGGATGGATAGCCTTTTGAGACGGAAGAGCCAAAACTTAAACAATTTCCGAGTTTTTAGAGAGCCACTGAAAATTTTCGTTTCAATATTATTATAAAAGGACTTCTTTTAGCTGCATTAGAACTTCCCTGAGATATTCTGATAGGGATAACTCTCAAATGACGTTCTAAATCACACCATTGAAGGAGAGACAACAAAATCAGGAATAGCGGAACATACCTAGGTTGCTATTCGAGCATCTTTCAGGCAGAAGTACTTGCAATAGAAAGATGAGTGGAAATGAACCTAGAAAGAAACTATCAGAGATATGATATAGCAATCCACTCATCTCATCCGGTCAAGCTGCTATAAAAGCTCTGAGCTCCCATGTTATCGAATTCCGGACGAAAGAAGAAACTGAGAGAGGTATTTTCTTGAGATCTCTCCCCGGAATGTATAACTCCAAGAAATTCCTCCGGAACTTTGATACTGTCATATCCAAGAAATACTTGGACCTCAGTAAGAACACGCTGCAACTGCTCACAGGGCACTGCGGCCTCGGGAAGCATATGATGAGATTAGGGCTAGCAGAAACTGACGAGTGCAGATTCTGTTGGGAGGAGGATGAACCTGATAACGGAATGCCTCGCCATCTCAAACCAACGCAAGGAATGCTTTGGGCAAGAAATCTGTAAGAGCGAAGACGTAGCCTCTTTGAAGTCATCCCAGATACTGGAGTTCATCAGAACTCTGGAACTGGAAGCTGAGCTGTAGATGGTAATGACATCGACAGCTCTGAAGGGGGGGCACAATAGACCTTAAGGTCGCAATGCAACGTTACCCCCTACAACAATATACAATATACAATACCTAGGTTGAGTATCGCAACATCCAATGGAACCAAGCCAAAACTATTCACCGAGAGCAACATTGGAAAAAGCGCAAGTTCAAAGAGGCTCCCGCAAATTTGGCGCTCCCTACTCGAATGAAAGCAGAACGCTAAAATAAACCACCCCTCCTCCACCCTTCATCAACGGATATATGAGCACGTAGTAGCGCACACTACACAGATCATTAGTATTTTCTAAAACGTCGTGCAGTACAAAACATATTTTTACCTGCGTGAGAGAAAACCCCTTTTTTGAGCTCCAGTTGTTGTTAGGTTTTTCTCAAAAAAACCTCTTACACATTCCTTGGAGTAGTTCTTCGTCCTGTCCCTTAACTTAACAAAAGAGATGAGTTGCAAGCTTCCTTCACAGTTGATGGGACCTGATGACTCGGAGTAATCCCAGCAACACTGCTTTCTGCATTCTGTGCGCCAATACCTCGACCAGGGATTTACACGCTAGAATAATCTTCAATTCGGTCACGTAGTTCGCTCTTATTCCGTTTAGACTTACGCAATGATCAGTACAGGGTCCCCAGTTCGGACATTGAATGCTTGTATTTTTCCCTCTTCTGTTCTTCTTTCATCGCCACATTATTTTCAGCAGGGGAGGAAAATTCGACAACAAATAATTCCTTGAGCTCTTTGTCTAGCAGGACTATATCTGGCTTTATGGCGTGGATCTGTCGAGTTGTTGGAATAGCATAGATCCACTAGATGCTAGCTCTGTCAATTTCAACAACTGCTTCAATCTCCAGAGGAACATATGGTAGCACTGGCTCGTTGTCTACACTATAAACTTCTCTCATATGGAAGTAGAGAATTCGGAGTGTCGCATTGTGTCTTTTTACATATCCTGATGGAGCATGGACTCTGCAAGCAGACATGATGTTCCTAACAATTTCCTGGCTGTGGCATGCTCTGCACTCTCATGATGATCTTTTTATATCATCTCATATTTACCACCCCATCTAGACAAGCCATATCAAATTCCTCCGTTTCCGACTTGAGTCCAGACGACTTCAAAAATTGCGAAGGATAAATCTTTCTTCAGGGCCTGATCTTTCAAACTCCTGAAATATATGGTGTACAGATTTTTACTCATGTAATCTTTGAGTATTATCTTCAGTTGTGCCTGTCTGTTCTCATTTATGATTATAAATATTATACCATTTTAATTCTCCAGAATATTTTTTGCAAACCGGCTGATGGATGTCCGAAATATCAAGTTATCAATATGTATGTAATTTCAGAAGTTATTCGAAACAAGATAGCGAACATTCGAAATTTAAAAAGTTCATTTGGAATGCAGTGTACACAATCGAACTCGAGATATATCAAAACAACCGCAGATCTTCTTATTTATCCACCTCCGTCTTTTTTTGTGTGCTTGGCAAAAGGAATTCTCTTCAACAAATCAACTTGCGGGGAGGAGATGGTAAATTTCCATCTGTTCCATAATGAAATGAAAACTCATTCAAAAACTGTGATAACTTAGTTAAAGAGCAATTTTATGGAACGTTTACTCTCCGAGAGACTCGAATGCTTCATTAAATTAGGAGTCGCTGACCCGAGTCAATATATTCGTGAAGGAAAACGAAATTTAAGTTCAAGCGATTAAAAAATTGTAGCGAAGTTATGTTGCGGTTCAATAAAAATGTGTTTTCTTCTTTCGGTTCTAGCCACCGTGACATGTCATTACGGCTGTAATGTAAAATAGTAGTTTCCATTATTGGCGCTCTTGTTCCTCGGAACGGAGTGCTTATCAATTTGTCCAAATGTCTGTAATTTTCGAATAGCTGAAAATGGTCTTGACCGATTTGGTTTGACTCACTGATCAAGAATCCGTGGTCGAAATCGATTCTGTCCGGCCGGCCGTTAACACGATAACTCTCGAACTGAATGAGCTAGACAGTTGAAATTTTCAGAGTAGGCTTGAGGGATAAATATCTCGGTTAAGTTCGTTATTGGACAAAATCGGTCTGATAGTTTCGGAGTAACGAAAAAAAATATTTTTTTTACATTACAACTTTTGAATTCAAATTTTTTAAGATGCAGTTTCATCATAAGAATCCATTGTTATCATTTTAAACTCTAACAAGCTTATACTTTCGGAGATATGATGTTTCAAAATTTCAATAATACAAAGTAAGTTTGTAGCAGAACGTTGATTGTTCCCAGCGAGTAAATGTGTTGAGCAGTGTATATTGCTTCAGGATGGTTCCGCGGGAATGTCGTACTCGCGCACATTCATTCTTGAGAGATCTTTGTCGCTGGTTGTCAATTTCTGAGTCACTACAGCCATATTAGAATATAGCAAAGTTTTCGTTAATTTTGAAAAACTTGTGTTTCTTGGTGTAGGTAAGAAAAAATTATAATTAATATTTATGTTTTTCTCTAAGTTATAGTTCGTTTATTTTGTTGTAGATTGATTTAGTTTTCACAATCAACTGGCAAACTGTGGTATTTTTTAACCGAAATAAAAGCTTAGTGGAAAAGGACGAAATTAATTATTTCATCCCGGCAACCCAGTACACGTTGGCCCCACGTTGGGCGCCAAGTTGTACTGGGTTGCCGGGATGAAATAATTAATTTCGTCCTTTTCCACTAAGTTTTTATTTCGGTTAAAAAATACCACAGTTTGCCAGTTGATTGTGAAAACTAAATCAATCTACAACAAAATAAACGAACTATAACTTAGAGAAAAACATAAATATTAATTATAATTTTTTCTTACCTACACCAAGAAACACAAGTTTTTCAAAATTAACGAAAACTTTGCTATATTCTAATATGGCTGTAGTGACTCAGAAATTGACAACCAGCGACAAAGATCTCTCAAGAATGAATGTGCGCGAGTACGACATTCCCGCGGAACCATCCTGAAGCAATATACACTGCTCAACACATTTACTCGCTGGGAACAATCAACGTTCTGCTACAACTTCTATGTATTCACAGAATGTGAACACAGAATCTGTCTGTGTTCACTGTTCATAAATGTCATCTTTTCTAGCTATTAGAGATTGTCAATTCATAGTTTGAAATTATTATCTCTTGGAAAAGAAGTATCCGATTCTTGAATTTGTGAATATATACAAGACTGTTTTGAAACCGAAAATAATATTGACTGATTACATAATGAATAATTTATGTATAAATATTGGGGATGATGTTTCAGAAGATTTAGAATTGGATCATTTTAATGATGTAGTTTATGAGGGCAATAGGAAAGAAGAATCATATACGTATTAGGTATATGAGAAGAACATAATAGAATCATCAAAAGAAATTACTGTTCGTTGACCACTGAGGTTAATATTACTTTTTACTTCCTTAAGTAGTGAGACATGTTCTATATACAGTATTTTCATAATGTTGCTAGCAAAAAAATACTGAAGTATGGATCTACATTTGTGTATCAATCATTTTTTCTTCAGTTAAGGTTCATACAGAAAAGAATGTGTTAGTGGTATGAACTATTAAATTTTAAATTATGAAAAGACGATAGTATTTTATTAATATATTTTGAATTATTAAAATGATTTGTTCGTAATCCTCTACCTACTCAATTATCAGGAATAAATGAACAATCTGCTATGATTGTCTCCAGCCTTGCTCAAGACATTTCGATGATACTTTCCTTGGGTATTTCGAGTTGTGAAAACTATGCACCGAGTGTAAGTTGCAACAACCCATTCCACGAGGTTGAATCATTGCAGATTGCTAATTTTATCTTGATAAATAAATTTATTAACAATTTTTGAAGCATTGTAGATTGCTCTTATTTTTTAAAAGATAATTTTTGAAGCATTTTTTTTAAACGACAATTTTTTTAGATTTAATTTCTTTCATGGTGCAGTTCTATCATAGGAATCCATTGATATAATTCCCAACTCTGAGAAACCAATACTTTCGGAGATATAATTTGTCTGTTTGAACAAGAGCGCCAAAAAGCTCCTGTCAACAGGGCTTGAAAATTTATTGGAATAATGCTTAAGGAAATGGAAAAAATCCTGTTATTCTACATGTTTAATCCGCTGTCAAACTCGTAAAGTGTTTGGTAACATGCAACTTGGAACAATAGAATCAGCTTTTACGCGCTTGTTCGGCTAGGAACAGCGTCCTATTACTTTGTCACAAACGATTCGACTCACTGATAGTCCGAGGTTAAATCCAATCCGTCCGGCTGGCCGGCTATGAGCACGATAACTCTCGAACGAAATTAGTTAGATACTTGAAAATTGCAGGGAAGGTTGACGGTATAAATATCTCGGTTAAGTTCGCTAATGAGCGGAATTCGACGAGTGGTTTAGGAGTTATGGCCATCTTCAGTTCGGTCTACGTATGCTAAAGACATGATTATGATTATACTGACCCTCTTAGGGCTTCCCCAAGTAGACCCCTCAGGAGCGAGGAGCTGATGAGAATTAGGAGAATCATTTGTGCTCTTGTAGGCTTCGTACCTGTTTCCTTATGTCACCTTAGGCACAGCAATGTTAATCTTTGGTCCAAACAATTACAAAGCCTATACGCAGAACACAACTCGCTTAAGCTCTTAAGAGCTTATGAGAGGTCTCCTTAAGGAAGACCTAGAATGGTCAGTAAAGAATAAAAAAATTATATCTATTCCATCTCCAATGAATTATACAATTCAACGGGAAAATATTGAAAATCCTTTGTTTACAGGACTTACTCTATGATCGGGTGTTACAGTACGCAAAACCCATACAACCTCGTTTGTATTGTAAAACCAGCCTGTCGCAGCAGGACTGTATTAGTAAAAAAATATCCGCTTGCAATATAGAAATGTGAGCATTGTTACGGCCGGATTCATAATAAATTTTAAAGTTCCTTTAAATTTATAGTTTCCTTCAAAGTGACATTTTGGTTCAAAATATCCAACTAATGGATGCTTTAAATTTAAAGAGACTTTAAAACCTATTATGAAACCGGCCCTAAATATGTTAACTAATGCTTCCTTCAATCCAACCTTGTATCGAATTGTAATTGTAGACAGAAGTTCTACAAATTCTTGAACTATAAATGAATTTTTGTCGAACCTGATGCAATCCTTCTCTTATTTTTCCGCACATGTTCTGGTGAACAGCGAGCTATCATTTCGCCCAAATTTCCGTAATTTTCGAATTTTTCGAAACAGCAATAAATAGCGACTTGAAATTTTCATGGTAGGTTGCGTGTCCAAATGGGACGGACAAGTTCGTTAATGGGCATAATCTGCCCAACTGTTTCCGAGTACTAATTCTGTTTGCAAATATTATAGATCCGATCGAATTGACAGTAGAATACTGACACAAATACGTATGCGAAAATTTGAGAGGATCGTGTCACTAGAAAATTTTTAAAAAATAATTGAAAAATATTATGTATTTCACGAACTTGAGAACGGTAAAAGATAGTGACTTGCAATTGTTATGGTGGGTTGCGCATCCGTATGCGATATTTAAGTTCGTTAGTAGGATTAATCGGCCAAACGGTTTTGAACTTATACCCATCTGAAATTTTGTTGTTATTTCCTCAATATCTCAAAAAATATTAATCTGATCCTATTCAAACATGGTAATTAGGTGTAGAATGCCGACGCGCAAATTTTAGCGAGTTTTAGTGAGGATCGTATCACTAGAAACATTTGAAAAAAATTCTGTATCTCAGAAATCGTCCGTCTGATATCGCTGAAATTTTGCTAGATCCTTCAAAACCTAACTTTACAACGAAGTTCCAAACTTGAAAGCGATCGGATCTGTATCGTTAGAGATACAGTCTTGGGTGACTTCAGTAGCTAGATGGGTGACCGTTGTCACGATAACTTTCGAACGGAAAGAGATAACGACTTGAAATTTTCAGGGTCAGTTGCACATCCAAACCGGAAAGTTGAGTCCGTTGTTGGGCATAATCGGCCAAACAGTTCCGGAGTTATACCCATGTTAAACTTTGTTGTTATTTCCTCAATAACTCAAAATATACCAATCCGATCCAATTAAAACTTGGTAATTAGTTATAGAATTCCGGCGCGCTAATTTTCGCTCAATTTCGTGAATATTGTATCAATGGAAAAAAAATTTCCTTCATAAATGTTATACTCCAGAAACTATTCGTTAGAATCCGCTGAAATTCCGCACATACCTTCGAGCCACCATTTCACAATTGAGCACAGAATTTCAACTCGATCGACTTCGTATGAGGCGTGAATGGAACATGCGCGCAAAAGCTCCTGACTTCGTATCAGTGCTTTTTAGGAATTTTACCAATTAACATAATTCAATACTTCTCTTATGTGATCTTTGATCTCACATGAATAATATTTTCTTACATTTTAATTTTGTTGCAGGCACCAATTCTACCTGAATGCAAAACATGATCTCCTTGACAAATCTTTGTTGGTTGACAACTGGGATATGGCAGCCTACCTAATAGCCCTGATAGCCCAAGCCGAAGAAATCGATTATGATCCTATCCAGCCACCTACTACGATCTACATGCAGACCTCATCAATATCTGCTATGGATTGTTCGGAGAAACCTCACGATCTCCTCCACAAGATAATCGAAGAACATAAACGCGTCAAGGGGGGAAAGCGGGCCACTGCCGAATACTGGCTGCTCAAAGCGGTTTCAGAGCAAGAAACCTTCGGGGAGGAGCACTTCCACGCTGTGACCAAGCAACAACCTCACGAAACACTCTCAATAGGTGTTGGGCCACACGGTATTTCGCTGTCATCGGAACATAGGGAGAAACAACTCATAACTTTCAGTAGTATTATATCTGCCTCCTCCCAAAAAAGAAACTTCAGATTCGGGTATCTTCTAGAAGATGGGAGCACTACCGAACTTGAAGTAAAGCTCGATTCCAGTCATCTTGCTAGCGGCTTGTACAGAGCTCTAACTGAAAAACATGCATTTTATAGTTGCGAAACTGTCACTAGTGCCGTGATGGCTCAGTGCATCAGGGATTTGAAAGGTATCCTCGTTTCGATCTTCAATGAAGATTCAAACCAAGGAAAGAAGTACGTTTTCGATATCAGAAGGACTTGTAGAGAGGTCTACGATGGGGCTAGGCGTGCCATATATCAGGAGAACAACCTGCAGTCAACAGAACAGTCGAATACCAAGTGCCAAGACCATGAAGACAATTGCAAAGTAAGTATTTGTAGACATATTTTAGAGATGTGTATCGTGAAAATTCGATAATGACACTTTGAGATCGTGATGACCATGGTGTTAGCATTCAATTAAATTTTACGTATTTAGCGAATTTTTAGCCGAAAATGGCCTTACAATTAAATCGGGCTCGTATCCTTGAATTCCAGGAAAAATATAATAATATATAATGAAATAATAATAATAACTCCGAAGTTGAGATCTGGTAGATTCTCACACCTCAGACCATGCAGTCTACCCATATACCCACTTCATTCTGGTCTGGATCTTCGGTATATATTATTATTCCGGCCTGTAAATCCCTGGCCGAGTTTTTGGCGCACAGAATGCAGAAAGCGGTGTTACTCGGATCACTTCGAGTCAGCAGGTCCAATCAACTTTGAAGGCCGCTTGCAGCTCATCTCTTATGTTAAGGGACTCTGTACGGACGAATAAGATCTACTCCAAGGAACGGGCCAGAGGTTTTTTAGTGTGTAACCAACAACAGCTGGAGTTTCTGACTTCTGAGAGAAGTGGATCCTCCCAGGGTGGGCCTATAAAAGGTTTTTCCTCTCGAGCAAAAAATAAATAATAACTCTGAAACTATTGAGCGTATTTTGGCCATTCACGTACTTTAGTGGTATATCTAGGCCTCAAACATACCCAGCTGCCTTTGATAACACCCTGCGCACCTCAATGCAATGCTGCCATGCGCAAAGGCATAGAACTCCACTGTCAAGTGGATATCGGCTATGCTGCTAGGGCGAGCCGTCACGGCCTAGGATAGTATATTGTAAATTGTTGTAGGGGGTAACGTTGCACTGCGACCTTAAGGTCTATTGTGCCCCCCCTTCAGAGCTGTCGATGTCATTACCATCTACAGCTTGCCTTCCAGTTCCAGAGTTCTAATGAACTCCAGTATCTGGGATGGCTTCAAGGAGGCTTGGTCTTCGCTCCTGCAGATTTCTTGCCCAAAGCATTCCTTGCGTTGGTTTGAGATGGCGAGGCATTCCGTTGTCAGGTGATCAGGAGTTTAATCCTCCTCCCAACAGAATCTGCACTCGTCAGTTTCTGCTAGCCCTAATCTCATCATATGCTTCCTGAGGCCGCAGTGCCCTGTGAGAAAGCCAGTCAGGAGGTGCAGCTTGTTCTTACTGAGGTCCAAATATTTCTTGGATCTGACAGTACCAAAGTTCCGGAGGAATCTCTTGGGGTGATGCATTCCGGGGAGAGATCTCCAGAAAGCACATCTCTCAGTGTCTTCACACGGCCTACCTGGGAGAGACAGAAGTGACTGTGCTGAAGTAAAGGGGTTTTCCACAAGGTGTGGTTCTATCAGCCCTGCTGTGAAGCCGGGTCATGGAAGACTTCTGTAAATGCTTTCGGCAGGTGATTTCAATGCCCAGGCATACGCTGATGATTAAGTGATAGCTGTTAGAGTCAAGCATGAAGGCATACTGAGTAGCCGAATGCAAGCTACCCTCAATATCACCGAAAGGTAGCGTGAGTAAGAAGGTCTTAACGTCCCTCTAAGACTACCTTGATTCCCTTCACTAGTAGGGGGAATCTGAATCTCACAGCTCCAGTTCTAAAATACCACTACGGGGCAGCAGTCCAACAATTGGAGTTAATCTCTTAATTCGAATATACCATGGTAAATTCGAATTAAGTGTCCAATACAGGAGAATGGACAACATAATTTACCATGGTAAATTCGATTAAGGGTGTCCAATACAGAAGAATGGACAATAGAACATACGCGCAAAAGCTTCTGACTTCACGTCAGTGCTTGAACCAATTTTTGTTTCGTGATTTTTTTGAAATTTGATCGAATATTTATTATTTTTTGAGTTATCAAGGAAATAATATTACAGGTGGGTATAACTCGGAAACCGTTAGACCGATTATGCCCAAAATCGAACTCAACTCTCCCTTTCGGATACGCAACCTACCCTGAAAATTACAAGTCCCTATCTCCTTTTGTTCGAAAGTTATCGAGGCAACGGTCACCTATCTACTGAACTCACACAAAGCTGCTCGAATCTCCAACAATATTTAACCGATCGTGTTAAAACTTGAAACTTGGCAGTAGAGTTAGTTTATGAAGGCTCTTGCAAAATGTCAGCAATTTCAAACGAATAGTTACTGATATATAGAATGTTTTGTTTCAATTATCAATGATTTTTAAAAAATTTTCTACAAATACTATCCTCACGAAATTTCGCAAAAATTTTTGTGTTGGCATTCTACAACTAATAACCATGTTTGAATTCAATCGGTTTAGTATTTTTCGAGTTAATGAGGAACAAAAAACAACCAAATTTCAGATGGCTATAACTCTAAAACCGTTCAGCCGATTATGCTCATAAACAAACTGAAATGTCGCGTTCTGATGCACAGCCTAACCTGAAAACTTCAAGCCGCTTTCCCTTTCCGTTCTCAAGTTATCGTGACAACAAAAATATTTTTTTATAATTTTCTAGCTATACGATACGCACAAAATTTCACAAACGTGCTTAGGTTCATATTCTTCAACTACTCACCAAGTTGCAATTCGATCGGATTTATATTGGTTGAAAACAAAATTATTACTCGGAAACCACTGGGCCGATTATGCCCATTAACGAACTTGTCCGTCGTATTGGGATGCGCCACCCACCCTGAAAATTTCAATTCGCTAGCTCTTTTCGTTCTCAAGTTATCGTGGCAACGGCCGGACGGCCGGCCGGACAGAATCAAATTTGACCTCGAATTCTTCATTGGGGAGTCGAACTAAATCGTTTGAGATCATTTTCGTCAAAAAATTGGAATGTTACAGACATTTGGGCAAAATGATAACGCGATGTTCCCCAGAACATACGCGCAAAAAAATAGGGTTCTAATTTGAAAAACAGAAGTCAATTTTTGCGCGTATGTTCTGGGGAACATACGCGTTATAGTTTTGCCCAAATGTCTGTAACTTTCGAATTTTTTGAAAAAAATGGTCTCAAACGATTAAGTTCGACTCCCCAATGAAGAATTCGAGGTCAAATTTGATTCTGTCCGGCCGGCCGTCCGGCCGTACGGCCGTCCGGCCGTTGCCACGATAACTTGAGAACGAAAAGAGCTAGCGACTTGAAATTTTCAGGGTAGGTGGCGCATCCCAATACGACGGACAAGTTCGTTAATGGGCATAATCGGCCCAGTGGTTTCCGAGTAATAATTTTGTTTTCAACCAATATGAATCCGATCGAATTGAAACTTGGTGAGTAGTTGTAGAATATGAACCTAAGCACGTTTGTGAAATTTTGTGCGAATCGTATGGCTACAAAATTATTAAAAAATTATTAAAAAATATTTTTGTTGTCACGATAACTTGAGAACTGAGAGAGATAGCGGCCTCAAGTTTTCAGGTTAGGATGTACACCACAACTCGACATTTCAGTTTGATTATGAGCCTAATCGGCCAAACGGTTTTAGAGTTATAGCCATCTGAAATTTTATGAAATTTTGTGGTTTTTGTTCCTCATTAACTCGAAAAATACTGAACCGATTAAATTCAAACATGGTTGTTAGTTGTAGAATGCCAATGCGGAAACGTTTGCAAAATTTGGTGAGGATAGCATTTGTAGAAAATTTTAAATAAATCTTTGAAAATAAAAAAAAAAGTTCTATATATCAGTAACTAATCGTTCGAAATTGCTGAAATTTCGCAAGAACCTTCATAACCTAACTATACTGACAATTTTCAAGTTTTAATACGATCGGTTAAATATTGTTGGAGATTCGAGCATTCTTGTGTGAGTTCAGTAGATGGGTGACCGTTGCCTCGATAACTTTCGAACGAAAGGAGATAGGGACTTGCAATTTTCAGGGAAGGTTGCGTATCCGAAAGGGAGAGTTGAGTTCAATTGTGGGCATAATCGGTCTAACGGTTTCCGAGTTATACCCATCTGGAATATTGTTTCCTTGATAACTCAAAAAATAAATATTCGATCGAATTGAAGTTTGGTAACTAGTAGTAGAAAATCAACATAAAGACGTGTTTAAATTTTTTTTATTAAATATTTAAAACTGTAATTAGTTCTTTGAAATACCATTGAATGAAGAAATTCTTGTAAGTTAACAAAATATCTTTATTTGAACAATAAAAAAATATCATTTTATTAAAATGATATTTAGACTATCCAATTGCTTATTTTTTGCGCGTATGTTCTGGGGAACATCGCGTTATAGTTTTGCCCAAATGTCTGTAACTTTCGAATTTTTTGACGAAAATGGTCTCAAACGATTAAGTTCGACTCCCCAATGAAGAATTCGATGTCAAATTTGATTCTGTCCGTCCGGCCGTCCGGCCGTTGCCACGATAACTTGAGAACGAAAAGAGCTAGCGACTTGAAATTTTCAGGGTGGGTGGCGCATCCCAATACGACGGACAAGTTCGTTAATGGGCATAATCGGCCCAGTGGTTTCCGAGTAATAATTTTGTTTTCAACCAATATGAATCCGATCGAATTGAAACTTGGTGAGTAGTTGTAGAATATGAACCTAAGCACGTTTGTGGAATTTTGTGCGAATCGTATGGCTACAAAATTATTAAAAAATTATTAAAAAATATTTTTGTTGTCACGATAACTTGAGAACTGAGAGAGATAGCGGCCTCAAGTTTTCAGGTTAGGATGTACACCACAACGCGACATTTCAGTTTGATTATGAGCCTAATCGGCCAAACGGTTTTAGAGTTATAGCCATCTGAAATTTTATGAAATTTTGTGGTTTTTGTTCCTCATTAACTCGAAAAATACTGAACCGATTGAATTCAAACATGGTTATTAGTTGTAGAATGCCAATGCGGAAACGTTTGCAAAATTTGGTGAGGATAGCGTTTGTAGAAAATTTTAAATAAATATTTGAAAATAAAAAAAAAAAGTTCTATATATCAGTAACTAATCGTTCGAAATTGCTGAAATTTTGCAAGAACCTTCATAACCTAACTATACTGCCAATTTTCAAGTTTTAATACGATCGGTTAAATATTGTTGGAGGTTCGAGCATTCTTGTGTGAGTTCAGTAGATGGGTGACCGTTGCCTTGATAACTTTCGAACGAAAGGAGATAGGGACTTGCAATTTTCAGGGAAGGTTGCGTATCCGAAAGGGAGAGTTGAGTTCAATTTTGGGCATAATCGGTCTAACGGTTTCCGAGTTATACCCATCTGGAATATTATTACCTTGATAACTCAAAAAATAAATATTCGATCGAATTGAAGTTTGGTAACTAGTAGTAGAAAATCAACATAAAGACGTGTTTAAAATTTTGTGAGAACCGTACCCCTAGAAAATTTCAAAAAAATCACGAAAAAAAAAATTGGTTCAAGCACTGACGTGAAGTCAGGAGCTTTTGCGCGTATGTTCTATTGTCCATACTCCTGTAATGAACACTCTTCTTAATCGAATTTACCATGATGAATTCTATTGTCTATTCTCCTGTATTGGACACTCTTCTCAATCGAATTCACCATGATGAATTCTATTGTCCATTCTCCTGTATTGGAGACTCTTCTTAATCGAATTTACCAAGATGAATTCTATTGTCCAGAATGGACAATTCTATTGTCCATTCTCCTGTATTGGAGACTCTTCTTAATCGAATTTACCAAGATGAATTCTATTGTCCAGAATGGACAATAGAATTCATCTTGGTAAATTTTGATCACTATTTTCGACACAAAATTTGAAACACCCTGTGATGATATTTCTGAAATTCAAAAGATGCATGACCTTTCCGCATTCTTCCTCTTCGATGTTCTAAAAACGGTTCACGCTCAGGATGTTTTAATCAAGAATAACTTTTTTTCCGGTTTTTTTTTCGAAATTTTGAAAACTATTCAAATAAATACTGGTTAAATAATGGTTTTAACAGAAATGTATTCTGCATTACTTGATCATACCAGGAATGCAAAACTTGAAAAAAAAAGTTTTTCATCATTTTTATATTCACTCCCTGTATAACCGGAAGTTATTGTGCTTCGATGTTCTAAAAACGGTTCACGCTCAGGATGTTTTAAACAAGAATAATGAACATTTTTCTGACTAAACATATTTGACTTTTTTTCCGGTTTTTTTTCGATATTTTGAAAACTATTCGAATGAATATAATGGTTTTAACAGAAATGTATTCAGCATTGAATACTTTATCATACCAGGAATGCAAAACTTGAAAAAAAAATGTTTTCGTCAAATTTATTTTCACTCCCTGTATAACCGGAAGTGATTGGGCTTCGAAAATATTTTAGCTCTGTAGAGAATTTCAAGCAATATCATAATACCAATTTTCAGATTTCAAATATGTCCAGTACTCCAGAAACGTCTAATAGGCACTCGAACTTGGGACACCCTGTATAATATGTAAATGTCCAGAGTTGGCCAGCCTACAAATCATACATATGTGTGAGCCAGTTCTAAATCCACATGACGTTATAGCCAAAGCCTAAGGACGCTGTCAGATATGTTAACATCATTGACAATGTCCTTAGGATTGAATAAGTAGAGTAATAGAACAAAAGATCGTTCGGAAGTTATCGTGTTTACGAACAGACAGTATTAAATTTGACTACAGATTCATCATAAGTAAGTCAAATGGAATCTTTTAGTACCATTTTCGATTCAAAATTCGAAAATTATTTTGTTGACGCTCCGGAACAAGCGTGTAAAAATGACTCTCGTTATATGGAGTCCATAAAAACTGGATGTGGCACTGACAGGAGAGTTGGTAAAGATTCGTCGCCGCCCGAAAATTGATAGGGTGAGGAGGTCTAACAGCATAATAATCTGTTATATACCAGATGAAAGTAATGAATTCGCTGACAGGACCCTTGTTGAACTTGTGCGTGTTATTGATCCTTCGGTGAGGTTCGTGACTTCTGTCACTCTATTGGGATGGAACACTGAAGATTAGATTTATAAATTTTTGCGCGTATGTTCTGGGGATCATCGCAGTATAATTTTGGCCAAATGTCCGTAATTTTCGAATTTTTACCGAAAATGGTCTCAAAAGATTGGGTTCGACTCCCTGATGAAGAATTCGAGGTCAAATTTTATTGTGTCCGGCCGTTGCCACGATAACTTGAGGACGGAAAGAGCTAGCGACTTGAAATTTTCAGGGTAGGTGGCCCATCCCAATACGAAGTACAAGTTCGTTGATGGGCATAATCGGCCCAATGGTTTCCGAGTAATAAATTTGTTTTCGACCAATACAAATCCGATCGAATTGAAACTTGGTGAATAGTTGTAGAACTTGCAGAACGGAAATAGATAGCGACGGACAAATTCCTTAATAGGCATAATTCGCACAACGGTTTCCGAGTACAAAGTCTGTTTGCAACCAATACAGATCTGATCAAATTGAAACTTGGTAACTAGTTGTAAAATAGCAACATAAAGACGTATGTGAAATTTTATGAGGACCGTTTCACCAGAAAATTTAAAAAATATCATTCATCTCACGATAACTTGGGAACGGAAAGAGATAACGACTTTCAATTTTTAGGGTAGATTGCTCATCCGAATGTGACATTTGATTTCGTCAGTAGGTATAATCCATCAAACGGTTTTGGAGTTATACCCATCTGAAATTTTGTTGTTATATCCTATATAATATATATATATAAATATATAATAATATATATATATATATTATATCCTAAATAAATTTTAGGGTAATTTGCGAATCCCAATGGTACAGTTAAATTCGTTGTTGATCGGCCAAATGGTCTCGGAGTTAAATCCATCTAGAATATTATTTTCCCGATAACTCGAAAAATACAGATCCGATCGAATTGAATCTTGGTAACTACTTGTGGAATATCGACATAAAGACGTATATGACTTTTTGTGAGGATCGTATCGCCATAAACTTTTAAAAAAATATTATGTATCTCTAGGGTAGATCGCCTGCATTTTTCAGGGTAGGTGCCCATCCGAATGCAACATTTGAGTTCGTTAATAGTCATAATTGACCAAATGTCGACGCGATAATTTTCGCGGAATTTCGTGAATATCATATAATGAAATTACTTGAGGCGCAAGTGTTTTCGCATATTATTCATATTATTGGATATTTAGACGATTCTCTCAAAACTCAAGTCTATGATTAAAATTGTACGAAATTTATTCATATCTCATGAAAGCTGAGAAAACGGTCTATATCGATGGTAAATTCGATTGAGAGTGTCCAATAGAGGTGAAGACAAAATAGAACAACGCGCAAAGGCTTCTGACTTCAGGTCAGTGCTTGAACCAATTTTTTATTCGTTTTGGAGGTGTGCAAGAAGTGGAGTTAATATATCCCAAAATAAAAACAGTCCGACAGAGCTGTACCGAGCACTGAAGAAAAGTGCTTAGAGTACTAAGTACTCAATAAAAATGATCCCAAACCCTCGAGGTTGGGATCATCTTTACACTAAGCACCGTGTTTTCTCAAAGCGCTTGTGATTACTAAGCACTTTATATAAGTTATTCGATTTTTCGAGCACTAAGCACTGAGCACTTTGTATTCATAGGCAATTTAGCATTGTAAATAAGATGAAAATTTAAATATGAACACATATCGAATACATATATCTTCCACAAAATTTTCGATAAAATATCACTTATATTATGTTCTTAATAGACGATCCACACAACAATGCTTTGATACTGAATAATTTTCAGGAGTTGTCAATATTCGTATATCCACGCATCATTATATGAATCAATAATCAACAACTGATAATTACAAGTTCTGTTCATGCTTCAATTGATCACCATTTAACTCCTCCGACCAGAACACGTCGGCGTCTATTCGTGTTGCGATAAGATTTCTCAAAGGCTTAGTGTTAGTGCTTAGTAATCCTCGGAAGTGGTCGTTAGTACGGTAGTGCTTAAGGGATTACTAAGTCTTTTCAAGACGTGCTTGAATTACTAAGCACTAAGCAGTGGTTTTAAAAAGTGCTGGGGAGCACATCAGTAGTCGGGAGCACAAAAGGGCTTCAAGTACTTTCACAAGCACAATGCTTTGACTCAGATCTGCTGCCCCATATCCCTGAAACATTATAGTGGGAATTCGTTCTTACTAGAAATAAAAACTATACCGTTTCAATACTACGAACGCCACCTATTAGATTTTGAATGAACTGAGTAACGTATACTAAAGATAATTAACATCAGGAAGAGCTCCCTAGTAACTCACAGTCCCTTGTTGTAACTGTAGTAAACTCTGTGAGTGTAAAAACTAATTAATATAGAAATTCAGAATGTTCTCTCTTGTTTCAGGACTCCCAGGAAAAATATCTTCGGCTTTTGGACAGCATGTTGTGCAAAATATGCATGGACAGTCAAATCGATACGGCGTTCTTGCCGTGCGGACATGTTCTGGCCTGCAATCATTGTGCCCTACGATGTGAAAAATGTCCAATTTGCAGGACCGACATCAAACAATCCCAAAAACTTTTCCTGCCTGTAGAATTCAGGGCAACAGAGAGAATAGAGTGTTAATGCGTAAGAACTCTTAAAATTCCCGGAAATTATTTTTCTATCCCTTCATCCTAGAATAGAAAACGACATGTAGACATAGAAATTATTCGATGTCCCTTGCATTAGCATTGAAGTTTTTGATATTTTTTTAAAATTTAGATCTCGAATTTCTCAATTCTGTAGAATATAAATTTAGTTTAGTGGCCAGTACTTGTAGAGGGGCGATAATGATTTGAAACTACAAAAATTAATTTGTAGAATTGTCCCAATATCTGTGTTTTGCCGATGACCACGTTCAAATCATTTCTGCTCTTCAAATGTATTGATATGTATATGGTCAAAATATTTCGTTTGATGGTATTTTCTTGTGTGGCATATTTATCACAATGCATTTTAATGTTAACCTCCAGATTGATTTTGAATTAATCAAGTGAATAAATCTTAGTTTATGTTTTTTCTTGGATTTCTGTGATATTTATAGGTGCTGAAGAAAATACCATTGTTCACCAAAATGTACCTTATCATAAAATTGAGTTAATTTATAATGAATGTTGTACTTGGTAGGGCTGATGTAGTTTACTTTTACTCAGATTTGACATGATTCGCTGTTTTGGAAAAGAAAATCTCGTTTGAAACATTCAATTATTAAATTGGGGAGACCACAGAAACTGTAAAATTTGAATGCCTTATATTGAGGTGTATCCAAATCATCCCTTGGTATGTTCTGCCGTTCTAAGTGGTTTAGGAGGTAGAATATCTTTTGTTTAGCTCAATACCAGAATTTGTGGACATTCCGTAGTGTATTTAATTGTTAATAAATAATATCACCAATGTACCTATTTAAAATGGCGTCAATATAAAAAATACAATTATGCTTTCACAACAATAAAAAGCATGAAAAAACTACTCTCTCATAAATGATTTTGTGTAAACCATAATTGATATGAAGGAAATTAAAAATTAATAATAAAAACAAAATGTCCACAAATACGTTTTGTAAAAGAAAATATTCAAAACCAATTCACTTTTTGGACTTTCAGCCCGCCTGAGTAATTTTTTCACTTGAAAAAGTCCCCTACCTAGGAAGCATTTTTGAAGATAATTTACTTATGTAATTTTTCTTGGAAAATAAGCTCATATTGAGAAAAATTTTATTTATTTACTATGTAAATTTTAGTTAAAAGTACTGAATACTAACGTTTCATAAGTGTCGACAATAGAATGCAAGTTAATGTGAAAACAATAATATTAATGTAGTCATTATCAATGCAAATATTGTAGTTTTTAAGATTATATCTGTATATATGATTTTTCTATTTGATCCTGAAAGAATGATTCTAGAATTTATTGTAGAATTCATGAGTGATAAGAACTTTATTTTGTGATAATTATAGGAGTTAACTGTTCATATATTGACTAAACCCTGGTAAATTTTCTATTGTTAGCAGACTAATAATGAGTATTTTATGAGTATTACGAATATACCTGCTTGACCTCTTCAAAATATAACCAATATTCCACAAAAATCTGTTTTTATTTATCCTTTTCATGAATGAGAAATGGGATGGAATTTTAATTCTTCACTTTTATTCATTCTACATTCTATCTGAGAGAAGAAAAGTATTGTAGAAGTGCCCTCTTCATATGATACTGAAATATAAGGCTCTGCTCTGACTAGCTACAGAGCTATGTATATCATTTAGTATGGATATATACTGAAACTCCTAATTTACCTAATTTAGGAGGCAAATTAAGCTCTCAAGAGCTCATGCGAGATAGGAGACTCTGTTGTGTTACATGTATAGGCTTTGTTAGTGTTTCCTAGCACCACCTTACGCACAGCACTGTTAATTTTGACCCAACAGTGAATGTTGTCTTCTACCGCCGGACTAGAAAAGGTTCTTTCCTAGCACATGATTGAAATATACCCATACCGAAGTTGGCAAATTTTCAACACAGTCGGAAAAATTTCGAAGGAGTTGGAAAAACTTCAATAGAGTGGGAACATTTCCGAAAAAAATGTTGTAAATGTGAAGGAATTTTACCGCCTGACCGGATAAATACAAAGCAGGCAGATAATAGAGACACGGGATAACGTGGAATAACACCATGTACCCTTGTACACATTCCTGTTGCCGTAAATTCAATGTTCAACAAGTCCAGAGCGTTCCTGCCAATAGGGTCTTCATAATGGCTTCGTATAATTAATATACTTATGCATATATTTCGCAAGTCAAATAAACCCCAGGGGATTCATTGATTTGCCGAGAAGCAAGAGCAGACGCGTTTCTGGCTTCTTGGCCTTCATCAGTAATCTGTAGCTTCTCAACAAATTCAACTAAACTGAAACGGGTTAAGCCTCTCAGTTATTGTTGTTGATTTATTAACAACTGTATCGCCATTTCTCATTATCATTATTATTAATTCAATATTCAAGTATCGAAAATTTTAGAAAATATCTTAATTCTCTAGAAGATAGTAGATTTCTTTCGTTAGATAATAGTATTTCATCGATGATCAGATTCGATACCTTGATTATAATGTGAATCTGAGTTCCTTAAAATATCTCAACTGCAGAGTAGGTACACCTCTTTGTTGTTGCCTGCAGATAGAGCTTCTTTGAGGCTGATTCTTCTCTTCTTTCATTGTTTTTGATATTTCGCATTTGCATTGCATTTTCAAACGTTTGAATGAAACGCAATGCAAGATGTACGGCTCCCATCTTGCACACAGCATTCTCTTGTCTATATTTTCAGTCCATAAGGAAAGTAAAGCACTTTTTAAAATGTTTGCTAGCATATGCACTTTTAATCGTCGAATATCCCATATAATTTTGTGGATTTTCGCTCCATTTCTGGTGGTCAATCAGTCGATCACAGCAAAAATATTATTCGCAGCTTGTTGATACTGTTATTGCTGCTGCAAACAATGAAGCAGACTCCACCAGTAGCATCTAGGTCTGGTATTATATATTATATTCAAATGCAAGTTCATATTGCGTTATGTATTTAAAACCAAACGGTTTTAAGCTCATAAACTCGTCGAGAGTAAAATTTATTGAAGAGGGAAACTTTTGTGTTTGCCTGCGTGATTAACACTGTGTATGGAATTCGCTCATCCGCCATTCTGCAGCAATATTAGTATTATTAGTTAAAGTAATTGAATTGAAATACAAGATAGTACGGGTGACTAATTTATAGAATGTAAAGCTAAAGCTCCGAAACCATTTTGCTGATAATGCCTATTAACGGTCTCATTCGAACGCGAAAAAACAAGTGCTGGGTTAATTTTTTTTAATCTGGCGATTTTTCGGAAAAACCTAAGAATTTTCTTGAAAATATTAACGCCACAAGTTAGCACAAATGTAGCACAATTTTTTCCACTGATTTTTGAGAAGTAAAAATGTGCAAACTTTTTTCTTATAATTCTTGATTTTCCGGGAAATTAGAGGGAAAAATTTGAACGGCGCAACTCAGTTCAAATATAGCACAACCCCACAATCTATTTCAGCTGTTTAAACCCACATTCGGAAATAGCATGTCTATAACTTCACCTAGATGATAATCATTTTGAACGAAAAGATAATCGGAATTCGGTTCTCAACTTGAGGAAAAATACTGCTTTTCATTTACTCATCTTCTTCTATTCACAACACATTAATTAATAAAATATGATCCATATATTGACGAAACTATACTTTTCTGAATACACCAAGCCGTAGCGTGTGTTGCCTGCTATAGAGTTCGAACGGCGTTGGAAATATACCATTGTGCCTCATGTTGCGTAGGGACTTTTTTCTTCGTGGAGACGATCTAGGTTGGTAATACCGCAATGCACTGTTGGAAATATTTCCAAGATGGCTGATTCTGGCGATCTGTTCTGACTGAAAAATCATTTTCTTTAATATTTTCTTTTGAATAAATATTTTAATTATATTTAACAAATCACCTAGTGTTAGATCAAGACATATTCTACTTCATGTATATAGTGTAACGAGCATGTGCGGATCGAATCAATTGCTTTCTTCTGAAATATAAGTGTACCTAGTTGGATAGTTCAAGTGATAAGACTTATATTCATGTTTTTCTTATATTATGAAGTGACTAAAATATGTGATTATTGCCTGTGTGAAACGGAATATACTTAAATTAAGTGAGTAATTTTATGAATCTATAGAATACACGCCTTTTAAGGGATCAGCCTGCGTAGTTTCATGGCGCATAGCTATGATACTATTTCCAAAGGTATTCAATTTCTCTGATATTTTATAAATAATATTGGGATATTCATTGTGATATCTATACGACAGTAGATGCATCTTTCATTTAAACATCTGCAAAATCCAATTATATCTTAGGCCTGGCCCCGGTCGTATTCAAGTTGGTCAGGTTAACAGCTGTTCCTTGAAGAATGAGAAGTGAACAACCCGGTTTGGAACTTCTACCTAGTGTTTAAATTGTGGAAGTTTTGCCGGCTTTGTATTTTGAACTTGACTACGACCTGTTTTCAACCACGTTACCCACGATTTATTAGCATTCACGAAATATTCTGTAGACGTTAAGTTGCTTATTTAAATTCTTCTTGTTGGGTAACCTACTTTCTTGTCATTTTAAATCAGTTGAAACGGAAGGTACACCAAAAGTCTCACGTTTTGTCATAGGTTCCTAAAGTGAAGAGATAATTGGACATAAATTTCGCACTGTCATGAGGTTCTATTTATTTACACAGGTAATTATGATAGTAGTGTTACCCATTGGTACTATACCTACTTTCCTTTCAATATAATTTTCGAAAGGATATCGTGAGCAATTTTAAAAATATACCTACTTCCGATGTTCGTGATATTTATCCTTTATCAGAGTGCAATGAACCAAAGCAAGAACTCATTCATTTCACACATGACTTGTTCTGTTAACACCTGATGGATTTTTGCAAAGCAGTCATTTGAATTCTCGGATCCGACTCATTTTAAGCTTGATAACTAATTAGAAATCATGATATCGTTCCCTTTTCAATTAGTTTTGTCAATATTTATGTTTTATGTGAGCGAATTAAATTTTCTCCAAGTCTTAATAATATAGGTACATATTCAGCTAGGATCTTGAATTCTTGGACCTTGAATGTAATATTAACAATAATACATCATGTGAGTCATACTTAGTACCTTAGTAACAGGAAGGGAACGAATTTAGCTTACCTAGGTACGTATGTAATTAATTTTTGTAATACATAATTATTATGGACAAGTATTGTTGCCAATTAATTTCAATAAACACAGTCGTATAATAGGAAACAACAATAATACCTATATTATAAGTACATATTATTATTGCTACAATACTATCGCCCCAATAATATTGGCCGTCTAATAATGCCTCCACTACACTGTCAAGTCAATATTATTGCGTCAATAGGTATTGGTCCGTTCTTATTATTACCATACAAACGGATACGATGCAGACCCATGGAAAAATTTGAAGATACTTTTCTATGCAAATCAACAGATTTTTAATTCAGTTCAGTGGATCTGTCATCTATGGTTATTTTTCAAAGAATAGTATTTTATATATTACAGGAAAATATTAAGCCGCAGAAATTTGGATGTGGAATACTCAACTACTTTCTCTAAATTATTACTTTCCCGTAAGTTCTGGTCATGCTTATACGAATTTCGGAAAATCCAGGAAATTACTGAAATTAGTGGAATACCTATATGATTCCACTGATTCCAGTACCTGAATTCAATGTTGCCACTAGTAGTTTCGTGTCCAAAACGTCTGACATTTTGTAGGCCTTTATTGATGTGATTCAAAGTCAAAACGGACATTATTTTCAATTTTCAGGATTTTTGAGGGTTCCCAAACATATAAAACAGAATATTAACGTTGATATGATAAGAATACTTTATTCTAGGGGATTTGACTTTTGTGCGTTTATCATACGTACGGATCTTGTCATTTTAATACCATAAATGTCATATATTTCGGCATGTTTCATGCACAAAGCACGTATCGTTGGATTATCAGAGAAAACAAATCAAGAAATATTATATCTTGCTTGAAACGATTGAATGAAACGTGTCGAATATGGCAAATGACAATAAAATTGCAGATTTCGTAAGTTTGACAAACTTACAAAAGCCAAATTCCCTACGATATTGTATTTTAGCTCATATCAATATTAATATTCCGTATAATATATTCGGGAACACTCAGAAATCCTTCAAATTGAAAATTATGCCCGTTTTGACTTGGAATCATATCAATCAAGGCCTCGATCAAGGCCTACAAAATGTCAGACGTTTTGGACCCGAAACTATGGGTGTCAATATTGAATTGAGTTATTGGAATCTTCTATTACCAACAAAATTTGACATGCGACTAAAGCGGCCCATACACGCTCAATATTATTGTGCAATTTTTGTTGCACTATATATTGACGGTGTCCCCTAGACGGTCAATATGTTGGTTGGTGCAAAAAATAGTACCTATCGTATGGAGGCGATATTGATGGTTGTGCAATATATTGCGCTATTGCGCAACCGTTCAATATTAGCTCACACACGATCAATTAAATTGCACAAACCGTAATATTGCACAATAATATTGAGCGTGTATGGACTGCATAAGATGTCTATAAACCGATTTGTTGCGATTTTGTTTGGCATTTTCCGGAACATTGTAGAGTCTAAAGTGGCCCATACACGCTCAATATTATTGTACCATATGTTGGTTGATCAAACATTTCTATCGTATAGAGACGATATTGATGGTTGTGCAATATATTGCGCTATTGCACAATCTTTCAATATCGCCCACACATGATCAATTATATTGCACAAATATAAAATATTGTTCAATAATATTGAGCGTGTAATAATGCGATAATGCAATACTTGCAATAATGTTGAGCGTGATCAATTATATTGCACAAATATAAAATATTGTTCAATAATATTGAGCGTGTATGGGCTGCATAATTCTCTTTTCTGAAGTGGCGCTATTCAGAAGTTACCTCGGAAGTTACTAAGGTTTACCTCTGGATTTATTGTCATTCTGAATAGATTTCTGTCGAACGTCTGTTCCTAAAGCGATGAACGGGTGTGAATGCAGCAACGGTTTTCCGCAACGGTTTTTTCGAATTGTCTATTATCGTATCTGAGCGAAAAGAACCGCTACAATTAGGTTTTTTTTTGGAATATCATTCAATTTGAGAGTTAAATGAGTTCCACAGAAGAAAATAATTTTTCACCCCTGAAAAACACCCCAAGCTACCCCCGAAGTAGAAAAAATGCGCAGACCACTTCAAATGTCCGTTGCTGGCGATTTTTTGGTGCGAATCGTTTATTCCAACCTTACTGAACACGTTCCATATAGTGAAATATTTTGTGACACCTTAGCAACCCCTCAATCACACCCCCAAACTTGGAAAATCTCGTAATCGCTAAAACGACCGTTGCTGGCGATTTTTTGATGCGAATCGATTATTCCAAGCTTGCTGAACACGTTCCATATAGTGAAATAATTTGTGACACCTTAACAACCCCCTAAGTACCCCCCACCCCCAAACTTGGAAAATCTCGTAATCGCTAAAGCGTCCGTTGCTGGCGATTTTTTTATGCGAATCGTTTTCTCCAAGCTTGCCTACACGTTCCATATAGTGAAATAATTTGTGACACCTTAACAACCCCCTAAGTACCCCCCACCCCCAAACTTGGAAACTCTCGTAATCGCTAAAACGTCCGTTGCTGGCGATTTTTTGATGCGAATCGTTTATTCCAAGCTTACTGAAGACGATTCATATAGTGAAATAATTTGTGACACCTTATCAACCCCTCAATCACACCCCTAAAATTGGAAATTCTCTCGTATCGCTAAAACGTCCGTTGCTGGCGATTTTTTGATGCGAATCGTTTATTCCAAGCTTACTGAACACGTTCCATATAGTGAAATAATTTGTGACACCTTAACAACCCCTCAATCACACCCCCAAAATTGGAAACTCTCTCGTATCGCTAAAACGTCCGTTGCTGGCGATTTTTTGATGCGAATCGTTTACTCCAAGCTTGCTGAACACGTTCCATATAGTGAAATAATTTGTGACACCTTAACAACCCCTCAATCACACCCCCAAAATTGGAAATTCTCTCGTATCGCTAAAACGTCCGTTGCTGGCGATTTTTTTATGCGAATCGTTCACTCCAAGCTTGCTGAAAACGTTCCATATAGTGAAATAATTTGTGACACCTTAACAACCCCTTAATCAACCCCCCAAAATTGGAAATTCTCTCGTATCGCTAAAACGTCCGTTGCTGGCGATTTTTTGATGCGAATCGTTTATTCCAAGCTTACTGAATACCTTCCATATAGTGAAATAATTTGTGACACCTTAACAACCCCTTAATCAACCCCCCAAAATTGGAAATTCTCTCGTATCGCTAAAACGTCCGTTGCTGGCGATTTTTATATGCGAATCGTTTATTCCAAGCTTACTGAATACCTTCCATATAGTGAAATAATTTGTGACACCTTAACAACCCCTTAATCAACCCCCCAAAATTGGAAATTCTCTCGTATCGCTAAAATTTCCGTTGCTGGCGATTTTTATATGCGAATCGTTTATTCCAAGCTTACTGAACACCCCCCATATAGTGAAATAATTTGTGACACCTTAACAACCCCTCAATCACACCCCCAAAATTGGAAATTCTCTCGTATCGCTAAAACGTCCGTTGCTGGCGATTTTTTGATGCGAATCGTTTATTCCGAGCTTGCTGAACACGTTCCATATAGTGAAATAATTTGTGACACCTTAACAACCCCTCAATCACACCCCCAAAATTGGAAATTCTCTCGTATCGCTAAAACGTCCGTTGCTGGCGATTTTTTGATGCGAATCGTTTATTCCAAGCTTACTAAATACCTTCCATATAGTGAAATAATTTGTGACACATTAACAACCCCTCAATCACACCCCCAAAATTGGAAATTCTCTCGTATCGCTAAAACGTCCGTTGCTGGCGATTTTTTGATGAGAATCGTTTATTCCAAGCTTACTAAAGACCTTCCATATAGTGAAATAATTTGTGACACCTTAACAACCCCTTAATCAACCCCTCAAAATTGGAGTCTCTCGTATCGCTAAAACATTCATTGATTACGATTGACAGTAATGAAATAGGTGTCAGTTCTTTTCGAAAGATCAATTAAATATTCAAACAAATTATATTTAAAACTTTTGGTTTATAACAGCCTTAATATTGCAGAAAAAAAAATAACAAACATTTGTCAGGAAATATAACAGCCTTAATATTACAAAAAAAAATTAACAAACATTTGTCAGC
Source organism: Halyzia sedecimguttata (assembly GCA_937662695.2). NCBI lineage: Eukaryota > Metazoa > Arthropoda > Insecta > Coleoptera > Coccinellidae > Halyzia > Halyzia sedecimguttata. The sequence goes on from OW569412.2 coordinate 92,140,735, forward strand.
AAATATAAAAAACAACAAAACTTCGAAAAACTTAGGAAAAAATAGATAATTGCATCACACTTTTATAATATCACATTGGTTTTTTATAAATAGTCTAAACATATCACAGCAAGAGGAACTGGGATCACCTGAACTAGATACACATTTGCCTATTTTTTGGACCAAAAAATAAGAAATAGTTCTTGCAGAGTTGGCAAATATCTTCGAAACGGGTACAATCGCTGTGAAATTTTCTTAGACAAGATTCACAACGGTAGTCTGGAAATTCATTCTCATGTCCACAGATAATACAAAAATCATTTTGGCAAATATCTGAGCTCCCCAACAATCTTTGTCTCAAAGCACTTCTATAGATATCCATATCTGCTGGTTTCAGCAAATCTATTTTATTCATTATGGCCCAGGTGAAATATACTATGTAGACCCCGCAATTATATCCATCCCTCTGTTTGATATGGCATTTTTCTTCTATATCAAAACTAGAGTTGATCGCGGTGTTTTTGAAATTATTGTAAACACAAACGAATTTCTCAAATGTTTTCCAAAATTCCTGGGCTGTTAACCGTGATGGTCCCCTTGGATCAATAAAAGTAAATCGTTTCTGTTGGAAATTAACCATTACGAGAACCCAGTGGTTCCGACTTGCCACGGTCCCAATAATTATGGGAAGGATAAATATTGAATTATCCGATATTTCTGGGAAATCCTCAAAAAATTCCTCGACTATATCATCACAATGATAAAATATTGCGTAAGTCTGATTGGTGTTCAGTAATTGGTAATTTTTTTCGTCGGTGTGTTCTTTCAATACTGCCCTTAAACAATAGGTAAGGGCAAAGTCTGTTAACCACTGTTTCCCGTACAGGGTTTTAAAATCTTGGTATTTAAATTCTGTTGAAATTCCATCGTGAAACTTCACTACCAGATAGTTTCCATATTCTGCACATCTTTCATAGTAATTATTGTTGACCACAAGTCCATTTTCATGGAAGAGTAGTTTTCTTTGTGCAGATGTTTCGGGTGTAGATGTCTCTTCCTCGCATATTTGTGTTGCCGGCACTGTTAAGGTGTCACAAATTATTTCACTATATGGAACGTGTTCAGCAAGCTCGGAATAAACGATTCGCATCAAAAAATCGCCAGCAACGGACGTTTTAGCGATACGAGAGAATTTCCAATTTTGGGGGTGTGATTGAGGGGTTGTTAAGGTGTCACAAATTATTTCACTATATGGGGGGTGTTCAGTAAGCTTGGAATAAACGATTCGCATATAAAAATCGCCAGCAACGGAAATTTTAGCGATACGAGAGAATTTCCAATTTTGGGGGGTTGATTAAGGGGTTGTTAAGGTGTCACAAATTATTTCACTATATGGAAAGTTTTCAGCAAGCTTGGAGTGAACGATTCGCATCAAAAAATCGCCAGCAACGGACGTTTTAGCGATACGAGAGAATTTCCAATTTTGGGGGTGTGATTGAGGGGTTGTTAAGGTGTCACAAATTATTTCACTATATGGAACGTGTTCAGCAAGCTTGGAGTAAACGATTCGCATCAAAAAATCGCCAGCAACGGACGTTTTAGCGATACGAGAGAGTTTCCAATTTTGGGGGTGTGATTGAGGGGTTGTTAAGGTGTCACAAATTATTTCACTATATGGAACGTGTTCAGCAAGCTCGGAATAAACGATTCGCATCAAAAAATCGCCAGCAACGGACGTTTTAGCGATACGAGAGAATTTCCAATTTTGGGGGAGTGATTGAGGGGTTGTTAAGGTGTCACAAATTATTTCACTATATGGGGGGTGTTCAGTAAGCTTGGAATAAACGATTCGCATATAAAAATCGCCAGCAACGGAAATTTTAGCGATACGAGAGAATTTCCAATTTTGGGGGGTTGATTAAGGGGTTGTTAAGGTGTCACAAATTATTTCACTATATGGAAGGTATTCAGTAAGCTTGGAATAAACGATTCGCATATAAAAATCGCCAGCAACGGAAATTTTAGCGATACGAGAGAATTTCCAATTTTGGGGGTGTGATTGAGGGGTTGTTAATGTGTCACAAATTATTTCACTATATGGAAGGTATTTAGTAAGCTTGCAATAAACGATTCGCATCAAAAAATCGCCAGCAACGGACGTTTTAGCGATACGAGAGAATTTCCAATTTTGGGGGTGTGATTGAGGGGTTGTTAAGGTGTCACAAATTATTTCACTATATGGGGGGTGTTCAGTAAGCTTGGAATAAACGATTCGCATATAAAAATCGCCAGCAACGGAAATTTTAGCGATACGAGAGAATTTCCAATTTTGGGGGGTTGATTAAGGGGTTGTTAAGGTGTCACAAATTATTTCACTATAAGGAAGGTATTCAGTAAGCTTGGAATAAACGATTCGCATATAAAAATCGCCAGCAACGGACGTTTTAGCGATACGAGAGAATTTCCAATTTTGGGGGGTTGATTAAGGGGTTGTTAAGGTGTCACAAATTATTTCACTATATGGAAGGTATTCAGTAAGCTTGGAATAAACGATTCGCATCAAAAAATCGCCAGCAACGGACGTTTTAGCGATACGAGAGAATTTCCAATTTTGGGGGGTTGATTAAGGGGTTGTTAAGGTGTCACAAATTATTTCACTATATGGAACGTTTTCAGCAAGCTTGGAGTGAACGATTCGCATCAAAAAATCGCCAGCAACGGACGTTTTAGCGATACGAGAGAATTTCCAATTTTGGGGGTGTGATTGAGGGGTTGTTAAGGTGTCACAAATTATTTCACTATATGGAACATGTTCAGCAAGCTTGGAGTAAACGATTCGCATCAAAAAATCGCCAGCAACGGACGTTTTAGCGATACGAGAGAATTTCCAATTTTGGGGGTGTGATTGAGGGGTTGTTAAGGTGTCACAAATTATTTCACTATATGGGGGGTGTTCAGTAAGCTTGGAATAAACGATTCGCATATAAAAATCGCCAGCAACGGAAATTTTAGCGATACGAGAGAATTTCCAATTTTGGGGGGTTGATTAAGGGGTTGTTAAGGTGTCACAAATTATTTCACTATAAGGAAGGTATTCAGTAAGCTTGGAATAAACGATTCGCATATAAAAATCGCCAGCAACGGACGTTTTAGCGATACGAGAGAATTTCCAATTTTGGGGGGTTGATTAAGGGGTTGTTAAGGTGTCACAAATTATTTCACTATATGGAAGGTATTCAGTAAGCTTGGAATAAACGATTCGCATCAAAAAATCGCCAGCAACGGACGTTTTAGCGATACGAGAGAATTTCCAATTTTGGGGGGTTGATTAAGGGGTTGTTAAGGTGTCACAAATTATTTCACTATATGGAACGTTTTCAGCAAGCTTGGAGTGAACGATTCGCATCAAAAAATCGCCAGCAACGGACGTTTTAGCGATACGAGAGAATTTCCAATTTTGGGGGTGTGATTGAGGGGTTGTTAAGGTGTCACAAATTATTTCACTATATGGAACATGTTCAGCAAGCTTGGAGTAAACGATTCGCATCAAAAAATCGCCAGCAACGGACGTTTTAGCGATACGAGAGAATTTCCAATTTTGGGGGTGTGATTGAGGGGTTGTTAAGGTGTCACAAATTATTTCACTATATGGGGGGTGTTCAGTAAGCTTGGAATAAACGATTCGCATATAAAAATCGCCAGCAACGGAAATTTTAGCGATACGAGAGAATTTCCAATTTTGGGGGGTTGATTAAGGGGTTGTTAAGGTGTCACAAATTATTTCACTATAAGGAAGGTATTCAGTAAGCTTGGAATAAACGATTCGCATATAAAAATCGCCAGCAACGGACGTTTTAGCGATACGAGAGAATTTCCAATTTTGGGGGGTTGATTAAGGGGTTGTTAAGGTGTCACAAATTATTTCACTATATGGAAGGTATTCAGTAAGCTTGGAATAAACGATTCGCATCAAAAAATCGCCAGCAACGGACGTTTTAGCGATACGAGAGAATTTCCAATTTTGGGGGGTTGATTAAGGGGTTGTTAAGGTGTCACAAATTATTTCACTATATGGAACGTTTTCAGCAAGCTTGGAGTGAACGATTCGCATCAAAAAATCGCCAGCAACGGACGTTTTAGCGATACGAGAGAATTTCCAATTTTGGGGGTGTGATTGAGGGGTTGTTAAGGTGTCACAAATTATTTCACTATATGGAACATGTTCAGCAAGCTTGGAGTAAACGATTCGCATCAAAAAATCGCCAGCAACGGACGTTTTAGCGATACGAGAGAGTTTCCAATTTTGGGGGTGTGATTGAGGGGTTGTTAAGGTGTCACAAATTATTTCACTATATGGAACGTGTTCAGCAAGCTCGGAATAAACGATTCGCATCAAAAAATCGCCAGCAACGGACGTTTTAGCGATACGAGAGAATTTCCAATTTTGGGGGTGTGATTGAGGGGTTGTTAAGGTGTCACAAATTATTTCACTATATGGGGGGTGTTCAGTAAGCTTGGAATAAACGATTCGCATATAAAAATCGCCAGCAACGGAAATTTTAGCGATACGAGAGAATTTCCAATTTTGGGGGGTTGATTAAGGGGTTGTTAAGGTGTCACAAATTATTTCACTATATGGAAGGTATTCAGTAAGCTTGGAATAAACGATTCGCATCAAAAAATCGCCAGCAACGGACGTTTTAGCGATACGAGAGAATTTCCAATTTTGGGGGGTTGATTAAGGGGTTGTTAAGGTGTCACAAATTATTTCACTATATGGAACGTTTTCAGCAAGCTTGGAGTGAACGATTCGCATCAAAAAATCGCCAGCAACGGACGTTTTAGCGATACGAGAGAATTTCCAATTTTGGGGGTGTGATTGAGGGGTTGTTAAGGTGTCACAAATTATTTCACTATATGGAACGTGTTCAGCAAGCTTGGAGTAAACGATACGCATCAAAAAATCGCCAGCAACGGACGTTTTAGCGATACGAGAGAGTTTCCAATTTTGGGGGTGTGATTGAGGGGTTGTTAAGGTGTCACAAATTATTTCACTATTTGGAACGTGTTCAGTAAGCTTGGAATAAACGATTCGCATCAAAAAATCGCCAGCAACGGACGTTTTAGCGATACGAGAGAATTTCCAATTTTAGGGGTGTGATTGAGGGGTTGATAAGGTGTCACAAATTATTTCACTATATGAATCGTCTTCAGTAAGCTTGGAATAAACGATTCGCATCAAAAAATCGCCAGATACGGACGTTTTAGCGATTACGAGAGTTTCCAAGTTTGGTGGTGGGGGGTACTTAGGGGGTTGTTAAGGTGTCACAAATTATTTCACTATATGGAACGTGTTCAGCAAGCTTGGAGTAAACGATTCGCATAAAAAAATCGCCAGCAACGGACGCTTTAGCGATTACGAGATTTTCCAAGTTTGGGGGTGGGGGGTACTTAGGGGGTTGTTAAGGTGTCACAAATTATTTCACTATATGGAACGTGTTCAGCAAGCTTGGAATAATCGATTCGCATCAAAAAATCGCCAGCAACGGTCGTTTTAGCGATTACGAGATTTTCCAAGTTTGGGGGTGTGATTGAGGGGTTGCTAAGGTGTCACAAAATATTTCACTATATGGAACGTGTTCAGTAAGGTTGGAATAAACGATTCGCACCAAAAAATCGCCAGCAACGGACATTTGAAGTGGTCTGCGCATTTTTTCAACTTCGGGGGTAGCTTGGGGTGTTTTTCAGGGGTGAAAAATTATTTTCTTCTGTGGAACTCATTTAACTCTCAAATTGAATGATATTCCAAAAAAAAACCTAATTGTAGCGGTTCTTTTCGCTCAGATACGATAATAGACAATTCGAAAAAACCGTTGCGGAAAACCGTTGCTGCATTCACACCCGTAAGCGATGAGAGTTTTACTTAACTTTTTATGTTAGGATTCGGTACTATCGAATGAGGGAATCATACCTGGCCAATATTAATCAACAGGGTAAATTGCAGATTAATAACAAAATATTCGCAATATTTCACGTTTATCGAAGAATGAAACCGATTCAATTGAAATGGTGGCGCTGCCATGAAACATCTATCATATCGATCAACTTTATAAAACGAGGCTGTGATAATCGCCATTTTTTTGCGTCTAGAACCCTCATATTCTTTCCAAAGAATAACACTGGTAGATTACGAATTGCCTATACAAATCCATTCAATCCAACGAATCTGTTGATGATGAATTATTGAATTATGGAATATTATGATTGTGTTAGTGCGACTAATCGACCTAAATATACACCTACTTCACTCACAAGTCCAAACCTTCTGATGAGGGAGTAGGGCCTTGTGGGTAGAAAAAAATTGTCCAGTTCCCTCAGTTTCAACTTGTGGACTCCTATTTCCCCCGGGCAATCACTTATAATGTGCTCCATAGACTCGTAGCCCTCCCGGGATAGTCTGCACTCAGAGTCTTCAACCAACTCCAACTTACTTAGGTGTATTCTGAGGCCACAGTGTCCTGTATTTGCAGCTGTTAAAACTCTCAGGTCCGACTTGGATAGTTTGAGCCATCGTCTAGCTCTTTCAGCTGAGGGACCAATACGTGTTGAGCGAGCATTTATGGGATCAGATATTGTGAGGAGGTTCTTGGACGTTTTGGCTGTTGTTCTCCCACCTTGCTGCCTTGAGGGAGATAACACAGGCCTGTTCAGGTCCAATCGAGGGTCCAATGCATCCCGTGGAAGCCCCCGCGCCGCCAATGAGTTCGGTTTCTCATTGCCTTCTATTCCCGAGTGTCCCGGAACCCAGATTACCTGCGGCTTGGCTATCCGAAAGGATCTTAATTGATCTGTGAAACCTTCGTTCCTCAAGTAAGAGCTTGGCCAATGCCGAAAATTCTGCTTGAAAGACAGTCGCAAATCTACCCAGCCTGATGGAATCTCCATCAGCAATTTTGCAACCACTGACTCCTTGGGTGGTAACGGAGATATCTGTTATCCAACAGTGGGGTCCCAGGTATAGTCCAATCGTATCTGCTAGAAAAGACCATACGGTAGGGCCACTCTGTGTAGGTTTTGGTTATAGGTACGCCAGACCGCATGCTCATTATCTCGCTGACCTCCGGATTGGCCTACAGAGAACCAGGCATGAACATGATCGTATCAGGCTCATTGCGAGCCATATGCAGAAACCTATATCTCGCCATCCGGGCCACGCTTCCGTTACCATCATGAACGCAGATCTCTGGGATTTTCGCAAGATTGGGTTGAGATTGCACTTTTAAAGTGCCATCCTACCAGTAATACTGCCGTAAAATATTTGTGGTGTCACCACTACCGTGTATTGCCAGTGAAGCTGTTTTGGAGCCAGTCCCCAACTTTTTCCACTGGCAGACCCAGAGGGCGTGCCTAGCCCAGTGAATCACCCTTTCCAGGAGCGAATTCCAATCAAGCTTTCTATCTAGAATTACACCCAGATGTAGAGCCTCTTCCGCAAAGGGGATGTGAACTCCATTCATAGTGCATCCATATTTAGCTTTTTCCTAGTGAATGGAACAATCAAGGTTTTATGCAGGTTTCATTTAACTGTTGCCCTTCACACCAGACTTGTGTTGCTGTCAGAGCTTCTGAGAGGCTGTCGACCAGGAACGTGTCATGCTGGCCCGTAGCCACAATGACTATGTTAATGGCGTACGCTTGAACATATACATCCAGCTCACCTATTATGGCCCGTAGGTCGTAGCTCGTTCAGAGAGAAAAGTCGTCCTCCCTATGGATAGATCCTCCCTGCCCGGAATCTCACCACATCCATTCCACAATGATGTCCTGTACTCTCCTGGCCGGTCCCACATAGCGAGTTCGTGCGGGCTACATTCAAAGCGCCCTGTATGCCAAGGAAGGCCACCAGACGGTCTCCTTGTAGTCCAGAGATTGTGTTATGCCGGGTCCAGACGGGTGTAATGTAACGCGTAATGTAATGCGTAATGTAAGGCGAATTCTCCGTGTGGACGGTACTACGAGCATTGTATGTAACGCTCGTCTACGCTCCGTCCACACGGAGAATTCGCCTTACATTAAGCATTACATTACGCGTTACATTACACCCGTCTGGACCCGGCATTAGCCTTCTAACCAAGTTGTTCAGAGCCAAATTTTGAGGTTAACAAAATAACCACACATGTTATGCATTCTGTGGTCTCGTGATTTGATCTGAATTCGCAAAGAAATTCAAACATTCCAACTCCATAACGATATTTTCAGTCGCCATTCTGTTCGCCTAAATTTTCCGAAATTTGTTTAAGCACTCTTTATACACCCCTCTAGTAATAATATACCTAATTCACCTAAAAATCTGATAGGTTTCATGAGTTTGGCAACTTGACATCTGGTTATTGACTTTGAACATTAGACCATAGACATAGAATAATAATTATAGAAATCAGGACAGTGCGCAAAAGTATATTCGAATGGGAAAGTTTAACGGGTAATTCCGCAGAAGGAGCAGAGAAGAACTATTCTGCTGGTACCTGTCGACACGTGTTTCTGCTAATTGGCTTCTTCAGGCCAGGGCAACCAAGAAACCAAGGATAATATGGAAGGAAAACTGAAAACAGGTGACACCACAACAGGAGCGAGCAACCGATTTGTACGTTTAGCTCGGAGGAAAAATATGGCATTGGCACGAAGGAAGCATTAGCAGCCTGTTCGATGCGACCGCAAATGGTGCAGAGAAAAATCATTTTGGTGGTTCCTGCCGACATGTTTTTGCTAATTGGCTTCTGCAGGGCAGTGCAACCATGAAACCAAGAAAAATCTGGTTGCCCAAGCCAATTAGCAGAAACACGTGTCGGCAGGTACCAGCAGAATTATTTTTCTCTGCTCCTTTTGAGGAATTACCCGTTAAACTTTCTCATTTTGCTAATTGGCGCCCATCATTCCTCAAATACAGTTTCGCTCGATAAATGGTCTGTTTGTGGCAATTTTGTAGCATTCGGGGAGTTTAGTCATGCTCGCTCGTCTTTTGAGGCTTTTAACTTGATATATCATATATGTATCATATATTTTCAAATTTGGAGCTGATGAAACCGTATCAAAAATAGTGAGATCGGGTAAACACGGTGGCCAGTTAATAGGACCTTTGTTTCCTATCCATTTTCCTGGCATGGCCCTATCAAGAAATATTCTACATATTGGTGTGCTATGTGGTGGTGCTCCGTCATGTTGATAATATTCATATTTCCTTAGGATATTCAGAGGCAAATCTTGCAAAAATCCGCCCATAGGACTTCAAGTTACAATTCCCACGTCAGTGGAGTATTGAAAAAGTAGGTGCCAATGACTTTGCTATCCAAAACACCAACCCAGGCATTAACGCCAAACTTCTCTTGAAAATTAGTGGCCTTACGTAGATAAGAATTCTCCTGGCGTCAGTGATAATGAATATCCATGTTGAACCCGAGGTTGAACCGAGCATTATTTGTAAATCGGTACAAAATTCTAGTACACAATTCCAATGTTGTACTTTTCTCACTATGTAGGGCTTGAATTTATATGTATTCAATTTTTTTTTTCCGGTTGGTGACCAGGATATACCTCGCGATATACCACTAGTTGATGCTATCTCTCTAAGGGCCGGTTTCTGAGGAATATAACATGTGGTTTATCTTCCGTTTATCTGTCCAATTCAATCGAATTCAGTAGATAAACTGATGATAAACTCCATTCAAATGCGTCAGAAACCGGCCCTAAGAGAAACTTCCTCATTTTGATTTTTCTTGTAATCCACAAACCCTGATTCAAATTATCATTTGATTAAGTGTAATGAAACTTCAAAAATAATTATCCAAAACGACGATTTCATTATCACCGGTTCCAAAAATAGATCAACTTATATGTTCTGATTACACGAATGAACCAAGTTCTCGTAAACTTCTTTCAACGCGTTCAAGAGTTCTGTCGTATTATACATTCCCACAATACGAGAAATAAAGAAACCTTAAATGTTCCTATACACAAGACTATAAAGTTTGAATGGTCTCCTATTTATCAGAGCATCAAAATATTCAAACACATACAACACCGCATACAATCTCTTAGTGTAAATGGATTTAGGTTGTTGTTAAAAAAAATGGGTTCAAGCCCTGTGGACAGGAGCTTTCTGGCGCTCTAGCTCAAACAGACAAATTATATCTCCGAAAGTATTGGTTTCTCAGAGTTGGGAATTATATCAATGCATTCTTATAATAGAACTGCATCATAAAGGAAATTCAATTCAAATAATAGTTTATTTATCAAGATTAAATGAGCAATCTGAGAATGAGAACTGCACCATGGAAGAAATCAAATTAAAATAGCTGAACTGAATTTGACTCTCTCTTATAGAACAGGATGAAATGTACGAGTATGAACACAGATCATATAATAAAGCTTAGATAGAATATTTATAGCATTCTGTGAAAACATAGAAGTACGATTCATTATTGAAATTTAGAAAAATCATATCTCCGAAAGTATTAGCTTGTTGGAGTTGAAAATGATATAGATGGATTTTAATGGTGAAACTGCATCTTAAATAAAAATTGAATTTGAAATTTGTTGCTTAAAAAAATTTTTTGTTACTCCGAAACCATCTGGCCTATTTTGCCCAATAACAAACTTAACCGAGATATTCATCTCCCTAACCTACTCTGAAAATTTCAACTGCCTAGCTCATTCCGTTCGAGAGTTATCGTGCCTACGGCCGGCCGGACGGCCGGACCGGCCTGACAGAATGAATTTCGACCACGGATTCTTATTTTTTTAATTTTTAAATTTTCAAAAATTTTTTTTTACACTTTGTGGTAACCTGGTCAATACAAAACTTCACATACGTTGTAGGTCATGATTCTACAATTTGATGCTAAATTTCAGATAGATCGAGTGATCGGTTTCGGAAATATTCATAAAAAATGTTTTTACTTAAATCGGCCATAACTCCGAAACCGCTCGATGGATTTTGCCCATTAACGAACTTAACCGAGATATTTACGCTCCAAACATTCCTTGCAAATTTCAATCCTCTAAATCCTTTCGTTCGAGAGTAATCGTGCCTACGGCCGGCCCGCCGGACCGGCCGGACAGAATCGATTTCGACCTCGGATTCTTGATCAGTGAGTCGAACCAAATCGTTTGGGACCATTTTCAGCCAAAAATTCGAAAATTACAGACATTTGGACAAATTGATAAGCACTCAGTTCCGAGGAACTAGAGCGCCAAAAATGGAAACTTTTTCTTAAAATATCTGAACTTCCTTAACTTTTGTTGAGCATTATATAATATACATTTCTGAGTTCAGAGAGAAATATTGTACTTTCCAATAATTATTGAATGCACTTCATACCCTCAGGCTATCTGCAGCTGACCTTAAATTTTCCATTAACATTTCCTCCCGATACATAGAGGTCGCGATCTCCCTCCGACATTTTGAACCGATGTTTACATAATTAAAAGAGATCAAATCGAATAAACGGAGGGGTCAACAAAGAGACTCCAGGCTTCTATGAATCGGTTTAATGAAGCTTTGATATAATTATTAATAGTTCTGGAATGACGAGATGATCTGAAAAGTTTGACCTTAAACCAGTTTCATAAGAGGTTCAAAAATATTATCGCAATGTCGGACGTAGTACAGTAGGTCGCATTGTTGGTGAAGTATACCTCAATGTTACGGGGTGGTGCGTAAACAAAGATCGTTAAAAGTATGAATGATTTATTTGCTCCCCTTTTAGGAATATCGAAAAATGGTTTTTTAGGTCAAAGTAATTTATTTTTTAAGGAACATTTTCCCGTTATTCTTATTTTTTTACTATTTCCCGTTACCAAGCAGTGACGTTATCGATATATTTTTTTTTTTAAATTGCAAGCCCCTATTTCGTTTCTTTACATGGATAGATCCTCGGATAGATCATAGACCATCGTATCAAAACAGTCTTGTATACAGGGTGAGTCTTTGACCACTGCATTAATTTTAACCAAAAATTCCTCTCATCAAATGAAACACTTTTTTCATTTAACATTTTTCCAAATTTAGCTCAGGTAAAAAGATACAGGCTGTTGAAATTTTGAAAAAAAATCAGTTTATATTTTGTAGCTTTGACATCCTTTTTTCGAATAAAATGAATGTTGGCGTAAAGTTTCCTATAACTATGATACATATTTTCCAACTATTAGTTATTTTTATTTTCTACTTCTACTGGTTTTCTAGTTATGGACTCGTGGATTCATAAAAATAAACGAAATTAGCATAAAGAAAGCATATAAAGTTTTTCTTGAGTCATTTCAAGAATGTTCCATCGTTTTAGAACATTATATTATTCTTCATCATTTCTCCTTAAACGCACCATTTTCGAGATATTCTTCATTGAATGTTTTAAAATGGAAAACTCCAGAAATTTCACTACATTTAGGCTGGTTTTCCTGTCACGCTGACGGTCGGCGCTGACGGTCATCGCTGATCGGTCAGCTCGGATCCTTTTAGTCTCGTGCTGATCACAAAAAGAAATAGAAGGATGCTATTGTCTCTGGCTCACTGAATGTGGAGGCTTGTCGGCGCCAGCTAGTCAGCGGCGCCGACGCGCCGGCGCGTACGTGCGCGTATATAGCTCAGCGCTGACGGCCGTCAGCGCTGCGTGACTCGAAAACGCTACCTATAGCTACATACATATTGACTCATCAGCGCCGACCGTCAGCGTGACAGGAAAACCAGCCTTATGGATCCGTCCCTGAGCGTTGGAATCCCGAATCAAGCTGTAAACCACGTTACCATGCCTTATTCTCATCCGCCAACAATGTCATAGATAATTTATATGCGGAAGTATATTAGCACATTGTGAAATCTTTAAACGTATGTAACTTTTTACCTGAGCCGAATCTGGAATAATGGTAAATGAAAAAAGTGTTTCATTTGATGACAGGAATCTTTGGTTAAAATTAATGCAGTGGTCAAAGACTCACCCTGTATATTCCCACATTCAAGATGCGGGAACATTGTTTTCGAACACAACATATTTTTTCGTCGACCTCTATGAAAAGTGACATTTTACGTACTATTTTGCGACCGTAAAATCAACTATTATTGTAGGCAGTCACTATGAATACGGCATGATACGGTTCAATATGAACATAAGTGTCTGTAAGAATAACTGTCAGTGCTGTGGTCACTATGGATACGGTTCAATACAAATGTAAGTGTATGTTCCATTTGCTATTGTGAAATTATTTAAGAGGTCCGAAATTCTTAAAAATATATGGAGGTTGACGAAAAAATGTAATATGCACCGAGATGCACCTCGGCGAAAAACTGTCTATTGTCTCGCCTGCTTGCTCCTCGGCTCCGCCTCGGATATCAATTTGCAGACTCGACTATAATAGACAGTTTTTGTTCTTTGGTACATAAATAACTATTCAAGGTACCAATTATATAAATAAATATGACGTCTCTTATAGGAAGATTACATGAATGAATAGTGAACACAGATAGAACACAGACAGATAGAATTCGCATTCTGTGAAAACATTGAAGTACGATGTATTATCAAAATTTTGAAAAATCATATCTCCGAAAGTATTAGCTTCTTAGAGTTGAGAATGACATCAATTGATTCTTATGATGGAACTGCATCTCAAAATTGAATTTGAAATTTGTAATGTGAAAAATTTTTGAATTTTGTTTGCCACTTTACGTCAATCTGATCAACACAAAACTTCGCATGCATATAAAGGTCATGATTCTACTATTTGATGTTGAATTTCAGATAGATCGAGCGGTTCTGGAAATAATCATAAAAAATGTTTTTACTAAAAACGGCCATAACTCCGAAACCGCTTGGTGGATTCCGCCCTTTAAAGAACTCTTCCTAGATATTTACGCGAGGGGTTAATTTCAAGGAAACAAAGTGTACACATGACTTCCCATTTCGAAATTTCCTATGATTTCCCAATGAATTCCCGGGAATTCCCATGAATTCCCATGAATTCCCAATGAATTCCCATGAATTCCCATGAATTCCCGGGAATTCCCAATGACTTCCCATGACTTCCCGCGATTTTCCATGACTTCCCCCACAACAGTGTACACAATACACAGAGTTCCCAGGAAATTAACCCCTCGTTATCAGGATGGTTCAGATTCACAATTCGGCAAGGTAGGTGGCGCTGCGATTAGTTTATAGGAACTCGAAAACGGATAGATCTATTTTGATGAAATTTTGTGTATGTGAGTCTCAGAATGGTTCCAATTCACAATTGGACCAGGTAGGTGGCGCTGCAATCGGATTAGAGGAACTCGGCTCAACAGATCTTATTGAAATTTTGTTCGTTGGAGTAGGTCTCAAGGTGGTTTTTATTCACAATTTGTCCCAGTAGGTGGCACTCCAATCACTTTGTAAAAACTGAAAAACGTCCTGACCAATTTTTATGAAATTTTGTGTGTGCGTGTGTGTGTTTTAGTGTCTCTCCAGGTGGTGAAGATTGGGCCTGATAGGGTTCCTTTATGACTTATACCTCGACTCATTCCAAACTATTTCGCATATTATAACAGCATATCGCACAATTAAAAGGCATTAAGATTGAAATATAAGACTTGGGTCAATTTATTTCACTCATATGTGGGTTTAATTACATTATAATAATGAAAATGCCTTTGCTGGACCTCGGAACCCCCTTAATTAGCCAAAATGCAAATGTTTGGGAATGACAACGTCTGTTGTGAGTCGTTATACAGGGTGAGTCTTTGACCACTGCATTAATTTTAACCAAAGATTCCTCTCATCAAATAAAACAGTTTTTTCATTCACAATTTTTTCAGATTCGGCTCAGGTAAAAAGTTACAAGCGTTTAAAGATTTCACAATGTGCTAATACACTCCTGCATATAAATTATTATCTATGACATTGTTGGCGGACGAGAAAAAGGCATGGTAACGTGGTTTACAGCTTGATTCGGGATTCCAACGCTCAGGGACGGATCCATAAAAGTAGTGAAATTTCTGGAGTTTTCCATTTTAAAACATTCAATGAAGAATATCTCGAAAACGGTGCGTTTAAGGAGAAATGATGAAGAATAATATAATGTTCTAAAACGATGGAATATTCTTGAAATTACCCAAGAAAAACTTCATCTGCATTCTTCATGCTAATTTCGTTTAGTTTTATGAATCCACGAGTCCATAATTAGAAAACCAGTAGAAGTAGAAAATAACTAATATTTGGAAAATATGTCTCATAGTTATAGGAAACTTTACACCAATATTCATTTTATTCGAAAAAAGGATGTCAAAGCTACAAAATAAAAACTGATTTTTTTTCGAAATTTCAACAGCCTGTATATTTTTACCTGAGCCGAATCTGGAAAAATGGTGAATGAAAAATAGTAAACAAAAAAAAAAGCCAATATAAGCCAAAATAAGTCAACCAATTGATACATCTATTCAATAGAACTAACATATAATTGAACCACTTTTTGCCTATAGAATCTACAGTTAAATTACATTTATCAGCTACAGTGTTATAAATACTACACATAAAATTAATCGGTGATTGTAGGTTCAAATTAGTACTACCAAAGTTCAAGTAAAATAAATAATTATTCCTACTTTCTAGCCGCGGAGCAAAAATTGGTAACCTCTCCAACAATGCTGGGCAGTCAATCCTGTTATTCAACAAATTGTAGACCATCTTAAGGGCCAATATTGCCAATATGATCTTAATATAAAATGTTATCGTAAAAATACTCAAAAATATATCACAAAGTTTCCTGTTTCTTAAGTAGTTTGTACTTTTTGTTGATAATATTTTTGTCTTTCTCACTTATAAAAAAATTTGGGAAAGCCCTGTGGACAGGAGCTTTGGCGCCCTTGTTCAAACTTTGAGAAATCATATCTCCGAAAGTATTGGTTTCTCAGAGTTGGAAATGATATCAATGGATTCTTATGATAGCACAGCATCATAAAAGAAAATAAATTCAAAAAATCACAAAATTTCGACTAATTATTGAAATTTTGAAAAATCATATTTCTCAAAGAAGATAAATTGAAAAAATCATAAAATTACGATAAATTATTGAAATTTTGAATAATCATATCTCGTATATCGTATGTAAAAAAAATTGTTTTCGTTATTCCGAAACCACCGGGGGCCGATTTTGCCCAATAAGGAACTCATCCGAGATAATTATCTCCCAAACCTACTCTGAAAATTTCAACTCTCTAGCTCATTGCGTTCGAGAGCTATCGTGGTTACGGCCAGACGGAGAGAATAGGTTGAGTGTGAATATCAAAAATGTGGGAAAGCCCTGTGGACAGGAACTTTTGCGCTCTTGTTCAAACTTTGACAAATTATATCTCCGAAAGTATTGGTTTCTTAGAGTTGGGAATGATATCAATGGAATATTATGATAGAACTGCATCATGAAATGAAATAAATCAAATAAGAATCCATTGATATCATTCCCAACTCGGAGAAACCAAAACTTCCGGATTTATAATTTATCAAAGTTTGAACCAAATTTGCCAAAGTCCACAGGACTTTCCCACTTTTTCAATTTGGCTTCTGTTCGTCAATTCTCAAGAATTTTCGTAATTAAATTCAAAACGAAGGTCTATGACTCATCTCATGTTGGATTTATATACATTAGGAAATTATAATTAGAGTACTCTATGAAATCATATAGAATTGAGAATAATTATTTCGAACAACCAGATCTCCGAAAGTATTAGTTTGTTAGAATTGAGAATGACATCAATGGATTCTGATGGTATAACTGCATCTTGAATAAGTTGAATTCAAAATTTGTAATGTAAAAAAAAAGTATTTTTTTGTTACTCCGAAACCACCTGGCCGATTTTGCCCAATAACGAACTCAACCGAGATATTTATCTCCTAAACCTACTCTGAAAATTTCAACTGTCTAGCTCATTCGTTTCGAGAGTTATCGTGTTAACGGCCGGATGGACGACCGGACGGCCGGCCGGACATAATCAATTTTGACCATAAACTGTTGATCAGTGAGTCGAACCAAATCGTTTAAGACCATTTTCAGCGAATTTGGGACATTTGGGCAAATTGACAAGCACTCCCCGAGGAACAAGAGCGCCAAAAACATGTTTTCTCAGTTGGAATTTACATAATTTCACAACTATTTCTGGTGATTTCCTATGAATTCCCATGACTTCCCATGAATTCCCATGACTTCCCATGAATTCCCATGACTTCCCATGATTTCCCATGAATTCCCAATGAATTCCCATGAATTCCCGTGATTTCCCATGAATTCCCAATGACTTCCCACATCAGTGTACACATATTTCCCAGGAAATTAACCCCTCGTATTTACGTTCCAAACCCGCCCTACAAATTTCAATCCTCTGACTCCTGCGAGATCACCTGAGTTGAATTATTTTGTACGGGGCATTTAAAACAACTTGTTTACGCAGTGGAAATTAATAATCAAGAACAATTAATGTAACGAATTATTAATGCAGTCGAATTCAATCAAAATAGGCAAAACATGCCATTAGTATACGATTCCCTCATTTTAATTTGTCAAGCCTGTATCGATGCTAATGTGATATTTTCGAACATTTGATCTAATTATTTTTGTATTTTTGCACGTATGTCCTGGGGAGCATCGCGTTATCATTTTGCCCAAATGTCTGTAATTTTCGAATTTTTCGCCGAAAATGGTCTCTAACGATGGGGTTCGACTCCGTGATGAAGAATTCAAGGTCAAATTTGATTCTGTCCGGCCGACCGACCGTTGCCACGATATTTTGAGAACGAAAAGGGATAGGGACTTGAAATTTTCAGGGTAGGTGGCGCATCCCAATACGACGGACAAGTTCGTTAATAGGCCCAATGGTTTCCGACTCGGTTTCCGAGTAATAATTTTGTTTTCTACCAATACAAATCCGATCGAATTGAAACATGGTGATTAGTTGTAGAATACAAACCTAAGGACTTTTGTGAAATTTTGTGAGCATCGTATCACTAGAAAATTAAAAAAAAATTATTCAAAAATGGGTTCAAGCCCTGTGGACAGGAGCTTTCTGGCGCTCTAGTTCAAACAGACAAATTATAGCTCCGAAAGTATCGGTTTCTCAGAGTTGGGAATTATATCAATGTATTCTTATGATAGAACTGCATCATAAAGGAAATTCAATTCAAATAATAGTTTATTTATCAAGATTAAATGAGCAAGTTGAAAATGATATCGATGGATTTTAATGGTGAAACTGCATCTTAAATAAAAATTGAATTTGAAATTTGTTGCTTAAAAAAAAATTTTTTTTTCGTTACTCCGAAACCATCTGGCCTATTTTGCCCAATAACGAACTTAGACGAGATATTCATCTCCCTTACCTACTCTGAAAATTTCAACTGCCTAGCTCATTGCGTTCGAGAGTTATTGTAGAAATTTTTTTTTTTTATTTTCAAAATTTTTTTTTGACATTTTGCGGTAACCTTTTCAATACAAAACTTCACATGCGTATAAAGGTCATGATTCTACAATTTGATGCTAAATTTCAGATAGATCGAGTGATCGGTTTCGGAAATATTCATAAAAAATGTGTTTTACTAAAATCAGCCATAACTCCGAAACCGCTTGATGGATTTCGCTCATTAACGAACTCGTCCGAGATATTTACGCTCCAAACCCACCTTGCAAATTTCAGTCCTCTAACTCCTTTCGTTCGAGAGTTATCGTGCCTACGGCCGACTGGCCGGACAGAATCGATTTCGTCCTCGGATTCTTGATCAGTGAGTCGAACCAAATCGTTTGAGACCATTTTCAGCCAAAAATTCGAAAATTACAGACATTTGGGTAAATTGATAAGCACTCCATTCCGAGGAACTAGAGCGCCAAAAAAAGGTTCAAGCACTGACGTGAAGTCAGAAGCTTTGGCGCGTATGTTCTATTGTCCATTTTCCTGTATTGGACACTCGTAATCGAATTTACCTTGTTATATTGTACGTATTAAAGTTGGAAATTGATGACATGCAGAAACTTTGAAGTCCGATATCTCGGTAACAATGCCAAAAATCTGAAAATTTTATTCTACATGTTTATCAAGAATGTTAGCCGGTATACGTTCCTTAATTTTTCGCCTCGAGTTTCGAATCACCCTGTATATATGAAATATTTCTAAACCACAACTTATCAATTCTTTAATAGTGGATGGGTCTTCTTTCCAGGTATAATCGTTCACCATGGACAAAGTACAAATCAAAAAGGAGCCATCAAACGGTGGCCCCTCCGATCCCATGCGACTGAGGACGAATCAAGATGCGCCAGAAGTATGCTTCGTATGCGGCAACCGCAACCATCCCCACTCCTACTGGCTGAACACCAAGCCCGTGCCCAACAATCCCAAGGAACCCTATTTCCCTTTTCTGGAGACCCACGAACCTCCTGCCCGCTACGTGCCCAAGAGCGACGTCGCTGTACCGTCCTGTTATCTCTGCTACACGCTCCTTCTGCAGCAGTGGTCCACCCACGAACTGACCTCCAAGCCCCACTCGGAGCGACTCTACTGGCTGAAGAGGGTGGATAACGGGCCTTTCACGGGCGCCGATATGGGGATGCAGGGGGAGTATGCCGCTCAGGTTTTGGGCCTTAACGGAGATAGTAACTCGGTGAATAGCATGGGGCCTAAGCCGAAGCAGATGAGGATGAGTCCTAGGATGTCACCAAGACCACAACAGGTAGGTTCGGAATTACTGTCATGGGCAAACATTATACCCTTATTACACTATGCCTTTTTCACGTCTATATTTGCGCCTATTTTCATGGCTATTTGTTGGGTGAATTTCCCCCCAAATGAGTGGCACTATTACACCGCGCATTTTTCGCGCTTGTTTCAGGAAGTAATTTCAGAGCTGCAAACATTGAAGAAAAGGATATATTTACCTTAAGTTCTTGTTTTGTTCGTATATTTTTAAAACAATACCATAGTGTTTTAGGAATGTCTGAAGAAACGTTTAATATGCTACTAAATAGAGTGCAAATTCACATACAGAAAAAAGACACTGTAATTCCAGAAAGCATTTCTCCAAAAACGAAATTAATAATTACTTTGCGATACTAGGCTACTGGTGAAAACTTCAAATCACTCGGGGATAGCCATCACAGATTATCTGGCCTTCGTAAGTTTAGTTAGTTTACGACCTCAGAGTAATAAACATAAATTTATTATTGAATTTACGAGGTCTGCGATTCAAGGGATAGAATAAACTAGGCTATGTTAAGACGTCAAGTCAGACAGATAAATATTGTGTTGGTAGACATGACATTTCGACAAAAAGGCTTGAAATCCATGGATGTGAAGTTATCCACAACCACAAATGAACTAAAGGCCGCACACATCATAGGATTTATCTTATTAGTTGAGAAATTGAGTTATCAAAAATAATTTTTTCTGTGGCATAGGATTAGTGGAAGTCATTTTCCTCATTCACTATAACAGCCAACTAAAATTTTATCCAATGCAAATGTATCAGTGGCGGGTTATGTAAGTTGAACTATCACTCTATGAATATGGAAAACGTAAACTTTTTTTTTTCGTTCAAGTAGACGTTGTCACTCCAAAATGATTATTGTAGTTTATTCCTATCACCGATAGGAATATAGGAAAAAAGTTTTATCAAATGTACACCCGTCAGTAGCGCGCTATGAGGGATTGAATATTGCACTATGGAAAACGTAGACTTTTTTTTTTCGTTGAAGTAGACGATGTCACTGCAAAATGATAATCATAGTTCATTCCTATCACGGATGGGAATATAAGAAAAATTTGTTATCAAATGTACCCCCGTCAGTGGCGGGCTATGAGGGATCGAATATTGCACAATGGAAAACGTAAACATTTTTTTTTTTCCTTCAAGTGGACGATGTCACTCAAAAATGATAATTGTAGTTCATTCCTGTCATGGATAGGAACATAAGAAAAAATTTTTATCAAATGTACACCCGTCAGTAGCGCGCTATGGGGGATTGAATAATGCAGTATGGAAAACGTAAACATTTTTTTTTTCAATGAAGTAGATGTTGTCACTCCAAAATGATAATCGCAGTTCATTCCTATCAGGGATCAGAATATAAGAAAAAAATTTCATCAAATGTACCCCCGTCAGTGGCGGGCTATGAGGGATCGAATATTGCACAATGGAAAACGTAAACATTTTTTTTTTCGTTCAAGTGGACGATGTCACTCAAAAATGATAATTGTAGTTCATTCCTGTCATGGATAGGAACATAAGAAAAAATTTTTATCAAATGTACACCCGTCAGTAGCGCGCTATGGGGGATTGAATAATGCAGTATGGAAAACGTAAACATTTTTTTTTTCAATGAAGTAGATGTTGTCACTCCAAAACGATAATCGCAGTTCATTCCTATCAGGGATCAGAATATAAGAAAAAAATTTCATCAAATGTACCCCCGTCAGTGGCGGGCTATGAGGGATCGAATATTGCACAATGGAAAACGTAAACATTTTTTTTTCCTTCAAGTAGATGTTGTCACTCCAAAATGATAATCTTAGTTCACTCCTATCAGTGATCGGAATATAAGAAAAAAATTTCATCAAATGTACACCCGTCAGTGGCGGGCTATGAGTGATCGAATATTGCACTATGCAATAAGTAAAAATTTTTTTTTTCCTTCAAGTAGATGTTGTCACTCCAAAATGATAATCTTAGTTCACTCCTATCAGTGATCGGAATATAAGAAAAAAATTTCATCAAATGTACACCCGTCAGTGGCGGGCTATGAGGGATCGAATATTGCACTATGGAATAAGTAAACATTTTTTTTTCCTTCATGTAGATGTTGTCACTCCAAGATGATAATCGTAGTTCACTCCTATCAGTGATCGGAATATAAGAAAAAAATTTCATCAAATGTACCCCCGTCAGTGGCGGGCTATGAGGGATCGAATATTGCACAATGGAAAACGTAAACATTTTTTTTTTCGTTCAAGTGGACGATGTCACTCAAAAATGATAATTGTAGTTCATTCCTGTCATGGATAGGAACATAAGAAAAAATTTTTATCAAATGTACACCCGTCAGTAGCGCGCTATGGGGGATTGAATAATGCAGTATGGAAAACGTAAACTTTTTTTTTTCAATGAAGTAGATGTTGTCACTCCAAAACGATAATCGCAGTTCATTCCTATCAGGGATCAGAATATAAGAAAAAAATTTCATCAAATGTACCCCCGTCAGTGGCGGGCTATGAGGGATCGAATATTGCACTATGGAAAACGTAAATATTTTTTTTTCCTTCAAGTAGATGTTGTCACTCCAAAATGATAATCTTAGTTCACTCCTATCAGTGATCGGAATATAAGAAAAAAATTTCATCAAATGTACCCCCGTCAGTGGCGGGCTATGAGGGATCGAATATTGCACTATGGAATAAGTAAACATTTTTTTTTCCTTCATGTAGATGTTGTCACTCCAAGATGATAATCGTAGTTCACTCCTATCAGTGATCGGAATATAAGAAAAAAATTTCATCAAATGTACCCCCGTCAGTGGCGGGCTATGAGGGATCGAATATTGCACAATGGAAAACGTAAACATTTTTTTTTTCGTTCAAGTGGACGATGTCACTCAAAAATGATAATTGTAGTTCATTCCTGTCATGGATAGGAACATAAGAAAAAATTTATTTTTATCAAATGTACACCCATCAGTAGCGCGCTATGGGGGATTGAATAATGCAGTATGGAAAAAGTAAACATTTTTTTTTCGTTGAAGTAGATGTTGTCACTCCAAAATGATAATCGCAGTTCATTCCTATCAGGGATCAGAAAATAAGAAAGAAATTTCATCAAATGTACACCCGTCAGTGGCGGGCTCGGTGGCGGGATATGAAGGGTTGTATATTTTTTTCGCGTCGAAGTAGAAGATATCCGTCCGAAAATATTATCGTATTCTATTTACTTCACATCGATAAAAAGGTAAGTACAATGATTGAACAAATGCTGCCTGAATGTGGAAAATATGAACATCAAAGTATATGACTTTTTTTCATTGAAGGATAGACATAGCGATTTAATAATTGTTGGATTGTTTCAGTAAATTCTGGTTGGTAGTTTATTATAAATAAATCTATTTCAGAGTCTTATCGATATATTTTTTCAACAACGATCTCAATAATGCATGTATGTACCTACTGCATTATATGTAGGTACTGTCAGAAGTTGAACGAACGTCCGAATCTGCAGTCAGGTCTGATTATTGAAAATATGGACAGGTAATACATAGTAATATATATCTAAAATAGTTCTGATAATTCATCTTTTACACTTTCCTCATCGACAGAAACGTGAGAGAAATATTTTATTGAATGTGCAGTATACAGGAGTAAGAATATAGGGGTTATCAAGGAACATTTAAATTTGATATCATATAGAATTTATTTCTATATTTCAGAGATAGTAACATATTATAATAATTTTGAACAATAAAATAAAAAAAAATCAAATATAATCTGCCTGCCATATTCATGTGAAATGGCATCTTGAATGCTATATAATTGTAGATATAATTAGGAAGTAGAAATTTAATGAAGGCCATTTATTTAACTCATTTGAGTGTTTTTGTTGTTGAACTGTTGACACAGATTACATAAGGTCTCTAGGAAGGTGCAACGTAATAGGTATTTTTGTATCTAGTGCGCGAAATGCTACTTTGGTGATCGAGAACTGATTTTTTTAACGAGGCGCAGCCGAGTTAAAATAATAGTCGAGATCACCAAAGTATTTCGCGCATGAGATGCAAACAAAATTTTTTCTACAAACGCCAAAAATATTGTTCTAAAATAAGTAACATGCATAGCTTAATATGAAAAATAGTATTGAACTGGCTTAAAATGTTTTTCCAAATCAAGTAAATACTGTAACTATGAAAATAAAATGGCATTTGTTTGTTTGATTGAGGAACATAAAGGTTAAAATATAAAAACTCCATATAGTTTACATGCAGTGTGCGAAGTAAGTACTTCGCACACTACTTCGCGCACGGTGTCATGGTAACGAAGGAAAATGAAAAAAAGGGTCACTTCGCATATTGTTTTCAATGCGCGAACCTTGTCATTTTTTGACGTTTGTAGAAAAATGAAATTTTCGCTTACATTGATTACAGGACATGCTAGTTTCGTCAGTTTGACAAGCACATATCAAGCAAATATCATGGAGGTTTATTGATTTTTCTGAAAGCATTTGCGAAAAATATTTCCTATTCAGAGATACATCAAATTCTTCTTCGAGTGTTTTACCTGAAAGAAATTCTTTTACGTAATGCAAAATGAAAACTCCACAGCTGAATGTATCTCGTTGGACGATATGAGGTAAAAATCGCTGTTCTAAATCTGTTGGTATATGGGCATCATTGATTTCATTATATTTTTGAAGGAAATTCTGGAAAACTTTCAAAGAATGATTTGCTCCTTTAGTTATTTTATTGTATAAGGGGTCGATGTAAATAAATGATTTGTGGATGAAATCAACAATTGCTAGGCACCAATGATTTTCGCGACTTTTATTTATGGGTATTATTAAAATAGACTTTTTTGTTATAGGTGGTAGATTTTCATAAAAATCGTTCTCCAATTTACCTATACTAAAAATTGCGTAAGCCTGATTAGATGTCAGAAGCGAATACATCGAATTGATCTCTATCATACATTTCAAGGTTCGGTCTATAATGACATCAGTTAAGAGATTCTTATTTGCTAAGGATTGAAAATCAATTATTTTTAGTTCCGAATAGAAATTGTCCATATATTTGGCGACTAAATAATTTCCAAAAGATTCACATGGCACATAATAAATGTCATTCTTATAAAGGCCATTTGGTAGAACCTCATTCGAATCTATCTGAATATCAGATTGTGCAAAACAGTTATCTTCGACGCGCAAACGTTCATGTTCGTATTGCTGTAGAGCTCGTTTCAAGTGAACACCCTCAAAATTCTTCGAAGTGTGAATTTGCTTCTTCGACCACATTTCTTCGGCTAATTCAATATCACTGCAGTCCGGTTCAGCCTCGGTTTCAGTTCTCTCGATTATTTCTTTGCTTCTATTTTTCGCTCTGGCACTTCGTTTATTGCAAATGATATATTTTCTTCTACCACATCGATTTTTTGGAATATCTAAAATTATTTCCTTGGAAAGAGTTATTACGCGCTTTCTGATTCGCCTTATAACCCTACTGCATTTTTGATGATGCATTCTTCCTAAAATTGAATTCTTCACAATGGAAAACCAATTTTCGACATTTGCATTGCTCATCCGCTTAAAATCATTGGGATCTAGTAGTAATCCTGACCACATAGGCAGATAGGGAATATATTTTTTCAAGATCACGTTCATGAAATCCGGATAAAAATATTTATTATCAATCGATGAGTCTATTGAATCATCATTTCTATTTAAATCATAAATTCTAACGAAATATTTATAGAATGGACTCATGCTATATAGCGTTTTAGAATTTCCATTTTCCTTTGACATATCTAATAGGTCTTCTTTCAATTCTGGAATTCTGAAATCGTCTCTGAGCGATAAATTACAGATAGACTCGAATGCCTGCTGAACAGATGATGAGAATTTTTTCCTAGTCATAAGAATCGTCAAGCTGGTGAACCAAGAACACATATCATTAAAATTAGTAATATTGAAAGGTAAAGCTAAAACGCCCTTGTAGAAGAGAATAGTGGTATCTTCAAAAATATTATCTTTTACGTCTTTAACGATCATTTTGTAGAAATGGCTACAACATATATGAACCATGACTATCTGATGCAGGAAATCCCTCTGATTTTGAATTTTTTCAAAACATAATTCTAAATAGTGACTTAGAGTCATATGATTCCAATTTATCATTACTGCATTGATTGTGGGGAAGCTGAAATCACATACAACTCTTTGAAATATGGGCCATCTGATTTTATTTTTTTTGAGATAATATCTAAATGAGGCTAACCATGAACCGATTGCAACCATATCATGATCCCTGCTCACAAACTCTGTCACAGGACAAATTCTATTGTTGAACTCCGAGTGCACTACCCCTGCATAATAATAAATTCTTTTTTCAAAATTTTTATAAGGACGAATTATCGATCCTGTAGCATCCAAGTATATTATTAATTTTGAATTTTGCAATTTCCTAATCACGTTAAATTGCTCATCACTCCATATGAACACTCGCAATGGATATGCAATAAATTGGATATATTGAGGGTTATCTCTTTGCATACGAAATAAATCCTCAATATCATCCACAGATCTATCATGTTCACCTAACTTTTGCGATCGAATCTTTCGCAGTACATCGAGCGATTTTATGCGTTGCAGATTCCCAGCCTTAATCAATTTTGATGATGACTGATTCGCTAATGATTCTCTTACTTGGGAAGATTTTTTGTCGCGTAGTGTTCTGCCTAATCATTTTCTGTCTAAACCTCGGACATCTCTCGTTAACTTTTCCACATGATTGAAGTTTCGTGATGAGCTTTTTACGATTACCTTATGATTAATAGGTAATGACACGTTCATTACATCAAGAATGAAAACTTTACATACGTGGGCACAATACGCATATATCTTCAAACAATCTTTTGTTTTAACATATCGAGATTCTTTGAAATTGACAACACATACATTGTTCACACTCTGAATTTTTTTTGCCATGAATGAAGTCCAAATGTTTCTGTTTAATTTATCTCCATTCCAAATATCTAATAGTTCCGAATGGGATAATAAGAAACTACCTTCCAAATACTTACATTCCTTGAATTTTGGTCTCACCCAAGAATTGCTGTTTATATTTCGGCCCCTGATAGAGGACAACTCATTATCTTTTTTGGCAGTTTGAAAATATTCTAATTGAAATGTCTCCGGAATGATTTCATTATCCGTCGAAACCCAGTTGGAATTATTGCTCGACAAGCTCAATTTTTGATATTCGGTAGAATCAAAGATGAAATCTTTGGAATCTGCAAATTGTGGAGATGAGGAGATAAATTCTTTTTCACTGGATTTTGTGTCATGACATTGCGTTCCTTCTTTTAATGATATATTCGACAATAGAATAATTTTATTCGGAGGATTTTCCATACCTGATGAATTCAAATTGTCCACAGTCTCTTGGCCCTCACTGATCCTTTCATAAAAACGACATATAAATTTCTTCAATTTATATCTATTATTTTTAACATTTTTCATTCCTAGTGTTGTACACAATTCAGAAAGTGCCGAAGATTTTTCTGATGCCGAATTTTTCATTAATTCTTTCATGGACGAGCCTCCGCTGTGCAAAATTTGTTCTAATTGGCTATAGCTTCTATTTACCTGTCTGAAATCATCAATAGGCCAAGAAAATTTGTCTTGAAATCGGACCTGATTTCTTTTTATGGTCATGAAGATTTTCAGATCCAAATTTTCATCATATCTGCCAAACAGAAACAAACTTGCTTCTTTAAGGATATCACTACGTCGTTTTAGTGAAGTAACTGCGATATTTTTATGAGATAAAAATTCTACGAGGGCGGAGATATTAACGCTGAGGGATTTCCCAGAACTTCTAGACATTTTGTGACAAGGAAGAAACAAATCTATCAAGATATTATCTACCAAATATATAAAGAAATGGGGTAAAAATAAAGGATAACCTATCTAGGAAAATAAAAACCCTGAACAGAATATGAAAAAGTGAAAATAAACGTAGAAACCTTAATAAAAATTGATAAAAATACTCTAAGGAACACAAAAAACCAAAATCTCAAACAATATCAAAACGTTGATTTTCAACGCCTGCTCGACTAGGTATATCAACTATGGTAAGTCAATAAACCGGGATAAACGTATTGATGTAGTGAAAATAAACGATGGAAACCTTAACAAAAATTGATCAGAATACCCTAAGGAACACAAATAACCAAAATCTCAAACAATATCAAAACGTTGATTTTCAACGCCTGCTGGACTAGGTATATCAACTATGGAAAGTCAATAAACCGGGATAAATGTATTGATGTAGTGAAAATAAACGATGGAAACCTTAACAAAAATTGATCAGAATACCCTAAAGAACACAAATAACCAAAATCGCAAACAATATCAAAACGATGATTTTCAACGCCTGCTGGACTTGGTATATCAACTATGGAAAGTCAATAAACCGGGATAAATGTATTGATGTAGTGAAAATTATAACGACATGCGACTGTTCCCAAGTCGCAGAGGTTAAATTCGGAGCTACTAGAACTCGGGGATCCGCGGTCTAGCTCCAGTGGAGATGGGAGTGGGTTTCTAAAAAGGGAACCTAGTAAATGGGCGCCAGGTAAATTTAAGTCTCCCAGATACCCCAGCGTAACGTAATAATTCCTAAATTCACCAAAAGAATATGCACGCTAAAAACAAACCATTTATTCCAGTAGCTTACAACCCAGGTCTTTAGCTTCAATAAAGTAAAACTACTGTGAAACCCTGAATAAGGGTGGCGGAAATTGTACGTAGATAATATTAATATTTGATTCAAATACGCGTCGCTTGAGCTCAGGCGCATCCACGTTTCTCATCTATGATCATATATGACTACCACAAATCTTTCCCCAATTTCCGCTTTACAACAACAATAATAATTTATATAATTGATGATAATAAGTTCACGTTATATATATAGCAGGTATAAGATATGTTTCGAGATATGTTTCTTATAACTTGCGTGCTGATATTCCTTGTTCCTGAACGTAGTACTGCGTCGATGGTCTCGCAATAATGTCCTCTTTCTCTCTGTACTCGTAGTCTGCAACCCTCGATTAACTGTCCCACAGCGTTGCTTACTGACCACCTTGTATATACTCGGGATCTGCAACCCTGCGTTGGCTGTCTCACAGCGTTACTTATGGACCACCTTGTATATACTCGAATGCCTCAGTGCTACTCCTCCTGACATAAAGATCCCTCTCTTCCTGACACAAAAAATCGTGCTGGCACACAAATTCGGGCTGCCACAAAAACTCGTGCTGCCACAAAAACCCTGATGACAGAAAAGAAACCATCAGTGACTTCTCTCGGATAAGAAACAAACGAATTTTCCCAACACATAATAATTTCGGTTATCAGAATATTAATCAGAACATTTATTCGTTGTTATGCAATAGTTATAGAATTCGTACATACCCTGATGTTCGGGGTTGTCTCGCACACGTTTGCTTCGAATACCAAATCTGGCCGTGCCTCCACCAAATAATTCTTCAGGCACACAGCGATGTTCTGGATATAGAAATATAATTACGACCTGAATTGTTTCCACTAGAAATGACGAGAATAAAACATCCAACACATACCTGACCAAGCCGCCAAGATCGTTCACGTGCTCAACTCGGATCTGCAAAAGGCTTTTATATCCTCTTTCGAGACAAGTGATGGTTATCTGTTATCCTTCCCAATCAAACCAATATAACTCTCACTCTTAATCCGATTTTCGAAACTATATCCAATTAAGAAGATTCCAATAATTCTACTAGAGTTCCGAAAATACGTTTTAACCTATGCTGTCTTCGTTGACTGTTCACAACATGGACGACTTCACCTGACCGACGCACTCACTAAATGTCCGACTGTCATAATGCAACAATATTGCCACAGTCATTCGGCCCTTCAAATAAAATAATTATTTAGCGTCGATTGGTACCACTGAGACCCAACCTCAAATTCAATATCAACACGAACGATAACCTCATCGCCCGCCGAAGGTAAACAAACGAACGTTACATAATCCCCCCTTGCCTAAAAAAATTTACCTAGTAAATTTTACTTATGGATTTAAAATACTTAGCAAAAAAAAACCAAAGAGTGCGGGTCATCGAGCGTGGACAGGTACCAAGAGCAACCATAAAAAAAAACTACACCTCTTCCATTCCAATTCCAGCCATTACAATTTCAGTTCATACTCCATCATACACATCAACACTCATTCCTTTCATTCATCGACTCTCACCAGTTAGCCCCACGACTGGCAACATCCGGTCCCAAGGGCCTAACCCTTGTGGAGGGACTCGTCGGCCCTGAGCCACACCACAGCCAGAAGCTGCCCAGACAAGGCAAGATACGACGAGGTCACCACAGACGAGCAGGAACCCCCCACACTAGCGGCAAGGTTAGCCGGTCACCATCCCAAGCCTGGCAAGTGGTTCCCCCAAAGAACGAGTGCCGTACCGTCGTATCCCTGTCATCGAAGACAGCCAAGTCAGACCCCCCTAGCTCCCGGTATAGTCCAGGACGCCTGTGCTAACCCGGATGTGCATCAGGTCTATAGGTGGTGAGTTTCGGGTTTCAGCCTCCATCAACCATAGCCTATAGCCTTCATTCGCCCACACGCAAGCAACCCGGTACCACCCCAAAACCTATTCAGGGATGACCGCCAGCAATGATCCGCGAATGTAGAAATCAACATGGGACCGGCCACACAAAAAAAAATATAATTTAAGGCCAGAAAATGGTAAGAAAATGGTCGCTTACCAGTTGAACAGTGCGTGGGGCTAGATGTTCAGCTCCCACCTCGTCTGCTCAACACTAAGAAATTTTGAATATAAAAAAAAATTAAAGTCGATCCCAGCCTGAAAACTCACTCGGGATCACGCAGACGACCGCCCACAAAATAGTCAAGGTAGCCCCCAAGCGCTCGCTCTTTCACTCGCGATCAATCGGCCATCAAAAACAAAAACAAAACTAGCAACCAATCAAAAATAATCACCCGATTCACAAATATATCCGATTCACTAAATGCCAATCATTCTCCAAAAATTTCCTACTTCAAAATAAACATATCCTATTTATCCTTCCGGCAATTCATAGGCCTTCAGATCTTTGATATGCCATACTCCCCTCATATTATCTTTGTCATCTTTAAGTTCGTACATCCAAGGCGAGATTCTACGATTAACCCTAAATGGCCCTATATAACGAGGAGTAAGTTTCCCCACCAGATTTTTCGAGGCATCCGACAATACAAAGTTTTTACGCCATACTAATTCATTCGGTAGAAATTCCACATACCGACGCCTTAAATTATAGTCATGAACCGCCTTATTGTTGGCCTTTTCTAACCTTTTCTTGATATCATCCCAAACTCGTTGAAAGGCAATATTTCGAGTTTTGAAATCTATAGGTTCCGAGCTATCTCTTAAATCATGGTCATAATCCTCTCCAGAACCTTTGAAAGATCTCCCGAAATTAGCGAAAAATGGGGTTACCTTCATCGTTTCATGTTTCGCGGTTCGTATTGCACAAGAAATTTCGGTTAGATGTTTATCCCAATCCTTATGATTGTCCGACACATACATTCTAATCATAGTTTTCAAGGAACGATTTATACGTTCGGTTGGGTTCGACCTGGGATGATACAGGGCACAGAATTTTTTCTTTACCTTATATTCCTCAAGAAACTGTCTGAATTTATTTCCCGAAAATTGTACGCCATTGTCGGCTATAATTATTCTCGGAACCCCAAACATTAGGAAAACTGAACTCTCCAAAACCTTAATTACATTCACGGCCGTCGCCTTTTTCAACGGAACAATTATTGGGAATTTAGTCAAATAATCGGTGATCACTAATATAAACGTGAAGCCATTCTTCGATCTAGGATATGGTCCCATAAGATCTATAGAAATCATTTCCCATGGTAAGTTTGGTTTAGGGTGAGATGCCATTTTATCAGCCGGTGTCTGGTTTGGAACTTTATGAGCTCCACATATAGCGCATTTCCTCACATACTTAGCGATGTCCTGTTTCATTTTAGGCCAGTAATACTTCTCCCGAACACGATAATACGTCTTGTATACACCGGGGTGACCAGCTAATGGTGGGTCATGAGAACTAGAAATCACCCTTCTACGTTCCGATTTGGGTAATACTATTTTCCATTCGTCAGATCCCGAAGCTAAATCCGAATAATCGTGCTTTACGTATTTAAACAAAGTTCCACCATCCACTGACATCCTCCACTGGGGATATTTCGCAGGTTTACTTGAAACTTTACTGAACATTTCTTTATACCACCTATCAGTTACCTCGACTTCATTATCCACCTGTATCGTATCTATCATAGGAACGGCTCTAGATAACATATCCGGTACAACATGTTCCTTCCCCTTTCTATGCACAATCTTAAAATCATATTGTTGGAGTTTAACGCTCCATCTCGCCAATCTACCCGCAGGATCCTTCAGATTCTGAATCCAAATTAACGAATGATGGTCCGTAATAACCGTGAATGGGATACCCTCAATATATGGCCTAAGCTTTTCAATTGCCCATACTACTGCCAAACATTCCCTTTCCGTAGTAGAGTAGTTTCGTTCCGGTTTCGTCAAAGACTTACTCATATATGCTATAACCTTTTCTCCCCCATCGGGTTGAGGTTGTGATAATACCGCGGCTATTCCAAAGCCGGAAGCGTCAGTCTGAATTTGGAAAGGTTGCTCGTAATTCGGACAACTCAACACCGGAGCAGAAACCAAACACTGCTTTATTTTCCGAAAGGCCTCCTCGCATTCGGGATTCCATCTAAATTTTACATTCTTCTGGAGCAAAAAGGTGAGAGGTGAAATAAGGTCACTAAAGTTCGGGACAAAACGTCTATACCAAGATAGAGTACCCACGACTCTGCGAACTTCTTTGACATTGGTAGGTGTTGGTAATGAAAGCATAGCATTAATTTTTTCGGGGTCTACATGTAATCCGTACCTATCAATCACATATCCCAGATATTTAAGTTGTGGCTTGCAAAATTCGCATTTCTCCCTACTTAAAGTGAACCCTGCTTTCCTAACACGACGAAATATTTCCCCTAATATTTCCAAGTGATGTTGGAAAGTTTCTGAAATGATCACTATATCGTCTAAGTATACGAATACGTAAGGTTCAAGATCAGCTCCGATCACTCCATCCATGATGCGTTGGAATTTTGACCCACTAGTCACTAATCCGAATGGCAGTCTAGTAAACTGGAACAAACCACGATTTGGGACAGTGAAGGCGGTGTATTGTTTCGATGACTCTGAAAGGGGTACCTGCCAATATGCGCTCTTGATATCTATTGTCGAACAATATTTCGCATTTCTTAATTTATCTAATGTATCGGATACCATCGGGAGAGGGTAACTATCCTTTCTCGTCACAGAATTTACTTTCCTGAAATCAACGCAAAACCTGTATCCCGCCTTTTTCCTGACCAATACAATCGGTGATGCCCATGGACTTTCCGACTTTTCAACTACTCCCAATTTCAACATTTCTTCCAATTCCCGGTCTATATGTTGTTGCATTACCGGAGACACCCTATAGTACCGCTGCTTTATCGGTTCACAATCCGGATCGATCTTAATATCCACACAACCGAACTGATAACATCCTAATCCTTCCCCCATAGACCTAAAATTTTCCTCAACTATCGATTCTAGGATTTCTCTCTGTTTTTGATTCAAAATCTCCTCACCTTGTACTACATCAACACAATTAACGTCCATATCATTCTTACAGAATTGCCACTCGTTAAACGATGGAATCAGCCCTATCAAATTCCAGTAATCCCAACCCAAAATCAAAGTCTGTGGGAGTTCTGGTATTATTAACATTTCTACGAGTACCACTTTATTCTTAAACTTTATCGGTAGGTCACAACTTCCCAGGACGGTACATAAATTTCCATTCGCCACTCTACAGTACTTGGTATTAGAGGTTCGGATAGATATTCCCATATTCTTAATAATATTCCATCCCGGTTTTCCCATTATTGATCTGCAAGAACCAGAGTCCAGTAAACCCAAGAAACATTTTCCCAAAATTTCCACCTTAAGATGGGGTCTATTATCCCCTTCCGCCTGGCTTGCTAAATAACTCAATACTGGTATGAATGACGGTTGAGTATTTTCCTCTTTATAGCTATCAACGGTGTTACATGAAGAATATGGGTCGCCAAAAGCATCGTCACTGTTGCGACAGGTCAGTGACGACTCCCCCCGTTTCCCGAAGGATTGCGTCCACGACCAGAATTACAAGATGGGCAAGTTTTAGTAGTGAACCCTTCCCTTGAACAACGGTAACATTTTAAAATTCTCGGCTTGAGACAACCCCTAATTTTATGGCCTGCCATGCCACAGTTATAACATTTTATGTTTGCGAATCCACCATAAGTGGTTGGCTCTGTCCGCACGATAGGGTCGGTGCCATCGTTGGTGGACGTGGAAGGCAATGTATCAATATAGGCTAAATCCGGTTCTAAACAACCCTTTCTGGAAGGTACTGAATATGACTCTACCAATCGCTTCTGATCTTCAATCTGCCGACAAGCTGATTTTAATTCAGACCATGTATTGATTGTACTTAGGTTGACCCGATCTAAATAATAAGGATGCAAATTTTTCCTAACGATTTTTAATTTGTCTTTTTCTTTGACAGTATGAGACAACCGATCAAACATAGATGACATTATTGACATAAAACTTATAATATCCTCATTAGGACCTTGTTTTCTATTTTTGATTTCATCCCATAATTTATCATCATAATCTGATGGTTGCCAATCTTCTCTTAACTTAGTAATCAGATCATCCCATGTAGCCGTAGATTTCCTAACTTCCCTGAACCAATGCAATGCTACCCCCGTGAAAAGATCTATTCCACTACCAAGTAATTGCGATTTTGAAATACCTCGGGCTAACCTCAATTCTTCCACCCTCTCTAAAAATGCGCTTACTGATAGACTCTTTTTATCGCCAGAAAACTTTAAATTCCATTTTTCGACTGGAATTGACTTCATTACCGATGTAATAACCGTAGAACTTCCCCTTGGAGGAGACGAATGTCGCATGAAGGGAGAAAAATGTGTATCTCTGTCAGGTTCGTCACTATCATCATCAGTTTCATTATCACTACTCTCCTCTAACGTATCGGGTGCTGATGCTTTAAGTTTCAAAAATTTAGATGTATATGCTGTCTTTAAATTGTCTGCTTTCCTGCCGAATTCACTCTTACAACTGACTTCATCCTCCTTAACAGGGACACTTCTATCTATCCTACCCATTACATGTACCAAATCAGTGGTGAATTTATTCGCTATATTTGGTGAATTTAAATCTAAGGTTTCAAATTCGTTTACTAAGCGTTCTAACAGGTTGGAAATTGCAACTTTATCATCCTGAAATGAAAAAGGATGCTCTGGGTATATGAAACTAACTTTCTTCTTCTCCTGCTTAATTAACAAAGCCAAGTTACTGCGCATATGCTCAACTGTACCAGCTGACATACCCCGAATAACCAACTCATATATCAACTGATTTTTATCCAACCTATTGATAATCAATTTAAATTCTCCCATTTTGCGAATCAAATAACCACCTTTCAACTAACCTGTACAATTATTCGATACAATCAAACCTATATAAAAAATTACGTCAATTTTGCACAATGTGAAGCACGATACAGCAAGTCCCAAAAAAAATATCTAGAATCCCACTATTTACATCAACTTTGGTGTAAATTTGTCTAATACAGCTACTCCAATTCAAAAATCACGTTGGGCGCCAATTTATAACGACATGCGACTGTTCCCAAGTCGCAGAGGTTAAATTCGGAGCTACTAGAACTCGGGGATCCGCGGTCTAGCTCCAGTGGAGATGGGAGTGGGTTTCTAAAAAGGGAACCTAGTAAATGGGCGCCAGGTAAATTTAAGTCTCCCAGATACCCCAGCGTAACGTAATAATTCCTAAATTCACCAAAAGAATATGCACGCTAAAAACAAACCATTTATTCCAGTAGCTTACAACCCAGGTCTTTAGCTTCAATAAAGTAAAACTACTGTGAAACCCTGAATAAGGGTGGCGGAAATTGTACGTAGATAATATTAATATTTGATTCAAATACGCGTCGCTTGAGCTCAGGCGCATCCACGTTTCTCATCTATGATCATATATGACTACCACAAATCTTTCCCCAATTTCCGCTTTACAACAACAATAATAATTTATATAATTGATGATAATAAGTTCACGTTATATATATAGCAGGTATAAGATATGTTTCGAGATATGTTTCTTATAACTTGCGTGCTGATATTCCTTGTTCCTGAACGTAGTACTGCGTCGATGGTCTCGCAATAATGTCCTCTTTCTCTCTGTACTCGTAGTCTGCAACCCTCGATTAACTGTCCCACAGCGTTGCTTACTGACCACCTTGTATATACTCGGGATCTGCAACCCTGCGTTGGCTGTCTCACAGCGTTACTTATGGACCACCTTGTATATACTCGAATGCCTCAGTGCTACTCCTCCTGACATAAAGATCCCTCTCTTCCTGACACAAAAAATCGTGCTGGCACACAAATTCGGGCTGCCACAAAAACTCGTGCTGCCACAAAAACCCTGATGACAGAAAAGAAACCATCAGTGACTTCTCTCGGATAAGAAACAAACGAATTTTCCCAACACATAATAATTTCGGTTATCAGAATATTAATCAGAACATTTATTCGTTGTTATGCAATAGTTATAGAATTCGTACATACCCTGATGTTCGGGGTTGTCTCGCACACGTTTGCTTCGAATACCAAATCTGGCCGTGCCTCCACCAAATAATTCTTCAGGCACACAGCGATGTTCTGGATATAGAAATATAATTACGACCTGAATTGTTTCCACTAGAAATGACGAGAATAAAACATCCAACACATACCTGACCAAGCCGCCAAGATCGTTCACGTGCTCAACTCGTATCTGCAAAAGGCTTTTATATCCTCTTTCGAGACAAGTGATGGTTATCTGTTATCCTTCCCAATCAAACCAATATAACTCTCACTCTTAATCCGATTTTCGAAACTATATCCAATTAAGAAGATTCCAATAATTCTACTAGAGTTCCGAAAATACGTTTTAACCTATGCTGTCTTCGTTGACTGTTCACAACATGGACGACTTCACCTGACCGACGCACTCACTAAATGTCCGACTGTCATAATGCAACAATATTGCCACAGTCATTCGGCCCTTCAAATAAAATAATTATTTAGCGTCGATTGGTACCACTGAGACCCAACCTCAAATTCAATATCAACACGAACGATAACCTCATCGCCCGCCGAAGGTAAACAAACGAACGTTACATAATAAACGATGGAAACCTTAACAAAAATTGATCAGAATACCCTAAGGAACACAAATAACCAAAATCTCAAACAATATCAAAAAGTTGATTTTCAACGCCTGCTGGACTAGGTATATCAACTATG
Source organism: Halyzia sedecimguttata (assembly GCA_937662695.2). NCBI lineage: Eukaryota > Metazoa > Arthropoda > Insecta > Coleoptera > Coccinellidae > Halyzia > Halyzia sedecimguttata. Next base: position 92,178,052 of record OW569412.2, read on the forward strand.
GAAAGTCAATAAACCGGGATAAATGTATTGATGTAGTGAAAATAAACGATGGAAACCTTAACAAAAATTGATCAGAATACTCTGAGGAACACAAATAACCAAAATTTCAGACAATAACAAAACGTTGATTTTCAACGCCTGCTGTTTACGTTCTCCATACTGCAATATTCAATCCCCCATAGCGCGCCACTGACGGGTGTACATTTGATGAAATTTTTTTCTTATATTCCGATCACTGATAGGAGTGAACCACGATTATCATTTTGGAGTGACAACATCTACTTCAACGAAAAAAAAATGTTTACGTTCTCCATACTGCAATATTCAATCCCCCATAGCGCGCTACTGACGGGTGTACATTTGATAAAAAAATTTTCTTATGTTCCTATCCATGACAGGAAAGAAGTACAATTATCATTTTTGAGTGACATCGTCCACTTGAACGAAAAAAAAAATGTTTTCCATTGTGCAATATTCGATCCCTCATAGCCTGCCACTGACGAGGGTACATTTGATGAAATTTTTTTCTTATATTCCGATCACTGATAGGAGTGAACTACGATTATCATTTTGGAGTGACAACATCTACATGAAGGAAAAAAAATGTTTACTTATTCCATAGTGCAATATTCGATCTCTCATAGCCCGCCACTGACGGGTGTACATTTGATGAATTTTTTTTCTTATATTCCGATCACTGATAGGAGTGAACTACGATTATCATTTTGGAGTGACAACATTTACATGAAGGAAAAAAAAATGTTTACTTATTCCATAGTGCAATATTCGATCCCTCATAGCCCGCCACTGACGGGTGTACATTTGATGAATTTTTTTTCTTATATTCCGATCACTGATAAGAGTGAACTACGATTATCATTTTGGAGTGACAACATCTACTTGAAGGAAAAAAAAAATGTTTACTTATTGCATAGTGCAATATTCGATCACTCATAGCCCGCCACTGACGGGTGTACATTTGATGAAATTTTTTTCTTATATTCCGATCACTGATAGGAGTGAACTAAGATTATCATTTTGGAGTGACAACATCTACTTGAAGGAAAAAAAAATTTTTACGTTTTCCATAGTGCAATATTCGATCTCTCATAGCCCGCCACTGACGGGTGTACATTTGATGAAATTTTTTTCTTATATTCCGATCACTGATAGGAGTGAACCACGATTATCATTTTGGAGTGACAACATCTACTTCAACGAAAAAAAAATGTTTACGTTTTCCGTACTGCAATATTCAATCCCCCATAGCGCGCCACTGACGGGTGTACATTTGATGTAATTTTTTTCTTATATTCCGATCACTGATAGGAGTGAACTACGATTATCATTTTGGAGTGACAACATCTACATGAAGGAAAAAAAAATGTTTACTTATTCCATAGTGCAATATTCGATCCCTCATAGCCCGCCACTGACGGGTGTACATTTGATGAAATTTTTTTCTTATATTCCGATCACTGATAGGAGTGAACTAAGATTATCATTTTGGAGTGACAACATCTACTTGAAGGAAAAAAAATATTTACGTTTTCCATAGTGCAATATTCGATCTCTCATAGCCCGCCACTGACGGGTGTACATTTGATGAAATTTTTTTCTTATATTCCGATCACTGATAGGAGTGAACCACGATTATCATTTTGGAGTGACAACATCTACTTCAACGAAAAAAAAATGTTTACGTTTTCCGTACTGCAATATTCAATACCCCATAGCGCGCCACTGACGGGTGTACATTTGATGTAATTTTTTTCTTATATTCCGATCACTGATAGGAGTGAACTACGATTATCATTTTGGAGTGACAACATCTACATGAAGGAAAAAAAAATGTTTACTTATTCCATAGTGCAATATTCGATCCCTCATAGCCCGCCACTGACGGGTGTACATTTGATGAAATTTTTTTCTTATATTCCGATCACTGATAGGAGTGAACTAAGATTATCATTTTGGAGTGACAACATCTACTTGAAGAAAAAAAAAATATTTACGTTTTCCATAGTGCAATATTCGATCTCTCATAGCCCGCCACTGACGGGTGTACATTTGATGAAATTTTTTTCTTATATTCCGATCGCTGATAGGAGTGAACCACGATTATCATTTTGGAGTGACAACATCTACTTCAACGAAAAAAAAAATGTTTACGTTTTCCGTACTGCAATATTCAATCCCCCAAAGCGCGCCACTGACGGGTGTACATTTGATGTAATTTTTTTCTTATATTCCGATCCCTGATAGTAGTGAACTACGATTATCATTTTGGAGTGACAACATCTACATGAAGGAAAAAAAAATGTTTACTTATTCCATAGTGCAATATTCGATCCCTCATAACCCGCCACTGACGGGTGTATATTTGATGAAATTTTTTTCTTATATTCCGATCACTGATAGGAGTGAACTAAGATTATCATTTTGGAGTGACAACATCTACTTGAAGGAAAAAAATTTTTTTACGTTTTCCATAGTGCAATATTCGATCTCTCATAGCTCGCCACTGACGGGTGTACATTTGATGAAATTTTTTTCTTATATTTCGATCACTGATAGGAGTGAACTAAGATTATCATTTTGGAGTGACAACATCTACTTGAAGGAAAAAAAAAATGTTTACTTATTGCATAGTGCAATATTCGATCACTCATAGCCCGCCACTGACGGGTGTACATTTGATGAAATTTTTTTCTTATATTCCGATCACTGATAGGAGTGAACTAAGATTATCATTTTGGAGTGACAACATCTACTTGAAGGAAAAAAAAATATTTACGTTTTCCATAGTGCAATATTCGATCCCTCATAGCCCGCCACTGACGGGGGTACATTTGATGAAATTTTTTTCTTATATTCCGATCACTGATAGGAGTGAACTAAGATTATCATTTTGGAGTGACAACATCTACTTGAAGGAAAAAAAATATTTACGTTTTTCATAGTGCAATATTCGATCCCTCATAGCCCGCCACTGGCGGGGGTACATTTGATGAAATTTTTTTCTTATATTCTGATCCCTGATAGGAATGAACTGCGATTATCATTTTGGAGTGACAACATCTACTTGAAGGAAAAAAAAAATGTTTACGTTTTCCGTACTGCAATATTCAATCCCCCAAAGCGCGCCACTGACGGGTGTACATTTGATGTAATTTTTTTCTTATATTCCGATCACTGATAGTAGTGAACTACGATTATCATTTTGGAGTGACAACATCTACTTGAAGGAAAAAAAAATATTTACTTATTCCATAGTGCAATATTCGATCCCTCATAGCCCGCCACTGACGGGTGTACATTTGATGAAATTTTTTTCTTATATTCTGATCCCTGATAGGAATGAACTGCGATTATCATTTTGGAGTGACAACATCTACTTCATTGAAAAAAAAATGTTTACGTTTTCCATACTGCATTATTCAATCCCCCATAGCGCGCTACTGACGGGTGTACATTTGATAAAAATGTTTTCTTATGTTCCTATCCATGACAGGAATGAACTACAATTATCATTTTTGAGTGACATCGTCCACTTGAACGAAAAAAAAATGTTTACGTTTTCCATTGTGCAATATTCGATCCCTCATAGCCCGCCACTGACGGGGGTACATTTGATAACAAATATTTCTTATATTCCCATCCGTGATAGGAATGAACTATGATTATCATTTTGCAGTGACATCGTCTACTTCAACGAAAAAAAAAAGTCTACGTTTTCCATAGTGCAATATTCAATCCCTCATAGCGCGCTACTGACGGGTGTACATTTGATAAAACTTTTTTCCTATATTCCTATCGGTGATAGGAATAAACTACAATAATCATTTTGGAGTGACAACGTCTACTTGAACGAAAAAAAAAAGTTTACGTTTTCCATATTCATAGAGTGATAGTTCAACTTACATAACCCGCCACTGATACATTTGCATTGGATAAAATTTTAGTTGGCTGTTATAGTGAATGAGGAAAATGACTTCCACTAATCCTATGCCACAGAAAAAATTATTTTTGATAACTCAATTTCTCAACTAATAAGATAAATCCTATGATGTGTGCGGCCTTTAGTTCATTTGTGGTTGTGGATAACTTCACATCCATTTGAAATCCCACGATTCAGGAGGAACAAATAGAACCAGTTCTATTTATTTTCAAGCCTGAAAAAGTCTACAAAATAGTCCCGGGCGCATGCGTATTTCCTCAAAATTTCAGGCGCAGTCTGTCAGGCTGACAAATAGGCACGAAATAGGCATAGTGTAATAAGGGTATTAGGCTTGTTTCACATGCATACGGTTCCATTCGGTTCGTTTCGTTTTCGGTTTCAATTCAGTCGCTGGCGACAAGTGTGAAACGGTGCTCCGGTTTAGATTCCGTACCGAATAGAAACCGTACAGCACCGAATACTCCCTCGACACGAATAGGTTTCTATCAGGTTTGGATTCGTGTGTAGGGAATACAGATCAACCGGGGCGTTCACACAAATACGGTTTAGTTTCGGTTTTAACCATAAAGTAATAAATATTTACATATGTTTTCTGTCTCGTTCTGTGGTTTTAACCTCAAATCGAGCAGATATCTTTCAATATTTCACGAATTGTTCAAATATAGAAATATAAACATACATATTTTCGGGATATTGTTGCTATCTCAGTATTCATGAGAAAATGATGGTTTACCAAATGTGGATCGACTGATTTCTGCAGTAAATCTAAACCAGTGCTGCGGGACAAAACTTCCGAAAAATATAAAGATCAATAATTAAAGACGTAGGATGCATTCAAAGATGTATGTGTTCAATTTTGAATGGCTTTGATGAATCTGACGTCGCGGAAAAATTGGAATTGTGAGCCCGTGTCGGAAGATAACATAAAACCGTATATGTGTGAAAGGCCTTCATTCGTTTTCGGTTGAAACCGAAAACGAACCGAACCGAATGGAACCGTATGCATGTGAAACAAGCCTTAGGGCTCCACACGAGACGGGTAGTCTAGTCAACATGTGCCTTTTAGGTCAAATTTTTTGCGTATTCTCCGAAAATTATGATTGAGGTGTCATTCACAGACCAGTAATCCCATAGACGGTCCACGCAGATTACATGACCTTGAACCTCTTTTGTAGTACGGATACGAATCTGCTGGTGTCGCTGCGGTTGCAGTTTCGCAATTCTATGATATTTAGTAGCATAGAAGCTTCCTATTTTGTTTATGGTCGTTTCTAGGTTATGAATTTGAATATGAAATTCTTTCATTTCTATTTTCGCTTTGCGAGAAGTTGGTAAGTTTCTTAATATTATCTTATTTTTATCATCGTTCACCATGGTTCGTCCCAATAAATGTTGTGTTCCCAACTGCAACAGTGAGTCTAAAGTTAGGCATAATTTTCCTAATCCAGAAAAAGATACGGATCGTTTTAAAATATGGATTAATAATATCAGTGATATCGAGCTGATGGAAATGGATCCAATGATAGTGTATAAGATAAAGAGAGTGTGTCATGACCACTTCCAAGAAGTATTCATTTCTAAGTGGTCACACAAATTATTCCCTAATGCTGTTCCAACACTAAATATTTCTGGTGAGTGAAAAAAGTGTTACCATGAAACTTTGAATAACTGAAACTTTCTTAGGCACATCTCAATCCATCTCACAATCTATTTGGGAAACTCAGACAACCTCAAGATCAACAAAAAGTGTTGTTGAAGGACCTTCTGCATCTGGTGCTAAAATGACTGATCTGAATGAAGAAAATACTTCCAATACTGAAGGTAATTAATATAAATGTTTAAATTATTGCTAAACTTCAAGAAAACCATCTCCAATTTGAACAAAATTTAACCACTAAAATGTAAAAATAAGACTTACTGGTCACATGCTTAAGTCAGTTGGTGCAAAAATACAAATAAATCACCATGTAGAATGTTTCATGAAAAAAACTTCCTGTTTCACAGGAGACAGATGATGAAGTGTCATTAAATTTCACACATTAAGAAATCAAAACTTTGTAGGTACACTTCAATCCAGCTCAGTTGATCTCCTGGAGACTGCAAAATCCTCTAGATCACCACAACTTATTAAAAGCTGTGGTGAAACACCATCTGGATCTGATGCTACAGTGATTGATCTGGATGATACAAACACTTCCACTGCAGGTAATTATATCAATTATTATTCAACAATAAAAACTGTTCAGTTCAGAATTCCCTTGCTTTGCACTACTGCTGATATTTATATAGATTAGTGAATGATTTCAACAAGTCCTAACTATTAGTTATAAAATGTGTTGCACATTTATGAGTATGTTATTTAATTTTTAGGTAATAAAGAACCTCTAACTCCATATCGGTTGCTGAAACAATCTGGAATTTCAAGACGCACCTTCACACCCAGAGAAAAAAAAATGTATCAAGCCATGAAATTGCTTCATAAAAAATTTGCCCTGCAGAAGAATAGGAAGAAATCTTTCCGACAAAGGCTTGCTGATGCTGAAACCTTCAGGATGAATCATTTTGAACATGAAAGCAGTAAATTGAATCATTTGACGAATATGTTTATTCAATGTCAGCTTAGAGAATGTGAGAAGTCAAAAAATCTGAGGAGATTCACACTTAATGAAAAGTTATTGGCTTTGATTTTGTACAAACAGAGTGCAAAATCTTACTCGCTTTTATCTAAAATGTTCATTTTGCCAAGCAAGTCTACACTGACAAGGCTTTTGTCTGAAATTGTTGGAGGACCTGGTTTGTATGATGCAGTTTTTGACTCCCTGCAATCAAAGACTGCAAAAATGGATTCTTTGGAAAAATATGTTGCTGTGCTGTTTGATGAAATGTCTATTATGCCAAGCCTACATTTCAACGAACATTTGGGATTGATAGAAGGGTTTGAAGATATGGGAGGAAATGCAAGGAAAAGTTCCCTGGCTGACCATGTATTGGTCTTTATGGTTAGAGGAATAGGGAAGCAGTGGAAATCACTCATTTCCTGCCACTTCTCAAGTGGTGGTGGCGCAACAAGTTTGCAAATAAAACAATTAACTGAGAAGATTCTTAAGAAACTCTTGGATATTGGCCTTAAACCGATCATGGTTATATGTGATCAGTACAATGCCAGTTCGATCAACAAATTGATTCATGAGACAAGGGAAAAACACTTGAGAAGTGAAAATATCGGTCAATATAGGTATGGATCATTTGAAGTCGGTGATTTCTCCATTTTTCCCCTTTTTGACCCTCCCCATTTGCTAAAAGGTGTTAGGAACAATTTCATTAAGAAAAACATTATTTATGTGAAGGAAAATATCTCCAAGATAGCAAAATGGAGCCATATTGAAATTGTATATAGGAATGACAGCAGCGCACAAGATGCTCTAAAGGCACTACCTCATCTTTCTGATGAACATATTTACGAGAAGAAGATGAAGAAAATGAAGGTGAAACATGCGGCTCAAATATTTAGCCAAAGGCTAGCTTCAACCATGAGATTAGTTGCTCAATTTGGTAAGTGAAGGCAAATGGCATAGACTATTGATGCCTTATAATGAACATGTATGTTATTCTATGTAAAATGCATTATATCATCAATTCCTATTTTTCAATATTCCATTTTTTTTTTCATTGTATAATTGCATAAGCAGATGTACTTACAAACAGTATTGTAATTATCAAAAATTCGATTATTGGGTTATTAATCTGTTTTTCAATTACAGGAAATGAAGATGACGGTAACCTTGAAGACACTGCACAGCTATTGTCATTATTTGACCGTTTATTTGACTCAGTTAATGGGTCAAATAAAATGCCAGATCGAGGAAAATCATTACGTGCTGGTTTGAATGATGAATCTCCTCACATCGATTTCTGGAACATGGAAGCTCTACCAATCTTAGAGAATATGGAATTTGAAAAAAGGTCTTTCAGAGATCAAGCAAGACCTCCAAGTTTGAAAAATTGGTCGTTTACAATAAGGAACATAAAATCAATCTGGGAGGTTTTGAAGAAAGCAGGATTCAAATATCTTCTACCTAGAAGATTGAATCAAGATCCCCTAGAAAATGCATTTGGGCAATTGAGAAGTTTCGGGGGTCAGAACAACAATCCATCTTGTCACCAGTTTATTGGGACTTTTAAAATGTTGATGTTCAATTTTGCGGTCTCAATCTATAAGAGTTCGTTCAATTGCGAGGATGATTCTTGTGACAATTTGTTTCTGACAATCTCCAAACTTCTTGTGGGCCAGAATAATACCAATTCAGATAACTTTGTTATTGATAAAGAATATGTAAAGTCTCCCAAGATTACTCATGAAAAGTTGTCTGAATTGGCAACAACCTACGTGGCAGGTTACATTTTAAAGAAAATTAAAAAGAAAGCAACATGTCCTAATTGCAGAAAATGCTTGTTCTCGGATGATTAACACTTCTGAACAGAATCTTCTGATTGCTTCTAGAGAATACGGAGGATCCTTTGCTAGAAGATTGTGCTATCCAACTTTAAACTTTGTTGAAGCATTTTTTGAAATATTTGAAATAATTAATTTTTATTTGAATATTCAAGCGTCCTCCAAAAACTTGGTGGACATAATTAAATTCACAATTGATAAGAATGTTGACTTCAACTTCTTCAGTTGTGAGAAGGAGGATCATAAAAACCAAATAATGGATATGGTTATTAAATTTTCTATAAGGACTCTAATCCATAATTGGTGCAATGAAGTCAATAACATCATCCGAGGCAAGAAAGGACCTTACACCGGTGAAAATCCGACTAAACAACAGGCCAACCGGATTCATTCTGCCAGGATGAAGAGAAAAAACTAAAAGCAACCTGAACCTGGACAAAATATTTAATAACGATCAATAAACAAAATATTTTGAAAATTGGTGTTTTGTTTAGGGTCTCCTTTAATCATGTGAAGCAACAGATAAAGATTTGTACAATATTCAACATTTTCTTGAATTAAAAAAATAAGATGAATTTCAACAATGGGAATTTTACGTGTTATTTTTGTCTCATGAATTGGAAATCGGGTGGAGTTAAAAATACTTTTCTTTTATTAAAATATTAACGTTTATTTTCCATTTGTAATTCTTATTCGTTAAATTGGGCTGCGTGAATTCACCCTTACTTGTCAAATTCGGTGTACTTTTTGCTATACCCAGATTTTCACTTCTAGACAAAAATCGGACGTCAAATTCTCATTGTTTGAAGTAAACATTCAAACCCTCATTCCTATAAATAGATTTAAATTTCCCGCTTCACCATTTAGTACGGATACGTTGCTGTAGGTGGCGCAAACTTTCGTCCTCATTACATAGCATTGGCGTGAACCGTCTATGGGATTACTGGTCTGTGGTGTCATTCAATTGGGAATGACATGTAAATAGTTTTTGAGAAAATACTAAGGCCACTCGCAAAAATTGCAATAGTTATAAACAATTAAGTGATTAAATGAAGAGGGGGTTTGGTTTTTCGCAAATATCTCAAAAACTATCTAAGGAAATTCAAATTTGAAAAAAGATTCAAGACGGGCAGGAAATTTCCTAAAAAATGGGTTCAAGCCCTGTGGACAGGAGCTTTCTGGCGCTCTAGTTCAAACAGACAAATTATATCTCCGAAAGTATTGGTTTCTCAGAGTTGGGAATTATATCAATGTATTCATATAATAGAACTGCATCCTAAAGGAAATTCAATTCAAATAATAGTTTATTTATCAAGATTAAATGAGCAATCATGATAATGAGAAAAGCACCATGGAAGAAATCAAATTAAATCTGGCCAATTTTGCCCAATAACGAACTTAACCGAGATATTCATCTCCCTAAACTACTCTGAAAATTTCAACTACCTACCTCATTCCGTTCGAGAGTTATATCTATGTCTATGGATGAAAAGCAGTCTCACTACTCTCAGATCTCTTACTTACTTTTCTCTTACTTTTCTGAGAAAAACTAATTTTGGAGCAAACAACTGAGATTTTTCTCACTTCGCTCACAATTCTTCGATTGATAAGATAATGTCTCAGGAACATCATTTGACATTATGACAATTCATATTCATACATAGAATAATATCATTCTGTGACAACGTTGAAATACGATTTATTATTGAAAATTTGAAAAATCATATCTCCGAAAGTATTAGCTTGTTAGAGTTAAAAATGATATGAGTGGATTTTTATGATAAAACTTCTTATTAAAAAAAAATTAATTTGGAATTTGTTCCGTAAAAAAAAAAATTTTTTTTTGTTACTCCGAAACCATCTGTCCGATTTTGCCCAATAACGAACTTAGCCGAGATATTTATCCCCCAAACCTACTCTGAAAATTTCAACTCTCTAGCTCATTCCGTTCGAGAGTTATCGTGCCTACGGCCGGACCGGCCGGACAGAATGAATTTCGACCACGGATTCTTGATCAGTGAGTCGAACCAAATCGTTTAAGACCATTTTCATCGAAATATTCGAAAATTACAGACATTTGGGCAAATTGATAAGCACTCAGTTCCGAGGAACTAGAGCGCCAAAAAGTCCCCACTCTCGGAACTAGGACCAATATTTATAATTTTCCCGGAGGGTTGAAAATACTCTCGAATAAATATTATTTAAACTTATTGAATATGAAAATAAAAAATTCAGGCGTCTGCAGGATAGATCAATGAACAATTATCCGTGTTCCAAAAATGTTTATCGTAGCAACGCTACTTAGTGGAGTAATGCATCAGCAGACATAAATGTCCAGGTCCAAAATACTTCACCGTTTTCAATTCATAAAATATATTTAAAGCTCCATATTCTTCTAAAATTATACCCAGTTATAACTGTCTCTAGCTTTTTTTCGAATATTTTAATACAGTTCTGCTGACATCGGTAACCAGAAATCAGATTATGTTCATTTCCGCAGGTCAAATGTCGTACTTACTTACTATCTTAGAGATTATTGCGCGTATGTTCTGGGAAACATCGCGTTATCATTTTGCCCAAATGTCTGTAACTTTCGAATTTTTTTACGAAAATGGTCTCAAACGATTTGGTTCGACTCCCCAATGAAGAATTCGAAGTCAAATTTGATTCTGTCCGGCCGTTGCCACGATAACTTGAGAACGGAAAGAGCTAGCGACTTGAAATTTACAGGGTAGGTGGCGCATCCCAATACGACGGACAAGTTCATTAATGGCCTAATCGGCCCAGTGGTTTCCGAGTAAACATTTTGCTTTCAACCAATATGAATCCGATCGAATTGAAACTTGGTGAGTAGTTGTAGAATATGAACCTAAGCACGTTTGTGAAATTTCGTGTGAATCGTATGGCTAGAAAATTATTAAAAAATTATTAAGAAATATTTTGGTTGTCACGATAACTTGAGAACGGAAAGAGATAGAGGCTTGAAGTTTTCAGGTTAGAATGTGCATCTGAACACGACATTTGAGTTTGTTTATAAGCATAATCGGCTTAACGGTTTTAGAGTTATAGCGATCTGAAATTTGGTTGTTTTTTCTCCTCATTAACTCGAAAAATACTGAACCGATTGAATTGAAACATGGTTATTAGTTGTAGAATGCCAACGCGAGAATTCTTGCAAAATTTGGTTAGGATAGTATTCATGGAAGATTTTTAAGAAATCATTGAAAATTTAAAGAAAAATTCTATTAATCAGTAACTATTCATCTGAAATTACTGAAATTTTGCAAGAGCCTTCAGAACCCAAATCTACTGCCAAGTTTTAAGTTTTAACACGATCGGTTAAATATTGTTGGAGATTCGAGCAGCCTTGTGTGAGTTCAGTAGATGGGTGACCGTTGCCTCGATAACTTTCGAACAAAAAGAGATAGGGACTTGCAGTTTTCAGGGTAGGTTGCGTATCTGAATGGGAGAGTTAAGTTCGCTTTTGGGCATAATCGGTGTAACGGTTTCCGAGTTATACCCACCTGGAATATTAGTTCCTCGATAACTCAAAAAATGAAGATTCGATCGAATTGAAGCTTGGTAACTATTAGTAGAAAATCAACATAAAGACGTGTTTAAAATTTATTAAGAACCGTACCCCTAGAAAATTTGAAAAAAATTACGAAAAAAAAAATTTTTGTAAGAACCAATCCCCTAGAAAATTTCAAAAAAATTACGAAAAAAAAAATTGGTTCAAGCACTGACGTGAAGTCAGGAGCTTTGGCGCGTATGTTCTATTATCCATTCTCCTCTATTGGACACCCTTAATCGAATTTACCATGGTAAATTCGATTAAGAGTGTCCAATACAGGAGAATGGATAATAGAACATACGCGCCAAAGCTCCTGACTTCACGTCAGTGCTTGAACCAATTTTTTTCTTTAAACCGGGAAAATTCCATTTCGAGCGTAACCCCAACCTCTCGTAATTCATCACATATTATGCTAATCGTTATTGTCCTAACTGCAGTAGTTAGGACATACTCAACTTGTATCGCAAAGAATTTCTGGCTATATCTACAAATTGCTTAGCGTAATAATTGTCCTAAGTACAGAACAATATTTAGATAGGACAAACTCTTTTGGTATACTGCACAACGGACAATTTGAAGTAGGATTATCATATGGATTTTCACATAGGACAAGCTTTTTAGCGGTACATATATTGACTTCAGTAATGTAGATAGGACTTTGGGAGTTTGTCTGAAGATAGAAGACACAAAGAGTTTTCCAACTGTGCCAATATCTCAAAAAAGAAAATTTTGCACTTAGGACAACTAGTCTTAGGACGGCAGAATTGGTTTGCATCAAGTAAAAGCCAAAGCATTCAATTTCATACTGAATTTTATGTTGGTTCGTTTTAATTGAAATTTCATTAGATAATAAATATATGTATTTTTATTGTTTTTTCAATCTTAACCGCACTACAGTTGGAAAGCAATCAAAAATACATTTGAAGTTGTTGGCAAAACCGGAAAACATGTCATGGGGTCAACGATACAAAAAAGTTTGGGGACCTCTGGTTTAGACAGTATTCAAATTTTCATAGAAAAGTTTTACACTCGAAGCTCGGGCTGTATATGCAGGCGTTATTACCGCATTTCTATTTTTAGTGTTGTAATACATTTGGGAATTGCCGTTTCGAATAAACATTTTATGATTTGCAGCTTGTTGACCCGGGATCTGGATTCATTCTAGTCTAAATCGCTTCCAATCGATTGCTCGTTTGTTTTCCTAGTCTGGAAAAATCCGGATGAAATCATGGATTATTTATATCCTCTAGTTGCGCGCAAAAGCTTCTGACTTCCTCTTTTCCTCGAATTTTTTTTTATCCTCCATTCTACCATAGTTCACCTGGAAACCGTATCTAAGTGAATTATGGTAGTATCGAGGATTAAAAAAAATCAGAACTTCTGCGCATGTTTTATGGGCATTCTTCTGTAAGCTCGTACAGGTCCCTACTAATGCTGTCCTAGCAATTTTTTTAACATTTGTCAAGAAAACGTGTTCTATTCCGAAGGAAATTAACTATTATTTTAGTTAGATATGGAGGCCTTATGAATTTATACACGTATCTTCCGAGTTATTAGCGATATTCCAAAAAATTATGACAGGGGACTGTTTGAGGCATCAGAGGACTGTTATAGTTAGAAAAAATTGGTTCAAGCACTGACGTGAAGTCAGAAGCTTTTGCGCGAATGTTCTATTGTCCATTATTCTGTATTGGACACCCTTAATCGAATTTACCATGGTAAATTATGTTGTCCATTCTCCTGTATTGGACACTCTTAATTCGAATTTACCATGGTAAATTCGAATTTATCGAGTTATCGAGGCAACGGTCACCCATCTACTGAACTTACACAAGAATGCTCGAATCTCCAACACTATTTACCTGATCGTATTAAAACTTGAAACTTGGCAGTCGAGTTAGTTTATGAAGGCTCTTGCAAAATTTCAGCAATTTCAAACGAATAGTTACTGATATATAGAACTTTTTTTTTATTGTCAATGATTTATTAAAAATTTTCTACAAATGCTATCCTCACCAAATTTTGCAAACATTTTCGCGTTGGCATTCTACAACTAATAACCATGTTTGAATTCAATCGGTTCAGTATTTTTCGAGTTAATGAGGAACAAAAACCACCAAATTTCAGAAAATTTCAGATGGCTATAATTCTAAAACCGTTTGGCCGATTATGCTCATAGACGAACTGAAATGTCACGTTCTGGTGCACATCCTAACCTGAAAACTTCAAGCCGCTATCTCATTCCGTTCTCAAGTTATCGTGCTAACAAAAATATTTTACAATAATTTTTTTTAAATTTTCTAGCCATACGATTCGCATAAAATTTCACAAACGTGCTTAGGTTCATATTCTACAACTACCCACCAAGTTTCAATTCGATCGGATTTATATTGGTTGAAAACAAAATTATTACTCGGAAACCACTGGGCCGATTATGCCCATTAACGAACTTGTCCGTCGTATTGGGATGCGCCACCTACCCTGAAAATTTCAAGTCGCTAGCTCTTTTCGTTCTCAAGTTATCGTGGCAACGGCCGGACGGACGGACGGCCGGACAGAATCAAATTTGACCTCGAATTCTTCATTGGGGAGTCGAACTTAATCGTTTGAGACCATTTTTTTCAAAAAATTCGACAGTTACAGACATTTGGGCAAAACTATAACGCGATGTTCCCCAGAACATACGCGCAAAAAGTCATTTTAAATTAATCAATCATTTATTATTTTTATGGAATATTTGCGCATCAATAATCAACAAAGTTTCTTCAGAAAAAATCAACAGAAAATATAACTTTCTTTAAGCATGCATATCGAAAATTAGTCTTAAGTGGTAGAAACATTTTGTACTCACCGAGATCAACATACAATCTTATTTTCGAGCGTAGGATCTGGGAAACATTGCGTTATCATTTTGCCCAAATGTGTGTAATTTTCGAATTTTTTTGCCGAAAATGGTCTCAAACGATTGGGTTCGACTCCCTGATGAAGAATTCGAGGTCAAATTTGATCCTGACGTTTGTGAGATTTTGTGAGAAACGTAACACTAGAAAATAAAATTAAAATTATTAAAAAATAATATTTATGTCACGACAACCTGAAAACGGAAAGAGATAGCGACTTGAAATTTTCAGGTCAGGTTGTCCATCTGAAGAAAAATCATATCTCCGAAAGTATTAGCTTGTTGGAGTTGAAAATGATATCGATGGATTCTGAAGGTGAAACTGCATCTTAAATAAAATTGAATTTGAAATTTGTTGCTTAAAAAAATATTTTTTTTTTCGTTACTCCGAAACCATCTGGCCTATTTTGCCCAATAACGAACTTAACCGAGATATTCATCTCCCTAACCTACTCTGAAAATTTCAACTGCCTAGCTCATTCCGTTCGAGAGTTATTGTAGAATTTTTTTTTTAAATTTTGAAATTTTTTTTGACACTTTGCGGTAACCTGGTCAATACAAAACTTCACATGCGTATAAAGGTCATGGTTCTACAATTTGATGCTGAATTTCAGATAGATCGAGCGATCGGTTTCGGAATATTCTTAAAAAATGTGTTTTACTAAAATCGGCCATAACTCCGAAACCGCTTAATGGATTTCGCCCATTAACGAACTCGTCCGAGATATTTACGCTCCAAACCCACCTTGCAAATTTCAATACTCTAACCCCTTTCGTTCGAGAGTTATCGTGCCTCGGCCGTACAGAATCGATTTCGACCTCGGATTCTTGATCAGTGAGTCGAACCAAATCGCTTGAGACCATTTTCAGCCAAAAATTCGAAAATTACAGACATTTGGGCAAATTGATAAGCACTCAGTTCCGAGGAACTAGAGCGCCAAAAGTAAAAATTTACAAATATTTTGGGGAAATGATAGCACGCTAAAATGCTATGTTTACATTCTCAGTACGACCATCTTTGGCGCTCTTGTTACTCGGAACAGAGTGCTTATCAATTTGCCCAAATGTCTGTAATTTTCGATTTTTTTTATGAAAATGGTCTTGAACGATTTGGTTCGGCTCACTGATCAAAAATCCGAGGTCAAAATCGATTCTGTCCGACCGTTAACACGAAAACTCTCGAACGGAATGAGCAGTTGAAATTTTCAGAGTAGGTTTGGTGGATAAATATTTAGGTCTAGTTCGTTAGTGGGAAAAATCGGCATGAAGGTTTCGGAGTAACGAAAAAAAAATTTTTATTTACATTACAAATTTCATATTCAATTTGTTTTAAGATACAGATTCATCATAAGAGTCCATTGATGTAATTTTCAACTCTAACAAGCTAATAGTTTCGGAGATATAATTTTTAAAAATTTCAATAATAAATCTAAATTCTATGATTTCACAGAATGCTGTAATCGTATTTGTATCTATGGTTCATGTGTTCATGCATGTCATCTTGTCCACAGATAAGAGACATGTCATATTTAATTCAGGTCTCATTACATAAAATACCTGCTGTTCTAGAACCTAGTATAATTAAATGCAAAATGATCACTGAAATAACATCAGCTATAGTCGAATTATGAGGATTATAGGATATTATAATTTTTGGGTGATAATCCATATGATCATGGAAATATATACTTTGGTAAGTTAATCAAATTTGGTTCAGAATATCTCCAGTGAACACAAAACTGGAATATTGGCTATGTTTCAATTGATATAATATAATTTCCAGAATAGATTTGAGGAATGAATATCTCGGGTAAGTTCTTTATTGGGTAGAATCGGTCTGGTAGTTTCGGATTAATAATTTTCGGCACTCTTGCTCATTTTTAAATGACACCATTTTGAATTTAATTTGTTTTATGAGGCAGTTACACCATAAGAATCCATTGATATCATTCCCAACTCTGAGAAACCAATACTTTCGGAGATATGATTTGTCAAAGTTTGACTGTTTCACTGAGATACAGATCGTCAAAAATCACTGAAAATTCTAAAAATTTGTTTGTTCCCTTGATTGTTTCGAGTATTATCCAACTTAATCATCGTTTCCTCTAGAATTCTTTCTACCTCTAGTTATAACGGTTCCGCCAAATAACTTTTTTTTTTTTTGAAATGCAATAAAAAAAAGCTACTGAATCTTTTCTCAAATTTCTTTTTTTATTTGAAAGTACAATCCTTTCGGTTAATGATCGAAAGTAATTTCATTCAAAAGGCTGCCTCGGCTGGCCATGCAGTAGCCTACACGATCGGTCCAATTTTTAAGCACATTATCGATTGTGTGCAGCTGTATTTCACCAATGGCTTCACGAATATTGTCCTTTAAAGCGTCAATTGTCTCTGGCTTGTTGGCGTAACACTTATGTTTGACGGCACCCCACAAATAATAGTCCAACGGTGTCAAATCGCAGCTCCGAGGTGGCCAAACGACATCAGCTCTGCGGCTGATAATGCGATCTTCAAAAACAGTGCAACTACTGAACCAATTGGACTTTGTGGCGTCATACCAAGGTCTTTATGCAAAATTCGTCTCAATGATGTCTCCGAAATATTCAATTATTGAGAACGACGGTGAATTGATGTTGATGGCGCTTCACGCACACTTTCTGCCACAGCAGCAATATTCTCGGGTGTACGCACTGTTTTTGGTTTTTCACGCTTTGGTTTATCGATGAGGATGCCAGTTTCTTTCACTTTTTTCGCAAGATAACGAACGTACGGAGCTGACGGTGCTTCTCCTCTTCCAAAATCCGTACGCAATTTTCGATACATTCTGCAACATTACCATGATTTTCAAAGTAATGTCGCAATATTTCCCAGCGTTGTTCAAGCGTATACACAACCATATTCGTTCAGCGGAAGGATAAAACTAATTATCTGTCAAATCAGACATGAGCTAAGTGTTACCATTCACAAAATAAGCACTAGTTGAAAAAAAAACGTTAGATGGCGGACCCTTTGTTTAGTTCAGATATTTTGAAAAACGATTCTGAACTCATTTCAATTTTCGATGAAGGTTTTACATATTGATATTACTCTCGAAATTATCTATAATCGAAACATGATCATCTGTCCTTAGCTCCATTCCCCTAAACATTTATTGATTCAGAGATATCACTGTTGGCATAGGCAAACCTTTCAACTTATCGCAATATAAAGTGTCCGAACTGGTTCTAACCAGATTTTAAAAGCACAAGGAATGACTCTAGAATGTAAATATTTGTAGAAAATTTTCGTGAGAGACATTAATAATGCATATACCTCCCACAGTATCCTTTAATGATTACATTAATAATAGACGGGTTTAACTGGTAAGATTAAATGCTTCTGTTTTCGTTGATATTTCGTTTCGTGAAGGAAAATGGCGGTTGTTTGGTAGACTTGTTGGTGTGCGTTACAACATCTCAATCATATGTATGTCCAAATTACATGTTTGTTTAGATGTTCTCGGGTTTTCGGTAATGACAAAACGGTTTATTAAATTTACTGTAGGGAAAATATCATCAAATACGTAAATATAGGCGATGATGAGGATTCGTTATGAGTGGGCGATATCGGATCCGTCCACCGCTTCCTTTCGGTATATTGTTTGTTGCTTCAAATGATCCTAAAATATACACGGTAAAATATTCATCGATTTTAAACATCAACAAATACTAACTAGTCATCCGGGCTGGTCACCTAATCGTTCAGTGTTCCCCCAAAGAAGAAAACGTCATTCAGGACTGATACGTGCCGGTTTCATGGTTGTTACCAATCATCAGCGAAACATAGCTCACTGAATGACAAACGAAGGGGGACTCTAGGAAACTTAAGCCCTATTGTTGCGAACTACTGGAGAGAAAATCTCACTAACGCCACCTAGGGAAATCCTTACGAACTCCAACCCTTTGTGATGCGGAAACCTTGAGCGGGGTTCAGTGACGTTCATTGTTTTGTCAATAGAGGGAGTCAGGGACTGTAATTCAGACTACCTATAGGACCCCATCGCGTCTTGAAAACGCTCGGTTTAGTGTGGTTAGAGAAGACCACAAACCAGTGAACATAGAATAAGGTGAACTGTGGGTAATTGCTAATATCTATTGAAAGCGACTTGAAATTTTCAGGTTAGGATGTGCATCTGAATGCGACATTTGTGTTCATTCATAGGCATAACCGGCCAAACTGTTTTGGAGTTATACACATCTGAAATAACTCGAAAAATACAAAACCGATCCAATTCAAACATGGTTATCAGTTGTATAATACCAACGCGAAAATTCTTGCGAAATTTCGTGAGGATCGTATCACCAAAAAATTTTTAAAAATCATAGAAAATCATTGAAAATATTCTATATATCAGAAACTATTCGTCCGACATCGCTGAAATTTTCGAGAGCCTTCAGAACCTAACTCTACTGCCAAGTTCCAAGTTTGAACACGATCGGTTAAATATTGTTGGAGATTCGAACAGCCTTGCGTGAGTTCAGTAGCTGGATGGGTGACCGTTACTTCGATAACTTTCGAACGAAATGAGTTTTCAGGGTAGGTTGCACATCCGAATGGGGTAGTTATTAACTAGAATATCGACATAAAGACGTGTATAAAGTTTTGTAAGAACCGTACCCCTAGAAAATTAAAAAAAAAAAAAGTAGGTTCGAGCACTGACGTGAAGTCAGGAGCTTTTGCGCGCACGTCAGTGCTTGAACGGATTTTCGTTTCAGTTCTAAATTCGAAAATGGCAGACATTTGGCAAAGAGATGGTGCTCTGGTACGAACCCGCAAAAATGGAAAACGGGGTGTTTTTCGAAAGAATTACGAGTACATAGCGCCTACCCTCTGAGATCGTCGACAGCAACTCTACGAACTGTTTTAAAAATGAGTTCGAAGGATGGCGCAGCTCTCATTGATCATACGGATGCACTTTCTTTCATTCTCTTTTCTCGTTTTCCTTTTGTTGCGGTTTTTTTTTCTCTTTTTTGGCGCTCTAGTTCCTCGGAACAGAGTGCTTATCAATTTGCCCAAATGTCTGTAATTTTCGAATTTTTGGCTGAAAATGGTCTCAAACGATTTGGTTCGACTCACTGATCAAGAATCCGAGGTCGGAATCGATTCTGTCCGCCCGGTCCGGCTGCCGTAGGCACGATAACTCTCGAACGAAAGGAGTTAGAGGATTGAAATTTGCAAGGTGGGTTTGGAGCGTAAATATCTCAGACGAGTTCGTTAATGGGCCAAATCCATCAAGCGGTTTTGGAGATATGGTCGATTTTAGTAGAAACATTTTTTATTAATATTTCCGAAACCGATAACTCGATCTATCTGAAATTCAGCATCAAATTGTAGAATTATGATCTTCATACGCATGTGAAGTTTTGTATTGACAAGGTTACCGCAAAGTGCCAAAAAAAAAAATTGAAAATTAAAAAAAAAATTCTACAATAACTCTCGAACGGAATGAGCTAGGCAGTTGAAAGATCCTGAGTAGGTTAGGGAGATGAATATCTCGGTTAATTTCGTTATTGGGCAAAATAGGCCAGATGGTTTCAGAGTAACGAAAAATTTTTTTTTTTAAGTAACAAATTTCAAATTCAATTTTTATTTAAGATGCAGTTTCACCTTAAAAATCCATTGATATTATTTTTAACTCCAACAAGTAAATACTTTCGGAGATATGATTTTTCGAAATTTCAATAATGAATCGTACTTCTATGTTTTCACAGAATGCTATAATTATTATATCTAAGCTTTATTAAATGCTCTGTGTTCATACTCGTACATGTCATCCTGTTCTATAAGAGAGAGTCAAATTAATTTCAGCTATTTTAATTCGATTTCTTCCATGGTGCAGTTCTCATTCTCAGATTGCTCATTTAATCCTGATAAATAAACTATTATTTGAATTGAATTTCCTTTATGATGCATTTCTATCATGAGAATACATTGATATAATTCTCAACTCTGAGAAACCAATACTTTCGGAGATATAATTTGTCTGTTTGAACTAGAGCGCCAGAAAGCTCCTGTGCACAGGGCTTGAACCAATTTTTTTTTCATATGTGGTGGTTTTGTACAAATATATATTTTTTTTCTTTTGAGTTTATAGGTGTAAATATCTCTACCCTTGTTAATTTAAATAATAATAATATAAACGCTTTCATGTAAAAGTGGTAGATTTTTTGTGGCATCCTATTATTATGATTCCACTTATGCAACAAACAATAGATTACCATTCCTTAACTATGCATTACAGGCTTATACTTTTCATTCGAACAAAGATTCTATCTGATACGAAAATCCATGACAAACAATCGGTATTTGCAAAATTAAGACCCCAGAACGATATTTCTGAATGCCTCGAATAAAATCACAGTAAAGGCAGAAAACCAAAAGCAATTACACATTACACTATGTACATGGTCTGTCCCACATCGTCGAGTATATTGAAAGAGCTTTATTGCTATTTGTTTATTTTCGGTTATAAAGATAATAAAAACGTCTGTGATAGCGTATACACGTCTCGAAAGAACCTGCATCCGACGATTTACATGTGCCAAAAGGGACTGTGCTCGAAAAATAAGTTGCTGATAAGTTCGTGAATGGAAAATTTATTGATCGTATCGTATTAGTTTTCGCTAGTAGAGTAAACTGAACTGTTTATGAAGGTTGAGATAAGTAGAAGTGAGTTCGGAAGCTGATATTGCAGTCATTGTGAGTATTTTAAACGAATTTGATTTCTTATGGTGGGTCCACACTAGGCCAACATTGTTATCCAAAAATGTATTGAGTATAAGGCCTGCTTTAAGGCCGATTCATATGAAACGTCCCGCTCAGCTCAGATCAGCCACGGCTAAATATCTTTCAATGGGATTTAAATGTAGTAATTCACATCATCCGTCTAAGGACTTATCTAAAAACCCATTGAAATATGAGTGAGCGTGACTGAGCTGAGCTGAGCGGGACGTACAATATGAATCGGCATTAATACATTGCGTTTTGTCGGCCGCGGAAATTCAGTATTACGACAACAGACAACACATAGGTAAACGATAACATTTTTGCACGTTCGGGTGCGTTTTGCTGACCATCCTGAATTTTCGCATCCGACAAAACGCAATGTATAATAAAGCAGACCTATGTTCTATTCAAAGGAATTCATGTTTTGGGAGTGCTCTCTCTCCTTATCTATCTCTTTCTCCCTCTCTCTCTCCTTCGCTTTCTCTACTTCTCTTTCTCTCCTTCTCTTTCACATGACATGGCTGAAAAGATGGTTATAAATGTGATTGTTTTTAAGAAAATAGAACCCTTTTTAAGCGCATGTTCTAGCGAATAGCGTGCTATCATTTTGCCAAAGGTCTGTAATATTTGGAATTTTTGGCCGAAGAAAGATAGCGACTTGCAATCTTCAAGGTAGGTTGCGCATTCGAATGACGCGGTGAGTATCATATCACTAAAAAATTTCAAGCACTGACGTGAAGTCAGAAGCTTTTGCGCGTATGTTATATTGTCCATTCTTCTGTATTGGACACCCTTAATCGAATTTACCATGGTAAATTATGTTGTCCATTCTCCCGTATTGGACACTTAATTCGAATTTACCATGGTAAATTCGAATTAAGAGTGTCCAATACAGGAGAATGGACAACATAATTTACCATGGTAAATTCGATTAAGGGTGTCCAATACAGAAGAATGGACAATAGAACATACGCGCAAAAGCTTCTGACTTCACGTCAGTGCTTGAACCAATTTTTTTTTTCGTGATTTTTTTTGAAATTTTCTAGGGGTACGGTTATTAAAATTTTTTTTTTCGTCATTTTTTTCGAATTTTCTAGTGGTACGGTTCTTACATAATTTTGAACACGTCTTCATGTTGATTTTCTACTACTAGTTACCAAGCTTCAATTCGATCGAATATTTATTTTTTCAGTTATCAAGAAAATAATATTCCAGGTGGGTATAACTCGGAAACCGTTAGACCAATTATGCCCAAAAACGAACTCAACTCTCCCTTTCGGATACGCAACATTCCCTGAAAATTGCAAGTCCCTATCTCCTTTCGTTCGAAAGTTATCGAGGCAACGGTCACCCATCTACTGAATTCACACAAGAATGCTCCAATCTCCAACAATATTAAACCGATCGTATTAAAACTTGAAACTTAGCGGTAGAGTTAGGTTATGAAGGCTCGTGCAAAATTTCATCAATTTCTAACGATTAGTTACTGATAATTAGAATTTTTTTTTTTTATTTTCAATGATTTATTAAAAATTTTCTACAAATGCTATCCTCACCAAATTTTGCAAACGTTTCCGCGCTGGCATTCTACAACTAATAACCATGTTTGAATTCAATCGGTTCAGTACTTTTCGAGTTAATGAGGAACAAAAACCACGTAATTTCAGAAAATTTCAGATGGCTATAACTCTAAAACCGTTTGGCCGATTATGCTCATAAACAAACTGAAATGTCGCGTTCTGGTGCTCATCCTAACCTGAAAATTTCAAGCCGCTATCTCATTCCGTTCTCAAGTTATCGTGACAACAAAAATATTTTTTAATAATTTTTTTAAAATTTTCTAGCCATATGATTCGCACAAAATTTCACAAACGTGCTTAGGTTCATATCCTACAACTACTCACCAAGTTTCAATTCGATCGGATTTATATTGGTTTAAAACAAAATTATTACTCGGAAACCGCTGGGCCGATTATGCCCATTAACGAACTTGTCCGTCGTATTGGGATGCGCCACCTACCCTGAAAATTTCAAGTCGCTAGCTCTTTTCGTTCTCAAGTTATCGTGGCAACGGCCGGACGGCCGGCCGGACAGAATCAAATTTGACCTCGAATTCTTCATTGGGGAGTCGAACTTAATCGTTTGAGACCATTTTTTTCAAAAAATTCGAAAGTTACAGACATTTGGGCAAAACTATAACGCGATGTTCCCCAGAACATACGCGCAAAAATAATCAATGAGGTAGGCAAGAACAACGGGGCTCCCTTGGTTAGGGTTCCTGGCCACTAGGGAATTCAAGAAAATGAGGAGGCCAACACACTTGCTAAGAAAGGAGCACGAACCCCTTTTATTGGCCCGTAACCCTTCTGTGGTGCAGGTAGACACACCTACAAAAGTGATTTCAGATGAAAGAAGAAACGGAGAGGTATACACTGGTGATAACTCACAGGAATGTATCACTCCAAAAAGTTATTTCGGAACTTTGATACTGTTAGATCCCAGAACTACAACTCCTCAATGGTTTCCTCACAGGGCACTGCGGTCTTAAGGCTGGTTTATGCTGGCTGGTAACTTTAACTTAATCATATATATATAATATATATAGACATTTATTTTCAGTGTTATGCTTTATAATCAGCCTAAATAATCCGTTAACTTATTAATTATTATTATTAATAATAAGTAAACGGATTATTCAGTTTCAGTATCAACCATAGCGTTAGAAATCTATGTTTCAATTTTTAAGTTAGGGAATAAGGTAAAGTTACCAGCCAGCATAAACCAGCCTTCAGGAAGCATAAATGATGAGATTAGGGATAGCAGAAACTGACGAGTGTAGATTCTGTGGGGAGGAGGATGAAACTCCTGATCACCTGATTACGAAATGCCTTGCCATCTCAAACCAACGCAAGGAATGCTTTGGGAAAGAAATCTGCAGGAGGGAAGATGGTGACATCGACAGATCTGATGGGGGAGGCACAATAGACCTTGAGATCACAGTGCAACGTTACCTCCTACAACAATATACAATAATCATGAAATTACCGACCGTCATACATATGAATGACGTGGCAGTCAATTTATTAAGGTTCCTTTGCAGACATTCTTGAAAACAAATATAGACAGCTATACTTCATGCACTTTTATATAGTCTCTCGGTTGGCCATGAAAGTTCGACACATTTCACCGTGAATATTTTGAAAATGTTACTTCGGAAAAATAAAGAATTTGAGAAAATATTAGGATAATTCAATTCAAATTTTTCCTCTGTTGTTACTGGAAATATTTCACTTAAATAAACTGGTGGGGAGATTCAGTTATGCTATTTTCTTGTACGGAAATCAAGAATCAAGTGTAGAAATTTTAATGAAAAATAATGGATAAAGTAATCCGTTTCTTTGTGATAGTTCGTTCAAAAAAAAGAAAAAAGTACCTGTCCAGAAATAAGCCTACAGAAGAAATTTAAATACCTTGAGGAACCACTTGAAATACGCCAGTTTCAAAATGTAGTAGTACTACGAAACCGGAGTTACTGTTAAACCTTAATAAAATATAGTAATAGGATATAGGAAACTGAGTAATTTCATTCGAAACTTCAACATGTCCGGAAACAGAATGAAGTTTTCCTATAGCAGATTTCAGTTCTGTATGACACTTCCTGATACTTTGTATCTGCTTCTTCCAAACTGCTTTCGGCATTTTCAAAGCGAAGAGATCTTTATTATTCGAAGATAATGATCTGTGATAATATCTTGTCTTAGATGGAGCATTATGTTGAGGGTAAAATTGGCAACGTCTCGGAGCATTGTTTTGACGATATTTGAGGAGTGCCAACCCCCTCAGTTTTAGTTACAAAAATTGGTTCAAGCCCTGTGGACAGGAGCTTTCTGGCGCTCTAGTTCAAACAGACAAATTATATCTCCGAAAGTATTGGTTTCTCAGAGTTGGGAATTATATCAATGTATTCTTATGATAGAACTGCATCATAAAGGAAATTCAATTCAAATAATAGTTTATTTATCAAGATTAAATGAGCAATCTGAGAATGAGAACTGCACCATGGAAGAAATAAAATTAAAATAGCTGAAATGAATTTGACTCTCTCTTATAGAACAGGATGACATGTACGAGTGTGAACACAGATCATATAATAAAGCTTAGATAGAATAATTATAACATTCTGTGAAAACATAGAAGTACGATTCATTATTGAAATTTCGAAAAATCATTTCTCCGAAAGTATTAGCTTGTTGGAGTTGAAAATGAAATCAATGGATTTTTATGGTGAAACTGCATCTTAAATAAAAATTTAATTTGAAATTTGTTACTTAAAAAAAAATTTTTTTTTCGTTACTCCAAAACCATCTGGCCTATTTTTCCCAATAACGAACTTAACCGAGATATTCATCTCCCTAACCTACTCTGGAAATTTCAACTGCCTAGCTCATTCCGTTCGAGAGTTATTGTACACATTTTTTTTTTAATTTTCAAATTTTTTTTTTTGATACTTTGCGGTTACCTGGTCAATACAAAACTTCACCTGGTCATGATTCTACAATTTGATGCTAAATTTCAGATAGATCGAGTGATCGGTTTCGGAAATATTCATCAAAAATGTTTTCAATAAAATCGGCCATTACTCCGAAACCGCTTTATGGATTTCGCCCATTAACAAACTTGTCCGAGATATTTACGCTCCAAACCCACCTTGCATATTTCAATCCTCTAACTCCTTTCGTTCGAGAGTTATCGTGCCTACGCCGGCCGGACATAATCGATTTCGACCTCGGATTCTTGATCAGTGAGTCGAACCAAATCGTTTGAGACCATTTTCAGCCAAAAATTCGAAAATTACAGACATTTGGACAAATTGATAAGCACTCAGTTCCGAGGAACTAGAGCGCCAAAAAGGTGATAGACCTAAATCATGGCCAACCGCGAGACTTTATAAAAGTGAATGGAGTATAGTATCCCTGCCTGTAAGATAGAGGGCTCATGTACCAGGGGCATAGAGATATTCAGTTTCGGATATCCCAATACCTGCTCCCTTATCTGATTTCGATCCATCCGTATTCCAAATTTATAACTTTTTGTCCAATGGATTAGCGAGTTCCACCGCATTCAGACCGTTTCTTATGAACGTTATAAAGGTGTTTCGAAATCGAATATGGTTGGCATTACGTCCGAGGGCTTTGCCAAGAGGTTTGAGTCCAGTTGGACAACAAGTTGAAAACATTTCTTGTAAATTATATCGATTCATTGTTGACGTTAGGATACCACATTGACAAAAAATTTGAAAATCATGTTGAAGTAATAATTCCTTCTGATATATAAACTTATCACACTCCAGCTGTGCCGTATCTAGGGCATGGCAAAGGTGGCACTCGCCACGGGCGCAAGGTCCACAGGGGCGCCAAAGAATTTAAGAAAAAATAAAAACAATACAAGCACCAAGCAAATCAATTCGAAAGACTACGACACAGCGCAGAGTGAGATGAATTGACGTAATTTCTTCATTTCAGTCGTCCTCACTCAGCTTTCATTAATATTTAATATTGATTATATTAAGATTTTAAATGATTAAATGGGATAGGTACTATATTATACTGCTAAGTTCGAAAATATATCACGGTGTGTAGTAGAGAAAAGTAGATTGTCAGTCACGTGGTATGTTTTTATCGAAATTAGTAATGAATGTATTAAAATATTAGGGTTTTGCATAAGTGAGAGAGGATGATAGCAAAGTTGGAAATTTAAATTATTTTCGGACCAATTTATAGGCAAAAAAAATCTGATTGCATCAAAAATCGTATTATCAATCAAAAATAGAAATTTATTTTAGTTGGCCTATTCAAAGAGTTGTTAGAAATATAAAACTTTTCAAATAGACCAACCTAAATGAAACAGAAAACTAATATCATGGGTTAATTCACATTGAGTATTGAATTATTCATGCAATCAGTAATTATATTTTTTTACCAACACATATCCGCCTGAAAAAAATAAAACATACAATTCTACTATTATCCCTCCAAATCACGTATTTTTGCGCGCATGTTCTATTGAACATCGCGTCATCATTTTGCCCAAATGTCTTTAATTTTCGAATTTTTTGCCGAAAATGGTCTCAAACGATTGGGCTCGACTCCCTGATGAAGAATTTGCGGTCACATTTGATTCTGCCAGGCCGGCCGTCCGGTCGTTGCCACGATAACTTGAGAACGGAAAAAGATAGTTTCTGAAAATATCAGGGTAAGTGGCGCGTCCCAATACGACGGACAAATTCGCTAATGGGCATAATCGGCCGAACGGTTTCCGAGTTGTAGAATACAGATTTAAAGACGTGTATGTGCAATTTTGTGAGGGTCGTATCACTAAAAAATTTAAAAAAATTATTAAAAAACATTATTTATCTCCCGATTTCTTCAGAACGGAAAGACATAGCTACTCGTAAGTTTTAGGGTAGGTTGTGCATCCTAATCCGACATTTGAGTTCGTTAAAAGTCATAATCGGCCAAACGGTTTTGAAGTAATATCAATCTAAAATTTGATTGTTGTTTCCTCAATAACTCAAAAAATACGATGCCAATTCTACTCAAACATAGTAATTAGTTCTAGAATGCCGTCGCAAAAATGTTTGCAAAATTTTGTGAAGAAAATTGATAAAAATCATTGAAAAAATTCTATATATCAGAAAGTATTCGTCCGACATCGCTACTACCAAGTTGCGAGTTTGAACATGATCGGATCTCTATTGTTGGAGATCCGAACAGGCTTGGGTGAGTTCCGATATTTTGAAAGGAATTTAAATCTAATACTCAGTTGAATAAATACGGCAAGAGGATTTATGCAATATTTCCTTTCGCTTATTATATATTTAGTAGATTTCAATTGCGAGAGAATACATATGTCAGAATTAAAAATTCTTTGATCTTAGACAATTCTATCATTACTCAGGTCCTTAAAAATGGCACGAAATGTATTCATATCTTATGAAAACTAAGAAAACAGTGTATATCGATGGTAAATTCGATTATGAGTGTCCAATAGAACATGCGCGCAAAATCTCCTGACTCCACGTCAGCGCTTGTTTGTTATTTTTAATTTCTTGCATAGGTTGGTTTCACACTGAATATCGAAAATAGAAGTTCGTGTTTCAAATGGTTAAATAAAAGTATCTGTATGCTAAGTAAGCAGTATTAATAAATTTTCAGTTAAAAAAATATGTATTCCATTAGATATGCGTATTTACTACATAAAAAAAGATAATTTGTTTTGTTTCTTCAGAATTTGTTCTATTTGTATACATTTCATTTGTGTATTTCAATAACATAAGTAAATATCCATAATATTGTATATTAATTCAAAACTTTTACGAAAATATATGACTAAAAATATTGCAAAAAATATTATATGAAAATATAGTGGATGAAAATGAATCTACGCAAATGGGGCCCGGGGGCGCTGCCTAATATATTGCCACAGGCGCAATAGTACCTAGATACGGCTCTGCACTCCAGGAATCTGTAAACTCATTCTGCCCACTCAAAATAGTCGGTACGGCGAAGAACAAATTATCTACGACCTTCTCATGTAACATTTTGGGCACGGGTCAAGAATATTTACTTATCTCTCCAGCCCTTATATGTTCCAACGATACTCTTCTGTATCTTAAAGTTCACTCACAATGATATCCAATGATAACCTAAAGTCAAAAGGTTGTATTTAGGATCAGATTTATTTGTGAATACGAAACTGCTGGGGTCAACTCCTGAAGAAAGTAAACCGATAAGACTGCCTGATTCATCATGTCTTGATGGAATAGAAAATAACCTTTCAGACTGATATGGAGCTAATATTTGTTTATTTCGAACTCCCTGGTATTGCTAAATATTGTCGTCCATTACATGAGTAATTCGATTCATATTGATTATTGATGACCTGAATGTATGTTTAATGTGATTGAAAAATTATCGTACTTGGGTTACAAGATTTATAGTGTTAATAAGATTCGAAGTGGGAATCGGAAATGCATGGTTTGTATCTTTAAAAAAATTGCATTACGCTATGTTCAACGTAAATTCGGATACGTGCGATGCTACAGGTTCTTTATAACTGATCAGTTGGCTTTGGAATTTTATTTGCTGCTTCTCCCTTTTTTTTGGCGCTCTTGTTCCTCGGAACAGAGTGCTTATCAATTTGACCTGTAATTTTCGAATTTTTGGCTGAAAATGGACTCACTGGTCGTGAATCCATGGTTAAAATCGATTCTTTCCGGCCGTTAACACGATAACTCTCGAACGGAATGAGCTAAACAGTTGAAATTTTCAGAGTAGGTTTGGGAGATGAATATCTCGGTGAAGTTCGTTATGGGGCAATATCGGTCTAATAGTTTCGGAGTAACGAAAAAAATTATTTTTTTTTACATTACAACTTTTGAATTCAAATTTTATTAAGATGCAGTTTCATCATAAGAATCCATTGTTATTATTTTCAACTCTGACAAGCTAATACTTTCGGAGGTATGATGTTTAAAAGTTTTAATAATACATCGTAAGTTCTATGTATTCACAGAATGTGAACACAGAATCTGTCTGTGATCACTATTCATAAATGTCATCTTTTCTAGCTATTAGAGCTTGTCAATTCGTAGTTGTTATTTTCTCTTGGAAAGCAAGTATTCGATTCTTGAATTTGTGAATATATGCAAGACTTTTTTGATGTAGTTTATGAAGGCAATAGGAAAGAAGAACATAATGGAATCATCAAAAGAAATTACTGTTCGTTGACCACTGACGTTAATATTACCTTTTACTTCCTTGAGTAGTGAGACATGTTCCTATATACAGTATTTTCATAATGTTGCTAGCAAAAAAATAATGAAATATGGATCTACATTTGTGTATCAATCGTATTTTCTCGAGTTAAGGTTCATAATACAGAAAAGTGGTAGTGCTAGTGGTATGAACTTTTAAATTTTAAATCATGAAAAGAGGATAGTATTTTATTAATATATTTTGAACTATTAAAATAATTTGTTTGTAATCCACTACCTACTCAAATATTAGGAATAAATGGACAATCTGCTATGATTGTCTCCAGCCTTGCTCTAGACATTTCGATGATACTTTCCTTAGGTATTTCGAGTTGTGAAAACTATGCACCGAATGTAAGTTTCAACAACCCATTCCACGAGGTTGAATCATTGCAGATTGCTAATCTTGATAAATAAATTTAATGACAATTTTTGAAGCATTAAGGCATTGAAGCATTGTAGATTGCTCTTTTTTTATAAGATAATTTTTAGAGCATTTTTTTAAACGACACTTTTTTTAAATTTAATTTCTTTCATGATGCATTTCTATCATAGGAATCCATTGATATAATTCCCAACTCTGAGAAACCAATACTTTCGGAAATATAATTTGTCTGTTAAACATTCATTACTTCGGTACTTGGAATCATAGAGGGCTGAAATTTCGGTTATGGATTACCAGTGTCCAGTATCCCGTATATCATTAACGTTTAATGAAATACGTCTCAAATCATACAAGGTTGTTCTGAATCCGAGGCTTTTCCGAAAGATACTAAAACGATAAAAAGTTATAAAGCTTATAACTTCGAAAGAAGATAACATTTTAAATGGATTAACTTATTTGAACGCCAATCCTCGTGTTTTCACCAGAAGTGCAGAATAAGGCCGCTCGTACACCAGCACGACGCGACCGCAACGCTACCGCGACGATACTTTTTAACGAGGAAAATGCGTCGCGTCGCCGTATCCTTGGTGTGGGCGCTTCTATGAATTACCACGTACCGCTACTGCGAAGCGACACGAAGTCGCGGTCGCGTTGCGGTCGCGTCGTGCTGGTGTACGAGCGGCCTAAGACTTAGGCCTAACCAGAACATCTCCATGATCTTGCTACAACTTGATCGTATTGACCGTGAAGAATAAACAATTTCATCAAAACTTCATTTGTATGATTATTGCCTTCCATTTGAATGATTTTTCAATAAAATCTCCGTTAAGAAATTCAACAATACTTCACAATCGATGCCAAGTTTATTGTTAATTTATCATAATTTACATGTTCTATGACATTTCGTTGATAGCTAATACAAAATGTAGCACAATATTCCCATTGGCATGAAAACTTGCTTTTAATTCGAAAACCTCACAAATTAGGTATGGGAACATGTTGTATCGTTTGAAAGGAAATTCAATTCTCTTTCAATACAACTTATGATATACAGGCCATTCCGTTTGAAAAAAACGCACTTTTTATCGTTTAAGTATGTCTCGGAAAAGCATCGGATTTTGAACAACCCTATATGATTAAGGACGTATGTCATTATACGTAAATTATACACGGAGTTGTGTTCGAAAATTAACTCCACGGAGTAGAGTAGAGTTTTTGAAGGTTTGACAGATTTACTCTGGAGTTACTCTGACACTGACACTGACTGTGACAAAAGGTGCCAATATCGGAAAATAGGTTATGTTGGTTTAAGAAAGATCCTATTGTTATTGTTTTCTTCACATATATGTAACTCTAATCATAAATATATATTGTGAGCAGTATTAAAACTATTAAATTACCTCACAAAACATTCATAAAACAGTGAGATAAAGATACTAGATTTTCCGTCCCATGAGTTATGTCAATTTTGACAGGGGTAAAATGAACTCCGAGTCGAATACTCCGACTTTTCGGACGACAGTCATCGAGTAAAATTTACTCAACTCTTCCGTTTTCGGACGCAATGGAGTAAATATTACTCTACGGAGTTAATTTTCGAACGCAACTCGGGATATTGGTAATCCATACCCAAAATGTCGGCTTTCGAGAAATCCAAGTAACGAAGTAATGAATATTGAATTGAAGCTATGTAGAGGCCTATACCTATAAGAATGAATATCTGGAGATATTATCCGTATGTTCAGATTCTAGAATCTTCTCTGAAAGCCCACCTCAGAGGTGTTATAAACATATTCATGTAGACTTGAAATGTTAACAAGGGAAGATCGACAGGAAGACCTCAAATTTCTCAAGAAGTTGTTGAAGAACTGAGAAGACGAGTTGAACAAAACTCTCAGATGTCCCTGAATAAATTATCTCTACAGTCTGTTGTCACACATAGCCACAAAGTATTGAAAACAAAACTGAATTTGTACCCTTACAAATTAACGATACTACAGCAACTCCTTCCTTTCCAATACGCTCTCCAGACTTGACTTCTACATAGGATTTCAAAAATTCTTCCATTCAAACACAAGGGAACAGATTATTCATATCTGTTCAATAGCTAATATGACATCTCTTGAAAATACCTTAGGAGAATAGTTTCCCAACATTCCCAACTAATTCACTCCATTCTCATCAGCTTGATATTTTCTGAAAGAAAACTCCTTCAACCGGAGTAAGCTTCCAGTATCATTTATCATTCTTTCAATCAAATTACCCTACTCTGATCATCACAATGTCTGTTGTAAACCCAGAGCTCAGCAATTATCCTGTGTAGGTATCCATAATCATGTGTAATGAAAATCCAAAAATAAATTTATTTGAAAATTTCATTTTCTACATATATAGTGGGAACTATATAACTATTAAATCAATTTATTTCGTATAATAAATATTTTTGGTCCAAACTGGGAAAGGCTGAAAAGTAATCTCGCAGTGACAACCATTTTGGAACTCATCATTTAGCATTCCCAATGTAAACAAAAGAGAAACTGGGGTTATGCGAATAATATGCATTCTGTGGCTGGAATTGCAAATGTGAACAGCATGCATACGAAGCGGCAAAGTGGGAGGGTTTCCGAACCAACTACGACGTTACAATCATTCATAGAGAAAAAGGGAGGTGGGGAAGCAATTCGAAGTGCAATTCATGCAATTTGATCATCGTAGCAACTGACTTGTGACATGGTACATTGTCTTGCTAGTCATTTCATAATACCATATAATGTTGAGATGATTACTTTTGACTGAATGATCAAATTAATAATTTCTTTGTTTTTTACAGGTTACCAACCATGATCGAATAGTAGAAGATCCAGTATCCTTAGACTCTGCATTAGACCTCACCCATTCTCAACTTCAGGTTATCCCGACACCACCACAGCCTACTCAGTGTGTTTCAGTACCAATATACCATAGTCAGAATTCAAATTCATCAACTGGAACAGACATCTTAGATCTGAGCATGCCGGACAAAAACTCTGTCACAGAAGTCTGTTATGTTTGCGGGGACGAATTTAAAAGGGGCAGCTTGGATATAATAGCGTCCAAACAACAAATAGAAGCAATCAACCAACCCTTTTTTCCAAGTCTGATAGAGCACCCCAGGCCAAGCAGATCTCGACCAATCGATTCGGCAGGAAAGGTTCAAGCTTGTGTTGATTGCCAACAGTACTTATTGAAGCAGTGGCAGGCATTTCAGGCACAGGGGGTCCCACACGCGGAGAGAAAATATATACTTAGGAAAAGGGTATCGTCGAATATAGATACAACAACATTTGTTTGTTACACCTGTGCCTTGGAATACCCCTCTAGTAGTATAAGACTTTTTTATTGTCGACCTAACTCGGACAACGAACCATATTTCCCCTTTATTGCTACTATACCTGCACCACCAGGTGCAAGCCCCATAAGTCCACAAGGTAATAACACTTTATTTTTAAGTAGTGTTTTTTAAATTACATTAGTTTAGCTAGACAAACATTAGGTTTCACAAAGCTTTGACAGCTCTTAATTGCCGAATTAGTGCGATTCTATGTCGATTTTCAGTTCATTTTTCATACAACCATCGAATTAAATCCACGATTAAGCTAATCGAAGCTTCGTGAAACCCAACAATAGGGCCGGTCACCTTTAGAAAAATATATTTCAAAGTTTTGGATTTCGATGTAGTTATATCGAACAAAGCAACAATAATTGAGGAGAGGTAATGGCAGTGTGACAAATTATTAATATGGCTAATGTGTATATTTTCCATGTGTTATTGACCTCAACATTTCACTACATTTTTGTTACATAATTATATTATTATTATATGACTTGTACTGGGCAGACGAAACCCGCCCCTCCTCTGCGACCAATCCGTCTATTGTGGCACACCTATTGTATATAATCTATACTTCACCCACAAGCTCAAGTCTCTTGATGAGGGATATGAGTCTGGTGGGTGAGAACTTGTCCAGTTCCCTCAGTCTCAGTTTGTGGACTCCTAGCACCTCAAATCTGATCCTGTCCCCAGCAGGGCAGTCACACATGATGTGTTCGACAGACTCGTCGTCCTCCAGGCATAGTCTGCACTCGGAATCCTCAGTCAATCCCAGCTTATAGAGGTGTTTTCTGAGGCCACAGTGGCCTGTGTATACAGCTGTAAGGATTCTCAAATCTACCCTTGAGAATTTGAGCCATTGTCTGGCTCTTTCAGCTGATGGGTTAGTAATTGTTGAGCGAGCATGTATGTGTCCGTGTATGCTGCTCCAGATTTCTTGGACCTTTTGGTCCAACCGTTTTCCTTCGACGCTGCCCTGAGAGATACCACAGACCGGTTCAGGTCCAATGAGTCCCATGGAAGCCCCCCTTGCCGCCAATGAGTTCGCCATCTCGTTACCCTTTATGCCCGAGTGGCCCGGGACCCACAAAAGCTGCAGCCTGCAGAGCTCTCCAAGTAGTGTGCTTCGGCAATCCTGCACAAGTAAGAATTTGCAGTTGTATGAAGTCAAGGCCTTCAAGGCAGCTTGGCTATCCGATAGGATCTTGATTGATCTGTGAGCCCAACCTTTCTCAAGTATGAGCTTCGCACAGTGATCAATGGCGAGAATTTCTGCTTGAAAGACAGTCGCAAAACTACCCAGGCTAATGGATTCACCCATAGCAATTCTGCAACTGCTGACGACTCAGTAGAGCCACTCTGGTCCGGTTCTGTGTTTAGATACGTCCGATCGCATGCCCATTATCTTGTCGGCCTCCAATTAAGCCTGCAGAGAACCAGGCACGTAACCGATCGCATCTGGCTCATTGTGAGCCATATGCAGAAGTCTGTATGTCGCCATCCGGGCCTGATCACTAGATGAAGAAGGGCGAGGTCTAGTAGGCGTTCCATGGCTGCAGTGGAGGTGGAGCAAAAAGCGCCAGTCACCATCAAGTACACAGATCTCTGAATTTTTGCAACCTTGAACTGAGGCTGCACCATTACGGTGCACTCCCACCACGCAATGCTGCCGTAAGTGATTTGTGGTCTCACCACCATCACGTACAACCAGTGGAGATGTTTCGGAGCCAGTCCCCACCTCTTTCCACTACTCCGCTGGCAGGCCCAGAGAGAGTTCCTAGCCTTGTGGATCCACCTTTCTGTGTTTGAATTCCAGTTCAGCTTTCTATCCAGAATGACACCCAGATATCTAGCCTCATCCTCAAAAGGGATGTGAACTCCATTCAAAGTAAGGGAATCCATATTAAGCTTCCTCTTCGTAGTGAATGGCACAATTAAGGTCTTTCGAAGGCTCACGATTAACTGTTCCCCCTCACACCAGCCTTGTGTTGCTGATAGCGCTTATTATAGGCTCTCGATCAGTACTGAGTCATCCCGTCCCGTGGCCTCAATGACTATGTCGTCGGCGAACGCTTGGACAGATATATCCAGCTTGCCGATTATGGCTAGTAGATCGTCTACCAGGAGAGACCACAGCAGAGGGGAGAGCGCTCCTCCCTGCGGGCCACTACGTCTCCACACAGGGACGTGGAGATGAGTATGTTATTCAACATGGATCTTATCCATTCCACAATGAGGTCTGGTACTCCCCTGGCCCTAACCGCTCCACAGAGCAAGTTCGTGAGAAGTTGAGATCACAAAAGCTATTACAATTACTGAATGTATATATTTTATATTGATTATAATAAAAGAAGTCTGTTACAATCAAGCAAGCAAGCAAGGGTGAAGCATATTTTAAGCGTGTTAATAAAAATAAAAGAAGCCGCAATATATCTATCTACCATTTATAATCTTATCTATGTCGGTTTGGTTTTTAGTGGCAAAATTCAGAATATTAGAATTTTAATGATTAAAAGACTATGATTATATGTAGGTAAACATGAATAAGTTATTAAGTTTGAAACTTTTTCAGGTATGGTGCAAATTTGTTCTGCTTGTTATGAAACTATACCTTTAAAGCACCAAGCGTATGGTGGTTCAGGTGATACCAATTCCGGGACAGCAGAGAACCATGTATCTGTCACAGAAGTGCAATATTCAAATAATTCTTCTTCGAGACCTATCACTGCCAAGTCACCAGCAAATAGTGCGGGTTCAGATATTAGGTATAAGCCATACAGCATTTCTCCTGCCATTGTAACCAGTAAAAAAAAACAAGCCGCTATAGAAAATAGGCAAAGGGTAAGTTTCTTTGTTTCTCTTCAGAAAATATCGAAATTAAAGAGGTGTAATGTTAATTCTGACTCAATAATATCAAATTAGTAGTTGAATAATTTTAGTTCCTTATATCCTCAAAAATATTAAAAATTTAGAATCAACCAGCAGAAGCATTCTTCTTCTATCGCTTTTGTTATGCGAAATCCAACATTTTTCACCTCAATCTTCTACAGTGTGGAGGTTGATGTGAAAAAAATGTTAAGAAGAAAATAAGGAACAGAGATAATAAGTACATTATGATCAGGAAATAAGTTGCTATCTGTTGCCGTTCGAAATTTATCGTGGTAACGGTTGTCTATCCAGATACTGAACTCGCCTAACGCTGCTCGGATTCCAATATTTTTGTAATATCTTGCAATACAGGCTGTTTTATATTATATGCGCAGGACTTCAGGATGTGCTCGTGCAAAATATGAACTAACCTCTAAAATGCACCATTTTTGAGGTACAGGGTGTTGAAATCTTATTTGAAAAAATTGACCATGTTTTACAACATAAAAGTTGATTTTTCTCGAAAACGGTCGACTCTAGAGCTTATCACCATGGGTACCTTTTTTGTGTAGAAATCATTGGCGGTTCAAATGCGCGTCTCAAAACCGTACCTTTTCCAGTGGCGTAGAAGTTGTGGAGAAAAATCCTCACTACTTCTTCAAAACCTTCACTAATTATGATTTGAAAAAAAAAACTTTTCCGCACTCAGCTTATTATGAGTAGGAAATGCTTACAAAAGTTGTTCTCCGTAGGATAAATGGTTCCGGAGATATCTGAATTTTTGGACGAGCTATCACATCCTGAAGTCGTGCGCACATATTATGAAACACCCTGTTTATATCCGATCGTGTTAAATTTCTGAGGTACAGAATATTTTTTAATAATTTTTTCAAAATTTTCTAGTGATATGATACTCACGAAATTTCGCATGAGTCTTTGTGTCGGCATGCTACAACTAGTTACCAAGTTTTAATTCGATCAGATCTGTATATTATTTGAGATTATTTGGGAAAACGAAATTTCAACTCCGCAACCGTTTGGCCGACTATGCCCTTTAACGAACTTAATCTTCGCATTCGGATGCGCAATCTACGCCGAAAATTTCAAGTCGCTATCCCTTTCCGTTCGATAGTTCCGGACCACCAGTCGAACAGATTCGATTTTGATTTGAATTCTTCATCAGTGAGTCAAACCTAATCGTTTGAGACCATTTTCAACGGCCGGCCGGCATTTGGGCAAAATGATAACTCGGTGTTTCCTAGAAAATGCGCTCAAGAATAAATAATTATATTATATTAGGTCCATGGCTGTTGCAGAAAGGAACACATTTTCCTTTCTATTCATATCAATCTGTACTCTCAAATGTATTCAACCCAGTAGAAAATAATCCAGAGGAAAATTCTAATCACAGAAAAGATATCAATTGTATGGCATTAATTCATGAAAAATTTCACAAAATATATATTCAACCAATTTAATATTCTTTAATGGTGGCGAAAAGCGTTGTCAAGATGGCTTTACTACTGAAAACTAAACATAGAACATCAGAATAGTTTTGACTCAATCAAAATAGTGACAGAAACTTTTTCTCTGTTCAGTTTTTACAAGTTCAGAAAAATTACATTACATTTTATGGCTGATATAAATGATAAACGTACAATTTGGTGTGGAAACATATCTTCGGATGCCACTGAAGAGCTGATTTATGAGCTATTCCTCCAAGCCGCTCCTTTGGATACAGTACACATTCCTTCAGATGGCAAAGGTGGTAAATTTAATTATGGTTTTATAACTTGCAAGCACGAATTGTCCGTTCCTTATGTTATACAACTGTTGGATGGTACTGTTCTTTGTGATAAAAAGCTGAAAGTTAAGGAAAGGAAGAAGAATGCTTTCAAGGTTTGAGCCTTTATATAATTCTGCTGTATTTTGAGTTTTTGATATTCTACTACAGTCTATGTTTTGAAACTTGATACAACCATTACAAGGTTCATGCAGAATTTCATGAGATTCGTTTCTCTACAAGGGAGAAAAAATCGGTCTTTGAAGAAAATGTGGGAAAACTCTGTGGACAGGGGCTTTGGCGCTTTCGACAAACTACTAGCGAGTAATTATTCAAACTTTTACAAATCATATCTCCGAAAGTATTGGTTTCTCAGAGTTGGGAATGATATCAATGGATTCTTATGATAGAACTGCATCATAAAAAATTCAATTCAAAGCGTAGGTCTATGACTCACCTCATGTGTTGCATTTACTTACATCAGCAAATTATAATTAGAGCATTCTATGAAATCATAAAATTAATTAATTACGGAAATTTTCAAAAAATCATATCTTCGAAAGTGTTAGTTTGTTAGAGTTGAGAATTATTTCAATGGATTCTTTTTATGAA
Source organism: Halyzia sedecimguttata (assembly GCA_937662695.2). Lineage (NCBI taxonomy): Eukaryota > Metazoa > Arthropoda > Insecta > Coleoptera > Coccinellidae > Halyzia > Halyzia sedecimguttata. The sequence goes on from OW569412.2 coordinate 92,217,537, forward strand.
ACTGCATCTTTAAAAAAATCGAATGTGAAATTTTTAATGAAAAAATTTTTTTTTACCCGTTACTCCGCAACCATCAGATGCCGATTTTGCCCAATAACGAATTTAACAGAGATATTTATCTACCAAATCTACTCTGAAAATTTCAACTGTCTAGCTCATTCCGTTCGAGAATTATCGTGTTAACGGACGGCCGGACAGACGGTCGAACCGAAACGTTTGAGAGCATTTTTAGCCAAAAATTGGAAAATTACAGACATCTGGGCAAATTGATAAGCACTCTGTTCGGAGGAACAAGAGCGCCAAAAATATCTAGCGCACTTATTGCCATAATTCGCTGAAATATTGCGTATACCTAAAGATAAGGTATATCGCTTCTGCCATCAACAGAAAATAAGGTTTTTCTGGAATCTACATAACTCAAACCAATTGTAAATTTTTTTGATTAATTTGATATACTACGATTGGGGTATATGCGATATCAGATGATGAGTTGGTTTCACAGTAAGACAAATTCTACAACAAACTGAATTCCGTAATATAAAGTATGGGAGCCAAACAGGGAACTTATTTTACTAACAGATTTCAATGGCAGGACAGGAACCCGGAACTCCTAGAACTCCATCGGTTGTTCATTCAGGGTGCTAAGTCACGCTGATGAACAACCATGAAACCGCGGTTTGTGTCTGCTCTTGAATGACGCTTTCTTCTTTGGAGGAACACTGAGCGATGAGGTGACCTAGCTCGGCTCACGCAGAATATTTGTTGATGGTTAAAATCAATGAATATTTCACCGTGTGTCTTCATTCATTATAAACTATTTTTTCCCCTTGGAAGAAATCAAGCACGCCACTGGATTGCTATAAAAAAGGGTCTGCATAATGTATTATTTCAACTTCGTAGCACAAACAGGAACGGAGATAAAGACATGTTGAAATCGCCCAAATCGCTATAACTCGAAAACAAAAGAAGATAGGGAAATGCAGTTAACACCATCATAAGTTTCTCAAAAAAAATAACCGCAAAATGCAATTCATTTTTCTCTCTCTCGTAGGCGGAGGTTACACGGTCAATCTGGTATCAATCTGACATCGATCTTGCCATCAATCCAGATCATCAGTCCCATCAGTCTACGCGTATAGAAACAGTTTCCCGTCAATCTGACATCAATTCATGATTGATGTCAGACTGAACTGATGCCAGATTGACCGTGTAGCCTACGTCTTAGCGTCAAGAAGTTGTAGTTCAGGTACCGCCAATTTTGTCCACCCTGTACAAATATCTGCTTGTTTTTGCACAGTCAGTAGAAGCCTCACCTTTGAAATTACCTTGTGAATTGAATAAATCTTTTTTGTTTGAATTCTGACATAACCGATTCCTATTTTTTTTGCAGATGGGTTTAGCTAGTAGAACAACTTCCCCTATCACTGACTTGAACGGACAATGTAGTGGGCAAAGTTATAGGTGCTATATTTGTTCTGGTCTTTACCCAAGGACGCAAATGGAATGGCTTAGTACCTCCCCAGAAGGGATGAACTCGCACGCTATGCACTTCCCATGTTTGAGTGGAATGGCGAGAACATCGGAAAATAGCTGTAAGGACTCTCATGGTAGGGTACTAAGTTGTACAAAATGTGTGAATCATTTGGCACAACAGTGGGAAAGTTTTGAAAGTGATAGAGTACCTCTGGAAAGACGGAGGTATGTATATTCCACACAGGGTGTTTTCGAAAGTAGGGCGGAATTTTAATCGCTGATTGAGAATAAGATTATAAAGAAACAAAATGGCATTAAACAAAATTCATTAGAAAGTGACATTACTATCTAGTTTAGTATACACTATGAAGGTTTTGGAAAAAAAAATATCTGTTTAAACGTGAACAACGAACATGTTAGGTTGCCTAACTCGGCTTTAATTGGGCGATGTCCCGATGAAGAGCGACCCCTTACGGCGCCAGAAAGGGACTAACTAGTTTTGATCGTCTGCCATAATATATCTTCTTTCAACCGTCTGACGTACGTTTCGTGCTTTTCTCGAATGAATTAGAAATCAAGTCATTTTGTAATATACTAACATAGTGATCATCTGTTTTGCTGTGAAAGTACATATTGAGCAACTTTGAGTGGAGTGCCTTTGTGATTTCCAGTCAATATCGACGACTTTGGGACAGAAGGGAGGTTAATCCCCTGTTTTCTTTTCCTTTGAACTCCTTCCTTCTGCTACCAGACCAGTGGAGATTCTTCTTCTTCAGCCCTTTGGGGTAAGTAAGAACATTGTCACTCGCTCAGCTGTTCAATAAATATTCATCATCTGAAATTGCTCGCAAGCCATCAGCAAACAATTAATATCAATACAACAAAAAAGGTGATACAATTCGTACCATAGCAAAACTCTTACGTTAGCTAAGCCATTCTAGGGGAAGTGTCTTGGTTGTGGCTAACTTGCATACACGAGTTGAAAGAGCATAAAGAAGGCTTTTTAAAATGCCTGCGCGTTGTGTCTTTAGTGGTAGCTTGACAGGAGGAGGCGTTCTCTATGACCTTTCTTTCAGCCATCAACAGTAAATGGTCACAGAGAATTATTAGTAAGCATGGACAAAAATAGGTTATTGTTAGGGGATATCATAGTTTCATTTGAGAAACCTCCGTCCTACCAATATCGAAGCGATTTGTAGTCTGGGGGGAGTCTGCTCCTTGGTTTCCAACAGTAAAATATATAAGAGATATAAGAGTGCCCAGGCCCAGTACTAGCTGCCAAAACAAACATCGCTTTGGTCAACCAAGTAACGTGGTCACGCCAGGAATAGTCAAAATCATATACTGAAAGGGGGGAATCAGCTCCAGAGAAGTCAAAAACAGTTTAATCGATAGACAAGGTCTTTACTTAAAGTTCCGAATTGTTTGCCATTATATCAATCAATTGAATACGAAATCCAAATCAAAACAACCAAATGTCTCGTTAATTCGTATATTGAATGCACAGAACTGCTTATTTGGCGATAAAGCGAACGGAATTAAACATTATACAGGGTGATTTTTTTAAGTGTTTCATTAGAAGTTTTCGAGGAAGGAATTGTAATGCAGATTCAAGATTTTGGATTTTCGTTTTAGAGTACATGAACTTTAATTGTAAAATATTTTCAAGTGGAATCTACTTCCGGTTTCACCGGAAACGAATGTAACTTCGCTATTTCAAATGCAACACCCTGTATATTTTTACGTATTCGAATTCTTCGTTTAATTTTACACTCTTTTGATGTATGATATGTGCAACCATTCAAGCGGTTTTTGAATTATAGACTGATTATCAAATTTTTCGAAAAAAAGGTTGTCACAGATTAGTGTCCATATCTTAAAAATCCCTCATTACAAGAATTTCTTTTTGCGAAAGTGGAACAAAAGAAAGTACGCTGATACTGTTTCTTGTATAACTTATGAGGAAATATTATACAGGGTGTCTGAAAAAGGGCCCCAAAGTGAGCCTCAATAAAACTATGAAATCTCACTTTTTTCAAATGGCAACCCTATAATTTTGTAATTCCAATCGATTGCTCGTCAAAAACCAGTTATGGTGTCCCGAACATGTCATGCCTCTAAAATCAGTATTTTTGCCGTTATTCAATATAATTAGAATTTCACGATTAAAGACAGGTTTCGCACAGTTTGTAAGCTTGCATTTTTGAAGAAGGCTATGTTAGGAACTGTCATTCTTACTTTTTCTTACAGATCAAGCACTAAGCAAAGTATGCAATAATAATTTCACTGGAATGATATATCAAGGGTATGTTCTTTATTTGCGGCAAATGTAACAAATTCCTAGAAAAGGTAATTAGAAATTCAACGAACGAAATTCACATTTACTGACTTTAACGAAATCAAAGTTCAGGAGGTATCAAATCAATTTTCTCCGTACTGGAAGCCTTAACCCTAAACGGACTCGAATGAATACAGTAATAGATAATGAATGATCTCTTAGTTTAAAACTATCACAAAAATTTTATTCACAACAAGAAACTAATACTACAATAAATTTTCAAAATATTGGCCGCCTACCGCCATACATTCATCAATTCTTCTACGAACTCCATCTGATGTAGCTTTTCTTATTTGTTCAGGTGGTAATCCCCTTAATGCACCCCTCACCCTCGCTTCAAGTTCTTCCTTAGAGTCGATGTTATTTTTGTAGACCTCTGATTTTATAGTACCCCATAAATAAAAATCAAGGGGTGTTAGGTCTGGAGAACGAGGGGGCCACTCTAATGGACCATTTAGTCTGATCCACCTCTCTCCGAACATTGCGTTCAGTTCGGTAGTGACAGGTCTCGTGCAATGTGCCGGTGCTCCGTCTAATTGGTACCAGCAATGGAACATCACATTAAGAGGTAACTCTTCCAAAAAAGGGGAAACCACCGACCTTAAGATTTCCAGATACCTTTGTCCGGTTAAATTCTCATCATAAATATGATAACATAGTTTATCAACATGCAAAAGACATTGAAACCAAACCTATGTTGATGGTTTTTCTCATTAATCAAATGTGGATTTGTATCATTTGCCGCAAATAAAGAACATACTCTTGATATATCATTCCAGTGAAATTATCATTGCATGTTTTGCTTAGTGCTTGAGTACTGTAAGAAAAAGTAAGAATGACAGTTCCTATCATAGCCTACTTCAAAAATGCAAGCTTACAAACTGTGCAAAACCTGTCTTTAATCGTGTAATTCGAATTTTATTGAATAACGGCAAAAATACTGATTTTAGAGGCATGAAATGTTCGGGACACCATAACTGGTTTTTGACGAGCAATCGATTGGAATTACAAAATTATAGGGTTGCCATTTGAAAAAAGTGAGATTTCATAGTTTTATTGAGGCTCACTTTGGGGCCCTTTTTCAGACACCCTGTATAATATTTCCTCATAAGTTATACAAGAAACAGTATCAGCGTACTTTTTTTTGTTCCACTTTTGCAAAAAGAAATTCTTGTAATGAGGGATTTTTAAGATATGGACACTAATCTGTGACAACCTTTTTTTCGAAAAATTTGATAATCAGGCTATAATTCAAAAACCGCTTGAATGGTTGCACATAGCATACATCAAATCAGTGTAGAATCGAACGAAGAATTCGAATACGTAAAAATATACAGGGTGTTGCATTTGAAATAGCGAAGTTACATTCGTTTCCGGTGAAACCGGAAGTAGATTCCTCTTGAAAATATTTTACAATTAAAGTTCATGTACTCTAAAACGAAAATCCGAAATCTTGAATCTGTATTACAATTCCTTCCTCGAAAACGTCTAATGAAACACTTAAAAAAATCACCCTGTATACTTTGTCATTTGACCCTGACAACTTTGTACTTAAAAGGAGAAGTAACTGGAGACTTTGTTTATCTAAGATGAGAAGGGGATATAGGACGTGATAACCTATGCGCTGATAGTTGGCTGCAATGCATTGTTATTCTTATGACAAAGATAGAGTAATAGTCATTGTCTTTTCTTGATACTATTGCATACTATTATGCGGAGCGGTATTGCCAATGTTTATTAGTTTATGAAGATTTGAGGCTTAATAAATATATTATTTAGGATGTCACGAATTGAATGAAATAATATGACTATTTATCAAAACTCTCAATGCTAGGTTGTTTGTTCAGTTGATAATTTTAGGGGAAGCAATGTTTCCCTTGCACCCCCCTGCAGTGTCGTTGGGTCACCTCATGTGCATCAATGAATATTTTTGACTCGACATTGAATGTTGGCTTATTATATGAATTGTGCCGGACAGACGAAACCCGCCCCTCCTCTGCGACCAATCGGTCTATTGTGCCACACTTATAGTATATCATTTATACTTCACCCACAAGCTCAAATCTCTTGATGAGGGATATGAGTCTGGTGGGTGAGAACTTGTCCTGTTCCCTCAGAGTTAGTTTGTGGACTCCTTTTTCCTCAAATCTGATCCTGTCCCCAGCGGGGCATTCACACATGATGTGTTCGATAGACTCATTGTCCTCCAGGCATAGTCTGCACTAGGAGTACTCAGTCAACCCTAGCGTATTGACGTGTTTTCTGAGGTGACAGTGGCCCGTGTTTACAGCTGTAAGGATTCTCAGGTCTACCCTAGAGAATTTGAGCCATTGTCTGGCTCTTTCAGCTGATGGGCTAGTAATTGTTGTGCGAGCATGTCTGTGTCCAGGTATGCTGCTCCAGATTTCTTGGACCTTTTGGTTCAACCATCTGTTGTTTTCCTTCGCCGCTGCCCTGAGAGAGATACCACAGGCCAGTTTAGGTCCAATGAGCCCCATAGAAGCCCCCCCGTGCCGCCAATGAGTCCGCCATCTCGTTACCCTTTATGCCCGAGTGGCCCGGGACCCACAAGAGCTGCAGCCTGCAGAACTCTCCAAGTTCAGTGAGTGTGGTCCGGCAATCCTGCACAAGCAGGGATTTGCAGTTGTATGATGTCAAGGCCTTGAAGGTAGCTTGGCTATCCGATATGATTTTGATTGATCCGTGAGTCCAACCTTCCTCAAGTACAGTAGTTATCAATGGCGAGAATTTCAGCTTGAAAGACAGTCGCAAAACTACCCAGGCTGATGGTGAATGTTGTCTTATTCTGGGTAGCTAAATTTTCTTTCTGAAACCCGAGACTTTACAATAAGTGAAAAAGTTCAATATTACAATATCAAAATTTTTTTAGAGTCTCGTTCACTAAAATAATACACCAATACGTGCAAGACATAATCATCTGTTTCTTCCAATCACAGCACACATTTTTGACCTGACTTTTGGGAACTTCCTGTGTATTATCAATATGCACTTCAATCTTTAGTTTAAGTTGATATTTTGATTGAACATTCCATTATTCCAGGTATGACGTACCCCTCCCAGAAACCACATCGAACGGAGACCGGGGTATACCAACGCCACCTAGCACTAATAGTGAACGAACTGTAGCAAGTAATCCTGGGGCAAGTAGTATTTATTGTTTTCTATGTGGACTACATTCGGAGTTTGTTTTGGCCAGAGTCTTGTACAGTAAACCCCAGGGTAGGCTTAAATTGTTAAATGCTAATTTCCGTTTTTCTCACTTAGTTTCGTTTTTTAGGGCGAAATGCCCCATATTTCCCAGCTTTGTTAAGCCACCATAGTCCACCGAATGCAGAACAGTTGAGAGAGGACGGATCGGCATTAGTTTGTACATTTTGTTATCACAGTTTGGTGAGTCAATGGAGGAGATACGAAGCGCAGGGAGCAGCCGCTCCTCATGCTGAAAGGAGGGAATATAATACCAGAGATTATTGTTGTTATGTTTGTGGCGTTACCACTTATAGAAAAAGAGTTAGGGCTCTTCTAATAAAGGTAATTCTAAATTTCACTCTCAATTTTCAGTTACATTTGTAGGTAGTGCCAGAAGTATCTGACCAAACAGAGAAATCACAAGAATTTGGCGGAGATAATCTTTTTCAGATCAATACATTTCCCATTATACTACGTGGAGATAGGACCTCCCGAGTGAAAATAATAGAACCTTTCAATTATTTAAACCTCTGGAGATATTCCGAAAGATGCGAGAGAATTAATTCGAATGATTTTCTATCCTGTCATGTGGCACCGTGATAAGATATCGCGACTCGAGTTAAGAGAATGCCGGGATATCTCGGTTACGTTATGAATGTTTTGATATTTCGAATTTCAAATGGTGGAATTTCAGACTCCAGGGCGAGTATCATAGGTTCGTCTAACGATCAATATTACATATGGTGCGTATTGTTGTCATACTCTAATTTATTCTTTGGAATTTTAGGTTCGTACTTTCATACTTCATTTCGAGCAGATGGAACTAAATATAGTATATAACCCGGCATAATCTGTCGGCGGTGAAATGCAATAATTAAGTGATAAAATGTGAATACTGTCAAAGCACCAAGCGATTAATATCTCTAATGATCATTACATTATTGCAGTCTCTCGAGAACCTATATATCGATTATTGAAATCATTCGATTATGCCCAACTCTAATACTAACTAAATAGTAATCATTAAAGGATACTTTGGGAGATATATTCATTATTAAATGGTTTCTTTCTGGGTTTTCTTTCCCAAACGCTGAAAAATATCTATAAAAAAATAGGTTCAAGCCCTCTGGACAGGAGCTTTCTGGCGCTCTAGTTCAAACAGACAAATTATATCTCCAAAAGTATTGGTTTCTCAGAGTTGGGAATTATATCAATATATATATATATATTCTTTTGACTGAGAGCTGTATATGTGTTAGCAGAGGTTGGTGTAACGGGGTACCATACAATTCGACATATGATACAAGAGCTTAGGGAAAAACCTCAGCAAAAAACCCTTTCTCCCCGTGAGTGTGGTGATTTGTAACTATTGTTCACAAAATTTGCTGAAATTTTAAAATATTGATGGGGATATATTTCTTCAATGTGGATTCCCTCGTCAAAAAACGGATAGGTTTCTCCAAGGTACCCGAAACTCAACCTGAAAAATGAAAAGACAAGAGGAGGAAACGAACAAATTAAAAATAATACATAACCTTTCGAAAGTCTCCTCTCACAAAAATACTTCTCTGTAGGCGAATGGGATCTCGTGGAGAAGAATCGCCTCAGCTAGTTTTCGAAGATATTCCCTCCTGAAATCCCTTCAATATTTGAATTCAAAAATGAAAATGTTGCTCGTAAGGCCAGGAGGGTCTCTTTCAAAACCAGGTCTGACCGGTCAAGTCCAAGCGATGATTATTCAGAACTTCAGATGTTCGAAGCCCGCTATAGGTCCCTCAAGAAGGGCTATCATCTCCCATAGATATATATTTTACAATGTATTCATATGATAGAACTGCATCATAAAGGAAATTCAATTTAAATAATAGTTTATTTATCAAGATTAAATGAGCAATCATGAGAATGAGAACTGCACCATGGAAGAAATCAAATTAAATCTGGCCAATTTTGCCCAATAACGAACTTAACCGAGATATTCATCTCCCTAAACTACTCTGAAAATTTCAACTACCTACCTCATTCCGTTCGAGAGTTATATCTATGTCTATGGATGAAAAGCAGTCTCACACGGAGCAAACAACTGAGATTTTTCTCACTCCGCTCACAATTCTTCGATTGATTAGATAATGTCATGTCTCAGGAACATCATTCGACATTATGACAATTCATACATAGAATAATATCATTCTGTGACAAGGTTGAAATACGATTTATTATTGAAATTTTGAAAAATCATATCTCCGAAAGTATTAGCTTGCTAGAGTTAAAAATGATATCATTGGATACTTATGGTAAAACAGCTTATTGAAAAAAATTTAATTTGGAATTTGCCTTGTAAAAAAAAATTTTTTTTTTGTTACTCCGAAACCATCTGTCCGATTTTGCCCAATAACGAACTTAGCCGAGATATTTATCTCCCAAACCTACTCTGAAAATTTCAACTGTCTAGCTCATTCCGTTCGAGAGTTATCGTGCCTACGGCCGGCCAGACAGAATGAATTTCGACCACGGATTCTTGATCAGTGAGTCGAACCAAATCGTTTAAGACCATTTTCATCGAAAAATTCGAAAATTACAGACATTTGGGCAAATTGATAAGCACTCAGTTCCGAGGAACTAGAGCGCCAATAAAAAATTATCATTTCGTCAGATTTCATAAATTCAAAGGAACCTACAATAATCACTTTGGAAATAGAGGAAAATAATCAGCTTTCTTTTCTAGATGTTTCGATAATTAAGTATCCGAACCATTTTGAAACGATTGTCTTCAGGAAGCAGACACCCAAATAGATATTTAAATTTCTATTAAAACCATCAACTTTGTGTGAAAAGAGGAGTTATTAAAACACTTTACGATAGGGCTAACCTAATTTGTTCTACTCTTGAAATTCGAAATAATGAAATTGATCACATCAAAGAATTTCTTGAAAAGAATGGATATGCAGGGCAATTCATAAATACATCAATCATGAATTTAGATAGAAGAGCTTCTAATAAAATATCAAATAATCAAGTACAGCAGAATAATCAACAAGAACAGCAACCCAAACTATTGAAAGTGATCCCTTCTGTTTGTGGCCTTTCTGAAAAAATTAGCAGAATCGGTCCTAAGTTCAATATAAGAACCGTCCTCAAAATACAAAAAGATCCTAGGTCTTTATTATCAAAGTCAAAACCCATTAATGAAAAACAAAAATCAAAAAACTGTGTATATAATATTCCTTGTAACTGTGGTAAATTGTACACAGGAAAAACATCAAGACCACTAGAAGTAAGAAAGTCTGAACATAAAAACAACTTGAGAAATATAGAGATACAGAAATCAAAAATAGCAGAACATTTATGTGCAATCCAAGGATATCACATGATGGATTGGAGTAATACAAATACTGATGATAGAATCTGATTACGTTAAAAGGAAACTTATGGAGTCAACTTGTATTTTGTTGAACAAAGAATGCAATTTTGCAAATTGCTCAATTGGTATTGACCATATTTGGCTGAATTATTAAAAAAGGAGTTGGAACTTGGAAATTTCTATGCAAAGTAAAACAATGTTACTATGATTTTCCAATACTGTCAAGGTGATAATTCTCGAATTTCAGAATAGCAATCAACAAAAAATAATTCTGAAGACTTTCGTTAAGTGTCTTCACGTGAAAAAGGCCTGTTTCACCACCGTTAAAATCGTTAACTAAGGTTGCGATTCAAATTTATCCTTAACTGAGGACCTCAGTTAGGACTTAACGGAGATTGAATGCTTTGTGAATACGGCGGATAAATTTCTCCTTAACTAAGAGACTCCTTTAGGACTTAACGGAAGTTTAAACAATTAACAACGATTGTTCTCGAACCACATCAGCGTTTTGCTTCTAAGGTCGGGTACTCCTGGTACTATCCTCATACTTTAGTTATATAATTGAATGTACATTTTTTTAGGACTTCCCCTTTCTTCGATTTCACCCTCAACCGGAGTTTTCACTGTTACTAGAAAATGGCGACTATTCTGTGGTATGTTTAGACTGTTATGAAACTCTTAGGACGCAAAGTTTAGAATATGAAAGATGGGGTCTTCCCTTAGATAAAAGACAATATAACTGGATACTACAACCTCCGCCGCCCGAAGATAGTCCAGAGGCAGCTGTAGCTAGATTGCCAAGCGGTCAAAGAAGTGATAAAATGGTCGGTTTTGTGAGGTACATTATTATTTCAAAACTTAATTGAACTATTACATTACAGGTTCCTACAACATTTATAGCCAAACCTAATAAGAAAAGTTCTCCTAAACTAGCAGAAAAGAAAGTAGCAAAATCAGATCCAAATGGTGAGTGTTTTTATATGTTTCTACCTATAGACCACATTAGTTAGGTTAGGGGAGGATTTTGAATTAGGATCCATCAGTGGATCCGGCCACTAAATGTATAATGCAGTTTTAATGGATCTGAAAATTACGCGAATCTCGTCTTGTTTGTATGCTTCGGTAAACATAAGATTTCTTTCTGTTGAAACAGTTTCAGTGAACACTCATTTTTTTAATATTGTATCAATGAAACGCGTCACAATATTAAATAAATTAGTGTGTATCATGTACAGAGTGTCCCAACGAAAATTTGACCCCGCCCCAGAAATCAAATTTTCAAGGATTTAAAAAAACAGGTAAACTTCTGATTTGAGGGGGAAGAACTTCCATCATGAGTTTATTCTGAAAAAACACCCTCATGAAGGTGGCATCAACCGCCAACATATTTTGAATAGGGAGGAGATGTCGAGTGTTGGTTAGTTTTTTCGGAACAAACTCATGATGGAAATTCGTCCCCCTCAAAACAGAAGTTGACCTGTTTTTTTTAATCTTCGAAAATTCTTCTTTTCTGAGTTCTGGGGGGGGGTCAATTTTTCGTTGGGGCACCCTGTATCATTTTTCATTCGAGTTAATAATAATATAACTTTAAATTGGACATGTGATGATGAATGATTGACACACAAGAGAAGTCGTCTACGATATACGCAAATCTTACGAACAAAAAAATATATAATATATTTCTCGACAACGTGTATGAACGAAATTCGAAATATAGATATTCAGAAATAAAATCGCGGACTCATTCATAACGAGCTTAAGCCATATTATACGCCACGCATTATCCAAGTCGTAGCCTGCGTTATAACAGGCCAGAATGATACTCGAATATTCGTCGTTGCCAATTTTACATCGGAGGGCGATTTAGATCAACCAGGTTTATCCTCCAAGTTCATTGCGACACTTTTAATCGAATTAGCCGTGGCAAATTCGATTAAGAGTGTCCAATACAGGAGGATGGACAATATAACATGTGCGCAGAAGCTTCTGACTTCACGTCAGTGCTTGAACCAATCTTTAAAATTGTGAATGTTTGATTGTAATCATTTGTTACTGAATAATACAACTATTTGGATTATTTGCGATTAAACTATTAACTAATACACGAAAAGCTGTATTGCTTTCCCCCATAAAGTTCTTAGACTTATTGTCAATTAAAGCACTAAAAATATGACATCGTAAACTGTGAAATTCATGGAGCATTGATGCTACGTGGCCCTTCAATGGTACTAGCGGCAACGTCTAAACTTCCAGCCTGATAGATTACGCAAGCTACGTCCAAGCATAGCCCACTATATATAACTAGCCTGGAACATGATAACATGGCAACACCGCTATGAGTCGTACGCCAGGCGATTTAGTCGAACGTTTGTTATTGTAAATGGACGATTACTTCTGATTCTGGAATCAACCAGTATTGTTCGCGGTTATTTATGTGTATAACGGTGTGAAATGTGAATTAATGCAATGCAGTGATAAATATGGTCGGCAAGGGCGTAGCCAGGGGGAGGGGGGGTTTTGGGGGTTCAAACCCCCCCCCCCCCCCCCCCCCCGAAATGTTATTTTTCTCTTGAAAATAAAAATTTTTGCTGCAGAAAGTGACCCTGACACCCCCAAAATCCCCCCCCGAAATTAAATCCTGGCTACGCCCTTGATGGTCGGTATTTATTTTCTGTGATTAAACCGCAATGTGTAAATAGTGAAATTTCCTTTGGATTATTTTTAATTGGAGATGAGTACATTTCAGTTGAGACTATAGACTACAAGATGGACTATAAAAGAAATATGAGTGAAATAGAACTTTCATTTCTTCCGATTTTATAAAAGATTTTGATACTTTTCTAATAATTTTTCAACAAAAATTGATACATCTGGATGGAGGATCAAGAACCTCAAAGAATCTATTTATTTTTATACATGTATTCAATTTCGAAAAGTCTCCATCTGTAGATGCTTCAGTTGCAATCAATAAGGACCTTATTCATTAAGAATGTTCAGATTTCTTGAATTGATTGGAAATGGATTCTTCCTTTCGATAACCCTGAGCAGATGGTCTCAACTTACTAATCTGCTTTCCCGCTATAGAAATATAATTCATGATTCAGATTCAGAATTTATCAATTTGTTTTTTTACACAGTTCAGATAAAAAATAATTTTATGTGAATTCACTCGTTGTAGCATTGTATTGTTATTCAGAATAAACAGAGACTTGTAGTTGTGGTTTACATTCTTAAATCATTTTAAATTCACGTTGTTCTGTTTTCACAAATATACTTTTGAAAAATTTTGTAGAAAATACGAATAACAATGTTAATGTCGACCGAATGGAAAATAAACAGAAACATTAATTTGTAGATAGCAGAAACTCACCATTATAGTAAGAACTAGAAAATGACAAACTCTAAGATGATTATGACAATTTTCATTAGTCTTATAATTTTTATGTTTGGGAATATATATTTATTTTGAGAATTTCATTCAAGTTTATGATTTGTATGGCAATAGTTAATCTTACACCTTCTCGTGGTTCTTGCTGAACAATTAATTGAATAACAACTACCTATAGGTTACTATTTCAACTTGATCTCAATAATATTGTGCAGAATGAAATGTATTATTCAATTTATTGAGAATGTAGGGTCTCATGGTGTTTATTCATCCAGGGATTCCAAGCAAGAAAACCTATTCAATGAGTTCACTAGAGTTATAAATTCGAAATATACGATATCCCGCGCTACCTCATTGAAGAAGAGACGATAATTTGCGGCGTTGTCAGACTGTGTTCCAGGCTATCTCTATAGAGGACTGCGGTCCAAGTGTTTGGTCGCATTTCGTAATCCTACCTACACAGGCACTCGAGTCTGCTTGTTGTATATCCGACCCTGAATGCGTGAATAGCTTCGATCCCCTACAGTAGTGTGTAGGATAAATATTTCACATTGACATTATGCTAATGATTGACACATTTCCTACGATCAGTAATTCGCAAGTTATAATAAAGAGCCGGCGGAAGGAGAAGAATAGATGATCCAGATAAAGATGAGGAATAATATCCTCATTTTGTTTGGAGAATGGTCGTTTATTTTTTTCTTTTACTATATTCTTACTCTCGAGCTGAGGTAAATGAAGTGTCTTAAATTCATATCATGAACGAAAATACTAAGTTCTGAATGACTGCACGAAGTCCGCAGTTTGTTCAATATGCAGTTGGTTTTATTCATTCGTATTTTACGATGTGAAACCGCGTTGTATAACACCGCTTATCGAAGAAAAGAGGCAATGTAATGTAGGCTTGCTGGAAACGGAGGATTTAACTCATCAAGAATTCCCCTTGTGCCTGTCACTTCTTGTGTTCTCCCCTTTTATTTATATGTGGCCTATCATCTCCCCTTTCTAAATCTCGTAGGAATCGTATAAGATTTTTCATCTTTATTGAAAATGAAAAGAACACGAAAGGGGAAAGGCAGTAGGGCAGAGCTGCAGAATTCATGATCATACCGTTACGCCTTGGTAGGTTGGGTTATCAGCACACTTCAGGGTTTTCGAAGATCTCAAATTGAACTCGATTTATTTATAGGGTTGTTCACAGGTGATATAATACGTTCGAGGTTGTTTGGAAGTAATCTCTCCTTTTTAAACAGTTTTATTTAGCTTGTCTTGTTGGAGTCAAATTTAGTAATTGAAATTTTACGCTATTCCTATTGACAAATTGATCTGATATTTGATACACACCTTTAGTTCTGATGACAATACAATCGAATATGTTCACTGACATTATTCGTCACCTCAGAATTACAAGGTTTGGCAGTAAACTAAGTTCTGAGAAAAAAGAGAAACAAAATTTTGATGATTATAGCCCTACAGTTGGTAAAGTTACACTTATCTGGAAAGGTGGTGTATATTATATTTTCTTAAATTACTGCTTGCGCAGTCTTACAGTTGTTACACATGCATCGTATGGCCAGTCCGTTCCATTTTTGCTATGTTGCTTGTTGTCCTCTTCACATGAAATGCGGATCATCAGGATTCTGACTGATACAACCACAATACATAGTTGCAGAACAAAGACATGAAGACGTATATGAAATATTGTGAGGTTCGTATAACCAGAAAATTAAAAAAAAATTATTAAATAGTATATTCTAAAACAAGTTGCAGAATGGGCTCCTATTCAAACACGAATGCGAAATTAGAAAACGAGCGACGAAGGAGCGAATTTTCGAACGCACGAGTGTTGGAATTGCCTTCAGCAACGGGTATTAGACGATATTTTCCCTATTTCAGGCAAGTTTTGTAGAATACTGTTGAATTTTAATGAAAAATTCAGATTATACATCTTAGTGACTTTTGTATTGTTTCTTGGCAATTGGTGGAACTGTTACAAAAGTTGACAGATTACGGAATTTGAATTTGAATCGTACGTAGGAAATGGAGATTAGATTTGAAACAGTTTCCTAATAGCATGAATTTTTCAAAATTAGCAAGAAGGAAATCTGTATAGTACCTCATTTTTTAATGAAAATAAAACTTTACCTCTCAAAAATTATTTCACTATATCCAGATTATATTATTGTCATTACAGCACTGTTTTTAGTGCTGTAATGAACTCATTACGATACTGAAATAGAGAAATGATTTATCTTACGATAACTTAAGAAGGGAAAGAGATGGCAATGCAACATTTGAGTTTGTTAATAGGCATAATCGGCCGAACGGTTTCGGAGTTATACCTATCTGAAATTTTGTTGTTTTTTCCTCAATAACTCGGAACCGATCCAATTCAAACTGGTAATTAGTTGCAGATAGCCGACGATTTTTGCGAAATTTCGTGAGGATCGTATAACTAGAAAAGTTATTATTGAAAATAATGTAAAAAAAATTGTATATCAGAAACTATTCGTCCGACATCGCCGAAATTTTGCGAGACCCTTCAAAACCTACAGCCAAGCTCCAAATTATACATTGTTGGAGATCCGAGCTGCCTTGAGCGAGTTCATTAGCTGGATGGGTGACCGTTGGTACGATAACTTTCAAACGGAAAATTATAGGGACTAGGCAATTTTTAGGGTAGGTTTTGTATCCGAATGGTACAGTTATGCTCATGGTTAGGCATAATCGGCCCAACGGTTTTGGAGTAATACCCATCTGGAATATTAATTTCACGATAACTCAAAAAATGCAGATCCGATCGAATTAAAACTTGGTAATTCGTTGTGGAATACCAACTTAAAGATGTATGCGAAATTTTTATGGGGACCGTATTACTAGAAAATTCTAAAAAAATTATGAAAAATTATTATGTATCTCACGATAACTTGTGAACAGAAAGAGATAGACTTGCAATTTTCAGGGTACGTTGCGCATCCGAATGCGACATTTGAGTTCGTTAATAGGCATAATCGGTAAAATGGTTTTGGAGTCATACACATCTGAAATTTTGTTGTTATTTCCTCTATAGATTTCACAACTCGAAATATCATCTAGATGTCTAGAGCAAGGCTGGAGACAATCACAGCAGGTTGCCCATTTAATCCTGATATTTGAATAAGTATAGGCTGACGAACCAATTATTTTAATAGTTCAAAATATATAAATAAAATACAATCTTCTTTTCATAATTTATTAGTTCATACCATTAACACATTAATTCTGTATTATGAACCTTACTCAAGAAAGAATATTTGATACACAAATGTAGATCAATATTTTAGAATTTTTTTGCTAGCAACATTGTAGAAATACAGTATATAGGAACATGTCTCACTACTTAAGGAAGTAAAAGGTAATATTAACCTCAGTGGTCAACGAACAGTAATATCTTTTGATGATTCCATTATGTTGTTCTTTCCTATTGCCTTCATGAACTACATCATTAAAATGATCCAATTTTAAATCTTCTGAAACATCATCCCCAATATTCATACATATTCCCAGATATAAATTATTATTATTACAACAAGTCAATATTATTTTTGGTATCAAAACAGTCTTGTTATATTCATAAATTCAAGTAGCGGAACCTCGTTTTCCAACACAAACTATTTTAAACTTACGAATTATATAAATTAACTAGAACATAAATAAATATGAGGTCTCTTATAGGGAAGATAAGATGACATGAATGAACAGTGAACACAGATAGAAGACAGACAGATAGAACTCGCTTTCTGTGAAAACATACAAGTACGATGTATTATTGAAATTTTGAGAAATCTTATCTCCGAAAGTATTAGCTTGTTAGAGTTGAAAATGACATCAATGGATTCTTATGATGGAATTGCATCTTTAAAAAACTGAATTTGAAATTTGTATTGAAAAAAATATTTTTTTTATCGTTACTCCGATTTAGCCCAATAACGAACTCACCCGAGATATTTATCTCTCAAAACCTCATTCCGTTCGAGAGTTATCGTGCCTACGGCCGGCCGGACCGGCCTGCCGTAGTTTTTTCCACTTTACGGCAATCCGATCAATACAAAACTTCGCATGCATATGAAGGTCATGATTCTACAATTTGATGCTAAATTTCAGATAGATCGAGTCGTCGGTTTCGGAAATATTCATAAAAAATGTTCTTACTAAAAACGGTCATAACTCCGACACCGCTTGGTGGATTTCGCCCGTTAACGAACTCGTCCGAGATATTTGCGCTCCAAACCTAGCCTGCAAATTTCAATCCTATAACTTCTTTCGTTCGAGAGTTATCGGGTTAACGGCTGGACCGGCCGGACAATCGATTTTTACCACAAATTCTTGATAAGTAAAACGAACCAAATCGTTTAAGACCATTTTCATCCAAAAATTCGAAAATTACAGACATTTAGGCAAATTGATAAAGGCACTCTGTTCCGAGGAAAAAGAGCGCCAAAAATAAATAAACTTAACAATTGAAATATTCTTCATAATGCAATTGGATCGTTAATTCCTGCTGGATCTAGAATTATTACAATCCTGGATAAATGAGACAAAAAAATTGCTATTAGAAATTTTCAGGTAAATGGAAGGGTTAAATGGAACAATAAATTAGTCAGTAAATGAGATGGGAATATCTCTTTGAACATTTCTAGAAGAAAGGTGCTCTTGCCCCTACTTATCTTCTCTCCCATAGATCAGGGATCCCATTCGGATCGGCTTCGAGTCAACTTTACGGGTTTGCTAATTACTTCCGCATCACTTTTAAGTGATGCGGATAACCAAAAATGTCCCGTCTCCCTCTTTCTCGCCATCTCGTCCTGTTTACGTCCCCTCACCCCCCGCCCGCCCCCCGTGGGTCGTAGTCGATAGTTTCATCTTCGGGGGTGGCATAACGGCGGTCTCTTCTTCCCGGCACGTCCTTTACATACGTTTCACCCCGCTCGTTTCACAACTTCGCTCCCAGGCTTGCCCTTTCCGATTTGAGGGCATCGCGGCGGAGAGAGGGTGGTGGGCGGAAGGAAGTGCAAGGACAGGGTCGGATCCCGGGGGCGGAAGGGATCAAGGAAGAGGAGTTATCCTCGGTTCGTTGATATATTAGAGAATTTCGGTGCGTCTATTCTCCCGTATGAGAGGAGTGATTGATGTTCTTGTTGGGGTTGGTTGTTGAGGGCGTTATGGATCTATGCGGTTGTGATGACTTGGTGTCCTTACCGTTCCCTGGTGTATACAGGTCGATTTCACGTTAAGAGTTCTGTATAATTGAACTTTTGAAAGTAGGTAGCGAAAAATTTTCGTGAAAGTAACGCCGTAATATTCTTATTTTTCACAGACCCAACACAATTTCAATATAATGAAATAGATAGCAATTATTAAATTATTTACTTATACAGGATGATTCACGAAGACCGTTCGTTAGAATATTTCGAAGAAAGACTCGAAATAAAGACTTGAAATATTATAGTTCAGTTTTGTTAGGAGAGATGAATTTTTGGGAAAAATTTGGATTTATTCGACTTCCGGTTTCACCGGAAATGATACCAACTTTCGTTTTTAAATGTAATACCCTGTTTTTTCATTGATAATCAGATTACCCATTGAATTCTACCTTGTTTGGATGTGTCACTTACATATTATTCTCAGAAAACTCGTGTGAAATCTGAAAATACCTTTCCAATGTTAATAAGTTGTAGATATTTGTATACAAATTCCTAATGCTAGTTTCTATCAGAAGACATACCAATGCTTCTCCTCGGTTAATTAAAAATTCAATTGAACATACAGGGTGATTATATTCCAATGTCAAAGTCAGTCAAACTCAAAGCTAATTAGTTCCAAATGAGAACCCATTTTTTGGCGCTCTAGTTCCTCGGAACAGAGTGCTTATCAATTTGCCCAAATGTCTGTAATTTTCGAATTTTTGGCTGAAAATGGTCTCAAACGATTTGGTTCGACTCACTGATCAAGAATCCGAGGTCGAAATCGATTCTGTCCGGCCGACCGTAGGCACGATAACTCTCGAACGAAAGGAGTTAGAGGATTGAAATTTGCCAGGTGGGTTTGGAACGTAAATATCTCGGACAAGTTCGTTAAAGGGCGAAATCCATAAAGCGGTTTCGGAGTTATGGCCGATTTTAGTAAAAACATTTTTATGAATATTTCCGAAACCGATTACTCGATCTATCTGAAATTTAGCATCAAATTGTAGAATCATGACCTTTATACGCACGTGAAGTTTTGTATTGACCAGGTTACCGCAAAGGGTCATAAAACATTTTTGAAAATTAAAAAAAAAAAATTCTACAATAACTCTCGAACGGAATGAGCTAGGCAGTTGAAATTTTCAGAGTAGGTTAGGGAGATGAATATATCGGTTAAGTTCGTTATTGGGCAAAATAGGCCAGATGGTTTCGGAGTAACGAAAAAAAAAATTTTTTTTAAGTAACAAATTTCAAATTCAATTTTTATTTAACATGCAGTTTCACCATGAAAATCCATTGATATCATTTTCAACTCCAACAAGCTAATACTTTCGGAGATATGATTTTTCGAAATTTCAATAATGAATCGTACTTCTATGTTTTCACAGAATGTTATAATTATTCTATCTAAGCTTTATTATATGATCTGTGTTCATACTCGTACATGTCATCCTGTTCTATAAGAGAGAGTCAAATTCATTTCAGCTATTTTAATTTGATTTCTTTCATGGTGCAATTCTCATTCTCAGATTGCTCATTTAATCTTGATAAATAAACTATTATTTGAATTGATATTCCTTTATGATGCAGTTCTATCATAAGAATACATTGATATAATTCTTCCCAACTCTGAGAAACCAATACTTTCGGAGATATAATTTGTCTGGTTGAACTAGAGCGCTAGAAAGCTCCTGTCCACAGGTCTTGAACCAACTTTGTTTTATTGGTAAGCTAGAATCTACGTTGAAAAATAGTGTTTTTTTTATAATACATACTACGCTCTAAAATGCTTATTTCTTGAGATATTCGGTAAGTAAAGCAGTAGTATGTATTATAAAAAGTACACTATTTTTTTAGATTCCAGCTGTCCCAAAAAAAAGAGTTTTGAGGTTTTTGCCATGACTGACTTTGACATTGAAATAGAAACACCGTGTATGTTCAATTGAATTTTTAATTAACGAAGGAGAAGCATTGGTATGTTTTCTGGTAATCTACAAGTTATTAACATTGGAATGAAACCCTATTTGAGAAAATTTAAAGGTTTTTTTCAGATTTCACACGAATTTTCTGAGAATAATATGTAAGTGACACATTAAAACAATGTAGAATTCGATAGTTAATCTGATTATCAATGAGAAAACTGGGTGTTACATTCAAAAAGTGAAAGTTGGCATCATTTCCGGTGAAACCGGAAGTCGAACGAAACTGAAATTTTTTTCCGAGAATTCATCTGTCTTAACAAATCATAACTATAAAATTTCCAGTATTTATCTCGATAATCGATAATCTCTGACTATCAGTGAAAAAACTTTATACATTATTACATTCAAAAATCCAATCTTTATCCCTTTTTGATTTATTGATCTGTATGAGTTTTGCGAGGTTATTGTTTATCCGGAATGAGATATTCACCTGTTGGTTTTGAAGAAACCGAGTCAACAACTTAAAAGGTTTCTTCAAAACCAACAGGTGAATATCTCATTCCAGACAAACAATAACCTCGCAAAACTCATAAACAGCAATAAATCAAAAAGGAATAAAGAAGATAAATCCGGTGTTTATCAATTGAATTGCGGCATAAGAATAAAGGAACATCATCACAGCTACAAAAACAACAAAATTATGTCAAATTATTCGAATCATTCATTAGGAGAAGGACATAAGTTTGACGATTTCAAAATTCTACACAACTTGAATAAAGGTGCGCAATTCAATTATTGGGAAATGGTGGAAATAAATAGAGAAAAACATACGGGTAATTTAGTTAATGAACAATTAGATCTTAATTTTTCTCCGTTACTCAATGTATTCAAATAGCGAATTAATTTATAAAGGCATTAGGAATGAAGTATTGTAACATAGAACAATAGGTAGGGATGTTTCCCTAACAGTATGTCAGGTAGAGTTCTCAGTAGCCGAAAGATAGTACGTGGGCTAACGTTTAGTAAAATGATATCATAGCTCATCAATACACTCAGCATCTACTCCAATGGTTGTAGGGGGGAAAATGTAGATAGTTCTGTAATATGGGCAGATTATGAAAACTCCAATTCCTCATGAAGACTGACTGTAAATAATGGACCATACTTCAACATCCAATATTCCAATGGATGGAAATCCTTCGACGCATAATATCCTACGACAGGACATCGTCCTATAAGATGGTGAAATTGGTCGTCGTCGAATAAAAATCCGCTTGATAGCGAGTGAGAATTCCAGGACCGATAATCAACTAACAAAATCTCAGATAACTCATACTTCGATTTGATAACATCTTCCGAAATGCCGCTATGCGATATAAAAATTATGGAAATATAAGATCTCTAGGACTTTCAATGAGGTGAACTGTGCTAGTTGCCAATAACTAAAAAAAGACACGGTGAAATATTCATTAATTTTAACCAACAACAAATATTCCGCGTGGCCGGGCTAGATCACCTCATTGTTGAGTGTTCCCCAAATAGGAGAGCGTCATTCAAGGGCAGACTCAAACCCTGGGTTTCATGGTTATTACCAATCATCAGTGTGACAAACCAACACTGAATGACACCGAAGGCGTTCTAGGAAACTGTTTTCTTTATCTCTAGCCTTCCAGACTCGCAGGAACATATATAACTAGAACGGCAGATTCCATCGTTCCCGATCGATCGAGAAGAAAGAATGAGCCAGCTCAAGTGTTCGGAATTAAGGCCGGATGACTATCTCAGATCAGGAATTCTTCGTCATTCATAGGGGCCAGACCGAGAACAGATAATGTACCATTTTTAAACTTTCAATATTCCAATTGATGGAGATCCTTCGACACATAATAACCTCCAAAGGGAGACCGTCCTAAAAGACGGTGAAAATTTTCGTCGCCGAATAAAAATCCGCTTAATGGCGAGTGTACGACAAGGAGTTCCACAGGAGTCCATTTTGGGACCACTCCTATGCATAATCTATACCAATGATATAGTGAAAATTCCTGTGAATGAGACAGTGATGTTTGCTGATGACAGTAAATTTTCTAAGTGTTAGCAATATGATGGATAGTTTTTTCTTGAGCGCCACAGTCGCAGCCAGGGTCGGGGTCATGTTCCATTTATACAAAGAAGCATCGGTCATGACCTGTTCTTATTTTACTGAGTGCTACCCAGGTTTTCCTTGGAAGGTGGAAGCCCGCTGGGGGGTTTGGAGTTTCAAGTAGAGGGTACTATCTGGGATTTACTTTGTTTCTCCAGCTCGTACGCCAGGTTTCAGCGCCGTCATATTTTTGGCTTAGAAGTTGTTGCGCAGTCTTCACAGGAGGATTCCTTGATTTGAGTCTCCTAAATTCAATTAAGTCTTGGTGGATAGGAAGGGCATGGTTGCAAGAAATTTCTTTAAACTCTCTTAACAGTATATCGCGTCTTCGTATTTCAGGTGGTTCGATGTTAATGTGTGATTCTAACTCGCCTCCTCGAGGTACACCCTGGGCATCTTTATATAATGGCTAAAGAGTTAGAGAACTAGGCAATCCGGTCTTGCGACTTCTTGGATAAAAATTATGGAGTGATGCAACCTGACAAATTAAAATCGGAACGAAAAACGGGCAATACCGACCTGTCGAAGCCAACCCCGATCGCCCTGCCGGCGGCACAAAATCAAGTATAGCACATACACACAGCAGGACCGACGAGGAGAGACAGATGTGGGGGAACCGAGAGCGAGTTATATGGCGGTTCCGACCGCCGACCGGGAGTGAAGTCGCGCTTGTCAATAAACGCCTTTTTGTGGTATCACGCCCAGGCGTCGTCACCCTCTCACCGTAGTCGACGTTACACCGGACGCTCTCCCTTTTTTCTCGTTCCTCTTCCTGTTCGCGATCGGTTCCGTCGGGTGGCGGCCGACGTTGTTGATTTTCGGCCGAGGTTTTCGCCGTCTTTGTTAAGGTTATGACGCCGTGCGGCGAGGTTACGACGCTCTACGTGCGATTCGGTCTGGTGCTTTTTTGGCGCGCGTGAACAAGTGGGTGGATATGGAGTTCAAGTACGGCTATTCCCCGAATCTGGGATACTCCCATCCGTATTTTTTTCCTACGTCCAGCAACGGGGGTGAGTCCGAATTGTGACGATTTATCTGTTGTTTAGTATGGCGCGGTTGGATTATTGCGTTGTTTACGTTGGTGGGATTTTTTGTTGTGAGGTACTGTGGAGGGTGGCGATTTGTTTAATCAGCCAATTGGTGGAGTCGCCAAATGAGGTTGATTATGCGAAATATGAGAACCGGATACTGTAGAGTGCATCCCAAATTCGCTGTCCCCTAAGGGTATTTCTGCAACCGTTGGAAATATCAAATTCTAAGTTAGAATTGTCTGTAATAATAACAAACAATTGTATATGGTCATTAAAACGATTATTAATATGGTTCGAAAGCTTTTGTTCAGTCCATTTACTTGATATCTAAGGGGATGAGGTATACAAGGTATTTTTGCAACCGTTGGAGATATAAAACCCTAAGTTAGAAATTTATGGGCTACTTTTTCATGACAAATTCAAAGGTTTTTTCAAAATTTTGATATATGTTAAACTTTGGAAGTTACAGGGTGATTTTGAAAGTATTGCGTTTTCGGGGATACTGTGTATCTCGATAAGAGGGCGTCCATAAATTACGTGAGGTGTTTTCTTACATTTTCTGTACCTCCCTCCCCCCCTGGTGAGATGTCGGTAGATTTTATTCAACCCTCTCCCCCATCCCCCAATCTCACGTGAGATTTTTCAAAATGTGGGTTTCTTACGTAAACGCCTTGGATTGTTATTGTAAATAGAAAAAAAAATTACTTTGTACTTTTATTTACGACTAGTAATCAATATTGCTGAGAGTTATAAGTGTAATAAAAATTTAACAATAGAATACTTAAATCGTGACTACTGTGATTAAGAAATGGGTTCAAGCCCTGTGGACAGGAGCTTTCTGGGCTCTAGTTCAAACAGACAAATTATATCTCCGAAAGTATTGGTTTCTCAGAGTTAGGAATTATATCAATGTATTCTTATAATAGAACTGCATCATAAAGGAAATTCAATTCAAATAATAGTTTATTTATCAAGATTAAATGAGCAATCTGAGAATGAGAACTACACCATGGAAGAAATCAAATTAAATCTGGCCAATTTTGACCAATAACGAACTCAACCGAGATATTCATCTCCCTAACCTACTCTGAAAATTTCAACTGCCTAGCTCATTCCGTTCGAGAGTAACCTGGTCAATACAAAACTTCACATGCGTATAAAGGTCATGATTCTACAATTTGGTGCTAAATTTCAGATAGATCGAGTGATCGGTTTCGGAAATATTCATAAAAAATGTTTTTACTAAAATCGGCCATAACTCCGGAACTGCTTGATGGATTTTGCCCATTAACAAACTCGTCCGAGATATTTACGCTCCAAACCCACCTTGCAAATTTCAATCCTCTAACTCCTTTCGTTCGAGAGTTATCGTGCCTACGGCCGGCCGGCCGAGGACGATTTCGACCTCGGATTCTTGATCAGTGAGTCAAACCAAATCGTTTGAGACCATTTTCAGCCAAAAATTCGAAAATTAAAGACATTTGGGCAAATTGTTAAGCACTATGTTCCGAGGAACTAGAGCGCCAAAAATGGACCAAAATAGTATAATTTTTTTTTGTTTCAATCAGAAAAAAAATTGCGTGATATTTGCCGAGACCCCCCCCCTCTCTCCAACGTAAGATTAGATGAGATTTGACTCGATCCCCTCCCCCCTTAAATATGTCACGTAATTTATGGACGCCCCCTACCTCTTATGATATTTTCAGGATGAAAACTGTCTTTGACAGATATTTTCACCTATAATTCATTGGCGTACGCTAAAACTTTGTCTGGGTTATCGTTTTCTAGTTATAACTCAAACTTATAGTTTTTTAATGGGACACCCTATATTTTACTTCATCATTAAATTGCATATTTTTTCTGACATTAACAGAAGTCAGTAATCTTCTTTGTTCAAGAATATTTCAAAGTATTTTCAATTGTGAATCATTTCAATTCAAAAATAATCTTGTAAATTATGGTGCCTTTACTAAACCTCGCTAAAAAAGTGTATGCAAAGTAACATCAGGAACCCTAGGGACTCGGTAAATGTTTTGGCCACATTCTCAAAGACCTACTCTATCATGTAAGATAGTAGCAGATGAAGCTGGCATCTCAAAGTCAAGTGCAAGCAGGATTTTAAAGAAAATTGGTTCAAGCTCTGTGGACAGGAGCTTTTTGGCGCTCTTGTTCAAACAGACAAATTAAATCTCCGAAAGTATTGATTTCTCAGAGTTGGGAATTATAACAATGGATTCCTATGATAGAACTGCATCATGAAAGAAATTAAATTTGAAAAAGAGTCGTTTAATAAAAAATGCTTCAAAAATTATCTTTAAAAAAAAGAAGATCAATCTACAATGCTTCAATGCTTCAAAAATTGTCATCAAATTTATTTATCAAAATTAAATTAGCAATCTGCAATGATATATTCAACCTCGTGGAATGGGTTGTTGCAACTTACACTCGGTGCAGTTTTCACAACTCTAAATACCTAAGGAAAGTATCATCGAAATGTCTAGAGCAAGGCTGGAGATAATCATAGCAAATTGTCCATTTATTCCTGATATTTGTGTAGGTAGAGGATTACGAACAAATTATTTTAATAGTTCAAAATATATTTATCAAAAAATACTATCTCCTTTTCATAATTTAAAATTCAATAGTTCATACCACTAACACATTCTTTGCTGTATTATGAACCTTAACTCAAGTATTTTTTTGCTAGCAACATTATGAAAATACTTTATTTAGGAACATGTCTCACTATTTAAGAGAGTAAAAGGTAATATTAACCTCAGTGGTCAACAGTAATTTCTTTTGATTATTCAATTATGTTCTTCTTTCCTATTATCTTCATGAACTACATCATTCAAATAATCCAATTCTAAATCTTCCGAAACATCATCCCCAATATTTATTCATAAATTATTCAATATGTAATCAGTCAATATTATTTTCGGTTTCAAAACAGTCTTGTATATATTCACAGATTCAAGAATCGGATAATAGTTTACCAAGAGAAAATATTTTTTAACTACAAATTGACAATCTATAGAAAATATGACATTTATGAACAGTGAACACAGACAGATTCTGTGTTCACATTCTGTGAATACATAGAACTTACGATGTATTATTGAAATTTTGAAACATCATATCTTCGAAAGTATTAGCTTGTTAGAGTTGGAAATGATAACAATGGATTCTTATGATAAAACTGCATCTTAAAAAAATTTGAATTCAAAAGTTGTAATTTAAAAAAAAAAAAAATTTTTTTCGTTACTCCGAAACTACTTGATCGATTTTGCCCAATAACGAACTCAACCGAGATATTTATCCCTCAAACCTACTCTGAAAATTTCAACTTTCTGGCTCATTCCGTTCGAGAGTTATCGTGTTAACGGCCGGACGGACGGACGGCCGGACAGAATCGATTTCGACCACGGATTCTTGATCAGTGAGTGAAACCAAATCGTTCAAGACCATTTTCAGCCAAAAATTCGAAAATTACAGATATTTGGGCAAATTGATAAGCAATCTGTTCCCAGGAACAAGAGCGCCAAAAATAAATATTTTCCAAATAAATATAATGTAGTGCAGCAACTGCATCCGGTGATGCCCAAAAACGAGTAGAATTCTGCCAATGGTATCTTGATCAAATTGAAGAAAATTAAAATTTCGGGAAGAACGTAGTCTGGTCTGACGGTGCTGGAATTTTCAATAGACAAAACCATAGATACTGGTCAAATCAGAATAACCATATTATTTTCCCAAGGCAGCAACAGGGTAATAATAGTTTATTAATCCCTTCAGACAACAAAGTGTATAGGACAGGTCAAAAATAGGTAGGTTTGGGTTTGGGGTTAACGTTTCTTGCTGTTTTTGGAATTTGAAATCTATATTCGCTATATACGAAGGAGGTCTAAATGCCCGAAGATATTTGCTAAAAAATCTACAAGTTATCAACATTTGAATGAAGCCCTATTTGAGAAAATTTAAAGGGTTTTTTCTGACTTTACTCTAATTCTCTAAGAATAATATGTAAGTGACACATTAAAACAATGTAGAATTCAATGGGTGATCCGATTATCAATGAAAAAACTAGGTATCACATTTAAAAAACGAAAGTTGGTATCATTTCCGGTGAAACCGGAAGTCGAACGAATCTGATTTTTTTTCCAAGGATTCATCTCCCCTAACAAAGCTTAATTATCAAATTTCAAGTGTTTATCTCGAGTATTTCTTTGAAATATTCTAACGAACGGTCTTCGTGAATCACCCTGTATGTATGCTACACCGTATTAGTGTTGAGTAGGACATACAAGAGGCGCTTCATTTGTCCCGGACATGACGTCAAAATGTAAGAGTGCCTCGAAATTTAAAATTGTACTACTTCAATTTATTTGTCGCGGTCGAGCGAGAGCGAGGCAGAGGCAGATAAAGAAATTCCATTTTGTGTCGGAACCTTTGATGTGAGGGTAGTAGAATTGCCTAATTTCATAATAATTGTACTAAACAATCAAATGTGGTTCATCCTCCTAATATCTGTCCGTTAGATATGTTCTTGCCGAAACCCTCATTACATAAGCTAAGCACTCTTACAACTTTCCAAGTTCGAGTGACAAACCTCCTAGAGAGCTTACTCATCAATACCGCAGTGACAAAAGCACGTCGCGTCTAACATTTGAGGCGCCAGGAGGCGCGCATAATTCGTACCATAATAACTTCAAATGGTTCAGTTTCAGTACGCCTCGCCTCTTTTGAAGTGGGACATTGTACTGGCTCAGGACAAAAAAGAGGCTACTCTTACAAACTCTTTTTCAAGTCGTGTCCTACTCAACACTACACCGTATTGTAGCGATGGTTAATTTTACACACGGCAACTGACGAAGCCATTGCCAGAATTGTTGATTCAGTCCTGTAAATGTACATCAGATCTAATATTGGCTTATTCTTGCTAACAATGAAAACTAAATTGTATTTCGTTGTGCAAATGTATTGCTAACTGTCAAAAGAAAAGATTGATTACATATTTTTGATATGTTAATATGACATTAAGTAATTATTGGCGCTCTAGTTCCTCGAAACTGAGTGCTTATCAATTTGCCCAAATGTCTGTAATTTTCGAATTTTTGGCTGAAAATGGTCTCAAACGACTCACTGATCAAGAATCCGAGGTCGAAAACGATTCTATCCGGCCGGTCCGGCTGGCCGGCCGTAGGCACGATAACTCTCGAACGAAAGGAGTTAGAGGATTGAAATTTGCAAGGTGGGTTTGGAGCGTAAATATCTCGGACGAGTTCGTTAATGGGCCGAAATCCATCTAGCGGTTTCGGAGTTATGGCCCATTTTAGTAAAAACATTTTTTATGAATATTGCCGAAACCGATCTCTCGATCTATCTGAAATTTAGCATCAAATTGTAGAATCATGACCTTTATACGCATGTCAAGTTTTGTATTGACCAGGTTACCGCAAATTGTCAAAAAAAAATTTGAAAATTAAAAAAAAATTTTCTACAATATCTCTCGAACGGAATGAGCTAGCCAGTTGAAATTTTCAGAGTAGGTTAGGGAGATGAATATCTCGGTTAAGTTCGTTATTAGGCAAAATAAGCCAGATGGTTTCGGAGAAACGAAAAAAAAAATTTTTTTTTAAGCGACAAATTTAAAATTCAATTTTTATTTAAGATGCAGTTTCACCATAAAAATCCATTGATATCATTTTGAACTCCAACAAGCTAATACTTTCGGAGATATGATTTTTCGAAATTTCAATAATGAATCGTACTTCTGTGTTTTCACAGAATGCTATAATTATTCTATCTAAGCTTCATTATATGATCTGTGTTCATACCCGTACATGTCATCCTGTTCTATAAGAGAGAGTAAAATTCATTTCAGCTTTTTTAATTCGATTTCTTCCATGGTGCAGTTCTCATTCTCAGGATGTTCATTTAATCTTGATAAATAAACTATTATTTGAATTGAATTTCCTTTATGATGCAATTCTATCATAAGAATACATTGATATAATTCCCAACTCTAAGAAACCAATACTTTCGGAGATATAATTTGTCTGTTTGAGCAAGAGCGCCAGAAAGCTCCTGTCCACAGGGCTTGAACCAAGTTTAAATTTTTATGTAAAATAATTTCGTTTTTTTTTTCAATTGACTAGAGGCAAGTAGGTATGTCTAATCATACAAAAATTGGATATTGTTACTAAAACAATCGTTAAAATGGTTCGAGAGCAATGGTCCAGTCCATTTACATGATTAATAAGGGGATGGGGTATAAAAAATAAATGGACTAACAAATCTCCTGACATCATACAGAATCATAATTTGAAAGCTTTTCTGAGTACAAAACTATGTACAGCATGGGGTTCTCATATTTTGCATACTCGATTCCATCTAGCTCCCTGTTTAAATGGGTTCGTATCGTACGATATATTTTCACATGATTCTTCGGTAATAAATAAAATAATCCTTACATAGTATAAAACGAAGTCGCTTCCCGCTGTCTGTTTGTTCCTATGTATGCTTAGATCTTTAAAACTACGTGAAGGATTTTGATGCGTTTTTTTTTAATAGATAGAGTGATTCAATAGGAAGGTTTACATGTATAATACATGCACAATATGTTAGAGAAACACTGATAAATTTAGAGGTTTCTAATGTGACCTCCATAAAGTTAGCAGAGCCACTTGCGAAAATTTCAATGAAACCTATTGCATTAATTGTCGAATATTTGTCGAGAATTTGTCGTGAAAGAAAAAAATTTGTCGCGCGCTTAGTTTTTTTTATATGGGGTGGCTCTGCTAACTTAATATTAAGTTAGCAGAGCCACTTGCAACAATTTCAATGAAACCTATTGCATTAATTGTCGAGAATTTGTCGTGAATTTGTCGTGAAAGAAAAAAGTCTGTCGCGCGCTTAGTTTTTTTTATATGGGGTGGCTCTGCTAACTTAATATTAAGTTAGCAGAGCCACTTGCAACAATTTCAATGAAACCTATTGCATTAATTGTCGAGTATTTGTCGTGAATTTGTCGTGGAAGAAAAAAGTTTGTCGCGCGCTTCGTTTTTTTTGTATGGGCTAAATTAATTTTTGGCTAAAGGGGCCACACACACATCACGTAAGTTGGTTAATCGTATTTTTCTTCAATCAGAAATGAGCTGAATAATTGTCGAACGACCCAAACATATTCGTCGTGACAGAAAAAATTTTGTCGCGCGCTTAGTTTTTTTTTAAATGGGGTGGCTCTGCTAACTTAATATTAAGTTAGCAGAGCCACTTGTAACAATTTCAATGAAACCTATCGCATTAATTGTCGAGTATTTGTCGTGAATTTGTCGTGAAAGAAAAAAGCTTGTCGCGCGCTTCGTTTTTTTTGTATGGGCTAAAACAATATTTGGCTAAAGGGGCCACACACAAATCACGTAAGTTGGTTAATCATATTTTTTTTCAATCAGAAATGAGCTGAATAATTGTCGAAGGACCCAAACATATTCGTCGTGACAGAAAAAAATTTGTCGAGCCCTTAGTTTTTTTTAAATGGGGTGGCTCTGCTAACTTAATATTAAGTTAGCAGAGCCACTTGCCACAATTTCAATGAAACCTATCGCATTAATTGTCGAGTATTTGTCGTGAATTTGTCGTGAAAGAAAAAAGCTTGTCGCGCGCTTCGTTTTTTTTGTATGGGCTAAAACAATATTTGGCTAAAGGGGCCACACACAAATCACTTAAGTTGGTTAATCATATTTTTTTTCAATCAGAAATGAGCTGAATAATTGTCGAAGGACCCAAACATATTCGTCGTGACAGAAAAAAATTTGTCGAGCCCTTAGTTTTTTTTAAATGGGGTGGCTCTGCTAACTTAATATTAAGTTAGCAGAGCCACTTGCCACAATTTCAATGAAACCTATCGCATTAATTGTCGAGTATTTGTCGTGAATTTGTCGTGAAAGAAAAAAGCTTGTCGCGCGCTTCGTTTTTTTTGTATGGGCTAAATTAATATTTGGCTAAAGGGGCCACACACAAATCACGTAAGTTGGTTAATCATATTTTTTTTCAATCAGAAATGAGCTGAATAATTGTCGAAGGACCCAAACATATTCGTCGTGACAGAAAAAAATTTGTCGAGCCCTTAGTTTTTTTTAAATGGGGTGGCTCTGCTAACTTAATATTAAGTTAGCAGAGCCACTTGCCACAATTTCAATGAAACCTATCGCATTAATTGTCGAGTATTTGTCGTGAATTTGTCGTGAAAGAAAAAAGCTTGTCGCGCGCTTCGTTTTTTTTGTATGGGCTAAATTAATATTTGGCTAAAGGGGCCACACACAAATCACGTAAGTTGGTTAATCATATTTTTTTTCAATCAGAAATGAGCTGAATAATTGTCGAAGGACCCTAACATATTCGTCGTGACAGAAAAAAATTTGTCGAGCCCTTAGTTTTTTTTAAATGGGGTGGCTCTGCTAACTTAATATTAAGTTAGCAGAGCCACTTGCCACAATTTCAATGAAACCTATCGCATTAATTGTCGAGTATTTGTCGTGAATTTGTCGTGAAAGAAAAAAGCTTGTCGCGCGCTTCGTTTTTTTTGTATGGGCTAAATTAATATTTGGCTAAAGGGGCCACACACAAATCACGTAAGTTGGTTAATCATATTTTTTTTTCAATCAGAAATGAGCTGAATAATTGTCGAAGGACCCAAACATATTCGTCGTGACAGAAAAAAATTTGTCGAGCCCTTAGTTTTTTTTAAATGGGGTGGCTCTGCTAACTTAATATTAAGTTAGCAGAGCCACTTGCCACAATTTCAATGAAACCTATCGCATTAATTGTCGAGTATTTGTCGTGAATTTGTCGTGAAAGAAAAAAGCTTGTCGCGCGCTTCGTTTTTTTTGTATGGGCTAAAACAATATTTGGCTAAAGGGGCCACACACAAATCACGTAAGTTGGTTAATCATATTTTTTTTCAATCAGAAATGAGCTGAATAATTGTCGAACGACCCAAACATATTCGTCGTGACAGAAAAAATTTGTCGAGCGCTTAGTTTTTTTTTAAATGGGGTGGCTCTGCTAACTTAATATTAAGTTAGCAGAGCCACTTGTAACAATTTCAATGAAACCTATCGCATTAATTGTCGAGTATTTGTCGTGAATTTGTCGTGAAAGAAAAAAGCTTGTCGCGCGCTTCGTTTTTTTTGTATGGGCTAAAACAATATTTGGCTAAAGGGGCCACACACAAATCACGTAAGTTGGTTAATCATATTTTTTTTCAATCAGAAATGAGCTGAATAATTGTCGAAGGACCCAAACATATTCGTCGTGACAGAAAAAAATTTGTCGAGCCCTTAGTTTTTTTTAAATGGGGTGGCTCTGCTAACTTAATATTAAGTTAGCAGAGCCACTTGCCACAATTTCAATGAAACCTATCGCATTAATTGTCGAGTATTTGTCGTGAATTTGTCGTGAAAGAAAAAAGCTTGTCGCGCGCTTCGTTTTTTTTGTATGGGCTAAATTAATATTTGGCTAAAGGGGCCACACACAAATCACGTAAGTTGGTTAATCATATTTTTTTTCAATCAGAAATGAGCTGAATAATTGTCGAAGGACCCAAACATATTCGTCGTGACAGAAAAAAATTTGTCGAGCCCTTAGTTTTTTTTAAATGGGGTGGCTCTGCTAACTTAATATTAAGTTAGCAGAGCCACTTGCCACAATTTCAATGAAACCTATCGCATTAATTGTCGAGTATTTGTCGTGAATTTGTCGTGAAAGAAAAAAGCTTGTCGAGCGCTTCGTTTTTTTTGTATGGGCTAAATTAATATTTGGCTAAAGGGGCCACACACAAATCACGTAAGTTGGTTAATCATATTTTTTTTCAATCAGAAATGAGCTGAATAATTGTCGAAGGACCCAAACATATTCGTCGTGACAGAAAAAAATTTGTCGAGCCCTTAGTTTTTTTTAAATGGGGTGGCTCTGCTAACTTAATATTAAGTTAGCAGAGCCACTTGCCACAATTTCAATGAAACCTATCGCATTAATTGTCGAGTATTTGTCGTGAATTTGTCGTGAAAGAAAAAAGCTTGTCGCGCGCTTCGTTTTTTTTGTATGGGCTAAAACAATATTTGGCTAAAGGGGCCACACACAAATCACGTAAGTTGGTTAATCATATTTTTTTTCAATCAGAAATGAGCTGAATAATTGTCGAACGACCCAAACATATTCGTCGTGACAGAAAAAAATTTGTCGAGCGCTTAGTTTTTTTTTAAATGGGGTGGCTCTGCTAACTTAATATTAAGTTAGCAGAGCCACTTGTAACAATTTCAATGAAACCTATCGCATTAATTGTCGAGTATTTGTCGTGAATTTGTCGTGAAAGAAAAAAGCTTGTCGCGCGCTTCGTTTTTTTTGTATGGGCTAAAACAATATTTGGCTAAAGGGGCCACACACAAATCACGTAAGTTGGTTAATCATATTTTTTTTCAATCAGAAATGAGCTGAATAATTGTCGAAGGACCCAAACATATTCGTCGTGACAGAAAAAAATTTGTCGAGCCCTTAGTTTTTTTTAAATGGGGTGGCTCTGCTAACTTAATATTAAGTTAACAGAGCCACTTGCCACAATTTCAATGAAACCTATCGCATTAATTGTCGAGTATTTGTCGTGAATTTGTCGTGAAAGAAAAAAGTTTGTCGCGCGCTTCGTTTTTTTTGTATGGGCTTATTTAATATTTGGCTAAAGGGGCCACACACAAATCACGTACGTTGGTTAATCGTATTTTTTTTCAATCCGAAATGAGCTGAATAATTGTCGAACGACCCAAACATATTCTTCGTGACAGAAAAAAGTTTGTCGCGCGCTTAGTTTTTTTTAAATGTGGTGGCTCTGCTAACTTAATATTAAGTTAGCAGAGCCACTTGTAACAATTTCAATGAAACCTATTGCATTAATTGTCGAATATTTGTCGTGAATTTGTCGTGAAAGAAAAAAGTTTGTCGCGCGCTTCGTTTTTTTTGTATGGGCTATATTAATATTTGGCTAAAGGGGCCACACACAAATCACGTAAGTTGGTTAATCGTATTTTTTTTCAATCAGAAATGAGCTGAATAATTGTCGAACGACCCAAACATATTCGTCGTGACAGAAAAAAGTTTGCCGCGCGCTTAGTTTTTTTTAAATGAGGTGGCTCTGCTAACTTAATATTAAGTTAGCAGAGCCACTTGTAACAATTTCAATGAAACCTATCGCATTAATTGTCGTGTATTTGTCGTGAATTTGTCGTGAAAGAAAAAAGTTTGTCGCGCGCTTCGTTTTTTTTGTATGGGCTAAATTAATATTTGGCTAAAGGGGCCACACACAAATCACGTAAGTTGGTTAATCGTATTTTTTTTCAATCAGAAATGAGCAGAATAATTGTCGAACGACCCAAACATATTCGTCGTGACAGAAAAAATTTTGCCGCGCGCTTAGTTTTTTTTAAATGGGGTGGCTCTGCTAACTTAATATTAAGTTAGCAGAGCCACCTCATTTAAAAAAAACTAAGCGCGCGGCAAACTTTTTTCTGTCACGACGAATATGTTTGGGTCGTTCGACAATTATTCAGCTCATTTCTGATTGAAAAAAAATACGATTAACCAACTTACGTGATTTGTGTGTGGCCCCTTTAGCCAAATATTAATATAGCCCATACAAAAAAAACGAAGCGCGCGACAAACTTTTTTCTTTCACGACAAATTCACGACAAATATTCGACAATTAATGCAATAGGTTTCATTGAAATTGTTACAAGTGGCTCTGCTAACTTAATATTAAGTTAGCAGAGCCACCACATTTAAAAAAAACTAAGCGCACGACAAACTTTTTTCTGTCACGAAGAATATGTTTGGGTCGTTCGACAATTATTCAGCTCATTTCTGATTGAAAAAAAATACGATTAACCAACGTACGTGATTTGTGTGTGGCCCCTTTAGCCAAATATTAAATAAGCCCATACAAAAAAAACGAAGCGCGCGACAAACTTTTTTCTTTCACGACAAATTCACGACAAATACTCGACAATTAATGCAATAGGTTTCATTGAAATTGTTGCAAGTGGCTCTGCTAACTTAATATTAAGTTAGCAGAGCCACCCCATTTAAAAAAAACTAAGGGCTCGACAAATTTTTTTCTGTCACGACGAATATGTTTGGGTCGTTCGACAATTATTCAGCTCATTTCTGATTGAAAAAAAATATGATTAACCAACTTACGTGATTTGTGTGTGGCCCCTTTAGCCAAATATTGTTTTAGCCCATACAAAAAAAACGAAGCGCGCGACAAGCTTTTTTCTTTCACGACAAATTCACGACAAATACTCGACAATTAATGCGATAGGTTTCATTGAAATTGTGGCAAGTGGCTCTGCTAACTTAATATTAAGTTAGCAGAGCCACCCCATTTAAAAAAAACTAAGGGCTCGACAAATTTTTTTCTGTCACGACGAATATGTTTGGGTCCTTCGACAATTATTCAGCTCATTTCTGATTGAAAAAAAATATGATTAACCAACTTACGTGATTTGTGTGTGGCCCCTTTAGCCAAATATTAATTTAGCCCATACAAAAAAAACGAAGCGCGCGACAAGCTTTTTTCTTTCACGACAAATTCACGACAAATACTCGACAATTAATGCGATAGGTTTCATTGAAATTGTGGCAAGTGGCTCTGCTAACTTAATATTAAGTTAGCAGAGCCACCCCATTTAAAAAAAACTAAGGGCTCGACAAATTTTTTTCTGTCACGACGAATATGTTTGGGTCCTTCGACAATTATTCAGCTCATTTCTGATTGAAAAAAAATATGATTAACCAACTTACGTGATTTGTGTGTGGCCCCTTTAGCCAAATATTGTTTTAGCCCATACAAAAAAAACGAAGCGCGCGACAAGCTTTTTTCTTTCACGACAAATTCACGACAAATACTCGACAATTAATGCGATAGGTTTCATTGAAATTGTGGCAAGTGGCTCTGCTAACTTAATATTAAGTTAGCAGAGCCACCCCATTTAAAAAAAACTAAGGGCTCGACAAATTTTTTTCTGTCACGACGAATATGTTTGGGTCCTTCGACAATTATTCAGCTCATTTCTGATTGAAAAAAAATATGATTAACCAACTTACGTGATTTGTGTGTGGCCCCTTTAGCCAAATATTGTTTTAGCCCATACAAAAAAAAGGAAGCGCGCGACAAGCTTTTTTCTTTCACGACAAATTCACGACAAATACTCGACAATTAATGCGATAGGTTTCATTGAAATTGTGGCAAGTGGCTCTGCTAACTTAATATTAAGTTAGCAGAGCCACCCCATTTAAAAAAAACTAAGGGCTCGACAAATTTTTTTCTGTCACGACGAATATGTTTGGGTCCTTCGACAATTATTCAGCTCATTTCTGATTGAAAAAAAATATGATTAACCAACTTACGTGATTTGTGTGTGGCCCCTTTAGCCAAATATTAATTTAGCCCATACAAAAAAAACGAAGCGCGCGACAAGCTTTTTTCTTTCACGACAAATTCACGACAAATACTCGACAATTAATGCGATAGGTTTCATTGAAATTGTGGCAAGTGGCTCTGCTAACTTAATATTAAGTTAGCAGAGCCACCCCATTTAAAAAAAACTAAGGGCTCGACAAATTTTTTTCTGTCACGACGAATATGTTTGGGTCCTTCGACAATTATTCAGCTCATTTCTGATTGAAAAAAAATATGATTAACCAACTTACGTGATTTGTGTGTGGCCCCTTTAGCCAAATATTGTTTTAGCCCATACAAAAAAAACGAAGCGCGCGACAAGCTTTTTTCTTTCACGACAAATTCACGACAAATACTCGACAATTAATGCGATAGGTTTCATTGAAATTGTGGCAAGTGGCTCTGCTAACTTAATATTAAGTTAGCAGAGCCACCCCATTTAAAAAAAACTAAGGGCTCGACAAATTTTTTTCTGTCACGACGAATATGTTTGGGTCCTTCGACAATTATTCAGCTCATTTCTGATTGAAAAAAAATATGATTAACCAACTTACGTGATTTGTGTGTGGCCCCTTTAGCTAAATATTAATTTAGCCCATTCAAAAAAAACGAAGCGCGCGACAAGCTTTTTTCTTTCACGACAAATTCACGACAAATACTCGACAATTAATGCGATAGGTTTCATTGAAATTGTGGCAAGTGGCTCTGCTAACTTAATATTAAGTTAGCAGAGCCACCCCATTTAAAAAAAAACTAAGGGCTCGACAAATTTTTTTCTGTCACGACGAATATGTTTGGGTCCTTCGACAATTATTCAGCTCATTTCTGATTGAAAAAAAATATGATTAACCAACTTACGTGATTTGTGTGTGGCCCCTTTAGCCAAATATTGTTTTAGCCCATACAAAAAAAACGAAGCGCACGACAAGCTTTTTTCTTTCACGACAAATTCACGACAAATACTCGACAATTAATGCGATAGGTTTCATTGAAATTGTGGCAAGTGGCTCTGCTAACTTAATATTAAGTTAGCAGAGCCACCCCATTTAAAAAAAACTAAGGGCTCGACAAATTTTTTTCTGTCACGACGAATATGTTTGGGTCCTTCGACAATTATTCAGCTCATTTCTGATTGAAAAAAAATATGATTAACCAACTTACGTGATTTGTGTGTGGCCCCTTTAGCCAAATATTGTTTTAGCCCATACAAAAAAAACGAAGCGCGCGACAAGCTTTTTTCTTTCACGACAAATTCACGACAAATACTCGACAATTAATGCGATAGGTTTCATTGAAATTGTTACAAGTGGCTCTGCTAACTTAATATTAAGTTAGCAGAGCCACCCCATTTAAAAAAAAACTAAGCGCGCGACAAAATTTTTTCTGTCACGACGAATATGTTTGGGTCGTTCGACAATTATTCAGCTCATTTCTGATTGAAGAAAAATACGATTAACCAACTTACGTGATTTGTGTGTGGCCCCTTTAGCCAAATATTAATTTAGCCCATACAAAAAAAACGAAGCGCGCGACAAACTTTTTTCTTCCACGACAAATTCTCGACAAATACTCGACAATTAATGCAATAGGTTTCATTGAAATTGTTGCAAGTGGCTCTGCTAACTTAATATTAAGTTAGCAGAGCCACCCCATATAAAAAAAACTAAGCGCGCGACAGACTTTTTTCTTTCACGACAAATTCACGACAAATTCTCGACAATTAATGCAATAGGTTTCATTGAAATTGTTGCAAGTGGCTCTGCTAACTTAATATTAAGTTAGCAGAGCCACCCCATATAAAAAAAACTAAGCGCGCGACAAATTCTTTTCTTTCACGACAAATTCTCGACAAATATTCGACAATTAATGCAATAGGTTTCATTGAAATTTTCGCAAGTGGCTCTGCTAACTTTATGGAGGTTCTAATGTGATGCCGTAAATAACCACATTTTTTGCGCTTACATTGCAAACGCTGCCTGAACCCTACGAGATAGATCAAAATAATGTAGTACAGTATGGTACACCTTAAAAACGTCTACAAAAAAGTCCGCGATCGTATATGTCTATCTCTTAAGGATAACCCACAATAACCATTTTTTATCCTTTACATTCTACGAGAAATAATGACTTGATTACGAAGCTATTTTAAGCAATACAGCATTGATCCTTATCCCATTGAGTACCTTAAATGCATTGTGCATTTAATATTGATCAATATGGCCCTTTACAGCATGTAATTGGAATGAATGTTTTCGAAGATATCGAAGATTTAAAATGCAGAGACATAGCGGTTGCGGTGGTACCGACCGGGGGGCCGGCACAGTCAAGATAGGGATAGAAATCGAATACAGAGAGCCAGAGAATCATCTGTAGAGCGTGAGGCTCGCCTCAGCCAGGATAGATGTATTGATTCTCCAAATTCCTCTGATATCATCGGATTTACTGATCCAATTTAAACGCCTATAATTTCCGGTAAAGATATATTTTGCAATGACCATTAATAAATCGCAGGGTCCAACTTTCAACGCTACAGGCTTATATTTGAGCGTTGAGTGTTTTTCACATGGCCAATTATATGTCGCTCTTTCAAGTGTAACCTCTAAAGAAAACATGTTTGTATTGTCTAATGACAAAAAGGCTGTGAACGTTGTATATAAAAGAAATTCTGTAGTATATTTAGTATCAGCATTGCAACCGTGCGAAGCCGGGGCGGGCAGCTAGTGTGTAAATAAAATGTGGGGTATTATCTAATGGAACACAGAAGTTGTGCTGTTTCGCAGCATGCTTTATTTGAGGAAATGTGGATTTTAAACATGTGCCACTGTAGAATTATTCTTCATCGGTGTTTTAGGGAACATTGAGATATTCATTCCTTAAATCTACTCTGAAAATTATATTATATCAATTGAAACATAGTCAATATTCCAGTTATGTTTTTACTGGAGATATTCTGAACTCAATTTTATTATCTTGCAAAGTATATATTTCCATCATCATATGGATTATCCAAGAGCTATCCATGATAGCTGAGGTTGTTTCATTGTTAATTTTGCATTCAATCATACTTTGCTTTCTAGAACAGGAGGTATTTTATATCAATAATTTTGAATAGAACTAGAAATAAATATGACACCATACTCAGCTTGGAATCTCTCTTATCTGTAGGCATTACCTTCTATTTCTCTATGAGATGACAAACACAGAACACTATTATATGAAGAATATACCTTACCTAGGGTATATTCTGTGTGATATGTATGAACACGGATCATCAAATTCATATTTACGATGACACCATTCTGTGAAATCATAGACGATTTAATGTTGAAATTCTGATAAATCATATATCCGAAAGTATTAGCTTCTTAGAGTTGAAAATGATATCAGTGGATTCTTATGATGAAACTGCATCTCAAAAAAATTGAGCTTGAAAATTTCCGAGCAACAAGACCGCTGAAAAGCGTTGTATTTGACTAGAGGAATCTATGGTTAAAATGTTAATGTACCACTTAAAGATTTACGTTGTATATGCCCGTATGCATGAGAAATGCCGCTATAATCCCTGGAAAGGGGTATGTTGTTATCGGTAGTTGTAGAGGGACGAGAGTAACGAAGGGGAAGAGAATAGCAGATCCGAATCAAATCGTTCAGAGCCTTCCTCTCGAATTCTTGTTAGTGCCGTCCGTTCGAGGATGCTTGACACAGGATCCGGCTCCATTAACTCCCCCTCCTCGGGGGCAATAATGACTCTTCACCCGCCAGAGCACAACAAATCAATGAAACCAATTTCCTTTGATCCAATTTGTCGCCAGATGACAGTCCTTCGAGCGTAAGAGTTTCCTCTTCCGTCGTCGCCACCGTAACCCAATGACTCATCAAGAGACGTAAAGTCGTTTGATACTCAACACGTTCCTTGCGGAGTTGCCAAATTGGTCGCTATCAATTAACTCGTAGGGATGTAGTAAATCGGCCCTGTATGAGGTTTTGGTTCATAATTTAGTAATAGTATCTATATACACATCCGATCGAGTTTATATCTGGAGCTTGGCTGTAAAATAAGGTTTTGAAGGCTCTTGAAAAATTTCAGCGATATCTGACAGATAGAGTTTCTGAGATACTGAATTTTTATTAATCATTTTTTTAATATTTTCTAATCTATTATTGTTTTAATTGAATTTTGTTTGCGCGCAACAGCAGATTTTTAGTCAATATCTGATGATAAGTTGCCGTGGACAAGTGCAATTCTTATACTCTACGTCAAATCGAGGTGTTTGGGCTCTCCGTCATATTTTCCATCACGACAGCAATGTTTTTGGCTGAACGTCATAGACGAGCACATACTGACTGCCACTGCTACTATAGACCACATTAGTTAGGTTAGGCGGGAAACTTGAATTACGATCCATCCGTGGATCCGGGCACTGAATTCCCCATGCATTTCTTATGGACCTAAAATTTACGCGAATTTCTCGCCTGTTTTCAGATACTTTGGCTAATTTCTTAAGGTTTATTTTGGTTGAAATAGATTCTGTGAACCTTTCTCAACCATCTAGAATCAAGTTTTCATAACAAAATTGTATATTTCCAAAATATTAATAAATATAAAAGTGTTCACCAAATTCGATTGACGTATGTCTTAGCTCACTCGAAATCAGTCAAAAATAATAACATAACCCTAAATCGGCCTTGTAATGACGCACAACAGACGTTATCTACGACATACGGAAATATTTGGAACTAGAATGGTTTCAATTTTGATTTCAGAATTAAGAATGCCAACACGAAAATTCTTTCAAAATTTTGTTAGGATCGTATCACTAGAAATTTTTTTAAAAATCATTGAAAAAAATTCTATATATCAGAAACTATTCATCCGACATGGCAGATATTTTGCGAGAGCCTTCAGAACCTAACTCTACTACCAAGTTCCAAGTTTGAACACGATCGGATCTATATTGTTGTAGATCTGAGCAGCCTTGTGTGAGTTCAGTAGCTGGTTGAGTGATCGTTTCCTCGATTCCTCGATAACTCCCGAACGAAAGGAGATAGGGCCTTGCAATTTTCAGGGTAGGTTGCGCATCTAAATGGTAAATTCGATTAAGAGTGTCCAATACAGGAGAACGGACAATAGAATTCACTATGGTATATTTGATTAAGAGTGTCCAATACAGGAGAAAGGACAATAGGACAAACGCGCAAAAGCTCCTGACTTCACGTCAGTACTTGAACCAATTTTGATTTTCTTGATATTTTTCAGAGTTTGGGAGAGAATCATCAGAAAGGAACCATTTAGTAATATATATAAATGCTTCAACGCTTAACCCCAAATTCAAAGAGACTTTTCGATGACGACGTCACAGTTTCGAAAATATTAACTTATACCCTTATTACACTATGCCTTTTTGCGCGTATGTTCTGGGGAACATCGCGTTATAGTTTTGCCCAAATGTCTGTAACTTTCGAATTTTTTGAAAAAAATGGTCTCAAACGATTAAGTTCGACTCCCCAATGAAGAATTCGAGGTCAAATTTGATTCTGTCCGGCCGGCCGTCCGGCCGTTGCCACGATAACTTGAGAACGAAAAGAGCTAGCGACTTGAAATTTTCAGGGTGGGTTGCGCATCGCAATACGACGGACAAGTTCATTAATGGGCATAATCGGCCCAGTGGTTTCCGAGTAATAATTTTGTTTTCAACCAATATAAATCCAATCGAATTGAAACTTGGTGGGTAGTTGTAGAATATGAACCTTAGCACGTTTGTGAAATTTTGTGCGAATCGTATGGCTAGAAAATTTAAAAAAAATTATTAAAAAATATTTTTTTTGTCAAGATAACTTGAGAACGGAATGAGATAGCGGCTTGAAGTTTTCAGGTTAGGATGTGCACCAGAACGCGACATTTCAATTTGTTTATGAGCATAATCGGCCAAACGGTTTTAGAGTTATAGCCATCTGAAATTTTCTGGAATTTGGTGGTTTTTTGTTCCTCATTAACTCGAAAA
This sequence comes from Halyzia sedecimguttata, assembly GCA_937662695.2. Classification (NCBI taxonomy): domain Eukaryota; kingdom Metazoa; phylum Arthropoda; class Insecta; order Coleoptera; family Coccinellidae; genus Halyzia; species Halyzia sedecimguttata. The sequence goes on from OW569412.2 coordinate 92,261,134, forward strand.
ATACTGAACCGATTGAATTCAAACATTGTTATTAGTTGTAGAATGCCATCGCGAAAATGTTTGCAAAATTTGGTGAGGATAGCATTTGTAGAAAATTTTTAATAAATCTTTGAAAATAAAAAAAAAAAATTCTATATATCAGTAACTATTCGTTTGAAATTGCTGAAATTCTGCAAGAGCCTTCATAACCTAACTATACTACCAAGTTTCAAGTTTTAATACGATCGGTTAAATATTGTTGGAGATTCGAGCATTCTTGTGTGGGTTCAGTAGATGGGTGACCGTTACCTCGATAACTTTCGAACGAAAGGAAATAGGGACGTGCAATTTTCAGGGTAGGTTGCGTATCCGAAAGGGAGAGTTGGGTTCGTTTTTGGGCATAATCGGTCTAACGGTTTCCGAGTTATACCCACCTGGAATATTATTTCCTTAATAACTCAAAAAATAAATATTCGATCGAATTGGTGCTTGGTAACTAGTAGAAGCAAATCAACATAAAGACGTGTTTAAAATTTCGTAAGAACCGTACCCCTACAAAATTTGAAAAAAATTACGAAAAAAAAATTTTTAAGTACCGTACCCCCAGAAAATTTAAAAAAAATTGGTTCAAGCACTGACGTGAACTCAGAAGCTTTTGCGCGTATGTTCTATTGTCCATTCTTCTGTATTGGACACCCTTAATCGAATTTACCATGGTAAATTATGTTGTCCATTCTCCTGTATTGGACACTTAATTCGAATTTACCATGGTAAATTTGAATTAAGAGTGTCCAATACAGGAGAATGGACAACATAATTTACCATGGTAAATTCGATTAAGGGTGTCCAATACAGAAGAATGGACAATAGAACATACGCGCAAAAGCTTCTGAGTTCACGTCAGTGCTTGAACCAATTTTTCATGTCTATATTTGCGCCTATTTTCATGGCTATTTGTTGATTGAATTTCCCCCCGAATGAGTGGCACTATTACACCGAGCTTTTTTCGCGCTTGTTTCAGGCAGTAATTTCAGAGCTGCAAACATTGTAGAAATTCACATATTTACCTACCTCAAGTTCTTGTTTTGTTTGTATATTTTTAAAGCAATACCATAGTGCTTTAAGAATGTCTGAAGAAACGTTTAATATGCTACTACATAGAGTAAAAATTCACATACAGAAAAAATACACTGTAATTCCAGAAAGCATTTCTCCAAAAACGAAATTAATGATTATTTTGCGATACTAGGCTACTGGTGAAAACTTCGTATCACTCGGGGATAGCCATCACAGATTATCTGGCCCTCGTAAGTTTAGTTTACGTCCTCAGAGTAATAAACATACATTTATTATTGAATTTACGAAGGCTGCGATTCAAAGGATAAACTAGGTTATGTTAAGACGTCAAGTCAGACAGATAAATATTGTGTTGGTAGACATGACATTTCGACAAAAAGGCTTGAAATCCTTACGTTTCAGAGGGAACAAATAGAACCAGTTCTATTTATTTTCAATCCTGAAATAGTCTACAAAATAGTCCCGGGCGCTTGCGTATTTCTTCGAAATTTCAGGCGCAGTCAGTAAGGCTGACAAATAGGCACGATAAAGCCATGGTGTAATAGGGGTATTAGGCGCTTATTGAACTAGTTACGTAACATCGAATATTTTCCAAAATATTTTTGAATGCACTTCAACTCCTAAATAAAGATTCTCCAAACTATTGTAGGACCTTTCATAAACAACCTGGTCAGTTGCCGATATTAAGCTCATATGTGATTCTGAATTTGGCAACCGTGCTCTCGCCTCAATTGGGTTCTCAACCACCCCGTCCCTCTTCGCCCCTCGCATCCGCTTAATTCCGGGCGAATCTGCGGTTACCATACCCGTTCTCGGGCGGTTAGCGCTGCCAACTTAATAGCCCCTAGCGCCCCAATAAAAATGAGCGCCCGTTCGGGAGTGACACTGACGGCGCACTTCCTACGAACTTCCGGTATCAAAGGGTCGGGGGGTACATCTGTCCGACCCCTAGATTTGTGCAGTGGCGTGGAAGATATGCGAGGGTTTTTGGAATAGGAGCATAGTCAACAGCTTCAATTTCATCATTTGAACATTCGTGAGAGTGTTCATGCCTAAAAATTCCGTTTAAAAGGTGCCTCAGCAAGGACTTGACCTTTAAAAAAAATATATTAATGTTTCATTTACATACAGGGTGATTCACGAAGACCGTTCGTTGGAATATTCAAAGAAAGACTCGAGATAAATACTTGAAATTTTATAGTTAAGATTTGTTAGAAGAGATACACTTTTGAAAATAAATTTCAGATTCGTTTGACTTCCGGTTTCACCGGAAATGATGCCAACTTTCGTTTGTTAAATGTAATACCCTGTTTTTTCATTGATAATCAGGTTACCCATTGAATTGTACATTGTTTTAATGTGTCACTTACATATTATTCTCAGAAAATTCGTGTGAAATCTGAAAAAACCTTAAAATTTTTTTAAGTAGGGCTTCATTCCAATGTTAATAACTTGTAGATTTTTGCATGAAAATTCCTAATTTTCTAGCTTCTAGCAGAAGACATACCATTGCTTCTTCTTCGTTAATTAAACACGGTGTTTCTATTTCAATGTCGAAGCCAGTCATGACAATAACCTCAAAACCATTTTTTTTCAAATGAGAACCCATTTTTTATATTGCTCAGCTGGAATCTACGTTAAAAAATATTGTATTTTTTTTATAATACATACTACTGCTCAAAAATGCTCATTTCCCTAGATATTCGGTAAGTAAAGCAGTAATATGTATTATGAAAAATACACTATTTTTTTGAGTAGATTCCAGGTGACCAATAAAAAAATGGGTTCTCATTGAAAAAAAAATGAGTATTGAGGTTATTGTCATGTCTGACTTTGACATTGAAATGGAAACACCCTGTACGTTCAATTGAATTTTTAATTAACGAAGGAAAAATATTGTTATGTCTTCTGATAGAAGCTAGAAAATTAGGAGTTTCATGCAGAAGCATACAAGTTATTAACATTGGAATGAACCCCTATTTGAGAAAATGTAAAGGGTTTTTTTCAGATTTCACACGAATTTTCTGAGAATAATATGTAAGTGACACTTTAAAACAATGTAGAATTCAATGGATAATCTGTAGAAAATGATTAACTGAATATGTGTTACAAGATGAAATTATGATAGAAATCCTTAGAATGATTGTGCTGAATCATGACATGGACAACAGAAAATTAAAAAGTACTATTGGTGGTAAATGGAGAAAAATACATAGAATAATATAGATCATGATAAACCTACATGACAAACAAGTTGAATTTCGAAACAAATCATTTATCAATAAATCAAAATTTCATTATAAGACAATGTTTAGTTATATCGTATTAACTCATGTCGTTTTAAGATGATAATATAACCAATTAGCAAACTAGCGAGATTCTAGTGCAAAAACCATATGTGAGGTTAGGAGGTTACTAGCTCTATCCTTTTCTAGAAATTTTCTATTCTATGGACGACCAAGAAGTGGTCAACTTTGATATCATTAGGCAGTCAGTCTATGCATATGTCTAAGCCTTCATTCGGGGATTCTAGCACAGATCATCTGTAATTCTATATCCGGGCCGGATTCATAAAAGCAGTTAAATTCAAGGAAGAATATCTCGTTATAGGAGAAATGATGAAGAATAATATAATTTTCTGAAATGATCGAAGTTTCTTTGCCTGTATTAATTTTTGATAACTCAATATCACTGTCATAGTTATAGAAGACTTCATACCAAAATTCGTTTCATTCTGAATGTTTCTAAACAGTTTGGAAAAATGGTAAATGAGAGCTTTTCTCAAAAAAATTGTTATCTATGGTATCCATTTTTCACAACGTTATTTAGGTAAATTGCTCCGTGTAATAAAGCAGCAGCAAAAAAAAAATTGGGGTGATCATTTAAAAAAAATTATGACGCCACTCTGTAATTGAAAACTAAAATTGACCTGTCCGAGCGTTTCGCTTGAAAACATTCAACAACGCAGTTATGAATTTTGTCCCTTACTTCATCCACACCTTGTATATCGTATTGCTGCGATCGGGGTGATTAATGCCATAAATTTTCCGCGTCACGCCTCTGTTCTACTTCTCCCCCCGTCATTTCCGCCCGCAAATATTGCCGGTCTAACAGCCGGAGGTTCACACGATTGCCCCCCGGAGTCGTTGATCATCAATTTGGACCGTTGCAGACATCGTGTCGTAACATTGTCACTTCTTATTTTCGTCGAGGCTTTCCAGCCTAACGGATATCAATTAAGTCAAACCTGATATCGTCTGATCTGAGACTCTCGGGGGTGATTTGTCCGGGTCAATTCTTCTTTGGATCAGATTTCGTTTCGATATTTTCTCAACAAATAAACATTTCAATCGTGCATCTAAAACATTTTTGTGACCACTGGTGACAGCCTGGCTTCGGACCTAATAGTGTCTTCATTCATGTTTTACATAGTTTACACTCGTCAACAAATAAGTACTCTTTTCCACAAGTTGTAGGTAGAAAGAAATATCACATAGTTATATCACAAATGTATCACAATATATACTAAAAATATCAGCCAAAAATACTAAGTCAGTCAACAAAATTACATTAGGAAAATATCTGAGCATTAACAATACATAAAAAATATCAGCCAAAAGTAACAGTCAACAGAATTACTTCAACCAAGAAATCTTTAACTTTTTTTTTCTTAATTTGCAATAGGGACAAACCACAACAAGTTCAAAACGAAGAGGAAAGCTCAAAAAGTTATAAGCAAAGCTCAAAAACACTATCACAGAAATGCATAAATAATTACATGTAAAACTCGTCAACTGAGTAAATAGCCAAGTCAAGTAATCTTTCCTTTATCAAAGATTTAAATTTTTCCGATGGGAGGCACTTAAGATCATCCGACAAGCCATTGTATATGTCAACAGCATACCATTTCGGGCTTAACTGTGTTTTTTTCAATCTAACAAAGTATTTTCTAATGTGATCCTTTGTGTCTAGTATCGTGACTGTGTATCTCGCAATGTACACTGTATAAATGCCTATTGTTATGTACGTACGCTAAGCTTTCTAGGAGGAAGAAGACTGAAAAGTTAATATATTCAGTTCCCTGAATGTATCTCTACAACAATCACGGTATTTTAAACCTCCTACGAGTCTCACTGCGCGTCTTTGCAATCTAAACAGATTTTCACGAACCCACACAAAATCGAGTCGCATAGAAATACCTAATTACTATACAGGGCGAGTAAAAGTTATACATTAATTTTAACCATAGATTACTATCGTCAATGGAAAACATATTTATTCAAGTCTTACGAAGTGATTCTTAATAATTTTAATGCAGCATTTGTTAATTTTCTTTCAGTATTTCTGAATATAGAACACTGGTATTCATTCAATATTTACTAAAAGATTTTACACAATTTCATCATCGCCTATCCTCACGAAATTTCTTGAATATTCAAATTCTTATCATATACCGGGTGTCCCAGTATACATGTTCCAATGGACACCATTTCAAAAGATAAAAATCTGAAAAATTTTTTATTTTAAATTATTGTATATTATTATACTGATCCTCCTAGGTCCTCCCCAAGGAGACCCCTCATAAGCTCTCGAAGAGCTTGAGCGAGTAAGGAGAACCAGTTGTGTTCTGTGTAGGCTTTGTTACTGTGTCCCTACGCCACCTTAGATACAACACTGTTAATTTTTGACCCAGCAGTGAATGGTGGCGATTACCGTGATTAGAAAATTTCTTTCCTAGCCTCGGAACCTTCAACTGAGAAAACCAAAAATTGAAAGTCACTTTCGGTTTGACCTGACTCTAACTTTTTTTTTATCTCACATAGCACCCTAAATATTTTTGCAATTTTTTTATTTCTACTCAAAATTACCTTTCCAACGATGTATCACACTTTGAATTTTGCATTTAATTTGATGGAGAAAACGTCAATTGCAATTTCAAATTGAAAGAATTGCAGTAGGCTACGATATTTTGGGAATCAAAATAAGGAATGCATGTAGAGCCCTTAATGCTGAGGTGTTGAAAAGTGTTACTTCGCATGAACTAGTCCACCGAGCTGAAAGATGTGTAGAAGCAGATGGTCAACATTTCGAACATATTAGCCTAAGAGCCCACGACAGCCAGACCTTCGTTATTTTATAAAAGCTGAAAGTTTGTCTGTGCATGCCCCCTATACAGGTAAGAACGGTCAGCGACTATAGAGTTTGGGTTGTGGTTACTTTGGCAGGTAACAGGTAGTAAAGGTGTAAAAAATAGTACCTTAATTTCGTTAAAGTATAAAGCCCAATTTTTTCATATTTTCTTCGGGATTACGTTAGAAATCTCATCATCCATTGCCGGACACTTGTGATGGTTGCTACCCCCTGCCAGACAACCCTAAACTTTAATAAATTATACGTAATTATACTTTCGTCATAATATAAAAGCTGAATTTTATATATGTTACTTGGGGACCTATGAGAAAATGTTACCCCAATAGCCGGACAGTTTTAATGGTTTTTACATCTTGCCAGACACATTGAAACTTCAAGCGGGTGTGCATGAGATAGGGCGCTTAGTCGATTGCGATCTTTTACTGCTCATCATCTTTCGGTTAGTGATGTATTGAAAACATCGCGATGTTTTCATCATGATTTTTTTGTCTACATTAGCAGTCAACGTGACCTGAAGATTATTCTTGCGAAGTGAAATGGAGCAGCAGTGGCGTTATATTACCTATATCTATTTCGTTATAACGATCGCAATCGACTAAGCACTCCCGCTCGCACCTACAGCGGACTTTCAATATGTCTGGCAAGATGTAAAAACCATTAAAACTGTCCGGCTATTGAGGTAACATTTTCTCATAGGTCCCCCAGTAACATATATAAAATTCAGCTTTTATATTATGACGAAAGTATAATTACTTATAATTTATTAAAGTTTAGGGTTGTCTGGCAGGGGGTAGCAACCATCACAAGTGTCCGGCAATGGATGATGAGATTTCTAACGTTATCCCGAAGAAAATATGAAAAAATTGGGCTTTATACTTTAACGAAAGTAAGGTACTATTTTTTACACCTTTACTACCTGTTACCTGCCAAAGTAACCACAACCCAAACTCTATAATATCTGGCCGTTCTTACCTATATAGGGGGTATGCACAGACAAACTTTCAGCTTTTATAAAATAACGAAAGTCTGGCCGTCGTGGGCTCTTGCTCTATATGCTTTAGTTATTATAGGAATTTTTTCCCCTTCTTGTAATTCTTTGTTTCTTTTACTATTCATTCTTTGTTTAACGTTCGGTAAAATACATAGTTGATTTCAACTTGAGGACGGTTTTTGCGCGTATGTTCTGGGGAACATCGCCTTATCATTTTGTCCAAATGTCTGTAACTTTCGAATTTTTTGACGAAAATGGTCTCAAACGATTAAGTTCGACTCCCCAATGAAGAATTCGAGGTCAAATTTGATTCTGTCCGGCCGGCCGCCCGGCCGTTGCCACGATAACTTGAGAACGAAAAGAGCTAGCAACTTGAAATTTTCAGCGTGAGTGGCGCATCCCAATACGACGGACAAGTTCATTAATGGGCATAATCGGCCCAGTGGTTTCCGAGTAATAATTTTGTTTTCAACCAATATAAATCCGATCGAATTGAAACTTGGTGAGTAGTTGTAGAATATGAATTTGATTCTCCTGTATTGGACACTCTTAATTCGAATTTACCATGGTAAATTCGATTTAGAGTGTTCAATACTGGAGAATGGACAATAGAACATACGCGCAAAAGCTCCTGACTTCACGTCAGTGCTTGAACCAATTTTTTTAATTAGTGATTACGATTATTGAAGTCAAAATCAAGATTACACCAAATATCGTATCCTACTGCAATACTTTTTCAATATTTTCAATACAAAGTGTGATACATCGTTAGAAAGGTAATTTTTAGTAGAAATGTGAAATTGTAAAAAAATTCGTTCAAGCACTGACGTGAAGTCAGAAGCTTTTGCGCGTATGTTCTATTGTCCATTCTTCTGTATTGGACACCCTTAATCGAATTTACCATGGTAAATTATGTTGTCCATTCTCCTGTATTGGACACTCTTAATTCGAATTTACTATGGTAAATTCGAATTAAGTGTCCAATACAGGAGAATGGACAACATAATTTACCATGGTAAATTCGTTTAAGGGTGTCCAATACAGAAGAATGGACAATAGAACATACGCGCAAAAGCTTCTGACTTCACGTCAGTGCTTGAACCAATTTTTTTTTTCGTGATTTTAATTAAATTTTCTAGGGGTACGGTTCTTAAAATTTTTTTTTTCGTCATTTTTTTCAAATTTTCTAGGGGTACGGTTCTTACAAAATTTTAAACACGTCTTTATGTTGATTTTCTACTACTAGTTACCATGCACCAATTCGATCGAATATTTATTATCTGAGTTATTAAGCAAATAATATTCCAGGTGGGCATAACTCGGAAACCGTTAGACCGATTATGCCCAAAAACGAACTCAACTCTCCCTTGCGGATATGCAACCTACCCTGAAAATTGCAAGTCCCTATCTCCTTTCGTTCGAAAGTTATCGAGGCAACGGTCACCCATCTAGTGAACTCACACAAGAATGCTCGAATCTCCAACAATATTCAACCGATCGTATTAAAACTTGAAACATGGCAGTAGAGTCAGGTTATGAAGGCTGTTGCAAAATTTCAGCAATTTCAAACGAATAGTTACAGATATATAGAATTTTTTTTTTATTTTCAATGATTTATTGAAAATTTTCTACAAATGCTATCCTCACCAAATTTTCGCGTTGGCATTCTACAACTAATAACCATGTTTGAATTCAAACGGTTCAGTATTTTTCGAGTTAATGAGGAACAAAAAACCACCAAATTTCAGAAAAATTCAGATGGCTATAACTCTGAAACCGTTCGACCGATTATGCTCATGAAAAAACTGAAATGTCGCGTTCTGGTACACATCCTAACCTGAAAATTCCAAGGCGCTATCTCATTCCGTTCTCAAGTTATCGTGACAACAAAAATATATTTTAATATTTTTTTTAAAATTTTCTAGCCATACGATTCGCACAAAATTTCACAAACGTGCTTAGGTTCATATTCTACAACTACTCACCAAGTTTCATTTCGATCGGATTTATAGTGGTTGAAAACAAAATTATTACTCGGAAACCGCTGGGCCGATTATGCCCATTAACGAACTTGTCCGTCGTATTGGGATGCGCCACCTACCCTGAAAATTTCAAGTCGCTAGCTCTTTTCGTTCTCAAGTTATCGTGGCAACGGCCGGACGGCCGGCCGGACAGAATCAAATTTGACCTCGAATTCTTCATTGGGGAGTCGAACTTAATCGTTTGAGACCATTTTTTTCAAAAAATTCGAAAGTTACAGACATTTGGGCAAAACTATAACGCGATGTTCCCCAGAACATACGCGCAAAAATATATAGGGTACTATTTGAGATAAAAAAGTCAGTAAATATCATGAAGTCATAGACATATTATATTAGCGGTCGGCTCACGAAGATATGTTTAATCGACAATTGACCAATTCCTCTGTCAAATTTAACAAGCCGATTAACGGAATTTCGGTTTTTCGATTGTATCAAAACCCAAGTATTTTAGATAAGAAAAACCTTGATCAAAAACCTCTATTAATCCATCGAGGAAAACAATCTGACAACCTCGCATTCACTCCAATTCAACCGAGCCAGGTTCAGAAATGTAATAATTAGTAGGTTATATTCTAATGTTTCTAGTAATTCCTCGATGACGATGCGTCCGTGTATTTATGTTTAGTTCTGTAGTTCGTTACATTTGATAAGTGTTCGTGAAGAGCTAAATTGGAATTATAAGAAAATTCCAGGCCATCAAAAATTGGGTTGTTTCACAATACGATTGAATAGACGGAATGATAAATTGATATTTCACTATGAACTGTTCAATTTATTTATCGTTTGATGAAAATACTGAATTTCGATTGCGGATAACAAGTTTTCTTATGCATGAACGTATGATTCAACTAGTTGGAGTTAAATAATTAGATGTGAGCTATAACTGTATAAAATTATTAATTCGATGATGTTTCACAAGATGAAATTATGTTTAATATATGAGAGAAATCCTCAGAATGATAATGCAGAATCAAAGTAGTATGAAATTGAATGTATTGATGATATGGGTAATAGATAATTTAAAATTTCACTATTGGGAGTAAATAGAGAAAAATTACATTGAATAATATAGATGGAAAGCCTATTTATTTATTATCCAAAAGATAAATGACTTGCAAATACAAGTTATTTGAATGGCAGGTGAATTTGCACGATTCACAAAAAAGCTGAATTTAAATCATTTATTAAGACATTAAAATTTGATTATAAGATAAACAATATTAACTTATCCGTTTGGGATGATAATAGATATAACCAATTCGGAAACAAGCGAGATTCAAGTGTACAAAAATCATATATGAGATAAGGAGGTTACTAACTCTACCACTTTCAGTCTTTCTAGAAGTGTTCTTCGGGCGACTAAGAAGTGGTCAACTTTGAGATCATTACGCAGTTTTTTTGTGTATGCCTCCGTTCGACGTTTTCCTGCGCCAGTATTGTGAGCGTAATGAATGACGGCAACATGGTTCTAAACTTTATTCGATGATTCTCGCTGGGATCATCTGTAATTCTAGCTCAGGGCCGGATTGATAAAAGCAGGGAATTTCTATGAGATTTTATATCATTCATTGAAGTATATCTAAACCCAGCATTTTTTTTTAAATCAAAGTTTACAACATATGTACAAATCGTATTTTAGAATATTTGAAATTTTCTTCAAAAGTTGTAAACATTTTAGTTTCCTACTGCTGTGTAAGCCCAGCTTTAGGAACGCCAAATTGTTGCATGATACAACCCACAAGTTGCCCAATCGATCCATCACGGTCAGCACCCAGCTACCGTTGCTATATTTTCCTCATTACATGCTGGATGTGGTCTATATGGTCCGTCATTATCATGTAATGAAAATTGGATTTCATATTGTTCGATGGAATAAAGGATTGTGCGTTCGATAAGCCGATTATCGCAGCACACGAATCTGATTATTAAGTAGACGCGACTGTGAGGAAATGCCGAACAATATTGTACAGGAATTGATTTTTTTTCCATATTCACCTGTAATAGACCAGGGTCGATAATTTTTGAAACCGAAAAAAATGTTAGTAAAATGAAACCTATTGTAAAAGGAAGAGAATATAACGAATATGATAAGAAAAATAATTTACGGGTTATCTGAGGTCGGGAAGGGGGTGAGTTTTTAAGGAGAAAGAACGGTTTATCTCGATTTCCGGCAAAACTACAAACACTACTATGGAAAAAAGTTAAATGGCAAAGTTGTAGATAATAAAACGATAAACAACTTTTGTATTCACACTTTTTTCACATAACCTCAAAATTTATGTGAAGAATTCAAATAACCACGTTTATGGTTTTTAATTTTTATCTTTTACAAAAAAAATTTTTTTTCACCAAATTTGGTAAAAACTTACCTTTTTATTTCCCAAATACACTGTAATTTTTTTGATTAAAATTTTTTTTTCACCTTAATTTGACTTAATATCGAAAAACAGCCTAATTTCCAATCAAAAATTCACACGTCAAAATATCTGTTTTTTTAAAAAAGTAAGTGAGCTTTTTCTTCGTTGAAATCTCTACTTTCTGATGGTCTAAAAAAATATACATTACTATGGTAAATTTTCTCAGAAAATTGTACGAAATAACGGGCAATAAGGCCCAGACCCTCCTAGTTCCTTTCCCACTTCTCTATGAAATACCTTTTGATGGGCTTAAATTTTTCAACAAATAGGCATCAACGCATATAATTTAGAGAGGATTCCGAGGATGATTGATTCTAAACTTTCTCAAAATATTGGAGATTACTTATTAAATATTAACTTTCTTAGCATTTTCTGAGAAAATTTACCATAGTAATGTATATATTTTTTTTAGACCATCAGAAAGTAGAGATTTCTACTACCAAAACTACCAAAATTCCACCTAGTTTTTTAAAAAAGCAGATATTTTGACGTGAGAATTTTTGATTGAAAATAAGGCTGCTTTTTCGATATTAAGTCAAATTAAGGGGAAAAGGAAAATTTTAAATCCAGAAAATTACAGTGTATTTGGACATAAAAAGGGAAGTTTTTACCAAATTTGGTGAAAAAAAGTTTTTGTAAAAGATAAAAATTAAAAGCGTGGTTATTTGAATTTTTCCCATAAATTTCGAGGTTATGTGAAAAAAGTGTAAATACAAAAGAAGTAGATTTTTTTATTACCTACAACTTTGCCATTTAACTTTTTTCCATAGGACTTGTAGTTTTGCCGGAAATCGAGATAAACCGTTTTTTACCCTTAAAAACTCACCCCCTTCCCCTTCCCGAACTCAGATCGCTCGTAAATTATTTTTCCTATCATTTTTGTTATATTCTCTTCCTTTTACAATTGGTTTCATTGTATGTACTATAATTTCTTTTTACTTTTTACCATTTTTTAAGGCTTCGACTCTGATCTATAAGCAGTCATTGCTGGATTAAAATTATTCACCGTTATATTATCATTCGCTGCGAATAAATCAACTGAAATTGAAATCGTTCTCGAACTAGGAATTATAAAAAAATCTCGGAAAACATGACCTGTAATGCTTGTTTTATAGCTCAATGTGGCCATGTAAATTCGGTTCAGAGTTAGGTAAGGTTTTCCTCTCATTATCCTTATCAGTTACTTCAATATAGCATGCTGCAAAAATATAATTATTTCGTTTGCATTAAAAAGTTATTGCAAGTGGTTTATATCAAACGGAAAATATTATTATATGATATTATCTCGATAAGTTTTTTTTGCAATCAATCATACTTTGTTTTATAGAACAGGAGGTGTATTTTATATCAAGAATAACGAACCAGAAATAATTTTGACATTTATGTTTCATAGGAAAATGAGATGACATGCAAGAACAGAGATCATGTAATAATTCATAGATAGACAGTATTCTGTGAAATCATAGAAGTACGATTCATTATTGACATTTCGAAAAATCATTTCTCCGAAAGTATTAGCTTGCTAGAGCTAAATTTTAAATAGATCGAGTGATCGGTTTCGGAAATATCCATAAAAAATATTTTTACTCAAAACGGCCATAACTCCGGAACCGCTTGGTGGATTTCGCCCGTTAACGAACTCGTCCGAGATATTTACGCTCCAAACATACCCTGCAAATTTCAATCCTCTAACTCCTTTCGTTCGAGAGTTATCGTGCCTACGGCCGGCCGAACAGAAGAAGTTGCCAATTTCTACTCTCAACAATCAACATAATGTTCCATTTTAGAGAAGATATTATCAGAGATCATAACCTTCGAATAATAATGAACTCTTCGTTTTGGAATTGAAAATGCCGAAAGCAGTTTTGAAGAAGCAGATACAAAGTATCAGGAGTTGCTATACAGCACAGAAATCTGCAATACGAAAATTTCATTCTGTCTTAGGACATGTTCAACTCTTGAATGAAATTACTTAGTTTCCTATCGTATCACTATATTTTATTAAGGTTTAACAGTGACTCTGGTTTCGTAGTACTACTACATTTTGAAACTGGTGTATTTCAAGTTGTGAAACAAGGTATTTAAATGTCTTTCTTGAGAATTTCGAAAAGTGGGGAATTCCATAGGTACGTCTGTTCGTTTAGAAGCTCTCCAGCCGGATTATTCAGGTACATTTATTCTTTTTTACGGACTACAGTATCCATTATTTTTCATTAAAATTTCAACACTTGATACTTGATTTCAAGAAAATAGCATAACTGAATCTTCCAATCAGTTTATATACGGGAAATATTTCCATATCAACAACAGATGAAAAATTTTCTTCAACAGTCGCCAGGTCTTTGGAATTGTTGAATTCACATAATATCTTCTGAAATTCATTATTTTCCCCAAGAAAATTCACATTGGGAAAAATACGTAATTACTACGACTTCTATGTAGAAAGGACAACGTTGCGTAGTTATCTGACAGGAAAATGAGCATAACCTTACATTTTCAAAAATTACACGGTGAAATGAGTCAAAATTTCATGGCCAATCGTGAGACTTTATAAAAATGAATGGAGTTATAGTTATTGGTAATTAGCACACCTCACCTCATTGAATGGTCTTTACTTCACCTCAGTGCTTTTCTCGATTTTTTTTATTTGATTTTATAATTCAACGTACTCGTACTTCTAAATATAATATTTCAGGGGAAGCACCTAGTCCCCAAGATTACGAAGAATTAATCAATTATTTTCCATCCCCCAATTCCGTGCCACGCCCAACCGTGAAGATCACATCCGACTGGCTAAATTGTGGAAACAACCCGAATCCGGAGTTTTTTATCGCTTCGAACGGGATCATCGGCGTAAAAAACTAAAGGCGTACGGCGTACGGTCGCCGTTCGAGCGCAGGGAACAAGGGATCATCAATTTAGCGGGGGAATCGGGAACGGGCGACGGTCGGAAAGGGAAGATTGGCGGCATCGTTTGACCGTTCCGAACTTTGCGTGACCCACGGGCTCACCTACCGATATTTTATCGGGAGGATAATGCACCCCCTTGCGGCGGAGGTTGGATATTCGACAGGCTGCATACGGGGGCGGGAGCACGAGAACTGCTCATTATCGTTTTTGGCGCGATTTTACCCATGAACATATTGTAGCGGTATAAATCCCCGTTACGCTGATGTCGTAGTTTTGCAACCTGTGCTGCATTGAACGTGAATTGCTGGTCACATTATGATTCGAAATCGTTGTTTTATTTCTAGTCTAAATTATAGAAATCATTCCATTAGGATTTTGTTCAATAACGTGAATTTATCGTTTCAATTCTGTGCAACCAGAATTTTCTGTGGTCATACGATGGTGGGAACTGAACTGAGAGTATTCATGCTTTACAATCTTAGCGCTAAAGAGAGATAGTTCTCTAAACGTTTCTCCTAAGATTCCTTTGTTCCCAATAGTTGAGATAAGTTCTGTTCTAGTTGTTCCGAAATCTCTCAACAGTTTGTGTGATTATAGTCTAGTCAACAAGTGCTTTTTAGGTCAAAATATTTACGTATTCCCCGAAAATTGTGACTGAGGTGTCATTCGATCCGGAATGGCATGTAGATAGTTTTTGAGAAATTGCTAAGGCCGCTCGCAAAAATTGTAATACATAGTTATATACAATTAAGTAAGAAGGGGGGGGGGGTTCCGCCAATATCTCAAAAACTATTTGAGATAATTCAAATTGGAAAAAAGTTTCAAAATGAGGAGCAAATTTCTTGAAAAAAGAGTCGCAAATCCCGGAACTGTAGGATCAATATTTATAATTTTCCGAGAAGGTTGAAAACAGGTACTCTGGCTGGCGCAAGCCTCGCCCACCTTTAATGAATAAATATTATTTAAACATATTATAAATATGAAAATAAAAAGTTAAAAAATTATCTCTTTGTATTTTTTTCTTTTGGATTTAAAAAAAAATCAAAAACAACCATGTATCATTTGAAAAAAAATTATTTATATATTTTTTTAAATAATACATAGTTGTAATACAAACAGATAATTCATTCGTTTATAACAAATTGTTTATTAAATATACATACAATTAAAATTTGAATAATAACCGATTTATTTTTTAATATCAAAGACCAAGATAAATAATGATTTTTCAAAAAAGAAATGGTTCTTTAATTTTCGTAGCAAAAGGTGAAAACAAATAGTTATTTAACAAGTGCGTTTTTACGCAATAACATTGTTTTTTAAGAAACGGTTATTTTTTCAAATCATAATTATCACATCAAGGATTATGTTGTCAATTTTTTTTTTAAATTATCTCATAAACAACTCATTTCTTTATAATAATTTTTTAAACTATAGGAGATAAGAATTATGAAGAATAATTTTTAAGTAATAGTAGTGATTAATAGTAATATTACAATAAAAAAGTTTTTTCAATGTTTAATGAAGCTTTATGATTTTTCACTTAAGTAAATTGTTAGTAACAAAAAGAAAATTAAATTTTTTAAAATTTTTCCAACGGAAATCTATTCTGAGACCTTTGAAAAATAGCTCAACGAAAGGAAAAAATTTTCTGATTTATTGATAACAACTATCGCACTCGCAAATGTTAATGTTCGTGCTACAAAAAATTGTAATTAACTCATGGATATCTTATTGAAAAATCGCGATACAAATTTTTGTACCACAGATTATTGTTCATTGAGCTATCTTGCAGACACCTGAATTTTTTCAATTTTTTTTTTTATGTTCAATAAGTTTAAATAATATGTATTCATTAAAGGTCCGAAGTAGGGGAGGCTTGCGCAAGCCGGAGTGGGCTTTCTGTTTTCGATTATAGATATAGCTATAGCAAGCAAGAGGAGATTCATCACTCTTTTAAGGCGCTCATCAATTATTTTCATCCAGTTGCTCTCCATTTCTGAAAAAGATTTGTACTACTGAATTATTAGGAACTCAGACAAATTCAGATAATTGTGTGAAATTCGCATTGAATATCACTAGTCTAGTCAACAAGTGCTTTTTAGGTCAAAATTGTTGTGTATTCTCCGAAAATTATGATTGAGGTGTCATTCGATTCGGAATGGCATGTAGATAGTTTTTGGGAAAATGATAAGGCCGCTCGCAAAAATTGCAATGGTTATAAACAATTAAGTGAACAAAAAAAAGGGGTTTGGCTTTTCACCAATATCTCAAAAACTATTTGAGATACTTCAAATTTGAAAAAAGATTCAAAAAGAGGAGGAAATTTCCTGAAAAAATCCCAACTCCCGGAACTGTAGGACCAATATTTATAATTTTCCCAGAGGGTTGAAAATACGCCCGAAAACGGGCGTATGCTTAAAAAAATTTGATGATGAAAACAATTGTTCTACAACTTCTTATGAAAATAAGGGAACCATTTTTTTTAAATCATTATTTATTTTGGTCTTTGATATTAAAAAAAAAATCGATTATTATTTATATTTTCATTGTTTATTTAATACACAATTTGTTATGTACAAATGAATTATCTCTTTGTATATTTTTCTTTTTCTATTTAAAAAAACAAAACAACCATTTATTATTTAAAAAAAACAAAATTTAAAGTATAATAATTTTTTTTTAGTAATACATGGTTGTTTTTGTTTTTTCAATAGAAAAAGAAAAAAAATACAAAGAGATAATTAATTAATTTATTATTATTATTAATTTGTTTATAACAAATTCTTTATTAAATAAACAATGAAAATCAATAATCGATTTTTTTTCTTATATCAAAAACCTAAAATAAAAATGGTTCCTTCATTTTCATAACAAGTGGTAAAAATAATTTTTATTTATCAAATGCGTTTTTAAGGCAATATTTTTTTTAGGAAACGGTTTTTTAAATCATAATTAACATAAAAGATTATGTTATATAAAAAAAAAATTGAATTATCTCATAAACAACGAATTTGTTTATTACAATTTTTTGAACAATAGGAGATAAAAATTATTAAAAATCATTTTTGAGTTGCTTCTGATCATAAGAAAACGGATCAATAGTAACATTAGAAAAAAGAAGTTTTTATCAATGTTTAATGAAGCTTTATAATTTTTCCCTTAAATAAATTGTTAGTAACAAAACGAAAATTAAAAATTTTCCAACGGGAATATATTCTAAGACCTTTGAAAAATAGCTCCACAATAGGAAAAAATTCTCAGATTAATAGTTTAACAATGATCGCAGTAGCAATGTTAATGTTCGTGTTAAAAAAAATTGTTAATTAACTAATGGATAACTGATTGAAAAATCGCGATAAAATTTTTGGACCACGGATTATTGTTCATTGATCTATCCTGCAAGCGCCTCAGTTTTTTCAATTTTTTATTTTCATATTTAATAAGTTTAAATAATATTTATTCATAAAGGGTCCGAAGGGGCAAGGCTTGTACAAGCCGCAGTACCCGTTTTCGGGCCTATTTTCAACCCTCTGGGAGAATTATAAATATTGACCCTACAGTTAAACTAAGGCCGTCACTAGGATCTAAAATCCCAATTTTTCATTAAATTTCAATAGTATTTTACAAAACTTGCCTGAAATAGAGAAAATGTCGTCTAATACTCGTTGCAGAAGGCAATTCCAACACTCATGTGTTGAATTTCGCATTCCTGTTTGAATAGGAGCCCATTCTGCAACTTGTTTTAGAATATACTATTTTAGCTTTGCTAAAATGACGTATGTTTGGGGGGTCTAATCTCCTGGTCTATTAGTTTACATCACCATAAAAACTTCAACTAATAGTTTCTATTGACACCGCAACAGCAGAAGTATGCAAAAGCCGCTGCTACATGATCCGACAAGTAGTCAAAGGTCCTCTAGAGGTTGACACTGTCAGAAACCGATCTTGCTTACGTCCACTTCTCTGTCTTTCATTTACATTTCCCATTGCTCGATATCGATGGTTGAGTCTGCAACATCTCTGTGAAGACGCCCCCTCACCCCCGAAGCTTTTTTTGGTATTTTTTACCAATTTTTATCGCAATTCATTGTTCAACTATTGAGTATTCTGATGAAAACCTGATTTCAGCTTTCACAAATCGGTCTCATTTCTATTTGTACAGCTACGAGGAGGATGAAGGATTCTGAAGTAGTTTCACGTCTGGCGCCATCACACTCCAACAAACACTCCTTGGCTATATTCATATCGATTGCCTATTGAAATTTGTAACACGTACGACCGGGGGCGACAACCAAATCGAAAATCTCGGAGAGCTGATTTTATTATTCATATCGTCATGCGACCCTTGTGGTCTCGATCGGAACTATCGCGCTATGAAATGATCGGATGGAATTCGAAAATGTTCTCATGAAATCGATAATTTGAAGCCTGAGAGAATGTTTCACTATGACATTTTTCTCCGCCAAAATCTGGATGAGTCAAGGTGTTCATTCTGGTAGTGTACAAAAAGTTATTAGCATAAATTCCTCTGCTTTTCGTTGTCCTTTTTTTGCTTGCTCAAACCAGAGCACTGTCGTTTAGTCCAAAGTTCTGTATTTTCCTACTTTTAAGCCGAAAATGGTGAATTTCGAATAAAATCAATTTGACACTTTGCAATGTAGACTCAAAGCTCAAAAGTGGAGATCACGTTCGTGAATGGTCATCATCTGCTACCCAAATTACGAATAGGTGAATGTCTACCAATATCCGATCATGCTCATATAGCGGCTTTATTTACACAGGATGTCCCATCATCAAGCCGGAAGAGGATGATAGGTCAAGTCATAATATTTATAAGAAAAATATAAAAAAGAATTCAAGTTACGTATTTTCCGAATTATAGGCATTTCAAAAATATCCTTAAAATTCTTCAACCAGTGATTGTGTTTTAAATCCAGCTACTAAAAATTTTAATTTTGAATTCTTAGTTGGGTAAAAAGTGACATTTTCTTCCAAACTGGGGCAATTGGCTCAAAATATTATGCGCCAATTTAGAGAAGCAATATTCACGATACATATAAATAAAAATAAAATAAAGATTCTAGTAGGGGGACTTGATAGTTAGAAATGCCTATAATTTTGAAAATATGTAAATTAGAATTTTTTTATATTATTCTTATAACAATTATGACATTGCCTATCACCTGCTTCCGGCTTGACGTCAACTTCTTGGACATCCTGTATATGTAACTATTTTCGATGGAAGATAGACTAAAATACCTCTGACGATAGACTGAGTAAAGTTGATTGACGGTATTTAATCCAAAAGATTTTTGAAATTGTTATTTTTCTGATGTTTTATGCATATTGAGATAAACTTAGTATTATTATTAATTATCAATGCACATTCTTTAAAATACACTGCACACATCTTATATCAATCGTAATACCGTAAAAAAATAAAGATTAAAGATCTATTGTAGTGCGATTGGCTCAGTGGTAGAGTAATTGACTGGGGAGCGGAAGCCCCAAGTTCAATTCCGAGGCTAGGAAAGAAATTTTCTAGTCACGGTAATCGCCACCATTCGCTGTTGAGTCAAAAATTAACAGTGCTGTGCCTAAGGTGGCGTAAGGACACAGTAACAAAGCCTACACAGAACACAACTGGTTCTCCTAACTCAGGGCAAGCTCTTAGAGCTTATGAGGGGTCTCCTTGTGGAAGACCCAGGAGGATCAGTATAATAATAATAATAATAATAATAATTCAAATATAGAATAATCCTAGGACTTCTATAATTTTGTATTTACACCGTAAACTTTGGTTTCAGTTCTCTCCAGTAGCCCGAAACAATCGTCAACGAATGGTAACAGTAAACCGAGAGTGATTTCTGGTCATACTGTTCCCGGTCCTGGCCCTGGTAACCAAAATCAGAACTCCCTCTCCTTTGCAGCTGCATTAAGAACCTTGGCTCAACAGTCCGTACCCCCTACTAGTGAACATTCTTCTGTACATACTTCAGCTGAAGCGACAAGGAGAGACTCAGGTAATTATAAGAATATAGGGTATAATTAGTACATTCAAACTCAACAAATACAGTGCGAGTCTCTAACTGAAATGGCGGTATCGCCATTTTTCATTATTATTTTTGAAAATGCTAAACTATGTTTATGGCCATATGAAGATGTCTGAGCTCTGCGGGACTCATTTCTGGTTTAAAATCGAGCGAATGGTGGTATATGATTTCACAATTCAAATTTTCACTTGTTGGGAAAGGCCGAGTTCCTTGTTTTGTCTCATATGTGGCGTGGGTGTTTATTTATAACCGTTCAGGCCAGCTGTGAGGGGCTTAACACGGTTCAGTTTAGTTAAATTGGTTGGGAAGCTACAGAGTACTGATGAAGGCCAAGAAGTCAGAAACGCGTCTGCTCTTGCTTCTCGGCAAATCGTTAAAATCCCCTGGGGTTTATTTGATTTGTGAAATATATGCATAAATATATTAATTATACGAAGCCATTATGTAGACCCTATTGGCAGGAACGCTCTGGACTTGTTGATTTATTAACAACGGTATCGCCATTTTTCATTATTATTATTAGAATAATTACATATTGTATATTATATAGGTATGTTGTTTATATTTGACAAAATTAAATGAATTGATATTTCTAGGCATGGGTTCATCTGAAAAAACCAAAGTTACTCCAGAAGTGAATCTTTATGGTGTGAATAATCCTGCATCAGTCAGACCTTCAGATTCAAGAATACCTCTAACTAGTCCTGCAGATAGATATTCAGCGCCAACAATACAAGATTTAGGAAGGAGTGGCTTTCAACCCTATCGGCCAGAAGAGAGGTAACCTTAAATTTTCAGTATTCGTCTTTGTGTATCTTCTTAGCTACTTGTGGGGCTCTGAGATCTCAATTCAATACCTTAATTTCAACTTTCAAATAACTAGTTTACCTAGTAGTTTTCATAGTGAAAATTTTGTTGATAGAATAGTTTTCACTAGGGTGATTCAACATTTTAGTTGAACAAGTGAAGCTTGTTTTATATATTTGTAGCTGACCCACGCAACTTCGCCTGCGTCAAATCGGTTATTGCGGTTGCAATTTTATTTCCAAATGCGAAAAATCTAAAAAAAAACTAGAACCCGATTGCTGCGCCTCCTACCGGTACAATTGAATTTCCAAGTTATCCAGGGACCCACTCAAACACGTAATTCTAAAAAATACCTAGAACCCGATTGCGGCGCCACCTACCGGGTTCAAGTGCGAATACGATCTACCCACTCAAACGTATTTGGTTAAGAAAAGCGGGAAAAGGTGAGAAAGACAGGAGACCGGCTTCGTTCTCATCCCTACTCCGTGCTGTTTACTGGGACGTGACACCGGTATAGTCTGGCAAATGAGCGTTGATCCAGAAAGACGCGGAAATTTTAAAAAATCTCTCACTAAGTATAGCAGGAATAAACTGCCTTGATACATTAATAAAAATAAATATAAAAATGTAAGCTTTGCCATTAGCTCAGGCAAATTGTAATCAAAATAGAGTGAAAAACATTCACAAAAAATACGGCGACTTGGTTTTAATTAGCTCTTTCTCTGGGATAACTTACCAAGTGATGATTGATCAGTTATCGAGCGGGTTGAAAAATGATTAATTACTAAAATGGCTATTAAAAAATAGGAGTTGGTGATAGAAGGGTGAAAATTTAGGGTTGTATGTATTTTGTAATGCCACAATATAAAAAAATAAAAACAAAAAATTTCGTCCAAAAATTAAAAAAAAAATTAAGGGTGAACAACCCTTATCACTTAGGGGTATGAAAAATAGATAGTAGCCGATTCTCAGACCTACTGAATACGCATATAAAATTTGGTAAAAATCGGTAAACCCATTTCGGAGGAGTACGGTAACTAACATTGTGACAGGGAAATTTTATATATTAGATACTGATGCTTTATCTACATCACCCCATCTACATATTTTCTTAGATTGTGTAGTATGTTGACACAACATAAATTTGGATAATGATAGATTACGCACTGAAATTAGAATAATAATATGTGATTTAAGTAAGCAAAGTAAGAAATTATTATTGTGGTAAAATATTACGTAATTGCTTTCTCTAACTGATGGTGGGTGTCACGAAGCTCCCATTAGCTTGATGGTTGTATTTAAATGGACAAGGAATCGACTGTCAAGCTGTCAAGGCTTTGTGAAACCCACCGTGAGTGTGTTAAAGTGATTCTTATCAACACCAAGGGTGACTAAAGTGAGTACTTTACGTATAATTCGTATATCATTTTTCGTTTGAGTTAATATGGATTTGCATCATCTGAAAGCCATAAGTAATCAATTTTAGAAAGGAGAAATTTAACCAAAACATAGTCCCTAATTGTAAGGAGATTATTCATGGAAAAATTCTGTAAATAGCTGTTCGGGCCTAACTACTGACAGTTCAAGGAACATGCATACATTTTCATACTCCTAAATACAAGGCAAATTTCACATTTGTCACTTCCCTGCCAATCTGTATATGTTGCCAAATGAAATCGTAATTTAATGAAAGTTAATTTTTGGCTGATTTAATATTACTAGTTAACGTATTAGTTGATCTTTTCTCTTGCATCTTCGAATGAATTTTTGCTCACATCAAGTTGTATTTGTATTTTCAGAGTACCAGTCGGGCACCCAGTTGGTTTGGATGTTGGAGTTTATCCACCTTACGGATATCCTTCGATACCAATGATAGAGGAACAACTTTATTATGATCGAGCAAGATTGTTAAGGCCTCCATGGCCACATTTTGGACATCCTATGGTGAATCCCTACATGATCCCAGGAGCTGGAGCGTTACCCTTCTATATGCCTGATAGGTGATTATTGTTGGATTAATTGACTTCACTTCATCCGTGTTTTTACAATAATTATTAATCAAGTTTTTTGTGTACTCAAAATATGGTGATAGGCACAAATAATTTGGAAATACTAATCTATATTTCTCTACATGTCGAGTTCCTCAAAATAAGGAACAGTCGGTTCGGGTCCAATGAGCCCCGTGGAAGCTTCTCGCGCCGCCAATGAGTCCGCCACCTCATTTTCTTCTATGCGCGAGTGGCCCAGATAAGCTGTAACCTGCAGCGCTCTCCCAGTTAAGAAAGTGTAGTCCGACAGTCCTGCACAAGCAGGGACTTGCAGTTGTATGAAGTCAAGGCCATCAAGGCATTTTTGCTATCCGGTAGGATTTTAATTGATCAATGAACCTACCCTTCCTCAAATATGAGCTTCGCGCAGTGATCAATGACGAAAATTTCTGCTTGAAAGACAGTCGCAAAACTATCCAGGCTGGTGGATGCACCATCAGCAATTTTGCAACCACTGACACCCGCTCCCACCACTTGAGCGGTAACAGAGCCAACTGTGAACTAACAGGGACCCTTAAGCAGTGGGTTCCCTGACATAAGTTTTGGTTATAGATATTATGTCAGATGGAATGCTCATTATCTTGTTGGCCTCCAATTCAGCCTGCAGAGAACCGGGCATGTAGCCGATCGCATCTGGCTCAACGCGAGCCATATGCAGAAATCTGTATGTCGTAGGTGAAGAGGGGCGAGGTCTAGTAGGCGGGTACTTCTAGAACCATCCTTACATATTATACTAAATATTCTTGATGAATAATATTAATAATTAGTGATTGGTTCCGAGTTAATTGAACTTTTATAAATGTGCATCTCATTTCAGTTTAAAGGTAGAAGAAGAACATAGAAGACTGGTGGCACTGAAGAAAGATGAACAAATGGAACGTGATCTCCTGCAACATCAAAGAGAGAGAGAACAAAGGGAAAAGGAAAGAATACTGAGGGAGAGAGAAAAGGCTCAATCTCGGGTCTCGCCTCATATTCCACCTCCCTCCCATCTGACAGCTCAACCCCCATTGATGGTTCCTTTACTTCATCCTGGTTCAATGCTTCCTCCTACTCCTATGGGTTTACCGTCTTCTCGAAATTCGATTTCCATGAATACTCCATTTTTACCACCAGTTTCTTTACCCCAAGGTTATTCCGTCCCAAGGTCAAGTCCTAGCTTACAGAGGCAGTCCCCTCATGCAGCTCCACACCATTCATCATCCAGCTATTTGAATCATCGACAGTCTCCCATTATACAACCCTCTGGACCCCTTATCAATAATTCGATGGGACCATCTAGTCAAGTACCCCGCTCATCGCCCAAGCCACCAACTCCAAAATCTACCAGTATTCCACATACTCCCACTAGGGGAGGAGGAGCTTCCACTCCCGGTTCAAGGTCTAATACGCCCTCCGGGACTACCACTGGACTCTTGCTTGGAGGCAGTTCTACTTCACATCGTAGTAGCTCTACGCCGGTTCAGACAAGTTCCACACCTACACCCCAAGAAGAGAAGCTACCTCAAGAGACTAATTCTATCTCAGTTGCTCAAGTACCACCCTGTTCAAGCGCAGGTGAGGGGAATCGTGCGGAAGGAACAACTGCTTGACCCTCTGCCTCCATGCTTGTCATTAGCCAATCTCATCCCCAAGATTACTTAATTTTCGGTAATTAATTGTGGTTTTTGTTGGGTTTCCATTTTTTTGCATGCTCTTAAAAGTTGCAATATTCTGAATGAATTAGAAAAGATGGAATGTCAGAATAAGCAAACTTTTATTTTTGTTCATTATAGATCCATCTTTAGTATTACTGCTTTTGTTTCAAATAAAAAATAGGTTTCATTAGCTTATGCTTTGTTATCATTGACAACTACTAATGTTTAGGGGTGTTAATATTTGGTTTTATGTCTATGTGTTAATAATAACGATGGTTTTCATTTAGAAAATATATGCTATGTTCTTGAGAGGGGAGTAAATAATTTAGTAGCTTTTCAATTTTGTATTTGGAAATGTGATAATATGCAGTATATCGAGGTATATCCCTGATCAGGGCTGGCGAAGCAATGGCATGCGCGAAAATAATTCAAGCAGGCCAATAATTAATCTATGTGCTTGATTGAAAAAAAAACAAAGTTTGCAAAATTATTGTTTGTATTTGTATGTAACTCCATTCACTTTTATAAAATCTCCCGGTTGGCCATGAAATTTTGACACATTTCACCATGTATATTTTTTCCTGTCAAATAATCACACAAAGTTGTCCTCTCTAATAGAAGTCATTGTAATTAAGTATTTTTGCGCGTATGTTCTGAGTTGCGTTCGAAAATTAACTCTGTAGAGTAATATTTACTCCATTGCGTTCGAAAACTGAAAGGTTGAGTAAATTTTACTCTGTGTCAGTCGTCCGAAAAGTCGGAGTATTCGACTCGGAGTTCATTTTACTCCTGTCAAAATTGACATACCTCATGGGAAGGAAAATCTAGTATCTTTGTCTAACTGTTTTATGAATGTTTTGTGTGGTAATTTAATAGTTTTTATACTGCTCACAATATCTATTTATGATTAGAGTTACATATATGTGAAGAAAACAATAATAATAGGATATTTCTTAAACCAACATAACCTATTTTGCGATATTGGCACCTTCTGTCACTGTCAGTGTCAGTGTCAGAGTAACTCTAGAGTAAATCTGTCAAACCTTCAAAAACTCTACTCTACTCCGTGGAGTTAATTTTCGAACACAACTCTGGGGAACATCGCGTTATAGTTTTGCCCAAAAGTCTGTAACTTTCGAATTTTTTGAAAAAAATGGTCTCAAACGATTAAGTTCGACTCCCCAATGAAGAATTCGAGGTCAAATTTGATTCTGTCCGGCCGTTGCCACGATAACTTGAGAACGAAAAGAGCTAGCAACTTGAAATTTTCAGGGTAGGTGGCGCATCCCAATACGACGGACAAATTCGTTAATGGGCATAATCGGCCCAGCGGTTTCCGAGTAATAATTTTGTTTTCAACCAATATAAATCCGATCGAATTGAAACTTGGTGAGTAGTTGTAGAATATAAACCTAAGCACGCTTGTGAAATTTTGTGCGAATCGTATGGCTAGAAAATTTTAAAAAAATTATCAAAATATATTTTTGTTGTCACGATAACTTGAGAACGGAATGAGATAGCGGCTTGAAATTTTCAGGTTAGGATGTGCACCAGAACGCGACATTTCAGTTTTTTTATGAGCATAATCGGCCAAACGGTTTTAGAGTTATAGCCATCTGAAATTTGGTGGTTTTTTGTTCGTCATTAACTCGAAAAATACTGAACCGATTGAATTCAAACTTGGTTATTAGTTGTAGAATGCCAACGCGAAAATGTTCGCAAAATTTGGTGAGGATAGCATTTGTAGAAAATTTTTAATAAATCATTGAAAATAAAAAAAAAAAATTCTATATATCAGTAACTATTCGTTTGAAATTGCTGAAATGTTGCAAGAGCCTTCATAACCTAACTCTACTACCAAGTTTCAAGTTTTAATACGATCGGTTAAATATTGTTGGAGATTCGAGCATTCTTGTGCGAGTTCAGTAGATGGGTGACCGTTGCCTCGATAACTTTCGAACGAAAGGAGATAGGGACTTGCAATTTTCAGGGTAGGTTGCGTATCCGAAAGGGAGAATTGATTTCGTTTTTGGTCATAATCGGTCTAACGGTTTCCGAGTTATACCCACCTGGAATATTATTTCCTCGATAACTTAAAAAATATAGACTCGATCGAATTGAAGCTTGCCAATTAGTTGTAGAATATCGACTTGAAGACGTGTGGGTACGGTTCTTAAAATTTTTTTTTTTACAATTCGAATTTTCTTGGGAAAAATAATGAATTTGAGAAGATATTATGTGAATTCAACAATTCCAAAGACCTGGCGACTGTTGAAGAATATTTTTCATCTGTTGTTACTATGGAAATATTACATGTATATAAACAGGTTGGAAGATTCAGTTATGCTTTTTTCTTGTACGGAAGAATAAAAGTACCTGAATAACCCGGCAGGAAAACTTCTAAATGAAAAGACGTACCATGGAATTCCACACTTCTCGAAATTCTCCAAAAAGTAGCTTACCAGAAGACATTTAAATACCTTGTTGTACAACTTGAAATACACCAGTTTCATTATGTAGTAGTTCTACGAAACCCGAGTCACTGTTAAACCTTAATAAAATATAGTGAAAGGATAGGAAACTAAGTAATTTCATTCAAGAGTTCAACATGACCTAAGGCAGAATGAAGTTTTCCTATTGCAGATTTCAGTTCTGTATAGCACTTCCTGATACTCTGTCTCTGCTTCTTCAAAACTGCTTTTGGCATTTTCAAAGCGAAGTGTTCTTTATTATTCGAAGACAATGATCTGTGATAATATCTTGTGTAAGATGGAACATTATGTTCATTGTGGGGAGTAGAAATTGGCAACGTTTCAGAGAATTGTTTTGACATTGACGATATTTCAGGAGTGCCGACCTGCCTTAGTTTTAGTTACAAAAACGTGATATACCTAAATCATGGACAACCGGGAGACTTTATAAAAGTGAATGAAGTATATTTAGAGCCATTCAAACTGTCAAATTCCAAAATTTCACCGGCGTTGCCATATTTACATAGGTTACCCAGTAAACTGGAGCTCAACAGATCATATAGTTCTTCGGTAATTGTGATTTTATTTCATTAAATATTGTGTTATTTAGGAGGGCAAACACACGAAATCATTGTGTAAATTTTCAGAGGTGGGATGTGAGAAGTATTGAGTTATTGTTTTCATAATGGCAAAATTGAGTTAAAGATATATGCTTTGACTTCTGGGGGCTCATGAATTCTTAGCTGAGCCAGAAACCAGAGTTGAGACTATAGATTTCTATCCTCAGCAATCGTGATGTCTTTGTATGTCAAAGAAATGTTTCATTAAGTGTTTTTTGTGTCGCACTTCCTGTCTCAACTGTTCGCCTTGTAAATTATTTACTCCACTTTCAAAAAATGCTCCGATTGAGATCACAGTAATTTTTTTTCAATCCACATTTTTTTTGGTACGTATTGTTAATTTCATATCATCATTATTTGTCTTTGTTTCAGCCAGGAAGCCTACCATAGCACCAAGTAATGTTTCGAATCATGAAATTCAGAACCAAGGTGTCAGCACACCTTCTATATCTAAAAGCATTACTTTAAATACTAATCAAAACAACGATCTAAATTGTCAACCCATTGCTTCTAAATTAAATAAAACGTTTAATCATAACATAGAATCAATTGTAAATAAAAATTTGGAAAACAATGTTCAGATTACAAAGCACAATAATAAATTATCAGAAAATACTCCAATGAAAAGTATTCAGGACATAAGTAATTCTGAAACTGAAACGAGTTCAAATGAAACAAAAACAGACAAAAGGTTTTCTGATGATAAAATTATACACCAAAATATATCAATGAATCTGGGTTCTGACAAAAAGTGTAGAAGAAAACTAAATGTTCTGAATAATCGAGATGAAATAACTTTAGTTAACATATTAGGTCTGGATAAAGACTTCACTAAGAGAGACAACATGTCTCCCTGGGAAGAAAGGAAACAAGTTACACAAAACAAGAATGTCATTCTTGGGAATTCTAATTTGCCAGAGTTGAGTGCCCAAGTCAAGCATGGAAGTACACCAGTAAACAATCCTAGTCACCAAACATTCAGCCCACAGTTACCTGCTCCTTCCCCTAATTACCCTGTTCAGAGTCAAGTTACCCAAAACATTGTTGAGACACCTAAAGAAAGTCATAAAACTCTTACAGGTTCTGTTCCTATTGTAAACAATAACTATATTAATAATATCCCACCTACTAGTCAAACACATGAAGAAAATTTGTTGCAATCAACTGTAATGAATAAATCATTAGAATGCAATGTCAAAGTGGAAGCAGAGAGTTCTGCAAATGTGGAAATAGAAGAAGAATCAAAAACCTCTGAAATGCCTACATTTTGGAACCAACCAATTGCAGAGAAAAATGAAATTGAAGGCAAGCCCTGCATATCTGGATTAACTGATACGAGAATTGGTTCTCATTTCACTGTATTGAATATTCCTACAGTGCAAGGTAGTTCTCCCTTCAAAAGAAAAATATTGAGCAAAATCGATTTAGCAGTGATGAGAAAAAAACTGAAAAGACAAAAAAAGGCCAAGAGACCAAAAAGGGTGAATAAATTGACACATTATGAAGAAAATACTGTTACAAAGCAATTTGAGGTCAATGTTTACGGTTGTTCGGATAGTTCTTCAAGTTCAAGCACTGATTCGGAGTCAGACTGTTACGTTTCTGAGCATGATACTTGGATCAAATCAGGACCACCTTTAAAAAGCTCTTATTCCCCCAAGAAAATGTGTTTTCTTCAGATTTTTGGGTTAACCTCTCATACAAAGAAAAACTGTAAGTTAAGCATGTTTTTAATACCTTAAGATGTTTTATCACTTCCTTTTTTCTTACAGCTATAGAAATGGAAAAACTGGAAAAAAGGAAGTGGCAACAAGTAGTAACCATTACTGATCAGAGGGATCCAGAAAGCCAATCAGAGAAAAAAGTCTGTTCGTTGAATTTACCTGTGCCTTCAAAATCACCTTCAATATTGAATTACACCACTGATTACAGAAGAAAATCGAATTTCCTTCAAGTCTTGGGCCTTAATACTGTACCTGCAAGAGTAAGAGATGGTAAGTTATCAGGTTATTTCTATTACAGAGTTGAATACTTTAAGTATTGAAAGATATTTCTTTACTATGGAAGTAAAGATAGTGAAAGTGATCAATATCCAGAAATAAAATATACTTTGATTTTTGCACGCTATCATTTTGTCCAAATGTCTGTAATCTTCGATTTTTTTTTGCCGAAAACGGTTTCAAACGATTAGGTTAAAATTCGTTGATGCAGTCAAAATCGTTGCCAAGATAACTTCCGCTCGGAAAGAGAGCGACATGAAATTGTCAGAGTAGGTTACGCATCCCAATGCGACAGTTAAGTACGTTAATGGGCATAATCGGCTAAATTTTGTTGTTATTTCCTCATCAACTCAGAAAATACATTTCCGATTGAATTGGTGATTGGTGATTAGTTGTAGAATGCCGACGCACAAATTTTTGCGAAATTTCGAGAGCATCGTATCAATAAAAGAAAATAAAATTTTATATTTCAGAAAACATAGACCATATATTATTCTTCATACTTCAACCATATGTATATTGTACAGATGACAATAATTGTTTATTATTTTTCGGTTTTCATCTAGATAAATTCAATTTGCCATACTAATTTCGAAGCTTGTGTAGTCTAGTCAACAAGTGCAGGTAAAATTGTTGTATATTCTCCAAAAATTATGAATGAGGTGTCATTCGGTTCGGAATGGCATGTTGATAGTTCTTGAGAAAATGCTAAGGCCACTCGCAAAAATTGCAATAGTTATAAACAATTGAGTGACCAAAATAAATGGAGATGTGGTTTCACCAATATCTCGAAAACTGTTTGAGATAATTTAAATTTGAAAAAGGATTCAGAAAGGGGAGGAAATTTCCTAAAAAAAGATCCCGACTCCCGGAAATGTAGGACACATATTTATAATTTTCCCAGAGAGTTGAAAATACGCCCGAAAACGGGTACTGCGGCTTGTACAAGCCTTGCCCCCTTCGGACCTTTTATGAATAAATATTATTTGAACTGATTAAATATGAAAATAAAAAATTTAAAAAAATCAGGCGCTTGCAGGATAGATCAATGATCAATAATCCGTGGTCCAAAAATTTTTATCGCGATTTTTCAATCAGTTATCCATTAATAAATTAACAAATGTTTTTAGCACAAACATTAACATTGCAACATTGTTAAACTATTAATCTGAGAATTTTTTCTATTGTGAAGCTATTTTCAAAGGTCTTAGAATAGATTCCCATTGGAAAATTGTTGATTTTCCTTTTGTTACTAGCAATTTACTGAAGGGAAAAATTATAATGCTACATTAAACATTGATAAAAACTTTTTTTTCTAATATTACTATTGATCCGTTTTCTTATGATCATAAGCAACTTAAAAATGATTTTTAATAATTTTTATCTCCTATTGTTTAAAAAATTGTAATAAACAAATTCGTTGTTTATGAGATAATTCAATTTTTTTTTTGATAATACATAATCTTTTATGTTAATTATGATTTAAAAAACCGTTTCCTAAAAAAAAAGTATTGCCTTAAAAACGCATTTGATAAATAACAATTCTTTTTACCACTTGTTATGAAAATAAAGGAACCATTTTTATTTTAGGTTTTTGATATAAGAAAAAAAATCGATTATTAATTTTCATTGTTTATTTAATGAAGAATTTGATATAAACAAATTAATAATTATAATAAATTAATTAATTATCTATTTGTATTTTTTTGTCTTTCTATTTAAAAAATTAAAACAACCACGTATTAGTAAAAAAAATTATTATACTTTCAATTTTTGTTTTTTTTTTTCAAATAATAAATAATAGAAAAAAAAAATATTAAATAGATAATTCATATGTTCATAACAAATTTTGTATTAAATGAACAATGAAAATTTAAATAATAATCTATTTTTTTTTAATATCAAAGACCAAGAGAAATAATGATTTAAAAAAAATGGTTACTTTATTTTCATAAGACGTGGTAAAAAAATGGTTTTCATCATCAAATGCGTTTTTGAGCTACGCCCGATTTTGGGCGTATTTTCAACCCTCTGGGAAAATTATAAATATTGGCCCTACAGTTCCGGGAGTTGGGATTTGTTTTAGGAAATTTCCTCCTCTTTTTGAATTTTTTTTCAGATTTGAATTATCTCAAATAGTTTTTGAGATATTGGTTAAAAGCCAAACCCCCTTATTTTTTGTTCACTTAAAAATTGCAATGGTTATAAACAATTTTATAACCATTGCAATTATTGCGAGCGGCCTTAGCATTTTCTCAAAAACTATCTACATGCCATTCCGCATCGAACGTCACCATAATTTTCGGAGAATACACAAAAATTTTGACCTAAAAAGCACTTGTTCACTGGACTAGTGATATTCAATGCGAATTTCACACATTTATCTGAATTTGTCTGAGTTCCTAATAATTCAATAGTACAAATCTTTTTCAGAAATGGAGAACAACTGGATGAAAATAATTGATGAGCGCCTTAAAAGAAGTGATGAATCTCCTCTTACTTGTTATAGCTATATCTATCATCGAAAACAGAAAGTCCACTTGAACACAAATTCCAACGATTTCTTTACGGATAAAAATATATCTGATCATTTCAAAATCCCAATAGTACATCGATTATCAACTGCTGTCCAACACACCCTCAATTCTGAAATCCCCATTTTTAATGCCAGAAATGTCGATGTAAATGTGCCTAATTTAAACAATGTGAACGAAAAAAATAAAGATTGTGTCACTGTGCCATTGTTTAAAGCCAAACAGATTGCACCTGATAAGAAAATGAAGTGGCCAGGCATACAAGAAGTCATGGAATCATATGAGAGATATTCAAAAGGTGAGGGCATGTACAGCTATACAGGGTGTCCCAACGGTAGTTTCCATTAGAAATTTTGTACTAATACATAAGGCAAATGAACCTTCATTTCTAAAATATTTGCAAACGATTTATGACTTCAGGTAATACCGGAAATGGATATCAACCCCCTTATTTCGAATGGGACATCCTGTATATTATGACATTTTTAAATGTATTTTCAAATTCTACGTTTATTTTAATCAGTATTCTCTGTATCTACCTTAGTAGATGAACGTGAACTTAATTTGAGAAAATCTTTGATTCATCAACACAATTTATATTCCAGAAAGGGAGCAAGAAATTGAAACTTTGACTAGACAGAACCAGTCCCTGAAAGAAGATGCTAAAAATTTATTTTGCCAAGAAAGATTACTCGTTCAAAAACAACGAGGACTTAACTCTGCATTATTTCTTATGGAACAAGAGAAGAAACGGTTAGGGAACGAAGTTAACCATCTCATGAAAATTTTTAAAAACTATCGGTAGCAAAAGTTTGTTATCTCAGATCGAAAGTTATTTCTTATTTAATTTAATGTTTTTGTTGATTATATTGATTTTGAACACTATTGGACCAAAAATCCTTCTAGAAATATTGTTTTGGTAAGAAAATAATTTATTCTAAGTTTGATCATTTCGTTTCGACCAATGCAATAAATTATTTATCTTGGAGATGGTATAATCAATTAAAAAAGACTGTGATGGAATATTGCATTTCAAGGTGGAGTAGTGTACTTATTTCTTTGTTGGTCATTAGTATTATTTCCATATTGACGTATTTTTATTGCATATTTAATTTTTTTTATATATATTTAAGATGAGAATGTAAAACCAAATTTGAGAATATTGTTGTATGATTTGGTATGTTGATTTTACGGGTGTTTAATTTAGATAGTGTTCACTAATTCTGTGATAAATACATTTTAGTATCTTGACGTAAACACTGTTTCTAGCATGACAACTTAATAAATGTACAGATGAATGATTATCAGAGTCTTACTTTAATTCCCTGAAAAAAAAGCTGCTGTTGCCGAATAATTTCTGTGGATACCACAGAATCCAGAAAATACCCCCCAGGGTTGCATTAGAATATTAACTACACCAAGTAGATTAGAGTTTTGAAAGATTTACTATGGAGTTGACAACTTTGACATGTAATATTCGAACGGATCCGGTTTTCATTTTTGGAGTTCGAGCGACAGAAGGTGCCAGTATCAGAATCTTGGTTGTTGGTTTAATGCAGCCCATACACTCTCAATATTTAATATTTGTGCTATATAATTGATCGTATGTGGGCGATATTGAAAGGTTGCGCAATATATTGCACAACCATCAATATCGCCTCGATACGATAGAAATGTTTGACCAACCAACATATTGTACAATAATATTGGCCGTCTAGGGCCCACTGTCAATATATTGTGCAACCCACATTGCACAATAATATTGAGCGTGTATGGGCCGCTTAAGAAAGAACTTATTATTATTGCTTTCTTCAAATATCATAATTGTAATCATAATCATAAATATATATTGTGATCAGTATTTTCACCTCAGAACATTCATAAGACAGTGAGACAAAGATGTGAGATTTTCCGTCCCATGAATTATGTCAATTTTGAGTGGAGTAAAATGACCCTGCTATTTTGTAGAGTTGCAAGAGTTAACATTCGAACACAACCCATCACATTTTATCAACAAACCAGAAAAAGTTCAAGATGTACTGACAGGTGTTCCATGGTCCAAACTTCACTGGGAGATAGAAGACATAATAGAGATTCATTATCATCCCCACAACAAAGGTCAAAGCCCCCCCATCGTTTCAAATATACGGGGGGTTTAAAATTTTGGCCAAGATTTTGATGGATAAATATAAATAAATAAATACAATTTTAACTGAGCCTGAATTTGATTTTCAGTTGGAACCGAGTTGTTTTACAAAAACATCCAAAAGGAAAGACCTACCAAATTTATTTGAGTTGATTCGTCAATTATAGAAATATGGGGGATCAGAATTTTGTCCAAATTCATAAACCAGCTTGTAGGTATACTAAGCACGAATCTTTGACCTTTGGCATGATAGTGTCGAATAGCCTGTATGGAATCTGAAAATTATTTTCACCGTCTGGTGAAAATAATAAGTCTTATAAAATATATATATTTTTCATTTTATTGAATTCATTATTGGAATTAAAAATCAGTGCTGAACTTGTATACCATTTATTTTGTAGGGAGTACCTGAAGTATCTTTCAGACTCAGGACCCATTATTATGAAACTGTTATTAAATAGCTTGAAGAACAAATAATTATACAAAGATAATTGAACTGTTTGATACAACTTTGTTACAAAGTGACTTCTCCACAGTCTTCCACTTCCATTTCCTCTTCCTCATCACTAACTTTTGTTGCTTCTGCCTCTTCTTCAGCTCGTCTCTGTCTAAGGCCTGCTGCTGGAGATTTGATGAGCGCCATATCTCTTTGCACTTCTCTGACATCACGAGCTTGCTCGATTTCTCTGGCCTTGCACAGCCTCTGCATGACATATAATGCTTCCCTCTTTTCTTTAATATTAACTATGTCTTTAATTGCCTCCAGAGTTTTTTGCATTTGCTCCCTTCTATATTTAATAGGAACATTCCT
Source organism: Halyzia sedecimguttata (assembly GCA_937662695.2). Taxonomy (NCBI): domain Eukaryota; kingdom Metazoa; phylum Arthropoda; class Insecta; order Coleoptera; family Coccinellidae; genus Halyzia; species Halyzia sedecimguttata. Next base: position 92,296,831 of record OW569412.2, read on the forward strand.
CCTCTTTTCAAATTCAAACGATGGGTCCACAGCTAATTCCTTTCCAACAGTCTTCCTGTAAGCTTTCGTCCATCTTACTTTACGTGGGTTCTTTTTCTTTTTGAATGCTGCATGACATTTGGAACGACAAAACTTGAATATCTAAAAAAATAATTTGAATAACTAATATTGCATCAAATGGTTCAACGCGGCCAACATTGGACAAAATACATTTGTTATGGCATATGGAGGGTTGATCAAATTCAACTAAAATTCGTACTCACTTTAGAGTCATTCCGCACAAATTGAATCCCGTGTCCAGGATATATTTTAGAAGAACAAAAATAGCACGTTTCGATACGCATTTTAGAAAGTTTATTGTTTTGAAATTATCATAAGGAACTCTCAAACCATTACTTTGATAGGTCTAGAGAGAGAGGTTATAAAACTTAACCTACATTGTACATTGCACATGCTTTCTTCTTCTTCTTTTTAATACACAGAACTTAAATACAGCCTATGTTATATCACGAAAGATCTACAAAATACTAATACACTGTACTGATTCCGGTTATCTTTTTAAATTACTCTAATACCCTTCAGTAAAACAGGGACTGCTACTATTGAAGTCTATGACCTAATTTTTATACCATTGGCTGTATTGTGATCGGCCGGTGGATTGGTAGGACTGCCTACATATGTTGTTTAGGCAACCCAAGTTACACTCAATGAAACAAGGAAAATGGGCGGGAAGTTTAGAGATTCAAACAATTTTTTATAACTGGTGGAAAAGAACGATTAATGCCATTAATGACGTGATTAATGCGATTAGTGTGGTTAATGCGATTAATGTGATTGTAACGGTATAAAATCCGTTATTTTGGTGTGTTTCAATCATACAGGTATATTCGGGCATCCATTCATTATCTTAACTTCGTGATTAATCATACTCCTTGTTGTTGAATGGCAACCCATCAAACACCAGTATTCTTTATATTGTGTCACCTGATGGTTTGTTAGATTTAATAAAATAGGTTTGCTGTCGAGTCTAAATTAAAAATCTTTCATCTTCAGAATCCGTACAGATTTCCCACATTTAATTTTTCAATATATTTTAGAAGGCATTTCAGTATAATTTTGCTTAATACCGTGAATTTATTGTTACAATTCTATTGGACCGGAATTTTCTGTGATTGGGTGTGGCAAGCTCTCGGGGAATTACTCTCTCTGAATTTTACGGTGGAACTCTTGAGTGATACTTCTCTGAAAATGTTCTCGATAGTTGCACGTACTTGACCGGCTTCAAACCTACCCTGCAAACACGTTAAGTCTCTAAGTTCCTTCTTCCGAAAGTTTTAATGTTTACGGGCGGCCATCAGTCAAATAGAATGGTTTGGGACCATTTTAGGTTTAAAAATAGAACATTGGGTAAATTCGCCCTGGTACGATCACGCAAAAACAGCCATTCAAAATTACTGAATGCTATATTTCAGTGCAAAAACATACATTCGTCTTAATTTTTCATTAATAATTCCTTTATCTGTTGAGTTAACCATTCAATTCCCTCCTGTAAACCCTCTCCAGTAACAGCATTGCTAGCTGAAATGTGCCAAGGCTTGTCCATAATTTTATCCAGACCTAAAGCAGCTGCAATTTTAACCGTACTCAGGGATTCTTTGCAGTCCATCTTGTTCGCGAAGAATAAGATGGATAGTCGTCTCGTGCAAATAGCTGGATGTTGTAACATGAGATCTAGTTCTTCTTTTACGACAACCAATCGAAGTCTATCGCTGCTATCGATGACGAAGATTATGCCATGACAGTCCTTGTAATAATGTTCCCATAAGTTTCTGTACCTACCATGACCTGACATGTCGAATGCGGTGATTGCCAAGTTTTGATCTGAAAATGAAGTAACCAGTAAAAGATATCAGATTCTCTACAGAAAAATTAGGGAGAGTTCATACTGATTGAATAGATACGTACTCAATTCATTATTGTGAAATTGAAGCTATTTTGAAAAAATAAACATTTCTTATTGGAGATTATGAACCATAGGGACAGGGACGGTCTGGGTCCGGAAATTGCCGTGGCCTATTTAAGGACAAATGCGCCCATTAAAAAATATTAAAAAAATTGGTTCAAGCCCTGTGGACAGGAGCTTTGGCGCTCTTGTTCAAACTTTGACAATTCATATCTCCAAAAGTGGTTTCTCAGAGTTGGGAATTATATCAATGGATTCTTATGATAGAACTTCATCATGAAATAGAATAAATTAAATAAGAATCCATTGATATCACCCTGAAAAACCAATACTTTCGAAGTTATGATTTGTCAAAGTTTGAACAAGAGCGCCAAAGCTCCTGTCCACAGGGCTTTACCACTTTTTCAATTTGGTTTCTGTGCGTCAGATTCAAGAATTTAAAAAAAAAAAAAAATTTTTTTGTTACTCCGAAACCACTTGGCCGATTTTGCCCAATAACGAACTTAGCCGAGATATTTATCTCCCGAACCTACTCTGAAAATTTCAACTGTCTAGCTCGACATTCCGTTCGAGAGTTATCGTGTTAACGGACGGACGGCCGGACAGAACCGATTTTGACCATGGATTCTTGATCAGTGAGTCGAACCGAATCGCTTAAGATCATTTTCAGCCAAATATTCGAAAATTACAGACATTTGGGCAAATTGATAAGCTCTCTGTTCCAAGGAACAAGAGCGCCAAAAATTGGTTCAAGCGCTGACGTGAAGTCAAGAGCTTTTGCGCGCAAGTTCTAATGTTCATTCAAATTTACCATGATAAATTTAGATTTTAAAAACTCAGTTCATGTTCTAATGTCCATCCAAATTTACCATGATAAATTTAGATTTTAAAAACTCAGATTGTCATGGTGGTAAGGACTAATGGAAGTAAAGAACGTTTGACGATTTTACTTGATGTTAATAAGTTGATATGAGCGGTTCAGTGAAACGAATTCCGTTCCTTATAGGCAAACCACTGAAGCCTCGTTGCTTTAAAATGTAAAAACCTTGCCTACAGAGTATACTGCCAATTCTAGAGCTTGGATGGCTGGAATAATTTTCAGAGAATGGTTGTAAGTTTTTTAGCATGGTACATTCGATTAAGAGTGTCCAATACAGGAGAATGGACAATAGAACATGCACGCAAAAGCTCCTGACTTCACGTTAGTGCTTAAACCAATTTTTTTGCTAATTTTGTCTTTCGATATTCTACAACTAGTTACAACTAGTTTCAATTCGATCGAGTCTATATTTTTTGAGTTATCGTGAAAATAATATTCCAGATGGGTATAACTCCGAAATCATATTGGGCCGCTTATGCCCAACAACGAACGTAACTTTCCCATTCAGATCTCCCATTCAGGGTAGGTAGCATTTGCATCATTAAGAGTGCTGTACCTAAGCTGGCGTGAGAATACAGTAACAAAGCCTACACAGAACACGACTGACTCTCCTAACTTGCATGAGCTCCTGAGTGGTCTTCTTGCTTGGGGAAGTCCTAGAAGGATAGGTATAATCATCTACATGTCATTAGCAAGCGCGCCAAAGCGTACTGACCTCTAGTCAGTCCTTTTTTGCTTTTTAACTTCTTTCATGGTGAAGTTAATCTGCATTGGTGCGCTTGCTAATCATATGATTATACCGAATAATAATTCCATTCGCGAGTTCAACATGTACTGAGACAGAATGAAGTTTTCCTAAAGCAGATTTCAGTACTGTATAGTACTTCCTGATACTTTGTCTATGCTTCTTTAAAACTACTTTCGGCATTTTCAATTTCAAAGCGAAGAGTTCTTTCTTGTTCGAAGATAATGGTCTGTGATAATATCTTGTCTAAGATGGAACATTATATTGATTCGTTGAATGTTGAGAGTAGAAATTGGCATCGTCTCAGAGAATTGTTCTGACATTGACGATATTTCAGGATTGCCAAGCTGCCTCAGTTTAAGTTACAAAAACGTGATAGACCTAAATCATGGCCAACCAGGAGTAAAAAAGGGAATGGAGTGTACATACATCAACAAATTATAATTAGGCGGAGGTTACACGGTCAATCTGGCATGAATCTGACATCATTTCAATCTGGCATCAATCTGACATCAATCCGGACCATCAGTTTCCCGTCAATCTGACATCAATCCATGATTGATGTCAGACCGACCGCGTAACCTCCGTCATAGAGCATTCTATGAATTTATAAAATTACCATTATTATTATTATTATTATTATTATTATACTGATCCTCCTGGGTCTTCCACAAGGAGACCCCTCATAAGCTCTAAGAGCTTGCCCTGAGTTAGGAGAACCAGTTGTGTTCTGTGTAGGCTTTGTTACTGTGTCCTTACGCCACCTTAGGCACAGCACTGTTAATTTTTGACCCAACAGCGAATGGTGGCGATTACCGTGACTAGAAAATTTCTTTCCTAGCCTCGGAATTGAACTTGGGGCTTCCGCTCCCAAGTCAATAATTACTCTACCACTGAGCCAATCGCACTGCATTAATTATTAATTATTGAAATTTTGAAAAATCAATTTGTTATAGTTGAGAATGATATCAAAGGATTCTTATGATGCAATTGCATCCTAAAAAAAATTGAATTTGAAATTTGTAATGAAAAAAAAAACATTGTTTTATTACGTTGATACCAGTAGCGCACATAACCGAGACATTTATCTCCCAAACTTGCTCTGAAAATTTCAACTGTCTAGCTCATTCTTCTCGAGAGTTATCGTGTTAACGGCCGGACAGAATCGATTTTGACCACGGATTCTTGATCAGTGGCTGGAACCAAAACGTTTAAGACCATTTTCAGTCGAAAATTACAGACATTTGGGCCAATTGATAAGCACTCTGTTCCGAGCAACAAGAGCGCCAAAAATCTTCAATTATGGTAGAATAACTCACTCTGAAATCTCTCAACGCTGAACCCCACCGTTGGCACAATTTCAGCCACTTTCTCTTCGTCATTTTTGAAATGGTTGATGACAGTTGATTTTCCACTATTGTTTAGACCTACAACTAGAACGTTTACTTCTTTCTTACGTACAGATCCAATAAGTAACGAGAGTTTGTGAAACAAACCCATCGAACATGTTTATGTGCAATGATCCATTCTAATGTTTGTATTGTACTACGTGGCTTGGTAACAGGACTTGCGATTAAGAATAACTTTCTAATCGATTTTGATTCGCTGAAAATGATGGAAGGAATGGGATCATTTTAATATCACCTGAAATAACGGTTCAGATTTTGTGAAAACAGCATTACAAACCTCGGTCTCGACATGTTTAGTGTTCAGATTAGGGCTCGGAATTATTTTCGAAATGTCTGTAATTTTAGAATTTTTCTGCCGGAAAGGGTCTCAAACGATTAGGTTTTTTTTTATTTATACACTAGCTGCCAGCCCCGGCTTCGCACGGTTGAAATGCTGATACTATATATTCTACAGAATTTCTTTATATACAACGTTCACAGCATTTTTGTCGTGAGACAATACAAACATGTTTTCTTTAGTGGTTACTCTTGAAAGAGCGACACATAATTAGGCATGTGAAAAACACTCAGCGCTCAAATATAAGCCTGTAGCGTTGAAAGTTGGACCCTGCGATTTATTAATGGTCATTGTAAAATATATCTTTACCGGAAATTATAGGCGTTTAAATTGGATCAGTAAATCCGATGGTATCAGACGAATTTGGGGAATCAATACATCTATCCTGGCTGAGGCGAGCCTCACGCTCTACAGATGATTCTCTGGCTCTCTGTATTCGATTTCTATCCCTATCCTGGTTGTGCCGACCCCCCGGTCGGTACCACCGCTATGTCCCTGCATTTTAAATCTGCGATATCTTCGAAAATATTCATTTAAATTATATGCTGTAAAGGGCCATGAATGCACAATGCATTTAAGGTACTTAATTGGATAATGATCAATGCGGTATTGCTTAAAATAGCTTCGCAATCAAGCCATTATTTTTCGTAGAATGTAAAGGATAAACTTTTTTTATTATGGGTTATCCTTAAGAGATAGACATATTCTATCGCGGACATTTTTGTAGACCTTTTTAAGGTGTTCCATACTGTAGTACATCATTTTGATCTATCTCGTAGGGTTCAGCCAGCGTTTGCAATGTAAGCGCAAAAAAATGTGCGTATTTACGACATCACATTAGAAACCTCTAAAATTATCAGTGTTTCTCTAATATATTATGCATGTATTATACATATAAACCTTCCTATTGAATCACTCTATCTATTAAAAAAACCGCATCAAAATCCTTCACGTAGTTTTAAAGATCTAAGCATACATAGGAACAAACAGACAGCGTGAAGCGACTTTGATTTATACTATGTAAGGATACATGTACATTTCATCATGTACGTTGATTCACTGATGAAGAAATCGAAGTTGGGGGGAAGTTATGGGAAGATTGAAGGGAAGGCGAATTTTTTGATGAAAATGGTCTTAAACGATCAATCTGTGGTCGAAACCAATTCTGTCTGTCCGGTGCGGCCGGCCGTAGGCACGATAACTCTCGAACGAAAGGAGTTAGAGGATTGAAATTTGCAGGGTAGGTTTAGAGCGTAAATATCTCGGACGAGTTCGTTAACGGGCGAAATCTATGAAGCTGTTTCGGAGTTATGGCCGTTTTTATTCAAAACATTTTTTATGAATATTTCCTGAACCGATCACTCGGTCTGTCTGAAATTCTGCATCACATTGTAGAATGACCTTCATATACATGCGAAGTTTTGTAATGTCCGGATTGCCATAAAGTGTGAACAAAAATTCAAACATTTTTAAATTTTGTTTCTACAATAACTCTCGTACATAAAGAGCTAGCTAGACAGTTGAAATTTTCAGAGTAGCTTTGGGAGATAAATATCTCGGTTAAGTTCGTTATTAGGCAAAATCGGCCAGATGGTTTCGGATTAACGAAAAAAAAAATTTCTTGCACATTACAAATTTCAAATTCAATTTTTTTTTACGATGCAGTTTTACCATAAAAATCCATTGATATCATTTTCAACTCTAACAAGCTAATACTTTCAGGGATATGATTTTTAAAAACTTCAAAAATAAATCGTACTTCTATGTATCTATGAATTATTATATGATCTGTGTTCATTCTCGTACATGTCATCTTATTTTCCTCTGAGAGAGTCAAATTCATTTCAGCTATCGTAGATTTATGAGGATTATAATATGATATTATACTTTTGGTGATATTTTAATGCCCGTGGATAATCCATATGATGATGGGAATATATACTTTGGTAAGTTTATCAGAATAGGTTCAGAATAGCTCCAGTAAAAACGAAACTCAGATATTGGCTAAGTTTCAATTATGTAATATAATTTTCAGAGTGGATTTGAGGAATGAATATCTCTTGCAAGTTTGGGGTTTTTGGCGCTCTTGTTTGAATTAAATTTCTTTCATGATGCAGTCCTATCATAAGAATACATTTATATCATTCCCAACTCTGAGAAACCAATACTTTCGGACATATGATTTGTCAAAGATTGACCAAGAGCGCCAAAGCTCCTGCCACAGGGCTTTCCCCTTTCAGTAATCTTATTTTATGATTAATATAATTGTTTTCTTATTTTCAAATTGTGTTTTCCTGTAATTGGGAGATTTCTCCTATTGGAATATAATAGTATATTATTTAACGAGCGGTAATGTAAGTCATAACTCACGCAGATGAAGTTTGCGTTTGTAATTCATCAAGTGAGATATGACCATTACCGCAAGTTGAATACTATAATTTATCTACGACTATAACAATGAATACTAAGATACAATAAGTACAGAGAAACAACTTTTTTGAAAAATCTGGCGAATATTCTGCCAATTTTTGTTTTTGTATTTGGTACACTGACCATACAAATAGATTCATGGTATTCTAAATCTGTAATTTGCATTTAGTGCAATTCTGCTGCACGACAAGTACCTATAATGCTCAGTATTAAAGCAACCTGAAATAAATTATGATATTAACTAGATGATTAAAACAATTGAATTATTATGAGATATACTACATTTGTCGCCAGATATTACTCATCAGGAGCTTCATTTATGAAATTATTTAGTTGTAAAAGTTTTTGCCTTTTTAGATACATGTTTCTCTGATTGACGTTTAAGAAACGCACGTATTTTAAGTAATTCTCTATATTGATTCCACTATTTATGTTGTGTGTGCTTCTTGGCATGGATTATTATTAAGTCCATAGAGACGATGTTTTATATTTAGTGCTAAGTTCACTAAAATATGCCAAAACAACATTCTCTCTAATCGATGACTTACATTGGGTTTCACGAAGCTTGGATTAGCTAAATTGTGGATTTAATTCGATGGTTGTATCAAAAATGAACTGAAAATCGACATAGAATCGCACTAATTCGGCAATTGAGAGTTGTCAAATCTATACAACTATATACTTGTTTTGGGATTGTTCGGCAACAAATTCTGTATGGTTACATTAGCTGCTTCTCTTATTTCTGGAGGTGTACATAATAATTCATCTTCACTGTATGAATTCATGTTTTTCAGCAAAATATTCACGGTAATTAGGTATCAACTTAATTTGAAAACGTCAAAATTATTCAGGTGACAGAAGCACAGAATCACCTTGATATTCGACTGGTAAATAATTCCAAGAATAGTAGTGAATTAAAGCAGTGAGTTATTATAACTCACGTTGTTTGTTTACAGATATTATTAATTGAACGAAAGTATGTAATTGAATAATGAATATGTAATTTAATAGGAGAAAATAAAGGCTTATTATTATTATGTCATACTGTCATAGTCTTCAGTGTGGATGAATCGGGGTATAATAAGAGACTTATTAGTACTACATAGTTCATACCCAAACCCAGGCCCGCCGAGATGGGGGGCCAGCGGGGGAGTTGCCCAGGGGCCGGGCCTGGTATTTGACAGTTTTTTTTTTCAATAATTTTACAGTCCAATATCAAATATTTTTAATCTTAAGTTATGTCCTATGAACTTTCGTATTACGATAGTCCCGAGATTTCTCTCTGCGGGCCTGACCAAACCAGCTATCAACGAAAATAACTAGGAAATTCAGATAGCAGCGTTATTGATTAGCATTTCCCATTATAATTTTCGCCTTTTTTACCGTTAATCCAGACCATAAACCACGTGTCCCCAGATTTCAGCATCGATCGAAACAGAGTAAGCCGGTAATTATTCCGCAATAATGTGTTTTTAATATATTTCGTGTGCTGAATCACGTCCCAGATGGCATGGGAGGCAGCTGCGGACCACATGACGGTCGTTGGTTGAGCGCCCGTGGAGCCTTCGCGGGAGGACTGGGGGCTGGCGTCCCGACTCCCGAGCGTCGTTTGTTTTCTCGACGCACAGATTGCTACGACCAGAATCGTATTCCAGACTTTAGATGAAGGTGTCACTTTTCCGATGAATCGTTTCTAACTGATGGGATATGAGAGTTGGAAACAAATCAATTGGAGGGTGTACAAAAATAATACGAAAAGTCTATTGATTTATTTGAATGATTCCACCGGGAGTGCCCATTAGAAGTTTCCGGAGAAATATACAGGGTTAAGGCGGGTTTATACAGCAAATAAGATAAAATAAGAAACAAATTAAAATAAAATAAGAATTAAGGGTTAAACGGATCGGTTTATACAGATAATCTAAAACAAAATAAGAAATAAGAATGAACCAATCAAATCGCAGCTTTTTGACAATTTTATGCAAGTTCTATGAATTTCACTCTTTGAGCATGCGCATTGTCATTTTCCAAACAAAATAACATAAAATAAGAAATAAAGATGAGAGTTGGCCAACTTTAATTCTTATTCTTATTTCTTATTTTATCTTATTTCGTGTATAAACGCTCTCATAGAAATGTACATGTTTAACTTTCTTATTTTATTTCTTGTTTTATTTTATCTTATCTTATTTGCTGTAAAAACCCGCCTTTAGTCTATAAGTTGTACATTAATATTACCATAGTTTCCGCTCATCAAATGAAATAGTTTTTTCAATTACAATTTTTCCAGATTCGGCACAGGTAAAAAGTTATGAGCGTTTAAAGATTTTACAATGTGCTAATCCACCCCTGCACTTTTTAGAACTGTTGAACATAGAAACACTTACCGGATACAATATTGTATAACAATCTAAAAGCTTTATCATCTGATACTCGTTGTAAATTGTTTAAGAAAACTTATTTACTCACTCAAATCTTATGAAATGGTTTTTAACCCTGAACTAAAGGGTTTTCCAATAAGAGGTGTTATTTTGAATAGCCAGCTGTTTCGGTATATGTCACTTTTGAAGCTGTCATTTTTTGACATTTGACAAGTAGAAACTACGCCATTAATAAAAATGGAAAGATACACGCTTCAAGAATGCATTGAAATTAATAAAATTCACTATAAAAATGGTGAAAATTTGGCAGAGACGGTTCGTAAAACTCAAACATTTTTGGGTGGTCGTGAAGCACCTTGTCGGAGCGCAATAAAGAAATTGGTGGAAAAATTCTAGCTGTTGGGACAAGTTAGTTATGTGAAGAATAAAACCCGTGCACGTCGCTCAAGAACAGCCGAGAATATTGCTGCTGTAGCCGAAAGTGTTGAAAAAAACCCAGGTTTGTCCATTCCTCGTCGTTCTTTGGAATTAGGCAGTCCACAAACGTCATTACACCGTATTTTGCATAAAGATTTGGGTCTTAAGGCTTATAAAGTTCAGTTAACACAAGAACTCAAGCCGGCCGATCATCAACAACGTCGTGTCTTTGCTGATTGGGTCGTTGAAATGCATGAAAATGATCCGGAATTCCATCGAAAAATCATCTTGAGTGATGAGGCCCATTTCCACCTCGGTGGCTTCGTCCAGAAGCAAAATTGTCGCATCTGGGGCTCGGAAAACCCAAGAGTTATTGTTGAAAAGCCTCTCTATCCTCAACGTGTGACTGTTTGGTGCGGTTTATGGTCCGGCGGAGTCATTGAGCCTTACTTTTTCGGAAATGAGGCTGGAACAACAGTTACGGTGAATGGATTCCGCTATCGAGAGATGATTAATGATTTTTTATGGCCGGAATTGGATGGTATTGATCTGGACAACGTTTACTTTCAACAAGACGGCGCTACGTGCCACACAAGCAACGAAACCATTGATCTTCTGCGGGAAAAGTTTCCGGACCGTGTTATCTCTCACTATCTTGTGATTTAACACCTTGTGACATCTTCCTTAGGGTCCACGTGAAAGAGAAGGTCTACGCCAATAGCCCAGCGTCGATTCAAGACCTCAAAGATGGAATTCGTGAGGCTATCGAGGACATAGGGCAGCCGCTTTGCGATTTGGTTATGGAAAATTTCATTAAAAGTATATGGCCCTGTAAGCGTGGTCGTGGTGATCATTTGCCTGATGTTATTTTCCACTATCAACGGCATAGCTTCTTCTTTATAATGAAATAACCATCCGATCATTTATATTGAAAAATGGCATTTTTCTTTGAATATCAAAATAACACCTCTTATTGGAAAACCCTTTGCTATCGTGGGGTCAAATTTGACCCCACTCTCTAAATTTCACTGAATAATTTCGCGCAGTTTTGAATTAAAGCGTTGGCATTCTATGTATTCCCACACTTTAGTGCTTCTTTTCATTTGACGTTTAGTATTTTAGTTTCATTCTAATTGATCGGAAGATATTTGAATTCGGGGTCGAATTTGACCCCACGATAGTAGTCAATTTTTTTTTGTAATTACATCAGAATAAATAATGATTACGTGAGCATTGCCGGTGTACGGGTGACTTCCAAAAAGTTTTCGAGTATTTATAATCTATATGGGATGAACCGGACGATGTTGAGGCTAGCAATGACCATATTGACCCAATAGCATTGACACTGACAATGAGAGTGAACACTCTCATGATACAGCGTCTGTAATTAGTAAGGTTTATCTATTATCGGACTTATCGGAAGACCACGTTGTTTCTGCAACAGATCATGCTGTTCCTACGAACTATTAATACGGACCAAACTGATATACCTAAGTGGTCTCAAAAACTTCTTGCAACCTCAAGAGTCCTATCTCACTAAATATGTAAGGTCAAAAACATGGTCGTTATTTTTTTGTGATAAATTTTTTGTTCCAAATTTTCTTTCACATGCGAAGGCAATATTATTTTCAATTAGACAAACTATAAAAAACATTTCAATTTCTCTTTATCATTATATTATGGATCAATCAATCAGTTATATATATTTTTGGTTGAAAATCGAAGGATATTTTTATTTTCTTCACACATGTCAAAATAATTGAAAAATAAATTTTTCAAACCACTTGTTATGTTCTAAGAACCTATTGAAGTATCCGAAGTAAAAAAAAATGGGTTCAAGCCCTGTGGACAGGAGCTATCGGGCGCATGTTCATTCTGGAACACAAATTTTCCATTACAAGAATCTTCATCTAGCTTCTATTTAGTATCAATTCCTGTAGAATGTGATCATAATAATTGTTTTTCATTTAATATTCTGTGTTTGATCTTTGTATGTAGGAAATCTGACATCAATTATTGGAATTATTGTGACGATTTTCTGTGTGGAATTGATATACCTTCCTATGTATTTTTTTTCCGAAAATATTTCTAATAATATTTTATTATTAAAAAATTTTCCAACTGCCCGATCCCAACAATACTTAGATAATATTATATCCATAAATTAAGCATTTCATTATTGCATTTCTTGAAATAGGTACCTTTTCAAGTCTATCAACATCGTCCTTCTTTCGACGTCTAAACTATGACTTGATTCTTTATGTTTATGTCTTTGAATTTGTTTTCGGTGGAATTCAAAGAGAGAATAATCGATGAAAATACTGAGAGAGACCCAGGAAATTTGACACATTTTGTCTTATATCTCCAGAAATTGAAATCGTATAGAGCCAAAATTTTGCACAATGTTGCAAAATACTACAATTGACGTTAGTACAAGTTTTTGTTGCAATCTGATGAATAGTTCACGAAAAAAAAAATTTTTTTTCGAAAAAATTAAAAGAAATATTTTTTTAAAAGTTACCAACATTTCGATCATAACAGAATTTTGCCAAAAGTTGCGCGTTTATATCCTCGAACTGACTACCAAGTTTCGATTCAACATCTTCTTTAGTTCCTGAAATATCAGGGAAATAACCTCAAAATTTGAAATGTCTATAACTCCTAAACCGTCCGGCCGATTTTGCCCGTTAACGAACTTAACCGTCGCATTTTGATCAGAAACCTACCCTGAAAGTTTGAAGTCGATAGGACCTTCGGTGCTCCTGTTATCGTGCCTACGGTCGGAAGGCCGGCCGGCCGGCCGGCCGGACGGCACCCAAAAATCTGACACCGGATTCGTGATCAGGGGGTCCGAATTAGTCTATTAGCCAATTTTCAGCTCGAAATTCGAAAATTACAGACATTTGGACGAAATGATAGGACGATGTTCCCCTAGAACATGCGCCCAAAAACTACAATATCAAGCACTTTAATTATTTTAGGACTGAATAGTTAATGGGGTCATTGGTGATCCCACGATAGTAGTTATGTTAGTGTGAATAAGCCATAGTAGTTGGGGATGAATAATCTTTATGCAACATTTGTGAAAAAAATGTCCACTATTCCTGATAATTAACATACTGACTTCAACTTATTTTAATTCAATCAGTCTATGACTGAACTTATAGATATAGCATATAGCTTAGACATATTATATTTGCGGTAGGTTTCACGAAGATAAGTTGAATTCACAATTAATCAATTTCTCTATCAAATTTAACAAGCCGATTAACGGAATTCGGGTTTCACAAAGCTTTCGATGAAATCAAAACCAAGGTTTTAAGAAAATCTTGTTCAAAACCGTCGATTACTCAATCGGGAAAAACAATCTGACAACCTCACATTTACACTAATTTAACCGAGCAATAGAATAAAAATATTCTTATAATGTGACAGAGGCAGGCACAGAAATGTAATAATTATTAGTAGCCCGGTCAATATAGACATATAAAATATCAAAAACTCCCGGAGAGCCAAATATTGGTGGAGAGCTGGGGTTTGCCATTACAAATAATGTTTTAAAAATCCCCATCGTTCCTATGTGTGTCCAAATTTGACATTTGACCCCGAATAACTTAATGTTTAAATTTCGTGAAAGCGTAGTTTCCCGGCTCATCCATCGATATCGAGAAACTGAAAACATGATCGAAAAACCGAGAAGTGGACGCCCATGATCTACCACTCCTGCATAACATCGGTTTCTGACGGTGCCTACCGGTAAAGAGCCTTTGAGTACTTGTCGAATCATGCAACAGCGCCTTTTGAACGCTACTGGTGTTTTGGTATCGATTGAAACAGTTCGTCGAAGACTTCGAGACGTTAATCTACATTCTCGACGACTTTCGAGAAGAATTCCACTTACTCGAAATCATATGCGACTTGGATTGGAATGGACCTATGAGGATGTGAATTGGAATGATCGATGGTATGTATTGTTCACAGATGAGACGAGATATGGACGGTTTTCGAATATTCGGCGTGGTCGGCTATGATGGGCCCAACCTCTGATGCAGAATCGCAGATCGGTTCAGAGGTGGTACAGTTACTGTTTGGGCAGGCATTTGGTTCAATGGACGTACAGAATTGTTGGTGCTTGATGCTACCATCAATGCGCAGATTTACATAGAGCAAGTCGTTGACAATATTCTTCCTTCGTTCCATGCTGCTATTGGTCACCACCATCTAAAGTTCGCCTTCCAGTTCCAGAGTTCTGATGAACTCCAGTATCTGGAGTGGCTTCTAGGAGGCTACGTCTTCGCTCCTGCAGATTTCTTGCCCAAATCATTATTTGTGTTGGTTTGAGATGGCAAGACATTCCGTAATCAGGTAATCAGGAGTTTCATCCTTCTCCCCACAGAATCTGCACTCGTCAGTTTCTGCTAGCCCTAATATCATCATATGCTTCCTAAGAAGAATTGCCCTGTGAGGAACTTTTCGGAGTGATACATTCCTGGGAGAGATCTCCAGAGTATACCTCTTTCGGTTTCTTCTTTCATCCAAAATTCACTTTTGTAGATGTATCTAACTACCTTATAGTAGGATTCTATGCCAATCAAAAGGGTTTGTGCTCCTTTCTTGGCAAGTGTGTTGGCCTCATTTCCTTTAATTCCCGAGTGGCCAGGAACCCAGACCAAGGAGACCCTATTGTTCTTGTCTATTTATTCATTCAGCTTCCTTCGGCACTCCCATATTAGCTTAGACTTCATAACATGGGATCTCAGAGCTTTAATATCAGCTTGACTGTCGGAATGGTGTTGCCCTTAGACAACCTCATTCATCTGAATTGACTTCGTCTGCAAAATTGGTCGTTGAAATTAAAACCATGTGGTAAACATTTTTCCGCTGAGCATCAGGGCATAAATACATGTTCCGAACTTCATTTGAATCCGTTTTAAAGCTTCAGATTTCTTCTTTCCAATTCAACCTCCAGTTTTCAACCCTGAGCGTCAATCAATCGGGATTGGGAGGATCATCTCGGAGATTACCCGATCAGTTGCTACCTCACATACCATAGTTACCCTATTTTAAACTAGGAAGTTCAAGACGCTTCACAAAAACTCGGCCACTGCACGCTTTCAATGCTTTATTTGGGAAATATTAAACCCAAATTGAAATACAAGAAACTATTCTCTACAATAGAGAACTAAGAAGATAGGTACTTAGTTTTTCACCTACTCTTTCAATACTCGCGAGCAGCGATCTTATAATATTGCGGAGAAATGTTTTGATTGAGCTTGACCAAATTGACGAGTATTCCAAATTTTTTATCAGAACAGTACATTAATTGGATGATGTAATAAAAAATATGGTCTGATGAATAATATTTCCCAACTTTTTATAGGCGATTTCTGCTGAAATGAACAAGGATTTAGATTGATGGGTCTACCTATGAAAAATTCTTCAAAAGCACTTACGTGAAGTCAGAGGCTTTTACGCTCATGTTCTATTGTCCATTCACACCTCACACACCCTCTCGTTATACTGCATGATGTTGAGTATGAATAAAACAAGCGTTAGCTCTTGAAAAATGTTGATGATACTAATATCATCAACCGAATTTAAATTCTGATTTAATTCCAAAAATGCAAATTGATTGTTAAATCATAATTAACTTCACAAATAAGTGCACTTATTTGTGAAGTTAATTATAATTTTTTCGAGAATTACACAATTGTTTCATGAAAATTTAATGAGAAAAACAATTGATGCCTCGTCAGACTCTTTATTTCTTAGGTTATTATTAAGGAAGTTTTTTTCATGAAAAAACTTCCTTGTTTCATGACATTTCCAAAAAGGTACATGTAATAAATTTCCCCACGAGATCAAAAAATATAGCCCGAATCCGAGAAAATAACAGCCTTTTTCGATGCTTGGTTATTCCCCTTATGACCTTTACTTGTGATTAATGTGATTATTAGTTGCTAGTTGAGTAGTACGAATAAAAAAAAACTCACAGTATTTCTCAAATGAAAATTAAAATAATCTTCAATTAAATGAGAGTAACACTAAAGAATTTCAATTTGAGCATAATTAGTTTCAAAAAGAAAAATGCTGATATTTCATGGTGTTATGGCTTGTGTCCCTGGAATGAAATACGCATAGAGCGTTTTTCCGGCCATATTTTCCGATTTCGTGAAGGAATTATTGACATACGTACCTAAGTGAAAACCTAATTACACAAGGAAGTTTTTACGTGAATTTGTACACCAAGTTCATAATACTTTTCTCGAATAATTCTCAATTGTTTCATCAAGATTTTATGAGGAAAACAGTTGTTGCCATATATGACCCCTTATATCTCAGGTTAATAAATTTTTTATTAAATACTTTTCCGCATGAAATAATAATCATCTCTTCAGATTTAAAAAAAATATTCATTGAGTATTCAGAGTCAAGTAGTTTTAAAAAAATTTATTATTTTTTAAACAAAGCAGAAAATTTCCAAAAAGTTGAAAAAACGCTATATCTTCGTAACCCTAGATTTTCGGACCATGATTGGCTCAACTCAATTCGTAGCAAATGACGTCTAGTATATCCCCTTTGAAGGATCACGTCGAATTACCAAACATCCTGTATATACTTTTTTTTAATGATTGCCAATGATTTTTTAAAAATCATCTAGTGATGCGATCCTCACGAAATTTCGTAAAAATTTGCGCGTCGGCATTCTTCAACTAATTACCATGCATGAATTGTGTCGGTTTCGTATTTTTAGAGTTTAGAGCAACAAAATTTCAGATAGGTTTAACACCAAAACCATTTGGCCGATTATGCCTATTCACAAAATGAAATGTTGTATTCGGATAAGCAACTAACCAAAAAATTGCAAGTCGCTATATCTTTCCGTTCTCAAGTTATCGTGAGATAATGAATATTTTTTAATAATTTTTCTAAAATTTTTTGATGATAAGATCAATTTCACATACGTCTTCGTATCGGTATTCTACAACTAGTTGCCAAGTTTCAATTCGATCGGATCTGTATTGGTCGTAACAAAATCAGTACTCGGAAACCATTGGTCCGATTATGCCCATTGTCCGTCGCATTTAGACACGCCACCTTCCCAGAAAATTTCAAGTCGATAAGCTAAATGAAGAATTCATATGATCATTTTTCATCCCTCTGCTTTTTTTCCCCTTCGCAACGAGAATCAAACTCATCTTGGCGTCTTTTCTGATATAGAATATTGGCAACGAAGGAAGCGAAAATAAAAAATAATGAATTATAATAAGCTCTAAGTTTTTCTTCAAGAGTTCCTTATGAATATAAATTATGGATTCCCATTTATGAAGATGGAGACGAAAAGTCGTTGATCAAAATGGGAAAAACGGCTTCTGGTTCTATTTATTTTTAATGAACGACCGTGTTTCACGAACTCAAGTTAATTTAGTAAATATCAAAGAATGTATAATTATCAGAAGAAGTATTGGGGAAGTTAATTATTGTTCCAGTACAGGAGGTTCGTGGAGACTGGAGATTATATATTTTTATGCACGTGTTATGAGGAACAGCGTGCGATAATTTTGGCCAAATGGTCTCAAACGATTACAATTCGAGGTCAAATTCGATTATGTCCGGCCAGCCGTTGTCACGATAACTTCCGAATGAAAAGAACTGACGACTTGAAATTTTCAGGGTAGGTAGCGCATCTGCATCTGCATTGAAGTATTACACAATACACAACTGAAGATGAGGGGGATGAATTATCCAACTGCTTCGAAATTTTTGTAAGTTCTTCAAAATTTTTCCAGCTGCTTTGAAATTTTTCCAACTGCTTCGAAATTTTTTCAACTGTATCGAAATTTTTCCTACTGCTTTGAAAATTTGCCAACTCCGATCAACATTAGGACCCTTAGGCCCGTTTGTCGATATTCAATCTTATCTATTTTTATTATTGGCGCTCCATTCTGTCCGGCCGGTCCGGCCGTAGGCACGATAACGGAATGAGCTAGACAGTTGAAATTTTCAGAGTAGGTTTGGGAGATAAATATCTCGGCTAAGAACGTTATTGGGCAAAATCGAACAGATGGTTTCGGAGTAACAAAAAAAATTTTTTTTTTACATAACAAATTCCAATTTAAATTTTTTTCAATAAGCAGTTTTACCATAAGAATCCAATGATATCATTTTTAACTCTAACAAGCTAATACTTTCGGAGATATGATTTTTCAAAATTTCAATAATAAATCGTATTTCTACGTTTTCACAGAATTATATAATTATTCTATGTATGAATTGTCATAATGTCAACTTATTTTCCTGAGACATGACATTGTGTAATTCCTTGCTAATAGTTGGTTCGAGAAACGTCAAAATCGACTTAGAGAAACGGGGTCTGAAAACGGCCGTCCTAGGCAGTTTTCGGGCCTGAAAGTTGACGAAAAGCGAAGATAACGGTAAAAAACCGTCAAATAAACCCCCATGTATCGATTTTATGTCGAAAAGTGGAAATTAAGAATATATATCCCAGGTAAGTACCGACGTTTTATTCAAATACCGGAGATCGACAAGATCGTACGAGCAGCCCGATAGCCCGTTGGTCTAATCCGTCGGGTTTTCGGTTTCGGAACGAGAGAAGGCGGGCTCAAATCCCGGAAAGGGAATTACACTTTTTGGCGCTCTAGTTCCTCGGAACTGAGTGCTTATCAATTTGCCCAAATGTCTGTAATTTTTATTTAACATGCAGTTTCACCATTAAAATCCATCGATATCATTTTCAACTCCAACAAGCAAATACTTTCGGAGATATGATTTTTCTATTTTTCAATAATGAATCGTACGTACTTCTATATTATTACAGAATGCTATAATTATTCTATCTAAGCTTTATTATCTGTGTTCATACTCGTACATTTCATTCTGTTCTATAATAAAGAGTAAAATTCATTTCAAGTAATCATTAAAGGATACTGTGGGAGGTATACTCATTATTGAAAGGTTTTTTTCTGGGCAGAGATGGCTGAGCAGAAATGGGTGAGTTCAGTAGCTGGATGGGTGACCGTTGACAGGATAACTTTCGAACGGTAAGAGATAGTGACTTGTAATTTTCAGGGTAGGTTGCGCATCCGAATGGGACAGTTGCGTTCGTTGTTGGGCATAATCGGTTTTGGAGTTATACCCATTTCCTTGATAGCTCAAAAAATGCAGATCAGATCAAATTGAAACTTGGTAACTGCACTTCATGTCAATGCTTTAAAAAGAAATCCTCAGTATCGTGCCCAGTATAATGGATTCCGTAGGAAGAATTTTTTACTGAAAACGTTTGTGATTGGAAGACAATCGAATGATCTTGAAAGGTCACATTTTGTTCAGCCCTGTCGAAATTTTAATGTATCAAATCTGGGTCATCATCCGAGAATATTTCTGCAGGAATTTTACTGAAAGAAAAATAAGGAGCAGATCCGCAGCGGGGCGAGGGAAGGCAGGGAATGAGAGGGCGCGTTAAAGCAGAAAGAGTGCATTTGAAGGGTGTACGGTCGCCATATTGGAAAACAAATTGCACGCGCTGTTCCTGACAGCCGCTAGATGTCTCAAAGAACGGACTCACAAAGCGGCTTCTGACGCTGACAACTTCAACAAGTTCTAGTTGGCGGCGTGGCGGCACTGCGGCAGCGCAGCGTTTGTTCGTTGCTGAAAAACAACTGCTCGACTTATTACGTCGCTTTCTAGATTGAAAGTCCGAAACACACTCCGTTACATACACTCGTAATTCATTTCCGAATTCAACTTATTATTTTCTTTCGAAGAAATCGATCGGGAGCAGATTGAAAACATATCCAGATATGCCAGTTACAGGTTTTCGGGGATTTTTCATTCGGTAAATCAACGATTCGGAGGCAGATCTCTCCGATTTTTAATTGTTAATGCTGCAAATGAGGTCTTTCATGAACTCATCAATAGCAATTGGGGTATACATAGAGTCTTTATAAATGATTGCATACATCGCAGTTGGCTTTGGATTTTTATTTACCACTTCTCATTTCTTGTGTTCTGTTTATATCATAGAATTTCTCAAATGACAGCCAATATTGTATAATTGTCAATTCTTAAGATTCTTTTTAAAATTCGTGAAAATTCAGTTTCCAAATTATACAGTGCGTTTCAAAAAGTACGCACCAAGAGCAAATTTTCTCGCCTGTATAGTTTATTGAATCTTGGATTTTTGGGAAAGTTGGTGCTCCAGAAACGATGATTTTTGACATATATGTCATTGATCGTGTTACTCTGCAAACCTGTCAAAATTGACATGTTTTTAGAAAAATTTCCAAAAGACGTAGAAATCAGAACAATATCAAAAAGTTTCTGAAATAAATGTTGCTCAGAATTTCATTTTATACCAAACTGCCAAATTTCATAGTGAAGATTCAGAAATGTTTTGATATTGATTTTTTGATGACAGCACGTAAGTGGCAGCTGTGGGCTTTGCGGAAATTTCAAAAATAATTCGGAATGTAATTCCAATGCAAGATACATTATCACAATTCAAATAAAGTTAATATTAATTTAATATTAGAAGAAATTTAATGCGCATAGAGCTAATATCTCGCTAATTATTCTTGGAACATCATAAGAAATTAAATTCTTCGATTTTATATCTGAAGAATAATTCTCCAAACCCTGTAAAAACGCTTTTGAATATATTTTCTCAAATATACTCGCACAAATACCACTAAAAAAGCAATACAGACCTAATCTAAAACAAAGATACCTGTGAAAATGAAATCAAGTTGACAGGCGGATAATTTCTTATGATGTTCCAAAAATAATTAGGGACATATTAGCTCTTTGCGCATTTAATTTCTCAAGAATAATTCGGTTTGAACCAAGATTGTGGGATTTTCACTATAGAAATCATAATTTATGAGGAACATTAAATTGATATAAACTTTATTTGAATTGTGATAATGTCTCTTTCATTGGAATTACATTCTGAATTATTTTTCAAATTTCCGCAAAGCCCACAGCTCCCTCTAACGTGCTGTCATCAGAATATGAATATCAAAAAATTTCTGAATTTTCACTATGAAATTTGGCAGTTTGGTATAAAATGAAATTCTGAGCAAAATTTATTTCAGAAACATTTTGATATTGTTCTGATTTCTACGTCTTTTGGTAATTTTTCTAAAAAAATGTCAATTTTGACAGGTTTTCAGAGTAACACGACCATTGACATTTATGTCGAAAATCATCGTTTCTTGAGCAACAACTTTCCCCAAAACCAAAATTTCAAAAAATTATACAGGTGAGAAAATTTCCTCTTGGTGTGTACTTTTTGAAACACACTGTATAAGCACCAGAATTCACCAAGGTAAATTCGATTCGAATGGACAAAAGTGCAAAAGCTCCTGACTTCACGTCAGTGCTTGAACCAATTTTTTTTCGTAATTTTGAAAAATTCTCTAGGGGTACGATTCTCACAAAGTTTCACACACGCTTTTATGTCGATATTCTACGACTAGTTACCAAGCTTCAATTCGATCGAGTCTATATTTTTTGAGTTACCGAGGAAATAGTATTCTAGGTGGGTATAACTCCGAAACCGATGGACCGATTATGCCCAAGAACGAACTTATCTCTCCCATTGGGATGTGCAACCTACCCTGAAAATTGCAAGTCCCTGTCTCCTTTCATTCGAAAGTTATCGAGGCAACGGCCACACATCCAGCTACTGAGCTCACACAAAGCTGCTCGGATCTCTAACAATATAGATGCGATCGTGTTCAAACTTGGAACTTGGTAGTAGAGTTAGGTTTTGTGGGCTCTCGCCAAATTTCAGTGATTTCGGACGAATAGTTTCTGACGTATAGAATTTTTTTCAATGATTTTTTAAAAATTTGTGAGTGATACGATCCTTACGAAATTTTGCAAGTTTCTTCGCGTTCGCAACTGACAACCATGTTTGAATTGGATCATTTTTATATTTTTCGAGTTATTGAGGAAATAGCAACCAAATTTCAGATGGGTATAACACCAAAACCGTTTGGCCGATTAGACCTATAAACAAACTCAAATGTCCCATTCAGATGCAAACCTTACCCGAAAATTTTAAGTTGCCCTCTCTTGCTGTTCTCAGGTTATGGTGACATAAATAATATTTCTTGAAAAATTTTTTAGAATTTTCTAGTGATACGATTCTCACAAAATGTGTCCTCAGTTTTGCATTCTACAACTACTAACCAAGTTTCAATTTGATCGGACTTGTATTGGTTGAAAACAAAATTATTACTCGGAAACCGTTGGGCTGATTATGCCCATTAACGAACTTGTCGGTCGTATTCCGTTCTGAAGTTATCATGGCAACGGAAGGCCGGCCGGCCGGACAGAATGAAATTTGACCTCGAATTCTTGATCAGGGAGTCGAACCCAATCGTTTGAGACCATTTTCGGCGAAAAATTCGAAAATTACAGACATTTGGGCAAAATGATACAGCGATGTTTCCCAGAACATACACGCAAAAGCTGCATTTGTACTCTTACAAAATAATGATGGTACAGCAACTACTACCAATAAATATTACACGTCGCCTAGAGTACTGCTATTGGTTTCTAAATAATCTTAAAGTACACGAATTATTGGACTCAATTTTTTTTAGTGATGAGGCTTGGTTTCATTGGTCGGGTTATATGAATTCTCAAAACTACAGAGTTTGGATATCTCAGAATACCAATAGTTTTATTGGGACACCATTACATTCGCAAAAATTTGGTGTGTGGTTAGCAGTTTCTTGTCGTGGAATATATGGCCCAGTTTTCTTTCATGATACCATTAATGGTGAAAGGTACAAAAGAATAATGCTGGGCTGATTCATGAATCAACTAGACGACGAAGAAATACGGTTGGGATATTTTGAACAAGAAGGGCAACTGCCCACACTATACTTCTGCAAATATAAGCTATTTGCAGGAGTTCTATGAGGACCTTATAATAAGTCGAGGATTCTAGCCTTCCTTTTCAACACGCTCTCCAGACTTGACTCCCATGGACTTTAGCATCTTTGCATGTCTGAAAGATGAGGTTTTCAAAAGACAATACGATAATATTGAGGACCTCCAAACATCAATAACAATGTGCTGCCAAAATATTGGTCCACAAATGTTGATAAATATATTTGACGAAAAAGAAATTATAAATATCTTGCTAATAATGGAGCTCATTTTGAACATTTGATGTTAAATTATTGTAAGCATTCTCTCTAATGGCCAAACTCCCAAACCGGCAATTATCTTACAGGTATCTTCAATGTTTAATTTCATTAAATATATAATATTCACTGACGTGAAGTCAGAAGCTTTTGCGCGTATGTTCAATTGTCCATTCTTCTGTATTGGACACCCTTAATCGAATTTATTGGACACTCTTAATTCGAATTTACCATGGTAAATTCGAATTAAGTGTCCAATACAGGAGAATGGACAACATAATTTACCATGGTAATTTACCATTAAGTCAGAAGCTTTTGCGCGTATGTTCTATTGTCTATTCTTCTGTATTGGATACCCTTAATCGAATTTACCATGGTAAATTATGTTATCCATTCTCCTGTATTGGACACTCTTAATTCGAATTTACCATGGTAAATTCGAATTAAGTGTCCAATACTGGAGAATAGACAACATAATTTACCATGGTAATTTACCATTAAGTCATAAGCTTTTGCGCGTATGTTCTATTGTCCATTCTTCTGTATTAGATACCCTTAATCGAATTTACCATGGTAAATTATGTTGTCCATTCTCCTGAATTGGACACTCTTAATTCGAATTTACCATGGTAAATTCGATTAAGGGCATCCAATACAGAAGAATGGACAATAGAACATACGCACAAAAGCTTCTGACTCGACGTCAGTGCTTGAACCAATTTTTTTTTTCGTGATTTTTTTGGAATTTTCTAGGGGTACGGTTCTTAAAATTTTTGTTTTCGTCATTTATTTTAAATTTTCTAGGGGTACGGTTCTTACAAAATTTTATACACGTCTTTATGTTGATTTTCTACTAATAGTTACCAAGCTTCACTTCGATCCAATATTTATTTTTTGAGTTATCAAGGAAATAATATTCCAGCTGGGTATAACTCGGAAACCGTTAGACCGATTATACCCTAAAACGAACTCAGCTCTCCCATTCGGATACGCAACCTACCCTGAAAATTACATGTCCCTATCTCCTTTCCTTCGAAAGTTATCGAGGCAACGGTCACCCATCTACTGAACTCACACAAGGCTGCTCGAATCTCCAACAATATTTAACCGATCGTGTTAAGACTTGAAACTTGGCAGTAGAGTTAGGTTCTAAAGGCTCTTGCAAAATTCCAGCAATTTCAGACGAATAGTTACTGATATATAGAATTTTTTTTTCAATTTACAATGATTTTTTGAGAAATTTCTACAAATACGATCCTCACGAAATTTTGCAAGAATTTTCGCGTTGGCATTCTACAACTAATAACCATGTTTGAATTCAATCGGTTTAGTATTTTTCGATTTAATGAGGAACAAAAAACAACCAAATTTCAGATGGCTATAACTCTAAAATCGTTTGGCAGATTATGCTCATAAACATACTCAAATGTCGCATTCATATGCAAAACCTAACCTGAAATCTTCAAGCCACTATCTTTTTCCGCTCTCAGGTTATCGTGACAACAAAAATATTTTTTAATAATTTTTTAGCGATACGATTCTCACAAAATTTCACAAACCTGCTAAGGTTTATATTTCTCAACTATTCACCAAGTTTCAATTCGATCGGATCTATATTGGTTGAAAACAAAATTATTACTCGGAAACCATTTGGCCGATTAAACCCATTAACGAACTTGTCCGTCGCATTGAGATGCGCCACCTACCCTGAAAATTTCAAGTCGCTAGCTCTTTCCGTTCTCAGTTCGAAAATTACAGACATTTGGGCAAAATGATAACGTGATGTTCCCCAGAACATACGCGCAAAAATTTAACGAAGGGCTACAATATCTTTACACTGCACGATTTCAAAGCCTCATTATTTGATAAAATACTGAACTAAATCTAAAATGAAATCGTAACAGCAAACGCGCACATCCTTTCAAATTTCAAGGGTAGTTGGAACACCATTTGTTATATCACGTTTATGAATTTACTTCATATTCTATTGAAAAGAATCTCTTAACATTTTTCAGTTTTCACGCATAAGCCAAATTGGATTTTCATCGAAGTTAATTCCAGCAAGAGGTCCGAAGGAAGAAGAAAACCTCTACACTGCATTGTGTTCCTAATGGTTTTTGTCCACGGCATTCTTCGACAACATGCTGAAGAGGTTCCGGTGTTTCCTGATAGTGACAGGTGAAAAATCACCTCTTCAGACCTCTGGTGAAGCACCGGCTTCTTTCAGCTACTCCAATTTCTACATTCTCTCGGCGTTCATGGACCGGATGTTAGTAAGCTCCTCAACAAGATGTGAAATATTAATGAAGGCAAATTAGTGCATTATTATTTTCATTCACATTTGATATCTATCAATAATAAGACGATTTTAGATGAAGAACTTTTTACGTAAACGTTTCAGGCCGATTCACAATTTCCCTTTGTTCTTCCTTACGCCCTCTTGAAAGGATTTTTCCTTTAGTTTCAGCTGATTTTTATTTCCAGAAAAAATGTTTTTCGGTGCATTTTGCTCGAATGTCTGTAATTTTTGAATTTTTTACCGAAAATGGTCTAGAGCGATTAGCTTCCACTCACTGATAAAGAATTCGTGAAAGAGATAGCAATATGAAATTTTTCAAGGTAGGTTGCGCATCAAAATGCGACGGTTAAGCCAAAAATGATAAATGTCGGCCAACTGAGACTTCCGGTTTGAGCGAATATCGCCATTTTCAAAGAAAAATATGCATTATCTCGGAAAATTCGAACTTTTTTCGTGAAGCGCTCTAAGGCCGGCCTCATACTTTTCTGAATTCATATTCTTAAATTCATAATCTGAATTCTGGAAGCTTGCAAAATCTAGAAATTAATACTCTGAAAAAACCAGAATGTGTGAGGAGAATTGTTAATTAGTATGCAATTCGGTGCTTTCTGAATTAATAATTTGAATTCAGAGTGACATTCCGGACTTATGAGTCCGGCCTAAGTAAACTAACAATTTAGATTCATGTGCCAAATTTCAGATCGGAAAAACAACACAATTTTTTTTTCTTTTGCTTATTACTGTTTTAAAAATTGAATAATAACCTAATGGTTTTTTTTTTCGGTGACTAGACGATATAACTGTCAGCATTAATATGAGTGTAACTGGTAAATTCTATTTAAACTTGGTTTATCGACATTTGTTCGAAATTTTCCCTCAAAAGTAGTTTCGTTCTGGTACAAGGTTGATCCTATTCTTATTTTCGCCATTAAAATCTTTCAATTTTGCATTCAATTCACGTCTGAGAATCCCAAGAATGCAAATCTTGTTGCAAATTGCCAATTTATGGCAAAATTTTTGATTGAAATAAAATATTGTCATGAATATATCCATCGTAAGTTTAATTTAAATTTAAATAGGAAAAATAATTTTTTTTGACCTGAATTTTTACACATTGATCTAAATTGTAATTTCGAACAAGTTTACTTAGAGCGTTTCATTCAAAAAGTTTCGAATTTTTTTACGAAAATGGTCTCAAACGATTTGGTTCGACTCCCCAATGATTCTGTCCGGCCGGCCGTCCGTTGCCACGATAACTTGAGAACGGAAAGAGCTAGCGACTTGATTTTAGGGTACGTGGCGCATCTCAATACGACGGACAAGTGCGTTAATGGGCATAATCGGCCCAATGGTTTCCGAGTAATAATGTTGTTTTCAACCAATATAGATCCGATCGAATTGAAACTTGATGAATAGTTGTAGAATATAAACCTAAGCAGGTTTGTAAAATTTTGTAAGAATCGTATCGCTAGAAAATTATTAAAAAAATATTAAAAAATATTTTTGTTGTCACGATAACCTGAGAACGGAAAGAGATAGTGGCTTGAAGATTTCAGGGTAGGTTGTGCATCTGAATGCAACATTTGAGTTTGTTTAGTAGCATAATCGGCCAAACGGTTTTAGAGTTATAGCCATCTGAAATTTGGTTGTTTTTTGTTCCTCATTAACTCGAAAAATACTAAACCGATTGAATTCAAACATGGTTATTTGTTGTAGAATGCCAACGCAAAAATTCCTGAAAATTTCGTGAGGATAGTATTTGTAGAAAATTTTTTAAAAAATCATTGAAAATTGAAAAAAAACATCTATATATCAGTAACTATTCGTCTGAAATGGCTGACATTTTGCAAGAACCTTTAGAACCTAACTTTACTGCCAAGTTTCAAGTTTTAACACGATCGGTTAAATATTGTTGGAGATTCGAGCAGCCTTGTGTGAGTTCAGTAGATGGGTGACCGTTGCCTCGATAACTTTCGAATGAAAGGAGATAGGCACTTGCAATTTTCAGGGTAGGTTGCGTATCCGCATGGGAGAGTTGAGTTCGTTTTTGGGCATAATCGGTCAAACGGTTTCCGAGTTATACCCACCTGGAATATTATTTCCTTGATAACTCAAGAAATAAATATTCGATCGAATTAAAGCTTGGTAACTAGTAGTAGAAAATCAACATAAAGACGTGTTTAAAATTTTGTGAGAACCGTACCCCTAGAAAATTTGAAAAAAATGAGGAAAAAAAATTTTAAGAACCGTAACCCTAAAAAATTTCAAAAAAATCACGAAAAAAAAATTGGTTCAAGCACTGACGTGAAGTCAGAAGCTTTTGCGCGTATGTTCTATTGTCCATTCTTCTGTATTGGACACCCTTAATCGAATTTACCATGGTAAATTATGTTTTTCATTCTCCTGTGTTGGACACTTAATTTACCATGGTAAATTCGAATTGAGAGTGGCCAATACAGGAGAATGGACAACATAATTTACCATGGTAAATTCGATTAAGGGTGTCCAATACAGAAGAATGGACAATAGAACATACGCGCAAAAGCTTCTGACTTCACGTCAGTGCTTGTTGTTCGAAACTGGCGATTTTCCGCTCAAACCGGAAGACGCAGATTTAGACTTTTATATCATTTTCTATCATTTTGGATGCACTAACTTTGTGTAAAAATGAATATTCGGAAATGTTATTATAAAAGATAAGTCCCTTTTGGTGCGGAGTTGCTGGGACGCACTGTATATTGAATTTGAACCCATTCAGCTGACTACCGTTTTGACTCTGGATTGTAACGGTGTATCCAGGTTTTATCCATGGTCACATACCGGCTCAAAAAATCCGCTTTATTATGGTTAAAATGCTCCAGACAGGCCTCCGAATCTTGCATTCCTTTAATTTTGCAGTTGGTTAAAAAAATGTTCCGGATTTTTTCGATGTTTTCTTCGTTAACAACCGTATTTTGGCTACCATTGCGCTGAGCATCGTTGACGTCGCTACGACCACGTTTAAATTCATTATACCATTCGCAGATGATTGATTTTCCTGGAGCGGAGTCCAAATAATGGATATCAAGCCGCTCTTTCGCATTTTTTCCGATCAGAAACCAATGCTTTATCAACACACGAAATTCGGAAAACACCAAAGTTGCAACAGCAATAACTTAAGAACGCGTGGTCCGATTGTCATGAAATTTTGACACGTAATCTTCTGAAGGATTGCGCAATCGAATGCCGTAATATATTTTGGCATTTGTGGCTCCATCTATAGATGGCACATATATGTGCTAGTTGATTCAAACCAAAGGAGATTAAATCCAATTTGGTGAATCTGTCACAGTTTATCCATAAATTCAATCATACTTTGTTTGTTAGATTATTGACAGATACATTTGACATGTCTGCTATAGGTAAATAAGATTACCTGCATGAACAGTGAACACAGATAGAACACAGACAGACAGTCTGTGAAAACATAGTATTACGTGTGTTATTAAAATATTTAAAATAATATCTCCGAAAGCATTAGCTTGTTAGAGTTTAAAATGATATCAATGGATTCCTATGATGAAACTGCATCTTAAAAAAAATTAATTCCAAATTTGTAATGTAAAAAAAAATATTTTTTTTACTCTGAAAGCATCCGTCCGATTTTGCCCAGTAACGAACCTAACCGAGTTATTTATCTCCCAAACCCACTCTGAAAATTTCAACTGTCTAGCTCATTCCGTTCGAGAGTTATCGTGTTAACGGACGGCCCGACAGAATCGATTTTGAGCATGAATTCTTGATCAGTGAGTCGAACCAAATCGTTTAAGACCATTTTCATCAAATAATTCGAAAATTACAGATATTTGGGCAAATTGATGAGCACTCTGTTCCGAGGAACAAGAGCCCCAATAACACGATGATTTTATGGAATTATTCTGAAGAGCGTAGTCCGGTTAGTTTTTGGCGCTCTTGTTTTTCGGAACAGAGTACTTATCAATTTGCCCAAATGGCTGTAATTTTCGGATTTTTGGCTGAAAATGGTCTCCAAAGTTCCTGTCCACAGGGCTTGAATTCAATAAAGTTACCCAAGATTAAATTAAATTCTCAGACAATGAATTAACCTTTTGCCGTGAGTTATGTAGTTAGTTTCTAGAAAAACGGTACGATACAAAAGGTATTTAGCTGATCTTTTGATCCATGATGTCCTTGAAAATTTTGTTATTTTTCTAGTGATAATATCCTCACGAAATTATGCATGAACCAAACATTATTCTGGATCTAAATACTAGACTTCAACTCCATCAGATCTGTCCTTTTCAAAATATTTGCAGATTTAAATTTGGAATATATCTCAATCAAATATCAATTCCCTAAGTTTCTTCTCTCGAAAGTTATCGTGTTTACAGCCCGACACTATTTGACTTTGGATTCCTTATCACCATTTTCGGATTTAAAGTCAATAATTTCAGCGAAATGATGACGCCTTACTACAAGCACAAAAAATGGTTCAAGCCCTGTGGACAGAAGCTTTCTGGCGCTCTAGTTCAAACAGACAAATTATATCTCCGAAAGTATTGGTTGCTCAGAGTTGAGAATTATATCAATGTATTCTTATGATATAACTGCATCATAAAGGAAATTCAATTCAAATAATAGTTTATTTATCAAGATTAAATGAGCAATCTGAGAATGAGAACTGCACCATGGAAGAAATCAAATTAAAATAGCTTAAATGAATTTGACTCTCTCTTATAGAACAGGATGACATGTACGAGTATGAACACAGATCATATAATAAAGCTTAGATAGAATAATTATAGCATTCTGTGAAAACATAGAAGTACGATTCATTATTGAAATTTAGAACTTCATCTTAGCAGAAATTGAATTCAAACATCATAGAAGAATTTAAGTTCAACAAGAGTGCCAAAAATTATCAATCCAAAACCAATAGACGAATTCTACCCTACAACGAACTCATCCGAGATATTCATTCCTCAATTCTATGATGAACGATAATATATATCTGTCCTCAAATCTACTCCAATACACCAATATTCCAGTTTTGTTTTTAGTGGAGATATTCTGAACTCAATATTATTAACTTACCATTACCATTCCCATCATCATATGGATTGACCATCGGCATGAAAATATCAACCAACAAAAAGTATGATAAGTATCATTATTATAATTCTCATATTGATACCATTACTGGAATGAATGACAATGAGACAACGTCAAAGTTGACATTATAACAATTCATAGAATAGCCACAGAATAATTCTATCATTGAAATTTTGAAAAATCATATCTCCGAAAGTATTAGTTTGTTAGAGTTAAAAATGATATGAATGGATTCTTATGGTAAAACTGCTTATTGAAAAAAATTTAATGTTGGAATTTGTTCTGTAAAAAAAAATTTTTTTTTTGTTACTCCGAAACCATCAGTCCGATTTTGCCCAATAACGAACTTAGCCGAGATATTTATCCCCCAAACCTACTCTGAAAATTTCAACTGTCTAGCTCATTCCGTTCGAGAGTTATCGTGCCTACGGCCGGACCCTGGACCGGCCGGACAGAATGAATTTCGACCACGGATTCTTGATCAGTGAGTCGAACCAAATCGTTTAAGACCATTTTCATCGAAAAATTCGAAAATTACAGACATTTGGGCAAATTGATAAGCACTCAGTTCCGAGGAACTAGAGCGCCAAAAAAAGAAAAAGTTCGTATGAAGCATGTAAGAATTTCCTTTGTACCTAGGCCTCCAGACAAAGGATAAAGGTTGAATTATTCTTACGTAAGTTCTAGGTGATTTCCCGATGGAAAATCGCAATTGGCTGCATCGATGCCGTGCATGCGTCAACGGTTCTTGCAGCGCTTTTCAGGAGTTCAGCACTTTTCAGCGCTCAGTTTCCCGCAGCTCGCATCGCCGAGAGGGTGTGATATAAAGACCCTCCAACAGCCGATGCACACGAGGTTTTTCGCGCATTACATGTAAACCGGCAGATTTCCCGAAGGAAATCTACGGGACAATCCACGTGCTTAATATTCAGAGAGAATTCACAGTGAGCCAGAACCTATGAAGAGGGTAGGTAAGATTTTCCAGGGAAAATCTCTTTGATTCCTTGTTTTCTTGCTCAAGCTAAATGTTCACTGATTGGAGGGGTTATGAGAAATTTTCCTAGTCGATAAACTATATTGGGCGAAGAACAGGTAATTACGTATACCTATACAGTGGGAGTCTCTAATAAATTCAGTAAATCAAAGACAGTTGTAAATATGCTCGGATAGGTCGATTAGTATTTCAATTGCGCTCTTTTTGATGTAAGAAAATGTTATATAGTGTGCCCCAGATTTGAAATATGACGTCATCGATAAGTCTTTTGAAATCCAATTTTTTTATGTCTATTCTTAAAGGGTATATCATGTTCACATGAACACCAAATATGAAATTCTTATTCCTTGTCATTTGAAAGATATTTAACAAACAGCAACTAATTCAAACATGATGGTAACTCATTCAACTCAATCGAATAATTAAGACAGTTTAAAAATGGAACGTTAAAATATATTTGGTTATCATTATTTGTCAAACAAATATGTTAAATAAAAATTGGTTCATTGAAACTTTGACAAATCAGTAAGTATTGGTGTCTCAGAGTTGGGAATG
Source organism: Halyzia sedecimguttata (assembly GCA_937662695.2). Lineage (NCBI taxonomy): Eukaryota > Metazoa > Arthropoda > Insecta > Coleoptera > Coccinellidae > Halyzia > Halyzia sedecimguttata. Next base: position 92,329,531 of record OW569412.2, read on the forward strand.
ATCAATGAATTCGTATAATAAAACAAATTGTGTGTATTAATAAAAATAACTTCGAAATTATTATTTTCTCAAAGTTGGTAATGATATCAATGGATTCTCATTTATTTTATGATGCAGTTCTATCATAAGAATCCCCTATCATTCCCAACTCTGAGAAACCAATACCTTCGGAGATATGATTTTTCGAAGTTTGAACAAGAGCGCCAAAGATCCTGTCCACAGGGCTTTCCCACTTTTTGTACCATATTTTCTGACACCAGTTGTCGCTTTATCCGATTTTCGTGCCATTCTCCACCTCAAAATGAAAATTCAAAGTTACCCGATGTACCAAATTCAAATTGCGGGTAACATTGAACGATTCGAAGTTACCTTATATTCATATATTTCACAAGTAGTTCAGAAATTAAGGATTTTAGCAAACATGTAATGTTTACGAATGAATATTTTAAAATGAAACTAAATACGACAACATAAAAGGCGAGGAAAATCAATAACTCACCTGCTCAAAACCGCCTTTGTATATTTAATTTTGAATTATTAGGAATTAACCAACACCCGCTGAAAAACGCACTCAGAAATGGCACGTTAAACGTAGGTAACAGAATATATGACAGATGAGTAGTTCTCTTTAATGTGACAAAGTTCATATTGGTATGTTCCGTTTTAAACAGTATATCTTGGACTTGCGTTCAATTCGTAAGTAAAAGTTGGACGCAATTCCAACGTGACATGTGTGAACACAAATCATACGATAATACATAGCTAAAATAATTAGAGCATTCTGTGAAAACATAGAAGTACGATTTATTATTGAAATTTTGAAAAATCATATCTCCGAAAGCATCAGCTTGTTAGAGTTGAAAATGATATCGATGGATTTTTATGATAAAACTTCAACATGAAAAAAAATTTATTTGAGATTTGTAATGTAAAAAAAAATTGTTTTCGTTACTCCGAAACCATCTGACCGATTCTACCCAATAACGAACTTAGCCGAGATATTTATCTCCTAAACCTACTCTGAAAATTTCAACTGCCTAGCTCATTCCGTTCGAGAGTTATCGTGTTAACGGCGCCGGCCGGACAGAATCGATTTTGTTCACGGATTCTTGATCAGTTAGTCGAACCAAATCATTCAAGACCATTTTCATCAACAAATTCGAAAATTATACAGATATTTGGGCAAATTGATAAGCACTCTGTTCCGAGGAACAAGAGCGCCAAAAACAAGTAAGGTAGCATCGTATCAAGCGAAGATTGGCGAGGATATTTATCGGTTTGTCGTTTTGTGAGAAACAACGTTTGTTGAAAAATTTGAAAAAATGACGTACTTAACTGTAATCCACAAAATTTAAGTTTAAATGATTTTATTGGACACAGAGATAGGAGAAATAACACAAAATGAAATTCTTCATTTATTCAGAGATAATTCACCGCTCATGTCGTAAAGTACCATAAGCAAGATTGAAAATCAGTTTCGTGAAAATGGGCTTTTAAGGAAAAAAAAGACATCTTCAAAGTGCCCTCACTGAAGATGTTAAGATGAATGTATTCCTCTCTGTTCAAGAAAATCATCATGCCCCACCCTGCAGATAGGTATAGGGAACTCGAAATTAGCCAGTCTTCAGTATGGAGAATTCTTAAAACACAGAAATTTCATCCCTATAGAACGACAATTTTCCAGGAACTCACCGAAGATGATGCAGATAGAAGACTCCGGTTTTGCGAACAAATTATGGATCTACTAAACAGAAATGTTATAACTCAATGAAAAATTATATACGATTTACACTATTTTATTTAATATTGTGACGAGTTTCGTCGACACTGCGACTTCATCAGACTACATCATACTAACTTCTTTTAACAAGTAATGATCTCCCTATACCTAGATGACATGGACAAATAGTCTCATTTAAAACTAATTACACGAGAGACTTATTTAAAAAATTCACATAGGAGACGTATTTAAAACATTTAATTAATATTAAATTAGCATTTCATTAGTTTTGAATAAGTCTCTGATGTAAATTGTTTAAATAAGTATCTCATGTAATTTGTTTTAAATAAGTATGTCATGTAATTTGTTTTAAATAAGTCTCTCATGTAATTAGTTTTAAATAAGACTTTGAGTCCATGTCATCTTGGTATTGTTAAAAGAAGTTAGTATGATGTAGTCTGATGAAGTCACTGTGTCGACGAAACGCGTCACAATATTAAATAAATTAAAATTTGAATGTGAATCGTATATAATTTTTCAATTTTACTGGAGTTCCTGGGAATACAGGGACTAGGAAAGACGGATGCGGCCATCATTCCTTGTTGATTCAAAAATGGTCTAAGTCTAAAGTGGTGTAAGGACACAATAACAAATCCTACACAGAATTCAACTGATTCTCCCTACTCGCACAAACTCTTAAGAGCTTATTTGATTACTTGATATACAAAAACATTGGTTCAAGCAATGACGTGAAGTCAGGAGCGTTTACGCTCATGTTCTATTATTTACTCACCTATATTGGACACTCTTTATCGAATGCAGCATCGATATATACCGTTGTCTCAGTTTTTATAATATATGAATACATTGAATACAATTTTAATGACATACTTCAGTACCGAGATAATCTATGATCACATATAATATTTGATACTTTCATTTATGATTTCTATTGAAATTGAAATAGGAACATCAGTAACTTCAGGATACGATACTCAAGAAATTCCGCGAAAACTAGTGGATCGGAATTCTACAGGTAATCACCGAGTTTTAATTTAAGTTAGTAATACCATCCTCACGAAATTTTGCAAGAGTTTTTGCACCGGCATTCTACAACTAATTAAAATGTATGGATTGGAAGTCCAAAACCGTTTGGCCGATTATACCTATAGAAAAACTCTAATGTCGCATACATATGCTCAAAATACCCTAAAAATTGCAAGTCGCTGTCTTTTTCAGTTCACAGGTTATCGTGACATAAATAATAATAAAATAATAAAAAAAATTATTTCTCTGGAGTTCATAAAACTGTTTCCTTTTCATATTGTTAAGTTAAGTATAAATATAAAATGGGTTAGATTTATATAGTACTGGGATTGTATGATATTTATATTTTTTCTTTTGTTGAATTGTGAATACTGTTTTAGGTTGGGAAACCTGTTTGTGTTCTTCTTTCGAATAAATAAATAAATAAATAATATTTTTTTAATAATTTTTTTAAAATATTCTAACGATTATCACAATATTTCACAATCGTCTTTGTGTCGGTATTCTAAAACTAGCTACTATGTTTCAATTTTCAATTCGATCGGATTTGTATTGGCTGATGACGAAATGATCACTCGGAAACCGTTGGGCCGATTATACTCATTAACGAACTTGTCCGTCATATCCTGAAAATTTCAAGTCTCAAGTCATCGTGACAACGCCGGGCCGGCCGACCGGCCGGACAGAATCAAATTTGACCTAGAATTCTTCATTAGTGAGTTGAACGTAATCGTTTGAGGCCATTTTTGGCAAAAAATTCGAAAATTACAGACATTTGGGCAAAATGATAACGATGCAGAACATGCACGTAAAGATGGTCAGGTTAGGTTAGCAAAGATCAGTGTGACGTTGCATCCTCTTCGAATATGCATTTCTAATACAAGTAAACAAACAAACTGATAGACTTAACACATAGTTCTTAACACAAACGGTTAACGCCATTATAACAGGGGAAGAACATTACAACTGCAATATCCTCTTCCAGAAAAATATTTCTCTATTTCAGTATCGTAATGAGTCCATTCCAGCATTGTTTCTAGTTATATTTTTCGTTTTATGGTAGTCAGCACTGACATTCGATCCTATCAAATTTCAACACACGTCAATTGACAATACAATATAATCTGGATATAGTGAAATAATTGTTGAGCAAAAGCTTTATTTTCATTAAAAACTATGGTACTAGAGATCTCCTTTTCGCTAATTTTGAATCATTCATGCTATTAGGAAACTGATCTCCGTGCCCTACGTACGATTCAAATTCAAATTCCGTAATCTGTCAACTTTCGTAACAGTCACACCAACTACCAAGATACAACACAAAAGTCACTAGGATGTATAATCCGAATTTTTCATTAAATTTCAACGGTATTTTACAAAACTTGCCTGAAATAGAGAAAATATCGTCTAATACTCGCTGCAGAAGGCAATTCCAACACTCATGCGTTCGAAAACTCGCTCCTTCGTCGCTCGTTTTCGAATTTCGCATTCGTGTTTTAATACGAGCCCATTCTGCAACTTGTTTTAGAATATACTATTCTCTATTTCAGTATCGTAATGAGTTCATTCCAGCACTAAAAACAGTGCTGGAATGAACTAATTCCCGCATTGTTTCTAGTTATATTTTTCGTTTTGTGGTAGTCAGCACTGACATTCGATCCTATCAAATTTCAACACACGTCAATTATTGTCAATATAAGATAATCTGGATGTAGTGAAATAATTGTTGAGAGGAAAGGTTTCATTTTCATAAAAAAAATAAGGTACTAGAGATTTCCTTCTTGCTAATTTTGAATCATTCATGATATTATGAAACTGTTCAATCTGATCTCCCTGCTCTACGTGCAATTCAAATTCCATGATCTGTCAACTTTCGTAACAGTCACACCAACTGCCAAGATACAATACAAAAGTCACTAGGATGTATAATCCTAATTTTTCATTAAATTTCAACAGTATTTTACAAAACTTGCCTGAAATATGTAAAGGAAATATCGTCTAATACTCGTAGCAGAAGGCAATTCCAACACTCATGCGTACGAAAACTCGCTCCTTCGTCGCTCTTTCTCGAATTTCGCATTCGTGTTTGAATATCGGCCCATTCTGCAACTTGTTTTAGAATATACTATTCTGTCTGTGGCTCATCACTGAACGAAAATAGGACCATTAAAGATATCTGTATTCCAGGTGTCCAAATTTTAATATCTTTACCTTCCTCAAATAAGAGCCAAACGAAATAGAATCCAATGGGTTCAATCTTGCTACGATATGAATTATGGAAGTGATTTTGTGATAATCCATGTGTTTACCTAGCTTAATCCTATCGTTGAAATAGAAATATCTCGATATTGACAACAAGCTGTTGGTATTTCAATTAGTGTAAACTACTATCACTGCGTTTGATCACCGATAGCATTCGATTGTTTGACTTGTTGGATTCACTCTTCAACTACATGTTTTAATTGTTCGTTTGATCTCATATTATTGTCAGATATTATATTCTACATATTTTCAACCTTGTGTGGCTGCAATTGGAGCTGTACTTTTTTCAATGTGCGTCTTGGGCTAGTGGTTTTATCTATTGCAGTTTAACCGTGTTCAAATTTTTAAACCACTCTTATATAAGAGTGGTCTTTTAATTCAAAACCAATAATATTATTGGTATGGCTAGAAAATTATTAAAAAATATTTTTGTTGTCACGATAACTTGAGAACGCAAAGAGATAGCGGCTTGAAATTTTCAGGTTAGGATGTGCATCTGAACACGACATTTGAGTTTGTTTATAAGCATAATCGGCCTAACGGTTTTAGATTTATAGCCATCTGAAATTTGGTTGTTTTTTCTCCTCATTAACTCGAAAAATACTAAACCGATTGAATTCAAACATGGTTAATAGTAGTAGAATGCCAACGCGAAAATTTGGTGAGGATAGTATTTATGGAAAATTTCTAAGAAATCATTTAAAATAAAAAAAAAATCTATATATCAGTAACTATTCGTCTGAAATTGCTGAAATTTTGCGAGAGCCTTTAGAACCCAACTCTACTACCAAGTTTTAAGTTTTAACACGATCGGTTAAGTATTGTTGGAGATTTGAGCAGCCTTGTGTGAGTTCAGTAGATGGGTGACCGTTGCCTCGATAACTTTCGAACAAAAAGGGATAGGGACTTGCAATTTTCCGGGTAGGTTGCGTATCCGAATGGGAGAGCTAAGTTCGTTTTTGGGCATAATCGGTTCAACGGTTTCCGAATTATACCCATCTGGAATATTATTTCCTCGATAACTCAAAAAATAAAGATTCGATCGAATTGAAGCTTGGTAACTATTAGTAGAAAATCAACATAAAGACGTGTTTAAATTTTTTCAAGAACCGTACCCCTATAAAATTTGAAAAAAATGGACAAAAGATTGAATGAAAGAACCTTTTGAAATGAAAAGTCATTTTAAATTCAGCACGGCGGGCATTGTAGATTGTAAGAAAAAAACAGACAAATTATATCTCCGAAAGTATTGGTTTCTCAGAGTTGAGAATTATATCAATGTATTCTTATGATAGAACTGCATCATAAAGGAAATTCAATTCAAATAATAGTTTATTTATCAAGATTAAATGAGCAATCTGAGAATGAGAACTGCACCATGGAAGAAACCAAATTAAAATAGCTGAAATGAATTTGACTCTCTCTTATAGAACAGGATGAAATGTACGAGTATGAACACAGATCATATAATAAAGCTTAGATAGAATTATTATAGCATTCTGTGAACACATAGAAGTACGATTCATTATTGAAATTTAGAACTTCATCTTAGCAGAAATTGAATTCAAACATCATAGAAGAATTTAAATTCAACAGGAGTGCCAAAAATTATCAATCCAAAACCAATAGACGAATTCTACCCAACAACGAACTCATCCGAGATATTCATTCCTCAATTCTATGATGAACGATAATATACAGGGTCTTTCACGAGGAACCTCACCCATATTTATACGGGAAACTACTGAACGTATTTTCATGAAATTCAGCACTTATAAGTACTTCACGATCAGACTTGGGTAGTATTCGAATACGCAGTAACTTGAATCCTATTCAAGCTACTTTGCCAGGATTCTGTATTCGTATTCGAATACAAATAAAAATGGTGTATTCGTATTCTTGAATCCTTTTGATTGAAGGCTATTCGATATTCGTATTCAAGCTACTGTTATTCAGTATTCAAATTATTCAAATTTTGAATCCAGAGATTCGGAGTATTCAATTCTAGAATACCTGTATTCAAAATATTCAATTTTTGCCTATAGTCTACAGCAGAACGCTAAATTTCAGTTCAATACGATGGCAATTTCCGGAGATATTGTGAAAAATGTGCCCAATTTCGTGGTACATTTTTTCACAAACTATTTATCAGTTTTGAATAAACAAAAAATTTGTACTAGTATTGATTTGATACTATGTTGTATCTGCTGGTTTTGCCAATATCTTTCACAATGTTTGTGAATTAGCCAAATTGGTAGGAAAAATTATATTATTATTTAAAATACCTGAATAAGGGATCGCGTCAGGTACATATCTCATTAGGTTTAGTCGGGCATAACAATATTCAGTTTATGACTCTATTACGTAGCAGGTTTTACCCCTGATAATTATCATAATATTTATTTCCAGTTTTTCGGAATACAAGGTGCCATAATAAGGGTTATTAACCAAAAATTCTAAAAATAAATTCGAGAATGACAACAATATGCAAGATACTTACGTTATAGAATATTGGTATATGGCCAAGGGTATAAAATTTTAAGATAAGGTACAAGATTAGCATAAAACTGGTACTAAATTATGAACCACTAATTTCCTCAATAACTTTCATATTATTAGGAGGGTATTTCTCAGTGTTTTCTCGGTACACAAAAAAAATCTGGATGCGGCTTAAGGTGCAGGCAAGAATTTGTAGAGATACACAATCCGATCATACGGCGCGCTTTAAAGTTTCGCACAGTAGTAGCCTAGGCCCACAACGTGTTCAGTTAGTGTGTTCAGTATGGAGTATATACTAAAATATAAATTTTATATTTATTCATAAAAATCAGGTGAGTACTAAGTTCTAAATTAAAATTACATATCAAACAATTTTAATTAAAATTTGTATGCTTTTGTTGATGGTGTTTCACTGACCAGATTTTCCATGGAGTAGTGTTATTGAAGGCTAATGGCATTGAGTGACGAGTGTTAAATAATAGTTTTTCAATTTTGTGTAATATTCTGAGATTATTTTTACTTTTCTTTGGAAGTGTAATACCTATATTCTCCCTCCCCTATTCTGTTATTTTAAGAAATGTTTTAATTTTGTATTTACATTTAAAATAAAACAATTACCTATATATCTGTATAAGTGTATAACTTATGTTTATGTGTATGTCACAAAGAGTTCAATAGAACGCCAAATGTTAATCTGTATTCAAAAAGATATTCATTTAAAAGAATCCATGGATTCGAATACTGTGTATTCAAATACTTTTTGGCGTATCGTATTCGAATCCACGGTATTCGAATATTTTTATCAATGTTGTATTCTGTATTCGTATTCGAATACAGAAAAACGGTATTCGACCCAAGTCTGTTCACGATGCTGATGAAATCTAAAATATTTTCAAGGCATGAGCACCTCCGGTTTTTCCGGAAATGACGTCAACTTCCGTTTTTCAAATTAGAACACCATTTTTTCATTGCCGAAATAGATTCCTTAGAAAATTTCAAGTTATTTTGATGTAACATTTTTCAGTTTTGGTTGGAAATTTCTCTCTGAGCGGGAAAATTCGAAAAAAAAATCGAAAATAGAGCTCCGCTGAAACAAGAATAACTTCGAGGTTTTTGGATGGAAAATTTTCATTTTTGGGATTTTTCAAGATGTAAGATTGATGTATCCACTTTAAAAATCGAAATCGCGATTCATGATACAGGGGGTGAAAAAATCGCTTTCAAAGTTAGGGATGACAAAATCGTGAAAAATCAATTTTTTCAAATTAGAACCCCATTTTTTTTATGGCAGATATTGAATCTACGTTAAAAAATAATGTGAGTGTATGCATCAAACCCTTGCCCTAAAGTGGATATTTTCTGAGTTATTCACAAAAAACTGTTTTTCGTCTTGAATTTTCAGCTATTTCTTTTCCCTTCACGCCAAAAAGATGAAATTTTCAGGAACTGTTACTTAAACCATGTTTTAGATTTTACTACCCTAATATGCAAGAGAAAAAAGTTACAGGTTGTTCCTAAATAGATGGCAAATTTTGATTCGAATTTGTATCGGAAACCTCTTTATTTCAACTAATCGGCCATCGGTTTTCTCTCCAGTGATAAATAAATAATTCCTTATGAACCATATGCAAAAACTTACCATGTTTTACATTCTTTTTTTTTAATGATAGAAATCATTAATTACATCTGCCAAATTCCTCTTTATTCAGTAGCATTTTGTGTTTACTATTAATTTGGTGATAATTCGTATTAAGTTATAAAATCGATCACTATGCCTAATTTTACCAATGAAGATTATTTAAATCTCATTCTACTTCATGGAGAATGTAATAAAGTTGTAGATAGAACGATTCGACTGTTCATTGAGAGGTTTCCTGACCGACCCAGACCAAAGAGAGATACCATTAACAGAACCATGACAAACTTGAGAAATGTCGGATCTTTCGTTAAGAAAACTTTACACAGAGAAAAAAGTGTAGTAGAAGATGAGAACAACGAAATTACAGTTCTTGCATATTTTCGTGTGAATCCTCAAAATACTCTCAAAGATGCCGAGATTGATCTGGGATTATCTCAATCGAGTGTTTGGAGAATATTAAAAAAACATAAAATGCACCCATATAAATTCAATAGGGTACAGCATTTGAAGGAAACTGATTTCGTCAGGAGAACAGAGTTTTGCGAAGCTATGATGATTCGATTTCAAGAGAATGAAAACTTTTTGGACTGTATAATTTGGACAGATGAATCTAAATTCACAAAGAATGGTTCTTTCAATAGGCATAACAGTCATTATTGGGATGAAGAGAACAACCACCACTTCAGACAATGGAACTTTCAAGAGACCTGGAGTTTCAATGTTTTTTGCGCCATCAAAAATAATGCAATTCTCGATGTTCACATTTATGATGGTACTTTAACTGGTAAGATAGAACACTACACATGTTTGCATTATTTAAAGATTGTTCTCCCTTAGGAGATAGATATTCTGACATATTGACTCAAATAATTGAGCCGCTAGTACAGAACCATAATGACTTATGGTATCAACAAGATGGCGCGCCTCCACACAATTCACTCAATGTGTCAAATATCCTCTACAGGCTATTTGAAGATCGATGGTTGGCGAACAATGGTCCACATCTTTGGCCACCACGTTCTCCCGATTTAACTCCTTTAGACTATTATGTTTGGGGTAGGATAAAAAATATTGTCTACTCAACTCCCCTGACTGATAAAGAGGACTGCATAGAACGAGTCAGAAATGCGTTCAGGTTTGTTTAGATTTTTAGATTCATAGTTTTGAAACTCAATTTGGTTTTTAAACACTTTTGCAGATCTCTTCCTCCCGATGAAATAAGAAGAGCAACGCACGAAGCATTCCTGAGACGTATAAATAAATGTCTAGAAATTAACGGTCAAAACTTTGAGCATCTTCTCTAGTTATAACTGAGAGAGTTTGCCATGTTCTCCTAATAGTAACTTGAAGTCGGTTTCAAGAAGGGGTGAAAAATCTACAGCATGGTTCAAATAACAGTTCATGAAAATTTCATCTTTTTGGCGTGAAGGGAAAAGAAATAGCTGAAAATTCAAGACGAAAAACAGTTTTTTGTGAATAACTCAGAAAATATCCATTTTAGGGCAAGGGTGTGATGCATACACTCACATTATTTTTTAACGTGTATTCAATATCTGCCATAAAAAAATGGGGTTCTAATTTGAAAAAATTGATTTTTCACGATTTTGTCATCCCTAAATTTGAAAGCGATTTTTTCACCCCCTGTATCATGAATCGCGATTTCGATTTTTAAATTGGATACATCAATCTTACATCTTGAAAAATCCCAAAAATGAAAATTTTCCATCCAAAAACCTCGAAGTTATTCTTGTTTCAGCGGAGCTCTATTTTCGATTTTTTTTTCGAATTTTCCCGCTCAGAGAGAATTTTCCAACCAAAACTGAAAAATGATACATCAAAATAACTTGAAATTTTCTAAGGAATCTATTTCTGCAATAAAAAATTGGTGTTCTAATTTGAAAAACGGAAGTTGACGTCATTTCCGGAAAAACCGGAGGTGCTCATGCCTTGAAAATATTTTAGATTTCATCAGCATCGTGAAATACTTATAAGTGCTGAATTTCATGAAAATACGTTCAGTAGTTTCCCGTATAAATATGGGTGAGGTTCCTCGTGAAAGACCCTGTATATCTTTCCTCAAATCTACTCCAATACACCAATATTCCAGTTTGGTTTTTAGTGGAGATATTCTGAACTCAATATTATTAACTTACCATTACCATTCCCATCATCATATGGATTGACCATCGGCATGAAAATATCAACCAACAAAAAGTATGATATTATATTATAATTCTCATATTGATACCATTACTGGAATGAATGACAATGAGACAACGTCAAAGTTGTCATTATAACAATTCATAGAATAGCCACAGAATAATTCTATCATTGAAATTTTGAAAAATCATATCTCCGAAAGTATTAGTTTGTTAGAGTTAAAAATGATATGAATGGAGTCTTATGGTAAAACTGCTTATTAAAATAAATTTAATTTGGAATTAGTTCTGTAAAAAAAAAATATTTTTTTTTACTCCGAAACCATCTCTCCGATTTTTCCCAATAACGAACTTAGCCGAAATATTTATCCCACAAACCTACTCTGAAAATTTCAACTGTCTAGCTCATTCCGTTCGAGAGTTATCGTGCCTACGGCCGGACAGAATGAATTTCGACCACGGATTCTTGATCAGTGAGTCGAACCAAATCGGTTAAGACCATTTTCATCGAAAAATTCGAAAATTACAGACATTTGGGCAAATTGATAAGCACTCAGTTCCGAGGAACTAGAGCGCCAAAAATAATGAAACTTGAATCGAGATTCAACCACGGATTATTTTACGCTTTTCAACCGAATCAATATACTCTATAGGTTGAAATTCAAAATATTATTTGTCAACAACATCACATACGTAGATGTTCATGAAAAAGTCGAAATATGAATGAGGTAGCAAAGTTCATAACATTCTGCCGATAGTTTATTTTCGACCCCAACACGGAATGTATGTATTTGAGTCGAAATATGAGTCGACGTTTTTTTTTTGACGCTTGTATTTATAGTCGGATTTATATTCTTGGAAATATTGGGAATATCATTTTTTTCCTGGAGCTAAGCAGCCTTAGGCGAGTTCAGTACCTGGATGGATGACCACTCTGGCTATAAATTTGAACAAGCGCGACAATGCTCTCAGCTGCAGTACTTTCCCAACTTGATTTAGATTGAACTTTTCATCTTGTACCTACTTGGATATTACGATTTATTCTGAAAGGAAAAAAATTGAGAAAAGCACTATCAGGAATGAGCTTTTGAGCGCATGTTTAATTGTTTATTCACGCCTATACGGAGTCGATCGCGCTGAAATTCGGTATTCAATTCTGACGCATAGTTTCTGAGATATAAAATTTTTCAAGCAGGAGAAATTTAATAAAATTTTATTTAATTTAAAATTATTTAATTTCTAAAATCACAGAATTTTTAATTCTGACAATCTATTGGAATTGATATTCGTCAAATATCTAATAATATACGAGAAAACTCATGTCCCAAGTAATTTCAGGATACGATATTCATGAAATTCCGCAAAAATTAGTATGTCGGCATTATACAAGTAATTAACGAGTTTTGGTTGAGTCAGATTTGTATATTTTGAGTTATAGAGGAGATAATAACAAAAATTCAGATGCTTATAACTCCAAAGCCGTTTGGCCGATTGTGTCTATAAACGATTTTAAATGTCGCATTCGGATGCTGAAAATTGCAAGTAGCTATCTCTTTACGTTCTCGAGTTATGGTGATATAATATTTTTTCATAATTTTTTTAAACCTTTTTGGCGCTCTAGTTCCTCGGAACTGAGAGGAACTTGTTTATCAATTTGCCCAAATGTCTGTAATTTTCGAATTTTTCGATGAAAATGTTCTTAAACGATTTGGTTCGACTCACTGATCAAGAATCCGTGGTCGAAATTCATTCTGTCCGGCCGGCCGTAGGCACGATAACTCTCGAACGGAATGAGCTAGAGAATTGAAATTTTCAGAGTAGGTTTGGCAGATAAATATCTCGGCTAAGTTCGTTATTGGGCAAAATCGGATAGATGGTTTCGGAGTACCAAAAAAAAAATTTTTTTTTCACATAACAAATTCCAAATTAAATTATTTTCAATAAGCAGTTTTACCATAAGAATCCAACGATATTATTTTTAACTCTAAGAAGCTCTTACTTTCGGAGATATGATTTTTCAAAATTTCAATAAAAAATCGTATTTCTACGTTGTCACTGAATTATATAATTATATAAATGTATTATAAATGTATGAATTGTCATAATGTTAACTTATTTTCCTGAGACATGACATTGTCTAATTTCTTGCTAATAGTTGGTTCGAGAAACGTTAAAATCGACTTAGAGAGACAAGGGTAAAAAACCGTCAAATAAACCCTCATGTGGCGATTTTATGTCGAAAAGTGAAAATTAAGAATATATATCCCAGGTAAGTACCAACGTTTTATTCTAATACCGGAGATCGATAAGATCGTTCGAGGAGCCCGATAGACGGTTAGTCTGACCCGTCGGGTTTCGGAACGAGAGAAGGCGGGCTCAAATCCCGGAAAGGGAATTACACATTTTGGCGCTCTAGTTCCTAGGATCTAAGTGCTTATCAATTTTTTTTAAGATGCAGTTTCACCATTAACTTCCTTCGATATCATTTTCAACTCCAACAAGCTAATACTTTTGGAGATATGATTTTTCTAAATTTCAATAATGAATCGTACGTACCTCTAAGTTTTCACAGAATGCTATAATTATTCTATCTAAGCTTTATTATATGATCTGTGTTCATACTCGTATATTTCATCCTGTTCTATAAGAAAGACTCAAATTCATTTCAGCTATTTTAATTTGATTTCTTCCATGGAGCAGTTCTCATTCTCAGATTGCTCGTTTTCTTGATAAATAAGCTATTATTTGAATTTAATTTCCTTTATGATGCAGTTCTATCATAAGAATACATTGATATAATTCTCAACTCTGAGAAACCAATACTTTCGGAGATATAATTTGTCTGTTTGAACTAGAGCGCCAGAAAGCTCCTGTCCACAGGGCTTGAACCCATTTTTTAGTGATACAATCCTCACAAAATTTCACATACTCACGTCTATATGATGATATTCTACAACTAGTTGCCAAGTTTCAATTCGGTCGGATCTGTAGTTTTTGGGTTATCGAGAAAATAATATTCCAGATGTCCGAACCGTTTGGCCGATTATGCCCAACAACGATGTTAATTGTCCCATTCGGATGTGCAACGTACCTTGGAAATCATTATCTCTTTCTGTTCGAAAGTTATCGTGGCAACGTTTATCCATCCAGCTACTTAACCCACACAAGGCAGCTCAGATCTCCAACAATATCCTATCATGTTCAAATTTGGAACTTGGCTGTAAAGATAGGTTTTGAAGGCTCCCTCAATTTTAGTTTTGTCGGACGAATAGTTTCTGATATATAGAAATTTTCTCCACGTTTTTTTTTTTAATTTTATAGAGATACGATCCTCATGAAATTTCGGAAAAAATTGCACGTAGGCATGCATTCTACAACTAATTACCATGTTCAAATTGGATCGGTTCAGTATTTTTTGAGTTATTCAGAAAATAACAATACAATATCAGATAGGTATAACTCCAAGATCGTTTGTCCGATTGTGCCTATTAACAAACGTAACTGTTGCATTCGGATGCGCAACCTACCCTAAAAAATGCAAGTCGTTGTATCTTTCCGTTCTCAAGTTATCGCGAGATACATAATATTTTTTAATAATTTTTTTAAATTTTCTGGTGATACGATTCTCACAAAATGTCACATACGTCTTTATGTCTGTATTCTACAACTATTTACCAAGTTTAAATTCGATCGGTACTGCATTGGTTGAAAATAAAATTAGTACTCGGAAACCGTTGGGCCCATTATGCGCATTTGCGAACTCGTTCGTCTCATTTGGACGCGCCACCCACCCTGAAAATCTCAAGTCGCTAACTCTTTCTGTTCGAAAGTTATCGTGGCAATGATCGGACGGCCGCACAGAATCAAATTTGACCTAGGATTCTTCATCAATGAGACCATTTTCGGCCAAAAATTCGAAAATTACAGACATTTGGGCAAAATGATAGCACGCTGTTCACCAGAATATGCGCGCAAAAACTGTAAAGAGTATAAGTAACGATAAAATCATCAGCAATTTGAATTTTTGCCATAAAATAAGCATTTTCGAATGTTGGGGAAGTTGCCATTCATTTTCGATTCAGAAAATACCGATCCATTTTATTTTTGTCTATACACCTGATTACAAGTTTTTGCATTTTCTCCATATATTTGCTATTCTCCAGAATATGGACGCGATTAAAAGTAGTAAAAAAATCTTTGTCTCAGGAACTATCCGTCCGAATTTTGCGAGGACCTTATTTTAGAACCAAGTTTACTATTTGAACTCGATCATATCTATATTTTTGGAAAATATTATTTTCTTTCCTGGATGCCAAACAGCTCAGTATCTGGAATCTGGATAGGTGACCACTCTGGCCATTGAATTTGCACAAGCACGCCAAAGGAGACTGACCTCACTACAGTGCTTTTCCAATTTTTTTAAGATTGAACTTTTCATCCTGTACTTGCCTATTACGATTTATCCTGAAAGGGGAAAAAGCAGGGGCGGATCGGGCATTTGTGGGGCCCTGGATAATATTATTTAGGGGCCCCTGTCGGCCAAAATGAAAAACAATTATCAAAAAATTACTTCCTCTGTGGGGATCTAACCTGGTATCGTTACTACCGCCTGAGCGTGAAGCAGTCTGCTTAACCAAAGCGCCACAAAACTGAAGTAAGGGTAGTGTGATGGCTGTACATGAACGAATTATCGTACCTCCAAGATCGTCTTCGATATATTTTCCCATTATTTCCAATAATATAGATTTGATCAAGGTTAAATCTACTTGGCATAAAATAAGTTTTCGAAGGATCCTGCAAAATTGCAGCAATATCTGATGGGAGTTTCTGAGATAGAGAATATTTATTAAATTCTGCTACGATTCTCACAAAATACATAACTGTACGTGTCGGTATTTTTAACTAAATACCAAGTTTCAATTCTACCAGATCATAATTCATTCAGTAATTGGGAAAACAAAATTTCCTATTTTTTTTCTATTTCAAGTTTTCCGATTATTCCGAGGAACAAGCTCGCCAAAAATCGATTGAAGAATCCTTAATAAGTCATGAAAAATAAAATAAAACAGATGATTATTATGTATTTTAATTCTTTTTTATTCATCTACCAAAAATATTATTACTGCACATGTTCGTTAATGGACATAATCGGCCCAACGGTTTCCTAGTACAAATTTTGTTTTCAACCAATTACAAATCCGATCAAATTCAAACGAGGTAACAAGTTATAGAATACCGACATAAAGACGTATGAGAAATTTTGTGAGGATCGTTTGAACAGAAAATTTAAAAAAAATATATTAAAGACTATTATTTATCTCACGATAGCTTAAGAACGGAAAAAGATAGCGACTTGCAATTTTTTGGGTAGTTTGTGCATTCGAATACGACATTTATTGAGTTTGTTAAAGGCACAATCGGTCAAACGGGTTATGAGTTATACTAATCTGAAATTTTGTTGTTATTTCCTCAATAGCTCAATAAATACGAAACTGATCCTATTAAAACATGGTAATTAGTTGTAGAATGCCGACACGTAATTTTTTGCAAAATTCCGCGAGGGTCGTATCACTAGAAAATAAAAAAAAAAAACATTTAAAATCGTTGATAACAAATTTTCAGGGTAGGTTGTACATCCGAAGGCGACATCTGAGTTCGGATTAGACATAATCAGCCTAAAGGTTTTGGAGTTTACACATCTGAAATTTTGTTGTTATAACCTCTGTAACTCAAAATATACAAGTCTGATCCAATTAAAACTCGGTAATTACTTGTAGAATGCCGTCGCTCTAATTTACGCGGATTTTCGTGAATATCGTATACTGAAATTACTGAATTTTTTTCGCATGATGTCTGTCATTAAGATGCTACGAATTGTTTTCATATCTTATAAAAGCTGAGAAAACGGTATTTATCGATAGAAATTCGAGTAAGAGTGTCCGACAGAGGTGAATTGACAAATGAACATGCGCGCAAAAGATTTTTACTTCACGTCAGTGTTTGAACTATTTTTTTTATATTTGAGTATACTACTATAAGCACTCAAAAAACACATCTCTAATAATAACACAGGCAATTTCTCACTTTGACGATGAAAACAGAAGTGCTGAAACGGAAGTCCCTGTAATAGAGGCATTCGCTTGAAAACCTTGTGATTGATTTTTTTCAAATTGTCGATAATATTTTTTTACAATATCGTCTATTGTTTTCAATTTGGGCTGGGGGCCCTTTGTACCCACGGGGCCCTGGACTGCAGCCATAATGCCCATGTGTAGATCCGCCCCTGGGAAAAAGTACTATGTTATCGTAGGAAATGCCAATAATGATGCTTAGGGGTGAAAATATTGAACATCCGTATTCCTAGTGTTTTTCCCTGAGATAAAACAACAAACACTGAAATTTGTGCCTGGTAGCATTAAGCCCTCGACCACCACAAGCTCGTTTTTCGGCGGGAATTATATTCCACACTGTTACAGTTTTTGCAGATGTTCCCTGTCACTGTGTGTGATGTATGTATCAAATTGGTTCGATAGATTCGAGTGGAGGTATAAGACACAGGTGTTGCAATCCCCCACGCTCCGCTGTACTCGAATATCAGGGTAAAGGTTTCCGCTCGGATGACCTTAGCACCTGTAGGCGTTTCAAAAACCCTCCCCCGTCCCCCATGCTCAACCCGCGCCATTTGTCTTTTGATAGATTACATACCGGCACGGGATGCTGAAGATACCGGGAGGGGTCTTATCTGCTCAACTCATTCATGCGTTGAGTTCGGAGAATTCATATATTAATCCCCCGCAGGCTTGTTTGCTTATACTTCGGAAAGAGGGGATTAGTGGGTCCTGCCGCAGTTGATACTGGAAATGAATACGAAAAGGCCGAAAGATGACGAATTGAAAATTTGGACGAATAACAATGAAGGATTATGGGGCTACATATACTGCTCCGAAAAGTGAGGGATGACTGGGTGAGTTTACAGTTCATCGGTCGTTCAGAAGGATGATAAGTTTTCGAAAGAGGAATAAATAAATAAGTTGGTCAATGGGCATGATCCGCCACTGGGTCTGCAAATATGACCAGTCAAAATTAGGTAGGGCTTCACACGGAAGCGAGATTTTTCGTTTTGAAAAATATTATATAGGCGATACCGAGACCACATACAGGGTGAGTCTTTGACCACTGCATTAATTTTAACCAAAGATTCCTCTCAAAAATGAAACACTTTTTTCATTTACCATTTTTCAAGATTCGGCTCAGGTAAAAAGTTACAAGCGTTTAAAGATTTCACAATGTGCTAATACACTCCCGCATATAAATTATCTATGACATTGTTGGCGGACGAGAATAAGGCATGGTAACGTGGTTTACAGCTTGATTCGGGATTCCAACGCTCAGGGACGGATCCATAAAAGTAGTGAAATTTCTGGAGTTTTCCATTTTAAGAAGAATATCTCGAAAACGGTGCGTTTAAGGAGAAATGATGAAGAATAATATAATGTTCTAAAACGATGGAATATTCTTGAAATGACTAAAGAGAAACTTTATATGTTTTCCTTATGCTAATTTCGTTTAGTTTTATGAATCCACGAGTCCATAACTAGAAAACCAGTAGAAGTAGAAAATAACTAATATTTGGAAAATATGTATCATAGTTATAGGAAACTTTACACCAACATTCATTTTATTCGAAAAAAGGATGTCAAAGCTACAAAATAAAAACTGATTTTTGTTCAAAATTTCAACAGCCTGTATCTTTTTACCTGAGCTGAATTTGGAAAAATGTTAAATGAAAAAAGTGTTTCATTTGATGAGAGGTATCTTTGGTTAAAATTAATGCAGTGGTCAAAGACTCACCCTGTATAGCGCATCCCAGAGTCTCGTTCAATTTTTGGCGCTCTAGTTCCTCGGAACTGAGTGCTTATCAATTTGCCCAAATGTCTGTAATTTTGGAATATTTCGATGAAAATGGTCTTAAACGATTTGGTTCGACTCACTGATCAAGAATCCGTGGTCGGAATTCATTCTGTCCAGCCGGCCGGCCGGCCGTCCGTAAGCACGATAACTCTCGAACGGAATGAGCTAGAGAGTTGAAATTTTCAGAGTAGGTTTGGGGGATGAATATCTCGGCTAAGTTCGTTATTGGGCAAAATCGGACAGATGGTTTCGGAGTAACAAAAAAAAAAATTTTTTTTTACGAAACAAATTCCAAATCAAATTTTTTTTAATAAGCAATTTTATCATAAGAATCCATTCATATCATTTTCAACTCTAACAAGCTAATACTTTCGGAGATATGATTTTTTAAAATTTCAATGTAAATCGTATTTCACAGATTGATATAATTATTATTCTATGTATGAATTCTCATAATGTCAACTTGACAGAAGGGAATATTGTAACTTCAAAAATATTGGGGTTGAAATACTCGCATTTTAGCGATGCAACGGGGACCTCACCCGAAAATGTTTGAAAATATTACGTAATTATTGAAAGCATAATTCTGTAGTTTGGTGAACGTAGATCAGGAAATTTTTGATCGATTACAAGGTAATTTATTATTACTTATCTAATAAACTATTATTTGAATTGAATTTCCTTTAATATGCAGTGATATCATATGAATACATTGATATAATTCCCAACTCTGAGAAACCAATACCAGATATAATTTGTCTGTTTGAACTAGAGCGCCAGAAAGCTCCTGTCCACAGGGCTTGAACCCATTTTTTTTATAAAGTTTTTATTCAAACATTTAGAAAAGGACTACATAGATATCAATATATTTTAAAAAATATCAACGGATTAATGATTTATTGTAAATTAAAATAATTTTTTCACATTTTTATTTCAACTTATTAACTGCTCTTATAACTTCTTATTCAAGATCGATTTTTTAGTCTCGGTTGATTATATGTGTCTATAAACTACTGAGTAATAAATAAACGTGTATACTATTGAAAGGATTTCCTTGGCTCGAAAATTTCTACTTGGAAGATCGTCTTATTTACAGATACATACAGTAAACTTTTCTTTTATACGACTGGACCTTTTTCAACACCCACATAAAACAATATTATAGGTCGATCGTTCTAGAAATACACGATTTTTTTAACCTTGCGATAATTGAGATTATTCTTCAGAAAAAAATATATAATTCACAACCATAAAAACTGATCCCATTATGAATTCAATACTTAACGGACAACTTTAATTGCCCCAAAATCCCAGTGCAAATAATCATTAAAGGATTCTGTGGGAGCTATATTCATTATTAAATGGTTTCTTTCTGGGTTTTCTCTCCCAAACTCTGAAAAATATCTATAAAATAACAAAATTATTATTTTTGCATGTTCTGGGGAACATCGCGTTATCATTTTGCCCAAATGTCTGTAATTTTCGAATTTTTCGCCGAAAAAAAAACGATTGGGTTCGACTCCCTGATGAGGAATTCGAGGTCAAATTTGATGATGTCCAGCCGGCTGGACGTTGCCACGATAACTTGAGAACGGAGAGAGATAGCGACTTGAAATTTTCAGGGTAGGTGGCCCATCCCAATACGAAGGACAAGTTCTTTAATGGGCATAATCGGTCCAATCGAATTGAAACTTGGTGAGTAGTTGTAGAATACCTAAGGACGTTCGTGAAATTTTGTGAGAATCGTAAGGCCAGACAATTTTTAAAAAATTATTGAAAAATATTATTTATCTCACGATAACCTAAGAACGGAAAGAGACAGCGACTTGAAATTTTCAGGTTAAGTTCTGAATCTGAATCCGACATTTGAGTTTGCTTATAGGCCTAATCGTCAAAACGGTTTTGGAGTTATAGCCACCTGAAATTTGCTTGTTATTTCCCCAATAACTTGAAACATACAAACCCTATCCAAGTCAAACATGGTTCTTAGTTGAAGAATGGCAACGTGAAAATTCTTGCGAAATTTCGTGAGGATCGTATCACTAGAAAGTTTTTAATAAATCATAGAAAATCATTGAAAAAAAATCTACATATCAAAAACTGTTCGTCCGACATTGCTGAAATTTTGTGAGAGCCTTCAAAACCTAACTCTACAATCAAGTTCAAAGTTTGAACACGATCGGATCTATATTGTTGGAGATCCGAGCAGCCTTGTGTGAGTTCAGTAGCTGGAAGGGCGACCGTTGCCCGTTTTTTAAAAAAATTACGAAAACAAAAATCGGTTCAAGCACTGACGTGAAGTGAGGAACTTTTGCGCACATCTTCTATTGTCAATTCTTCTGTATTGGACACTCTCAAGCGAATTTACCATGGTAAATTCGATTAAGATGCGCGCAAAAGCTCCTGACTCCACGTCAGTGCTTGAACCAATTTCATAAAATGTAATGTTTGCTTTCTTTTGTTTAGCACTGAAGGGGGAATGATACCGCCGAAACATTGGGTTTTACGATATAGAATTTATTATACAGAATAAAATTTTTCCAAATTACCGATTAAGTGCGTTTTAATTGTATTTCGAGTATGGATGATAACTCAGTTCATTTGAGATTATGTTCCTGTACCAGCAGGTTTTCCGTATTATATTTAACTATCGATAATGAATAATTAGTTTCGAAACAATCCGCACAGACACCGTAAATATCAGAAATGGCGCTCACGATCCCACCATAAAGCAAAAATTACATCTCTACGATTTAACTAGAAAAACGTGATGTTCATCCTAATTGGCTATTATTATATTGCCTGCGTCGGCTGGCTGAGAGAGCCGATGCAATAGGCCACATCTGCTTTTGGAAATTACTTATTTTTTGTTGACAACATGAACAATGGCTCGTTCATTCGATCGAAATCGTAATTATTATGCTAATAGGAGGTTTTCCATGATGATATTGTTTCGGCTGAAAAACTATGTGGAAGCATGAGCTAGGTATGAATTCTATCTGAAAGGATTTGCATCTGAAATGGAGAGATACAGGCTGCTACTTAGCCATAATCGATTACCGGAATATCAGGTTTGCCACATTTTGAATTTCATACAAACTGTTGACAAAATTCCGGTTTTCAATACGAACCCCAATTTGCAACCCTTGTCGATCGATCTGGATGGGACAGATAATCTCAGAGTAATAATTAAAATTCCTAAAAAAACCTTAAAAAGCACTGACGTGAAGTCAAGTTCTTTTGCGCGCATGTTCTTCCATGTATTCACGCCTCACACACCCTCACGAAATACTGCATGAATCTTCAAGCCGTCTTTTTAGCGCTCTTGTTCCTCGGAACAGAGTATGCTTATCAATTTGCCCAAATGTCTGTAGTTTTCGAATTTTTCGATGAAAATGGTCTTAAACGATTTGGTTCGACTCACTGATCAGGAATCCGTGGTCGAAATTCATTCTGTCCGGCCGGTCCAGCCGTAGGCACGATAACTCTCGAACGGAATGAGCTAGACAGTTGAAATTTTCAGAGTAGGTTTGGGAGATAAATATCTCGGCTAAGTTCGTTATTGGGCGGAATCGGACAGATGGTTTCGGAGTAACAAAAAAAATTATTTTATTTACATAACAAATTCTGAATTAAATTTTTTTCAATATGCAGTTTTACCATAAGAATCCATTGATATCATTTTTAACTCTAACAAGCTAATACTTTCGGAGATATGATTTTTCAAAATTTCAATATAAATCGTATTTCTATGTTTTCACAGAATGATATAATTATTCTGTGTGTATTCTATGAATTGTTATAATGTCAACAATTTTCCTGAGACATGACGTTGTCTAATTCATTCCAGCAATCGTAAAATTATGAGAATTATAATATAATATCCTACTTTTTGTTGGTTGATATTTTCATGCCGATGGTCAATCCATATGATGATGGGAATGGTAATGGTAAGTTAATAATATTGAGTTCAGAATATCTCCACTCAAAACAAAACTGGAATATTGGTGTATTGGAGTATTGGAGTGAATTTGAGGAAAGATATATATTATCGTTCATCATAGAATTGAGGAATGAATATCTCGGATGAGTTCGTTGTTGGGTAGAACTCGTCTATTGGTTTTGGATTGATAATTTTTGGCACTCTTGTTGAATTTAAATTCTTCTATGATGTTTGAATTCAATTTCTGCTGAGATGAAGTTCTTTCAAAAGAATCCATTGATATAATTCCCTACTCGGAGAAGCCAATACTGTCGGAGATATAATTTGCCTGTTTGAACAAGAGCGCCAGAAAGCTACTGTCCACAAGGTTTGAGCCCATTTTTTCAATCGAGGACTAGATTTTATTTTGATCTGATCTGCATTTTTGAAAATATTGAAAAAAATTAAATTTTTGATTCAAGGTTTGTACGGAATTTCAACGGAATGTGACAAATAGTTTCTTAAAATTTTTCTTTTAATGGATATTTTTATTTCTAGTGTAACGTCCCTCACGAAATTTCGCAAAAATTAGTGCATCAGCATTCTTCAAGTATTTACCAAGTTCAAAAATTCGTATTTTTTGAGTTATTGGGTAAATAATAGCGAAATTCAGATGGTTATAACTGCGAATCCGTTTGGACGATTGTGCCCATTAACAAATATAACTGTCGCATTTGGATGCTCAACCTACCCTGAATATTGCAATTCGCTATCTTTTTCCATTCAAAAGTTATCGTGGTAACACTGACCCATCTCACTAATGAACTCGCTCAGGGCTGCTCCAATATTTTTTCAATATCTCCATCAATATAGATCCGATCGTGCTTGAATTTGGAATTTGGCTGTGAAATTAAGTTTTGAAAGCTCTCGCAAAATTTCAGCGATATAGGACGGATAGGTTCTGAAATATATTTTTTTTATTTTCTAGTATTACGACCCTTCGCAAAAATTTCCGCGTCGGCATTCTACAACTAATTACTAAGTTTAAATGCGAGCAGATCTGTATCTTTTGAGCTTTTGAGGAAAAAACAACAAAATTTCAGATTGGTATAACTCCAAAACCGTTCGGCCGATTATGCCTATTAACGAACTCAATTGTCGCATTTGCATGCGCAACCTACCCTGAAAAGTGGATATCTCTTTCCGTTCGAAAGTTATCGTGCTAAAAGTCACCCAACCAGATACTAAACTCTCCCAACCCTGCTCGCTTTCAAACATTTTTTCCATATCTCCAATATAGACCGTTTAGAAAGTATCCGAAATTTATTATTTTTCATAATTTTAATTTATTTCTTGTTCGTAACATTCTAAGACAAGAGTAATTCATGAAATAAGTTGTGCAGATAGTCGGCTATGGCCAAAGTTGCATTGCAACACTATATGTCAAATATTGTTGACTGTCAACAGTGTATGAAATAAACTAGAAAAATTGGTTCAAGCACTGACGTGAAGTCAGAAGCTTTTGCGCGTATGTTCTATTGTCCATTCTTCTGAATTGGACACCCTTAATCGAATTTGCCATGGTAAATTATGTTGTCCATTCTCCTGTATTGGACACACTTAATTCGAATTTACCATGGTAAATTATGTTGAACAACATAATTTACCATGGTAAATTCGATTAAGGTTGTCCAATACAGAAGAATGGACAATAGAACATACGCGCAAAAGCTTCTGACTTCACGTCAGTGCTTGAACCAATTTTTTTTTTCGTGATTTTTTTGAAATTTTCTAGGGGTACGGTTCATAAAATTACCAAGCTTCAATTCGATCGAATATTTATTTTTTGAGTTATCAAGGAAATAATATTCCAGGTGGGTATAACTCGGAAACCGTTAGACCGATTATGCCCAAGAACGAACTCAACTCTCCCATTCGGATATGCAACCTACCCTGAAAATTGCAAGTCCCTATCTCCTTTCGTTCGAAAGTTATCGAGGCAACGGTCACCCATCTACTGATCTCACACAAGGCTGCTCGAATCTCCAACAATATTTAACCGATCGTGTTAAAACTTGAAACTTGGCAGTAGAGTTAGGTTCTAAAGGCTCTTGCAAAATTTCAGCAATTTCAGACGAATAGTTACTGATATATAGATTTTTTTTTTCAATTCTCAATGATATTTTAAAAATTTCTTACAAACACTATCCTCACGAAATTTTGCAAGAATTTTCGCGTTGGCATCCTACAATTAATAACCATGTTTGAATTCAATCGGTGTAGTATTTTTCGAGTTAATGAGGAACAAAAACAAACAAATTTCAGATGGCTATAACTCTAAAACCGTTTGGCCGATTATGCTCATAAACAAACTCAAATGTCGCATTCAGATGCACAACCTAACCTGAAATCTTCAAGCCGCTATCTCTATCCGTTCCTGGGTTATCATGACAACAAAAAATTTTTAATAGTTTTTTAATAATTTTCTAGCGATACGATTCTCACCAAATTTCACAAACGTGCTTAGGTTCATATTCTACAACTATTCACCAAGTTCCAATTCGATCGGATCTATATTGGTTGAAAACAAAATTATTTTTCGGAAACCATTGGGCTGATTATGCCCATTAACGAATTTGTCCGTCGTATTGAGATGCGCCACCTACCCTGAAAATTTCAAGTCGCTAGCTCTTTCCGTTCTCAAGTTATCGTGGCAAAGGCCGGACAGTATCGAATTTGACCTCGAATTCTTCATTGGGGTGTCGAACCAAATCGTTTGAGACCATTTTCGTAAAAATTCGAAAGTTACAGACAAGAAAATAGGTAGAATATTTGTATAAAAAATTCAAATTTCCATATTTCCCACTAAAAGAATGGTTTGGGGAGCAAATTCTCAGCGTGGTGTTACGCCTCTCTGTGTAGTTGATGGTACCATTAATAGTGAAAAGTATTGTGGCATTCTAAACGATTTTCTTCTTGAAACGGCGCATTCTTTATATCAAGGGGGGTGGCGTTTTCAGCAGGATAATCCAAGATGCCATACTTCGGCCTATACTAAAGCCTGGATGCAAGAACACCAAGTGACAACCATTCCATGGCCAGCAGCTTCACCAGATCTTAATCCCATTGAAAACATATGGGGAATAATGAAGATTGAAGTTGAACGAGCAGCGCCACGAAATGAAAATGATTTAATTCAGTCAGTTTTACAGTCCTGGACTACCAACGCCGAAAATTATGGAGGTGATCTAGTTTCGGGTGTACCTCGACGATTATTCAAGTGTTCACACTTAAATGGAGGTTGTATAAGTAAATAAGATGAATATTTTGATATAATTCTTTAATTCAAGAATTAAAAATATATATGTACTAAATATTTACAATTGAACTTTGTTTTTTCCGGATACTTTTTAAATATATATATTCTTTTGAACTTGAGCAGAATTATGTGAAGGCTCTCGCAAAATTTCAGTGATAACGGATTGATAGTTTCTGGGTTGCGTTCGAATATTAACTCCGTAGAGTAATATTTACCAAATTGTGTCCGAAAATTGAAGAGTTCAGTAAATTTTACTCTATGACGTTCGAAAAGTCGGAGTATTCGACTCGGAGTTCATTTTACTCCTGTCAAAATTGACATAACTCATGGGACGGAAAATCTTTTATCTTTGCCCACTGTTTTATGAATGTTCTGTGAGGTAATTTAATAGTTCTAATACTGCTCACAATATATATTTATGATTAGAGTTACATATATGTGAAGAAAACAATAATAATAGGTTCTTTCTTAAACCAACATAACCTATTTTCCGATATTGGCACCTTCTGTCACTGTCAGTGTCAGAGTTAACTCCAGAGTAAATCTGTCAAACATTCAAAAACTGTACTCTACTCCGTGGAGTTAATTTTCGAACACAACCCTGAGATACAGAATATTTTTATAAAATTTTGTAAAAATTGTCCTGTGATACGATCCTCATGAACTTTTGCATAAGTCTTTGTGTCTGCATTCTTAAACTATTTACCAAGTCTCAATTTGATCGGATCTGTATTCTTAATCAGTTAGTCGAAGCTAATCGTTTGAGAAAACTTTCGCCCAAAAATTCGAAAATTACAGAAATTTGGGCAAAATGATAGCACACTGTTCTCTAGAACATGCGCGCCAAAAATGCTAGTCCCATGAGTTTTTACACTTGAGTAAAGTAATCGGGAGTAATTGCACTAGTATATCAAAATTACCATTAATTTTGCATGACAATGTGCCTTTCTTAGATTTGAAATTATCTAGAGATAACTCAAATTCAATCAGTTTTGACAATTTCAGAAAAACTACCAATTCTGATATTTACATTTCGTCTGATTCGGTTGCTTTTTGGTCACATTAAATAGCCAGCTTACATTTCCTCGCCAACCGGTTATTTAATATTCCGCTAAGCAATGTAAACTGCAAGAAAGAAAGAAACATGATTTTACAAATTGCCGAAAGAAACGGTGAAAGTCACCAACTAGTTCAGAAAATAATCAACAAACATAAAGATAAAAATCTCTTGAGTAACATAACCCTAACGAAAGAAATAAAAACTGTTAAAGGAAGGCAACCAGAATATTTTTAAAAAGTTTAATATAAAACTGGCATTTAAAACTTCCACGAAAATTAAACAAATTCTTGAAAATCCATTCGATAAAACGGCGGACATGTTAAAATCGGGTATATATGAAATTAAATGTTTAGATTGTTACGTCGGGCAAACAACTATACACATTCTCACACGGAATAAAGAGCATACAATAGATTGTACTTAGGAACACTTGAAGGGATCGAAATGTATAAGAGAATAATAATAATGATCTAAAACCTATGAACAACTCATTATTCTCACTAATCCATGCATGACTAAGGATATAATGTCAACCCATACTTGAGTGTAGAAATTGATAGCATGCTTAAGTAACGCTTTCTTCTCTGAAGATAAAGGGTCCGCCATCTAACGTTTTTTTTTCCGTGAATGGTAACACTTAGCTCATGTCTGATTTGACAGATAATTAGAATATGGTTGTGTATACGCTTGAACAACGCTGGGAAATATTGGGACATTACTTACAAAATCATGGTAATGTTGCAGAATGTGTGCGAAAATTGCGTACGGATTTTGGAAGAAGAGGAGCACCGTCAGCTCCGAATGTTCGTTCCCCTGTGAAACAAGCCCTGTGGACAGGAGCTTTCTGGCGCTCTAGTTCAAACAGACAAATTATATCTCCGAAAGTATTGGTTTCTCAGAGTTGAGAATTATATCAATGTATTCTTATGATAGAACTGCATCATAAAGGAAATTCAATTCAAATAATAGTTTATTTATCAAGATTAAATGAGCAATCTGAGAATGAGAACTGCACCATGGAAGAAACCAAATTAAAATAGCTGAAATGAATTTGACTCTCTCTTATAGAACAGGATGAAATGTATGAACACAGATCATATAATAAAGCTTAGATAGAATAATTATAGCATTCTGTGAAAACATAGAAGTACGACTCATTATTGAAATTACTTCATCTTAGCGGAAATTGAATTCTAATATCATAGAAGAATTTAAATTCAACAAGAGTGCCAAAAATTATCAATCCAAAACCAATAGACGAATTCTACCCAACAACGAACTCATCCGAGATATTCATTCCTCAATTCTATGATGAACGATAATATACAGGGTGAGTCTTTGACCACTGCATTTATTGTAACCAAAGATTCCTCTCATCAAATGAAAAACTTTTTTCATTTAACATTTTTCCAAATTCAGCTCAGGTAAAGAGATACAGGCTGTTGAAATTTTGAAAAAAAATCAGTCTGAACTCAATATTATCAACTTACCATTACCATTCCCATCATCATATGGATCATCGGCATGAAAATATCAACCAACAAAAAGTATGATAATATATTATAATTCTCATATTTATACGATTGCTGGAATGAATGACAATGTTATTAACTTACCATTACCTTTCCCATCATCATATGGATTGACCATCGGTATGAAAATATCAACCAACAAAAAGTATGATAAATTATATTATAATTCTCATATTTATTCGATTGCTGGAATGAATGACAACAATGAGACAATGTCATGTCTCAGAAAAATAAGTTGACATTATTCAATTCATAGAATACCCACAGAATAATTCAAAATTCAAATTTCAATGAAGATACGATCTACATTGAAATTTTGAAAAATCATATCTCCGAAAGTATTAGTTTGTTAGAGTTAAATATGATATGAATGGATTCTTATGGTAAAACTGCTTATTGACAAAAATTTAATTTGGAATTTGTTTTGTAAAAAAAAAATTGTTTTTGTTACTCCGAAACCATCTTTCCGATTTTGCCAATAACGAACTTAGCCGAGATATTTATCTCCCAAACCTACTCTGAAAATTTCAACTGTCTAGCTCATTCCGTTCGAAAGTTATGGTGCCTACGGCCGGACGGACAGAATGAATTTCGACCACGGATTCTTGATCAGTGAGTCGAACCAAATCGTTCAAGACCATTTTCATCAAAAAATTCGAAAATTACAGACATTTGGGCAAATTGATAAGCACTCAGTTCCGAGGAACTAGAGCGCCAAAAAGTGAAATAAACTGGCATCCTCATCGATAAACTAAAGCGTGAAAAGCCAAAAAGAGTGCGTACACCCGAGAATATTGCTACTGTGGCAGAAAGTGTGCGTGAAGCGCCATCAACATCAATTCACCGTCGTTCTCAAGAATTGAACATTTCGGAGACATCATTGAGACGAATTTTGCATAAAGACCTTGGTATGACGCCATAAAAAGTCCAATTTGTACAGCAGTTGCCCGGTTTTTGAAGATCGCATTACAGCCGCAGAGCTGATGTCGTTTGGCCACCACGGAGCTGCGATTTGACACCGTTGGACTATTATTTGTGGGGTGCCGTCAAAGATAAGTGTTACGCCAACAAGCCAGAGACAATTGACGCTTTAAAGGACAATATTCGTGAAGCCATTGGTGAAATACAGCTGCACACAATCGATAATGTGCTTAAAAATTGGACCGATCGTTTAGGCTACAGCATGGCCAGCCGAGGCAGCCATTTGAATGAAATTATTTTCCATTATTAACCGGAAGGATTGTACTTTCAAATAAAAAACGAAACTTGAGAAAATATTCACGAACTTTTTTTTTTATTGCATTTTCAAAAAAAAAGTTATTTGGCGGACCCGTTAGAAATATCGTTTCCGAAATATATGTCAGACGACAAAATTTGTAGTGGACAAGAGTGTTGTTACTTTTGTAGTACTCCTTTCTGGTTCAGATATTCATTATCCGAAAAGGCTGGAACTTTTCCAATCCGTATTCACCGTATATTTAATATCACCTACTAGATCACTTCTGAATAATAAATACTACAAAATGATCCAATCGTTATGGGAATAATAAAATGAAAGACAATAATATTTCGAAATACTGTTGTTTCCCACAATTATGTCCAGAATTGTCGATGCTTAGCATTTATTAAAATTAATAGGTTGTGATTTCCTCCTAATACCTATCAGAAATGTCGTTGTCACGCGATGTTCATATCCAACTTATATTTAATTCACACTTGGGAAATTCTACAAATGGATGTATGTTTACGATAAAATGAATTATTAAAGACACAGCTCAACACTGATGAGTACCTGTCGTTGTCTTTTTTCGGATAGAAAATGGAGCATTTGAAGTTTCATTCTTCAATTAGTATTATTATTATTATCTGTTGAATTGAATGTTCTAATAGTCGAACTAGATAAAAGGTTTTTGTGCTCATGTTATGGGGAACAGCTTGCTATCAATTTACACAAATGTAAATAATACTCGAAATTTTTGCCGAAAGTGATTTCAAACGCTTGGGTTCGACTCACTGATGAAGAATTCGAGGTCTAATTTGATTAGGTCCGGCCGGCCGTTGAAAGGATAACTTTTGAACGAAAAGAGATAGCGACTTGAAATTTTCAGGGTACGTGGTGTGTAAAAATGCGACGGCTAAGTTCGTTAATGGTCATTATCGGCCGAACGGTTTCCTAATAATCATTTTGTTTTCGAACAATACAGATCCGATCGATTTGAAACTAGTTGTGGAATAATGACAAAAATATTATTGCGCGTATGTTCTGGGGAACATCGCGTTATCATTTTGCCCAAATGTCTGTAACTTTCGAATTTTTTGACGAAAATTGTCACAAACGATTTGGTTCGACTCTTCGATGAAGAATTCGAGATCAAATTTGATTCTGTACGGCCAGCCGTCCGGCCGTTGCCACGATAACTTGAGAACGGAAAGAGCTAGCGACTTGAAATTTTCAGGGTAGGTGGAGCATTCTAATACGACGAAAGTTCTTTAATGGGCATAATCGGCCCAATGGTTTCCGAGTAATAATTTTGTTTTCAACCAATATGAATCCGATTAAATTGAAACTTGGTGAATAGTCGTAGAATATAAACCTAAGCACGTTTGTGAAATTTTGTGAGAATCGTATCGCCAGAAAATTTTTAAAAAATCATTGAAAATCATTGAAAAAAATTCTATATATCAGAAACTATTCATCTGTCATGGCTGAAATGATGCGAGAGCCTTCAGAACCTAACTCTACTCCCAAGTTCCAAGTTTGAACACGATCGGAACTATATTGCTGAAGATCCGAGCAGCCTTGTGTGAGATCAGTAGCTGGATAGGTGACCGTTGCCTAGATAACTCTCGAACGAAAGGAGATAGGACCTTGCTATTTTCAGGGGGTTGCGCATCTGAATAGGAGAGTTAAGTTCGCTGTTGGCCATAATTAGCCCAACGATTTCGGAGTTATATCCATCTGGAATATTATTTCCTCGATAACTCAAAGAATATAGACTCGATCGACATAAAGACGTGTGTAAAATTTTGTGAGAACTGTACCGCTAGAAAATTTAAAAAAAAATGACGAAAAAAAATTGGTTCAAGCACTGACGTGAAGTCAGAAGTTTTTGCGCTTGTCCATTCTCCTGTATTGGACACTCTTAATCGAATTTACCATGGTGAATTCTATTGTCCGCATATAACATACGCGCAAAAGCTTCTGACTTCACGTCAGTGCTTGAACTAATTTTTTATCCTACGATAACTTGAGAACCGAAACAGATAGCGAATTGCAATTTTTAGGGTAAGTTGCGTTTTCGAATGGGATGTTTGAGTTCGTTAAAAGGCATATTCGGCCAAACGGTTTCTGTATAGATATAACCAACTGAAATGATGTTGTTAGTTCCTCAATAACTCAAAAAATATTAACCCGGTCCAATTTAAATATAGTAATTAGTTGTAGAATGTCGACGAGCAAAAGCTCAGTGCTTTTCGCGAATTTTTTCATTTACCATTTTTCCAATATGACATACATTCTGCAATTATTTAATATTTCTCCTACTCGCAGATTCGTAAAACTAAATGAATTTAGCCTGAAGAAAGCATATGAAATTTATCGTGAGAAATCTCAATCAATTTAGAAAATTAAATCATTGTTCATCATTGCCCCTAAAGTCACCGCTTTAGAGATATAATTTATTGAATATTATAAAATCTGATAAAATTCCAAAAATTGCACAAATTTTATTCATCCGGCCCGGAGCTAGATTAGGCATCACAATCCTCGAATTAGAAGCTGTTAACCCACGTTGTTGTACCTTTATCTGTTTCACCATCATAGTCATAGATGATTTATGTTCACAGTACTGATAAATTGCGATTTCTTTGACATTACTTCATTGGCATACATCCGGCAACGTTGTTCGAAACTTAATGAAGTCGGTATATTATACGATATCATTGCATTCATTCGTATAAATTTGATGAGAATTAGAAAATTCAAGGAATTCTCAATATGAGAATAGGCAATGATAAAATTGTGTATAGTCTTTAATGGAAACAATTGGATTTTGAAAGAAAATCAATGAAGTAGAAATGCAGTGTGAAGAATAGCGATTTTTTTTTACATAGCTGCATCAAGATGATATAGCTTTTCGCATATTCTACAATGCAGATCACAGTGCAGGAGTGTATTGGCACATTGTGAAATCTTTAAATGCTTGCAAACTTTTTACCAGAGTCGCATCTGGGAAAATGCTAAATGAAAAACGTATTTTATTTGATGAGATAAATCTATGGTTAATATTAATAAAAAACTCACCCCGTATATAATATGTGAACCCGTTTTCTGCATTAATTATTCAGGTGAATTCGAATGGGATGCTTTCCCATTGGATATCGGGTGGTGTGACTATAATTACCATTTAATGCGTTTCGGAAAGTCACACCTGAAACAACTCCTGAATGACTATTAAATGAATAAATGATTATGTGAAAATATTTACGCCAGAGTAAGTTCGAGTCGCTCAACATGAAATTTAATGAGAAAATCGAAGCTGATTCTATTTCAACATTAAGTCGGTCACATTTACGGTCATATTTTATTCGTTTCAATGTCATTTGACTAGAAAATAAAAAATTGATTCAAGCACTGACGTGAAGTCAGAAGCTTTTGCGCGTATGTTCTCTTGTCCCAATGTCCTGTATTGGACACACTCAATCGAATTTACCATGGCGAATTCTATTGTCTGTTCTCCTCTATTGGACGGTCTTAATCTAATTTACCATGGTAAATTATATTGTCTGTTCTCTTGTATTGGACAATCTTAATCTAATTTACCATGGTAAATTCGATTAAGAGTGTCCAATACAGGAGAACAGACAATAGAATTCACCATGGTAGATTCGATTAAGGGTGTCCAATACAGGAGATTGGACAAGAGAACATACGGGCAAAAGCTTCTGACTTCACGGCAACGCTTGAACCATTTTTTTTTCAATGATTTTTTAAAAAATTTCTGGTTTTACGATCCTTACAAAATTTTGCAAGAATTTTCGCGGTGGCATTCTACAACTAATAACCATGTTTAAATTGAATCGGATTTGTACTTTATGAGTTATTGAGGAAATAACAACCAAATTTCAGATTGATATAACTCCAAAACCGTCTGGCCGATTATGCTAGTTAACGAACATAAATGTCACATTCAGATGCGCAATCTACCCTGAAAACTGCAAGTCGCTATTTCTTTCCGTTCTCAAGGAATCATGAGATACATAATATTTTTTAAAAACTTTTCTAGTGGTACGGTCCTCACAAAATTTTACACACGTCTTCATGTCGATATTCTACAACTAGTAACAAAGCTTCAATTCGACCGGGTCTATATTCCAGATGAGTATAACTCCGAAACTGTTGGTCCGATTATGGCCAACAGCGAACTTATCTCTCCCATTCAGACGTGCAGCCTATCCTGAAAATTGCAAGTCCCTATCTGCTTTAGTTCAAGAGTTATCGAGGCAACGGTCACCCATCCAGCTACTGAACTCACACAAGGCTGCTCGGATCTCCAACAATATAGATCCGATCATGTTCAAACTTGGAATTTGGTAATAGGTTCTGAAAGCTTTCGATAATTTTCTATGATTTTTTTCAATTTTTTAGTGATACGATCCTCACGGAATTCTGCAAAAATTTTTGCGTTGCCATTCTACAACTAATAACCAGGTTATTGAGGAAATAACTACCAAATTTCAGATGGGTATAACTCCAAAACCGTTTTGCTGATTATGCCTATAAATGAACTCAAATGGTGCATTCAGATTCTCAACCTAACCTGACTATTTCAAGTAGCTATCTCTTTCCGTTCTTAGGTTATCGTGACGTAAATAATATTTTTCAATAATTTTTTAAAAATTTTCTACCGATATGATTCTCACAAAATTTCACAAACGTTCTTAGGTTTATATTCTACAATTACTCACCAAGTTTCAATTCGATCGGATTAGTATTGGTTGTAGACAAAATTATTACTTGGAAACCATTGGTCCGATTATGCCCATTAACGAACTTGTCCGTCGTATTGGGATGCGCCACCTACCCTGAAAATTTCAAGTCGCTATCTCTTTCCGTTCTCAAGTTATCGTGGCAACGGCCAGCCGGCCGGCCGGATAGAATCAAATTTGATCTCGGATTCTTCATCAGGGAGTCGAACCCAATCGTTTGAGACCATTTTCGGCAAAAAATTCGAAAATTACAGACATTTGGGCAAAATGATAACGCGATGTTCCCCAGAACATACGCGCAAAAAAATATATTATTGATCTCACGACAACTTGAGAACGGAAAGAGGTAGCGACTTGCAATTTTCAGAGTAGGTTGAGCATCCGATGTAGCATTTGAGTTCGTTAATAGCCATAATTGGCCAAACAGTTCTGGAGTTATACCTATCTGAAATTTTGTTTTTGTTTCCCTGTAAACTCAAAAAATATGAAACCAAGCCAATTCAAACATGGTAATTAGTTGTAGAATGCCGACGCGCAAATTTTTACCGAATTTGGTCAGGATCGTATCACGAGAGAAAAATTTTAAAAATCATAAGTCATATGATAAATCAGAAAATTATATATCTCCGTCTGATATCGCTGAAATTTTGCGAAAGGCTTCAAAACTTAACTATACAGCTACATTTGCTCACGATCGGATTTATATTGTTGAATATCTACGCAGCATAGAGTGAATTCAGTAGCTGGATGGGTGACCGTTACTACAATAACTTTCGAAAGGAAATAGATAACGACATGCAATTTTCAGGGTAGGTTGCGCATCCGAATGGGACTGTTATAATATAATCAGGTATAATCGGCTTGACGGTTTCAGAGTTATACCCATCCGGAATATTGTTTTCTCGATAACTAGAAAAATATTGATCCGATCGAATTAAAACTAATTAAGTAGTTGTAGAATACCTGAAGTGTGCGAGTATCGTATTACTAGAGAATTAAAAAAAATATATTAAATAATATTATTTATCTCACGATTACTTGAGAACGGAAAGACAAAGCGTCTTGTAATTTATTTTTAGGGTAGGTTACTTAGGGGGCGTCCATAAATTACGTGAGATGTTTAAGGGGGGGAGGGGGTCGAGTCAAATCTCATCTAATCTTACGTTGGAGAGAGGGGGGGGGTCTCGGAAAATATCACGCAATTTTTTTTCTGATTGAAACAAAAAAAAATTATACTATTTTGGTCCATTAAATCCAGATTATACATGCTTAAGATTTAATCTTAAGCGTATATCGTAATACGATTAAGATCATTCACTTATTCGTTGGAAAGAAAATAATTTCATTCATACTTTGACGTTATACATCTACTGACTGTCAAACCACCATATTTGATATTGATATTCTTTTTGGCGCTCTAGTTCCTCGGAACTGAGTGCTTATCAATTTGCCCAAATGTCTGTAATTTTCGAATATTTCGATGAAAATGGTCTTAAACGATTTGGTTCGACTCACTGATCAAGAATTCGTGGTCGAAATTCATTCTGTCCGGCCGGTCCGGCCGGCCGGTCCGGCCGGCCGGTCCGGCCGGTCCGGCCGGCCGTAGGCACGATAACTCTCGAACGGAATGAGCTAGAGAGTTGAAATTTTCAGAGTAGGTTTGGGGGATAAATATCTCGGCTAAGTTCGTTATTGGGCAAAATCGGACAAACGGTTTCGGAGTAACAAAAAAAAAATTTTTTTTTTACGGAACAAATTCCAAATTAAATTTTTTTTAATAAAAAGTTTTATCATGAGAATCCAATCATATCATT
Source organism: Halyzia sedecimguttata (assembly GCA_937662695.2). Lineage (NCBI taxonomy): Eukaryota > Metazoa > Arthropoda > Insecta > Coleoptera > Coccinellidae > Halyzia > Halyzia sedecimguttata. The sequence continues at coordinate 92,366,403 of OW569412.2, forward strand.
TTTAACTCTAACAAGCTAATACTTTCGGAGATATGATTTTTCAAAATTTCAATAATAAATCGTATTTCAACGTTGTCACAGAATAATATTATTCTATGTATGAATATGAATTGTCATAATGTCAAATGATGTTCCTGAGAATTGTGAGCGAAGTGAGTTAAATCTCAGTTGTTTGCTCCGATATTAGTTTTTCTCAGAAAATTCTTACATTTCGGAACTGAACATGAAGTAAGAGATCTGAGAGTAGTGAGACTGCTTTTCATCCATAGACATAGATATAACTCTCGAACGGAATGAGGTAGGTAGTTGAAATTTTCAGAGTAGTTTAGGGAGATGAATATCTCGGTTGAGTTCGTTATTGGGCAAAATTGACCAGATTTAATTTGATTTCTTCCATGGTGCTTTTCTCATTCTCATGATTGCTCATTTAATCTTGATAAATAAACTATTATTTGAATTGAATTTCCTTTAGGATGCAGTTCTATTATATGAATACATTGATATAATTCCCAACTCTGAGAAACCAATACTTTCGGAGATATAATTTGTCTGTTTGAACTAGAGCGCCAGAAAGCTCCTGTCCACAGGGCTTGAACCCATTTTTTTTAATATCAGTAAACACGATTTAAGTATTCTATTGTTAAATTTTTATTACACTTATAACTCTCAGCAATATTGATTACTAGTCGTAAATAAAAGTACGAAGTAATTTTTTTTTCTTTTTACAATAACAATCCAACGCGTTTACGTAAGAAACCCACATTTCGAAATATCTCACGTGAGATTGGGGGATGGGGGAGGGGGTTGAATAAAATCTCACGACATCTCACCAGGGGGGGAAGGAGGTACTGAAAATTTAAAAAAACAACTCACGTAATTTATGGACGCCCCCTTATCTGAATGCGACATTTGAGTTCGTTAATAGGCATAATCGGTGAAATGGTTTTGGAGTTATACACATCTGAATTTTTGATGTTATTGCCTCTATAACTCAAAACATACAAATCCGATGCAATTAAAACTTGGTTATTACTTGTAGAATGCCGTACCCTGCAATTACTTGAGAAGTAAGTTTTTTCGTATATCATTAGATATTTGAAGAATTTCAATTCAGATAGAATACATATGTCAGAATTACAAATTCTGCCTGTCATTAAAACTGTACGAAATGTATTCATATTTTATAAAAGCTGAGAAAACGATCTATATCGATGGTGAATTCGATTTTCGATCTCAGGAGTGTCCAATAGTGATGAATCCACAATAAAACATGCGCGCAAAAGGTCCTGACTTGTGCTGACAGTGCTCGAACATTTTTTACTTATGATTCACTCAGATACTCCCAAAATCGCCCTCATTTTCGAAGATAAAGTGCAATGCGGAGGTGCAGCGATGTGTTTACGGAAACTCCTTGGCCTGGAGCATGGGAGGAAAGTCTGGCATGTTTTGGACTCATTTTCCTACACCGCTGTTGCTGAATAAGGTTCGGATATCTCAATCCAACGGGACACCTGCGATGCGTCGATGTTTTCATCGCCTGCTAGACTCCATGGGAAACATACATCCTTCTAACGCAGGACCGTATTGCCCTGCTGATCGTTGTGATTCTGGAATGTTCTTCCAACATGTTGGAGCATTGCTTGATGAAGACTTGAAGTTTTTCAACTTGGTGATACTTGAGAGTGTCATGTGTCACTCTCTTACAGTTTTGAATGATTCATTATTTAAAACAAAGTGAATATGTTTTGAAAATGTATTAAAAATATACATTTATTTCATTTCTTAATTCAGTGAATTGGTGAGAATGAATATTTATTGTCAAAAAATTCCTTTTCGGGCTTGTACGAAGGTTCCGTAATTTCCACCAAATGTCTTAAATTATTTACTTTGTAGCCGAAAAACTCAATTGAAGTCATGAATTTTTCTTTCGAAATTTCATTTTCCTAATCGTTCCTTAACGACAGATGCGACCTAGTTGAATGAGGTCTGATATTCAGATATAGATTTCGAGAAAAAACTTGAAAAACTAAATTTTTATATTCGTACGAGAACCCAGCAAACATGCCAACTGTGTTAAGATTTTGAGGATAGATGCTAGATGTTGTAACTATACAGGGTGAGTCTTTGACCACTGCATTAATTTCAACCAAAGATTCCTCTCATCAAATGAAACACTTTCTTCATTTACCATTTTTCCAGATTCAGCTCAGGTAAAAAGTTGCAAGCGTTTAAAGATTTCACAATGTGCTAATACAATCCAGCATATAAATTATCTATGACATTGTTGGCGGACGAGAATGAGGCATGGTAACGTGGTTTACAGCTTGATTCGGGATTCCAACGCTCAGGGACGGATCCATAAAAGTAGTGAAATTTCTGGAGTTTTCCATTTTAAAACATTCAATGAAGAATATCTCTAAAATGGTGCGTTTAAGGAGAAATGATGATGAATAATATAATGTTCTAAAACGATGGAATATTCTTGAAATGACTCGAGAAAAACTTTATATGCTTTCATATGCTAATTTCGTTTAGTTTTATGAATCCACGAGTCCATAACTAGAAAACCAGTAGAAGTAGAAAATAACTAATATTTGGAAAATATGTATCATAGTTATAGGAAACTTTACGCCAACATTCATTTTATTCGAAAAAAGGATGTCAAAGCTACAAAATAAAAACTCATTTTTTTTCAATATTTCAACAGCCTGTATCTTTTTACCTGAGCTGAATTTGGAAAAATGTTAAATGAAAAAAGTATTTCATTTGATGAGAGGAATCTTTGGTTAAAATTAATGCAGTGGTCAAAGACTCACCCTGTATATGTTCTGTGTTAGAGCAGAATACACTTCTTGACCCGCCCCGGTACGCCAAGTAATCATTTCTGTAGGATTCGCCGTCTGACTAATATGCATGTGCTCAACACATATGCATATTTTTCATCTCGAGTAATCTTCTCCGTCAACTCGCTATAGTCGCTATTCATCGAATTAATCATTTTCAACCTTTTTGGCGTACTTGTTATCAATCTGCCCAAATGTCTGTAATTTCCGAATCCGAAAATTGTCACAAACAATCAGTTTTGGCTCAGCGATGAAGAAACCGAGGTCAAACTTAATTCTGTCCGTCCTGCCAGCCGGCTGGAAGCACGATTAGTATCGAACCAAATGAGTTCAGTGCTTTCACAAGGCAACCCCCCAAGGGATCTACAAATTGCTTTCGCAAGTCGAACCTCTAATGAAGCTGATTCTAGATATAGCACGATAAATAAAGAACTTTTTGCTATAGTTTGGTCATGTAAAGATTATGAGAAGATCAATTTGTTTAAAATATTGATTTGAATCGATATTGAATACATATCGCGGGTCAAGACGAGTTAAATATGGTACTAAATATTGTATTAAGAATTGGGACCCGTTTAATATTTAGGTTGGATTGAAAATTGAACGATATTTTTATCCAGATGCAATATAATATGACCGAAGATTGGAGGATTCGTCAAAATCGGAAATATTCTATATAATGTAAAACAGAAAATAATGAAAAAGCGTGAATAACTTCTAATATTTAAGACTTTACCAGATTATCGCAATTGATTCAATACGAAAAAATCATTTTGAAAATTCTCAAATGTCAGTTTCAGAGGAGGTTGGAAAAATTGTTATTAAGATACGTGTATATCGATATGTAAAACCATTCGTTGCTCAAACAGACTCAAATATGGTATTTATTTCGATGAATTGTAATGGATATTTTCAAATCAGAGATACTGAAGTTTTTTTGGCGCTCTAGTTCCTCGGAACAGAGTGCTTATCAATTTGCCGAAATGTCTGTAATTTTTGAATTTTTGGTTGGAAATGGTCTCAAACGATTTGGTTCGACTCACTGATCAAGAATCCGTTATCAATTATGTCCGGCCGCTCCGGCCGGTCCGGCCGCCCGGCCATAGGCATGATAACTCTCGAACGAAAAAAGTTAGAGGATTGGAATTTGCAAGGTGGGTTTGGAGCGTAAATATCTCGGACAAGTTAGATAATGGGCAAAATCCATAAAGCGGTTTCGGAGTTATGGCCGATTTTAGTGAAAATATTTTTTATGAATATTCCCGAAACCGATCAATCGATCTATCTGAAATTCAGCATCAAATTCTAGAATCATGACCTTTATACGCATGTGTAGTTCTGTATTGACGAGGTTATCGCCAAGTGTCAGAAAAAAAATTTGAAAATGAAAAAAAAAAAATTCTACAATAACTCTCGAACGGAATGAGCTAGGCAGTTGAAATTTTCAGAGTTGGTTAGGGAAATCAATATCTCGGTTAAGTTCGTTATTGGGTAAAATAGGCCAGATGGTTCCGGAGTAACGAAAAAAAAAATTTTTTTTTAAGTCACAAATTTCAAATTCTATTTTCATTTAAGATGCAGTTTCGCCATAAAAATTCATTGATGTCATTTTTAACTCCAACAAGCTAATACTCTCGGAGATATGATTTTTCGAAATTTCAATAATGAATCGTACTTAAGCTTTATTATATGCTCTGTGTTCACACTCGTACATGTCATCCTGTTCCATAAGAGAGAGTCAAATTCATTTCAGCTATTTTAATTTGATTTCTTCGATGGTGCAGTTCTCATTCTCAGATTGCTCATTTAATCTTGATAAATAAACTATTATTTGAATTGAATTTCCTTTATGATGCAGTTCTATCATAAGAATACATTGATATAATTCTCAACTCTGAGAAACCAATACTTTAGGAGATATAATTTGTCTGTTTGATCTAGAGCGCCAGAAAGCTCCTGTCCACAGGGCTTAAACCAATTTTGTATAAGATAATGTTTGAATAATTTTTTTTAAACGACACTTTTTTTAATTTAATTTCTTTCATGATGCATTTCTATCATATGAATCCATTGATACTCTGAGAAACCAATACTTTCGGAGATATGGTTTGCCAAATATTAAACAAGAGCTCCAAAGCTCCTGCCACAGGGCTTTCCGCCTTCTTTCTATCTTTTTTTGGTGGAACACTGCCACGGCGATAATTTCCCTGATGAGTTCCATCGCGGAAATCCCTCTCTGTGACGCATCGGCCGTGGATCAAGCCGCGTCTGTTGTCTGTCCGCGTGTACACGTTGCCATCTGTGCATCGTCTATTCCAATTTTGTTTGGAAGCTCTCTCCAAAGGGGCAGCGGGGCATTATCGGGCGATGATTATGGGCTATTGCGAACAGCCGATGTAACATGTTCCTATTATAAACGGACACATGCGGCAGCCTAATTATATTTTTACAGTTTTTCCGCAATAACTGCATTCCTTAAATCACATGCTACCAGATGACTCCCATCACTACATGTTTGAAAGAACAGATTCGAAATGAAATAGCGTCATTATGCAATCTGTATTTTCGGAAAACTTCGAGGTCGGCTCGGTGGTTTGTTTTGTTGAATGTCGATACCCGGTTTTCGTCGTTTCATGCGGAACTTGTGGTTTATCACTTCTAAACAGTGAACAGAACAACTTGAGGAAAAAATGGTATCTATAAATAATGGTTAACTGCAACGCAGTAGACAACTATTAGATTTTCTTAACGTCATACTAGTAATATTCAATTGGAAAGCCTCATAAACTTCATAGCAGTAGATACATTATGAGTGTGCACCGTCCGGATTGAGCCGTAATAAAAAAAATTTAAAATTTATGCTTATTTTTCATGCAGAGTAAGACATTATCCATCGATTCCTTCTACATTAAATCATAACCTGAAGTTGTGTATTATATTGAATGGTGAAGAAGTAATCGAATATGGTGTTCCTCAAGGCACCCTTTTGGCAACTATTCAATTTATCTCTTGTAAGAATACAAGAATAGTCTTAGAAGTACAAAAATCGATGGATGGGTTGCGGTTTCTGTTAGAAAGTATTGAGCAAGATAGGACGTATCTAACATGGCTTGAGGGTCCTATGTAGTTTCGTATTTGTTTGGAAGCAGTTATAGTTTAGACTCTCACCGCCGTATTCACAAAGCATTCAATCTCCGTTAAGTCCTAACTGAGGTCCTCAGTTACGGATAAATAAGAATCGCAACCTCAGTTAACGTATGTTACGGTGCTGAAATAGGCCTGTTTCACGTTAATTTTCCCTTATGCTGAGGTTGCGATTCTTATTTATCCTTAACTGAGGACCTCAGTTAGGACTTAACGGAGATTGAATGCTTTGTGAATACGGCGGTCAGACAGCTAGTGATCATGATTAATTATCGATATTATACAATGATTTAATTAGCAGAGTTTGAACTTAAATTAGCTAGAGTTTGACGGCCCTATGTAGTTTCGTATTTGTTTGAGAGCCATAAATAGTAAACACTATCAGAAAACTATTGAACTTAAAAAAAATTATTGATTATCGATATTATACATTGCTTTAATTAGCTGTGTTTGGACTTAACAAAGCTTGAGTTTGAAGGCCCTATATAGTTTCGTATTTGTTTGGAAGCATTTATAGTTAACACTCTCAGACAGCTAGTGAACATGATTAATTATCGATATCATACAATGCTTTAATTAGCTGAGTTTGAACTTAAATTAGCTATTGTTTGACGGCCCTATGTAGTTTAGTATTTGTTTGAGAGCCATAAATAGTTAACACTCTCAGAAAACTATTGAACTTAAAAAAAATAATTGATTATCGATATTATACATTGCTTTAATTAGCTGTGTTTGAACTTAACAAAGCTTGAGTTTGAAGGCCCTATGTAGTTTCGTATTTGTTTCGAAGCATTTGTATTAACATTCTCAGACAGCTAGTGAACATGATTAATTATCGATATTATACAATGCTTTAATTAGCTGAGTTTGAACTTAAATTAGCTTGAGTTTGACGGCCCTATGTAGTTTCCTATTTATTTGAGAGCCATAAATAGTTAACATTCTCAGAAAACTATTGAACTTAAAAAAAAATAATTGGTTATCGATATTATACATAGCTTTAATTAGCTGTGTTTGAACTTAACAAAGCTTGAGTTTGAAGGCCCTATATAGTTTCGTATTTGTTTGGAAGCATTTATAGTTAACACTCTCAGACAACTAGTGAACATGATTAATTATTATCGATATTATACTATGCTTTATTTAGCTGAGTTTGAACTTAAATTAGCTAGAGTTTGACGGACCTATGAAGTTTCGTATTTGTTTGAGAGCCATAAACAGTTTACACTCTCAGAAAACTATTGAACTTAAAAAAAAATTATTGATTATCGATATTATACAATGCTTTAATTAGCTGTGTTTGAACTTAACAAAGCTTGAGTTTGAAGGCCCTATATAGTTTCGTATTTGTTTGGAAGCATTTATAGTTAACACTCTCAGATAACTAGTGAACATGATTAATTATCGATATTAAACAATGCTTTAATTAGCTGAGTTTGAACTTAAAAAAGCTAGAGTTTGAAGGCCCTTTGTAGTTTCGTATTTGTTTGAGAGAATTGATAATTAACATTCTCAGATAACTAGTGAACATGAAAAACATTGATTATTTATCGTTATTATAAAATGGTTTGATTAGATGAGTTTGAGCTTAGTATAGCCTTAGTTTGACGGTCCTATGAAGTGTCGTATTTGTTTGGGAGCCATTAATAGTTAACACTCGTAGAAAAGTATTGAGCATGAAAGACATTGGTTAATTATCGAAATTATATAATGGCTTAATTAGCTGACTTGAACTTAATGAAGTTTGTGTTTGAACGCCCTATGTAGTTTCGTATTTGTTGGAAGCATTTATAGTTAACACTCTCAGACAACTAGTGAACATCATTAATTATAGATATTATACAATGCTTTAATTAGCTGAGTATTTGTTTAGTATTTGTTTGGGAAAAGAAACAAGAAAATAGACAGTTTTTCGCCGAGATGCATACTACATTTTTTCGTCGACCTCTACATATTTTTATTAATTTCGGACCTCTCAAATAATTTCACAATAGCAGATGACACATACACTTATGTTCGTATTGAACCGTATCCATAGTGACCACAGCACTGACAGTTGTTCTTGCAGACCCTTATGTTTGTATTATACCGTATCATGCCGTATTCATAGTGACCACAGCGGACGAGAAAGTACTTTCTCGTCCGCAAAGCACTTGCTTTCAATAAAAGTCTCTTTTACGACCGCAAATTAGTACGTAAAATGACAATTTTAGAGGTCGACGAAAAATAGTTTCATTTCAATTATATTGACAAGATTGACCTATTTTAAATCTATTAATTGAACTCGAAATATACATACAAGTAGCTATGCTACTCCTGTGAAATATGTGCTGAAATTTTTAAAAATTAAATTGGTATATTTTTTGTGTGAAAATGAACTTCAATATTATTATTACTATTTTGTATGTATGTATTCCTTCCGCATAAATCGTGATTCTCTCAGTAATTGAGCAGCGTACGCCTAATTGTATTTCATCAGAGTATCATGGTACTCAAGCGAAGATTCTACTCCTATGTTCACGTTTCGGAAATAATTGAAAACAAACAATGAAGAGAAATGGTATTCCGAATCTAGAGTTGGTGAACATTAGCTTCGGTTCGAGTATGATTCTATAATTGGGAATGCAAAAAAAAGCTGAAAATGTTGTCGTCGAATTGAACACAGCCTTTCCTAGCGAGAAGAGATTGGAACAGAATAACCAGTTTGCAAAATCTAAAATGGGTTCAAGCCCTGTGGACAGGAGCTTTCTGGCGCTCTAGTTCAAACAGACAAATTATATCTCCGAAAGTATTGGTTTCTCTGAGTTGGGAATTATATCAATGTATACATATGATAGAGCTGCATCATAAAGGAAATTCAATTCAAATAATAGTTTATTTATCAAGATTAAATGAGCAATCATGCGAATGAGAACTGCACCATGGAAGAAATCGAATTAAATCTGGCCAAATTTGCCCAATAACGAACTTAACCGAGATATTCATCTCCCTAACCTACTCTGAAAATTTCAACTACCTAGCTCATTCCGTTCGAGAGTTATTGTGGAAAAACTTTTTTTAAATTTTCAAATTTTTTTTTTACACTTTGCGATAATCTGGTCAATACAAAACTTCACATGCGTATGAAGATCATGATTCTACAATTTGATGCTAAATTTCAGATAGATCGAACGAACTTGTCCGAGATATTTACGCTCCAAAACCACCTTGCAATTTTCAATCCGCTAACTCCTTTCGTTCGAGAGTTATCGTGCCTACGGCCGGTCGACCGGCCGGACAGAATCGATTTCGCACTCGGATTCTTGATCAGTGAGTCGAACCAAATCGTTTGAGACCATTTTCAGCCAAAAATTTCAAAATTACAGACACTTGGGCAAATTGATAAGCACTCTGTTCCGAGGAACTAGAGCGCCAAAAAAACAAGTTTCGTATGACAATTGCCCAAAACAGGTTTAAAGTACCTACAAATAGTAGGTATTCCATAAAACAAATATGAAAGAAGATAAGTAATAATAAAATCTACGTTCACCAAATATTCTCCTCTCTCGAACTACAGAATTATGCTTTCAATATTTACGTAATATTTTCAAACATTTTCGGGTGAGGTCCCCGTTGCATCGCTAAAATACGAGTATTTCAACCCCAATATTTTTGAAGTTACAATATTCCCTTCTGTCAAGTTGACATTATGAGAATTCATACATAGAATAATAATTATATCAATCTGTGAAATACGATTTACATTGAAATTTTAAAAAATCATATCTCCGAAAGTATCAGCTTGTTAGAGTTGAAAATGATATGAATGGATTCTTATGATAAAACTGCTTATTAAAAAAAATTTAATTAGGAATTTGTTTCGTAAAAAAAAAAATTTTTTTTTGTTAGTCCGAAACCATCTGTCCGATTTTGCCCAATAACGAACTTATCCGAGATATTCATCCCCCAAACCTACTCTGAAAATTTCAACTCTCTAGCTCATTCCGTTCGAGAGTTATCGTGCCTACGGCCGGCCGGCCGGCCGGCCGGACAGAATGAATTTCGACCACGGATTCTTGATCAGTGAGTCGAACCAAATCGTTTAAGACCATTTTCATCGAAATATTCCAAAATTACAGACATTTGGGCAAATTGATAAGCACTCAGTTCCGAGGAACTAGAGCGCCAAAATCTATCTATTAACAATGAATCTAGAACTATTTTGTTGTTTAGATTATTGACTACTATATTATTACTGCTAATATCATAAGTGATAAAATTTTCGCGATAAGTCTGTCGAATTATTTCTTAACGAAACTGAGGTGCTTGAAAACACCACGAGTTCGAAGCACTAGGGGTGTTTTCTCCAAGCAACTCAAATGATATTTCATTAGACTATTTCACGAACAAAATGACTCATGTTGACGTCTGTAATTTATATTAATTATTGGTCAAACAGTCCGTATCCATGGTTGAGTCGTCGAAAACACCAAAGTTGTAAGACCAATCATAATTCAAAGACAGTTGGTGTTTTCGCGATTATACGAGCTGTCTTTGGCCTGTGGTGGTCAGATTTTGATATGAGTGAAAAAGTCAGTGTTATTTTGCAATGCATAAAGGGTGATTCACGAAGATCGTTCGTTAGAATATTTCAAAGAAAGACTAAAGATGAACACTCGAAATTTTGAGGTTAAGATTTGTTAGGAGAGATGAATTCTTGGGAAAAATTTCAGATTCGATCGACTTCCGGTTTCACCGGAAATGATACCTACCAACTTTCGTTTTTTAAATGTTATACCCAGTTTTTTCATTGATAATCAGATTACCCATTGAATTCTACATTGTTTTATTGTGTAACTTACACATTATTCTCAGAAAATTTATGTGAAATCTGAAAAAATTCATAATTTTCTAGCTTCTATCAGAAGATATACCAATGCTTCTCCTTCGTTAATTAAAAATTGAATTGAACATGCAGGGTGTTTATATATCAATGTCAAAGTCAGTCATGACAAAAACATCAAAACTATTTTTTTTCAAATGATAACCCAATTTTTTTATTGGTCAGCTGGAATCTACGTTAAAAAATAGTGTACTCAACATAAATGTAGAAAAATTTCTGGATTTTTCATCAGACTTTATATCATTCAAAGAAGAATATCTCAAAAACGGTACATTTTTGGAGAAAATAAAAAGAATAATATAATTTTCTAAAACGATTTTGGATTCCTATAATAACTTAACTTTATCTGCTATTCTTATGCTAATTTCTTATAGTTTTTTGAACTGGCTAATCTATGACTAGGAAACCATTGGAATTAGGATAAAACTGTTAATTGGAGAATATTATGTATCATAGTGATAGGAAACTTCACCTCAAAATTAATTTCGTTCGGAATATCCATGTCAAGCGTTAAAGCTGAACAATATTTAGCTTGACGCTCCTTGTTGACGTGTGGTTGAATATTTAAAATCTTTAAGAACTTGAATGCTTAATCAATGAGTATTAATTTTCAGGGAATGGAACCGAAATTGATAAAAGAAGAGTCCTCTGAAAAAGAAGCAGGGGGTAGTTTTGCCGAAGCACCTAGAACCAGATCAGCTAAAGGTGAGTTTGCTTAGATCTACTAATCAACTTTGACCACTACCGTGACAGTACAGCCCTAGCTCAGGGAGCGGGCTAGAACGTACTGGGGTGGGTACTGATCGGTGGTCGAATTGGGAGAAGGTCGATGTTGTGCAGCCCAGCGCGACGGACGTTAGAATTGTGAGGAAGTTGATTCCTGTTTAGACGTGAAAGAAAAGACTGCTAAACGTGTACAGGGTGATTCACTTATCTTGGTCACCACAATTTCCTCCGAAACGTCCGATATATTTTAATTCTGTAAACGCCGTTTTGTACAAGTCAATGTTGACTTGGGATGCGTGTAAGAGTCGACTTAAAAAAATTAAGGATGGCTGGCGTCGCGGCGCCGTTAATTTTTTTTTCACAGGAACATACCTTTTCTGTTATGCCATTCGAAAGATGATTGAATTCTAAATTTTATTTCCGCATTACATTTTTTCCCATTTTGAACCGTTAGCGATCTACAGGGCGATTTATGTTAATTCTATTCCATTTTTGCGCGATGTTCTGAGGAACATCGCGTTATCATTTTGCCCAAATGTCTGTAATTTTCAATTTTTTTTCCCGAAAATGGCAAATTTCACAAACGTCCTTGGGTTTGTATTCTACAAATAATCACCAAGTATCAAGATCGGATTTGTATTGGTAGAAAACAAAATTATTGCTCGGAAACCATTGGGCCGATTATGCCCATTAACGAACTTTTCCGTCGTATTGGGATGTGCCACCTACCCTGAAAATTTCAGCTAGCTTTTTCCGTTCTCAAGTTATCGTGGCAATGGCCGACTGGTCGGACAGAATGCAATTTGACCTCGAATTCTTCATCGGGGAGTCGAACTCAATCGTTTGAGACCATTTACGGCAAAAAAATCGACATTTGGGCAAAATGATAACGCAATGTTCCCCAGAACATTTATAAGCGCAAACATGGAATAGAATTAACATATAACACCCTGTAGATCACTCACGGTTTAAAATGGGAAAAAGCGGTATTTGGAAATAAAATTTAGAATTGAATCATCTTTCGAATGGCATGATAAAAAAAGTATGTTCCAGGGAAAAAAAAATTGACGGCACCGCGCCGCCAGCCATCTTTATTTTTTACGCCGACTTCTACACGCATCTCAAGTTAACGATGACTTGTACAAAACGGCGTTTACAGAATTAAATATATTCGGCCGTTTCCGAGAAAATTGGGGTGACCATGATAAGTGAATCACCCTGTACATCGTACAAGTTCCAGTATCGAGACTGTTAGGAACCTCAGTAATCGACGGTAATTAATGTGACGGTGAAGTTGAAGTTTGTAGAGTTGTGTAACTAAACCTGTACATTGTACATATTAGCATACACTGTTCTATTTATTCCAAAGTGTAAATGTAGAATCATTATCCCTAGACAACGAAAAAAATCGACATATTGAATATAAGTATTTGCCTTCAATCAAAATGAAAATCTGACAAAATTAGACAGCTAGGTAGTAACTAGAAAATTAGTTGCGTTCATCCTCAATTCAGTTGCAGATACGGGGAAAAATGTATCTAATCTAAAGCGGTGCACGCATGGCCTCAGCCCGACAGTCAAATTCCATTAACATAAAACAACCCTAAGCACGTTTCAATTAAAAATGAAAACTTTTGCGCCGTATTTTTCACATCCATCTGTAACGTTCTTTCATACCCAAATGAAACTGAATGAACTAGGGGTGGGCATTGATCGTCGATGTTTCCGAAACGTCGATGTTCCGATGTCAGAAATTTAAAAAAAAACGAATGAGTATAATTCTGAATTGATTCAGAAATATCAATGGAGTTCACAAACACTTTTTAGCTGCACGAAGTTACATTGAGGAAAACATGAACCAAAATCGAATGAATCAACTCTCTAACTATCATATATACAGGGTGTCGCAACGAAAATTTGACCCCCTCCCCCAGAACTCAGAAACGAAGAATTCTTGAAGATCTTAAAAAAGAGGCCAACTTCTGTTTTGAGGAGGACAAATTTCCATCATGAGCTTGTTCCGAAAAAACCACCCCCATGAAGGTGGCATCAACCCTAAACATTTGTTGAATAAGGAAGAGATGTCGAGTTTTGGTTAGTTTGAAAGATATTTATGTTCTGTACACAACCCAGTTAAAATTTTAAAATAAAAACTCTGTATTAGGGAGAAAGAATTCCTATGAAAACATGGTTCCGAAAAACCACCTGAGGGTAGCAACAACCCCCAACATTTTTTGAATAGGGAGGAGATGTTGAATGTGGTTCATTTAAGAAGTTTTTTCTGTTCCCTTAACATCGCAGTTGAAATTTTCAAATTTTTTTATTTAGTGGTGAAAGAATTTGAGTTTTTGAAAGTTTTTACTTTAGAAACATTCGATTTTCTTATCGTTTATGATCGGAGAACGTGTGGGACAATTCATTTTATTATACTATTTTTTTTTGAAGATTATTTCTCAAATGTGTTTCATTCTTTCGTTTCCGCATCATAATTCGCAAAAATGGTCTATACTAGAGAAGAATGAATAGAAATTCTCAAGGTATTTCAATACTAATCAACCAGAAAGTCACCAATATATAAGCATTTTAAGGATAAAGTCAAAACTCTTAGGTTTTTGAGCTGCATGTAAATCCAACATATGAGATGAGTCATAGACCTACGTTTTGAATTTAATTTTTTATGATGCACTTCTATCATAAGAATCGATTGATATCATTGCCATCTCTGAGAAACCAAAGATATGATTTAAATAATTACTCGCTAGTTATATTTATTTTATTTTTATTTATTTATTTAACTATAAATGAGGGTTGAGGGTTTACCTATAAACCCAACAAAGAAAAAAGGACATACTATGTACTATGTCTCTCTATGTATATAGGAAACGGTGTAATCATAACAATTGAATACTTTCATGTTACTTCTATCCTTATTCATTCGGATAATTTAGTAGATATTCATTCAATGAACAAATTTTCAAATTTTTGTAGAATTTTAGGTGTCGAAATCCCCTGTAATGGGAATGAAGAAAACACGAAATTGAATCAATTTTGAGATCATATTGTTCAAACAGATATGTTCGTTATGTGAATATGAATTTATCGACTTCTATTCAATCTTAAACAATATCATAGGGTAATTGTTGGCAACAATTTGTTGCTATGATAGATATCAATTGAATCAATACGTTTTTTTGAATTCCGGTGTGCATGTGTGCATTACGTATTATAAAGGCTATGCAACCTGGAAACAAAAAATAATATAAAAAATTGCTTCAAGCCCTGTGGACAAGAGCTTTCTGACGCTCTTGTTCAAACAGACAAATTATATCTCCGAAAGTATTGGTTTCTCAGAGTTGGAAATTATATCAATGTATTCTTATGATAGAACTGCATCATAAAGGAAATTCAATTCAAATAATAGTTTATTTATCAAGATTAAATGACCAATCTGAGAATGAGGACTGCACCATGGAAGAAATTAAATTGAAATAGCTAAAATGAATTTCACTCTCTCCTATAGAACAGGATGACATGTACGAGTATGAACACAGATCATATAATAAATCATAGATAGAATAATTATAGCATTCTGTGAAAACATAGAAGTACGATTCATTATTGAAATTTCGAAAAATCATATCTCCGAAAGTATTAGCTTGTTGGAGTTGAAAATGATATGAATGGAATTTTATGGTGAAACTGAATCTTAAAAAAAAATATTTTTCGTTACTCTGAAATCATCTGGCCTATTTTGCCCAATAGCGAAATTAACCGAGATATTAATCTCTCTAACCTACTCTGAAAATTTCAACTGCCTAGCTCATTCCGTTCGAGAGTTATTGTAGAAACAAAATTTTCAATTTTTTTTTGACACTTTACGGTAACCCGATCAATACAAAACTTCACATGCGTCTAAAGGTTAAGATTCTACAATTTGATGCTAAATTTCAGATAGATCGAGTGATCGGTTTCGGTAATATTCATGAAAAATGTTTTTAATAAAAACGGCCATAACCCCGAAACCGCTCGATGGATTTTGCTGGTTAACGAACTCTTCCGAGATATTTACGCTCCAAACCTACCCTGCAAATTTCAATCCTCTAACTCCTTTCGTTCGAGAGTTGGCCGGCCAGAATCGATTTCGCCACGGATTCTTGATCAGTGAGTCGAACCAAATCGTTCGATAACATTTTCAGCCAAAAATTCGAAAATTACAGACATTTGGGCAAATTGATAAGCACTCTGTTCCGAGGAACAAGAACGCCAATAAAAATTACAAATCTTGGTACGCATGACAATCCAACACATGGCACAATTATCATTTCCCTCATGAAAACCTTACAAAATTCATCTCTTCGACTGCTTTTTATTAGATTATATGAATGCTTAGACTTTTGCGAAGCCTTAACAATGGTACTTGATGTATTGTTTTACTACGCTACCACACTTCTAACTACAAACAATAGATCCACACATGACTGTACAATGCATTCTCCACTGAGCCCTGCACACATACAAGCTACTACGAACATCGCGAATAATCCACAGATGTATGGAAGTATACGTACTCATACAAATTTCACAGGTGGTAAATAAGGAAGCATTCTTGCTGAATAATATTTCACTCAATGTATACAGGGTGATTGCAAATTAGACGTGAACCTTGGAAGAGTTGTTAACATGACTCATTTGCTATTGTTTGAACCATACTTATTGATAACCGAAAATCAACAATTGTCGAGATATTTGAGGTTCTAGTGATTTTAAAAAGATTTCTCACCTCTGTTAATTTTTAGTACAACTTTTGAATTCAATTTTTTTTAAGATGCAGTTCCATCATAAGAATCTATTCATGAAATTTTCAACTATTACAAGCTAATACTTTAGGAGATATGATTTTTCAAAATTTCAATAATACATCGTACTTTTATGTTTTCACTGAATGCGAATTCTATCTCTGTTCACTGTTCATTCATGTCATCTTATCTACCTATAAGAGACATCATATTTATTTATGTTGTAGTTTATTCATATAATTCTTACTTTCAAAATATTTTGTGTTGGAAAATAAGGTTACGCATCTTGAATTTGTGAATAAATTCCAGACTGTTTTGACACCAAAAATAATATTGAATTTTTGCCTACTAAATAATTTATGTGCAAATATTGGGGATGATGTTTCAGAAGATTTAGAATTGGATCATTTTAATGATGTAGTTCATGAAGGCAATAGGAAAGAACAACATAATGGAACCATCAAAAGAAATTACTGTTCGTTTACCACCTAGGTTAATATTACCTTTTACTTCCATAAGTAGTGAGACATGTTCCTATAAGCAGTATTTTCATAATATTGCTAGCAAAAAAATGCTGAAATATTGAATTACATTTCTGTATCAAACATTTTTTCTTGAGTTAAGGTTCATAATACAGAAAAGAATGTGTTAGTGGTATGAACATTTAATTTTAAATTATGAAAAGAGGATAGTATTTTATTAATATATTTTGTACTATTAAAATAATTTGTTCTTAATCCACTACCTACTCAAATATCAGGAATAAATGGACAATCTGCTATGATTGTCTCCAACCTTGCTCTAGACATTTCGATGATAGGTTTGGGGGATAAATATCTCGGCTAAGTTCGTTATTGGGCAAAATCGGACAGATGGTTACGGAGTAACAAAAAAAAATTTTTTTTACAAGGCAAATTACAATTTAAAATTTCAATAATAAATCGTATTTCAACGTTGTCACAGAATGATATAATTCTATGTATGAATTGTCCTAATATCAACTTATGTTCCTGTGACATGACATTATCTAATCAATCGAAGAATTGTGAGCGAAGTGAGAAAAATCTCAGTTGTTTGCTCCGAAATTAGTTTTTCTCAGAAAAGTCTTACATTTCGGAACGGAACATGAAGTTAGTAAGAGATCTGAGAGTAGTGAGACTGCTTTTCATCCATAGACATAGATATAATTCTCGAACGGAATGAGGTAGGTAGTTGAAATTTTCAGAGTAGATTAGGGAGATGAATATCTCGGTTAAGTTCGTTATTGGACAAAATTGGCCAGATTTAATTTGATTTCTTCCATGGTGCAGTTCTCATTCTCATGATTG
Source organism: Halyzia sedecimguttata (assembly GCA_937662695.2). Classification (NCBI taxonomy): domain Eukaryota; kingdom Metazoa; phylum Arthropoda; class Insecta; order Coleoptera; family Coccinellidae; genus Halyzia; species Halyzia sedecimguttata. The sequence continues at coordinate 92,384,122 of OW569412.2, forward strand.
CTCATTTAATCTTGATAAATAAACTATTATTTGAATTGATTTTCCTTTATGATGCGGTTATATCATATGAATACATTGATATAATTCCCAACTCTGAGAAACCAATACTTTCGGAGATATAATTTGTCTGTTTGAACTAGAGCGCCAGAAAGCTCCTGTCCACAGGGCTTGAACCCACTTTTTAATAATAATAATGATTTTGTAAAGATAAGTTTCGAAGCATTTTTTTTTAACGACACTTTTTTAAATTTAATTTCTTTCATGATGCATTTCTATCATAGGAATCCACTGATATAATTCCCAACTCTGAGAAACCAATACTTTCGGAAATATAATTTGTCTGTTTGAACAAGAGCGCCAAAAAGCTCCACAGGGCTTGATCCAATTTTTTATAAGAAAATTCATGTATACCTTACGCCTAACTTTTAAACGTAGCTTCATCAATTATCCTACACATCGATAAAAATTGATATATCATTCATTACGATCGATGTATTTCTATTGATGCCCATCCCTGAGGACGAGATGGCTGTGAAATGTTGCAGTTGTTGCAACACCGTGTAGAGGGCGTGCTAGGAGATAGAACCCTCAGATCTGCGGTATGGCACGTACTTCTATCATCAGCTAATCCTTCGTTTCTCTTCTCTATCCCCGGAGTTGTGTTTGTTCTCACCCTACATCGCTGAAATTCCTGATGCTGCCTGGGGCACTTTTCTCTCTCCGGAAGAACGAAGCTGGATAAATAATAAGATTCTGCTACGCTGATACGGTTCCCACGGATAAATTCGAGCGAAGTTTTCAGCCAGCTACAGAGTGTGGTCCGATGGTTTTTGTTTATTCTGGAAGAGACGGTAAGGGGATATTTAAGGGGTTGTTTGAATAAAATTACCGCACTGTGCAGAATGTTTCTCTTATTTGCATTATTCCGGTTGCTCTGCTGGTGCATGTAGAAGGATCCAAAACCGTTTTATTTCTTTTGTGAGTGGTCAAATTCGAGATGGATAACATCTCATTGGATGAATATTGCGAGGAGGGTCAGTTACGGGTGGAAAGTTTGAAACCAGTTGTATATATTGACTTATGTCAGAGGAACATCTACAGGGTGTGGCGTAAAGAGTGGATAATCTCACACCTACAGGAGGAAGGCCTGGTCGATCAGATAAACACAATTTATGTTTGATGAGAAAGTCTCACGGTTTTCGAGCTTTTTGAAATTTTGAAAATTTTGAGAAAAACACACCCTTCATCACTATTTTCGATGCCATGATCTCCTATATTGAAATTTTGTATATCTGTTTTTTGAATAACACTTCCGTATAAATTTTCTATGAGATGTAGATGCCTGTTTTGGTAGCGTGGCATGAGATTTTTTATAAAAAAATATTTATCTCAAAATTTTCTCATGCAAAAAAGATTCTATCCGCCGTATTCACAAAGCATTGTTAAGTGTTTGAATCTCCGTTAAGTCCTAACTGAGGTCCTAAGTTAAGGATAAATATGAATCGCAACCTCAGTTAACGTATTTAACGGTGGTGAAACAGGCCTGTTTTACCACCTTTACCCCTTATCGTCCCTTATCATCGCCAATTTATCCTTAACTGAGAACCTCAGTTAGGACTTAACGGAGATTGAATGCTTTGTGAATACGGCGGTATAAGTTTGACCTCTTACGGTGAAAAAAATTTATGACGACCTGAGTCCCAACAACTTGAAAATATGCTTGGTTCATTGGGATTCTAAAATAATATAACACTTGATATTCCAGTGTCCCTATGACAGAATAAAGCCTGTTCAAGTAAAACAGGGTCTACTCGTGATTCACTTAGGGCGCGTTCCACTAAGGTCTCACAACGATCACGCGCGCGTTCGCAGAACTGCGCAGACGACTTTACGAACGTTGCGATCGCCTAGTGGAACTTGGCCTTAGTTGTTAGTATCATGCTAGTGTAAAGTAGGTGTTATGGAATCGAACTGCGTTAGGAGACGCTATTCGATTATGGAATCGGTTGTCTCTCATCAAATGGGCATTGGTGAGCTGCTAACAATTCAAATTATGCATACTAAAATAACTATCTTTTCTGCCTGTCGATTTCTCGCTCCATAGTATGTTGTCGAAGAAATTGGGGTCCATTCACCTGCATGAGTGCTCTCATACTGCTCCTGTGAAACAAGGGTTATACTGGAATGACACATACCTCTGTATACAACCCCTTAGCTTTGACATGAGGCATACTTTTGATGCGTGTAACCGTTTTCAACTTTTTCTCCAGAACCAATCACCTCTTCAGTGCAACTCCGAGAACGTATTCAGGCAGCTTTGCGAGAAATTAATCAGTCCGGATACGCGCGCAATATAAAACTCTCCTTCGTAAGAAGAGCCAGAGCCTGTATTAGAGCCCAAGGTGGACATTTCCAGCAGCTTTCGTAAATTTTAATAAATCACGAATCATTGGTTTGCGTTTTATTTTCAACACTTTTATGAAAGTGTCTGTACTCATAGCGGTATAACAAAAAATATAAACAACTTAGTGGATCACAACTACACCCTGTTTTACTTAAATAGGCTTTATTCTGTTAAAGGGACACTGAAATATCAAGTGTTATATCATTTTAGAATCCCAATGAACCAAGCATGTTTTCTAGTTGTTGGGCACTCAGTTCGTCATACATTTTTTTTTCACCGTAAGAGGTCAAACTTATAGATTTATTTTTGCATGAGATAATTTTGTGATAAATGTATTTTTATAAAACGCTAAAGGGTTGTATACAGAGGTATGTGTCATTCCAGTATAACCCTTGTTTCACAGGAGCAGTATGAGAGCACTCATGCAGGTGAATGGACCCCAATTTCTTCGACAACATACTATGGAGCGAGAAATCGACATGCAGAAAAGATAGTTATTTTAATATGCATAATTTGAATAGTTAGCAGCTCACCAAAGCCCATTTGATGAGAGACAACCGATTCCGTAATCGAATAGCGTTTCCTAACGCAGTTCGATTCCATAACACCTACTTTACACTAGCATGATACTAACAACTAAGTGAATCACGAGTAGACCCTGTTTTACTTGAGCAGGCTTTTTATAAAAAATCTAATGCCACACCACCAAAACAGGCATCTACATCTGATAGAGAATTTATACAGGAGTGTTATTCAAAAAACAGATATACAAAATTTCAATATAAGAGATCATGGCATCGAAAATAGTGATGAAGGGTGTGTTTTTCTCAAAACCTCTGAACGTCAAAAAACTCGAAAACCTTGAGACTTTCATTAAGCACAAATTATATTTATCTGATCGACCAGGCTTTCCCCTACCTGTAGGTGCAAGATTTTCCACTCTTACGCCACACCCTGTATATAAGGCAACATACGAGACTTTTTTATGTTGACTTATGATTCCGTAGTTTTCTTGAGAGGGAAAGTTGAAGGATTTTCGTCATCTTAGGATATTTTGGATTATTATTTTTATTTATATTTCAGAAACTATACTTTAGATTGACTTTATATCGGGCGTGAATAGACAAAGGGAAATGCGCACAATACCTCCTTACTGCTTTAAAGTAAATCATTTTTTTAGCTTACAGTAAAATATATGGATCCAGCGTGGAAAATCAAAGTGTCGCAATGTGAATTATGCGCTACACCTTATTTGTGGCGCTCTTGTTCCTCGGAACAGAGTGCTTATCAATTTGCCCAAATGTCTGTAATTTTCGAGTTTTTTGATGAAAATGGTCTTGAACGATTCGGTTTGACTCACTGATCAAGAAACCATGGTCAAAATCGATTCTGTCCGGCCATTCCGGCCGGCCCTCCGTTAACACGATAACTCTCGAACGGATTGATCTAGGCAGTTGAAATTTTCAGAGTAGGTTTAGGAGATAAATCTCTCGGTTGAGTTCGTTATTGGGCAGAATCGGCATGATGGTTTCGTAGTAACGAAAAAAAAATTTTTTTTTACACTACAAACTTCAAATTCAATTTTTTTTAGGATGCAATTGATTGTATGATTTTTCAAAATTTAAAACTTAAATCGTACTATTGAAAGGTTTTTTCTGGGTTTTCTCTCTCAAACTCGGAAAAATATCTATAATATAAAAATTAATTATTTTGTGATTTGCTTCTGCGTAAGAAACACAAGATATTTGTAAGAAGCAATCAATTGAACAATGACAATGACAATGAATTTTCTTGAATTTCACAAAATAACTATCAACAAAATAATTCTAACGATTTTCATTAAGCGTCTGACGAAGGAGTCTGATATAGACTCCGAAACGTTGCGATATAGTTGTTTCTTCGTTGATGTTGTTCCGTTGTTGTTTGTTAGGCAACATTGTTCAATTGATTGCTTCTGACAAATATCTTGTGTTTCTTACGCAGAAGCAAATCACAAAATAATAAATTTTTATTTTATAGATATTTTTCAGAGTTTGAGAGAGAAAACCCAGAAAAAACCTTTCAATAATGAGTATACCTCCCACAGTATCCTTTAATGATTACTTATAAATCGTGCTACTATGTTTTCACAGAATGTTGTACTCATAGAACTCTATACTACGTTAGTATAGAGTTCATTGGCTGTACTCAATTGTTCTATCTATGAATTATTATATGATCTGTGTTCATTCATGTCATCTTATTTTGCTTCAAGTGCGATTTCAAATTTTCTTTCTGGTTCGTTATTCTTGATATAAAATACCCTTCCTGTTATAGAGAACAAAGTATGATTGAATGGAAAATGACCAATGAAATAACCTCAGCTATCGTAGAATTAAGGAGATGATATGATATTACACTTTTAAGGTGATGATAATATAATGCCCGTGGATAATCCATATGATGATGGAAAAATATACTTTGAAACTGGAATATTGGCTAAGTTTCAATTGATGTAATATTGTTTTCATAGTAGATTTGAGGAATGGATATCTCGGATAAGTTCATTATTGGGTTAAATTGGTCAGTTGGTTTCGGATTAATGATTTTTGGCACTCTTGTTGAATTTAAATTCTTTTATGATGTTTGAACTTAATTTATTTAATGATGAAGTTCTATCATAAGAAACCATTGACATAATTCCTAACTCGGAAAACCAATACTTTCGGAGATATGACTTGTCAAAGTTTGAACAAGTGCGCCAAAGCCCCTGTCCACAGGACTTTCCCACTTCTTTTAAATTTCGATAGTTGAGGAGAAAATCCTGTACGTACAACGGATATACGTATTTTTAATTGCAAGTGGTTTGAAAAATAATCTGAGAAAATTTCAGGGAAAGAAATATATTTTCTATGCATGCTTATGAAGGATTATTATCATATTGTGTACTTATTACCTGGAAAATAATTACTAGTTCGTAACATTTATCAAATACTAGCTGCCCGCCCCGGCTTCGCACAGTTGAAATGCTGATAGGTACTTAATATACTAAGAATTTCTTCATATACAACGTTCACAGCATTTTTGTCGTTAGACAATACAAACATGTTTTCTTTATAGGTTACTCTTGAAAGAGCGACATATAATTGGCCATGTGAAAAACACTCAGAGTTGAGTGTTTTTCCAACTTTCCAACTTTCAACGCTACAGGCTTATATTTGAGAGCAAATATAAGCCTGTAGCGTTGAAAGTTGGACACTGCGATTTTATTAATGGTCATTGCAAAATATATGTTTACCGGAAATTATAGGCGTTTAAATTGGATCAGTAAATCCCATGGTATCAGAGGAATTTGGGGAATCAATACATATATCCTGGCTGAGGCGAGCCTCACGCTCTTCAGATGTTTCTCTGGCTCTCTGTCTTCGATTTCTATCCCTATCCTGGCTATGCCGGCCCCCCGGTCGGTACCACCACAACCGCTATGTCCCTTCATTTTAAATCTGCGATATCTTCGAAAATATTCATTTAAATTACATGCTGTAAAGGGACATATTGATCAACATTAAATGCACAATGCATTTAAGGTACTTAATTGGATAAGAATCAATGCTGTATTGCTTAAAATAGCTTCGTAATCAAGCCATTATTTGTCGTAGAATGTAAAGGATACAAAATGGTTATTGTGGGTTATCCAAGAGATAGACATATACCATCGCGGACTTTTTTGTAGACCTTTTTAAGGTGTACCATACTGTACTACAATATTTTGGTCTATCTCGTAGGGTTCAGCAAGCGTTTGCAATGTAAGCGCAAAAAAATGTGTTTATTTACGACATCACATTACAAACCTCTAAAATTATCAGTGTTTCTCTAATATATTATGCATGTATTATACATATAAACCTTCCTATTGAATCACTCTATATTTAAAAAAAACCGCATCAAAATCATTCACGTACTTTTGAAGATCTGCATATATAGGAACAGACAGACAGCGGGAAGCGACTTCGTTTTATACTATGTAAGGAAGTGATAATATTGGGTATAAAGCCATTATTTGAGAGTCACTCAAGTGGAGGATGCGGATGGCAATAATTCGTTTAAACCCTTGCTTCAACAAAAGATTATGAACGATTAAGTCCATTTTAACTCCTCCGAGTCCAGAGAAGTTAAGAGGTCCAATAATGCCATCCGCCTGGATCTCCGAGATAAAAATAGTGGATCAGATTTCAATCAAATTTCAATTCCATTTCAGTTCATCATGAATAGGAATTAATATAATAGCTGAATTTTTGGTGAGCTGTTCACGTTAATAGAGTGCCCATCAAATCGTCCAAATGTCTGTAATTTTCGAAATTTTGGCCGAGAATGATCACTGATGAAGAATCCGAGGTCAAAATTGATTCTGTCCAGCTGTCAGCGCACGATTACGCTAGAACGCAATGAGTTGAAATTTTCAGAATAGGTTTGGAGTCAAAAAGCGCCGGATAAGATCGTTATTGGGAAAAATGCACCGGGTGGTTTCAGAGTTATGGCCATCTGAAATTTTGTTTATCCAGTAACTCTAAAAATACTGATCAGGTGGAATTATAGCACGTTAGTTAGTTGCAAAATATCGACACGAAGACTTCTATGCAAAATTTTGTGAGGATCGCATGACTAGAAAATTGAGAAAAAAAATTGGTTCAAGCCCTGTAGACAGGAGCTTTTTGGCGCTCTTGTTCAAAGAGACAAATTATATCTCTGAAAGTATTGGTTTCTCAGAGTTGGGAATTATATCAATGGATTTCTATGATAGAAATGTATCATGAGAGAAATTGAATTTAAAAAAAGTATCCTTGAAAAAAAAACTTCAAAAATTATCTTATAAAAAAAATGGGTTCAAGCCCTGTGGACAGGAGCTTTCTGGCGCTCTAGTTCAAACAGACAAATTATATCTCCGAAAGTATTAGTTTCTCAGAGTTGGGAATTATATCAATGTATTCTTATGATAGAACTGCATCATAAAGGAAATTCAATTCAAATAATAGTTCATTTATCAAGATTAAATAAGCAATCTGAGAATGAGAACTGCACCATGGAAGAAACCAAATTAAAATAGCTGAAATGAATTTGACTCTCTCTTATAGAACAGGATGAAATGTACGAGTATGAACACAGATCATATAATAAAGCTTAGATAGAATAACAATAGCATTCTGTGAAATAGTACGATTCATTATTGAAATTTAGAACTTCATCTTAGCAGAAATTGAATTCAAACATCATAGAAGAATTTAAATTCAACAAGAGTGCCAAAAATTATCAATCCAAAACCAATAGACGAATTCTACCCAACAACGAACTCATCCGAGATATTCATTCCTCAATTCTATGATGAACGATAATATATATCTTTCCTCAAATCTACTCCAATACACCAATATTCCAGTTTTGTTTTTAGTAGAGATATTCTGAACTCAATATTATCAACTTACCATTATCATTCCCATCATCATATGGATTGACCATCGGCATGAAAATATCAACCAACAGAAAGTATGATATTATATTATCATTCTCATATTTATACGATTGCTGGAATGAAACAACGTCATGTCTCAGGAAAAGTTGACATTATAACAATTCATAGAATACCCACATAATAATTCAATCATTCTGTGAAAACGTAGAAATACGATTTACATTGAAATTTTGACAAATTATATCTCCGACAGTATAAGCTTGTTAGAGTTAAAAATGATATGAATGGATTTTTATGACAAAACTGCTTATTAAAAAAAAATTAATTTGCAATTTGTTTTGTAAAGAAAAATTTTTTTTTTGTTACTCCGAAACCATCAGTCCAATTTTGCCCAATAACGAACTTAGCCGAGATATTTATCCCCCAAACCTACTCTGAAAATTTCAACTCTCTAGCTCATTCCGTTCGAGAGTTATCGTGCCTACGGCATCGAAAAATTCGAAAATTACAGACATTTGGGCAAATTGATAAGCACTCAGTTCCGAGGAACTAGAGCGCCAAAAAAGGGCAATCTACAATGCTTCAATGCCTTAAATTTATTTATAACCTCGTGGAATGGATTGTTGAAACTTATACTCGGTGCACTCGAAATACCTAAGGAAAATATCATCTAAATGTATAGAGCAAGGTTGGAGACAATCATAGCAGATTGTCCATTTATTCCTGATATTTGAGTAGGTAGTGGATTACGTGCAAATTGTTTTAATAGTTCAAAATATATTAACAACATAATATCCTCATTTCATAATTTAAAATTTAATATTTCATACCACTAACACATTCTTTTTTATATTATGACCCTTAACTCAAGAAAAAATGATTGATACACAAATGTAGATCCATATTTCAGTATTTTGTTGCTAGCACAATTATGAAAATACTGTATGTAGGAACATGTCTCACTACTTAAGGAAGTAAAAGGTAATATTAACCACAGTGGTCAACGAACAGTAATTAATTTTGATGATTCCATTATGTTCTTATTCTTTCCTATTGCCTCGATGAACTACATCAAAACAGTCTTGTATATATTCAGAAATTCAAGAATCGAATACTTGCATTCCAAGAGAAAATAACAACTATGAATTGACAATCTGTAATAGCTAAAAAAGAAACACAGACAGATTCTGTGTTCACATTCTGTGAATACATAGAACTTACGTTGTGTTATTGAAACTTTGAAACATCATATCTCCGAAAGCATTAGCTCGTTAGAGTTGAAAATGATAACAATGGATTCTTATGATGAAACTATGAGTTCTAGATTTGAACTCGATCGGATCTATATTGGCAAAGATATTGTCGAAATATCGAAAAATTCCAACGATCGAGATGTACTGGTCCACTGGATCACACTCGACAAGCTAATTCGTTAGCCGTTTTTGATTCTTGCCGTCCTGGAGTGAATGTCATAAATCATTATGTCATAGACAACATATCAAGTCTGTCTATGTTCATATTTATTTCCGTGCTTCCGAGCGGCCGATCGAAGTTGAATTTGACAAGTCGATGCTTCAACAACATGTCAAAATTCAATTACATATCGGTTGAACAGCATATTGCCAATTATCCAGAGCAATTTCATTCCTGAAGAAATTTATATAATATAAATTCGGTAAGTTCTATAATCAAACTAATATTGCTTATTCATTTATTCTTCGATAATTTTTCAATACGAGAGAATCATCGTCAGTTTCAGGAGATGTTAGAAAACAGTTATTTAGATTGATTTATATCGATATTTAAATCTAATCATTGGCCAAAGATAAGAGATCATTAAGTAAATTCGTTTATTCTCTACAGAAGGAAGGTTACCTTTGTTTTCATTTCTATTGAAATAATACATTCCAGGAAACGCTTATGGAACGAATTTAGGTTGATTTTTTTTCAAAATTACGTGAAACGTATTTTCGTATATTATTAGATATTAAAATTACTGTTATAGAGATGTATTTTGTTAATTATCAACTAATAGTTTCTCATGGCACAACCGTAGGATTGGACTGATTTAGATAGAGATAGAGATTACCCTCGGAATACACTATTGAAGAACCACAGTTATACAGAGTGATATTTCATCTCAGGGCACAATTGTATGATTGAACTGATTTGTGTCCTTACGCCACCATGAATAAGTTTATTTTCGACCCAACAGTGAAAGTATATATTTGAATGGGACCATACGCCACCACAAACATAGCACTGTTCATTTCTGGTGCGCTGTTCAGATGAACAGTCATTTGGACTAATCGCAAATCGTCGAAATGCCTGAATTTTCGAATCTTTGCCCAAGAATAGTTTCAAACGATTAGTTTTGACTTACTGATGATGAATCCGAGGTCAAAATTATTTCTGTCCGATCGTATTCGATTGTCCCATCCGAATACAGTTGATTTTAGAACCAACAGTAAATGTGTATATATATAGTTGAACAGAGACCTTACGTCACCACAAATACAGCACTATTCATTTTCGACCCAACAGTAAATATATGTATTTGAGTCGAAATTAATTGTTTGAGACTTTTCTAGGCCAAAAAGTGGACTAGTTTTTTTTAACGCTGGTGTTTACAGTCGAATCATGGCCACAGTGCTTTTCCAACTTGTTCTGATTAACTCTGGATCATATCCAGTGTTTACCGTTATTTGTTCGATAATTTCTAATTCTTCACAATAATTTTCTTCGGATAAAGGCAAATTAATTAGCCGGTGAGCACACAAAATCGTAGTATATAATTTTTCATTCAGTTAATATGGATTTGCATGGCAAGTAAAAGATACCAGCATTCAATTTTTGAAATAAAATAGTTAATAAGAGTGGCCAATTAAATAGCAACATGTTAAAAGAGCTGAGATTTGATTGGTCATTCTTATTTCTCATTTTATTTTGTTTCATTTGTGGTATAATCAGTTCACATCTTTAGCTTCACTAACGAGACATTTATGTAACATCGAGTGTAACATTGAATGATAAGTTCTATAAAGTAGTGGTATAGCAACGTGTATATGATAGTACGTACGTACAAGTACGTACAATAGTTATTTTCATATCTAGAGCGGAAAGTTGTACTGTCCCGTACGAGATTGCCGTTGAAGAAGCATTAATAGGGAGTATTTTGTTACACAATTTTTGTTTGTTTTTGATTCTTCCACATATGTCTCGGCGACACTTGCGATTTACAACCTCCTAGGCGTTTTATATTTGTTATTCCTTCGCCTGAATCTGCTAGGAAGGTTGCTGAAGAACGTCTAAGACTATATAATTATATAACTATATAAACCTGTATATAAAGTTCAAGATTAGGTAGGCGTAAATATGCTGCGATTTGGGTTGGTAATTTTTGCATGATCCATGTGTGTCATTGATAATTTTTGAAGGATGTCAAGTTTATAATTTCTGAAAATTCGATCATTTTAAAATGAACAACTGCAATAATAATTATGCTTACATAGTTGAAATTGCATAATTCATAATTATGAACTAAATATGTAAGTAAGTAGATAAATTGATCTCATTTTAAAGATATTATAATCTACAAATTTAACAAATATTTATATGTCCAAAAATTGTGACGGAAAGTAACTTTCCCGCACACTGTGCGGGGAAGTAATACTTTCTAAGACGAAAACAGTGCGGAAAGTAGATATTTTGGCACGGTTGTAGGAAAACTCATTATACGACTTTTGGTAATGGAAATATTGGCAAAGGGATTAAAATTGTGGTTGTAAATTATCTCTTTCGAAAGTAAATCAACGACTTTTGACATCCAATTCGAAATATTTGTCAATATTCGATGTTCCGATGATGGAAAAGTAAGAAAATAAAGAGATGTAGCAAGATTCCTGAGAAAATAATGAACCAATATTCAAAATTTGCAGCGGTTTGTGAGATAATGTTATTCTTCCTAGCGCTCTCAACCTCCGGCGATTAACCTACCCTCTATTATTTAAATAATCAAACACAAACTGTCCAGTTTGGATATATCAAAATTCAGATAAACAGTGAATTATTCCAGAGCAAACTCGTAAAGCCACAAATGGGAGGAATCCCATCCAAAAACCGTCCCTATATCTCACTGGCCATTGAGTTTATTTTCCGCCGGCCATACCGCCATGCCAGGATGTGTATAAAGGAGCAGATGCAAAGATTCCAATAGGAAAATATCGGATAACGCAGGTTGCTCTGTTCGCTCGACCACGAACGTGCTTCCCTTTCCCCCCAGGGAAAATTATTGAATATTCGGAAGTAGTTTTCGCATAATTAGTATATGCTAGGGTTGTTCAATTCCGATTTTTGATACGCATACAGCATACAGCGATGCAGACACAAATTTCGTGGATGCATAATTCTAATGGAGGGATTTCAACTCATTCAGGTTTCAAAATATTTATATCTCTATTTCAGTATCGTAACGATTCCATTTCAGCACTAAAAACAGTGCTGGAATTAACTCATTCCCGCATTGTTTCTAGTTATATTTTTCGTTTTGTGGTAGTCAGCATTGACATTCGATCCTATCAAATTTCAACACACGTCAATTGACAATACAATATAATCTGGATATGGTGAAATAATTGTTGAGGAAAAGCTTTATTTTCATTAAAAAATATGGTACTAGAGATTTCCTTCTTGCTAATTTTGAATCATTCATGCTATTAGGAAACTGTTTTAAATCTGATCTCCATGGCCTACGTACAATTCAAATTCCGTGATCTGTCAACTTTCGTAACAGTCACACCAACTACCAAGATACAATACAAAAGTCACTAGGATGTATAATCCGAATTTTTCATTAAATTTCAACAGTATTTTGCAATACTTGCCGGAAATAGAGAAAATATCGTCTAATACTCGTTGCAGAAGGCAATTCCAACACTCATGCGTTCGAAAACTCGATCCTTCGTCGCTCGTTTTCGAATTTCGCATTCGTGTTCTAATAGGAGCCCATTCTGCAACCTGTTTTAGAATATACTATTCTACAACCGTGCCTAAATAGCTATATTCCCGCACTGTTTTTGCGCGTATGTTCTGGGGAACATCGCGTTATCATTTTGCCCAAATGTCTGTAACTTTCGAATTTATTGATGAAAATGGTCTCAAACGATTTAGTTCGACTCCCCAATGAAGAATTAGAGGTAAAATTTGAATCTGTCTTGCCGGCCGTCCGGCCGTTGCCACGATAATTTGAGAACGGAAAGAGCTAGCGACTTTAAATTTTCAGGGTAGGTGGCGCATCTCAATACGACAGACCAGTTCGTTAATGGGCATAATCGGCCCAATGGTTTCCGAGTAATAATTTTGTTTTCAACCTATATACATCCGATTGAATTGAAACTTGGTGGGTAGTTGTAGAATATGAACCTAAGCACGTTTGTGAAATTTTCATTAAATATTTTTGTTGTTACGATATCTTGAGAACGGAAAGAGATAGCGGCTTGAGGTTTTCAGGTTGGGATTTGCATCAGAACGCGACATTTGAGTTTTTTTATAAGCATAATCAGCCAAACGGTTTTAGAGTAATAGCCATCTGAAATTTGATTGTTTTTTTCTATTCATTAACTCGAAAAATACTAAACCGATTGAATTGAAACATGGTTATTAGTTGTAGAATGCTAACGCGAAAATTCTTGCATAATTTCGTGAGGATAGTATTTGTAGAAAATTTTTAAGAAATCATTGAAAATAAAAAAAATTTATATATCAGTAACAATTCGTCTGAAATTGCTGAAATTTTGCAAGAGTCTTTAGAACCCAACTCTACTGCCAAGTTTTAAGTTTTAACACGATCAGTTAAATATTGTTGGAGATTCGAGCAGCCTTGTGTGAGTTCAGTAGATGGGTGACCGTTGCCTCGATAACTTTCGAACAAAGGAGATAGGGACTTGCAATTTTCAGGGTAGGTTGCGTATCCGAATGGGAGAGTTAAGTTCGTTTTTGTGCATAATCGGTTTAACGGTTTCCGAGTTATACCCACCTGGAATATTATTTCCTCGATAACTCAAAAAAATAGGATTCGATCGAATTGAAGCTTGGTAACTATGAGTAGGAAATCAACATAAAGACTTGTTTAAATTTTGTAAGAACCGTACCCCTAGAAAATTTGAAAAAAAATGACAAAAAAAAAATGTTGTAAGAACCGTACCCGTAGAAAATTTCAAAAAAATTACGAAAAAAAAATTGGTTCAAGCACTGACGTGAAGTCAGGAGCTTTTGCGCGTATGTTCTATTGTCAATTCTTCTGTATTGGACACCCTTAATCAAATTTACCATTGTAAATTATGTTGTCCATTCTCCATGGTATATTCGAATTAACACACTGCTCGAATTTTCCAATAATTTCATATATTCATGTAATCCCTTTCTTTATGAAACGCCGAACCGAAAGAAAGGATTGTTGCAGAAGCCAGTAATTCATTCAAATGAAGGACGCACCCTCATTTAGTCTTTTGCGACAATTATCAGTGGGACTCGAGAAATAGGAATGCGAACAAACCGTAAAAATTGCCAGAAGTTTTAACAGATTCGTCAAAACAGCTAAGAAAGCAGGATAAGGTGGCGCAACTCTTATGGAGCAAAGATTGAGAGATTCTTTTGTTGGACGAAAAGCTGAATTTTTGGGAGCCCCTCGAGATAATTCATTTGATATATCCACGAATCTTTGACAGCTCTTAATTGCCGAATTAGTGCGATTCTATGACGATTTTCAGTTCATTTTTCATACAACCATCGAATTAAATCCACAATTAAGCTAATCGAAGCTTCGTGAAACCCAATGTCAGTCTATATGTTGAATGCTATTATAACTTGTAGAAATGCCGGCTGACCGAGAATGATTCAGTCAAGGGAAATGTAGCTACATCAGTGGGAATGTATTCCTTGAACAGGTCCGAAATCGGCGTTACCTAAATCACGTCAAAACGTGGATGTTTATATTTCGGATTATCCAACAATTTATAGATATTAGCACAGACCCGGCTATAACACTACTAATTGGACAGGGCGGCACCTGAGCCAACATGGTTTCCGACTGCCAGCTCTGCCAGCCCAATCTTTATTAACGTACCTTAATATATCAAACTCACGAGGTCCATGCCCAGGTTTGGGTTGAGATTTTCAACTGGACCGCTTCTATTCTTCATTCTAGTGTTACGAGGCTTGTATTACGTATCCTATTAATTCCACACCTGGTGCGAAATTAGCTTAATGGGTTGGTAAACAGTCCTTTTATGCGAGGAGTCGATATTGTACACCGTGTGTTGTATTCTATAGGGTTTTAAGTTCTAACAACTATTGAAGAGGAAAAGTTCCTTGAAACTATCGTTTTCGATGCGCTAGCGATTGAACTTTTCCAACTTATTGCTTGCATTTGCGGGAGGATTATAGACATAGCTATAATCAACTTAAATGTAGCCGCTGTTATATCCAGCCAATATAAGATTAAGGTGATGATATTGCGTTGCAAATTGGTGGAGGGGCCAGGCATGAGATCATTAATTATTAATTAATAATACTAAAAGAAATCTTGACATAAGGACTGACCACCGAAGGAGATCAAAGAAACTTTTTTCGAAAAAGGTTTTTTTTTGAGGATTTTTCCCGTTTACGTTCGTGAAAATGGGACGAAAACGGTGGTACTCTCGGAGAAAGAAAGTGCAGTTCTATGAGGGACTTTCTTCCGTCTCGGCCGAAAAACATGGCGTCTATACGAAAAAAAATCGTAAAATCGGGCAAAAACTTCGTTTTCTGTTAAAGGTGAAAAAAGAAGCCTTTGTGCGTGGCCTGGTAGGCGAAGGTCGGGAGGATATTTGAGTAGGAACGGAAAGACCAAAGTATACCTAAAGGACTCCAGTACGGCTCGCTTTTTTCGAAAAAAACATTTTTGGCGCTCTTGTTCCTCGGAACAGAGTACTTATCAATTTGCCCAAATGTCTGTAATTTTCGAATTTTTGGCTGAAAATGGTCTTAAACGATTTGGTTCGACTGACTGATCAAGAACACGTGGTCGAAATCGATTCTGTCCGGCCGTCCGTCCGGCCGTTAACATGATAATTCTCGAACGGAATGAGCTAGACAGTGGAAATTTTCAGAATAAGTTTGGGATATAAATATCTCAGCTAAGTTCGTTATTGGGCAAAATCGGTCAGATAGTTTCGGAGGAACAAAAAAATTTTTTTTTACATTACAAATTTCAAAATAGTAATGCATCTTTCTCAAGATGCAGTTTCACCATAGGAATCCATTGATTTCATTTTTAACTCTAACGAGCTAATACTTTCGGAGATATGATTTTTCAAAATTTCAATAATAACTCGTACTTCTGTATTTTCACAGAATGCGATAATTAATCTATTTATGAATTATTATAATACGATCTATGTTGATACACGTCAACTTATTTTCCTGAGACATGATATGTCAAATTTTGATATTTAATGCCCATGGTTAATCCATATGATGATGGGAATGGTAATGGTAAGTTAATAATATTGAGTTCAGAATATCTCCAGTAAAAACAAAATTGAAATATTGGCTAAAGTTTCAATTGATATAATATAATTTTCAGATTGGATTTGAGGAAAAATATATCGTTCATCATAGAATTAAGGTTGTTGGTAGAATTGGTCTATTGGTTTTGGATTAATAATTTTTAGCACTCTTGTTGAATTTAAATTATTTCATGATGTTTGAATTTAATTTCTGCTATTATGGAGTTCTATCATAATAATCCATTGATATAATTCCCAACTCTTACCAATACTTTCGAAGATATGATTTGTCAAAGTTTGAACAAGAGCGCCAAAGCTCCTGTCCACAGGGCTTGAACCAATTTTTTTTAAAATTAATTTCTTTGTTGATGCAGTTCTATCATAAGAATCCATTTATATAATTCCCCAACTCTGAGAAACCAATACTTTCGGAGATATAATTTGTCTGTTTGAACAAGAGCGCCAAAAAGCTCCTGTCTACAGGGCTTGAATCAATTTTTTTTTCTGGAGCTAAGCAGGAACGAGCGGGTGCCAAAGCTCTACGCCACATTGTTTTTCCAACTGATTTGATACCCATAACTGGAATACATGTTTATGCGTAATCCTCATTTTGCCGTATTTGCCACCTATAACTCATACTCGCGGTTCAATCATTGCTACAAACCGCATCCGATAGAATTAGAGGCAGATTACTGCATTGTGTTCGGCAACGCTCGAAACAGCACGACCGGGGCAGGTTCAATTTATCAAACGAAGAAAATCTGAATTTCATCGTTATTTCCGTTTCATCGCCGCGACATAACCTATTAACCGCAGCAAATTTATGCGCATTATTCGAACGCAGATCTGCGTATGAAGTTTCCCATTATATATGAACATTCAATTATTTTTGACGAACGGAAATTCGTTAACATGGCTTCGATGTTCTATTGAACAAATTGTGAATTGATGAACGAACTCGAAATCAGGACCCGAGCACTTTAAATTGTCAGTTGTTTTTGCATCTGACAGGTCGAAGTAGGTGGCGCCGCGGTTTCGTGATATAGACGGTATTTTAATTGATCGCAGTATAAATTATGAATCACCAATCGGCCCTTTTATGCTATAGACGTGCTGCAGTGCTGGCCTTCGTGTTCAGTTTTTTTCGGTGTGAATTTTTCCACGAATTTATGCTTTGCACTGGTAAAAACGCTGCAAGTTTTACAGAAGGCTTTAATATTTTTGCGCTTATGTTCTGGGGAACATGGCGTTATCATTGTGCCCAAACGTCTGGAATTTTCGAATTTTTTGCTGAGAATGGTCTCAAACGACTAGGTTCAACTCACTGATGAAGAATTTGAGGTCAAATTTGATTCTGTCCGACCGGCCGGCCGTTGCCACGATAACTAAAGAACGAAAAGAGAGAGTGACTTGAAATTTTCAGGGTAGGTGGCGCATCCCAATAAGACGGACAAGTTCGTTAATGGGCAAAATCGGCTCAATGGTAATAATTTTGTTTTCAACCAATATAAATCCGATCGCACCTAAAAATGTTTGTGAAATTTTGTGAGAATCGTATCACTATAAAATTAAATAAAAAATTAAAAATATTTTTTATCTCACGATTACCTGAGAACGGAAAGAGATAGCTACTTGAAATTTTCAGGTTAGGTTGTGCATCTGAATGCGACATTTGAGTTTGTTTATAGGCATAATCGGCAAAACAGATTTGGAGTTATACCCATCTGAAATTTGGTTGTTAATAACTCGAACAATACAGAACCGATCCAATTTGAACATGGTTATAAGTTGTAGAGTGCCGACGCAAAAATTCTTGCACAATTCCGTGAGGATCGTATCACTAGAAAATTTTCAAAAAATCATTGAAAAAAATTCAATATATCAGAAACTGTTCATCCGACATGGCTGAAATTTTGCGATAGCCTTCAGTACCTGACTCTACTACTAAGTTCCAAGTTTGCACACGATCGGATCTATACAGGGTGTCCCAAGTTCGAGTGCCTATTAGACGTTTCTGGAGAACTGGACATATTTGAAATCTTAAAATTCGGATTATGATATTAATTGAAATTCTCTACAGAACTAAAATATTTTCGAAGCCCAAGCACTTCCGGTTATACAGGGAGTGAAAATAAATTTGATTAAAAAAAAATATTTTCAAGTTTTGCATTCCTGGTATGATCAAGTATTCAATGCTGGATACATTTCTGTTAAAACCATTGTATTCATTCGAATAGTTTTCAAAATATCGAAAAAAAAAACCGGAAAAAATGTCAAATATGTTTAGTCAGTATTTTGTTAATTATTCTTATTTTAAACATCCTGAACGTAAATCGTTTTTACAACATCGAGGAGGAAGAATGTGGAAAGGTCATGCATCTTTCGAATTCCAGAAATATCATCACAGGGTGTTTCAAGCTTTGTGTCGATATTTGTGATCAAAAATTCAAATTAGAACCTTATTTTTTTATGATTGCGTTGGATTCTGCGGTGAAAAATAATGATAGTTTTCTAACATGATTATGCTCCTAAATTCAATAATTTCTGAGTTTTTTTTATTTAATTTAGGAGCATAATCATGTTAGAAAACTATCATTATTTTTTACCGCAGAATCCAACGGAATCATAAAAAAATTGGGTTTTAATTTGATAAACAGAAGTTATGGCCAATTTTTGATCACAATTTTCGACACAAAATTTGAAACACCCTGTGATGATATTTCTGAAATTCAGAAGATGCATGACCTTTCCACATTCTTCCTCTTTGATGTTGTAAAAACGGTTCACGCTCAGGATGTTTAAAATAAATAATATATAAATAAATAATATGACTAAACATATTTTACCTTTTTTTCCGGTTTTTTTCGATATTTTGAAAACTGTTCGAATGAATACAATGGTTTTAACATAAATGTATTCAGCATGTTCTTACTAGGAATGCAAAACTTGAAAAAAAAATTTTTCATCAAATTTATTTTCACTCCCTGTATAACCGAAAGTTATAGAATTAGAATATTTTAGCTCTGTAGAGAATTTCAAGCAATATCATAATCCCAATTTTCAGATTTCAAATATGTACAGTTCTCCAGAAACGTCTAATAGGCACTCAATCTTGGGACACCCTGTATTGTTGGAGATCCGAGCAGTCTTGTGTGAGTTCAGTAGCTGGATGGGTGACCGTTGGATCGATAAGTTTCGGACGAGAGGAGATACGGACTTGCAATTTTCAGGGTACGTTGTGCATCCGAATGGGAGGGTGAAGTTCGTTTTTGAGCATAATCGGTCTAACGGCACCTGAAATATTATTTCCTCGATAAATAAAAAAAATAGACTCGATAGAATTGAAGCTTGATAACTATTTATAGAATATCGACATAAAGAAGTGTGTAAAATTTTGTGAGAACCGTGCCCCTAAAAAAATATAAAAAATTTCGAAAAAAAAAATGTTTAGAACACTGACGTGAAGTCAGGAGCTTTTGCGCCTTTTTTCTATTGTCTATTCTCCTGTATTGGACACTCTTAATCGAATTTACCACCAGAGTGCCCAATACAGGAGAATGCACGATTTAACATACGCGCAAAAGCTACAGGCTTCACGTCAGTGCTTGAACCATTTTTTTGCAAGCGTGTGCATTCAACCCTTTTTCCACACACATTTCAAGTCCCAAAAAGTCACTTCACCACACGGTGCGGGAAAATATTTCCCGCGCGTAAACTGAATTCCTGAAATAATTTATGTATGTATCTCACTGACGCCGATGATGAAATAACTATGGTAAAAACATGCAGTATTACGTCTGTTCTTAATTTGTATATGAATTAATCGAACCGATATAAGTACCTACATTTTTAAAAATTGATATTTTTTAACGGTATAAAACCCCGTTATCCTGATTTAGTAGTTATGCAACCCGTGATTTGCTGGTCACATTATGGTTTGAAATCGTTGTTTTATTTTGAGTTCAATATTTCAAAATATTATAGAAATCATTTCAGTATAATTTTGTTCAATGCCTTGAATTTATCGTTTCAATTCTGTGTGTCCAGTGGAATCAATTAGTGAAAACAGTTTCTTATTTCCTCAAATGTCGACTTTGTTAATAAGTAGGTGGGCGATGCTACTGGTAAATATTTTAAAGAAAAACAACTGTTGCTATTATTATCACATAAATATGAAACAATCAGTGTGTAGTTTCGTTCGATATAAAATTTTTGTCTCTCGATTTTCACGGTGAATATTTTCACGAACAGACGCGGTATATAAACGTAATTATCTATCCCCAGCCTTCCAGCAATTAAAACATCGCCAGACTCCACACAGATGGCCAAACCGACTGTTCGATGTCATAAAGTGGTGCAGCAAATGTTCGGAAACACCATTGGTGCTATCAACAGAAAACATGCAATTTTTTTCTCCTGTGTACCGAATTTTTGGATGCTCATAAGGATTGATACAAATTACAGGATTGGACATCCTTCAGAATAATATTGGAGGCGATGATTATATTTGCGAATAATAAAACTTGGCTTTCGAATAAATAAGTATTCAACTACCCTTAAAAATTTCAGTTTCACGATTTGAACAATGTAGAGGAAATAGATGTAGTAGCATGGGCCGAATTCACCATGTTAAATTCAATTAAGAGTGTCCAATACAGGAGAATGGACAATAGAACTAATCCGCAAAAGCTCCTACTTGAAACAATCTTTTTTCGTATTTTTGGCGCTCTAGTTCCTCGGAACTGAGTGGTTATCAATTTGCCCAAATGTCTGTAATTTTCGAATTTTTCGATGAAAATGGTCTTAAACGATTTGGTTCGACTCACTGATCAAGAATCCGTGGTCGAAATTCATTCTGTCCGGCCGGTCCGGCCGTCCGGCCGTAGGCACGATAACTCTCGAACGGAATGAGCTAGACAGTTGAAATTTTCAGAGTAGGTTTGGGGGATAAATAACTCGGCTAAGTACGTTATTGGGCAAAATCGGACAGATGGTTTCGGAGTAACAAAAAAAAAATTTTTTTTTTACAAAACAAATTCCAAACTAAATTTTTTTCAGTAAGCAGTTTTACCATAAGAATCCATTCATGTCATTTTTAACTCTAGCAAACTAATACTTTCGGAGATATGATTTTTCAAAATTTCAATGATAGAATTATTCTGTGGCTATTCTATGAATTGTTATAATGTCAACTTTGACGTTGTCTCATTGTCATTCATTCAAGTAATGGTATCAATATAAGAATTATAATATAATATCATACTTTTTGTTGGTTGATATTTTCATGCCGATGGTCAATCCATATGATGATGGGAATGGTAATGGTAAGTTAATAACATTGTCATTCATTCCAGCAATCGTATAAATATGAGAATTATAATATAATATCATACTTTTTGTTGGTTGATATTTTCATGCCGATGGTCAATCCATATGATGATGGGAATGGTAATGGTAAGTTAATAATATTGAGTTCAGAATATCTCCACTAAAAACAAAACTGGAATATTGGTGTATTGGAGTAGATTTGAGGAAAGATATATATTATCGTTCATCATAGAATTGAGGAATGAATATCTCGGATGAGTTCGTTGTTGTGTAGAATTCGTCTATTGGTTTTGGATTGATAATTTTTGGCACTCTTGTTGAATTTAAATTCTTCTATGTTGTTTGAATTCAATTTCTGCTAAGATGAAGTACTAAATTTCAATAATGAATCGTACTTCTATGTTTTCACAGAATGCTATAATTATTCTAACTAAGCTTTATTATATGATCTGTGTTCATACTCGTACATTTCATCCTGTTCTATAAGAGAGAGTCAAATTCATTTCAGCAATTTTAATTTGGTTTCTTCCATGGTGCAGTTCTCATTCTCAGATTGCTCATTTAATCTTGATAAATAAACTATTATTTGAATTGAATTTCCTTTATGATGCAGTTCTATCATAAGAATATATTGATATAATTCTCAACTCTGAGAAACCAATACTTTCGGAGATATAATTTGTCTGTTTGAACTAGAGCGCCAGAAAGCTCCTGTCCACAGGGCTTGTACCCATTTTTTTTTAATGTTCTAGGGGTACGATTCTACCAAAATTTCACACACATATTTATGTCGATATTCTACAACTAGTAACCAAGCTTCAATTCGATCGAGTCAATATTTGAAGAGTTATCCAGGAAATAATATTCCAGGTGGATATAACTCCGAAACCGTTGGACCGCTTATACTCAAATAACGAACTTAACCCTCCCATTCGGATGCGCAACTTACCCTGAAAATTGCAAGTCTCTCTCTCCCTTCGTTCGAAAGTTATCGAGGCAACGGTTACCCATCCACCTACTGAACTCACACAAGGCTGCTCAGATCTCGAACAATATAGATTCGATCGTGTTCAAGCTTATAACTTTGCAGTAGAGTAAGGTTCTTATTTTCAATGATTTTTTGAAAATTTTCGAGAAATACGACTCACAAAATTTCGCAAGAATTTTCGCGTTGGCATTCTACAACTAATAACCATGAATTGGATCAGTTTTGTATTTTTCGAGTTATTGACGAAATAACGACAACGATTATACCTATAAAGAAACTCAAATGTCGCAATCAGATGCACAACCTAACCTGAAAATTGCAAGTCTCTTTCCGTTCTCGAGATATATTCGTGAGATATATAAAATTTTTTCATAAATTTTTAAAAATTTTCAAATTTACAAAGTTCTCAAAATTTCACATGCGTCTTTATGTTGGTATTCCACAACTAGTTGCCAAGCTAGCTCAAATAAAGATCGATGTTCCCCAGAACATACGCGCAAAAACATAACTTTGATGCATCACATATGTGAATGGAATTTATTTTGGGAACACAGCTTTCATTGCTCTCTACAAATTTCATCTGGAACATTTTTGCGCTTATGTTCTGGGGAACAACGTGTTATCATTTTGCTCAAATGTCTGTAATGTTCGAATTTATTGCCGAAAATGGTCTCAAACGATTATGTTCGACTCACTGATGAAAAACTCGAGGTCAAATTTGATTTTGTCCGGCCAGCCCGCCGTTTCCACGATAACTTTTGAACGGAAAGAGATAGCGATGATTTCTTATTAATAATTTTGTTTTTAGCCAATACAGATCTGATGGAATTGAAACTTGGTGACTGAGTGTAGAATACCAACACAGCACAAAGACGTGTGTGAAGTGAGGAGCGTATATCATTAGAAAATTTTAAAAAATTATTAAAAAATATTTTTTATCTCACGATAACTTGAGAACAAAAACAGATAGCGATTTGCAACTAAAATTTTGTTATTATTTCCTCAATAATTAAAAAAAAAACGAATGCCATCCAATTCAAACATGGTAAATTAGTTGTAGAAGACCGACGCACAAAGTTTTGCAAAATTTCGTGAGGATCGTAACACTATGAAAATTAAAAAAAAATCATTGAAAAAAAATATATATCTCAGAAACTATCCATCTGATATAACTGTTATTTCGCGAAAACCTGCGAAACTCAACTTAATATCCTAGTTACAAATTTGAACACGATCGGATCTATATTGTTGGAGATCCGTTACCTCGATAACTTTCGAACGGAAGGAGATAGTGACTTGCAATTTTCAGGGTAGTTAGCGCATCCGAATGGGACAGTAAAGTTGATAGGCATAATCGGCCAAACGGTTTCGGAGTTATACCCATCTGAAATTTTGTTATTATTTCTTCTATAACTCGAAATATACAAATCCAATCTAATTAACTCTCTGTAATTACTTGTTGAATGCCGACGCGCTAATTCTCGCGGAATTTCGTAAATATTGTATAACTAAAAAAAAAATTAGATAATCATTAAAGGATACTCTGGGAGGTATATTCATTATTAAATGGTTTCTTCCTAAGTTTTCTATCCCAAACTCTGAAAAATATCTATTAAATAAAAGTTTATTATAGAATTGCTTCTGCGTAAGAAACACAAGATATTTGTCAGAAGCAATTAATCGAACAATGTTGCTTTATAAACAATTCCGAAACAACATCAACGATGAAAAAACTAAATTTTGTAACGTTTCGGAGTCTAAATCAGACTCCTTCGTCAGACGGAGGAGTCTGATTTAGACTCCGAAATGTTACGAAATTTAGTTATTTCATCGTTGATGTTGTTTCGTTATTGTTTGTTAGGCAACATTGTTCGACTAATTGCTTCTGACAAATATCTTGTGTTTCTTAGGCAGAAGCAATTCTAAAAATAATACATTTTTATTTAATAGATGTTTTTCACAGTTTTGGAGAGAAAACCCAGAAAGAAACCATTTAATTAAAAAAAAAATATATTTCAGAAACAATGCGTCAAAATCAACTGTAGGGCTTCACGTGAGAGCGAAATTTTTCCCGTCTCGTCTCGGAAAAGCGAGACGAGACGAGACGTTTTAAAAATATTATAGGTGATACCGAGACCATATACAGTGCAACACGAGAGTCAACACCCACAGAAAACTATTGAATATGAAGAGTTTCCACTATAATTACCAATATAATTTGTCTATACATTATACATCGATCGTTTTAGAAATACACGATTTTTTAGAGGATTATTAATAAGTTATGACCTTTCGATAATTGAGATTATTTTTCAAGAAAAAATAGAATTCACAACCATCAAAACGGATGCCATTATGAATTCAATACTAAACGGACGACTCCTAAATCCCAATGCTTTGAAAATTCCGTCTCTATCTGAACATCTGGAGAAATTTATTCTCTTGTGCTCCTTGTAGTGAAGATGTGAACAATTATTGTATACATCTGTGGAACTACATATAATGAAACTGGTAAAGAAATGAAGCTATTCAATGTTTCGAAAAGTCTCATGAGGAATACGCCAAGAACACCCTCAATGATCTACCCACTGGGAAGGTATTCTTTGAAAACTATACCAAATTGTCCAATTCTATTAAAAAATGTATCGACATCGATAGCCTCTTCAAAATATCAACAAAACTTTCGAAATATTGGGAAGCTGAGTTTGAAGAATATTTGCTGTTAGAAAGAGCAAATAGGAATCAAAATATTTTACAGAGGTGGAGAGTGATGAAAAAGTTCTTCCTACACTTTCCAAGATGACCGATGATTTATTAATGGCTACATCCGTACCTGTTGAAAATTTATTTTCAACAGCAGGTATGATCATGACAAAAATACGTACATCATTGAAAGATGATGTGATGCAAGCGTGATTATGTTTGAATTCTAGGTCATCGAGTAATTTAATAGTTGAAATTATCAGTGTTTAAAATTAAAAATAATATACACAAATATTTTTGTATAAGAGCGTAATAAATCTGGCTTTACGAAATTATTCATTATTGTATACCATTTCGTTTATATATTATAATATTTATTATCGTTATTCAGAATTAAGCGAGACGAGACGAGACAACTAATCAAGAGACGAGAACGAGACTTATTTTTTTGGGAATTGGCGAGACCGAGACGAGATTTTTTATACTCTCGTCTCGTGTGAAGCCCTAATCAACTGTAATTCCGCACACAATTTCGAGCCACCATTTTACAGTCGAGTACCGAATATCAGCTCGATCGACTTCGTATGAGGCGTGAATAGACAATGGAACATCCGCGGAAAAGCTTAGTGCTTTTCTCCTATCTTGAATAGGTAAGCAGATGATAACACCCTGTATATTATGTAGGTACGTTTGAATATAGCAAAGTTCAGAACTGAACTTATCGAGTAAAAAGCATCACACAAAGGTCCGAACAACCGGTGGAACTCTAAAACAAACAGTAGGTTTCTGCAAAGGCCGTCCCCTGCACAAAGACCGCAAAACTGAGGATATGCCTGCAAACCACCTCCATTTGAATCGTTTGGGTTAATTTAGTTCGAGAAACAAAAATATAATAATTAATCTGTCAAAATCAGACCGTAGAACATCATAATACGAAAATCACTACATTCAGGGCAATGCCAGAAACATTTGCCGCTACATATCGGAATGTGTGTCTGTTTTTGAAATATAAATATTGCGCTTGTTGTTTCTATTTTCACCCGGTTCACTCTCCGATCCAACATCAAAAGGTGCAATTCGAAATTACTATATGTTGCGTGCAGATATGATATTTCCCCTCTATTTGCTCTCTAGTTGGTGGTCGACTCCTGATTTTCGGATTTCATTCGTAATGTCACAATAACTATCAACAAAATAATTCTAAAGATTTTCGTTAAGCGTCTGACGAAGGAGTCTGATAAATACTCCGAAACGTTACGATATAGTTGTTTCTCCGTTGATGTTGTTTCGTTGTTGTTTGTTAGGCAGCATTGTTCAATTGATTGCTTCTGACAAATATCTTGTGTTTCTTACGCAGAAGCAAATCACAAAATAATTAATTTTTATTTTATAGATAGTTTGGGAGAGAAAACCCACACTGAGAGAAATGTTAGGGTTAATAATTAATAATTCTTTATTTGGGATAGATTTATTCATTATTAATGAATTTTATTAATTATTAATAAATGTTATTAATAGTTAGATCCACTTGATTTTAAGCTTATTCCTCAGAAATATATTATTTATTTAGGCAATATTTATTAATTATTAGAAAGGTTTATTAATAGGAAATAAATCTAATACAGAAAAGTCATGTTCGAAAATATTATTAACTATAACAAAATGATTTATTTCCACCAAACAAATATTATTTCAAGTTAAAATTTGCCTTATTTCTGTCAAACAAATATTTGTTGTATCATCATTTAATCAACATTTATTTATTAATAATAAATCTTGATTAGACCTGAATAAGTGTTTATTTACGCTCGGATCTTTATGTTCCCGACCCCACCCCATCATAGCGAATTGCGACTCTGAAAATCTTCTAATTCTAATTCAGTCTTTTCCTTTTCTTCAGTCAGATATGATATGGTTAGGATAGTGTATTTGTGAGTTACTACGAACTAAAAGATTTGTGATAAGTGTGTGAACAGAATGTCCGATTTCCAGGAGTTTTTGTGTGAAAATGGTTTGAGCCATTTGAGAAGTATATTCGAGTTGGTTGAAAATCAATGGAGTACTCTATAAGAAAGGAGTGGTATGTCAATACGGTCGAAATAATTTTGGAGAACCAGTGTTTTGTGTTATAGAATCTATTGAATATAACAATAAAAATTATCGTTTAAATTGCAAAGAAATTTTGTGTTTCGGTTTTGATAAACATTTTCAGGCCTATCAGGTAAATTGTATTTCTTCCCATACCTTTAAAGTTAATGTCCTCGAAGACTTTTGGCCTTTTCTAACACATATCCACAAATCAGCTAATGGAAATAAATATATTTCATGTATGTACCCAATTGTTCCTGAAGTTTAGGTGAGACAATGCCATAAGTGTAATTTTTGATTTAGTGTATGTGAGAGCGAATTTCTTGAACCTAGTCATAATTCGACCAAATTGTTAATTTATTTGCATTTAAATGTTTCTGACAAATTTATTATTTCTTGCTTCACATAAATGAGTTGAGTTCATAAGAATTTAATAATTAAGAAAAATTATGTTCCATTATCTGATACTAAAATATTGATGAATGTATAGTTAGACTCGAATTATATTTTTACTTTTTTTGATTTTTTGAAAGTTGAATGTTGAACCTGTTATTTTTTTCTCATTATTTAATAAATATTACGTTTTGTTGCGTTGAATGCTTGTAAAGACTAGACTGATTTTATATTTTGCAAGAGTTCAATGTTGAACCTCCTAAAAACTTTTTTCTTATTATTCAATAAATATTACGTTTTGTTGTTGAATCTGTACTGACTAGACTGATTTTATATTTTTTAAAAGTTTGATGTTGAGCCTGTTTATTTTCTAATTATTCAATAAATATTACGTTTTGTTGTTGAATGCATATTAAGACTAGATTGATTTAATATTTTGTAAGAGATTAATGTTGGACCTCCTAAGTATTTTTTCTCATTATTTACTAAATAATACATTTTGTTGTTGAATGTATACTAAGACTAGACTGATTTTTTTTATAAGTTTAATGTTGAACCTATGTTATGTTTTCTCATTATAGAATAAATATTACGTTTTGTGTATTTCCTTTATTTTATTTTTCATGCACCACCCCTATATATTGTTGATTGACTCAATAATACATAACTTAATTAAGTTCCATTCCAATTAAACATAAAAAGGCTTATGTGATGGATTTTAATTATTCATTCCCCTCAGTTTTCATTCACTTCAGTTTTCATTTAATTTATCATATTTATTAGAAAATATAATTTTTTTTTCGAAAAAAAAACCTTAATTTACTGTGAAAAACTTGTTATTTACAAAAGTATAAAATTATTCTGTAATAAATTTTATTTATTTACATGAAATATAATCAACTGAATATAAATTTATATTTGTTTGGTATACCAAACAAATATAAATAAAGATATATTTATATTTCAGAAAAGAATATTTCTCATAAATATAGGAAATTTATTATAAGAAATTATATATTCATAAGAAATAATGTATTTATTGAAGGAGAAAAGAAATATTGTTATTAAATAACGAATTCTTATTAATAAATATATATTATTCATGAGATAAAACAATGTTCATTCTATGAAAGTCAATAGTTTATATATAAACTATTGAATGAACACTGTTTTATCTCATGAATAATATATATTTATTAATAAGAATTCGTTATTTAATAAAAATATTTCTTTTCTCCTTCAATAAATTCATTATTTCTCATGAATATATAATTTCTTATAATAAATTTCCTATATTTATGAGAAATATTCTTTTCTGAAATATAAATATATCTTTATTCATTATAAACTAATGATATTCATTCAAAACAAATATTTAATTCTCATAAATAACATTTATTTATTATTAATAAATCGTAATTGAATGATAATATAATTTTGTATCTATTAATAAACCTTTTCATCTATGAATAAATCGTATATTAATAATTAATATATA
Organism: Halyzia sedecimguttata; assembly: GCA_937662695.2. NCBI lineage: Eukaryota > Metazoa > Arthropoda > Insecta > Coleoptera > Coccinellidae > Halyzia > Halyzia sedecimguttata. Next base: position 92,413,516 of record OW569412.2, read on the forward strand.
TATTAATTTCTCACAAATATATATTTATTTTTAAAACTCAAACAAATCCATTATTTGGGACAAATAAATATTTATTACGCCATATATGAATAAGGGGTTTATTTAATATGAATAAACTTTATTATTTATAAATAAACTGTTCTCTCAGTGAGAAACATAATGAGTATACCTCCCACAGTATCCTTTAATATTTCTCATGTGCAGTTATTTTATGAATGAGCGAATTTGTGGTAGTAAATGATCTCAACCGATTAATTTGGATCTACTGGTGAAAAATTCGTGGTAAAATATAATTTATTATTCCGGTAACTATATCGGTTTCACGCAGAATGTGAAACATTCCAACTTCCCGATGGTACAGTGCTTCCCAACAACTCCGCACCAGGAGGAACTTTAATTTTCTATTAATATTTCCGAATTTTATTAATTACAAAAATTTGGTGCATAAAAATGCTTTAAAACTCGGTCAACTGAGACTTCCGGTTTGAGCGGAAATCCACCATTTTCAAACAAAAATGTTCATTATCTTGGAAAATTTGAACTATTTTTGTGAATCACTTTAAGTAAACTTGTTTGAAATAACAATTTAGATACATGTGCCAAACTTCATGTCGCAAAACCATGAAATTTTTGTTTTGTTTTTTATCCATAACTCTTTTGTAAATGGAATAATTTCCTAATGGATTTATTTTCGGTGACTACAAGACATTAGTGACAGCATGAATATGATTGTAACTAGTAAATTTCGCTTGAACTCGGTTTTTTTTAAGCCACCACAAGCATAGCAATATTTATTTTCGACCAAACAGTAAATGTATGTATTCGAATGGGTCCTTCTACCACCACAGACACCGCACTGCTATTTTTCGATCCAACAGTGAATATATGTATTTGAGTCGAAAGTCGAAACCATTCTCGGCCAAACAGTGGATAATTTTTTTGCGCGTATGTTCTGAGGAACATCGAGTTATCATTTTGCCCAAATGTCTGTAATTTTCGAATTTTTTGCCGAAAATGGTCTCAAACGATTGGGTTCGATTCCTTGATGAAGAATTAGAGGTCAAATTTCATTCTTTCCGGCCAGTCAATAACTTGAGAACGGAAAGAGACAGCGAAACTTTCAGGGTTGGTGGCGCATCGCAATACGACGGACAAGTTCATTAATGGGCATAATCGACCCAATGGTTTCCGAGTTATAATTTTGTTTTCATCCAATACAAGTCCGATCGAATTGAAACTTGGTGAATAGTTGTAGAATACAAAACTAAGGACGTTTGGGAAATTTTGTGAGAATTGTATAAATAGAAACTTTTTTAAAAAATATGAAAAAATATTATTGTTACGATATGTCACGATAACGTAAGAATGGAAAGATAGCGACTGAAATTTTCAGGTTAGGTTAGGTAACGTGAAAATTCTTGCAAAATTTCTTGAGGATCGTATCACTAGAAAATTTTTGAAAAATCATTGAAAACGATTTTATATATCAGAAACTATTCGTCCGACATCGCTCAAATTTTGCAAGAGCCTTCAAAACCTAACTCGACTGCCAAGTTCCAAGTTTGAACACGATCGGATCTATATTGTTGGAGATCCGAGCAGCCTTGTGTGAGTTCTGTAGCTGGATGGGTGACCGTTGCCACGATAACTTTCGAGTGAAAGGAGATAGAGAATTTTCCTAGAATACTCCTGTGCCAGGAGCTTTGGTGCTCTTGTTCATACTTTGACAAATCATATCTCCGGAAGTATTGGTTTCTCAGAGTTGGGAATGATATCAATTAAATTCAAAACGTAGGTCTATGACTCATCTCTTATGTTGGATTTACATACATGAAATCATAAAATTACGATTACTCATTGAAATTTTGAAAAATCATATCTCCGTAAGTACTAGTTTGATAGAGTTGAGAATGATATCAATGGATTCTTATGATGAAATTGCATCTCAAAAAATATTGAATTTGAAATTTGTAATGAAAAAAAATTGTTTTTTTGTTACCTACTCCGAAACCACCTATTTTGCCTAATATCGGACTTAGCCGAAATATTTATCTTCCAAACCTACCCTGAAAATGTCAACTATCTAGCTCATTCCGTTCAAAGGTTAACGTGTTAAAGGATGGATGGCCGCACAGAATCGATTTTAACCACAGGTTCTTGGTCAATTAGTAGAACCAAATCGTTTGAAACCAATTTAGCCAAAAATTCGAAAATTACAGTGATGCGGGCAAATGGATAAGCAATCTCTTCAGGGGAACAAGGGCGCCAAAAATGACAAATCATATATCCGAAAGTATTGGTTTCTCAGAGTTGGGAATGATATCAATGTTTTCTTATAATAGAAATGCATCATAAAAGAAACTAAATTAAAATTAAATAACGATCCTATCCCAGATATTCATTCCTCAAATCTACTCTGAAAATTATTGGTATTATATTATCATATTATATTATATTATTATACTGATAATCCTAGGTCTTCCCCAAGGAGACCTCTCGAAAGCTTGAGCGAGTAAGGAGAATCAGTTGTGTTCTGTGTAGGCTTTGTTACTGTGTCCTTACGCCACCTTAGGCACAGCACTGTACTTTTTTACCCAACAGTGAATGGTGGAGATTACTGTGACCAGAAAATTTCTTTCCTAGCTTCGGGATATAACGTGGGGCTTCCACACCCAAGTCAAACGCTATATCAATTGAAACTTAGCCAATATTCCAGTTTTGTTTTCACTGGAGATATTTGGAACCCAATTTGATTAACTTACCAAATTTTACATTTCCATCATCATATGGATTATCCAGGGGCATTAGATATGGTGGTATATCACCCAAAATTATAATATACTGTAATTGGTCATTTTGCATTCAATCATATTTGTTTTCTAGAACAGAAATAAATTTGACATGCCTCTTGTAGGTAGGTAAGATGACATATATGAACAGTGAACACATATAGAACACAGACCGATGGAATTCGCATTCTGTGAAAACAAGAATACAAGAAGTACCTACGATGTATTATTACAATTTTGAAAATTATATCTCCGAAATTAATAGCTTGTTAGAGTTGAAAATGATATCAATGAATTCTTATGGTTGAAATGCATCTCAAAAAAAATTGAATTTGAAATTTGTAATGTAAAAAATTTTTTTTTCGTTACTCCGAAACCATCAATAACCCAATAACGAGATATTTATGTCCCAAACCTACTCTGAAAATTTCAACTGTCAAGCTCATTCCTTTCGAGAGTTATCGTGTGAACAGCCGGCTAGACCGGCCAGCCGGATAGAATCGTATTGACCACGAATTCTTGATCAGCGAGTCGAATCAAATCGTACCATTTTCAGCCAACAATTACAGACATTTGGGCAAATTGATAAGCACTCTCTTCGGAGGAACAAGAGCGCCAAAAAACGGCTGGAATCATGCAGTATTTCGTGAGGGTGTGTGAGGCGTGAATAGACAAAAGAACCTGACTGACTCCTGACTTCACATCATTGCTTTTTAAGAATTGTTACAACAATTTTCCACACATGCACCTATTTCAACTTCTAGGGATTCATAAAGGGTTTTCCAATGAGAGGTGTCATTTTGATGTTCAAAGAAAAATGCCATTTTTCAATGTAAATGATAATATGTTTATTTCATTATAAAGTAGAATCTATGTCGTTAATAGTGGGAAATAACATAAGGCAAATGACCACCACGACCACGATTACAGGACCATATCCTTTTAATGAAATTTTTCATAACCAAATCGCAAAAGTGGCTGCCCTATGTCCTCGATAGCCTCACGAATTCCATCTTTGAGGTCTTGAATCGACGCTGGGCTATTGGCGTAAACCTTCTCTTCCACGTGGCCCCAAAGGAAGAAGTCGCAAGGTGTTAAATCACAAGATCTCGGTGGCCAATTGTGATCACCTCTTCGAGAGATAACACGGTCCGGAAACTTTTCCCGCAAAAGATCAATGGTTTCGTTGCTTGTGTGGCACGTAGCACCGTATTGTTGAAAGTAAACGTTGTCCAGATCAATACCATCCAATTACGGCCATTAAAAATCATTAATCATCTCTCGATAGCGCAATCCATTCACCGTAACTGTTGCTCCAGCCTCATTTTCGAAAAAGTAAGGTCCAATGACTCCGCCGGACCATAAACCACACCAAACAGTCACACGTTGAAGATAGAGAGGCTTTTCAATAATAACTCTTGGGTTTTCCGAGCCCCAGATGCGACAATTTTGCCTGTTGACGAAGCCACCGAGGTTGAAATGGGCCTCATCACTCAAGATGATTTTTCGATGGAATTCCGGATCATTTTCATGCATTTCAACATTTCATGCATTTTCACGACGTTGTTGATGATCGGCCGGCTTGAGTTCTTGTGTTAACTGAACTTAATAAGCCTTAAGACCCAAGTGGTCAAACCTGGGTTTTCTTCAACACTTTCGGCTACAGCAGCAATATTCTCGGCTGTTCTTGAGCGACGTGCACGGGTTTTATTCTTCACATAACTAACTTGTCCCAACAGCTCGAATTTTTCCACCAATTTCTTTATTGCGGTCCGACAAGGTGCTTCACGACGACCCAAAAATGTTCGAGTTTTACGAACCGTCTCTGCCAAATTTTCACCATTTTTATAGTGAATTTTAATAATTTCAATGCGTTCTTGAAGCGTGTATCGTTCCATTTTTGGCGCTCTAGTTCCTCGGAACTAAGTGCTTATCAATTTGCCCAAATGTCTGTAACATTCGAATTTTTCGATGAATATGGTCTTAAACGATTTGGTTCGACTCACTGATCAAGAATCCGTGGTCAAAATTCATTCTGTGCGGCCGGTCCGGACGGCCGGCCGTAGGCACGATAACTCTCGAACGGAATGAGCTAGACAGTTGAAATTTTCAGAGTGGGTTTGGGAGATAATAAATATCTTGGCTAAGTTCGTTATTGGGCAAAATCGGACAGATGGTTTCGGAGTAACAAAAAAAAAAATTTTTTTTACATAACAAATTCCAAATTAAATTTTTTTCAATAAGCAGTTTTACCATAACAATCCAATGATATCATATTTAACTCTAACAAGCTAATACTTTCGAAGATATGATTTTTCAAAATTTCAATAATAAATCGTATTTCTACGTTTTCACAGAATTATATAATTATTCTATGTATGAATTGTCATAATGTCAACTTATTTTCCTGAGACAACACATTGTCTAATTCCTTGCTAATAGTTGGTACGAGAAACGTCAAAATCGGCTTAGAGAGACGGGGTCTGAAAATGGCCGTTCTAGGCAGTTTTCGGGCCTGAAAGTTGACGAAAAGCGAATATAAGGGTAAAAAACTGCAAAATAAACCCCCATGTGGCGATTTTATGTCGAAAAGTGAAAATTAAGAATATATATCCCAGGTAAGTACCGACGTTTTATTCTAATACCGGAGATCGACAAGATCGTACGAGGAGCCCGATAGCCCGGTTGTCTAATCCGTCGAGTTTTCGGTTTCGCAACGAGAGAAGGCGGGCTCAAATACCGGAAAGGGAATTACACTTTCTGGCGCTCTAGTTTCTCAGAACTGAGTGCTTATCAATTTGCCCAAATGTCTGTAATTCTCGAATTTTTGGCTGAAAATGGTCTCAAACGATTTGGTTCGACTCACTGATCAAGAATCCGAGGTCGAAATCGATTCTTTCCGGCCGGTCCGGCCGGCCGGCCGTAGGCACGATAACTCTCGAACGAAAGGAGTTAGAGGATTGAAATTTGCAAGGGGGGTTTGGAGCGTAAATATCTCGCACAAGTTCACTAATGGGCGAAATCCATCAAGCGGTTTCGGAGTTATGGCCGAATATGTAAAACACATTTTTTATGAATATTTCCGAAACCGATCACTCGATCCATCTGAAATTTAGCATCAAATTGTAGAATCATGACCTTTATACGCATGTGAAGTTTTGTATTGACCAGGTTACCGCAAAGTGTCAAAAAAAATTTAAAAATAAAAAAAAAAAATTTCCACAATAACTCTCGAACGGAATGAGCTAGGCAGTTGAAATCTTCAGAATAGGTTAGGGATATGAATATCTCGCTTAAGTTGGTTATTGGGCGAAATAGGCCAGATGGTTTCGGAGTAACAAAAAATAATTTTTTTTTAAGCAACAAATTTCAAATTCAATTTTTATTTGAGATGCAGTCTCACCATCGATATCATTTTCAACTCCAACAAGCTAATACTTTCGGAGATATGATTTTTCTAAATTTCAATAATGAATCGTACTTCTATGTTTTCACAGAATGCTATAATTATTCTATCTAAGCTTTATTATATGATCTGTGTTCATACTCGTACATTTCATCCTGTTTTATAAGAGAGAGTCAAATTCAGTTCAGCTATTTTAATTTGATTTCTTTCATGGTGCAGTTCTCATTCTCAGATTGCTCATTTAATCTTGATAAATAAACTATTATTTGAATTGAATTTCCTTTATGATGCAGTTCTATCATAAGAATACATTGATATAATTCCCAACTCTGAGAAACCAATACTTTCGGAGATATAATTTGTCTGTTTGAACTAGAGTGCCAGAAAGCTCCTGTCCACAGGGCTTGAACCCATTTTATTAATGGCGTAGTTTCTACTTGTCAAATGTCAAAAAATGACAGCTTCAAGAGTGACATCTACCGAAATAGCGGGCTATTCAAAATAACACCTCTTATTGGAAAACCCTTTATTATGCCCACCGGACGACACAGCGATGTGAATATCGATAAATATTGGAAATTTCGGTAATCGCCCGGACTCCGTTTACGTAGAATGGCTTGCATGTGTTATGGATCGCCGTCTGGTCCGAAGTTCCGTTTCTTTGCCAGCAACATCGACCGCATTTGGTCCTAATGGCTCCTCAACGTGTTCATTATTACATTCTTAACTACCACCATCTTTACTATTATTCCCTGCCGTCTCGATTGATCAGCGATTTTCCGGAAGAAAGCGACGGCGTGGCGCGTTATTTGGTTATGAGGCATAAATCGTCATATTTTCAGGGCCAGCTCCGTCGCCAGCTGAGTAAGATGTCGTTTTGCGAAAAACGCTGCAATTTTACACAGAGGTGCATTACTGGCACGTTTGTCCCCTAAACAGAGGGTATATCAAATTGACCAGATTTCTGTATTTTTTTTTAACTTAACTTAAGGTCAAATTTCATCATGTCCGGCCGTCAGCACGATTACGCTCGAACGCAGTGAGTTAGAGGGTTGAAATTTTCAGAATAGGTTTGGAGATCAAATGTACCAGCTGAGTTCGTTAATGAACAAAATCCATCGAGTAGTTTCGGAATTATAGCCATCTGAAATTTTGTTTTCCCAATAACTGGAAAGATACTGATCTTATCGAATTAAAGCACGGTATTTAGTTGAAAAATACCGACCGAGTTTGTAGAATTAAAAAATATTTAAAAATCAGAAATTATACGTTAGATATCGTTGAAATTCTGCGAGGGCCTTAAAAACCTTATTTTTCGTTAAAGTTCTGGATTTGAACCCGATCGGATCTATATTGGTGAAGATATTGCCGAAATATCGAAATATTCCAACGATCGATGTGTACTGGTCCATTTTTCACACTCGACAAACAATGTTGTCAACAGTTTTTGATTTTTGACTACTTGTACTGATTCCGCTTTTTGCGCGTATATTCTGGGGAACATCGCGTTATCATTTTGCCCAAATCTGTAACTTTCGAATTTTTTGACGAAAATGGTCTCAAACGATTTAGTTCGACTCCCCAATGAAGAATTCGAGGTCAAATTTGATTCTGTCCGGCCGTTGCCACGATAACTTAAGAACGGAAAGAGCTAGCAACTTGAAATTTTCATGGTAGGTGGCACATCCCAATACGACGGACAAGTTCGTTAATGGGCCCAATGGTTTCCGAGTAATAATTTTGTTTTCAACCAATATAAATCCGATCGAATTGAAACTTGGCGAGTAGTTGTAGAATATGAACCTAACCACGTTTGTGAAATTTTGTGCGAATCGTATGGCTAGAAAATTATTAAAAAATTATTAAAGAATATTTTTGTTGTCACGATAACTTGAGAACGGAAAGAGATAGCGGTTTGAAGTTTTCAGGTTAGGATGCGCATCAAAACGCGACATTTGAGTTCGTTAAGCATAATCGGCCAAATTGTTTCAGAGTTATAGCCATCTGAAATTTGGTTGTTTTTTTCTCCTCATTAACTCGAAAAATAGTAAACCGATTGAATTGAAACATGGTTATTAGTTGTAGAATGCCAACGCAAAAATTCTTGCGAAATTTCGTGAGTATAGTATTTGTAGAAAATTTTTAAGAAATCATTGAAAATAAAAAAAAAATTCTATATATCAGTAACTATTCGTCTGAAATTGCGGAAATTTTGCAAGAGCCTTTAGAACCCAACTCTACTGCCAAGTTTCAAGTTTTAACACGATCGTTTAAATATTGTTGGAGATTCGAGCAGCCTTGTGTGAGTTCAGTAGATGGGTGACCGTTGCCTCGATAACTTTCGAACAAAAGGAGATAGGGACTTGCAATTTTCAGGGTAGGTTGCGTATCCAAATGGGAGAGTTAAGTTCGTTTTTGGGCATAATTGGTTTAACGGTTTCCGAGTTATACCCACCTGGAATATTATTTCCTCGATAACTCAAAACATTAAGATTCGATCGAATTGAAGCTTGGTAACTATTAGTCGAAAATCAACATAAAGACGTGTTTTAAATTTTTAAGAACCGTACCCCTGGAAATTTTCGAAAAAATTACGAAAAAAAAAATTGATTCAAGCACTGACGTGAAGTCAGGAGCTTTTGCGCGTATGTTCTATTGTCCATTCTCCTGTATTGGACACCCTTAATTCACTCTTAATTCGAATTTTCCATGGTAAATTCGAAATAAGTGTCCAATACAGGAGAATGGACAACATAATTTACCATGGTAAATTCGATTAAAGGTGTCCAGGAGAATAGACAATAGAACATACGCGCAAAAGCTCCTGACTTCACGTCAGTGCTTGAACCAATTTTTGGCGCTCTAGTTCCTCGGAACTGAGTGCTTATCAATTTGCCCAAATGTCTGTAATTTTGGAATATTTCGATGAAAATGGTCTTAAACGATTTGGTTCGACTCACTGATCAAGAATCCGTGGTCGAAATTCATTCTGTCCGGCCGGCCGGCCGGCCGTAAGCACGATAACTCTCGAACGGAATGAGCTAGAGAGTTGAAATTTTCAGAGTAGGTTTGGTGGATGAATATCTCGGCTAAGTTCGTTATTGGGCAAAATCGGACACATGGTTTCGGAGTAACAAAAAAAAATAATTTTTTTTACGAAACAAATTCCAAATCAAATTATTTTTAATAAGCAGTTTTATCATAAGAATCCATTCATATCATTTTCAACTCTAACAAGCTAATACTTTCGGAGATATGAAATTTTAAAATTTCAATGTAAATCGTATTTCACAGATTGATATAATTATTATTCTATGTATGAATTCTCATAATGTCAACTTGACAGAAGGGAATATTGTAACTTCAAAAATATTGGGGTTGAAATACTCGTATTTTAGCGATGCAACGGGGACCTCACCCGAAAATGTTTGAAAATATTACGTAAATATTGAAAGCATAATTCTGTAGTTTGGTGAACGTAGATCAGGAAATTTTTGATCGATTACAAGGTAATTTTATATTATTACTTATCTTCTTTCATATTTGTTTTATGGAATACCTACTATTTGTAGGTACTTTAAACCTGTTTTGGGCAATTGTCATACGAAACTTGTTTTTTTGGCGCTCTAGTTCCTCGAAACAGTGTGCTTATCAATTTGCCCAAGTGTCTGTAATTTTGAAATTTTTGGCTGAAAATGGTCTCAAACGATTTGGTTCGACTCACTGATCAAGAATCCGAGTGCGAAATCGATTCTGTCCGGCCGGCCGACCGGCCGTAGGCACGATAACTCTCGAACGAAAGGAGTTAGCGGATTGAAAATTGCAAGGTGGTTTTGGAGCGTAAATATCTCGGACAAGTTCGTTCGATCTATCTGAAATTTAGCATCAAATTGTAGAATCATGACCTTTATACGCATGTGAAGTTTTGTATTGACCAGATTACCGCAAAGTGTAAAAAAAAAAATTTGAAAATTTAAAAAAAGTTTTTCCACAATAACTCTCGAACGGAATGAGCTAGGTAGTTGAAATTTTCAGAGTAGGAGGGAGATGAATATCTCGGTTAAAATCTGGCAAAATTGGCCAGATTTAATTCGATTTCTTCCATGGTGCAGTTCTCATTCTCATGATTGCTTATTTAATCTTGATAAATAAACTATTATTTGAATTGAATTTCCTTTATGATGCAGCTCTATCATATGTATACATTGATATAATTCCGAACTCAGAGAAACCAATACTTTCGGAGATATAATTTGTCTGTTTGAACTAGAGCGCCAGATAGCTCCTGTCCACAGGGCTTGAACCCATTTTTTAATTACTCTATTAACCATTCAGTATCGCAGGGACTTTTACTATTGAAGTCTATGACCTAATTTTTCTAACCTTGGCTCATGGCTGTATTGTGACCTTCTATTGAATTGGTAGGACTACTTACTTACATTCTGTAGGCAACCCAAGTTACACTCGAAAAAAACAATGAAAATGGGTGGGATGTTAAAGGTTTCAAACAAAGGTTGTGCGTTCAGATATGTATATTTTGTATAACTGATGTATGACCAACTGATACATTCACATTTCTACATTAATTGAGAGAGATATGGAGAGTACCTGGTGGGTAGAGCAGTGCTTGACCTGCACCCTTTCTACATTATTCGTTGACTCAGGAGGTGATTAAAGAGCAGTACTGGACCTACACGCTTTCTTCCTTAAGCCAGTGCTTGACTCACAGCTATCAGGAGGCGCAGGATATGTACATAGGATGCGCTAACCGCAGGGATGGACGGTGTCGTTTAGCTTCGCCAGAAGAAGTCAATGAATTTGAACAAACTATCTCAGAGCTATGCCCTGAATAACGAAACTGTGTTCCTGCTTCATCTGTGTAGCCAATGCTAATGAAAATACAGGAAGACGTTCGTGGCATTACAAAACTAACTCTTGGTCCACCCTCGGTACACCTGGGAAGACATATTACTCATTCACACTCTACCATATAAACATTCCTACTTACTTGATGCTGCGGAGCTTCCAATTCCAACACTATTAAGAAGTTATCCTTTTATAGGTACTGGTCCCACCAAAAATGCTCTATAATATATTCGCAAAGCTTGGACATAAAAGCAATCACAATAACATTACTAATCCTTACATGAACCTAGTGAACTTTAGTGCAGCAGGTGTTTCCTTTTACACCCATGGTATCATATTAATCACATCAATAATTATACACCAAATGAAATACAGAGATTCATCAATAATTAAGATCCTAGTACCAACAGGTTGATTAGACGCTATAAGACACGGCAAAAGATACACAAAGCAAAGACTGCATCAGTGGGCAGAATCTATTAGACGTGGAATTACCAACTACCATAACATTCATGTTTGGGCACAGGGGTATCCACGAGAAATTCGGCCACGGTCATTTCAAAATAAATTTTTCATTAGTGTTTAGTTGGAAGTTATTAACAATTTCGTTGGTGGTGCATATTTTCTACCCTCAATATTAAACTTGTTTTCTTGAATTACATTCGAATAACCTACATTGAAGGTTTACCTCTTAAGACGCGGTAGTTAGATACAATTGGAAGGATCCCCTGCTCATGTTGGAGTTGCCGTTAGAGAATGGCTTAATAAGAATTATCTGCAACGTTGGATTTGCCAACTAGAGATAGAATACATCCATAACAACATGGTGAATGGAATTGGATCAGTGGTTTGGCCACCTTGGTCACCGGATCTAAATCCTCTGGACTTTTACGTCTGGTGAAATATAAGAGATAAAGTATAGATTACTGCAATAGAAGGAAGGGATAATTTGAATTTAAGGATTCAGCAAGCTTGCGATGACATTCGGCAAATTTCGAACGAAGTATCAGCTGCAATACAAGCATTAACTAGAAGATGCGGAAAATGTATTTAATTTGTTGGATTGCATTTCGAACAATTTAATTTCTCTACATATTTTAGTAGTTAAATGTTTAATTTTTGTACGGTTTAATCAAAATCATTAATCATTTTGAATTTTCACTCTTTACCCAAGAAATGTGCTTAGTTGAATAAAATGGGTTCAAGCCCTGTGGACAGGAGCTTTCTGGCGCTCTAGTTCAAACAGACAAATTATATCTCCGAAAGTATTGGTTTCTCAGAGTTGGGAATTATATCAATGTATTCATATAATAGAACTGCATCCTAAAGGAAATTCAATTCAAATAATAGTTTATTTATCAAGATTAAATGAGCAATCATGAGAATGAGAAAAGCACCATGGAAGAAATCAAATTAAATCTGGCCAATTTTGCCCAATAACGAACTTAACCGAGATATTCATCTCCCTAAACTACTCTGAAAATTTCAACTACCTACCTCATTCCGTTCGAGAGTTATATCTATGTCTATGGATGAAAAGCAGTCTCACTACTCTCAGATCTCTTACTTCATGTTCAGTTCCGAAATGTAAGAATTTTCTGAGAAAAACTAATTTGGGAGCAAACAACTGAGATTTTTCTCACTTCGCTCACAATTCTTCGACTGATTAGATAATGTCTCACGAACATCATTTGACATTATGACAATTCATATTCATACATAGAATAATATCATTCTGTGACAACGTTGAAATACGATTTATTATTGAAATTTTGAAAAATCATATCTCCGAAAGTATTAGCTTGTTAGAGTTAAAAATGATATGATTGGATTCTCATGATAAAACTTTTTATTAAAAAAAATTTAATTTGGAATTTGTTTCGTAAAAAAAAAATTTTTTTTTTGTTACTCCGAAACCATTTGTCCGATTTTGCCCAATAACGAACTTAGCCGAGATATTTATCCCCCAAACCTACTCTGAAAATTTCAACTCTCTAGCTCATTCCGTTCGAGAGTTATCGTGCCTACGGCCGGCCGGACCGGCCGGCCGGACCGGCCGGACAGAATGAATTTCGACCACGGATTCTTGATCAGTGAGTCGAACCAAATCGTTTAAGACCATTTTCATCGAAATATTCGAAAATTACAGACATTTGGGCAAATTGATAAGCACTCAGTTCCGAGGAACTAGAGCGCCAAAAAGAAGAAAGAGAGATTACTTCCCCCAAATTGAATGTGGAATTCAAAATTGATGGTTATTTTCATGATAAGACGTGGCGTAACAATTTTTTCCTAGAAAATGTCCAGGCACATCCTAGTGTGGACGCCACTGGTTGGAGAAAAAAAAATATTTTGCATCGCAAAACTTGTTACCACGCTGGAAATTGAGGCCAAAAAATTTCATTCAAATATCTCTAGCAGTTTAGCAAAAATTAATAAATTTGATTTTTGTAATCAAACTTTAACGCCCTATACTTTGTAAACGAAGATTTACCAAATATAGCTCATTAAGCAAATTCATATCATGTTTCGATTCCCTTATATTAGGTCTCCTAGATTTTCCACCTTTCACACTGGTATACGTTTCAAGTAATATTATGGATTTTCTGGACTATTAATGATTCAACGAATGAGCATAGTTTGTGAATCATCAAGAAAATTGCCTCTTCTGTAATTATTGCAATATATCTGGCAATGATAAATATTATTGATATTAGAATGGATTTAAGTTCCGAATGATTGGGTAAACAATACAGATCCCAAGATAAAAATTAGAAAACTGTGAATCACATCTCAAGAACCATTAAAAAAATATTCAATGCGGCTCTAGGAAAAAATGAGACTGAGCAAATATTTGGCCGCAGCGGTAAAAACATTGGTCGTATGGGGGCTGAGGGCCCTGTCGTTATGTTTGCGATAATGGCGGTACCCGCTTGCCTTATGTGGCCTTTCAGCGTTTTCTTTAACAAAAAACAGCCGGTGCCTGCGTTTCCAGCGTCAGTGTTGCTTGATGTAGGACCCGTATACGAAAACCGTGGAAACTGATAAAAAAACTGACCCGGATTCGGGAGACGCGATATTCGTGAAGTTTATCCTGGTGGAAGATCTCTTTGGTGGAATATGAATTCATTATTCGTTGCGCCGGTAGCTGAGTGGGTGAAGCGTTGGATCAGGAAGCGAAAGGAATCAAGTATACAATCCCCGCATATGTTGGATCCAAAATTCCTTTAAGACGATATCAGCCATTATTCATTGTTGCATTATCAGTGGTATGTCTAAGGTGGCGTATAGGTATAATGTCAATTACCATAATCCCGTACCTACCAGAAATTTTGAGAGGTCCTTGCAGTTTCAGGTTCAATTTGTGTAACTTTTATTCTTGAGTTTTTATTGAAAGCTGAAATACGTTGATTTTGCCATAGATTGTGGCTGACCGACTTATCATATAAACCTCTAGGGTACGTCCCGAAGTCATAACAAGCTGAAATTGGCTATCTAGACTAGAATTATCCCACAAACAACAGAAAAATTAATAAATATGTACCTTTCTCCCACAAACCTCCGTAAAGGGGTGTACGGATCTTTGAATAAAACTAGAGTACTTTCCGAAGTCCTAGAAAGCTAAGATTTGTTGATTAGGTTGAAATTTCAAAATCAAGAATATGAAGTATAATTTGCACAAATTTAGGACATCATCTTCATCTGTAGACAGTATCTCGAATATATTCAACTTGGATGAATTAAAATCAGCAGTTAAATGCACGAAAACTCGAACAGCAGCAGGATTTGATGGAATTTATCCTGAATTCATCAAACACTTGGCCAAAAGGGCCTTGTCGTGGTTATTATCATTCTATAATAATATACTGAATACTGGAAATATTCCAAAAGAATTCCGTAAAGCGAAAGTCATAGGAATTTTAAAGCGTGGAAAGAATTCTACTGATCCCAGCAGTTATTGACAGCAGTCTGTTGAATGTTCCTTTTGAAATTTTAGAAAGATTGATTCAGTTTTAGCACCTCGCCTTTTCAATTTATATTTGTGTGATAATCCTGCTACTTTCTCTTAGAAATTCATATACGCTGATGACATTGCCCTTGCATTTCGCCATTCTGATTTCCAAAGTAAGTATAGAAAATAATCTGCAGATTTAGAAATCTCGAAGAGGTTTCTTGCTTCCATTTGAATAATCATCAAAAATATGGAACGTTGAGTGTAACTTTCGGTGATACTTTCTTGAGATATAATTTTAATCCTAAATCCTTGAAGTGAAACAATATTCCTCTTTGAATTTCAAAGCTCATTTGGATGACTTGCGTCTGAAGTTGAAAACCAGAAATAATATTCTGCAGAAATTACCTGGTACTCCATGGGGTGCTGATGCAGCTACTCTTCGAACGGCAGCCTAGGTTTTTTCTACCGCTGAATATTGTTGACTCGTTTGGTTTAATAGTGTTTATACGTATAGCTGAATTCAACTATGAGGATCATCACTGGAACTATTAGATCTACACCAATTCATTGGTTGACAGTTCTTTCAAACATCGTCCCGCCCCACATTCGTAGGCAGACTGCTGTCTCAAAATCCTGGAATAAATTTTTTATTCTTTTCCGAATTCATGTCACGTAATCCTTTATGGTCCAACTATTTTCTCAATTTGAATAAAAGTGACAAGGAAGTTTGGCGGTCAGAATGGATTTATTGCGATTTATTCAACAAAGATTTAATTTCTGATCCTTCAAATATAGTTCCGGGGTTTGATCTTCCAAGGAAAATTTGGTCTATTCTTAATCTTTTAAGAACCGGTCACGGTCGTTTTAACAGCCGATGGAACTCAGTTGGGAACCCTAGTTGTGAATGCGGGGAAGTAGAGGAAACCATAGAACATTTTGTTAATAATTATCCCATTTATATATTCCAGGATGGTTTTAGTGCTATTCATAAAGTTTCTGAAGCTTTTTTAGAATGGGTAGCGAATTTCAAATCTATATAATGAAACATTGAATATTCCATTTTTAATTTTCTCCTTTTGTTTTCTCCTCTTCCAGATTGAGTTTTGGATACCTTGGATAACCTCTCTGCTTGTTGAAGGAAGTATCGATAGTAAAGAAAAAGACTCCCTTCAATATTTAATATTTCAGCATAACAACACTAACAAGGAGATAGGGTTTTTTGCTGAGGCTTTTTCCCTAAGCTCTAGAATCATACATCGAATTCTATGGTACCCCGTTACACTACCCTCTGCTAACACATTTTTCATACACATGCTTTATTGTTAGATGAAGAAATGTAATGCTCGAAGTTCAAAAGAATATTTATATATATGATGTCGAAGCAGATATACTCCATCAGAATATTTGGTTGCAACAAGATGGGGCTCCTCCTCACTTTGGGATAAAGGTCCGTCAATATCTGGTGGATAGGACGTCGAGGACCTATTGAGTGACCACCGCTTGAAAACATTCGAAAACGCAGTCATGAATTTTGTTCTATACTTTATACACACACTGTATAATTCCGGCATTTGCTAATACGGATTTCTAACTTAAAGGGTTGAGTAAAACTGTCATCGTCTGATGGAAATACGTTTGACAGCAATTAAATCAGAATGACACATCCCTTCTAAAGGCGAAAATTCATGAGACGATTTTGTCGTCGAAAACCAACGATTTTGTCGTCCAAAATTTCGACGATTTTGTCGTTCAAAAGCAATGACTGTCGTTCAAAATTTCCCTTCCCGTATATTTCATGGAACGACAAAATCGGACGACAGATTATTTTGAACTGACAGGAGCATAACCTAATTGAATTTAAATATAACAAATGAATACTTATTTAGGTACAAAATGAGTTCCTAAAGTACTACAGTTATCTCTAATAATTATATGAATGTATTAAATCGCAAAAGAAAAACAAATGGGAACTTCCAAGACGATGCAATTTCTGGAGTACATAGGAGCTTGAACTTCAAATTCTAGAATCCTTGTAGAAGGAGAAGAGGTTCTAAATGTAAATCATGTAATCATGTATGACAAAACAAATTGTGGTCCCATTTTTATAGACATTTGTTCCTTATGTTTACAAAGTAGTGCCCTTAATTCAGAACCACATAAAATTGATGGCCCATATTAATGTGGAGAATGGTGAATTAAAAAAAAAAGTATGGTATATTCTTGTAAAGTCGGAGCATGGAGCAGGTGTAAACATATTACTGATGTTTTAATTCAAGTTCAGGTGCATGCTGTTCTAGTTCATTTATGAGGATATATAGTGTCTAATTGATCCAGATAAAGCTGTGGTAAAACAGTTATCCATAATTAAAATGATTTTTTCAAGATATGATACATATTTATTATGTGAAAATAATTATTAACAATAAGTGTAATGTTTGAGGTATAATAAAGTTGCTTTTTTTTGTTTTATTTTCAAGAGTTTTGATGACCATGTCTTCTATTCAATTGAAAATATCAAAATTGTTTATGCCTGTTAAACTTTTCAAAGCACTGTCACTGTTCAAGATATCACTCTTTGTAGATAACCGGGATATATCAATGGCACAAATGTTAAGTGGTCTGGTAACAATGTACACACTACACAACCAAGTATACTACTAAAATTATTATTGCTCTTCAACTAACTCAAGGGTGCTTGGGTGATGCTTATTTCTTCTTCTGAATGAGGTTTTTCAGCACAGCAAGTCATCGACACATCCTTCCTCAGTTCTCTTTCGAGGTACCTCCTTGTACTCTGTTTGAAGATGATGTAGTTCCAAGTTGAGTACTCTTCGGTCTATTAGTTACCTTCCTAACGCAGTTTCAATAATTATATATATATTTGGTTTTCCGGAGGTAAGAAGTGAAAACATAAACCTATACTAGTAAATTTCACAGGGAGTTGGACAGAATAAAACCTATACATTTTGGCATTTTTTTTGCCCATGAATTGCATTTGGGCACACAACAATAGTCATTTCTGGTCTAAGACATATTAGATAGGATAATATTATCTACTTTCATTTGAATTTGTCCAATAGAGATGAATGGACAATAGAATATGCGCGCAAAAGCTCCTGACTTCACGTCAGTGCTTGAACCAATTTTAATTTTCGCGGCTGTCAGAGGTATGTCATCAGTTGTCGTTGGAATGCTGGATTAATCCAGCAACATGGACGACGTCGTCCAAATGACTGTATACTCATTTGGACGACAAAATCGTCTCATGAATTTTCGCCTTAACTTCTGTATAGCGCTACCAACAGGAAAGAGAACGAAAGATCTACCATGTTCCGGGAAATGGCAATATAAAATCAAATCAGTGCAAACACCAGTATACACAGCTTTATCAAAATTCTGGAACGTCAAAAAAATTCATACTTATTGCTACGGAGAATGTACAAATTATAACATCTATCAAAATATTTTCCATGGATATAACAATTCAATTATGCCCGCCCTTATATAAATTCATACTATTTCTCGTGTGGGTAGACAAGAGCGCCAAAGCTCCTGTCCACGGGGCTTGAACACATTTTTTGACGCTCTTGTTCCTCGGAACACAGTGCTTATCAATTTGCCCAAATGTCTGTAATTTTCGAATTTTTGGCTGAAAATGGTCTTAAACGATTTGGTTCGACTCACTGATCAAAAATACGTGGTCGAAATGGATTCTGTCCAGCCGGCCGTTAACACGATAACTCTCGAAAGGAATGAGCTAGTCAGTTCAAATTTTCAGAATAGGTTTGGGAGATAAATATCACGGCTAAGTTCGTTATTGGGCAAAATCGGTCAGATGATTCGGAGTAACAAAAAAAATTTTTTTCTCACATTACGAATTTCAAAATAAGTTTTTCTCAAGATGCGGTTTCATCAGGAATCCATTGATGTCATTTTTAACTCTTACAAGCTAATACTTTCGGAGATATGATTTTTCTAAATTTCAATAATAAATCGTACTTCTGTGATTTCACAGAATGCGATAATTATTATATCTATGAATTATTATATTATGATCTGTGTTGATACATGTCATCAGTTGTCGTTGGAATGCTGGATTAATCCAGCGACATGGACGACGTCGTCCAAATGACTGTATACTCATTTGGACGACAAAATCGTGTCCGTGAAGTTAGCACCCAGTTTTTCGAAAATGAAGAATTTTTTTTTTGCGTTCGTTAGTAACTCGTTAGTAACTATTTGTAACACAAAAATTTTCGTTTGTACCTCAACGATACTGGTAGAAAACATCGCATTCCGCAAGGGTGCCAACTTCACGGGCACCCACTCTTTGATTTTTCTCGGAAAAAAATATTCAGTTAGGAAGTCCATCGTTAGTAACTATTTGTAACACAAAAATTTTCGTTTGTAACCTAACCTATAATGGAAAAATGACACCCCCAAAATGCGAAGTTGGCACCCACTTTTTCGAAAATGATGATTTTTACTTTTGCATTCGTTAGTAACTCGTTAGTAACTATTTGTAACACAAAAATTTTCGTTTGTACCTCAGAAAACTGGTAGAAAAAAATTGTTATCCACAAGAGTTTCAACTTCACGCACAACCACTTTTAGATTTTTCTCGGAAAAAAATATTCAGTTAAGAAGTCCATCGTTAGTAACTATTTATAACACAAAAATTTTCGTTTGTAACCTAACCTATGATGGAAAAATGACACCCCCAAAATGCGAAGTTAGCACCCACTTTTTCGAAAATGATGAATTTTTTTTTGCATTCGTTAGTAACTCGTTAGTAACTATTTGTAACACCAAAATTTTCGTTTGTACCTCAAGAAAACTGGTAGAAAAAAATTGTTATCCACAAGAGTTTCAACTTCACGGACACCCACTTTTAGATTTTTCTCGGAAAAAAATATTCAGTTAAGAAGTCCATCGTTAGTAACTATTTGTAACTCAAAAATTTTCGTTTTAACCTAACCTATAAAGGAAAAATGACACCCCCAAAATGCGAAGTTGGCACCCACTTTTTCGAAAATGATAATTTTTATTTTTGCATTCGTTAGTAACTCGTTAGTAACTATTTGTAACACCAAAATTTTCGTTTGTAACCTAACCTATGATGGAAAAATGACACCCTCAAAATGCGAAGTTAGCACCCACATTTTCGAAAATGAAGAAATTTTTTTTCGCATTCGTTAGTAAATCGTTAGTACATGTTTGTAACACCAAAATTTTCGTTTGTAACCTAACCTATGATAGAATAATGACACCCCCAAAATGCGAAGTTAGCACCCACATTTTCGAAAATTAAGAAATGTTTTTTTGCATTGGTTAGTAACTCATTATTAACTATTTGTGACACAAAAAAGAATCGTCTGTAACAGAATCCAGAAAGACAAAATTGCACCCCTATAATGCGAAGCTAGCACGCACATCTATAAAAATTTTCTATTTTTTTCCCAATATTACCTATTATATTATATTATACTTTCTTTTGAAACACCTCTAAAATGCGAAGTGATCACCCACACTGTCCAAATTTCTATGTGTCGTTTATTTCTGATAATACATATTTCATTTGTAACTATTTCTTAGACTAAAAATTCCGTATATAAAGTGAAGATACCGCCGACATTTTCAAAAATTTTATATTTATTTTTTGCTTCGGACAGTGCTTCATTATAAATAGCATTCTACTCTTTGAAAGTTATCTCAATTACATTACTTCTAAAAGTATTTACATAACTGTGAGACATTTGTTACACGTAACGTAAAAGTCAACCTTCACTTCAGAGTTTCAATTGATGAAAAATCTCACATACTCAGATGTTTACCGCCATTTTCAGTGTGAATTAGTAAATCTTTTCGATCTAAATTCATGTTCAACTCAAATCCAAACATAAATGGATTAGATATTATACGTTTTAGTGATCACTATTAACATACAATAAATTCTTAATGTTTTTCATGAATCTCATTACATGTCTAGTATTAATTCCCCTTTATTTTCATCAGATTCAAAACTCATATAATACGTTCCATATTTCAAAGTTTCTCATTGAACTGAAGGCTTTTCCAATGCGCATGATAAATCGTTGTTAAATTAAGCTGTCCGAACTTTTACGAGACCGGCGTACTTCAAATTCAGAAGCCATTTTGTCATGCGCAGTTGATCTGTCTATATCACAATTGGTAAATGAACTCTTAACAAGCACTACGCAGGCCCTGCTTTATGGCATCGAGTATTAGAAGAAATGAGATGGGAACACATGAGAGATGAGAACACAAGAGGAACAGCTGATAGTTTTCTAACTGCGTAAACATAACCTGAAAATATACGTAACAAATAGTGCCGAAGCGAAAATAATATCTTTCACCGAGTTAATATTACTATTCGTTCATCAAAACCGAAGGTAAGTTAGTATTATTAGCTTTATTCGATCTTACTGGATTCGAATTCAATTTTAGATGCCACGAAGTGCTGCAATTGATCCTGAAGAATTACTCAAAATTTTGCAAGAACATAAGACAGAAATTCAACAGTCTCTAGGTAAAACGACAGCAAATATTTGGAAACGTTTGAGTAAATTGAGTGGCGATAAAATTTCCCCTAGAGCAATCTATACTGTTGTCAAATGTAATAGATACAATTGCCGAGATCTCATAGAAATTAAGGAACAAGTTGTTGAATCTGAAGATCGGAAATCTCTTGAACACGATAATGTTCTCGTAGATGATGAGTACCTATCTGAAAATTATTTTTCAGTACCTGCCAATTTATGGCAACAATGTTTTGATGAGATCCGATTGTCTCTCAGACCTGTATGGACTGACATATTTTTTGAACTGATAACCAAAAACCTGGACACTGAATGTATATGGATGTTCAAAAAACACAAAATTGGTAGCGAGAATATTTTTTTTAAATTCGAAGCTTATTGTGCGGAGTGTAAAGGTTCATTTAAGGGTTGGTGTGTCGATCCCTCAAATAAAACCAATGAACTAGAACTGAAATTTTTTTATGGTATGAGTAATGTAAAACTCATCCAACATAACTATCAAATGAAAAGACCATTGAAGGGCACTAGAAGAAATGAAATCGGTAAAACTTTGAGCGAAGGAAAATTCGCGATAAATTGGAGAAGGGAACAAGCTATCAATGGAAATGCTAAGCGGAATAGAACATTATACTCCTTAAATGTCTTGCGGAAGACTAGAGAACAGTTCAAGAAAAAAAATGAGTTCTCTAATATTTTTCGAGAAGCTGTAAGTATTCCTGAATCTTTTCAATATTTGAAATATGAAAACACATTAAATTCAGCAATTCGTAAGATAGGTTTGGGTGATTTTTTCGTCATGTATTGGACACCTTCTCAAACAATCACCTTCAATAATTATGTAAAAAAAAGAAGTACAGTTTACATAGACGCTACCGGTTCATTGGTGAAAAAGATTCCGAAGCCTCACGGACAAACATCGGGTAATTTATTTCTATATCAGTGTGTTATACACATGGGAACGGAAGGTGGACAAATTCCTGTTTGCCAGATGCTATCTGAGTGCCACAATACTAACCATATTAGCTACTGGTTGACAGAATGGATGACGGAGTGTAAAACTCCATTCTGTGTGATATCTGATCATTCTTTGGCCTTATTAGGTGCAATCGCTAGAAGTATTGCCAAAGAGGCTAGTCTTTCTGACTATATCAACAAATCTTTCCAAATTATTACAATTTCACAACTGTCTCACCAAAAACCAGAGCTAGGAACTTATATACGCGTCGATTATGCTCACTTGATGAAGTTCGTCAGTAGATGGGACTGTTTTAAGAATAAACCTCCTCAGTTTAAACGCTTCTATTTGAAACTTTTGGCTCGACTGGTTAAATGCCGCAATTTCAGTGATGCAAATAGGATTATTTCGAATATTTTCATTGTATCAAATAGTTTTTACGAGGGTTCCGACTCAAATAACTCTCCATTGAAGAGCGAAATTGCCAAAATTTATCTTAAAAATCTAATAGCAGATATAAATGTAGACCTTGCGGATGAAGAAGAAAAAATAGAATCAAATGATTATGAGACCAATAATACGGACTGTAAACTTGTCGAAACATGGATTCGGGACATCTTCAATGGAGCAAAAGAGTCTTTCATCGATAATGTTATTGAGCCTGAGTCTTCAAGTGTTCGGGAAAATTTCCATTACTCTTTAGAATTCTCTAATTCTTTCAGAAAGCTCCTAAAGACATATACCTTGTGGTCAGCCATATTAACCCATCATTTCGGCGTATGTGAAGCTACTGCTAGTTCAGCGCCAGTAGAAAGTTATTTTAATGACCTGAAAAATCGAACCTTTCACGGTTGTTTACCGTTGAATGCGGATAAATTTGTTGTCAGACATATAAAAGAAATTGAGTCTATGATAGTATTGGCAAATGAGAGATCTGAAAGACCATCTGCTGAACACTCCTATACCCAAACTGCTGAATTGTACAACAAAAACACTGATGCTGAGAAAAATGTATACGAGACTAATATTGTAAGTATTACCTACTGCTGAAAGCCCTCCTAATGAGGATGATAGTTATGCATTATCTGCTGATTCATGCCAAGGTGCTGAGATAGATGAGGAAGACGTAGAAGAAGCTCTTGTCGTAGAAAACTGGAAAGGACTAGGAAACCCAAAAAAGAAAAAAACAAGATCATCATTTTACGCTGCGCCTTGTCCAGAAATTTTAGTTCTCGAAGACCATAGAAGGATGGAGCTTCCACTTATAAAAAATTGGTTCAAGCACTGACGTGAAGTCAGAAGCTTTTGCGCGTATGTTCTATTGTCCATTCTCCTGTATTGGACACTCTTCTTAATCGAATTTACCATGATGAATTCTATTGTCTATTCTCCTGTATTGGACACTCTTCTCAATCGAATTCACCATGATGATTTTTATTGTCTATTCTCCTGTATTGGAGACTCTTCTTAATCGAATTTGCCATGATGAATTCTATTGTCCATTCTGGACAATAGAATTCATCATTCTGGACAATAGAATTCATCATGGCAAATTCGATTAAGAAGAGTCTCCAATACAGGAGAATGGACAATAGAATTCATCATGGTGAATTCGATTGAGAAGAGTGTCCAATACAGGAGAATAGACAATAGAATTCATCATGGTAAATTCGATTAAGAAGAGTGTCCAATACAGGAGAATGGACAATAGAACATACGCGCAAAAGCTTCTGACTTCACGTCAGTGCTTGAACCAATTTTTTTTTTATTTATAATATCATTTAAATTAATATTGTTGGACGTTACTTTGAAAGTTCTACGCTATTAGAAGTATACCTACCTATTTTATTCTGTAAAGTCTATAATTCAAGAAACATTGTTGAAGTAGGTATATTGTTTTTTTATTTATAATATCATTTAAATTAATATTGTTGGACGTTACTTTGAAAGTTCTAAGCTATACTGACTTACAGCAAAAATATTATAAAGAAAATAAGCAATTATTGGATAGTCAAACAATCATTTTAATAAAATGATGCATTTTTATTGTTCAAATAAAGATATTTTGTTAACTTACAAGAATTTCTTCATTCAATGGTATTTCAAAGAACTAATTACAGTTTTAAATATTTAATAAAAAAACCTTTTTAATTCTTCATAATCATTACAAGAATGTCTGTCGATATGGAATATGGTAATAATTTGACATTTGAACACATCGTTTAATGCATAATCAATTTCAATACTTTTGTCAATCGTTGATGAGATGAGATATCTGAAATTATAGATAAGCTCTAAATATTCCATTCAATATTGAAATATTAAAATTAAATTTCCACTTATTCATTTGTATTTCAAGATAATGAACGTTTGAAGCTAATGATTCATGTAAATTGTCTGTGAAAATTTGTTTTCATGGGTTAGGGGAAAAAAGTTATTGTGAAAATAAGATTCATTTATTTAGATACCAATCTATATATTGTTTTATACTATCTACTAAGGGCCGATTTATTCAACCTCTCCGTAAAGTATTCGTCAACTATGTGCTCGTTGAATTTACTGATCCCCTTTAAAGTGAACATTTACACATTACTTTCCTTTCGGTAAGGCTACTTGACAGTTTACAGGTCGTAAAATATATCAGCCCTCAGTGAACAAAAAAATTGTATACCTCACTGAAGCCGTAATACAAACAAAGGAAATAATTTCGAATAAAACTCTATTAACATATTCGATTATTTACTTCAAGAGAGATCAAGAATAACATTCATTTTGAAAATTCAATTCTACATCAAGCAGCATGCAATGCATTTTTTCGAGTTTGGACCACTGCTGCCCACATAATCATGGAGGATTCGTGAAACATTGCAGAGAGGATAAATACTTGTATATAGATTATTATTAAAATATGATAACTGACTTGCTCCATTTCCTTATATACTACTTCTCGTTGTAAAATATACTTGGATTTTCCTCCGCAACACTAGGATACGTCATTTTCAAAGTTAGCGTTGAATTATCAAGCCATTCTATTATAATATTAGTAAAATCTGTTCTTCAGAGGTATTCATTGTTAAGCATGCTAAGCAACAAGCATTTAAGAAACATATACCTGAAGTTCCACGGGAAAACAATATACATAATATATTATTATTATTATACTGATCCTCCTGGGTCTTCCACAAGGAGACCCCTCATAAGATCTAAGAGCTTGCCCTGAGTTAGGAGAAGCAGTTGTGTTCTGTGTAGGCTTTGTCACTGTGTCCTTACGCCACCTTAGGCACAGCACTGTTAATTTTTGACCCAACAGCGAATGGTGGCGATTACCGTGACTAGAAAATTTCTTTCCTAGCCTCTGAATTGAACTTGGGGCTTCCGCTCCCAAGTCAATTACTCTACCACTGAGCCAATCGCACATACCTACACACATGTTATATTGC
Organism: Halyzia sedecimguttata; assembly: GCA_937662695.2. Classification (NCBI taxonomy): domain Eukaryota; kingdom Metazoa; phylum Arthropoda; class Insecta; order Coleoptera; family Coccinellidae; genus Halyzia; species Halyzia sedecimguttata. Next base: position 92,439,487 of record OW569412.2, read on the forward strand.
ATCACCTTCTACTCCCATATTTTAAAATATTCTGCAATTAGAAAAATTAAAATGTTTTGTTAAGATTCCTATTATATAGGTACACGCTGGCATCCACACACCCTGATGATGGATCGTAAGAGACCCATGATATCAGGAAAACAGAAAAGTGTTCAAAATTCACTGGTCTAAGCGTAATTCAACTGTTTTTTTTGTGCAATAGTATTATGCAAATGTTATGTGTAAACAGGTAAAAGTAGCTAAGGGCCAAATCTGAATAATAGGGTAGGTGCAGAAATTTTATGGCGTATTCCATTGGCAGCACCAGTGCTGCACTGAGCACGCACTGAGTGCAAAAAATGTTGCACTGGACGTCAAAATGCTTGACGAAATTCCCCAATGGAATACGATTCATGCACTCAGTGCGCACGAGTTCTACCAATGGAATACGCCATTAGTGTTCATGTCATCTTGGTTGCCTCTTATCAATATTAAATTTTCTCATGAGGTATACTTAATCTTCACAAATATTCAATCGACTAAGTTCCATATACCTTGTTTTTAAGAATTCTATCTGCAGTAACTCCAAGAGTAACTCATGCATTCTATTTGTCGAAAAGCATTACTTTTTTGCTCTACGACAACTGGACCTTAATTCATTTCAACCTGAAAGAAAATATTAAGACTTGGATTTCTCTGAGTAAAGTAATTCATTCAATTCACTTCTATTACTTACTGCTGATTTTTAGCCAGAAATCCTGAAGGACATATACCAGATATCTTCTTTCTGAACAACTTTTCCACAGTTCTCCATAATTTGGAATTTCTTTCACATACGTAAACAATATTTCTAGATTCCTCCAATCTTCAAATACAAGGTAATCTCGATTATTTTCAACAGAAGGAATACTCGTTCGTACTTCGTGGATTGAGAATATTTTGTTTACGTTTTGTATTTGTGTTTTGATCACATTCAGATCAGATTCGATGTTGAGGTTAAAACGGGGCGCATGCGATGTAGGGCTATCATCTCCCATAGATTTGTGATGAAATACATAATACGATTTTCCCATAACATACGCGTAAAAGATATGTCATCATGACATTCATATTTTTATTTTTGAACTGAAGGTTCTCGCAAAAATACGACCATAGACAACATATCATACGACGATTCGCATCTCCTACCGAACTCACAAAAGGCTGCGCGGTTCTCCAACAATATAGATCCGATCGTGTTCAAACTTGGAATTCTGCAGTAGAGTTAGGTTCTGAAGGCTGTTCCAAAATTTCAGCCATGCCGGACGAATAGTTTATGATATATAGATTTGTTTTCAATAATTTTCAACTATTTTTTTTTAAATTTTCTAGTTATACCATCCTCACGAAATTCTGCGAGAATTTTCGCGTTGGTATTCTTCAACTAATAGTAATGTTTGAATTCAATCGGTTTTGTATTCTTCGAGTTAATGAGGAACAAAAAACTACCAAATTTTAGAAAATTTTAGATGGCTATAACTCTAAAACCGTTTGGACGATTATGCTCATAAACAAACTCAAATGTCGCATTCAGATGCACAACCTAACCTGAAATTTTCAAGCCGCTATCTCCTTCCGTTCTCAGGTTATCGTGACAACAAAAATATTTTTTAATTATTTTTTTAATAATTTTCTAGCAATACGATTCTCACAAAATTTCACAAACGTGCTTAGGTCTATATTCTACAACTATTCACCAAGTTTAAATTCGATCGGATTTATTTTGGTTGAAAACAAAATTATTACTCGGAAACCATTGGGCCGATTATACCCATTAACGAACTTGTCCGTCGTATTGGGATGCGCAACCCACCCTGAAAATTTCAAGTCGCTGGCTCTTTTCGTTCTCAAGTTATCGTGGCAACGGCCGGACGGCCGGACGGCCGGACGGCACCACAGAATTAAATTTCACATTTGGGCAAAACTATAACGCGTATGTTCCCCAGAACATACGCGCAAAAACGGGAATATTGTCAATAAGACGACAACAACAAAAGTATCTGATGGGGTCTCCATTCTTCTAGGAAATACTTGTCCATTTGATACAATTTTGCAATGTATTTTATCAGCTTATTGTGATAGTATTGGTTTTCAACAAAAAATCAATGAGAATAAGGAAGATGTGAAAATATTCAACCTACTCAGTACAGTAGCTACCAAAGGGGCAGGCAGTCAATTTCGTAAAAAAAGAGCTGTTTTTCTTAATGAAATCTACAAACAACAAAAACTAGCGATCAACAGTAAAATTTTAAGAGTAGACTGTCAAGATAATGTAATATCTGCTCTTCAGAAAACTGGACAGGGATTGAATAGTCTTACAGAAATACATAAATGCATGAAGTGCTCTTACGAAAAGAGGATTTCAAGGATTTACAAAACCATTCAAATCACGGATTATAGCAATGAAAACTTTGAGTCTACGTTTCTGAGATCGCTGCAAGGACAGTTCAAATGCCAGATGTGTTCAAATAAGGTGATAGTGGAAACTATATTCAGCACTCATTTGTTTATAGACACTAGTGAAGCTGAAAATATTAATATTGAAAAACTCCCTGTGACTTTGAAATGCGGTGGACAACAGTTGATATTAAGAGGTTTGGTTGCTTACCAGAAGTCTCTTACCAGACAAAGTCTAGGACACTACATTTCCATCTGTCGAAGAAATGATGGAGCTCTAGAATTGTACGATGATATGGCCAAAAAAGTAAAGATTGTAGAAAAAACATTAGAGCTTAACATCCACTTACTACTGTATAGTATTTAAATGAAATTTTGAATTAACTATGTTGAAGTTCATTTCAATAAATAATTTTATAATACATTTGAGACTACTGCATTAATGAAATCTACCTCACAAAAAACAGTGACAGATTTATCACGTATAGGGAAATTCATCTATTACATTATTCAGTATACAATATCGGAAACTCAAAAGTGCACCTCTCTTGGAGCGATTCTCTCATAGGTTAGGTTACAAATGAAAATTTTGGTGTTACAAACATGTACTAACGATTTACTAACGAATGCAAAAAAAAATCATCATTTTCGAAAAAGTGAGTGCTAACTCCGCATTTTGGGGGTGTCATTTTTCCATCATAGGTTCGGTTACAAACGAAAATTTTTGTGTTATAAATAGTTACTAACGATGGACTTCTTAACTGAATATTTTTTTCCGAGAAAAATCTAAAAGTGGGTGTCCGTGAAGTTGGAACTCTTGTGGATAACAATTTTTTTCTACCAGTTTTCTTGAGGTACAAACGAAAATTTTGGTGTTACAAATAGTTACTAACGAGTTACTAACGAATGCAAAAAAAAAAATTCATCATTTTCGAAAAAGTGGGTGCTAACTTCGCATTTTGGGGGTGTCATTTTTTCACCATAGGTTAGGTTACAAACGAAAATTTTGGTGTTACAAATAGTTACTAACGAGTTACTAACGAATGCAAAAAAAAAATTCATCATTTTCGAAAAAGTGGGTGCTAACTTCGCATTTTGGGGGTGTCATTTTTCCATCATAGGTTAGGTTACAAACGAAAATTTTTGTGTTATAAATAGTTAATAACGATGGACTTCTTAACTGAATATTTTTTTTCGAGAAAAATCTAAAAGTGGGTGTGCGTGAAGTTAAAACTCTTGTGGATAACAATTTTTTTCCACCAGTTTTCTTGAGGTACAAACGAAAATTTTTGTGTTACAAATAGTTACTAACGAGTTACTAACGAATGCAAAAGTAAAAATCATCATTTTCGAAAAAGTGGGTGCCAACTTCGCATTTTGGGGGTGTCATTTTTCCATTATAGGTTAGGTTACAAACGAAAATTTTTGTGTTACAAATAGTTACTAACGATGGACTTCCTAACTGAATATTTTTTTCCGAGAAAAATCAAAGAGTGGGTGCCCGTGAAGTTGGCACCCTTGCGGAATGCGATGTTTTCTACCAGTATCGTTGAGGTACAAACGAAAATTTTTGTGTTACAAATAATTACTAACGAGTTACTAACGAACGCAAAAAAAAAATTCTTCATTTTCGAAAAAGTGGGTGCTAACTTCACGGACACGACAAAATCGTCTCATGAATTTTCGCCTTTACTTCTGTATAGCGCTACCAACAGGAAAGAGAACGAAAGATCTACCATGTTCCGGAAAATGGCAAAATAAAATCAAATCAGTGCAAACACCAGTATACACAGCTTTATCAAAATTCTGGAACGTCAAAAAAATTCATACTTATTGCTACGGCGAATGTACAAATTATAACATCTATCAAAATATTTTCCATGGACATAACAATTCAATTATGCCCGCCCTCATATAAATTCATACTATTTCTCGTGTGGGTAAGATTGAATTTTGAGAGGAGCATCTAGGGGAATATTAAATATACGATATCCCGATGACATAACCTAAAAATGACATCGCTGCAGAGGGCTGATACGGAAAGTGCCACACCGCGACCATCTCACCGTCTCATTACTGTCAATGTGGATTTCCTGCAGGGGCGGTTCGTTCGGAAGGGTTGTTTGTCGAGAAGGGTTTGCCTGATATTGATGACGTAGCATAGAAATCAGTTAGTGGAATATAGCTTCAGGGTTTCTTCTCGTATAAAAATCTCTTGAAGTATTCATTCAAATATCGATTGGAAAAGCAATGATGTGAGGTCAGTTTTATTTTGCGTGATTGTTCAAATATAGCCAGAACGGTCAATATTTGCAACAATAAAATAGAGTTTGAATCTAGACCTAGATCTATGTTATTTTAGTAAGTGCCGTTCTGCTACCCAACCGATCTACAATTCGTATCGATCAGAAATTAAATCTTTGTTGAATAAATCGTAAGAAATCCATTCAGACGGCCAAACTTCCTTGTCGCTTTTATTCGAATTGAGAAAACAGTTGGACCATACAGGATTACGTCACTTCAATCTAGGAATCATATTGCGTGGAATATAGGAGAGAATCGGAAATGAATTCGGAAGAGAATGAAATTAATTCCAAGAATTTGAAACAGCAATCAGCCTGCGAATGCGGGACATTGTTTGAAAAAACTGGTAGCCAATGAATAGGTGTAGATCTAATAGTTCCAGTGATGCTCCTTATAGATTAATTCAGCTGTGCAACAATGTTTTGCGCATGAAGACTGTTAAACCAGACGGGGCAACAATATTCTGCGGCAGAAAATCCCAGGCTAAGGCTGCCGTACGGAGAGTAGCTGCATCAGCACCCCAGCAAGTACTAGCTAATTTCTGCAGATTATTATTCTTTGTTTTCAACTTCAGACTCAAGTCATCCAAATGAGCTTTGCAATTCAAGGAGGAATCCAGTTTCACTCCTAGGTATCTTGGATTGAAATTATGTCTCAGGAAAGATACATGAAAGCTACACTTAATGTTCTATATTTGAGAATATTGTTCAAATGGAAGCAAGAAAACTCAGTTTTATTTGGATTCGGACACAAACCACTCAAATAGGTAATTTTTCAGAATTTCTAAATCTGCAGATAGATTATTTTATATACTCTGGAAATCAGAAAGACGAAATGCATTGTCATCAGCGTATATGAATTTTTCGTAGAAGTAGCAGAAAAATCACATAGATATTTATTTATTTTTATTTATTTATTTATTGTACAAAGGAATACAAACAGGCAACGCCCAGAAACAGATATAAATTGAAAAGAGGATAGGTGCTGAAACTGAATCTTGTGGGGGACCAGTATTCAAATTTTTTAAATTACTACTATTATTATCAACAAAAACACGAAACCTTCTATCTGTCAAAATATTTTCGAGTAGAAGAACCATTTTTCCTCACTTTAAATGGTTATTAAAATCAAACCATCTTTCCAAACTGTGTCATATGTTGTCTATAAATCCACGAATGCTGTTCCTGTTTTCATGTTATTATTGAAACATCGTTCTATAAAAGTAGTAAGACTAAGAACCTGATCACAACAATTCCTGTTTTTCCTGGAGCCTCCCTGGTAATTCTGTAGAATCTTCTACAGAAGATTCAATCCTAAATAGATTCAATCCCAAATAGAATAGATGCTAGGATCAGAAGAATTCTTTCCACTTTTTAAAATGCCTATGACCTTCGGTTTGCGGAATTCTTTTGGTTTGAAATGTATTCATATCTTGAAAATGCTGAGAAAACGGTAAATATCGATTCTAAATTCGATTAAGAGTGTCCAATTGAGGTGAGTAGACATAGACATAGAACATGCACGCAAAAGCTCCTGGCTTCACGTCAGTGCTTGAATCAATTTTTAAGTACTTATTTTTTGGCGCTCTTGTTCCCCGGAACAGAGTGTGCTTATCAATTTGCCAAAATGTCTGTAATTTACAAATTTTTGGATGAAAATGGTCTTAAACGATTTGGTTCAATTCACTGATCAAGAATCCGTTTTCAAAATCGATTCTGTACGTCCGGCTGGACTGGACCGGCCGGCCCTCCGTTAACACGATAACTCTCGAACGAAATGAGCTAGAGTTAGATAGTTGAAATTATCAGAGTAGGTTTCGGGGATAGATATCTTGGTTAAGTTAGTTATTGGGCATAATCGGCTTAAAGGTTTCGGAGTAACGAAAAAAAATACCTAATATATTTTATATCATTATAAATTTCAAATTCAATTTTTTTTAAGATGCAATTTCATCATAATAATCCGCTGATATTATTTTCAACTCTAACAAGCTACTACTTTCGGAGATATGATTTTTCAAAATTTCAATAATAAATCATACTTCTATGTTTCTACCAATGAAATAACCTCAGCTATCGTAGATAGCTGAACCTACACCTGAGAATAAAGTTCCTAAAATGTTATGTCTACCCTGTATTGCTATACGGATGTGAAACCTGGATCATGAAGGTTAATATGATGAACAGGTTGGAAGCCCTCGAAATGTGGTGTTATCGCCGAATGCTCAAAATATCATGGGTTCAACGTATTTCAAATATGGAAGTTTTAAACAGAATAGGTCAAGAAGAATGTGAATTGACGAAGATGATAAAAAAGAGAAAACTTGAATACTTGGGGCATATAATGAGAGGTAACAGATACTCGATACTACAGTTAATTCTCAACGGAAAAATAGAGGGAAAGCGAGGAATCGGTAGGAAGAAGTACTCGTGGCTCCGAAACCTTCGTCAATGGACAGGCCTATCAGCAGATGAATTGTTACACGCCGCACAAGATCGAGAAAGATATCGGCAAATTGTTATGGAAGCTACCAACGCCTAAATATGGGCACGGTTCTGAAAGAAGAAGAAGAAGATCGTAGAATTATGAGGATGATATGATACTATACTTTTAAGGTGATAATGCCCGTGGGCAATCCAAATGATGATGGAAATAAATTCTTTGGTAAGATACATAATCAAATTGGGTTCAGAATATCTCCAGTAAAAACAAAACTGCAAGTTTTAATTGATATAATATAAATTTCAGAGTAGATTTGAGGAATGAATATCTCGGATAAGTTCGTTATTGGGGAGAATCGGTCTGTTTGAATTTAATTTCTTTCATGATGCAGTTCTATCGTAAGAATCTATTCATATCATTCCCAGAGACCAATAATTTCGGAGATATGATTTGTCAAAGTTTGAACAAGAGCGCCAAAGCTCCTGTCCACAGGGCTTGAACAAATTTTTTGGCACTCTTGTTCCTCGGAACAGAGTGCTTATCAATTTGCCCAAATGTCTCTTATTTTCGAATTTTTGGCTGAAAATGGTCTTAAACGATTTGGTTCGACTCACTGATCAAGAATACGTGGTCGAAATGGATTCTGTCCAGCCGGCCGTTATCACGATAACTCTCGAACGGAATGAGCTAGTCAGTTGAAATTTTCAGAATAGGTTTGGTTTGGGAGATAAATAACACGGCTAAGTTCGTTATTGGGCAAAATCGGTCAGATGATTTCGGAGTAAAAAAAAAAAATTTTTTCTATCATTACAAATTTCAAAATAAGTTTTTCTCAAGATGCGGTTTCATCATAGGAATCCATTTATGTCATTTTTAACTCTTACAAGCTAATACTTTCGGAGATATGATTCTTCTTAATTTCAATAATAAATCGTACTTCTGTGATTTCATAGAATGCGATAATTATTCTATCTATGAATTATTATAATATGATCTGTGTTGATACATGTCAACTTATTTTCCTTAGACATGATATATGTCAAATTTTGATATTTAATGCCCATGGTTAATCCATATGATGTTGGGAATGGTAATGGTAAGTTGATAATATTGAGTTCAGAATATCTCCAGTAAAAACAAAACTGACAGATTGGCTAAAGTTTCAATTGATATAATATAATTTTGATTTGAGGAAGAAATATATCGTTCATTATAGAATTCAGGAACGAATATCTCGGATGAGTTCGTTGTTGGGTAGAATTGATCTATTGGTTTTGGATTAATAATTTTTGGCACTCTTGTTGAATTCGAATTCTTTTATGATGTTTGAATTTAAATTCTGCTATTATGCAGTTCTATCGTAAGAATCCATTGATATAACTCTCAACTCTTACCAATACTTTCGAAGATATGATTTGTCGAAGTTTTTGGCGCCCTTGTTCCTCGGAACAGAGTGTCTGTAATTTTCGAATTTTTCGATGAAAATGGCATTAAACGATTTGGTTCGACTCACTGATCAAGAATCCGTGGTCGAAATTCATTCTATCCGGCCGGCCGGCCGGCCGTAGGCACGATAACTCTCGAACGGAAAAAGCTAGACAGTTGAAATTTTCAGAGTAGGTTTGGGAGATCAATATCTCGGCTAAGTTCGTTGGGCAAAATCGGACAGATGTTTTCGGAGTAACAAAAAAAAAAGTTTTTTTACATGACAAATTCCAAATTAAAGTTTTTTCAATAAGCAGTTTTACCATAAGAATCCATTGCATCATTTTTAACTCTAACAAGCTGATACTTTCGGAGATATGATTTTTCAAAATTTCAATAATAAATCGTATTTCTACGTTTTCACAGAATGATATAATTATGCTATGTATGAATTGTCATAATGTCAACTTATATTCCTGAGACATGACATTGTCTAATTCATTTCAGCAATCGTAGAATTATGAGAATTATAATATGATATCATACTTTTTGTTGATTGATATTATCATGCCGATGGTCAATCCATATGATGATGGGAATGGTAATGGTAAGTTAATAATACTTTGTTCAGAATATCTCCAGTAAAAACAAAACTGGGATATTGGTGTATTGGAGTGGATTTGAGGAAAGAATATATATTATCATTCATCATAGAATTGAGGAATGAATATCTCGGATGAGTTCGTTGTTGGGTACAATTCGTCTATTGGTTTTGGATTGATATGTTTGGCATCTTGTTGAATTTAAATTCTTCTATGATGTTTGAATTCAATTTCTGCTAAGGTGAAGTTCTTTCAGAAGAATCCATTGATATAATACCCTATTCTGAGAAACCAATACTTTCGGAGATATAATTTGTCTGTTTGAACAAGAGCGCCAGAAAGCTCCTGTCCACAAGGCTTGAACCCATTTTTAGTAAAAGGTTAGTTTGAAATGTGACGTTTTAAAAATATTTCATAAATAAAACTTCATCTTCGTCTGGAGGAGAATTCCCCTTTCTTCACAATACAATTTCACTGGAATTATCGATGCACAGAAATTTAATGTCAATCCCTTTTTCCCTGTCACCGCGAACCGCCCCTGCGGCGTTGTACTCCTGGCCGTTGGCGGTTCAAGATAAGGCACGTACCGGTCTCGGAAGGACTTACCCGGGCCGTGTATCGCGGGTATCGTGTACACACAACGCGCCACCGGAACTGAAGTCGGTGCAGGAAAACGATAGCGGAAATCGGCTAAAAAGCTAGATCGCTAGGGCTTAATAACGGAAAAATCAAACACAGAAATGAACAGTGTGCCTGCTACTCGGCGGAAGGGTTTTGACTCTGGGAGCTTGAATTTCAAACAAGCTTCCGATAATCTTTGTGAGGCCCCACGCGTCATGATCCTCTCGAAAATTATTCCGTCAATTTATTTCCCTTTTGTCAAGGATTTGTAAATGTAGGACACAAATCAATTCCATCATGCAGTTGTGCAATAAGATGAAAAACACCCTGTATAGCTGAGTTTATTTTCAATAGTATATTCCGAGAGTAGTCAGTGCGGGAAAACGATAGTGGAAATTGGCTGTAAAGCTAGATCGCTAGGGCTTAATAACGGAAACTTCAAACACAGAAATGAACAGTGTGCCTGCTACGCGGCGGAAGGGTTTTGTCTCTGGAAATATGAATTTCAAACAAGTTTTCGATAATCTTCACGAAGCCCCACGCGTCATGATCCTCTCAAAAATTATTCCGTCATTTTATTTCCCTTTTGTCAAGGATTTGTAGATGTAGGACACAAATCAGTTCAATCATGCAGTTGTGCACCCTGTATAGCAGGGTTTATTTTCAATAGTGTATTCCGAGAGTACTCAGTGCAGGAAAACGATAGTGGAAATCGGCTAAAAAGCTATTTAGCTAGGGCTTAATAACGGAAACTTCAAACACAGAAATGAACAGTGTGCCTGCTACTGGGAGGAAGGGTTTTGAATCTGGAAGTTTGAATTTCAAACAAGTTTCCGATAATCTTCGCGAGGCCCCACGCGTCATGATCCTCTCGAAAATTATTCCGTCAATTTACTTCCTTTTTGTCAAGGATTTGTAGATGTAGGACACAAATCAGTTCAATCATGCAGTTGTGCAATAAGATGAAAAAACACCCTGTATAGCGGTTTATTTTCAATTGTGTATTCCGAGAGTAGTCAGTGCAGGAAAACGATACTGGAAATCGGCTGAAAAGCTAGATCCCTAGGGCTTTATAACGGAAACTTCAAACACATAAATGAACAGTGTGCCTGCTACGCGGCGGAAGGTTTTTGACTCTGGAAGTTTGAATTTCAAACAAGTTTCCGATAATCTTCGCGAAGCCCCACGCGTCATGATCCTCTCGAAAATTATTCCGTCAACTTATTTCCCTTTTGTCAAGGATTTGTGGTTGTAGGACACAAATCAGTTCAAACATGCAGTTGTACAATAAGATAAAAAAACACCCTATATAGGACGGTTTATTTTCAACAGTGTATTCTGAGAATAATTTCTATGGAACAAATCAGTCCAATTGTACGGTTGTGCAACTATAAGAGCCAATTTCACCAAGCTCTAAACCGAGATTAATGTGTTGCAATAAACAGAAATCGAGTTTACGCTGTTTGACATATGTCAATATTTGAATTTTAAGATTGTGACACTTTTTGCCCATCTTATTTCGTAGATTGTTGTTGAGAAATTAAGAATAGAAATATAAACTTTATTATTTCATATTATCTAGTTAGCTTGGACCATTCCAGATGCCTACATAATATTGAAAACAACAAAATGTATTATATTTAAAATGAAAATTTGCTATCAATACTTCAAACGTTATTGGTATCTCTCACTTAACAATTTGAAATGATGTAGGGGAATGTTTTAGGCTTTTGAAGGAATATAAAAGATAAATCATAATAATTGGTTCAAGCACTGACGTGAACTCAGGAGCTTTTGCGCGTATGTTCTATTGTCCATTCTCCTGTGTATTGGACACTTTTAATCGAATTTACCATGGTGAATTCTATTGTCTATTCTCCTGTATTGGACAGCCTTAATCGAATTCACCATGGTAAATTCGATTAAGAGGAGAACAGACAATAGAATTCACTATGGAAAATTCGATTAAGAGTGTTCCATACAGGAGAATGGACAATAGAACTTACGCGCAAAAGCTCCTGACTTCACGTCAGTGCTTGAACCAATTTTTTTTTCGTGAAGTCAGGATAGAAAGCAATGATGAAAAAATTAACGCATTATTGTCTACCTTCAATTGTTCTTTAGGAGAAGAATACATAATTATTCTTGAAAAATATTACTGGAATTAATGTCATATTTAATAATCAAAGTAAAGAAAATTATAAGTTTAGTTACTAACATATTGAATGAAATTCAATTGAATTCCAGTAATATTCAATTACTTATTCTTAACCAATAAATGTCCATTGTTAGATCTAAAGGTGATGAGGTGAAACATAAAGGTATATTCTCAATAGTGATAGAAAAACTGGCCTAAAATTCCTCTCTACCCATCACGAGATTCAACATCCACAAATGAGCCTCTCACCTTACAAGATCAGAAAGTGTTAAGTTTTGAAGCCTTCAGCAAAATTTCAGCGATATCATATTAAAAATAATACATAACCTTTCAAAAGTCCCCTCTCACAAATATAATCCTCTGAAGGCACATGGATCTCTTGAAGAAGAATCGTCTTCTCTATTTCTCAAAGATATTCACTCTTGTTAATAGAAATCCCTTCAATATTTAGTTGCCTCCTCCTAAGGATCTCTTTCAAAACCAGGTCTGAACGCTAATGTAGGGCTATCATCTCCCATAGATTTGTGATGAAATAACACGATTCTCCAAGAACATACGCGCAAAAATATCTCATCATGACATTCATATTTTTGAAGGTTCTCGCAAAAATACGACCATAGACAACATATCATACGACGATTCGTATCCAGCTACCGAACTCACAAAAGGCTGCTCGATTCTCCAACAATATGGATCCGATCGTGTTCAAACTTGGATCTCTGCAGTAGAGTTAGGTTCTGAAGGATCTTCCAAAATTTCAGCCATTCCGGACGAATAGTTTTTGATATATAGAATGTTTTTTCAATTATTTTCAATAATTTTTTTGAAATTTTCCAGTCATACCATCCTCACAAAATTCTGCAAGAATTTTCGCGTTGGCATTCTACAACTAATAACCATGTTTGAATTCAATCGGTTTTGTATTTTTCGAGTTAATGAGGAACAAAAAACAACCAAATTTCAGATGGCTATAACTCTAAAACCGTTCAGCCGATTATGCCTATAAACGAAATCAAATGTCGCATTCAGATGCACAACCTAACCTGAAAATTTCAAGCCGCTATCTCCTTCCGTTCTCAGGTTATCGTGTCATAAATAATATTTTTTAATAATTTTTTTAAGATTTTCTAGTGACACGATTCTCACAAAATTTCACAAGCGTGCTTATGTTTATATTCTACAACTATTCACCAAGTTTAAATTCGATCGGATTTATTTGGTTGAAAACAAAATTATTACTCGGAAACCATTGGGCCGATTATACCCATTAACGAACTTGTGCGTCGTATTGGGATCCGCCACCTACCCTGAAAATTTCAAGTCGCTAGCTCTTTCCGTTCTCAAGTTATCTTGGCAACGGCCGGAAGGCCGGACGGCACCACAGAATTAAATTTCACATTTGGGCAAAATGATAACGCGATGTTCCTCAGAACATACGCGCAAAAAGTTAATGAAATTATTTAATCAATATAAACAACGAATTCCTACAAAATATTGCTGAAACACATAACTTGGTTTACGAGAATACTGTAAACGATAGATACATCGGACAACTCCCTAGTACTCAAGGTCGGATCCATTGCTACATGACCTAAGACAGCCACGTCCCTCGCTTCGTCTCTTTCATGCACCCTCTTTTTATTTCCGACTGTACCAGTAGCGTCAAATTTGGCAACCAGTTGCACAACGTAAGCAGCGGATACATTTTTTCGAGGATATCGTTTGTTAAATAAAGAAAAAGTTGGAAAATCGAGGTGTTAAGTTTTCGTTGGACCACCCTGTGTAATATAACATATAATTCATCTTTCTTTGGAATTCCTCATTCAGTTTAGATTCTTTCTTGTTTCAATTTTTCCATGTCTGGTTCGGCTTGAAAATAAGTGGCGACTATGCTGAAATATTTATATATATGAAGTGAACTTTTCCTGAAGCTTGAAATACAGTATTTCTTTTCCATCCCAACATTTTCAACACAACACTAATATTCAATTAAATTAACCTCTGACTATTTTCAAATTTGAATGAAGGTATACGCTTACTTCGTAAATACTTCAAACTCGAATTACTCAAACGCCCTTCAATTATGGAGAAATTGGAATTCTCTATCCGTTTAGGTTAAACCGAGTTTGTTAGAACTGAGATCCTCGGGGAAGACCAGCATAATAATTCAATTTTCTAGTCGCAGGAATCGCAACCATTGTTGGGTCAAAAATTAACAGTGCTGTGCCAAAGGTGGCGTAAGGAAACAGTAACAAAACCTACACAGAACACAACTTGTTCTCCTTACTCGCTCAAGCTCTTCGAGAGCTTATGGGGGGTCTCCTTGGAGAAGAACCAGGAGGATCAGTACAATAATATACAATATGCAATACAATAATTGTCGAATACAACAGATATCGAACAGTATTCTATCCCACTTGGTATCACCATTGCGTATTAACGCAGATAATTTTATCTGCATTTATTTCCTCTGGAAAATTGGGATCGAACTGAAACTTCGTAGCCAGTTATAGATTATCGACATAAAGACCTGTGTGAAATTTTGTGAAGACCGTTCGTAAAATTGAAAGAAAATTACGAAAACATATTATGTATCTCATGTAAGAGATTGCGACTTGCAATTATCAGGGTAGGTTGTGAATCCGAATGCGACATTTAAGTTCGTTAATTAATCGGTCAAATGGTTTTGGAGCTATACTCATCTGAAATTCTGTTGTTATATCCTCTATAACTCATAATATACAAATCTCATCCAATTAAACCTCGGTGATTACTTGTGAAATACCGACCCATTAATTTTCGCGGAATTTCGAGAATATCGTATCCTGCAGTTACTTGAGTCGTAAGTTTTTCGTATTTCAATTCCAATAGAATACATATCAAAGAATGAAACATTCTCTGATCATAGATCATTCTCTCGTTACTGAAGTCTATCCGTAAAATGGTATGAAATGTATTCATATATAATATATATTTTATAAAAGCTGAGAAAACGGTATACACGGTGAGTCTTTGACCAATGCATTAATTTTAACCAAAGATTTCTCTCATCAAATGAAACACTTTTTTCATTTAACATTTTTCCAAATTCAGCTCAGGTAAAAAGATACAGGCTGTTGAAATTTTGTAAAAAAATCAGTTTTTATTTTGTAGCTTTGACATCCTTTTTTCTAATAAAATGAATATTGGCGTAAAGTTTCCTATAACTATGATACATATTTTCCAAATATAAGTTATTTTCTACTTCTACTGGTTTTCTAGTTATGGACTCGTGAATTCATAAAACTAAACGAAATTAGCATAAAGAAAGCATATAAAGTTTTTCTTGAGTCATTTCAAGAATATTCCATCGTTTTAGAACATTATATTATTCTTTATCATTTCTCCTTAAATGCACCGTTTTCGAGATATTCTTCATTGAATGTTTTAAAATGGAAATCTCCAGAAATTTCATTACTTTTATCGATCCGTCCCTGAGCGTTGGAATCCCGAATCAAGCTGTAAATCACGTTACCATTGCCTTATTCTCGTCCTCCAACAATGTCATAGATAATTTATATGCGGGAGTGTATTAGCACATTATGAAATCTTTAAACGCTTGTAACTTTTTACTACTGACTTCACGTCAGTGCTTGAACCCATTTTTGTGTGATCACTTTGAGCAGTTACTATAAAAAAATTCAATCAATCACAATTATTTGATGAAGGACAGAAACTTTGTTCTATCATTGGTATATTGTTTGGTTACTGATTATTAGGCAACATTATATTATTATATATTGCTGCTAACAAATATCTAGTGTTTCTAAAGCAGAAACAATTTTCAACAGAATTAAAATGTTTTATTTATAAGTATGTTTCACAGTATTGGATAGGAAACCCAGAAAAAACCAATGACTAAAAATCGTCTACTATATGAATGAATATTTTGAACAATTTTCATATTTTATATTGCTATTAAAAATTTTTTTTTCTTTTATTTCTGGACACAAATTCCATTAGGGTGTGGGGTTGCAAATCAGTGCAAGCTATTGATCATTTAATGAACGAGCGTGCTGCAATTCCTCACGCCACTCCAGTGCTCTCAATTCTTCATATTCATATTTTATAGATATTTTTCAGAGTTTGGGAGAGAAAACCCAGAAAGAAACCATTCAATGATCAATTTTTGCATTCTATAAACTGCAAAAAATGGTTTGGTATGACCAATTATTGGAAATTCTGGAAAACCTGCGTAAACTTGCGTAATGTAATTCTCTTTCCCTTCATTTCCTTCAAAAATAAATCTCTTGTAGGATATTGTAGAGAACAAGAGGTATAGAAATGATTTATCACCACAAAAGGAATTGAGGTGCGATGGATAAGGTGCCAGCAACAGACATTCAGATATCGGGCACCTATGTAGAGGAGGCAAGAGGTGATTGTTTGACCGGACCTACTCCGCCCCCTTGCGACAAGGCACAGAAATTAACGAGTCAAGTGCATGCTCAAGCGATGTCAAACGCAGCCCCCGCAGACATATGACCTTCCCCTTTCCACATTTCTGAAGTCTCGAAGCAGGTGGAAGACGACAACCCCATCTGGATGAAACTGATTCTAATACTGGGAGAAACATTTGCAGAGAAGCGATAGTTCTTGAATGATTAGTCATTAATGGGAAGTGATAGGTATCTTCTTCAATCAATCTGGGAAATTATTGCTGAATAGGATAGTGGATCGTTGAATTTCATCATTTTAATCATGAGTATACGTTTCAAGGCACTGACAGTTTGCCTGAATATCTGCAGTTTTTGAATCTTAAAGTGGTCTTAAAATATTTCATTTAACTTACAGTTCAGTTCTGAAGCCTTTAAAAATGGTGAAAAGTGAAAAAAAAAAATAATAGTAGGATGAAACCCATTGGAAATGGAAGAGAATGTAACAAACATTGAACGAAAAATTATTTACCGGCGATCTGAGGTCGGGAAGTGGAAGGGTGTGAGTTTTTAAGGGTAAGAAACGGTTCATCTCGATTTCTGGCCAAACTACAAGTCCTATGGAAAAAAGTTGAACGGTAAAGTTGTAGGCAATAAAAAGATTCATAACCTTTATATCTTAAATTTTTTCACATAACCTCAAATTTTGTGTGAAAATTTCAAATAACTAAGTGTTTGGTTTTTTATTTTTATATTTTACAAAAAATATATTCTTTTCACGAATTTTGGTGAAAACTTATCTTTCTATATCCCAAATACACACTAATTTTTTGATTAAAAATATTGATTTTTTCTCCTTATTTTGACTTAATATTGAAAAAGCAGCCTAATTTTCAATCGAAAATTCTCACATCAAACTATCTGCTTTTTTAAAAAAGTCGGAGGGTTTTTTCTCCTTTGAAGTTTCTACTTTCTGATGATGTAAAAAAAATAAACATTACTTCGGTAAATTTTCTCAGAAAATGCTACAAAATAACAGGTAGTAAGGCCTAGTCCCTCCTAGCCCCTTCCCCACTTCTCTATGAAATACCTTTTAATGGGCTAAAATTTTCCTCGGGTCACTCAAATATATAAGGCATCAGCGCATATGATTTAGAGAAGATTGTACAACTTTCTCAAAATATTGTAGATGTCTTATTAAATATTAATATTATTAACTTAGCATTTTCTGAGTTACTTTACCATAGTAAAGTATATTTTTTTACAACATCAGAAAGTAGAGATTTCAACGAAGAAAAACCTCACCGACTTTTTTATAAAGGCAGATATTTTGGTGGGAAAATTTTCGATTGAAAATTAGGTTGTTTTTTCCATATTAAGTGAAAATAGGGTGAAATAATAAATATTTTAATACACAAAAAATTACAGTATGTTTGGGACATAAAAAGGGAGGTTTCACCAAATTCGTGAAAAAAACAATTTTTTGTAAAAGATAATGAAAAACCAAAAACTTGATTATTTGAATTTTTCACATACATTCTGAGCTTAAGTGAAAAAAGTCTGAACACAAAAGTTGTAGATCTTTTTATTATCTACATTTTTGTCCCGTAACTTGGGTCAATAGGACTTGCAGTTTTGCCAAAACTCAAGATAAACCGTTTTTTACCCTTAAAAACTCACCCCCTTCCACTTCCCGACCTCAAAGCCTTGCCTCAGATCGCCCGTAACGTATTTTTCCTTTCATTTTTGTTATATTCTCTTCCTTTTCCAATGGGTTGAATCCATCGTTTATTTTTTTTTGTTTCAAAAATTATCGACCCTGGTCTATTACTGATAAAGAGTCAAATTCTATTCTGTCTAGCCGTAAAGGCAATAAATTTCAAAAAGAGGACTATACATCGAGTATTTACACTATGGGCAATTATTAATTTTATTGACTGACATATGTTTCCCCTGCAAACGCCCACCACTAGTATGAGGTAGCACAGACATAAATCATAGAGGTGAGGACTTACTGGATTATCTATTTGCCAATAATAATGGATATAAAGTAGTAATTGTAGGCAATAGTCCAACGTTTATGAATTCGATCAGAGGTGAAGTACTAGACCTTATGCTGGCTGAGCCATTTATTGAGAAACGGTCAAAACTGGAAGGTTTCGAAAGAACCACCCATGTCAGATATTTTGACAATTGAATTTGACATCGAATCAAATGCTCCTATTGAGGTTGAAAGCATGATACCAAGGAAGAGCAACTGTTGAGGTCAGAATTGGAAGGTCTGAAATATAACGTACCTACAGTACTTTGGAGGAACTGGAAATGGCTCCACTCATTTCACATCGTGTGGGAAAAGAGTATATGAAGATAATTGTCCACTCAGGAAGAAAACGATCTCCAGAGACGTTTCTTGGTGGAATGATAAACATGATCACCTCAAAGCACCGGCAAGGAAAGCCTTCAACAGGTCCAAGTGAGGAGGTAGCTGGGAGACCTAGCTCACCTAGGTGAAGAAGTGGAAAGTGCTAGACTTCAAAAGGTACCATCAAAGGATCACTCCAGCCCAATTGGCCAGGTTAGAAAGCCATTTGGGAGTTTCACGAATGATGCCGAAGAGAGCTCTGCTGGAGACTCATTTCCCTGGCTCTAAGCAAGTCAGCGCTAGAGACGAGATATCCGCAGAGGAAGCATTTAAGACCTCCAAGTTGACCTTACAAAAATCTGGCAGACTATTCACACCAAACAGAATGGAATGGGAGATAAAAAGCCTCTTGCTCTTCAAAGCGGCAAGCTTCAAAAAGGTGATGAATATATTGTACCTCCACTTACTGAGCTCTTTAGACATAGTTATACATGAATCAAGGGTAGTTTTCATACCCAAAATGGGAAAGAATCCTCAGAACCTAAATCTTATCGACCCATATATCTTACCTCCTTTCTCCTAAAAACCTCACTTTCTCCTTTGTTTACATTGGCAATGATAAACGATGAGTTCCAAAATGATTGTCACTGGGAGATTACTCTTCCTCCGGTTTCAGTTCGGACCAAAACTTTTATTATACAAAATAAATTGATTTAATAATTGATATAGTTCGCATTGAGTTTGTAGAAAGTGAAGGAAGGCTAGAGACCCCGATTTATTATACGGTTGTCATAAAACTCCTGCAAATAGCTTAAATTTTCAGAAGTAGTGTGGGCAGTCGCCTCATCTTGTTGAAAATATGCAAATTCTTCGTCATCTAGTTAGTTTATGAATGGCTCCAGCATGATTCTTTTGTATCTTTCACCACTAATGGTATTATGAAAGAGAACTGGGCTATACAGGGTGAGTCTTTAAGTTGTACATCAATTTTAACCATAGATTGTTATCATCAAATTAAACACTTTTTTCATTTACTATTTTTCCAATTTCAGATCAGATAAAAAGATGCAGGTTGTTGAAATTTCGAAAAAAAATCAGTTTTTATTTTGCAGCTTTGGCAACATTTTTCTGAATGAAATGAATGTTGGAGTGAAGTTTTCTATAATTATGATACATATTTTTCAGATATTAGTTTTTTCCTACCAATACTGGTTTTCTAGTTGTAGACTCGGGGATTCATAAAACTAAACGGAATTAGCATAATGAAAGTAGATTGAGTTTTTTTTAGTCATTTCAAGGATAATCAATCGTTTTAGAACATTAAGTTATTCTTCACCATTTCTCCTTAATCGCACCGTTTTCGAGATATTCTTCATTGAATGTTTTAAAATGGAAAACTCCAGAAATTTTACTACATTTATGGATCCGCCCCTGAGCGTTGGAATCTTGCATCAAGCTGTAAACCACGTTACCGTTACTTTTCTTAGCCCGCCATTAATTTCATATATAATTTATATGCAGGAGCGTATTAGCACATTGTGAAATTTTTAAACGCTTATTACTTTTTACCTGAGCCGAATTTGAGAAAATTGTTAACGAAAAAAGTGTTTCATTTTATGAGAGGAATATATGGTTAAAATTAATATATAACTTTAAGACTCACTCTGTATATTCTACGACGAGAAACTGTTAACCGCACACGAACTTTGTGCGAATGTAATGAAGTCTCAATAAAACTGTGGGGATTCTCAGATGTCCAAAATCTGTAGTTTTGAGAATTCACATAACCCAACAAGTGAAACCAAGTCGAGGTTAAGATTATTTAGAAATCAATAGCAGTACTCTACGCGATGTGGTGAGTTGCTGTACCATCGTTATTTTGTGAGGGTACAAATTCAGTTTTTTTTTCAATACTTTGCGGCGAGTACTGAAGGGAACACCAGACTGTAAAGATAATTTATTCAGGTATATTTGAGAATTTTCTTCATGTCTTGGCGTCGAGTTTCCCTTTTTGGCGCTCTTGTTCCTCGGAACAGAGTGCTATCAATCTGCCCAAATGTCTGTAATTTTAGAATTTTTGGCTGAAAATGGTCTTAAACGATTTGGTCCGACACACTGATCAATAATCCGTGTTCGAAATCGATTCTGTCCGGCCGTCCGTCCGTCCGGCCGTTAACACGATAACTCTCGAACGGAATGAGCTAGACAGTTGAAATTTTCAGAGTAGGTTTGAGGTAAGATCGTTATTAGGCATATTAGGTTATTAGTCTAATATTTTCGGAGTACCGACAAAAAATATTTTTTTTATTTTACAACTTTTGAATTCAAATTTTCTTAAAATGCAGTTTCAGCATAAGAATCCATTGTTATCATTTTCAACTCTAACATTCTAATATTTTCAGAGATATGATGTTTCAAAGTTTCAATAATACATCGTAAGCTCTATGTATTCACAGAATGTGAACACAAAATCTGTCTGTGATCACTATTCATAAAGGTCATCTTTTCTAGCTATAAGAGATTGTCAAATAGTTGTTATTTTCTCTTGGAAAACAAAAATTCGATTCTTGAATTTGCGAATATATACAAGACTGTTTTGATGTAGTTTATGGAGGCAATAGGAAAGAAGAACATAATGGAATCATCAAAAGAAATTACTGTTCGTTGACCACTGTGGTTAATATTACCTTTTACTTCCGTAAGTACTGAGACATGTTCCTATATACAGTATTTTCATAATGTCGCTAGCAAAAAAATACTGAAATATGGATCTATATTTGTGTATCAATCATTTTTTCTTGAGTTAAGGTTCATAATACAGAAAAGAATGTGTTAGTGGTATGAATTATTAAATTTTAAATTATGAAAAGAGGATAGTATTTTATTAATATATTTTGAACTATTGAAATAATTTGTTCGTAATCCACAACCTACTCAAATATCAGGAATAAATGGACAATCTGCTATGATTGTCTCCAGCCTTGCTCTAGACATTTCGATGATACTTTCCTTAGGTATTTCGAGTTGTGAAAACTACGCACCGAGTGTAAGTTGCAACAACCCATTCCACGAGGTTGAATCATTGCAGATTGCTCATTTAATCTTGATAAAAAAATTTAATGACAATTTTTGAAGCATTAAGGCATTGAAGCATTGTATATTGCTCTTTTTTATGAGATAATTATTGAAGCTTTTTTTTCAAACGACACTTTTTTGGCGCTCTAGTTCCTCGGAACTGAGTGCTTATCAATTTGCCCAAATGTCTGTAATTTTCGAATTTTTCGATGAAAATGGTCTTAAACGATTTGGTTCGACTCACTGATCAAGAATCCGTGGTCGAAATTCATTCTGTCCGGCCGGTTCGGCCGTCCGGCCGTAGGCACGATAACTCTCGAACGGAATGAGCTAGACAGTTGAAATTTTCAGAGTATTTGGGGGATAAATATCTCGGCTAAGTTCGTTATTGGGCAAAATCGGACAGATGGTTTCGGAGTAACAAAAACAAATTTTTTTTTTACAGAACAAATTCCAAATTAAATTTTTTTTTAATAAGGAGTTTCACCATAAGAATCCATTCATATCATTTTTAACTCTAACAAACTAATACTTTCGGAGATATGATTTTTCAAAATTTCAATGATAGAATTATTCTGTGGCTATTCTATGCATTGTTATAACGTCAACTTTGACGTTGTCTCATTGTCATTCATTCCAGTAATGGTATCAATATGAGAATTATAATATTATCATACTTTTTGTTGGTTGATATTTTCATGCCGATGGTCAATCCATATGATGATGGGAATGGTAATGGTAAGTTAATAACATTGTCATTCATTCCAGCAATCGTATAAATATGAGAATTATAATATAATACCATAGTTTTTGTTGGTTGATATTTTCATGCCGATGGTCAATCCATATGATGATGGGAATGGTCATGGTAAGTTAATAATATTGAGTTCAGAATATCTCCACTAAAAACAAAACTGGAATTGAGGAAAGAATATCTCGGATGAGTTCGTTGTTGGGTAGAATTCGTCTATTGGTTTTGGATTGATAATTTTTGGCACTCTTGTTGACTTTAAATTCTTCTATGATGTTTGAATTCAATTTCTGCTAAGATGAAGTTCTAAATTTCAATAATGAATCGTACTTCTATGTTTTCACAGAATGCTATAATTATTCTATCTAAGCTTTATTATATGATCTGTGTTCATACTCGTACATTTCATCCTGTTCTATAAGAGAGAGTCAAATTCATTTCAGCTATTTTAATTTGGTTTCTTCCATGGTGCAGTTCTCATTCTCAGATTGCTCATTTAATCTTGATAAATAAACTATTATTTGAATTGAATTTCCTGTATGATGCAGTTCTATGATAAGAATACATTAATATAATTCTCAACTCTGAGAATCCAATACTTTCGGAGATATAATTTGTCTGTTTGAACTAGAGCGCCAGAAAGCTCCTGTCCACAGGGCTTGAACCCATTTTTTAAATTTAATTTCTCTCAGGATGCATTTCTATCATAGGAATCCATTGATATAATTCCCAACTCTGCGAAACCAATACTTTCGGAGATATAATTAGTCTGTTTCAACAAGAGCGCCAAAAAGCTCCTGTCCACAGGGCTTGAACCAATTTTTAACGTTTACAGTCTGCATGAATCTGATTATAACACCTCTGGTGTGTGCTTACAGAGAAGATTCTAGAATCTGAACATCAGAATATTTCGCCAGATATTCATTTTTACAGGCCTCTACAGAGTATATCCATTCTCCATTGAATAATGTACCATTGCGGTAATATGACATCAGAATGAATGCGTTTTGTTCTGAATCATAAGTCATTGCAGATTTTAATAAGTTGTATTCACGAATTTTAAGAATAATCTTAAGAATTGAGAATAATTCAATATTGGCTGTAAGTTAAGAAATTCTATGATATAAACAGAACACAAGAAATGAGAAGCGGGAAATAAAAATCCTCAGCCAACTGCGATGTTACAATCATTTATAAAGACCCCGTATTTCTGTACTTCATGTCAAAAAAAAAATCTTGGAATAAATTTCATTCTTTTCCGAATTCATTTCCGATTATCTCCTACATTCCAGACAATAAGATTCCCAGATTGAAGTCACGAAACCCTTTATGGTCCAACTGTTTTCTTAATTCGAATAAAAGTGACAAGGAAGTTTGGCGGTCTGAATGGATTTCTTGCAATTTATTCAACAAAGATTTAATTTCTGATCCTTCGAATAGAGTTCCGGGGTTTGATCTTCCAAGGAAAATATGGTCTATTCTGAATCGTCTAAGAACCGGTCATGGTCGTTGCAACAGCATGCTTTTCAGGTGGATCTCAGTTGAGAGTCCTAGTTGTGAATGCGGGGAAGCAGAGGACACCATGGATCATTTAGTTAATAATTGTCGCTTATATAGATTCAAAGATGTTTTCAGGGCTATTCATAATGTTTCTGAATCTTTTTTAGAATGGGTAGCGAGTTTCAAATCTATTTGATAAAATATAGAATATTCCATTTTTAATTTGTTCGTTTTCTCCCTTTGTCTTTTCGTTTTCCAGATTGGGTTTCGGGTACCTTGGAGAAACTTCTCTGTTTGTTGAAGGAAGAAGCGATAATGAAGAAAAAGATGCCCTTCCATATTTAATATTCAGCATATTTTGTTAACTATTTCAATTTTCATAAATCACAACACTAACGGGGAGATAGGGTTTTTTTGCTGAGGTTTTTTCCCTAAGCTCTAGTATCATAATATATCAAATTATATGGTTCCCCGTTACACTAACCTCTGCTAACAATTTTTTCATACACATGCTTTATTGTTAGATAAAAAACTAGTGTCCGACCGAAACTGGTATTCCAGCCGAAACCGAAACCGAAACCGAACTTTCGGCCAGGGTCTCAGTTTCGGCCGAAATCGAAACCGAAACCGAAACTTTATATTTCATACTGAAATCTACTGTATTTTTTACAATTTTATTCGCATATACATAAAAATAGTTAAGGTTTGTTAAATGAAATAAAAAGGCATTTTTTTTTGAGATCTTTATTTATTATTTTGGTATTACCAAGTTACCAAAATAATCAGTCGAAGTATACAGGGTGATTCAAAATCAGAAGTGAGCCTTAGAGGAGGTGTTAGTATGGATCATTTGCTGTGGTTTGAGCCATTTTTATTGAGGACCAAAAATCAACGGTTTCCGAGATATTTGAGTACTAGTTCTGTTGAAAAAGAATTAGTATGATTTGAAAGGGGATATAAGAAGCAAATAGAGGAAAATAACGAATTCAATATTTTTTTGTTGCAACTAAGCTCGAAATTACATTAGAAAATGTATTCATAAATTATGTTGCACCATTCCATAGGCTAGCACGTGCCGTCTTTCTGATGTTTTCAGTTGTTATTTTCCGCCTGAAATTTACTCACGCTGTCTTTTGATACACATCCACTATTTTAAATGCCGGACATTCAAAAGGTTGCTTGTAAAAAATCTGCTGAAACGAAACTAGTTAAGCAATCTAACGAAATCTTTTAGAGAATGAAGAAGGAATTTGGCAAGTTTTTAAGATAATTTTGGCATACAAAATTGTGAAATTCGAAAATTGCAGACAAATTGATATTAGAAATTGATTTTTATTTATTCATATACCACATTTCAAATCATACTAATTCTCTTTCAACCTCTTATACAGCATAGTTTTGCTTTTTTCGTACATATCATATTCTTTTCTGATGAAAATAAACCAAAATTATCACCAAATTTGGTCAACGTAGCAAAAATTGACGAAATATGTACTATAAGTTCAGAAATCTTTTAAAAATCACCCGAACTCCAAAAACCGTTGATTTTCAGTTATTAATAAATATGGATTAAACAACAGCTAATGAGTCATACTCCAAGTTTCACGTCTTATTTGGAATCATCCTATGTAATCTAGTTAATAATCATTGAATTGAATTCTCATGAATTCTCAGTCATAACAAATATAGATCACAAAAACTCGTACGACAATTATGTATACCTACTTATAACTCCTGGCCAAACGACCAGGATAATTCACGAACATTCAAGTTTCGGCCCGGCCGAAAGTTTCGGCCATTTTGGGCCAAAACCGAAACTAAGGCCGAAAGTAGATTTCTTGGCCGAAACTGGCCGGAACTGAAACCGAAACCGAACTATCGGTCGGTCACTATAAAAAACAAATTGTAATGCTCAAGTTCAAATCAATATATATATATATATATATATATATATATATATATATATATATGTATGGAATGCGTTAAGTTTGAGGTCGTTTTTGGTGGCTTTCTGTCAAGTTTGGAGACACTTGTCAAGTTTGGGGTCCGTCCTCAATCTTTTCTTATGACAAATGGTTAGTTTAGGGTCGTGACCCCAAACTTTTTCAGGAATTGGCTCATTGAATAGTTTGAGGACATTTTTCAAAAATTTTCTATATTCTGCTAAATTCAACAATTTTCATCCTGAAATAACAATTATTACTTCTGTGTCATCATTTTTATATGCAAACTTATGGACTTTAGTATTAATTCACACACATTTCTACCAAATTCATTTCTACAAAATTCTACGCAAATGTTTCACATGTGCGATCCAATTCTGAGGAAAAGGAATACTTTCTTGGAAAGTGAAGGTGTTTGAAGCCCAATATTCTCTTTTTCGAACCTCATAAAGATTTTATGAGATTGATCATTTAACTGTGAATCAGTCAACATTTTCAAGAATAGACTAGACTACTGGAGAACGAATAGACCTGTGTGAATTTTATTTAGTTCGCTTCCTTGTGCATATCGTACTGTTTATTTATCTATTCTTGGTGAATTTATTGTTTATTTCATTTATGTTTTGCCTTTTAATTTGCTCTATGATGATGTATACAATTGCTTTACATTTACATTTTTACAGTTGTTTATGGATAATTTTTAAGTTAGAGTTTATAGGTGATAGGTACCTCAACTCTGTAACTTGGTTTAATAATAATAATATAACTGGATTTGGGGACGTCTATTATTCACGAGGCTATTAGCTCACATTTTCAGACCACATATTTCCCTCAATGATATAATTGGGAGGTTCTATGTTACCCCTCTGCACTACGTAATATCAATACAGGAGAATGGACAATAGAACATACGCGCAAAAGCTCCTGACTTCACGTCAGTGCTTGAACCGTTTTTTTTTCCTAATTTTTTAAAATTTTTTTAGTGGTACGGTCCTCACAAAATTTTACACACGTTTTCCTGTCGATCTTCTTCTAATAGTTACCATGCTTCAATTCGATCGAGTCTATTTTTTTTGAGTTATCAAGGATATAATACGCAAAAAAGAATTTTTAGGTTGGCATTCTACACCTAATAACCTTGTTTGAATTGGATTCGTTTTGAATTTTTCGGGTTATTGAGGAAAAAACAACCAAATTTCAGATGGGTATAACTCCAGAACTGTTTGGCCAATTATCCCTATAAACAAACTCAAATGTCACATTCAAATGCACAACCTAACCTGAAAATTTGAAGTCACTATCTCTTTCCGTTCTCAGGTTATCGTGGCATAAATAATATTCTTTAAAATTTTTTTAAAGATTTTCTAGCGATACGATTCTCACAAAATTTCACAAAAGTCCTTAGGTTTGTATTCTACAATTACTCACCCAGTTTCAATTCGATTAGATCAGTAATGGTTGAAAACAAAATTATTACTTGGAATCCGTTGGGCCGATTATGCCCATTAACGAACTGGTCCGTCGTATTGGGATGCGCCACCTACGCTGAAAATTTCAAGTCGCTATCTTTTTCCTTTCTCAAGTTATCCTGGCAACGGACGACCGGACAGAATAGAATTGTATCTCAAATTCTTGATCAGTAAGTTGAACCTAGTCGTTTGAGACAATCCTCGGCAAAAAATTAAAAAATGACAGACATTTGGGCGAAATGATAACGCGATGTTCCCCAGAACATACGCGCAAAAACAATTCAATGTTATGAAAGCACTGACGTCGAGAAAGCAGCTTAATGGCACTAGTTATGATCAATATATTTCACCTATATAGAACACCATAAACTACTGAAATTTCTGGTTATAAGAGATTCGTTACATCAAGGAAACAATCTTCAAGAGCCATTGATTATTCGAGTACCGTCCATTTTTACTTATCTTTAATTTGTACCATAGTTGACAAGAATGAAAAATGAAACAGAAAAATTCTCTTAAATTATGCATGATACATACATGTTCCGCATATTATGTCCTAATAAATCTCAAATAAAATGATTCTCTTAACATACGTTATTAACTTCATTATAACCCCATTCTAAGCAAATTCTTTCTTGAAGTATGCCTAATGTTTAATTATTTCCACTATAACTCAAAAAATATGAACTCGATCGGATTGAAGCTTGGTAACTAGTCGTAGAATATCGACATGAAGACAATTGTAAAATTTTGTGAGCACCCTGCACCTAAAAAATTCTTAAAAAATTACGAAAAACAAAATTGGTTCAAGCACTGACGTGAAGTCAGGAGCTTGTTCTGTTGTCCATTCTCCTGTATTGGACACTCTTAATGGAATTTATCATGGTAAACTCAATGAAGAGTGACCAATACAGGACAATGGACAATATAACAAACGTGCAAAAACCCCTAGACTTCACGTCAGTGCCCGAACCACTTTTTATGGTTAACTTGTAACATATTTGAAAAGAATGTAAAATGAATCAGAAAAATTCTCTTATGGCGATTTCCATTGACCCGCTCGGAGCACTCGAAATCGATCTCATATGTCATGCATCTGTCCAATTGAACTGAAAATATCTGTCAAATATGACTCCGAGTGATCCTAGCGTGTCAATGGAAATCGCCATTAGATTAAGCATGATACATAAGTTTTCTAGACCTAACATTTGTTACTAACTTCATTGTAACCTCATGCTGAGCAAAATCTTTCCTGAAATACGCATAATGTCTATACTCCATTCACATTTATAAAGTCTCCCGGTTGGCCATGAAATTTTTCACATTTCACAGTGTATATTTTGAAAATATTAGGTTATGCTCATTTTCCTGTCAGATAACTAGGCAACGTTGTCCTCTCTACATAGAAGTCGTAGTAATTACGTATTTGTCACAATCTGAATTTTCTTGGGACAAATAATGAATTTGAGAAGACATTAGTGAATTCAACAATTCCAAAGACCTGGCGACTGTTGAAGAAAATTTTTCATCTGTTGTTACTATGGAAATATTTCACGTATATAAACTGATTGGATTATTCAGTTCGTTATGCTATTTTCTTATACGGAAATTTTAAATGTAAAATAATGGATACAGTAGTCCGTTACTTCATGATAGTTCATTTGAAAAAAGAATAAATGTACCTGAATAATCCGGCAGGAAAACTTCTAAACAAACGGACGTACCTATGGAATTCCCCTCTTTTCGAAATTTTCAAGATATAGGACTACAGAAGACAAATAAATACCTTGTTGCAGAACTTGAAATACACCAGTATCAAAATGTAGTAGTTCTACAAAACCCGAGTAACTGTTAAACCTTAATAAAATAGAGTGATAGGATAGGAAACTAAGTAATTTCATGTCCTAAGACAGAATTAAGTTTTCCTATTGCAGATTTCAGTTCTGTCTATTACTTCCTCATATTTTGTCTCTTCAAAACTACTTTTGGCATTTTCACTTTTAAAGTGAAGAGTTCTTTATTATGATAATGATAATGATGTGTGATAATATTTTGTCTGAGAATGATCATTATGTTGATTGTTTAGAGTAGAAATTGGCAACGTCTCAGAGAATTGTTTTGACATTGACGATATTTCAGAAGTGCCAACCTGCCAATGTTTTAGTTACAAAAACGTGATAGACCTAAATCATGGCCAACCGGGAGACTTTATAAAAGTGAACATATAAATTTCCCGAGGTTTGTCTGCATATAATATGTCCCGATAACTATCAATTGAAAATTTTCTGATAGGGTTCGTGAAATGTCAGATGTACTCTGCGATTCATCGAATTCTAGATAAAATTTCACGTTTCTCTATATTTTCCAAAAGAAAATTATGTAATCCGTAATGTTTAGGGACGTTTTCAGTGACTTAATGTCAAGTTTGGAGGCACTTGTCAACTTTGGGGTCCGTCCTCAAACTTTTTCTGGGGTTGGCTTAATGAATAGTTTGAGGACATTTTTCAAAAATTCCTATATTCTATAGTAAAATCAACAATTTTCATCATGAAATGACAATTGTTACTTCAAAGTGTCATTATTTGTATACGCAATTTATGGACTTCAGTATGAGTATACACACATTTCTACCAACTAAATTTCTACAAAATTCTACGCAAATGTTTCATATTTGCGATCCATTTCTGAGAAAACGACATATCTACTTAAAAAGTGAAGGTGCTTGAAGCCCAATATTCTCTTATTCAGATCTTATAAAGATTTCATAAGATTTATCATTCAACAGTGAATTATTTGAAACTTGTAACTTTGCAGGCATTTTTATTCACGAGGATATTATCTCACATTTTCAGACCTCCCCTTCCCCTCAATGATATAATGGAGAGGTTCAAAGTTACACCCCTGCCGTACGTAACATCACGCGTGTCTTTTAGGATAAAAAATACTTAATCATTTTCGGTATAATTTCCATGTAAAATACAATTTGATAATATTATGAAAGCACTGACGCTGAGTAGGCAGCTTGATGGCACTCGTGATGATATTTCACCTATATAGAACACCATAAACTACTGAAATTTCTGGTTACAACAGATTCGTTAAATCAAGGAAACAATCTTCAAGAGCCATTGATTATTTGAGTACCATCCACTTTTATGTTTAATATGTACCATGTTCGAAAAGAATGTGAGATGAAACAGAAAAATTCTCTTAGATTAACCATGACACTTTGACACATAGAGTTTCTGGACATTCGTTAGCAAAATATTTCTTTAAATATGCAAAAGGACTACCTATCCATTTCCTGAGGTTTGTCTGTATATAATAGGTGCATTTGTTAAATACATCTGAGCGCTCGGATCGCTCAATCGTTTTTGTTACTTACAAATCTAGTACACGGAGTGATCAAAATGGTGTATGGTTATTACCTCAGCGATTGCTCGGACGTCACTCGAAAAGCTCCGAGCAAATCGGTGGAGCGGATCGAGATATCAACTGTCAACGAAATAATTACCCTAAAAACTTGAGAATTATTTATGAATGCGAAATTTACCAAGGAACAACAGAAAACATTTCTGTTATATGAAAATACATATAGAAGAACGTATGTTTTTTTTTAACACGATTCCAAGTTAGCAAGGTACCACACGCAAATTATTAATTGCTTCTCCATTGCGACTTCAGGATGGCCTCTCGGCACGTTATCTCCATGTACCTCTTGTAATTTTATTAAAAAAAGGCGACCGGAGTTATTCGAAAATGATGCCTAAATTGATTATCTGTAAATCTCATAGCGGTATCTTCGGCGAAATACCATATTTTTTCTTCATGGTTGATTTCCTCATCTTCTGAATCGCTATCGACTATCTATCTCTTCCCTATATGTAAAATATTGAATAATAATTCATTATTCATATTTTTGACATTTTAATATGACGGAAGCAATATGTTTAGGTTAGAATTTCAAACTCAGAATAAACAATCGCGTTTGGATATTCCTAGACGCTCGAAAATCACGTGATCATAAAATCCGCTCGATCTTATCGGCTCAGTGATGTAATTACCATATGCACCTACTATGTTCCGATAACTATCAATTGATTATTTTCTGATAGGGTTCGTGAAATATCAGAAGAACTCGGCGATTCTTCGGATTCTAGATAAAATTCCACGTTTCTCTATATTTTCCAGACGAAAATTATGTAATCCGTAATGTTTAGGGACGTTTTCAGTGACTTAATGTCAAGTTTGGAGACAATTGTCAACTTTGGGGTCCGTCCTCAAACTTTTTCTAGAGTTGGCTTAATGAATAGTTTGAGGACATTTTTCCAAAATTACTATATTCTATAGTAAAATCAACAATTTTCATCATGAAATGGCAATCGTTACTTCAAAGTGTCAATATTTGTATACGCAATTTATGGACTTTAGTATGAGTTCACACACATTTCTACCTAATTAATTTCTACAAAATTCTGCGCAAATGTTTCACATTTGCGATCCAATTCTGAGGAAACGGAATACTTTCTTGGAAAGTGAAGGTGTTTGAAGCCCAATATTCTCTTTTTCGAACCTCATAAAGATTTTATGAGATTGATCATTCAACTGTGAATTATTTGAAACAATTGGATTTGGGGGCGTCTATTATTCACGAAGTTATTAGCTCACATTTTCAGACCACCCCTTCCCCTCAATGATATAATTGTGAGGTTCTATGTTACCCCTCTGCACTACGTAATATCAATACAGGAGAATGGACAATAGAACATACGCGCAAAAGCTCCTGAGTTCACGTCAGTGCTTGAACCGTTTCATATTAGCGATCCATTTCTGAGAAAACAGAATATTTTCTTTGAAGGTGAAGTTGCTTGAAGCCCAAATTTCTTTTTTTCAGATCTCATAAGGATTTTATAAGATTTATCATTCAACAGTCAAATATATAATATTTCAGGGGGTATAACTAGACTCGACTCAAAAATAAACTTAACCTCCCCATTCGGATGTGCAGCCTACTCTGAAAATTGCAAGTCCCTATCTCATTTCGTTCAAAAGTTATCAAGGCAACTGTCACCCATCCAGCTACTGAACTCACACAAGGCTGCTCGGATCTCCAACAATATAGATCCGATGGTGTTCAAACTTGAAACTTGGTAGTACAGTTAGGTTCTGAAGGCTCTCGCAAAATGTCAGCGATGTCGGACGAATAGTTTCTCATATATAGAATTTGCTTCATTGATTTTTCAAAAATTTTCAAGTGATACGATCCTCACTACATTTTGCAAGAATTTTCGCATTAGCATTCTACTACTAATAATCATGTTTGAATTGTATCAGTCCTGCATTTTTCGAGTTATTGAAGAAATATCAACCAAATTTCAGATGGGTATAACTCCAAAACCGTTTGGCCGATTATGCTTATAAACTACATCAACTGTCGCATTAAGATGCACAACTCAACCTGTAAATTTCAAGTAGCTTTCTTTTTCATTTTTCAGGTTATCGTTTTTTTTAATTTTCAAGTGATACGTTTCGCTCAAAATTTCACAAACGTCCTTGGGTTTGCATTCTACAACTCTCCTAGTTTCAATTCGATCGGATTTGTATTGGTTGAAAACAACATTATCACACGGAATCCGTTCGGCCGATTATGCCCATTAACGAACTGGTCCGTCGTATTAATTGGGATGCGCCACCTACCCAGAAAATTTGAATTCGCTAGCTCTTTCCGTTGTCAAGTTATCGTGGCAACGGCCAGCTGGCTGGCCGGACAGTATAAAATTTCACCTCGAATTCTTCATCGGGGAGTCGAGTCCAAACGTTCGAGATCATTTTCGGCAAAAAATTCGAAAATTACAGACATTTGGGCAAAATGATGACGCGATGTTCCCCAGAACATACGCGCAAAAAATTGGCCAAAGTATCTAATAAAGAAAAAAAGCAGTATCATGTTGAATACCTTAATATTATTCTGGAACACAAATTTTCCATTACAATAATCTTCATCTAGCTTCTATTTAGTATCAATTCCTGTAGAACGTGATCATAATAAGTGTTTTCCATATAATAAAATGTGTTTGAACTTGGTAAGTAGGAAATCTGACATTAATTATTGAAATTAATTGATTTGACAAACAGCCGTCAAATGAGGTAAATAGATTTTTGTGACGATTTTCTGTGACCATAAAAAAAATTAAGCATTTCATTATTGCATTTCTTGAAATAGGTACCTTTTCAAGTCGATCAACATCGTCCTTCTTTCGACGTCTAAACTATGACTTGATTCTTTATGTTTATGTCTTTGAATTTGTTTTCGGTGGAATTCAAAGAGTTCATAGAATAATCGATGAAAATACTGAGAGAGACCCAGGAAATTTGACACATTTTGTCTTATATCTCCAGAAATTGAAATCGTATAGAGCCAAAATTTTGCACAATGTTGCAAAATACTACAATTGACGTTAGTACAAGTTTTTGTTGCAATCTGATGAATAGTTCACGAAAAAAAAATTTTTTTTTCGAAAAAATTAAAAGAAATATTTTTTTAAAAATTACCAACATTTTGATCATAACAGAATTTTGCCAAAAGTTGCGCGTTTATATCCTCGAACTGACTACCAAGTTTCGATTCAACATCTTCTTTAGTTCCTGAAATATCAGGGAAATAACCTCAAAATTTTAAATGTCTATAACTCCTAAACCGTCCGGCCGATTTTGCTCGTTAACGAACTTAACCGTCGCATTTTGATCAGAAACCTACCCTGAAAGTTTGAAGTCGATAGGACCTTCGGTGCTCCTGTTATCGTGCCTACGGCCGGCCGGCCGGCCGGCCATACGGCACCCAAAAATCTGACACCGGATTCGTAATCAGGGAGTCCGAATTAGTCTATTAGCCAATTTTCAGCTCGAAATTCGAAAATTACAGACATTTGGACGAAATGATAGGACGATGTTCCCCTAGAACATACGCCCAAAAACAAGCGAGAGATTCGCGTAAGTCTTAGCTCCATAATTAATGCATGGGGAATTCAGTGCTCGGATCCACGACCTGATCGTAATTCAAAGTTCCCGCATAGGCTGGTTTTCCTGTCACGCTGACGGTCGGCGCTGATGGGTCAATATGTATGTAGCTATAGGTAGCGTTTTCGAGTCACGCGGTGCTGACGGCCGTCAGCGCTGAGCTATATACGCGCACGTACGCGCCAGCGCGTCGGCGCCGCTGACTAGCTGGCGCCGACAAGCCTCCACATTCAGTGAGCCAGAGACAATAGCATCCTTCTATTTCTCAATGTGATCAGCGTAATGCTAAAAGGATACGAGCTGACCGATCAGCGCTGACCGTCAGCGCCGACCGTCAGCGTGACAGGAAAACCAGCCTTAGTCTAACTAATGTGGTCTATTGGCCCTTTATGTGACGATCATTTCGAGATTTTTTTGAGGTCCACTAAGAATTGCCGATAATATTGTCGATATTGACCCAATATGCGTAGGCAATACAGAATACGACCGAGTTCAAATTGATCCCACATGTGTGATTTAATCCATTGAATGAAGATATCAAAGGAGCCGCCCCATAACTATTTCGACTAACGCATGCCAGTATGCCACCTGACATCGGTGATTCCCCGCTTTTTAACCGACCTTCACAACTATGAGATAAGTTATAAAGTGCGGGAATTATATCTCAACAGGACGATGCCAAATATTGTGTAGTACGGGAGCACATTTTCCAATATGATAATTTCTGATATAATATGTAATTAGATTAGAAATCCTCGCAGGCAGTAGTAGTAGCAGGCAAATTTTTTCGAGGCATTATGATTCCCCAATATCTCCAAAAGAGGATTGTGTGAAATGAAATGTCGAATATTAATAGGAAAATTCACGAGGGTCGTATCATGAGAATCTTATGAAAAAATAATTTGTCTGAAATATCGCAATCGAAATATATCGAGAAAAAAAATTATAAGCACTATTTGAGTAGTTAATGTGAAATAACGAATTCAATTTCTGAAACTTATAAATCTGAATAACATTATGTACATAAGTATATTAGTATCTCAAGAACAATCAACTAAATTCAGTTGAAAATTTAAGTTCACGTGCAAAGTATCGATTAAATA
Organism: Halyzia sedecimguttata; assembly: GCA_937662695.2. Lineage (NCBI taxonomy): Eukaryota > Metazoa > Arthropoda > Insecta > Coleoptera > Coccinellidae > Halyzia > Halyzia sedecimguttata. The sequence continues at coordinate 92,475,089 of OW569412.2, forward strand.
TATGTAGGTTAATTTCAACTTTCACAGAAAGAATAATTGATCTGTGTATTTCTGTTTATGTTCTAGATAACAGCATGCTATCATTTTGCCCGAATGACTGAAATTCTCGAATTTAGTACCGAAAATAGACCGAAAATGAGTAGGGTCAACTCACTGATGAAGAATTCGAGGTCAAATTCAATTATCTCCGGCCGGCTGTTACCACGTTAGCTTTCGAACGGAAAGAGTGAAAACTAAATTTTTAACTTTCGTTAAAGGGCATAATCGGCCAAACCGTTGCGGAGTTAAAATAACTCAAACAATATAGATCCGACCGAATTGAAACTTGGTATAGCTAGTAGTGAAATGACAACACAATGCCAAGGTTCGTATCACTAGAAATTTTTGAAAAAATTCTTAAAAACCCCTGATGTGAAGTCAGGAGCTTTTGCGAACTTGTCCCGTTGTCTATTCATCCTCATAAGAAGTCGATCGAGCTAAAATTCAGTACTCGATTGTAAAATGGTGACTCGACGGAGTTTCAGCTGATTCTGACTCATAAGAAATATGAAATTTTTGAAGAAAACATTATTTTATATTTTTCTAGAGGCTCGATATTCACGAAATTTGCAGAAAATGACCGCGCCGGCATTAAACAATTAATTACTAAGTTTTAAATGAATCGGATATATATACATATTTTGGGTTATAGAGGAAATAACAAAATTCAAGATGGGTGTAACTCCGAAAGCGATAGGCCGACTTTGCCTATTGTCGAACTAACATCACTTGGATGCGCAACGCGCTGAAAATTGCAAATCGCTATCACCTTCCGTTCTCAAGTTATCGTGAGATACATAATATTTTTCTTTAATTTTTTAGTGAAATTTTGTGTTTGTGTCGGCATTCTGCACCTAATTACGTAGTTTCTATCCGATCGGATCTGATCTGTTTGTAACCAAAATTAGTACTCGGAAACCATTTGGCCGATTATGTCCATCAACGAACTTGTCCTTCGCATTTGAATGCGCAACCTATCCTGAACATTTCAAGTCGCTATATCTTTCTGTTCGAAAGTTATTGTGGCAACGGCCAGAGAGAATCAAATTAGACCTCGAATTCATCATCGTTGGAGACCATTTTTAGCAAAAATTTCGAAAATTGCAGACATTTGGCAAAATGATAGCACGCTGTCCCCACGTGCAAACAATTATTGAATATTGTTCTGTATCTCAGAAACTATCCGTTTTGCAGCCAGTTTTCAAATTCGAACACGATCGGAGATATAGGGTTGGAGATATTGAAAAATTATTGGAAACTGAGCAGCGTTGGACGAGTTCAGTATCTGTTGAGACCACTAGTATACTACATACATATTTGTAATGATATAGTTAACTAACGTATTCACTTAAATTGATGTCCAAATTCTAAATACGAGTATGTAAACAATGCCCAAAAACAATATAACGGGAGATATATATATAGTATATCTCCCGTACTATGTATTCCTATTCCACTGAGAGAAATCTCTCTTTCTATACATGGCATTGTCTAGATTCCAGATTATACTATCAAAAAAATTTATGTCCACCTGATTTTTGTAGTTTTCTATGTATCAGATAACTGATCTGTGTAACATTTTGGTAGGAAATTTCGAAACCATTGAAAATCCAGTTACACAAATCATGAGACGTAAAATAATTGTAGGAACTTGATCGAGAACGAAATGAAACAAAACGAATGAATGAATAACTTTTGTATTTCACAGTTGTTCTGATTTTTTTATTATCTGGGCAGAATAGAATCCCCAGAAAAGACTCCGTCAGAAAAAAAAACATAGATAACTTCTAGTCTAGGACATGCACGGAGTGTTACAAAGGGCAGCGGTGTGGAATCAAATCATTACATAGGACTAATGTTATTAGAATTCCTGTGAATAATCTGCAGGATATCTGTATAATAATCTATTTTCGAAAGAAATATTATTGGTAGTATGTATTTATATTTTATGGGGAAGTTGCTTGTGGAATATACTATCCAATGTTTTGACGAATGATATTTTTACTTGATTATTGTCCTATTGATCGAATTTCTCTAATTTTGAAATATCCGGCATGTTTCTGGCGCTCTTGTTATTATAACCATGACCATAAAGTAGTCTCAACATTCCTTTGAAATATTCCCAGAAAATACATTGTGTGTTTCGACAGAAGTATTTCTTATCAATTCGCTAGTATATTACAGATTTTTTTTTTAATGATATAGTTAACCAACGTTCACTTTCATAGCAGAGCGCATAGCGTAGCATTGCACTTAGCATATAGCATCGCATCGCATAGTTCACCGGCTCGGGTGTTTCAAATACAAAATTTAGAGAATAAATTGACGTAGATGAAAAATTCGTGATACTTAGGACTCTTTATACGAATATATACCGAAGAACGGAAGATTGAACGAGAAAAATAGAAAATGAAAATGTCCCCAAACTTGTTCGATTTGAGTTTTTTTTAATTTTCGTGGTTTTTTCACTTTTATTTGCTAATGTACACCTATGTATGCAGGAAAAATCGAAGTTTGAAAATGACCCCAAACTTGACGGATTACAAACATATATATATATATATATATATATATATATATATATATATATATATATATATATATATATATATATATATATATATATATATATATATATATATATACAGGGTGAGTCTTTGACCACTGCATTAATTTTAACCAAAGATTCCTCTCATCAAATAAAACACTTTTTTCATTTACCATTTTTCCAGATTCGGCTCAGGTAAAAAGTTACAAGCGTTTAAAGATTTCACAATGTGCTAATACACTCCCGCATATAAATTATCTATGACAATTGTTGGCGGACGAGAATAAGGCAAGGTAACGTGGTTTACAGCTTGATTCGGGATTCCAACGCTCAGGGACGGATCCATAAAAGTAGTGAAATTTCTGGAGTTTTCCATTTTAAAACATTCAATGAAGAATATCTCGAAAACGGTGCGTTTAAGGAGAAATGATAAAGAATAATATAATGCTCTAAAACGATGGAATATTCTTGAAATTACTCAAGAAAAACACTATTTGCTTTCTTTATGCTAATCTCGTTTAGTTTTATGAATCCACGAGTCCATAACTAGAAAACCAGTAGAAGTAGAAGATAACTAATATTTGGAAAATATGTATCATAGTTATAGGAAACTTTACGCCAACATTCATTTTATTCGAAAAAAGGATGTCAAAGCTACAAAATAAAAACTGATGTTTTTTCAAAACTTCAACAGCCTGTATCTTTTTACCTGAGCTGAATTTGGAAAAATGTTAAATGAAAAAAGTGTTTCATTTGATGAGAGGAATATTTGGTTAAAATTGATGCAGTGGTCAAAGACTCACCCTGTATACAGGGTGATCCAGATCTTAACCAAGAAATTTTAACCACGTATTCTACGTCGAAAATAAGCCCTAGTTTGTCATATAAACATATGTCGGGAAATGCATCCTCTTTGAGATACAGGGTGTTAAAAATTATTAAAAAAAAATATTTTTCTTTCTTTTACTTCGAACACATTCTTAAAATTCATAATTGAGTGTGGCTATTAACGCTTATTTTTTTGTTATTATACGTTTCGTTTACAAAGATAGTCTCATTATTATTATGTACCATATCAAAGTTTAGCGATTTCCTAATGCAAGAGAATGTGTTTAATTTTTTTACTCGGAAACGGTGCCTCGGATGTCAAAAACGCAAAAGAATGAATTTGCTTCATATTAAATAAGGATTTCAAGAGTAATTTTTAATGTTGGAAAAACCAGTGGCGTATCATTTTTTTGTCTGAAAATATTCAGTTTCGATGCAGTGCGGACGCCACTGGTGAAATAAACAAAAAAATATTCCATTCAAAAAGTGCTCCTTGATCCTGAAAACCTATGTCCCAAATTTATTAAAAATATTTCAAAAAGTATAAAAGTTATTGATAAAAAACATTTTTTTTTCTATAATTTTAACACCCTGAATCTCGGAGAGGAAGCATTTCTCGACATATTTTTGTATGACGAACTAGGGCTCATTTTTGACGTAGAAAACGTGGTTCAAATTTCATTTTTAAGATCTGGACCACCCTGTATACAGGGTGGTCCAGATCGTAACCAAGAAACTTTAACCAAGTATTCTACGTCAAAAATAAGCCCTAGTTTGTCATATAAATATATGTCGAGGAATGCTTTCTCTCCGAGATACAGGGTGTTAGAATTATAGAAAAAAAAATGTTTTTTATTAATAACTTTTACACTTCTTAAAAAATTTTTATGAAATTTGGGACAGAGGTTTTAAGGATCAAGACTCACTTTTTGAATAAAATATTTTTTTCTTATTTCACCAGTGGTGTCCGTACTGCATCGAGACTGAATATTTTGGACAAAAAAATGATACGCCACTGGTTTTATCAACAATAAAACTTATTTTTGAAATCCTAATTTAATTCGAAGCAAATTCGTTCTCCTGACTTTTTGATGTACGAGGCACCGTTTCCGAGTAAAAAAATTAAACACTCTCATGCATGAGCTAAAATTTGATATGCTACATTATAATGCTACTCGTAATAGTAAGACTATCTTTGTAAAAAATGTGTAATTACGAAAAAATAAGCCTTAATATCCACACTCAAATACGAATTTAAAGAAGATGTTCGAAGTAAAGGAAAAAAAAACATTTTTACTTCTAATAATTTTAACACCCTGTATCTCGGAGAGGAAGCATTTCTCGGCATATGTTTATATGACAAACTAGGGCTTATTTTTGATGTAGAATACGTGGTTAAAATTTCTTGGTTAAGATCTGGACCAGCCTGTATATATATAGGAAAAACGAACTTTTAGTTGAAATAAATCGCAGGAAATCATATACCTACCAGGAACAGTTCCATCAAACAGCTGCCTCCTACAACCCACGTCCGAAATGAAAATATTTATTCTGTCGCGTCCCCCGATGGATCTATTTGCATTGTCGCGATTCTCATAAATTTTCCTCATTTGTATAAATCAAACCCAATATCCCCAACGAACGGAAATGAGTTTCCCTAATTCCTATTCAAAATGAATCCAAATGAAAAAAGTAAGAAAATTCGTCCCTCCCCTTCAGATACCGTTTGCACGGCGAAAGGGGACCATCTGTCTTTTATTTTGAGAGGCACATTTCTTGGGCGCTTTGTTTCCGTAATTAAAACAAAAGTTGTCAACAGATGGCGCCACGCGCATGGCACATGCAGGCGAGCGACGGCAGGCGATTGTTTTTTGTGATAGATTGCTTTGTTCGTATTGTGCATAGTTTTGATTGTTTTTCGCCGGTTTCTGAAAGGTGAATTTATTAGATTTTATCACCCATTCTCTTTCTCTGCGACGCATTTCCGTCTCGAATACTTAACGGAGTTTGTCCCAACAATTGCAGGATTCCAATTATTCAGAAGTCGTCGACGCGACATCCGGCCGATAAGTTCATGATTAAGTTGTGTTTAACTCATAATCCTCTCGTATTTAATTGTTCGAGTTTATAATATTCTTAAATAATAGAACTAAGGAATCGATCATCGTAAAAACCAACATTGTATTTGCCTGGAAATGTTTCCTGTTTACGTTTCGTAGTACGTAGATTTCAATAATAAAAAGTAGTTATTAATACATTTTGTACCATTTTAATGACAGACTTGAGTAATGAGAGAATCGTCTATGATCCTTGATTATCTAATAATGTACCAAAAAACTCGAGTAATTTCAGGATACGATATTCACGAAATCCCAAAAAAATTTGAGCGGTGGCATTCTACAAGTAATTTCCGAGTTTTAATTGGATCAGATTGGTATATTTTAAGTTATAGAGGAAATAACAACAATTTTCAGATGAGTATAGCTCCAAAATCGTTTGGCCGATTATGCCCGTAAATGAACTTAAATTTGGATGCGTAAATCTACCCTGAAAATTGCAATTCGCTATCTTTTTCCGTTCTCAAGTTATCGTGAAATACATAATATTTTTCATAATTTTTTAAAATTGTCTAGTGGTACAGTACTCAAAAAAAAAGTACAAAATTTCAGAGACGTCTTTATATCGATATTCTACAACTAGTTAGCAAGGCATAACTATATGAATGATTAAGAAGCAGATAATGACTTTGTTGATATTTGAATAGGTATAGGCTGACGAACAAATTATTTTAATAGTTCAAAATATATCACTAAAAATCACATTCATTCTGTATTAGGAACCTTAACTCAAGATAGAATATTTGATGCACAAATGAAGATCAATATTTCAGCATTTTTTGCTAGCAACATTATGAAAATACTGGCTATAGGAACATGTCTCACTACTTAAGGAAGTAAAAGGTAATATTAACCTCGGTGGTCAACGAACAGTAATTTCTTTTGATGATTCTATTATGTTGTTCTTACCTATTGCCTTCATAAACTACATCATTAAAATGATCCAATTCTAAATCTTCAGAAACATCCTCCCCAATATTTGCGAAATTATTCAATATGCAACAAGTCAATATTATTTTTGGTTTCAAAGCAGTCTTGTATATAGTTACAAATTCAAGATTCGGAACCTTGTTTTCCAACAAAAAATATTTTCAAAGTACGAATTATAAACAAACTCGAACAGAAAAAAATTTAGATGTCTCTTATAGGTAGATAGGATGACATGTAAGAACAGTGAACACAGACAGATATAATTCGCACTCTCTGTTCTGTGTGTAGAAGTGCCTACGATTTATTATTGATATTTTGAAATATCATATCTCCGAAAGTATTAGCTTGTTAGAGTTGAAAATAGTATCGATGGATTTTTATGATCAAACTATATCTTAAAAAGAATTGAATTTAAAATTTGTAATGTAAAAAAAAATATTTTTTCCATAAATTACGTGAGGTGTTTTTTTAAATTTTCTGTACCCCCCTCCCCCCCTGGTGAGGTGTCGTGAAATTTTATTCAACCCCCTCCCCCATCCCCGAATCTCACGTGAGATTTTTCAAAATGTGGGTTTCTTACGTAAACGCGTTGGATTGTTATTGTAAAAAGAAAAAAAAAAGATCCTTCGTACTTTTATTTACGACTAGTAATCAATATTGCTGAGTGTTATAAGTGTAACTGGATTAACTGGATTAAATGGATCAAAAGAGTATAATTTTTTTTTGTTTCAATCAGAAAAAAAATTGCGTGATATTTGCCGTGACCCCCCCCCCCCCCTCTCCAACGTAAGATTAGATGAGATTTGACTCGACCCCCTCCCCCCTTAAACATCTCACGTAATTTCTGGACGCCCCCTTACAACGAAACCATCAGGTCTATTCTGCCAAATAACGAACTCAATCGAGATATTTATGTCCCAAACCTAATCTGAAAATTTCAACTGTCTAGCAGCTAGACAGTTGAAATTTTCAGATTAGGTGAGCTAGACTCTTGCTCATTTCGTTCCAGAGTTATTGTGTTAACAGCAGGCGGGACAGAATCGATTTTGAACACGAATTCTTGATCAGTGAATCGGACCATTTTCATACAAAATTTCAAGAATTACAGACATTTGGGCAAATTGATAAGCACTTGTTCCGAGAAACAAGAGTGCCAAAAAACTAAGTGAATCAAACAAGTTAGAAGTTATGAAATAAAGTATTTACAAGAAATATTCAAAGCTGCCCCCTCTCCCCCACTCTTCTCCTCGGAAAACCAAAAAAATCAAGGATAACTCTATTATACCATAATATTACATCATTCTTCAATGAAATAAATAACAAGATTACAATTTACTATTACACAAATATGGGAAGGCACAAAATTAAACAAATCATAATATATACCCTTTTTTCAGCTAATAAAGAGGCGAGATGTAAAACACCTGACTCTCCAGAAGGTGCCAGGCAAGCTCTACCCTCCCCAAATCAGTCGAGTCATCCATCAAATGGACCGCCATCTCCTACAAACGGAGCTTCAAATGATAGCCTAACTCCACCACTGCCACCTTCAACGGCCCTTTCGGTCAATTTGGAAGGGGTTCATCCTCAACTCCAGCCATTGGGGAGCTTATCTTCTGGCGTGACCAGACCTTTAGTGAAGGTGAAAAAGTTCCTGAGCACTCTTGTGCAATTCGGGAACGATATTTGTGTTGATATTGGAGAAAGGGTGAAGAGTCTGGTGTTAAATTTAGTGGTAAGCAGTTTTTGAACTACAGAGCAATTGAGTATAGATTTGATCTACAGTGAACATAAGGCATTTAGTGGATTCGAAAACGAGTAAAAACAGCTGAATAAAACGGGTTTCCACCATGTGGATCGGACATACATATATTCCGATTATCATTGCATGAGTCCAAACTTTATCCTGACGTAAACCTAGACCGTTCATTTGAAAACTAATAATTTTATTAATCCTGCTACTCTGATGGCTTCAACCTCTATACTTTTATGTTTCAGAGTTCAAACTTAAGCATTGAAGAATTTCATCAATCACTTCAAGAAGTTACAAATTTTCCATTGCGTCCTTTCGTGTTGCCGCTACTGAGAACGCATCTCCCATTGCTTCAAAGAGAGATCCATGCGATGGCTCGATCTAACAAGCAGGTGAGCAAAACATATTAGCACTGATTTATAATATGGTGAAGCTGGTAAACATTTAAATAATAACTTTGTCTCAAGGCGAGACGATTCCATTGGATAAATTTGATCTGAAATAAGATTTTTAAATATCGACCAACTAAGGAACATAAAATTTTATATTAGACTTTACAATTGTCCTTCGCTATATATTATACCTCAAGAAACTACGTTGAGACAACTATATTAACTTATTTACAATAATTGCAGCCATAAAATTTATTGTTGAATTTAGAATTGAGGACTTATAGACATTTTCGTTCTCGGACAGGTAATCTCAACGAGTTGGCGACACAGAATCTATTTCACAATCGTACTTACTCGTCTTGGTTACACGTCGCAGTGATTCGAAAGAACTACCCGAACTACCTGAGAACTCCCTGAGAGCCACTTGAGAACTACTTGACAACTGCCAGAGAACTACCCTTTTTTTGTCGTTTTCCGCCTATTTTAATCCATTACCCCCACTCTTTTCTCCCCTCTCAATCTACCGGCACCAGCCAAACCCCCGAAATATAGAGGTTTGCAAAGTTACCGATAGGGGAGACGTTGCCAGATTTAACAATTTTAGAAACAGCTATAACTTGAAACATCATCAGTAATGTCTATACCGACTGGCAGAATTGCCGCTCACAATGGCTGAATGAAACTAACTCGTTCATATAAACAATTTCAGGGATGGGTGAACATCCCTGAACATAATCTCGAACACGAAGACAATTAATCTAATTTAAAATCAAAATAGGAGATAAAACAACCATCAGGAATTTGTATGAAATATACTTTCCATTTGTCTAACATTTACACTTTGGCTTTCAACAATACCCTGTGCTGTCTGGTGTTCCACAGGGTTCTATACTGGATCCAATGCTTTTTTAATTTACGTGGCAGATATGTATAGATTAGTCGTATTCGTCATGATTTATTTATATGCAGATGATACCCAAGTACGTCTTTCCTTCCAACATACATGTGGCAGATGAACAGATGAATGAAGATCTATCCAGAGTAGTTAGGTTCTCTAGCGAACACAACTTGAAATTAAGTGTCCCTAAATTTGTATCTATGTGTTTTTCTTCTAAAACCAATCGTGAAATCGATGTTCTGGAAATCACAGGGCACTGATGTCTTAGTAAGCATATGATGAGATTAAGGCTATCAGAAACTTACGAGTGCAGATTCTGTGGGGAGAAGGATGAAACTCCTGATCACCTGATTACGGAATGCCCCGCCATCTCAAACCAACGCAAGTAATTTTTTGGACAAGAAATCTGCAGGAGCGAAGACGTAGCCTCCTTGAAGCCATCCCAGATACTGGAGTTCATCAGAACTCTGGAACTGGAAGGTGAGCTGTAGATGGTGGTGACATCGACAGCTCTGATGGGGGGGCACAATGAACCATAAGGTCACAGAGCGACATTACCCCTTACAACAATATACAATACAATAGGTGCTTGCCAAGATCCTAACCCATAAAGATATGAGATCTGATAACTTTTTGACAGTGAAACCTTTTTGTGAGTCTTGACAACCAATTTGACTTGAAATGCTTTTGGTGGGATTAATATGTCTTCTGTCGACTGTATCTTCTTGATATGGCTGTTGCCTGCATAGCCCCATGCAGCCTAACCATAAGTGAGTTGCGTTCTCACTATAGTTATCATCGTTAGTTCTATGTTTCTATTAATTCGGCTCTTCAAGATCAGTGGCAGTACAATCATAGTAATATATCGATGTCGTTACAAGGCAACAAAGGTTTCTAGAAAGAATTGTCGGCAATTGAAACGGACAAATGATGATTCAATAATAGTTGCGTGAAATGTGGGAGTTAGGGTTGGATTTCGGGTACGTGCAATGGGTGAGGGGCTTAACTCTCTTCATTAAAAGATATTATTTTACTCAATAGCCCACGCTAATACACAGCGACAGTTTCTAATTCCTCGCTTGAACAAGAGAAGCAAATATTATTGCAGAACCAACGACGTGAAAATCCTACCATTAAAGTATCCGACGATTTTCTAAATGATATTCAAATTACGAAGAGCTAGAGGGATGGAACTCGATGAATGAAGATTGAAGGAAAATAACTGAGTACGGAAAATTTCAGCTTGGAATTTACATACCTATTGTTTAAACAGCCGTCTTCCCCCAAGAATTGGATATAAATTAAAGACGAAGGGAAGTGTTAATCCGATATTGAAGGGGATTAATCATTATGGTGACTAGTATTATTTTATTCGTAGGGCGCGACAGTACAGACTTAGCGGTTTTCAAGAGATACAACTCGGGATGTGGTGTAAGTGGCAGAAGCACCTGCTCTCATATGGGGATTTTGGAAAATAAGGGTGCGTTTTTGGCACGCTCTTCACCTGAACATATTGTCTATCAAGTCCAAATGTCTGCAATTTCTGAATTTTTGGCCGAGAATGGTCTCACACGATTAATTTAGGGGGATTTTTCTTCAAAATTAAGAGAAACGTGAGTATTTTGGTATATCATTAGTTATTAAAATGTCTGCTATACAGACAGTTTTTTGTGAATTAGTGTGAATAGTCCCTCATGGCATAACCGTACGCTTGGACTGGTTTGTTTCATAGAAATTACTCTCGGAGTACACTATTGAAAATAAACAAAGGGTGTTTTTTATCTCATGGCACCTCTAATCAGTCTTTCGTCTAAACAGGAACTAACTTTCTTAATCACTCTCGTCTATCATGCCCCGGTGCACACCCCGAACCCCGTTCTCCTCGATTAAACCTTAGTACCTCCCTTCCCTTTCTGTCTCTGAGCTAAGGGCTGTACTACAACGGTAGTGCTCAACGCTGATTGGTAGATCCTCTACCTTGCGCTTCTTCGCTGAAACCAACGGGTTTGCGTGGGAACAATATCAGGAGCGTTGCTGATTTCTGAGAACTGCACACCCAAGAAGGCCCTTCCAAGTTTTAGATGACAGCCAACATGAATATGATGTTACACACTTTCTCTTCAGAGAAAAGTAGTCTGCCAGTTTAGACGACTAAGTGTCTTCGATGCGCCTCCAGACTCAATATGCGATATCATGGGAATGTTTTAGGATCTCTTCAGACAGGGATATAATCCAGAAATACATCTAAGATATCTGTTCGAACGTCGTTCAACTTCATCTGCACCAGTAAAACTAATCTTAAGTCTATTATTTACATGGGTGAAAATATAAAAATTCCTACATCTTTTGGGCCAAAAAAATGCAGGAAGCAAGCGTACCAAAAATACAACAGCTTGTTCATGTAAATTATGTTCTCAACCTGCACCTGTAGCGAAAGTGTAAAACTCCAAAATTCGACCTTGCCTTCTGTTTCGCCCAACGGCGATATTTGAATTACCCAAAAATATTGCCCGATAAATCACGCTTGAATCTAATAGGAACTCTACACAACCGGAAATACAGATCAAAAAATAATAGTCGAAACTTTGTTCGACAAAACTCTGGGCTGGATTATAAAATCTTACGGCAGTTTTCCACTTTTGAGTTTTATGATTGTTGGGTCGTTCGGAGCAGTGTGGCTTTTACAATTTTCGATAATTAAAATGGCTAATTGCCTTTCACACCTGTAGCCGGCTCGAGAGGAATATTGAAATTGCTGAAATTGTTGGAATTGCTTTAGAATTCGATAATCGATGTTGCGGATGAAGTTCATTTTACTTATCGATTCCCGACTGATGATATTACTTACCTAAGGCACCCTTATGTACTGGTAAAGGGTCCGCCATCTAACGTTTTTTTTTCAACCTGTGCTTATTTCGTGAGTGGTAACACTTAGCTCATGTCTGATTTGACAGATAATTAGTTTTATCCTTCCGCTGAACGAATATGGATGTGTATACGCTTGAACAACGCACGGAAATATTGCGACATTACTTTGAAAATCATGGTAATGTTGCAGAATGTGTGCGAAAATTGCGTACGGATTTTGGAAGAAGAGAAGCACCGTCAGCTCCGTATGTTCGTTATCTTGTGAAAAAAGTGAAAGAAACTGGCATCCTCATCGATAAGCCAAAGCGTGAAAAGCCAAAAATGGTGCGTACACCTGAGAATATTGCTGCTGTGGCAGAAAGTGTGCGTGAAGCGCCATCAACATCAATTCACCGTCGTTCACAAGAATTGAACATTTCGGAGACATCATTGAGACGAATTTTGAATGACGACCCTGCTATGACGCGATACAAAGTCCAGTTGGTTCAGGAGTTGCCCTGTTTTTGAGGATCGCATTATTAGCCGCAGAGCTGATGTCGTTTGGCCACCTCGGAGCTGCGATTTGACACCGTTGGACTATTATTTGTGGAGTGCCGTCAAAGATAAGTGTTACGCCAACAAGCCAGAGACAATATTCGTGAAGCCATTGGTGAAATACAGCTGAACACAATCGATAATGTGCTTAAAAATTGGACCGATCGTGTAGGCTACTGCATGGCCAGCCGAGGCAACGATTTGAATGAAATTATTTTCCATTATTAACCATAAGGATCGTACGTTCAAATAAAAAAAGAAATTTGAGAAAATATTCAGTAGCTTTTTTTTATTGCAATTTCAAAAAAAAAAGTTATTTGGCGGACCCGTTATATGAAAAATAATTATTTTTTTTCCGCACGCTTTTACAGTTTTAGCGTGCGGAAGAGTCACTTTGCGCACGTGTTGGGAACAATGTTTTTCCTTCGGGTGTCTTATAATAACTAACACTTCACTTTTTTCAAAAATCTTGGCTTTTTTCGGACGCTACCCAACATATTACTTTTTCAAAAATGAAGTGTGTTTAAAATATTCACTCAAATCTAATTTTATCTTTAATTTAGTCCACTTTTCAATATGGAATATTTGCCCCATAGTGTACTGGGCTGAAATTTCTTCTTCAAATGTAAAAAGTATGCTAATGCTAATAAACTCAAACTCGCTTCATTGGCCGCCTGCAAAAGGGAATGTGAAAGATCACTACAAGAACTGTTCATTTCAACAGTGTTTACAACTTTTGTGTAGGAGGTATTATACAATCTAAGAAAAGTTCTGACATAATCATTTTTTATTTTATAGATATTTTTCAGAGTTTGGGGGAGAAAACCCAGAAAGAAACCATTTAGTAATGAATATACCTCCCACAGTATCCATTAATGATTATTTCATGTGTCAGAATCTACAAGTATTGTTGCTTGATAAAATTGTTCCTGAGAATTTATCATGAATATCTATTTCTTCAAGCTGTAATGCAAATATCGGTAATAATAATTGAAAAGTGGAATTCTATACACTTGCAAGAGTCTCAAATTGCATACAATAATCCCGTTTCTGAAATATTCATGAAAATGTTCCCTGACAACAACAGTTTTGATCAGTTTGACATTTTTCTTTGTCGTTAGTTTTTCCTCCACCATTTCCAAAATTTCAGACCTTTCGGCTGACTGATATGTTCATAGATCTACACCATTGTACCATATTTAATGGAATCGTTTATTTATTAAAGAGAAAATAAAGGAAGAACAGATGAAGTTGGAAGTGGCAAACGTTAAGATTAAAAGATTGGAGGATAAAATACGTGATATCGAAGAAGAAAAAAGGAACAAAAACATTATACTAACAAATGTTCCATTGCAAATGGATGAAAATACAAGGGAATTAGTGGGTAATATTATTAAAACCGTAGGTCTCGAAGTGGGTATGCAGGAATTTGAATCAAGACGTATCACAAAAAAGGAGAACTCACCCATATTAGTAAAGTTCAAAAATGAGGAGACTAAAATCAGACTAATAGAGAGGCGTAGGATGCATGGGCCCCTGAATATGAAAGATTGTGGATACAACGAGGACATTCTTATATATTTCAATGAAGATCTACCACGTCATAAGCAGGAGTTGTTCGCTAAGGCTAGGAAATTGAGACAGAATAAACATTATGAATTTGTCTGGGTTAGAAATGGAAGAATATTTATGAAGAAAAATCAGTTATCTAAGGCAATCATCATAAACAGCGAGGCTGACTTGGATAGATTGAAAATTGAAACCGAGGTGGAGCTGTGAGTTCATCTCGGTTAATGTTTATATTTCAGAGTTAATTTTGTTTTTACTTTTTCATGGATAATTAAATTAGGAATTTTCAAACAGATAAGTTCAAGGATGTATTGATATCAAGGAACGAATTTAATAATTTCATAAAACTTGAGAATCGTAAATGTGTGACATTATTGCATAATAATATAAGAAGTGTTGCTGCGAATATGGATGAATTTCAAATTTTTGCAAGTGAGTGTATAGGAAAACTTGATTGTATTGTATTAACAGAAACCTTCCGAATAATTGACATAGATTTATTTAACATTGGTGGGTACAACTTAGTATATAACACAGGGGAGTTGAATAAAAATGATGGGGTATTGGTCTATGTAAGAGATAATATACAGTTTGAATATAATTTTGTTAATATAGGACCCATAAAGGCAATACAAGTTCAACTAAAATTAGACCTCTTTAATGTGGACATTTTGGCAATCTATAGGTCTCCATCATTAAATCCTCTTGAGTTCATAGTTGACCTAGAAAATTATTTCACGTCAAATAAAAGAAATAATGCCATATCAGTAATAGTGGGTGACTTAAATATCGATCTGATATCAGAATCGACTGTAAGGGATTATTATCTTAACGTCATGAGCGAATTTGGTTATTTACAAAGTATACACTTACCAACTAGACAAAATACGTGTCTGGATCATATATTCTTTAAGAGTCGTCTTCCCTCAGTGGATACCCATCCAGTGGTGGTCGACTACTTGATTACTGATCATCATCCAGTGGCGTTCAAAATAATTTTGCCGGAAAAGAATATAAATATTAGAAATAATAAAATAAGAGAATATGTTAACCTGAAAAAGCTGAAAAAGTTGCTGGGGGATGATATGTGGTCTGATGGGATTTTTGATGGGGATGTGAATAACTCAATGAATTGTTTCATTCGAATTTTCATGCACTTCATTGAACAAAGTAAATACATCGTGAAAGTTCGTAGAAATGACATAAAGCGAAGTCCGTGGATTACTAAGGGGCTGATTAAGTCAATTAACAGGAAAAACGAATTATATAAACAATCTAAACTCAATCCGCAAAACATTAGATTGAAAAATGAACTAAAACAATACAGTGACGAATTGAAACGACTTATTCATATAACAAAGGCACAATATTACAGAACTGAGGTGGACTCTAACTCAACTAAACCGGATAAACTCTGGAAAACCTTGAGAGACCTGCAAGGCGGGCCTAAACAAGTACGAATTGATGTAATAAAAAATGAGAACAATGTAAAAATGACGGAAAAAAAAGAAATCGCTGAAGCATTCAACGATTTCTTTATAAATATTGGTACGAATTTAGCACGATAGTACCAACGAATGAGGATGAAGTGCGCAGAACCATCCTTACTTTAAAAAATAATAAGTCAACGGGATATGATAATATTACATCTAATATACTGAAAGAAACTGTAGATTTCATAGCTACCCCTCTCACAAATTTAATTAATAAATCCGGAAAATTCCCAGATGCGTTAAAGAAATCGATTATTACACCAATATATAAATCAGGTGATAAGCTATTGTGCTCAAATTATAGACCGATTTCAATTCTTCCAGTTCTTTCCAAGGTGTTTGAAAAAATAATCAAATCCAGATTTACCGAATATTTAGAAAAATATAAACTTATATCTAATAATCAATATGGATTCAGAGCCGGTCGATCAACTCAGGACGCGATTGCACATTTAACGAGCAAAATATATAAAGCAGTTGATAATAAAACACCGGCCATCAGTATATTTGTTGATTTAGTGAAGGCCTTTGACACGGTTGATCACTCGGAATTGTTGGCATCTTTGGAGAGAATGGGATTTAGAGGAAATGTCTTAAAACTAATGAAAAGTTATTTAAGCAATCGGGTACAGGCGGTAAAAATCGATAGTGTACTTAGTGAATGCAGAGATGTAAAAATTGGTGTCCCACAGGGTTCGGTCCTTGGGCCACTCTTGTTCATCATTTATTTAAATGATATTTTCGACTTACCTACAAGTGGAGATATTGTTAGTTTTGCGGACGATACTGCTGTGTTCTATCACGGAAAATCTTGGGAGAACCTAAAAAGACAAGTTGAAACGGACTTCGCCCAAATTGTCGCATTTTTCAATTCAAAGTTGTTGACGATCAATGTTGAAAAAACTAAATTTATGGTGTACACGAGCTATGCAAGATACTTACCTGACATAACATCATTGGATATACAAACTGAGGACGGTCATATGAAGATAAATGCGACAAATGTTATAAAATATTTAGGTCTTTATATTGATAGCCATTTGCAATGGAAAGATCATGCAGCATCGATTGTCAGGAAACTGAGAACCATTACTCCTAAGATCAAACTGTGTAGTAGTTTTTGTAATGTAGACCAGATGAAAACATTGTACTATGCTCTAATTCAGTCTCATCTGGTCTATGGAATATCAGCTTGGGGTGGTTTGCTGAGGGATTTTGAGAAAAGAATAGAAATAGCCCAAAAGTGGATATTAAAGATAATGCTCGGCAAGCCAAATAGGTATCCATCAGAACAATTGTATATTGAAAGCGGAGTATATGATATTAGGCAGCTATACTTGAGGGCTTTGTTGATATATCATCACCGGAATATCAGGGAACAGGACCGCATTTCGCATAGCTTTAACACACGGTATAAGAAGGGATCTACATGTGTCCCACAGATCAATAAGTCCATAGGCCAGCGTAGTTTTGTGTTTCTGGGTTCGAGGATTTATAATATGTTGCCTGGTGTACTTAAGAATATCAGGTCAGCGAATGGGTTTGGAAGGGGGGTGAAGGAATTTATAAGGGCTAACAACAGATCCTTTATACGCTGACTTGTGGAGGTAAAGAACTTCTGATCAAGGGATTTTGTTGGTTTCTACATTTCTGTATGGTTGTTATTGGAATTGTGAATTCTTACTTGGATGCATTGGTAAACTGTTCAATTATATATTACCCCTCAAGCGGTTATCCATGAGGGGAGAATTTCTATTTATTTGTGTTTAATTTTGATGTGGAATATCTCGTGAGAATTTATTGTGTAATTTTGTTTTATTCCGAATAAATATTATTATTATTATTATTATTATCCCAGTGTCGAAAGAGTCCAAGAAGTCAATGTAATCCATCAGTGAAAAAATCGTGCAGGTTCTGTATTAGTCTTCACAAAAAATATTCTCCATATACAGGATGCTCCACTTCTCTGTTGAATTATTTTAATTGTCTCTAAAATGATCTATTTCAAGACAAAAATGTCCTCAAACTCTTCATAACCAAGCAACATCTTCAATTTTCCAGATTTCTTTTTATATTTCTAGAATAACTCTTGTAGTTTTTGAGATAATATGGATCAAACTTGGATAAGATATTTTTTGGGATCAAATGGAGTGATAATCAGAATTGTTGTGGTAATACATTTTTCAAGGTTAAACCCTTATGGACCCCAAAACTTTGTACCATGCGTTTTTTTGTAATCACACCCATCCACTAGAAAATATTAAAAAAAAGATTTCAGTATGCTCCGGAATTATGTAGGAAATTTTAGAATGCAGCATTTTATCATTGATCTCCCAAAAAAGCATAACCCTAAAATATCAACGAAAAAACTGACGTTTGAGGACCCATATTCAGACTATTTGTCTTCAAACAGAACATTTCATCGACCGTTGAAGTTATTCTCTAAAAAAGTGGACCACCGTGTATATTCTGCCTCAAGTAAATGAATTTCTGCAAATGAAAAATCATCAACAAGTATACAATGATTGAACCCCCATAAAAACACCTAACATAGAAAAATAATCATTTCATGATTGATGGAAATACCGCTTACCCATATTATGATACCTAGGAAAGACACAAAAAACGCATTTTTGACAATTTCTTTTTGTCGTTTCAGTCTACTCTTCAATATGTGCGAAACCACGAACATGTTATTTTGGATCCAGCACATTCTCCATCAGAAATGGCTGATATATTTCTACCAAATGACATAAACTTCACTGGGGTAAAAAGGAAATCATCTGATAGGTAAATATTGCATATTACTATTTTATTTGGTCCGAAAAATATTTGACAAATTAAATTTGTATATGTGCATGCGAAAAAAATTGACTTTACAGGTATAATACATCGATGAATCTGCTTTTGCAAAACATGTTTTAATAACCGTTGACTCAGTTTACGAAAATTCCGTCAAACTGTCGAAAAATCCCAATAACCTGGATACCCTAGAAAGCATCTTATAATGATAATAATTTATAAGAGGGAGGAATAAGCATTCGACACCTCGATGAGGAAGAAACATACAAATTCCTTGGAATGAAACAACGAGGTGCACTGGAGACAACCCAAATCAAGGATGCCGTAACAGTCAGCTACAAAAAGAAGATCTGAGATGTATGGAAGTCACAGCCGTCCGGGAAAAATAAAGTATCAGCTACGAAGAGCTTGGCAGTCCCGTTAATAACCTACTCATTCGGTATAGTTAAACGGACAGTAAATGAAATTCTCGAGCTAGACAGAACCACTCGTAAAGTGATCAACACGAATCGTAACTTGCATCCCAACTGATCAATTCAAAGGATATACCTTCCACGAGTGCAGGGAGGCAGAGGTTTGCAAAGTTTGGAATATCAAGTAATCATTAAATGATACTGTGGGAGGTATATTCATTATGGAACGGTTTTTTTCTGGGTTTTCTCTCCCAAACTCTGAAAAATATCTATAAAATAAAAATTAATTATTTTGTGATTTGCTTCTGCGTAAACAACACAGGAAATATCCTGTGTATATATATATATATATGTCAGAAGCAATCAATTGAACAATGTTGCCTAACAAACAACAACAAAACAACATCAACGAAGAAACAACTATATCGTAACATTTCGGGGTCTATATCAGACTCCTTCGTCAGACGCTCAATGAAAATCGTTAGAATTATTTTGTTGATATAGTTATTTTGTGAAATTCAAGAATTGTCACATTGACAGTATTTAAAAATCATAGCTAACATAGTTTTACTTCACATAGAAATTTCCAAGTTCCAACTCCTTTTTCAATAAATTCAGCCAAATATGGTCAATACCAATTGAGCAATTTGCAAAATTGCATTCTTTGTTCAATAAAATACAAGTTGACTCCTTAAGTTTCCTTTTCATAAAATCAGGTTCTGTCATTAGAATCTTTGTATTACTCCAATCCATCATGTGATGTCCTTGGATTGTACATATATGTTCTGCTATTTTTGATTTCTGTATGTCTCTATTTCTCAAGTTATTCTTATGCTCTGACTTTCTTACTTCTAGTGGTCTTGATGTTTCTCCTGTGTATGATTTACCACAAATACAAGGAATATTATATACACAGTTTTTGCGCGTATGTTCTGGGGAACATCGCGTTATAGTTTTGCCCAAATGTCTGTAACTTTCGAATTTTTTGACGAAATTGGTCTCAAACGATCAAGTTTGACTCCCCGATGAAGAATCCGAGGTCAAATTTGATTCTGTCCGTCCGGCCGTACGGCCGTCCGGCCGTCCGTCCGTCCGGCCGTTGCCACGATAACTTGAGAACGAAAAGAGCTAGCGACTTGAAATTTTCAGGGTAGGTGGCGCATCTCAATACGACGGACAAGTTCGTTAATGGGCATAATCGGCCCAGTGGTTTCCGAGTAATAATTTTGTTTTCAACCAATATAAATCCGATCGAATTGAAACTTGGTGAGTAGTTGTAGAATATGAACCTAAGCACGTTTGTGAAATTTTGGGCGAATCGTATGGCTAGAAAATTTTAAAAAAATTATTAAAAAAATTTTTTTTTGTCACGATAACCTGAGAACGGAAAGAGATAGCGGCTTGAAAATTTCAGGTTATGTTGTGCATATGAATGCCACATTTGAGTTTGTTTATGAGCATAATCGACCAAACGGTTTCAGAGTTATATCCATCTGAAATTTTCTGAAATTTGGTGGTTTTTTGTTCCTCATTTACTCGAAAAATACTGAACCGATTGAATTCAAACATGGTTATTAGATGTAGAATGCCAACGCGAAAATGTTTGCGAAATTTGGTGAGGATAGCATCTGTAGAAAATTTTTAATAAATCATTGAAAATAAAAAAAAAAAATTCTATATATCAATAACTATACGTTTGAAATTGCTGAAATTTTGCAAGAGCGTTCATTACCTAACTCTACTGCCAAGTTTCAAGTTTTAATACGATCGGTTGAATATTGTTGGAGATTCGAGCATTCTTGTGTGAGTTCAGTAGATGGGTGACCGTTGCCTCGATAACTTTCGAACCAAAGGAGATAGGGTCTTGCAATTTTCAGGGTAGGTTGCGTATCCGAAAGGGGGAGTTGAGTTCGTTTTTGGTCATAATCGGTTTAACGGTTTCCGAGTTATATTCACCTGGAATATTGTTTACTTGATAACTCAAAAAATAAATATTCGATTGAATTGAAGCTTGGTAACTAGTAGTAAAAAATCAACACAAAGACGTGTTTAAAATTCTGTAAGAACCGTACTCCTAGAAAATTTGAAAAAAATGACGAAAAAAAAAATTTTAGGAACCGCGCCTCCAGAAAATTAAAAAAAAATCACGAAAAAAAAAATTGGTTCAAGCATTGACGTGAAGTCAGAAGCTTTTGCGCGTATGTTCTATTGTCCATTCTTCTGTATTGGACACCCTTAATCGAATTTATTTG
Organism: Halyzia sedecimguttata; assembly: GCA_937662695.2. Classification (NCBI taxonomy): domain Eukaryota; kingdom Metazoa; phylum Arthropoda; class Insecta; order Coleoptera; family Coccinellidae; genus Halyzia; species Halyzia sedecimguttata. Next base: position 92,496,525 of record OW569412.2, read on the forward strand.
ATTTTTGTTTTTCATTTATGGGTTTTGTTTTCGTTAATAAAGACCTAAGATCATTTTGTGTTTTGAAGACGGTTCTTATATTGAACTTAGAACCGATTCTTTTAATTTTTTCAGAAAGGCCACGAACATAAGGGATCACATTCAACAGATTGGGTTGCTGTTCTTGTTGTTTATTCTGTTGTACTTGTTGATTATTTTGTTGTTCTTGATTATTTGTTTTTCTATCTAAATTCATGATACATGAATACCAAAGGTTTGGAGTAATCCACAGAGCGTGTTTGATTTCATCAAAGTTGAATAGCTACATACCGCGGTTTCATCCTTATTAGGAATCATCAGTGGAGCACAATTCAACGCTGATGAAATCAATACTACGAAGGAACCGGTTTAAAGAAAACCAGCAATCACTTGTGAGTAGAATTTAGACACAAGCGACACCTGGAATTCAATCAACCAAGCTCCTCGCTGTGGCTACCCAAAACTATAGATCTCTACGTATATTCTTTACCCCTATGTGGTAATCAGCAAGTACTCGGATGTGAGTCTCATGCAGTTGACCACTGGGGAGCGAAAACGCCCAGGTTAACACGCAATGCGCAACGGAGCCATACAAAGAGAATAACGCTTTAGGAAAGCTAACCACTAGATGTTTTAGATGGAAGGGCTAGCAGAGACCAAAGTTTTGGAGTAATCCACAGAGTGTGTTTGATTTCATCAAAGTTGAATAGCTAAATACCGCGGTTTCATCCTTATTAGGAATCATCAGTGGAGCACAATTCAACGCTGATGAATACATGTATCATGAATTTAGATAGAAAAACAAATAATCAAGAACAACAAAATAATCAACAAGTACAACAGAATAATCAACAAGAACAGCAACCCAATCTGTTGAATGTGATCCCTTATGTTCGTGGCCTTTCTGAAAAAATTAGAAGAATCGGTTCTAAGTTCAATATAAGAACCGTCTTCAAAACACAAAATGATCTTAGGTCTTTATTAACGAAAACAAAACCCATAAATGAAAAACAAAAACCAAAAAACTGTGTATATAATATTCCTTGTATTTGTGGTAAATCATACACAGGAGAAACATCAAGACCACTAGAAGTAAGAAAGTCAGAGCATAAGAATAACTTGAGAAATAGAGACATACAAAAATAGCAGAACATGTATGCACAATCAAGGAGATCACATGATGGATTGGAGTAATACAAAGATTCTAATGACAGAACCTGATTTTATGAAAAGGAAACTTAAGGAGTCAACTTGTATTTTATTGAACAGAGAATGCAATTTTGCAAATTGCTCAATTGGTATTGACCATATTTGGCTAAATTTATTGAAAAAGAAGTTGGAACTTGGAAATTTCTATGTGAAGTAAAACTATGTTAGCTATGATTTTTAAATACTGTCAATGTGACAATTCTTGAATTTCACAAAATAACTATCAACAAAATAATTCTAACGATTTTCATTGAGCGTCTGACGAAGGAGTCTGATATAGATTCCGAAACGTTACGATATAGTTGTTTCTTCGTTGATGTTGTTTCGTTGTTGTTTGTTAGGCAACATTGTTCAATTGATTGCTTCTGACAAATATCCTGTGTTTTTTACGCAGAAGCAAATCACAAAATAATTAATTTTTATTTTATATATATTTTTCAGAGTTTGGGAGAGAAAACCCAGAAAAACACCGTTCAATAATTGAAATATCAAAACCATCAATAAGCGTTGGAAATGGCAATAAGGATATTGAGAAGCGAAGACCCGCTGCTAAAAATGGTGGCTCATCAGGAAATAAGGAACCAAGGAGCTTTCCTATTTAGGGCTGGTCAGAAAGCATTGGAGAAGTTCAGTATAACTGGCATATCCATCGATCATGAACTAGCAGGAACACCTATCACGCCCAAAGAAGAGTTGGCAGAGAGATAAGACAGGCACAACTGAAGACACTACTCGAAGATTACATGAGTAAACACCTGCTCTCCATATTTTTCAGGAGTTTGAAAGATCAGGGCCTGTGGGAAGAATAATCCTTCGCCTTTTTGTAGTCCGCTGGGCTCAAGTCGGAAACGGACGGATTCGTTATGGCTTGTCCAGATGGGGTGATAAAAACAAGATTGGTGGACACACCCCAACAATGTGCAGAGCATGTCACAGCCAACAGGAAACTGTTATGCATATTCTATCTGCTTGCAGAGTCCATGCTCCAACAGGATATGTGGAAAGATACAATGCATCACTCCGAATTCTCTAATTCCATCTGACAGAGGTTTATGGTTTAGACAACGAACCAGTTCTACCATATGTAACATATGTGGAAATTGAAGCTATTGTTGAAAATGACATAGATCGCATCTACTGGAACAATGCGATTCCAACATCTCGGCAGATCCACGCCATAAAGCCAGATATTCTCTTGATGGACAAAGAACTCAAAGAATTGTTTGTCGTCGAATTTTCCTCCCCCGCAGAGAATAATGTGGTGATGAAAGAAGAACAGAAGAGGGAAAAATACAAGGATTTAATGTTCGAACTGGGGAACCTGTATCCACCGCATAAGGTTAGGATGGTCGTACTAATCATAGGATGCCTAAGCGGAATGAGAGCGAAGTACGTGACCGAATTGAAGATTATTTCGGCCTGCAAATCTCTGGCCGAAGATTTAGCGCACAGAATGCACAAGGCGGTTTTGCTCGGATCACTTCGAGTCATCAGGTCCCATCAACTGTGAAGGCCGCTTGCAGCTGATCTCTTTTGTTAAGGGACGTTGTAAGGGCAGGACGAAGAACTACCCCAAGGAAAGTGCGACAGGTGTTTTAGTGAGTAACCAATCAACAACTGGAGTCTCAAACTCCTGAGAGAAGCGGACCCACTCAGCGTGGGCCTATGAAAGGTTTTTCCTCTCGAGCGGATAAAAAATTATAACTTCATTCATCATCATGCGACAAAATTATCTGTATTGGTGAAGACATTGCCGAAATACCGATATATTCCAACGATCGATGTACTGGTCAACTGTATTATACTCGACCAGCGAAGTTGTCAACAGTTTTCTATAGTGAATTTCATAAATCATCCTTACATAGTATAAAATAAAGTCGCTTCCTGCTGTCTGTCTGTTCTTATGTATGCTTAGATCTTTAAAACTACGTGAAGGATTTTGATTAGCTTGTTTTTAATATATAGAGTGATTCAATAGCAAGGTTTATTTGTATAATACATGCATAATTTATTAGAGAAACACTGATGATTTTAGAGATTTCTAATGTGATGTCGTAAATAAACACATTTTTTTGCCCTTACATTGCAAACGCTGGCTGAACCCTACGAGACAGATCAAAATAATGTAGTACAGTATGGTACACCTTACAAAGGCCTATAAAATAGTCCGCGATGGTATATGTCTATGGGGATAACCCACAAAAACCATTTTTTATCCATTACATACATTCTACGAGAAATAATGGCTGTATTACGAAGCTATTTTAAGCAATACAGCATTGATCCATATCCAATTAAGTACCTTAAATGATTTGTGCATTTAATATTGATAAATATGGCCATTTACAGCAAGTAATTTAAATGAATATTTTCGAAGATATCGCATATTTAAAATGCAAGGACATAGCGGTTGCGGTGGTACCGACCGGGGGACAGCCAGGATAGGGATAGAATGCAGAGAGCTAGCGAATCATCTGTATAGTGTGGGGCTCGGCTCAGCCAGGATATATTTATTGATTCCCCAAATTCCTCTGATACCATCGAATTTACTGATCCAATTTAAACGCCCACAATTTCCGGTAAAGATATATTTTGCAATGACCATTAATAAATCGCAGGGTCCAACTTTCAACGCTACAGGCTTATATTTGAGCGTTGAGTGTTTTTCACATGGCCAATTAAGTATATGTCGCTCTTTCAAGAAACCTCTAAAGAAAACATGTTTGTATTGTCTAACGACAAAAATGCTGTGAAAGTTGTATATAAAGAAATTCTGCAGTATATTCAGTATCAGCATTTCAACCTTGCGAAGCCGGGGCGGGCAGCTAGTAATGTGATAAACAACATATCAAGTCTGTTCATATTCATTTGCGTACTTCTGAGCGCATCCCAGAAGATGGGAACATCGTTACCGAAACATAAGTCAGATGGCATAATTTATAGTGGAGAAGAGTGTAGTTAGTCGCTAAATAGTGATCCAGTCCACAGACAACAAACCAGAATATTCAATCGAATGGAATTTTTCTGCGAATTTTGGTGTCACTGTGCAAATACCTACTATCCATATCCTACATAATTCCTGCAGTACGTTCGATGAATTAGGAAACATTTCTCAGGACCGGGTGTTCCGATGCTGTATGGGCGGCACCATTTTATTAAAATGAGTAATGGTTTCTTTCCTCGGGTACAGGTTGCGCCACTGGTGCCATATGGCAGCAACAGGAGCTTTTTATCGTTCTCTTTCACTACTCGTTTCCGTCTATGTCATACAGAGCTGGCTTTGATATCTTCTTTATTATTAGGAATGAATTCCATATTTTATTCCGATAAAATTATAGCTTTAGCGCGAAGTCTCAATCATTCTATCATTTCTGAGAATAAGGCTGCAAATTTCTTCTAAGAGATTTGTAATTTCCGATCCTAAATCACCAATTTTCTAAATCCATCAATTTCCATCACCACAGCTTATAACTCTTTTAACGATTAATCGGAGAATATTTACATAAATACTCTTTGAAAGTGACTAGTAGACCAGGGTTGATAATTTTTGACAAAAAAATAATACTAGGATGAAACCCAATGGAAAAGGAAGAGAATATGACAATAATGAAAGAAAAAATAACTTACGATCTGAGGTCGAGAAGTGGATGAGGGTTAGTTTTTGAGGGTAAAATACGGTTTATATCGATTTCCGGCCAAACTACAAATCCTATGGAAATAGTTGAATGACAAAGTTGTAGGTAATAAAGAGATCTACAACTTTTGTATTCACACTTTTTCAGACAAGCTCAAAATTTATGTGAAAAATTCAAATAACCAAGTTTTTGGTTTTTATCTTTTACAATAAATTGTTTTTATTTCACAAAATTTAATGAAAACTTTTTTTATTTCAAATATTAATTTCTTCACCCTATTTTGGATTAACAACGAGAACGCAACCTAATTTTCAATCGAAAATTCTTACGTCAAAATATATGCTTTTTTAAAAAAGTCGGTGAGCTTTTTATTCGTTGAAATCTCGTCTTTATTATGGTGTAAAAAAATATACATTAATATCGTGAATTTTCTCAGAAAAAGCTAAGTTAATAAAGTTGATATTTAATAATAAGACATCTACAATATTTTGAGAAAGTTGGAGAATCTTCTTTAAATTTTATGCGTAGATGCCTATTTATTGCTATCTTAAGATAACTTATCTACCTAAGTGACCTACGGAAAAGTTTGGCCCATCAAATGGTATTTCATAGAGAAATGGGGAAGGGGAAAGGAAGGTCTGGGCCTTACTACCTGTTATATTGTAGCATTTTCTGAGAAAATTTACAAAAGTAATGTATATTTTTTTTTACACCAACAGAAATTAGAGATTTCAATTAACAAAAAAATGGGTTCAAGCCCTGTGGACAGGAGCTTTCTGGCGCTCTAGTTCAAACAGACAAATTATATCTCCGAAAGTATTGGTTTCTCAGAGTTGGGAATTATATCAATGTATTCATATGATAGAACTGCATCATAAAGGAAATTCAATTTAAATAATAGTTTATTTATCAAGATTAAATGAGCCATCATGAGAATGAGAACTGCACCATGGAAGAAATCAAATTAAATCTGGCCAATTTTGCCCAATAACGAACTTAAGGGAGATATTCATCTCCCTAAACTACTCTGAAAATTTCAACTACCTACCTCATTCCGTTCGAGAGTTATATCTATGTCTATGGATGAAAAGCAGTCTCACTACTCTCAGATCTCTTACTTCATGTTCCTTTCCGAAATGTAAGAATTTTCTGAGAAAACCTAATTTCGGAGCAATCAACTGAGATTTTTCTCACTTTGCTCACAATTCTTCGATTGATTAGATAAAGTCATGTCTCAGTCTCAGGAACATCATTTGACAACGTTGAAATACGATTTATTATTGAAATTTTGAAAAATCATATCTCCGAAAGTATTAGCTTGTTAGAGTTAAAAATGATATCATTGGATTCTTATGGTAAAACAGCTTATTGAAAAAAAAATTAATTTGGAATTTGCCTTGTAAAAAAAAATTTTTTTTTGTTACTCCGAAACCATCTGTCCGATTTTGCCCAATAACGAACTTAGATGAGATATTTATGTCCCAAACCTACTCTGAAAATTTCAACTGTCTAGCTCATTCCGTTCGAGAGTTATCTGGCCCACGGCCGGCCGGCCGGACAGAATGAATTTCGACCACGGATTCTTGATCAGTGAGTCGAACCAAATCGATCAAGACCATTTTCATCGAAAAATTCGAAAATTACAGACATTTGTGCGAATTGATAAGCACTCAGTTCCGAGGAACTAGAGCGCCAAAAAGCCCACAGACTTTTTGAAAAAAGCAGATATTTTGACCTGAGAAATCTCGATTGAGACTGAAGGTGCTTTTTCGATATAGAGTCATAATAAGGTGAAAAAATTAATGTTTCAAATCAAAAAAATTACAGTGTGTTTGGGATATAAAAAGGTAAGTTTTCACCAAATATTTTTGTAAAAGATAAAAATAAAAAACTGAAATCTTGGTTATTTGAATTTTTCACATAACAAATTTCGAGGGTATGTGAAAAAAGTATGAATACAAGACTCGTAGATATTTGTATTACCTACAACTTTTTTCCATAGGACTTGTAGTTTTGTCGGAAGTCGAGTAAAACCGTTTTTTACCATAAACACTCACCCCCTTCCATATCCGGACCTCAGGTCACCAATAAATTATTTTTCCTTTAATATTTGTTATATTCTCTTCCTTTTCAATGGGTTTCATTCAGCACTGGTGTATAGGGATATTCTTTGAATAAAAATTCGTTTTCAAGAATAATAATTGGAAAAGTGCTTGTTAAAATTCATAGCCAGAGTACTGAACTCACCCAAGGCTGCTTGGCCATGGAAAAATTATATTTTCCCAATATTTCCAACAAAATAAATCCGATAGAATTTAGGTTTAGAACATGGCTGTGAAATAAGGTTTTGAAGGTTCTTGCAAAATTTCAGCCATAACTGACGAATAGTTTAAGAGATACAGATTTTTTTAACAGTCTTTTTAATCTATAGTCTCATGAAATTTTGCAAGTGTCAGTATTTTCTAACTAATCACCAAGTTTTAATTTAATTAGATCAGTATTTTTTGTGTTATTCGCAAAACAAAATTTCATATAGCTGTAACTATCCTGCAATTTCTTTCTCTAACTCATTTCATTCGAGAGTTATCGTGACTACGGAGGGCTGGATGGACGGATTCAATTAGGTATGAACTCGATATAATCGTCTCCCAAGCCTACTCTTCAAATTTCAACTGTCTTTCTCATTCCCTTCGAGAGTTATCGTGTTAACGGCCGGCAGTCCAAACTGCCGGACAGAATCGATTTTGGGCACGGATTATTGATCAGTGAGTCGAATCAAATCGTTCAAGACCATTTTCATCCAAAAATTCGAAAATTACAGTATTACAGATAATTTGGGCAAATTGATAAGCACTCTGTTCCGATTTAGAGCGCCAACAACGATCGTGATATTATTGACCCTCGATCGATAAGATAATTCCTTCACCTACGGAGCAGGAGCTTCCGCTCCATAGATGGCGCTATGTCTCTATTTCTTAAGTTGTTCTTACCTCTAGTGGTCTGGATGTTTTGCCAGTATACGATTCACCACAAGTACAAAGAATATTGTTTTAGTATCAGAGAATGTTCTAATCAATTTTCTCCCACTTCTGTAAACACTAATACACACCTGTTTTTTGTCCTCGAATTCTCTGCGTGCCACGGAACTGGTGTCACTCGCACGCAGCACCACTCTTGCCTTTTAATTACACGACTGACGTTAACTTTTGAAATTTTAGGTAATTTTGTGCTTGTTTGTGTCATGTTAATCAATCGCAAAGCTTGGCGATAAAACGTAGAACTATTCGGGCTTCGACTGTGATGTTGACACTTTCCCTTTGTCTCGGGCGCAGCAACAAATTATTGCCGCGCAAACTTGTAGAATTAACTGGCTGAAATATTGTTATTATTTGCGGATATAATATAATGCATATTTAATTTCGCATTCATAGCAATCATGCACCTGGTTGCCTTCATAATTAAAACAATTGGTTTAAGCCCTGTGGACAGGAGCTTTTTGGTGCTCTCCGAAAGTATTGGTTTCTCAGAGTTGGGAATTATATCAATGGATTCCTATGATAGAAATGCATCATAAAAGAAATTATATTTGAAAAAAGGATCGTTTGAAAAAATGCCTCAATTATCTTATAAAAAAAAATCTTCAATGCTTCAATGCCGTAATGCTTCAAAAATTTTCAGGAAATTTATTTATCAAGATTAAATGAGCAATCTGCAATGATTCAACCTCGTGGTATGGGTTGTTGCAACTTACACTCGGTGCATAGTTTTCACAACTCGAAATACCTAAGGAAAGTATCATCGAAATGTCTTAAGCAAGAATGGAGACAATCATAGCAGATTGTCCATTTATTCCTGATATTTGAGTAGGTAGTGGATTACGAACAAATTATTTTAATAGTTCAGAATATATTAATAAAATACTATCCTCTTTTCATAATTTAAAATTCAATAGTTCATACCACTAACAATTTCTTTTCTGTATTATGAACCTTAACTCAAGAAACAATGATTGATACACAAATGTAGATCCATATGTCAGTATTTTTTTGCTAGCAACATTATGAAAATACTATATATAGGAACATGTCTCACTACTTAAGGAAGTAAAAGGTAATATGAACCTCAGTGATCAACGAACAGTTATTTCTTTTGATGATTCCATATTATGTTCTTCTTTCCTATTGCCTCCATAAACTATATCAAAACAGTCTTGTATATATTCACAAATTCAAGAATCGAATACTTATGAATTGGGATCTCAGACAGATTCTGTGTTCACATTCTGTGAATACATAGAATTTACGATGTATTATTGAAACTCTGAAATAATATATCTCCGAAAGTATTAGCTTGCTAGAGTTAAAAATGATAACAGTGGATTCTTATGATGAAACTGCATCTTAAAAAAAATTGAATTCAAAAGTTGTAATGTAAAAAAAATATTTTGTTTCGTTTCTCTGAAAATATTAGACCGATTTTGCCCAATAACAAACTTAACCAAGATATTTATCCCTCAAACCTACTCTGAAAATTTCAACTGTCTAGCTCATTCCGTTCAAGAGTTATCGTGTTAACGGACGGCCGGACAGAATTGATTTCGACCACGGATTCTTGATCAGTGAGTCAAACCAAATCGTTGAAGACCATTTTCAGCCAAAAATTCGAAAATTACAGACATTTGGGCAAATTGATAAGCCTTCTGTTCCGAGGAACTAGAGCACCAAAAAGTCAAGTCAAAACCAGTTAATATCGTATATTGAAGTAAATAATATGTCAGATTTCCTGTATCCTCTTAATCTTTTACGCGAATCGCTCATACTTCCTTCTTTTGAACAACTTTCAAACTCGGGTAAAAGTTTCATACAGGATTGAACCATCGCACAGCGGTTATGTCTATGAAGAAGACCTTGCAATTTTTACACGGCAGTTTATTATTTCTATTTATTTATCGATAACGACAATTGTTTCGCCACACTGTGGCTTTTTCAGATTCTACATTTGAGCTGATTCAGAATGAGGATTGAGAAACACTGAACAAGATTTTAGTAGTAGGTACTAGAGACAAAACCAACGTGCTGAAGTATTAATAAGAAATTGGTGATTTAGTCTAGTGAACAAATTCCTTTTCCGTCAAAACTTTTTAGAGTTCTCCGAAAATTATGATTGAGGTGTCATTCGATTCGGAATGTAATTTCTTAAGAAAATTCAAGGCTGCTCCCAAAAATTGCAAAAGTTATAAACTATTGAGTGGAAAAAAGGGAGTTTGGTTTTTTGTATATATCTTAAAAACCTCTTTTTCAAATTCGAAAAAAGATTCGAAAAGAGGAGTAAATTTCCCAAGAAAAGTCCCAACTCCAGGAAGTATAGGTCCAATATTTATAATTTTCCCAGAGGGTTGAAAATACGCCCAGAGACGAGTACTCCGGCTTGCGCAAGCCACGTTATTGTTATAAACAAATTATTGTTATTTAAAAATAACAGCCGCTTGCTTAAAAATCGACAAATTCATTGTCTCTGTATTTTTTTCTATTTCTACTTAAAAAAACAAAAACAATCATGTATTATTTTGAAAATAAAAATTTAATTTGAAAGTTCAAAGAAAAAAATTATTTTTTTTTATTTTAAATAATACATGATGGTATTTTGGTATTTCTTTTAAGTGGAAATAGAAGAAAATGCAGAGAGACAATTCATTTGTTTATATCAAATTGTTCATTAAATGAACAATGAAAGTTCAAATAATAATCAATTTTTTTTTATCAAAGACCAAGTTAAATAATGATTAGAAAAAAATTATTCCTTAATATTAATTGCAAATGGTAGATAAAAATTGTTAATCACAAATTCATCTTTAAGCAATAAATATTTTTTTTAAAAACGGCTTTTTTCAATAATATTTTTTATCAAAGATTATGTTTTCAAAAAAAAAATCGAATTATCTTATAAACAACGAATTTGTTCATAACAATTTCTTAAACAAGGGAAAAAATTATTAAAAATCATTTTTGAGTAGTTTTTGGTCATGAGAAAATGGGTCACTAGTAATATTGTAAAAGAAATGTTTTTCTCTATTTCAGTATCGTAATGAGTCCATTACAGCACTAAAAATAGTGCTGGAATGAACTCATTCCCGCATTGTTTCTAGTTATATTTTTCGTTTTGTGGTAGTCAGCACTGACATTCGATCTTATCAAATATCAACACACGTCAATTGTCAATACATATAATATAATCTGTTTACAGCGAAATGATTGTTGAGAGGAGAAGTTTTATTTTCATTAAAATAATATGGTAGGTAGGTACTAGAGATTTCCTTTTCGCTAATTTTGAATCATTCATGCTATTAGGAAACAGTTTTAAATATGTTCTTCACGCCCTACCTACGATTCAACTTCAAATTCCGTAATATGTCAACTTTCGTAACAGTTACACCAACTGCCAAGATACATTACAAAAGTCACTAGGATGTATAATCCCAATTGTTTATTGAATATCAACAGTATTTCACAAAACTTGTCTGAAATAGAGAAAATATCGTCTAATACTCGTCGCAGAAGGCAATTCCAACACTCATGCGTTCGAAAACTCGCTCCTTCGTCGCTCGTTGTCGAATTTCGCATTCGTGTTTGAATAGGAGCCGATTCTGCAACTTGTTTTAGAATATACTATTTCAATGTTTAATTAAGCTTTATAATTTTTAACCTAAGTAAATTATTAGTAACAAAACGAAAATTAATAATTTTTTAATTTTTCTAACGTGAATATATTATAAGGGCTTTGAGTAATAGCTCCACAAAAGCAAAAAATTCTCAGATTAATAGTTTAACAATTATCGCACTCGCAATGTAAATGTTCGTGCTACAAAAAATTGTTAATTAACTAATGGATAACTAATTGAAAAATCAGGATAAACATTTTTGGAACACGGATTATTGTTCACTGATCTATCTAATAGGCGCCTGAATTTTTTCAGTTCTTATTTATCATATTTAATAGGTTTAAATAATATTTATTCATTGATGGTCCGAAGTGTGCATGGCTTACGCAAGCCGTAGTACCCGTTTTCGGGCGTATTTACAACCCCCTTGGAAAATTATGAATATTGGTCCTACAGTTCCGGAAGATCAAACTTTGTTTTGGGAAATTTCCTCCTCTTTTTGAATCTTTTTTCAAACTTGAAAAATCTCAAGTAGTTTTTGAGATATATGCAAAAAACCAATCCCCTTTTTTTCACTTGACTTTTCACAACTCATTCTTCTCACTAATCGGTTAATGACTAAGTGTATAATGTCAACCCATACTTGAGTGTAAAAATTGATAGAATGCTTTAGTAACTCTTCGTCAATGAAGATGGAAACATTGTTTCCGAAACATAATATGTCAGACGACAAAACCTGTAGTGTAGTTACTTTTGTGATGTTTCTGAATATATGATCCAATTTTCATAGAAAAACCCATTTAAAAAATCATAAATTATTTCAGCATTTATGAAAATGGTTATGGAAGTCGCCATCCTGAAGATTATCCGCCAATCAAGAGACCGATGAGCCAGAATCCGTTCTTTTTCCCTCATCAAGGTCTCATCCATGTTCAATCCCCTTTAACACACCCCCATCTGCTGGACTACGCACCGCATACAATTCCAACTAAAATAGAAGATACGAATAACAATAATAGGGGAGATGAGGAGTGGAAAAACATACATGTAATGCTCAACTGCATCCTGTCCATGGTGGAAAAGACGAAGAGAGCACTGTCTATATTACAACAGAGGAACGCACAAGACATAACAAATGATTGGTTCAGAAAACAAGATGTAAGTGTAGATTTAAAGAAAGCTGCAAATGAAATCATGATGCAGGCGGTTAGGCAAACGGAAGACAGAGTTGCGGAGGTGAAAAAAAGAGCTGAAGATGCTGTGAACGATGTTAAACGTCAAGCTGTAATAGATTTACAGAAAGCCGTTGCGGCAGCTGAAGCGAAGGCGAATGAGCTCATTGCGGTGGAAAGGTCCAAGGTGGAAAAACTGATATCTGGTGAGTTTCCTTCCTATTTCTAATGTTCTTATACATATATGAGAGAGAGGGCCCTCTCCCCAATCGCATATGCAGGATGAGACAGAAATATTGACGAACACAGTGGACCAGAATTAATTCCAGTCGAACAGCAAAATTTTCAAAAACGACACAATTTTAGATGAATTTACGGGTCTCTATTGACATATTCAAAGAAGCAACCAACCAAACAAACGGTTGTCATTTCACGTGGTAGCGTCAGCCATGATATATCGAAGTGGACAGTCTATTTTCTCCACTGTCTTGTGGAAAGTCACTGTAGTTTTACCCAACTATTGATTAAATGATTCATTTGATCAGAGAACTAAAACGATTCATTATATTTCCCCACCATCTGCAGGGTCAGTTTGGAATCTAAACACGCCAGCTGAGTTCTTTAATAGGAAAAATCCACCGATTGGTTTCAATAACTCGAAAAATACTGATCAGATCGAATTGAAGCTCGGTAGCTGATTGGAAAATACTGACACGAAGAATTATGCAGAATTCGTGGGGATCGTATGACTAGGAAATTAAAAAAAAATATATTAAAAAAAAATTGGTTCAAGCCCTGTAGCAGGAGCTTTCTGGCGCTCTTGTTCAAACAGACAAATTATATCTCCGAAAGTATTGGTTTCTCAGAGTTGGGAATTATATCAATGGATTCCTATGATAGAACTGCATCATCAAAGAAATTAAATTTAAATAAAAGCTAGCAACATTATGAAAATACTGTATATAGGAACATGTTTCACTACTTAAGGAAGTAAAAGGTAATATTAACCTCAGTGGTCAACGAATAGTAATTTCTCTTGATGATTTCATTATGTTCTTCTTTCCTATTGCCTTCATGAACTTCATCATTCAAATGATCCAATTCTAAATCTTCTGAAACATCATCCCTAATATTTATACATACATTCAATATGTAATCAGTCAATATTATTTTCGGTTTCGAAACAGTCTTGTATATATTCACAAATTCAAGAATCGGATACTTGTTTTCCATTTTGAAACTATGAATTGACAATCTCTAATAGCTAGAAAAGACGACATTTACGAACAGTGAACACAGACAGATTCTGTCTTCACATTCTGAGAATACATAGAACTTACGATGTATTATTGAAATTTTGAAACATCATATCTCCGAAAGTATTAGCTTGTTAGAGTTGAAGATTCTAGCAATGGATTCTTATGATGAAACTGCATCATAAAAAAATTTGAATTCAAAAGTTGTAATGTAGAAAAAATTTTTTTTCGTTACTCCGAAACTATTAAATCGATGTTGCCCAATAACGAAATTAACCGAGATATTTAGCCCTCAAACCTACTCTGAAAATTTCAACTGTCTAGCTCATTCCGTTCGAGAGTTATCGTGTTAACGGACGGCCGGACAGAATCGATTTCGACCACGGATCCTTGATCAGTGAGTCAAACCAAATCGTTCAAAACCATTTTCAGCCAAAAATTCAAAAATTACAGACATTTGGGCAAATTGATAAGCACTCTGTTCCGAGGAACAAGAGCGCCAAAAACATTAAAGTAATAATGTCACTCGGATACTATCAATTAATATCAGGTTAATTTCCTCCAATTGAAACCAATGATTATCAATTCGTCCATTTAATGTTTCTTGTTCTTTGTTCGATTTATCATCAATTTAAAATTTTTCTATTTCAGAATCAAGAAAAACAGAAGATAATCCAAAAATACATCTAGAAAATGCTGAAAATAGTTTATCACCACCTGTATTGACACAACCCGCACCATCCCAACAAAATGTGAGTATTGTAACATACTCTCAGTTTTATATTTTACTGTTTCTTCTTTTATTGTCTTTACTTGACGATTAAATCCCGATTAGAACTCTATCTAGAGACTATGGTCCCTAACGACACTCCCAAGAGAAAAATTTCAATATGTTAATGAGAAGCTGGAAAACGTAGATTTGTATGTAGTGTTCACATACAAATTGATTTGATAACATCTTTGTAACCGCTTGAGTCCCAGGTGTCAACGATACACCAAATTAAAGGTAAAAGATTGCAGTTTTGGAATCTAATTCATTATTAGTACGTTAACTTCGAGAAAAATATTCATTTTAAAAGGTACTTACCTCCACCCCCTATCATTTGTTTTAGTGGGGGTCACAAAAACTTTCACCGCGGTTTCAAAGCACTCGAGCTGCTCACGGAAACCATCCAATTTCATTGCTCCATCTTCACTGGTCTCTAAGATATTTGCAAAATTAGGATACTCACCCCTGGCTTAAATCATCCATAACATCCAGTTCAACACCCTAATGGTACCCTATCACCTCCTTGACTGTGTCAGTGTGGCTGCCTCGAACCCTATATACAAATATCTAGTCGACTGTATGAACTCACAGTTTTCCTCAAATTTTGCAGCGATATACAAAAAATGTCAACTTCATTTATGTGTCAATTATTGTAGAAACATATCAATCTCAGATTGTGAAGAGTATCCTCCACCACGGTGAAGAGTATCCTCCACCGATCCAGGCTCGATATCTTATATAACACAAGACTAGCATTATAATCCGGTTGGAGATTAGGTTGGATCCTCCTGAAATCATAATCGTAGATAGAACACTATAATAAGTCCAAAGTGAACTCAAAATAGAATATCGTAGATAGAGATCGGCAAAAACCTACAGTCCTCAAACATCAAATCAACATATTTACCAAATTTCGTAACAACTACTGTCCAGACACGCCACTGAATCTCAAACAACTAATACAATCCCGCTTAATTTCAGGCGTGTTGGAATTGCGGACGAAAAGCTCACGAAACATGCTCCGGCTGCGGCATCGCAAGGTACTGCGGTTCCTTCTGTCAACACAAAGACTGGGAAAACCACCACCAACTATGCACCAAGGAGAAAACAGCTGCCAGGACGCCCATCCGAGCCACAACCCCCAACGCCGCTATCTCCACGACCAATCACGTGACGCAACTGGAGTCGTCGCCGAAATTTAAGAAGTGACACGCGAAGAGATGTAGAAAATTTAGAAGATTTTAAACATTGCCAATTTTGATTTTTGGATTATCTTCGTAGCGAACGTAGATGTACAGGGAACTGGTTATTTTTTCTGTCATTTCGCTCTGATTCGTTCTGCAATCATAGGTTCGAAATGTTAATCCATATAATATAGAATTCAATAAATCAATTGAAGATACTTTTCTGATTGCTGAGGTGAAATCATGGTTACTCCGAGAACTATGAGAAGCTGTTTGTTAGTTTCCTTGTTTCTTGTTTTAAAACATAGGTGTCGTGAGCGTTTACACATCACCTAATAGGTCAGCTATGAGAAGGTTAGTATGGCTCAGTTTATTAGAATTTGTCGAGAGCTACGGAACACTGATGAAGTCTGAAACGCGCCTGTTCTTGGCAAATCAATGAAATATCTTGTTTGTTAATTCGAGTGAAATATATGCATCCACATAGATTTTGCGAACCCATTCCAAAGGAGATCTTATGGGCAGAACGCTCAATTTTGAGCGTTCTGCGATATCCAAAAATTAATATAAGAAAGGCTCTTCCTAACGTAAAATAAAATTTCACTTTTGACAGGTAATTATATTTCCTCATATTTTAACATTTGAAGAAGGTAAAACTTTTTCTGGCTAATTAATTAACAGTATAAATGGAGGAGGTTAAGAGAGCACTAACGTGAGGTGCCTCAGGAACCTCATACTGGGATATGTTTGTTCTTTCTTGTCTCATTGACCCTATTGCGCGTATGTTCTGGGAAACATCGCGTTATCATTTTGCCAAATGTCTGTAACTTTCGAGTTTTCTGACGAAAATGGTCTCAAACGATTTAGTTCGACTCCCCAATGAAGAATTCGAGGTCAAATATCATTCTGTCCGGCCGGCCGTCCGGCCGTTGCCACGCTAACTTGAGAACGGAAAGAGCCAGCGACTTGAAATTATCAGGGTAGATGGCGCATCCCAATACGACGGACAAGTTCGTTAATGGGCATAATCGGCCCAATGGTTTCCGGGTAATAATTTTCTTTTCAACCAATATAAATCCGATCGAATTGAAACTTAGTGAGTAGTTTGTGGAATATGAACCTAAGCACGTTTGTGAAATTTTGTGCGAATCGTATGGCTAGAAAATTATTAAAAAATTATCAAAAAATATTTTTGTTGTCAACTTGAGAACGGAAAGAGATAGCGGCTTGAAGTTTTCAGGTTAGGATGTGCACCAGAATGCGACATTTCAGTTTGTTTATAAGCATAAT
Organism: Halyzia sedecimguttata; assembly: GCA_937662695.2. Taxonomy (NCBI): domain Eukaryota; kingdom Metazoa; phylum Arthropoda; class Insecta; order Coleoptera; family Coccinellidae; genus Halyzia; species Halyzia sedecimguttata. The sequence continues at coordinate 92,513,716 of OW569412.2, forward strand.
CGGCCAAACGGTTTTAGAGTTATAGCCATCTGAAATTTGGTTGTTTTTTTCTCCTCATTAACTCGAAGAATACTGAACCGATTGAATTGAAACATGGTTATTAGTTGTAGAATGCCAACGCGAAGATTCTTGCAAAATTTCGTGAGGATAGTATTTGTAGAAAATTTTTGAGAAATCATTGAAAATTAAAAAAAAAAATTCTATATATCAGTAACTATTCGTCTCAAATTGCTGAAATTTTGCAAGAGCCCTTAGAACCCAACTCTACTGCCAAGTTTTAAGTTTTAACACGATCGGTTAAATATTGTTGGAGATTCGAGCAGCCTTGTGTGTGTTCAGTAGATGGGTGACCGGCGTTGCCTCGATCACTTTCGAACAAAAGGAGATAGGGACTTTCAGGGTAGGTTACGTATCCGAATGGGAGAGTTAAGCTCGTTTTTGGGCATAATCGGTTTAACGGTTTCCAAGTTATACCGACCTGGAATATTATTTCCTCGATAACTCAAAAAATTAAGATTCGATCTAATTGAAGCTTGGTAACTATTAGTAGAAAATCAACATAAAGACGTATTTAAAATTTTGTAAGAACCGTACCCCTAGAAAATTTGAAAAAAATTACGAAAAAAAAATGTTGTAAGAACCGTACCCCTCGAAATTTCAAAAAAAATCAAAGAAGTTTGATACAGTTTTATTTCTGAACACAAAGGGTGGATTATACCCATTCGCGTACCACTATTTAATCCCAATATCTGCTGTGCAAATTAATTTTGACCAGAATTGTGTCATCATTAGATACCATTTTTGGCCAAACATTCGCAAAACACAGAAATTTGGACGATCCCAATGCTGATGTCTGGATTTTTGGTCCAATTCGATCATGTCAATAGTTTGATAGTTTGATGAATTTCAAAACTTGGCATTGCGTAAGTAAACATAGCCGTACGTAGGTGTTCAAAAACATGACCTCCTGCACGGACATCCAGTCTTTTGCTTACTGGGATATTAAAGCCCTTGGGAAGGTTAACAGAAAAATCCTATTCAAATTGTGGAAGTAAAAAATGAACAATCTGATGAAACGATTATTAATTGTATCTCAACTTCAACATAAAAAATTGGTTCAAGCCCTGTGGACAGGAGCTTTGGCGCTCTTGTTCAAACTTTGACACATCATATCTCCAAAAGTATTGGTTTCTCAGATTTGGGAATTATATCAATTATTCTTATGATAGAACTGTATCATAAAGGAAATTCAATTAAATAATAGTTTATTTATCAAGATTAAATGAGCAATCTGAGAATGAGAACTGCACCATGGAAGAAATCAAATTAAAATAACAGAAATGAATTTGACTATTTCTTATAGAACAGGATGACATGTGCGAGTATGAACACAGATCATATAATAATTCATAGATAGAATAATTATAGCATTCTGTGAAAACATAGAAGTACGATTCATTATTGAAATTTCGAAAAATCATATCTCCGAAATTATTAGCTTGTTAGAGTTGAAAATGATATCAATGGATTTTTATGGTGAAATCTTGAAAAAAATTTAATTTGAAATTTTTAAGTTAAAAATTTTTGTTTGTCAATAACGGACTTAACCGAGATATTTATCCCCCAAACATACTCTGAAAATATCAACTGCCTAGCCGCCTAGCCCATTCTGTTCGAGAGTTATTGTAAAAACAAAATTTAAAAATTTTCAAAATTTAAGAAAAAAAATTTTTTAAAATTTACGGCAACCTGATCAATACAAAACTTCACATGCGTATAAAGGTCATTATTCTACAACTTGATGCTATATTTCAGATATATCGAGTGATCGGTTTCGGAAATATTCATACAAAATGTTTTTACTAAAAACGACCCTTTCTCTGAAACCGCTTGGTGGGTTTCGCTCGTTATGAACTCGTCCGAGATATTTACGCTCCAAACCCACCTTACAAATTTCAATCCTCTATCTTCTTTCGTTCGAGAGTTATCGTGTTAACGGACGGACGGCCGGACAGAATCGATTTCGTCCACGGATTCTTGATCAGTACGTAAGTCGAACCAAATCATTTGAGACCATTTTCAGCCAAACTTCGAAAATTACAGACATTTGGCCAAAAATATAATCATCATTTTACATCACGCTTCTAAACTGCCAAGCGGTACCGTCATATAGCGACCGTAATATTACGGCGAGTGAAGCCAAAAAGAAATTTCAAGTAGGCGGTAGGTACAGCGGTAGGGGTTTCCAATTTATAGCGGTCGGTAGCGGTACAGTCTTTGACGTTTTCGAGAGCTCTCAAGAGTTTATTTGAGGTTAGGTAGTTGTAATCACTCAAATGCTTCGCATAAATTTAATATTCACAAGTGTGTCCCAAAAATCAGCTATGTAGATGAAAGAACAGTAAAATACTATAGGTACCTCCTACTGTTTTTTCTTTTAAATAATTCGCTATCTCTGTTGTCCATCTTCAAAGCCAATTGGGAGATCAGCTCTTATCGCCGTACTGGTGCCGTATTCTTATCTGTCGCTTTGCTGATGTCACCCTAATCACAGCCCACTATAGAGATAGCCTGGAACACAGTCTGACAACGCCGCAATTTATCGTCTCTTAGAGGCATACTTCTTCAATGCGGTAGCGCTGGATATCGTATATTTCCAATTTAAACTCTAGGGACCTAATTGAATAGGTTTTCTTGCTTCGAATCTCTGGATGAATAAACAATATGAGACCCTACTTTTTCAATAAATTGAATAAATACATTTCATTCTGCACGATATTATTGAGATCAAGTTGAAATAGAAACCTGGGTAGTTGCCAATTCATTGTTCAGCAAGAACCACGAGAAGGTGTAGGGTTAACTTTTGGCAAACAAATTATAAACTTGAATGAAATTCTCAATATAAATATATTCCCAAACATATCTATTACAAGACTAATGAGGTAGGCTAATGAAATTTGTGATAATCTTAGAGTTTTGGTTCTTACTATAATAGTGAGTTTCTGCTATATACAAATGTTTCTGTTTATTTTCCATTCAGTGGCAATAATATTGTAATTCGTATTTTCTACAAAATTTTTCAAAAGTAAATTTGCGAAAACAGAACAAAGTGAATTCAGAATGATTTACAAATGTAAACCACAACTACAAGTCACTGTGAATTCAGAATATCAATTCAATGCTACAAAAAGTAAATTCACATAAAATTATTTTTTGATCTGAACTGTGTGAAAATGTTGATAAAACTATTTGATAAATTCTGAATCTGAATCCCCATTAATTATATTTCTGTAGCGTGAAATCAGATTAGTAAGTTGAGACCATCTGCTCGAAGTAAGATCGAAAGGAAGAATCCATTTCAAATCACTGCAGGAAATCTGAACATTCTTAATGAATAAGGTCCTTATTGATTTCAACCGAAGGATCTACAGATACAGACTCTTGGAAATTGAATACATATATAAAAATAAATAGATTCTTTGAGCTTCAGATACAGATGTATCAATTCTTGTTGAAAAATTATTAGAAAGGTAATCAAAATGTTTTATGAAATCGGAAGAAATGAAAGTTCTATTTCACTCATATTTCTAGTCCATCTTGTTGTCTATAGTGTCAACTGAAATGTACTCATCTCGAAGTAGAAATAATCCAAAGGAAATTTCACTATTTACACACTGCAGTTTAATCACAGAACATATAAATATCAAATATCCGACCATATTTATCACTGGATTGCATCAATTCACATTTGACACCGTTATACACAAAAAAATACCACGAAATGCCCGCGAAAAACAATAATCCAGAACTCCAGAAACTCCAGAATCAGAAGTAATCGTCCATTAACAATAACGACGAATCGCCTGGCGTACGACTCAGAGCGGTGTTGCCATTTTATCATCTTCCAGGCTAGTAGATATAGGGGGCTGTGCCCTAATATACTGCCGGTATACTACGGTACCAATTTTTAGGAAACCAGACATTTACCGCACTTTCACTTTCAATTCAAGGCTTCTATCAATTGAACAGAGATGACCTAAAGAGGATGTATATTTTATTCAACAACTTCAGCAATCAGATTTGAATATCTTCGCTATCAAACCAGATAACTCATATACAATTCACTATCTTTATTACCTACTGCAGTCCACATCATTTAAACTGAAAACTACGCGAAAATGTGATTCCATCTATCTATGAAAAGTGTGAATATTGTTATATTGATTTGTAATCAGATTTCTACGTACTCTGAAATTTATTTGCAACTGAAAAATGATATGAAGTCTGCTAATAATATAAGGATTCTTATTCATTTTAGAATAACACCATTACTGTTGAGTTGTTTCCTGCGAGTCATACCTCTATTTTCGATTCGGAATATTGAATTCTGTAGCAATGAATGTACAGGGTATTTCATATGAGTATCAACCAACAACAGTAGTATATTCTATGATTTTTTTAGAATGATAATATGCAGAGTATTGAACTAATTGCAATACTCCCTAATCTAATCTTTTTAATTTTTCCCTCACTATCCAAAACTATATTTTGGATAACTCATAAATGAACCGATGAAATTATAGATGTTTTGAAATAATCTTGCGACAATATCTCTTCTGAGTATAATAATTCGGCGCCTGAAAGCAATTTGAATAATTTATATTATTTTGCTTGAATAGCGGAGTCCATAGATTTAAGTGGAAATACCGTTGAACTCCAACGTCATCACTTAGGCAAAAATAACTTTGTCTTGATTTTCAGACATTGCGAAATCGCAGGGATCCAGGAGTGTAATATGCTAGCTAGAAGCTCCCTTTGCTGGACCTGAACCTTTATGTGGTAAGGAAAGCGCACCTATAAATAAGATTCCGGAAGAACTCTGACTCTGGTGGTATTTGCAAGGTTTGGAAAAGTTAGATTTACCACTGATAAATCAGAAATGCATACGGGATTTATTTAACATCCCCTCAAGTACTTCCTTATGACGTATTTTTAAATGACAAAGATATCTCGGTGAGTTCTGCAGGATATCGTAATGCTTCTTGCAATATCACTGGGAGGTTGCTCTTGGCATCAGGATGTTCACAAACAGCAACAACTGCACAGGAATATCGTCACGAGGTCTCCATACTCTAAATCACCGCCAAATGTACACCACGGGGGATGAGCCCAGTAACATCTCACAGATATCACATGGGGAAGTTCCCAAATAGCTTACCCTGAGGAATAGTTCGAGAGGTTCATTGTGGTATCACTACGAGGTCGCCAAGAGCTCTATATCTTCTCCTCGAAATGTCCGCCTCGGAGGATGAGCCCAGTAATATCTAAGAGATATCACATGGGGAAGTTTTCAAACTGCTCACCCTTGGGAATATTTTGAATAAAATAGTAATTTCATATTCTCGATAACATTGAGATATCCTGAGAATCTCACAATAGGAGCGCGAATTATATCCAATAAATTTACTAATTTGCTCAATATGTTTCTGGATGTACGAATGAAATAACCTGTATATTTACCTGATCTCTACTCTGTTTATCTACTCACATACAGTCCTTATTTCATGTAATCTCTTTCATCAACTCCTTACAGCAACTAGCAAATGCTAATAGTTTACATTTTTGAAATAATCTCTTGATATAACTGCATCAATGTATAATGCACAGTTTCTGATTCGAAACGAATTATGTTCATTTTCTGGATTTTCTCAACAACCAATGCACTCAAAGTTTTGTTAATTATTTTTGTTACCAATTGATGATCTCATTGTATAGTTTTAATGTTACCCACTAGCTAATTAGTATGTTACTTTCAATATCTATTTATTGTTTTATATGTTACTTAATCATAGTTTATATGTGATCTACTTGAATTGAATAAATATATACTTAAAAACCACAATAGAAGCAAGTTATTCAAGAGGCGATATCAGTGTTACTTATACCTATACATGTGGACAAACTCATATCGTCGGCGACACCGCAAAACCAAGTAACTGCTAAAACCAACATTTTCAGAAGGCACTAAAAACTTCATAATTTTGGATTGATGAATTAGTTTAAATTCAAATTAGTTACAAACCACTTGCTATTGATTATTCAGGGTCTGTTTACTCTTTGAAAAGAATTTGCACACTTGTCCATACAAAGACAATTAAATAATTAACGCCGAAATTTCATTTTTGAATTTTTATCAGTTACTTGGTTTTGCGGTGTTGCCGACGATATTATGTTTTGGTACACACTTTTAAATAAGTGCTCAGTCAATAGCCCAATTTAAGAAGCATGATTTCAACAAATAAATACTTCAGCCCAGATATGTTTACGACAAATGGGCGTACATAATACAATTCCCGAGATCCAATCATAGTGTGGACATAAAATTCGAAATATGTTAATGTTCTACGATCAGTTGCTAATGAAATTATGGAGTGGTTTGAGAAGATGTCGATATAGAATATAGTGTGGTTGTTTTTCTATCTCATAGATCCATAACCGTTTCTACTTCGATATAAGGAACATTCGATCCATTCTTCATATCAATTATATCATGACATAAGTCGTAATTGGTCCGGCGCATTTTTTCATTCTTTTATACAATATAAAGTAAAATATATATCTATGGGAGATGATAGCCCTTCTTAAGGGCCCTGTAGCGGGCTTCGAACATCTGAAGTTCTGAATAATCATCGCTTGGACTTGGACCGGTCAGACCTGGTTTTGAAAGAGACCTTCCTGGCCTTACGAGCAACATTTTCATTTTTGAATTCAAATATTGAAGGGATTTCAGGAGTGAATGTCTTCGAAAACTAGCGGAGGCGATTCTTCTCTACGAGATCCCATTCGCCGACAGAGAAGTATTTTCGTGAGAGGAGACTTTTGAAAGGTTATGTATTATTTTTAATTTGTTCGTTTCCTCCTCTTGCCTTTTCATTTTTCAGGTTGAGTTTCGGGTACCTTGGAGAAACCTATCCGTGTTTTGACGAGGGAATCCACATTGAAGAAATATATCCCCATCAATATTTTTAAATTTCAGCAAATTTTGTAAACAATAGTTACTTATCACCACACTCACGGGGAGAAAGGGTTTTTTGCTGAGGTTTTTCCCTAATCTCTTGTATCATACGTCGAATTGTATGGTACCCCGTTACTCCAACCTCGGCTAACACATATACAGCTCTCAGTCAAAAGAATATATATATATATATATATATTATATGGTTGTATCGTAGATACAATTGCATCTCGAAATGCATTTAGAAATGAGTATTTTTTTCGAACGATGTGTACAAACTTCAAGGTGACAATTCACATAAATAATGAATGTATACCTACAGCAAATATTTCTACTGATATTAATTCCAATGCAACCTCAATGGAACATCGCACAACAATGCGACATTTGAGAATAAGATATTTGGGATTACCTATTTTCAGATATCCTCATTTTGAAAACAAGTTTTTGTTGCATTATTGTCTCGAATCGCTAGAATTGTCTCTTCTGACAAAAACAATGTATGGTACATATTTCTTATTGGAAATCACAATGGAAGTAGACTTTGAAACAGTATAATTTAATACATTTCAGCGATATTTATTTCTATCAAGCAGAAACTACCATAAAATTATATTCAATATCAATCTTCATAGTTCGTCTTCAATCATCAGCACTGCAAGAGTCGAATAATCCCTTCTTCCTCATTTTCTCAAATTCCTTATCGATATCATAATTTCTGAAAAAAAAAGAAAATACATATACATATACGAAAAGTCTATATAAGTGGAATTCATTTATATTTTTGCAATTAAAATTCTGTAATTCAGGACTGTGGTTCAGTAATAAATTCACAATATAAAACGAAATTCTGAAAAGTCAGTTTGATCCAAAATGGTTGGTTACTTTTCTGAGAATGATACGATTTATTTAATTATTTATTTATTTATTTAAATAAAAGTGTCTCAGCTACTAGGCCATTGACACTGGGTACAATGTTTGATTTTCCTATGTATTACAGATGTAGTTGTACTAAATTGATCACAAGATATGTAGATTTATACAGAAAAATTGACATGCATTGATTATATGTACTTGTATAATAGACATTCTTTGAGGAACTTTAGTGCAGCTTCAATTTGAGTTGCTGAGCTGAGGATATCTTTTACATGTTCTTTGAGTCCTAATCGATGGCGGATTTCATCGTAGTGTGAACAGCGAGATAGAAGGTGTTCCACAGTTAATCGAGTATCTCGGCAGTAATCACATATATACTCCATTCACTTTTATAAAGTCTCCCGGTTGGCCATGAAAATTTGACACATTTCACCATGTATATTTTGAAAATGTAAGGTTATAGTCATTTTCCTGTCAGATAACTACGCAATGTTGTCCTCTCTACGAAGAAGTCGTAGTAATTACGTATTTTTCACAATGTGAATTTACTTCGGAAAAATAATGAATTTGAGAAGATATTATGTGAATTCAATAATTCCACAGTCCTGGCGACTGTAGAAAAAAATGTTTCCTCCGTTGTTACTAGAAATAATTCACGTATATAAACTGGTTGGAATATTCAATTATGCTATTTTCTTGTATGGAAATCATGAATCAAGTGTTGAAATTTTATTGAAAAATGGATAAAGTAGTCCGATACTTTGTGATAGTTCATTTGGAAAAAGAATAAAAGTACCTGAATAACCCGGCAGGAAAACTTCCAAACGAACAGACGTACCTATGGAATTTCTCACTTTACTCAAGAAGACATCTAAATGCCTTGTTGCACAACTCGGCTGCTCCATTCCAAAACACAGTAACTAACATTTTTTCAGAAAATGATATTTCTCAATATTTGGATATACTGTGTTTGGACGCATCTTTCAACCTAGCCCCTTTGCTGATAAATTCAATAGATTTAGAGATATGACATAACCAAAACCCAGTATCTGCACAAATTTTCTCATCTTCACATTTCAAAACACAGCATCTGCTTTTCCCAGAGCAAAACACAGTACATACCAGATACTCTGTTTTGGCAATTTGAAAGACATGATCAGATTCTGCGATTCTGCTCCAGATTTAGTCGAGGAGTATGACAACAGCAATTTAGAGGATAGTATGTAGTAGATTCTTTGGTTGTAGTATTTCTAAACTATTGTAGTGTTTCTAAACTAATAAACGTTAGACATAATTAAACTGTTTGTTATCTTGAATTCGGTGAAATATAATAAACTGTTATTTATTCAAATTTTGATGCAGATACTCGGATTTGAAACCAGCAAAAATGTTTCATATTCAATACCAAAACCAAGCATGTGCCAAATCTATAGTAACAACTAAAGATATGTACAATTTGATAATGTAGAAAAAATTATACGACGAACTGTAACACGTAACCGTAAAATAAAAAAAATTGCATTAAAAACGTCTCAGGGCCAAACAAAAACACTAAATCTCGTTTCCCACACAATTCCATTATTTTCACATACTGTGTTTTGGAATGGAGCAGCCGAACTTGAAATACACCAGTTTCAAAATGTTGTATGTAGTACTACGAAACCCGAGTCATACTTATACCTCAATAAAATATAATGATAGGAAACTAAGTAATTTCATTCGAGAGTTCAACATGTCAGAATTAAGTTTTCCTATTGCAGATTTCGGTTCTGTATAATAGCACTTCTGCTTCTTCAAAATTACTTTCGCCATTTTCAATTTTAAAGCAAAGAGTTCTTTATTATTCGAAGATAATGGTCTGTGATAATATCTTGTCTAAGATTGAAGATTAGATTATGTTATGATTATGTTGAGAGTAGAAATAGGCAACGTCGCGGCGAATTGTTTTGACCTTGACGATATTTCAGCGGTGCCAACCTGCCTGTGTTTCAGTTACAAAAACGTGATAGACCTAAATCATGGCCAACCGGGAGACTTTATAAAAGTGAATGGAGTATAGGTGGTTCTTCTGATGATATCAAGTAACCGTGTGTCAGCCTAGTGTGGGCTATTCTTAGTCTTCTCATTACTATTTTGTCTTTCCTATTGAGACTGATATTTACCGGGGAATTGATTTTAGATTGGATTGCTTGTAGCTTGTTGTCACTGCTATTCCATTGGGCTTGCCAGTTTTGAAGAGTTCTCAATTTTATTGTTGTCCTTAGGTCTGAGTGAAGCTGAAAGTTTGTGATGGGAAAGTCAGAGGATCGTGCCAGTTTTGCAGATTGGTCTGCAGCTTCATTTCCTTCTATACCCACATGAGATGGTATCCAAATTATGGTCGTAGAGATTTCTTTGTTGGTCTTGAGTGTATGATATCGTTCCTGAATTTTTTGTACCAATGGGTTCCTAGAGTAGATGTTGGATATCGCTTGAAATGAGGATAGTGAGTCTGTGAATATTGCAATATGGTGGCCTAGGGTTATGGTGCTGAATAGAGACTTGTAGATTGCGAACAGTTCACCAGTATAAATGCTACAGACAGGTGGAAGTTTGAAGGATACTGGATTATTGAATTGGTCGATAATTGAGCATGCAATTCCGTGTTCATCTTTGGATGCGTCAGTGTAAAATTCATCATCAAATTTTTTTTTTGGCTTTCAATTCTAGAAAGGATTGTTTTAGAATTGTACCATGGGTTTCCTGTTTATTGTATCTCTGTAGATCTGTGTTGAGCTTTGGTTGATATCTGGACCAGGGGGCATGTTTTGAGTAGGTAATGGGAACTGAAGAATTAAGATCTATAGATTCTGAGTGCTTCCGGAAAAGTTGTGGAATCGAAAGCAACGTCAGAGGGTGTGTAATGGTGGGGCAGTTTGATGTTCTCATCAGAAGATTTGAAATTTCAGAAGAAGTAGATAAAATACAAAGCCGATCGAGGATCGAGCTGAAACCCCTAATTTTTTTGTAAAATGGGGGCTTGAAGGTCTCTGCGTAATTCTACCACGATCTGACACATAGTCAGTTTGGTTCTGAAGGCTCTCTCAAAATTTCAGTGATATCGGACAGACATTTTCTGACATACAGAATTTTTTTCCATTCTTTTAAAATTTTTTTTAGTGATTCGATACGTCTAAAACCTTTCAACCGATTATGAATATTAATTATTTCAGAGGTCGCATTCGGATGCGAAACCTACCTTGAAAATTTCAAGTCGCTATCTCTTTCCGTTCTCAAGTTATCGAGAGATACAGTTTAACAATTTAAAAAAGAATTGTAATACGATCCTAATGAAATTCAGCAAAAATTTGCCCGTTAACATTCTTCAATTTATTACCCAATTTAAATTAGATCAAATTTGTATGGTTTAAGTTATTGAGGAAATAACAACAAAATTTCAGATTCAACCAATTATGCCAATTAACGAAATATATTACATTCGTATGCGCAACCTACCTTGAAAGTTGGAAGTCGTTATATACAGGGTGAGTCTTTGACCACTGCATTAATGTTAACCAAAGATTCCTCTCATCAAATGAAACATTTTTTTCATTTAACATTTTTCCAAATTCAGCTCAGGTAAAAAGATACAGGCTGTTGAAATTTTGAAAAAAAATCAGTTTTCATTTTGTAGCTTTTGCATCCTTTTTTCAAATAAAATGAATGTTGGCGTAAAGTTTCCTATAACTATGATACATATCTTCCAACTATTAGTAATTTTCTACTTCTACTGGTTTTCTAGTTATGGACTCGTGGATTAATAAAACTAAACGAAATTAGCATACAGAAAGCATATAAAGTTTTTCTTGAGTCATTTCAAGAATATACCATCGTTTTAGAACATTATATTATTCTTCATCATTTCTCCTTAAACGCACCGTTTTCGAGATATGCTTCATTGAATGTTTTAAAATGGAAATCTCCAGAAATTTCACTACTTTTATGGACCCGTCCCTGAGCGTTGGAATCCCGAATCAAGCTGTAAACCACGTTACCATGCCTTATTCTCGTCCGCCAACAATGTCATAGATAATTTATATGCGGGAGTGTATTAGCACATTGTGAAATCTTTAAACGCTTGTAACTTTTTACCTGAGCTGAATCTGGAATAATGGTAAATGAAAAAAGTGTATCATTTGATGAGAGGAATCTTTGGTTAAAATTAATGCAGTGGTCAAAGACTCACCCTGTATTTGCGTTCTCAAGTTATGATGAGATATTATTTTTGAATAGTTTTTTTTAAATTTTCTATTGATACGATCCTCACGAAATTTCACATACATTTTTGTGTTCGTATTCTACAACTAGTTACCAAGTTTCAATTGGATCGGATCTGTATTGTTCGAAAACAAAATCAGAACTCGGAAACCGTTTTGCCAATTATGCCCATTAACGAATTTAACCTTCGCATTCGGATACGCAACCTAGCCTGAAAATTTAAAGTTATCCTGGCAACGGCTGGCTGAACCGAATCACATTTGACCTCAAATTCTTCATCAGTGAATCAAACCTAATCGTTTCGGATCATTTTCAGCAAAAAATACGAAAATTACAGACATTTTCCAAAATAATAGCACGCTGTTCCCCAGAACATGCGCGCAAAAAGATGATAATTAATATTTAGAAGACTCATGTTTCAGTTACGAATAGTTTCTAGATCATATGATTCATCCAGTAAAAAAATGGTTAAATTAGAAAGATAGATTACTATATATCTATGCTTACATAACGATCATATTATATCAGAAGGTAGTAGTACCTATCGAATTCAACAGATAAATTTGGATATGATACTCACTTGTGGAACTCGGCGTAATCACGTTTATTCTTATCATTATAGAGAATCTTCATTGCGACCACTGTAACTGTAGTAAAAATCGCACATCCAATCAAATTCTTAGCTATCTGCTTTCTTAACAAACCCTTTAGCTGTGGCTTGGGGTATTTATTCACTGCTGCGTCTACCATTGTCTGGATGTTTTACTGTTGTTTTCGATCTGGAGAACTCCGTGCAATCGATTTTCCCGTTTCACACCTATTTTAATCAAAGAGATGACGTTATCTAATATTGACAGATAAAACCCACTCGGAAACGATAAAACTAACTTATGTTTCGCGGTGTTGCGGTGCGCTAACCTGTGGTTGGTTTATTCGAACGGCGAAACAGCAGAATTATGTTTTCAGAAGTTGATTTATGTTTTCATGGATGTCCAGATATCCAGCATTTTACTATTGAAAATGATTTAGAGTTAATAAAATATATGTTATCATCTTTAGACTGGCGTGGATGAATACATAAAATCTATATTTCGAAGTGAAATAATAGAGAATATAGTATAAACAAAAATAATTTCGTATGTTCAACTGAAGGAGATATTTTATATTTAAGAAATGAAAGCAGAAGGTTAGATTTGTTACAATGAGTAGAAAAAACATGTTATACGCGCACGGACAAAATTAACCATGACAAACTATTAATTCGGCTATCCCTCACTCCACTCATCTATACAGGGCGATTCACGAAGACCGTTCATTAGAATATTTCAAAGAAAAGATCGAGATAAACACTTGGAATTTTATAGATAAGCTTTATTAGGAGAAATGAATTCTTGGAAAAAATTTCAGATTCGTTCGACTTCCGGTTTCACCGGAAATGATACCAACTTTAGTTTTTTAAATGTTATAACCAGTTTTTTCATTGGTAATCAGATTACCCCTTTGAATTCTACATTGTTTTAATGTGTCACTTACATATTTTTCTCATAAAATTCGTGTGAAATCTAAAAAATCCCTTTAAATTTCCTCAACTAGGGCTTCAATCCAATATTAATAACTTGTAGATAATTACATAAAAATTCCTTATTTTCTAGCTTCTATCAGTAGACATACCAATGCCTCTTCTTACTTTATTAAAAATTCAATTGAACATACGAGGTGTTTCTATTTCAATGTCAAAGTCAGTCATGACAAAACCCTCAAAACTAATTTTTTTCGAATGAGAACCAATTTTTTATTGATCAGCTGGAATCTACGTTAAAAATAGGGTATTTTTTTACAATTGCACTACTGCTTTACTTATCAAATATATCGGGAAATAAGCATTTTAGAGCAGTAGTATGTATTATACAAAAATTGGTTCAAGCCCTGTGGACAGGAGCTTTGGCACTCTTGTTCGAACGCCAAACTTTTGAACGAGACTTTTGAAAGATTATGTATTCTTTTTTATTTATAGTAGGTATAACCACTGATCTTGCAACATAATTATTACATATAACAGGATTGTTATAATATTATCGAGCTCAAGAAAAACTAATTCTAGTTCCATGCTCGTAGCTGGACTATGATGATGATATAAGTTGCAGTAGCAGCCACGATCTAGAACAAAATCATATTGTTTATAATATGCTATTACTATATTTGTATTAAGACAACTTAGTAGGTCCACCTTTTGACTTTTCACTCTGAAACATAACTTAAAACATTCAAGGTACGTACAAAACATTTATCTATTTTTGAAAAGAATAAGTCATCTGAAATGATTTCTTCAAAAGCGTCCACCTTTTGAAGAAATCATTTCAGATGATTTATTCTTTTCAAAAATAGATAAATAGTTTTGGACGTACCTCGAATATTTCAAGTTCTGTTTCACTGATTTCAGTGCATGCGGGTTTTGGGCTACATAGATGTCGAAGTTCCTTCGATTGTCTTGCATTCTAGATCGATTTTCCTCTCGGGTGAAATCATTTATACATTGACCCCTACTACGTTGTCTAAATACAATGCTATACTCCATTCACTTTTATAAAGTATCCCGGATGGCCATGAAAATTTGACACATTTACAATGTATATTTTGAAAATGTTAGGTTATAGTCATTTTCCTGTCTGATAACTACGCAACGTTGTCCTCTTTACAAAGAAGTCGTAGTAATTACGAAACAATGTGAATTTACTTCGGAAAAATAATGAATTAGAGAAGATATTTTGTGAGTTCAATAATTCCACAGTCCTGGCGACTGTAGAAGAAAAGTTTTCCTATGTTGTTACTGGAAATATTTCACGTATATAAACTGGTTGGAAGATTCAATTATGCTATTTTCTTCTATGGAAATCAAGAATCAAGTGTTGCAATTTTATTGAAAAATAATGGATAGAGTAGACCCTTACTTTGTGATAGTTCATTCGAAAAAAGAATAAAAGTATCTGAATAACCCGACAGGAAAATTTTTAAACGAACAGACGTACCTATATGGAATTCCCCAATTTTCTCAAGAAGACATTTAAATACCTTGCACAAGTCGAAATACACCAGTTTCAAAATGTACTTGTACTACGAAACCCGAGTCATTCTTATACCTCAATAAAATATAATGATAGGAAACTAAGTAATTTCATTCGAGAGTTCAACATGTCAGGATTTAGTTTTCCTATTGCAGATTTCGGTTCTGTATAGCACTTCTGCTTCTTTGAAACTACTTTCGGCATTTTCAATTTCAAAGCGAAGAGTTCTTTATTATTCGAAGATAATTGTCTGTGATAATATCTTGTCTAAGATTGAAGATTATGTTATGATTATGTTGAGAGTAGAAATTGGCAACGTCTTGGCGAATTGTTTTGTCCTCGAAGATATTTCAGCAGTGCCAACCTGCCTGTGTTTTATTTACAAAAACGTGATAGACCTAAATCATGGCCAACCGGAAGACTTTATAAAAGTGAATGGAGTATACCTTACATAATACAGTTCAACATACCGAGTGTAAAATAGTTTTATCCAATGGAATAAATCCATAGGCAGAAAGTTTCATTTTATTTGCCTGGAACCTCAAAGAAACAAACTCCAAATAGAGCAGTGGTTGATAAATTTTTCTACTTTTTATGCATTCATTCCAAATATCATGCAATATAATAACAGCTCTGTTTGCCTGAAAATTGAGGCATTTTAACTATGGAGTTTCAGATTATTATTATTTCTCAAATTCAGTTATGTTTCATCAATGGCAGGAATAGATGTCATCGCTGTGTGACACCTAAGACTACTGACTATGGATCCCTTGAGATTGTACATGATTGAACTCTTTGATTAGGGAATAGAGTCTAGTGCAGCCCATACACGCTCAATATCATCGTACAATCTTTTATATTCGTTCAATATAATTGATCGTGTGTGTATTGATGGTTGTGCAATATATTGCGTTGTTGCGCAACCTTTCAATATCGTCTCCATACGAAATTTTTGACAAACCAACGTATTGTACAATAATAAAGGGTTTTCAAGTAAGAGGTGTTATTTTGATATTCAAAGAAAAATGCCATTTTTCAATATTAATGATCGAATGTTTATTTCATTATAAAGAAGAAGCTATGCCGTTAATAGTGGAAAATAACATCAGGCAAATGACCACCACGACCATGCTTGCAGGACCATATCCTTTCAATGAAATTTTCCATAACCGAATCGCAAAGTGGCTGCCCTATGTCCTCGATAGCCTCACGAATTCCATCTTTGAGGTCTTGAATCGACGCTGGGCTATTGACGTAGACCTTCTCTTTCACATGGCTCCGAAGGAAGAAGTCGCAAGGTGTTAAATCACAAGATCTCGGTGGCCAATTGTGATCACCTCTTCGACAGATAACACGATCCGGAAACTTTTCCCGCAAAAGATCAATGGTTTCGTTGCTTGTGTGGCAGGTAGCGCCGTCTTGTTGAAAGTAAACGTTGTCCAGATCAATACCATCCAATTCCGGCCATAAATAATCATCTAACGATAGCACAATCCATTCACCGTAACTGTTGCTCCAGCCTCATTTTCGAAAAAGTAAGGTCCTATAACTCCGCCGGACCATAAACCGCACCAAACAGTCACACGTTGAGGATAGAGAGGCTTTTCAACAATAATAACTCTTGGGTTTTCCGAGCCCCAGATGCGACAATTTTGCTTGTTGACGATGCCACCGAAGTGGAAATGGGCCTCATCACTCAAGATGATTTTTCGATGGAATTCTGGATGATTTTCATGCATTTCAACGACCCAATCAGCAAAGACACGACGTTGTTGATGATCGGCCGGCTTGAGTTCTTGTGTTAACTGAACTTTATAAGCCTTAAGACCCAAATCTTTATGCAAAATACGGTGTAATGACGTTTGTGGAATGCCTAATTCCAAAGAACGACGAGGAATGGACAAAACTGGGTTTTCCTCAACACTTTCGGCTACAGCAGCAATATTCTCGGCTGTTCTTGAGCGACGTGCACGGGTTTTATTATTATTATATAGAGAATTTTAATAATTTCAATGCGTTCTTGAAGCGTGTATCGTTCCATTTTTATTAATGGCGTAGTTTCTACTTGTCAAATGTCAAAAAATGACAGCTTCAAAAGTGACATCTACCGAAATAGCGGGCTATTCAAAATAACACTTCTTATATTAACCGTCTAGGGGCCACCGTCAATATATTGTGCAACCAACATTGCACAATAATATTGAGCGTGTATGGGCCGCTAAAGATTGATCTATAGGAAGTATTTCAGAGCATCTATAGATTATGTTCCAATTATGTGGATCTCTCAAAATAACATAGTCTGTAGATATTTTTCAGAGAATATTATATGTATTTTTTATTTTACCTACTATGAATATAATTCAAATCTTGAACCTTGAAATTTCGTTATCCACCATATACCTACTATATTATAAAAAAAAATTTCGGATCAGATTACCATTTAAATGCGTGGCTTCAGAAAAAGTAATGCGGTGTGTATTCACCATCAAAAGCGAAAAATAAGATGGTGGGTCGAAACTCATTTGAAACAAAACAACAACAAAATACTACTGTGATGAAAAGAACTGTTCTGAGACAGTTCACTGCCGATAATGAACATATACAGTGCTTCCCAACAATTCCGCACCAAGAGGGACTTTTCTTTCGTATTGATACATCCAACTTTTATTTATCACAAAAAGTTGGTGCATCAAAAATGATATAAAACTTGGCCAACTGAGACTTGAGGGAAATCGCCATTTAAAAAAAAATCCATTATTTCTGAAAGTTCGAACTTTATTTGGGAAGCGCTTTAAGTAAACTCGTTTTAAATAACAATTTAGATCCATGTGCTTACTGTTCATAACTATTTTAAAAATTAAATAATTACCTTACACGACATTAGTGTCAGCATGAATGTAATTGTAACTAGTAAATTCTGTTTGAACTTGGTTTTTCAACATTTGTTAGAATTTTCCATCAAAAGTATTTTCATTCTGGTGCTAAGTTGCTCCTATTCTTATTTTCGTCATTAAAATCTATAATTTCAAATTCCATTCACATCCGAGAATCCCAAGAATGCAAATCTTGCTGCAAATTCATAGCCAGATTTTTGATTGAAATAGAATTTTGTCATGAATATCCATCGTTAGTTCAATTTCTTCGCCTGTTAGTTATTTTCTGTGATCGCAGATTTGTAAAAATTCGAACAAATGTCGAAAAACTAAGTTCGAACAAAATTTTCTATACTGACCCTTATATTGTCTAGTCCTCAAGAGAAATTCCTTTCAGTAATTATTTTCAATTGTTAAAAGAGTTATTAGCAGAAAAAAGGGAAAATATTTTTTACAGTTTTCCGACCTGAACATTTGCACATTGATGTAAATTATAAATTCAACAAGATCAGAGCGTTTCATAGAAAATTTTTGTTTGGGAACACCCCCTAAATTATACAGATATGAAAGTACTAGAGCCTGCTTTCGAAACAAAGTTCTAAGAGGTCTGGTTCGGCAGTTATCGAAGCGCAACGCACTATTGCTGCACCCTATACAGGGTTATTCAAAAGTCGAGTCGAAAAATTGAGGGTCGTATACAGACAGATATTCTTGATAAAAAATGTAAAACAAAATTTTTGGATTTTTGGCTTTGTTTCCGATATATCAGATTGTACAACCGAAAAGCTTTTTATATGCGTATCCATCACAAAAACCGTACACAAAAATAATATCTACATTTTATTCGTTAGAAAACTGCATATTTAAAAAAAATGTGGGAGAGCTCTGTGAACAGGGGCTATGGCGCTCTTGTCAAACTACTAGCGAGTAATTATTCAAACTTTGACAAACATATCTCCGAAAGTATTGGTTTCTCGGAGTTAGGAATGATATCAATGGATTCTTATGATAGAACTGCATCATAAAAAATTAAATTGAAAACATAGGTCTATTATGACTCGCCTCATATGTTGGATTTACATAGAAACATAAGTCAATTATAATTATGTAGTTTCTATGTAATCATACAATTACGATTAATTATTGAAAATTATTAGTTTGTTAGAGTTGAAAATGATATCAGTGGATTCTTATGATAAAACAGCATCTCAAAAAAATTGAATTTAAAATTTGTATTGTAAATAATTTTTTTTTCGTTTCTCTGAAACCACTTAGCCGATTTTGCCCAATAAAGATCTCAAGTGAGATTATCTTCTCTTAAACATACTCTGAAAATTTCAACTATCTAGCTCATTCCGTTCGAGAGTTATCGTGTTAACGGCCGGCCGGACAGAATTGATTTTGACCACTGAGTCGAACCAAAACGTTTGAGATCATTTTCAGCCAAAACCCCTTAAATTACAGAGATTTGGGCAAATTGACAAGCACACGCTCTTGTTCCGAGGAACGAGAGCGCTAAAAAACTAAAGCAACATTTAAATTGGTGAACAAATTTTGTTCTGTCACCACGTGACAGTCAACTCACTCATCTATTTCTAGGCTTACTGTAATTTATGAAATTAAATTGATCACATACAGAATCTTCAAAGTTAAATAACTCGGAAACGAAGTCTCATCGGCAAAAAATTTCTCTTACGTTTTCTCAAGAGTATCAGTCGGTTTTTGTCTTGAGTTTTTAATCACCCTATACAAAAATAAATATAGAGTATAGACTCACTTCATATGGAAGAGAACTCCATATCCAAACGACAAAATATAGCTTGAATATTAGGAAACATAAATACGGACTATAAAACAGAGGATTGTGTTCCTTAACTATCGAGTGAACGACGAAGAAAGTAGTTGACACAAAGTCTAGGAAGCTTATCACCATCCAAACTGCAATATCAAAAGATAAAATTGCATTATACTTCATCACTGAGGTTGATAGGTCGTAATGCATCCTAGAAACATATTTGATTTTCGAAATGTTCTCTCTAATGTTTCGAAAATCTATTTCATTCTTTTTATTCCTATTCTTCGAAAGGCTCACTGTTCGATTAAGTGCTTCAAGCATTGTGTTATTCAGGGTGAGGAAAAGTAGTTGGATATTTCCCCAAAAAATAAACATGAATTCACATTCCATCGTCTCTTTGTACATCAATATAACCCAAGGAAGCAAATTGAATATGTTGAAAAGATTCATTTGGTTGTAAAATTCCATATAAATCAATATGGAGATGAATAGAAGAGTGCTCATCAAAGTGATCGAACCGAATTTTCTCAATTTCACTGTGGCTCTGATGTTCCATATTGTATCACAGTGTTTACTCAAACTGTTCACTAAAGCATCATATTCCGAAATACGTGATATTTTCCATAGCAATGTGGTTAATATAGATATAATTTCCGCCGTTCTGACGACATTAACAATGCTTCTATTGACAGCTGAAAGAATAGTATATTATTTCATAAGGAGGAGAAGTAGCACTTTTCATGGCGAGCTTGAGTTAGTTAATCGAAAGCCAGCAATGAAAAGTCGCTTCTACTCCGAATGAAATATGTTATTTTATTTTCAAACGTTTTGAAATTCATAAAAATCTGAATATCCACGTTTGGATTGATTTACATTTACGCACATAATTCTATCCATTTACGATCGTTATAATTGAGTGAATTATGGAACATTTGCTTAGTTACGGTTGCCACTCAAAATTCATTCTGACAGATATAAAGTAAAATAATTGATAGTTATCATTTGCAAGCTAGTGAGAAGTGGTTGAAAGTGAAAATATTTTCAGAAATAGAGGTTTTGGCGAATGAAACAGTCTCTTCCCTTGGACCATCGAAATCTATTGAAAAATATTCTGCAGCTTATGATCACTTCGTGAATTGGTGCAATTCGAAAAATGTGACAGTTTACCAAGAGAATGTGCCTCTAGCATATTTCAACGAAATGGCTAGAGATAAGAAATGGAAATCCTCTACTTTGTGGGCCCGATATTCAATGATAAAGTCGCAACTAGGGATCAAACATGAAATAGATATTGGTAAATATCTGTAGTTGATCGCATTTTAGAAAAATCCAATGAAGGGTATCTTGCAAAAAAATCAGGAGTTTTTTCTAAGGAAGAGTTCGAAGTTTTCTCTTCGAAGCACCGGATGATTCATATTTAGGATTGAAGGTAACCATCAGATTACAAGTAATTTTAATTTTGTATTTTGATCACGTGGTTGTTTCAGTTTGTTTTATTATTCGGAGTAGCTGGTGCCTGCAGATGTGACGAAATGGTGAAATTGAACATTAAAGATATCGAGGACAAGGGAATATTATAATATTCAATATTCCTGATAGTAAAATGAAAAAAGTTCGAACATTCACAGTTATTAGGGAGTATAATCTAAATATTTACTGCGTTAAGACCAAACGATTCCGTTGAAATTGATTTTTTTTGAAATATCAATCTGGAAATTACAGAGCTGAGATGGGAATACATAGTGTAGGAAGTGATCCAAGAAAGGTTGCCACTTTTCTCAATTGGGTCATCCAAACGAATACACAGGTCAATTAAGGCGAACTTCTGCTACGCTACTTATAGATGGAGGAGCCAACATTGAGTCTTTGAAACGACACGGAGGTTGGAAGTCGAGTAGTGTAGCAGAAGGCTACATCGAGGATTCGCTGCGAAATAAGAATGAGATTGCTGGTAGGATATTGAGCGTCAACGAATTCCCTGGAACCGGCAACTCAGATTACTCTATTGAGGCATCAGCTTTTGAACAGAATCGGAGATAGAATCCTACCAATTCATTATTACATGGTTTTAATTTTCAAAATGCAACATTGACCAATTGTACATTCAATGTAACTTTAACGAATGAAAATGACGTTTGAAT
This sequence comes from Halyzia sedecimguttata, assembly GCA_937662695.2. Lineage (NCBI taxonomy): Eukaryota > Metazoa > Arthropoda > Insecta > Coleoptera > Coccinellidae > Halyzia > Halyzia sedecimguttata. Next base: position 92,535,735 of record OW569412.2, read on the forward strand.
TAGAGAATGTTTTGTTCATGGTAACAAATTCATCTTTTGCATAGAAACACTTTTTCTGCCGCCGAGCAGAAAAGTGTAGCAACACTTCTCCTCCTTGGCGGAGAAATAGAACATTTTGAAGATCCTCTTAATCAAAAAATGAGCTTATTATTGTACGTTTGAAAATAAATTTTTTTTTAATTTGTAGCTAAAATAGTTAACATCGATGTACCTTGACGCCGCATTACATTAACATGTTGAAACCCTAATATGATTAGCCACACTAAAACCGCATGGATCAAAACCATCAAAAATAATTTCGCAATTCTATGATGATCATTTTTCAAAAATATCACCCCACTGATGATAAAAATCCAGATGCACCAACTCGGTAATAGACAAAAATTCTCTGCGTGCATTTCAAATAACATTTGTTACGAATGAAAACAGCATGATGTATTTATCATAGAGTGGATATGTCTATTTTCATAAGTTTATCCATTGAAGTAAATTAATGGAACCTAATACAATTCCATAATGCACATGTCAGGTAATATGTGCTTACCCAATTGAAGATATTGAATGATATGTAATTGATCATTTTCCAGAGTAGTAAATTATGAAGGGGATTGGAAGTAAAAATTCTTGTGTATAACATGACGTCGCCAGCCAGGAGTTTATGCTGAAATTTTACGCAGATTCAATTATTATTATTACTAGCTGGCCCGGCGAACTTCGTACCGCCTAACTTAATAAAAAAAAATGCTCGGTATGAATGAAGTTTTATTATTATTTTCGATTAATTGAACATGATCTTGTTTACTTACAAAACAGAGTTTTCCTGAAATACTGGCTATTTATAAGGTTTCAATTTGTTATTGACACACACAGTTATGATACAGTCTCTCAATCAATGTAACGCTTTCTGATAAACTATATTTTTTGTTTTGTTTTGTGTTGCGTAAATAAACATAAAAGATTTCGGTTTTCCGACGCACGAACATGCGCCTTGTTCACATATCAAAAGAAAAATAAAATTGTTACATTATGAGAATCCATCTAAGGTACCTATTTAGCCAATGCTTTGTTTGTGGCACAAATCACTTCAATCGCGTACAATTGTGCCGTGATATAAGGAACACCCTGTATAGTAATGGTGTATTTTCAATGATGTATGCCTCGAAAGTATATTTTTTAACAGAATTGTATGAAATTGTTCGACTATGGCGTGAAAATGAGCAAGTTGCCATTGACGTTGAAAGAAAAACAGCCCGAAGACATTTTTACATGTATTCACCTTTGAAACCTTCCCTGGACTTCTACAAATAATTCAAGACCAAAATTAGCCAAATCGGTCCAGCCGTTCTCGAGTTTTAGCGAGACTAACGAACAGCAATTCATTTTTGCGCGTATGTTCTGGGGAACATCGCGTTATAGTTTTACCCAAATGTGAAATTTAATTCTGCGGTGCCGTCCGGCCGTCCGGCCGTTGCCACGATAACTTGAGAATGGAAACAGCTAGCGACTTGAAATTTTCAGGGTAGGTGGCGCATCCCAATACTACGTACAAGTTCGTTAATGGGTATAATCGGTCCAATGGTTTCCGAGTAATAATTATGTTTTCAACCAAAATAAATCTGATCGAATTTAAACTTGGTGAATAGTTGTAGAATATAGACCTAAGCACGTTTGTGAAATTTTGTGAGAATCGTATCGCTAGAAAATTATTAAAACATATTTTTGTTGTCACGATAACCTGAGAACGCAAAGAGCTAGCGGCTTGAAAATTTCAGGTTTGGTTGTGCATCTGAATGCGACATTTCAGTTTGTTAATGAGCATAATCGTCCAAACGGTTTTAGAGTTATAGTCATCTGAAATTTTCTGAAATTTGGTTGTTTTTTGTTCCTCCTTAACTCGAAGAATACAAAACCGATTGAATTCAAACATGGTTATTAGTTGTAGAATGCCAACGCGAAAAATCTTGCAGAATTTCGTGAGGATGGTATAACTAGAAAATTCAAAAAAAAATAATTAAAAATAATTGAAAAAAATTCCATATATCATAAACTATTCGTCCGGCATGGCTGAAATTTTGGAAGAGCCTTCAGAACCAATTTGAACACGATCGGATCTATATTGTTGGAGAACCGAGCAGCCTTTTGTGAGTTAGGTAGCTGGATGCGAATCGTCCTATGCTTTGTTGTCTATGGTCATATTTTTGCGAGAACCTTCAAATAATAAATATGAATGTCATGATGACATATTTTTGCGCGTATGTTATGGGAAAATCATGTTATTTCATCACAAATCGATGGGAGATGATAGCCCTACATTAGCGGTCAGACCTGGTTTTGAAAGAGATCCTCCTTAAGAGGAGGCAACTAAGTATTGAAGGGATTTCTATGAACAAGAGTGAATATCTTTGAGAAATAGAGAAGGCGATTCTTCTTCAAGAGATCCATGTGCCTTCAGAGGAGTATATTTGCGAGAGGGGACTTTTGAATTTTGCTGAAGGCTTCTGATCTTGTAAGGTGAGAGGCTCATTTGTGGATATTAAATCTCGTGGTGGCTAGAGAGGAATTTTAGGCCAGTTTTTCTATCACTAATGAGAATATATCGTTATGTTTCACCTCATCACCTTTAGATCTATCAATGGACATTTATTGGTTTAGAATAAGTAATTGAATATTACTGGAATTCAATTGAATTTTATTCAATATGTTAGTAACTAAACTTATAATTTTCTCTACTTTGATTATTTAAATATGACATTAATTACAGTAATATTTTTCAAGAATAATAATGTATTCTTCTCCCAAAGAAGAATTGAAGATATAGGTACATGTTAATTTTTTCATCATTACATTATATCCTGACTTCACGAAAAAAAAAATTGGTTCAAGCACTGACGTGAAGTCAGGAGCTTTTGCGCGTATGTTCTATTGTCCATTCTCCTGTATTGGACACTTTTAATCGAATTTACCATAGTGAATTCTATATTGTCTATTCTCCTGTATTGGACAGCCTTAATCGAATTCACCATGGTAAATTCGATTAAGAGTGTCTAATACAGGAGAACAGACAATAGAATTCACCATGGTAAATTCGATTAAGAGTGTTCAATACAGGAGAATGGACAATAGAACATACGCGCAAAAGCTCCTGAATTCACGAAAAAAAAATTGGTTCAAGCACTGACGTGAAGTCAGGAGCTTTGGCGCGTATGTGCTATTGTCCATTTTCCTGTATTGAACACTCTTAATCGAATTTACCATGGTGAATTCTATTGTCTGTTCTCCTGTATTAGACACTCTTAATCGAATTTATCATGGTGAATTCGATTAACGCTGTCCAATACAGGAGAATAGACAAAAGAATTCACCATGGTAAATTCGATTACAAGTGTCCAATACAGGAGAATGGACAATAGAACATACGCGCAAAAGCTCCTCACTTCACGTCAGTGCTTGTTATATTATTTAGATTCAACATGATGGGAATATTCTCATTCATGCCCTTATTATGCGACCATATTAACCTTAACAATCAAATCGCGAAAAATGTGTTCGAACCCAACCGAAAGTTTTCGAATTAAGTTAAAAAATTTGAAAAAAGTCAGGAGCCTTTGCGCTCATGTTCTGGTGTCTATTCACGCCTCACACACCCTCACGAAATACTACATGAACCTTCAAGCCGTCTTTTCAGCGTAAACTCGTGAAAACATGACTTGGACGTCAAGTGAATACAAATAAAAAATTGGTTAAAGCACTAACATGAAGTCAAGAGCTTTTACACACATGTTCTATTGTCCATTTTACTCTATTGGACATTCGTAATCGAATTTACGAACGATATAGACCGTTTTCTCAGCTTTTATAAGATATTAATACATTTCGTACCATTTTAAGGACTTGAGAATTTATAGAATCGTCAGAGATCAAAAAAATTGTAATTCTCACATATGTTTTCTATCGGAATTGAAATTCATTAAATAACTAATAATTTACGAAAAAAAATACTGCATAAAACTGAGTATTAGATTTATATTCCTCTTAAAATATCGGAATTCACTCAACAATAGAGATCCGATCGTGTTCCAATTTGCAACTTGAAAAAATTCTATATATCAGAAAGAATTCGCCGACATCGCTGAAATTTTGCGAGAACCTTCAAAACCTAAGTCTAAACTTAGGTTTTGAAGGTTCTCGCAAAATTTCAGCGATGTGGGACGAATTCTTTCTGAAATATAGAATTTTTTCAATGGTTTTTAAAACTTTTCTAGTAATGCGATCTTCTCGAAATTTTGCAAAAATTTTTGCGGTGGTATTGTAGAACTAAATACGAGGTTTGAATTGAATCTGCTTCGTATTTCTTGAGTTATTGAGCAAATAACAACCAAATTTCGGATTGATATACCTCCAAAACCGTTTGGCCGATTATGCCTTTTAACGAACTCAAATGTCGCACTAGGATGCATAACCTACTCTAAAAATTGAGAGTCGTTCTCAAGTAATCGTGAGATAGATAAAATTCTTTATTAATTTTTTTCAAATTTTCTAGTGATAAGTTTCTCACAAAAAGTCTGTATTCTACAACTACTCACCAAGTTTCAATTCGATCGGATCTGTATTGGTTAAAAACAAAAATGATTACTCGGAAACTATTGGGCCGATTATGCCCATTAACAAACTTGTCCGTCGTATTGGGACGTGCCCCCTACCCTGAAAATTTCAAGTCGCTATCTCTTTCTGTTTCTAGAATACAATATTCCAGATGGGTATAACTCTGAAACCGTTTGGTCGATTATACCCAACAATAAACATAACTGTTCCATTCGAATGCGCAACCGACCTCCAAATTTTCAAGTCCCTATCTCTTTCCGTTCAAAAGATATCGTAGCAATGGTCACCCACTCCAACAATATATATCCGATCGTGTTCAAATTTGGAACTTGACTGAACTGTTAGGTTTTAAAGCCTTTCGCAAAATTATAGCGATATCAGTTTCTTAGATATAGAATCTTTTCCAAAGATATTCAATGATTTTTTTAAAATTTTCTGGTTATACGATCCTCACGAAATGTTGTAAATATTTGTGCGACATTCTACAACTAATTACTATGTTTGAATTGGATTGGTTTCATAGTTTTTCGAGTTAAGGAATATATAAAAACAAAATTTCAGATAGTTTTACTCTAGAACTGTTTGCAAATTAAGGACTTTCCTATCTAGGCAGTAAAATGATTTTCAATGTCAATAGAACATTTGATATTTCATCCGAGACTTCTCCGGCATCGAATTTAACTCAATAGTTTTTGCCACTTATTTATGGAGGAGTAAGTACTTCTAGGTCATTCATAATATAAATATACCAATATTTTCCCACAAAACTGGCAGAAATATCATAAGTTGTCATTCTATAATTATTATGGAGATATGTACATTTCCATACCAACCAACCATTCCAACAATTGCGATTTCTACAAAATTTTGTTTTAATTTATCTCTACAGGAAAAATGGAAAGATTGTGAGAATTGTTTTAATTCGCAAATACAACATTCTACATATATCATTATAAACAATTAGAGAAAAAATATATGTTCAACTCGGCGGCAAAGTAGATTGACTGCCTTAGCTGAATTCCTAGCCGCTATACTCTCGGCTATAAACTATCAGTCGCTGCATCCAATCTACTATGTACTTTGCTGCCTAATAAAACAAATAACTAATTTCAAACAATAATAGTAGATCCGAATTAACTTTTTGGCGCTCTTGTTCCTCGGAACAGAGTGCTCATCAATTTACCCAAATGTCTGTGATATTCGAATTTTTGGCTCAAAATAGTCTTGAACGATTTGGTTTGACTCACTGATCAAGAATCCGTGGTCGAAATCGAATCTGTCCGGCCGTCCGTCCAGCCGTCTGGCCGTCAAAACGATAACACTCGAGCGGAATGAGCTAGACAGTTGAAATTTTCAGAGTAGGCTTGAGGGATAAATATCTCGATTACGTTCGTTATTGGGCAAAATCGGTCTAATAGTTTCGGAGTAACGAAAAATATATTTTTTTTTACATTACAACTTTTGAATTAAATTTTTTTTAAGGTGCAGTTTTATCATAAGAATTCATTGTTATCATTTTCAACTCTAACAAGCTAATAGTTTCGGAGATATAATGTTTCAAACTTTCAATAATACATCGTAATTTCTATGTATTCACAGAATGTGAACAAAGAATCTGTCTGTGATCACTATCCATAAATGTCATGTTTTCTAGCTATCAGAGTTGTTATTTTCTCTTGGAAACCAAGTAGTATTCGATTCTTGAATTTGTGAATATATACAAGACTGTTTTGATATAGTTTATGGAGGCAATAGGAAAGAAGAGCATAATGGAATCATCAAAAGAAATTACTGTTCGTTGACCATTGAGGTTAATAATACCTTTTACTTCCTTAAGTAGTGAGACATGTTCCTATATACAGTATTTTCATAATGTTGCTAGCAAAAATATACTGAAATATGGATCTACATTTGTGTATAAATCATTTTTTCATGATTTAATGTTCATAACACTGAAAAGAATGTGTTAGTGGTATGAACTATTGAATTTTTAATTATGAAAAGAGGATAGTATGTTATATTTTGAACTATTAAAATAATTAGCTCACAATCCACTACCTACTCAAATCAGGAATAAATGGACAATCTGCTATCATTGTCTCCAGCCATTTCGATGATACTTTCCTTAGGTATTTCAAGTTGTGAAACCAATGCACCGAGTGTAAGGTGCAACAACCAATTCCACGAGGTTGAATAATTCCAGATTGCTCATTTAGTCTTAATAAATAAATTTAATGACAATTTTTGAAGCATTAAGGCATTGAAGCATTATAGATTGCTCTTTTTTTTTTATAAGATAATTTTTGAAGCATTTTTGTTAAACGACACTTTTTTTAAATTCAATTTCTTTCATGATGCATTTCTATCATAGGAATCCAGTGATATAATTCCCAACTCTGAGAAACCAATACTTTCGGAGATATAATTTATCGGTTTGAACAAGAGCACCGAAAAGCTCCTGTCCACAGGGCTTGAACCAATTTTTTTATATTATAATTTTAGTGATCGAATAAATTTCATGATACAAATAGAATATTGTTATTTATAATTCCCCACAAACGTTGCAATTGTGTTCCAAGCGTCTAATTCTTCAGTTGGATGAGAACGATGATGTAAGTTGTTGCAGATGCCACAATCTAGAGAAGAAATAATAAATAAGTACTGACATGCAATGAAACATACTGATTCTGATTATTAATTCTTTTATTTTCGAACACTATCGGTGAGCACATGAAAATACGTTGATTCCAAATTCAACCAATTTATCCGAGATTAAGCAGATCAACAGAATTCAACAAGAATCAGTTGCTCGAGGAAAACAATCTGGCAATCTTGGCGCAGATCTAATCAACGTAGACATAGAAATGCGATGAAAGTTAGGTTATGCATCTCAGTTCACTGCGTCAAATCATCTTATTTTTATTTATTTTTGCTAGCCCTTACGAGAGGAAAAACATGCTATAAGCTTTCCCGAGAGCACCCTTACGAGAGCGAGACTTAAGCTGTTGTTGATTACTCAATAAGAAACCTTCGACACATTCCTTCGATCTCCGTCCTGACCTTACAGCGTCCCTTAACAAAACAGATGAGCTGCAAGTGGCCTTCATAGTTGATGGGTCTTGATGATTCGAAGTGACATCCTATGATTAGTACGACCATCCTAACCTTATGCTTTGCATACAGTTCCAAGTTCGAACATTAAATCCTTGTATTTTGTCCTCTTCTGTTCTTCTTTCATCACCACATTATTTTCGTCAGAGGAGGAAAACTTTATGGCGTGGATCTGCCGAGTTGTTGGAATAGCATAGTTCCAGTAGATGCAACCTCTGTGATTTTCAACAACTGCTTCAATCTCCAGAGGTACATATGGTTGCACCGGTTCGTTATCTATAGCATAAATCTCTCTCAGTTGGAAGTAGAGAGTCTTTCCACTCCTGATGTAGCATGGACTCTGCAAGCAGACAGGAAGTGCATAACAGTTTCCTGCTGGCTTTGATATGCTCTGCATACCACTCTCATACTCTCATACTGCTCTCAGGGTGAACTTTTTATACCATCTTGTATTTATCACCCCATCTTGATAAGCCATAACAAATCCCTCCTTTTCCGACTTGAGCCCAGCTGACTTCAAAAAGGCGATGGGTAATTCTTCCGACACTTCTGATCTTTCAAACTCCTGAAATATATGGAGTGGCTTTTACTCCTGTGATCTTCGAGTAGTGTCTTCAGTTGTGCCTGTTTTATCTCTTTGCCTACTCTTCTTTGGTCTCTTGGGTTGATATGTGTTCCTGCTATCTCATGATCAATGGATGTGCCAGTTATTTTGAGCTTCCCCAAGGCTCTCTATCCAGTCCTAAATAGGAAAGCTCTTTGGTTCCTAATTGCATGATGAGCTACCATTTTCAGAAGAGGGTCCTCACTTCTCAATATCCTTATTGCCATTTCAACGTTTGTTGATGATGTTGGTATTCCTAACATTGCAAGCCCCTGCCTCCCTGTATTCGTGGAAGGTATGTTCTTTGTATCGAGCACTGTCTAGCTCGAGAATTTCATTCACTGTCCAGTTAACTAACCCGAAAGAGAGGTGACTATCGGGACAGCCAAGTTGTTCCTAGCAGACACTTTATTTTTCCCGGACAGCCGTGATTTTTATATATCCCTTCTTGTAGCTATATGTTAAGGCATCCTTGATTTCGGTAGTCTTCAGTGCACTTATTTGTTTGTTTGTCATTCCAAGGAATTAGATGTTTCTTCATCCTCGATGTGCCGAATGATTTTATTCCCCCGTCTAGTGCGATCTCTTCTCCTGCTTCTTCAGTTCTTCCTTTGCTTGGATGCAAAACTTAATAAAACTGAAATTCTTATTAAAACTCACTTTATGCAAGAATGGCCAGTCCAATGGAAAGAATCCATAAGCTGTGAACTTCAATTTACTCGACAGAAACCTCATGGATATGAACTGAAGATATAGTAGTTTCTTATCAATACCTTTCATTCTTGTATATTTGTTCCATATATCATGCAAAATTATAACTGTCCTATTTGCCTGAAAAATAATGGGTAATTTTAAATCTGTTTTAATGATTCTTCGGTCACTTTTATCGAACATCAATATTATGTTGAACTTATTCAATTTCATTTGAAAGCATAGCTCCTACTGCTCTGTTGACCTGAACAGCGCGCCAAAAATGGGATATGAATATCATAGTATCTACAACTGAACTATTTTCATGAAAATAATTAAAAATTTAGTTTTTGCCTTATTACACTCAAGTGCAATCACTAAATAACTAGATAAGTCAGAATATACTCACTTGGAAAGAACATGAAGTCCAACTATGAATAACAATAATACACATAGTAGCAGTATAAATAAGGCTAAGAAGTATCAAAGCAAAACTCTGCTTGAGTGAATAAATAAGAATGCTCATGCAAAAATAAGATTCTGTTACAATATCCACAAGATGTCTTGTTAATTGTAGAGTGACACTGAATAGTAGAATATCGCCGGTTTCATTTATAATATTTATCAATCTCCAATGAGAATTCGATAAATCTTTCAACAATGATACCATTTTGCTAGTATTTTTTTGTTCATCTGGGTCTACCATCACCAATTGCGCTCCAGAATTATTACTCTTGAAATCATTGAGTTGCTGTGAAATTTCCTCCAGTCTTCTGTTCAAGTTAACCAACAGATTTTCAGAATTTCTACAGGTACTCCAAAAAAAGTCGCATTCGGAAGAATCCCTCATGAGTGAAAATGACCAACTGAATACATCATCAAATTGCATATTACTGGTTGAATACATATAAATAATGGAATATGTTACGATGATCGAAGAAGTCAAGAAAAATATGGAACTCTTCAAGAAATTACATCTTTTTTTGTGATAACCAACTCGATTCCTTAGGACGGTAATTTCGATTGAAAGCTGTTCGAGTTTTTTCGATGCTAGGTACATGCTCAGGAACTTCAATATAATGCAGGTGGCGGCAGCGAATCGGCAAACTTGCAACACTTGGGCGGCCAAACCTAAAAATTAATTCTTAAATTGAAATGAAGAATATATATCTGAGAAAACATAATAATAATAATAAGAAATCCAGTAGGTATAAAATGCAAAACCGCACGGGGGCACTACTTAGTAGCATACGGGTGTGACAAACCCGCGGACCCCGGTCACTCTCAACCGATGATGAATTACAATCTACGGAGCCTCGGAGAACAGCTGCTACCTGGGGATCATCAGGGCACGTCTGGGGTTGGTGCTGGACGTGACAGCATGCGAACCACCAACGGCAGGAGGCTGAGGAGGCGAGCGCCTGTCAGAAATAACAGCTTCCGACGAGTACATCGAGGAGGAGAGAGAACAAGTTGTCGGTCGCATAGGGAATCATCACTCGCAAGAGCAACCCGTAGTCGGACCCGGCAATAGTAACAAGGCCACATAAGAGAGGACGCCACAAATGGACACCCGAGCAACACGAACAAGTGTCTGTGTTATAACGAAGATCGAAACCGGAAAGAAGGGGATATATGGGTAGACTGCATGGTCTGTGGTGTGAGAATCTGCCTTATCTCAACTTCATGACGCAGCAAATCCTACGAGACCAGGTGAGGCATCTCAAGAAGAGGGGAATCTTGCAGCAGCATCAAGAGTCAGAGGGTGTAGAAGAACTATCTGAAGAGCAGGTGCGAAATGCTCCAAACCAACAGCCACATTGGATTGCGACGTGAAGAAGTCGCAGCACTGGACGTGGAGCAGGTGAGAGATGTTCCAGAGCTATTCGCCAATAGAAGAGAAGCATTTGAGCCTGCAGTAAGGAATCCTAACTTAAGGACCACAAGGCTGAAATCGAGAATCCCGGCTGAAGATCTAGCCACGATTAATATTATATTCGAAGATCACCTAAAGGAGGACTGTTCGCTTGAAGATGTCGTAACTGCAGTGAGAGCAGCTGCTTCACTTCTGTGCCCACTAGGGAGAACAACAACAAAGGAGGACAAACATAAGTCAAGATTGATTAAGCTAGACAAGAAGATAAGAACCGTTAGGCAGCAAGCATCTTGGTATCAATGTATCATAGATGTTATGAAAGGACAACTGAAGCCGAGCAAGAAGATAGAGGACATGATGGGTGAGCTGCGTGCGTTGCATAGTACGATGAGCCTGCCCACCACAAATCCATTGAAGCAGAAAGCTGTCGATAGAATCAGATTACTTGCGGCGGCAAGGAAGAAGCTGATCAAGAGCCAAAAGTGGATAGAATACAACAACACCTTCACCACCAAACATTCAAAGTTATTTCGACCCAAACAAGTAGAGGCAAAAAACCCACCACTACCGAATGAAGTCGAAGATTTTTGGAAAAATTTGTATGAGCGACCAGCGGAAATCAGGGATACTCCAGCACTTCACAGATTCCAGATATTATGTGATGAAAGTCTGCAACAACCCGAAGAGCTGACTGAAATAACAACCGAAGAGATTAGACATGCCTTGAAGAACAAGCATGATTTCACGGCACCTGGACTGGATGGCGTTCAGAACTACTGGTGGAAGAACTTTCCAGCTACCCACCAACACCTAGCTAGATTATTTAGTGAGATAGTAATTCACCGTGAGCCAATTCCTTCATGGTTGGTAGAGGGCAGAACTACACTGATACCGAAATCAGGTGATCTAGGACAGCCAAACAACTACCGCCCAATCACGTGTCTGAACACGTTGTATAAAATTCTCACAAGTGTTCTTCAACTTCGGATTCTGGAGTCCATTGGACCAGTGTGGTATCAAATCCACGAACAAAGAGGAGCGAGGAAAGGAGTACAGGGGTTGCGAGGACAACCTCCTTATAGACAAGAGCATTTGTCAAGATGCGAAACACTACAAGCGCGACCTACATACATCATGGTTGGATTACGCAAAAGCATTTGACACATCGGCGCACAGCTTGATAATACGGCTGCTAGAGATGCTCAAAGTCCACCCTAACATCGTCCATGCGATGGAAAACTTCATGACGTTATGGAAAACTAAGTTTGCTGTTCGATCCGAAGGTAGGACCACTGGGTGAGATATAGGCGAGGCGTATTTTAAGAAGACTTGCTAAGCCCGTTATTGTTCTGCATGGCCGGGCCACCAGGCAGAAGAGAACATCTGATCTCACATCTCCTCTACTGAATATCGTTGCCGAATATACCTCAGCAATAGGAATGTCATTCGGATTGGACAAATGTGCTGCATTCGACACCTCGAAGAGGAAGAAACATATAAATTCCTTGGGATAAAACAACGAGGTGCACAGGAGACAACTCAAATCAAGGATGTCTTAACAGCTAGCTACAAAAAAAAGATCCGAGATATATGGAAATCTGTTCGGGAAAAATAAAATATCTGCTACGAACAGCTTAGCAGTACCGATAATCACCTACTCATTCGGAATAGTTAACTGGACAGTGAATTAAATTTTCGAGCTAGACAGAACCACTCGTAAAATGAGTAACATGAATCGTAGCCGGCATCCCAACTGCTCGATTCAAAGGATATACCTTCCACGAACGCAGGGAGGCAGAGGTTTGCAAATCTTGGAATACCAACACCATAAACGAACGTTGGGAATGGCAATAAGGATATTGAGAAGCGAAGACCTGCTTCTGAAAATGGTGGCTCAACATGAAATCAGAAATCAAGGAGCTTTCCTATTTAGGGCAGGTCAGAGAGCTTTGGAGAAGCTCAGAATAACCGACATATCCGTCGATCATGAGCTAGCCGGAACACCTATCTCGCCGACAGACCAAAGAAGAGTTGACAGAGAGATAAGACAGGCACAACTGAAGAAACTACTGGACGATCACATGAGTAAACATCTTCAGTCCATATACTTCAGGTGTTTGAAAGGTCAGGTCCTGTCGGAAGAATCCGTTCGAATTCCGCACATAACTTTAAGCCACCATTTTACAATCGAGTACCGAATTCCTCGATCTCGATCGACTGCGTATGAGGCGTGTATAGACAATGGATCATGCGGGCAAAAGCTCCTCACCTCACATCAGTGCTTTTAAGAATTTTTTAATCGATAGAATCATACATTTTGATATAATAGTCCTTAGGATGGGGTGCTTTAACAAGATGATTCAGATTTTCAGGATTTTGTTCACTCTCAGAGGCTAATTGACAAATCATTTTTGCAACTCACCCTCATCGATGTCTGCTTCCTTAAAATACAAAATGCTTGTGATTGAAATGAAGTAATAAAAAATATGAAGAAACATAGTTAGAACGCATATCGAAATATTTTTTATTCCTGTCGTCTGGAATATCAAACCAAAAAAGGCATAAATCCATACACTTGTTGTTGGTATAGTCTCCATCTTAAGTTTCGTTTATAGTCCAAAAATGAAATGGAAGAGAATATTTTATGAGAATTTACCACGCACAATACTTCCCCAATTGTGCTTGCATCATTTGAAAAGCTCATAAATAATGTGATGATGTCTGCATGATTAGGACTTATTCTCATGAATAAACAATCCATTTCTGAAGTAATAATTCAATTAATAATTAATTATATTGCTGTTCTTTGTATTTACAAAGATTGTGTGATGGAACTTCCTACCATTTCAATATCGTCAGAGGCAATATTAATAACAACTTGATAAGCGCCAAAAACGGTTTTTAAATTTTGACAGAAAATCTATTGTAGACCATCGCAAAGCGAATACTACTCAATCCTTTAACTAACATATTTTTAATCCTGAGACTCCGCCTCTGTCTGGGGGAATTAAAGTTCCCAAACTAATGGTTGTGCGACTAAACCGGGCTGATGAGGTACGCCACCTGGGCGTTAAGCTTGGTACCAAGCTAACCTGAAACGCTCAACTGTCAGCAACAGTTACCAACGGAAAGAAAAACATCATGATTGCGCGCAGGACAATTGGCAAAACATGGGATTTGAGCCCGGGAATCACTAGGTGAATTTACAGTGCTATACTAATAGTCTAGTCAACAAGTGCTTTTTAGTTCAAAATTTTTGCGTATCCTCCGAAAATTATGATTGAGGTGTCATTCGATTCGGGAGGCATGTAGATAGTTTTTGAGAAAATGCTAAGGCCACTCGTAAAAATTGCAATAGTTATAAACAATTAAGTGAAAAAAAATTGATTCAAGCACTGACGTGAAGTCAGGAGCTTTTGCGCGTATGTTCTATTGTCCATTCTTCTGTATTCGACACCCTTAATCGAATTTACCATGGTAAATTATATTGTCCATTCTCCTGTATTGGACACTCTTAATACGAATTTACCATGGTAAATTCGAATTAAGTGTCCAATACAGGAGAATGGACAATAGAACATACGTGCAAAAGCTCCTGACTTCACGTCAGTGCTTGAACCAATTTTTTTTTCGTAATTTTTTTGAAGTTTTCTAGGGGTACGGTTCTTACAACATTTTTTTATCGTAATTTTTTTCAAATTTTCTAGGCGTACGGTTCTAAATTTTAAACACGTCTTTATGTTGATTTTCTACTAATAGGTACCAAGCTTCAATTCAATCGAATCTTTATTTTTTGAGTTATCGAGGAAATATGCCAGGTGGGTATAACTCGGAAACCGTTAAACCGATTATGCCCAAAAACAAACTTAACTCTCACATTCGGATACGCAACCTACCCTGAATATTGCAAGTCCCTATCTCTTTTTGTTCGAAAGTTATCGATGCAACGGTCACCCATCTACTGAACTCACACAAGGCTGCTCGAATCTCCAACAATATTTAACCGATCGTGTTAAAACTTAAAACTTGGCAGTAGAGTTGGGTTCTACAGGCTCGCGCAAAATTTCAGTAATTTCAGACGAATAGTTACTGATATATAGAATTTTTTTTTTTAATTTTCAATGATTTCTTAAAAATTTTCTACAAAAACTATCCTCACGAAATTTTGCAAGAAATTTCGCGTTGGCATTCTACAACTAATAACCATGTTTAATTTCAATCGGTTTAGTATTTTTCGAGTTAATGAGGAGAAAAAACAACCAAATTTCAGATGGTTATAACTCTAAAACCGTTTGGCCGATTATGCTCATAAACAAACTCAAATGTCGTGTTCAGATGCACATCCTAACTTGAAAATTTCAAGCCGCTATCTCTTTCCGTTCTTAAGTTATCGTGACAACAAAAACATTTTTTAATAACTTTCTAGCCATACGATTCGCACAGAATTCCACAAACGTGCTTAGGTTCATATTCTGCAACTACTCACCAAGTTTCAATTCGATCGGATTTATATTGGTTGAAAACAAAATTATTACTCGGAAACCATTGGGCCGATTATGCCCATTAACGAACTTGTCCGTCGAATTGGGATGCGCCACCTACCCTGAAAATTTCAAGTCGCTAGCTCTTTCCGTTCTAAAGTTATCGTTTCAACGGCCGGACGGCCGGCCCGACAGAATCAAATTTGACCTCGAATTCTTCATTAAGGAGTCAAACCAAATCGTTTGAGACCATTTTCGTCAAAAAATTCGAAAGTTACAGACATTTGGGCAAAATGATAACGCGATGTTCCCCAGAACATACGCGCAAAAAAAAACGGGTTTGGTTTTTCGCTCATATCTCGAAAACTATCTGAGGTAATTAAAATTTGAAAAAATATTCAAGAATTTCCAAAAAAAGAGTCCCACCTCCTGGAACTAGGACCAATATTTATAATTTAACCAGATGGTTGAAAATACTCCCGAAAACGGGTACTCCATTTGCGTAAGCCTCGCCCCTTCGGACCTTTAATGAATAAATATTATTTAAACTTATTAAATATGAAAATAAAAAATTGAAAAAATAAAGGCGTCTGCAGGATAGATCAGTAAACAATAATCCGTGGTCCAAAAATGTTTATCGCGACTTTTCAATTAGTTATCCATTAGTTAATTAACAATTTTTTGTAGCACGAACATTAACATTGCAAGTGCGATAATTGTTGAACCGTTGATCTGAGAATTTTTTTCCTTTCGTGGAGCTATTTTCCAAAGATCTTGGAATAGAGTTCCGTTGGAAAATTTCCGTTTTGTTATTAACAATTTACTTAAGTGAAAAATTATAAAGCTTCAATTATGTTTTCAAAAGAAAATTTTAAATTCCAAGTTCCAAGTTTAAACACGATCGGATCCATATTGTTGGAGATCCGAGCAGCCTTGTATGAGTTCATTAGCTGGATGGGTGACCGTTGCCTCGATAACTTTCGAACGAAAGGAGATAGGGACTTGCAATTTTCAGGGTAGGTTGCGCATCCGAATGGGAGAGTTAAGTCCGTTTTTGGGCATAATTGGTCCAACGGTTTCGGAGTTATACCCACCTGGTATATTATTTCCTTGATAACTCAAAAAATATAGTCGCGATCGAATTGAAGCTTAGTAACTAGTTGTAGAATATCGACATGAAGACGCGTGTAAAAATTTGTGATAACCTTACTCATAGAAAATTACAAAAAATTGGTTCAAGCACTGACGTGAAGTCAGGAGCTTTCGCGCGTATGTTCCGCCTCTGTCCACTTATTTCTTGAATGTGAATTGTTTATAGCTGCATCAGTATCCATTAACGCTTCGAGAAAGGTACTAATCATTTATTTTTCTCTAATATATGGTAAGAAATAGAAAATCATAACACTAGATTTTTCATCATTTTTGGCGCTCTAGTTCCTCGGAACTGAGTGCTTATCAATTTGCCCAAATGTCTGTAATTTTCGAATATTTCGATGAAAATGGTCTTAAACGATTTGGTTCGACTCACTGATCAAGAATCCGTGGTCGAAATTCATTCTGTCCGGCCGGTCCGGCCGGACCGGTATTTCACAGGTTGATATAATTATTCTATGTATATTCTATGTATGAATTGCCATAAAGTCAACTTGACAGAAGGGAATATTGTAACTTCAAGAATATTGGGGTTGAAATACTCGTATTTTAGCGATGCAACGGGGACCTCACCCGAAAATGTTTGAAAATATTTGTGAACGTAGATCAGGAAATTTTTGATCGATTACAAGGTAATTTATTATTTTATACATGTTTTATGGAATACCTACTATTTGTAGGTACTTTAAACCTGTTTTGGGCAATTGTCATACGAAACTTATTTTTTTGGCGCTCTAGTTCCTCGGAACAGATTGCTTATCAATTTGCCCAAGTGTCTGTAATTTTGGAATTTTTGGCTGAAAATGGTCTCAAATGATTTGGTTCGATTCACTGATCAAGAATCCGAGTGCGAAATCGATTCTGTCCGGCCGGCCGACCGGCCGTAGGCACGATAACTCTCGAACGAAAGGAGTTAGCGGATTGAAAATTGCAAGGTGGTTTTGGAGCGTAAATATCTCGGACAAGTTCGTTAATGGGCGTTAACCATCAAGGGGTTTCGGAGTTATGGCCGATTTTAGTAAAAATATTTTTTATGAATATTTCCGAAACCGATCACTCGATCTATCTGAAATTTAGCACCAGACTGTAGGAGACAGTAGAATCATGACCTTTATACGCATGTGAAGTTTTGTATTGACTAGATTACCGCAAAGTGTCAAAAAAAGAAATTTGAAAATGTGGTGCAGTTCTCATTCTCATGATTGCTCATTTAATCTTCATAAATAAACTATTATTTGAATTGAATTTCCTTTTTGATGCAGTTCTATCATATGAATACATTGATATAATTCCCAACTCTGAGAAACCAATACTTTCGGAGATATAATTTGTCTGTTTGAACTAGAGCGCCAGAAAGCTCCTGTCCACAGGGCTTGAACCCATTTTTCTTCACAGTTTTTATAGAAATACTAAGTGAAATATAGATTTCACTTATTTATCACAGTATTCCCTTACTATTGAACCCTCGCTAATCAAATTCATAGATTTTTTGAATATTTTGAATATTCCTAGACTTTTACGATCTGCATATCCAGATTCTCATTATGTTTCCAATTCATATTTGTGGAGCTTGGGAGTGCTTACGTATATGATTTCAAGCCATGTCCAACATTTGAAGGTTAAATTTAACAATATATTGAAGAAAAGTATTTTTAAATATAATAAATATATTTTAAAACACGCTGGATAATTTGTGATACATGGTTCATTTCTTTGATGAATACATTGCAAATAACAAATAATGTCAGTGAATTCATTCATTCCTAATAATTATTTCACGTACATATTGGTAGTATTACAATTAAAATCAGAACCTTTATTTCTTAAGTTGAACTAGAATGATGATGTAAGTTGTTGCTGATGCCACAATCTAGAAAAAAAAACAATAATGAATTAGAGAAGAATAGTATATTCTAAAACAAGTTGCAGAATGGGCTGATATTCAAACACGAATGCGAAATTCGAAAACGAGCGACGAAGGAGCGAGTTTTCGTACGCATGAGTGTTGGAATTGCCTTCTGCAACGAGTATTAGACGATAGTTTCTCTCTTTCAGGCAAATTTTGTAAAATACTGTTGAAATTTTATGAAAAATTAGGATTATACATCATAGCGACTTTTGTATTGTATCTTGGCAGTTGGTGTGACTGTTACGAAAGTTGACAGATCATGGAATTTGAATTGTACGTAGAGCATGGAGATCAGATCTAACAGTTTCCCAATATCATGAATGATTCAAAATTAGCAAGAAGGAAATCTCTAGTACTCTATTTTTTTATGAAAATAAAACCTTTCCTCTCAACAATTATTTCACCTTATCCAGAATATCTTATATTGACAATAATTGACGTGTGCTGAAATTTGATAGGATCGAATGTCAGTGCTGACTACCACAAAACGAAAAATATAACTAGAAACAATGCGGGAATGAGTTCATTCCAGCACTGTTTATAGTGCCGGAATGAACTCATTACGATGCTGAAATAGAGAGAAGGTATTTCTTGAAGATTAATATAAAATGAAACCGAGAAAGGAATTTGATTAGTCAGATCATCAGAATCAGAAATAAATTCTGAATTCTAAATTCGTGTCAATTTCTTTTTCCGTATGTGTTGAATTGATTAAATTTTCGGGAAATGAAAGTTTGTAAGAACTTACTGTGTGCAAGAATGACCAATCCAATGGAAAAAATCCATACGCTGTAAACTTCAATTTACAGGACAGAAATCTCATGGATATAAACTGAAGATACAATAGCTTCTTATCGATTCCTTTTCTTTCTGCATATTTGTTCCATATGTCATGCAATATTATCACCGTTCTGTTTGCCTGAAAATATATTTAATATTATAACTATCTAATTCTAGAAATATCTCACTATAAAAGGTTTTCCAATAAGAGGTGTTATTTTCAATAGCCCGCTATTTCGGTAGTCAGTTCGGATGTCATTTTTTGACATTTGACAAGTAGAAACTATGCCATTAATAAAAATGGAACGATACACGCTTCAAGAACCCATTGAAAAAAAATTAAAAAAAAATTGTGAAAATTTGGCAGAGACGGTTCGTAAAACTCGAACATTTTTGGGTCGTGTTGAAGCACCTTGTCGGACCGCAATAAAGAAATTGGTGGAAAAATTCGAGCTGTTTGTTATGTGAAGAATAAAACCCGCGCACGTCGCTCAAGAACAGCCGAGAATATTGCTGCTGTAGCCGAAAGTGTTGAAGAAAAACCAGGTTTGTCCATTCCTCGTCGTTCCTTGGAATTAGGCATTCCACAAACGTCAATACACCGTATTTTGCATAAAGATTTGGGTCTTAAGGCGTAAAAAGTTCAGTTAACACAAGAACTCAAGCCGGCCGATCATCAACAACGTCGTGTCTTTGCTGATTGGGTCGTTGAAATGCATGAAAATGATCCGGAATTCCATCGAAAAATTATCTTGAGTGATGAGGCCCATTTCCACCTCGGTGGCATCGTCAACAAGCAAAATTGTCGCATCTGGGGCTCGGAAAACCCAAGAGTTATTGTTGAAAAACCTCTCTATCCTCAACGTGTGACTGTTTGGTGCGGTTTATGGTCCAGCGGAGTCATTGGACCTTACTTTTTCGAAAATGAGGCTGGAGTAACAGTTACGTTGAATGGATTGCGCTATCAAGAGATGATTAATGATTTTTTTATGGCCGGAATTGGATGGTATTTACTTTCAACAAGACGTCGCTACGTGCCACACAAGCAACGAAACCATTGATCTTTTGCGGGAAAAGTTTCTGGACCGTGTTATCTCTCGAAGAGTTGATCACAATTGGCCACCGATATCTTGTGATTAAACACCTTGCTACTTCTTCCTTTGGGGCCACGTGAAAGAGAAGGTCTACGCCAATAGCCCAGCATCGATTCAAGACCTCAAAGATGGAATTCGTGAGGCTATCGAGGACATAGGGCAGCCACTTTGCGATTTGGTTATGGAAAATTTCATTAAAAGGATATGGTCCTGTAAGCGTGGTCGTGGTGGTCATTTGCCTGATGTTATTTTCCACTATTAACGGCATAGCTTCTTCTTTATAATGAAATAAACATCCGATCATTTATGTTGAAAAATGGCATTTTTCTTTGAATATCCAAATATCACCTTTTTTTGGAAAACCCTTTACTATCGGAAAACTCTTAATATTTTGCATAGCTTTCGGACCAGGTTGAACTGCTTTTGACGAGTTGAAAGTGTCATTCCCGATTTGCGAGACATTTTCAAGAAATCAATTTAATTGAATCAGTGGCTTATTGTCAGAATTACCTCTGAGCTGGATGAATGTCCCCAATATTCGATTTTTTTTTAACGAAATATTGGATATTTTTGAAAGAAATTACTAGATGAATGAAATTTGAATATTTGTGAATGATATGAAAGTGTTGATTGAGTAGGAAGTGTTTAATGATGGAAGTATTGCCATGCAAAAAGATATTTCATGTTCTCTCCCATAAGCCCTTTGCATTCCAACTGAGAAATAGCTTATAGAGAGGGTGCTTTTGAATAAGTGCAACAAAATTTCAGGGGTGATCCTTTGATGAAAATTAAGGTAGGTATTTTATATAACATTTTTTGAAAAACCCCCCCCCTCCCGGAAAAGTTACACACCTCCGAAAATGATTTTATATATTTTTTATTTTACCTGTATGTTAAGCTGAAGACTCGAAACGTGGTAAATATTATTTATTTTATCAATAAAACTATACATTTTGAAATTTTTTCAACCCTGAAGTATGCTTGGAAGGGGTTGAAATTGATATTTTTTCTTACAACTTTTTTACGGATGAAAATTTTCCTTTTAAAAAATAATAGCTTAAAAAATTCATTTACTAACTTTTATATTTCTACAAGTTTTTTGGAAAACTTTCTTTATTTTATACAATAGAAAGTGAAGCATGTGTCTATGGGAGATGATAGCCCTACATAACATAAGGGTCCTGTAGTGGTCTTCGAACATCTGCATTTCTGAATCATCATCGCTTGGATTGGCCAGACCTGGTTCCTGGCCTTACGAGCAACGGCATTTTTTAATTCAAATATTGAAGGGATTTCTAAGAAAAAGAGTGAATATCTTTGAAAAATAGCGGAGGTGATTCTTCTTCAAGATATTCATACGGCTACAGAGGAGTAATTTGTGAGAGGGGACTTTAGGTACCGGCGTGAAGTTCGCAGCCAAAATCTGGCAGCCAGTTTCCGATCTTTCCCGAAGGATCATTGGCGTCGTGAATGTTGTCTATAATATTAATTTCGGTTACGTAGTATTTTTGAGGCAAAAAAGAAGTTTTTCCGAAAGATTTTATTTTTATGAAGCTGTGAGCGGAATATTTTGTGAGTACAGTATAAATAAAACTATTCGAACAATTTAACCTGACTAAGCTCGAGTGAAGGTATAACAAAATGAAACGAGTAATGACAAACATGTTCTAAGAAAAGAAACTCCATTTGGCCCCGTCGATGAGGGTGAAACTGCCCCCGTTAGCATTAAAGAATAATTTTTAACATGATGGTGACGATAAGCCAAGTTGAAACTCATACAGAAAATCATAATAGTGACGATAAGTATGCCTTATAATGGAAAATCCCTTCGGCTTCGTCGAAAAGGGTGAAAACAGCCCTCCTAAGTATGAACAAATAAATTATTTTCATTATGATGGCGCTGAATAGCCAAGTTGAAACTTATACAGTAAATCATAATAGTAACTATAAGTATATCATATAACGGAAAATCCCTTCGGCCCCGTCGAAGAGGGTGAAAAGTGCCTTCCTAAGTATGAACAAATAAATTTTTTTCATTATGATGTCGATGAATAGCCAAGTTGAAACTCAAGCAGTATATCATAATAGTAATGTCAAGTATACACTATAAAGGAAAATCCCTTCGGCCCCGTCGAAGAGGGTGAAAACAGCCCTCCTAAGTATGAACAAAAGAAATTATTTTCCTTATGAAGGCGATGAATAGCCAAGTTGAAACTCATACAGTATATCATAATAGTGACGTCAAGTATACACTATAAAGGAAAATCCCTTCGGCCCCGTCGAAGAGGGTGAAAACATCCCTCCTAAGTATGAACAAATAAATTATTTTCATTATGATGGCGATGAATAGCCAAGTTTAAACTCATACAGTATATCATAATAGTGACCTCAAGTACACACTATAAAGGAAAATCCCTTCGGCCCCGTCGAAGAGGGTGAAAACATCCCTACTAAGTATAAACAAGAAAATTATTTTCATTATGATGGCGATGAATAGCCAAGTTGAAACTTATACAGTAAATCATAATAGTAACTATGAGTATATCAAATAACGCAAAATCCCTTCGGCACCGTCGAAGAGGGAGAAAACAGCCTTCCTAAGTTTGAACAAATAAATTTTTTTCATTATGATGGCGATGAAAAGCCAAGTTGAAACTCAAACAGTATATCATAATAGTGACGTCAAGTATACACTATGAAGGAAAATCCCTTCGGCCCCGTCGAAGAGGGTGAAAAAATCCCTCCTAAGTATGAACAAATAAATAATTTTCGTTATGATGGCGATGAATAGCCAGGTTTAAACTTATAAAGTATATCATAATAGAAACTATTAGTATACCATATACCGAAAAATCCCTTCAGCCCCGTCGAAGAGGGTGAAAACAGCCCTCCTAAGTATGAACAAATAAATTATTTTCATTATGATGGCGATGAATAGCCAAGTTGAAACTCATACAGTATATCATAATAGTGACGTCAAGTATACAATATGAAGGAAAATCCCTTCGGCCCCGTCGAAGAGGGTGAAAAAATCCCTCCTAAGTATGAACAAATAAATAATTTTCGTTATGATGGCGATGAATAGCCAAGTTTAAACTTATACAGTAAATCATAATAGTAACTATAAGTATACCATATACCGGAAAATCCCTTCGGCCCCGTCGAAGAGGGTGAAAACAGCCCTCCTAAGTATGAACAAATACATTATTTTCATTATGATGGCGATGAATAGCCAAGTTGAAACTCAAATAGTATATCATAATAGTAATGTCAAGTATACACTATAAAGGAAAATCCCTTCGGACCCGTCGAAGAGGGTGAAAACATCCCTCCTAAGTATGAACAAATAATATATTTTCATTATGATGGCGATGAATAGCCAAGTTGAAACTTATACAGTAAATCATAATAGTAACTATAAGTATACCATATAACGGAAAATCCCTTCGGCCCCGTCGAAGAGGGTGAAAACAGCCCTCCTAAGTATGAACAAATAAATTACTTTCATTATGATGGTGACGAATAGCCAAGTTGAAACTCATACAGTATATCATAATAGTCACGTCAAGTATACACTATAAAGGAAAACCCTTTCGGCCCCGTCGAAGAGGGTGAAAACATCCCTACTAAGTTTACACAAGAAAATTATTTTCATTATGATGGCGATGAATAGCCAAGTTGAAATTTATACAGTAAACCATAAAAGTGACGTTAAGTATACACTATAAAGGAAAATCCCTACGGCCCCGTCGAAGAGGGTGAAAACATCCCTCGTAAGTATGAAAAAATAAATTATTTTCATCATGATGGCGATGAATAGCCAAGTTGAAACTCATACAGTATATCATAATAGTGACGTCAAGTATACACTATAAAGGAAAATCCCTTTGGCCCCGTCGAAGAGGGTTAAAACATCCCTCCTAAGTATGAACAAATAAATTATTTTCATTATGATGGCGATGAAAAGCCATGTTGAAACTCATAATGTATATCATAATAGTGACGTTAAGTATACACTATAAAGGAAAATCCCTTCGGCCCCGTCGAAGAGGGTGAAAACATCCCTCCTAAGTATGAACAAGAAAATTAATTACATTATTATGGCGATGAATAGCCAAGTTGAAACTTATACAGTAAATCATAATAGTGCCTATAAGTATACTTTATAACGGAAAATCCATTCGGCCTCGTCGAAGAGGGTGAAAACAGCCCTCCTAAGTATGAACAAATAAATTATTTTCATTACGATGGCGATGAATAGCCAAGTTGAAACACATACAGTATATCATAATAGTGATGTCAAGTATACACTATAAAGAAAAATCCCTTCCGCCCCGTAGAAGAGGGTGAAAACATCCCTCCTAAGTATGAAAAAGAAAATTATTTTCATTATGATGGCGATGAATAGCCAAGTTGAAACTTATACAGTAAATCATAATAGTGACTATAAGTATACTTTATAACGGAAAATCCATTCGGCCTCGTCGAAGAGGGTGGAAACAGCCCTCCTAAGTATGAACAAATAAATTATTTTCATTACGATGGCGATGAATAGCCAAGTTGAAACACATACAGTATATCATAATAGTGACGTCAAGTGTACACTATAAAGGAAAATCCCTTTCCGCCTCGTCGAAGAGGGTGAAAACAGCCCTCTTCGACGGGGCCGAAGGGATTTTCCTTTATATTGAATACTTGACGTCACTATTATGATATACTGTATGAGATTCAACTTGGCTATTCATCGCCATCATAATGAAAATAATTTATTTGTTCATACTTAGGAGGGCTGTTTTCACCCTCTTCGACGGGGCCGAAGGGATTTTCCTTTACAGTGTATACTTGACGTTACTATTATGATATACTGTTTGAGTTTCAACTTGGCTTTTCTTCGCCATCATAATGAAAATAATTTATTTTTTCATATTTAGGAGGGATGTTTTCACCCTCTTCGACGGGGCCGAAGGGATTTTCCGGTATATGGTATACTTGTAGTTACTATTATGATTTGCTGTATAAGTTACAACTTGGCTATTCATCGCCATCATAATGAAAATAATTTATTTGTTCATACTTAGGAGAGATGTTTTCACCCTCTTCGACGGGGCCGAAGGGATTTTCCTTTATAGTGTATACTTGACGTCACTATTATGATATACTGTATGAGTTTCAACTTGGCTTTTCATCGCCATCATAATGAAAATAATTTATTTGTTCATACTTAGGAAGGCTGTTTTCTCCCTCTTCGACGGTGCCGAAGGGATTTTGCGTTATTTGATATACTCAGAGTTACTATTATGATTTACTGTATAAGTTTCAACTTGGCTATTCATCGCCATCATAATGAAAATAATTTTCTTGTTTATACTTAGTAGGGATGTTTTCACCCTCTTCGACGGGGCCGAAGGGATTTTCCTTTATAGTGTATACTTGAGGTCACTATTATGATATACTGTATGAGTTTCAACTTGGCTGTTCATCGCCATCATAATGAAAATAATTTATTTGTTCATACTTAGGAGGGATGTTTTCACCCTCTTCGACGGGGCCGAAGAGATTTTCCTTTATAGTGTATACTTGACGTCACAATTATGATATACTGTATGAGTTTCAACTTGGCTATTCATCTCCATCATAACGAAAATTATTTATTTGTTCATACTTAGGAGGGATTTTTTCACCCTCTTCGACGGGGCCGAAGGGATTTTCCTTCATAGTGTATACTTGACGTCACTATTATGATATACTGTATGAGTTTCAACTTGGCTATTCATCGCCATCATAGTGAAAATAATTTATTTGTTCATACTTAGGAGGGCTGTTTTCACCCTCTTCGACGGGGCCGAAGGGATTTTCCGGTATATGGTATACTAATAGTTTCTATTATGATTTACTTTATAAGTTTCAACTTGGCTATTCATCGGCATCATAATGAAAATAATTTTCTTGTTCATACTTAGGAGGGCTGTTTTCACCCTCTTCGACGGTGCTGAAGGGATTTTCCTTTATAGTGTATACTTGACGTCACTATTATGATATACTGTATGAGTTTCAACTTGGCTATTTATCGCCATCATTATGAAAATAATTTATTTGTTCATACTTAGGAGGGCTTTTTTCACCCTCTTCGACCGTGCCGAAGGGATTTTCCGTTATATGGTATACTTATAGTTACTATTATGATTTACTGTATAAGTTTCAACTAGGCTATGCATCGGCATCATAATGCAAATAATTTATATGTTCATACTTAGGAGGGATGTTTTCACCCTCTTCGACGGGGCCGAAGGGATTTTCCTTTATAGTGTATACTTGAAGTCACTATTATGATATACTGTATGAGTTTCAACTTGGCTATTTATCGCCATCATAATGAAAATAATTTATTTGTTCATACTTAGGAGGGCTGTTTTCACCCTCTTCGACGAGGCCGAAGGGATTTTCCGGTATATGGTATACTTATAGTTACTATTATGATTTACTGTATAAGTTTCAACTTTGCTATTCATCGCCATCATAACGAAAATAATGTATTTGTTCATACTTAGGAGGGATGTTTTCACCCTCTTCGACGGGGCCGAAGAGATTTTTCTTCACAGTGTATACTTGACCTTACTATTATGATATACTGTTTGAGTTTCAACTTGGCTATTCAACGCCATCATAATGAAAATAATTTATTTGTTCATACTTAGGAGGGCTGTTTTCACCCTCTTTGACGGGGCCGAAGGGATTCTCCGGTATATGGTATACTTATAGTTACTATTATGATTTACTGTATAAGTTTCAACTTGGCTTTTCATCGCCATCATAACGAAACTAATTTATTTGTTCATACTTAGGAGGGATGTTTTCACACTCTTCGACGGGGCCGAAGGGATTTTCCTTTATAGTGTATACTTGACGTCACTATTATGATATACTGTATGAGTTTCAACTTGGCTTTTCATCGCCATCATAATGAAAATAATTTATTTGTTCATACTTAGGAAGGCTGTTTTCTCCCTCTTCGACGGTGCCGAAGGGATTTTGCGTTATTTGATATACTCAGAGTTACTATTATGATTTACTGTATAAGTTTCAACTTGGCTATTCATCGCCATCATAATGAAAATAATTTTCTTGTTTATACTTAGTAGGGATGTTTTCACCCTCTTCGACGGGGCCGAAGGGATTTTCCTTTATAGTGTATACTTGAGGTCACTATTATGATATACTGTATGAGTTTCAACTTGGCTATTCATCGCCATCATAATGAAAATAATTTATTTGTTCATACTTAGGAGGGATGTTTTCACCCTTTTCGACGGGGCCGAAGGGATTTTCCTTTATAGTGTATACTTGACGTCACTATTATGATATACTGTATGAGTTTCAACTTGGCTATTCATCTCCATCATAACGAAAATTATTTATTTGTTCATACTTAGGAGGGATTTTTTCGCCCTCTTCGACGGGGCCGAAGGGATTTTCCTTCATAGTGTATACTTGACGTCACTATTATGATATACTGTATGAGTTTCAACTTGGCTATTCATCGCCATCATAATGAAAATAATTTATTTGTTCATACTTAGGAGGGCTGTTTTCACCCTCTTCGACGGGGCCGAAGGGATTTTCCGGTATATGGTATACTAATAGTTTCTATTATGATTTACTTTATAAGTTTCAATTTGGCTATTCATCGGCATCATAATGAAAATAATTTTCTTGTTCATACTTAGGAGGGCTGTTTTCACCCTCTTCGACGGTGCTGAAGGGATTTTCCTTTATAGTGTATACTTGACGTCACTATTATGATATACTGTATCAGTTTCAACTTGGCTATTTATCGCCATCATTATGAAAATAATTTATTTGTTCATACTTAGGAGGGCTGTTTTCACCCTCTTCGACGGTGCCGAAGGGATTTTCCGTTATATGGTATACTTATAGTTACTATTATGATTTACTGTATAAGTTTCAACTAGGCTATTCATCGGCATCATAATGCAAATAATTTATATGTTCATACTTAGGAGGGATGTTTTCACCCTCTTCGACGGGGCCGAAGGGATTTTCCTTTATAGTGTATACTTGAAGTCACTATTATGATATACAGTATGATTTTCAACCTGGCTTTTCATCGCCATCATAATGAAATTAATTTCTTTTGTTCATACTTAGGAGGGCTGTTTTAACCCTCTTCGACGGGGCCGAAGGGATTTTCCTTTATAGTGTATACTTGACGTCACTATTATGATATACTGTATGAGTTTCAACTTGGCTTTTCATCGCCATCAATATGAAAATAATTTATTTGTTCATACTTAGGAGGGATGTTTTCACCCTCTTCGACGGGGCCGAAGGGATTTTGCTTTATAGTCTATACTTGACGTTACTATTATGATATACTCTTTGAGTTTCAACTTGGCTATTCGTCGCCATCATATCGAAAATATCCTATTTGTTCATACCTAGGAGGGCTGTTTTCACCCCCTTCGACGGGGCCGAACGGATTTTCTGCTATAGTATATACTTGACGTCACTATGATGATATACTGTATGAGTTTCAACTTGGCTATTCATCGCCATCATGATGAAAATAATTTATTTTTTCATACTTAGGAGGGCTGTTTTCACCCTCTTCGACGAAGCCGAAGGGATTTTCCAATATAAGGCATACTTATCGTCACTATTATGATTTTCTGTCGAGTTTCAACTTGGCTTATCGTCACCATCATGTTAAAAATTATTCTTTCATGCTAACGGGGGCACTTTCACCCTCATCGACGGGGCCAAATGGAGTTTCTTTTCTTAGAACATGTTTGTCATTACTCGTTTCATTTTGTTATACCTTCACTCGAGCTTAGTCAGGTTAAATTGTTCGAATATTTTTATTTATACTGTACTCACGAAATATTCAGTTCACAGCTTTATTAAAATAAAACCATTTGGAAAGGCCTCTTTTTTGCCTCAAAAATACTAGGTAACCGAAATTAATATAATAGACAATATTCACGACGCCAATGATCCTTCGGGAAAGATCGGAAACTGGCTGCCAGATTTTGGCTGCGAACTTCACGCCGGTACTTTAGGTTATGTATTATTTTTAATTTGTTCGTTTTTCTCCTCTTGTCTATTCAATTTTCAGGTTGAGTTTCGGGTATCTTGGAGAAATCTCTCCGTTTTTTGACCAAGGATTCCATATTGAAGAATGAAATGCCCTCCATTATTTTAAATTCCAGCTACTTTTGTAAACAAATTCAATTTTTACAAATCACAACACTCACGGAGGGACAGGGTTTTTTGCTGATGTTTTTCCCTATGCTTTTGTATTATACGTCGAATTGTATGGTACCCCGTTACACTAACCTATTCTGACACTTCCAAAGCTCTCAATCAAAAGAATATGTATATTTATATATAGCTTATAGTGTCGAATACATTTTTCTAATGGGCCGTATTAACTATTGGCCAGTAGCGTAAAGCGAAAAAATTAGACGCATCTGAAATAATTGCTTCCAGGTTTTTTTGGCGCTCTAGTTCCTCGGAACTGAGTGCTTATCAATTTGCCCAAATGTCTGTAATTTTCGAATTTTTCGATGAAAATTGGTTCAAGCACTGACGTGAAGTCAGAAGCTTTTGCGCGTATACAATACAGAAGAATGGACAATAGAACATACGCGCAAAAGCTT
This sequence comes from Halyzia sedecimguttata, assembly GCA_937662695.2. Taxonomy (NCBI): domain Eukaryota; kingdom Metazoa; phylum Arthropoda; class Insecta; order Coleoptera; family Coccinellidae; genus Halyzia; species Halyzia sedecimguttata. The sequence continues at coordinate 92,565,711 of OW569412.2, forward strand.
CTGACTTCACGTCAGTGCTTGAACCAATTTTTTTTTTCGTGATTTTTTTGAAATTTTCTAGGGGTACGGTTCTTAAAATTTTTTTTGTCGTCATTTTTTTCAAATTTTCTAGGGGAACGGTTCTTACAAAATTTTAAACACGTCTTTATGTTGATTTTCTACTACTAGTTACCAAGCACCAATGCGATCGAATATTTATTTTTTGAGTTATTAAGGAAATAATATTCCAGGTGGCTATAACTTGGAAACCGTTAGACCGATTATGCCCAAAAATGTACTCAACTCTCCCTTTCGGATACGCAACCTACCCTGAAAATTGCAAGTCCCTATCTCCTTTCGTTCGAAAGTTATCGAGCCAACGGTCACCCATCTACTGAACTCACACAAGAATGCTCAAATCTCCAATAATATTTAACCGATCGTATTAAAACTTGAAACTTAGCAGTAGAGTTAGGTAATGAAGGCTCTCGCAAAATTTCAGCCATTTCGAACGAATAGTTACTGATATATAGAATTTTTTTTTTTTTTTCAATGATTTATTAAAAATTTTCTGCAAATGCTATCCTCACCAAATTTTGCAAACATTTTCGCGTTGGCATTCTACAACTAATAACCATGTTTGAATTCAATCGGTTAAGTGTTTTTTGAGTTAATGAGGAACAAAAAACCACCAAATTTCAGAAAATTTCAGATGGCTATAACTCTAAAACCGTTTGGCCGATTATGCTCATAAGCAAACTGAAATGTTGCGTTCTGGTGCACAACCTAACCTGAAAATTTCAAGCCGCTATCTCATTCCGTTCTCAAGTTATCGTGACAACAAAAATATTTTTTAATAATTTTTTTAAAATTTTCTAGCCGTACGATTCGCACAAAATTTCACAATCGTGCTTAGGTTCATATTCTACAAATACCCACCCAGTTTCAATTCGATCAGATTTATATTGGTTGAAAACAAAATTATTACTCAGAAACCACTGGGCCGATTATGCCCATTAACGAACTTTTCCGTCGTATTGCGTTGCGCCACCCACCCTGAAAATTTCAAGTCGCTAGCTCTTTTCGTTCTCAAATTATCGTGGCAACGGACAGCCGTACGGCCGGACGGTCGGACGGACAGAATCAAATTTGACCTCGAATTCTTCATCGGGGAGTCGAACTAAATCGTTTGAGACCAATTTCGTCAAAAAATTCGAAAGTTACAGACATTTGGGTAAAACTATAACGCGATGTTCCCCAGAACATACGCGCAAAAATGGTCTTAAACGATTTGGTTCGACCCACTGATCAAGAATCCGTGGTCGAAATTCATTCTGTCCGGCCGGCCGGCCGTAGGCACGATAACTCTCGAACGGAATGAGCTAGACAGTTGAAATTTTCAGAGTAGGTTTGGGAGATAAGTATCTCGGCTAACTTCGTTATTGGGCAAAATCGGACAGATGGTTTCGGAGTAACAAAAAAAAAATTTTTTTTTACAAGGCAAATTCCAAATTAAATTTTTTTCAATAAGCTGTTTTACCATAAGAATCCAATCATATCATTTTTAACTCTAACAAGGTAATACTTTCGGAGATATGATTTTTCAAAATTTCAATAATAAATCGTATTTCAACGTTGTCACAGAATGATATTATTCTATGTATGAATTGTCATAATGTCAAATGATGTTCCTGAGACATGACATTATCTAATCAATCGAAGAATTGTGAGCGAAGTGAGAAAAATCTCAGTTGTTTGCTCCGAAATTAGGTTTTCTCAGAAAATTCTTACATTTCGGAACGGAACATGAAGTAAGAGATCTGAGAGTAGTGAGACTGCTTTTCATCCATAGACATAGATATAACTCTCGTACGGAATGAGGTAGGTAGTTGAAATTTTCAGAGTAGTTTAGGGAGATGAATATCTCGGTTAAGTTCGTTATTGGGCAAAATTGGCCAGATTTAATTTGATTTCTTCCATGGTGCAGTTCTCATTCTCATGATTGCTCATTTAATCTTGATAAATAAACTATTATTTAAATTGAATTTCCTTTATGATGCAGTTCTATCATATGAATACATTGATATAATTCCCAACTCTGAGAAACCAATACTTTCGGAGATATAATTTGTCTGTTTGAACTAGAGCGCCAGAAAGCTTCTGCCCACAGGGCTTGAACCCATTTTTGTTTTGATGGCTTCATTTGCCCAATACCTCAAAAATGTTCTAGTAGGTACTCGGTTAAAAAAGGTCGGCTCGAAAGGTCCATGCAGTATTTCGTAGGGGTATGCGAGGCGTGAATTGACAGAAGAACATGCGCGCATAAGCTTCTAACGTGAGTGTTTTTTAAGAATTTTCAGAGGTAGGTAAGTCTGTTCTTGACAAGATATCAAACTCTCCCATGTAAAAGTGGCCAAATATAGCTTGATATTATATGTAGAAAAATTTTATGACTACTTTATTAAATGGTTCCTTTCTACATTTTCTCTCCCAAACTCTGAAAAATATCTATAAAATAAAAAATGTATCATTTTGTTAATTACGTCTGCGTTAGAAACACAAGATATTTGTCAGAAGCAGTTTATAGAACAATGTTTGCCTAACTAACAATAACGAAGCAACATCAACGATAATACTACTATTTCGTAACTAACAAACAACAACAGACAAATATCTTGTGATTTTAACTCAGAGGCAATTCACAAAATTACAATTTTTTTATTTTACTTTTTACTTTGGGAGAGAAAACCCAGAAAGGAGCCATTGAATAATGAATATACCTCCCAAAGTATCCTTAATGAATACTGATTGTTCCTAGAATAAAATAAGATACTTATATCAAAGTCAGGTTAGTTACACCATTTATAATTCAAGAACTGTTGGACCGATTTTTAGGACCTTTGATTTGTTGGATTTTTTCTGCCCTGAACAGCAGAATAACTGAAAATAAATCCAAAATAGAAAAAATAACAGAAGAAAAATTTATGAAGAAAATTCAAATCTGTATATAAAGCCGTCTCTGATACATGAGAGAAACATATCATGGACAAGAATGAATATTGTTTTGACCGATTATGTTGTTAGTCAATACGCGCGCACAGTATGTTTGATTTTCCGGGCGTATTCCTTCGTAATTCTGTGGAATTCTATTCTCGATTGTGAGTTCCCAATATTTACAATGCCACGAGCAAGAAGATTGAATCTTTCACAACGAAGTCGTAATGCGGTTAAACTTCGGAATATTGTGAATCAATCCACTGCAGATGAACTAAGAATAGAACCCCACTGAAATTTGAAGACCCGGTATTTACTACCGGTAGTCCGACAAACGTTTTGCAAGGCAGTGTCGGACTATCGAATTTGTCGGATTATAGAGTACTAGTCCTATAGAGCCCAAGACCACCTATAGTCCCGAATTCTTTGAACAAAATTACCTTGTAATCCGACAAATTACAGATCAAAATATGTGATAAGATTCTATCTGAGCTACAAATGTACATATATTCAACAACGATAGGCATGTCGGATTACAAGGGATGCCGGATAAGACCAGGGCCGGATTACCGAGGGTCCACTGTATATTGCGTATTTTCTGGATTCGCTGTATCAAAACAGATACCTTTATAAACTTGCTCGCACCTGTTTCGTTCTCTCGAAATATTTTCTACTGAACTTTTAGTCGTCTCAGTATTACTCGAGTTGAATAAAACTTTTCATGAATTTACGCAAGATTGTTCAGGAAAAAATATCCGGATGGAAGGATTATTTCTAATTTAAATATTTGAATTCTTTTTCATGATTTCATAGGTATATTACTTTGGAAAATAATCAACCAAAACAATACTGTATTAGTTAACGATAAGGTGGTACATAAAATTCACCGAACCTTAGATATAAAACTCACTTCAAATGAACACGAAAGCCATGAATGAATCAAAATAGAACATAGACCTATAGAATTCATCACCCACAGGAAACACAACAGAAAGAAACGAAAATCTTCATCTTCGATGTATTCATAACCCTTATAGGCATCTGTTACAATATCAACAAATTTTCTGGCTAGTAGTAAGGTTATATTGAATGACAAAATCGGCCCAAATTCCTCTGTAGCCTGCGTGATGTAGAAGTGTATATCTGATATGTTTCTTAATACTAAATTCAATTCGTCGATATTTTTCTGCTCAATGTCCAGTATTATTTTCAGCTTCAAATTGGGATATTCACTTTGAATATCCTTGATCCTTTCGCAGACTATCTCAAGCTTTCGATTCAGGTGAGCAAGTGAATACTTCAAATACCTAGAAATACTCCACACCAAGTCGCATTCTGAAGCATACCTCATATCGGCAAATAACCACTGCAATGTATCAGCAACATCAACAGGATGGTCACGTGTACACTGTACATGCATCAATGAAAACGATTGTTAAGATAGTGAGTGCAGTCAAGAGACAAATACAAATCTTGGGTGTATTAGAACTTATTTCTTTGATTTTCATCCTTCTTCGTAGTCTCAATACTTCCGATGAAAGATTCTCTATTTTTTCTGTTGCCAAATAGATGCGAAAGAGCTTCACCATTATGAATATCGCAACACACAATCTACTTACTTGAACCACTTGATCCGATATTCCTAAAACGAATCAATTGTGAATTTACCAACTGAGTTAATTAATATTATCCAATTAAATTGCTACAACTCATCTCGAAGATATTACAGCTGCAACAGTATCAGTGTGAGCGTTTCAATCTGGTTTACTTATCAAGTATTTTATAATTTTGCCCGCAAAATCTGAACAGTAGGAGACCCATTGAAAAATCCCAATATCTCTTATTTCAAATCAACGAATTACCGATTACCGGTTCCTTTAAAAAATTGCGAATGAAAGCTTCTTGACTGTCAATCAAGTTGAGAATAGGCTTCACAAAACATTCTTGACGTCAACCAAAGAACGTTAATTCATTATTTATTATTGAGTTGATTTGAGCTATTAATCCATCCAAATATTTAATTGCTACAACTTGTCTCCAACTTGTTGCAACATCGGCAACTGTACGGAGATATTATAGAATGAAAGTCTGAAGTTAAATATCTAGGTGTAACACTATTATTTTCTGTGGAATAAGCATGTTGAAATAACTGCTAGTAAAGCAATAAAGGCTTTTATGGCGTGAAGATATCTACACGGTAAGACTTGGGGCTGCAACCCCAAGAAACTGCGATGGATGTACGTCATGATTGTACCCCATTATCACGTATGGGGCAGTCGTCTGGTATACAAAAATGAGCCAGAATAGTACGAGAAAAACCCTCGACAAAGTACAAAGGATTGCCTGTTTGTGTATCACTTGAGCTATGGGAACCTGTCCTACCAGGGCACTTGAGATTATCACAAATCTCACACTCCTTCATCAGGGCTTCATGAAATGGCCCATGAAGCCATTCTCAGAATATCTAGGAAAGAAACAGATAATGAGAGTTTTAAAAACCTGAAATCCTGGTCCTCCCTTGCCAGGGACATTACATCAGCCAATCTTCCTAATGATTAGATGATTAAGAGAGCAAGCATCGAAAAGAACTTCACTACGATGCTAGGTAGGAAGAAAGACTGAGACAGGGAATATACCACCCAAGTTCTTAAAAAAATGCCATTAAATGGTACACAGAAGGTTCAAACACCAATATATGAGCTGGCGCTGGAGTATATGGGACAGGCACCAAATACTTTCTATCGCTAGTTTCCTATCCGAGCTTCTTTCAGGCAGAAATACTCGCAATTGAAAGATGCGTGGAAATGAACCTAGAAAGAATCAGAGGTGTGATATATCAATCCATTCTGACAGTCAAGCTGCTATTAAAGCTCTGAGCTCCCATGTTATCGAGTCTAAGCTAACATGGGAGCGCCGAACAAAACTTAATGAACTAGGCAAGAACAACAGGGTCTGGAAACCTACTGTGGGGTAGTCAGATACTCCTACAAAAGTGAATTTCGGATGAAAAAAAACTGAAAAAGGTTTACCCTGGAGATATCTCCCTGGAATGTATTACTCCAAAAACTTCCTCCGGAACTTTGACACTGTCAAATCCAAGAAATATATGGATCTCAGTAAAAGCACGCTTCAATTTCTCACTGGTTTCCTCACAGAGCACTGCTGTCTTAGGAAGCATATTATGAGATTAGGGCTGGCAGAAAGTGACGAGTACAGATTCTGTAGGGAGGAGGATGAAACTCCTGATCACCTGATTGCGGAATGCCTCGCCATCTCAAACCAACGTAAGGAATGCTTTGGATAATAAATTTGCAGGAGCGCAGACGTAGTCTCCTTGAAGCCATTCTTGATACTGGAGTCCAATAGAATTCCCAATATCTCTGATTTCAAATCAATGAATTAACGGTTCGATCAAAAATTCCCAAATCACAGTGTTAATCAAGTTAAGAATGGGCTTGACCAAATCTTCTTGACGTCAACCAAAATAGTTTAATTATTTATGATTGAGTCGATTTGAACAACTAAGGTAGTTGATCACAGTACAGCAGTGTTGCAAAATGCTTTTCGACATAAGTTAATAAATTTAATGAAGAAAATAAGGGCTTGCAGAAATATAGAACAATCAGGGATAGAAGTGATCCTTTCCTTAATTACAACGACCATAAATACAATAGCTGCACCAGTTTCAACAAAAAAGTACAGTTACTGTTACATAAAATTGGAACAGAAATTGAACCTAGATAACACGTACTTACAAGAAATATCATATCAATCCATGCGAGATTGCAAATATTAAGTCGAATTCAAGTGAGTAACCGGAACAGAGCGTTTAAGACCAATTCCTTGCTATAATAACCGATCGGTTATGTTTACCAAGCGATTGGTCTTAACAGCTCTGCTCCGGTTACTCGCTTGAGTTCGACTTTAGTCGCTCTGTGATTTTATGCACCTAACAATAATTAAACGACGCAGAAATACGAGATGAATCGCCAAACTTTCATCGCATTGCAGATCCTCTGTAAATGCAAAGCTGTCAAATTGTTTTCCGAATCAACTGATCAATGTTTTTGATTCCATAAATAAGTTTTGTGAAACCCAAATTCCGTTGATGGACTTGTTTGAATTTGACAGAGATATCGTAAGACCTCCAAGAATCTATGAGCCCAAAATCTACGAAGAAAATTACTGGTTCCTTCAGCAACATCTAGAAACTTAGTGCTACATTTTGGTTGCTTCTACCGAGTGCTCAGAAAATAGTCTTATGGGGTCCAGAAATATGTTCATTCATTTTATCTTCTTAATATCTCAGAAAATACTTCCATAACCAAATTCAAATCGAGTTGCTAGATGTGAAATATGGATTTGAATATTAATTCTAAATTATCATATCATAATAGCATAGAAAACCTAATTTCAACAAATTTTCACTATCTCGGAAACCTTTCACAAGATTCAACTGGACACATGCATATACACATATGAAATTAAATTAAAATAAAGAGATTTATTTTTTTTAAATGATACTCTTTGTAATTTAATTTATCATGGAGTTCTATCAAGAATCCATTGATATTGTAGGAATTATAATATTTTCACCCATTAAAAAATATACTTCGTTCGAACAGATAGTTTAGACGCATTTTTGGATTATATCCCTGTCTGAAGAAATCCTAAAACATTCCCATGATATCCAATTTTGAGTCTGGAGTCGCATCGAAGGCACTTAGTCGTCTAGGCTGGCAGACTACTTTTCTCTGAAGAGGAAGTGCCTTATACCAATTACATGCTAGATGTCACCTAAATCTTGTAACTATCGTCTTGGGCGACCAGTTCTGAGAAGTCAATAACGCTCCCGATATTGTTCCCATGCAACCACATTGGTTGTAGCAAAGTATCGCAAGGTAGAGGATCTACCAATCAGCGTTGACCACGATCAGGGTAGTACAGCCCTTAGCATGGAAGGGAGAAGAACGGGAGTACCGGGGTGGAAATACGAGAGAATAGAGGGAAGTTAAAGGGTGCAGCCACGCACGAGACTCGTGAGACTTGTTAAGGAAGTTGATTCCTGTTTAGACGAAAAACTAATTAGAGGTGCGAGTGTAGTAAAATATCATTAGACGGTAGAGACTTAGAACATATAATTTTAGAGTATCGAGACTGTTAGGAACCTCAGTAATCAACGGTATTTAATGTGACGGAGAAGTTGAAGTTTGTAGAAGTTGTGCGAATAAACCTGTACATATTAGCTCACAGTGTTCTATTTATTCCAAAGTGTGATTGTAGAATCATTATCCCCTAGACAGTGATAAAAATGCTACAGACATCATACCCAACCCTGAGAAATTAACACTTTCGGAGATATGATTTGTCAAAGTTTGAATAATTACTCGCTAGTTTATGATGCAGTTCTATCATAAGAATCCATTAATATATTTCCAACTCTGAGGAACCAATACTCGGAGATATGATTTGTCAAAGTTTGAACTAGAGCGCCAAAGCTCCTATCCACAAGGCTTTCTCACATTTGAATGATTTTGGACAGTATGTTTGATTTTTCAGTTGGATTACTTTATAATTCTGTGGAATTCTATTCTCGATCTTGTTTTTCCAATATTTACAATGCCGCGAGCGAGATGATCGAATCTTTCACATCTTTTAAAACGAAGTCGTAATGTGATTGAACTTCAAAATATTTTACGAATTAATCCACTGCAGATGAACAAACAAAAAAGCACTGACGTGAAATCAGTACTCTTTGGCGTGTGTGTTCACATTGGCTAATTTGAATTGATTGATGAGTGTTTCAAGCTCAGTGGATAGATCGAGCCGTTCACTGTCGGGTCATTAATTAACAGTGCTGACATATGAATAGAGTAACAAAGTTGACAAAGAACACAACTGACTCTCCTTAGTCGCAAGTCAGAAGCTCCTTGGAGCTTGTGCGACTAGGGCAACTCCAAATCCTCTCAGACGAAAACTCCAGCAGTTAATTCACTTCTTGTCTGCTCGTGCGCGAAACGGAAAAACGCCGAAAGGGGTTACATGAATTTCTAATTAGGAACGCAATTTCTTCGCCTATTCTTCAAATCCGAAAGTAATTTGATATAGATATTCCAAATATACTTATTTATATATTGGCCCCAGGCCCACGATACAGACATTTCAACTCGGAAGAAACGCTATTTCCTCGACACTGACTTGTCCATTCACAGAAATGCCTTTTTTTTTAAACCTCACAATATCGTCTCCATGACCGCTAGACGTAAACCGCACACAACATAAGTCATACAACTCAAAAAGAGCTTTGTCTCCTCTGTGCGTGCGCAGTCTACTTGTGGCTGAAAGTTCTCTCAAAATCACACACCTCACACAAAACTCTGATTCTTCAACATCATTGGTTCAGGACATATCGCACCTTCAATCCAAGCATACGCTGACACAAGGGGATTCTGTGAAGTAATAGCATCCTGCACCTCAGAACCCCAATCCTCCCGGATGAAAACTCCAGAAGTTAATTCACTTGTCGTCTGCTCATGCACATAACGAAAAATGCCCGTAAAGGGTAACATGAATTTTAAAATTAGCCCCAGAGCCACGGTACGGACACTTTAACTCAGAAACAACGCTACTTCCCTCAAACTGTCTTGTCCGTGCACTGAATTGCCATGAATATTCATTAAAAACCCCACAATATCGGCCCAGCACTAGACCCATGACCGATAGTCCTAAACCACTCCCAATATAACCCATACAACCCAAAAACAGTCACTTCTCTTCTGCGCATGCGCAATCTACTAGTGGCTGAAAGTCCTCCCAAAATCACACACCTTACACAAAACTCCTATTCTCCACCACTAGTGGTTCAGTAGATATCGCATCTTCAATCCACGCATCCGAGGACCCTCACCAAGGGATTCTATGGAGTAATAGCATCTTCCACTGCAAAACCCCAATCCTCTCTGACGAAAACTCCAGCAGTTGGACTGGAAGGGCAGCATGAACTTAAAAAATGGGTTCAAGCCCTGTGGACAGGAGCTTTCTGGCGCTCTAGTTCAAACAGACAAATTATATCTCCGAAAGTATTGGTTTCTCAGAGTTGGGAATTATATCAATGTATTCATATGATAGAACTGCATCATAAAGGAAGTTCAATTCAAATGATAGTTTATTTATCAAGATTAAATGAACAATCATGAGAATGAGAACTGCACCATGGAAGAAATCAAATTAAATCTGGCCAATTTTGCCCAAAAACGAACTTAACCGAGATATTCATCTCCCTAACATACTCTGAAAATTTCAACTACCTAGCTCATTCCGTTCGAGAGTTATAGCTATGTCTATGGATGAAAAGCAGTCTCACTACTCTCAGATCTCTTACTTTATGTTCCGTTCCGAAATGTAAAACTTTTCTGAGAAAAACTAAACAACTGAGATTTTTCTCACTTCGCTCACAATTCTGCGATTGATTAGATAATGACATGTCTCAGGAAAATAATTTGACATTATGACAATTCATACATAGAATAATTATATCATTGTGTGACAACGTTGAAATACGATTTATTATTGAAATTTTGAAAAATCATATCTCCGAAAGTATTAGCTTGTTAGAGTTTAAAATGATATCATTGGATTCCTATGGTAAAACTGCTTATTGAAAAAATTTAATTTTGAGTTTGTTTCGTAAACAAAAAATTTTTTTTTGTTACTCCGAAACCATATGTCCGATTTTGCCCAATAACGAACTTAGCCGAGATATTTATCTCCCAAACCTACTCTGAAAATTTCAACTGTCTAGCCCATTCCGTTCGAGAGTTATCGTGCCTACGGCCGGCCGGCCGGCCAGACCGGCCGGACAGAATGATTTTCGACCACGGATTCTTGATCAGTGAGTCGAACCAAATCGTTTAAGACCATTTTCATCAAATAATTCGAAAATTACAGACATTTGGGCAAATTGATAAGCACTCAGTTCCGAGGAACTAGAGCGCCAAAAATATAGGCAGGTTTCAGAATTTCAAGCTAAATATTCGTAATAAATAGTAGTAATTTTTTGAATTTTTTCATGTCACGTCATCCTCACGAAATTTTGCAAAAGTGTTTGTCTTAAGTTGTCTTTTGCGTCTAACTACTGAGTTTCAATTCAATCAGATCAGTAATTTTCGAGTTATCGTGGAAACAAAATTTAAAAATTTTTGAAATTTGTTTTTGACATTTTATTGCTATCCGATCAGTACAATACTTCGCATGCATATAAAGGTCTTGATTCTACAATTTCATGCCAAATTTCAGATAGATCGAGTGATCGGTTGCGGAAATATTCGTGAAAAACGTTTTTACTAAAAACGGCCTTAACTCCGAAACCGCTAGGTGGATTTCACCCGTTAACGAACTCGTCCGAGATATATACGCTCCAAACCTACCCAGCCAATTTCAATCATCTAACTCCTTTCGTTCGAGAGTTATCGTGCTAACGGCCGGACCGGATGGACAGAGTTGAATTTGAACTCAAATTCTTCATCAGGGAGTCGAACCCAATCGTTTGGGACCATTTTCGCAAAAAAAATCGAAAAATACAGATATAGTGGCAAAGTGATAGCACGCTGTTCCTTGCGGAACACGCGCGCTAAAAATCGCAAGCGAAGAACGCTGCGTTGGTAGGTATATGTCCTCAAAAAGATTAACATAATCTAGTAGGTACGTGAATATTTTCGTTTAGCTTGAATAATTCGATAATGCCAATTCAAAATACTTTTCATTTTGATTCTTGTACATTTATTAGAATTTATTCATTTCGACAATTCATTTCATCTTAATACACATTCGAGAAAAGCACTGACGTGAAGTCAAGAGCTTTTGGGAGCATGTTCCATTGTCTATTCACGCCTCATACGAAGTCTATCGAGATGAAATTCGGTACTCGATTGTAAAATGGTGTCTTGAAGTTATATGCGGAATTTCAGCTAATTCTGACGTATAGCTTCAGAAATATAAAAGTTTTGAGGAAAACTTTTTTGAACATTTTTTTCTAGGGATACTATTCATGAAATTTGACAAAAATTAGCGGGTTGGCGTTCTATAAGTAATTACCAAGTTTTAATTGCATCGTATTTGAATATTTTGAGTAATTGAGGAAATAACAACAACATCTAAGATGGATATCAGTCTGAAGTTTAGCCGATTATACCCAAGAAGAACGAACAATATGAATCCGATCGTGTTAAAATTTAGAACTTGGCTTTAAAGTAAGGATTTGAAGACACTCGCTGAATTTCAGCGATATCGGACGGATAGTTTCTGATTCTTTCAAAATATTCTAGTGATATGTTGCTCACGAAATTGTACATACGTCTTTGTGTCGGTTTTCTACAATTAGTTACCAAGTTTCAATACAATCGGATCTGTATTGTTTGAAAACTAAATGAGTAGGTACTCGGAAACCGTTTAGCTCCTTATACCCATTAACAAACGTAACATTCGCATTCGAATACGCAACCTACCCTGAAAATTTCACTTCGCTATTTCCGTTGGGATGCTATCGTGGCAACGGCCGATCAATTCATCCGTGCGAATTCGAAAATGTATTATAATACAAACTAGTTCTATTTTTGGCCAAGAAAATCACTCGCAATTGTTTTTTAACACACTGTATAACCATCATTTGCTTTAATTCACCCCTATTTTTCCGTATAATCGATATATTATTATTCATGTATATCGGTAGAATTTTCCAGATTCACTGTATCAAAACGGATACCTTTATTTCAACCTGTCATTTGATGTCTGTATATTGTTTCGTTCTCTCGAAATATTTTCCACTGAATTTTTAGTCATCTCATTATACTCGAGTTTGGTAACAATGTTCATGAATTTACGCACGATAGTTCAGGAAAAAATATCCGGTTGGAAGGATTATTTCTTATTTACATTTTTCAATTTTTTCGCACTATTCTGAAGAAAAATAATTAACCAAAATGATACTGAATTAGTTTACGATAACGTGTTATATACAATTAGCCGTTGACTTAGAAATACATAATACTCACTTCAAATGAACACGAAATACATGAATGAATCAAAATAGAACATAGACCTATAGAATGCATCATACACAAGGAGGAAAACAGAGAGTAGCGAAAATCTTCATCAACGTATGCATAAACCTTATAGGCATCTGTTACGATATCCACAAATTTTTTGGCTAGTAGTAAGGTTATATTGAATGACAAAATCTGCCCAAATTCCTCTATAGCCTTCGTGATGTAGAAGTGTATTTCAGATATGTTTCTTATTACTAAATTCAATTCGTCGATATTTTTCTGCTCGATGTCCATTATTATTTTCAGCTTCAAATCGGGATATTCACTTTGAATATCCTTGATCCTTTCGCAGACTATCTCAAGCTTTCGATTCAGTCGAGCAAGTGAATACTTCAAATACCTAGAAATACTCCACACCAAGTCGCATTCTGAAGCATCCCTCATATCGGCAAATAACCAATGCAATGTATCAGCAACGTCAACAGAAAGGTCACGTGTACATGCTTCAATGAAATCGATTGTTAAGATAGCCACTGCAGTCAAGAGACAAATACAAATCTTGCGAGTATTACAACTTATTTCGTTGATTCTCATCCTTCTTCGTAGTCTCAATACTTCCGATGTAAGATTCTCAATTTTTTCTGTTGCCATATAGATGCGAAAGAGCTTCACCATTATGAATATCGCTGTAAACAATCTATTTACTTGAAGCACTTGATCCGATATTCCTAAAACGAATATCAATTGTGAATATATCAACTGAGTTAGTTAATATTATCCAATTTTATTGCTACCACTCGTCTCTACGATATTATAGAAGCAACAGTATACTTTATAATTCCGCCAACAAAATCTGAACATTAGGAGCTCCATTGAAAAATTCCCAATATCTCTGAATTCAAAACTATGAATTAACGGTGCGATCAAAAAATCGCGATTCAAAGCGTCTTGACTTGCAATCAAGTTAAGAATGGACTTCACAAAACATTTAACGTCAACCAAAAAACGTTAGGTAATTATTTATGATTGAGTTGATTTGAGCAATTAATCCATCCAAATAATTAATTGCTACAACTTGTTTCGAAGTTATTATAGCATCTGCAACTGTACGGAGATATTATAGAATGGAAGTCTGAAGTTGAATATCTAGGAGTAATACTATTATTTTCTGTGAAATAAGCATTTTAAAATCACTGCCAGTAAAGCAATAAAGGCTTTAATGACTTCCAGCCTGTAAGACTGCACTGCAAGCCCAAGAAACTGCGATGAGGTACGTCATGATTGTGTGATCCATAATCACGTATAGAGCCATATAATAGTCAGGTATATAAAAATAAGCCAGAATAGTACGATGAAAACCCTCGACGAAGGACAAAGGCTTGCCTGTGTGTGTATCACTTGAGCTATGGGAACCTTTCCTACCGGAGCACTTGAGATTATCACAAATCTCACACCCCTTCATCTAGTGGTAGACAAAATGGCCCATGAAGCCTTTCTCAAAATATCTAGGAAAGGAACAGGTAATGACAGTATTAAAAACCTGAAAGCCTTGTCCTCTCTTACCAGGGACATTACATCAGCCAATATTCCTAATGATAAAATGATTAAGAGAGTAAGCATCGAAATGAATTCCACTACGATGAAGGAAGAGACAGGGAGTCCACCACCCAAGTTCTTAAAAATAATTCCATTAAATGGTACAAATACGGTTCAAAAACCAATAAAGGAGCTGGCGCATATGGGGTAGGCATCAAATGCTATCTATCGCTAGACTCCTATCCGAGTATTTTTCAAGCAGAAATTATTGCAATTGAATGATGCGTGTAAATGAACCAAGAAAGAAACTATCAGAGGATAGATATATGGCGATTTCCATTGGCCCGCTCGGAACACTCGAAATCAATCTCATCTGTCATGCATCTGTTTTTTGACGAAGGAGTCCATATTGAAGAAATAAATGCCTATCAATATTTTTAAATTGCAGTAAATTTTGTGAACAATAGTTACAAATCACGACACTCACGGGGAGACAGGGTTTTTTTGCTGAGGTTTTTCCCTAAGCTCTTGTATCATACGTCGAATTGTATGGTACCCCGTTACACCAACCTCTGCTAACACATATACAGCTCTCAGTCAAAAGAATATATATATATATATATATATATATGCATCTGTCCAATTGAACCGAAAATATCTGTCAAATATGACCTGAGTGATCCGAGCTTGTCAATAGAAATCGCCATTAGAAATCCATTCTGACAGTCAAGCTGCTATTTATGCTCTGACCATGTTATCGAGTCTACTAGCTAATATGGGAGTGCTGAAAAAAACTTATGAAGTAGGCAAGAGCTACAGGGTCTGGATTCCTGATAACTTGGGAATCAAAGGAACTGAGGATAAATCTGCGGCTACCTAGGAACAATTGAAGGCATCGAAATGTATAAGAGAGGATTTTTTACTCAATAATGACCTAAAAACCCATTATTCTCACTAATTGGTTTATGACTAATGTATAATGTCAACCCGTACTGGAATGCAGAAATTAATTGCATGCTTTAGTAACGCTTCGTCTTTGAAGATGGAAACTTTGTTTCCGAAACATGTCAGACGACAAAAAACTGTAGTGGACAAGAGTGTAGTTACTTTTATAGTGTTAATAATAAGTCTACAGTGAACTCAAAATAGAATATATTATATATTATATTATATATTTTTTATACACTATATTCACGAAATTTTGCGAAAATTAGCAGGTTGGCATTCTACAAGTAATTACCAAGTTTTAATTGCAGCGTATTTGTATATTTTGAGTTATTGAGGAAATGGCAACAACATTTAAGATGGCTCTTGGACTGTTAAGCCAATTGTACCAAACAACAAACTGTCCAATTCGGATGCGCAACCTGCCCTGAAAATTGCCAAGTCGCTATCTCTTTCCATCCGAAAGTTATCGTGGCAACGGTCCCCCATCCAGTCACTGAAGTCACGCAAGGCTACTCGAATCTCCCACAATATTACCTAACCCCACAATATTACCTGACCACATTGAGAACTGGTTTATCAAAAACGATAATATTTAGAGCAAGTACTACAAAGGAGAAACCTTCAGATGTCTATCTCGGAGGCCAAAGGATTGAAACTGTCGGGAGCACCAAGTTCTTGGGAGTCATAATAGATGAATTCTTGAAGTGGAGTACACATAGTGAATATCTCTTAAAAAAACTCAACAAAGTTATATTTGCATTCAGAATTATTAGTAGGTAGGTATGTCAATGAAAATGTAAAAAAAATTCTATACTATGCCAACTTCGAATCATTACTAAGATATGGAATAATATTCTGGGGCACAAGTTCATCTATGAAGTCCATATTTAGGAGCCAGAAGCGTATCCTCAGGATATTCTGGAAAATGAGGTTCTTGCAGGGGTAAATTCAGGGAGCTAGAGTTGCTTACGGTGCATGGCCTATACGTGCATGAATGCCTTCTCTACCTTCACAGAAATAAAAATGAATTCCTTAGAAATAATAGAAATTGCACATATAACACAAGAACAGCTAATATTACTTATCCTCAACATAAACTTACATTAACTGAACAGAATCCATTATATATGTGTATAAAGGTTTTCAACAAATTACCGGATTATATGAAAAAGAATAGAAAATTACAAGATATTCAATATGAAACCAATGAAAATTTAATAGATAAGGAACCATATAGTTTAGGAGATTATTTGATGTGATGGTATTTATGTACATAAGACACTATTTCATTTTATTATTTTTTTGTATCAGGAAATTTTATCATTTGAAATAAAGAATCTATCTATCTATCTATCTATCTATTAATCCGAACGTGCTTAAATTTAGAACTTTGCTGTGAAGTTAGGATTTGAAGGCACTCGCAAAATTTCAGAGATAAGGAACGGATATCGGATGATTTTTTCAAAATATTCTAGTGATATATTCCTCATGAAATTGCACATACGTCTTTGCGTCGGTATTCTACAATTAGTTACCAAGTTTCAATTCAATTGGATTTGTATTGTTTGATAACAAAGTAAGTAAGTACTCGAAAACCGTTTTGCTCCTTATACGCATTAACAAACGTAACAATCACATTCGAATACGCAACCTACCCTGAAAATTTTCAGTCGCTATCTCTTTCCGTTCGAATGTTATCGTGGCAATGGCCGATCAATTCATCCGTGCGAATTCGACAATGTGTTATATGTTATAACAAACTAGTATTTTTGGCCGAGAAACTCACTCGCAATTGGCTTTTAACACTCTATATAATCATAATTTGCTTCAATTCACCCCTATTTTTCCGTATAATCCTCGAAATATTATTCAAGTATATCAGTAGAATTTTTCAGATCCACTGTATCAAAACAGATACCTTTATATCAACTTGTCATGTCATGTCTGTACATTGTTTCGTTCTCTCGAAATATTTTCTACTGAATTTGTAGTCGTCTCAGTATTATTCTCGAGTTTGGTAACAATGTTCATGAATTAACGCACGATAGTTCAGGAAAAAATATCCGGATGGAACGATTATTTCTTATTTACATTATTCAATTTTTTCGCACTATTCTGAAGGAAAATAATTAACCAAAATGATATTGTATTAGATAACGATAACGTGGTACATAAAATTCACCGGAGACTTAGATATTATACTCACTTCAAGTGAACACGAAAGCCATGAATGAATCGAAATAGAACATAGACCTATAGAATTCATCACCCACAAGGAGTACAACAGAGAGGAGCGAAAATCTTCATCAATGTGTTCATAAAAATTATAGGCATCTGTTACAATATCAACAGATTTTCTGGCTAGTAGTAAGGTTATATTGAATGACAAAATCAGCCCAAATTCCTCTATAGCCTTCGTGATGTAGAAGTGTATTTCCGATATGTTTCTTATTACTAAATTCAATTCGTCGATATTTTTCTGCTCAATGTCCAGTATTATTTTAAGCTTCAAATCGGGATATTCACTTTGAATATCCTTGATCTTTTCGAGGACTATCTCAAGCTTTCGATTCAGTCGAGCAAGTGGATACTTCAAATATCTAGAAATACTCCACACCAAGTCGCATTCTGAAGCATCCCTCACATCGGCAAATAACCACTGCAATGTATCAGCTACATCAACAGGATGGTCACGTGTACATGCATCAATGAAAACGATTGTTGAGATAGTGATTGCAGTCAAGAGACAAATACAAATCTTGGGTGTATTAGAACTTATTTCGTTGATTTTCATCCTTCTTCGTAGTCTCAATACATCCGATGTAAGATTCTCAATTCTTTCTGTTGCCAAATAGATGCGAAAGAGCTTCACCATTATGAATATCGCTGCACACAATCTACTTACTTGAAGCACTTGATCCGATATTCCTAAAACGAATATCAATTGTGAATTTACCAACTGAGTTAATTAATATTATCCAATTTAATTGCTACAACTCATCTCTATGATATTACAGCAGCAACAGTACTTTCTAACTCCACCCACAAAATCTGAACATTAGGAGCCCCATTGAAAAATATCTCTGATTTCAAAACAATGAATTAACTGTTCGATAAAAAAATCGCGAATAAAAGCGTCTTGTCTTTCAAACAAGTTAAGAATGGGTTTCACAAAACATTCTCATCGTCAACCAAAAAATGTTAGGTAATTATTTATGATTGAGTTGATTTGAGCAATTAATCCATCCAAATAGTTAATTGCTACAACTTGTCTCGAAGTTATTGCAGCATCTGAAATTGTGCGGAGAGATTATAGAATGGAAGTCTGAAGTTAAATCTAGGAGTAACACTAGATAGCAAACTTCTGTGGAATAAGCATTTTGAAATCACTGATAGTAGCAATAAAGTCCTTAATGGCATGCCGAAACTGCGATGATGTACGTCAAGATTGTAAGATCCATAATCACGTATGGGGCCGTAGTCAGGTATATAAAAATAAGCCAGAATAGTACGAGGAAAACCCTCGACAAAGGACAAAGGCTTGCCTGTGTGTGTATCACTTGAGCTATGGGAACCTTTCCTACCATGGCACTTGAGATTATCACAAATCTCACACCCCTTCATCTAGTGGTAGACAAAATGGCCCATGAAGCCTTTCTCAAAATATCTAGGAAAGGAACAGGTAATGACAGTATTAAAAACCTGAAAGCCTTGTCCTCTCTTACCAGGGACATTACATCAGCCAATATTCCTAATGATGAAATGATTAAGAGAGTAAGCATCGAAATGAATTTCACTATGATGAAGGAAGAGACAGAGAGTCCACCACCCAAGTTCTTAAAAATAATTCCATTAAATGGTACAAAGACGGTTCAAAAACCAATAAAGGAGCTTGCGCATATGGGGTAGGCATCAAATGCATTCTCAGAATATCTAGAAAAGGAACAGGTAATGAGAGTACTAAAAACCTAAAAGCCTCTCTTACCAGCGACATTACATCAGCCAATATTCCTAATGAAAAAATGATTTGGAGAGTAAGTATCGAAATGAATTTCACTACGATGAAAGAAGAGACAGGGAATCCACCACCCAAGTTCTCAAAAATAATTCAATTAAATGGTAAAGATGGTTCAACAACCAATATAGGAGCTGGCGCTGGAGTATATGGGGTAGGCACCAAAGGCTCTCTATCGCTAGACTCCTATCGGAGTGTCTTTCAGGCAGAATTAATTGCAATTGAAAGATGCGTGGAAATGAACCAAGAAAGAAACTATCAGACGTGAGATATAGTAATCGATTCTGACAGGCTATTGAAGCTCTGAACATGTTATCGAGGCTACTAATATGGGAGTGCCGAAAAAAACTTAATGAAGTAGGCAAGAACAACAGGGTCTGGGTTTCTGATAATTTGGGAATCAAAGGAACTGAGTAAGCCAACACACTTGCCAAGAAGGCAAGTGTGTTGGCTTTCCCTTTCATTGCCCGGCACACCCCTTTTAGTGGCCGGGAACCCTACTGTGGGATAGGTAGATTCAACAGTAGGTACAACAGTAGGTAGCAAAACAGTGAATTTCACATGAAACAAGAAAATGAAAGAGGTTTACTCTGGAGATTTCTCCCACTAATGTATCACTCCATAAACTTCCTCCGGAACTTTGACACTGTCAGATCCAAAAATATATGGATCTCAGTAAAAACACGTAGCAATTCCTCACTGGTTTCCTTACAGGGCACTGCTGCATTAGAAAGCATATGATGAGATTAGGGCTAGCAGAAACTAGTGAGTGCAGATTCTGTGGGGTGGAGGATGAAACTCCTTATCACCTGATTACGGAATGCCTCGACATCTCAAACCATATCCCAAAGCAAGGAATGCTTATGGCAATAAATCTGTAGGAGCGAAGACGTAGCCTCCTTGAAGTCATTCCAGATACTGGAGTTCAATAGAACTCCCAATATCTCTGATATTGTTAATTATTTATGATTGAGTTGATGTGAATAACTAAGGTAAACTAAGTAAAATGCTTTTCGACATAAGTTAATCTTTATCAAAAGAAAATAAGGGCTTGCAGAGATATAGAACAATCAGAGATAGGATTAATCCTTTCCATAATTACAACGACCATAAATACAATAGCTGCTCCAGATTCGACATGAGTACAGTTACTGTTACATAAAATTGGAACAGAAATTCAACCAAGATACCAAGTTTAAGGGCCTAATCAGCCAAACGGTTTCGGAGTTATACCCAACAACTTTTGTTGATATTTTCCAATTACTCAAAGAATGCATATTTGATCGAATTGAAACTTGGTAATTAGTTTTGTAAAAAATACCGATGCGCAATTGTTTGTGAAATTTCGTGAGGATCGTATACGTAGAAATTTTTTTTTTATGATTTAACCAAATTGCAAAGCAGGGTACTGCCCCTGCTTTGCAATTTGGTAGGTAATGTATTCAATGATGTGAGTTCTTAATGAATATGTAAATCACTCATTATAAATAAAATTTATAAAAGTCTACGAATAAATCAATAGAAAAATATTACCAGATAACTGTACATGGTAACGGCACCAAAAGAGAATATTTTTGAAAAACTACCAGTATTAGTAGATATTTTTGAGTGTTAATTCTCTTGGACTAACAGATGATTTCTGATAAGTAATATTTACTTATTATGGTATCATACCAGTCCGTGCAACTACTCTTATGAGAAATGCTCATTTCCCAAATAGTAGCTTGAAATCTAATCTTTGGTACTTTTTTTTTAATAAGGAAAATTACTATGACCAGACAACTATATCCGGGCCGAAAATTCCTTCAAAGAGAATTAACCATATATCATCAACATATACAGGGTGGTCCAACGAAAACTTAACACCTCGTTTTCTGACTTCAAAATGATAATGTGGAAAATCGCTTGAACCCAGCAATTTTTGATTTGAGGGGGAAGAACTTTTCCGCTTTTCTGATCCCCGTAAATTCAACCCCCTAACGGGAGTGAGCACAGCCCCTTGATTTTGAATAGGGATGAGCAGTGTTGCGATAACTAATTTTGAAGATAGTATCGAGTACCATCTGACCCTAAAATAGTGAAAGAGGCAATGTGGAATTTATCTCGAGCATATTATTCGTATCCGACACATTTCAGGTATACTCCATTCACTTTTATAAAGTCTCCCCGTTGGCCATGACAATTTGACACATTTCACAATGTATAGTTTGAAAATGTTAGGTTATAGTCATTTTCCTGTCAGATACCTACGCAACGTTGTCCTCTCTACATAGAAGTCCTAGTAATTACGTATTTTCACAATGTGAATTTACTTCGGAAAACTAATGAATTTGAGAATATATTATGTGAATTCAATAATTCCACAGTCCTGGCGACTGTAGAAGAAAACTTTTCCTCTGTTGTTACTGGAAATATTTCACGTATATAAACTGGTTGGAAGATTCAATTATGCTATTTTCTTGTATGGAAATCAAGAATCAAGTGTTGAAATTGTATTGAAAATAATGGATAGAGTAGTCCGTTACTTTGTGATAGTTCATTTGAAAAAAAAATGGGTTCAAGCCCTGTGGACAGGAGCTTTCTGGCGCTCTAGTTCAAACAGACAAATTATATCTCCGAAAGTATTGGTTTCTCAGAGTTGGAAATTATATCAATGTATTCTTATGATAGAACTGCATCATAAAGGAAATTCAATTCAAATAATAGTTTATTTAACAAGATTAAATGAGCAATCTGAGAATGAGAACTGCACCATGGAAGAAATCGAATTAAATCTGGCCAATTTTGCCCAATAACGAAATTAACCGAGATATTCATCTCCCTAACCTATTCTGAAAATTTCAACTACCTAGCTCATTCCGTTCGAGAGTTATTGTAGAAAAACTTTTTTCAAATTTTCAAAATTTTTTTTACATTTTGCGGTAATCTGGTCAATACAAAACTTCACATGCGTATAAAGGTCGTGATTCTACAATTTGATGCTAAATTTGAGATAGATCGAATGATCGGTTTCGGAAATATTCATAAAAAATATTTTTACTAAAATTGGCCATAACTCCGAAACCGCTTGATGGATTTCTCCCATTAAAGCTTTTCCGAGATGTTTACGCTCCAAACTCACCTTGCAAATTTCAATCCGCTAACTCCTTTCGTTCGAGAGTTATCGTGCCTACCGGCCGGACAGAATCGATTTCGACCTCGGATTCTTGATCAGTGAGTCGAACCAAATCTTTTAAGACCATTTTCATCGAAAAATTCGAAAATTACAGACATTTGGGCAAATTTATAAGCACTCAGTTCCGAGGAACTAGAGCGCCAACAAGTTTCGTATGACAATTGCCCAAAACAGGTTTAAAGTACCTACAAATAGTAGATTTTTCATAAAACATGTATGAAAGAAGAGTAATAATGAAAATTTACCTTGTAATCGATCAAAAATTTCCTGATCTACGTTCACCAAATTTTCTCCTCTCTCGAACTACAGAATTATGCTTTCAATATTTACGTAATATTTTCAAACATTTTCGGGTGAGGTCCCCGTTGCATCGCTAAAATACGAGTATTTCAACCCCAATATTTTTGAAGTTACAATATTCCCTTCTGTCAAGTTGACATTATGAGAATTCATACATAGAATAATTATATCAATCTGTGAAATACGATTTACATTGAAATTTTGAAAAATCATATATCCGAAAGTATTAGCTTGTTAGAGTTAAAAATGATATGAATGGATTCTTATGATAAAACTGCTTATTAAAAAAAATTTAATTTGGAATTTGTATTGTAAAAAAAAAATTTTTTTTTTATTACTCCGAAACCATATATCCGATTTTGCCCAGTAACGAAATCAGCCGAGATATTCATCCCCCAAACCTACTCTGAAAATTTCAACTCTCTAGCTCATTCCGTTCGAGAGTTATCGTGCCTACAGCCGGCCGGCCGGACGGCCGGACCATTAAAGCTCTTCCGAGATATTTACGTTCCAAACTCACCTTGCAAATTTCAATCCGCTAACTCCTTTCGTTCGAGAGTTATCGTGCCTACCGGCCGGACAGAATCGATTTCGACCTCGGATTCTTGATCAGTGAGTCGAACCAAATCTTTTAAGACCATTTTCATCGAAAAATTCGAAAATTACAGACATTTGGGCAAATTGATAAGCACTCAGTTGCGAGGAACTAGAGCGCCAACAAGTTTCGTATGACAATTGCCCAAAACAGGTTTAAAGTACCTACAAATAGTAGATTTTTCATAAAACATGTATGAAAGAAGAGTAATAATGAAAAATTACCTTGTAATCGATCGAAAATTTCCTGATCTACGTTCACCAAATTTTCTCCTCTCCCGATCTACAGAATTATGCTTTCAATATTTACATTCTATTTGCATTCTATGTCTATGGATGAAAAGCAATCTCACTACTCTCAGATCTCTTAATCATGTTCCGTTCCGAAATGTAAGACTTTTCTGATAAAAACTAATTTCGGAGCAAACACTTGAGATTTTTCTCACTTCGCTCACATTTCGGAAACACTTTATTCTCATAATTCTTCGATTGATTAGATAATGTGATGTCTCTGGAAAATGAGTTGACATTATGACAATTCATTCATAGAATAATTATATCATTCTGTGAAATACGATTTATTATTGAAATTTTGAAGAATCATATCTCCGAAAGTATCAGCTTGTTAGAGTTAAAAATGATATCAGTGGATTCTTATGGTAAAACTGCTTATTGGAAAAAATTTAATTTGGAATTTGTTCTGTAAAAAAAATTTTTTTTTTGTTACTCCGAAAACATTTGTCCGATTTTGCCCAGTAACGAATTTGCCCGAGATATTTATCTCCCAAACATACTCTGAAAATTTCAACTGTCTTGCTTATTCCGTTCGAGAGATATCGTGCCTACGGCCAGACCGGCCGGACGGCCGGAACGGCCGGACAGAATTAATTTCGACCACGGATTCTTGATCAGTGAGTCGAACCAAATCATTTAAGACCATTTTCATCGAAATATTCGAAAATTACAGACATTTGGGCAAATTGATAAGCACTCAGCTCCGAGGAACTAGAGCGCCAATAATGAAAGTACCTGAATAACCCGGCAGGAAAACTTCAAAACGAACAGAAGTAACTATGGAATTCCCCACTTTTCGAAATTCTCAAGAAATAAGCCTACAGAAGACATTTAAATACCTTGTTGCACAACTTGAAATACATCAGTTTCAAAATGTAGTAGTACTACCAAACCCGAGTCATTCTTATACCTTAATAAAATATAGTGATGAAACTAAGTCATTTCATTCGAGAGTTCAACATGTCAGAATGAAGTTTACCTATCGCAGATTTCGGTTCTGTATAGCACTCCTACTTTCGGCAGTTCAAAGCTAAGAGTTCTTTATTATATTCGAAGATAATGGTATGTGATAATCTTGTCTAAGATTGAAGATTAAGTTATGATTATGTTGAGAGTAGAAATTGGCAACGTCGCGGCGGATTGTTTTGGCCTTGATGATATTTCAGCAGTGCCAACCTGCCTGTGTTTTAGTAACAAAAACGTGATAGACCTAAATCATGGCCAACCGGGAGACTTTATAAAAGTGAATGCAGTTTATGTAGTAATTATGTTGTTAAGTTTCGTCCAAAAAAACAATAACGACTCTGCGCGAACAACAGCGGCTTTGTTTAACCAACGACATCCTGGAAAAATGTATCCGCTGCTTACGTTGTGCAACCGGTTGCCAAATTTGACGCTACTGGTTCAGTCGGAAACAAAAAGAGGGTGCATGAAAGAGACGAAGTTAGGAACGTGACTGTCTTAGATCATGTAGCAATGGATCCGACCTTGAGTAATAGAAAATTGTCCTATGTATCTGGTATTTCACACACAACAATCATGAGATTCCTGAAACAACATAAATTCCATCCTTATAAGATACGATTGGTTCAGGAACTGAATGAGGATGATCCCGATCGCCGACTCCGGTTCTGTGAAGTGGTCAGTGAGATGATTAACGGTAATCAAAACTACTTGTTCGATATCTGTATTTCCGACGAGTGTTCATTTTACCTTAACGGTAATGTAAACCGGCGTAACTGTCGGTATTGGTCATATGAAAATCCAAGATTTTTTCGTCAGGAGCATACTCTGTTTCCCCAAAAATTAAATGTTTGGGCGCGTATTTATGGAAATCAAATAATAGGCCTTTTTTATACCCGGTAATGTCAACGGCCAAATTTATTCAGATCTATTGGAGAACGCTATTTATCCAGCCCTCGTTCAAGTACTGGAGAGTGCAGAAGACCATCAAACGATCATTTTCCAACAAGATGGTGCACCACCTCATTTCGTTCAACCGGTGCGTCAGTTATTAGATGAAAATTTTCCTCACGCCTTGATTGGAAGAAGGGGACATATTCAGTGGCCACTCAGATAACCTGATCTGGCTCCACTGGACTTTTTTCTATGCGGTCACCTGAAATCTAAGATTTACGCTATCCAGCTTGAGTCACTGGATTGTTTGCGAACTCGGATCATTAATGAATGCCGTCAAATTACACTAGAAATCTTGAGTAATGTACGTAAACGTTTTCAGCAAAACTTATATTACTGCATGGAGGTGAATGGTGCCCATTTCCAGCATTTAATAAACCAATCACAAAAGTAGGTACTCACTCTTCCACTAATTTACCTTTCATTTCGTTATCGATGGAAATTTTGAAGCAAAATTTCAGAGTCAAATAGTAGCCGATAAGATCTTCAAAATGAGGTATCGCAACACCACTCATCCCTATTCAAAATCAAGGGGTTGTGCTCACCCCCGTTAGGGGGTTGCAGTTACGATGGTGCAAAGAGCGGAAAAGCTTTTCCTCCTTGAATCAGAAATTGACGGGTCCGAGCGATTATCCACATTTTCATTTTAAAGCCGGAAAACCGAGGTGTTAAGTTTTCGTTGGACCACACTATATGTTACTACTTACATCTAATAAGTTGATTAATTGCCGAGTGGAAAATATATAGCACATTTTTTCATAATTTTTGCAACATCATTGCAGATTGCGATAAAAAAAATTTAACCCTTACTAATCCCACGATACGGAATAATAGCTCGGACTATCATTCAATGATGATACTTGATTTTGTATGGTAAATGAAGGTAATGTCCAGATTTTGTAGAGGGCAAAGATATTGTGCGTGAAACAAATGTAAAATAAATTTACCTGGATGAGGTTCGTTTTCACAAAAGAATATAAATACCGTGATTACATTGTAAAGGTAGAGAATATGAAGAAAAATCGTTAAACCAAATACTCGGTGCCTAAATTTCCCTACTGAGGAGAATCTTAGACCAAAAATTGTAATGATGCATTGAAACATTTTCGCATGTGAAATCGAGTTCTTTTAATGTGTTATTCTCTAGAAGGAACACCATTCGTTAGATAATTCATTGACAAAATCGATAACCCATTAATTCCCAAAAATATAGTGTGATTATATAGTAATTTCTGACTCGTAACTGCCCCATTCGTGATGTATCTACAATAATTGTTATGTTGTTAGAGTAGTAAGCAATATTTTCCTGCAATTGTACCTAATGCACGCTGGGCTCTGTTTCCTAGAAAACTTCGGCGAAATAGATGTGTTCTACATGCACAACTACACCTCGCCCAAAAATTATGGCATCATTTTATTTTAATGGGTGAAAATGAAACCAGAATATGCAGCTATCGCAAAAGTACTTTATGACACTTTGAATATCCTTTAATGCTTGTTTCCAAACAATACAGAACCTATTAAATATATGGGTTCAGTTTCAAATATTTATTAAAATAAATACCATAATTCCATATAGCATAAAAATTGTTTCCTTAATATTGGTTGTTTTGCCGCCTCTAGCCCTTATAAAAGCGCACATTCGGTTCGACATGCTCTGAATTAACCTCTGTATATGGCCCGGTGCCACTCCTCGAACAAAGCATTTCGAAGTTGTTTTGTAACGGTATAAAACCCCGTTACGCTGTTCTCGTAGTTAAGCAATCCGTGATGGGTTGAACGTGAATTGATAGTCGCATTATGGTTTGAAATCGTTGTTTTATTTTGAGTCCAAATTAGGAATATTTTGTATTACGAATCTGTATTGATTTCCACAATTAATATTTCAATATATTTTAGAAATCAATTGAGCATAATTTTGTTCAATACCCTGAATTTATCGTTTCAATTCTGTGCAACCAGAATTTTCTATGGTCATACGATTGATGGGCATCGCAAGCTCCCGGGGATTTATTCGTGCTTTTACGTTTGAAGCTCTGAAGTGAGTCACTTCTTCTAACGCTTCTCGTGAGATCCCTTTGTTCTCAGTAGTTGATATGAAAGAAGTAGTGGTCTGAAAACCTCTTAACAGTTCGTGGGATTATTTGTAATGATATAACTCAACTTGGCGTTTTTGGCTGGGTGTGAAGCTGTAAATTTTGGCCTGGGGCGAGAAACTGGCCGTTACGTTTTTTTGTGAGGCTGCATGCATAACACATGTTAAGTTGAAGCTATTTATGGATTGAGGTGAAAATCAACCCTACTGGAAACCTTTGAATATTTTGATATTTGATGTTGTACTGAGTCTGATCCCTACATTACCCACACTGTGTCTGGAGAGATAGTGAGTTCCAGTTGGAAGAACCCATACTCGTCACCTGGAAGGATCCTGATCATCCATCAGGAAGTCATTTCTTTGTGATCAAAGGAATTTTTCTATTTTTAAACCTTTAAAAACCAGTATCAATTATCACCCTATATACCAGGAAGCATATGTGTATCATTGGCCTCCCAGCTGGTCTGGCAGACATGTAATGGGGGCCAGAGTTATAGTTTCAGATCTACTGGTGCATTATTGAGGGCTCGTATTCTTCTCTGAAGGTAGTGTCAGTCAGGTTCAAGTCCGCGCTTATTCCGAGACAGTTTCACACTTGGATGTTAACTCAACGACGGGTTAATTATCCCTTATGTACCTTTCGGCAGTTAGTGATCCTCCAGCTTCTGCAACTAATTAAGTGCAGCCTCTTGATTATTATTATTAGAACGGGGTCGTGAGGCTTAGTTCAGTCCTTCAGACGGCTTGTCATGTAATGAGGTGAACTGTGGCTAATTGCCAATAATACCTAACAAGATACACGGTGAAATATTTATTGATCTTAACAATCAACAAATATTCCGCGTGGCCGGGCTGATCACCTCATCGCTCAGTGTTCCCCAAAGGGGACAGTATCACTCAAGAGCAGACACAGATCCAAGGGTTTCATGGTATTTACCAATAATCAGTGTGACTTAGCCAGACACTGAGTGAAACTTGAACGGCGTTCTAGGAAACTTATTTACATCGGTCGAGAACCGGTAGGGGAAGACCTCCACTCTGCGATGAAGCAGAGGGTCTTCATCGCAGACGGTTGGAGTTCGTAAGGATTCTCCATAGGTGGCGCTGGTGGGGTAGCTTGAATAATTCGATAATTCCAATTTAAAATACTTTTCATTTTGATTCTTGTACATTTATTAGAATTTATTCATTTTGACAATTTATTCATTTCATCTTAATGAATATTCGAGAAAAGCACTGACGTGAAGTCAAGAGCTTTTGGGAGCATGTTCCATTGTCTATTCACGCCTCATACGAAGTCTATCGAGATGAAATTCGGTACTCGATTGTAAAATGGTGGCTTGAAGTTATATGCAGAATTTCAGCTAATTCTGACGTATAGCTTCTGAAATATACAAGTTTTGAGGAAAACTTTTTAGAAAATTTTTTTCTAGGGATACCTACTATATTCCTGAAATTTGGTAAAAATTAGCGGGTTAGCATTCTACAAGTAATTACCAAGTTTTAATTGAATCGTATTTGTATATTTTATGTAATTGAGGAAATAACAAGAACATTTAATATGGATATCAGTCTGTAGTTTAGCCGATCATACCCAACAACGAACTTAACTGTCCCATTCGGATGCGCAACCTACCCTGAAACTTGCTCACTATCTCTTTCCGTTCGAAAGTTATCGTGACAATGGTCACCCATCCAGCCACTGAACTCACGCAAGGTTGCTCAGATCTCCAACAATATGAATCCAATCGTGTTAAAATTTAGAACTTGGCTGTAAAGTTAGGATTTGAAGACACTCGCAGAATTTCAGCGATATCGGACGGATAGTTTCTGATTTTTTCAACTTATTCTAGTGATACGTTCCTCACGAAATTGCACATACGTCTTTGTGTCGGTATTCTACAATTAGTTACCAAGTTTCAATTCAATCGGATCTGTATTGTTTGAAAACAAAATAAGTAGGTACTCGCAAACCGTTTAGCTCCTTATACCCATTAACAAACGTAACAATCTCATTCGAATACGCAACCTACCCTGAAAATTTCAAGTCGCTATCTCTTTCCGTTCGAATGTTATCGTGACAACGGCCAATCAATTCATCCGTGCGAATTCTAAAATGTGTTATATAATAAACTAGTTCTATTTTTGGCCAAGAAAATCTCTCTGTATAATCATAATTTGCTTTAATTCACCCTTTTTTTTCCGTATAAACCTCGAAATATTATTCAAGTTTTTCAGTAGAAATTTTCAGATTCACTGTATCAAAACAGATACCTTTATATCAACCTGTCAAGTCATGTCTGTATATTGTTTCGTTCTCTCGAAATATTTTCTACTGAATTTTTAGTCGTCTGAGTATTATACTCGAGTTTGTGTTCATGAATTTACGCACGATAGTTCACGAAAAAATATCCGGATGGAACCGGATATTTACATTTTTCAATACTTTCGCACTATTCTGAAGGAAAATAATTAACCAAAATTATACTGTACTAGCTGGCCCGGCGAACTTCGCACCGCCTAAGTGAAGTTTTATTATTATTCTCGATTAATTGCATATTATGTTGCTTGCTTACAAAACAGAGTTTTCCTGAAATACTGGCTATTTATAAGGTTTCAATTTGTTTTTGACAGACACACACAGTTATGATACCTACAGTATCTTAATCAATTTATAGCTTTCTGATAAACTATATTTTTTGTTGTGTTTTGTGGTGCGTAAATAAACAAAGATGACGGTTTACCGACGCGCGAACACGTGACGTATAATTGTCTATGCGCCATGTCCATACATGAAAGGAAAAACAAAATTATTACATTATGAGAATCCATCCAAGGTACCTACTTAGATAATGCTTTGTGGCAAAAATCACTTCAATTGTATACAATTGTGCCGTGATATAAAGAACACCCTGTATAATAATGGTTTATTTTCAATGATGTATGCCATGATGTATGATTTGTGCCACAAGCACAAATCACTTCAATCGCGTACAATTGTGCAGTGAGGTGAACAACACCCTGTATAATAATGGTTTATTTTCAATGATGTGTGCCTCGAAAGTATATTTTTTAACACAATTGAATGACATTGTACGATTGGCGTGAAAAACAGCAAGTTACATTGACGTTAAAAGAAAAACACCCTCTATGAACATTTCGGAATATACATCGGCGAATACATTATGGGAATCCATCCAAGGTACCTATTTAGTGCTTTGTCTGTGGTCCAAAGTGCTAAGGTTAGATTAGAAATAATATTATATGGTTTTCTTGAATAACGATTTTTAAATTTTCTAATTTTCAGCACTTTTTTTAAATTTTTTCTGACATAAGAACCTTCTCCTGACAATAACAAACACATTAAAAAAATAGTGAAATCGGTCCAGCCGTTCACGCGTGATGGCGTGACCAAGGGATATAGGGATTCATTTTTATATATATAGATTAGTTTACGATAAGGTGATATAAAGGTGATATAAGGTGATATAAAATTCGCCTTAGGCTTAGATATAATACTCACTTCAAATGATCACGAAAGCCATGAATGAATCAAAATAGAACACAGACATATAGAATTCATCACCCAGAAGGAGGACCACAGAGAGGAGCGAAAATCTTCATCAATGTATTCATAAACCTTATAGGCATCTGTTACAATATCAACAGATTTTCTGGCTAATAGTAAGGTTATATTGAATGACAAAATCAGCCCAAATTCCTCTATAGCCTTCGTGATGTAGAAGTGTATTTCTGATATGTTTCTTATTACTAAATTCAATTCGTCGATATTTTTCTGCTCAATGTCCATTATTATTTTCAGCTTCAAATCGGGATATTCACTTTGAATATCCTTGATCCTTTCGCAGACTATCTCAAGCTTTCGATTCAGGCGAGCAAGTGAATACTTCAAATACCTAGAAATACTCCACACCAAGTCGCATTCTGAAGCATCCCTCACATCGGCAAATAACCACTGCAATGTATCAGCAACGTCAACAGGAAGGTCACGTGTACACGCATCAATGAAAACGATTGTTGAGAGAGTCAGTGCAGTCAAGAGGCAAATACAAATCTTGGGTGTATTAGAACTTATTTCTTTGATTTTCATCCTACTTCGTAGTCTCAATACTTCCGATGTGAGATTCTCTATTCTTTCTGTTGCCAAATAGATGCGAAAGAGCTTCACCATTATGAATATCGCTGCACACAATCTACTTGCTAGAAACACTTGATCCGATATTCCTAAAACGAATTTAAATTGCGAATTTATCAACTGAGTTAGTTAATGTTATCCAATTTAATTGCGACAACTCTTCTCAAAGATATTACAGCAGCAAATGTATTAGTGTAAGCGTTTCAATTTGGTTTACTAATCCAGTATAATTCTGCCCACAAAATCTGAACAGTAGGAGAAACATTGAAAAATCCCAATATCTCTGATTTCAAATCAATGAATTAACGGTTCAATCAAAAAATCGCGAATCAAAGTATCTTGATTGTCAATCAAGTTAAGAATGGGCTTCACACAGTGGTAGCCGGTGAGGGAGGGCTGCGAGGTGCCGCTTCCCAGAAAAATATGTCACGCTTCAAAATCGTCGAATAAAATTCGTTGATGCTTGGACCAGATATTTGTACCACCACTGGTAGCGCGCTGTCCAGAATCGATGATTGTTGGCACATATTGCTGCACGTCATGCGTTGTTGAGTGCGTCTGAGCGGACGCGGAAACGCCGATTTTCAGTCTTATGTAAAATTTTCTTTGACGCTAAGAGGTAGAAAGAATTGGTTTCGACTGTCCTTTGAATATACGCAAATATCGATTAATTTCGGAGTAATCGAAGGATTGTTAGCTGGGAAAATTATTGAAGCTGATGATTTTGGTTTTGGATTTGGATATTTTGGAATATTAGCTCAATAATATCGATCGTTTTCGGATTAACCAGGAGGCCATTTTTCTGCGTAAGTCATGGAAGTTTTGCATAGGCATTATCCTAATTTGAATTTATTTCAGCTCCTTGTGTAGGTTCCTTGTTTAGGTTCCTTATTTAGGCTCCGTATTTGAGTTTGATTCAGACACCTTTTCAAGCGTGATTGACGATCGTGTGGATTATTTCTTTACTTCGTCATATCTAGAGATTGGAAGTTGGGAAATTTATCACGTGCATTCAGCGGGACGAATTTCTTCGAGGCTGGACAACATCGCCGGAATAACAACTTTTTACATTATGGTTGGATACAATTAAGGGAAAATTACTGTGGACAAAATTTGGTATCCAGGACAATATAAGGTCAGTGCATTTATTAATTTCGAACATCTGGAAATTCAACGGTAATTGGGCGAAACCAAGAATTATAGTGCTTGACATTTGACCATAGAAAACGGTAATTTTGAGGTTTGATGGAACCATAGAGACTCTATTGTGCCTTTGACATCTGAGCATTGTAGTTTTCATTTTGTTGTTTTTCAATGATATTATTTGACGATTTTTAATCTGATACTGCTACTGAGCAGAAATTAATATTTGAAATATATGAGTGTTTTTTGATTACTATCATTATTTAAGAATTTATGTGAACAGATATCTGGGAACTATATTTCATTGTGAATTGTATTTGACATCTTAGGGTTGATCAGAACTTATTACTGCCACTTACTTCTGAAAGATTTATTGATTGATACCTTGTGTGAATATATTTAACATAACCTTATCAGCGATAGTGAACTTATTCTGGATAACACACTTTACCATCCCCTTTGATGTACATACAGCTTATTTTGTGATTATATTTCTAGTTAATATATGTTCATTATTTGATCGGCTTGTTTCCTTCTTTATTTCTAAAACTCCCACGCCCTGAGTTTCTGTATCACTTTTAATAACTCATTAAAAGAAGGTGGCGCCCTAATAGAATCAGAGCTAGTCGGTGATACAGGAAAGCCTAAGCTGTATGTGACATTAATTGGCACCCTAAACGTGAGGCCCCGAAATTACTACCCTCTCATTTAAATTTTCTTTTAAATTTAAATTTTGTAATTTGTGCTCCAGTGCCCTGTGTGAGTCACTGGATTATTTTTTTGATTTCTTTATTAATAAGTTGCGATTTATTTTTTATTATTATTGAAGTATCCAGAGTGTGTTGACTGTCGCTGATTTTTTTTTTTTTTTTCTTCTTTTTACTTTTTGAACAACCAGAAAAATTTTGAGTCAGTTGTTGTTCAGATCTCTGATTTGTCGCAAGAATTTTTCCGCTGAGTGCTCGTGCATTTCGTGCCATATTACCAATATTTATTAATTTCATATGTAAGTTGGGCTTTGGGTTTTGTTTTTTTTTTATATAAGTTGATTACGTTCAGAGTTTGTTAGGAATTATTTAAAGATGGCTCGTCCCAAATTCAATATGAACCTTTTGCTTAAAGACGAATTAGTTTATGAGCTAAATGTAAGAGGTCTTCAGGCTTTGTCGAACCAAACCGTTAAAGATTTACGTACTTTATTAAGACCATTGTTGAAGTTAGAAAAAGCTCATAGGTCAGTTACTTATCCAGAGTTTAAGTTGAGTGATTCATCGGCTGAGATCGCTGTTATTGAGGAAAAGGTGAAAGAATTAGGTAAACTTGTCCAGAGGGGAGAATATCATATTGTGTGTACTAGGTTGACCCATTTGTCTAATAGGTGCGAGCATTTGTCCTCTGTAGATCTTAGTGATGTTTTGCAGGGTAGGTTGGATCGGGCTAGGACCAGGATAGTAGACATGTTTGGCGAGGTGGAGTTAGCTTATTCTAAGGGTGAGATGTTTCAAATGATGTCCAGTTTAGGAGTGAACGAATCAAGTAGTGAATCGGAAGTTGAGGTAGAACAACCCAGTTTGGTTAGGTCTAGTACAAGAATGTCGTTATCAGGTATGCATTCATCGTCTTCACGTAACCTTCAGAAGTGGAATGTGCAATTTTCGGGAGACCTTAGGGAAATGTCAGTTCATAATTTCTTAGAACGAGTGGAAGAGCTTCGCAGAGCTAGAGGAGTTACCGAGAAGGAGTTGTTTGATTCAGCAGTAGACTTGTTTGTTGGTAGAGCATTGCTTTGGTTTAGATCGAATAGGAACAGGTTCAACAATTGGAAAGAGTTAACACATCTTTTAACAAAACATTATGAGCCACCAGACTATCGTGGACGTTTATTTCAGGATATTTTGAGTAGGACTCAAGATCCATCTGAGTCTATTGTAGATTATTTGACCTGTATCAATTCAATGTTCCGTCGCTATGGCCAGGTCGATGAGGAAGTAAAGCTGAACATAGTTGTACGTAACTTAGCACCTTTTTATTCCACCCAGTTACCGGCAGTTGCTGACATGAGTGAACTTGAGGATGCTTGTATGCAGTTAGAACGTAAGAAATTTCGTGCAGAACATTATGTACCACCTAGTAGACGTCGTCAAGCTTACGTTGATCCAGACTTTGCATATATATCTGCTGGTCATTCTTCGGGTGCAGAGAATGTTTTGACCTTTGGGTCTAATAATCCTCTTCACGGGAATCGTCAACAACCTGTCTCATCAGCACAATCTAGGTCACCTCCTGCTGGTCCAATTGTTCAGAATAATCAACCCGTGGGTTCTTCTGGAGCTTGTTGGAATTGTCAACGTTTGGGACACACTGTCAGAAATTGTACGATGCCTAGGCAAATATTATGTTATCGTTGTGGCAAACATGGCTTCACGAGTAGGAATTGCCCTCAGTGTTCGTTAAACTAGAACCGGGACAATTGAGTGGTCGTGATATTGCCCCGGATAGAGCTCCTCGACCGATTTGCAACAACTTTAGGAATGCCAACAACAAGGTTCAGGATGATCACGTCCGCATTAAAGCTAGTGATACGATTTGTGACAATAAGAATGGTATTGGTGATAATACATTTGCTATTTTAGATTACATAGTTGCTCACGCTCCCAATGATCAGCGACCTTACCTAGACGTTACTATTTTAGGGTATAAATTCAAGGGTTTACTGGACACTGGCGCTTCGCGTACTATAGTGGGTAGTTCAGGATACCACAGCTTGGTGAAGTTAGGCTTTAGGTTAAATTCAGCTCGCGTCCGGTGTACGGTGGCGAATGGTCAGACGTGTGATTCTTTGGGTGAAGTTAGGGTTCCTATGTCTTTGGAGGGCAAAGTTAAATGGATGAATGTTTTGGTAGTTTTGGAACTTTCACATACCCTCATTCTCGGTATAGACTTCTGGAAAGCTATGGAGATTGTTCCTAATCTTAACAGGGACGTATGGCATTTTGCTGAACAAGAACCCGAAGTTGAAATCAGTAGCTTGCATGATTCCAGTTCGTTAGATGGGGAACAACAGTTTAGGTTAGATAATTTGATTGGTTCTCAGTTTGAACGAACGGGTGACGAATTGGGAAAGAGTGTAGTGGGCGAACACCTCATTGAAATAGAGTCAGGCGTCAGACCCATCAAGCAGAGGTATTATCCGGTCTCTCCAATAAAACAAAAAATTATTGATGAACATCTAGAGAAAATGTTAATGGATGATATTATAGAACCGTCGAGAAGTAGTTGGTCGTCTCCTATTTGTTTGGTTAAGAAAAAGGACGATTCATACAGGTTTTGCGTAGATTACCGCCGTCTTAACGCTGTCACGAAAAAAGATGCTTATCCCATGCGCAATATTTCCACCATTTTAGATCTTCTTCGGGATGCAAAATATATAAGTTCTATGGATATTAAAAGCGCTTTCTTCCAAATTGAAGTAGCACCAAACTCTCGTGAATATACCGCATTTTCAATACCTGGTAGGGGTTTGTTTCAATTTAAGCGTATGCCCTTTGGTCTAACAAATAGTCCTGCGACGTTTCAGCGCGTGATTGACACTATTTTAGGCGCAGATTTGGAACCATATGTCTTGGTATATATGGATGACATTATAATTGTAACCCCTGATTTCGAGACTCATATGAAAATCTTGAAAACTGTTTTTGATCGTTTGATTTCTGCTGGTTTAGTTATTAGCAGAGAGAAAAGTCAATTTTGTCGGTCCGAACTTAAATATCTCGGCTATGTTGTAGACTCGTATGGTTTGAGACCAGATCCAGCTAAGGTTGAGGCCATTTTGAATATTACACCTCCCAAAGGAGTGACTGAGATACGCCGTTTTGTGGGGACAGCTTCGTGGTACCGTCGGTTTGTGCCTAATTTTTCCACGTTAATCGCACCTCTGACTGCGCTTACTAGAAAACACGCAAAATGGGAGTGGACTGAGGAGTGCGAATCATCTTTTTGTAAACTTAGGGAGAGCTTGGCAACCGCACCTATTTTATCATGTCCTGATTTTAGCAAGACTTTCATATTGCAGACCGACGCAAGTTCATATGGACTTGGTGCTGTTTTATGTCAGCAAGCGGAAAATGGAGAGCAAGTTATCGCATACCTTTCAAGGACTCTCAGTCGAACAGAGAGGAATTACTCTACCACCGAACGGGAATGCTTGGCAGTCATTTGGGCAATCGAGAAGTTAAGGCATTACT
Source organism: Halyzia sedecimguttata (assembly GCA_937662695.2). Taxonomy (NCBI): domain Eukaryota; kingdom Metazoa; phylum Arthropoda; class Insecta; order Coleoptera; family Coccinellidae; genus Halyzia; species Halyzia sedecimguttata. The sequence continues at coordinate 92,603,144 of OW569412.2, forward strand.
TAGAGGGTAATCATTTCGTTGTGATAACTGATCACCACTCTTTGCTTTGGCTCAACAATCTCAAAGACCCTCAGGGCAGGTTAGCTCGTTGGAGTTTACGGCTGATGCCGTACGACTTCGAAATCGTACATCGTAAGGGCAAAGATAACATCGTACCTGATATGCTCTCTCGATCTGTTCCGAATGGGGACGAGAATTTCAAGGTTTCAGATATACCTAATATCGATGGTGGGTCAGAAGAGTTTGGCGATGGTGATTTTGTCCGGACAACCGACAAATGGTATATCAAGATGCGAGAGAATCTAGAAAAATTCCCGGCAAAATATTCCAATTGGAGGCTAGAAAATGGACTGCTTCTGAAATACGTTAATGGTAGGATTCCTGAGCTTTCTGGAGAATCGGAAAAATGGTTGTTAGTCGTACCGAAAGAGTTTAGATCAGCAATTTTGAAGCGCAACCACGATTCCATAACGTCTGGTCACTTTGGCATTTACAAAACATTTTGGAAAATTCGCCGTCGTTATTGCTGGCCTAAAATGCACGCTGATGTCGTCCGCTATATAAACAGATGTAGTATCTGTAAGTCTTGTAAGCCAGACTTAAAAGCTCCAGCAGGCTTGATGGGAAATCGACCGGAAATCGTGGAACCATGGCAGACCATCAGCCTAGATTTCGTAGGACCTCTACCCTCGTCAACTCAGGGTTATAAATATCTTTTGGTGGTTACTGACTACTTTAGTAAGTTTGTTTTGTTTACGCCTTTACGTACAGCCACTTCCAAGGCTCTAGCCAAATTTGTAGAAGAGCAAGTCTTTTTGGTCTTTGGAGTTCCTCAAACTCTTATATGTGATAATGGAACTCAGATGCGCGGCAAGGAATTTGTATCAATTTGCAACAAATATAACACAAAAATCCTGTATACTCCATTCTATCATCCGTGTGCAGATCCTACCGAAAGATCCAATGAAACCATAAAGACCTTGATCCGATGTTACTTGTCTGATAGTCACCGGAAATGGGCAGATAATCTAGCTGCTTTGGGGTGCGCCATGCGCTCGGCTAGAAATGAAACCACCGGACATAGTCCTTATTTTGTCAATTTTGGTCGAGAACCTCGCCTAGATGCGTCGGAATACGAGAGTCCTATACCTACCGTGAGTCCTGATTTGGGTCTGAGACGATTAGGTTTCGAAAAATTGTTTATGGAAGTTCGGAATAGACTTCGTAAGGCTCAGGAGCGCAGTAAACAGCGGTACAACTTGCGCCGACGTCCAGTTTCATATAATGTGGATGATAAGGTGTGGTTAAGGAATAAATCACTCTCCAATGCATTGGAGTTTTATAACGCGAAACTTGCGCCAAAATATGTGGGACCTTACACTATCGGTAAAAAGTTGGGTCACTGGACTTATGAATTGATTGACGACTCAGGCAAAAGTAAAGGTGTATGGCACGTAAAAGACTTTAAATCAGTATGCTCCTCCAGGGATTCTTAATGTCTTATTGGTATGGAAGTCGATGGTTCGGATGTGTTAGGTTGTCCGCCGAAACCATGGTGATGTTAGTGGTTAGTTTTGAGACTGTCATGTTTGCTTAGCTAGAATTGCTTTTGGTTTGTTTAGGTATTTGGTCACCTTCAGTGACCCGATGTCTTTTATTTGCGCAGGTTGATGGAGTCAGATGTCGGTCGTCGGTGATCTGAGATAACCTCCTGTGGAAGGAAGAGGGGGATGTCACGCTTCAAAATCGTCGAATAAAATTCGTTGATGCTTGGACCAGATATTTGTACCACCACTGGTAGCGCGCTGTCCAGAATCGATGATTGTTGGCACATATTGCTGCACGTCATGCGTTGTTGAGTGCGTCTGAGCGGACGCGGAAACGCCGATTTTCAGTATTATGTAAAATTTTCTTTGACGCTAAGAGGTAGAAAGAATTGGTTTCGACTGTCCTTTGAATATACGCAAATATCGATTAATTTCGGAGTAATCGAAGGATTGTTAGCTGGGAAAATTATTGAAGCTGATGATTTTGGTTTTGGATTTGGATATTTTGGAATATTAGCTCAATAATATCGATCGTTTTTGGATTAACCAGGAGGCCATTTTTCTGCGAAAGTCATGGAAGTTTTGCATAGGCATTAAATAATTTGAATTTATTTCAGCTCCTTGTGTAGGTTCCTTGTTTAGGTTCCTTATTTAGGCTCCGTATTTGAGTTTGATTCAGACACCTTTTCAAGCGTGATTGACGATCGTGTGGATTATTTCTTTACTTCGTCATATCTAGAGATTGGAAGTTGGGAAATTTATCACGTGCATTCAGCGGGACGAATTTCTTCGAGGCTGGACAACATCGCCGGAATAACAACTTTTTACATTATGGTTTGATACAATTAAGGGAAAATTACTGTGGACAAAATTTGGTATCCAGGACAATATAAGGTCAGTGCATTTATTAATTTCGAACATCTGGAAATTCAACGGTAATTGGGCGAAACCAAGAATTATAGTGCTTGACATTTGACCATAGAAAACGGTAATTTTGAGGTTTGATGGAACCATAGAGACTCTATTGTGCCTTTGACATCTGAGCATTGTAGTTTTCATTTTGTTGTTTTTCATTGATATTATTTGACGATTTTTAATCTGATACTGCTACTGAGCAGAAATTAATATTTGAAATATATGAGTGTTTTTTGATTACTATCATTATTTAAGAATTTATGTGAACAGATATCTGGGAACTATATTTCATTGTGAATTGTATTTGACATCTTAGGGTTGATCAGAACTTATTACTGCCACTTACTTCTGAAAGATTTATTGATTGATACCTTGTGTGAATATATTTAACATAACCTTATCAGCGATAGTGAACTTATTCTGGATAACACACTTTACCATCCCCTTTGATGTACATACAGCTTATTTTGTGATTATATTTCTAGTTAATATATGTTCATTATTTGATCGGCTTGTTTCCTTCTTTATTTCTAAAACTCCCACGCCCTGAGTTTCTGTATCACTTTTAATAACTCATTAAAAGAAGGTGGCGCCCTAATAGAATCAGAGCTAGTCGGTGATACAGGAAAGCCTAAGCTGTATGTGACAAATACTGACTTACATAAACAATTAATTTGTATATTTCATATTCGTGCTCGTCAAACTGAATTCAATTAAAATTAAAACATTTTTACCTAGCGACCATCTATATTTCACAATTATTATATTTGTGTTAAGCGTACGCATAGACAAAGTTTACTATGTGCGTCCGCACTATGCCGAGCTGAATCTCGATCGGCCATTTGCTCAAGCAAAATCGCCGGTTACCATGGAAACGGCAAACCTCCCAAGCGATTCTCGGGCGATGATTCGGGCGTACCTACAAGTAGAAGCCCAGAAAGGAATAAATATAGCGACACTCAGTGTAGTAGTATACCTTGTTTATGGTTACGCTAAATAGATAGGTATTGTAGATGCCAATTGTTATCTGTTATAAAGATGCGTTGAGGATTTGAGTACTGACTCTGAGAAATATAATTTAGTTTGATGCAAATGTTTACGAAAAGACTTTATGCTTGTGCGGCTATGAAGAAAACCATGCGTTTCTTTCTTTTGTTTGCTTACTGTTTGGTGGAGACGATAACTCGACAAAAGAAGGTGTACGTGATTTGAAACATCTGGGTGAAAAGATAAAAAAAACACGAAAAATCGACCAAACATATGAACAAGATTATGAGCTAGCTAGCTTGCTAGCTATTGATCACAACTAATATCGCTTCCTAGTTTAAGTAGTGCATACATAATTTCGAAAATATTCGGAAGCACTACGAAATGGTAGCAAAAACCGTTACGTCCTGTCAAAAATTATCGATAGTCTGAATTTGTGTGGCAAATCAATCTTACACTACTTGGTTATAATGCTCCCATTAATAACACGTGAAAATGAGAACGTGGCCGGTTGCTTACGTGCTTTAAATTCAATATAGCGTATGGTTTGGATTCAACGTTTTGTGAAATATGTAAAGTTCTGGTTATTTCAATATCGATGTCACTGACAACCGCAGAAACTAAAATATGTTTCTCTACTTTAAAATTGATCAAGACGTTTCTAATGAATACAATGTCGAAAGAAATACTGACGGCGCTCGAAATGTTGTGCATCGAACAAAATTTAGTTAAAGACATTCCTGACTTCAACGAAACGGTGATCATGATTCATCTGCGACAAAAACAGAAGGATTGAATTTCATTTTAAGATGTAGGCATTTGGTAATTACCTTGAAGTATAAAATATGTACATACTTTTTTTGTATTCTCGAATCAGTGCCCCCCTGAAAAAAATTATCACCAGCCGCCACTGGCTTACAAAAGATTATTTAAGTCAACCAAAAAACGTTAATTAATTATTTATGATTGAGTTGATTTGAGTAATTAATCCATCCAAAAATTTAATTGCTGCAACTTATCATTACATTACATTAGGAGCTCCATTGAAAAATTCCCAATATCTCTGTATTCAAAACTATGAATTAACGGTGCGATCAAAAAATCGCGATCAAAGCGTCTTGACTTGCAATCAAGTTAAGAATGGACTTCACAAAACATTTAACGTCAACCAAAAAACGTTAGGTAATTATTTATGTTTGAGTTGATTTGAGCAATTAATCCATCCAAATAATTAATTGTTACAACTTGTTTCGAAGTTAGTACACTCTCTGCAACTGTACGGAGATACTATAGAATGGAAGTCTGAAGTTAAATATCTAGGAGTAACACTTAATAGTAAACTTCTGTGGAATAAGCATGTTGAAATCACTAATGGCGTGCAGAAATCTAGCCGGTAAGACTAGGGGATGCCACCCCAAGAAACTGCGATGGATGTACGTCATGATTGTGAGACCCACAATCACGTATGCGGCTGATATACAAATATAAGCCAAAATAGTACGAGGAAAACCCTCGACAAAGTACAAAGACTTGCCTAGGTGTGTATCACTTGACTGGAGACATGGAAACCTGTCCTACCGGGTCACTTCAGATTATCACAGATCTCACACCCCTTCATCTAGTGATAAACAAACGGCCTATAACGCCATTCTCAGAATATCTAGTGAAAGAGCAGATAATCAGAGTATTAAAAACCAGACAGCCTGGTCCTCTCTTACCAGGAACATTTCATCAGCCAATCTTCCTAATGATCAAATGATTAAGAGAGTAAGAATCGAAAAAACTTAACAACCATGCTAGGTAGGAAGAAAGACTGAGACAAGGTATCCACCACCCAAGTTCTTAAAAATTGGTTCAAGCACTGACGTGAAGTCAGAAGCTTTTGTGTGTATGTTCTATTGTCCATTCTTCTGTATTGGACACCCTTATTCGATTTTACCATGGTAAATTCGAATTAAGTGTCCAATACAGCAGAATGGACAACATAATTTACCATGGTAAATTCGATTAAGGGTGTCAATTACAGAAGAATGGACAATAGAACATACGCGCAAAAGCTTCTGACTTCACGTCAGTGCTTGAACCAATTTTTATTTTTCGTGATTTTTTTGAAATTTTCTAGGGGTACGGTTCTAAAATTTTTACTTTCGTCATTTTTTTCAATTTTTCTAGGGGTACGGTTCTTACAAAATTTTAAACACGTCTGTATGTGGATTTTCTACTACTAGAACCAAGCTTCAATTCGATCGAACATTTAGTTTTTGAGTTATCAATATTCCAGGTCTGGGTTTAACTCGGAAACCTTAAGACCGATTATGCCCAAAAACAAACTCAATTTTCCCATTCGATACGCAACCTACCCTGAAAATTGCAAGTCCCTATCTCCTTTCGTTCGAAAGTTATCGAGGCAACGGTAACCCATCTACTGAACTCACACAAGGTTGCTCGAATCTCCAACAATATTTAACCGATCGTGTTAAAACTTGAAACTTGGCAGTAAAGTTAGGTTCTAAAGACTCTTGCAAAATTTCAACAATTTCAGACGAATAGTTACTGATATATAGATTTTTTTTTTTCAATTTTCAATAACTTTTTGAGAATTTTCTACAAGTACTATCCTCACGAAATTTTGAAGGAATTTTTGCGTTGCCATTCTAAAACTGATAACCATGTTTGAATTCAATCGGTTTAGTATTTTTCGAGTTAATGAGGAACAAAAACAACCAAATTTCAGATGGCTATAACTCTAAAACCGTTTGGCCGATTACACTTATAAACAAACTCGAATGTCGCATTCAGATGCACAACCTAACCTGAAGTATTCAACCCGCTATCTCTTTCCGTTCTCAGGTTATCGTGACAACAAAAATATTTTTTAATAATTTTCTAGCGATACGATTCTCACAAAAATTCACAAACTTGCTTAGGTTTATATTCCACAACTATTCACCAAGTTTCAATTCGATCGGATCTATATTGGTTGAAAAGAAAATTATTACTCGGAAACCATTGGGCCGATTATGACCATTAACGAACCTCCCCGTCGCATTGAGATGCGCCACCTACCCTGAAAATTTCAAGTCGCTAGCTCTTTCCGTTCTCAAGTTATCGTGGCAAAGGCCGGACAGCCAGCCGGACAGAATCAAATTAGACCTCGAATTCTTCATTGGGGAGTCGAACCAAATCGTTTGAGACCATTTTCGTAAAAAAAATCGAAAGTTACAGACATCTGGGCAAAATGATAACGCGATGTTCCCCAGAACATACGCGCCAAAATATCCATTTAATGGTACACAGAAAGTTCAAAAACCAATATCGGAGCTGGCGCTGGAGTATATGGGGCAGATAGCGAATGCTCTCTATCGCTAAACTCCTATCCGAGCGTCTCTCAGGTAGAAATACTTGCAATTGAAGCATGCGTGGAAATAAACCCAGAAAGAAACTATCAGAGGTGTGATATAGCAATCCATTCTGACAGTCAAGCTTCTAATAAAGCTCTGAGCTCCCATGTTATCAAGTCTAAGCTAATATAGGAGTGCCGAAGAAAACTTAATGAAGTTGGTAAGAACAACAGGGTCTGGTTTCCTGGTAACTCGGGAATCGAAGGAAATCAGGAAGCCAACACACTTGCCGAGAAAGGAGCACGAACCCCTTTTATTGGCCCGAATCCTACTTTGGGATAGGTAGATACACCTCCAAAAATGATTTTCACATGAAAGAAGAAACTAAAAGAGTTATACTCTGGAGAACTCTCCCACGAATATATAAGCCCAAGAAGTTCCTCCGGAACTTTGACACTGTCAGATCCAAGAAATGTGGATCTCAGTAAAAACACGCTGCAATTCCTCACTGGTTTCTTCACAGGGCACTGCTGTCTTAGGAAGCATATGATGAGATTAAGTATAGCAGAAACTGACGAGTAAAAGTCTGTGGGGAGGAGGATGACATTCCTGAGCACACCTGATTAAGGAATGCCTCGACATCTCAAACCAACGCAGGGAATGCTTTGGGCAATAAATCAGCAGGAGTGAAGACATAGCCTCCTTGAAGCCATTCCAGATACTGGAGTTCAGTAGAACTCCCAATATCTCTGATTTCACCCATCCATCCACTGAACTCACGCAAGACTGCTCGAATATCCAACAATATGATTCCAATCGTCTTAAAATTTAGAACTTGGCTGTAAAGTTAGGATCTGAAGGTTCTCGCAAAATTTCAGCGATATCGGACGGATAGTTCTGATTTTTTTAAAGAACTCTAGTGATACGACCCTCACGAAATTGCACATACGTCTTGGTGTTGGTGTTGGTATTTTACGACTATTTACCAAGTTTCAATCCCATCGGATCTGTATTGTTTGAATTATTGCAAGTCGCTCTATATTTCCGGTGGAATGTTATCGTGGCAACGACTGATCAATTCATACATTTAAAGGTTATAACTCAGCTAGGGGCCAAGGGAATCACTCGCAGTTGTTTTTAACACTAAGGTAAATGTCCCAATTATCGACACAATAGCGTGTTCCTCAAAGTGTCTGATACATTTCGACTTCAAAGAATAATTTTATATGAATGAAATATTCTGCTTCTACTTCTCTGAACCCCCTATTTTGATAAAAGTACAAAAAACAAACATATTGAAAGGGGTAAATATTATAAAAAAAATGAATGGTGTCGCAAAGCAGATGTACCCATTATCGACACCGGAAAAATATGAATTACCAATCATCGACATACATGTGCACCAAATATCGACACTTTGGTAAATCCAGATTTTGGCATCGATAATATGTTTGTATTTAAAGAAATATTGATATATTTAGTGAAAATAACAGTTTAAAAATGTTCACAAAAATTAAAAAAACCTTAGATATATAAATTCTCTGCTTAATATGAAAAATATTTGATGATCTTTGGTTAATCCTTAGAAATTAACGTTTTCACTTCAGATACTTCCTATAAGCCACGTTCATTTTACTTTTTAGGCTCGGTAATTCTACGTGTTTCTCCTCTGTCCTAACTCAATTTTCTTTTGTGTCATTTTCAAGGGCTCTCTCATTTGATTCACTATTTTTTGCATTTTGTATGCTTGCTTCACCAAGAACTTGGGCTTCAAAAAGATAATCTGCAATCCCTCCATTCATACCATTCATATCTTGATGTAGCCCACAAACATTTATATCAGTGTCGGAGTAATCACGGTCATAACAATCCAGTAGTAAATCTACACCCAAATTCTCTTCCCTTACATCCAAGAGAGACGAATTCAGGGAAAAGTTAGCGATTTCTATTCTACTCGATTCAAAATTATTATTTGCGTCAGAAGTTGCTTCCGACGGGACACAGTATTTTTCATGTGTGCATTGCAGTCTTCTAGACATTTTGTAATCATGAGATAACTGGAAACTAAATATGACCAATTATCCCCACATAAATGTGCGTATGATCAACAGTCATGAAAAAATTGATGATTAAATCATATAAATGGACCACAATCGAATGTCGATCAGTCCTGAGAGCAATTTTGAATAACCTATGAGCTGATTATCAAAAGATAACAAAAATAGTTTAATGAGTTCTCCATATAATTGATTATTTTTACTTATGGTATGAGTCTCAGCCGTCGACAGAATATTGCACCTTTTATCGACATAGTGTTGAACGTAATATCGACATCAAAATTTATTGTACTTTTATCATGTAATTCGATGGAAAACAGTGTGTCGATAATTGGTACACTGAAAATTGTGGATCTTTTGGGTAGGATAACGAAACAATCGTATCCAGGAAAATGGAGTTAACGTTTCTGAAAGTTAATCAAAAATCATCCTCAGCGACTCAAATATCGACATATAGATGTCGATATCTGGGACACAATATGTTTCAGAAGTACCATTTATCGACACACAAATTTCTCATAAAATATGATACACATTAAATTTTTTTTAATAGAACTGAATACAGTTAATCGTCTCAAGTTAATTATTCTTCAAAAAATTAAATTTCACCTGCATTCGTTGAATCTGGGGAGACATAAATGAAGAGTGTGGACTTATCAGAATAGCAAGGAAAACATTGCTCACTCGATGAAGACCGATATTCGGCCAATTAAAAGCTGATTTTTCGCTGAGGATGCTTAAGAGAAATAAATGGTGTGAACAAATTCATTCAAGAAACTATAAACTAGATAATTGTTGAATTAAAATTTGTGAGGAAATTTTCTTCGTCTTGTTTTATGGAAAATAAACGGAAGTTGTCGATAATTGGGACACTGTCGATAATTGGGACATTTACCTTATGTTCATTCATAATTTATACAATATAATATTGATTTTCAATTCTCCCGTATTTTTCCGTATAATCCTTGAAATATTACTCATGTATATTGCGGTAGGATTTTTCAGATTCACTGTATCAAAACAGATACCTTTATATCAACCTGTCATGTCATGTCTGTATATTGTTTCGTTCTCTGGAAATATTTTCTACTAAATTTTTCGTTGCCGAGTTTTATGCTCGTGTTTAGAAACAATTTTCGTGAATTTACGAACGATAGTTTAAGAAAAAATTGGTTCAAGCACTGACGTGAAGTCAGGAGCTTTTGCTTTTGCGCTATTGTCCATTCTCCTGTATTGGACACTTTTAATCGAATTTACTATGGTGAATTCTATTGTCTATTCTCCTGTATTGGACAGCCTTAATCGAATTCACCATGGTAAATTCGATTAAGAGTGTCTAATACAGGAGAACAGACAATATAATTCACCATGGTAAATTCGATTAAGAGTGTTCAATAAAGGAGAATGGACAATAGAATATAAGCGCAAAAACTCCTGACTCACGTCAGTGCTTGAACCATTTTTTTTTCGTGAATTCAGGAGCTTTTGCGCGTATGTTCTATTGTCCATTCTCCTGTATTGAACACTCTTAATCGAATTTACCATGGTGAATTATATTGTCTGTTCTCCTGTATTAGACACTCTTAATCGAATTTACCATGGTGAATTCGATTAAGGCTGTCCAATACAGGAGAATAGACAATAGAATTCACCATAGTGAATTCGATTAAAAGTGTCCAATACAGGAGAATGGACAATAGAACATACGCGCAAAAGCTCCTGACTTCACGTCAGTGCTTGAACCAATTTTTCCTTAAACTATCGTGCGTAAATTCACGAAAATTGTTTCTAAACACGAGCATAAAACTCGGCAACGAAAAATTTAGTAGAAAATATTTCCAGAGAACGAAACAATATACAGACATGACATGACAGACTGACTTCACGTCAGTGCTTGAACTATTTTTTTTTTCGTAAAGTCAGGATAGAAAGCAATGATTATTAACACATTATTGTCTACCTTCAATTCTTATTTAGGAGAAGAATACATAATTATTCTTGAAAAATATTACTGGAATTAATGTCATATTTAAATAGTCAAAGTAAAGAAAATTATAAGTTTAGTTCTTCTTCTCTTCTTCTACCGCGGTGCCGTCTCAGGCTGAACTGAGGCCTTCTGGCCCATTGTTCTCCCGCTTGACAAACTCGTGAGACTCATTCCAAAAAACACGCTGACAGGAATGCCGCGAGTTTAAAAGGAGAAGTCCCTCTCACCATAGGAATCGTAGGTGTTGGGTTGCCTAGGTGTATGACCCTCAATTCTTTAAGGTTGTTACAGTCGAACAGAATATGTTCAGCTGTTTCTTCCATAAGTTTAGTTACTAACATATTGAATGAAATTCAATTGAATTCCAGTAATATTCAATTACTTATTCTTAACCAATAAATGTCAATTGATAGATCTAAAGGTGATGAGGTGAAACATAAAGATATATTCTCATTAGTGATAGAAAAACTGGCTTAAAATTCCTCTCTACCCATCACAAGATTTAATATCCACAAGTGAGCCTCTCACCAGAAAAATTTCAGCGATATCATATTAAAAATAATACATAACCATTCAGAAGTTCCCTCTCGCAAATATACTCCTCTGAAGGCACATGGATCTCTTGAAGAAGAATCGCCTTCTCTATTTCTCAAAGAGATTCACTCTTCTTCATAGAAATCCCTTCAATATTTAGTTGCCCCCTCCTAAGGAGGATCTCTTACAAAACCAGGTCTGACCGCTAATGTAGGGCTATCATCTCCCATAGATTTGTGATGAAATAACACGATTTTCCCATAACATACGCGCAAAAATATGTCATCATGACATTCATATTTTTGAAGGTTCTCGCAAAAATACGACCATAGGCAACATATCATACGACGATTCGCATCCAGCTACCGAACTGACAAAAGGCTGCTCGGTTCTCCAACAATATAGATCCGATCGTGTTCAAACTTGGAGCTCTACAGTAGAGTTAGGTTCTGAAGGCTCTTCCAAAATTTCAGCCATGCCAGAAGAATAGAATTTTTTTCAATTATTTTTAATTTTTTTTTTTTTAATTTTCTAGTTATACCATGCTCACGAAATTCAGCAAGAATTTTCGCGTTGGCATTCTACAACTAATAACCATGTTTGAATTCAATCGGTTTTGTATTCTTCGAGTTAATGAGGAACAAAAAACAACCAAATTTCAGAAAATTTCAGATGGCTATAACTCTAAAACCGTTAGGACGATTATACTAATAAACAAACTCGAATGTCGCATTCAGATGCACAACCTAACCTGAAATTTTCAAGCCGCTATCTCTTTCCGTTCTCAGGTTATCGTACAACAAAAATATTTTTTAATAATTTTTTAGCGATATGATTCTCACAAAATTTCACAAACGTGCTTAGGTATATATTCTACAACTATTCACCAAGTTTAAATTCGATCGGATTTATTTTGGTTGAAAACAAAATTATTACTCGGAAACCATTGGGCCGATTATACCCATTAACGATCTTGACCGTCGTATTGGGATGCGCCACCTACCCTGAAAATTTCAAGTCGCTAGCTCTTTCCGTTCTCAAGTTATCGTGGCAACGGCCGGACGGCACCACAGAATTAAATTTCACATTTGGGCAAAACTATAACGCGATGTTCCCCAGAACATACGCGCAAAAATGTACGGATGGAAAGATTATTCCTTATTTACAGTTTTCAATTCTTTTGCATGATTCTGGAGCTATATTATGTAGGAAAATAACTAACCAAAATGATACTGTATTAGTTATATATAGTTTATATAACGATTTATATAAAATTCGTCGGAGAGTTAGATATAATACTCACTTCAAAGGAACACGACAGCCATGAATGAATCAAAATAGCACATAGACCTATAGAATTCATCACCCACAGGAATGACCACAGAAAGTAGCGAAAATCTTCATTATCAATGTGTTCATAACAATAATAGGCATCTGATACAATATCAACAGATTTTCTGGCTAATAGTAAGGTCATATTGAATGACAAAATCTGCCCTAATTCCTCTGTAGCCTTCGTGATGTAGAAGTGTATTTCTGATATGTTTCTTATTACTAAATTCAATTCGTCGATATTTTTCTGCTCGATGTCCATTATTATTTTCAGCTTTAAATTGGGATATTCACTTTGAATATCCTTGATCCTTTTGAAGACTTTCTCAAGCTTTCGATTCAGGTGAGCAAGTGAATACTTCAAATACCTAGAAATACTCCACACTAAGTCGCATTCTGAAGCATCTCTCATATCGGCAAATAACCACTGTAATCTATCAGAAATATCAACCGACTGATCACGTGTATATGAATCAATGAAAGCGATTGTTGCGATAGTGAGTGCAGTCAAGAGACAAATACAAATCTTAGGTTCATTAGAACTTATTTCGTTGATTTTCATCCTTCTTCGTAGTCTCAATACTTCCGATGTAAGATTCTCAATGTTTTCTGTTGCCAAATAGATGCGAAAGAACTTCATCATTATGAATATAGCGGCACACAATCTACATACTTGAAGGACTTGATCCGATATTCCTAAAAAGAATATCAATAATTGTGAATTGAGTTAGTTCATATCACCCAAATATTTAATTGCTACAACGTCTCCAATTATTTAATTGCTACAACGTCGTCGCGAAGATATTACAGCAGCATCTGATTTCAAATCAATGATTTAACGGTTCGATCAAAAATTCGCCAATCAAAGCGTCTTGATTGTCAATCAAGTTTAGAATGGGCTTCACAAAACATTCGTGACGTCAACCAAAAACCTCAATGAACGTTAACTGAGGTAGTACAGCAGTGTTCCAAAATGCTGCCAAAATTTATCAAATTAATTTAATGGCGAAAATAAGGCTTGCAGAGATATACGACAATCAGATATAGAAATGATCCTTTCCTTAATCACAACGACCATAAATACAATAGCTGCTCCAGATTCAACAAAAGTACAGTTACTGTTACATACATAAAATTGAAACAGAAATTGAACCAAGATACCAAGTTAAAGGGCATAATCAGCCAAACGGTTTCGGAGTTATACCCAAGAACTTTTGCTGATATTTTCCAATACGTCAGAGAATGCATATTTGTTCGAATTGAAACTTAGTAATTTGTTGCAAAAAATACCGTCGCGCAATTTTTGTGAAATTTCGTGAGGGTCGTATTTAACCAAAATATACATTATAAATAAAATTTATAAAAGTCTACGAATAAATAAAAAATGATTAGGTACCAGATAACTGCGCATGCAAACGGGCACAAAAGAGAATATTTGAAAAAAATGTCCGGTATTAGTAGATGTTTTTGAGTGTTAGTTCTCTTGAACTAAGAGATAATTTCTGTCCCAATCTTTGGTTTTTTTTTTAATATGGAAAATTACTATGACCGGACAACTATACCGGGGTCGAAATTTTCTTTACAGAGAATTATCCATATACAGGGTGGTCCAACGAAAACTTAATACTTCGATTTCCCGACTTCGAAATGAATATGTGGAAAATCGCTTGGACCTGTCAATTTCTGATTCTGGGAAGAAGAACTTTTCCGCTTTTTTCATCCCCGTAACTTCAACCCCCTAACGGGGATGAGCACAACCCCTTGATTTTGAGTAGTGAAGAGGAGGATTCAAAATATCCACCGATAATGAAATAAGAGCAAAAATAGTGAAAGAGGCAATGTGGAATTTATCTCGAGCATATTATTCGTATCCGATACATTTCAAAAGTATGTAGTAGTTGTGTTGGTAACTTTTTGGCTAAAAAAAGCATTAATTTCTTGTCCAAAAAAGTAGACGGACCATGTTTACCTTAGTCTATGGTGAATTATTAAGAACGTTACAAGTTACAAGTTATAAGTTACACGTGTGTCAAAGCAATTGTAAATTTGTAGTAGAATTATAATGGTGTATTCCGTAGAAGAATAGTGGAAATGATAAAATTACTTTTTAGGCATAACGACTCTGCGCGAACAACAGCGGCTTTATTTAACGAACGACATCCTGGAAAAATGTATCCGCTGCTTACGTTGTGCAACTGGTTGCCAAATTTGACGCTATTGGTTCAGTCGGAAACAAAAAGAGAGTCCATGAAAGAGACGAAGCGAGGGATGCGGCTGTCTCAGGTCATGTAGCAATGGATCTGACCTTGAGTACTAGGAAATTGTCCGATGTATCTGGTGTTTCACGCACAACAATCATGAGAATCCTGAACAACATCAATTCCATCCTTATAAGATACGATTGGTTCAGGAACTGAATGAGGATGATCTCGATCGCCGACTCCAGTTCTGTGAAGTGGTCAGTGAAATGATTATTGGAAGAAGGGACATATTGAGTGGCCACCCAGATCACCTGATCTGGGTTGTTTGCGAACTCGGATCATTAAAGAATGCCATCAAATTACACCAGAAATCTGGATTAATGTACGTAAGCGTTTTAAAAAAAACTTATATTACTGCATGGAGGTGAATGGTGCCCATTTCCAGCACTTAATAAACCAATCACAAAAATAAGTAATCCTCCATTACTTTACCTGTCATTTCGTTATCGATGGAAATTTTGAAGCGGAATTTCAGAGTCAGATAGTACTAGATCTTCGAAATGAGTTATCGCAACATCACTCATCCCTATTCAAACTCAAGGGGTTGTGCTCACCCCCATTTGGGGGTTGCAGTTACGGAGATGCAAAGAGTGGAAAAGTTGTTCCTCCTTGAATCAGAAGGGTCCGAGTGATTTTCCACATTTTCATTTTAAAGCAGAAAAATCGAGGTGTTAAGTTTTCGATGGACCACACCATATACTACTAGTTATGTACATCTCATAATTTGATTAATTGTCGAGCGGAAAATACATAGCACATTTTCGCAACATCTTTGCAGATTGCGATAAAAAATGTTCAACCCTTACTAATGCCACGATACGAAAGTGTAGCTCGGATGATCATTCAATGATGATACTTGATTTTGTTTGCTTTACGAATGTGGTAGTTCAAAAGGTACTGTCCAGATTTTGTAGAGGGCAAAGTTATTGTGCGTGAAACAATGTAAAATACATTTACCTGTTTGAGCTTCATTTTTACTAACAAATATAAATACCGTGATTACATTGTAAAGGTAGAGAATGTGAAGAAAAAACGTTAAAACAAAGGTTCGGTTTCTAAATTTCCCTACTGAGGAGAATCTCAGACCAAAAATTGTAATGATGCATTGGAACATTTTCGCATGTGAAATCGAGTTCTTTTAATGTTCTTTTCTCTGGAAGGAACACCATTCGTTAGATAATTAATTGACAAAATCGATTACACATTAATTCCCAAAAATATAGTGTGATTATATATTATTTTCTAATCGATAACTGACCAATTCGTGATGTATCTACAATCATTGTTATGTTGTAGTAGTAAACAATATTTTCCTACAATTTTACCTGATGCATACTGGTCTCTATTCTCTAGAAAACTTCGGCGAAATAGATTTGTTCTACATGCACAACTACACCTCGCCAAAAAATTATTGCATCACTTTATTTTAACGCATACAAATTTAACCAGAATATGCAGCTATTGCAAAAGTACCTTATGATACTTTGATTGCCCTTTAATGCATGTTTAAACAATATAGAACCTACTAAATAAATTGGTTTAGATTCAAATGGAATTATAGCATTTGTTTTAATAAAAACAAATGCTATAATTCCATTTATCATGAAAATTGATTCCTCAAAAATATGAAACAAGATAAACTTATTACTGGGTTTTGCCACCTCTAGCCCTTATAACAACTCGCATTCGGTTTGACATGCTCTGAATTAACCTCTGTAAATGGTCCGGCGCCACTCTTCGAATAAAGCATTTTGGAATTGTTTTGTAACGGTATACAAAATGTTGTCTTATGAATTTGTATTGATTTTCCACAATTAATATTTAAATATATTTTAGAAATCATTCGAGTATAATTTTGTTCAATACCGTGAATTTATCGTTTCAATTCTGTGCAACCAGAATTTTCTGTCACTTCTTCTAACGCTTCTCGTTAGATCCCTTTGTCCCAGTAGTTGATATGAAAGAAGTAGTGGTCTGAATATCTCTTATTAGTTGTGTGATTATTTGTAATTATATACGTCAACTTGACGTTTTTGGCTAAGAGTTAAGCTGTACCTTACACATTTTTGGCTGGAGCGAGAAGCTCGCTATTACGTTTTTTTGTAAGGCTGCATGCATAACACATGTTAAGTTGAAGCTATTGTTGAATTGAACCCTTTGAATATTTTGATATTGGATGTTTTACTGGGTCTGATCCCTACATTACCCACACTGTGTCTGGAGAGATAGTGAGTTCCAGTTGGAAGAACCCATACTCATCACCTGGGGGGATCCTGATAATCCATCGAGAAAAATACCTCAAATTTCCTTGAAAAATCTGAGCTTATTGTTTTCTTTGTGATCAAAGGAATTTTTCTATTATAAAATCTTAGAATTATGAATTTTCGTGTTAAATTCTGTACACAATCATATTGTCATTTAATGTATAAAACTCCATGTTGGTCTGTCAAATATATACTATATGATGATGTGAAAATAGATAGTAGCTTGTGTAATAAAAAATTGATTAGCGTTGAGTGGTTCCTGTCTGTAATTTTCGATTTTTTTGCCGAAAATGGTCTCAAACGATTGGTTCTACTCCCTGATGAAGATATCAAGGTCGAATTTGATTTTGTCCGGCTGGCCGTTGCCACGATATCTTGAAAACGGAAAGAGATAGCAACTTGGAATTTTCAGGTTAGGCAGCGCATACCAATACGACGGATAATTTCGTTAATGGGCTTAATCGGCCCAACAGTTTATAATTTTGTCATCAACCAATACAGATCCGATCGAATTGAAACTCGGTGAGTAGTTGTAGAATACAAACCTAAGGACGTTTGTGAAATTTTGTGAGAATCGTATCACTAGAAAATTTTAAAAAAATTATTAAAAAATATGATTTTTGTCACGATAAGCTGAGAACCGAAATAGATAGCAACTTGAAATTTACAGGTCAGGTTGTGCATCTGAATGCAACATTCGATTTTGTTAATATGTTTTATCGGCCCAACGGTTTTGGAGTTATACCCATCTGAAATTCGGTTGTTATTTCCACAATAACTGGAACTTGCGATAATTCATGTGGCACCCATACGTCGAGCTTCTTCTTGAGTTCAGCCTTATGCAAATGGTTCCAAACGGTTTTTTGTGCAATCTTTATAGTCTAGTCAACAAGTGCCTTTTGTGTCAAAATTTTTTCGAAGAGTCGGAAAAATATGGTTGAGGGCTCATTCGATTCGTAATCCCATTTAGAAAGTTTTGGACAAAATTCAAGATGCGCTCGCAAAAATTACAAAAGTTATAAGCAATTCACTAAAAAAATAGGGGGTTTCGTTTTTTGCTTATATCTCAGAAACTATTCGAGATATTGCCAATTTGAAAAAAGATTCAAAAAGAGGAGGAAATTTGCTGAAAAAAAAGTCTGAACTCCCGGAAGTCTAGGATAAATATTAATAATTTTTACAGAGAGCTGAAAATTCGTCCGAAAACGGCTATTCCTGTATCTGTAAGCCACGCCCCCTTCGATTACTTTAACAAAAAATGTTATTTAAACATATTAAATATTAACATTTTAATTTAAAAAAATCAGGCACTTAGAGAATAAAATAACGACTAATATTCCGCCGGCAAAAAATTTTTATCACAATTTTTCATTAAGTTATTCATTAGTTAATTAACAATTTATCAAAGCTTGGATATTAACATTGCAAGTGAGATAATTGTTGAACTACGAATCTCAAATTTTTTTCGCTTCGTGGAGCTATTTTTCAGAGGGTACAGAACAGATCCCCGTCTGCAGAATTTAAAAATTATTATTCCTCACATTGTAATTAACTATTTACGTCGGTGAAAAATTTCAAAGTTAACTAAATCCAGTAAAAAAATTTTTTTTTTAAATGCATTTATTCGTTTTTATATCAACAAAAGTTACCTAAAAATGATATTTTATTATTTTTATCTTCAATTGTTTAAAAAATTGTTATAAACAATTGTTTATTAATAATTCAATATTTTTTTTTGGATATGTATCTTTAATACAAATTATGATTTTTTAAAAAAGTCCCGTTTCTTAAAAAAAATTTATGTTGCTTAAAAACGGTTTTGTTAATTAACAATTTTTTTTTATCACTTGTAATTAATATTAAGGAGCCATTTTTTTTTAAATAATAATTTATTTTTCTCCGTACTATCTTAAAAAAAATTATTTTTTGTTTAATTTTCATTGTTTATTAAATAAACAATTAGTTATAAACAATGAAAATTTTTCGGGGTATTTTTTTCATTTCTCTACATAAAAAACAAAAACAATCAACTACATTTTTCTCAAAAAAAAATTTTTTTTATATTTTTTACTGTATTTTGAAAATTATTTTCTTCATGACTTTTTTTTTGAGAAAAATGTAGTTGGTTATTTTATTTTTTTTATGTAGAGAAATAAAAAAAATATACCGGAAAATTTTAATTGTTTATAACAAATTGTTTATTTAATAAACAATTAAAATTAAACAAAAAACAAATTTTTATTTTGAGATATTACGGAGGAAAATAAATTATGATTTAAAAAAAAATACCTCCTTAATATTAATTACAAGTGGTAAAAAAAATTGTTAATTAATAAAACCGTTTTTAAGCAACAAAAAATTTTTTTCAAGAAACGGGATTTTTTTTTTTAAATCCTAAATTGTACTAAAGATTACAAATCCAAAAAAAAATTTTTTAAATATTAATAAACAATACATTTGTTTATAACAATTTTTTAAACAATTGAAGATAAAAATAATAAAAAAATCATTTTTAGGTAACTTTTGTTAATATAAAAACGAATTAATGCATTTAAAAAAAAATTTTTTTCACTGGATTTAGTTAACTTCGAAATTTTTCACAGTCGTAAATAGTTAATAACAATGTGAGGATTAATAATTTTTAAATTCTGCTGACGGGGATCTGTTCTGTACCCTTTGAAAAATAGCTCCACTAAGCGAAAAAATTTGAGATTTGTAGTTTCAATAAAAATTTATTATTTAATATGTGTAAATAACATTTTTCTATAAAGTAATCGAAGGGGGCGTGGCTTACAGATACAGGAATAGCCGTTTTCTAACGAATTTTCAGTCCTCTGTAAAAATTATTAATATTCATCCTACATTTTTTTGGCAAATTTCCTCCTCTTTTTGAATGTTTTTCCAAATTTGCAGTATCTCGAATAGTTTCTGAGATATAAGCAAAAAACGAAACCCCCTTTTTTTTAGTTAATTGTTTATAACTTTTGTAATTTTTGCGAGCGCATCTTGAATTTTGTCAAAAACTTTCTAAATGGGATTACAAATCGAATGAGCCCTCAACCATATTTTTCCGACTTTTCGAAAAAATTTTGACCTAAAAGGCACTTGTTGACTAGACTATTATAGCTCTTGGGCAATCGAAACAGTGCTTACATGACGGTTTGAATCGACAATGTCCTTGATTTTATCGACATTTTTGACAATTGGCCTTCCAGTGCTTGGTGCATCTTTGACATCGAAATTTCCGGAATGGAATAGACGAAACCAAAATTGCGCCTGATTGGTTGTTACAGTATCAGGACCATAAACACTATGCACATTTTCAGCCGTCTGGCCTTCATTTTCGCCTTTATCGAAGAAAAACTGTAAAATGTAGCGGATTTTCTCTTTGCTAGTGTCCATCATTGACGCGTTCTCAAACTAAACTGAGTCAACTAATCACATAACTGTCAGGGAAGTTTTTCTAGTACGAAATCTCATCTTTCTATCAGAGTTATGCAACGCGAGATACAGATAATTGAAGCCATCTTTTGGAAAAATAATGGATTTCTTTTTACTACACCTTATATGAAATAAATTGCATGGAAAACTAGAAATTGAAAAATTCAAAATACTCACTTCAGAGGAGCACGAAACCCAAGAATGAATCACTACAACACATAGTATCATGGAATTAATCTGAGCCAATACGGACCTTGAATATATGCGATCGCCTAAACTTTCACTGGATGTGTAACAGAAATAGGCAGTTGTTACTAAATCAAAGAAATTTCTGGCCAGTAGTAAAGTAACGTTGAAGGACAAAACTTGCCCAAAATCTTCTATGATCTGTGTCGTGTTCAAATGAATTATCGATAACTTTTTCATGGATAAAATCGATTCATCAACATTCTTCTGCTCAATGTCCTGAATTATTTTCAGTTTCAAATCTGGATATTCACTTTGAATATCCTGTAAATCTGAAAGAATCATCTCCAGCTGTCGGTTCATGTTGGCAACTAAATACTTTGAATCCCTGCAGATACTCCAGACGAAGTCGCATTCAGAAGAATCCCTCAGATTGGCAAAGACACAACTGAATGTATCATTGAAGTCAACCGCCTCATCACCTGTGTATAAATTGATTATAGCAATTGTTGAGAAAATTAGGGTAGTCAAGAAACAGAAACAATACATGAATGCCTTAGAAGTTTGTCTGTTGATTTCCATTATTCTCCTTTGTGTAACCAAGTTTGTCGTTAGTTTCTCAATTTTTCCTGTTGCCAAATAGATGCGACAAAGCTTCAACATTATGAATAATGCTGTGCACAATCTACATACTTGAAGCACTTGGGCCAATACACCTAGAAACGAATATAGGAATAAAACGGTCCATACTCTCAACGTATCAAGCAACAAATCTTTGAAATTTTGGCGACAGCGTGTACAAAAAGTCTATGAGGGACCAATACTGGCCTGTAAGGTACTGAATAGTATACTCTATTCACTTTCATAAAGTCTGCCGGTTGGCCACGATTATGGTCTATTACGTTTTTGTAACTAAACTAAGGCATGTTGGCACTCCTGAAATATCGTCAATGTCAAAACAATTCTCTGAGACGTTGCCAATTTCTACTCTCAACAATCAACATAATGTTCCGTCTAAGACAAGATATTATGTAATCATTAAAGGATACTGTGGAAGGTATACTCATTATTGAAAGGTTTTATTCTGGGTTTTCTCTCCCAAACTCTGAAAAATATCTATAAAATAAAAATTTATTATTTTGTGATTTGCTTCTGCGTAAGAAATACAAGATATTTGTCAGAAGCAATCAATTGAACAATGTTGCCTAACAAACAACAACGAAACAACATCAACGAAGAAACAACTATATCGTAACGTTTCGGAGTCTATATCAGACTCCTTCGTCAGACGCATAATGAAAATCTTTAGAATTATTTTGTTGATAGTTATTTTGTGAAATTCAAAAATTGTCACATTGACAATAAAAAAATATCAAAATAACAAAATAACTAACAACAAAATAATTCTAAAGATTTTCATTAAGCGTCTGAGGAAGGAGTCTGATATAGACTCCGAAACGTTACGATATAGTTATTTCTTCGTTGATGTTGTTTCGTTGTTGTTTGTTAGGCAACATGTTCTTCTACAGTCGCCAGGACTGTGGAATTATTGAATTCACATAATATCTTCTCAAATTCATTATTTTTTCGAAGTAAATTCACATTGTGAAAATACGTAATTACTACGATTTCTATGTAGAGAGGACAACGTTGCGTAGTTTTCCAACAGGAAAATGACTATAACCTAACATTTTCAAAATACACCTGGTGAAATGTGTCAAATTTTCATGGCCAACCGGGAGACTTTATAAAGTGAATGAATCGGTTCAGGAAGTTCATTCTTTCAGAGGTGGTACAGTTACTGTTTGGGGAGGCATTTGTTTCAATGGATGTACGGAATTGTTGGTACTTGATGCTATCATGAATGCGCAGATTTACATAGAGCAAGTCATTGACAATATTATTCCTTCGTTTCCTGCAGGTATTGGACCAAATTTGTTATTTCTAGACGATAATGCGCTACCTTATCGTGCGGGAATTGTCGATAAGGCACTGGAAATCCACATTTAGCCCTGCCCCTTTGGTTGCCAGACTTCAATCCCATTGTACGCTTGGGATCAGCTACAAATAGCTTTAGATTCTGACCACCTCCACATACACTTCAAGAACTCAGACGGCTTTTACCGTAACTCTGGAGAGAAAGTGATCAAGGCTACTTCAACCACAGAATATACCCTAGAAGAAGTGATAACTATGACCAAAATCTGGAAGCAAAAAATGTAAAATAATCTAGATGTTCTGCACCCGAACACCAGAGGCGCGACTGTGAAGCAAGTAGATGCAAATATAATCCTTATTAAAGGTACAACAAGGTAATAAATAGCGTGAAAGATTTGCTCTTGTCGTTTCGTTTGACAGGATAATTGACAATTTTCATTTTCAATTCGACCACCAGGGCGTCAGCTATATCTATCGAGTTCTGAATTATTTATTCATGTAAGTATAAATTTGCACTAAAAATTTCGATTCATACATTCATTAAAAGCTACAAACCATCATACATGTTCACAGCTGTTTAGAAATCGTGGCCAGGCCAGGGAAGCCGAGATATCGAGGCGACAATTCAAGTGCTCGGTGCATTTACTGATTTTTGAAGAAAAGTATTCATGTAAGTATAAATTTGCACTGAAATGGTCCGCACATTCATTTTAAACATCATACATCTTTACAGAAATTGTTGCCAGGGAAGAGAGGAATCGAAGCAAGATATAACATAGACGTTGGGGTAACAGCATTCTAGTTGAACAGCTAGGCTCTTTTCATAATCATCATTAATTATTGAAATTAATATGTCGACTCCGAGACAGGATTATTCTTGCAAGTATCCAGATTGCTAAAAGGGATATTTTGTAGGATGTGGAAAACAGTTTTTCAAATTGCTGCAGGAAGAAATTTAGCTTTCTAAAAGGAGGAAAATTTGTTAGATTAAAGATTCCATCATTTGCTCAAATTCCAGTATTTATGTGAGGATCATTTCAATGATACTGATTTTGTTCATAGCAGAAAAAGTAAACTCGTTAAGCATGCATAACCTTATACATTTTTGACTTCAGTTTGCAATAAATCATTCTCGGGACCACGATGTAGCTCCTTGAAGGTTCTCAATCAATTCACATTCAAATTCAATTTTTAAAGAACACAATTATTTCTTACCACATTAGGTTTTCAATAACCAATGAATTCTTGGTTGTTTATTTATCTTTTATTTCATAATAAAACATAGAGTTTGTGTTCATTTTTGAATTGGTTATATGTATTATTCATTTCGAAACTTGATAGCGATGAACATTTATAGTTTGTGTATTTCTTGATATCTGGTTTACGTTTATAAAGTTTTATACATTAGGGAAAATCTATTTAAATTTTTAATTTGTTAGAGCATTGTTATTTCAATTTTTAAGTAATACAATATTAATTTATAAAAGAATATGTAAATTATTTTGTTTATTTATGTTCAATTTTGCAATAAAGCATAATTAAAATTTGTGTTTGTATTAATTTTTTTTTAATCAATGGTCTTAATGAAAGTTATCAATTGAATTTTACCATTCAAAATAATGAGCTTTGAATGGTAAAATTTAAATTGATACGTATTATTTAAATTTATAAAAAATAATCTAGAAACATGGAATAGTGCCTCAAATTTACCGCCTATTTTAGTGTTCAAATTTCGCGCCAAACAAATAATACAGCACCCGGACACCAGGGTGCGCTATTTTTAGTTGCCATACAATTTGTTTGGAGCTTGCACTTCTTCTAAGGTATATACTATATACTGTGACTTCAACAATCTGCTCGAAAGTATACAAGGCGTTGTCAAGTTGTCGCTGATGTTTGGGGAGGCCATATTCTTTACTGAACTTTATTTTTTATTTTTTTTAAGTGTACTGATTTTGCACTACAAATACTAAACATAAATTTCCACTTGAAACTGTGAAACTTATAAAGAAATGGAAAAAAGAATAAATTAGATAAGTGAGTAAACATTTACATTTCTTATATTTAAAGAATTGGTGAAAAAATTGGAAACTTTTGAAACAGTCACAAAATTTCAGTATAAATACCTAACACTTTAAAGTGGACTTTGTTTTTGTGTATGTCTCGTTTTCAACTCGGTTGTATGTGCGTATTTCTGGATATTTGGGAAAAAATATTTCGAACTGCCATATTTCTGAACCCAATGTATGTATCATACTTATTCAATAACCAATAACTGGATAGTTCAATTTGACTATTAAATCGACCCTGCCAATTGAGTCTCCAAGATTTCCAAGATATATCGTTATTACAGCCTGACAGAATTATATTTCACTTCGAATTTTCCATCAGTAGGCCTAATGTGAGCGATCAAGTCATAGACATAGAATAACATGGACTGGCCCTCACGTAACTTTAGAGAGAGAGAGAGAGAGAGAGAGAGTGTGAGAGAGAGAGAGAGAGAGAGAGTGAGAGAGAGAGAGAAAGAGAGAGAGATATACCATGGGCAAATATACAAATACAATGGGCAAATATACAAATTGGAAGTATCAGAATATTCAGGAACGAGTCTCGGATTTAAATAAAAATGTTTTGCTTTTAACTATTCTGTCTACAAATCTCGAAAACACATACACAATACACGAAACCAAACAATACTGTATAAAGGAAAGGTATACCGATGTTTTACCAATTGCCACAGTATGAGAATATATTCTTATACCGTGTTTTTGCCTTTAACTAGTCTTTTTTCAATGCTGATATATATGGTCTCTTTCTCACAACCAGTCCATGTTATTCTATGTTTATGGTTCAGGGCTATGATCTACTTGAAAATCCCAAAATGCAGGCAATGAGTGCCCTAATACGTTCGCCAAAAAAAATCCATACACGTTGGCGATTATTGAGCCATTCAATATTCAACAATGAAATAATTACAGACGTTGTTTCAATTCATAAGCTTCATTTCAGATAAATTTACCTGTGTCTTCTACGTTGTTGGATAAAAATATCACTGCTGAGATAACAGAATAAAAGTAGACGATATGGATGGCAAACGTTAGACCAAATTTCAGGTGCCTTAATTTCCCTACTGACGAGAATCTTAGACCAAAAATAGAATAAATACATTGGCTCATTTTGGACAATATTCACATATAAAGTTCTTCTTGTTTTATTCTCTCGAAGAAAGATGGGGCGTACACCATTAGTGGGATTAATGTTTTATCGATAAAATGGTTACTTCGCAATCCCATTAATTTCTGATAATTATACTTAGTGTAATAATTTTATATTTTCTGGTGTATACGACTCTATTTTTATTGTACTCACAACCATAGGTATGTTGGTTGAGCCGCCAACAAAGGTTCGTTGCAATTGGAATTTAAAGGCTCTGGAAATAAACTTTTTTTGCTCAAAATCCGTACGTGTTTTCATCGACATTGCAGTTGTGTAAAATCATAAACAGTGAGCGTCAAAAGTATAGAATTATATATTTAGTTTCTTCCAATAAAATTCTTTCTGATACTGGCAAGTTGCAACCGATGCCGTCTCCGTCATCTTCATGCACGTTGCAATCAACGAGTGTTACTCTTAAAAGCCAGTTACCACCAACAAATTACTCTGGACCGGCTATTCTGACGCATTTGCAGAATGCAACAAATTGTGTTTTCAACATTATAGTAAATAAATAAATAGTGAATTTTCATGAAATGTTTTGTATGTTGAAATAAAATATGTATTTTCAATGTGCTTTTTGAATCTTTATGCGGTCGTAGAAAAAATATTGTTCCTAACTCGTGCGGAAAGTGTCTTTCCCGCACTTGACTGCTTGCCCGAACTCCGCTTCGCGTCGTTCGGGTCAACGGCAGTCGCGTGCGGGAAAGTATCACTTTCCGCACTTGTTAGGAAAATAACTATTTCATTTCACAATAACTTGAGAACGGAAAGAGATAGCAACTTGCAATTTTCAATGTAGGATGAGCTTGCGAATGCGACATTTTATTTAGTTAATAGGCATAATCGGCCAAACAGTTCAGGAGTTATACCTATCTGAAATTTTGTTTTTATTTCGTTATATGCATCCTAATGCGACATTTAAGTTCGTTAAAACGTATAATCGGCCAAACGGTTTTGAAGTTATATTAATCTGAAATTTGGCTGTTATTTCCTCTATAACTCAAAATATACAAATCCGATCCAATTAAAAATCGGTAATTACTTGTAGTACCTACTGAACGATCCTCAATAACTATATTTTACAGCCAAGCTCTAGATTTGAATTCCATTGGATCTATACTGTTGGAAATTTTGATAAAATACAACGAACACGATTTTAGAGGTACAATAATTCGTCCAAGTACAGTCTGATGTCAACCATGCAAAGTGGCTTTCTTTGCAATTTTTTTTTCATTTCGACTGACAGAAAAACTGAAACGCTCAGACCAGAGTGTACTAATAAACAGAATTGTCAAAAAATTAAAAAGCACTGTGGTTAGCCAGCTTCTAGGAACTTGTATATTGCACGCTCAGGAAGAGTTCGAGGGAAATTCTCATTATGTCCGGCCAGCCTATTGTTACCACGATAACTTTCAGACGGAAAGATATAGCTTCTCGATATTTTCAAGGTAGGTTTACGTATCCGAATGCGACGCTTGAGTTCGTTGATGGGCCAAACGGTTTCCGAGTACCTACTCATTTCGTTCTCAAACAATACAAATCCGATTGAATTGAAACTTGGTATCTAGTTGTAGGATACCAACGCAAAGACATATGTAAAATTTTGTGAGGGCCGTATAACTAAAAAAAAAAAATATTGAAAATTATGTTTCATGTATCTCACGATAACTTGAGAATGGAAAGATATAGCAATTTGCTATTTTCAGAGTAGATTGTATATCCGAATACGACATGTAAATATAAATGTAAATATTATATAATGATTATATAATGATTATATAATGAATATATAATGGAACCTACGCGTGAAATCGCCTGATTTGACGTCAGAGCTTTTAAAAAAAATGTATCATTCCATGTAGGCTTATGGCTAGTACAAAATCAATAACTTGCCGATCACTTTTGAATATTTAAATACAATAAATACGAAATCATTCACATCATTCACAGGCTTCGTTATAATAGTGCCACTCATGGCCACTAGTTGTCAGTGGTGAACCATTCTGTATTATGAGCAATGGACTCGGTAAAACTATACTAAGTTCACATAAAAAATGGGTTCAAGCCCTGTGGACAGGAGCTTTCTGGCGCTCTAGTTCAAACAGACAAATTATATCTCCGAAAGTATTGGTTTCTCAGAGTTGGGAATTATATCAATGTATTCATATAATAGAACTGCATCCTAAAGGAAATTCAATTCAAATAATAGTTTATTTATCAAGATTAAATGAGCAATCATGAGAATGAGAAAAGCACCATGGAAGAAATCAAATTAAATCTGGCCAATTTTGCCCAAAAACGAACTTAACCGAGATATTCATCTCCCTAAACTACTCTGAAAATTTCAACTACCTACCTCATTCCGTTCGAGAGTTATATCTATGTCTATGGATGAAAATCAGTCTCACTACTCTCAGATCTCTTACTTCATGTTCAGTTCCGAAATGTAAGAATTTTCTGAGAAAAACTAATTTCGGAGCAAACAACTGAGATTTTTCTCACTTCGCTCACAATTCTTCGATTGATTAGATAATGTCTCAGGAACATCATTTGACATCATGACAATTCATATTCATACATAGAATAATATCATTCTGTGACAACGTTGAAATACGATTTATTATTGAAATTTTGAAAAATCATATCTCCGAAAGTATTAGCTTGTTAGAGTTAAAAATGAGTGGATTCTTATGATAAAACTTTTTATTAAAAAAAATTTAATTTGGAATTTGTTCCGTAAAAAAAAAATTTTTTTTTTGTTACTCCGAAACCATCTGTCCGATTCTGCCCAATAACGAACTTAGCCGAGATATTTATCCCCCAAACCTACTCTGAAAATTTCAACTCTCTAGCTCATTCCGTTCGAGAGTTATCGTGCCTACGGCCGGACCGGCCGGACAGAATGAATTTCGACCACGGATTCTTGATCAGTGAGTCGAACCAAATCGTTTAAGACCATTTTCATCGAAATATTCGAAAATTACAGACATTTGGGCAAATTGATAAGCACTCAGTTCCGAGGAACTAGAGCGCCAAAAAGTTACTCACTTCTTTCGCAAAGGTGTTCCACGTGTACAAAATGTAACAATCTTGAAGCAGTTGGTATAGGAGCCATGAGCAATGGAGAAGGATATCTCTCCCTTCAAAAAGAGCCCCCACAAAAATAAAGATAACATTCACAACCTCCGTTATGTTTGTGATTAGCCTCAGGGACACGTTGAATGTTATTATATTCTCCAGATCTTTCAAACAAGATATTAAGCTGAAATGATCCTGACAGATCTTCGGAACATAAGATTTACTGGAACCTTCAATATCATTAAATCCATCTCCACCGAATAAATCTTTCCTGTCAATACTTTCCAGTACACCTATCAATTGACAGTTCAAAGTAAAGACCATATCTTTCATCATCAGTAACAATGTGGTGAAAAAGCTTATCTCTATATTATCTCGGATGACTGTACTTAACCAACAAACAGTATCACTAAAATGTATGATGGATCTTCTCCAAGGTACCCCGAATATATCAATATAAACTATTATATAGAGGAGTACCAACAATATTATTTTACTTCCGCTCCTTCGCTGTAGTTTTGTATATTTCTTTCGAATATGTGAATGATGAGCAGCTATTTTTTCCAGTATTTGTCCAAGTTTTCGAGAATGTGAAAGGTTCCAAATAACTCTAACTAGAATTACTATAGATTCAAGTATTTGACAAACAGTTAATACTTGTGCTTGAATTTTGGTTTCATCTATGATATAACCCCACATGAATTCGGGGTCATCCTTATTCAAGAATATTTCGAATCCTGACCGTATTGTATAAAAAATCCATTCAATAAAAACAAAAATATTGAAGCCAATTGCTATAAGCATTATTAAGATTTTCCAGTTTCTGCTGTTGTCATTTTCCAAAACGAAATATCCATTTATTGCCTGTGTCCAAAATATCCATTGGGGTAGTGAATACAACGTATTATATTCTGACATTGGACGCGGTTTGACATCTAATTCAGATGAGTGGAAGTAGAATAATGTGGATGTGTTCCTTGATTGATATTTTGATACCTCATTTACAAACAATCAGCTAAAATTCCCATATTTCTACTATACATTGTTGGTATAATATAATATAATAATATAACTTTATTTATCCAACAGGAATAATCCCAATTATAGGGTAACATATATAGGTACATTCTCAAACTATGCCAAAAATAAAAATACCAAAAATAATATCAGTTTTCTTAAATAATATACAACAATATCAGTGACTAAAAGTACATGTTCATTCTGAGTGCATTCGCACTCCTACACATACGATACACTGGTGCACGCACCAACAAGTTAGTACGAGGTGTTGGCAGACGAAAAACAGGAGCAGACCTAGAGACCATCCTTGGAATTGTGATGTTCATTCGCACAACAAATAGGGCGAGTCGAGGTGACCCATCAGTAGCCTCCGGGCGAATTTAGCACATTGGTTTCCATGTCTTTCGGCCAACGATGATATTCGCATATCACTCATAATTGAGGAAAGATTAGCTCCACGCTCAGGGTATATACCCGTTTGCCGAAATGAGACGTACTTAAAAAACCTCCTATGGATTCGCTCGAGCACACTTAGATGACAGTCGTATATTGGAAACCAAATGAGGCTACCATACTCCAATCTGCTGATAACGAGTATGAAGTAAAGATTTCTCAATACCTCCAGATCGCCGAACTCCCTAGAGCACCCGAAGACAAAGCCCAGCATTTTACAAGCGGAGGCACTGAGTTCTTCAATATGCGGTATGAAACTCAATTCAGCGTCGAACAAAATGCCGAGATCACGTATTTGATCCACACGGGTAAGGGAACGGTCACCAATGAGGTAATTGCCAACAAAAGGTTGCACTCTTCTCGTGAAAGTCATCTGAAAGCACTTTTCCAAGTTCAACGTTAGTCCATTCCTCAAACACCAATCCCAGACGAATTGCAAACTAGACTGAAGCAGCTCCAAATCCTCCACACAACGTATCCTCCAGAACAGCTTCAAATCATCAACATACGCCAAGGCGTTGCACCCCAGGAAATTCAACAGATCGTTTATAAACACCACGAACAGTAATGGAACAAGATTAGATCCCTGCGGAACTCCAGATTCCAAAACATATTCATATGACTCAAAACCATTATAAAACACATAATTGACTCTATCACTCAAGTAAGAACCAATTAACTTCAAGTATGCAGGGCTGAAACCGAACGAAGAAAGTTTGCGCAACAGAATCCCATGATCAACAGTATCGAACGCTCTTGAAAAATCAGTGTATATCACATCGACCTGACCACCATCATCCAGAGACTCCGTAATAAATTGTGATAAAGTAGCCAAGTTGGTGATTGTCGACCTACCCCGCACAAAGCCATGCTGACCTGTAGACAAGTGGGGGTGAACACCGTGAGATATACTTCTATACAGTACTTCTTCGTAGACTTTTGCGAAATTTGAGAGTATGGAGATGGGTCTATAGTTTTTGATTTCAGACTTATTACCTTTCTTGAAGACAGGGACAACCCGAGCTCTTTTCCACAAACTTGGAAATGTAGAGGTCTGTAAGCTTCTCACTATTATGAGATGAATAGGCTTTGCAAGAGCGGAACTGCACTCCCTAACAAAATAGGCAGGGAGTTGGTCATCTCCAGCTGTGATCTTATCAGGAAATTTTTCCATGCTAGATTTAATCTCCTCTACGGTGATTATAGGCACGACATAGGGTGAGGATTGAACGAAGCTTAGTAGATTATCATCAGATAAAGATACATTCATTCTTTCCACACCAGAAAACTGCACAGCAAACGAATCAACTATGGCCTTGGGATCTTTATAAGTATTACTTTCATCCTGCATCACTCCAGGAATTCGAGTCACGCCTCTCTTCCGATTTATAAACCGCCAAAATGATGCCGGGTCCGATTTGGTCCGATTTGGTATAAGGCTGTATAGTGTATATGAGTAGAATGAATAAAATTTAGACAGTGATTACTTGTCTTTCATAAAAACTTTTCTTCTTTGAGCCCCCCCTGATTAGTTACAGCCCCCTAAAAACGGCGCCCGAGAATCCGTTTTTTTATTTTTTTCTTAAAAACTAAAAATCTGACAAGACTAAATTTGAGCAGATATTTTGTGCCAGCTAGAAGGCACTCAAAACAATTTTTGGTGGCATTCCTCTATGATTGCATGGGGTAGAAAAAACCAACCCTAAACCTTGTTTTTGCAAGGAACTTATTTCCATATGCAATGAAAAAATTAATTTTGGATAGCTTATTCTATTCTCAACACCCAAGGTCTCATGTTTTTTCTTGCTGAAGTTCACGGTTATTGAGAAAAAAAATTATCATTAGAGAATTCGCCTGAGTCATAGAGGCTGGAAATATTTTCGACCTTAAATGTATCCATTTAGCGGATGCCATGTTGACATTTTGATTGAGAACTGGTACAAATATTGAATAAAGTTATATTGTATATTGTTGTAGGGGATAACGTTGCACTGCGACCTTAAGGTCTATTGTGCCCCCTCCGTCAGAGCTGTTGATGTCACCACCATTTACAGCTCGCCTTTCAGTTCTGATGAACTCCAGTATCTGGGATGGCTTCAAGGAGGCTACGTCTTCGCTTCTGCAGATTTCATGCCCCAAGCATTTCTTGCGTTGGTTAGAGATGACGAGGCATTCCGTTATCAGGTGATCAGGAGTTTCATCCTCCTCCCAACAGAATCTTTACTCGTCAGTTTCTGCTAGTCCTAATCTCATCATATGCTTCCTAAGGCCGCACTTCCCTGTGAGGAAACCAGTGAGGAGGTGCTGCGTGTTCTTACTGAGGTCCATATATTTCTTGGATCTGACAGTGTCAAAGCTCCGGAGGAATTTTTTGGAGAGATCTCCAGAAAATACCTCTTTCAGTTTCTTCTTTCATCCGAAAGTCACTTTCGTAAATGTATCTACTAACCCCACAGTAAGATTCCGGGCCAATAAAAGGGTTTTGTGGTCCTTTCTTGGCCAGTTTGTTGGCCTCCTCAATTCCTTTGATTCCCGACTGACCAGGAAGCCAGACCAAGGAGACCCTGTTGTTCTTGCCTACTTCATTGAGTTTTCTTCGGCACTCCCATATTAGCTTGGACTCGATAACATGGGATCTCAGAGCTTTGATAATAGCTTGACTGTCAGAGTGGATTGCTATATCACATCTCTGATAGTTTCTTTCTATGTTCATTTCCACGCATATTTCAATTGCAAGTATTTCTGCCTGAAAGAAGCTCTGATAGGAGCTAGTGATAGTGAGTATTTGGTGCCTGGCCCATATACTCATATACCATATACAGTGCCAGCTCCTGTAGTGGTTTTTGAACCGTCTTTGTACCATATACAAATGATATATTATCAACACGATCAACACGTATTTATTTTCGCTCCGTGAATCTTTGTCTTTTCTACGGTGAGAACTTGTGTATTCTTGAAGAAAGTTATATCGGCGTAAACCTGAGACAATAGTCTTTCCGGTGTATGCGATGAGACATTGGTGATATTTGATGTTTGTCCTAGTTCGACAGAAATTGGTTCCTTTTATATCAAAATAAACAACGGAAAACTTATCAGCTGAAACACCTGGTGACGATATAACACTTGCCAACCCGACTAGCAAACTATACTTAGGCAAGTGCACAATAATAATGAAAAATAAAATAAATGCGTTTGTCTCTTCGCTGCTTGAGTAGGTAGAATGAAGCTATAATATCTTTACAATCCTATATTCAATCAACCATCAAAATAGGCAACTTTAGTAGAAGGGTTAGTTTTAAGTATAGCGTTACAATCTTATACAGTATGCTCAGCGAGGATAAGTGAGCTATTTCGCAATCTACAAAATAATCATCAACAATGTTCGTAAAAAATAAGAAATACAGCAAATCACAATTATGATCGAGGTATACTTGCGAAACGGCACCAAAGTTGTTACTTATAGACCCCTTTATAGGGGCTGCAACGTAGGCACCCTGGTAGACCAAAGTGGAAATTATCGGGGAAGTCGCTATATAATCGAGGAGCTGATCGGACTGGTAATTCCAATAATTGGGACGAAGTCCACTCCGTAGTGCTGAAATTTGAATATATTGACCAAATGTCACGAATCGAAAAACTCTAATTACCTTCTGTAATTCCTATTAGATCCGATTATAAATCGTACTATGGTGATCACAAATGATACCAACTCAAAGACAAGCAGCCAGGCTATTTCAATTTAATCCCACTTTTGTGGTTATAATGATGCATACACAGCAATCAATAATATCAATCGGCACCTTAACTTCTGTCTCGGAAAAATGAATAGGTATCTCAATTCAGTAAAACTTGACCCGATGTAGATTCGTGGACCTGCGCCCGGTCATATGTGGCGACAACGCATTTCCGCGCCAATATTCAAAATTCAAGCCTTACACTCCCCTCACCCACGGGAAAAAAAAATACCAGATTTTTTTTTCTGTCATACCCAGTTTGATTTAAAATTACCACTTGAATGTTATGGTTGACCGCTGCTTTGTGCTGTATTTCTGATGCCAGTTTGATGGAAATGAATACATAAAAAAAACAAAAAAACAAAAAACTACAGTAACTTTACTGATGTTATAACGTAATTAATCTGACGGTGCTAACTTTAAATCCTTAGCGTGCCACACACCCTTTGATTTTTTCTTGTCGGAATCAAAGAGTTCATAAACCCAAGGCGAAAGCTTCTTTCGTATTACATAAGGACCCTCATACAGCGAAGCGAGCTTGCTCGTATAATGCTGTGACGAATCCGACAACTTTTTATTTTTCACGTAAACTGTATCACCTATACTGAACGAGGTAGAACTTCTCCGTAAATCATAATGCTTCTTATTTCTCTCTGCTGCATCTTTCATACGTTTTCTGATATCCACGTATAATTTTTCAAAAAGTTTCTGCCGTTTTTTCAATGAGTTTTCTATATCCTTTCCTTCGGTTTCACTCGCAGGATGGCTACTGGTACCATCCTCTTCCACCGAAAAGTCATAAGCCTTGCACACATTCGTCGGCATTTCTTTACCGAAGACCACCGAATAAGGTGTGACCTTAGTGGTTGCATGTACCTGAGTCCGTATAGCACAAGCTATCTTGTGCAATTCTTTATCCCAACATTTATGGTCATCAGAAATATAACATCTCATCATGGTTTCAAGTACCTGATTAGTACGTTCGGTGGGGTTGGCTTGCGCATGATAGTGAGCGGTAAATTTTTGCGTTACGCCGTAAGATTTTAATAATTCTCTGAATTCCCTGGACTTGAGCTGAGGGCCGTTATCACACAACAAAGTTTTAGGCTGGCCAAAGAGCAAGAAAAATTCCTCCTCAACAACTTTACATAGCACTTTGGATGAAGAATTCCTCAGTGGCCGAATGATGACAAATTTGCTGAAGTGGTCCGTTACAACCAAAATATACCTGAATCCATTGTTCGACCTCGGCAATGGTCCAATGAAGTCGCAAGATACCCATTCCCAAGGCTCTGAAGGAACCTGATGAGAAGACAATAGTCCAGCGGGTTTTCTTAAAAGTGGTTTGTTTCTGCAACACACGGAGCATTTTGCTACATACTTCGCTATATCGGCCGCCATTCTTGGCCAGTAATAATTTTGTCTAACTCTTTCAAATGTCTTGTAGACGCCCGGGTGACCAGCGTGTGGATCGTCATGATTCCGCTCGAGTATATCTTTGCGTTCTGATTTCGGTATGACCCTCTTCCAAGCTGATTGAATATCATAAGTTTTTGACGAGACATATTTGTATAATTCACCGTTTTTTATTCTCCATGAGGAAAATTTGAGAGGGTTCTTTTCCACGTTCAATTTCATCTTTTGAACCCACTGATCAACTACTAAATTCTTTTGGATCGACTGAATATCTAACTTCATAATTTCACTATCTTCAGGGATATTATCGCGATCCAATGTATCACGGGATAAAATGTCGGGGACAACATTTTCTTTTCCCTTACGGTGTACAATATCGAAATCAAACTGTTGTAATTTGAGAACCCATCGACCAACACGACCATGAGGGTCTTTTAATGACATCAACCAAAGTAATGACCAGTGATCCGTAACAACTGTAAACTTACTTCCCTCTATATAAGGTCTGAATTTTTCTATCGCAAATAGAACTGCTAAGCATTCGCGTTCGGTTGTGGTATATTTTCTCTCTAATTTCGAAAGGGAACGACTTATGTATGCTATTACATGATCCCCCGCGAGTTCAGCTGGTTGAGACAACACCGCACCCAATCCCTCAGAAGATGCATCACACTGTATAATGAAGCGCTTTGAAAAATCCGGACATGCTAAAATTGGTGATGATATTAATTTTTCCTTAATCTTACGTAAAGCTTCCTCCTGTTCGTTATGCCACTCTAGTTTCTGTCCTTTTTTTAACAAATTTGTGATAGGAGCTATTAATGTTGCGAATTGCGGCACGAAACGCCTGTACCACGAAGCTAAACCAATTATTCGTCGCACTTCTCTAAGTTTGGACGGCCTTGATAGCCTAAGAATGGCTGAGACCTTCTCGGGGTCCACGGACAAACCCTGCTCATTAACGACATATCCTAAATACTTAATCTCTGATCTGCAGAAATTGCATTTCTCCCGATTTAGCGTCAGTCCCACTTTCTTTAATCTTATGAATACTTCTTTCAAAATTTTTAAGTGCTGTTCAAAATCTTCGGTCACAATCACTATATCGTCTAGATACGCGAATGAATATGGTTCCAGAGAAGGATCAATCACTTTATCGATGGATCGTTGGAAAGTAGCTCCAGCGTTACACAGGCCAAATGGCATACGCAAGAACTGAAACAGTCCCCTATTAGGCACTGTAAATGCAGTGTACTGCTTCGAGTTTTCGTCCATCGGTATCTGCCAGAATGCCGATTTTATATCCAAGGTGCTGATAAACCTAGCTTTGCCCAACTTATCCAAAGTAGCCGAGATATATGGCAGCGGATATGCGTCCTTCTTCGTAATGCTATTCAGTTTTCTATAATCCACGCAAAATCGATAGGAATTGTCTTTTTTTTTCACTAATACAATCGGCGAGGACCAAGCAGATTCCGATTTCTCCACTATACCCGCATCGAGCATATACTTTAATTCCGTGTCTATTTGGCGCATCATTGCAGGTGAAACCGGGTAAAACCTTTGTTTGATAGGTTCGGACTCGACTACTATTTTGTGAGCCACCCCCCTTGCGCATCCTAAATCCTGACCCAACTCTCCAAATCCATCATTTATTACCTTCTCTAGTTCTTCCTTTTGATCCCAAGTTAACTTATCGAGAGAAGTGACAGTATCCGATGCATTTAGCAACTCGACAGATTCAAAATCATCCGATTCAACATCCCTGAAATACCACTTGCGAGACTTAAGATCAGGGACAATTCCCATCGCCATCCAAAAGTCTACTCCCAGTATTAAATTCTGCGACAGATCTTCCAAGATCATGATTTCCATTAACCGAATTTTATTTTCTAAACATACAGGCAAAGTTATAAGACCAATACAATTGCATTTAACATTTTTCTTTGCAACATTTACTGTAATCTGGTTCAAAGGACGTGTCATTTTTAAATTGAATCGTTTTCTCAGAC
This sequence comes from Halyzia sedecimguttata, assembly GCA_937662695.2. Classification (NCBI taxonomy): domain Eukaryota; kingdom Metazoa; phylum Arthropoda; class Insecta; order Coleoptera; family Coccinellidae; genus Halyzia; species Halyzia sedecimguttata. Next base: position 92,640,863 of record OW569412.2, read on the forward strand.
AAACGAATAAACTATAGGACATTGCTGATTTATTGCATCCCGAATCCAACAATGCTTGAATTTCGCATCCAAAAAGAGAGATTTTTATGTAAGGTCTTTTATCATGACAACTTTCAGAGGAAAAGATATAGTCTAAAATAATACCCATGCGTTCTCGCTCTATTGCGGTCACATCCGAAGAAAGAGACAGCGGACCGCTCAATTCTGTCTCTTGGATTCGTTTCCCGAACAGTTAGGACAATTTCGGACTGTAAAGCCGACCTTATTGCATTTAAAACATCGTCTGACAAACGAATTTCTATTTTTCACGCAACTCGAAGCAATATGTCCGGGATTACCGCAACTAAAACATGTCATATTTTTCTTTGCTTTGTTTGTCGTGGGTTGCGAGTACGAACTTGATAAGCCACTTGGGCGATATTCTTTATAGCCCAAGTCTGGTTCCAATAATTCATCATGACTTGTGATAGGTGCTACATAAGAATCTGCATTTAAATTTCTCAATTCAATTAATTTTCCAACTTTGAGCAAATCCTCAAAATTTTCAATAACACTCGTACCCAATTGTCGTTGATAATAAGGCGTTAAGTTCTTCAGTATTATTTGCAAACGTGAATGTCCGGATATCAGAGTTGAAAGCCTGTCAAACAAATTATTCATGATGGCGATATAAATTCCTATATTCTCATCTTTACCCTGCGTTCTTTTCTTTATCTCCTCAAACAAACGTGAATTATAATCCGGAGGTTGAAATTGATTTCTGAGTTTCACCGCAAAATCCTTCCATCCCGATGTTTCTTTACGTATACTACGATACCAGCATAACGCTTTTCCATCCAACAGTTCCAAAACACCATCAAACAAGATATATTCGGGAACATGTCTGGCTATGGCTAATTCTTCAACTTTTTCCAGAAAAGCGCTTACTGACATTTGAGAACCCTCGCCGGTAAATTTTAAATTCCACATATGCATGGGGACCGTAATTGAAGGATAATGCGCTCTGATATGTGCACCAGAGGATTTCACAGCATCCTTACTTGGATCAATTCTAAGATTTGAGAGGACTGCTAAGTCATCATCGTCCGACGAGGATATAGAATTATCATCGTTTGGCTCTAGTGTCAACGGTGTTGAACACTTTCTTTGAAAACTCTTAATTTTTGTTTGAATATTCGATTTCAATGACAAAAATCCAACAATGAGAGAAGATTTAACTTTTTTCTCTTCATCATTTGTAGGTGAGGACATATTAACTCGTCCCAGTGCGTGAGCTAGTTTTGATAATAACTTTTTATAAATTCCTTCATCGGAACCATCAAAGTTGTCCAACGTATTCTGCAGTTCTTCGAGTTTTCTCGATAATGCGTCCGAATCTACACTAAATTTGAAGGGATAACTTGGATATGAAAATGATTTCTTTTCTTTTTCTAATTTAATTAGTTGACGCAACGATTTACGCATTTCTTCTACCTTACTTAATTCACGTATTCCACGAATTTCCAACTCGTACGATAGTTCATCAATGCTAAGGCGATTTATTTCATAATCAGGTCGAGACATAATGAAAGAGAGATACCCACTCAAATACGTGTCAAAATCGAAATGAAGAACCAACAAAAAATGACCGCTCAAGGCTATATCACATCGACGAAAAATAAAATGAGAACACCAGTCCGATCAAAATATAAACGTTTTCCAACGAAAATAAATTGTATGAATTATATTGATTCGAACTCGCGAAGTCAACAATTCAACATATGTCCACCGAAATTATCGCCGCGTATCAGATGGCGAGAATGAGATTAGATGTTTATGTAAACTTTATGCCGTTTCACTGAACAAAATGGTATCCTGAACTGAAAATTCCTATTTTCAAGCAACGAAGAAACTTGTTAAAATCAAAATTAAAACGGGATTCTTACGTTGGGCGCCAATTATAACACTTGCCAACCCGACTAGCAAACTATACTTAGGCAAGTGCACAATAATAATGAAAAATAAAATAAATGCGTTTGTCTCTTCGCTGCTTGAGTAGGTAGAATGAAGCTATAATATCTTTACAATCCTATATTCAATCAACCATCAAAATAGGCAACTTTAGTAGAAGGGTTAGTTTTAAGTATAGCGTTACAATCTTATACAGTATGCTCAGCGAGGATAAGTGAGCTATTTCGCAATCTACAAAATAATCATCAACAATGTTCGTAAAAAATAAGAAATACAGCAAATCACAATTATGATCGAGGTATACTTGCGAAACGGCACCAAAGTTGTTACTTATAGACCCCTTTATAGGGGCTGCAACGTAGGCACCCTGGTAGACCAAAGTGGAAATTATCGGGGAAGTCGCTATATAATCGAGGAGCTGATCGGACTGGTAATTCCAATAATTGGGACGAAGTCCACTCCGTAGTGCTGAAATTTGAATATATTGACCAAATGTCACGAATCGAAAAACTCTAATTACCTTCTGTAATTCCTATTAGATCCGATTATAAATCGTACTATGGTGATCACAAATGATACCAACTCAAAGACAAGCAGCCAGGCTATTTCAATTTAATCCCACTTTTGTGGTTATAATGATGCATACACAGCAATCAATAATATCAATCGGCACCTTAACTTCTGTCTCGGAAAAATGAATAGGTATCTCAATTCAGTAAAACTTGACCCGATGTAGATTCGTGGACCTGCGCCCGGTCATATGTGGCGACAACGCATTTCCGCGCCAATATTCAAAATTCAAGCCTTACAACGATATACCCAGTAACGTATCGCTAGTGGTGATTCTTGCCCATACCAGTGGCGTACCCAGTTTCTGAAATGGCCAGCCAAGAAAGTGTAAAATTGGATTGCTCTTATTGTAGAAAACCGGTATCAAATGCCGTTTGCTGTTCTGAATGTGAGGCCCCATTTCATCCGAGTTGTTCTGTGAAAGCGCGTGCTTCGATGAAAGATGGAAAGTTGCTATGTTGTCATCACTTGAATGAGAATCCCTTATCCTTAGAATCTGATAAAATAATAAAACAACTCACTCATCTATTTGAGAGCCAGTTCAGGGACTTCAAGGATGAAATAAAAAAGAATTACCTTTCCAAAATATTTGAGATGAATGAAAGGATTGAGGCCTTGTCTGCTCAGGTGAATGCTCAGGCGGAGGACATCTCATCGCTTAAGGCCACGGTTGCCTCGCTAAGTTCATCTTCGACACAATCTAATACGGGAGGCTCAACGAGTCCTGATGAATTCATAATGGAAATGGAAGAGCGTCAAAGGCGATCCAAAAATATTATTATTTATGATGTTGAGACACAGAATTCTATGCGCGACGAAATAAAATTTGTGGAGACAATCTTGTCAAAAATTGTCCCAGATGTAAAGATTGTCAAGGCGTTTCGTTTGGGGAAGAAAATGGGAAACAGACCACCACCTCTGAAGCTGATTTTCGGCAGTGCTGATGAGGTTCTGAACATTTTGAAGAACAAGCATAAGATTGGTCAACCTCCTGTGAGATTATCGGCTGATTTGACACTCAGGCAGCGAGAGTATCTAGGTGATCTTCGGCGGGAGCTGGAACATCGGAAGGCTAATGGGGAATTGGATATTACTATTAGATATATAAGTGGTTTACCGAGAATAGTTAAGGTTAGAAAAAACTGATTGAAGGGGATAATCTCAATTTGAATGTTTTGAGTGTCTATTACCAGAATGTTCGCAGTATTAAGGGTAAATTTAAACTTTATGAATTAATTAAGAATGTGAATGTTGCAGATTATGATGTAATCTTGTTGACCGAGACATGGCTTGACCCTTCCATTGTTGATGCCGAGTTACAATTCTATAATTATAATATATTTAGGAAGGATAGGTCCGTTCTTTCTAGTTCCAAACAGGCGGGGGGTGGAGTATTGATTGCGGTGAAAAAAAGGTTCTTATCATCTTTGGTTCCAACTTTGCGTGATAATGTTGAGGATATTTTTGTTTTACTTAAGTGTGATACTGATGTATTGTTGGGAACTGTTTATATACCTCCTGAATCATGTGCTTCTGCTAGAGTTCAGTACTTTGAGAGCCATTGTGAGAATTTGGAGCATGTAGTTGGTATAACTAGACCGGAAAGTGTTTTCATAGCAGGTGATTATAACATGGGGGAGATCGATTGGAATGATGCGACTCTTAACAGATGTACTGATTTATGTGCTCGAATTCTTGGCGATGCCCTTGCTTTCAATGACCTTTTTCAAATAAATTCAGTAAGAAATTCGTATGACCGTTTGTTAGATCTTGTGATATCTGGGAGTCGCTATCTCTCAGTTGAACCCGCCGTTGACGTTCCCTCTAAGTTAGATGCTTACCATCCCGCACTTTTTGCTAATATTCCGGTTAACATCGTACATTCTCCGGATGTGGGTAAAACCTCTTACAATTTTAAGAAGGCCGACTACACAGCTTTAAATGAACATTTCTTAGAGCTCAATTGGGAGGCTTTATTCCATGAAAGTGCTGAGATAGATGATGCGGTTGGTGTGTTTTACGATGTTGTTTTCAGGGCCATAGATAGATTTGTTCCAAAAATTCTCATTTAGAAGTCCACTTTTCCTCCTTGGTATACTCCCGAACTTAAAAATCTCGTTTTAAAAAAAAAGGAAATTCATCGTTGTTATAAGAGATATAAACGCTGGGAGGATTATCTTTCATTTTCTGAGATTCGGTCGGCTTGCGCTAATATGGCGGCGTCATGTTATTCTGAATATATTAAGAACATTGAGAAATCAATAAAAGATAATATCAAATCATTTTGGAATTTCACTAATTCTAAAAGAAATGACAATGACTTGCCGTCAAGTATGCACCTTAATGACAGAGGTGTAGAAGGTGACACTGACATAGCTGCCCTCTTTTCTGAACACTTTCGATCTACCTATGTTTCGGGCCCTACTCCTTTCGATGATTCGACCTATTCCGATCACTTTGGCGGAGACATTTAATCTTTTTCTCTTGACGAGATTGCCGGGAAGTTGGGAACTCTTGATACTGGAAAGGGTCCGGGACCTGATTTCCTGCCGGCACTCTTTTTGAAAAGCTGCTGTTCCTCAATGGCACTTCCACTTAAGATATTGTTCAACAGGTCCTTATCGGCTGGTGTTTTTCCTACCAGGTGGAAGTGTAGTACGGTGAAACCATTGTTCAAGTCTGGGAGCAGGCATGACATTGCTGATTATCGGCCTATAAGCATTATAAGCGCCATTCCTAAAATCCTTGAGACATTGATACTGGATCGTATACTGAATGATATATCCTCCAGATTGGTCGAGCAACAGCATGGCTTCACTAAGGGTAGAAGTGTCGAGTCAAATCTATTGGTTTTTGTCCAGTATGTCTTCGATTCCTTGGAAAGTGGAGGTAAGGTTGATGTTGTATATACTGACTTTTCCAAGGCCTTCGATAAGGTAGATCATTGCATTTTGAGTGAAAAACTGTTGTCCTATGGAATTGGTGGCATGTTAAAGAAGTGGTCCATATCATATTTCACCCGCCGTACTCAGTCAGTTAAAGTTCGGGATTCCTTCTCCCCATCATACATTGTTGATTCGGGTGTACCTAAGTTTGCACTTTACCTTCTGTTTGCTGACGACCTCAAGGTTTATTTAAGGGTTAATAATACTCTAATCGACATGCTAAACCTCCAGTCAGATCTGGATCGATTGGAGCAATGGTGTAAAGATAACAAAGTCATCATTAACCTTGGAAAGTGCAAGCATATGAGTATAGTAAGGCGGTAGCAGCACTTTGTAATGCACTACTGTCTGAATAACCAAACAATACATACTGTGAACATGGTTAAAGACTTAGGAGTTTTTTACGACAATAGGATGTGTTTCAGGGCGCACATTGACCATATAGTTAATGCGGGGCTTCGGATGCTAGGGTTCATTTTACGGCACTCGTGTGAGTTTGGGGATGTTAATACCTTGAAACATCTTTATGTCGGTCTCGTTAGGCCTCATCTTGAGTATGCCTCTTGTGTATGGTCTCCATATACTTATGAAGATTGTGACAGGTTAGAACGAGTTCAAAATAATTTTCTCCTCTCTGTGTCGTGCAGGATGGGAATCCCACGAGTAAATTTTTCCGCAACTCATATGAGATCACTTCTTCGCTTTCCTGCTTTGCGGACTCGTAGAATAAGGGCGGATGTATTATTGTTCGCTAGATTGTTCGGGGGGCTTTTGTCCTCTTCCAGTCTTCTATCTCTTTTTGGTTTTCACGTTCCATCGAGGAATGTTAGAGGTACCGTGCTGCTAAATCTTGGGACTTACAGGTACAATTACACCAGGGCTTCGCCAATTCCAAGAATCTCGCAACATGTAAACACTGCCAGTAGAACAGGCATAGACTTCTTTTACCTCAGTTACCCATCCATTGTGCGTTATGTCAATCGAAATTTGTTATGATCTGTTGGAATTTATTTCTGGAAGTTTTGTATTGTTTTTTTTTTTTCCACAATCTGTATTAGGTTGTATTATGTATTAATTTGTATTATGAATTAACTATTTTTATTGTATATTAATATTGATTTGTGAAATTGGGTTTATCCCGTTAATAAATAAATAAATAAATACATATACTGGCATTTCTTTTAAGAACTTGGGTGGTGGATTCTTTGTCCCAGTTTTTTTTCCCACCGAGAACCGTAGTGAAGTTCTCTTCGATGCTTACTTTCTTAATCATTTCATCACTAGGAAGATTGGCTGATGAAATGTACCTGGTAAGAGAGGACCAGGCTTTCTGGTTTTGAATAAATGTAACAAAACAAACAATTTTAAACTTTCCACAAGTTGAATATCATTTTAAATAGGTAGAAAGTACACACCGAAAGGTCAAATGCAATACATCACAAATAGCAAGAAGGAAATATTCATCGATTGTAATAAAAAAATTTGTTGATCACTTTCGATAAATAATATTTCGAACTCTTTGTATGCCGATGCGACAGCAGTAGCATCCAGAACCACCCTACAAATGAACTCGCAAAATGGCATAGCAATGACTTAATTTGTGAACCTACTAACTCCAAACATGAAAACACTTTTCAGGAAATCGAAATAACGATTTTGATTTGATTTCATTTATATTTCAGAATTTTGTTGGTACTTGTTCTGCATAGATGGAAATAAAACCTTTGTCTCATGAAGAAAAATTCTTCATTCAACACCTAATTAGGGATTTATAGCCAACACTTCTTAAAAATTTAAATTTTCTCAAAATGGAGTTAGCCGTTATGCACTCCAAGTCTATATCTATAGGTGTCCTATGCAATTGGATGAATTCTACCTTCCGTGGAATAAGAGAATCACTTTTGAAAACAACCTAGGTGGATGACTGATCGTAATGTTGATGTAATTCTCTATAATTCAACTCTACTCAACTTACTTCTTCCTCTACACAATTCCACATCCTGATCAAAAATATACAATGCAGCAAAACGAAGATCATCCAAATTACAGTTCTTTCTGAGGCAATTCCATTGTTCTTCAGTATCAAGACAACCAGAGCATAAACGCAGTTTATAATCTGTAGAATTTTCACTATGAAGGTCCATGTTACTAAAAAGGTTAATTCCCGGGAAATCCAATGATTGAGCTGGGAAACCTCGAAAAACATCAGACTCAGCTCACGCAACTTGGAAACAACAAAATATTCTTCTCTATTGGTCGCGTGAACCACTGATTCCTTGAAGAGTTCAATTGAACTCAATTTTAAGAATTCCACATTCAGGATTCTCAGTTTCTGGCTGAGGTTTTCCAATATCGATTCCAAATAATGAAATTCTATCACATCCCTTATAATCGTGAAAAGCCAGTTGAAGTTGTAAAATAGTTTACTCGTATTCGTGTCTCTGCATTCTTGACCTAATGCCACGATGAAGCAAATAAAAAGCCAGAAAAATGTTCGGGTTATTTTATGGCATGGAACGAAACCGTAATTCCTCATGAGTTTGTCGTTCGAGAGGAGAAATTCTGGAACTTTCTCGATTTTGTCAGAATTATAGTAATACCAACTTAGCTTAATGAATGCTATGTAAAGTTCGAGAAACCTTGAATAGCATGATGTCGTTTTAATCAAACCTGAAAAAGAGGTTTTGGGAAATATTATTCTCTAAGATAGTATTTCATCAGAATCCAGAATAATAGGAAAGGATAGTGAGGAGAAAGACGTAATTCCACATTTCATGATTACTACACTACTGTTATCTATACGTTCCATACTGTGAAATAATAGGAAGTAAGATTGGACACCGTAAAGTACTCAATCCTCGATCCCGTTTTACTTAAGCCTACGATGGAAGCAAAGTTAGAGTGAGAATCTATGACAGGCTCAAGACTGATACTCACACAGTCAAACAATGGGAAGTGAGCCTGGAAAACAATTCCAGAACACAATGCTAAATCATGTTTGACTGAAACAGACGTACATAATATAGGAAGACTCGAAACCCTATGAGTACGCTATGCTGAAGTCTAATCATCTGGTACTGTCGAACAACAAGAATTAAAACTAGAAACCCTTCAAGTACGTGGTGATCCAGCCTGTTCCAGAGTCGAGCAAAGGAATGTTAGACTCAAAACCGTTAGATCAAGATATGCTCAAGCCTGTTCTTCTGGTAGTTCTGGTAACTTGGAGTAAAACTGTAAACCGTTAGGGTAGTTAGTAATAAAACCTTAAGAGTTACTGCGACTAGGAACATGGTTCAAGGGGAAGTAATCTCCTCGCTGCTAAGGAACCTCATGGTTGATGAGCTCTTGGTGGAACTGAATAACAGCGGGTTCTTCAACAAGGGTTGTGCAGATAACATCTGCATATTAATCCGGAGAATGATCCCAAGGGTAGTCTCGGACTTAACTCTCCAGGCTATAAAAGTGATAGAAAGCTGTTGCGAGGGGGTCAGTCTCAGTGTAAACCCCTCAAAATAGTTTTTACACCGTTCACACTCAAAAGGAATTCAGAGAGAATTAAAGCCCCCAAACTCATGGATGTGCAACTAAACCTGGTTGATGAGGTACGTTACCTGGGGGTTATGCTTGATACCAAGCTAACCTAGAACACACAACTCTCAGCAACAGTTGCCAAGGGAAAAAACCCTCATGATTGCTCGCAGGTCAAATGGCAAAACATGGGCTTGAGCCCGTGAAACACTAAGTGGATTTACACTGCTGTAGTGAGGCCCTCCCTGACATATGCTAGTGCTGTGTGGTGGACAAAAATGAACCAGATCAGGGCCGTCAAAGAGCTGGAGAAAGTTCGGAGGCTTGCCTTGCTTTGTGTTACTTGACCAATGAAAAGTACTCCAACTGCGGCTATGGAGGTTCTAGCGGGACTCCCTTCCCTCCACAAGAAGGTGAGGGCCGAAGCGAGGCTGGGGGCCTACAGGCTGCAGCTAAATGGTGTCTGGATACAAAGGTCATATGGACACGCTGGGATTGGGGGACTTATTCGTCACCCGATACTGAACATGGTGAGCGACTGGAGTCCAGTAACTCACAAATTTGATCCTTCCTTCAAGCTGGGGCTAAAGCTCCCACGGAGGGGCACCGAAGATCGCACAGTGAACTAACATAATTCATGGATGGTTCAGTGATGGGTGGACGCTGGGGAGCTGGAGTGTATGGCACTGCACCCAATGTGAGCATTTCGTTGTCGTTTGGGCAATGCAACAGTATATTCCAGGTGGAAGTGGTGTAGCCATAACGACACGTGTCATGGAAAATATTGGCTTGGGCTATTACAATAGCAACATACGAATTATCTCGGACGCTCAGACAGCACTTAATGCAATAGCCAGATGAAGAATTAACACTAGGATTGTGCTGGAATACTGACAGTACCTGGGAACCTTGACTGCCTGAAACCGAGTTGGGCTCGGGTGGGTGCTGGGGCACAAGTGGATTGAAGGAAATGATAGAGCTACTCACTCGCCAGAGAGGGCTCGACTATCCCCCTCTTTGGGCCAGAGCCTGGAGTAGGGGTCACCAAATCGGCTGTGAAAGGCGTCATTGAAAAATGAATTCTTGCACAGCACACTCAGCACTGGAAAGACCGTGAGTGTCAGAAACCATTCGTAGAACCTAGTCAAGGTTCTAGTCCTACTTGCTTGGAAAATGGACCTTATGTAGGTAAATAGGTAATACACCGACAAGGCAGTGGGGATGTTATATGAGACCCATACGATGTCAAGGGGATCAACCACGAGACCCTGTCAGCATTAGGTCCACGGGCTACTCTTTCAATCATCATCGCTCAATCGGCTACTCGCACAAACAAACATATAATACATGTTTGACAGAAACAGGCAAGCAAAGGAATGTTAGACTGGAAACTGTTAGATCGAGCTATGCTCAAGTCTGTTCGTCTGACACTGTCGAGCAACATGCAGCAATACTGCATACAATTCTGGAAGGTATGGCTCCAACGACCAAATATACGAACAGAATAATTCTTTGAGGGGTAGATATAGCAACGAATGGCATGTACTCGCTACTAAGTGATAATAATATCAACGAATCCACAGAATGCTCACCTATCGTATTGATTGTGTTTACATTTTCAAGATATTCTGCCAGGTGAAAAAAGGACCATATGTAAAGAATATGGACAGATATTAACAGAAATAATTTAATCCTCCATAATTTGTCAGTTTTCGAATAAATTAATCCCCCCAAAGCGTAAAACCATTGGGAACATTGGGGAAAGACAATTTCGTCAATATTACTCAAGTCTGAATACATCATTAACACTTTTCATGTAATGATTCAGTTTTCGTGTTCAATTTCCTTAATACGGAATGTTTCGATTGATCGAGTAGCTAATTGAGTATGAAATGAGTTGATGGAAGAATAAATATTATATGTAATTGGATAGATACAGCTTGTTGCGAAAACCCTGCGTGGTCCTGGCGGACTGGGACAAAAAATGCAGAGGTCGGAAGAGTAACTGACATATTTCAATGGTAAATGGAATTTAAGTGAAGTTCTTCACTCATTTTTGGTCTCATCTGAGAACACATAGAATTCTATTTCAATTAATTCTTCATCACTTTGATTGAAATTTTTGTTGAGTGTCGCACAACTCTTCAGGTGTGTTCTGTGTATGCTTTGTTACTTTGTACTCACACCACTTCAGGTACAATACTTTTAAATTTGTATCCAACCGTGAATAGTTGATACTACCATCTGACTAGAAGGGGACCTGGGGACCTTGGAGAAACCTCTCAGCTTATTCAATGAAGAGCCTATAGTGATGAAGAAGATACCCTTCAATATTTAATATTTATTTCAATTTCAATTATCATAAATCACAACACTAACGGGGAGACAGGGTTTTTTTGCTGAGGTTTTTCCTTAAGCTCTTGTATCATACATCGAATTGTATGCTACCCCGTTACACTAACATCTGCTAATAGTTTTTTCATACACATGCTTTATTGTTAGATGAAAGAATGTAATGCTCAAAGTTCAAAAGAATATATACAGGGCAGTCTTTAAGTTAAGTTTTACATTAATTTAAACCATAGATTCTTATCATAAAATGAAATACTTTTTTCATTTACCATTTTTCCTAATTCAGCTCAAGTAAAAAGATACAGGCTGTTGAAATTTCGAAAAAATATCAGTTTTTATTTTGTAGCTTTGACATCCTTTTTGCGAATAAAATGAATAATGGTGTGAAATTTTCTATAACTATGATACATATTTTCCAAATATTAGTTTTTTCCTACTTCTACTGGGTTTACAGTTATAGACACGGGGATTCATAAAACTAAACGAAATTCGCACAAAGAAAGCAGATAAAGTTTTTTTGGGGTCATTTAAAGAATATTCAATCATTTTAGAACATAAAATTATTTCCCATCATTTCTCCTTGAACTCACAGTTTTCGTGATATTCTTCATAGAATGTTATAAAATGAACTACAGAAATTTCACTACTTTTATGGATCCGCTCCTGAGCGTTGGAATCCTGAATAAAGCTGTAAAACACGTTACCGTACCTGTTTCTCATCCATCATTAATGTCATATATAATTTATATGCAGGAGTGTATTAGCATATTGTAAAATCTTTAAACGCTTATAACTTTATACCTGAGCCGAATTTGAAAAAATGGTAAATGAAAAAAGTGTTTAATTTGCTGAGAGGAATCTATGGTTCAAATTAATGTACAACTTCAAGACTCACCCTGTATATATATTTCGTATGCACACTTTAGGGCTATGACAAACAATCGAGATCGAGAGTAGGCTCTCCTATTTAGATGGGTAATGGAAAACACACTAATAATCAGAAGTTTTATTCTATACTTTCGGCGATCGATTTCGGCATGTTAGCCATCATCAGGCCATCTGAAACACATAATTGTTTATATAAATATACAATATTGAACAAAAGGATGTTCAAACAGATAACTTGAGTAGTAAACTGAAATATCAAGGAAAACGTGAGTGACCTCGAACGCAGACTTACCGTCAATTCATGAAAAAACCATTGGAAATAAAATTCATTTGTCTAGAATCTCTAATAGTTTTTTGTTGGATATTAAACTATATTTTAAGGCAAACGTATCAAAATTTCCTCTGTAGAACCTGTGATCTGCGATGTAAGGTTAAGTTAAATGACAGGATAGGACACAGAGTTAGGTACAGACTACAGGGACGACGAAATATGCTGTCAACGGTGTAATTGTCATAGAATACGGTATAGGACGATCTTTCAATAATGGAACAATTCTTACAAGCTTTTAAATAAATGTCTCCCCGTGAATTCTGAAATATCATTTAAAAGGTGGATATTATCTTTGGTTTTAAGTATCTCATATTTCTCTAGAAGAACCAATTTCTTATAGTTATTTTTTCTTTTTGTATTAGAGATAGATTTTCAATTGTGGTCTTGTGTCTACATTCAATTAAATGACTACCTAACGCAGATTTAGGTCTATTCTTTATATTATGTTCTTTAAATCTCACTTTGGCAGCACGAGTTGTCATGCCTATATAAAAGGCTGGACATTCTTTACATGTTATCTTGTAAATACCGCTGCAACATTCATTGCTAAGTTTAGATTTATTGTTGACTAAGAAGTTTTCTAAGGTTAGAAGTCGCTTATTGACCATTAGATCATGTTTCCTTAATATGGAACTCATTCTATCATTAAAATCTTCAAAAAATGGGATGGCGATATAATTTTGCCTACAATAAATGTGGGGGTAAATTTTCTTGAGGAGCATTTTCTTTTTTATCGATCTTAAGATATTGTCAATATAATTTCTAGGATAGTCATTAGACTCAGCGATTTTATAAATTGTTCTTAATTTTTTGTCAAAGTCTATTGTAGATAAAGGAAAATTGAGAAGTCTGTAAAATAAAAACATAAAAGCGGAATTTTTAATTGAGGCTGAGTGATATGATCTGTAATGGATGATAACGTCTGTCTGAGTGGGTTTTCGGTAAATATCATATGTGAAAGTATTACGTTCATTTAGGGTAATTTTTAGATCTAAGAATTTTAATGAATTATTATGTGCCTTCTCCAAAGTAAATTTTATCTTAAATTTCATATTTAAAGTGTTTAAGAAAGCTCTCAATTCCTCCTCAGTTCCAGCCCAAATACAAAAAATATCATCTACGTATCTATCCCAAAGCACTATATGTTGAGCTAAAGGCAGAAGCATAATCAATTCTTCAACATAGTCAAGATAAATTTCTGACATTGGACCACTAAATGGAGAACCCATTGGTACACCTTCTCTCATCCTATATATTATATTATCAAAGATAAAAAAATTTTGCTCAGTAGCGATTCTGGCAATGTCAGAAATTTATCTTGACTATGTTGAAGAATTGATTATGCTTCTACCTTTAGCTCAACATATAGTGCTTTGGGATAGATACGTAGATGATATTTTTTGTATTTGGGCTGGATCTGATGAGGAATTGAGAGCTTTCTTCAACACTTTAAATATGAAATTTAAAATAAAATTTACTTTGGAGAAGGCACATAATAATTCATTAAATTTCTTAGATCTAAAAATTACCCTAAATGAACGTAATACTTTCACATATGATATTTACCGAAAACCCACTCAGACAGACGTTATCATCCCTTACAGATCATATCACTCAGCCCCAATTAAAAATTCCGCTTTTATGTTTTTAGCGCTCTAGTTCCTCGGAACTGAGTGCTTATCAATTTGCCCAAATGTCTGTAATTTTCGAATATTTCGATGAAAATGGTCTTAAACGATTTGGTTCGACTCACTTATCAAGAATCCATGGTCGAAATTAATTCTGTCCGGCCGTCCGGCCGGTCCGTCCGGCCGGCCGTAGGCACGATAACTCTCGAACGGAATGAGCTAGAGAGTTGAAATTTTCAGAGTGGGTTTGGGGGATGAATATCTCGGCTAAGTTCGTTATTGGGCAAAATCGGTCACATGGTTTCGGAGTAACAAAAAAAATTTTTTTTTTTACAAAACAAATTCCAAATAAATTTTTTTTTAATAAGCAGTTTTATCATAAGAATCCATTCATATCATTTTTAACTCTAACAAGCTAATACTTTCGGAGATATGATTTTTCAAAATTTCAATGTAAATCGTATTTCTACGTTTTCAAAGAATGATAGAATTATTATGTGGGTATTCTATGAATTGCTATAATGTCAACTTATTCTCTTGAGACATGACGTTGTTTCATTCGAGCAATCGTATAAATATGAGAATGATAATATAATATCATACTTTTTGTTGGTTGATATTTTCATGCCGATGGTCAATCCATATGATGATGGGAATGGTAATGGTAAGTTAATAATATTGAGTTCAGAATATCTCCACTAAAAACAAAACTGGAATATTGTAGATTTGAGGAAAGATATATATTATTGTTCATCATATAATTGAGGAATGAATATCTCGGATGAGTTCGTTGTTGGGTAGAATTCGTCTATTGGTTTTGGATTGATAATTTTTGGCACTCTTGTTGAATTTAAATTCTTCTATGATGTTTGAATTCAATTTCTGCTAAGATGAAGTTCTAAATTTCAATAATGAATCGTACTTCTATGTTTTCACTGAATGCTATAATTATTTTATCTAAGCTTTATTATATGATCTGTGTACTCGTACATTTCATCCTGTTTTATATGAGAGAGTCAAATTCATTTCAGCTATTTTCATTTGGTTTCTTCCATGGTGCAGTTCTCATTCTCAGATTGCTCATTTAATCTATATAAATGAACTATTATTTGAATTGAATTTTCTTTATGAAGCAGTTCTATCATAAGAATAAATTGATATAATTCTCAACTCTGAGAAACCAATACTTTCGGAGATATAATTTGTCTGTTTGAACTAGAGCGCCAGAAAGCTCCTGTCCACAGGGCTTGAACCAATTTTATTTTACAGACTTCTCAATATTCCTTTATCTACAATAGACTTTGACAAAGAATTAAGAACAATTTATAAAATCGCTGAGTCTAATGACTATCCTAGAAATTATATTGACAATATCTTAAGATCGATAATTCCATTTTAAGGAAACATGATTATCTAATGGTCAATAAGCGACATCTAACCTTAGAAAACTTCTTAGTTAACAATAAATCTAAACTTAGCAATGAATGTTGCAGCGGTATTTACAAGATAACATGTGAAGAATGTCCAGCCTTTTATATAGGCATGACACCTCGTGCTGCCAAAGTGAGATTTAAAGAACATATAAAGAATAGACCTAAATCTGCGTTAGGTAGTCATTTAATTGAATGTAAACATAAGACCACAATTGAAAATCTATCTCTAACACAAAAAGAAAATAACTATAAAAAATTGGTTCTTCTAGAGAAATATGAGATACTTAAAAACAAAGATAATATCCACCTTTTAAATGATATTTCTGAATTCACGGGGAGACATTTATTTAAAAGCTTGTAAGAATTGTTCCATCATTGAAAGATCGTCCTATACCGTATTCTATGACAATTACACCGTTGACAGCATATTTCGTCGTCCCTGTAGTCTGTACCTAACTCTGTGTCCTATCCTGTCATTTAACTTAACCTTACATCGCAGATCACAGGTTCTCACAGAGGAAATTTTGATACGTTTGCCTTAAAATATAGTTTAATATCTCGAATAGTGGGAAGTTGACATCAAGACACCTGTGAAAATAATTACACAAGCATGGGTATAATGAGCAATGACCACTTCGACGTATAATTGACGCATATTTATGAAAATCACACAAAAGTTTCTTCAAATTAACATCGAAGGCGGAAGGGTGTTCAGTGAATGAAAAGTAGCAGTTTTCAATAAATTCATTATTATTAAATCAAAATTCACCAGTAGCATCGACCCCCAACATTTTTTGAATAGGGTCAAAGTGAGGTGTACTTTGGCTAATTGCCAAATAACTAAAACAAGACACACGGTGAAATATTTATTGATTTTAACCATCAACAAATATTCCGCGTGGCCGGGCTAGACACCTCATCGCTCAATGTTCCCCAAAGTTCGTAAGGATTCTCCATCGGTGGCGCTGGTGGGGTACCTTCCCCTACCGGTTCTCAACCGGTGGAAATAAGTTTCCTAGAACCCCGTCTGTTTTCATTCGGTTTCAGGCTAAGTCACACTGATGATTGATAAGAACCATGAAACCCTAGGGTCTGTGTCTGCTCTTGAGTGATACTTTCCTCTTTGGGAAACACTGAGCGATGAGGTGATTTAGCCCGGCCACGCGGAATATTTGTTGATGGTTAAAATCAATAAATATTTCACCGTGTGTCTTTTTTTAGGATGTCGAGTGTTGGTAATTTTGGAAGTTATTTCTGTTCTGTACACAACCCAGTTGAAATTTTCACAATCGGTTTATTATTTACGAAATAATGTAATAATTGAACATACCGTCAAAGGTGATGTTGAACAGACAGTTGAACCTCCCAAACTCAACAACCTAAGAGTTTTGACTTTATTGATGGAATGCTTAACATATTGCTGACTTATATTTCTTTCTGAATGATTGTTTTCAAAATACCTTGCAGTTAATTTAGCATTTTCGTCATTCCGGTAGTATAATTTGAGAATTTCCATTTGAGAAAGGATCTTCAAAAAAATTTTATAATGTAATGAATTGTCTCATACATTTTCCGATCATCAACGATGAGAAAATCGAATGTTTTTAAAGTAAAAAATTTCAAAAATTCAAATTGTTCCACCAATAAATAAAAAAAATTGAAAATTTCAACTGCGATGTTTAGGGAACAGAAAAAAACTTCTTAACTAAACCAAATCCAACATCACCTCCCTATTCAAAAAATGTTGGGGGTTGTTGCCACCCTCACGTGGTATTTTCGGAACAATGCTGTCATAGGAATTCTTTCTCCCTAATACAGAACTTGAAAATTATTTTTGGATTCTACAACACATAAATAACTTTCAAACTAACCAACACTCGATATCCCTTCCCTATTCACAAAATGTCGGGGTTTGATGCCACCTTCATGGGGGTGGTTTATTCGGAACAAACTCATGATGGAAATTCGTCTCCCTCAAAACAGAAGTTGACCTGTTTTTGTTTAAATCTTCGAAAATTCTTCTCTTCTGAGTTCTGAGGGTGGTCAAATTTTCGTTCGGACACCCTGTATATTGTTGGAGTTATTTTGTTGTTATTTCCTCAATAACTCAAAAAATACAAATACGATCCAATTCAAGCGCTGGTTACTTGTAGAATGCTGACCTCAGATCATTAAATAAACTTATTGTTTACTTATTTATCTGAGATGCATTCATTTTTGCGGAATTTCGTTAAGACCGTTATACTAGCAAAAAAAAATTCTTCAAAAATATTATATGTCAGGAACTATGGCATACCGTTGCTGGTCCAAAATATCTTTGTTATCACATTCAAAAAGTATGCGTCAAGTATGCGACGGAGTATATTTCAACTTGATGAAATCAACTCCATTCCACTCCATTCACTTTTATAAAGTGTCCGGGTTGGCCATGATTTAGGTCTATCACGTTTTTGGCACTCTTGTTCCACGGAAGAGAGTGCTTAACAATTTTCCCAAATGTCTGTTATTTTCGAATTTTTGGCTGAAAATGGTCTTAAACGATTTGGTTCGACTCACTGATCAAGAATCCGTGTTCGAAATATATTATGCCCGTCCGTCTGGCCGTCCGGCCGTTAACACGATAACTCCCGAACGGAATGAGCTAGACAGTTGAAATTTTCAGAGTAGGTTTGAGGGGTAAATATCTCGGTTCAGTTCGTTATTTGGCAAAGTCGGTCTAATAGTATCGGAGTAACGAAAAAAAAATATTTTTTTTTACATTACAACATTGATATCATTTTGAACTCTAACAAGCTAATACTTTCAGAGATTTGATTTTTCGAAATTTCAATAACGAATCGTACTTCTATGTTTCCACAGAATGCTGTACCTACTTAATTATTCTATCTATGAATTATTATATGATCTGTGTTCTTACATGTCATCTCATTTTCCTATGAGAGATGAATGTCAAAATTATTTCTGGTTCGTTATTCTTTATATAAAATACACCTCGTGTTCTAGAACACAAAGTATTATTGAATGCAAAATGACCAATGAAATAACCTCAGCTATCGTAGAATCATGAGGATTATATGATATTATACTTTTAAGGTGATAATAGAAAGCCCGTGGATAATCCTTATGATGATAGAAATATATTCTTTGGTAAGGTAGATAATCAAATTGGATTCAGAATATCTCCAGTAAAAACAAAACTGCAATATTGTCTAAGTTTTAATTGATATAGTATAACTTTCAGAGTAGATTTGAGGAATGAATATCTTGGATAAGTTCGTTATTGGGGAGAATCGCTCTGTTTGAATGTAATTTCTTTCATGGTGTAGTTCTATCGTAAGAGTCTATTTATATCATTCCGAGATATCAATAATTTCGGAGATATGATTTGTCAAAGTTTGAACAAGAGCACCAAAGCTCCTGTCCACAGGGCTTGAACCAATTTTTTTTTTATTGAAATTTCTACAATTGATTCTTGATTTCCGTACAAGAAAATAGCATAACTGAATCTTCCAACCAGTTTATATACGTGAAATATTTCCATAGTAACAACAGAGGAAAAATTGTCTTCCTCAGTAGCAGATCTTTGGAATTGTTGAATTCACATAATATCTTCTCGAATTCATTATTGTTCCAAGAAAATTCACATTGTGAAAAATACGTAATTTATACGACTTCTATGTAGAGTGGACAACGTTGCGTAGTTATCTGACAGGAAAATGAGCATAACCTAACATTTTCAAAATATACACGGTGAAGTGTGACAAAATTTCATGACAACCGCGAGACTTCATAAAAGTGAACGGAGTATATAATCAGATGTTACCCACCTATTCTTCCAACTGCATTTTCATAGTCTAGGCTATCTCCAAGGAAAAAGAAACACCATACATAGATTCCGTGCAAACTAATCAAAAGAATTAGTTTCAATCTGCTTAATTTATCTTTTCGTAAAAAGATCAATCCATTCAAACTATAGAGCCAAGATGAGCTGTTCGAAAAGATCATCCTCTATAATTTACGTCGGATTTCTGACAGATAATGAAATTAATTGTGTTGATTAATTTCAGGGGACATTAAGAATGTATGCATAAGCATCTAATTTCATTGATGGACATGAGGAACAAATTAATTATTATTAGGAAATTGGAAGAAGCACTGACGCGAAGTTCATGCTTCGGTTCTGAAAACTAGTTCACACTAACCGATGAAAATCAATACAATCAATAACTTACTTATTCAATATTAAATGTTTTTGTTGCAGTCATTCTGGATTCATATGAATATCATAATAAACTTTTGGATATTGTTAATGATAAGAACAAATATACCCAAATCAATAAAGACACAACTTCTATAACAGAAAGAAAAGTCAAAAACCTTTTTTCAAAGCATTCGAAAACCCTACGTATAGCCAGAAAAAAGAGCTCATGCCATCTTACAGAAAGCCACCACATTCATATGGTCTTCCAAAAATACACAAACATACAAGTTCTATTGTCAAAATTCAGCGGAATATTTACTTCAATTTTTAAATGCATTAACAGGTAACAAAGAAAGGTTTTTGAAGATCAGCAAACAGTTTCTTTAAAAACTACAAAATTCAAATTTGAACCAAAATGACATTCTAGTAAGTTTTGATTTTGTTAGTTTGTTCCCCAATGTTCCTGTCGATAAGTAGCTTCAAATAGTTCGAACGAAATTAGAAAATGATGAGTCGGTGATTAAAGATTCAAAATTTAATGCTAATGATATTATGGAAATGCTTGATGTATGTTTGAATACCGCATATTTCCAACTAGGAGATGTTTTTTATCGACAAAATTTTGGTATGGCAATGGGTTCTGCTTCATCACCTGTCATGAGTAATATATTCATGAAAAATTTTCAAGAAATATTTGTGGATACATATTTGTTGAGACCAAAAGCTTGGTGGCGATATGTTGACGATATATTTGTAATTTGGCTAGATCGTAGAGAAGATTTAGGCAAATTTTTCGATTTCATAAATTCAAAGGAACCTAAAATAACATTCACTTTGGAAATAGAGAAAAAAAATGGGTTCAAGCCCTGTGGACAGGAGCTTTCTGGCGCTCTAGTTCAAACAGACAAATTATATCTCCGAAAGTATTGGTTTCTCTGAGTTGGGAATTATATCAATGTATACATATGATAGAGCTGCATCATAAAGGAAATTCAATTCAAATAATAGTTTATTTATCAAGATTAAATGAGCAATCATGAGAATGAGAACTGCACCATGGAAGAAATCGAATTAAATCTGGCCACTTTTGCCCAATAACGAACTTAACCGAGATATTCATCTCCCTAACCTACTCTGAAAATTTCAATTACCTAGCTCATTCCGTTCGAGAGTTATTGTGGAAAAACTTTTTTTAAATTTTCAAAATTTTTTTTTACACTTTGCGGTAATCTGGTCAATACAAAACTTCACATGCGTATAAAGGTCATGATTCTACAATTTGATGCTAAATTTCAGATAGATCGAACGAACTTGTCCGAGATATTTACGCTCCAAAACCACCTTGCAATTTTCAATCCGCTAACTCCTTTCGTTCGAGAGTTATCGTGCCTACGGCCGGTCGGCCGGCCGGACAGAATCGATTTCGCACTCGGATTCTTGATCAGTGAGTCGAACCAAATCGTTTGAGACCATTTTCAGCCAAAAATTCCAAAATTACAGACACTTGGGCAAATTGTTAAGCACTCTGTTCCGAGGAACTAGAGCGCCAAAAAAACAAGTTTCGTATGACAATTGCCCAAAACAGGTTTAAAGTACTTACAAATAGTAGGTATTCCATAAAACATGTATGAAAGAAGATGAGTAATAAATAAAAAATTACCTTGTAATCGATCAAAAATTTCCTGATCTACTTTCACCAAATTTTCTCCTCTCTCGAACTACAGAATTATGCTTTCAATATTTACGTAATATTTTCAAACATTTTCGGGTGAGGTCCCCATTGCATCGCTAAAATACGAGTATTTCAACCCCAATATTTTTGAAGTTACAATATTCCCTTCTGTCAAGTTGACATTATGACAATTCATACATAGAATAATTATATCAATGTGTGAAATTCGATTTACATTGAAATTTTGAAGAATCATATCTCCGAAAGTATTAGCTTGATAGACTTAAAAATGATATGAATGGATTCTTATGATAAAACTTCTTATTAAAAAAAATTTAATTTGGAATTTGTTTCGTAAAAAAAAATTTTATTTTTTGTTACTCCGAAACCATCTGTCCGATTTTGCCCAATAACGAACTTAGCCGAGATATTTATCCCCCAAACCTACTCTGAAAATTTCAACTCTCTAGCTCGTTCCGTTCGAGAGTTATCTTGCCTACGGCTGGCCGGCCGGACCGGCCGGACAGAATGAATTCCGACCACGGATTCTTGATCAGTGAGTCGAACCAAATCGTTTAAGACCATTTTCATCGAAATATTCGAAAATTACAGACATTTGGGCAAATTGATAAGCACTCTGTTCCGAGGAACTAGAGCGCCAATAATCAGCTTTCTTTTCTAGATGTTTCGATAATTAATTGTCCGAACCATTTCGAAATAAGTGTCTTCAGGAAGCAGACACATACAAATAGATATTTAAATTTCTATTCAAACCATCAACTTAGTGCGAAAAGAGGTGTTATTGAAACACTTCACGATAGAGCTAACCTAATTTGTTCTACTCTTGAAATTCGAAATAATGGAATTAATTCCATCAAAAAATTTCTCGATGATAATGGATATCTGAGGCAATTCATAAATATATCAAGAATAGATTTAGATGGAAGAGCAAATAATCAGATTCAACAGAATAATCAACAAGAACAGCAACCCAATATATTCAATGTAATCCCTTTTGTTATTGGCCTTTCTGAAAAAATCAGAAGAAACGGTTCTAAGATCAATATAAGAACCTTTCAAAACACAAAATGATCTTAGGCCTTTATTAACAGAGACAAAACCCATTAATGGAAAACAAAAATCAAAAAACTGTGTACCTATGTGTTGGAGGTAAATCGTACACAGGAGAAACATTGCCTGATGGTTTCGGAGTAACAAAAAAATTTTCTTTTTACATTAAAAATCTCCAATTCAATTTTTTGGCGCTCTAGTTCCTCGGAACTTATCAATTTGCCCAAATGTCTGTAATTTTCGAATTTTTCGATGAAAATGGTCTTAAACGATTTGGTTCGACTCACTGATCAAGAATCCGTGGTCGGAATTCATTCTGTCCGGCCGTCCGGTCGTAGGCACGATAACTCTCGAACGGAATGAGCTAGAGAGATGAAATTTTCAGAGTAGGTTTGGGGGATAAATATCTTGGCTAAGTTCGATATTGGGCAAAATCGGACAGATGGTTTCGGAGTAACAAAAAAAAAAATTTTTTTCACAAAACAAACTCCAAATTAATTTTTTCTTAATGAGCAGTTTTATCATAAGAATCCATTCATATCATTTTTAACTCTAACAAGCTAATACTTTCGGAGATATGATTTTTCAAAATTTCAATGTAAATCGTATTTCACAGATTGATATAATTATTCTATGTATGAATTGTCATAATGTCAACTTGACAGAAGGGAATATTGTAACTTCAAAAATATTGGGGTTGAAATACTCGTATTTTAGCGATTCAACGGGGACCTCACCCGAAAATGTTTGAAAATATTACGTAAATATTGAAAGCATAATTCTGTAGTTCGAGAGATGAGAAAATTTGGTGAACGTAGATCAGGAAATTTTTTACTTTGAACCTGTTTTGGGCAATTGTCATACGAAACTTGTTTTTTTGGCGCTCTAGTTCCTCGGAACAGAGTGCTTATCAATTTGCCCAAGTGTCTGTAATTTTGGAATTTTTGGCTGAAAATGGTCTCAAACGATTTGGTTCGACTCACTGATCAAGAATCCGAGTGCGAAATCGATTCTGTCCGGCCGGCCGACCGGCCGTAGGCACGATAACTCTCGAACGAAAGGAGTTAGCGGATTGAAAATTGCAAGGTGGTTTTGGAGCGTAAATATCTCGGACAAGTTCGTTCGATCTATCTGAAATTTAACATCAAATTGTAGAATCATGACCTTTATACGGATGTGAAGTTTTGTATTGACCAGATTACCGCAAAGTGTCAAAAAAAAATTTTGAAAATGTGGTGCAGTTACATTCTCATGATTGCTCATTTAATCTTGATAAATAAACTATCATTTGAATTGAATTTCCTTTATGATGCAGTTCTATCATATTAATACATTGATATAATTCCCAACTCTGAGAAACCAATACTTTCGGAGATATAATTTATCTGTTTGTACTAGAGCGCCAGAAAGCTCCTGTCCACAGGGCTTGAGCCCATTTTTTTAATACAGTTTCACCATAAAAATCCATTGATATAATTTTCAACTCTAACTAGCTAATGCTTTCGGAGATATGATATTTCAAAATTTCAATAATAAATCTTACTTCTATGTTTCCACAGAATGCTATAATTATTCTATCTATGAATTATTATATGATCTGTGTTCATACTAGTACATGTCATCTTGTTTTCTCGTTCTATAAAAGAGAGTCAAATTCTTTTCAGCTATCTTAGAATTATGAGGATTATAATATGATATTATACTTTTTGGTGATTTTTTAATGACCGTAGATAATCCATTCTCGGCAAAAAAGTTCGAGCATTTGTGCAAAATGATAACGCTATGTTCCCCAGAACATAAGCGCGAAAAACATAACACGATAACGCCGCCAGCCCAAGAACCTTGCCAAATTGCCACTTTTCATTGTTGGTAAAATGTCTATCAAATACGAAGAACCCAGCACAAATAGCTTATTTCTTGGGTAACTCTCATGAGTTTGTATCCCAGAAATATTCAGTTCCTCCCTCTAGCAAATCATCAAATCTGAAAATCTTTTTGAGATTATTCGACGTGTTGATATACAGGGTGTTTGGCAGAACGTTAAACATACGAAAATGGTGGATATGAAGGGTCATATGCTATGACTCAGCCCTTATTTATTTGGCCCTGACCCCCTGGATATTTTTGGCGCTCTAGTTCCTCGGAACTGAGTGCTTATCAATTTGCCCAAATTTCTGTAATTTTCGAATTTTTTGATGAAAATGGTCTTAAACGATTTGGTTCGACTCACTGATCAAGAATCCGTGGTCGAAATTCATTCTGTCCGGCCGGTCCGGCCGTAGGCACGATAACTCTCGAACGGAATGAGCTAGACAGTTGAAATTTTCAGAGTAGGTTTGGGAGATAAATATCTCGGCTGAGTTCGTTATTGTGCAAAATCGGACAGATGGTTTCGGAGTAACAAAAAAAATATTTTTTTACAAAACAAATTCCAAATTTTTTCCAATAAGCAGTTTTACCATAAGAATCCAATGATATCATTCTTAACTCTAACAAGGTAATACTTTCGGAGATATGATTTTTCAAAATTTCAATAATAAATCGTATTTCAACGTTGTCACAGAATGATATAATTATTCTATGTATGAATTGTCATAATGTCAATATATTCCTGAGACATGACATTATCTAATCAATCGAAGAATTGTGAGCGAAGTGAGAAAAATCTCAGTTGTTTGCTCCGAAATTAGTTTTTGTCAGAAAAGTGTTACATTTCGGAACGGAACATGAAGTAAGAGATCTGAGAGTAGTGAGACTGCTTTTTGTCTGTTTTTTTTTCAAATTTTTCGCTTTTTCTTAGTTTCACCGTTCTTTTAACTTTAAAGTGTAATTTTTATTACAAATGGGTAAACAGGCAATATTTTTGTCTTTTTTCAATCTTCAATGTTGGCAGTTTCTTATAAAATTATTGCTTTATTCAGATGTAGGCTAGAAAAAAAGTTATGAGTACTCAAACTTACAGAAAGATGTAGAAAATACTTGAATCTTAACTTCAACTCTCATTAAAAAAAAAAACAAACAATTTATTGAGGATTTAAAATTCTAGCAAAACATCCCTATAGTGTGTGACCTCTCTAATCGTATGTTATTTGCTTTTATAAGGAAAAACGTTCAAGAGTTATTTCATAATTTTATTAAGTAGGAAATTTTCGACGAAACTCAACCTTTGAGGAAAGTGAAATATTTTGCAAAATTTAATACTGCAAGGTTGGTTAAATGATCTACGGCTTGCCAGTAGCATTGGTGCAATTTGACATTCACTATTCTCTTGGTATGGTAAGTAACACAAAGCAGGTAGAAATTATTAGTTAAATAAATTATTTAATTGTTTCATTAACGCACCATACTGGTACAACTATTTTCTTTGTACTTATTTAAGAACTTACATAATTTCAATCGATCATTTTATTTTTACCAACCTTGCAGTATTAAATTTCACAAAACATTTCCCTTTCCGTAGAGTTTCGTCGAGAATTTCCTTTTTGATAAAATTCTGAAATAACTCTTGAAGCTTTGTTTTGATAAAAGCAAACCATTAGAAAGGCTACACTTTAGGGGCAATTTGCTAGAAATGGAACTCCTCAATCAATTTTTGTTTGTTTTTCAATCCAAGTTGAAGTTAATATTTAAAGAATTTTGACATCTTTCTGTAAGTTTGACGAATCATAACTTTTTTTCTAGCTAACATCTGAATAAAGCAATAATTTTATAAGAATCTGCCAAGAAGATTAACAAAACAACAAAAATATTGCCTGTTTTACCCATTTTTAATGAAAATAACACTTTAAAGTTAAGAAAGTGGTGAAACTAGAAGAAAGAAAAAAAACTTTTTTAAATATCCTGGGGGCCACGGCCAAATAAATTAGGGCTAAGTAAGTAGCAGATGACCCAACCTACCCACCATTTTCGTTCAACGTTCTGCCAAACACCATATATTGTCAGAATTGAAAATAAAATATAAAATTTGACTCACCTCTTTCTCCACAGAATTCCATATCCCTATCGAAAGAACACAGTGAAAACAGATGAAGAATAACCACATGGCTGGTTTTCTCAATTCATTCCAATAGTTGCAATATAGTGTGATAATTAAATAATAAGTCGTATTGACAATTTGTATTGTTTTGACAACACAACTGCATGCCAATGTGAAACTTAGTTCATCAGAAATGAATTGAATAAATTGGAACAATTTGAAATAATCTAGACCCAACTGACGGAATCCTATTATATCGAGTGACATCCTCATGTGGCAAACATCTAATTTTTCG
This sequence comes from Halyzia sedecimguttata, assembly GCA_937662695.2. NCBI lineage: Eukaryota > Metazoa > Arthropoda > Insecta > Coleoptera > Coccinellidae > Halyzia > Halyzia sedecimguttata. Next base: position 92,667,703 of record OW569412.2, read on the forward strand.
TTGATTCCAGCTATTTTCCCATTAAGATTCATAAGAATTGACTCCACAAAATGGAATTCAATCAGTTCCTTTGCCAGTTCAATAACCCACGATATCATATAATATTTTATTCCCGTATACATATCTGCCAATTCCTGAATTAAGGCTACGCCCAAGCATGTGAGCAGGCCGAAAAATTTCATTGATAATTTGGGATTGGTCACTTCACCGTACTTCTTCATGTAGTCGTCATTCGATCGTAATAAATGTAGGAAGGCTTCGAATTTTTCAGCATTTTGAAAAAACCAACCAATTTTCATGAAGTTCAGGAATAGTAATATACATCTCGAATAGTGGGAAGTTGATATCAAAACACCTGTGAAAAAGCACAAAAGTATGGGTATAATGGAAAATGAACACTTCGCCGCATTATCAACGCCTATTTATGAAAATCACAGAAAAGTTTCTTAAAACGCTCATTATTTTCAAAACAAGATTGACTTTATTTATATCAATATTTTCCCAAATACCAACAGCTCGCAAATAAATAATAATCGAACATTGCGGAAAAATATTTTCTCCTACGAGAATGCGCAAACTAGTACTTTTTCGCACGCACTTGGTTGGCAAAGTAACACTTTTCCTCATGGTGCGCAAAAAATATTTTGCGGCACGGAAATGTCAAACTGATCAAAATTGTTGTTTTTTGTCAAATTTTCATGATTATCTCAGAAACGGGTGATTATTTTATGTAATGTGACAATGTGAGACTCTTGCATGTGTATAAAACTCCACTTTTCAATTATTATTCCCAATATTTGCAGGAAATGTCAAACTGATCAAAATAGTGGTTGTTCGGGCAAACTTTCAAGATTATTTCAGAAACAGGTGATTATTTTATGCAATGTGACAATGTGAGACTCTTGCATGTGTATAATACTCCACTTTTCAATTATTATTCCCGAGATTTGCAGGAAATCTCAAACTGATCAAAATTGTTAATGTTAGGGCAAATTTTCAAGATTATTTCAGAAATAGGTGATTATTTTATGCAATGTGACAATTTGAGTCTCTGGCATGTGTATAATACTCCACTTTTCAATTAATATTCCCGATATTTGCAGGAAATGTCAAGCTGATCAAAATTGTTGTTGTTTTCATGATTATTTAAAAAATTGGTTCAAGCACTGACGTGAAGTCAGAAGCTTTTGCGCGTATGTTCTATTGTCCATTCTTCTGTATTGGACACGAATTTACCATGGTAAATTCGATTAAGGGTGTCCAATACAGAAGAATGGACAATAGAACATACGCGCAAAAGCTTCTGACTTCACGACACGAATTTACCATGGTAAATTCGATTAAGGGTGTCCAATACAGAAGAATGGACAATAGAACATACGCGCAAAAGCTTCTGACTTCACGTCAGTGCTTGAACCAATTTTTTTTTCGTGATTTTTTTAAATTTTCTAGGGGTATGGTTCCTACAAAATCTTAAACACGTCTTTATGTGGACTTTCTACTACTAGTTACCAAGCTTCAATTCGATCGAATATTTATTTTTTGAGTTATCAAGGAAATAATATTCCAGGTGGGTATAACTCGGAAACCGTTAGACCGATTATGCCCAAAAACGAACTCAACTGTCCCTTTCGGATACGCAACCTACCCTGAAAACTGCAAGTCCATATCTGCTTTCGTTCGAAAGTTATCGAGGCAACGGTCACCCATCTGCTGAACTCACACAAGAATGCTCGAATCTCCAACAATATTTAACCTATCGTATTTAAACTAGATACTTAACAGTAGAGTTAGGTTATGAAGGCTCTTGCAAAATTTCAGCAATTTCAAACGAATAGTTACTGATATATAGAATTTTTTTTTATTTTCAATGATTTATTAAAAATTTTCTACAAATGCTATCCTCACCAAATTTTGCAAACATATTCGCGTTGGCATTCTACAACTAATAACCATGTTTGAATTCAATCGGTTCAGTATTTTTCGAGTTAATGAGGAACAAAAAACCACCAAATTTCAGAAAATTTCAGATGGCTATAACTCTAAAACCGTTTGGCCCATTATGCTCATAAACAAACTGAAATGTCGCGTTCTGGTGCACATCCTAACCTGAAAACTTCAAGCCGCTATCTCTTTCCGTTCTCAAGTTATCGTGACAACAAAAATATTTTTTAATAATTTTTTTTTAATTTTCTAGCCATACGATTCGCATAAAATTTCACGAACGTGCTTAGGTTCATATTCTACAACTACTCACCAAGTTTCAATTCGATCGGATTTATATTGGTTGAAAACAAAATTATTACTCGGAAACCACTGGACCGATTATGCCCATTAACGAACTTGTCCGTCGTATTAGGATGCGCCACCCACCCTGAAAATTTCAAGTCGCTAGCTCTTTTCTTTCTCAAGTTATCGTGGCAACGGCCGGCCGGACAGAATCAAATTTGACCTCGAATTCTTCATTGGGGAGTCGAACTAAATCGTTTGAGACCATTTTCGTCAAAAAATTCGAAAGTTACAGACATTTGGGCAAAACTATAACGCGATGTTCCCCAGAACATACGCGCAAAAACGGGTGATTATTTTATGCAATCTGACAATGTGAGACTCTTGCATGTGTATAAAACTCCACTTTTCAATTATTATTCTCGATATTTGCAGGAAATGTCAAACTGATCAAAATAGTTGTTGTTCGGGCAAACTTTCAAGATTATTTCAGAAACAGGTGATTATTTTATGCAATGTGACAATGTGAGACTCTTGCATGTGTATAAAACTCCACTTTTCAATTATTATTCCCGATATTTGCAGGTAATGTCGAACTGATCAAAATTGTTGTTGTTCGGACAAATTTTCGAGATTATTTCAGAAACAGGTGATTATGTTATGCAATGTGACAATGTGAGACTCTTGTATGTGTATAACACTCCACTTTTCAATTATTATTCCCAATATTTGCAGGAAATGTCAAATTTATCGAAATTGTTGTTGTTAGAGCAAATTTTCATGATTATTTCAAAAACGGGTGATTATTTTATGCAATCTGACACTGTGAGACTCTTGCATGTGTATAAAACTCCATTTTTCAATTAATTTTCCGGATATTTGCATTACAGCTTGAACAAATAGAATTCATGATAAATTCTCAGGAAAAATTTTATCAAGCAACAAGACTTGTAGATTTTGAAACGTGGTAATTTCAGTTTTTTTCTCAGATTGTATAATACCTCTAGCTTTTCTCTCCAACACAAACGTTGTAAACACTGTTGAAATGAACAGTTCTTGTAGTGATTTTCCACATTCTATATTGCAGGCAGCTAATGAAGCGTGCTTGAGTTTATTACCTGCAAAATCTAAAGTCAAGCATGAAGTAGAATATCAGAATTTTGAAAACTGGTCTCACAGTAAAGGGACAACAAGCTCCGAGCAGGAAGTATTGTTAGCATACTTTTTACATTTGCAGAAGAATTTTCAGCACAGTACCCTATGGAGCAGATATTCCGTGGTGAAAAATATACTTAAAGTGAAGAGAAACTTAGATTTGAGTGAATATTTTGAACTCACTTCGTTTTTAAAGAAGCAATATGTTTAGTACAGTCAGAAAAAAGCCAAAATATTTGAAAAAAGTTTTTAAATTTATGGAAGATGCACCTGCTGTAATTTACATTCTCATCAAATTTTCTAACATTTTTGGGTTGGCCGGTGCCTGCAGGCGTGATGAACTCTGCAAAATAATAATTGATCACATCGGGGACAAAGGAAATTTGATAGTGGTCGAAATCCTGAACACCAAAAACAATTCATCGAGAGTATTTGTTATTTCCAATCAAACGAATCATGGATATAATTTGCAGCTCTATGAAAAATATGCGAATTTGAGGAAACAAAATAGGTTTATTGTTCAATATAGACATGCAAAGCATGTAGTACGCAATGTGTGAGAATTAATTCGTTCGGAAAAATGCCTTCGGAAATAGCAGCATATTTAAAATTGGAAAATCTTGAGCAGTACACTGGTCATACTTTGGGACGTATTTAACGGTGGTGAAAAAAGCTTGTTTCACGTTAATTTTCACATTAACTGAGGTTGCGATTCAAATGTATCCTTAGCTGAGGACCTCATTCCTAACGGAGATTGAATGCTTTGTGAATACGGCGGATAGTCTACAGATTACTCTACTCTAAATAATTAACCTTAATCAAGCTATCCATATAAAGGGTTTTCCAATAAGAGGTGTTATTTTGATATTCAAAGAAAAATTACATTTTTCAATACAAATGATTGGATGTTTATTTCATTATAAAGAAGAAGCTATGCCGTTATCAGTGTAAAACAACATCAGGCAAATGACTACCACGACCATACTTACAGGACCATATCCTTTTAATGAAATTTTCCATAACCAAATCGCAAAGTGGCTGCCCTATGTCCTCGATAGCCTCACGAATTCCATCTTTAAGGTGTTGAATCGACGCTGGGCTATTGGCGTAGACCTTCTCTTTCACGTGCCCCCAAAGGAAGAAGTTGCAAGGTGTTAAATCACAAGATCTCGGTGGCCAATTGTGATCACTTCTTCGAGAGATAACATGGTCCGGAAACTTTTCCCGCAAAAGATCAATGGTTTCGTTGCTTGTGTGGCACGTAGCGCCGTCTTGTTGAAAGTAAACGTTGTCCAGATCATTACCATCCAATTCCGGCCATAAAAAATCATTAATCATCTCTCGATAGCGCCATCCATTCACCCTAACTGTTGCTCCAGCCTCATTTTCGAAAAAGTAAGGTCCAATGACTCCGCCGGACCATAAACCGCACCAAACAGTCACACGTTGAGGATAGAGAGGCTTTTCAACAATATCTCTTGGGTTTTCCGAGCCCCAGATGCGACATTTTGCTTGTTGACGAAGCCACCGAGGTGGAAATGGGCCTCATCACTCAAGATGATTTTTCGATGGAATTACGGATCATTTTCATGCATTTCAACGACCCAATCAGCAAAGACACGACGTTGTTGATGATCGGCTGGCTTGAGTTCTTGTGTTAACTGAACTTTATGAGCCTTAAGACCCAAATCTTTTTGCAAAATACGGTGTAATGTCGTTTGTGAAATGCCTAATTCCTAAGAATGACGAGGAATGGACAAACCTGGGTTTTCTTCAACACTTTCGGCTACAGCAGCAACATTCTCGGCTGTTCTTGAGTGACGTGCACAGGTTTTATTCTTCACATAACTAACTTGTCCCAACAGCTCGAATTTTCCACCAATTTCTTTATTGCGGTCCGACAAGGTGCTTCACGACGACCCAAAAATGTTCGAGTTTAACGAACCGTCTCTGCCAAATTTTCACCATTTTTATAGTGAATTTTAACCATTTCAATGCGTTCTTGAAGCGTGTATCGTTCCATTTTTATTAATGGCGTAGTTTCTACTTGTCAAATGTCAAAAAATGACAGCTTCAAAAGTGACATCTACCGAAATAACGGGCTATTCAAAATAACACCTCTTATTGGAAAACGCTTTAGCTGACCTACAGAGAACCATTAACCTTAGATCGATTGTCCTTCAACTTCAACGAACGAGAACATTACTTGCCCTTTTGCGCCGAATCAGTGTTCATCGAGACACCCATTGAATGAACAGACAGGATCAGCAATTAATTTATAATTTGTAAATAATTGTTCTTTCGCCATAAATATTAGGAACAAATAATTTGATATTTCTTCTTTATTTCCAGTTATTGTTTATTTTTGAATAGTTGAGTTGTTTAATTCCGGATTAATTAATAGTTTCAAGATAAATTATCATCTTATAATTCGGTTTCTTCTTGTTATTTTAAGACGCTCGAAGGAAAAATAATTGTTCCTAACACGTGCGCAAAGTGATTTTTCCGCACGCAAAAACATATCCGATTATTCGAATTCCACTTCGCGTCGTTCGTCTAAGGGATCGTCCATTAATCATGTGAGGCTCGAAAGGGGGAGGGGGGTGGGTGTTGGCAAAAATCACAAAAACATCACGAGTGGGGGCTGTGTAGTAAGATATCACGTGTATTTATCTTTGCGCGTATGTTCTGGGGAACATCTCGTTATCATTTTGCCCAAATGTCTGTAATTTTCGAACTGTTTGCCGAAAATGGTCTCAAACGATTGGGTTCGACTCCCTAATAGTAGGGGAGCCCAAGCGGGGATTTTGGGATTTACTACAGCGCGGCAGATTAATATATAGGGGGATACCTTGTACCTGGTTAAGTTTTTCCACGAAACATGAGCCATATATATATATGGCCGCCCGTCAAGGATGAAGCATCAGATTAGTAAAAAAAAGTTGATCATCGGAAATTCTCGAGCGCGTCAGATTAAGGTAGGGTGAGTTAGTTACATGCTAAAAAGTGTATATTCCATTAATCTGACAATCTGAGAGTGACGTAAAGAAGGGGGAGGGTTACAAAGTTGTAAAAAAAAACGACATCTTGACATTCTCGAGCGTGGTAAATTTTTTTATTTTGAAGGGAATAATGCAAGAATTACGAAAAATATATAATCTGACGATTTTCACAAGCCGAAGTAATGAAAATTAATTGATAAAGTTGAATGCGTGCAGCTATGCCATGCCTATATTCCCCTCTACGTATTTCTATTCTCCTCTCACTCTTTCTCTATCTATTGCTCTCTCACTCCGTCCCACTCCGGTTTCTGTTGCCATGACTCCATAACAGCTGGTCACGCAGAATCGTTCGGGGTATGATCTTGTTTACAACGTATTTCCAACGTATTAGGTAATTTTGCGATTTTAATAAAAGTTATGTGAATTAAAGTTAATAAATAATTACTATAAGTGATTGACTGATATTAATATGAATTGTGTATTTTGTGGTGAATGTACTTTACAAAACACAATCAAATTTTCATTAGAAACTTCACAAAAATGTATCATTACTTTAGAATATCGTCGGAGCAAACCGATTCTTCGAAAATCACGAAAAAATTAAAAATTAAATTTTGTATAATTATTTGTATAAATATTCTCCTCAAAACAACATAAGCTTTTTCATTTGCACGCTACTTCCTGAGCTTTTCGATTAATTAAGTTCAATGATTTATTTTTTTAAATCATTGAACTTAATTAATCGAAAAAAAAAATAAAAATAAATTTTATTGTCAGATTTAGCGAGTCCCTCCAGACAATCGTCAGATTAGGAGGACGGGCTTGAGTATTTCTAAATGGCGATTATTTTTGCATATTCTAATAATGACCCCGAGTTTGCGTTACATCCCAATCGTCAGATTATTATACAAGAGCATCTTTTAAGGTTCACTTAACACCCCCTCAGAAAATCTGACGAGCTCGATAAAAAATTTTTTTTTTTCATTTTCAACCCTTACGTATGATCACCCCCATCATGGAAACGATCAGATTAACATCTGTACATTTTTTAAATTTCGTAGGGCACAGATGCTATCAATATCTGACGCGCTCGAGTATGTCCACGTAACGGTTTTTTTTTACATTTTTGAAAATTGATATCTGCTCACCCCACCGATGAACAGGTATATATTATATAACATTTTTTTCTTCTTATCATCTAAGCTTGACAACCCAATAGCTCTATATGACGCTCGAGTAAATCCCGAATTAGCTACGTGGGCTCCCCTACTATAATGAAGAATTCGAGGTCAAATTCGATTCTGTCCGTCCGGCCGTTGCCACGATAACTTGAGAACGGAAAGAGATAGCGACTTGAAATTTTCAGGTTGGGTTGTGCATCTGAATGCGACATTTGAGTTTCTTTATAGGCTTAATGGTTTTGGAGTTATACCCATCTGAAATTTGGTTGTTATATGAACCGATTGAATTCAAACCTGGTTATTAGTTGCATAATGCCAACGCAAAAATTCCTACAAAATTTCGTGACGATCGTATCACCATAAAATTTTTTAAAAATTATTGAAAAAAATTCTATATATCCGTAACTATTCCTCCGACGTCGCTGAAATTTCGCGAGAGTCTTCAGAACCTAACTCTACTGCCAAGTTCCAAGTTTGTACACGATCGGATCTATATTGTTGGAGATTGTGTGAGTTCAGTATATGGATGGGTGACCGTTGCCTCGATAACTTTCGAACGAAAGGAGATAGTGACTTGCAAATTTCAGGGTGAGTTGCTTATCCGAATGGGATAGTTGAGTTCGCTTACGGGCATAATCGGTCCAACGGTTTCAGAGTTATACCCACCTGGAATATTATTTCCTCGAGTACTCAAAAAATGTAGACTCGATCGAATTGAAGCTAGGTAAATAGTTGGAGAATATCGAAATAAGATGTGTTTAAGATTTTATAAGAATCGTAACCCTACAAAATAAAAAAAAGGCGTTTTTTCCCATATTGCTGGCAATACTGGCTGCAATAAATAATTTCGGAACGCTCTCTAGTGACAGTAGGCATCGCCAGTGCATATCAGTAATATTAGAAGACTTAGATTGCGTTCCGACATTCCTGAACAGTACTGTGCAGTAAATTACGTCGTTCCGATATTACTGAAATTCACTGGTAATGATTTCGCGCCACTATTTTTGATAACCTGTTGGATACTAGAAAATATTGATTCTACTGCCACATAAGTGGTCGTATAGTGAGTACTGCCAGTATTCCTTCCCCAAATTCAAATAGTTTAGGTTATGAGTGTTTTTCAGTACTAATCAACATCAAAACGGTAAAATCGCTATCCCTGAGCATTGAATTCAATAGACCACATTAGTTAGGTTAGGCGGGAAATTTGAATTACGATCCATCCGTGGATCCGAGTACTGAATTCCTCATGCATTTCTTATGGGCCTAAAATTTACGCGAATTTCTCGTCTGTTTTTAGATACATTGGCTAATTTCTTAAGGTTTATTTCGGCTGAAATAGATTCTGTGAACCATTCTCAACCATCTAGAATCAAGTTTTCATAACAAAATAGTATATTTCCAACATAATTAATAAATATAAAAGTGTTCACCAAATTCGATTGACGTATGTCTTAGCTCACTCGAAATCAGTCAAAAATAATAACATAACCCTAAATCGGCCTTGTAATGACGCACAACAGAAGTCATCTACGACATACGGTAATCTTTCGAACTACACTGGTTTCAATTTTGATTTAAAAATAAATTGATGTAGATTTTAATATGGAAATAACATGAAAACATTCACTAATGATGAAGGTACCCAATACTTGATGTCTCTGTACTAACATTCTCTTTTAAATAGGGTAGTTTCATCTCAAAGTTGAAATTCCTTGTTAAGAAATTTGAATATGGATCTCCCGCCAAGAGAATGATTCTAACCTAACTAATGTGGTCTATAAGACTTGGTTAATTTCAGCCATCGTTTCACCCACCGATTACAGACCTAACATTTAAAGGGACTTTAAATATGAAAATAATAGATTATGTTGTTCCTTCGTTCAAAGCTTCCTTACTGCTCGAACGTTCCGAAAATTAACAACAGTCGAGATTACTGTCACTGAAAAGCGTTACGATATTGCTTACTGAGGCCAGTAATGCCAGCAATTTCGGAACGCAAGGTAAATTTACTGCACAGTACTGTTCTGTGATGTTCTCGGAGAAGCACTCACTCTCGGAGATGATAGATTTAATCACACATTGTCTGAGTACCGTAGACTCTAGACTAGACTGACTGCTCCCATTTGGAGATGGTGTATATATTTACCATTCAAGGTAGCGTTTATAAACATCTTGATCAACAATCGAAAGATACATGTGATTTATAGAAACAATTATACAAACAATCCTTGTGGATTGATTAACTCAACGGCATTAGTAATATGATATGCTATAGGGCCAATTGGGCCACTACAGTTCAGTAATATTGGAACGCGCTCGGCGCCAAACGCCTGATTTCTAAACCGATTTCAGAGTAAAATAGATTATACTTTGTATCTGTAATTGAAGATGATAATCGAAAAATTTTGAGATTCTTTGTTGGTTGTAAAAATTCACGTGATTTAGGTGGGGGGGGGGAACTTAAACCTCACCAAGTATCACCTATGGGGAGGGGGGGGTTGAAAATGCTGAAAAAAAATCACGTGATTATTGCACGGCCCTTAACTTTAAATTCATGCGGAAAAGTATCACTTTGCACACTTGTTAGAAAAATAACTATTTTTTACAAGCGGGTTCGTTCAACCGTTTTCCCACAAACATTTCAAGTCGCAAAGAGTCAATTTCCGGAGTATATGTTTCAGTCGTGTTGAAATTAACTCACGTATATTCAGATGTTACCTACCTATTCTGCCAACTGAATTTCTATGTTCTAGGCCATGTCCAAAGGTAAAGAAACACCATACATAGATTCCGTGTAAAATAATTAACAGAACTAATTTCAATCTCCTGAAATTATCTTTTTGTGAGAAAATCAATCCATTCAAACTATAACACCAAGATGAGCAGTTCGAAAATAACATCCTCTTTAAGTTACGTCGAATTTCTGATAGATAATGGAATGTATTTTGTCGATTAATTCCGGAGAACATTGAGAATGTATGTATGCTCTTCCAATTTCATTGATTGAGATGAGACACAAATAAATGGTATTTTATCCAATATTGGATTATCACTTAGAAATTAGAAAAATGTCGGAAAGCCCTGTGGACAGGGGCTTTGGCGCTCTTGGCAAACTACTAGCGAGTAATTATCCAAACTTTGACATATACAGTGCGCGTCAAAATTATGGAACGAATTCATTTTCTCAGAGGAAAAATATTTGGCAACAAAATCGTGAAACAGGTCAATTTTTGTTTCACTTTTACCAAATTTTTATGCATTTTTGAAGGATTTTTGTTGCACCCTGTGCCATCCCCATCAACCCTCTAAATTTTTTAATAGGGAAAGTGGGTAATGTGGTACTTTTTTGGCAAGTTCTTTGTATCTTCTTTACAGGCGTGCAAAAAATTTCAAGAAAAAAAATTTCTTTTTTGAAAAATAGTTAGTTCAAAGAGGTTTTGAGTATGTGCACTTTGTCATGGCTCATTTACTTTGAGACGAAGGTACCTGATGAAATTTGTCACGGAATGAAACTCGACCATTACAGTTTTGTTCATGCACAACTTTCAACCCCGTCACGCCCCCCAATTTTTTTCTCCATTAAAGGGTTCGTAGGCGTTGAAAGTTGTGCATGAACAAAACTGTAATGGTTGACTTTCATTCGCTGACAAATTTCATCAGGTACCATAGTCTCAAAGTTAATGAGCCATGACAAAGTGCACATACTGAAAGTCTCTTTAAACTAACTGTTTTTCAAAAAAGAAAAATTTTTTCTTGAAAATTTCTGCACGGCTGTAAAGAAGATATAAAAACCTTGCCAAAAAAGTACCACATGACCCACTTTTCCTATAAAAAAAATATTAGAGGGTTGATGGGGATGGCACAGGATGCAACAAAAATCCTTCAAAAATGCATAAAAAATTGGTAAAAGTAAAACTAAAATTGACCTGTTTCAGGATTTTGTTGCCAAATATTTTTCTTCTGAGAAAATGAATTTGTTCCATAATTTTGACGCGCACTGTATATCCAAAAGTAGAGTTGGGAATGATAACCATGGATTCTCACGGTAGAAATGCATGATAAATATAAAAAAGCACTGACGTGAGGTCAGTAGTCTTTGGCGCGAGTGTTCACGTTGGCTAATTTGAATTAAATTATGAGTGTTTCAAGCTCAGTGGATAGAACGAGCCGGAGTTCTACCCAGATGGTAGTGAACACCATTCACTGTCGGGTCAAAAAATAAGAGTGTTTTGTCTAAGCTGGCATAAGGATAGAGTAACAAAGTAGACAAAGAACACAACTGACTTTCCTTAGTCGCACAAACTTCTAGGAGCTTCTGAGGATCTCCTTAGGGAAGACTTGGGAGGGTCAGTATAATCATAATCATATTTATAGCACACGTGCCAAAACAAATTGACCCCACGTGAATGCTCTTTTAGTCTTTCTCTTTCATTATGAAGTCAATCTGCAATTGCCGCGCGTGCTATAAATATGATTATGATTTTACTTACTCTCCCAAGTCTTCCCTAAGGAGATACCTCAGAAGCTTCGATAGATTTACTAAAATGATATTTATCTGTCCTCAGATTAAAAGTGTTATATAATACAGCATAGTATTTAGATTTCAATTTCATTTCGAATCAGAATATGATACTAGAGTAAATATTATATATTCATATTTTCATAGCATCACTGGAGAATGTTTTCTTCTTGACAAATTACTGCATGTTACAAAACTCTACTTACAACGCATAGGAACAAGATAATCCATAATGGTTCACTAATTAAAAATGGTCGAACACATTCATCCTTCAATTATTTCAAATTTAAGGTTAGACCAGGAGTCGGCAACCTTTTGAGTCAGAAGAGTAAAAAATTGCAATTTACAAACTTTCAGAGTTTTTAAAGAGCCAGAATAATTATTCTTGCCAATAGTAAATAATACTTCCATAAATTAAGTTTTTTGATAAAAAAACTTATATATTTATGCATTAGAATAAATAATATTTGCGTATGGAACTAAGGAGCCGCAGCTTCATAACAAAACAGCCGCCGACCCCTGGGTTAGACAGAGTCCGCTTTGTTGACGTACACTCAATGAAACAAATTACCTCTCATCCAGCCAAACTACGGACGAAGACGATTGATATAGGAGATTTCACGTTCGGCGAATCAGGAGTAAGTGGGCGTCATTTTCGATGGCGTAAACCTTCAATTCAGTGAACTTTCGCTGCTATGAGTTTTCGATTGGGTGAGCCCTACTCGTTTATCTGTATTCGGATAAACAACCGAAGGGGAATTAGGTTTATACTTTAAACACTATCTAACGAAAACAGTAGGTATGTATTTTCTTGTTAACTCGACTAGTTAACAAGAGATCTTAAGGTTGACTGTCCCGGACTATTACATGAATAATAATGAATTTTCTTAAGCTACAAATTCCCTCTTTAAGGGCTAAAAATGGGTGCGTCATGTACAATCTCGGGGTAGTGGTGTAGTATCGCATATAATTGGATTAATTGAATCCTGAGGGTGGAACTTATAAGTTTCTATAGAAGACGTTTGGGAATGAATGACCAACAAGTAACGCACGAAATGTGGTGTCCATGGGTCAGCACGAGACTTTCTCTATTGACCTATTTAAAAGCCTGGGAACCGAATATGGGCCTTCCATGTAATTTCCATAAATTCCGATCATGCTGGTTCATTTCCTGACCCAAGTGCATTAAAAGTCTTAAGACATAATGCACCGAAATGAATCGGTAACTTTCGAATAGATCCCTTTTTACCCAAAGATTGTTTTAGTTTGAAAAATAACAATATAACAAAAATGTCAGTCTCAACGGGACGGAACAGTTTCTTTCTTTTATTCCTAATAATACTCACGTTATGGGCGACGTTATCCCAGGTCCTCAACGCCATCGAGCAAAAATGAAAAAGGAAGCCGCACCAGACCATTCTCCTGATGATGCTGAACCAGGTTAACCATTCAACTTCATTTAATCTTAATAGTATGAGGTTGTAATATCCAACATTGATTAACTGCATCAATTTAGTAACCATGGTCAACGCCAAGGGTAACGTAAATATATCACATGCATTTTCTAATATGAAGATAATGCGCTGGTGAAGAGTCGAATATTTTCTCAATTTTCTAATAATATAGTCAATTTCTCTGTCTAAACGGAACATTTCAGTCACTAAACTATAGCGCTTGGTAGATTTGATCTCATCATCAATGATAGACGACATTTCCAAAAATTTCGTCCGGTGGTTAATCTCTAAGAAGTTTTCATTCATTACTATCAGTATTCTACTGTAAAAGTACAGTTCCGCATTGTCTTTGGTATAGGGGATGAGCATGCAAAGGATGTATGTCGCCTCGCCTGCGCTATAGCTCAAAATAACTGTTTTCAATAATACAAACGTATAAAGTGAAAAAGAAGTTATGAACCAGATCATGTGCAATTTTTCGTATAAGTTCCATGACCTATTTAGAGGACAGATAGATTCGATTTTACGTTCTAAACAGAATATAAGTCCTCGTATTTTATTTTTATTTTTAATATACCATATGGTTTTCACGACTGCTACTATAGCATCAACAGTGCGACAAAATATTGCAGATGCTTTAGAATTTCCTGAAATAAAGAAATAATCAATTGAATAAAAAAAAATAACCGTGTGTCAACAGTGTTACAGTGTTGGCCCGGGAGGTTGTGCAACATGAGCACATAAAGATCTTCAGTCAACGACTTTGGTCGGGGAACACCAAAGTGACTGGACAATTACATGGTTGATTGATTACTGCGGGGGTCTTTGAAAATTCTTTAGGATAACATATGACTAACTCTTCCAAGGCTGTTATTCTGCCGCACCCTGTACAAGATGCCAGTAATTCTAACGTCAACTTTCCGTATTTGAGCAACAAGCTGAATTTGGCTCAAAATCCAACAAACTTTTTCAAGAACAAGCGTTGCTTTATCCTCTGTGTGAATTTTTATTGACATTGCGGTTAGAGTGTGAAGTTGGATGTGAAAAAATATACAATTTACCTGGAGACGAAAAGAATTATTTTCTGAACAAACCCATATTTAACCAAAATATTGGTCATTTTTTTTACTTCACCTCCGCTGGCCTAAACATTCTTGGATGGAAATGATTCTGTCCTTAGCTACGAGTATACAGGGTGAGTCTTTAAGTGGTTCATTCATGTTGACCATAGATTCCTCTCATCGAATGAAACGCCTTTGTCATTTACCATTTTTCTAGATTGAGCTCAGGTGAAAGGTTATAAGCGTTTAGAGATTTTACAATGTGTTAATCCACCCCTGCACTTTCTTTAACTGTTGAACACAGAAACACATACTGGATTCGATATTGTATAATTATCTAAATGCTTTATCATCTGCTAGTCGAAATTCAATGAAATTGTTGGAGAAAACTTAGTTACTCATTCAAGTCTTATGAAATGGTTTTTAATAATCTTCATGCAGCATTTGTGAAACAAATATTCCAGTATTCCTGAATATTAAAACACTCACTTCAACTCGATTTTCATTCCATATCTAATAAAAGATTATACACGACTACATCATCGCCTATTGTAACATTCCTTAAATATTCTAATTCGCATCATATAAATGAATACAATGATTTCATTTAATCCCAACCTCAATATGAACAACAACCATCATGAACTCTATCAGTCTATGACCAAACTTATAGATAGTATAGAGCCTAAACATATTATATATGCGATAGGTTTCACGTCGATACGTTTAATTCAAAATTAACCAATTCTATGTCAAATTTAACGAGCCGATTAACGGAATTCGGATTACACCAAACTTTTCGATGATATCAAAATGCAAGGTTCTCAGATAACAAAAACCTTGATCAAAACCGTCAAACGAGGAAAACAATCTGACAACCTCGCATTTACACTAATTTAACCGAGGCACAGTATAATAATATTCTTATACTGTGACAGAGGCAGGCACAGGAATGTAATAATTATTAGGATATATCATTGAGCATTAATACTCAATGGTTGTATTGTAGTTTATTATTTCTATCTCGGGGCGTTCGATTGTTTATGCAGTGGCGTAACGTACACCCCCGCAGACCCCGCGGTGCGGGGGGGCCCGGGCGTTGGGGGGGCCCGGGAATCGAGAGAATATTTAATTAAAATCGATAATTTTTTTTACATCTGGGGCTACTTTTAATCCTTTCAACGTCGATAACAAAAGAAACAAAAAGGTTAAGAAGCATTTTGATGAGCTTTGTCAAGATGAAAGATTGACACACACAGAAACCTATTTCAAAGTATTCGTTTTTTATGCCACTCTGGACATAGTCATTTCACAGTTGAAAAATAGATTTGAAGCGATAACAGAAATAAGTGATCTTTTTTCAGTTCTTTCTCCGAAATGTTTGTTGGGTGCAACAGATGTTGAGATGTCGGAGAAAGTGAATGCCTTGATCAAGGAATATGAAGATGACCTCAGTTCTGACCTCAACTTCCAAATTAACTCTTTCAGAATTAAATTGAGAGCTGATCTCCTGTCTTTAGAAAATTTTTCTATTGCAGCTAGTTTCCTAGATATCTGTACTGCTTTTATGTTATTTTTAACATTACCAGTTACTGTAGCAAGTACAGAGCGATCCTTTTCTAAGTTGAAGTTGATAAAGAACTATTTGAGAAGCACAATGACCCAAGAAAGACTTAGTGGGCTTAGTTTATTGAGTATTGAGAATAAACGAGCCAGGAATATGGACCTTCACGAAGTAATAAAAGTATTTGCAGAGAAGAAATCAAGACGACAAGGGAGATTTTTCGCTGAATCCACAGAGAAATCAACGACTCAAGTTGATATTTCAATTATTTTGACTAAAAGACTGAACTTTGATTGCGGATAACAAGTTCTCTTACGCTCATAAACAATAAACTTATGATTCAACTAGAATTAAAGCAGTATGAAAATATTTGTATTGATGATAATATGCAGAATCTATTTCCCTACATATAACTAACCTGCAATTTGAATAATGATTGCCTATGGCTATGACTTTAGTTGAGTATTCTGCCACGATTATTTCTGGTTCTAGTTCAGGGCCGGATTCATAAAAGCAGTTATCACTTAAGATAAATTTTACCTGCTTTCTCCAGGCTAATTTCTCATAGATTTATGAATTCGCGAATCTATAACTAGTAAACTGTTAATAAGATAATATATTTGTCGTAGTTATAGAGAACTTCACATCAAAAGTTCATTCTGATTATTCATGTCAATGGTACAAAACGAAAACTGATTTTTTTTTTAGTTCAATGGCCTGTATCTCTTCAACTAAGCAGAATCTGGAAAAATGGTAAAGGAAAAAAGTGTTTTATGTGATTATAGAAATTTATGGTTACTCTTAATGTATAACTCGAAGTCTCACCCTGGATAAGGAATAGGTAGGTACCGTGGACATTACCGATTGATTTGGCCACATTATAACGTTTGAATATTTTAGTATCGAGGCTTCAACTATTTTTTGCATTTATTTTTCGGTTGGGTTACATATTCATCTGCTACCCATCGAAGCTGTGACCAGAATGAACGGTTACGGCACCAATGACCAATATCTTTACCCTTGGCTGCCAGAAACCGAGCAGAGCTCGAGTGGGTGCCGGAGCACACAGGGGTTGAAGGCAATGAAAGAGCTGCCGCACTCGCTAGAGAGGGCTCGGCTATCCCCCTCTTCGGTCCAGTGGTATAATAAGAGAATGGTGGTGCAGCCCTGACCTCACTATATCGTATATTGTTGTAGGGGGTAACGTTGCACTGTGACCTCAAGATCTATTTATGCCCCCCGTCAGAGCTGTCGATGTCATCACCATCTACAGCTCGCCTTCCAGTACCGGAGTTCTGATGAACTCCAGTATCTGCGATGGATTCCAGGAGGCTACGTCTTTGCTCCTGTAGATTTCTTGCCCGAAGCATTCCTTGCCGTGGCTTGAGATGGCGAACCATTCCGTTATCAGGTGATCAGGAGGTTCATCCTCCTCCCAATAGAATCTGCACTCGTCAGTTTGTGCTAGCTCTAATCTAATCATATGCTTCCTAAGGCCGCAGTGCCCTGAGAGGAAACCAGTGAGGCTGCCCCTCACTAACTAAAGAAGTCTTGCTACTGAGTATAGGAGTAAGCTCAGGGCATTAACTGGCCTACTAACCGGACACTATACCCTGAGAAAGCACTTGAACAACATGGGGATTCTCCGAGAAAGCTATGTTTGTAGGTAATGTGGTGAGGCAGACGAAACTACCACACATGTCATATTTGACTGGTCAGCCCACACACAATGGAGACTTCACTACGGGGGCAACGACACGACCCTGAGTGCCAGAGACCGTACGAGGAATCTAGTCAAGGGCCTAATCCTACTTACTAGGAAAACGGACATTTTGTAGGTAATACACCGACAAGGCAGTGGGGATGTTACATGAGACCTATATAATGTCATTGGTGCAGGACTCGGGTAAACCTGAGCTACAGGGGATCGACTAAGAGACCCTATGGAGGCTAGCAACCCGAGCTGAGGGGGATCAACCATGAGACCCTGTCAGCTAATAGGAGACCGACTGAGGTACAATACTTCTCTAGGCTTCAGCAAGGGCTACTCGCTCAATCAGTATCGGTCTTACACACACAAAACAAATAATCTCTTTACCCAATTACACACCTCGATTTGGAGTAAAGTGTAAGTGTAACCAAAACTTCTTCTATCATATAATCAATAATATTGTTCCACGTGATGAAATTATATTATTCGACTTACCTATAGGTAAGTCGGCTTTATTATTTAGAAAATCGTTGGCACTGAAAAAGCACCAGAGGTAGATTGCATGTAAGAATAACATAAGGATGAATTGAATGCAATCGAATTCCTCATCGAAATGAAACATGAATCCGCTCAAAGCGTTAGTCCATTGATAGGATGGTGAAAATATCTTTATTCTGTGCCTCATTTATATGAAGTGTAAGAAGAAGGTTGCTACAATTCGGCATCAACTAATCAAACATACAAGAAACCCATTAGTTCTATTTTATCGATTTGAGGACATTTCGGCTCTAACCCAGTGAACGCTTGCTATTTATTCATATGGAAATAACTTAGCAAGATGACAAGACCAATGAGTAGAACGGATATAATTGATACCTGTTCCTTGTTTGCTCCCATCAGGGGGCTTTAATTTCGTTCAAATTCCTGCATTATGCAATTCTTGCACGTTGCTTGTTCCGCCAGGAACAGCAAATTCTCAAAATTCGCTTAGTCATTTCGGAGTTATGGCTATTTTGGGCTGAAACTTTTTTCCGAATATTTCCGAAACTGCTCCTTCGATCTGTCAGAAATTAAGTACCAAATTGTAGGATTACGACCTTCAAATGCATGCAGGGTTTTGTATATTCCTTAGATACGTACAGAGAAAACAAAATTTTATTTTATTTTTTTCCAATAACCCCAAAAATACTGATTCTATCGAATTGAAACTCGGTACTTAGTTACAAAACACCGATGTGGGGATCACATGACTAGAAACAAGCACTGACGTGAAGTCAGGAGCTTTTGCGCGTATGTTCTATTGTCCATTCTCCTGTATTGGACACTTAATTCGAATTTACCATGATAAATTCGAATTAAGAGTGTCCAATACAGGAGAATGGACAATAGAACATACGCGCAAAAGCTCCTGACTTCACGTCAGTGCTTGAACCAATTTTTTTAAATATTCTAGAGGTATGGTTCTTACAAAGTTTTAAACACGTCTTTATGTTGATTTTCTACTACTTACCAAGTTTCAATTCGATCGAATCTGTATTTTTTTCGAGGAAATAATATTCCAGGTGGGTATAACTCGGAAACCGTTAAACCGATTATGCCCAAAAACGAACTTACCTCTTCCATTCGGATACGCAACATACCCTGAAAATTGCAAGTCCCTATCTCCTTTCGTTCGAAAGTTATCGAGGCAACCGTCACCCATTTATTGAACTCTCACAAGGCTGCTCGTATCTCCAACATTTTTTAACTGATCGTGTTAAAACTTAAAACTTGGCAGTAGAGTTAGGTTCTAAAGGCTCTTCCAAAATTTCAGCAATTTCAGACGAATTGTTACTGATATATTGAATTTTTTTTTTAAATTTTCAATAATATCTCAAAAATTTTCTACGAACACTATCCTCACGAAATTTTGCAAAAATTTTCGCGTTGGCATTATACAACTAATAACCATGTTTCAATTCAATCGGTTTAGTATTTTTCGAGTTAATGAGGAGAAAAAAACAACCAAATTTTAGATGGTTATAACTCTAAAACCGTTTGGCCGATTATGCTTATAAACAAACTCAAATGTCGCGTTCAGATGCACAACCTAACCTGAAAACTTCAAGCCGCTATCTCTTTCCGTTCTCAGGTTATCGTGACAACAAAAATGTTTTCTAATAATTTTTTAAAAATTTTCTAGCGATACGATTATCACAAAATTTCACAAACGTGCTAGGTTCATATTCTAAAACTACTCACCAAGTTTCAATTCGATCGGATTTATATTGGTTGAAAACAAAATTATTACTCGGAAACCATTCGGCCGATTAACCCATTAGATATTTAATGCAGTGATAAGAGTCTATATATATATTTTAAATATTTGTGATTTACTTAAGGGTTATTGACTCAATTTAGGAGAATAATGGTTTGAACTCTTTATTCTTCGCCAAGCTTTCGCATTAGTTTAATGCTTCTTCGGAGCTTCTACAAAATCATGGTTCAACAAAATATATATTTAGAAATTTAACCGAGATATTCATCTCCCTAACCTACTCTGAGAATTTCAACTGCCTAGCTCATTCCGTTCGAGAGATATTGTAGAAATTTTTTTTTAAATTTTGAAATTTTTTTTTTACACTTTGCGGTAACCTGGTCAATACAAAACTTCACATGCGTATGAAGGTCATGATTCTACAATTTGATGCTAAATTTCAGATATATCGAGTGATCGGTTTCGGAAATATTCATAAGAAATATTTTTACTTAAATCGGCCATAACTCCGAAACCGCTTGATGGATGTCGCCCATTAGCGAACGCGTCCGAGATATTTACGCTCCAAACCCACCTTGCAAATTTCAATCCTGTAACTCCTTTCGTTCGAGAGTTATCGTGCCTACGGCTGGACAGAATCGATTTCGACCTCGGATTCTTGATCAGTGAGTCGAACCAAATCGTTTGAGACCATTTACAGCCAAAAATTTGAAAATTACAGACATTTGGGAAAATTGATAAGCACTCAGTTCCGAGGAACTAGGGCGCCAAAAACGTTCATCACAGCTAAAAACAGACATTCAATAAAATTGACGTTCAATAAAACTATTGTCATGTTTATACTGCCAACTCTTATTTTTTGGTTTTTTATTCATCTAGAGGGCCGTCATAGAAATCCTCATGTCCAGAAATTTCCAATCTTAATCGAATTTACCATGGTAAAATCGATTAAGAGTGTCCAATATACGAGAACGTACAATAGAATTCACCATGGTAAATTCAATTAAGAGTGTCCAATACAGGAGAATGTACAACAGAACATACGAGCAAAAGCTCCTGACTTCACGTCAGTGCTTGAACCAATGTTTTATTATTGACAGCTGAATTTTGCTCTAGGTCTGGTTGCCTTTCGTTTCGTGTGACTGACAACTTATACTCCATTCACTTTTATAAAGTCTCCCGGTTGGCCATGATTTAGGTCTATCATGTTATTTTAACTAAGGCAGAGGCTAGTTGGCACTACTGAAATGTCGGTAATGTGAAAACAATTCTTGGAGACGTTGCCAAATTATCTATTTCCTCTATTTCTACTCTCAACAGTCTCAACTCCCAACAGTCAACAATCAACATAACCCTTTATAAGTATAACTAAACTTTCATCTTAGACAAGATAAAATGCCGAAAGTAGTTTTAAAGAAGCAGAGAGACAGCATCCGAAAATGCTATACAGAACTGAAATCCGCTTATTCTGATCGTAAACCTGATGTTTTGGAATCTATAATTTATGAGAAGTTATCTAACATTTTCGACGTATGTGAGAGAAAACCAAGTTATTATATTTTATATGAATAGATATTTGGTTTTTAGATACACGTCACCACAGTAAAGAAAATTTTAAGTGAAAGAGACGACAAAGAATTTCCTTCTATTGGTGCACCCAAAAAGACACTGACTGAAGACTTTATGTTGAAGGAAGTACTGCAACAACAAATTTGGAATTTTAATTTGAAAAATGAACACTTTTCGATTGACACAATACTCACTTTTGCAAAAGAACATTTGGAATATAACGGAGGACGTACGTCACTTTTTAAAATTATAAAATCAATGGGTTACAAATACAAAAGGGTAAATAAACGCAAAATTTTATGTGAACAAAAACATGTTGTTGCAGCCAAAATTACTTTCCTGCGAAAATTTCTACAGTATAAATCGTTGGATGAAAATATCAGGTTTGTGTTTCTAGATGAAACTTGGATTTACCAAAACGGTTCTTCAGTTCGTCGATGGACATATGAGTCTGATATGATGAGCAATCCATCCAAAATAAAATCAGAAGGAAAACGTTTCACGGTTTTACACGCAGGAAGTAATTTTGGATTTTTAGAGGGTTGTGATTTTATTTTAGATTCAAGGAACAATGACCGTGACTATCACAAGACAATGACCAGTGAAATCTTTCAAAATTGGGTTATTAATTAACTGATTCCATCTTTATCTAAGATTCCTTTAAAATGTGTGGTTGTAATGGACAATGCACCATATCATTTGGTGCAATTGGATAAACCACCCACTTTTTCCAGCAAGAAAAGTGAGATGCAGGATTGGTTGATTAAAAACAAAAAATTGATTTCAATCAAAATTTCACCAAGAAACAACTTTGGAATTTGATATTACCTCTTCGAACTGACAGATAGAGACGATATGTAGTTGATGACCTTTTGAAGGAGCATGGACATGAGGTTCTTAAATTACCCCCCTATCATTGTCAGTATAATCCTATTGAAATGGCATGGGCGTTTTGTAAGAATTTTTATAACAAGAACATAAATTCGCATTCCTATACAAAGGATAGAGTGTTGAATTTATGGAGTTTGGCTCTTTCGAAATGTACAACAGATATGTGGCAAAATTTTTATTTACATTGTGAAAGACTCATCACAGAGGACTGGACGAAACACATGGGCAATCGTCCAATAGCATATATTCCTCCATTCATTATTTCATTGGAGGAATCTGACTCAGATTTAGAATTTTCTGAGGAATTTCAAACGATGATCTAATGGATGTGGAATAATATGTAGGTAGTGAAAATTCTGAGAGCTTGTCTCTTCAACTTAAAATGCATGGTGGTCCAAAAATTCTAATAGGAACATCACTATTGTTGGGCACCTGATCTACTTAGCGATAGAGCTGCCTCTTTCAACAAGACAATCTATCCGGCAGTGTGAAAGACCCAACCGTTAGATTTTCTAGTGTGCATAAATGTCCAATGCCCCCCTTCTTCAATTAGTACTGTATTTAAGATTTCCTACGATCAAGGAGGTTCAACTGAATCAAACAAAATGACTCAAAGCCTATACTATACTATGACAGTAGAAGCTGCTGCAAGCCACCTAGGTGGAAAAATAACCAATTAGAAATCTTTGGGAGATGATTCTCCAATATAAGGGACACGTAGCGTTCTTCATACACCTGTCAGGGACCCAATGTAGGTAATATTATTTACTACTTCCTGCTGATTTTCTATCTTTTTTTTTTGTTTTAGATATGATTTCAAGATATTTTTTCAGCAACATGTGCTCAACTGATGCAGTTAAGTTGTAAACAAATAAGACAGTAATCAGCCACCGACTCCGGGTATAAAAACCAGGATTGATCGAGCTTGTTTGCTAAAATTTGCAGTTTGCACAAATACGAGCGAAATTGGTTAATCAATTATTGTACCAATATAAATATATTGCATTTGCATTCATTCAGAAGAATTCATAATCAACACAAAAGTGATAACTTTGACCAGATGTTCCAAGAAACAGATAACTGTTGATAGCGAGGAACTAAACATGAGTTCCACGCCTGGGGATCTGATAAACTCAAACCAGAATGATATACAGGAGGTACAGATGACAGGCACTACACAAAATAATCACTTCCCCTGGGAAACTTTATTGGATTTGATCAACATGGTCATGCAATTTAACAAGTTCCAAAAACTCACACATGGCAAACAGCCATCAACAACAAGAATTCAACGGCAATCTTCACAAGAAAGTGCGGAGCAAATAGATCAAACAACAGATTTCAACAACTTCAGAACGATGATGGCGGAAATACTTTATCTGATGAGCAGAGAAAAGGCAGAAAAAAGAACGATACAGAAATAATCCACAAACCACACCCTATAAATAGTTATGGTGTGTCTAACTATAAGGATATGATAGCAAGCTCAACAGCAGCGACCCCTCCTGAATCATATGTCGTTAAAACTATGGCAAACAATATAATGAAAGTCAACCCAGTCAATTCGGAAACGTATCAAAAATTAAAACATCACCTAAGATCAGAAAAAAATCATACATCAAATGTACTGGTTATTGAACAAAAGATCGAAGCTATCCCTCGAAAATAAAGTGACAATCTATAAATGTATCCTTAAACCAGTACGGCAATACGGAATAGAACTATGGGGATGTTTTAAGCCGTCCAACATAAGAATATTCGAGTCAATCCAATCAAAAACGCTCCCTATGATAGCAAGAGCACCTTGTTATGCCTACAAAATGATCTGCGAATAAAATATATAAAAGATACAATGACTCCAAGAATCAACAAATACAGGGACCGAACCACAAATCATGACAATATTATGATAAGTAATCTCTTCACCCAACCCCTCTAGGAGAAGAGATTGAAATACTGAAAATAACCTGGCCCGAAGACAACCTGGAGGAATAATTGTACGGAGAACCATTGATGGATGGTACCCGACTCAAGCCAAGAATCAATATTACAGCACATTTACTGATCACTGTGTGAAGTAGATTGTAAATATGTCGGCCTGTTAATTTCAATTACTCTATACTTATTGAGTAGAGATATAGGTTTTTATATTTGTCCTCTATCTATATCATAGGTAGAAATGTATGATGTCTTGTTCAAATGTCTTTTGCTAATACTGTGATTTCTTTAAACATGCTATATTGTTTCATATATCAAAGAACCTAATGCTCTTTCTAAAAAAAAATATGTGTATATGTAATGATGTTAGAAAGTATTGTCTCGTTCTGGCAAATTATTGAAATTTTATGTACTGAAAAACAGTTTCTTTATTTTGTTACCGTTTTCTCTTCAATCATTATTTGCCAGCTGGTAAAACATTGAACTTATGTATGGAAATGACATTATGAATTATACTTTATATATCTTATTTCATCCTATATTATTTCTAATGTTTTAGGTGATTATTTTATGCTTTCTTTGTATGATTATAACTTACGTGTGATATTGAATCTGATATGAATAAATATTATTGTTCTTATTGAAATTAATATTGCTTTTATAACTGTTTTCATGAATGAACATGCAGGATTAATACAAAAATATTATAAATGTATGTATAAAGATTTTCATAGTAACATTTTACTCTAAAACCATATCTTCGCTTAAGGCATATTTGTTTGACGATTGTTCAAATAGGAAAACTTCATTATGTCTCGGGGCATGTTGAATTCATTTCGTTTTCTATCACTATATTTCATTAAGTTTTAACAGTAACTCAGGTTTCGTAGTACTACTATACATTTTGAAACTGGTGTATTTCAAGTTGTACAACAAGGTATTTAAACGTCTTCTCGAGAAAAGTGGGAAATTCCATAGGTACGTCCGTTCGTTTAGGAGTTTTCTGCCGGGTTATTCAGGTACTTTTATTCTTTTTTCAGATGAACTATCACAAAGAAACTACTCTATCCATTATTTTCCATTAAAATTTTAACACTTGATTCTTGATTTCCGTACAAGAAGATAGCATAACTAAAGGGTCATCCAAATGTGACGCCTAGATGTCAGCACTATATAATTTTTACACGTGACATCTTTTCAAATGACAGAAGCCATTTTGTTTTATTAGAAGGTAGTACAGTTTTAACCATGGACAGGTACACATTGCAACAACGCGTTTATATCATTCAAAGTTATTATGAAAATGTGCATTCTTTGAAAAATACCCATCGCAAAATTCGTGATTTTTTTGGTGTAAATAATCGGCCAAATCAATCTTCAATTCAAAGATTAGTGAAAAAATTCGAAGAAACTGGTTGTGTTACTGATAAACCAAAAAGTGGAAGACCAAAAACTGTATGCTCAAAGGAAAATATTGCTGCTGTTAGTGAAAGTGTTGAAAATGAACCGACAACATCAATTTCGCGTCGCTCGTAAGAATTGGGCATATCTTATGGCTCCTTATGGAGAATTTTGCATAAAGATTTGCATTTACACGCTTATAAAATTCAATTAACCCAGAAATTGAAAGAAAGAGACCATTTACAACGTCGTAATTTCGCTGGTTGGATTATTGAACAACGAACGACAGATCCATTGTTTTCAAGCAAAATTTTGTTTAGTGACGAAGCTCATTTCACAATGGATGGATTCGTCAATTAGATTTCTGTTGTGGGGTTTTTGAAAAGTCGAGTGTATGCTAACAAGCCACAAACAATTAATGATCTAAAGAACAACATTCAAGTTGCAATTCGTGAAATAACAGCAGCAAGATGTCGGAAAGTCATTGAAAATTTCGATATTCGGATTGATGCCTGCAGACACAGTCGTGGTGGACATTTGAATGATATTCTATTCCACTTATAATTGTAATGGATCATACTTTTCATAAAAAAAACAGCTTGAAAAAATTGCAAATAGTTTGTGTTTTATTTCAAAGCAACATGTAGGCGCGTTTTTTGGATGACCCTTTATAACTGAATCTTCCAACCAGTTTATATACGTGAAATATTTCCAGTTAAAACAGAGGAAACATTTTCTTCTACAGTCGTCAGGTCTTTGGAATTGTTGAATTCACATAATATCTTCTCAAATTAATTATTTTCCCGATGTAAATTCACATTGTGAAAAATACGTAATTACTACGACTTCTGTGTAGAGAGGACAACGTTGCGTAGTTATCTGACAGGAAAATGAGCAAGCCTAACATTTTCAGAATAAACATGGTGAAATGTGTCAAAATGTCATGGCCAACCGGGAGACTTTATAAAAGTGAATGGAGTATACACGTTATTCTTCGTTATTTTTCATTTTCACTTGCAGAAATGATAATTCGATCAGGGGCCTGTGGTCCCCTGTGGACCTCAGGGCCCTACGCTTAAGCGTACCGGTTAATCCGCCACTGATCGATTGTATGTTCAAAACATTGAGAAACAAGCGTCGCTGACGCCGTGGCGTCATAACTGTACTACATATTTCTTTCCCAATACCAGCACGGCCCTGTACCGAAATGCAATCGTCCAAGTCCAGTTCGAATCGAAGTCATATTAACCACGTGTTCGCTTGAAAAGCCGTAAAACCGTTGGAAGAAGCCATGAGAATTCTAGGTTATATTATAATATTCCACATTAAAGTTTAAACCGCAAAATATATGTGATTTTGGTGTGGATTCAGTTCATACTCGGTTTTGTTTCATTGATTGTACTGGTGAGTAGCTAGTGGGTACAAAATATATTGAATATGAAACAATGTTTATGAAATACACAGTAAGGACTGCGACAACAATAAAATGTTCAAACCGTTCATATTGATATCTATATGTATTGTATACACTTAGACGTGGTGGTATGTGATTTATTATAGTCTTGTCTTATCAGTTACAAAGCAATAAACTACCATAGCATATATTAGGGTGATTTTTTTCTTTAACTTTTTTTTTTTTTTTCGGTCCCATCATGAAATTTTGTTGGAAATACCCAAAAAAAAATTCCCTGGAAGTTTGAGCCCTTAATATTAATTTTAAGTACTCGACCAAGGCGTGTGAAGATTTCCCATTGAAAATACACGCAAACTTTGATTTTTTATTTTTAAATTTCTATAGCTCAGAGGAATTTCATGGGATCACTTTGACTAAAGATCGGTTTTTCTCAAAATTAGACGCTCTACAAAAGTGCCTTTTGCGGCAAAGTCGTAACTTCCACCGGCGAGGTAGTACGGGCCACTAAACCTGATTTTTTAATAAAATTCGCTTTTTTTCGCATTTATCTCGTAAATAACGAGAGCTACGAAAAAAATGTAAATGACAAACTTGTAGGTTATTCAATTTTCTACAAAAAAGGTCCTATAAATTAAATCGCTCAGATCAATATTGAGCGAGATATTAAGCCTTTAATTGATTTTTCCATGAAATTGTTACCGATAATTGATTTAAACTTATTAAAATCTTGTTTTCTTTCTCTGTAAAATTATGTTTTTTGTTCTATATATTTTTTTAAGGCTAGAAAACTACAGCAAAATCAATAATCTACAATATTTAACCTTCAATAATAATAAACATTAAATTAAACTCTTTTCTCTTTGTTTTTCTCGGTCAGTTGGTACTTAATAATCTAATGGCAACGTTGCGATGTAGCTAACGTCGCGCTAATTCCCCCACCACCTGATCAATGACATTTAACACGAAGTACGCGATCAGCGAAAGCTCAATCATTGTCCACGAATCGAAACCCTGTCTCCTCTTCAAACATCCCCTCTTTTACGTAACCTTGAATTAGTTTAATAAATCATCCTCCTAATTGCAGTGCTCTCTTTGTTCTCTATTATGTGATGCTAATGCCGCAAGTATCAAGAACAAAGCTCTGCGAACTCTGACCGCATTCGCGTCGCATTCGTATACTTACGTGTTACATTTTTCTATCATTTTTATTATTATTGCCAAAGATGTCTGAACAAATTGGAAATAGAGTTTATAATTATTTAGTTGGGTTTGAAATTCGTAATATTATTAATAATAAGTTACCTTCGTGTAGGGATGTATTGAATCTCTTTTTGTACAAACATCAATCTTTAAAACTAAGTATACGAGCAAGTGCTAGTAGTGTGATCAGTGATACGAATGCTGTTTTGGCCAATCTTTTGATTCCAACTTCTCGACTTCAGCACAGTATTAAAAAATTGGAAAAAATCCACAGTGACTACATAAAACTAAAGAAACATCGAAGTCGTGCAAAAAAATCAAAAAGACAACAAAAAAATGTGGAACAGTTCAGTAAACGTCTTGATAAATTATTTGACATTGCGAGCAGTGCTGCAGTAAAAAATTTGCCAAAAAATCTACAGCAATTTTTGACAGATTGTCGTAAAGGAAATAGAATTAGCACTGTTCATCCACCAGCAATTGACGTCTTACCAGAAGAAACTTTTGAAAATCAGTCGGCGATGGAAGAAGAAATTCCCAATAATGTAGAAATTGGTTAGTTCTAATATTATAATATTTTTGTTTAATTATATCTGTCTTGTTTAAAATTTAGCTATGATGTTTACTCATTCACCGTTAACATTTTTCATTTCAGGTATGAAATTATCCCAACAGTCGTCCTTCAATAGTTTCTGTAGTTCCATATCAAATTCTAGTTGATTGAACCGAATTTCTTCAGACTCTGAAGATACAATACCGGCGCCTAAGAAAAGTAAAATTGATATTTTGACTGCGGAATTAGTATTAGCACTAGATAGAACTAAAACTAGTAACAGAAATGCGATGTACATTATTTCTGCCGTTATTAAAAGTTTAGGACTTGACATTGATAAATATAACTTGAGTTACTCCACTATTCGCAACGCGCGTATTTCAAAAAGAGAAGAAATTGTCGATACGATTAAAGAAGAAGATAATTTTGACGACTCTCTCGTAGTGCACTGGGACGGAAAGGTGCTTCCTGCGGGAAACGGCCAATCAAAAGCAGAACGATTATCAATTCACGTCACCGGAATAAATACTGACAAAAATTTAAAAACTCCGATTCTCTCTGATGGCACAGGAGAAAGCCAAGCTTTAGCTATTTTTGAAACTCTGACAGAGTGGGATCTTTGCGATAATGTTAAAGCAATGTGCTTTGATACAACTAGTTCAAATACTGGTAAGTTAATGTTGTGGTTGATTGAATTTTTATCACAGTATCTGTTTTTTGACTTGAGAAAAAGTTTTCAAATAAAAATTTGATTTATTGCTTTAATTATTTTCACGAATGTTGAATTGAAAAATAAGCTGAGTCAAAAATTTGAATAACTTATAATCAAATAACAGTTTATTAATAAATAATTCTTTGTTTTAGGTCGTTTTAATGGCGCATGTACATTATTAGAAGATAAAATTGGCCGCGACTTGTTATATCTTGCTTGTCGCCATCATACTTCTGAATTGATGTTACGAAATGTTGCAGAAGTTGCTTGGCCAGTGACAAATAGTCCGAATGTACCAATTTTTAAAAGATTCAGAGATAATTGGGAAAAAATTGATAAATCTGCGTATGAAATCGGCACAGAGGATGAAGATATTGCACTTATCTTAAGTCAAAGAAAAGACGATATTCTGGACTTCATAGAAAATCAACTGAAGGTATTACTAAATTCATAAATAGTTTTACCATTGAAATAATTATTATTGATAAAGTTAGTTTTCTTTAAGGTCATTAGATATTTCTAATAGTTATTTTGCATACTTCAATATAACTCAAATTTTTAAGTGATTCAGTTTTATAGATTTTTCCTTTTTGAATAATATTTTTTACTTTAAAATTCTGAAAATATCTTCTTTTCTTTCCGCAATTATTAAATTTTTCTTATCTTTTGTTAGAATCATCATCCAAGAAATGATTACAAGGAGTTTTTGGAGCTGAGCTGTATCTTTTTGGGCGGTATCAATCGTCAAAAAGCCGAATTCAAAGCCCCTGGTGCTTTTCATCATGCACGGTGGTTATCAAAGGCTCTCTATGGTTTGAAAATATATATGTTCAGAAACCAGTTTAAAATAGCAGCAAGAGAAAAAAAAATTTTGCAGAAGATATGTGTTTTCATTGTAATATTTTATGTGAAAATATGGTTTACTGCTCCTAATGCAATAAATGCTCCAAACTCGGATTTGCAATTAGTAAAAGATCTTATTGACTACAGAAAAATACATCCTGAAATTGCAAATGCAGCACTCGATAAATTGTCTCGGCATTTGTGGTATTTACATGAACAACTTGCTTGTTTGGCTCTTTTTGATGAAAATGTGTCAGTAGAAGAAAAAGTAAAGATTATACAAAAAATAAATTCCCAGGTAGCGGTCGAAAAGCCAAGTAAACGTTTTGAAGTTGCTTATGAGGAAATAACGTCGTTATCCGAGAAAAACATAAGCGATTTTGTTGATCCAAACTCATTGTTTATTTTTAAGCAATTTGAGCTCTCCCATGAATTTTTATGTACAGATCCAAGTTTGTGGGAATCAAATCTTGAGTATAAACGATGTTATGATACATTTGAAACGTTAAAAGTAGTAAATGATACTGCGGAAAGAGGAGTAGCACTGGCCGAAAGTTTTAATGAAGCATTGACTCATAACGAAGATGAGAGACAAAGAATTTTTCAAACTGTTCAACATCATCGATCTCAATACACATCGTGTAAAAAATCATAATATTATTGACAATGAATCAATCTAACGATTAATTGTTCTACGTTCAATAATAATTTATTGGTATTGTTGTTTCTATGTTTATAAAAAATTTATTGTTGTTAATATGATTCAAACTATTATAATTCAATAAATTATTAATAATATATAAATTTGAGTGTAATTGTATTCTTAAGTTTTCTGCAGAAACTCATAAATCTGTTATTTTTTAAAGATTCTTTGAATATAAGCTTTTATAATGTAAGATATTTATCATATTCTACTTTCATAGCCTTAAAAAAATATATAGAACAAAAAACATAATTTTATAGAGAAAGAAAACAAGATTTTAATAAGTTTAAATCAATTATCGGTAACAATTTCATGGAAAAATCAATTAAAGGCTTAATATCTCGCTCAATATTGATCTGAGCGATTTAATTTATAGGACCTTTTTTGTAGAAAATTGAATAACCTACAAGTTTGTCATTTACATTTTTTTCGTAGCTCTCGTTATTTACGAGATAAATGCGAAAAAAAGCGAATTTTATTAAAAAATCAGGTTTAGTGGCCCGTACTACCTCGCCGGTGGAAGTTACGACTTTGCCGCAATAGGCACTTTTGTAGAGCGTCTAATTTTGAGAAAAACCGATCTTTAGTCAAAGTGATCCCATGAAATTCCTCTGAGCTATAGAAATTTAAAAATAAAAAATCAAAGTTTGCGTGTATTTTCAATGGGAAATCTTCACACGCCTTGGTCGAGTACTTAAAATTAATATTAAGGGCTCAAACTTCCAGGGAATTTTTTTTTGGGTATTTCCAACAAAATTTCATGATGGGACCGAAAAAAAAAAAAAAGTTAAAGAAAAAAATCACCCTAAGCATATATATGTTTATAGAAACAACATCTCTTTAGATTCAATTGATTGTGATTCCCCTCTTCGATAAGTTTTAGGATTATTGGTAATGTTATGAATTATGATCACAGAACACATTTATCTATATCTATATTTACTTAATGGATATGATGTGATTGATGTGTTAGGATACGAGCATAGAGAAGATATACTAATGTCAGGCAACACATGATACGCTTAGGAAAATTTTTGGTTGTATAAAAGTCCTTAACACTGTGGACAGGACCGGAATAAGGTCAGATATTCCTTCATTCCAATCTACATTGAGAACATGATAATATCCATGTAAAAGATACAATTATTACTGGTCTTATAATTAAATTGTGTATATCAAGATAAAACTGAGACCGCAAAGGGGCTCAACAGTATACCGGGTGTCCCAGTATACATGTTCCAATGGATTATCTCAGGCAATTCAAAAGATACAAATTTGAAAATTTTATGATTTTCAATTCGTTCGAGGAACCTTGAACTGAGAAAAACAAAAATTGATAGTTACTTTCGGTTTGACCAGCAATGACTCTGCTGACTTTTTATCTCAAATAGCACCCTATATATTTTTTGCAATTCTTTAATTCTACTCAAATTTACCTTTCCAACGATGTCTCACACTTTGTATTTTATATTTGAGTTGACGGAGAAAACGTCAATTGATATTTCATATTGAAAGAATTGCAGTAGGCTACGATATGTGTAATCTTAATTTTGACTTCAATAATCGAGAACAATAAAAAACAAGCACTGACGTGAAGTCAGAAGCTTTTGCGCGTATGTTCTATTGTCCATTCTTCTGTATTGGACACCCTTAATCGAATTTACCATGGTTAATTATGTTGTCCATTCTCCTGTATTGGACACTCTTAATTCGAATTTACCATGGTAAATTATGTTGTCCATTCTCCTGTATTGGACACTTAATTCGAATTTACCATGGTAAATTCGAATTAAGTGTCCAATACAGGAGAATGGACAACATAATTAACCATGGTAAATTCGATTAAGGGTGTCCAATACAGAAGAATGGACAATAGAACATACGCGCAAAAGCTTATGACTTCACGTCAGTGCTTGAACCAATTTTTTTTTTTTATTTATAATATCATTTAAATTAATATTGTAGGACGTTACTTTAAAATTTCTAAGCTATACTGACTTACAGCTAAAATATTATAAAGAAAAGAAGCAATTGGATAGTCTAACTATCATTTTAATAAAATGATGCATTTTTATTGTTCAAATAAAGATATTTTGTTAACTTACAAGAATTTCTTCATTCAATGGTATTTCAAAGATCTAATTACAGTTTTAAATATAAAATAAGTGTCCAATACAGGAGAATGGACAACATAATTTACCATGGTAAATTCGATTAAGGGTGTCCAATACAGAAGAATGGAAAATAGAACATACGCGCAAAAGCTATCTATCATTTTCTTCAAGTTTCACGCCCCAAAAAGGCCTAAGGCCGCTCGTACACCAGCACGACGCGACCGCAACGCGACCGTGACTTCATGTCGCTTCGCAGTCGCGGTACGTGGTAATTCATAGAAGCGCCCACACCAAGGATACGGCGACGCGACGCATTTTCCTCGTTAAAAAGTATCGTCGCGGTAGCGTTGCAGTCGCGTCCTGCTGGTGTACGAGCGGCCTAAATCGTCAGTTTCGCTTTCGAAAATTTCCGACCCCGTCTCTCGAATTAATTCTGACGTTTCTCGGATTGACTTTTTGAATGGAAAATCGTCGGACTCAAAACCTCCGAAACTTGTATCGAATTAGTATATTTAGGCTCAACCTAGAAGAACGAAATTTGGGAAAAACACAAATCGATTCGTCTTCTTCGACTCGACGGCAAAAGTCCGGGTCGAGCGATCGTTTCTTCGGAGCCTTACGCTACACCAAATCGGTACTACTGAACTCGCACAAGAATGCTCGAATCTCCAACAATATTTAACCGATCATATTAAAACTTGAAACTTGGCAGTAGAGTTAGGTTATGAAGGCTCTTGCAAAATTTCATGAATTTCAAACGAATAGTTACTGATATATAGAATTTTTTTTTTTATTTTTAATGATTTATTAAAAATTTTCTACAAATGCTATCCTCACCAAATTTTGCAAACATTTTCGCGTTGCCATTCTACAACTAATAACAATGTTTGAATTCCATCGGTTCAGTATTTTTCGAGTTAATGAGGAACAAAAAACCACCAAATTTCAGAAAATTTCAGAT
Source organism: Halyzia sedecimguttata (assembly GCA_937662695.2). NCBI lineage: Eukaryota > Metazoa > Arthropoda > Insecta > Coleoptera > Coccinellidae > Halyzia > Halyzia sedecimguttata. The sequence continues at coordinate 92,702,138 of OW569412.2, forward strand.
TGCTATAACTCTATAACCGTTTGGTCGATTATGCTCATAAACAAACTGAAATGTCGCGTTCTGGTGCACATCCTAACCTGAAAATTTCAAGCCGCTATCTCATTCCGTTCGCAAGTTATCGTGACAACAAAAATATTTTTTTAAAATTTTTTTAAAATTTTCTAGCCATACGATTCGCACAAAATTTCACAAACGTGCTTAGGGTCATATTCTACAACTACCCACCAAGTTTCAATTTGATCGGATTCATATTGGTTGAAAACAAAATTATTACTCGGAAACCACTGGGCCGATTATGCCCATTAACGAACTTGTCCGTCGTATTGGGATGCGCCACCTACCCTGAAAATTTCAAGTCGCTAGCTCTTTTCGTTCTCAAGTTATCGTGGCAACGGCCGGCCGGACGGCTGGCCGGACAGAATCAAATTTGACCTCGAATTCTTCATTGGGGAGTCGAACTTAATCGTTTGAGACCATTTTTTTCAAAAAATTCGAAAGTTACAGACATTTGGGCAAAACTATAACGCGATGTTCCCCAGAACATACGCGCAAAAACCTTCCTCAAGTTGAAATCAACTATGTATTTTACCGAACGTTAAACGAAGAATGAATAGTAGAAGGAACAAAAAATTGCAAAAAAGGGTGCAAAAAAATATCTATAGTTCGAAATGTTCACCATCTGCTTTTACACATCTTTCAGCTCTGTGGACTAGTTCACGCGAAGTAACACTTCTCAACACCTCAGCATTATGGGCTCTATTATGCATTCCTTATTTTGTTTTTTAGATCTTCCAAATCAATAGGAGGAGTCTGGTACACACGATCTTTCAAATATCCACAAAGGATGAAAGCTAGCGGTGTTAAATATGGAGATCTTGCAGGCCATCTTATCGGTCCATTTGAAGATAGATGGATCGGCACACACGGATTATAAGTTAAAATTAAGATTATACATAATATCTTAGCCTTCTGCAATTCCTTCAATTTGAAATTTCAATTGACGTTTTCTCTCCCAAATCAAATGTAAAATACAAAGTGTGATACATCTTTGGAAAGGTAATTTTGAATAGAATTAAAAAAATGCCAAAAATATACAGGGTGATACTTGAGATAAAAAATAATGATGTATGCCATAATTATCTTCTTCGTGCGTGTCCTTTGGTTGAATGGAAATATTGGGTTTATGGCTTGAGGACTGGGCAAATCAAACGAATCCCTTATGAACAGTCAACGTTTCGATCCAGGTTCGGATCTTTTTCAAGACTAAAAACATTTAATTGTGTGTAAATATTGAATTTGACATGAACATTATTAGGAAAACATTGATGCAAAAAAGTATCTTTCAATAATATAAAATAAACAGCATAAAAACACATTCAATTGACATCAAGAACAAACATTGAAATATTCAACACAGAAGCAGGCAGATCCACTCATAGTTCCACCCATAGTTCCGCATGCATTGAGACCAATAAGAAGTTGATATTATGGTAGCAGTAGGCCACGCAAAATGTTCCATTCATTCGATCTCATTGTTTGCATTTCGGTTTTTAAGAGTGATGACTGTTTTCCCGTTTCATGTGGGAATAATAATTGATTTTATATAGAATGACCGATGAATTTCCTATATCCAGTGTTCTGCCTCAGATATCCATTTGAAAAGGTAAAATTAATGTGAGAATTGTGAAGTCTTCAAACAAAGAAAAATTTTTTTGGATTTTTTACTTTTTATTGTTTTCCGTTTTTACGGATCTGGCTGCTTCTGTGTTGAATAATTCAATGTTTGTTCTTGATGTCAATTGAATGTGTTTTTATGCTGTTTATTTTATATTATTGAAAGATACTTTTTTGCATCAATGTTTTCCTAATAATGTTCATGTCAAATTCAATATTTACACACAATTAAATGTTTTTAGTCTTGAAAAAGATCCGAACCTGGATCGAAACGTCGACTGTTCATAAGGGATTCGTTTGATTTGCCCAGTCCTCAAGCCACAAACCCAATATTTCCATCCTATGTATGTTAAATTAAATTTTTAATTAACGTGAAGAAGCATTGGTATGTCTGATAGAAGCTAGAAAATAAGGGATTTTCATACAAAAATCTACAAGTTATCAACATTGGAATGATGCCCTATTTGAGAAAATTCAAAGGGTTTTTTCAGATTTCACATGAATTTCCCGAGAATAATATGTAAATGACACATTAAAACAATGTAGAATTCAATGGTTAATCTGATTATCAATCAAAAAACTGTGTATCACATTTAAATCGTATCTTCGAAAGTATTGGTAAGAGTTGGGAATTATATCAATGGATTCTTGTGATAGAACTTCATAATAGCAGAAATTCAATTCAAACATCATAGAAGAATTTAAATTCAACAAGAGTGCCAAAAATTATTAATTCAAAACCAATAGACCAATTCTACCCAACAACGAACTCATCAGAGATATTCGTTCCTCAATTCTATGATGAACGATAAATTTTTTCCTCAAATCCACACTGAAAATTATATTATATCAATTGAAACTTTAGCCAATATTTCAGTTTTGTTTTTACTGGAGATATTCTGAACTCAATATTATTAACTTACCATTACCATTCCCATCATCATATTATGGATTAACCATGGGCATTAAATATCAAAATTTGACATATCATGTCTCAGTTGTATAAGTTGACATGTATCAACACAGATCATATCATAATAATTCATAGATAGAATAATTATCGCAATCTGTGAAAACACAGAAGTACGATTTATTATTGAAATTTTGAAAAATAATATCTCCGAAAGTATTAGCTTGTTAGAGTTAAAAACGACATCAATGGATTCCTATGGTGAAACTGCATCTTGAGAAAAACTTATTTTGAAATTTGTAATGTAAAAAAAATTTTTTTTTTTTGTTACTCCGAAAGGATCTGACCGATTTTGCCCAATAACGAACTTATTCGAGATATTTATGTCCCAATCCTATTCTGAAAATTTCAACTGTCTAGCTCTTTCCGTTCGAAAGTTGTCGTGTTAAGAGCCGGCCGGACGGAACCACAGAATTGATTTCGACCACGTATTCTTGATCAGTGAGTCGAACCAAGTCGTTTAACACCATTTTCAGACAAAAATTCGAAAATAACAGACATTTGGGCAAATTGATAAGCACTCTGTTCCGAGGAACAAGAGCGCCAAAAACGAAAGTTAGTATGATTTCCAGTAAAACTGGAAGTCAAACGAATCTGAAATTTTTTCCACGAATTTATCTCTCCCAACACAGCTTAATTATAAAGTTTCAAGTGTTTATCTCTAGTCTTTCTTTGAAATATTCTAACGAACGCTCTTCGTGAATCACCCTGTATATTTTCTTTATTCAAAACTCTTGTTACTTACTGTAGAGATGTGCAGAGTCCGAAAGCTCTGAGGAAATCTGTGGAATAAATCAGAACTGTTTCTTTCTTTTATTCCTACGTATACTCACGTTAATGGCGACGTTATCCCAAGTCCTCAACGCCATCGAGCAAAACTGAAAAAGGAAGCCGCACCACACCATTCTCCTGATGATGCCGAACCAGGTTAACCATTCAACTTCATTTAATCTTAATAGTATGAGGTTGTAATATGCAACATTTATTAACTGCACCAATTTAGTAACCATTGTCAAGGCCAAGGGAAACGTAAATATATCACATGCATTTTCTAATAGGAAGATAATGCGCTGGTGAAGAATCGAATATTTTCTCAATCCTCTAATAATATAGTCAATTTCTCTGTCTAAACGGAACATTTGAGTCACTAAACTATAGCGCTTGGTAGATTTGATCACATCATCAATGATAGACGACATTTCCAAAAATTTCGTCCGGTGGTTAATCTCTGAGAAGTTTTCATTAATTACTACCAGTATTCTACTGTAAAAGTACAGTTCCGCATTGTCTTTCGTATAGGGGACAAGCATGCAAAGGATGTATGTCGCCTCACCTGCGCTATACCTCAAAATAATTTTTTCCAAAAATACTAACGTATAAAGTGAAAAAGAAGTTATGAACCAGATCATGTGTAATTTTTCGCATATGTTCGTAGACCTATTTTGAGGACTGATAGATTCAATTTCACGTTCTAAACAGAATATAAGTCCTCGTATTTTATTTTTATTTTTTATATACCATATGGTTTTCACGACAGCTACTATAGCCTCAACAGTGCGACAAACTATTGCAGATGCTTTAGCAGTTCCTGAAATAAAGAAATAATCCTTGAAATAAAAAAAATATGTTTAACCTTATGTCAACATTGTTACAGTGTTGGTTCGGGAGGTCGAGCTACTTGAGCCACAGCCCCCTATATCTACTAGTCTGGAAGAAGATAAAATGGCAACACCGCTCTGAGTCGTACGCCAGGCGATTCAGTCGAACGTTGTTATTGTAAATGGACGATTACTTCTGATTCTGGAGTTAACCATTATAATTTTTCGCGGGCAATTCGTGGTATTTTTGTGTATAACGGTGTCAAATGTGAATTAATGCAATGCAGTGATAAATATGGTCGGATATTTGATATTTAAATGTTCTGTGATTAAACTGCAGTGTGTAAATAGTGGAATTTCCTTTGGATTATTCCTACTTCGAGATGAGTACATTTCAGTTGACACTATAGACAACAAGATGGACTAGAAATATAAGTGAAATACAAATTTCATTTCTTCCGATTTTATAAAAGATTTTGATGACCTTTCTAATAATTTTTGAACAAAAACTAATACATCTGGATGGGAGATCAAGAAGCTCAAAGAATCTACTTATTTTTGGCGCTCTAGTTCCTCGGAACTGAGTGCTTATCAATTTGCCCAAATGTCTGTAATTTTCAAATATTTCGATGAAAATGGTCTTAAACGATTTGGTTCGACTCACCGATCAAGAATCCGTGGTCGAAATTCATTCTGTCCGGCCGGTCCGGCCGGCCGGCCGGTCCGGCCGGCCGTAGGCACGATAACTCTCGAACGGAATGAGCTAGAGAGTTGAAATTTTCAGAGTAGGTTTGGGGGATAAATATCTCGGCTAAGTTCGTTATTGGGCAAAATCGGACAGATGGTTTCGGAGTAACAAAAAAAAAATTTTTTTTTTACGAAACAAATTCCAAATTAAATTTTTTTTAATAAAAAATTATATCATAAGAATCCAATCATATCATTTTCAACTCTAACAAGCTAATACTTTCGGAGATATGATTTTTCAAAATTTCAATAATAAATCATATTTCAACGTTGTCACAGAATGATATTATTTATTCTATGTATGAATATGAATTGTCATAATGTCAAATGATGATCTAATCAATCGAAGAATTGTGAGCGAAGTGGGAAAAATCTCAGTTGTTTGCTCCGAAATTAGTTTTTCTCAGAAAATTCTTACATTTCGGAACTGAACATGAAGTAAGAGATTAGTGAGTGAAGTAGAGAGTAGTGAGACTGCTTTTCATCCATAGACATAGATATAACTCTCGAACGGAATGAGGTAGGTAGTTGAAATTTTCAGAGTAGTTTAGGGAGATGAATATCTCGGTTAAGTTCGTTATTGGGCAAAATTGGACAGATTTAATTTGATTTCTTCCATGGTGCTTTTCTCATTCTCATGATTGCTCATTTAATCTTGATAAATAAACTATTATTTGAATTGAATTTCCTTTAGGATGCAGTTCTATTATATGAATACATTGATATAATTCCCAACTCTGAGAAACCAATACTTTCGGAGATATAATTTGTCTGTTTGAACTAGAGCGCCAGAAAGCTCCTGTCCACAGGGCTTGAACCCATTTTTTTATGTATGTATTCAATTTCCAAAAGTCTGCATCTGTAGATGCTTCGGTTGGAATCAATAAGTACCTTATTCATCTTAAATTATTCACTAAGAATGTTCTGATTTCCTGCAGTGATTTGAAATGGATTCTTCCTTTCGATCTTACCCCGAGCAGATGGTCTCAACTTACTAATCTGATTCCCGCTACAGAAATATAATTAATGGGGATTCAGATTCGGAATTTATCAATTTGTTTATCAACATTTTTACACAGTTCAGATCAAAAAATTATTTTATGTGATTTTACTTGAATTGATATTCTGAATTCGCAGTGACTTGTAGTTGTGGTTTACATTTAAAAATCATTGTAAATTCACTTTGTTCTGTTTTCGCAAATTTACTTTGGAAAAATTTTGTAGAAAATACGAATTACAATGTTATTGTCCACCGAATGGAAAATAAACTGAAACATTTGTAGATAGCAGAAACTCAGCATTATATTAAGAACCAAAACAAGACAAACTCTAAGATGATTATATCAATTTTCATTAGCCTACCTTATTAGTCTTATATAATAGTTATGTTTGGGAATATATTTTTATTTTGAGAATTTCATTCAAGTTTATAATTTTTTTGCCAATAGTGAAGCCTACACCTTCTCGTGGTTCTTGCTGAACAATGAATTGATTAACAACTACCTAGGTTTCTATTTCAACTTGATCTCAATAATATTGTGCAGAATGAAATGTAGTTATTCAATTTATTGAAAAAGTAGGGTCTCATATTGATTATTCATCCAGGGATCCCAAGCAAGAAAACCTATTCAATGAGTTCACTAGCGTTTTAAATTGGAAATATACGATATCCAGCGCTACCGCATTGAAGAAGTATGCCTCTAAGAGACTATAAATTGCGGCGTTGTCAGACTGTGTTCCAGGCTATCTCTATAGTGGGCTGTGCTTGAGCACACAAAGATCTTCAGTCAACGACTTTGGTCGTCGGGGATTAAAAACAGTGAAAAGGGCTATTCAAATAGGACAGCTCCCGAACAATAGAAAATCAGTAACACCAAAGAGACTAGACAATTACAGGGTTGATTGATTACTGGGGGGGAGGGTCCCAGAAATCGATCAATCGTTCAATCAAGTAATTGTCCAGTCTCTTAGATGTTGACGATTGTTTTATTGTGCGGAAGCTGTCCCCGTCCTGAGGATGCAACATGTTTTTGACATAGAACATAAAAATTCCTTAGGATAACATATGAATAACTCTTCCAAGGATGTTATTCTGCCGCACGCTGTACAAGATGCCAGTAAGTCAAATTTCCATATTTGAGCAACAAGTGAAACATTGGGCTCAAAAACTTTGTCAAAAACAGCGTTGCTTTATCAACTGTGTGAATGTTTAACGACATTGCGGATCAAGTGTGAAGTTGGATAAGAAAAAAATACAATTTGCCTGGAAACGAAATAAATGACTTTTTAACCAAAATATTGGTTAATTTTTTTATTTCGCCTCCATTGGGCTGAACATTCTTGTATGGAAATGTTCTATCCTAAGCTACGAGTATACAGGGTGAGTGTGTAATTAGTATATTCATTTTAACCATGGATTCCTCTCATCAAATGAAACGCCTTTGACATTTACCATTTTTCCATATTGGGCTCAGGTGAAAAGTCATAAGAGTTTGAAGATTTTACAATGTGCTGTTCCACCCCTGCACTTTCTCTAACTATTGAACACAGAAACACTTACTGCTTGCAATATTGTATAACTATCTAAAAGTTTTATCATCATTTGCTCGGTATTCAATGAAATTGCTGGAGAAAACTTATTTACCCACTCAAGTCTTACTTTAACTCGATTTTCATTCAATATCTAACATAAGATTATACACAACTTCATCATCGCCTATTCTAACATTCCTTAAATATTCTAATTCGCATCATATAAATGAATACAATGATATCATTTAATCCCAACCTCATTATAAACAACAACAATCATAAACTATATCAGTCTTTGACCAAACTTATAGATAGCATATAGAGCCTAGACATATTATATATGCGATAGGTTTCACGTAAATACGTTTAATTCAAAATTAACCAATTCTCTGTCAAATTTAACGGAATTCGGATTTCACCAAACTTTTCGATAGTATCAAAATGCAAGGTTCTTAGATAAGAAAATGATAAAAAATTGATTACTCAATCGAGGAAAACAATCTGACAACCTCGCATTTACTCTAATTTATCCGAGGCACAGTATAATAATATTCTTATACTGTGACAGGGCCAGGTATAGAAATTCAATAATTATTAGGATATATCATTGAGTATTCATACTCAATCGTTATGTTTACATAGTTTCGTAGTTGTAAGAAAATTATTGTCAACAATATTAAAGTTTAATAAGTGGGATGATACTTATAATTCATACTTCAATTATTCTGATTAAAATACTGAACTTTGATTGCGGATAACAAGTTCCCTTATGCACATATACAACAAACTTATGATTCAAATAAAATCAAAGCAGTATGAAAATAAATGTGTTGATGATATGGAGAACAGATAATTTAGAAGTTTTATATTCACTATTGGGGATAAACAGACAAAAATTCATAGATAAATACAGATCATGGCGAGCCTTTTCATCTATTTCCCAAAATATAACTAACTTGCCATTTGAGTTGTTTGAATAATGATCGCCTATGTCTATGACTTTAGTTGAGTATTCTACCACGATTATTTCTGATTCTAGTTCAGGGCCGGATTCATAAAAGCAGTTATGACTTAAGATAAACTTTACCTGCTTTCTTCAGGCTAATTTCTCATAGATTTATGAATTCGCGAATCTATAACTGGTAAACGAATGGAAGTAGGATGAAACGATTTATTCGAGAATATCTATTATGGCATAGTTATAGAAAACTTCACACCAAAATTTCATTCTCACTAACCATGTTAAAGCTACGAAAGGAAAACTGATTTTTTTTCATTTCAACGTCCGGTATCTTTTTAACTGAGAAGAATTTGGATAAATGGTATAGGAAAACAGTGCATTATTTTATTGGAGGCATATATGGTTAACATTAATGTACAACATAATGTCTCACCCTATATAAGGAATTGGTAGCTTCCCGATTGATTTGGCTACATTATAATGATTGAATGTTTTAGTATCGAGGCTTCAACTATTTTTTGCATTTATTTTTCGCTTGGGGTACATTTTCATCTGCTACAAATCGAAACTGTAACCAGAATGAACGGTTACGGCACCAATCTCTTTACCCTTGGCTGCCAGAAACCGAGCTGAGCTCGAGTGGGTGCCGGAGCACACAGGGGTTGAAGGCAATGAAAGAGCTGAGGTAATCGCTAGAGAGGGCTCGGTTATCCCCCCCCCCTTCGGTCCAGTGGTATAATAAGTTAATGCCCCTCACTATATCGTACATTGTTGTAGGGGGTAACGTTGCACTGTGACCTCAAGGTCTATTTATGCCCCCCGTCAGAGCTGTCGATGTCATCACCATCTACAGCTCGCCTTCCAGTACCAGAGTTCTGATGAACTCCAGTATCTGGGATGGCTTCAAGGAGGCTACGTCTTCGCTCCTGCAGATTTCTTGCCCGAAGCATTCCTTGCGTTGGTTTGAGATGGCGAGGCATTCCGTTATCAGGTGATCAGGAGTTTCATCCTCCTCCCAACAGAATCTGCACTCGTCTGTTTGTGCTAGCTCTAATCTCATCATATGCTTCCTAGGGCCGCAGTGCCCTGAGAGGAAACCAGTGACGCTACCCCTCACTAACTATAGAAGTCTTACTACTGAGTAGGAGTAAGCTCAGGGCAGTAACTGGCCTACTAACAGGACACTATACCCTGATAAAGCACTTGAACAACAAATCTTATTATAATAATACTAAACTTATTTGCCTTCAAGATGTGATAGAAAGAAAATGAAAAAAAAACATAACATTGAGTTTGCCAGTACCTACCATGAAAACTACGTAAAACACTTTCTATGGCAATGTAGGTTTCTTTAGAATGCCTTCAAAATTGTTTTGTGCTGTTAAGTTGTAGTTTATAAATTGTCTAATTTGCTTTTCAATTTCATCAACTTCAATTTAGAGTAATGGTTCGATTAACGGAAATGCACAAAAGAACAATTTTACAAATGAGTGGTTACGGAGATAACACCCGAACATAAAAAAAACAGTAATTTGCCGCCTATAACCCAAGAGACAATAAGTAAAATAGAGAAACAGTTTCGTTAGTTTGGGCATGTAAGGCAGATAAGAATATTTCGATAGTTCCACGGAATACGATATGGTTCCAACAGGATGGAGCACCACCGTATTACCAACGCAATGGCCGGCAGTACCTCGACGCAATATTTCCAAATCGGTGGATAGGCGAAGAACGAACGAATGGCCAAAGCGATTTCGTGATCTTAACCCATTATATTTCTTTTTTTGGGAATATGTGAAGAGCATTTCACATCGCACACAAACAAAACTAAATCCTTTGATTTGAATAACCTAAAAGATCGAATAACCCTTGCTATTAGGTCGATCACTCCTGAGATGTTGAATAATATTGGAAGAAATTTTAATTTGTGGTAAGGATATTGCCAAGGCTTTCGCGGTGAACACTTTGAACATCTTCATTAACATTCATAATTTTGTATTACATTACAGTTTTTGCTATTGTACCAAATATCGCTAATTACTTGATTTTATTTTTTATAATTTGATTTTTGCAATAAACATGAAAGTGATAACATTTCGGAATAGAGAATGACGCGACCTTTCAAACGATGTATCACAAGCCCATTCTTTCTATTTTTCATAAATTAAATATGTACAGTAACCAAAGATAATGAATTTATTTCATTTGGCTTTCCCACACCGTAGGGACCATGGAACGTGCACGCAAAAACTGATGCCTTCACTACAGTGCTTTTCAAGAATTTTTTATTGTTGTGGTTTTTTGGTTACTGTTTATTAGGCATCATTCTTCTATAATATAGAAGTTATAGAATCCATATATTGCTTTTGACAAATATCTAATATTTCTTACGCAGAAGCAATTTCAAAACAACCTAATTTTTTTATTTCATAGATATTTTCCAGAGTTTGAATGGGAAAACCAATAAAAAACCAGAACAACATGGGGATTCTCCGAGAAAGCTATGTTTATAGGAAATGTGGTGAGGCAGAAGAAACTACATCACATGTCATATTTGACTGTATAGCCCACACACAATGGAAACTTCACTTTAGGGGCGAGGACACGACCCTGAGTGCCAGAGACCGTGTGATCTAGTCAAGGGCCTAATCCTACTTACAAGGAAAACGGACCTTTTGTAGGTAATACACCGACAAGGCAGTGGGGATGTTACATGAGACCCATATAATGTCATTGGTGCAGGACTCGGGTAAACCTGAGCTACAGGGGATCGACTAAGAGACCCTATGGAGGCTAGCAACCCGAGCTGAGGGGGATCAACCATGAGACCCTGTCAGCTAATAGGAGACCGACCGAGGTACAATAAGCTTCTCTAGGCTTCAGCAAGGGCTACTCGATCAATCAGTATCGGTCTAACACACACAAACAAATAATCTCTTTACCCAATTACACACCTCGATTTGGAGTAAAGTGTAAGTGTAACCAAAACTTTTTCTATCATAGAATTAATAATATTGTTCCAAGTGATGAAATTATATTATTCGACTTACCCATAGCAGTTAACGAATCGGCTTTATTATTTAGAAAATCGTTGATATTGAAAAAGCACCAGAGGTAGATTGCATGTAAGAATAACATAAGAGTGAATTTAATCCATTCCAATTCCTCATCGAAACAAAACATGAACCCGCTCAAAGCGTTAGTCCATTGATAGGATGGTGAAAATATCTTTATTCTGTGCCTCATTTATATGAAGTGTAAGAGGAAGGTTGCCACAATTCTGCATCAACTAATCCAACTTACCAATAACATATTAGTTCTGTTTTATCGATTTGAGGACTTTTCGTCTATAATACACTGAATGCTAATGGTATTTATTCATATGGAAATAACTTAACAAGATGACAAGACCAATGAGTAGAACGGATATAATTGAAACCTGTTCTTTGTTCGCTATCATCAGGGGACTTTCATTTCGTCCAAGTGCCTGCATTATGCCATTTTTGCGCGCTTGTTCCGCCAGGAACAGCAAAGTCGCAAAATTCGCTTAGTCGTTTCGGAGTTATGGCTATTTTGGGCTGAAACTTTTTTTCGAATATTGCCGGAACTGCTCCTTCGATCTGTCAGAAATTTACCACCAAATTGCAGGATTAAGACCTTCAAATGCATGCAAAGTTTTGTATTTACCGTATAGATACGTACAGAAAAAAAAAATTATTTTATTCTTTCAATAACCCCAAAAATACTGATTCTATCGAATTGCAACTTGGTAGTGGAGGGTACCATGGAGGAAATTCCTATCAATATGTCAGCAAATTTTGTAAACAATAGTTACAAATCACAACACTCACGGGATGACAGGGTTTTTTTGCTGAGGTTTTTTCCCTAAGCTCTTGTATCATACGTCGAATTGATGGTACCCCGTTACATTCAACCTCTGCTAACTCATATAAAGCTCTCGATCAAAAGAATACATATATATGTTCCTTAAAGACATACTAATATTCAAGAAGGTGATTATTTGACTCATTTTAACTTCCTATGAACGTATGACATAAAATTCTTAACTTTTGAGATACTGGGTGATAAAATTTTGGTACTGCAATATGAAGCAATTTTAATTTAATTATTTTAATCAAGAACAGAGCATCTGACAAGACAACATATTTTTGGATTCTCATTCAGTTCGAAACAAATCTGATCTCTCAATTTGCTTTCAGTCGATGAATAAACATTTCCACACCGCATCAGATTTTTGAGGAATTGATCCTGAAGTAAAACGATTTTTATATTTTAATCGGAAACCGTGCGTCGGACAAAGAATACCCGTGAGATCAAATTTGCTCAAAAATAAATGAGGATCCCAAAAGTAATTTTTATTTTGAAAGAAAGCAGTGGCGTTGTATTTTTTCTCCATTAATATCCAATGCAAAGCCCGTATGGACGCCACTGGTAGAGAAAATGAAAATTTGTGTACATCACAACATGCACCTTGATGCATAGAAGACATGTACCAAATTTTATAAAGATGTCTATAATATTATCCCAGTTATTATAAAAAAAACTGATTTTTTTTTTATAATTTTATCTCAAAAGTTAAGTCTTTGAGGACATACATTCATAGGAAATTGTTTTCTTAAAATAAGTCGAAAAAGCACTCCCTTAAATATTCCGAAACCATACATCGGATAGAGTTTAATTTTGTCATTTACGAGCTGAATTTAATGGCCATGGAAAATAATGTTATTGGGTGCTATTGATCGGCCAACTGGGTATTAAGTTGCAGTACTGCCAAAACTCGTAATGCAGTATAAAATATTTTTCGCAGGAATAATGGACTTTTTAAACACCCCAGAAGATATCACTATCAGCAATCCCATAACAGATTATCTGGAGAACAACTTGAAAAGAGTTGAAGCTGAAACTGGCAAGATGCAAAAGACAATCGAATTTCTTCTTGAACAAAGTGAAGAAGTTTTCAAAGAAGTAGCAGATAAGTCAGATGGTGTCGACATTAGTTTGGTATCAAAGAAATTATTCTGTGAAAAATATGCTATATGGTTTCAAGTGAAAAACAAAACGAAAGGGTAAGAATTTATAATATCCACTTTTCTGAGATTGGTAGCAATCCTATAAATATCTGCGGTGGTTTATCATTTGCTTCAACAAACAACCTCCTTATCTGATATTTTCGCAGTTCTAGTTTTGAAGTAGAATTCATAATTGAAATAAAATATAATTTTTTTTCTAATGATACGAAATTTGGCAAACATTTTCGCGAAGGTGGTCTGTAACCACTGGTTATTTTCGCACACTTGAAGCTTCCAATATTTATTATTTACCAGTAATTCAACATGCATCACAACAATTTATGGTGGAAACGTCAATTTTGACATAACTAACTTGGAGTTAGCAATTTTCCATTTTGCGGGGTTAGATTTTTATAGTTTCAACTCACGGTTAGCTGTAAGTCTTGAAGGTACAAGATAAACCATACATTTTTCCCTCGCATAATATGTAACTCAGAGTTAGTTATGATAACTAACATTAATCAAAGTGACCCTTACGGTGGGTTTCACAAAGCTTTGACAGCTCTTAATTGCCAAATCAGTGGGATTCTATGTCAATTTCCATTTAATTTTTGAAGCAACCACCGAATTAAATCCGCAATTAATCTAATCGATGCTTCCACCATAAGAATTCTATTCTATTGAATTGGTATATTATTCTGGGTAATTAGTTTTCTGTGACCCAATTTCAATATTCAAACCAAATATTACTTCAACAACTTTAATAAGTATATAATTTCGAACAATAAGAACAATAAAAAATAAGTAGTTCCATTATTTTCAAAACGGAAATGTAAGTATAAAATTGAATTTTTCAACATTGATATTAATATTGCTTGAGCTTACTTTAAAATCTTGAACTAGATATCACAATCATTGAAATATTTCCACATTAAACTTATTTTCTCATCTAATGCTGGATGCACACATCCCAGGACATTTTTATTTGGAGCAATGATACTATCGTGAGAACTCAGCTTTGCTGACAGTTTGAGTAAACATGATCATAGGAATTTAGAATGCACTAAATAGTGATGTCACGATACTTTCATTTTCGGAATGCTTAAGGCTTGTTTCACATGCATACGGTTCCATTCGGTTCGGTTCGTTTTCGGTTTCAACCGAAAACGAATGAAGGCCTTTCACACATATACGGTTCATATTAGGTTTTATGTTATCTTCCGACACGGGCTCATAATTCCAATTTTTCCGCGACGTCAGATTCATCAAAGCCATTCAAAATTGAACACATACATCTTTGAATGCATCCTACGTCTTTAATTGATCTTTATATTTTTCGGAAGTTTTGTCCCGCAGCACTGGTTTAGATTTACAGCAGAAATCAGTCGATCCACATTTGGTAAACCATCATCATTTTCTCATGAATACTGAGATAGCAACATATCCCGGAAATATGTATGTTTATATTTCTATATTTGAACAATTCGGGAAATATTGAAAGATATCTGCTCGATTTGAGGTTAAAACCACAGAACGAGACAGAAAACATATGTAAATATTTATTACTTTATGGTTAAAACCGAAACTAAACCGTATTTGTGTGAACGCCCCGGTTAATCTGTATTCCCTAGACACGAATCCAAACCTGATAGAAACCTATTCGTTTCGAGGGAGTATTCGGTGCTGTACGGTTTCTATTCGGTACCGAATCTAAACCGGAGCACCGTTTCACACTTGTCGCCAGCGACCGAATTGAAACCGAAAACGAAACGAACCGAATGGAACCGTATGCATGTGAAACAAGCCTAATACACTCAAGATTTCGTTTCTAAAATATGGTGAGATCAAAGTAGGTACCTATAATATATACGTCTTGGCGAATATCATCTTCACACCCATTTGAACATGTTGACATGGCCTAAGCCTAACTTTTAGTGAAGACTCACAATTAATATATAACCTACAAAGGCTTAATTCAGTCATTGGAATACATTGTGCCAAGGAGGTGAAAGTTTTCAACCCGTATTAAAAAATTGTTCATTTTTCCATGGACAACAAAATATTATACATCCTGCAGCACAATGCTTCGCTAAGCACTAATCGATTCTCAATAATCTAAATGATATAAGCACCATGACCAAAATTCTGAAGATATCTAATATTCATTCTTATTTGAACAAACGCTGTTTTATTATTTTCTCAAATGATGAATCTTAATGATTTTTTTTGTAGATTGTATAATTGAATAAAATATCCCTCCGTTTATTATTTCTCGAGAATTTTATATTCTATTATTGAATTCGCATTCTTTGGAATATATTCTGGAAAACTAGGGGAGGCTGTATTTTTTTTGTGCATGGTTCACTAGAGTCTCTTATTTGGAAACAATTAGCCAAAATGACCCAAATTTCACAATATTACTACATATTCAAAATGTACCTATTCTCTCTACTGATCTAAATAATATATAAAATAATATCTAAGGAGTTCTTTAAATTTTAGCCGAATATTTTCTTAAGTAATTATTAAAGGATACTGTGGGAGGTATACTCATTATTAAAGGGTTGTTTTTTTTCTGGGTTTTCTCTCTGAAAAATAACTATAAAATAAAAATTAATTATTTTGTGATTTGCTTCTGCGTATGAAACACAAGATATTTGTCAGAAGCAATCAATTGAACAATGTTGCCTAACAAACAACAACGAAACAACATCAACGAAGAAACAACTATATCGTAACGTTTCGGAGTCTATATCAGACTCCTTTGTCAGACGCTTAATGAAAATCTTTAGAATTATTTTGTTGATAGTTATTGTGAAATTCAAGAATTGATTGCTACTGACAAATATCTTGTGTTTCTTACGCAGAAGCAAATCACAAAATAATTAATTTTTATTTTATAGAATTTTTACTTGATTTAAACTTGGTACAACAATACATAGATGAATTTCTACCTGATATCCACTTTAGGTTAAATTAGTAAATTTAAAAAAAGAGCACCTATACTATATTAGGATTCTTATGCGGGGTCCAATTTTTTTTTCTTCTCGAGTTATAAAATGATGGAATCCAGAAAAAGAATTGAAAGAATTTGAACATTTTGATGAGGATATAATAAGACTTTTTTAAAAAGTATTGTCTCTCTATTTAATTATTTTTCCATGTCAATTGATTCTAAGTAATCATTAAAGGATACGTTGTGAGGTAATTCATCACCAAATAGTCCCTTTCTGGGTTTTCTCTACCAAACTCTGAAAAATATCTATAAAATAAGAAATGTGATATTTTTAAATTGCTTCAGCAAAACTTTAGAAACACAAGATATTTGTCAGAAGTAATAGACAGAACAAAGTTGCCTAATAAACAGTAACAAAACAACATCAACGATAAAACAAATATTCTGTAACATTTCGGACACTAAATCAGACTCCTTCATTAGAGTTTGGGAGAGAAAATCTATAAAAAAAAATTGTGATGTTTACTAGCTTGTGAAATGTTGTTTGATCAGCAAAAGTATCAAATTCAGTTTCTCTATACCTGGTTATGGTTAAATAGAAATGATCTATTTGGCACCATTTCAATTCACTATGCTGATTCATTCATAGGCTGATGACGGGAAAGCCACCACGTGTCAACACTTCTACATGTATAGGCCTCATTGGACAACGCAATAAATTGTTGGCACAAAATGTCTTTGCTCAGAAGACTGACCTCTTCTTCCTATCGTATGATTCCAAATCAAAATTGTTTGATTACTACATCTTAGCATTCATTTACGACTTTACTATTGTATAATGTACACTATAAAAGTAACTATACTCTTGTCCACTACAGTACTGTAGTGGAAAAGAGTGTAGTTACTTTTATAGTGTTCGTAATAAGTCCACAGTGAACTCAAAATAGAATATTGTATACTGTGAATAAAGATGTAATTAATGTAATTAATTCAGCACTTGACCTTTAGTGTATAGGGTGTTTTCTAAGTACGGTACATAAGTGTACCTTTGCTATATTAAGTATGTCACAAAAATGCCCCGTTGCAAAAATACACGATATGAAAGTTTTGTTGAAAAAGTGGGAAAGCCCTGTGGACAGGAGCTTTAGCGTTCTCATTCAAACATCGACAAATCATATCTCCGAAATTATTGGTTTCTCAGAGTTGGGAATGATATCAATGGATTCTTATGATAGAACTGGAATGAAAGAAATTAAATTAAAATAAGTGTCATTTAAAAAAAAAACTGACAAAAATTATTGATCCGAAACCACCAGACCGATTCTACCCAATAACGAACTTATCTGAGATATTCATTCCTCAAATTTACTACTACATTATATCAATTGAAACTTAGCAAATATTCCAGTTTTGTTTTTATTGGAGCTAATCTGAACCTAATTTGATTAACTTACCAAAGTATATATTTCCATCATCATAAGGATTATCCATGGACTTATATTATCAACCAAAAAGTATCATATCTAGAACAGGAGGGGTATTTTATATCATGAGTAACGAACAAGAAATAGAATAATTACAGCATTCTGTGCAAACAGAAGTACGATTTATTATTGAAATTTTGAAAAATCATATCTCCGAAAGTATTGGCTTGTTATGGATGAAAATGATATCAATGGATTCTTATGGTGAATTCGAAATTTCTAATGGAAAAAAACTTTTTTTTTCGTTACACCGAAACCATCAGGACAATTTTGCCCAATAACGAATTTAACCGAGATATTTATCTCCCAAACCTACTCTGAAAATTTAAACTGTCTAGCTCATTCCGTTAGAGAGTTATCGTGTTAACGACTGGCCGGACAGGATCGATTTTGACCACGGATTCTTGATCAGTGAGTCGAACCAAATCGTTTAAGACCATTTTCATTGATTAGCACTTTCTTCTTAGGGACAAGAATGCCAAAAATTACAATATCTTTTTAAAACCAAGATAGCTTTTTTATGTGTAGGTATTGTTTGGACAGTTTTCAAATAACAAGCAAGAAAAAAATTTTTGGTTTTTTCATATTTCGTTATGAGTTTTCCCCGTGAGATTTCGATGTACTTCAATGATTTTGGCGCGCTTGTTCACCTGAACAGACTCCTTATCAATTCGTCCAAATGTCTGTAATTTTCGAATTTTTGGCCGAGAATGGTCCCAAACGATTAGTTTCGACTTACTGATCAAGAATCCGAATCACGAACTCTCAAATCTTGCAATGTCATTGGAATGTTTCTAGTAGTTGTGAAAATATTAAAACATTGTAATTTTTGGCGCTCTAGTTCCTCGGAACTGAGTGCTTATCAATTTGCCCAAATGTCTGTAATTTTCGAATATTTCGATGAAAATGGTCTTAAACGATTTGGTTCGACTCACTGATCAAGAATCCGTGGTCGAAATTCATTCTGTCCGGCCGGCCGTCCGGCCGTAGGCACGATAACTCTCGAACGGAATGAGCTAGAGAGTTGAAATTTTCAGAGTAGGTTTGGGGGATGAATATCTCGGCTAAGTTCGTTACTGGGTAAAATCGGACAGAAGGTTTCGGAGTAATAAAAAAAAAATTTTTTTTTTACAGAACAAATTCCAAATTAAATTTTTTTTAATAAGCAGTTTTATCATAAAAATCCATTCATATCATTTTTAAATCTAACAAGCTAATACTTTCGGAGATATGATTTTTCAAAATTTCAATGTAAATCGTATTTCACAGGTTGATATAATTATTCTATGTATATTCTATGTATATGAATTGCCATAAAGTCAACTTGACAGAAGGGAATATTGTAACGTCAAGAATATTGGGGTTGAAATACTCGTATTTTAGCGATGCAACGGGGACCTCACCCGAAAATGTTTGAAAATATTACGTAAATTTGAAAGCATAATTCCAAAGTTCGAGAGAGGAGAAAATTTTGTGAACGTAGATCAGGAAATTTTTGATCGATTACAAGGAAATTTATTATTTTATACATGTTTTATGGAATACCTACTATTTGTAGGTACTTTAAACCTGTTTTGGGCAATTGTCATACGAAACTTGTTTTTTTGGCGCTCTAGTTCCTCGGAACAGAATGCTTATCAATTTGCCCAAGTGTCTGTAATTTTGGAATTTTTGGCTGAAAATGGTCTCAAATGATTTGGTTCGACTCACTGATCAAGAATCCGAGTGCGAAATCGATTCTGTCCGGCCGGCCGACCGGCCGTAGGCACGATAACTCCGAACGAAAGGAGTTAGCGGATTGAAAATTGCAAGGTGGTTTTGGAGCGTAAATATCTCGGACAAGTTCGTTAATGGGCGTTAACCATCAAGGGGTTTCGGAGTTATGGCCGATTTTAGTAAAAATATTTTTTATGAATATTTCCGAAACCGATCACTCGATCTATCTGAAATTTAGCACCAGACTGTAGAAGACAGTAGAATCATGACCTTTATACGCATGTGAAGTTTTGTATTGACCAGATTACCGCAGTGTCAAAAAAAAAATTTGAAAATGTGGTGCAGTTCTCATTCTCATGATTGCTCATTTAATCTTCATAAATAAACTATTATTTGAATTGAATTTCCTTTTTGATGCAGTTCTATCATATTAATACATTGATATAATTCCCAACTCTGAGAAACCAATACCAGATATAATTTGTCTGTTTGAACTAGAGCGCCAGAAAGCTCCTGTCCACTTGAACCCATTTTTTAAGACATATCCACACTCTGATGGAACTCCATTACGTTGCATTTTTGAGATATAGCTTATTGAGTGAAGTTGCCTTTATTTTAGCAGCATAATGTACTCCTGAAGTTATGTATCGTAATTAAGAAACACCCTGTATGAATATCGGATCTCAGAAATGGGTTTATGAGAGTTACTTTTTCCTTTACCATCCATAAAAGAGATTGAATATTCTTCTATTCGTGTTCTTGTCCGCTAATATTTATATCCAAAAAGTTCCAGATACGTATACTGCATTCACTTTTATAAAGTCTCCCGGTTGGCCATGATTTAGGTCTATCACGTTTTTGTTACTAAAACACAGGCAAGTTGGCACTGCTGAAATATCATCAAGGTCAAAACAATCCGCCGCGACGTTGCCAATTTCTACTCTCAACATAATAATAACTTCTTCTTCTTCTCTTCTTTTTTCAATAATCATAACTTAATCTTCAATCTTAGACAAGAGATTATCACAGGCCATTATCCTCGAATATAATAAAGAACTCTTGGCTTTGAACTGCCGAAAGTAGGAGTGCTATACAGAACCGAAATCTGCAATAGGTAAACTTCATTCTGACATGTTGAACTCTCGAGTTTCATCACTATATTTTATTAGGTATAAGAATGACTCGGGTTTCGTAGTACTACTACATTTTGAAACTGGTGTATTTCAAGTTGTGCAACAAGGTATTTAAATGTCTTCTGTAGGCTTATTTCTTGAGAATTTTGAAAAGTGGGGAATTCCATAGGTACAACTGTTCATTTTGAAGTTTTCCTGCCGGGTTATTCAGGTAGGTACTTTCATTATTTTTTCAAATGAACTATCACAAAATAACGGACTACTCTATCCATTATTCAATACAATTCCAACACTTGATTCTTGATTTCCATACAAGTAAATAGCATAATTGAATCTTCCAACCAGTTTATATACGTGAAATATTTCCAGTAACAACAGAGGAAAAGTTTTCTTCTACTTTCGCCAGGACTGTGGAATTATTGAATTCACATAATATATTCTCAAATTCATTATTTTTCCGAAGTAAATTCACATTGTGAAAATACGTAATTACTAGGACATCTATGTAGAGAGGACAACGTTGCGTAGTTATCTGACAGGAAAATGACTATAACCTAACATTTTCAAAATATACGTAACATAAGACAGTGGACGGGCTTGCGAACAGTGGAAAGCCTAAAACATACAGCTAGAGACAGGATAGAAATGAATCGTGTGGTCGCAAACATTCATTAGTGAATATGCATTAGAAGAAGAAGAAGAAGAAATGTGTCAAATTTTCATGGCCAACCGGGAGACTTTATAAATGTGAATGGAGTATAGATAACAAGTTATACTTTTGAATCGGTAGAATATAGTAGTAAATGTTCAGTCCACTACTTTGTCTTCCTAAGGTTCAACGATTAAACATTCATCATTCCAATCTCCAAATGTTAGTAGTTTAGGCATTGATTTGAGACCCAGAGGACGTTTCCAATTTTGTTAGATTTACACATTTTTACAGAGTCGGATGATTTATCTCTACATCTCATCAAGTTAATCTAGAAATTAGTACCTAAGGAATATCAAAACGGTGTTATTTCTCTTTCGTTGAATTTATCATCCGGAAGACCTAATTCCAAGTATCCTTTAATGGAATAATTGAACAACTGGAAGTCATATCTGAAATTTAAAAATTCAACAATTAATTTATCATTCCAATATTTTATACAGGGTGACTGATGACCTATATTCCAAACGTTAGTTTTATAGTTAGGCTACTGATTTAAAACAGGCCGTTGACGTTTCGTTTTGGAGGGTTTTTTCCGAAAAATCCGATGATTTTGAAGCGCTATAACTTTCGAGCGGCTGTAGCTTATTTTATCAGTTAGTGATAATGAATACTGGAGAAATAAATCAGTAGCGTAGTAAAAATAATTCTCTATGGTCTGTATGAAAACTACACACTGTATGTGAAAAAAAAAATGTTTGATTTATTCCTTCACTATTTTGCAATTGTGTCTCACAATTTTAAATATTCCTATGAATCCCATATATATATTTGATAATCAACATTGAAATTATAGATTCTATACTTAAAAGTAAACAATATTAAGGCATAATGAACTCTACACAGACAGGTCAAAAAGAATATTTGCGCAAATATATTTTTTATGATTAGTAGATATGAATTCACTTTCAATAGGAATGATTTAGAGCGCCTTATTTACCAGAAATATCCCCCCCCTCTAAATTATACAGGGACTTTATAAATGATTGTAACATAGTAGTTGGTTCTGAAACCCTCTCATTCGGCCGCTTCATATGCATGCTTTTCACAATTGCAATTCCAGCCACAGAATTCATAATATACGCATAACCTCACTTTGTCCTTTATTTACATTGGAAATGATAAATGATGAGTTCCAAAATGATTGTCACTGGGAGATTACTTTTCGTCTCGTCCCAGTTTGGACCAAAATTTTTTATTATACAAAATAAATGTATTTAATAGATATTATGTATACATTATGTTTGTAGAAAGTGAAATTTTCAAATAAATGAATTTTCGGATTTAAGTTTTTATTACACGTGATTTTGGGTAGGTATATAGCATAATAGCTGAGCCTATCTCATTCTCTGGGTATACAAAAGACCTTGTGATTTGATTGAAACAATGATAAATGATACTGGAATTTTACTCCGTTTTAAAGAGTTTTCTTTCAGAAAATATCCAGCTGATGGAATCGAGAAAGAATTATTCATTTGTTTGGAAACTATTTGAAATCCTATTTATAATTTTTTAAATTAATTTTAATGTTCGACTGCAGGTAATAAATTAATACAAATGGACAGGATACATCGAATAACTGTAAGATAACCCCCAGTTTGGGAGTTTGGGCAGTTTTGAAAATTCTATCAATTAATTCACATCAAATGTTGAAAATGTCCTCCATTATTCTCAAGGCATTTATATATTCTTTTTCGTTTGTTGTCAAATATATTTCTTAACATTTGTGGGCCAATATTTTGGCAACACATTGTTATTGATGATTGAAGTTCCTCAATATTATCATATTATCTTGTGAAAGCCTCATCTTTCAGATATGCAAAAAAAAAGTTCAGTGGAGTCAAGTCTGGAGAGCGCGCTGGAAAGGAAGGCTGTAGTCCTCGAATTATTATACGGTTGTTATAGAACTCCCGCAAAAAGCTTAGATTTGCAGAAGTAGTGTAGGCAGTTGCCCCATCTTGTTGAGAATATCCCAACTGTATTTCTTCGTCATCTAGTGGGTTATGGATGGCTACAGTATTATTCTTTTGTACCTTTCGTTATTTATGGTATCATGAAAGAAAATTGGGCCATATATTCTATGACGAGAAACTGCTAACCACACACCAACTTCTTGTGAATGTAATGGAGTCTCAATAAAACTGTGAAGATTCTCAGATGTCCAAAATCTGTAGTTTTGAGAATTCAAATATCCCGACAAGTGAAACCAAGCCTCATCACTAAAAGAAGTTAAGTTCAATTACCTGA
The DNA here is from genome assembly GCA_937662695.2 of Halyzia sedecimguttata. NCBI lineage: Eukaryota > Metazoa > Arthropoda > Insecta > Coleoptera > Coccinellidae > Halyzia > Halyzia sedecimguttata. The sequence continues at coordinate 92,725,895 of OW569412.2, forward strand.
CGGCGTTAAGATTATTCAGAAACCAATAGCAGTACTCTAGGCGACGTGGAATATCTATTGGCAGGACTTGTGCCATCGTTGTTTTGTTAAGGGTACAATCTCAGTTCTTTTCAATACTTTGTGGCAAGTACTCAAGAGGACACCAGACTGTAAAGATGATTAATTCAGGGACATTTGAGGATTTTGTTCTACTCGTGTTCTCAGTTCTTAAACAACTTCTTGAGAAACTTGAGGTCTTCCTGTCGATTTTCCCTTGTTATCGTCTCCAGTCTGCATGGATCTGTTTATAACACCTCTGATGTGGGCTTTCAGAGAAGATATCATTGCGGTATGTATTAGGATATCACAAAAAATGTGTTTTGGTCTAAATCATAAGTCATCGCAGATTTGAATAATTTGGAAACTGAATTTTCACGAATTTTAAAAAGGATCTTAAGAATTGACAATAATTCAATAGTGGCTGTCAGTTTAGAAATTCTCTGATATAAAGTGTCGAATAAAAATCCAAAGCCAACTGCAATGTTACAATCATTTATAAATACACATTCCACCAAAAAGATGGAGCGATAGAAGATAGCGGCTGGCGATGAACAATAATTTCAGTGACATTTTACTTGAGATCTTAGACTTTAGAAGAGAGAGGACGGATATCATATTCCCTGACATTGAAACCAAATGTCCACCACATGACCACAGAACCAGGCTCCTTTTTCCTGCTGTGGCTTTTACATCCATAAGCTGCACATCATACCATTATGTTTAACACAGTTTTATAATAAAATAGTCTGTAAACGCTAAGATAAAGAAAAATAAACAAACGTCCACCACATCGTTTGGTGCCCACTAAACTGTCAAAGTTTTGGTTTCAGATCGAAAGCGTTGCATAGTACGGCATGCGAATATACTCTTTGAAATTATTCATTTACAGCGATAACTCATTCAAAGTCCCGATGGTAAAAGGAGCTATAAACTGAAAATTTCACATTGCGATGCCTTTCAGCTCACACTAAATATTATGAATTCAAGACTGACCCAATCACTCACCTATACAAGAGATACAACTTCGAAATTTGCGTTTTAGTTAACTTGGTGTAATACTTCTTCACTTGCTTAGATGTAGGCCCATGACCGGCATTCTTCCATTGAGGCTCTATAAGATTCTCTAAATGAGCCTTCTCTATGATATACTGTTGATCCTCTTGTAGCGTCTCTGTGTGCGCTATCACATCGAATTTGAACAGACAGGGAGTGCAGAATTCGGTCATCGGCGTCCAATGCATGTCCAATGGTTTGTTGTTCTTCACGCAGTCCAAGAGGAAGTCAACAAATTCTGGAAAAGTGGGCCATCTGTAATTTGGTGTCGTTTTTGCTGGCTGTGAGAAGAATGAGTTGAGTTTTTCAGAGAGTTGTCGAAGAAGACCATATTTATTACCTCTTTTTTTCTGTATTTGATTATTATCTTGTTTCCAAGTTGTCGATGATAGGTGTGGGGTAACGAATACTGCAGTTTATCTCTATAGGCCGATAATAATCTCTCTAAGGGGTGGCGTACGATGAGGAAGGAAATGGAATTTTCCATAGCATCCATAAGAGCTTGTGGAGATGGCCTTGGATATTTTTTTCGGGCCAAACTCAATGGAACAGCTTTCGTTTTCTTCAGGAATTTTGGACTATATCTACAAAATTCATCTATGATTACCATGGAATGACATTTTTTCGAATATACTGAGTGACATCGAAATTATTTCACCAAGAAGAAGTAGACATTTTTTTGACCAATCGCGCTAAAGACGTTTCCACCACTGATATATTATTGAAGATCTCGATTTTTCTTAAGTTAGGTGAGCCTTTTTTGCAGGCATGTTCTGGGGAACAGCGTGCTATCATGTTGTCCCAATGTCCGTAATTTTTTAATTAAAAAAATGGTCGCAAACAGTTAGGTTCGACCCACTGATGGAAAATTCGAGCTCAAATTTGATTCTGAAAGAGATAGTGACTTGAAATTTCCAGGGCAGGTGACATATCCGAATACGAGGGTTGAGTTCATTAATGGGCATAATCGGCCCAACGGTTTGCCAGTAATAATTTTGATTTCAAACAATACATATCCGATCGAATTGAAACTTGGTGAATGATTGTAGAATATCGATACAAAGACGTAGGTGAAATTTCTTGATTTTTTTAAAATTATTATGTATCTCAAGATAACTTAAGAACGGAAAGATATTGCGACTTGCAATTTTCAGGACACGTTGCGCATCCGAATACGAAATTTGAGTTCGTTAATAGGCATAATCTACCAAACGGTTTAGGAGTTATACCCATCTGAAATTTTTTTGTTATTTCCTCAATAACTCAAAAAATACTAATCCGATCCAATTCAAACATGGTAATTTAATGTAGAATGCCGACGCGCGAAATTCTACGAGAACCATATCACTAGAAAATTTTTCAAAAATTATTGAAAATAATTCTTTATTTCTGAAACTATCCGTCTGATATCGCTGAAATTTTGCGAGAGCCTTCCAAACCTGACTTCACAGCAAAAGAGCTCCTGATTTCACGTGCTTTTCTTGAAAGTTTCTATAGTGTAAAGGTTGAATGCTGTTGAAAATTGAATGCTAAAAACTAAGTACCAATAAATTCAGTTCTCTTTTTCTGGAATCTGAAAAATCCAAATATTCAAGTAAATTCACTACAATCTTTGAATATTCACATTGTTCAAATTCCCCCCATTCTAATCGATGTGGTTTATAAAAGCCTGTCACCATAACATTATCTCTGTTTTCCGTGTGCTATGCAGGAACGAACCAACAAGCACTATCAAAAGTTTAAGCAAAACTCTTGGATTGAAATCGATCACTCCTTCAAACTATCTCACCACTCAAAACTTCGTTGAGGGGAATGTGTCGTGCATCGCAATAAAAGCGTATTTTTAGCGTTAAAAGGTGAAAAAATGCATTGGGCATCTATTGAATTCAAATTTAAAAATTGGTTCAAGCCCTGTGGACATGAGCTTTCTGGCGCTCTTGTTCAAACAGACAAATTATATCTCCGAAAGTATTGGTTTCTCAGAGTTGGGAATTATATCAATGTATTCTTATGATAGAACTGCATCATAAAGGAAATTCAATTCAAATAATAGTTTATTTATCAAGATTAAATGAGCAATCTGAGAATGAGAACTGCACCATGGAAGAAATCAAATTAAAATAGCTGAAATGAATTTTACTCTCTCTTATAGAACAGGATCACATGTACGAGTATGAACACAGATCGTATAATAAAGCTCAGATAGAATAATTATAGCATTCTGTGAAAACATAGAAGTACGATTCATTATTGAAATTTAGAAAAATCATATCTCCGAAAGTATTAGCTTGTTGGAGTTGAAAATGATATCAATGTATTTTTATGGTGAAACTGCATCTCAAATAAAAATTGAATTTGAAATTCGTCACTTAAAAAAATTTATTTTTTTAACTCCGAAACCATCTGGCCTATTTTGACCAATAACGAACTTAACCGAGATATTCACCTCCCTAACCTACTCTGAAAATTTCAACTGCCTAGCTCATTCCGTTCGAGAGTTATTGTAGAAAATTTTTTTTTAATTTTCCTCATTTTTTCACACTTTGCGGTAACCTGGTCAATACAAAACTTCACATGCGTATAAAGGTCAAGATTCTTGATTCTTGATGCTAAATTTCAGATAGATCGAGTGATCGGTTACGGAAATATTCATAAGAAATGTTTTTACTAAAATCGGCCATAACTCCGAAACCGCTTGATGGATTTCGCCCATTAACGAACTCGTTCGAGATATTTACGCTCCAAACCCACGAGAGTTATCCCTGCACTAAGTTTTCAGAAGATTTTGGCTTATGATTGTGCACAAAATATGTCCCCCTGCGAATAAAAACTGACCTACTCCGGGATTTTCTCTCAAATCATCCCTGTCGTGACATAATTGGCCTGGCAAGTTTTCAAATTGACACCCTGTATACAATTTTTGAAGCAAAACATTTTTTTTCTAGCGATAGGTACGATCTTCACGAAATTCTACAAACATTTGGTCGTCTGGCATTCTCCGTCTAATTATACCAAGTTTCAATTCGATCAGATCTTTATTTTTTTTTTAATCGGCGAAACATACTGTATAACTCCGAAACCTTTTGGCCAATTATGTCCATGAACAAACTTAACTATCGTATTCGGATATGCAACCTACTCTAAAATTCGCTATCTCTTTCCGTTCGAAAGTTATCGTGGCAACGGTCGGCCGAACGTTTTCGATGTTGACCCCAAATTCTTCATCAGTGAGTCGAACCTAATCGTTTGAGACCATTTATGGCAAAAAAATCGAAAATTACAGACATCTGTGCAAAATAATACCACGCTGTTCCCTCGAACATGCGCGCAAAAAAATCATTGCACTTAAAGTGCTAATACACTTTGCCTTACATAAAATATGCCACTTGCACTTGCGTTTGTATCATTTCGACAAAGATGGTCTCGACATAATAAAATTTGCCCTTGATTTCTTGTTTCTGTTTGATTTCGTTGCAACCTATATTATGGACCGAAAAGTGATTTATTAAAAATGAACATTTCGGATATTTTTGTAATTTCAAGAGAAAACCGTTATAGAAAAGAAGCGAGAAATATTTATCGGCAACAAACATCTGTATCCCTTACTTTTAGTGAGCAGTATGTTTTATATTATACATACATACACATATATTTTATAAATTTTCTCTCCATGTTGAATAAAATTAACACTTTCAGTCCACTTACCCAGCGAGTAAATTAAAATTATACATCCAAGATGTACTGGCAGCTTTGAAAACATTACACCACACTAGGTGATGTTCCTCATTGACTAAAAATTCCCAAGCATTCGGTCTATGCAAACTATCATTTCCAATTCTATCCAATCCAAGGGCTCTACACGTTTCGTATAGATGTTTTTGTCGATTTTTCAATCTTGCTAGAACTGCTGTCTGATTCGGTTTTTCTCTTCCTGATTTCATATAAAAAATCTTGTCTACGATCCCATTCTGAAATGTAAATATATTAAATATATAATATAAAATATAATATATTGATCGCCAAACATCATTGTAACTCGATAACGAAATAAGTATATACAGTATGTTTGGATAAAGTAAGGAACAATATTCACAATTGCGTGATTGAATGTACCAAAACGCTCGGACAGGTCAATTTTAGTTTTTAATTAACCACCTTGTGGCACAAAAATGTTACTTATGACGTCATTCATTTTTACAGAGCGACGTCATATTTTGTTTCCAATGAATACCCCATATCGGCACTGACCGATACGAGTGTGTAAACACTTTATACGCTTCGTTCAAAGACAGGAGTAATATGCTCTAGTTTCGGAGATGTGATTTTTCCAAATTTCAATAATTAATCGTGATTTTATGATTTCATAGAATGCTCTAATTATAGTTTGCTGATGTTTGTAAATCCAACAAATGAGGTGAGTCATAGACCTACGTTTTTAATTTAATTTTTTATTAGGCAGTTCTTTCATAAGAATCCATTGATATCACTCTCAACTCGGAAAAATGGGTTCAAGCCCTGTGGACAGGAGCTTTCTGGCGCTCTAGTTCAAACAGACAAATTATATCTGGTATTGGTTTCTCAGAGTTGGGAATTATATCAATGTATTAATATGATAGAACTGCATCAAAAAGGAAATTCAATTCAAATAATAGTTTATTTATGAAGATTAAATGAGCAATCATGAGAATGAGAACTGCACCACATTTTCAAATTTTTTTTTGACACTTTGCGGTAATCTGGTCAATACAAAACTTCACATGCGTATAAAGGTCATGATTCTACTGTCTTCTACAGTCTGGTGCTAAATTTCAGATAGATCGAGTGATCGGTTTCGGAAATATTCATAAAAAATATTTTTACTAAAATCGGCCATAACTCCGAAACCCCTTGATGGTTAACGCCCATTAACGAACTTGTCCGAGATATTTACGCTCCAAAACCACCTTGCAATTTTCAATCCGCTAACTCCTTTCGTTCGGAGTTATCGTGCCTACGGCCGGTCGGCCGGCCGGACAGAATCGATTTCGCACTCGGATTCTTGATCAGTGAGTCGAACCAAATCATTTGAGACCATTTTCAGCCAAAAATTCCAAAATTACAGACACTTGGGCAAATTGATAAGCATTCTGTTCCGAGGAACTAGAGCGCCAAAAAAACAAGTTTCGTATGACAATTGCCCAAAACAGGTTTAAAGTACCTACAGATAGTAGGTATTCCATAAATCATGTATAAAATAATAAATTACCTTGTAATCGATCAAAAATTTCCTGATCTACGTTCACAAAATTTTCTCCTCTCTCGAACTTTGGAATTATGCTTTCAAATTTACGTATTATTTTCAAACATTTTCGGGTGGGGTCCCCGTTGCATCGCTAAAATACGAGTATTTCAACCCCAATATTCTTGAAGTTACAATATTCCCTTCTGTCAAGTTGACTTTATGGCAATTCATATACATAGAATATACATAGAATAATTATATCAACCTGTGAAATACGATTTACATTGAAATTTTGAAAAATCATATCTCCGAAAGTATTAGCTTGTTAGAGTTAAAAATGATATGAATGGATTTTTATGATAAAACTGCTTATTAAAAAAAATTTAATTTGGAATTTGTTCTGTAAAAAAAAAATTTTTTTTTTATTACTCCGAAACCTTCTGTCCGATTTTACCCAGTAACGAACTTAGCCGAGATATTCATCCCCCAAACCTACTCTGAAAATTTCAACTCTCTAGCTCATTCCGTTCGAGAGTTATCGTGCCTACGGCCGGACGGCCGGCCGGCCGGACAGAATGAATTTCGACCACGGATTCTTGATCAGTGAGTCGAACCAAATCGTTTAAGACCATTTTCATCGAAATATTCGAAAATTACAGACATTTGGGCAAATTGATAAGCACTCAGTTCCGAGGAACTAGAGCGCCAAAAACCAAATACTTTGATATGATTTGTCAAAGTTTGAATAGTTACTCGTTAGTTGTTTGACGAGAGCGCCAAAGTCCCTGTCCACAGAGCTTTCACACATGTTTGGCGCTCTAGTTCCTCGGAACAGAGTGCTTATCAATTTGCCCAAATGTCTGTAATTTTCGAATTTTTGGCTGAAAATGGTTCAAACGATTTTGTTCGACCCACTGATCAAGAATCCGAGGTCGAAAGGGATTCTGTGCGGCCGGCCGTAGGCACGATAACTCTCGAACGAAAGGAGTTAGAGGATTGAAATTTGCAAGGTGGGTTTGGAGCGTAAATATCTCGGACGAGTTCGTTAATGAGCGAAATCCATCAAGCGGTTTTGGAGTTATGGCCGATTTTAGTAAAAATATTTTTTATGAATATTTCCGAAACCGATCACTCGATCTATCTGAAATTTAGCATCAAATTGTAGAAGCATGACCTTTATACGCATGTGAAGTTTTGTATTGACCAGGCTACCGCAAAGTGTAAAAAAAAAATTTTGAAAATTTTATAAATTTCTTTCTACAATAACTCTCGAACGGAATGAGCTAGGTAGTTGAAATTTTCAGAGTAGGTTAGGGAGATGAATATCTCGGTTAAGTTCGTTATTGGGCAAAATAGGCCCGATGGTTTCGGAGTAACGAAAAAAAAAATGTTTTTTGATGAACAAATTTCAGATTCAATTTCTATTTAAGATGCAGTTTCACCATAAAAATCCATTGATATTATTTTTAACTCCAACAAGCTAATACTTTCGGAGATATGATTTTTCTAAATTTCAATAATGAATCGTACTTCTATGTTTTCACAGAATGCTTTAATTATTCTATCTAAGCTTTATTATATGCTCTGTGTTCATACTCGTACATGTCATCCTGTTCTATAAGAGAGAGTCAGATTCATTTCAGCTATTTTAATTTGATTTCTTCCATGGTGCAGTTCCCATTCTCAGATTGCTCATTTAATCTTGATAAATAAACTATTATTTGAATTGAATTTCCTTTATGATGCAGTTCTATCATAAGAAAACATTGATATAATTCTCAACTCTGAGAAACCAATACTTTCGGAGATATAATTTGTCTGTTTGAACTAGAGCGCCAGAAAGCTCCTGTCCACAGGGCCTCAACCAATTTTTATTTCGTACAGTCGATATGTTATTTTCTCAAACATTGGTCTACGGTACCAATTTGTTATGCCGTTATTTAGGCACCGTCTAATAAAACGTAAATAATAAAAAATAATGACGTAAAATTTCGTTTGTTTTTTGGGTCGAATAAAGATTTTCATTTTTATTTTTTTCAGTGAATGTGTTATTTTCTGAAAAAAAATTTTATCTACGGTACCAATTTTTTACTCCATGATCTAATTGAAAATTAAAAAAAAAATATGACGTCACTCTTCAGAAATGAATGACGTCATAAGAAAAATTTTTAAGCCATAAGATGGTTAATTAAACACTAAAATTGACCTGTCCGAGCATTTTGCTTGAAAACACAGTGTTTATATTTTTAAATTATAAATACAGACCATATTCGTTCATCAGTCTATCTCTTAATGAAAATGTGGGAAAGCCCTGTGGACAGGGGGTTTGGCGCTCTTATCCAAACTTTGATAATTAATCTCCGAAAGTTTTGGTTTCTCAGAGTTGGAAATGGTATCAATGGATTCTTATAATAGAGCTGATTCATAAGAGAAACTAATTTAAAATAAAATTACGAACTTATAAGAGATATTCATTCCTCAAATCTACTCTGAAAATTATATTATATCAATTGGAACTTTTTGTTTCCACTGAAGATTTTTTGATCTTCCAAATTACATATTTCTATCATCATATGGATTATCCAAGGGCATAGGAGTATAGGGTATGGTTAATTATAATATCCTATAGTTGGTCATTTTGTATTCAATCATACTTTGTTTGTTAGATTATATAGATTATTGAGAGATACATTTGACATGTCTGGTAGGTATAGGTAAATAAGATTATATGCATGAACAGTGAACACAGATAGAACACAGACAGATAGTATGTGAAAACATAGAATTACGATGTATTATTGAAATTTTGAAAAATCTTATCTCCGAAAGTTGATAATAATATCAATGGGTTCTTGCGATGAAGCTGCATCTTAAAAAAAAATTAATTCGAAATTTGTAATGTGAAAATTTTTTTTTTTCGTCACTTCGAAATCATCCGGGCGATTTTGCCCAATAAAGATCTTAATCGAGATATTTATCTCCCGAACCTATTCTGAAAATTTCAACCGTCTAGCTCATTCCGTTCGAGAGTTATTGTTTTAATGGTCGGACGGACGGAAGGCCGGACAGAATCTATTTTGACCATGGATTCTTGATCAGTGAGTCGAACCAAATCGTTTAAGACCATTTTCATCCAAAAACGTATCCAAATAGATACCGAAATTAGTTTCAGTAATTATCAATCCTATTCAAACAAATGCTGAGTTAGACTTTAATTTATACAAAGTGGTCCACGAGGGGTCCAAATCAAAGTCAAATTGGCCGATTTTCTGCCATATGTGATTAATATAAGGCTAGAGTTTTCGATATTCAGTGTGAAGTTGAAGCTTCCTATTCAACATCGTTTGAAACAAGAATGTAGGAAGTCAAGAGCAAACAAATTTAAGTTATTGTAAACTTACCTCTTGTCTTGTGAACGAGTGCCTCAAAGGCCTCAAGTAATGGTCCGTGGTAACCAGAAGCACCAACAATAGTGGAATCACGCAGATTGTAGTAAAAAAGAGAACACATCTTTTCACAGCTTTCCAAGGACCGGGCCATTTTCTTTTTCGTCTTTTGTGACCCATTGGGCATCAATTTCCAATCATTCATCCCATCCTCAAAATAAAAAAAAATATTTGTATACCTAAAATTCACTTTAGACTCGCACCAGTTTCAATTTTATATTATATCATAACTTTTCTAACCGTTTATTGTTGTTATTTCAAATTTTGAATCGTTCAGACACCATTTTAAAGTACGTCTTTTCACAAGCGTTGTTTTCCCGCACTGCAGAGGGTGACTCCACTTTCCTAATGCAGAAAGCGTGGTAGGATGGAAAACAATCGATAAAGAACAACGTTGTCGAATCTCTCGATTTCTCCCTCTTCAATACGGCATCCCTGCGTGGTGTTTTTCCCACGTTGTTCTTGTTGGTATGACCGCGTGTTTCTCAGAAACTGATTCTTCCACCGATGCGTATTTGGTCGAAATATTGAAATACCTCAGTAACAAAACATAGCTCCTCATTGAGTTCCTCATGAAAAATTGGTTCAAGCCCTGTGGACAGGAGCTATGGCGCTCTTGTTCAAACTTTGACAAATCATATCTTCGAAAGAGTTGGGAATTATATCAATGGATTCTTATGATAGAACTTCATAATAGCAGAAATTATATTCAAACATCATAAAATAATTTAAATTCAACGAGAGTGCCAACAATTATTAATCCAAAAGCAATAGACCAATTCTTTCGTTTTTTCAGCTTTTATTATATTAATACAATCCGTACAATTTTAATGACATACTTGAGTAAGGAGAAAATCGCCTAAGAGTTTTAATTCTGATATATGTATTCTATCCGAATTGAAATTCGTTAAATATCTAAGAATATGAAAACCGTAAGTCTCAAGTAATTTTAGGAAACTATATTCCAAATTCCTGGAAAATTAGTGTGCCGAGATTCTACAAGTAATTACAGAAGTTACAGAAGAAATAACAACAACATTTCAGAAGAATATAACTCCAAAACCGTTTGGCCGATTATGTCTTTTAACGAACTTGAATGTCCCATTCAAATGCGCAACCTACCCTGAAAATTGCCAGTCGCTATCTCTTTCCATTCACAAGTTATCGTGTGGTATATAATATTTTTTTAAAATTTTTTAAAAAATTTCTAGTAGTAAAATCCTTATAAAATTTCACACACCTTTTGACGTTGGTATTCTACAATTAGAACTCACCATTAATTCGATGGGATTTGTATTTTTTGAGTTATCGAGAAAAAAATATTCCAGAAGGGTATAACTCCAAAACTGTTGGGCCGATTATGCGCAACAACCACCTTAACTCTCCCTTCTGGATGCGCAGGCTACCTTGAAAATTGCAAGTCGCTATCTCTTTCCGTTCTAAAGTTATCGTGGCAACGGTCACTCATCCAGTTACACTAACACAAGGCTGCTCGAATCTCCAACAATATACATCTGATCATGTTCAAATTTGGAACTGGGCTGTAAAGTTAAGTTCTCAAGGCTCTCGCAAAATTTCAGCGATGTCGGACGAATGGTTTCTGATGTATGAATGTTTATTCAATGATTTTTTTAAACATTTTCTAGTAAAACGATCCTCACGAAATTTTGCGAAAATTTTTGCGTCGGCATGTCGGCGTCGGCTCATAAAAACAAACGTCTCTATGTCATTATTCTATAACTAGTTTCAATTCGAATGGATCTGTGTTGGTTGATGACAAAATGAGTACTTAGAAATCGTTTGGCTGATTATGTCCATTGAAGAACATGTCCGTCGTATTTAGACGCGCCACCCACCCTGAATATTCTAAGTCGCTATCTCTTTCTGTTCGAAAGTTATCGTGGGAATGGCCGGCTGGCCGGACAGAATCAAATTTGACCTGGAATTCTTCATCAGTGAGTCAAACATAGTCGTTTGAGACCAGTTTCATCGAATATATTTCCTAAGAGCTGTTTAATTTGTGTGCAAGTTTCGAAAGCTCCTAGGAAATACATATCCGATAAAAATCCGGACATTAAATTGAAATTAAAATCGCGTATTCATGAAATAAATATTTTCATCGAATGTATTTCCTAGGAGCTTTCAAAACTTCCACACAAATTACACAGCTCCTAGGAAATACATTGGATGAAACCCTAAACAATTTATTTCATAAATACTCGATTGTTGAAGTTCTAACAAATACATTTCCTAGGAGCTGATTAATTTTGTGGAAGTTTTGAAAGCTCATAGAGAATTCGATAAAACTCTGGACATGCTACAATCGAATAATTATGAAGTAATATAGTTTCATAGAGAATATTACCTAGATACCTAGGAGCTGTTTATTAATTTGTGTGGAAGTTTTGAAAGCACCTAAGATGTTAGAATCGGGTATTCATGAAATAAATGTTCAGAGATTTATCTGATGTATCTTCATCAAATATTATACAGCTTCTAGGAAATATATTCGATGAGACTCTTATTATTTCAATTCACAAATATTTGATTCTAACATGTCCGGAGTTTTATCTAATGAATTTCTTTGGAGCTGTTCAATTTTGTGGATGTTTTGAAAGCTCATGGGAAATACATTCGATGAAACTCCGGACAGGCTAGAATCGGATATTTATAAAATAAAATTTGTTTAATTTGTGTGGAAGTTTTGGGAGCTGTTACTCTCGCAAAATAGAAATGGCATGTCATTGGCGGCGACAACTGCGTGTGAGTCCCGGGCCTTAACCACCCATCTGGTAGTTATACCGCCGTATTCACAAAGCATTGTTAAGTGTTTCAATCTCAAAGTCCTAATGGAAGACCTCAGTTAAGAATAAATCTGAATCGCAACCTCAATTAAAGTATTTAACGGTGGGGAAACAGGCCTGCGATTCTTGCTTAACTGAGGACCTCAGTTAGGACTAAAGCTTGGTTTATGCTGGCTGGTAACTTTAACTTATTCCCTAACTTAAAAATTGAAACATAGATTTCTAACGCTATGGTTGATACTGAGACTGAATAATCCGTTTACTTATTATTAATAATAATAATTAATAAGTTAACGGATTATTTAGTCTGATTATAAAGCATAACACTAAAAATAAATGTCTATATATATTATATATATATGATTAAGTTAAAGTTACCAGCCAGCATAAACCAGCCTTAAACGGAGATTGGAAGCTTTGTGAATACGGCGGATAGTTTTCGTTACCGTCCTTTTCGGCGCTCTAGTTCCTCGGAACTGAGTGCTTATCAATTTGCACAAATATCTGTAATTTTTGAATTTTTGGCTAAACATGGTCTCAAACGATTTGGTTCGACTCACTGATCAAGAATCCGAGGTCGAAATCGGCCAGCCGTAGACACGATAACTCTCGAACGAAAGGAGTTAGAGGATTGAATTTTGCAAGGTGGGTTTGGAGCGTAAATATCTCGGACGAGTTCGTTAATGGGCGAAATCCATTAAGCGGTTTCGGAGTTATGGCCGATTTCAGTAAAACACATTTTTTATGATTATTTCCGAAACCGATCACTTGATCTATCTGAAATTTAGCATCAAATTGTAGAATCATGACCTTTATACGAATGTGAAATTTTGTATTGACCAGGTTACCGCAAAGTGTCAAAAAAAAATATTTAAAGTTTTAAAAAAATGTTTCTACAATAACTCTCGAACGGAATGAGCTAGGCAGTTGAAATTTTCAGAGTAGGTTAGGGAATATCTCGGTTGAGTTCGTTATTGGGCAAAATAGGCCGGATGGTTTCGGAGTAACGAGAAAAAAAATTTTTTTTAAGCAACAAATTTCAAATTCAATTTTTATTTAAGATGCAGTTTCACCATCAAAATTCATCGATATCATTTTCAAATTCAACTAGCTAATACTTTCGGAGATATGATTTTTCTAAATTTCAATAATGAATCGTACTTCTATGTTTTCACAGAATGCTATAACTATTCTATCTAAGCTTTATTATATGCTCTGTGTTCATACTCGTACATGTCACCCTGTTCTATAAGAGAGAGTCAGATTCATTTCAGCTATTTTAATTTGATTTCTTCCATGGTGCAGTTCTCATTCTCAGATTGCTCATTTAATCTTGATGAATAAACTATTATTGGAATTGAATTTCCTTTATGATGCAGTTCTATCATAAGAATATATTGATATAATTCTCAACTCTGAGAAACCAATAATTTCGGAGATATAATTTGTCTGCGTGAACTAGAGCGCCAGAAAGCTCCTGTCCACAGGGCTTGAATCAATTTTTTCATTTCAATATCACTGATATATGAAATGTTTCAGATTCTTGCATCATTTCAACTTTTCATTGCATTGGAATTCTGGCGACCCTCTCTCATATACATCGTCGATGCACCCCATTGTGGAGCCTGAAACAAAACTGAATTCACCCCTCGGTTATCTCGATAGACTCGAAGATGAGGCACTTTTGGTAGTGGTGCTAGATTGCCCAAGTTACAGGACCGAACTGTTCATAGAGATCAATGGTGAGGAAAATTTTGGCAATTGGACTCATTTTTGGCGCGGTATCCCTTTATAGGGCTTGACTCAATCACACATGAAAGTTGAAAGCAACGGATTTTTTATATTCCTAAGATATTTTCATAAGTATTGTTTTTCACTAATTCTTGATTTTTTTTTCCAAAAATGAACCAAGAAAATATATAGACTATGTAGTGAATAAATATACTGAAATTAAAACATATTTATAGGGAACTTATGTATGCTTGAAGCAAAAAAATAAATTATTAATATTTTAATAGCATTAGGCTTGTTTGCATACGGTTTCATTCGTCTTAATCTATAATCTAAATTATATTTTGAGTAGCCGCAGCGAGGAGCTTGGTTGATTGAACGCCAGGTGTCACTTCTGTCTACTTAGTACTCGGAAGTGATTGCTGGATTCTGATAAGAACGTTTTCCTCGTAATTTTTTTTTCATCATCGTTCAATTATGCTTCACGGATGAATCCTAATAAGGACGAAACCGGTCTTTTGCTATTCAACTTTGACGAAAGCACCCTTTGTGGATTGTTCTTAACATTGGTTCCCGCTAGTCCGTTCATTTCATGTGATTAGTTGGAGCTTCCTCTTAAAGTAATATTCTATTTTCCTCAATTAATCTCAACATTGCAATTTCATTATGATGTCTCTTATTTTGGTCCATATTATACAGGGTGGTCCAAGGATTACTTCACACCTCGATTTTCTGACTTTAAAATGAAAATTTGGGAAATCACCCGGACCCGTCAATTTCTGATTCTGGGGGGGAACAATTTTTCCGCTATTTTTATCCCCGTAACTTCAACACCCTAACGGGGGTGAGCACAACCCCTTGATTTTGAACAGGGATAAGGGGTAATGCCATAACTAATTTTGAAGATCGTATCGGGTACTATCTGACCCTAAAATTTCGCTTAAAAATATCCATCGATCATGAAATAATAGCGATAATAGTGGAAGAGACAATGTGGAATCTATATCGAAACAAAATAAAAAGAGTGTGCATGAAAGAGACGAAGCGAGGGATGTGGCTGTCTTAGGTTATGTCGCTATGGATCCGACTTTGAGTACTAGGACATTGTCCGATGTATCTGGTGTTTCACGCACAACAAACATGAGAATCCTGAAACAACATAAGTACCATCCTTATAAGATACGATTGGTTCAGGAATGAGGATGATCCCGATCGCCGACTCCAGTTCTGTGGTCAGTGAAATGAAACTACTTGTTCGATATCTGATTTTAGGACGAGTGTTTATTTTACCTTAACGGCATTATAAACCGGCATAACTGTCGGCATTGGTCAGATGAAAATACCAGATTATTTCGAGAGGTGCATACTACAAAAATTTAAATTTTGGGCGTGGGTTTATGGAAATCACAAAATCGGCCCTTCTTTTATACCCGGTAATCTCACTGGCCAAATTTATTCAGATCTATTGGAGAACGCTATTTATCCAGCCCTCGTGCAAGTATTGGAGAATGCAGAAGACCATCAAATGATCATTTTTCAACAAGATGGCGCAGCACCTCATGTCGTTCAACCGGTGCGTCAGTTCTTAGACGAAATTTTTCCTCGCGCCTGGATTTGGAGGAAGAGGACATATTGAGTAGCCACCCAGATCACATGATCTGGCTTCAATGGACTTTTTTCTATGGGGTCACCTGAAATCCAAGATTTACGCTAACCAGCCTAGGTCACTGTATGCGAACTCGGATCATTTATGAATGTCGTAAAATTACACCAGAAGTCTTGAGTAATGTACGTGAATATTTTCAGCAAAACTTATATTACTGCATGGAAGTGAATGGTGCCCATTTGCAGCTTTTAATAAACTAATCACAAAAGTAAGTACTCCTCTACTATTTCACCTGTCATTTCGTTATCAATGGAAATTTTGAAGCGAAATTTCAGGATCAGATAGTACTCGATAATATCATCAAAATGATGTATCGCAACATTCCCCATCCCTATTCAAAATCAAGGGGTTGTGTTCACCCCCGTAAGAGGGTTGCTGTTACAGGGACGAATAGAGCGGAAAAGTTGTTCCCCATCGAATCAGAAATTGATCGATTCCATACCTTAATTTTAAAGCCGGAAAATCGAGGTGTTAAGTTTTCATTGAACCACACTGTATATCATAACCTTCACCCTGAGAGCAAATGGTTCCAGCGGGCCCAGAAAAAATGTGAAAAACATTCCACCATATATTTATTTCAGGATTTCTGAGTTACTGTGACGAAGAACGAACAGAATATGTGGATGAGGTTCCTGAAGTATTGATAGGTGCTGAAGACATCAACGATACTCAAGTCAACCTTGGTCCAATACAGCAAGATTTGGATCTTACGAATTTCTACAGTCGCCTAGTCTGTAGTTGGAAAGTTGATCTTATTATTGAATTAATGGAAGATGAACAAATTTTAGAGGTTTTAAAAAAAGGAAATTTAACGCCCTTAGGAGCATCAGAGAACGTATTACATCGATTTTTCGCTATATTCCAGAAATGCCCTATTTTAGATGGTACGATTTTAGAAGTAACATATACAAGGAATAAAATCTCCGACATAAGTGTTTATACTAAGTGAGTAAAATGTTTTATTTATTTTATCAATATGTACTCATTATTAAGAATTCTATTTGTCTGCGACTGTTGTATAATGTATGTACATTATACATGTGACGTTCTCTCAAGTCTGACATTCATTAATCACCAATAAGAAATCAGCATTACTAATGTTGTATATAATAATATATTCTTTTCATTGAGAGAATAAGATGTGTTAGTAGAGGTTAGTGTAACGGGGTACCATACAATTCGACGTATGATACAAGAGTTTAGGGAAAAACCTCAGCAAAAAACCCTGTCTCCCCGTGAGTGTTGTGATTTGTAAAAATTTTATTCGTTTACAAAAGTAGCTGAAATTTATAATATTTATGGGAATTTATTTCTTCAATATGGATTCCTTGTTAAAAAAATCGGTGAGGTTCTCGAAGGTAACCTAACCTGAAAAATGAATAGACAAGAGGAGAAAAACGAACAAATTAAAAATAATACATAACCTTTCAAAAGTCCCCTCTCACAAATTAGTCCTCTGTAGCCGCATGCATCTCTTGAAGAACAATCGCCTCCGCTAGTTTTCAAAGATATTCACTCTTGTTCTTAGAAATCCTCCAGTATTTGAATTCAAAAAGGAAAATGTCGCTTTCAAAACCTGGTCTGGCCAATCCAAGCGATGATTATTCAGAACTTCACATGTTCGAAGACTGCAACAGGACCCTCACGTCCCATAGACACATGCTTTACTTTCTATTGTATAAAATAATGAAAAAATGCGCCGGAAAATTTACTAATCATATTTGTCCACGACTGTTGTATAATGTGTATGTGAGGTGATACATTTACGGGAATTATTGAAACACTTGATGATATTTCGCCCAAATTGTTACTGGCCACTCTTCTCGGGTGATCCTCTTTTATACCTGCCAATAGGCTAGCCTGCGCCTGTTAATGTAGCTGCCTGAAGGGGAATGTTATTCTCCCTGGTTTCGATACCGGGAATTAGAAAGTTGAGGGTCAAGTCCATGAAATGCCATTTTTACAAATGTGCAGATATATTTGCTCTGAGTCATCCGATGACAAACTTAATGTAGAATCATTATCTCCTAGAAAACGAAAAAATCCTACATACAGCGTGCCAAAAAAGTAACGTAACTCATCAATAATTCTTCTACGAAGAATTATTAAGGAAAATCCTCGCAACCGTCGATTTTTAATTTCAAAATCAATTTATTATGCTTTTTTGAATTTGTTATTCCTCACCCCGTACCCCACTACATTATTTTTTCAAATGGGAATATATGGATTGTGATACATCAAATGAAAAGACATTCGATTGCACATTTTACGGTGGGACTGAAAAAGGGATTTGTTAAGCTATTTTTTATTACAAAATTAACAATTTGTGATTGGTTTCAGGTTCTTATTCTAGAAATAATAATATTGAGAAATATCATCCTACCCGCCGATTTCTAATCTCGAAGTTTGAGCAATGCATGCAGTTTTTAAGTTTGGGGTTTATACCCTTAACCCTCAACAATTTTTTTGTATTGAAAAAATATTGCTTGTGAAATATCGCATCAAAGGTCATTCGATGACCAATTCAGTTATGTGAACAAAAATAAAATTTTTCCTTAAAATTCTTGCAATAAAAATGTTACGATGAAAAGAAAAATGTATACACAAGTTGAAAACAGCTGCGAATTGATGTATTAGATCACAAATAAAACAATAAACAGATAAGGATGGTGGTGTCGCTTCCACACACATGAAGGTGTTCTTAAAACAAATCGAGGAGGTCAAGAAAATCTTAAGTTTTTGTTGAAAAAATATTTTTTCGTCAATCTAGCAGATCAACTAAAGATGACAAAATAGTTGCTAACTGATTAGTCTAAGGCAAGAAATATCAAATTCAAAAATGCATGCGATAAAATGCTCTTGAAATTAAAAATCGACGGGTGTGAGGATTTTACTTAATAATTCTTCGTACCTACATGAATTATTGACGAGTTGAGTTACTTTTTTGACGCGCTGTATATAAGATTCAAACAAATTTCCTGATTATTCTTCAGCAACCTAAAATATTCTACATTCTAATCGGCTTTTTTTTCATTTCAGGAGTGAAAAAAGCTTGTTGGCTTTTGTTCATTATTTACATCAGAATATACATCCAGTAATTCTACTTCCTGCTGAATATAAAATACGTATTCCTTCCTCAACAAACTCTGGAACTGCTTCCGAAGTACAGAAGTGTATTTCAAAGGAAATGGATTTAATCAAGTCTTCTGTGGCTAAGGATATAGGTCTACTAGAATATAAAAAAATGAGAAGTCAACTAACTGCTCTTGAGTATGAAACTGACTTGGCATATCTTGCACATCTAGTTGCCGAGGATAAGGACGAGTTAGTTAGTTCAGGTGGAAAACAGTTCAGGAGTGAAAAAACAAAGAAAAACTGAGTACTGTTTTTTTAATTTATAAATTAATTTCAGTTCAGATAACAACATGGAATGTACAAAAATATTTAAATAATGTATTCATGATTCAATTCGATAATGAAAACAAACATTCATTATTTGATATGATAAAATTAAATATTACAGTGCATCACTGAATTCAAGTTCACTATGTTACTATTCTTCTACTTGGTTTCAGTATTTTTTTATATATTCTTTATTATCTTTTACTCTGTTTTCTGTTTCTTAAGATTGTTGGAATTAATCATCAACCGAAGACATTTTCTAAACACGGCATATCTTTTTACTTCATTTCTATTCAATATTTGTTTACATTATTCATTTTCTTGTCGTTAATTGGTTCAAATAAGCTATAATCCATATTATTGTAAATAAACATTTGAAGAAAACAACATTATATATTACTTTGATTGAAAAACAATTGCGAAAATTATTTTAACCCATTATTTACAGCTTTTCAAGACAAACAGCCTTCACCTCAAACCCCTCAATTCCATTTATGCTCCTACCCCATATTAAATGTCTGACACGCAGGTACTTTGAAGCTTTCGCGTTGCAGTGAAGTGAAATGTAAGTATTCGAAATCGAAATGTATTTTTATTCGGATAACGAGCTACTCCAATTATTTGAGAGCTTCTGACAAGAACGGACGGTTGGATTATTAGATAATGTGTATGAATTCTAAGCCACACAGTAGGGACATATAAAGGGTGTGGATAAAGTAAGGATCAAAATTCATAACTGTGTTTTAGTGTAGTTAACAAGTGCTTTTTAGGTCAAAATTTTTGCGTATTCCCCGAAAATTATGATTGAGGTGTCATTCGATTCAGAATGGCATGTAGATAGTTTAATGCTAAGGCCGCTCGCAAAAATTGCAATAGTTATAAACAATTAGGTGAACAAAAAAAGGGGGTAATAATTGAAATTTGAAAAAAATCCAATAGTGGAGGAAATTTCCTAAAAAACTCCCGGAACTGTAGGACCAATATTTATAATTTTACCAGAGGGTTAAAAATACGCCCGAAAACGAGTACTCCGGCTTGCGCAGGCCTTGCCCCCTTCGGACCTTTAATGAATAAATATTATTTAAACTTATAAATATGAAAATGAAAAATTGAAAAAATTCAGGCGCCTGCAAGTAGATCAACGAACAATAATCCGTTGACCAAACATTTTTTTTTTCAGCAACAGCATTAACATTGCAGATGCGATAAATTTTAAACTATTAATCTGAGAATTTTTTCCTTTCGTAGAGCAATTTTTCGAAAGGCCTAAGAATAGATTTCCGTTGGAAAAAATAGAAAAATTTTTAATTTTCGTTTTGTCATTAACAATTTACAAGGGTGAAAAATTATGAAGCTTCATTAAAAATTGAAAAAAATTTTTTTTTATAATATTACCTACTATTGATCCGTTTTCTTATGATCAGAAGCAAAAATGATTTTTAATAATTTTTATCTCCTATTGTTAAAAAATTGTTATTAACAAATTGTTTATTAGATCTTTGATGATAATTATGATTTAAAAAAAAACAGTTTCTATAAAAAATTGTTTAGCTCAAAAACTCATTTCTTTTTTTTACCACATGTTATGAAAATTAAGAAACCATGTTTTTTTGAATCATTATTTATCTTGGTCTCAAGATATTAAAAAAAAATAGATTAACATTTAAATTTTCATTGTTTATTTCATGAATAATTTTAGGAGAATACGCAATAATGTTGACCTGAAAAGCACTTTGACTAGACTATATTGAATGCTTTCAAGCTCGGACAGGTCACTTTTAGTTTTTAATTAACGACCTTAGGGTAATGAAAATTTTACTTATGACGTCATTCATTTTCAGAGTGACATCATAATTTTTTTTTCAATGAACACCCCAAATTTGTTCGTCTGCTTAACCTAAATGACGGTGTAAAAAATTGTTACCGTAGGTAACAATTTGTAGAATATTGTTACCGTAGATAACAATTTTGTTTTATAAAATAACGCTGTTGCTGTAAGAAATAAAACGAAACTTTCATGGAAGAAAATGGTATGGAGCAATTTGAATATTTGCGCTAATTTCGTTTGTTTTTTGGGATGAATAAAGATTTCCTCCAATGAAAGTTTCATTTTCATTTCTTACAGTAAATATGTTATTTTCTGAGAAATATTGTTATCCACGATACCAATTTTTCACACCATCATCTGGTAAATTACACCGTCTAATAAAGCAGGAAAGAAACTTGACATGGTAATTTTAAAAAAATATGACGTCACTCTGTAAAAATGAATGACGTCATAAGTAACATTTTTGTGCTATAAGTTGCTTGCAAACAGCCAATAACGCAGTTATGAATTTTGTTCCTTACTTTATCCACACACTGGATTAGGTTAATATATCTGGTTGATCTTTGACTAAAAATTCTGCAAAACGCAGAAAATATTACATCTGATGAAAAATACAAATTTGTTGAATTATAGAATATATTGGTGCGTACTGACACCATCGCCATTGAAATATTTATTATAATTTATTTGAATTAATCGAGAAACGGTAAAGACAAACAAAAAAGCAAAAAAAAGATGAGAAAGAGCTTTCTCTCTTTCGCCATCAACGATTGCCCCATTAGTTTTTCCTGTAAGTCATCATATTTTACATATTCCGAATATTTACAACACTCGCCTGCATCCTGAAACACATACAGTTTTACAGCTAGCGCATCAAAAAAAAAAAAAAATATGTGAAGCTGTTTCAAGGATTCAAATGTGAAATATTTCCCTTGTTCGAAGCTCGATACTAACGGAGAATCAACATTGAATAAAAATGTGGAAAATATAACAATTGTTCCGTAAATGTGTACAAAACAAATTATTTAGATTTACAACTAAGACAATTGAGCTAAGCGTTGAGAGGTGTGTTCTCTGAAATTATATACAGTTAAACAAAAAATATTGCACATGTATTCCTACAACTAAAGTAAAAATTAAAAAAAATTGCACAATGAACTTAGATAAATATGAATGAAAAGTCATACTCAACAATATACTGAATAAACAATACAAATTGCATTAAAATCACAAATAAATATACCTGTGCTTAAGCATTTTGTCATTATGATATATCTGTACAAAAAATATATATAGTTTCTTTAGTCTGATATGTGTATATAAATATTGCACAAATGAAATTGATTCCATTGAATCACCTATTGAGTATTTGGCAAGATAGCCGTAAACATTCTGTTACTACGACAATTATTAATAGTCCGTCGGAAATGAGGAAAAATGGATTCATGTTTTCCATTGGAGTTTCCTAATCTTCTTTCATTACATCCTATTCATGAAGGAAACGTATAAAATAAGGCTTCAGCTTGCATGGTTATCATTTTTTTTTAACAAATTTTAAAGAATATGATGAGAAGAAGATATTTCATAACACCGAGAACCTTCATACTTGAATATTATTAAACTCTTCCAGCATTTCTTGAATCTGAAATTTCAAGCAACAATGAGAAAATGTTGGTCCAAAAAGTTATGTTTGTTGAAGCCTTCTCATAAACATTTTCCTAATGACTGAAAATACTTATCATCCTACTTAATGTCTAATATTGCACTTCCGGCCAAGGAATTTATCACAAGAAAATGAAAATCTAACGTCATGAAATCAGTTTTGTATTATATCAATTCGTTTCGAACGCATTGCTGGTTTTCCGAAATATTTGGGATTCTTTAGGAATTAAATGAAAATTTATCAGTTATAAATAATATAATAAAATTAAAAATTCAACTCAACTCGAATTGTAGGGCAAAAATAATACTAACTGTAATTTAAATAATTAACTCTTTTTGACAATCATTTCGAATGTTTTCGATGATTTAAAACGTCACAAAAATATTCATCTAAAGCATTGATATTCAAAAATATTGGTACGTTGCTAAGTGATTTGTATCATAAGCGTAAATATGATTGGTTGAAATTTTTTGAAGGGAATAGTCTACATTATTTCTATTTCGTTGACTTGTTATTCGCAATTGATAAGTTGATACTGCCTCAAAAGACCTAACGCAATTTTTTTTAAATTTTTATGTGAGTGATACGAGTTCCTCGATTTCATGCACAGCTAGATCTCCTCTACTTACAAAATATTCTATAAAAAAATAAAAAAAATCATAAAAAATTATTGCACAAAACACTAGTTTAAAGTAATAAAATATTGCACTCTATAATCATAAATAACCTATAACTAATTCACAAATAAACCCTATTTTGACATAGTAGTACTTGTACTTTCTAAAGGAACTACAGTGGCGTAACTGGCATGTTCGGAATCACTGCTATGTACAGCAACATCATCCACAATGGCAAAACTGCTTTCCCTAGATTTTTGACCGGTGTCTACGCCACTGTCCAGGGAAATGGTTAAGTAGTCGGATTTTCGAAAACGACCGAAGAACACAGAGTGAGTTTCGACGCTTTCGCCACCAGATTCACTCTGAACATCACCTAGACTTTCGTCTGTCTCGCTTCCTGAAAATTAAATATACCTTGTTCTAATATATTATTGAAATTGCTTTGAGACGTTGGTACTAGACACGGCCGCAACCTCCTAAGTGGAAAGCTTGGAACGTGATTAAATGGCAACATGTTCTAGAAAAGTACGCTATACGATAGTCCGCCATGTCTGTTTATTGAATATCGCTTGAATAATTATATTTTTTGAGAAATTACTGATGTGAAGTATTCGTGTATAACTGCAATACAAGAATAGAAGGGATATTTATTCTGTGATTAAATAACTAGTGTTTGTGAATTAAATTTGTGCTGTAAATTTTCTCATGGATTATTTTCTATTTAGGGTGAGTAGGTACACTTCTACGAGGCTGATCTAAATGGGAACGAAAATGTGTTTCTGTAACAGCCATTAGTAACAGCGATTGGCCAATTATTATTCATCTTCAATAATTGAAAACTATATAAGCTGTTTTCCAAAAAAATTAAGAACTGAAGAATATATAAGAGAAGAGGCTGCATTTTTCTTCTACCTTTTTATAGTGTATTTTACGAGGAACATTTCGATATAATACCTAAAGCAAAATATACATTTACAGCCAGATTGAACACATTTATTATGAAAACGCCGAAAGTGCCAAAATACCTACCTCTCGAAACCAGCACCAGGTCAACCAGTCTAGAAGCGATATGAAAATTTTTTGAAAATGAAATGAAATAGAGGCTTTAATTTCTTCCTATTTCATAAAAGATTTTGATGACCTTATTAAAAATAGGCACGATGTTGATGTCCAGGAAATGGAAAAGAAAGGAAATCTTTCCGGGGATAGAAAAAAGGAAAAATTAGAAATTTTAATATAATTTTATTGAAATTTTCATTAGCCTACCCTAGTTTTATAAATGTTATGTTTGATATTATATAATATATATTTGTAGGATTTCAATGACGATTGCAATTCTACTTGTATATGGTTGTATATATTGTATATTGTTGTAGGGGGTAACGTTGCACTGCGACCTTAAGGTCTATTCCCCCTTCAGAGCTGTCGATGTCATTACCATTGTATATGGTTAGAATTAGGATTATATTTTAAGGGTGCAAGCGACGCATTATCGTCACATCCGACGTTCTATGGACCCTCTGTTAGGTACCTGACACCCATAAGTATACCGTTAGCGATCTTAGACAGATCCCAAAGACCATGTACCACCCGACAGGAGATGAAGTATTTAATACCGAACCCCGACCCTCTGGCGTCTCCAATGAGGTCAGGGTTAACGGAATAACTATATCTGGATAATATAATACTTGAAGGGCTCTTGTAGTGCAACATTAACAACGACTAAATTCCTTGAATTGCCTTAAAATCTTGCTAGGGCACTCAGGGGGATGAAAGAGCTAAGGCACTCGCTAGAGAAGGCTCGGCTTTCCTCCTCTTCGGACCAGAGCCGGGAGTAGAGTGACCAAATCGGCTGTGAAAGGCGTAATTGAAAAATGTATACTTGCAAAGCACACTCGGCATTGGGACAAACTTCAGGCCAGCGGCATAGTAAGTAAACGGTTGGGGTAGCTCTGCCCCTCACTAACTAAAGAAGTCTTAGTACTGAGTAGAAGTAAGCTCAGGGCATTAACTGCCCTACTTACCGGACAATGCACCTTGGTAAAGCACCTGCACAACATGGGGAGTCTTCCAGAAGACCCTGTTTGTAGGAAATGGGGGGAGGGAGACGAAATATTCAACCAAGAAACCTAGGACAAGGTGGAATGAAATGAAAAAACAGGTGACACCACAACAGAAGCGAGCAACTATTACCTCCATCATCCAGTATAGATTGTGATCTGACCAATTGTCTGTTGATACCATGTAGATAAACTGTTGCTTCGTAACTAAATAAATTTTCAGCTGGAAACCCCTCACCGGCATTGCTAAGGTCCATCATTAGTTCAAACCTGAGTTCTGCGGTCAAAATTATCTCCATTCAGTTCGTGCACTGAATTAATCTTGAGTGGGGGCCATTCATGGCATTTTAATTTTTTCAAAACCGATTTTTGCCATATATTGTTATTTCCCGCTATAGTTCTCGAAGACAAATGAGGAAACTAGTATCGTTTTTGTCATGTGTTCATTCGATGAAGACTTAATTTAAAATAAATCCATTATTCCCTTCTTTTGACGCTCACGGTATAAACAAAACAACTAATTTTCAAACAATGGCTTTACAATGATCATGAATACTATAGTGAGTAATTATACAGTAATGACTACTAATTACTATGGAGTAATAATGATAACAATATTCAATATCCACGCGATTTACAGTGAGCTATTCAATGTCCTTTGAAAAGTACAATAGGCATATATGGGTTAAAAGAACGAAATTATAGATATTATGGCCGTCATTGCTTGTTCGAAGCAGGATGTTAAATCAAAGTGTCTATTGAAATGTATGATAGGAGATTATTGTTGATGCGTTATTCTGGAGAATTTCAGGTCATATACTCGTACATAATGTCAACTACCATAATTTATCCGCAAAATGAATTACATTCTTACTGATAACATAAGCCGAACCAAATAAGCATCGGAAATCGTAATAGTAGAATGTAAGAAAATAACTCACCTCTATCATTTTGACTTCCTGTTCTACTGGAAGCGGATACAGCTCTAGACTCGTTGGAATCTGTACTCAAATACCCGGAGTCTTCTGTTTTGCCTCTTCCATTAGAATCCACGTATTTCTGCCAAGCTCTCTTCACATTCGACGACTTTTGGGAATTAGCCATCAACTCTTCAGTATTGGCCACCTTGACCATGTTTCTATTCTTATTATTTAGTTCGTTCTCCACCCAATTTTTCTTCAGCTCCGTATTTATTATCGACTGGATATTTTTGATAGGTTCTATGATTTCATGTTTTGGATTCAAAATGAACGGTTCTCGCTGTGAATCGAAGCCAGAAGAGGGTCGTTTATTATTGTTCATTTCACATTGCTTCGATTTTGGTTGGATTAAATCAACAGTTTTATCAGGAATACCAACCGAGCTTGGCTTTTTATCGGATGTTCTTGAATTGGCACTCCTGTTTCTCCCGTTTTTTGGCGGTAAAGGTGGCTTGTTCGTCAAGCTATCTGAAATTTATTCGAGCTTTGAGTAGGAACAATATTTTTCCGTGAAATTCATTAGTGTTTCTATGACATCATTCGAACTAACGTGAATCAATTTGAGCGTATGCCCCGATATTAGCTGTCATACTCTGAACGATCGCGAAGGATTTAGTTGTCGAGGACAACATCAAAGGTTTCAATATCAAAAAATATACATCGGGCAGAGGGTAATAGAGGAACATATGAGGTGTCAGAAATGGGTACTCAAACATCTCTTATGCTTAATAGTTTCTGAGATACTGGGTGTTTCAGAAAATCATATACTTTTTAACACATAAGTTCAAAACTGTTGAATGGATTTTGATAATATTTTGCAAGCTCATTGTCCTTGACACACTTATAAGAATCCGAGAGCCGTACTAGGACATTCATTCTTTAAGTTCTGGTATCAAAACATCGCTCTGTACATGAAAAAAAATTGTTGTTGTCTGTTTCAAGAAGAAAAAAAAAATGCAATGGAAATCAATAATCAATTCAAATGATACAATTTTTTTTCGGTGTAGAGCTATTTGAAAACAAAATATTTCGATTTTTTCATTAATAAATTGGTTCAAGCACTGACGTGAAGTCAGGAGCTTTTGCGCGTATGTTCTATTGTCCATTCTCCTGTATAGGACACGGTTTATCGAATTTACCATGGTGAATTCTATTGTCTGTTCTCCTGTAGTGGACCTTCTTATTCGAATTTACCATGGTAAATTTGATTAAGAGTGTTCAATACAGGAGATTGGACAAGAGAACATATGCGCAAAAGCTCCTGACTTCACGTCAGTGCTTGAACCATTTTTTTTTTCAATGATTTTTTAAAAATTTTCTATTGCTACGATCCTTACGAAATTCGGCAAGAATTTTTGCGTATGCATTCTACAACTAATAACCATATTTGACTTGGATCGGATTTGTATCTTTTGAGTTATTGAGGAAATAACAACGAAATTTTAGATTGATATAACTCCAAAACCATTTGGCCGATTAGGCTAAACGAACTTAAATGTCGCATACAGATGCGTAATCTACCCTGAAAACTGCAAGTTGCTATTTCTTTCCGTTCCCAGAGAATTATGAGATACATAATATTTTTTCGTAATTTTTTAAAAGTTTTCTAGGGGTACGGTCCTCACAAAATTTTAAGAACGTCTTCATGTTCATATTCTACAACTAGTTGCCAAGCTTCAATTCGATCGAGTTTATATTTTTTGAGTTATCGAGCAAATAATATTCCAGATGGGTATAACTCCGAAACCGTTAGGCCGATGATGGCAACCAGCGAACTCAACTCTCCCATTCAGATGTGCAACCTATCCTGAAAATTGCAAGTCCCTATCTCCTTTCGTTCGAGAGTTGTCGAGGTAACGGTCACCCATCCAGCTACTGAACTCACACAAGGCTAATTGGATCTCCAACAATATAGATCCGATCATGTTCAAACTTGGAACTTGGTAGTAGAGTTAGGTTCTGAAGGCTCTCGCGATATCAGACGAATAGTTTCTGATATATAGAAGCTTTTTCTATAATTTTCTATGATTTTTTAAAAATAAATGAGGATTTATACGATCCTCACAAAATCTTGCAAGAATTTTTGCGTTGCAATTCTACAACTAATAACCATGTTTGAATTTTATCGGTTTCGTATTTTTCGAGTTATTGAGGAAATAACAACCAAAATTCAGATGGGTATAACAAAACCGTTTTGGCGATTATGCCTACAAACAAACTCAAAATTCACAAAATTTGACAAACGTCCTTAGGTTTATATTCTACAACTACTCACCAAGTTTCTATTCGATCAGATCAGTATTAGTAGTAGACAAAATTATTATTCGGTAACCATTGGGCCGATTATTCCCATTAACGAACTTGTTCGTTCTATTGGGATGCGCCACCTACCCTGAAAATTTCAAGTCGCTATCTCTTTCCGTTCTCAAATTATCGTGGCAACGGTTGGCCGAACAGAATCAAATTTGACCTCGAATTCTTAATCAGGGAGTCGAACCCAATCGTTTGAGACCATTTTCGGCGAAAAATTCCGAAATTACAGACATTTGGGCAAAATGATAACGCGATGTTCCCCAGAACATACGCGCAAAAACAAAATAATCGCAATAATAATCGCTCAATGAAAAGTTATATACGATTTTCACTTATTTAATCAATATTGTGACGTGTTTCGTCGACACAGCGACTTCATCAGACTACATCATACTGTACCAGTATGATGTAGTCTGATGAAGTTAATATGGATTTGCATCAAGTAAAAGCCACAAGCATTAAAATTTTCGAAATAATCGACTGATTTCAATTAAAACTATGATTTTGACTAAGATGCTAAAAAATAATTCCAATGTAAAAGACACGACATTATCTGAGCCTTTGTTTTGATGATCAATTATTAAAAACTGTATTCAATGAGCAACATTTTTTTCGTGACGACAAAAACGTTTAGGAAATTTTATTACTCGATTTTTTAATAAAAACACAAGTATAATTTTAATAAAATAATTTTAAAGTGTATCACGGAAATAATATGGCTAATTAAAAACATTGTTTTCAACACACTATCGCAAAAAACTTTCAAGCCGTCTTTTTTCAACCCTGAACTATATTTCAATTTGATCTGATCTATATTTTTGGAAATTTGGGAAAAATAAAATTCGGCAAAGGTTTCTGCGGAATTTTAGCGGAATCTGACAAATATTACCTGATATATAGAATTTTTGAAAAAAAATTTAAATTTTTTTTGGAGAAATATTTTATATTTTATTTTCTAGCGATAGGATCCTCACGAAAATTCTCAAAAATTTGTGCATTAGCATTATACAACAAAATACTAAGTTCAAATTGGATCGGATCTATATTTTTGGAGTTATTGAGGAAATACAACAAAATTTCAGGTGGGTATAACTCCAAAACCATTTGGCTGATTGTGTCTATTAAAGAACTCAAACGAGAATTACAAGCGGCTATATATTTCCGTTCTAAAGTTATCGTAGGCTGCTCGGCTTCCAATATTTTTTTCAATATTTCCAATAATATAGATCAGATCATGTTTAAATTCAAAACTTGGCTGTAGAAATAGGTTTTGAATTTCTGCGATATCGGACGGATAGTTTCTGAGATATAGAATATTTTTATAATTTTTTTTAAACTTAATAGTAATACTATCCTCTCGAAATTTCGCACAAGTCTCTGTATTGGCATTGTACAACTAGTTATGCTATGCGCGTATAAACAGAAAATAGGAGAAATTGTAATAAAGCAACGAAAATGTAATACGTTTCAAATATGAGTCCCAAAGAAAAGATTTTACGAGTGTGTCAAATTACAAACAAACCGAAAAATTCTGGAGAAAACGCAAAATAACACACATACAGTTATGTTGAAGTGTAACATTTTAATCCACCATGAACAATTATAATTCAGCGTAAATCATATATAATTTTTGGTTTGAATTAATATGGATTTCCATCAAGTAAAAGCCAAAAGTCTTTAATATTTTAATCCAAATGGTACCCCTGAAAAAGCATCCCTGAAGAAGGGTACATTTTTAGGAGAGATAGAGAATGTGTTAGATAATTTGAAAAGTTTTGAAATATTCTTCATGAAAATGTCAATCTACTTTGTTATTTCAGGAAGAAAAACAATAGTTTTTCCGATTAAAAATATACAAATTGTCGCAAATTCGATAATTTTGTGTAGATTTTCAAACTTTCTTTTTCAAAATTCACCAAGAGGTGCCGACTGCACCAAAATATGTCCCCTTTCCAAGAATCTTTCCGTTTCCTGTAATTTGACATACATACTTCTCGTTGTGATTATTGAGCTATTTCATTCGGATTAATCAATAACTTACCAGCTATAAGTATCCTCCGAGGTGGTTTGGGATAATCATAAACAGGCGAGTTATCATGGGGTGGTGGAGGAATAACATCAGGTTGTACAGTCTGCCTTTGCCGTCTGCTATGTCGCTCCTCTAAAGTAAGCATCTTTTCCTCTTCAGACATCATCCTGAATAAACCTTCTGCTGCCTTTCCTCTCGTTTTCGCTTCATAAATTTCCCTCAAACTACCGAAATTACGATTGAAAGTGTTCAAGGTTTGATTTATTGTGTTGTCTTTCCTGAAACTCCCCGTTGTTCTGAGTAAAATGTGTTGGGGTCGTTCAAGAGAATCCACGTAAGTTTCTGTTTGTCTATCGTATTTTTTCGAAGGTTTTCTATCTAAAGTATCCGGTTCGAAACTATCGGAATCGTTCACTGGTATGTAATTATCGAGGCAGTCTTCTACCTCGATCAACAGTTTTCCCGGCTGATTTTCCAAACCGTAACAAACTTTCAGTTCTCGTTTATCCATTGTTGAACTATTCGAATCACTCGGCGATGAAGGAGAACTATTATAATTATAACCATTGTTGACATAAACTTCACTCACTAAACTGTAACCTTTGTTTCTCTGTAGAATTTCTGGTAGTTTATACAAATTATTACCCTTCTTTAAAACTATCACTTCGTATTCATTTTCAGTATCCGAAGCACTGTTACTATTTCCTGTAGACAATTTGGAAATTGTTCTGTTTCCCGTTTTCTTATTGAATATAGCATTCCGCATCGTCATCTCTTCGTCCATGGGTAAAGCAGAACTCAGACTGGGACTAGGATGAGAGGATGAAACATCTGTGTATTCTGTTGGAGTAGAACCTCTTCTTTGGGGTCTTTCTAAGCTATCAGCCTCATAATCCATAGAAACATTACTCAGTCTTTTATTGATACCATTAGAAACCGCAAATTCTTCTATAACGGCTTTCATGTTTTTTTTAGTAATTGTTGGAATTTTTGGGTCTTTCGCAACACTTTCCTTTCCTTTTGCATGCGTATTTTCGTTCGCAACTGTATCATAAATATTTTCCACGCTGCCATTTGATGGTTTGCATCCACTTGGGGGTAATGGAGGTGGGTTTTTAGGTTTCTTGATTTTACTTCCTTGACGTCTCCTTGTTCTGGTATTCTTATTATATGTATCTGATCCTGAACAGTCGCTTTCAGAAGCCTTTTCCGAGGATTGGGGAGGAGACATTGGCCTCTTTGAGCTCCCGAAGTCTGGTGATAGGGATCTGGTTGGAGATTGTTTATCCCTCAAACTGACTTTTCTCATTTCACGCTTGCTTACTGATCTTGTTATTGGTCTGGCCGGGGGTATAGATGTGTGATTTTTTGAGGGTGAGCGTATCCTTTTCGGACTTTTTATGGAGGCTGTTGAAACTTGTTCATTAGTGGCATCTGAGTTCCTTATTACTGGAATATCTTCCAACCATTTCCTTATATTTCTTTGTTTTGCATCTTGAGATACAACCAAGCAATTATTGCAGGGATTTGGTACTGGGAACTCTGGGAACTTTGGACGTGAACCATTGGATTGGCATCCCGGACACCCACTACAAGATTTTCTTCTACTATTCTCCCTTTTCAAACTTATCGTGCTTCCTTTTCTACTCGGGGGATTGAAATCATACGAATGAACACTTAGAGTGTAGTCTTCCTCAGGGATTCCTAACATAGAAGGTACAAATCTTTTGGCTTCCATCTTTTGTTTAGCCATCGAAATAACCTCCCTTATCTTCTGTAAAAATTCTAAGGCTGCCGGAGGGGGAGCCTGAAAAATACATAAATGAAAATTCATCGAAAAGTTTGAATGGATAATACCCTGGGTTTTCCACAATTTACTGAACAGGTGATAGAGAGCCAGAAGCTGACTATACTATCCGAGTATTGTTACAAGACAGCCACTTCAAAACAAATTATTGATGAAATACTAAATCCAAATTGAAGTTTACATTCTGTCTCTTAAATCATTTTTTGGACTGAGATAGGTTGGGTTGGATCCTCGTATTTCAACCTTTTCAGTCATGTTTTATCATACTTCCCTACTTTTTATAGACATCCTATCTATATATAGAGCCTTTCAAAAATGGTGGCCTCGTTGCTATGATGTAAAAAATGTTAGCTCAGTACAAAATTTTCTTAACGGCAGTCGTATTCAAGATACAGGGTGTTATGAAAAAAATTATACACATTTTTATGATTGTGTCGAAACTACTGGCAACATTGTAATGAAATTTTGTATGAATATGATTTGGAAGCTGACATATCCCATGAATTTGTTTTTGCGTGCATTTTCTAGGGAACAGCGACTTGACATAATTGTATTGTTGCAAAGCATTTCATAGATATATTAAAATCTGCTCTATCCTTGTATCACATATGAGGAAAATTCTGGAGAACCCTGTATGAATAAAATGAATAGATGGTTCGTCTATATTCTTACCACAAGAAGATGAGGTTCGAAATATGCCGGATTGAAATAAAGTTTCTTCCTTATTGTCCCATTGGGTGTCCTCATATCATCAGACCTATCTTCTCTTCCTTCCAGAGTTTCAACAATTGAAACATTCTCTTCAGGTAAACGTTCGATATTGGAAGTTTCTTGAAGGGGATATTCGTGATATTCGTGATGAGTGCCTCTTAATTTTGGAAATAGTTGTTGAGGATGGATAATAACCGATGTAAGCTGTTGCTGAAAGCATACAGTCAGCGTCAAAAAATGGAATAATGGATTTATCCCCTTTTTGGGATAGCGAAATATGGTTTGATAGGTCAAAATTTTTCAAGGGACATTTTCTCGTTATCCTTATTGTTCCATTTCCCGTTACCAAGTAGTGACGTCATTGATATTTTTAAATTAAGTTTTCATGAAATAAAAACTTTGTTTATTACGAAAACGATACTAGTTTTGATACTGAAACTCACAAAAAATATTTTAGACTATCTGGAGTTCTTGTGTGTTCCCATAGTACCTACTTGCCTGTACAGTGTCATGAAGTGCATGCCCATCAATTTCAACACATACCATAACATTTATTGTAAGCTATGGCGTCTACAAGTATCGTTTTGGCAATAAAAATGTGTTTGTTTGGTGAAATATTAAATTTCAAAATTTTCACATGTTTTTCCATTTAAAAAAATAATCTCGAGAATTATTCATCCAAATGGCGTTACATGTGCATTACTGAATTCAGAACCTTATGATCTATCCATGGCAAGAAAAAAAAATAGGGGCTTGCTTGGTAACGGGAAATGGTAGAATAATAGGAATTACGGAAAAGTGTTCCTAAAAAAATTAATTAATTTGTTCCATAATTGAACCATTTTTACTATTCCTGAAAAAGACAAGGGCTGAATGAACCTTTGAAAATGGCAAAAATTGGAAAAAAATTAATAGTAGGTTGAAACCCATTGGAAAAGGACGAGAATATAACAAAAATTAATGTAAAAGTAATATACGGATGATCTGAGGTTCGGAAGTGTATGGGGGTGAGCTTGTAAGTGTAAAAAACGGTTTATCTTGATTTTCGGCCAAACTACAAGTCTTATGGAAAAAAATTAAATGGAAAAGTTTTAGGTAATAAAAAGATCTAAAACTTTTGTACTCACACCTTTTTCACATAATCTGAAAATTTAGGCGAAAATTTCAAATAACAAAGTTATATACCAGTGTTTTGTCACGAAATTTCGCGAAAACTTACTTTTTTATGTCCTTAACACACTGTAATTTTTTGATTTAAAACATTAATTTTTTCACTTAAGTTTGACTTAACATTGAAAAACCAGCGAAATTTCCAATCGAAAATTCTCCCGCCAAAATATCTACTTTTTTAAAAAAGTCAGTGGGCTTTTTGTTCGTTGAAATCTCTACTTTCTGATGGTGTAATAAAATACATTACTATGGTCAATTTTCTCAGAAAATGTTAAGTTAATAAAGTTAATATTTAATAAGGCAATATTTTGAGAAAGTTGTAGGATTTTCTTTAAATTATATGCGTAGATGTGCGTAGATTTATTGCTATTTTAAAATAACTTATATACTTGAGTAACCTACGGAAAATTTTTGCCCATCATAAGGTATTTAATAGAGAAGTCTGGGGAAGGGGCTAAGAGGGTCTCGGGCATACTACCTGTTATTTCGTAGCATTTTCTGAGAAAAATATATAATATAGTTATAATTTTTTTCATCATCAGAGAGTAGATATTTCAACAAACAAAAAGCCCACCGACTTTTGTAAAAACGCAGATATTTTGATGGGAGAATTTTCGATTTAAAATTAAGCAGATTTTTCGATATTTAGTCAAAATAAGGTGAGAATATTTTACATAAAAAAATTACAGTATGTTTGGGACATAGAAAAGTAAATTTTTACCAAATTTTGTGAAAAAAGAAAAATTCTTTGTAAAAGATAAGAACAAAAAACCAAAAATCTGCTTATTTGAATTTTTCACATAAATGTGAAAAATGTGTGAACAAAATAGTTGTAGTTCTTTTTATTACCTAGTACTTTGCTATTTAACTTTTTTCCATAGGACTTTTTTCCAGAGATAAACCGTAATTTCCCTTCCATTTCCCGACCTCAGAATGCCCATAAATTATTTATCCTTTCATTTTAGTTACATTGTCTTCCTTTTCTGGTGGGTTTATTACTATTATTTTTTTTTATTTTTAAAAATATCGACACTCGTCTAAAAGGATAGAAAATAAATCGATTATTCCATACTCGTGACGCTCACCGTATAATCAATTACAAAGAAAATTATGATGATTTGATACTCACATGGCTGATTCTATCTTCCTTGCGTGTACTGTCAGAATGACTTTCATCATCGCTCCTCGCGCCTTCACTGTCAGGTGCCTGAAAATGTTCAGATAATCCTAATAGTGGATTATTTTTTATGATTCCCTCTTCAGCCAAAGAATGGGGATCTTGATTAAGATTTTCTTTAGACTTGCTGCTGGATTTCAAGCGGTTTCTCTTTCTGATGTGCAGGTAAAGAAAAACAGATGCAACATATATCAATCCTAGGAGAACAGAGCAGATACCGATGGCCACATATTCTGAGACAGTTAAACTGCCCGAAGCATCTGATGATGTCTGAGCATTAGACATGAACGTTACCTCGCTTACATCTGAAAAAAACAATACAAACTGATTAACCTCCACAATATCAGTACGTTGATCTCAGTTAAAATTTAATTAATTAATTTAAGAATGAATGAATCAGTATTGATAGATTTCCAGCTTGGTTTTACTGTTAGAAGCCATTAAAACTATAGAAGCTTACAAGATTACAATGATTTACACTTTCCCATATTAATTTTATAGCAAACACCATGTTATCAATTCGCCCAAACTCCGGCTACGATAACTTATACGGAAAGAGAGAGAAACTTACAATTTTTAACGTCCGTAGCGCGTCCGAATGAGACGGTTGAGTTCGATAATGGCCTTAATTGGCCAAATAGTTTCATAGATAAACCAATCTAAAATTTTGTTGGTATTTCCCAATAACCCAAGAAAAAGCAAATCAGATCGAATTGAAACTTGGCAATTAGTCGAAGTTGTCTCACCAACGAAGTGGATCCATCAGACATACATAAGAGATAGACTAAGTCATTGAAAATGTTTTATATATGGAGAAGCTACTTGCTTACTTGCTATAAGAGTTGTTGTATATTATATATTATAAATGAATTTTCTTGAAAGTCCCTTCATTAGTCGAAGAGAAATTCTCTGGACCAAATAAGGCGCAAAAAAATTTGGTTCATTATTTTCTCAACTAATAAACCTTTATGTGAGTATAATTTAAAAATCGACTAAAAGTATCTTCTGGTTTTCTGGAAACTGCATAAACCAGTAATGTTATCTAAACAAATTATTTGTTGCTATAATCTTTATTGTCAATATTAACGTTCAGATCATAGTTTTATATTTGAACATTCAGTTTAAACTAGGTTGGATCTGTAATTTTCGAGATATTCTGAAATTAAGATATTGAACAGCCATATTACTGGCCCAATGGCCAGTCAGATAGTCTATCATTTAATTTTTTTTCTGCCCCTCTAGACATAAACATTTTAAAAGTAAAAATATTTGTCATTAAGATTTTATTTGGCACCAACCTTCTTGATATAACATAATTTGAAACTAGCCTATTACATTTTTTCAACAAATTATATCGTCTGAATTTATGAGAAGTAGCATGAGTAATATTTCATTTTGTTGCAATCAACCTAACAATTCCAGAAGAAAAAGTGAGGATACAATAAAGTTCAATATTAAATTTGCCTTCTTGAAACAATTTTTAATTTGAAAAATATTGAAGCGTCATAAAGTCATAATGCAAAACATAGTAGGGGTTGATCTACCCCTTTATGATGAAAGTTCATGATTGGAAAAAATTCCAAAGTATTACTGAATTAGCGTTAGCTGCCAAATCTCACTCTAATAAATAGTTCCACATAGAAGATATTCCATACAAACAACATTTTTCCCCCAATTTTAATGGGCAGAATAATATATTAATATATAATACTAATATATTGTACCGTACCACTTAATATATAATACCAATATACAATATACAGTGTATCCTCTTTAATCTGGACATTTGATGGCAAGGTGGTTGTCCGCATTTTCGATTTGTCCGGATTATAGAAATAATTTATTCATAAAAGTAGGTAACAGAAAACATTAAATTAATTTAAATTCTCAACTACAAGAGAAATATAAATTATTTATTTATTAAAGAAAATATATTATTCAGAAAGGTAACAGAAAACATAAATTGAATTCAAATTTTCACAAACAAGAGAACACATTTAAATTTATCTATTTATTTATTTCCAACTTTCAAGTAATATGAACATTTTCATTACTTGATAAAATTTGTTAACAAGAACCAAAACTTGAAATTCCTATAGTACTGGCTGAACGACTGATACATCATCTTCAATCTAGCCTTCTAATAACTATGATTAGTTTTGAAATTTAAATATGTAAATATACCGCCGTATTCACAAAGCATTGTTGAGTGTTTCAATCTCCGTTAAGTACTAACGGAGGACCTCAGTTCAGGATAAATTTGAATCGCAACCTCAGTCAACGTATTTCACGTTAACTACGTATTTTTCGTTAACTGAGGTTGCGATTCAAATTTATCCTTAACTGAGGTCCTCCGTTAGGACTTAACGGAGATTGAATGCTTTGTGAATACGGCGGATAGTGTTTGAACATGGTTAGGAAAACAGAAATCACGTCGTGCATGATTTGTGTGCTATAGTTGCTCTGTGACTACTTACTGTAAGGATTGAGATTATTCTCTGGTGTGCCAACTACCCTGAATGTTACAGATGGTGATGAAATTTTCGCAGCTGAATTTTGACCATCTGTTGCTTCCCTACATTTAAAATATACTAATATCATACGGCCTGAGAGCCTCAGTCTTAAGTCAGGTTCTCCGTCCCACTGAAAAGCAGCGACATATTAATCCCAAGGAAGCGAATAATTTCCTTCCTTATTTTACCTGGAGGTAGCTCTTTCCTTCATCCCTGTACAGACGAAATGGAACGTCACCGTTGAGGGGATTTCTTAGGTCCATCCAACCTCGGGTTGTTAGAAATTTGGCCTTCGACACAGCACATACTGGAGTTTGGAGACCTGCAAATAATAGACTTATTTTGTC
Organism: Halyzia sedecimguttata; assembly: GCA_937662695.2. Lineage (NCBI taxonomy): Eukaryota > Metazoa > Arthropoda > Insecta > Coleoptera > Coccinellidae > Halyzia > Halyzia sedecimguttata. The sequence goes on from OW569412.2 coordinate 92,764,475, forward strand.
TCTTTGAATAAATCGAATTTCTTCAGAAACATTTAAATATCTGAATTATTGGGATATACACGTTTCATTATACCAGGGTCGTATAGATTTTGAAGGCTCTCGCAAAATTTCAGCGTTATCGATCGGATAAATTGTGAAATACACATTTTTTTTTTATTTTCTGCTCATACGATCCTCACAAAATGTTTGCGAAAATTTGATCGTTGGCATTCTACAACTAATTACCATGTTTGAATTGGATCGGATATGTATTATTTGAATTATTGAGGAAATAACTCACAAACACAAAATTTCAGATGGGTATAACTCGAAAACCGATTGGCCGATTATACGTATTAACGAAATTAAATGTCGCATTTGGATGCACAATATACCCTGTCAATTGCAAGTCGCTGTCTTTTACCGTTGTCAAGATATGCTGAGAAACATAATGTTTTTTAATGATTTTTTTTAAATTTATTGGTAAAATAATTCTCACGACATTTCACATACATATTTGCGTCGGTATTCTACAACTATAGATACCAAGTTTCAATTCGATTGAATCTGCATTTTTTGTGTTATAAAGAAAACAATATTCTAGATGGGTTTAATAACTCTGAAACTATTTGACCGTTTATGCCCAACAACGAACGTAACTGTCCTATTCGGATGCACAACCCACCCTGAAGATTTCAAGTCGCGCTCTCTTTCCGTTCGGAAGTTATCGTGGCAACGGTCACCCGTCCAGCAACTGAACTCACCCAAAGTTACCTAGGATCTCCATCAATAGATCCGACCACATTAAAATTTAGATCTTGGCTCTAAAGTTCGGTTTTAAATGCTCTCGAAAAATTTCAGCGATAACGGACGAATAGTTTCTCAAAAATTTGCGTGTTCGCATTCTACATTTAATTACCATGTTTGAATTGGATCGTATCCGTATTTTTTGAGTTATTGAGAAAATAGCAACAAAATTTCAGATGTATATAACTCCAAAACCGTTTGGCCGATTCATTGATGCCTATTTATGAACTTAAAAGTCGCATTTGGATGCGCAACCTACCCCAAGAATTGCAAGTCGCTATTTCTCTCCGTAATCAAGTTATCGTGAGACACATCATGTCCTTTCATAATTTTTTTAAAATTTTCTTGTTATAGGATCCTCTCAAAATTTCACATCCGTTTTTGGATTGCTATTCTACAACTACTCACCAAGTTTCAATTCGATCGGATCTGTATTGTTTGGAAACAAAATTTGTACTCGGAAGCCGTTTGGCCGATTATGCCCATTGATGAACTTGTCCGTCGCATTTAAAGGCGCAACCTACCTTGAAAATTCCAAGACACTACCTCTTTCCCTTGAAAGTTATCGTGGCGACGCCCGGCCGGACAGAATTTTCATCAATGAGTCGAACATAATCCTTTGAGACCATTTTCGGCAAAAACTTATAAAATTACAGACATTCGAGCAAAATTATAGCACACTGTTCCCCACAACATGCGTGCAAAAATGGAGTAGTGCCTCCAAAATTTGCAGTCCGATTGGCTCATTTTGTGGGGTGGAAATTGTAGGTGTATCGATTTCATTTGGACTCGCTTGGACCTGTTTTTGGCGCTCTTGTTTCTCGGAACACAGTGCTTATCAATTTGCCCGAATGTCTGTAATTTTCGAATTTTTTTATGAAAATAGTCTTGAACGATTTAGTTTGGCTCACTGATCAAGAATCCGTTGTCAAAATCGATTCTGTCCGGCTGGTGCGGCTGGCCCTCCGTTAACACTATAACTCTCGAATGGATTGAGCTAGGCAGTTGAAATTTTCAGAGCGGGTTGAGGAGATAAATATCTCGGTTAAGCTCGTTATTGGGCAGAATCGGCATGATGGTTCAAATTCAATTTTATTAAGATGTAGTTTCATCATAAGAATCCATCGATATCATTTTCAACTCTATAAAGCTAATACTTTCGGAGATATGATTTTTCAAAATTTCGAACATAAATCGTACTTCTGTTTTCACAGAATGCTGTACTCATATAACTCTACTACGTTAGTAATGTTAGTATAGAGTTCATTGGCTGTACTTAATTATTCTATCTATGCATTATTATATGATCTGTGTTCATTCATGTCATCTTATTTTCCTTTAAGTGACATTTCAAATTTATTTCTGGTTCGTTATTTTTGATATAAAATACGTTATAATATATGTTATAGAGAACAAAATATGATTGAATGCAAAATGACCAATGAAATAAACTCGACTATATTAGAATTAAGGGGATGATATGATATTATACTTTTAAGATGATGATATAATGCCCGTGGATAATCCATATGATGATGGAAATATATACTTTGGTAGGTAAATTGGGTTCAGAATATTTCCAGTTTGAACAAAACTGAAAGATTGGCTAGTTTCAATTGATGTAATATAATTTTCATGGTAGATTTGAGGAGTAAATATCTCGGATCAGCTCGTTATTGGGTAAAATTGGTCTGTTGATTTTGGATTAATGATTTTTGGCACTCTTGTTTTTTATAAAGGATAATTTTTGAAGCATTTTTTTAAACGAAATTTTTTTTTAAATTTAATTTCTTTAATTATGCAGTTCTATCATAAGAATCCATCGATATAATTCCCAATTCTGAGAAACCAGTACTTTCGGAGATATAATTTGTCCGTTTGCACAAGAGTGCCAAAAAGCTCCTGTCCACAGGGCTTGAACCAATTTTTTCAGGATATTTAAGAATACTAAATAGAAGAACCACAGGGCGAATTTAACCCATTTACCAACTCAATCTGACCATTCCCTTCTGAAACCTACCCTGATTAATTGGTATTCTTAAATGATTCTGCTCACATATTTTGAAATTAATCAAAAAGTAATTCTGCTCAGATATGACTCAGGCACCCTGGACAGAATAGAATTTGACCACGAATTATTCATCTGTAAGACTAATGTCATGGTTTAAGCCCATTTTCAGCTTGGTATTCGAAAAATACAAGTATTTGAACGAAATGAAAACGCCCTTGAAAGAGCGTACAAAAAGGAGTCAAATGAAAAGACACATCCTCAACATTTCAAACGGCTCTTTGGTACCCGGATAAAGTATCCGTAGTAAATCAACTTTAATTTGTCTTCTGGAACAAAAGCACCTTATAAAATTTTTATTGGCATGAAGCATTGCCATTCCACCATTGACATTGTTGAAGTTATTGCTCTTAGTATTCATTCAAGTTCTACACATTGATCGTCCAAGAATGGATGCGAAACACGTCGAATGTGTACAGAGATATTTTGTGAGTAGATCTTACGACATTCTTCCATTTATAATATGTGTAGAACGTTATCGCTTTACATGAGCATATATTATTGTATAAGAGTGTATTAATATACGTTCTAGTTTTTTGACAAATTCTCGACATCATAGAAACGCCATCAAGACGTCTTTTTTCGCGCTATTCTAATTGAAATTCTTCCAGATGATATAATCTGGAATATTGAGCGACGAGTCAAACAGGTATTTCACTGATTTCTTGATAGAGATTCACTTTTCATTGAAATGTTTTAAGGTACTGGAATTCAATTATACATTTTGAACCAAATACGCACCTGGAAAAAATCCAAGGAAATCTTTTATTTCATGAAATATTGTCCGTCCTTGGATGCTTTTAAGCCCTATAGAGTATAGACCATATTAGTTAGGTTCGAATCATTCTCTTGGCGAGAGATCCATATTCAAATTTTTTAACAAGGAATTTCAACTTTGAGATGAAACTACCCTATTTAAAAGAGAATGTTAGTACAGAGACATCAAGTATTGGGTACCTTCATCATTAGTGCATGTTTTCATGTTATTTCCACATTAAAATGTACATCAATTTATTATTGAATCAAAATTGAAACCAGTGTAGTTCGAAAGATTTCCGTCTGTCGTAGATGACTTCTGTTGTGCGTCATTACAAGGCCGATTTGGGGTTATGTTATTACTTTTGACTGATTTCGAGTGAGCTAATACATACGTCAATCGAATTTATATTAAGTAATTATTTTGGAAATATACTATTTTGTTATGAAAACTTGATTCTAGATGGTTGAAAAAGGTTCACAGAATCTATTTCAACCGAAATAAACCTTGAGAAATTAGCCAAAGATCTAATATAATATAAAAACAGGCGAGAAATTCGCGTAAATTTTAGGTCCATAAGAAATGCATGGGGAATCCAGTGCTCGGGTCCACGGATGGATCGTAATTCAAATTTCCCGCCTAACCTAACTAATGTGGTCTGTTGGCGCTCCTATTCCTCGAAACAGGGTGCTTACCAATTTGCCCAAATGTCCGTAATTTTCAAATTTTTTTATGAAAATGGTCGTAAACGATTTGGTTTGACTCACTGATCAAGAATCTGTGGTCAAAATCGATTCTGTCTGGCCAGCCACGTAAACTCTCGAACGGAATAAGCTGGACCGTAGACATTTTCAGAGTAAGTTTGGGAGATAAATATCTCAGTTAATTTTGTTATTGGCCAAAGTTGATCTACGGGTTTCGGAGTAACGAAAAAAAAATTTTCTTTACATCACTTATTTTGAATTAAATTTTTTTAAGATGCAGTTTCATCATAAAAATCCATTTATATCATTTTCAACGCTAACAAGCTGATACTTTCGGAGATAATTATGATTTTTCGAAATTTCAATCATAAATCACAGAATGCTGTAATCGTAAATTAACGCCCGTATTGGTATCTATGAGTTTCATGATGTTCATACATCTCATATTATCTACCGATAAGAGACATGTCATATTAATTTCTGGTTCTGTTCAAGATTCTTTACTCATGATATAAAATACCTCCTGTACTAGAAACAAATTTTGTTCCAATGCAATTGATCAATAAAATAACCTCAGCTATCGTAGAATTATGAGGATACTATATTTTTTGGGTGATAATATAATGCCCTGGAATCCATAATATGATGATGGAAATATAAACTTTGATAAGGTAATCAAATTGACTTCAGAATAGATTTGAGGACTGAATAAGTTCGTTATTGGCTAGAATAGGTTTGGTGGTTTCGGATTAATAATTTTTGGCATTCTTGTTTTTTTCTTGAATTATACCTATGTGAATTTAATATCTTTTATGCATGTTTTCTTAAAAAAAATCTTTTTTCTAAGGTTATCGCGCTGCTTGGATAGAATGGGCTCAACAACATGCATATTGGAATATTGTTACAATTCGTGTCGGGACCTGTCAGGATGTTGCAGCCTGTAACAAGTCTGTCAATGGGAACGCCCCAATTTCAAATTGACATTAATCACGCACGGCAGCCATTTTTTATTTGTGACATTGACAGTTGTATTTGTCAATGTCTACCTTTGGAAAGATACATGCTTCAACAACTTTCACGAATAATTCAAATTTATTATGAAAAATCGTCATCTGTTACTCTAAATTACGTGCTTTAACTTCAATTGTTGGTCGTTATAATCGTCCAGATAAAAGAACAATTGAACGTTTATTGAAGAAGTTCGAATCACTTCATGATGTTACAGTGCCATAGTGAAACAATGAAATGCAAGAAGTGAAAATAAATAATTTTACCAAAAATCGCACGTATAAAATATGCATGATAGGGCTGCGAAGTCACATGCGATTCCACGAATTTTCGAGTACGGCTCTGTCTACCCAAGCTTTCAACAATTAAACGCATAAAAATGAGCAATGCTTATCTGCGTATGTGCAGCAACCTAACGTCCATTTATTTTTTTTAAAGGACCTAGAGAAATCATGGAACAGTCACCTATTCTTGGACGTGCAACATTAGGATTCTGCACAGATAAGCATTGCTAATATGTATACGACCTTGGGATTACGTTTACAATGGTTGAAATCGTAAGGAGACAAAGCCGTAGAATCGCTAGCAACCCTATCATGCATATTTTATATATGCGCTTTTTGGTAAAATGATTAATTTTGATGAGTTCCAGCTTCTGTTGAAAAAAGATTCACCTTTGAAAACATCCTGTACAATTATCATCTTCAGAAAAACCATTTGAGGGGTCCATGGCTGAAGTGGAGCTGAAGTCCATGCAGCCTAGTTTTGAGATAACTGGCTTAGAAGTTGGTTATTAACAATTAATTCAAATGTGACTTCATTAAGTTTTAAAAGGTGGGATTGTGAGCATCTAGGAGTCTACTAATCTATGAAAAATTATATACGATTTACACTTATTTATTCAATATTGTGACGCGTTTCGTCGACACAGCGACTTCATCAGACTACATCATACCTGATGAAGTCGCTGTCTCGACGAAACGCGTCACAATATTGAATAAATAAGTGTAAATCGTATATAATTTTTCATTGAGTTAATATGGATTTGCATCAAGTAAAAGCCACAAGCATTAAATTTTCTAATCTATGAGTTCATCAAAGCACTGAAAAGAAACCACTTGGTTCACTTCAGCTTTGAATCCCTCATATTAGACCAGGGCCGAAGCCTTTAAAAATGGTAAAAAGTGAAAAAAAATTATAGTAGAAACTCATTGAAAAGAAGAGAATATAACAAAAATGGCAGGAAAAATAATTTAAGGGCGATCTGAGTTCGGGAAGGGCAAGGGGGTGAGTTTTTAAGGGTAAAAAATGGTTTATCTCGATTTCCGGTCAAACTACAAGTCCTATGGAAAAAAAGTTAAATAGCAAAGTTGTAGGCGATAAAAAGATCTACAACAAAATTTTTTTTTTTCACCAAATTTGGTAAAAACTTACATTTTCATGTTCCAAATACACTGTAATATTTTGGATTTAATTTTTTTTTAACCTTAATTTGACTTAATATCGAAAACGCATCCTAATTTTCAATCAAAAATTCTCACGTCAAAATATCTGTCTTTTGAAAAAAGTAGGTGGGCTCTTTGTTCGTTGGAATCTCTACTTTCTGATGGTTTGAAAAAAATATACATTACTATGGTAAATTTTCTTAGAAAATGCTACGAAATAACAGAGAGTAAGGCCCAGACCCTAAAGCCTCGCCTAATTCCCTATGAAATAACTTTTGATGAGCTGAAATTTTACGTAGGTCCCTCAGGTGTATAAGTTATATTAAAATAGCAATAAATAAGCATCTACGCATATAATTTAGTGAAGATTCTACAACTTCAAAATATCAAAATATTGTTAGTGTCTTATTAAACATGAACTTTATTAACTTAGCATTTTCTGAGAAAATTTACCATAGTAATGTATATTTTGTTTAGACCATCAGGAAGTAGAGATTTCAACAAACAAAAAGCCCAACTACTTTTTTAAAGAAGCAGATATTTTGACGTGAGAATTTTTGATTGAAAATTGGTTTTTTTTTATCGATATTAAGTCAAATTAAGGTTAAAAAAAATTATTTTGAATCCAAAACACTACAGTGTATTTGGGACATAAAAATGTGAGTTTTCACCAAATTTGCTGGAAAAAAAAATTAAAAACCAAAAACGTGGTTATTTGAATTTCTCACATAAATTTTGAGGTTATGTGAAAAAAGTGTGAATACAAAAGTTATAGATCTTTTTATTACCTACAACTTTGCCATTCAATTTTTTTCCATAGGACATAGGCCGGAAATCCAGATAAACCGTTTTTTACCCTCAAAAACTCACCCCCTTCCCCTTCCCGACATCATCAGATCGCCCGTAAATTATGTTTCCTATCATTTTTGTTATATTCTCTTCCTTTTACAACGGGTTTCATTCTACTATATTCTTTTTCGGTTTAAAAAATTATCGACCCTATATGTAAAATACTCTAATGAGTATATTGTCACCATCGACTTTCATAGATACTTTCTGTGCCATACAGGAATTCGATTATTGCATGTTTTATTCGAATTTAATACGGATGTAAATGAATTGAGTTGAATATTCTTCTGATGAATAGATTGAAGATTTACCATCCTGCCAATAGTTGTTTTGAATTAAGCAAAAATTATACTTTACCTGATTCATGTTATCTTGAACCGGTATCTTTTACGCCATATGTTGGAGTGTAAATAAATTTTTGAATACCTAATGAAGCCTTCTGTTAATTCATCTTGCAATGAAATCCGAAATTAACATAAATTGGTAAAACATATGTCGTCTGAGCTCTTATTTGCGGTTTTGAAATGTGAATGACATCAAAATCGTTGGTTTTCAATCATTTTAACGAGCTGAACTGCTGTACATATTATCTGGAATTTGGGAAATAATGTTGAAATTCATAGCTGTATATTGTCCGAAGATTTAGTTCATATAGAGACCTCTAATGCGAAGAATCGGACACAGAAGATTGATTGAACAAATAATCTTGACGAATGACGAATTAAGATTGATTAATTAAGGTGAATAGATTAGAGAAGAAGTCTTCAATCTTTATTAGTTATTATATATGAGAATAATACTTTTATGTTAGTTAGTTTTAACGAACCGTTTTTGGGTAATGCTATACGTTGTAAGTAAACTGAAGAATCCATCAATTACATTCACCTCATCAAGATTAGAACTTCAGCCCGAATAATATACCGGGTGGCCCATCACAGACGCGGAGCTCCTTTTGAGGGAGTAAATAACGATATTTGAGAATATTTGTTTGTGATGTGTGTAGGATGTTCAAATGCACAATTTAAGGTTATTTTAATCATATACAGGGTGTTCGAAAACCAAGATATAGACCAAAGTTATATTTTTTTAAAAGTTATACCCTGTATTTGACCTCAAAACTGGAATGGCAAGCTCAAATTATGATGAGTTTCTTCAAATCACGTTTTACCTTAGAAGCACCATTTACGAGAAAATGGCGAGAAATTGAAAATATGTAGTTTTTGGCGCTCTAGTTTCTCGGAACTGAGTGCTTATCAATTTGCCCAAATGTCTGTAATTTTCGAATTTTTCCATGAAAATGTTCTTAAACGATTTGGTTCGACTCACTGATCAAGAATCCGTGGTCGAAATTCATTCTGTCCGGCCGGTCCGGACGTCCGGCCGGCCGGCCGTAGGCACGATAACTCTCGAACGGAATGAGCTAGACAGTTGAAATTTTCAGAGTAGGTTTGGGAGATAAATATCTCGGCTAAGTTCGTTATTGGGCAAAATCGGAGAGATGGTTCCAAATAAAATATTTTTTCAATAAGCAGTTTTACCATAAGAATCCAATGATATCATTTTTAACTCTAACAAGCTAATACTTTCGGAGATATGATTTTTCAAAATTTCAATACGTATTTCTACGTTGTCACAGAATGATATAATTATTCTATGTATGAATTGTCATAATGTCAACTTATTTTCCTGAGACATGACATTATCTAATCAATCGAAGAATTGTGAGCGAAGTGAGAAAAATCTCAGTTGTTCGCTCCGAAATTAGTTTTTCTCAGAAAAGTCTTACATTTCGGAACGGAACATGAAGTAAGAGATCTGAGAGTAGTGAGACTGCTTTTCATCCATAGACATAGAATGCTCAGTTCTCTCAATTTATGACGGGACTGACGGAAGGGAATATTAACTTCAAGAATATTGGGGTTGAAATACTCGTATTTTAGCGATGCGACGGGGACCTCACCCAAAAATGTTTGAAAATATTACGTAAATATTGAAAGCATAATTCTGTAGTTCGAGAGAGGAGAAAATTTGGTGAACGTAGATCAGGAAATTTTTGATCGATTACAAGGTAATGTTTCATTATTACTTCTCTTCTTTAATACATGTTTTATGGAATATCTACTATTTGTAGGTACTTTAAACCTGTTTTGGGCAATTGTCATACGAAACTTGTTTTTTTGGAACTCTAGTTCCTCGGAACAGAGTCCTTATCAATTTGCCCAAGTGTCTGTAATTTTGGAATTTTTGGCTGAAAATGGTCTCAAACGATTTGGTTCGACTCACTGATCAAGAATCCGAGGTCCAAATCGATTCTGTCCGGCCGGCCGTAGGCACGATAACTCTCGAACGAAAGGAGTTAGCGGATTGAAATTTGCAAGGTGGGTTTGGAGCGTAAATATCTCGGACGAGCTCGTTAATGGGTGAAATCCATCAAGCGGTTTCGGAGTTATGGCCGATTTTAGTAAAATTATTTTTTATGAATATTTCCGAAACCGATCACTCGATCTATCTGAAATTTAGCATCAAATTGTAGAATCATGATCTTTATACGCATGTGAAGTTTTGTATTGACCAGATTACCGCAAAGTGTGAAAAAAAAATTTGAAATTTTAAAAAAAGTTTTCTACAAGAACTTTCGAACGGAATGAGCTAGGCAGTTGAAACTTTCAGAGTAGGTTAGGGAGATGAATATCACAGTTAAGTTCGTTATTGGGCAAAATTGGCCAGATTCAATTTGATTTCTTCCATGGTGCAGTTCTCATTCTCATGATTGCTCATTTAATCTTGATAAATAAACTATTATTTGAATTGAATTTCCTTTATGATGCAGTTTTTATCATATGAATACATTGATATAATTCCCAACTCTGAGAAACCAATACTTTCGGAGATATAATTTGTCTTTTTGAACTATAGCGCCAGAAAGCTCCTGTCCACAGGGCTTGAACCCATTTTTTAAATAGCAATTAATGAAGAAACCAGTTGCGCCAGCGATACAGACAGTATATTTTCGATTAGACATATTGGCTACTCCTATACAGAAAAAACTTACCTCTGGAATATATAGAGTGATCATAATTAATTTTCAAACATCAACAACAAATAATGGTCAAAAACTTTCTTATTTCAAATGGCACACTCGGTATTTCTATATGTCGTTGAACTTTGAAGTTAATTTCGAAACTATCTTCATAAGGTTCTCCTAAACCTGATAGTTTCTCAGCAATTTTCGACCATTATTTGTAGTTGATTTTTGAAAATTAATTATGATCACTCTGTATTTTCCAGAGTTAAATTTTTTTTCTGTATAGGAGTAGCCAATATGTCTATTCGAAAAAATACTGTCTGTATTGCTGGCGTAACTGGTTTCTTCATTAATTGCTATTTAAAAACACTACATATTTTCAAAAGTAGTTTCATTCTCCACCGAAAGCTCTCAATTTTACATTCAATTCACATCTGAAAGTCAAACGAATGCAAATCTTATTGGAAAATACAAATTTTTAGCTAAATTCAATTAAAATAGAATTTTGTAATGAATATCGAACGTTACTTCAATTTCAACACCACTTAATTATTTTTTATGATCAGATATTTGTGAAAATATCCAAAACAAACGTCCAAAAAAGTCGAAACAAAAGTTTTTAGTTACAATAATATTTGTACTGACACTTATATTTTCTAGTCACAAAAAAGTCTTTAGGTAATTATTCAAATTTTAAAAGAGTTATAAGCAAAAATGAAAAAATATTTTTCATGATTTTCCGACCTGAATTTTTGCGCATTAATCTATGGGAGATGATAGCCCTACATTAAGATAAGTTCTGAATAATCATGGCTTGGATTGGTTAAACCTGTTTTTGAAAAAAACCCTTCTAGCCTTATGAGCAACCACATTTTCCTTTTGAAATTCAAATACTGAAGGGATTTCTGAGAGTGAATACCTTTGAAAATTTGCTGAGATGATGCTTCTTCAAGAGATCCATGCGGCTACAGAGGAGTATATTTGTGAGAGGGGACTTTTGAAAGGTTATGTATTGTTTTTAATTTGTTGGTTTTTCACCTCTTTTCATTCCATTTTTCAGGTGATTTTCGGGTACTTTGGAGAAACTTATCCGTTTTTTGAAGAAGGAATCCATATTCAAGAAAGAAATGCCCAAAAATTTTTAACATTTAGGCTTATTTTGTGAACAAATTCAATGTTTACAAATCACAACACTTAATAGGAGACAGGGTTTTTTTGTTGATGCTTTCCCTAAGCTCTTGTATCATGCGTCGAATTGCATGGTACCCCGTTACACTAATCTCTGCTAACACTTATAAAGCTCTAAATCAAAAGAATATATATATTCTACAACATTTTCAAAGACATTTTTTTTAAATGCCGCTCAAACTGGAAGTCGCAGTTAGACGAGTTTTTGCGCGTATGTTCTGGGGAACATCGCGTTATAGTTTTGCCCAAATGTCTGTAACTTTCGAATTTTTTGACGAAAATGGTCTCAAACGATTAAGTTCGACTCCCCAATGAAGAATTCGAGGTCAAATTTGATTCTGTCCGTCCGGCCGTCCGGCCGTTGCCACGATAACTTGAGAACGAGAAGAGCTAGCAACTTGAAATTTTCAGGGAAGGTGGCGCATCTCAATACGACGGACAAGTTCGTTAATGGGCATAATCGGCCCAGTGGTTTCCGAGTAATAATTTTGTTTTCAACCAATATAAATCCGATCGAATTGAAACTTGGTGGGTAGTTGTAGAATATGATCTTAAGCACGTTTGTGGAATTTTGTGCGAATCGTATGGCTAGAAAATTTTTAAAAAATTATTAAAAAATATTTTTGTTGTCACGATAACTTGAGAACGGAATGAGATAGCGGCTTGAAATTTTCAGGTTAGGATGAACACCAGAACGCGACATTTCAGTTTGTTTATGAGCATAATCGGCCAAACGGTTTCAGAGTTATAGCCATCTGAAATTTTCTGAAATTTCGTGGTTTTTGTTCCTCATTAACTCAAAAAGTACTGAACCGATTGAATTCAAACATGGTTATTAGTTGTAAAATGCCAACGCGGAAATGTTTGCAAAATTTGGTGAGGATAGCATTTGTAGAAAATTTTTAATAAATCATTGAAAATAAAAAAAAAAAATTCTATATATCAGTAACTATTCGTTTGAAATTGCTGAAATTTTGCAAGAGCCTTCATAACCTAACTCTACTGCCAAGTTTCAAGTTTTAATACGATCGGTTAAATATTGTTGGAGATTCGAGCATTCTTGTGCGAGTTCAGTAGATGGGTGACCGTTGCCTCGATAACTTTCGAACGAAAGGAGATAGGGACTTGCAATTTTCAGGGTAGGTTGCGTATCCGAAAGAGAGTGTTGAGTTCGTTTTTGGGCATAATCGGTCAGACGGTTTCCGAGTTATACCCACCTGGAATATTATTTCCTTGATAACTCAAAAAATAAATATTCGATCGAATTGGTGCTTGGTAACTAGTAGTAGAAAATCAACATAAAGACGTGTTTAAAATTTTGTAAGAATCGTATCCCTAGAAAATTTGAAAAAAATGACGAAAAAAAAATTTCAAGAACCGTACCCCTAGAAAATTTTTAAAAAGTCACGAAAAAAAAATTGGTTCAAGCACTGACGTGAAGTCAGAAGCTTTTGCGCGTATGTTCTATTGTCCATACTTCTGTATTGGACACCCTTAATCGAATTTACCATGGTAAATTATGTTGTCCATTCTCCTGTATTGGACACTTAATTCGAATTTACCATGGTAAATTCGAATTGAGAGTTTAAATTTAATTTCTTTCATGATACAGTTCTATCATAGGAATCCATTGATATAATTTCGAACTCTGAGAAACCAATACTTTTGGAGATATAATTTAATTTTCTATCTATAAATAACCTTCGTAAGCCAGATGCAACGCGCAATGATAAAAAAATACTTGAGAATAATACCAATGTAGAAATAGCTTACCTTGATTTCAGGAACAAATTAGATAAAATTATTGGTGAAAACACTGATTTAGTTGAGATTTCCAACAAGAATAAAAAAAGGAAACCATGGGATCACGCAGGGCATTATAATTTTGATAAAACATGGGGATGAAATGAAAAGAGAACTCAAAAACGATCGTAATTTGGAACAAATTTCAAATTATAGACGTTTAAGAAACCTAAAAAACAAAATAATAAAATCTGCTAAAAGTACTTATTACAAATCAAAAATTTATGAATCGAAAAATGGCTATAAGCATATCTGGAATTTCATCAATGAGGCTACAAATACTCCGAAAAATAAAATTGGTTCAAGCACTGACGTGAAGTCAGAAGCTTTTGCGCGTATGTTCTCTTGTCTATTCTCCTGTATTGGACAATCTTAATCGAATTTACCATGGTGAATTCTATTGTCTGTTCTCCTATATTGGACACTTTTAATAGAATTTACCATGGTAAATTCGATTGAGGGTATCCAACACAGGAGAACTGACAATAGAATCCACCATGGTAAATTCGATTAAGAGTGTCCAATACAGGATAATGGACAAGAGAACATACGCACAAAAGCTTCTGACGTCAGTGCTTGAACCAATTTTTTTTAAATTTTCTAGTGCTAGGATCCTGACGAAATTTTGCAAGACTTTTCGCGTTGGCATTCTACAATTAATAGCCATATTTGAATTGGATCGGATTCGTAATTTTTTGACTTATTGAGGAACTAACAACCAAATTTCAGATTGATATAACTCCAGAACCATTTGGCCGATTATGCTAGTTAACGCACCTAAATGTCGTATTCAGATGCGAAATCTACCCTGAAAACAGTAAGTCGCTATTTCTTTCCGTTCTCAAGGAATCATGAGATACATAATATTTTTCGTAATTTCTTAAAAATTTTCTCGTGGTACGGTCCTCACAAAATTTTACGCACGTCTTCATGTCAATATCCCACAACTAGTTACCAAGCTTCAATTCGATCGAGTCTATATTTTTTGAGTTATCGAGGAAAAAATATTCCAGATGGGTATAACTCCGAAACCGTTGTGCCGATTATGGCCAACAGCGAACTTAACTCTCCATTCAGATGTGCAACCTATCCTAAAAATTGCAACTCCCTATCTCCTTTCGTTCAAGAGTTGTCGATGCGACAATCACCCATCCAGCTACTGAACTCACACAAGGCTGCTCGGATCTCCAACAATATAGATCTGATCATGTTCAAACTTGGAACTTGGTAGAAGAGTTAGGTTTTGAAGGCAATAATTTTCTATGATTTTTTGAAAATTTTCTAGAGATCCGATTCTCACGAAGTTCTGCAAGAATCTTCGCGTTGTCATTCTACAATTGATAACCATGTTTGAATTTGATCGGATTTGTATTTTTCGAGTTATTGAGGAATTAAGAACCAAATTTCAGATGGGTATAACTCCAAAACCGTTTTGCCGATTATGCCTATAAACAAACTCGAATGGCGCATTCATATTATCAACCTAACCTCAAAAATTTCAAGTCGCTATCTCTTTTCGATCTTAGGTTATCGTGAAGTAAATAATATATATTTTTTAAATTTTCTAGAGATACGATTCTCACAAAATGTCACTAACGTCCTTAGGTTTGTATTCTACTACTACTCACCACGTTCCAATTCGATCCAATTAGTATTGGTTGTAGACAAAATTATTACTCGGAAACCATTGGGCTGATTACGCCCATAAACGAACTTGTCCGTCGTATTGGCATGCGCCACCTATACTGAAAATGTCAAGTCGCCATCTCTTTCCGTTCTCAAGTTTTCGTGACAACAACCGGCAGGCCGGCAGGACAGAATCAAATTTGACCTCGAATTCTTGATCAGGAAGTCGAACCCAATCATTTGAGACCATTGTCGGCGAAAAATTCGAAAATTACAGACATTTGGTCAAAATGATAACGCGATGTTCCCCAGAACATACGCGCAAAGACAATATAAATCATTTAATGATTTTTTCATGAATATCGGCAAATCCATTCAGGATGGCATCAGCAGGGATTCCGGTGCTGTAGTGAAGAAATATTGGACTACGAATTCTTTTTTCCTAAGGCCAGTTACTCAGAAATTTAAATGGTTTCTTTCTGGGTTTTCTCTTCCAAACTCGGAAAAATATCTATAAAATAAAAAAAAATTAGTTCAAGCACTGACGTCAGGAGCTTTTGCGCGTATGTTCTATTGTCCATTCTCCTGTATTGAACACACTTAATCGAATTTACCATGGTGAATTCTATTGTCTGTTCTCCTGTATTGGACACTATTAATCGAATTTACCATGGTGAATTCGATTAAGGCTGTCCAATACAGGAGAATAGACAATAGAATTCACCATGGTAAATTCGATTAAAAGTGTCCAATACAGGAGAATGGACAATAGAACATACGCGCAAAAGCTCCTGACTTCACGTCAGTGCTTGAACCAATTTTTTTATATAATTTTTCATAATTTTTGATGCACCAACTTTTTGTAAAAAACTCAATTCGGAAATATGAATCTAAAATCCCTCTTGGTGCGCAGTTGCAAGGAAGGTATATCAAATCTATTCACAGTTGTGAGTTCCGAGCAACATATTAACTTCAATTCATCAATTTAATATCTATTACCGTATATAGAAATTGAAGAGAAAACGTCTTCTTTATCGAAAATGAGCTCCCGGCGAAACAACGGGTAAGCATTGGAAAATCAATAAATCATCGCAATTCCTCTGATATCATAATAAATATCCTTTGATCATTATCGATAGAGGCTATAAGCAGTGAAACATTTTGAATTAGTCTCATCAAGCAGAATAACGGAAGAATCCATAATCTGATTTACATCATTCTACATAAACATAAGCCACCAGTCTCTTATTAGCATTGATGAAGTTATTCAATTCTTCACGCTTCTTTCGATATGTTGAACGAATCAATCGTATCACCGAGACTGCGAGATATTATACTGTTTCTGATCAAGCGCACCTAATGGAACGTAGAATTTCATAATATCACACAGATGACGCCTCTTTATATCACGCTACAGTTACAGGTAATGTTCATTAAAGCTGTGTACCCGATGCAAGACCAATCTCGCCATTCTTGAAAGCTATCTTTTCTTTTGATAGTTTTAAAAGTACGGTAGAGCGGTGTGGCTTTGCCAACGGAGGTGACATTGCCAAACTGCCTAATATTTCAAGTTTCATTTTATTTTTGTAAAGTTGGCTATATCTCATTGGCAGCACGAATGGGAACTGTTAACCACGGTATCTCTGCACCGGTTTGCGCCGGTCGCAGTCGTCTGGCGTGCGTTGAATGGAGTGAATAAGTTTTTAACGGGTTTATAAATGCGAAACACTAAGGGTTGTGTAAAAAATATGACAAGCAGCACATTAAAATACATTTAGCAGCTTACTTTACATGTATCTAGGGTCAAGTGAAAAAAAATTAAAGCATTTGGTTGAGAGGGTTTCTATATTTCGGGAAATTTTTCTATTGTTGCACTTTTGCGGGTGACTTTGCCACATACCAAAATTTATTTTGTTTTATTTTTAGACACAGCCTTGGGTCGTCAATACAAAAAGAAGTTGGGTGCGAGGAAAGATCGTAATTATACGGAGGAAACACTAAACCGATAGTAGCGTTCCCTGCTAAGAAAATTGTTAAACAGTATGTTGGAGAAGTTATAGAAACAGATGATGATGGGTTTGTAGTAAAATATTTGAGAAAAAAGAAAAATGGATTTGTCTATCCCAATGTTGGGGATACATACGTCAAAGAAATGGATGTTGTCACAACATTGGAAAAACCAAATTCTTCCAGGGGCATTATTATTTCCATAGAGAGTTAAGGTCGTATAATATTAATTAGCTTTCTTTTTTGGACGTATTTGCATATGTTTCTAATTTCTTTGATCTCACAGAGCCGTTTTTAAGTTTATAAATTGTTTATTTACAAAGAGATTGTTTTTTTGTATTTCATAAAGAATAATAGAGTTTATTTCCCTATAACTTGTTGTTTTATTCACCTCTAATATAAAAATTGTCTTTAGTTAATCAAAAAAAACTTTTTTGTGGCAAATACACCCCTGAAACTTCATAAAATTGGCAACAAACGGATTTCAAAGGCATTGGCAAACTCGCACCGATTGCCAAATTTTTAAAAATAAAAAAAAAATGTTGCTCACCTTTTCTTATGTTTCTAACAACATCAATAGATAGCTTATATGTTAAAATTATACATAGTTTACAAAAGACTCATTTTACGCAAAAATAAAAAATTTACAACAAGAAAACTATGAAAAGTAGTGCAAAGTCACACCGCTCTACGGTAGTTTGTTCTTTTGGAAGAGAAATGAAAAATAATAATAAGACTGTTCCATAACTTCACTTTGCGAATTATTGAATCAAAATAAAATAATAATATGATTCAAAAATAATATTAAAATAGCTTATTTGAACATAACCTACAGATATTCCACAGTCATTTATTTATATATTGATTGATATATTGACAATTGTTAACTGCGGAATTTCAGCGGATTCTGACGAATAGTAATTTTTTTTTCTAGTGATACGATATTCACGAAATTTCGCGAAAATTAGCATGTCGGTGATTACCGAGTTTGAATTGTATCGGATTGGTATATTCTGAGTAATTGAGGTAATAACAACAAAATTTAAGGTGGGTATAACTCCGAAACCGTTTCACCGTTTATATCCAACAACGAACTAAAATCTCCCATTTGGATGCGCAACCTACTTTGAAAATTGCAAGTGGCTTTCTCTTACCGTTCAAAATTTATCGTAGTAACGGCCCCCATCCAGCAACTGAACTCACCCAAGGCTGCTCGGATCTCCAACATTATAGATACGATCATGCTCAAATTTGCAACTTCGCTGTAAAGTTAGGTTTTGAAGGCAAACGCAAAATTTCAGTGAATTGGAGGCATAGTTTATGAGAGCTTTACCGCAAGAATACAAAGTAAAACATGTATCTATGGGAGATGATAGCCCTACATTAGGGTCCTGTAGCGGTCTTCGAACATGCGAAGTTCTGAATAATCATCAATTGGATTGGCCAGAACTAGTTTTGAAAGAGACCCTCCTGCAAAGATGTCGGAAAAATGATGTTTCTATTTTGTATCTTAAAAACGAAAAGCGATAGAACGATGATGATGTGATAGTTAAGTTTAATCTAAAATTAGTACAAAGAAAACTGCGGTTGACAGCAGCCAACTTTATTCTGTTTCTGAAATAAATTGCCCTTTCCCGAAACGTAATGATTTAGATTTAATTTTTTCTTATCTCAAAACGGTACATTTTACGCAAAGAATACAAGAGATGAAAAAGTTTCTAACCAAATCACGTTATCCGAATTTAATTATATCTAAGTCGTTGCGTAAGTTTTTCTTTAAATTTATTTAACAAAGATGATAGAGGTAGTCTACTTCAACCCCCTCCACTCATTCTAAAAACATGAAAAAATATCAAGAAAGTGTGTTTTCATAATAGTAATACTTTCATAAAATATCATCATTCTATCGCTTTTCGTTTTTAAGATAAAAAATAAAAACAGTATTTTTCTGCCATCTTTGAACCTCGATACCCCCCTAACGTTTGACTTTTGACCCAACATTTATGTAACAAAGTACCCTTTATTTTGAAGAAGGATCATCCCCTTAAATTTTTTGGACTTGTTTTGAAACACCCTGTATATATCTCAAAAATGTTGAGAGTTGGACAGTTGCACAGTTGGAAAATTTTCAATGCTTTTCTCCGCAAAAATTTGCCTTCGGCCCGTCCCTGTCAGTCTGTGTACATTACTGAAATGCTCAAATAAAGGGTTTTCCAATAAGAGGTGTTATTTTGAATAGCCCGCTATTTCGGTAGATGTCACTTTTGAAGCTGTCATTTTTCATTATTTTACAAGAAGAAACTACGCCATTAATAAAAATGGAACGATACACGCATCAAGAACGCATTGAAATTATTAAAATTCGCTATAAAAATGGTGAAAATTTGGCAGAGACGGTTCATAAAACTCGAACATTTTTGGGTCGTTGTGAAGCACCTTGTTGACCGCAATAAAGTAATTGGTGGAAAAATTCGAGCTGTTGGGACAAGTTAGTTATGTGAAGAATTAAACCCGTGCACGTCGCTCAAGAACAGCCGAGAATATTGCTGCTGTAGCCGAAAGTGTTGAAGAAAACCCAGGTTTGTCCATTCCTCGTCGTTCTTTGGAATTAGGCATTCCACAAACGTCATTACACCGTATTTTGCATAAAGATTTGGGTCTTGAGGCTTATAAAGTTCAGTTAACACAATAACTCAAGCCGGTCGATCATCAACAACGTCGTGTCTTTGCTGATTGGGTCGGTGAAATGCATGAAAATGATCCGGAATTCCATCGAAAAATCATCTTGAGTGATGAGGCCCATCCACCTCGGTAGCTTCGTCAACAAGCAAAATTTTCGCATCTGGGGCTCGGAAAACCCAAGAGTTATTGTTGAAAAGCCTCTCTATCCTCAACGTGTGACTGTTTGGTGAGGTTTATGGTCCGGCGGAGTCATTGAACCTTACTTTTTCGGAAATGAGGCTGGAGCAACAGTTACGCTGAATGGATTGCGCTATCGAGAGATGATTAATGATTTTTTATGGCCAGAATTGGATGGTATTGATCTGGACAACGTTTACTTTCAACAAGACGGCGCTACGTGCCACACAAGCAACGAAACCATTGATCTTTTGCGGGAAAAGTTTCCGGACCGTGTTATCTCTCGAAGAGGTGATCACAATTGGCCACCGAGATCTTGTGATTTAACACCTTGCGACTTCTTCCTTTGGGGCCACGTGGAAGAGAAGGTCTACGCCAATAGCCCAGCGTCGATTCAAAGATGGAATTCGTGAGGCTATCGAGGACATAGGGCAGCCACTTTGCGATTTCGTTATGGAAAATTTCATTAAAAGGATATGGTCCTGTAAGCGTGGTCGTGGTGGTCATTTGCATGATGTTTCCACTTCAACGGCATATCTTCTTCTTTATAATGAAATAAACATCCGATCATTTTTATTGAAAAGTGGCATTTTTCTTTGAATATCAAAATAACACCTCTTATTCGTAGACCCTTTACATATCGCATTCCATTTATGGAATCGGAAACACACCATGTATGAAGACGGTAACACTCTTCCGAGTAACCAAATCATGACTCGTATAATCCAATTCTCTAAGTTGCTGGAAACGAGTTTCATTCTCAGCTATAAAGTAGCAGAAGCTCGCTGATAAATAAACGTACGTACAGTAAAGTACTTCACAATTTATGGTAACATTGCGGGCATTTTAAAGCAGATCCAACGCGTGGCATTCCCACTTATATGGAGCTATTGGGAATACTTATCTGAAATGGTTCTTCTTCAACTATCCAGAGACATTAGCAACTTGTGCTGGGGCCTATACATTCCGAGACATGGGCACTTTACCTATACCTCACGTACTGCCTTCCGCATCGAAAAGAGCATTTCAATTTACTAGTTTCTTCAGAAGGAGATACTGGGTGTCCAGTGCAGACTTTGCAAATTTAGTCTTATTTTTTTGCATCCGTATTTCATTATTTAAATTGATTTGAATCCATCAAAGTTTGAGAAACTCAAGCGTTCGTGCATCGCACTGATAAAAGTCTATAATAATATAGAATAATCTTATAACTACAGGGTGGGCCATGGTCGATGGTACCCTGGACTTCTACGGAGAACGGGACGTTCGATTTTATTGAAAATTTGGTTACTTGGCTAGGAACCATACTGATCCATCGATCTAGCTAGAATATTTTCAGCGCTGCGGTGTTGCCGCTACTACAACTGCAACTAACTAACAACTTTGATATTTCAAATGAAACACCCCATATATTATTGCCTTTTTCGATCTGTCGTAGCCTCCTGATTATTTCAGTATCAACTTCATCATCACCATTTCTAGCGGTTTTCGAGTAATTCATTGATTTACTATAAAAAAAAATTTTTATTTCTATCTCCTTCTGTTTTCTAGTTATAAGCGAAAATTGTAAATGTGATGATATCGAAAAAAAATCATATCTCCTTTTCTACTGAAACCATAAATTTTGAATTCAAACAATATACAGATTTCGAAGATACAAAACAAGCTTACAGTTTTTTAAATGAGAAACCCTGTATTTTATGACGTTTTTAAATGTCCAATTGTTTCATTTTTCAAAAATATGTAACATGATATAGTTCCTATTTAATTATATACGAAGAATTCGAAAATATCCGTTTTTTAATCATCTTTAACATATTGGGTTAAGTTTAATGCTGAAATCTTCCCCCATTCTCAGCTAAACATAAATTACATACTTCTTATTGAATTTCTGATGTGAATATTGCTGATCGTATCACTAGTTTCAATAAAAGCATTTCCATGGTCACCCTATTGTTGAATCTTCACTTATAGTATAAAATATTTTTGAGGTGACCCATCGGAAGTTCATTGGCGATAAATCTAGAGAACGCGGGGGCCACTAACTGGTCCTTTATTACCAATCCAGTTTGGTCCAAAATTAAGGTCAAGTAAATCACGGACAGCTATTATTATGAGGTGATGCGCCATCCTGTTGAAAAAAATGGGGAAAACCCAGTGGCAGGAGCTTTGGCGCTCTTGCTCAAATTTTGACAAACCATATCTCCGAAAGCATTGGTTTCTCAGAGTTGGGAATGATATCAATGGATTCTTGTGATAGAACTGCACAATAAGAGAGGTTAAATTTAAATAATAGTTTATTTATCAAGATCGAATGCGCCATCTGCAATGATTTAACCTCGTGGAATGGGTTGTTGCAACTTACACTAGGTGCATAGTTTTCACAACTCGAAATACCTAAGGAAAGTATCATCGAAATGTCTAGAGCAAGGCTGGATACAATCATAGCAGATTGTTCGAGATATATTATTAAAATACAATCCTCTTTTCATAATTTAATAGTTCATATCACTGACACATTCATTCTGTATTATGAATCTTACTCAAGAAAGAATATTTGATACACAAATGTCAATATTTCAGCATTTTTTTGCTAGTAACATTATTAAAATACTCTATATAGGAACATGTCTCACTACTTAAGGAAGTAAAAGGTAATATTAACCTCGGTGGTAAACGAACAGTAATTTCTTCTGATGATTCCATTATGTTGTTATTTCCTATTGCCTTCATAAATTACATCAGTAAAATCATCCAATTCTAAATCTTCTGAAATATTATTCCCAATATTTGCACATGAATTATTCAACATGGAAAAATTCAATATTATTTTTGCTATCAAAACAGTCTGGTATATATTCACAAATTCAAGATGCGGAACCTTGTTTTCCAACAGAAAATATTTTCAAATTAAGAATTATTTAAACAAACTAGAACAGAAATAAATATGACGTCCCTTATAGGTAGATAAGATGACATGAATGAACAGTGAACACAGACAGATAGAATTCGCATTCTTTGAAAACATAGAAGTACTATGTATTATTGAAATTTTGAAAAATGATATATCCGAACGTTTAAGACCATTTTCAGCCAAAAATTCTAAAATGACAAACATTTGGGCAAATTGATAAGCCCTCTGTTCCGAGGAACAATAGCGCCAAAAACCGATTTCGTGAATGAATCAGTTTGAGAACCGTAGATAATCTGTCCACAACATGTTGAGGCCGGAATGACCTCGTTGATTATTGCTAACGTTGCTAACGAGCATATCTAAATTTCAAAATGACCGTATCCCAGCTTTGGTATAGAGTTTGTATTTATGTGCTTGGTTTTCGTAGTATTCAAACGCGTATTTGAGTTCTTAGAAAGATTCGCTTCAGTCTATCACTACACTCATATTCCAATGATGTAACAAGAATAAACTCATGCGAAACGAAATATGCACCACCATGAAATAATGATTACCTCTCATAAAAATTCACACACAAAAAACTCCCGAAAGGAATGAGTCGAAATTTTCAGGGTAGGTTTGGAAGATAAATATCTCAGTTAAGTTCGTTATTGGGCAAAATCGGCTGGATGGTTTCGGAGTACCTAACGAAAAAAATTTTTTTTTTACATTACAAATTTATAATTATTTTTTAGATGCGGTTTCCTCATAGGAATCCATTGATGTAATTTTCAATTCTAAAAAGCTAATACCTTCGGAGATATGATTTTTCAAAATTTCAATAATACATCGTACTTCTATGTTTTCTCAGAATGCGAATTCTATCTGTTTGTGTTTTATCTGTATTCACTGTTCATACATATAATCTTATCTACCTATGACAGACATGTCAAATGTATTTCTGTTCTAACAAACAAAAAATGATTGAATGCAAAATGACCAATTGTAGGATATTATTACTACCCCTGCCCTATATGCCCTTGGATATTCCATATGATGATGGAAATATATAATTTAGTAAGTTTATCAAATTGGGTTCAGATTATCTTCAGTGAATACAAAACTGGAATATTGGCTACATTGAATATATGCACAGGGACAATCTATTTGAAAAAACTAAGTTTTTTGAAAACACTAAATTTATAATTTGTGAAGAACCTATGGATTCTTGCGAAAAATGAATATTTTGCTCGATTTTTCGAATAAACAGCATTTTTCATAAGTACCTACTCCCAAAGTTTTATAGTTTTACGTCTAACAGTCACTGAGATACAAAGCATCAAACAACCCCTCTTAGTTGTCAAAACTTTTCTTGAAAACTTTTTTTTTGAAGAGGAATCTAAATGTGAAAATAAATAAAAAAAAATTGGTTCAAGCACTGACGTGAAGTCAGGAGCTTTTGCGCGTATGTTCTATTGTCCAGTCTCCTGTATTCGACACTCTTAATCAGTCCAATACAGCAGAACGGACAATATAATTCACCATGGTAAATTCGATTAAGAGTGTCCAATACAGGAGACTGGACAATAGAACATACGCGCAAAAGCTCCTGACTTCACGTCAGTGCTTGAACCAATTTTTTTTTCGTAATTTTTTTGAAATTTTCTTGGGGTACGGTTCTTACAAAAATAATTTTTTCGTAATTTTTTTCAAATTTTCTAGGGGTACGGTTCTTACAAAATTTCAAACACGTCTTTATATCGATATTCTACAACTAGTTACCAAGCTTCAATTCGATCGAGTTTATATTTTTTGAGTTATCGAGGAAATAATATTCCAGGTGTTGGATACGCAACAAATCAAAATTTACCATGGTGAATTATATTGTCCGTTCTCCTGTATTGGACACTCTCTTAATCGAATTTACCTTGGTAAATTCGATTAAGAGTGTCCAATACAGCAGAACGGACAATATAATTCACCATGGTAAATTCGATTAAGAGTGTCCAATACAGGAGACTGGACAATAGAACATACGCGCAAAAGCTCCAGACTTCACGTCAGTGTTTGAACCAATTTTTTTTTCGTAATTTTTTTGAAATTTTCTTGGGGTACGGTTCTTACAAAAAAAAATTTTTCGTAATTTTTTTCAAATTTTCTAGGGGTACGGTTCTTACAAAATTTCAAACACGTCTTTATATCGATATTCTACAACTAGTTACCAAGCTTCAATTCGATCAAGTTTATATTTTTTGAGTTATCGAGGAAATAATATTCCAGGTGGGTATAACTCCGGAACCGTTGGACCGATTATGCCCGTACACGAACTTAATTCTCCATTTGGATACGCAACATACCCTGGAAATTCCAAGTCCCTACCTCCTTTCGTTCGAAAGTTATCGAGGTAACGATCACCCATCCATCTACTGAACTCACACAAGGCTGCTCGAATCTCCAACAATATATATCCGATCGTGTTCAAACTTAGAACTTGGTAGTTGAGTTAGATTCTGAAGGCTCTCGCAAAATTTCAGCGTTATTGGATGAATAGTTTTTGATATAAGGAATTTTTTTCAATAATTTTCAATGATTTTTTTAAAATTTTCTGATGATACGATCTTCACGAAATTTCGCAGGAACTTTAGCGTTAGCATTCTACATCTAATGACCATGTTTGAATTGGAACGCTTCTATATTTTTCGAGTTATTGAGGAAATAACCAAATTACAACTGGGTTTAACTCCAAAATCGTTTGGCCGATTATGCTTATAAACAAACTCAAATGTCGCATTCAGATGTACAACCTAACCTGAAAATTTCAAATCGCTTTCTCTTTCCGTTCTCAGGTTATGGCGTGTTAAAAAATATTTTTTAATAATTTTTTTTTAATTGTCTAGCGATACGATTCTGACAAAATTCCACGAACGTGCTTAGGTTTATATTCTACAACAATTCACCAAGTTTCAATTCGATCTGATTCATATTGGTTGAAAACAAAATTATTACTCGGAAACCATTGGGCCAATTATGCCCATTAACGATCTTGTCCGTCGTATTGCGATGCGCCACCCACCCTGAAAATTTCAAGTCGCTAGCTCTTTCCTTTCTCAAGTTATCGTGTCAACGGCCGGTCGGCCGGACGGAGTCAAATTTGACCTCAAATTCTTCATCGAGGAGTCGAACCAAATCGTTTGAGACCATTTTCGTCAAAAAAATCGAAAGTTACAGACATTTGGGCAAAATGATAACGCGATGTTCCCAGAACATAAGCGCAAAAATGAGGGTTTCCATTTAAAACAAGAAAGTTGGTAGCTACTTCCGGTATAACCAGAAGTGGTAGAAAACTATCAATATTTTAAAAGAGTGGTTTATAGTCCAGAACCACTGTATGTGAATTTTTATGAGCGTATCATTTTTACTTTCCCATATAAGGCTAATTGTCCCTTGAAAATAATGAAATTCAATTTCCCAGACTG
This sequence comes from Halyzia sedecimguttata, assembly GCA_937662695.2. Lineage (NCBI taxonomy): Eukaryota > Metazoa > Arthropoda > Insecta > Coleoptera > Coccinellidae > Halyzia > Halyzia sedecimguttata. The sequence goes on from OW569412.2 coordinate 92,790,969, forward strand.
ATAATATTTCTGTTGTATCCGAAATCATGTCTGATACTGCTTCAGAGAGTATACTCAAATTTCGAATGCATCGTTCCATAATATTGTTTCCCTTGGACAAATGGTTTGATTTTTAGGTTAACATGATTATCTGTTTTAGGTATGTACTATAAATTCTCACTAATTAATCAGATATGATATGATAGTAGAACGGTTATTCTGAACGAAATAGCAAAGTTTGAATAATTGATCGAATTCTTTTGAATTCAGAATGTAGGCTTCACTCTCAAAACAAGATTTGTATTCGACAAAGGCCCTAAAAGGAATTAGAGAACACGCTGCATTTTTGATGACAAACCTGTTTAATCATTCCATATGTTCACTAGTTGTGAAACTCCTTTTAATGGGGATAATCTGGTGAACTGACAGTTAAAATTAAATTAACTAGTATATGGGAACTGCTCTTCATTTCAACTGATATGTCAATGTATGTAGGTATCTGAAGTAGATATATTGTTCAAATAAAATATTGAAAACCAATCCATCAACTTCAGAGGTTCAAGAATAAAATTGGATGACCTACTTCACGAAATTCTCGATTTAGAAGTACACTGAAAGATTATATTTTTCGGAGCTACAATACTGTGATGGATTACAAGTCCCTTCCACCAATTCTATGGAAGAGAATATGGGCAACTTTCGGTATCTGCTATTAATCTCAATCAAATCCTCCTACATAATTTATCGCTTCGAATGTGGTGCGCACATTCGTTGATCAGCAATGACATATAGTTCTGACCTCTTGATTTGAGTTAGAACAGATAGATAATTAACTCGGATGAAAAGATCATTCCACTGATTCGCAGTAAAAATCTGAAAGATATCCCATGTAAATCCATTCAAAATAAACAAAATTGGTTCAAGCACGGACATAAATTCAGGAGCTTGTAATTTTTTTAAAATTATTTAGGGGTACGGTTCTCACAAAATTGTACACACATCTTTACGTCGATATTCTACAACTAGTAACCAAGCTTGAATCCGATCGAAGTATTCGAGGAAATAATATTCCACCAGGTCAGTATAATTCCGAAACCGTCGTACCGATTGTACTCAAAAACGAACGTAACCCTCCCATTCGGATAAGCAACCTACCCTGAAAATTGCAAGTCCTTGCCCTCTTGCGAAATTTCAGCGATGTCGGACGAGTAGTTTCTAATATATAGATTTTATTTAATGATTTTCAATGATTTTTTTTCAAATGCCTAGTGATTCGATCCTCACGAAATTTCGCAAGAATTTTTTATCTTTATGTTTGTTGAAAATTTACTAAACTAGTTGATGTCTAGCCGTTTCTCTCGGCAATTTGGAAAATCATTTTTCTTTCTTTCTTGAAGTAAATATTGCATAGCGGAATATTAAATGTTGTTTGTTAGGCAACATTGTTCAATTGATTGCTTCTGACAAATATCCTGTGTTTCTTACGCAGAAGCAAATCACAAAATAATTAATTTTTATTTTATAGATATTTTTCAGAGTTTGGGAGAGAAAACCCAGAAAAAAACCTTTCAATTATTAAATGTCCGGTTGACGAGCAAATGTAAGCTAGCTGTTTTATTTGACCAGGGAGCTACCGAATCAGATAAAATGTAAATATCAGAATTCGTATGTTTTCTGAAAATGTCAAAACTAATTAAATTTGAGTGATCTCTAGATAATCACAAGTCTAAGGCTACTCATTAGTCCTCTTCCATTTTTGGCACTCCTGTTTTTTTTTTAAATTATACTTCATTGAATTTATTTCATATTCAATGCGCTTCAAAGTAGTATGATTTTAGATTTATCATTTGGCTCGACTTTTCATGATATTATTATTAATAGATACCCATTTTTTGAATATTTCAACTACACAATATGCCTTCCTGCAGAATATCCTTCCTAATATCTTGAATAAGTTAACATCGAAGCCTTAGGCTTGTTTCTCATGCATACGAATCCAAACCTGATTGAAACCTATTCGTGTCGAGGGAGTATTCGGTGCTGTACGGTTTCTATTCGGTACCGAATCTGAACCGAAGCACCGTTCCACACTTGTCGCCAGCGACCGAATGGAAACCGAAAACGAACCGAACCGGATGGATCCGTATGCATGTGGAAGAAGCCTTATTCATATTAAAAAACGTATTTTTTGAATTACTGCTACCAAATCCTCAAATCAAAGAAACGAACTTCTTGTTTGAAAGTTACTTATAGGATACCTACCAAATTCTCAGAATCAATCCCTACCGAAATGAACATGTAATAAACACTTAGAATAATGGCCGTGTATATCGAATGTACTTAATATAGCAATGAAGCAATTTGTATCACCGGTCTCATGATCGAGTTGAGTAGATCCAGTAAAAAAGAACATTAAGATGATCACCCGATAAGATTGTCTGAAGCTATAATTATAGAATAAAAAGTGTAACAATATTGACCGCTGCAATTTTTCGTAGAGTATATTCTGATGACCGTCGGCTGCAAAAAAAAGTGTTGAAAAGAAATCTTAAATTCATTTGAGTGGATATATCTAGTGTGAAATTTCGACAATAGAAGCAATTTCCGGTTCAAAGTCAGCAACATAATGATTAGGTACATCAGACTCTTCAGAATTAATAAATCTTCGCAAATTTTACTTGACAGAATGATTGAGCGTGACGATTATCGATACACCTACAAGAATTTTAACGTTTTTTGCATTCCTGGATTTTTTTTATTCATTGTGTTTTCTGAAGAATAATACAATGAATACTGAAAAAAGATTCGCAATATTCTTTCTGAACTCTGAGAGGAAGCACAAAAGTATCCAGCGTCCAACCCCATACGATAGTTTACTCGTTATTTAAAATGAGTGGAAAAGTCCTGTGGACAGGAGCTTTGGCGCTCTTGTTCAAACTTTGACAAATCATATCTCCGAAAGTATTGGTTTCTCAGAGTTGGAAATGATATCAATGGATTATTGTGATAGAACTGCATAATAAAAGAAATTAAATTCAAACATCATAAATGAAATTGAATTCAACAAGAGTACCTACCACAAATTATTAATCCGAAACCACCAGACCGATTCTACCCAATAACGAACTTATCCAAGATATACATTCCTTCAATCTACTATGAAAATAATTATACTATATCAATTGAAACTTAGCCAATATTCCAGTTTTCTTTTACTAGAGATATTTTGAACCCAATTTGATTAACTTACCAAAGTATATATTTCCATCATCATATGGATTATCCAAGGGCATGTAGGGCAGGGGCAATTATAATATCCTATAATTGGTCATTATCCAGCTATATACGATAGCTGAGGTTATTTTATTGTTGATTTTGCATTCAATCATACTTTGTTTGACCTGTCTCTCATCTGAAGATGAAATGACAGTGGTGACATTCATGAACACAGATCATGAAATTCATAGATACGGACGTTATTTTCGATTACAGCATTCTGTGAAAGAGTTACAATTTAGTATTGAATTTTTGAAAAATTATTTCTTCGAAAGTATTAATTTGCTAGAGTTGAAAATGATATCAATGGATTTTTATGATGAATCTGCATCTTTCAAAAAATTGAATTTGAAATTTGTTATGTAATTCGTTACAACGAAACCATTTTAGATTTTGCTGATTTTGCCCAATGACGAATACCTAGTCTGAAAATTTCAACTGTTTAGCTCATTCCGTTCGAGCGTTATCGTGTCTACGGCCAGCCGGACTGACTGGCCGGACAGAATCGATTTTGACCACGAATTTCTGGATCAGTGAGTCGAACCGAATAGTTGTAAAAGCTCGCTAGAGAGGGCTCGGCTATCCACCTCTTCGGGCCAGGGCCGGGAGTATGGGTGGACAAATCGGCTGTGACGAAACTACCTCACAAGTCACAAGTCATATTTGACTGTCCAGCCCACACACGATGGATACTTCATTATGGGGGCGACAACACGACCCTGAGTGCCAGAAACCGTGCGAGGAACCTAGTCAAGGGCCTAATCCTACTAGGAAAATGGACCTTATATGTAGGCAATACACCGACAAGGCAGTGGGTGATGATATGTGGGACTCATGTAATGTCGGTGGTGCAGGACTTAGCTCGGTTGAGTAAACCTGAGCTGCAGGGGATCAACCATGAGACACTGTCAGCTAATAAGAGACCAACCGAGGTGCAATAAGTCTCTCTAGGCTGCAACAAGGGCAATTCGCTCGGGTGATCGGACCGGACCAACCGACGTTCTCCGGTTCAGTCGGAAGACCCGATATCCTAGACGTATTCAGTACAAAAAAATATTAATCAACCTACCACCATATACACCGAGGCGGTACTGAGCTCCAACCATAATCCAATTATCCTTACACTGGATAACTGGGATTCAGTACCACACCAACAAGAAGAAAGAAGAATCGACTGGAGAAAATTCAGTGAATTACTGAAGAACACCGAAAGAGTTCCACCGGACCTACGAACTACCACCGACATCGAAATCGAAGTAAACAAAATAACCAAGAAAATCCAAACTTCGCTGGAAAAAGTCACGAGGATAACCAAGAAGAATTCCAAAGACGTCAACAGATTACCTCCTGAAATAAAAGCTCTGATCAAAAATAAAAACACAGCACGAAGATTAGCACAACGTAACCTATATCCCGAAGACAAAAGAGAGGCCAACAGACTAGCAAACTTAGTCAAAGAAGAAATACAGAAGTACAGGAACGAAAACCGGCAAGTGCTGCTTGAAAGCATTAACGTAGACTGTGACGAGCAAGACGCCCACTACAAACCAATGTGCCGTCTGAATAGAATTCTGAAGAACAAGAGCAACAGATCACGGCCTTTACACGGAGTAAATGGTATAGAATACGCAGACGAAGATAAAGCGAATACCTTCGCTGAGACGCTGGAACTACAATTCGCACCGCATCGCTCACCAGACGACAACATCGACTTCGAAGAAAGAGTGGAAAGAACAGCAGCACGAATAATGCGAACGGATACAGAAGAAGAAATAAGACCTACTACAATCGACGGGTTGAAAGAAGAGATCAAACACCTTAAAAAGAAGAGTGCACCAGGCGAGGACGGAATTACCAACACTCAACTTCGACACCTTCCGATTGAATACCTGGAATTCATCGCGAACATATTTAACGGCATCCTACGACAACTATACTGCCGTAATAAGGTAAAAGGCAGTAACTGACATTTTCATCATAAATGAGATATTAGCGCAACCGGCCTAAGCAGTAACTTTCCCAACTATTACACTGGGTTTGGTGATCCTATCTCATCAACTAACGCCAAAACAAACTCTGGCAAACAGCAGTAACTACAAGGTCAGCTGTTAATGGTATGGTAAATAGCAGTAACTAACATATTTCCTATAGCAAAAATTGTATTCAATAATGAAATAACAGATATTTAGTAGTAATTCTTAATCCTTATCCCAATAAATTTGAATTAAAGATAAGAAAAAAAACACCCAAAAACTTAAACTGCGATTATCTCAGAATCATAGTATTTGCAGTTACTGCCTTTTACCTTATTACGGCAGTATACTTCCCTAAAGCATGGAAGAATGCCACAGTGATCATGATCCCGAAACTTGGAGAAAACCCACTATTCCCACAAAATCACCGACCAATAAGTCTACCATGTACACTAGGAAAACTGGTAGAAAAACTAATTTTACGAAGACCAGAAGAGGAACTGGAAGAGAAGAAAGTGTCCCACGAGAACAATTTGGATTCAGAGCTGGAGCTTAGATGTCTCGAAGGCATTTGACAAGATGTGGCATGAAGGTCTACTATACAAGATGAAGGAAGCTGATACAAGCCTACCGCTCATAAAGATTATTGGAAAATACCTGAGGAAAAGATACTTCCAAGTAAAAATGAAGAAAGAAGAATCAAGAAACGGGAACCTAGGAAAACGATACGCATAGACTGCAATATACACCATACTGGAATGGATGAGCAAATGGAAAATCAAAGAAAACTCAAGAAAGACGCAGGCAATTGTATTCAGCAAGAAAAGCACATTACCCTCAGAAGAAATAGAGATAGAAGGAGAGACGATTCCGTGGAAAGAGAAAATCAAATTTCTGGGGGTAATATTTGATAGAAAAATTACGTGGAAAGACCACATCGAATACATACAGCAGAAAATCGCCGTAAGGAAAATAGAACTACATCCACTAATTGCTAGAAAGAGTATGCTCAGCATTAGTAACAAACTGCTTGTACAAATCGATCATAATTCAACGCATGTTGTACTGCTCAACAGCATGGGGAGAGACAGCCAAAAGCCACATGAAGAAACTGGAAATTACCCAGAATAGACTGCTGGACAAATAACCGATGCGCCTTGATTCATCAGAAATAAGAACATCCGGCAAGACCTAGGGATGAGCACGATGGAAGACCAAATACGACAAAGGAACAAGAGGATCCTGGAAAACACCGAAAGACACACGAACCCAACACTCAGAGATGCTCTGAACTATGACCCAGAAGACCCATCAAAGATCAAACGGCCGAAAATGGCGCTAATACCTGTCGGAGGACAATGAAGAAACCGACATCAAATGAAGTGAAGAAGTCCCATTTATCAATTAATTAAAAAGAAATTCTCAAAGAGACACAACATGAGTAAAGGTATGAATACTAACTCAAAACACCAACGACGCACCTGATGGGGGACAGGAGTTTTAGTGGGTACACATCTTCAGGAGAAGATGGAGTCCCACACTGTTCCACTCTCTTCGAGAGTGGCTCGTCCGTAGGGCATTTCTCCTGTATAAAAAAAAGTAATTCGCTCAATTGGCATCGGTCTAACACAAACTATCAAACCCTATCTGAATATTGAACGTCAGCCCACATGAAATGTCTAGTTTCGAGGTTCAGAAGACTGTAAAACTGTCTTACCTCAACGTAGATCTTATGGAAGTATGTGCTCTATAAAATTTTGTACATTTTAGTTCTACAAGAATTTCAAACGACGCCCATACTCTTCCTAATGTCCATGTTATATTGTCAAATAAACTTTTGATGTTATATTGATGATATGAAGATTCCGTTGCAAAAATCATATTCACCGGAGTATTTTGTTATGAACCCAAGGGAATCAATTTTTATTTCCAATCATATAAGTAGGTTATAAATTATGGAATGTATTTTGCAGAGATTTTGGTATCATAGCTGTGGATTTTGCGGGCATCGTTATAAAACATTCCCCAAGCTAAATAAGCGGATTTAAATTGGTTTCCTCAGAGACAAGTTTTTATTGTCAACACGTCACAGTACCAATCTGATTTCATTTTATTTCCTCGCTTAAAATTTAAATTCGGCAAAATAAATGCAGTGTCGAAAATCGAAAAAGGCATTCTAGGCTACGAGCATGTCCATTCTTCTTGCAGAATATCGGATTCCCAGGATTCAGATACGAACGCGGAGAGAATCGCAGCATAATTGCTGTTGTTGTCACTTCTCTTTGTTTATAACATTGGCTACGCTGTTTTATATTGGCAATTCGATAGTTGAAAGTAATCACACAAAATTACACCTACATGGGGGGTGTTGTAATGTTACCGTTATTTCAGAACAAGCCTATGGGTTTCTTATTTTCTCGAGTAATAAACCGTTGGAATCGTGCTACGATATAATTTTTTTAATCTTTTCTGAAATTGGTAAAGTTTACGTTCGGGAGTATGTTGAATAGATTAATAGAAAATGTGGGCATCCCTGTGGACAGGAGCATTGGCAATCTTGTTCAAACCATGACAAATCATTGCTCCGAGAGTATTGGTTTCTCAGAGTTGGGAATGATATCAATGGATTCTTATGATAGAACTGCATCATAAAAGAAATTAAATTCAAAAAAATTGGTTCAAGCCCTGTGGACAGGAGCTTTCTGGCGCTCTTGTTCAAACAGACAAATTATATCTCTGAAAGTATTGGTTTCTCAGAGTTGGGAATTATAACAATGTATTCTTATTATAGAACTGCATCATAAAGGAAATTCAATTCAAATAATAGTTTATTTATCAAGATTAAATGAGCAATCTGAGAATGAGAACTGCACCATGGAAGAAATCAAATTAAAATAGCTGAAATGAATTTGACTCTCCCTTATAGAACAGGATGACATGTACGAGTATGAACACAGATCATATAATGAAGCTTAGATAGAATAATTATAGCATTCTGTGAAAACATAGAAGTACGATTCATTATTGAAATTTAGAAAAATCATATCTCCGAAAGTATTAGCTTGTTCGAGTTGAAAATGATATTAATGGATTTTTATGGTGAAACTGCATCTCAAATAAAAATTGCATTTGAAATTGGTTACTTAATTAAAAATTTTTTTTCGTTACTCCGAAACCATCACGCCTATTTTGCCCAACAACAAACTTAACCGAGATATTCATCTCCCTAACCTACTCTGAAAATTTCAACTGCCTAGCTCATTCCGTTCAAGAGTTATTGTAGAAAAAATGTTTAAAAATTTTCAACATTTTTTTTGACACTTTGTGGTGACCTGGTCAATACAAAACCTTACACGCGTATAAAGGTCATGATTCTTCAATTTTATCCAAAATTTCAGATAGATCGAGTGATCAGTTTAGGAAATATTCATAAAAAATGTTTTTACTAAAAATCGGCCATAACTCCGAAACCACTCTTCACCAATTTTCAAAAATTTTTTTTGACTTTTTCCGGTAACCTGGTGAATACAAAACTTCACATGCATATGGAAGTCATTATTCTACAATTTGATGCTAAATTTCAGATAGAACGAGTGATCGGTTTCGGAAATATTCATAAAAAATGTTTTTACTAAAATTGGATAAACTACGAAACCGCTTGATGGATTTCGCCCATTAACGAAATTGTCCGAGATATTTACGCTCCAAATCCACCTTGCAAATTTAAATCTTCTAACTCTTTTCGTTCGAGAGTTATCATGCCTACATGCGGCCGGCCGGCTGGACATAATCGATTTCGACCTCGGATTCTTGACCAGTGAGTCGAACCAAATCGTTTGAGACCATTTTCAGCCAAAAATTCGAAAATTACAGACATTCAGGCAAATTGATAAGCACTCAGTTCCGAGGAACTAGAGCGCCATAAAGTGTAATTTAAAACAAAACAAACAAAACATATTAATCCATTCTACCCAATAACGAACTTATCTGAGATATTTAATCCTCAAATCTACTCTGAAAATTATATTATATCAATTGAAACTAAGGCAATATTCCAGTTTTGTTTTTACTGGAGATGTTCTGAACCCAATTTGATTAACTTACCAAAGTATATATTTCCATCATCATCATCTTCATAAAATTATAATATCCTATAACTCTCATAATTCTATGATAGCTGAGGTTGTTCCATTGCTCATTTTGCATCCAATCATACTTTGTATTGTAATGTGACATGTCTCTTATCAGTAGATAATACAACATGTATGAACACAGATCATGAAATTCATAGATACAAATACGGACGTTAATTTTCGATTACAGCATTCTGTGAAATCATAGAAATATGATTAATTATTGGATTTTTGAAAAATTATATCTCCGAAAGTATTTGCTTGTTAGAGTTGAAAGATATATCAATGAAATCTTATCATGAAACTACATGTTAAAAATTGAATCTGAAATTTGTAATATAAAGAAATATATTTCTTCGTTACTCCGAAACCATCAGACCGATTTTGCCCAGTAACGAACTCAACCGAGATATTTATCTCCCAAACCTACTCTGAAAATTTCACTTGTCTAGCTCATTCCCTTCGGGAGTTATCGTGTCAACGCCCGGCAGGACGGAATCGATTTTGACCACGGATTCTCGAGTGAGTCTAACCTAATCGTTTAAGACCATTTTCAGCCAAAAATTAGAAAATAACGGATATTTCGGAAAATTCATGAGCACTCTGCTCTGAGGAACAAGAGCGCCAAATAGAGCCCGTCTACCGTATGTGAAATGGTTTTATCAAGAGAAAATTGTGTAATTAATCAGAGATTAAACTACCAATATACAGTGTGAGTCTTCAAGTTGTATCTGATAATTTTTATCATATTTCTCATTTTCATTTACTATGTTTCCACTTCGGCTCAGGTGGAAATTGTTTGGGAAGCCATATTTACTCGCTCAATTCTTATGATTTGTTTTATAATGCAGCCTTCATAACACAAATTTTCCACTATCCTTCACTATTTAAACAGACATTCCACTTGATTTTTATGAAATTCAGGCTATCCAATTGTTCCCACTATAAAATTATACACAGTTTGATGATCGCCCATTCTGATACAGACAATTCCAATATCTTAATTTCCAAGATAATTTCGAATTGAATAGTTGATATCACAGAAACTTCATGTGATATCTATTCGATGGGATCATTGTAAAGGGTTTTCCAATAAGAGGTGTTATTTTGAATATCCCGCTCTTTCGCTAGATGTCACTTTTGAAGCTGTCATTTTTTGACATTTGACAAGTAGAAACTACGCCAGTAATAAGAATGGAACGATACACGCTTCAAGAACGCATAGAAATTATTAACATTCAATATAAAAAATGGGTTCAAGCCCCGTGGACAGGAGCTTTCTCGCGCTCTAGTTCAAACAGACGAATTATATCTCCAAAAGTATTGGTTTCTCAGAGTTGGGAATTATATCAATGTATTCTTATGATAGAACTGCATCATAAAGGAAATTCAATTCAAATAATAGTTTATTTATCAAGATTAAATGAGCAATCTGAGAATGAGAACTGCACCATGGAAGAAATCAAATTAAAATAGCTGAAATGAATTTGACTCTTCCTTATAGAACAGGATGAAATGTACGAGTATGAACACAGATCATATAATAAAGCTTAGATAGAATATTTATAGCATTCTGTGAAAACATAGAAGTACGATTCATTATTGAAATTAAGAACTTCATCTTAGCAGAAATTGAATTCAAACATCATAGAAGAATTTAAATTCAACAAGAGTGCCAAAATTTATCAATCCAAAACCAATAGACGAATTCTACCCAACAACGAACTCATCCGAGATATTCATTCCTCAATTCTATGATGAACGATAATATATATCTTTCCTCAAATCTACTCCAATACACCAATATTCCAGTTTTGTTTTTAGTGGAGATATTCTGAACTCAATATTATTAACTTACCATTACCATTCCCATCATCAATGGATTGACCATCGGCATGAAAATATCAACCAACACAAAGTATGATATTAAATTAGAATTCTCATATTTATAGGATTGCTGGAAGGAATGACAATGAGACAACGTCATGTCTCACGAAAATAATTTGACATTATAACAATTCATAGAATACCCACAGAATAATTCTATCATTGTGTGAAAACGTAGAAATACGATTTACATTGAAATTTTGAAAAATCATATCTCCGAAAGTATTAACTTGTTAGAGTTAAAAATAATATGAATGGATTCTTATGGTAGAACTGCTTATTGAAAAAAATTTAATTTGGAATTTGTTTTGTAAAGAAAAATTTTTTTTTTGTTACTCCGAAACCATCTGTCCGATTTTAACCAATAACGAACTTAGCCGAGATATTTATCCCCCAAACCTACTCTGAAAATTTCAACTGTCTATCTCATTCCGTTCGAGAGTTATCGTGCCTACGGCCGGCCGGACGGCCGGACAGAATGAATTTCGACCACGGATTCCTGATCAGTGAGTCGAACCAAATCGTTTAAGACCATTTTCATCGAAAAATTCGAAAATACAGACATTTGGGCAAATTGATAAGCACTCAGTTCCGAGGAACTAGAGCAACAAAAATGGTGAATATTTGGCAGAGGCGGTTCGTAAAACTCGAACATTTTTGGGTCGTCGTGAAGCACCTTGTCGGATCGCAATAAAGAAATTGGTGGCAAAATTCGAGCTGTTGGGACAAGTTAGTTATGTGAAGAATAAAACCCGTGCCCGTCGCTCAAGAATAGCTGAGAATATTGCTGCTGTAGCCGAAAGTGTTGAAGAAAACCCAGGTTTATCCATTCCTCGTCGTTCTTTGGAATTAGGCATTCCACAAACATAAAGATTTTGCATTTTGCATAAAGATTTGGTTCTTGAGGCTTATAAAGTTCAGTTAACACAAGAACTCAAACCGGCCGATCATCAACAACGTCGTGTCTTTGCTGATTGGGTCGTTGAAATGCATGAAAATGATCCGGAATGCCATCGAAAAATCATCTTGAGTGATGAGGAACATTTCCACCTCGGTGGCTTCGTCAGCAAGCAAAATTGTCGCATCTGGGGCTCGTAAAACCCAAGAGTTATTGTTGAGAAGCCTCTCTATCCCCAACGTGTGACTGTTTGGTGAGGTTTATGGTCCGGCGGAGTCATTGGACCTTACTTTTTCGAAAATGAGGCTGGAGCAACAGTTACGGTGAATGGATTGCGCTATCGAGAGATGATTAATGATTTTTTTATGGCCGGAATTGGATGGTATTGATCTGAACAACGTTTACTTTCAACAAGACGGCGTTACGTGCCACACAAGCAACGAAACCGTTGATCTTTTGCTGGAAAAGTTTCCGGACCGTGTTATCTCTCGAAGAGGTGATCACAATTGGCCACCGAGATCTTGTGATTTAACACCTTGCGACTTCTTCCTTTGGAGCCACGTGAAAGAGAAGGTCTACGCCAATAGCCCAGCGTCGATTCAAGACCTCAAAGATGGAATTCGTGAGGCTATCGAGGACATAGGGCAACCACTTTGCGATTTGGTTATGGAAAATTTCATTAAAAGGATATGGTCCTGTAAGCGTGGTCGTGGTGGTCATTGGCCTGATGTTATTTTCCACTATTAACGGCATAGCTTCTTCTTTATAATGAAATAAACATCCGATCATTTATATTGAAAAATGGCATTTTTCTTTGAATATCAAAATAACACCTCTTATTGGAAAACCCTTCATATGCCTCCGTGCGCCGTGTTAATGCGGCGTTGTCAATCTGTGCTTTGGCATATTATAGCACTCGAAGAGAATTAATTTTATGCCTTGTGGAAGAAAAACAAGTGTGGTAATGAGTATATGTGATTTTCTAATATCCTTGTATGAAGGTATAATAATAGATATCTCACAGTTGCCTTTCTGACCATAGATACCTATTCTTTCGAATCAATCAGTCCGCCTATCGAGATTTAGCGCTATCGGAGTGCATCTGTTGTGACAGATACGAGCCAAAGAAACGTTATAAGATACTGACAGCGGTGTAAATAAATTAATTGCCGACGTACCAAGAAACCGCCGTTTTTATTTATTACATGTTATTCACCTAATTGGTAATTGGATCAACCTAATCGGCCATCCAAGCCAGTCGATCGCAAATCCGTTGTTTCCGCAGCACTTAGTAAACTTTAAAAGGCACGAACGTGAGACATTTCGTTGGACTTAATCTTTTCTGCGGGTCTTATGAAGAGATACTGAAACGAATGATGAGATTCATCGAATGAAAAAACTCGCATCGAAAAAATCGTACAAAAAAACAGGTACAACTTTACGAGGTACGGACATAAATTGAAGCATTGACTAGACCGATTCCACAATACTCACGATAAAGTATACCTACAGTGTGGAAAAGCTGAATGGAATAGATTCATTATCTTGGTTACTGTACATATTCATAGAAAATCCCGCAATAAGTGAAACCCAAATTTTAAATTGTCATTCTTCTTCGTAAAAATGTGAATCCTACCTTCAACCTCCTTCAAAATACAGGTACCTACAAAAATCAATTTTTCAAATAAGTATGGGATTGTGATACATCGTTTGAAAGGTCGCATCAATCTCTATTCAGAAATATTATCACTTTCATGTTTATTGCAAAAATTAAATTAAAAAAAATAAAATCAAGTGATTAGCGAAGTTAGGTACAGTATCACTACAAAAGTAACTACCTTGTTCACTACAGTTTTTGTCATCTGTCATATGTTTCGGACATAAAGTTGGTAAATAGATTCAATATCTTCCAAACTCCTCAGAAAATGGCAATAAAAAATTCGTACGAATTAGTTGAAAAATTTCAAAATCATCATTTCGTTGGGCGTAATTTCATTATTTTCAAATACCCCGGTTAAAATCGCAATAGAAAATTTGAAAGACTGGCTTTCTAGTTTGAATTTTCCTCAAATACGAATTTAGGAGTACTTAATCTCACTTTGCATGTAGCAAAATACCTATTCTTTTAACGGTAAATATTATAAACAAACTTTCGGTAGGTATACGGCCATGCTTGGGGAACGCCCTTTCCCCCTTTTCAGCTAATTTGTTTCTCAGCAAATTAGAACTTGAAATAAAAAAATTGGTTCAAGCCCTGTGGACAGGAGCTATTGGGCGCATGTTCATCTTCCTTGTGGCCCGTACTGACCAGTGAAGAAAAAAAGCAGTATCATGTTGAATACCTTAATATTATTCTGGAACACAAATTTTCCATTACAATAATCTTCATCTAGCTTCTATTTAGTATCAATTCCTGTAGAGCGTGATCATAATAAGTGTTTTCCATATAATAAAATGTGTTTGAACTTGGTATGTAGGAAATCTGACATCAATTATTGGAATTAATTGATTTGACAAACAGCCGTCAAATGGGGTAAATAGATTTTTGTGACGATTTTCTGTGACCATAGAACGTCAAAACACGCTGGAATGTGAATTTTAAGCAATATATTCTGGAATTGAGATCGTATCGAACTGAAATTTTGCACACTCGTGTAGAATGCTTGATTTAACGTCGGTACAAATATTTTTATTAAAAAATTTTCCAACTGCCCGATCCCAACAATACTTAGATAATATTATATCCATAAATTAAGCATTTCATTATTGCATTTCTTGAAATAGGTACCTTTTCAAGTCAACATCGTCCTTCTTTCGACGTCTAAACTATGACTTGATTCTTTATGTTTATGTCTTTGAATTTGTTTTCGGTGGAATTCAAAGAGTTCATAGAATAATCGATGAAAATACTGAGAGAGACCCAGGAAATTTGACACATTTTGTCTTATATCTCCAGAAATTGAAATCGTATAGAGCCAAAATTTTGCACAATGTTGCAAAATACTACAATTGACGTTAGTACAAGTTTTTGTTGCAATCTGATGAATAGTTCACGAAAAAAAAATTTTTTTTTCGAAAAAATTAAAAGAAATATTTTTTTAAAAATTACCAACATTTCGATCATAACAGAATTTTGCCAAAAGTTGCGCGTTTATATCCTCGAACTGACTACCAAGTTTCGATTCAACATCTTCTTTAGTTCCTGAAATATCAGGGAAATAACCTCAAAATTTTAAATGTCTATAACTCCTAAACCGTCCGGCCGATTTTGCCCGTTAACGAACTTAACCGTCGCATTTTGATCAGAAACCTACCCTGAAAGTTTGAAGTCGATAGGACCTTCGGTGCTCCTGTTATCGTGCCTACGGCCGGAAGTACGGCCGGCCGGCCGGCCATCCGGCACCCAAAAATCTGACACCGGATTCGTGATCAGGGAGTCCGAATTAGTCTATTAGCCAATTTTCAGCTCGAAATTCGAAAATTACAGACATTGGGACGAAATGATAGGACGATGTTCCCCTAGAACATGCGCCCAAAAAGAACACAAATATTTCCAAAATTTTGGGCTAGATATACAGATGAGATCTTCGCAATTGTCGATGAAAATTTTGATATTAACGTATTTACCAGTTTCCTAAACAGTAAATACCCATCTATTAAGTTCACCTTCGAAATGGAAAAGGACGGCTACTTACCATTCTTAGATTTAAAAGCATCCTGAGATAACTCAAATTTAATTAGTTTAGACATTTTTCGAAAACCTACTAATTCTGATATTTACATTTCGTCTGATTCGGTAGCTCCCTGGTCACATAACACAGCCAGCTTACATTTCCTCGTTGACCGGTTATTTAATATTCCGCTAAGCAATATAAACTTCAATAAAGAAAGAAAAATGATTATCCAAAGTGCCGAAAGAAACGGGTATAGTCATCAAGTAGTTCAGAAAATTATCAGCAAACATAAAGATGATAATCTCTTCAGTAACATAACCCTAACGAAAGAAATAAGAACGGTAAAGGGTTTCCAGGCTTTCACGTGCCATCCGAAAACAAAAAACAAATTCCAGAATATTTTTAAAAAGTTTAATATAAAACTGGCTTTCAAAACTTCCACGAAAATTAAACAATTTCTAGGAAATACATTCGATAAAACTCCGGACATGTTAAAATCAGGTAAATATGAAATGTGAAATTTAGATTGTATCAAGTGCTACGTCGGGCAAACAACCAGAAATATTCTCACACGATATAAAGAGCATACGGGCATTCGAAACAACAACATCGATAAATCTGCTGTTGCAAATCCCGTTTTAACAACTGGCTACTCAATTTCAGAAAATTCCATTAAATTGTTGAAAAATTTCAATAAAGTTTACTTAGGAACACTTGAAGAGATCGAAATGTATAAGAGAAAAGATATTTTATTCAATAATGATCTAACCCCTATTAACAACTCATTATTCTCTTTCGTTTATGACTCTGGGTATAATGTTAACCCATATTTAAGTGTAGAAATTGATAGCATGCTTTAGCAACGCTTCGTCGTTGAAGATGGGAACTTCGTTTCCGAAACATATGTCAGACGACAAAAACTGTAGTGGACAAGAGTGTAGTTATCTGCTTTTGTAGTGTTCACAATAAGTCCACAGTGAACTCAAACTAGAATATGGTACAGTATCAAAAACTAAAATGTAATACAAAATCATCATGTGGATTTTAGCGTCCTGTCTGATATAATAATATGTCGAATTTAGTGGGTTTTAGGGTCAATAGTAAAGCACTATTTATCACCGACGTTTCGAAATCAATTTTTATTTCCTTTTCAAAGGCTGAAAGTACAAAAATATTTTTCGGTTACGCGGAGCTTTCTCTATAAAAAATTCACATCTGAATTAACCTTGTTTAACATTTACTACAAAGTTATACAGTACGGATAACATAAATAGAAGATGGCGAAAAACACAATGAAGGATGTTCCATACATCTCACGTCTGTCCTGAAATTAATTTCAGGACGGACGCTCAGAACCTGAGTCAGAATTACACCAACATAATAAGACATTTGACCTAATGTTGCGAGTTCATTACATAATAAGCTACTAATAAATACTATTTCATATTGTAATGACGTCATATCTTGGAATCTTTGCTTTGTGAGGCTAAAAGGCACCTTAATTTCAAAGTAGGATGGAATGAAGTTGGCGTTTATTTTATTTTATGTCGTCAAATGATGCTTAAGTTGAGATGTATGGAACATCCTTGATTGTGTTTTTCGTCATTTTCGCTTTATTTTATCTGTACTGTACAACTTTGTAGTAATTGTTAATCACGATTAAAATAGAGGTGAGTTTTTTATTAGAGAAAGAAAGCTCCACTTAACCTAAAAATGTTTGTACTTTCAGCCTTTCAAAAAGAAATAAAAAGTAATTTCTAAACGTCTGCATTATATAAATAGTGTTTTACTATTGTCCCCACAACCCACTAAATTCGACACATTGTAATACAAAATATAGCCAAAAATTATGAATGTTAATGAAGTAGATGTTCAAAGTATTCACCGCGAACGCCTTGACAACAATAATAACCTCAAATAAAAATTTCTTCCAACATTATTCACCATCTCAGGAGTGAGCAACTGATCGCAAGCGATATTCGATTTTTTAGTTAGGTTATTCAAATCAAGTTCTGAACACAATGCTCTTCACATATCTCCATAAAAAAATCTAATGGGTTAAGATCGGGGGGGTCGCCCTGGCCTTTCGATCGTTTGGGAAATATTGCGTCGAGGTACTGCCGAAATTGCGTTGGTAATGTGGTGGTGCTCCATCCTGTTGGAACCATATCGTATTCCATGGAACTTGATCAGCAATCAGGATATAAATTTGCCAAAATTGGAATGACATAATTTTGAATCAGTGCTAAATATTTATCGCCATTCAAATTGCCCTCAATGAAAAATGGGCCTGTGATATGGTTTCGAACATTTCCTGCCCAAACATGAACTATTTCTAATACCTTTACATGATATATTTCGATATCATATTATTGTTCAAATTTGAAACTTCCTCAACACATTCTCATGTATACAGCATTTTTTCAGTCACCCAATATCCCTTGTCTTTTTATATTCTCAGCAAGTGGGTATGATTAGATTGCAAAATATATTTGATTCTATAGCTATTATTCAGAACTAGGTATATACTGATGAAATATCGAAAAATGATTCATCAAATAGAGGGTAGTGTACTACGTTTCAATTTTATATTCAGTAGAAAAATGTTTTGAACAAACAAATGTTCTAATTTTCAATACCCAACCTCTACCACAAGCCAGTTGCCTATCATGTCGAGTAACAATATCCTTGAAAGAAATAATATTATAGAATAAGAGCGCCAAAAAGAATGACGTTTTAGGAAAGCTATTCAACTTTGATGAGATCACACTGCGTGGTTGCTCTGAACTTTGTTCTGTGCTAGTCCTTTCATCGTTGACAAATAATATTGTTAGTTTTCATAACATATCATTTCATTACTTCTCAATATACAGGGTGAGTCTTTGACCACTGCATTAATTTTAACCAAAGATTCCTCTCATCAAATGAAACACTTTTTTCATTTAACATTTTTCCAAATTCAGCTCAGGTAAAAAGATACAGGCTGTTGGAGTTTGGAGAAAAATCAGTTTTTATTTTGTAGCTTTGACATCCTTTATTCGAATAGAATGAATATTGGCATAAAGTTTCCTATAACTATGATACATATTTTCCAAATATTAGTTATTTTCTACTTCTACTGGTTCTCTAGTTATGGGCTCGTGGATTCATAAAACTAAACGAGATTAGCATAAAGAAAGCATATAAAGTTTTTCTTGAGTCATTTCAAGAATATTCCATCGTTTTAGAACATTATATTATTCTTCATCATTTCTCCTTAAACGCACCGTTTTCGAGATATTCTTCATTGAATGTTTTAAAATGGAAAACTCCAGAAATTTCACTACTTTTATGGATCCGTCCCTGAGCGTTGGAATCCCGAATCAAGCTGTAAACCACGTTACCATGCCTTATTCTCGTCCGCCAATAATGTCATAGATAATTTGTACGCGGGAGTGTATTAGCACATTGTGAAATCTTTAAACGCTTGTAACTTTTTACCTGAGCCGAATCTGGAAAAATGGTAAATGAAAAATGTGTTTCATTTGATGAGAGGAATCTTTGGTTAAAATTAATGCAGTGGTCAAAGACTCACCCTGTATAACTGAATTGAATAATGAATATGATTATTAATTACCAGAGTTATACTTTAATGTTTCAACTGTTAAAACACTTTATGTTCATCAACCGGCAAGATTATAGTAAATCACCAAGTCCTACCGTTCTCCCATGTTGATTTATTAACAACATCTTTCACTATCGCATCTTTCACTATTATTCACTATTATTAATATTATAATTAATATCTATCTTCATACTTGAAAGAATAAACAATTGTTAAAAAATTGGTTCAAGCCCTGTGGACAGGAGCTTTCTGGCGCTCTAGTTCAAACAGACAAATTATATCTCCAAAAGTATTGGTTTCTCAGAGTTGAGAATTATATCAATGTATTCTTATGAGGAAATTCAATTCAAATAATAGTTTATTTATCAAGATTAAATGAGCAATCTGAGAATGAGAACTGCACCATGGAAGAAACCAAATTAAAATAGCTGAAATGAATTTGACTCTCTCTTATAGAACAGGATGAAATGTACGAGTATGAACACAGATCATATAATAAAGCTTAGATAGAATATTTATAGAATTCTGTGAAAACATAGAAGTACGATTCATTATTGAAATTTAGAACTTCATCTTAGCAGAAATTGAATTCAAACATCATAGAAGAATTTAAATTCAACAAGAGTGCCAAAAAAATTATCAATCCAAAACCAATAGACGAATTCTACCCAACAACGAACTCATCCGATATATTCATTCCTCAATTCTATGATGAACGATAATATATATCTTTCCTAAAATCTACTCCAATACACCAATAGTAGTTTTCTATTTGCCGCTGTATGACTTCCAAACTGATGCGAAATCAGTTTAAACCAGAGAAATAGAGGGATTTCCGTCTATTTCTCTGGTTTGAACTGATTTCGCATCACTTTGGAAGTGATACAGCGTCAAATAGAAAGCTAGGAATATTCCAGTTTTGTTTTCAGTGGAGATATTCTGAACTCAATATTATTAACTTACCATTACCATTCCCATCATCCTATGGATTGATCATCGGCATGAAAATATCAACCAACAAAAAGTATGATATTAAATTAGAATTATTATATTCACAGGATTGCTGGAATGAATGACAATGAGACAACGTCATGCCTCACGAAATAATTTGAAATTATAACAATTCATAGAATACCCACAGAATAATTCTATCATTGTGTGAAAACGTAGAAATACCATTTACATTGAAATTTTGAAAAATCATATCTCCGAAAGTATTAGCTTGTTAGAGTTAAAAATAATATGAATGGATTCTTATGGAAAACTGCTTATTGAAAAAAATTAAATTTGGAATTTGTTTTGTAAAAAATAATTTTTTTTTTGTTACTCCGAAACCATCTGTCCGATTTTGCCCAATAACGAACTTAGCCGAGATATTTATCCCCCAAACTTACTCTGAAAATTTCAACTGTCTAGCTCATTCCGTTCGAGAGTTATCGTGCCTACGGCCGGACAGAATGAATTTCGACTACGGATTCTTGATCAGTGAGTCGAACCAAATCGTTTAAGACCATTTTCATCGAAAAATTCGAAAATTACAGACATTTGGGCAACTTGATAAGCACTCAGTTCCGAGGAACTAGAGCGCCAAAAAACTATATTCGCATAAAACCGAAGGATTTCCGAAATGAAAATAGTATTTGATTAAAATGCTTCTGGATACTCGCGTTCAGAGCAAACACTTGGCTTCCTTTCGGTGTAGAAAACAAGGACTTTGAACAAAATACTAAATTTCAGCAAATGGTACGACTTTCCACGAGAAACTAGAATAAACAAAGATTCGAATTTGATTTGACATGTCGATAATTTTGTCAACTCAAGCAGAACAAAATCCTTGTAGTTTGACTGTATTCTGACCGCAATTCGGCCGAAAATATGTCAAAGAGTGTCCGCACCACGTATTCAATGCATCTCTTGTCAGAACAAAGAGTAGAACTAGTAGAAATAAGTTAATCTTTGGTCAGACTGCCACTGTCAAAGAATTGAATCAATCATTGTGCAATTGAACTGGTCTGTGGATGTCTTTGAAAAGCATAGAACAGGGTGGCAACAGCGCACATAATTTTTCTAGATTTGCGACTTTCTGATATATTACCTTTCGAGGGTTATTATTTTCGGTCGCTGTTTCATTCTGGGAAAATGCCTTTCTGTGGATGGTTTTTCTACGCGTGTAAGTTTCTATACGCCTATTCTTTCTAGATTATTATCATTCTGCATTTGTGATATTCTGCAATTGTGTAGGGACCCTTCAGGGGAACAAGCGTGTCAAAAATGCTTAAGTGCCATCATCTTAACATGCACATTTAATCATTCCTGAATAATCAACGATCAAATATCCATAGAGAAGACGGACAAACTATTGCAGAGATAAAATACCCGAACCAAAGTCCAAGATCTTCAAACAGCTTGTATATACCGTTCGCATAAAAAGACAAGACGAAAGATAGCTCACGATCAGAATGCACGTTTGCACGTATGGGAGACCAGACACGAGATAAATCAGAAGCGGAAGTAACGGTCGGTGAGAATTATGAATTGTAAAATTTATTCACGGCGTTATGATGCTTTATTAGCAATCTTGGCTGGTGTAATGGACTTGGCATGAACAGGTCCACGAGTAACTCGCTCTTCTTTTCAACTCTATCTGCTGTATCTAAATCTAAATGAATAATTGCCCGAACTCTATATCTTTTCCACTATTACAATTGCAACCCAACCAAATCTATTATTTATAACTGAATTCTTAATTCAGTAATGGCGGTTGTATTGTATTATTATTATTAAACAGATCGTGATGATATGCTGAACTTCCTTGTGCTGGGTGTCACAGTCTTTTGGTTTTAGACGAAATTACACGTACAGATTTGATTTTGCCATGAGTCATATAGGATTATAGGAGATTTTATAAGTAGAGAAAGGATAGCTTTTGAAGATGTCCTGAATTTTGGGTTTTACATATTGCAATATTTTTTTTATCTACCTTGTAATGCACTCCAAAATGTAATGTACAAGCTTTCAGTGCAGATACAGGACATTTTGGTGAGTCTAAATCAGTGTTTGAAATATGTCCTAACAATAATCGTTAATAAGAGATACAGGATGTTTTATGTATTGTATCCAAAATTTTCAACTGGTATTACTCTTGAACGCCTACATGAAAATTTCTGGGAATGTGTATAGGCCTATGCCTAATATTCACTCATAATGAATTGTTGAAAGCGCAGGTCCGGACTGAGAATATTATTTTCTTTTTTTCACATCTTGTAAAACACCCTGTACATCAAATTTTCAAGAAGTGAAATTTTTATCGGAATCTACAATAAATACTCTTTCAAACAAGCCTCTAAGCTATAATGGCACACTTCGTATCAATGTTTTATGAACCATTGAATATTTGGAATCCTCAATTCATAATAAACACGGAACTGTGAATCTGCGAATAATGCGTTAATTCATATTGAATCAATTGAAATTGTTAGTAATACCAGTTGATTGTAGTGCTGCATTGTATTCCATCCAATACATGAATTGAGGAGCTCCACATTTGATTACCTATGTACCTGAAAATAGAAATGATAGAAATACTCATTTTCGAATTATTAATCTTTGAAAATTCTTTTCTCGAATGATTTAAACACAGATGGTAGCATAATTGAAGATTTTAAGCCAAACAACCGAAAACTCGAATTAAGTATGTATATAAATGTAAAGGAATAGTCGTGTGTTTCGGTTGCCCAGACCGCGATAGATATTTCGCAACTGACACTCGAAATAACATTTAACTTTAATTGGACAATTCTAAAATGGAATAAAAATGTGAAATGTATCTTATAAACATTCAAATAAAAACAAATGACAATAAATGAGTAAAAAATCATAACTTTGTTTTTGAAAATACCCCCTCTTTCTTCTAAACATTTCCTAGCTCTTGTGATCAAATGCGCTATAGCTTTCTTTATAATATCTGGACGATATCGTATCTCTTCACATGAAGCTTCAATACGATTATACAGTTGCTGCCTATCCTCGAATATTCTTCGGAGTAAACTTTATTTTTCAAGTGTCCCAGAGGAAATAATCCAAGCATATAAGATCTGGGGATCTTGCAGGCCAGTAATAAATCCCCTTTGATAATGAGTTAGAATGGGAATATTAATTTGTAACAGATGTACACAGTTACCAGCTCCTGAGAGCGAATAACTCACAGTTTTTTTGAGTTTACCTGTCATAGTTGTAACTCACTTTTCAATAAAATTAATTTTCAAACTTAATATTTAATATTTTTTTGTGTTTCTGTTTCTATGGAATCGTTATCTTCATCTATTCATCTATCATATGTTTCAGTTATTCAAAACAAAGAGTTTTCGAAGATAAATAATTCGAGAATGAGAAATTTTAACCGTGTTTTTGAACATAGCAGTATTTCTTTGAAAAACTCTTTGGTTAATCTGAAGTCGAAACCCTGAATTTGTATATTGGGTGAAATAAGATGCACCACATTCCTGAAGTCATGATACTGAGAAATTGAATTCATTCAATATGAATTAACGCATTATTCGGAGGCACACAGGTCTGTGTTTATTATGATTTGAAAATTACAGATATTCATTGGTTCATAAAATATTGTTGCGAAGTGTGCTATTATTGTCAATCAAACCTATTGACAATAATAGCACACTTCGCAACAATATTTTATGAACCAATGAATATCTGGAATTTTCAAATCATAATAAACACAGACCTGTGTGTCTCCGAATAATGCGTTGATTCATATTGAATGAATTAAATTTCTCAGTATCATGACTTCAGGAATGTGGTGCATCTTTTTTCACCCAATACACAAATTCAGGGAAAGAGTATTCAATGTAGATTCTGAGAAAAATTTCAGTTCTTAAAAATTTGATGTACAGGGTGTTTTACAAGATGTGGAATAAAGAACATAATTATCTCAGTCCGGACCTGCTCTATCAACAACTCATTATGAGCGAATATTAGTCATAGGCCTATACACATTCCCAGAAATTTTCATGAAGATACATGTAGGCGTTCAAGAGTAATACCGGTTGAAAATTTTTGATAAAATATACATAAAACATCCTGTAGCTCTTAAACGAATACAGTTACATATTTCGAACACATTTAGACTCACCAAAATGTCCTGCATCTGCACTGAAAGCCTGTACAATCATTCGTGAAACACTCTGTATAAGAGATTTCATAAGCAGAGGAAGTTCCCATATTTTCGGATAGCTTTTGAAGATGCCCTTAATTTTGGGATGTACAATGTACATATAGCAATATAATTTCTTTACCTAGCTGGTAATGCACTCCAGAATGTATTGATATAAGGAAAAACATATATTTTTCAAATGACATACGAAAAGTAAACTGAATTCACTAAACCACGTTTTCTACTCTCTGGAAAATACCGGATAGGCTGGTGTCTTAATGTCGGAAATCCGGAATTTGGGACACTACAGATAGGTACTATTCGGTAGTTCGTACTGAAACCTTATCTCCACCTATGAGTAAATTATGAAAAAACCATTGGCAGAAATGAACTTTCTAAAGAACTGCCCAATCTTTTCTGGTGTGAAACCTTTCGAAATTCCCTGAGGTTTGCTTAGAGATTATTCAGTATGGCACTGCCAAAATTGTTTGAGACATTTTTATTCGGCTTGTTCAGATATACTGCTCCACAAAAGTTAACGAAGTTCAGAACTTTTGAGACTCTTTCAAAAGTTTCCATTTTTTTTCCTTAATTTTTTAAATAAGAGAAATCTAAATGTTAACTCACTTATCTGACACATTTTGGCGCTCTAGTTCCTCGGAACTGAGTGCTTATCAATCTGCCCAAATGTCTGTAATTTTCGAATATTTCGATGAAAATGGTCTTCTACGATGTGGTTCGACTCACTGATCAAGAATCCGTGGTCGAAATTCATTCTGTCCGGCCGGTCCGGCCGTAGGCACGATAACTCTCGAACGGAATGAGCTACACTGTTGAAATTTTCAGAGTAGGTTTGGGGGATAAATATCTCGGCTAAGTTCGTTACTGGGCAAAATCGGACAGATGGTTTCGGAGTAACAAAAAAAAACCGATCGAATTGAAACATGGTGATTAGTTGTAGAATACGAACCTAAAGATGTTTGTGAAATTTTGTGGGATTCGCATCACTAGAAAATTAAGAAAAAATTATTAAAAAAAAATTGGTTCAAGCACTGACGTGAAGTCAGAAACTTTTGCACGTATGTTCTATTGCCCATTCTCCCGTATTGGTCACTCTTAATCGAATTCACCATGGTGAATTCTATTGTCTGTTCTCCTGTATTGGACACTCTTAATCGATTAATCGATCGGTAAATTCGACTAAGAGTGACCAATACAGGAGAATGGACAATAGAACATACGCGCAAAAGCTTCTGACTTCACGTCAGTGCTTGAACCAATTCTTTTTGGCGCTCTTATTCCTCGGAACCGAGTGCTTATCAATTTGCCCAAATGTCTGTATTTTTCGAATTTTTCGATGAAAATGGTCTTAAACGATTTGGTTCGTCTCACTGATCAAGAATCCGTGGTCGAAATTAATTCTGTCTGGCCGGCCGTAGGCACGATCTGAGAGTAGTGAGAATGCTTTTCATCCATAGACATAGAATGCAAATAGAATGTAAATATTGAAAGCATAATTCTGCAGTTCGAGAGAGGAGAAAATTTGGTGAACGTAGATCTGGAAATTTTTGATCGATTACAAGGTAATTTTTCATTATTACTCTTCTTTGATACATGTTTTATGAAAAATCTACTATTTGTAGGTACTTTAAACCTGTTTTGGGCAATTGTCATACGAAACTTGTTGGCGCTCTAGTTCCTCGGAACTGAGTGCTTATCAATTTGCCCAAATGTCTGTAATTTTCGAATTTTTCGATGAAAATGGTCTTAAACGATTTGGTTCGACTCACTGATCAAGAATCCGAGATCGAAATCGATTCTGTCCGGTCGGCTGTAGGCACGCTAACTCTCGAACGAAAGGAGTTAGCAAGGTGGGTTTGGAGCGTAAATATCTCGGACGAGCTCGTTAATGGGAGAAATCCATCAAGCGGTTTCGGAGTTATGGCCGATTTTAGTAAAAATATTTTTTATGAATATTTCCGAAACCGATCACTCGATCTATCTAAAATTTAGCATCAAATTGTAGAATCATGACCTTTATACGCATGTGAAGTTTTGTATTGACCAGATTACCGCAAAGTGTAAAAAAAAATTTTGAAAATTTAAAAAAAGTTTTTCTACAATATCTCTCGAACGGAATGAGCTTGGTAGTTGAAATTTTCAGAGTAGGTTGGGGAAATAAATATCTCAGTTAAGTTCGTTATTGGGCAAAATTGGCCAGATTTAATTCGATTTCATCCATGGTGCAGTTCTCATTCTCAGATTGCTCATTTAATCTTGATAAATAAACTATTATTTGAATTGAATTTCCTTTATGATGCAGTTCTATCATAAGAATACATTGATATAATTCCCAACTCTGAGAAACCAATACTTTCGGAGATATAATTTGTCTGTTTGAACTAGAGCGCCAGAAAGCTCCTGTCCACAGGGCTTGAATCCATTTTTCCTCCCATTTCTTTATAAGTTTCACAGTTTCAGGTGATGAAATCAATTCAATCAAAAAATTTAAAAAATAAGGTTTAGTAAAGACTGTGGCCTCCTCGAACATAAACCAGAGCCTGACAACGCCTTTACATACTTTCGATCCGATTGTTGAAGTAATCTTGATCAATTTTTCTCCATAGTTGCTGTAAAAGCCGTCTGAGTTCTTGAAGTGTATGTTGAAGTGGTTGATGAGAATCCAAAGTTCTTTGTAGCTGATCCCAAGCATGTTCAATGGAATTGGATCTGACGATAGAGGGGGAAGGGCCAAATGTGGAATACCATGGATTTCCAGAGCATTATCGACAATCGCACGATGGGATGGCGCATTATCGTCCAAAAATAAGAAATTTGGCCCAATAGTACGTTACCATGGAAAAAAATTATTTATTTTAAAAAGTACCCCTCCCCGTTACCATTTGTTTTAGTGGGGGTTACAAAACCTTATTTCACCAGGGTTTCAGAGTACTCGAGCCGCTTACCCAAACCGTCAAATTTCATTGCTCTATCTTAACTGGTCTCTAGTATATTTGCAAAATAAGGAAATTCACCCCTGGCTTAAACCATCCCTAACTTCCATCAGAAGACCTGGAGGACAGTTTAACAACAGGAAGTGCGACACCCTAAGGGTAACCCCATCACCTCCGTGGGGGTGTGGCGGCCTTGGACCCTGTATACCGCAACCGAGTATAAGTTATGATTTTGTGGCGATGTAAATTGAACTATCACCATCAGTTCTGTAACTGACCACCACATTCATTTGTAGAAACCTTATAGAACAATATAAACATTAAAAAATTTTCTATGGGACCAATGGCCATTGAATATACTTTTGGAATTTGCCGATGTACTTATGAAATAGCTTTTATAATGAAATTGAAACCTCATCAGAAATATTAATTACCTGTTTTGAACCCTATCCCTAAAATGTTAGCAGTTCAATTTCCAAAAAAATTAAATGATGAAGTAACGGCTAGTGTCATCTAAGAAATGAGTGATTAATGTTCGTCCATATGACGTGCCATTCAAAATTAATATCTTTTGTAGTAAGTTGTTTATGCCTCGTCTAGAAAATATCCGAGCTTAGGTTAAGTATCTTTAGGATCTCAATTTATGTCCTCCCATGAAAATTTAATGTTTGATTGCCTTAGTATTGAATGTGCGTTTGGCTCGTTTAAGTAGCGATGCTTCTCTAAAGCCCTACTTGTCAGTGTGAGCGTTCAATGAGTCATACAAATTTTACAAACATCTTTTTGGCGCTCTTGTTCCTCGGAACAGAGTGCTTATCAATTTGCCCAAATGTCTGTAATTTTCGAATTTTTCGATGAAAATGGTCTTGAACGATTCGATTCGACTCACCGATCAAGAATCCGTGGTCGAAATCAATTCTGTCCGGCCGGTCGGTCCGGCTGGCCGTAGGCACGATAACTCTCGACCGAAAGGAGTTACAGGAACTCGGACGAGTTCGTTAACAGGCGAAATCCACCAAGCGGTTTCGGAGCTATGGCCGTTTTTAGTAAAAACATTTTTGATTAATATTTCCGGAACCGATCACTCGATCTATCTGAAATTAAGCATCAAATTGTAGAATCATGATCTTTAGATGCGTGCGAAGTTTTGTATTCATCGGTTCGTCGTGTGGCAAAAAAAATTCAAAATTTTTTAAATTTCGTTTCTACAATAACTCCCGAACAAAATCAGCTAGGCAGTTGAAATTTTCGGAGTAGGTTTGGGAGATACATATATCAGTTGAGTTCATTATTGGTCAAAATCAGCCTGATGGTTTCTGAGTAACAAAAAAATTTTTTTTCTAAGATGCAGTTTGACCATAAAAATCCATGGATATCATTTTTAACTCCAACAAATTATTACTTTCGGAGATATGATTTTTCAAAATTTCAATAATAAATCGTACTACTATGTTTTCACAGATTGCTATAATTATTGTTTCTATGAATTATTATATGATTTGTGTTCAACAAGTGGTTGAACAAGAGCGCAAAAGCTCATGTCCACAGGGCTTTCCCACTTTTTGTGTTTATATATGACTTAGTGAAAAACTTTCCCAAATAAGAAGTTGGTATAACTATTATTATTATTATTATATCGATAAATTACTGAGGCAATATCCGGCCGGAATACATAGCTTTGCCAAGAGTGTGAGGAGAACGAAAATCTGATAGCAAATAAACAATAGCTGAAATCGAAGTTAGATAATAGGCTGAACCAAGGATTACATAAATATGAGAAACAAAAAAAAATTAAAAGGTAAATTAAGAAAAAATGTGGAAAAGCTCTATGGACAAGGGCTTTGGCGGTCTTGTCAAACTACTAGCGGGTAATTATTCAAACTTCGACAAATCATTTCTCCGAAAGTATCGGTTTCTCAGAGTTACTGCGAAACCATCATGTCGATTTTGCCCAATAATGAACTTAACCTAAGGTTTGAGAGTTATCGTGTTAACGACCGGCCGGACAGAATCGATTTTGACCACGGATTCTTGATCAGTGAGTCGAACCAAATCGTTTAAGACCATTTTCATCCAAAAATTGGAAAATTACAAACATCTAGGCAAATTGATAAGCACTCTGTTCCGAGGAACAAGAGCGCCAAAAAACCTTTTCTTATAAATATTCAATTTAATTGAATGTAATACTCAATAACTGCAATTTGGTATAATATGCCGATAGTTTCCATATAAGTGTCCTTCATGTTTTGACACATCTCTGAACTGCTGAAACATATGGTGAAGATACTCGAAATATAGAACTCTGAGGAATGGACTGGTCTAGCAGTTGGCACGTAATTTTCAAGTTAATTTTTTTTCGGAACACCCTGATGCCCATCTCGTATGCCGCTATAATAATTTAACATGCCTATACTCCTTCGAAATTGTGGATCAAAACAAGAAATCTGCCACATCATGTTTCGTTTGAAAATATCAAAGACTCCTTGAGTTGTGGTAAAATAATTTGTTATATTTTTCATCTCCTATATTTTCATGAGGGCTTTTGGTAGGAAATTCCAAGTAGATAGGTGCAGTTCATTTTGTGGGATGAATCTTCGTAAACAATTTGGCCTCATAATCACAGAACACCCAAATATCACCTATCGTTATTAAAAATATATATTTTTTATATCAACTAATTTTCTAGTAGGTTTATTAATATTTACAATACCACCACAATCAACGATTGTTCATTTGTCGAAAAAGTGAACATTTTATGAATAAATAATCTGAGAATTCGTTCCGATTGTTTAACTGACAATTAAATATATACTTCTGTTACAAAGTGAAAGTGTGTTGGTATCCGTCAAATAACTCACACTTATGGAGAGCACAAGCATCTCAATAAATCTGTAATGCGCGCATGTTCTAGGGAACAGCGTGCTATCATTTTGCCTAAATGTCTGTAATTTTCGAATTTATTGCATGGGCGCGAACGATCAGGTTCGACATTGATGCATAGAATACATGGTGAAGACACTCTTTGACATATTTTCGGCCGAATTGCGGTCCAAATACTGTCAAAATACAAGGATTTTGTTCTACTTCAGTTTTCGGCGATAGATGCCGATAGTAGAAATCTTATGGACAAAATTATCGACATGTCAAATTAAATTTGAGTCTTTGTTTATTCTTGTTTCTTGTGGAAAGTCGTACCGTTTGCTGAAATTTGGTATTTTGTTCAACGTCCTTGTTTTCCGCGCCGAAAGTAAGCCAAATGTTTGCTGTGTGAACTCTGAATGAGTATCCAGATCCATTTTAATCAAATACTATTTTCATTTCTAAAATCCTTCGTTTTTATAAGAATATAGGTTTTTCAACAATTTTTATTCTTACCGGATCAGGGGCAGATTTCTACTATCAAGATAGGTAGTAATTATAATATTAATAATATTGAAAGATCGCTAATACCGTTTATTGTTAATAAATCAACATAGGAGAACGCTAAGACTTGTTGATTTACTATAATCTTGCTGGTTGATGTACATAAACTGTTTTAACAGTTGAAACATTAAGGTATAACTCTATTAATTAATACTTAAATTCATTACACAATTCAGTTATATATTGAGAAGGAATGAAATGACATGTTATGAAAACTAACAATATTATTGGACGATGAAAGAACTAGCAGAGTTCAGAACAACTACACAGTGTGATTTCATCAAAGGTGAATAGCTTTTTTAGAGCGTCATTCTTTTTGGGCGCTCTTATACTGTAATATTATTTGTTTCCAGGATATTGTTACACGACAAGAATGGCAACTGGCTTGTGGTAGAGGTAGGGTATTGAAAATCAGAACATTTGTTTGTTCAAAATATTTTTTTAGTGAATCTATATTGAATAAAAGATTGAAACGTAGTACACTACCCTCTATTTGGTTAGTGTATCAATTAAATGAATCATTTTTCGATATTTCATCAGTATACTTAGTTCTGTAGGTATAATAGCTATCGAAGCAAATATATTTTGCAATCTAATTGCTGAGAACATAAAAAGTTGTCAAAGGGTATTGCGTGACTGAAAAAATGCTGTATACCTACATGAGAATGTTTTGATGAAGTTTCAAATTATACATCGAAAATAATGAGTAAAATGCTCAATTTAAATGAGCCTTACATGATAAAAGTAATTAATACATTTGAATAATAATATGATATCGAAAGATATTATGCAGAGGTATTACAGGAAATTCTGTATTATTCAATGTATTTCAAAATACATAAATTAAATGCTTATATTCTAATGACATTGAATGTGATCTTTTGTAATGGAAAAATTATGATTTCACAGATTTCTTCATTTACAGTTCCATTCAAAATGTTCCAAAGAAACTCCTTTACTGCTAACTCCCTTATTTAAACTCATTATGTCTTGGAAAGATGAAATTTCTGTTCCAAACAAATAGCGTTTACATATAATGTCCGAACAGATGTCTGATTAATCAAAAAGTGAATTGATTTTTCAATAAACTGCTTCATTATATTCTTTTAATTTGAATTTATGAACTAGCAACGGTGGAAAGTGAACTTTGTCGCTTGTCAGTTTTCATTTATTCGCTTGTCAGAATCTTCGAAATCGACTTTAGCGGCACCATCGTTAATAAAGTGAAGTAGTACATAAAGTATGTGATTTGACAGTTCTAGGTCTGTATTTCGGCCGAAAATTTTAACAGGAATTAACAGGGAGTGTCGACACCTTGTTATTCTATGCATTTTGGGTTTGACTAACTAATGAAGAATTCAAGGTCAAATTTCTATACTGTTTGACTTGCTGTTGACACGATAACTTTCGAACGGAAAAATATAGCAACTTGAAATTTTCAGGGTAGCTTAAACGCATCTAAGAGCCATGGTTAAGTTTGTAAATGGGCATAATCGATGAAATATTTTGCAGTTGAAATTTTGTTTTCTCAATAACTCAAACAATACAGATCTGATCGAATTGAAACTTGGTAACTAGTTGTAGAATACCGACACAAAGGCCTATGCAATATTTCTTGAGGATACACTAGAACATTAAAAAAAAAATTATATATATACAGGGTGTCCCACCAGTGCCGGAGCGGACGATATAAGCTAAACGGTCAAAGGTTGCCAAAATTTTTTGATGCAAACTGGAATTACTCCAAGAATAGCACAACCTAAAAATATTTTCGAATATATCGGGTGTCCCACACAAGAGGAATAGAGGGTGACTTTGATTTTTCAAATGGGAATGTATATTGTTGTAGGGGGTAACGTTGGACTGCGACCTTGAGGTCTATATATAAGCACAACGGTCAAAGTTCGTCAAAATTGTTTGATGCAAGCTTGAATTACTCCAAGAATAGCACAACCTAAAAATATTTTTGAATATATTGGGTGTTCCCCAAAAGAGGAAAGAGGGTGAGTGCCATTTTTCAAATGGGACACACTATATTCATTAGTGTTTTTCAATTCAATGACAAATATTTCGAAAACTGTTGAACGAAATATGTGTTAAGTATAAAAGACCATGCAGGAAGTTCCAGAGAATTGAAAAACAAACTGAATATAGTGTGTCCCGTTTGAAAAATGGCAGTCACCCTCTTTCCTCTTTTGTGGGACACCCGATATATTCGAAAATATTTTTAGGCTGTGCTATTCTTGCAGTAATTCAAGCTTGCACCAAAATATTTTGCTAAACTTTGACCGTATCGCTTATATATAGACCTTAAGGTCGCAGTGCAACATAACCTGCAACAATATAGATACAATACGCTATTATCGTCCGCTGTGGCACCAGTGGGACACCCTGTATGTATCCGTCCGATATCGCTGCTGAAATTTTGCGAGAGCCTTCAAAACCGAATTGTACATCCAAGTTCTGAATTTGATCACCATCGGATCTATATTGTAGGAGAAATTGCAAATATATTGGAAACAGAGCAGTGTTAGGCGATGGATGACCGTTGCCCCTATAACTTTCAAATGAAATGAGTTAGCGAATTGAAATTGTCAGAATAAGTTGCGCATCTGAATGTAACAGTTAAATTCTTCAATAGACATAATCGGCCAAATTGTTTTGGAGTTATTCCGATCTAAAATTATGTTGTTATTTGCTCAATAACTCAAAAAATACAGATTCAAACTTGATAATGAGATTTAGAATGCAGACGCACTAATGTTTACGAAATTTCGTGAGGATCGTATCACTAGAAAAAATGTAAAAATGTTTTCTTCCAAAATTTCATATTTTTGCTCTTTAACATATTTTTATTCCATACCCTTTGCCCCATGATTGAGATACACAAAAAAAAATTGAAAAGACCTAATCAAAAATTTTTAGTGAATAAAATGAAAACTCACCTGTGAAACCTATTTCTTTACTTGGATAGATCAACTGACCCTTCAATGGTAGGAATACAAATGGGATAAGTTGAGATGTCGAACCACCAATGAAAGGAGCCAAAGAAGTTTCTGAAAAAAATAAATTATCTAAAATTTTTACTTATTATTCATTTACAACTGCTTATTATGATCTTGATGAATGATATTTGCACTGAAAATGATTCCGATTCCAATGCTTTTTGTATAGTTTTGATACACTGGTGATGAGGCAAATTCTATGAAAAATGTTACCAATCGGTATCCAGTAGGTAATTGACTTTCTGTGTGGTAAGTTGGCAAGAAATGCGTTTGCCTTAGAAACCTATCTGCTGCGGTTTCATTATCCGTAGTAGATTTTTGTTCTTTTTAATCACATGCTATGGGATTGTTGTGTGGGGATCATTTAGTAGATTTGAATGCATATTTAGAATACAATTGTTTATTATTTCATTTGGAGGAGAAGCGTCACTTTTCATTGCGACCTTGAGTTCACCCGCCGAACGGAGTGAGGCGGGTAATTGAAAGCGAGCCATGAAAAGTCACTTCTACTCCGAATGAAATATGTTATTTTATTTTCAAAAAAATCTGAATATCCACTGTTGCGTCACAGGACTTTTCATTTTGGAAGGTGCTGATTTTTTTTTCTAAACAAAGGAGCTTGCTTGTAAAACTTAAATGTTTTTGGTTAACTGGTTTAGTTTACCATGTGTGGTCTCACCCTTGAAATGAATATTTTTCAAGAAAAGATAACTGCAAGTAACGATTCCAACGCAGTTGAAAGTGAAAATGTCTCCAGAAATTGAGGTTTTGTCGAATGAAGCAGTCTCTTCCCTTGAACCATCGAAGTCTATTAAAAAATGTTCTGCAGTTTATGGTCACTTTGAATTGGTGCAATTCGAAAAATGTTTACCAAGAGAATGTGCTTCTAGCATATTTCAACTCAATAGCTAGAGAAGGAAAAAATTGAAATCCTCCACTTAGTGGGCCCGATATTCAAGGATAAATTTTCAACTAGCGATCAAACATGAAATAGATATTGGTAAATATCTGAAGTTGCGCACATTTCTTAAATAATTTCAAGTATCAAGGCAGAAAAATCAAGAGTTTTTTCTGAGGGAGAGTTCGAACGTTTTCTCTTCGAAGCACCGGATGATTCAGATTTAGGATTAAAGGTAACTATCATATTTAAAGTAATTTTTATTTAGTATTTTGATCACGTGGTTGTTTCAGAATGTTTCATTATTCGGAGTAGCTGGTGCCTGCAGATGTGACGAAATGGTGAAAATGAAAACTACAGATATCGAGGACAAGGGAAACATATATTATAATAGTAAATATTCCTGATAGTAAAACGAGAATGATTCGAACATTCACAGTTATTAGGGAGAATAATCTAAATATTTATCGGAGATACACTGCGTTAAGACCAAATGATTTGATTGAAAATAGATTTTTTTGAAATATCAATCTTGAAAATGGTACAAAGCTGTGATGGGAATACATAGTATAGGAAGTGTTCCAAGAAAGGTTGCCACTTCTTTGCAATTGAATCATCCAAACGAATACACAGGTCATTCATTGAGGCGAACTTCTGCTACACTACTTATAGATGGAGGAGCCAACATTGAGTATTTGAAACGACACGGACGTTGGAAGCCAAGTAGTGTAGCAGAAGGCTACATCGAGGATTCGCTGCGAAATAAGAGTGAGATTGAGTAGAATATTGAGCGTCAACGAATTCCCTGGAACCAGCAACTCAGATTACTCAATTGAGGCATCATCTTTTGAATATAATCCGAGATAGAATCCTACCAGTTCATTATAACATGATTTTAATTTTCAAAATGCAACATTGATCAATTGTACATTCGATGTAACTTTAAAGAATAAAAATGACGTTTGAATTAGAGAATTTTCTGTTCATGGTAAACAATTCATCTTTTGCATAGTAACACTTGATGATCCTCTCAATCGAAAAATGACGTTATTATTGTACGTTTGAAAATAAAAGAAGATTATCTGAATCATGGAGAATTAAGGATACAGGGATCACTGTAAATTATCTTCTAGGAAACTGAAAATTTCAACATTGCCCTCTCTGTTTTTGTCGCTCTTTTCAACCTGAACAGTGCGCCTATCAATTTGCCGAAATGTATGTAATTTTCAGTTTTTTGACCGAGAATGGCCTCAAACGGTTACTTTCGACTCACCGATTGAGAATCCAAGATCAAACTTATTTCTGTCCAAACTTCCGTAAGCACGATTATTCTCAAACGCACTAAGTTAAAAAGTTGAAAATTGCGAGGTAGGTTTGGAATTTAAATGTTAAGCTCGATTATGGGCGAAGTGGTTTCGGAGTTATAGTCATCAGAAAATTTGTTTTCCGAAGCACTCAAAAATACTGATTTTATCGAATTAAACCTTGGAAGTCTCTTGAAAAATACCCACACCAGCAAATTTTGTGAGGATCGTATGACGAGAAAATTCAAAAAATTATTTTAAAAAAATCTGTATTTCAGAAACTATTCGTCAAATATCGCTGACGGGAACATTCAAACATAATTGTGTTATCATTTTGACCAAATGTCTGTTTTTTTCGAATTTTTCGCCGAAAATGGTCTCAAACGATTGGTTTCGACTCCCTGATGAAAAATTCGTGGTCAAACTTGATTTTGGCCGGCCGACCGGCCGGCCTTTGCCACGATAACTTGAGAACAGTAAGAGATAGCGACTTCAAAATGTCAGCGTAGGTGGCGCATCCCAATGCAACGGACAAGTTCGTTAATGGGCATAATCGACCCAATGGTTTCCGAGTAATAATTTTGTTTTCAACCAATACAAATGCGATCGAATTGAAACTTGGTGTGTAGTTGTAGAATACAATCCTAAGGACGCTCGTGAAATTTTGTCAGAATCGTTTCATAACACAATTTTAAAAAAATTATTAAATAATATTTTTTATGTCACGAAAACCTGAGAACAGAAAGCGATAGCGACAAGATTAGGCCAGGTTTGGTTGTTCATCTGAATGCGACATTTGAGTTTGTTTATAGGCATAATCGGCTAAATGGTTTTGGAGTAATACCCAACTGAAATTTGTTTGGTATTTCCTCAATAACTCAAAAAATATGGAACCAATCCACTTCAATCATAGTTATTATTGTAGGAAGTCAACGCAAAAATGTTTGCAAAATTTCGTGAACATCGTATCACTAGAAAATATTTAAAAAATCATTGAAAATTATTGATAAAAATTCTATATATCAGAAAGTATTCGTTCGACATCGCTGAAATTTTTCGAGAGCCTTCAGAACCTAACTTCACTACCAAGTTCCAAGTTTGAACACGATCGGATCTATATTGTTGGAGATCCGAGCAGCCTTCTGTGAGTTCAGTAGCTGGATGGGTAACCGTAGCCTCGATAACTCTCGAACGAAAGGAAATAGGCCAACTGGTTTTGGAATTATATCAATCTGAAATTTGGTTATTATTTCTTCCCTAACCCAAAAAATACGATGCCGATTCAATTCAAACATGGTAATTATTTCTGGAATGCCGACTCAGAAATTTTTACAAAATTTCATTAAGATCGTATCACTAGAAAATTTTAAAAAAATCATTGAAATAAAATTTATGTATCAGGATGCATTTGTCCGACATCGCTGAAATTATCGAGAACCTTTCAAACCATGAATGTCATGATGACATATTAAATTATAACATACATTTCCGGGCCGATTTTTTCATAACAGAATAGAGAGTGAAGCATGTATCTATGGGAGATAATAGCCTTCATTAGGGTCCTGTAGCGGTCTTCGAACATCTGAAGTTCTGAATAATCATCGTTTGGATTGGCCAGAACTGGTTTTGAGTCCCACCTGGCCTTATGAGCTACGACATTTTCCTTTTTGAAATCAAATATTGAAGGGATTTCTAAGAACAAGAATGGATATCTACTACTTCTTCAAGAGATCCATGCGGCTACAGAGGAGTATATTTGTGAGTGGGGACTTTTGGAAGGTTATGTCATATTTTTAGTTTATTCGTTTTTCCCCCTTTGTCTTTTCGGAGTTATACCCACCTGGAATATTATTTCCTTGATAACTCAAAAAAAAAAATATAGACTCGATCGTATTGAAGCTTGGTAATTAGTTGTAGAATATCGACATAAGGACGTGTGTAAATATTTGTGAGAACCGTAATCCTAGAAAATTATAAAAAAATTAAATCAACAAGTCCAAAGCGTTCCTGCCAATCGGGTCCTTCATAAATGGCTTCGTATAATAAATATACTTATGCATATATTTCACAAGTCAAATAGACCCCAGGGGGTTCATTGATTTGTCGAGAAAGCAAGAGCAGACGCGTTTCTGGCTTCTTGGCCTTCATCAGTACTCTGTATCTTCTCAACAAATTCAACTGAACTGACCCGGGTTAAGCCTCTCAGAGCCGGCTTGGTCGATCATTTTAATCGCCCACGCCACCTATGAGACGAAACAAGGAAATCAGCCTTTCTCCACCAGTGAATATTTGAAGCGTGAAATCATATGCCACCATTACAGTGTCCAATACAGGAGAATGGACAATAGGACATACGCGCAAAAGCTCCTGACTTCACGTCAGTGAATTTTCTAGGGGCTTGAACCAATTTTTTTACACCAAAGTTCTAGACTTAAACTCGAATGGAACTAATCTCGTATAAATTGTATTTTTTGCTGTATAAATAAAAAATGTAACCTTATATTATAGACCATACTCTATAATAGAGGAAAATAATCAGATCAATGAGGGATGATACTCAATTTTTATTATCTATTAATGAACTCTGGCCAATAGCTAATAATCTCCATATGAATATTTGAATACTAACTATTTTAATGATCCAGACTAATCAAAGAAAATGTGGAACGAATTTCTCTCTCGGCCCCACAATTTATTGCGTTTTTATTGAAGAAACAAACGGATTTACTGATTCTTCGGGTATTTACTAAGGTTTCATCACATAAAATAAATAAATGTTAACGAGGTTATGATTTTCTTTAATGAGCCAACATGATAATATAACATGCAATTTCTATATTAACATAATTGCAAATATGAAACTGAAATCACTCGGGATCGTTGGCATAGAAATAGAAAACTGAATGATAATAAGAAGGATTCTTCTTCGATTACTTCAGTTCATCCGGCAATTTTAAGGCAATATTAAGCAAATCATCATCAGACATTATTCTGTCATCTGCTGGACATAACCTTCCTCTTGAATTAATATCTCCTTCTATCCTTTACTATGTACTTATTCATGTTTATTAGAGAGGGATTTCACAAAACTTCATTATAGATTAATTGCGATGATTTCTTCAAAACTAAAATGTATTTTGTTTTCCAACACAAAATAAATCGTTTTAAACAGTTTTTGATTCTTGAGGTGCCTGGAGTGAATTTAATAAATCATATTATCATAAACATAATATCATAGTCTAGTCAACAAGTGCTTTTTAGGTCAAGATTTTTGCTTCTCCGAAAATTATGATTGAGGTGTCATTCGATTCGAAATGTCATGTAGATAGTTTGTGAGAAAATGCTGAGGCTGCTCGCAAAAATTGCAATAGTTATAAACAATTAAGTGAGAAAAAAAAAAAAAGAGGTTTGCTTTTTCGCCCATCTCAAAACTATCAGTAATAATTCAAATTTGAAAAAAGGTTCAAGAAGAGGAGCATGTCCCAAAAAACGTCCCAAAACTCCCGGAACAATAAGGAGCAATATTTATAATTTTCCCAATGAGTTGAAAATACTGCCGAAAACGGGTACTCCGGCTTGCGTAAGCCTAATCCCCTTCGGACCTTTCATATTATTATAAATAATAATATAATATAAATAAATAAATATTATTTAAACTTATTAAATAGGAAAATAAAAAATTTTAAAAATTCAGGCGTCTGCAGGATAGATTAATGAACAATAATCCTTGGTCCAAAAATGTTTATCGTGACTTTTCAATTAGTTATCCATTAGTTAATTAACAATTATTTGTAGCACGAACATTAATATTGCGATAATTGTTAAACTATCAATCTGAGAATTTTTTCCTTTCGTGGAGCTATTTTTCAAAGGTCTTGGAATAGTTTCGCGTAGGAAAATTTGAAAAATTTTAAATTTTCGTGTTGTTGTTAGCAATTTACTTAGTGAAAAATTATAAAGCTTCAATTATGTTTGAAAAGACAATTTTATATTATGTCATGAACAACGCATTGGTTTATAACAATTTTTTAAACAATAATTATTAAAAATCATTTTTAAGTAGTTTCTGATCATAAGAAATTGGATCAATAGTAATATTACAAATTGAAGCTTTATAATTTTTCCCTCAAGTAAATTGTTCATAACAAAACCAAAAATGACAATTTTTTAAATTTTCCAATAGGAATCTATTCTAAAACATTTGAAAAATAGCTCTACGAAACGAAAAACTTCTCATTTCAATAGTTTAACAATTATGGTACTTGCAATGTTAATGTTCTTGCTACAAAAAATTGTTAGTTTACTAATGGATAACTAATTGAGAAATCGCGATAAACATTTTTGGACTACGGACTATTGTTCATTGATATATCCTGCAGGCACCTGATTTTTTAAATTTTTCATTTTTATATTTAAAAAGTTTAAATAATATTTATTCATCAAAGCTCCGAAGGGGGCGAGGCTTGCGTAGGCAAGAGTACCCGTTTTCGGGCGTATTTTCAACCCTTTAGGAAAATCATAAATATTATTTCTACAGTTTTTAGGAAATTTCCTCCTCTATTTGAATCTTTTCTCAGATTTGAATTACCCGAAATAGTTTTTGAGATATTGGAGAAAACCTAGACCTACTTCTTTTTTTTTTCATTTAATTGTTTATTACTATTACAATTTTTGCGAGCGGCCTTAGAATTTTATCAAAAACTATCTACATTCCATTCCGAATCGAATGACACCTCAATCATAATTTTCGGATAATACGCAAAAATTTTGACCTAAAAAGCACTCGTTGACTAGACTAATCAAGGCTGTCTATGTTAATGTTAAATTTGACAACTCGATGCGTAAACAGCATGTCAAAATTCAATTACATATCGGTTGAACAACATATTAGAATATATTTTGCCACTAATCGATAGTAATTTCATTCCCGAAAAAATAAATAATTAATTCAGTAAGAACTAAAATCAAAATAATATTACTTAGTCTTTTATTCTTCAATAAGTTTTCAATAAGAAAGAAACATTGCCAGTTTTAGAGGAGGTTCGAAAACAGTTATTTAGATGATTTTATATCGATATTTAAAACCGATCGTTGGTCAAACTCACAGAAAATAATCCTTTTTGTTCTCCTCTAAATGAAGGTTACTTTTGTTTTGATTTCTATTAAAGTAAGAACTCCCAGGTCACCTAACGAATTTAGGTTGCTTATTATTAGATATTGAAATTATTGCAATAGAGATGTTTTTTGTGAATTGTCAACTCATAGTTTCTCATGGCACAATTTTATGATTGAACTGATATGTGTCCTCACGCCACCATAAACAAAGCACTGTTTATTTTTGACCCAATGACACAGAACTGGTCATTTTTGAACCAACAGTGAATGTATGTATTCGAATGGTACCTTCCGCCACCGCAAACAATGCACTGTTCATTTTCGAACCAACAGTGATTGTATGTGTTTTTGAATGGATCATTGCTCCACCACAGACACAGCACTGTTTATGTTCGACCCAACAAGAAATGTATATATTTGAGTCATGGAGTTATCGTGTTAATTGCCGGAGAGAATCGGTTTTGCCGAAGAATTCTCGATCAGTGAGTCGAACCAAATAGTTTAAGACCATTTTCAACCAAAAATTCGAAAATTACAGACATTTGGGTAAAATGATAAGCACTCTGTTCCTAGGAACAAGGGCGCCAAAAATGTGGGAAATCTCTGTGAACAGGGGCTTTGGCGATCTTGTCATACTACTAGCGAGTAATTATTCATAATTTGACTATTCATATCTCCGGAAGTATTGGTTTCTCATAGTTGAGAATGATATCAATGGATTCATTTGATTGAACTGATCATAAAAAAATAAATTAAAACCGTAGGTCTATGACTCAACTCATATGGTGGATTTACATACATCAGCAAATTATAATTAGAGCATTCTATGAAATCATAAAATTATAATATCCTGTTAACAGAATCGATTTTGACTACGGATACTTGATCATCGAGTCGAACCAAAACGTTCGTTATCACCCCAGGAATAAAGCAGCAAAATCCATGAAACACCCTGTATATCGGTTACAAATACAGTGAGAGCCAATAAATGTGGTATATTCATAACCTCTTTGGTGCCCTCTATTCGCCTTTTAAGTATTTCCGTAATGAAACACCCCGTATAATCTAAATCATTCATGCGATAATTGAACAAACAACAATGATCATCTTAGATTTCACAGCAATACTTTGTGACGGTTATTGTTTTCAGGAAAATATTCAATAAAATGATTTTGTAAGACATATCCACCACGTGAATTGTTATTGCGTGTGTATTCTTCGTCGAATCAATATCTTATATCCCATCCAATTAGAAGTTACAAAACAATAAATAATGACATATTCGTATCGTTAAAAATCGAATTCGTAAAAACGTCGGTGTGAAGACGAATATACAAGTCGATGCGGAAAAGATGTCTTCAATAGACTAGTTTGTTAATAGCATTACATTCGAGCAATGAACCTCGATTTCCAGCTAAGAACAATAATGGTGTTCGGAATGAGCCGACTGGTGCCCATAACAGATAACCAAATGGCCTTATACGGTAGAAAACTGGTGCAAGTGTAATATACAAGGCTATTGGAGCATCTTTCCCAGAAACTTTGAAACAGACGTTGACACTGGGTGGTGGTTTTTTTCGAATTCGTTATAATTTATCGCTCGACCACAAGCGCATCCTGAATTGGGTTTTGGTTAGCAATCACTCATTGTTTTCTCATGGATTAATAATAAAATGTCTT
Source organism: Halyzia sedecimguttata (assembly GCA_937662695.2). Classification (NCBI taxonomy): domain Eukaryota; kingdom Metazoa; phylum Arthropoda; class Insecta; order Coleoptera; family Coccinellidae; genus Halyzia; species Halyzia sedecimguttata. The sequence goes on from OW569412.2 coordinate 92,833,942, forward strand.
CGAGGAGGATTCAGTTTGAGGAAGATACCTGGTGAATCTCTTCATCTATAAAAGGAAAGGTTTTTGTAATGATGTTTAGATGAAATAAAGAGAATTTTGAACACAGAGTATATATTAATTCGTACAAACTTCTTTCATATTCCTCAAAGAAATTCCTTCTTGACATGTAGATACACTAGGTCCAGAGCACATGGATAAGGAGTGCAAAAACATTGCAAATTTCACACAAGGGCGCTATCATTTCGTGTTCAAAATAAACCGATTCTATATATTTACCAGTTCTATCAATTTGTTCAGAAGTCCGTAATTCTCAAATTTGAAACCAAAAAGTGGGTAAGCCCTGTATACAAGAGCTCTTGATCTAAATTTGACAACACATATCTCTGAAAGTATCGTTTTCTCAGAGTTGGGAATAATATCAATGGCTTCTTATGATAGATCTGCATCATAAAACAAATTAAATTCAAATAATAGTTTATATATTAAGATTAAATGAGCAATCTGCAATGATTTAACCTCGTGGAATGGGTTGTTGCAACTCCACACTCATGCATAGTTTTCACAACTCGAAATACCTAAGGAAAGTATCATCGAAATATCTAGAGCACTGCTGGAGACAATCATAGCAGATTGTCCATTTATACTTGATATTTGAATAGGTATAGGCTGACGAACAAATTATTTAATAGTTCAAAATATATTAATAAAATACAACCCTCTTTTCATAATTTGATAGTTCTTACCACTAACACATTCATTCTGTATTATGAACCTTAACTCAAGAAAGAATATTTAATGCACAAATTAAGATCAATATTTCAGTATTTTGGTATCAAAACAGTCTTGTATATATTTGCAAATTTAAGATTCGGAATCTTGTTTTCCAACACAAAATATTTTCAAAGAACGAATTATATAAATAAACTAGAACACAAATAAATATGACGTCTCTTATAGGTAGATAAGATGACATGAATGAATAGTGAATACCGATAGACAGATAGAATTCCATTCTGTGAACACATAAAAGTACGATGTATTATTGAAATTTTGAAAAATCATATCTTCGAAAGTATTAGCTTGTTAGAGTTGAAAATGACATCACTGGATTCTTATGATGGATCTTCAATTTAATTTGAAATTTGTAATGTAAAAAATTTTTGAAATTTTTTTATTTGCAATACAAAACTTCGGATGCATAAGAAGGTCATGATTCTACAATTTGATGGTAAAATTCAAATAGATCGAGTGATCGGTTCCGGAAATATTCATAAAAAATGTTTTTACTAAAAACGGCCATAACTCTGAAACCGCTTGGTGGATTTCGCCCGTTAACGAACTCGTCCGAGATATTTACGCTCCAAACCTACTCTACAAATTTGAATCCTCCACCTCATTTGGTGAGGATCACATCACTAGAAAATTTTTAAAAAATCATTGACAATCATTGATAAAAACTATATATCTCAGAATCTGTTTGTCCGATAGCGCTGAAATTTAACGAGGGCCTCCAAAACTTGAATTTACTGCCAAGTTGCAAATTTGAACACGATGGGATCCAATTTTTGGATATCTGAGAAGCCATGGGTGAGTTCAGTAGCTGGATGTATCTCACGATAACTTGAGAACGGAAAGAGATAGCCACTTGCAATTTTTTGGGTAGGTTGCGCATCTGAATGCGACTTTCAAGTTCGTTAGTATGCATTATCGACCAAACGGTTTTGGAGTTATAGTCGTCTGAAATTTTGTTTTTATTTCCTCTATACCTCCTAATATATAAATCCGATCCAATTAAACTCGTTAATATTGTACACAGAAATAAGAAGATTGTGAAAATATATCTAAGTTAAGAAATGTAAATTTTTCTTTTTCATTTTCTTTTATTCATCATTTCCGATTCTCTCCTACATTACAGACAATAAGATTCCCAGATCGAAGTCACGAAACCCTTTATGGTCCAACTGTTTTCTTAATTCGAATAAAAGTGAGAAGGAAGTTTGGCGGTCTGAATGGATTTCTTGCGATTTATTCAACAAAGATTTAATTTCTGATCCTTCAAATAGAGTTCCGGGGTTCGATCTTCCAAGGAAAATATGGTCTATTCTGAATAGTCTGAGAACCGGTCATGGTCGATGCAACATCATGCTTTGCAAGTGGAATTCAGTTGACAGCCCTAGTTGTGAATGCGGGGAAGCAGAGGAAACCATAGATCATTTAGTTAATAATTGTTGCATATATAGATTCAAGGATGGTTTTAGGGCTATTCATAATGTTTCTGAATCTTTTTTAGAATGGGTGGCGAGTTTCGAATCTATTTGATTAAATATAGAATATCCCCTTTTTTAATTTGTTCGTTTTCTCCTTTTGTCTTTGTTTGAATTTCCCTCCGTTCATTCAAATTCATTTTATCACGTAGTACATGTGCGCGACGGCATGATTTCCATCTCTCTTCTAGATTCCTAAACATACGATTCTAGAACTGTAACCCTTGATATAAGCACGCTAAGATATTTTCTCTCTCAAGATTGTTAAAATTAAAAGAAATAAATTCTCTTTACGCTTCGTCCCAGAAGAAGGAGTTTTATTGAAATTATAAAATTATCCCCATTATGTACGATCAATTTCGTTACAGTCTTTTCCATTTCCAGATTGAGTTTCGGGTACCTTGGAGAAACTTCTCTGCTTGTTGAAGGAAGAAGCGATAGTGAAGAAAAAGGTGCCCTTCAATATTTAATATTTCTGCATATTTTGTTAACAATTTCCTTTTTCATAAATCACAACACTAACGGGGAGATAGGGTTTTTTGCTGAGGTTTTTCCCTAATCTCTAGTATCATATATCAAATTATATGGTACCCCGTTACACTAACCTCTGCTAACACTTTTTTCATACACATGCTTTATTGTTAGATAAAAAACAAATGTAATGCTCGAAGTTCAAAAGAATATATATTTATCAAATTTAAAATCTTAAGTAATATATATCGCGAATAGGTTGAATGAAACATTTTAGTCTAGGATAGGATTAAGTAATTAAAAATTACCTTTTCTTAGACTTTACACCGGTTTGTTTAATAGAAAAATTACATACCAATTGAAAGCCTATAAAACATACCGTAGGATGGCTATTTTTTTCCAGTCATAGCTATTGGGTAGGTATAAACCGGTCAAAACTGATAATTTGGATCTAATCTTGAGAATTTGGAATTTCTAGTGTTACCAAGCCCGAAACTATGAGAGTTTGAAATGCTTCGAGATAAGGTAGGTACTGCACTGCCCTTTTTGTCGTGCCCTCAGATTTGTATGTATGACTGTGTAACAAATCAGTAAAATCCACTAATCATTCAATAAACGAACGCGCTAAAGCTCACAGCACCACGTCTATGCTTTTATAAATTTTTGAATACTCAATTTTGAAAACCTCATTCTACTTCCTGCCAACTACTGAGATTCTTGGCGCTCTATCAATTCGAAACTTGAAATTCCCAACATGTAGAATTCAACGCAAGTCCAATAAATTCTATTCCACAGTTAAAAGTATTACCGTGTACCCATCCAGTGTTTATAGGTACTCGAATATTTTCTGAATTCAAGTAACGCATTGAGAAATCTGCAATTCAATATATCTTCTCCGGTATGTCAACTAATGATGTGCCGTTAGAGATTCTGAATAGGTAATGGTCAATTTTTTTTTCTTTTCGATATACTTTGGCGTTAATCACTGATGATGTAAGAAGTTAAACTGATGGTCGCCCTCGGTAATGGTTAATGGTGTTCCTTAAGCATATTACTGTGATTTGTGTTAGTAAGTTGTAAGTTAATTTCAGGAAAACTACTTTCATTTTATTGAAAAATGAATGTGTCAAGGAGGAGAGGTTTTGGCATTCATTCACAAAGATAAGACATTCATTTTTGCGCACTCGTACCAGGTCTTAACGGGTTAAGGATAGAAAACTGCAGGTGTGTATTAGCCCATTGTGCAATCTTTCAAACGCTTAGAACTTTTTACCGGAGCCGAATTAATGAATGTACAACTTATAGGCTCACGCTGCATATATGCTATTACAGCAATCAAGTTTCAAGGGGTGAGTTTTTAAGGGTAAAAAAGGGGATATCTATATTTCCGGAAAAACTACAACTCCTATGAAAAAAGTTTAGTTACAAAATTGTAAGTAATAAAAAGATCTACAACTTTTGTATTTACACTTTTTCCATATAACTTCAAAATTTATGTGAAAAATTCAAATAACCAAGTTCATGGTGTTTGCGCGTATGTTTTGGGGAACATCGTCAAATTTTATTCTGCCCGTCCGGCCGTTGCCACGATAACTTGAGAACGGAAAGAGATAGCGACTTGACTTTTCAGGGTAGGCGGCGCGGCCCAATACGACGGACGAGTTCGTTAATGGGCATAATCGGCATAACGGTTTCCGAATAATAATTTTGTTTTAAACCAATACAAATACGATCGAATGAAACTTACTGAGTAGTGGTAGAATGCAAACCTAGGGACGTTGGCGAAATTTTGTAAGAATCATATGACAAGAAAATTCGAAAAAAATGATTAAAAAATATTATCTATGTGACGATAACCTGAGAAATTCTTGCGAAATTTCGTGAGGATCGTATAGCTAGACAATTTTAAGAAAAATCATTGAAAATCATTGAAAAAAAATCTATATATCAGAAACTATTTGTCTGACATCTACTGAAATTTTGCAAGAGCCTTCAAAACCTAACTCTGCTGCCAAGTTCCAAGTTTGAATACGATCGGATTCATATTATTGAAGATCTTAGCAACCTTGTGTGAGTTCAGTAGCTGGATAGGTGACCTTAGCCTCGATAACTTTCGGATGAAAGGAGATAGGGACTTGCAATTTTCAGGGTAGGTTCCGGAGTTATACCCACCTGCAATATTATTTCCTTGATAACTCAAAAAATGTGGATCGAATTGAAGCTTGGTAATTAGTTGTAGAATATCGACATCAAGACGTGTGTAAAATTTTTTGAGAACTGTACCCCTAGAAAATTTTCAAAAAATTACGAAAAAATATTATGCATGTAACGATAACTTGAGAAAGAAAAGATATAGCAACTTGCAATTTTCAGGGTAGGTTGCATATCCGAATGCGACATTTAAGTCATTAATTGGCATATTCAGACAAATGGTTTTGGAGTTGTGCTCATCGAAAATGTTGTTGCTCTTTCCTCTTTTCAGGAGTCAGGAGCTTTTACGGGTATGTTCCATTATCCATTATCCTGTATTGGACACTCTTAATTGAATTTACCATGGTGAATTCTATTGGACAATAGAATATACGCGCAAAAGCTCCTGAGTTCACGTCAGTACATGAACCTATCTATATTTTTATCTCCATATCGGCGTAAATTATTTTTCGATACATTCTTGTTATATTCTCTTCCTTTTCCAATGGGTTTCATCCTACTATTATATTTACCATTTTCAAAGGCTTCAGCATGCTAGTCTCTTCGATGAGCACTACCTGAACATCAACGAAACTCATTAAATCAATATTGTACACAAAAACTGTTAGTCTCGCTGCCAATTTATGCCTAAATCAATAATCTCTGATATTTTTCCTTCAATTCCTTTACTGTTCATTATGCCGAAATCACCTACAAGACATTATCTATAATATTCAATTATTCCCGTTTGATGAAAGCCGTGGTTTAATCGAAATTAACCATTAATAATGCCAACAGGATTCATTATTATTTGTGTCCATAAAATCAGCGAACACATATTTATAATAATGAGTTATTTCAACAGTATTATCGTAAGATTTCATTACTTGTGAACCTAGAGTGATAAATTTTGAAAACATGTTATTGGATAGTTTGCCGCCAATCAGTTTTTAATTAGTAATAGAAGAAATTATTGATGTAGGTACTCTTTCCATTCCTCCAAACTTTAAAATTCTGGAATATTGATACAGAGTCTTCTCAGCAGAATCAGTTGTGTTGTTCAGGCTCTGTTACTGTGTCCTCGTGGCACCTTAGACACAGCACTGTTAATTTTTGAACGAACAGCGAAGGAAATTCTTTTCCTAGCCCGGAACTGAGCTCGGGAGTTAACAGTTCCTAGTCCGAGGTCCTACCACTAAGCTATTACTGGCGTTCTTTCTATACGCTTTCCCCCAGTAACCTCAAAATCCCCTCTTTTTCCACCGTTTTCCCACCAGTAGTCCCCTCAATTACACAAATTTTCCCTTAATAAAATTCTAACTCACCCAACGCTGCTCGGTTTCCAGTATTTCTTCAATAACTCCTACAATTAGGATCTGAAGGTTCTCGCAAAATTTCAGAAATATCGGACGAATAGTTCGAGATACATCATATTTTTACGCATGTTCAATAATTTTTTTTCAATTTTCTACTGATACAATCCCTACGAAATTTGTGTTGGTATTCTACAACTATTTACCATGTTTTAATTGGATCGGTTGTGTATTGTTCGAAAACAAAATTTGTACTCGGAAACCGCTAGGTCGATTATGCCGATTAACGCGTTGATTTGTTATTCAACTGTCAAATATGTAAAATGGCAAGTCACAGCTACGAGCATCACTGTCGTCAATATAAATCAAGATTTCTACCATTGTAGCCTAATTAGTCCAGTCAACAAGTGCCTTTTAGGTCAAAACGTTTTAGATTTGTCCGAAAATTATGAATTGTATCTTAATTAGTTTAAAAGTTATAGTAAAAATAAAAATCCTGGTGAGATTAATGATCTGAAAGAGAAAGGAAAATTAAAAGTTCAATAAAAAATATAATTTTTTTTAAATAATACATGATTGTTTTTTCCTAAGTAGAAGTAGAAAAAAAAATACAGAAAGACAATTCAATTGTTTATAACAAACTGTATATTAAATAAACAATGAAAATTCAAATAATAATAATTTTTTTATATCAAAGATTTAAAAAGAAAACGGTCCTTAACCCAGATTAATTACAAGTGGTAAAAAAAGTATTAATTAACAAATCAATTTGTAAGCAATACTTTTTTTTTTAAGAATCTGTTTTTTCTCAATTTTCAACAAAGATTATGATTCCAAAAAAAAAATAAATTATCCTATAAACAACGCTTTTCTTTGTAACAATTTTTTGAACAATAAGAGATAAATATTATTAAAAATCATCTTTAAGTAGAGTCCGATCATGAGAAAACAGATCAATAGTGAAACGTTATTGTTTAATTAAGCTTTATAATTTTATCCTAAGTGAATTGTTACTAACAAAGCGAAAATCCATTCTAAGGCCTTTGAAAAATAGCTCCATGAAAGGAAAAAAACTGATATTTGTCGTTTATTCATTTTTTCACTTATTTGTTTATAACTTTTGCAATTTTTGCGAGCACTCCTTGAATTTTCTCAAAAAATTTTTAAATGCCATTCCGAATCGAATGACATCGCAAACATAATTTTAGGTGAATTCTAAAAAGTTTTGACCTAAAAAGCACTTGTTGACTAGACTAAATAAATATAGTGTAATACAATTTGTTCTAAGCAGTTCCTGTCGAAAGCTGCCCACCCTCAACACAACAAATTAATATTTTTAAGCGAATCATACCTAATAAACGATTTTTGGCGCTCTAGTTCCTCGGAACTGAGTGCTTATCAATTTGCCCCAATGTCTGTAATTTTCGAATTTTTCGATTAAAATGGTCTTAAACGATTTGGTTCGACTCACTGATCAAGAATCCGTGGTCGAAATTCATTCTGTCCGGCCGGTCCGGCCATCCGGCCGGCCGTAGGCACGATAACTCTCGAACAGAATGAGCTAGAGTGTTGAAATTTTCAGAGAAGGTTTGGCAGATAAATATCTCGGCTAAGTTCGTTATTGGGCAAAATCGGACAGATGGTTTCGGAGTAACAAAAAAATAATTTTTTTTCCCATAACAAATTCCAAATTAAATTTTTTTCAATAAGCATTTTTACCATAAGAATCCAACGATATCATTTTTAACTCTAAGAAGCTAATACTTTCGGAGATATGATTTTTCAAAATTTCAATAAAAAATCGTATTTCTACGTTTTCACAGAATTATATAATTTTTCTATGTATGAATTGTCATAATGTCAACTTATTTTCCTGAGACATGACATTGTCTAATCCCTTGCTACTAGTTGGTTCGAGAAACGTCAAAATCGACTTAGAGAGACAAGGGTAAAAAACCGTCAAATGAACCCTCATGTGGCGATTTTATGTCGAAAAGTGAAAATTAAGAATATATATCCCAGGTAAGTACCGACTTTTTATTCTAATACCGGAGATCGATAAGATCGTTTGAGGAGCCCGATAGACGGTTGGTCTGACCCGTCGGGTTTCGGAACGAGAGAAGGCAGGCTCAAATCCCGGAAAGGGAATTACACATTTTGGCGCTCTAGTTCCTCGGATCTGAGTGCTTATCAATTTTTTTTAAGATGCAGTTTCACCATTAAATTCCATCGATATCATTTTCAACTCCAACAAGCTAATACTTTCGGAGATATGATTTTTCTAAATTTCAATAATAAATCGTACGACTTCTAAGTTTTCACAGAATGCTATAATTATTCGATCTAAGCTTTATTATATGATCTGTGTTCATACTCGTATATTTCATCCTGTTCTATAAGAAAGACTCAAATTCATTTCAGCTACTTTGATTTGATTTCTTCCATGGTGCAGTTCTCATTCTCAGATTGCTCATTTAATCTTGATAAATAAGCTATTATTTGAATTTAATTTCCTTTATGATGGACTTCTTTCATAAGAATGCATTGATATAATTCCCAACTCTGAGAAACCAATACTTTCGGAGATATAATTTGTCTGTTTGAACTAGAGTGCCAGAAAGCTCCTGTCCACAGGGCTTGAAACCATTTTTTTTGGTGTACGAAATCAAAGATACAAGCAATCAATGAGGTATTCAAACTCTATGAGACTGTTCCAACGGAGAACGTATTCATGTAACTAACACATTACACACACAGTATATTTATATGATTTCTGCTCATTAAGCCGAACTAAATTTTCCAAATCTGCAAAATTACCTCAATTTCATTAGATATTACTGGCGTCAATTGTTTGTATCAGAAGATAAATTACCATCGTAGTGTGAATAAATTATGGACATAGGTACATGTAACAAGACGAGAGAGAAGTAAATCCGGTGAAAGTAAACCATGCCAATGTCAAAAACTTCCTGTGTTTATACTTCATCAAGTTCAGTGAGGTTTCAATCTGATGCATGTCTTCCTGACATGTATTCAATTATATTCCATTAATCGCTATTGTATCTATCGGATATACAATAGTGTCAAAAATGTAACTCGAATCGATCAATAAATTACAAAATATGTATTAGTCATCCAAATGTATTATTGAGACCCCTTGAAAGTAGGCCCCTTCTGGAATTATACACTTACGAGAATGATTAATTCAATCCGATAACTTTCGAACGGAAACAGATTTCGTCTTGAAATTTTTAGGGAAGGTGCACATCCGAATACGACGGTAAGTTCGTTAAGTGGTTAGGTGTGGTCAGTTTTTCCGAAAAATCTTTTTCTTCTCGCATTTTCTCAAAACATAATCCGCCGTATTCACAAAGCATTCAATCTCCGTTAAGTCCTAACTGAGGTCCTCAGTTAAGGATAAATAAGAATCCCAACCTCAGTTAACGTGAAAATTAACGTGAAACTTAACGGAGAGTGAATGCTTTGTGAATACGCGGAATATCTCAGAAACATTCGCTAAAAAGTAGAAGTAAATCCGACAAATACTTTTCGAGTTATTCCATAATTAGCAAATGGCTCTTTGGCGCTCTGTGCGAGAGCAGGTAGCAAACAGGCGGTAGCTAGCTAGCGACAACACTCCTGAAGGTATAATGCTACATAGACAACATCAAATAGATATTTTGGAAGCTGCCACAACGGCTGAAGAACTATATGGCCCAGGAATAGATGACTCTGCAAGTGATTAAATAAATTTAGTGAAAACTTCAAATGCGTTTTTCTCAAAGCTACGTTCTTTGAACTGGTGACCACTGTAGCTCGAAAACCGCTCGGTAGATTTTAATGAAATTTATAAAGCTTTTCGAAAACATGAAATACCAGTGCCTGATCGAATTTTTTCCCGAGATATGGAAAAAAAAATCCTGAGGCTGCCATTTTGTTCATTTACAAGAAAAAGAAACGCTTCGATCAGGCACTAGATTATACATTAATAAAACTAATTTTTTCTGCGATTGATTTTTGATGAATCTCCAAGGATAAGTGATGGTCACCGCAAGGAGCTTCGGTTGGAACTGGAACAACACTAACAGCCATTTCACATAAAATTATTATTTTTTTTTCTGAAATTTCTGTCAAATCAAGTCGAAACCTTATTTAATGATGCTATATTTTTACTTTTATAAAATAAAATAATTTACTGCCAAAAAAAATTATTTAAAATTGTTATTTTTTCACATATCTGACCTAACCTAACCTCTTAATGGGCATAATCGGCCCAATGGTTTCGGAGTTGAACTTTTGTTTTCCCAATAACTTAAACAATACAAATCCGATCGAATTGAAACTTGGTAACTAGTTGTAGAATGCCGATACAAAAACTGAGACATTTCGAGCGGATCGTATAACTAGAAAATTAAAAAAAAATTATTCAAAAATATTTTTTATCTCAGAAACTATTCGTCCAAAAGCGCTGAAATTTTGCGAGAGCCTTCGAAACCTAATTCTACATCCAAGTTCTTAATTCGAATACGATCGGCTCTATATTCTTGGAAATATTGAAAAAATATTGAAACCCAAGCTGCCTTCAGCGAGTTCAGCAGCTGGATGAGTGACCGTTGCCACGATAACTTTCGAACGTAAAAAGAGAGTTACTTGAAATTTTCAGGGTTGGTTGCGCATCCTCATGCGACAGTTGAGTTATTTAATGGGCATAATCGGCCAGACGGTTTCGGAGTTATACTCATCTGAAATTTTGTTGTTATTTCCTCAATAACTCGAATAATACAAATCCGATCCAATTTAAACTTCGTAATCACTGGTAGAATGCGGACTCACTAATTTCTTCGAAATTTCGTGGGGATCGTATCAGAAGAAAAAAAAATTACCCGTTAAACTTTTCCATTTATTGATATTACTCCGCATGATCCATATTTCTAAAATTAAAAACGTTTTCTTTAAAATTTTATATTTCAGAAAATATCTGTCAGAATCTTCCGAAATTCCGCACATCCGAATATCGATCAATTGTTTGCGCTATAAAATTATAAGTACATATTTTGATCATCGCCCATTCCGAAACCGATCACTCCATCTATCTGAAATTTAGCATTAAATTATAGAATCATAACCTTTATATGCATGTGAAGTTTTGTATAGGCCAAGTTACCGCAAAGTGTAAAAAAAAATTTGAAAATTAAAAAAAAAAAATTCTACAATAACTCTCGAACGGAATGAGCTAGGCAGTTGAAATATTCAGAGTAGGTTAGGGAGATGAATATCTCGGTTAAGTTAATTATTGGGCAAAATAGGCCAGATGGTTTCGGAATAACGAAAAAAAAAATTTTTGTTAAGTAACAAATTTCAAATTCAATTTTTATTTAAGAAGTTTCACCATAAAAATCCATTGGTGTTATTTTCAACTACAACAAGCTAATACTTCCGGAGATATGATTTTTCTAAATTTCAATAATGAATCGTACTTCTATGTTTTCACAGAATTATATAATTATTCTATCTAAGCCTTATTATATGATCTATGTTCATACTCGTACATGTCGTCCTGTTCTATAAGAGAGAGTCAAATTCATTTCAGCTATTTTGATTTGATTTCTTCCATGGTGCAGTTCTCATTCACATGTTGCTCATTTAATCTTGATAAATAAACTATTATTTGAATTGAATTTCCTTTATGATGCAGTTCTATCATAAGAATACATTGATATAATTCTCAACTCTGAGAAACCAATACTTTCGGAGATATAATTTGTCTGTTTGAACTAGAGCGCCAGAAAGCTCCTGTCCACAGGGCTTGAATCCATTTTTTTTAATGTATACCCTTTATAGAACAAATTATATATCAACATACTTCAAATCGTATGAAAATTGCTTTCATTAATTGACAGAATAAAAATAAAAAATTTACTGCCAAACCGACCACGCACTAATTAAAAATTTCCCTTGTATTCACATATTTCTGGAGAACATCAAAATTTTAATTATTACTCAAAGTTAATTGACTTCTTTATCTATCAAATCTTTTCATTTGAATATCGTGCTTAAATGCCTTTCCATTTTCCATCAGAAACACAAGAGCGCATAATTCGGAAATTTTAACATTCACAACATATATGTACTATTATCATTAAAGTTCAATTTCTGCAATTTGTGTTGATGACCAGCGGAATTATTGCATTAATAAACACTCAATCCTAAATTGGCAAACAATTTGTACTCCGAAAATGAAGTCATGAATATAAAATTATCTCCTTTTCAAGATATACTCGTAGCACTATCTAATCAATCGCATATGTACATGTAATAAAGATATAAGGGCGATGAAATGCAGAAATCACACCACAATAACAGGTATTTGTAAATTCAATATTACTACAAGAGTCATCACATTGCTGACATTTATAGGAGATTTTTCTATAATAGAATAATAATTAGAAATTGGCAGTATATCTCACTTATTACCATTAAATTGAATCCTGGACTTATATGATCGTCAAGATCTATGAGTATGTATAAATAGATGTTCAACTCGTAAAAGAGTCCACAATTTAATAGTACCCTTCAAACAGAGAAAAAGGAAAATAACAACTTACAGCAAAAAAAAAGTGGGAAAGCCCTGTGGACAGGAGCTTTGGTGCTCTTGTTCAAACTTTGGCAAATCAATAAATCATATCTCCGCTTGCTTTCTTAGAGTTGGGAATGATATCAATGGATTTTTATGATAGAATTGCATCATAAAGGAAATTAAATTCTAATAATAGTTTATTTATCAAGATTAAAGATCAATCCTCAATGGTTCAAAGCTTCAAAAAATTATCATTTGACAAAAAATGAGCAATCTGCAATGTTTCAAAAATTGTCATTTAAAAAATTGGTTCTAGCCCTGTGGACAGGAGCTTCGGCGCTCTTGTTCAAACTTTGTCAAATCATATCTCCGAAATTATTGGTCTCTGGGAATGATATGAATGGTTTTTTACGATAGAACTGCATCATGAAAGAAATTTAATTCAAAGAGAACGATTCTCCCCAATAACGAACTTATCCGAGATATTCTCATCCCTCAAATCTACTCTGAAAATTATATTATATCAATTAAAACTTAGACAATAGGTATGTGTTGCAGTTTTGTTTTTACTGGAGATATTCTGAACCCAATTTGATTATGTATCTTACCAAAGGGCATATTTCCATCATCATATGGATTATCCACGGGCATTATATTATCACCTTAAAAGTATAATATCATATCATCCTCATAATTCTACGATAACTGAGGTTATTTCATTGGTCATTTTGCATTCAATCATACTTTGTTTTCTAGAAAAGGAGGTGTATTTTATGTCAATAAAATCGAACCAGAAATAATTTTGACATTTATATCTCATAGGAAAATAAGATGACATGTAAGAATACATATCATATAATAATTCATAGGTAGAATAATTAAGTACAGCATTCTGTGAAAACACAGAAGTACGATTTATTATTCAAATTTCGAAAAATCATATCTCCGAAAGTCACATAGAATATATCTTACCTACACTCTAAAAAAAATCTCAGTGTGAATGTTGATTTCATACTATCAAGAATATTGTCGATGCAGTTTACCACTAGAATGTCACATTCCTATCAATATTTTCGTTATTATGATCATATTGTGTTCAGTAGTGTAATTTATGACAGAAAATATCACAAACAGATCCAGTATCAAGAATTAATAAAATTTATTTGAAATTTCACAGTTCCCATCAAGTTTTAATACCAATTCTTCATACAAAAGTCAGATAGGTGATATCTTGGGTGAAAATGAGCACTGCATGGTGAAATGTGAAAGAACGATTTCAGAGATTTAATCCGATTACCAAACTTTACACTCAGTTATCAACCTTATGTATGTCCAAGTATAACTTTTGAAACATGTGAAATCATCGAAAGTACCAACAAGTGCTTTTCGACCAACAAACTATCCAAATTCGCACCAGGAATATCAAAAGAACATTATACTTTATTTCGTCAACTTATTCATTGTAACATAGTTGCCAAGTATTCTTTCTCGAAAGACAGATATCCCTGCGGAGTCTTTTAAATATAATGAAATCGCCGATAGTTGTGAAGAATTAATAATTACAAGATGACAGGAAGAATCGTGCCCTTCCATGGGGAATTCTCACAAACAATATTGATGTTATTTCGGAACACTCGAATCAATATTGGAAATATCAATGTATCCCTTTCTTGACTATGAGAATCAATTCCTCCACGCTCTCAATGATTCACAAATTTATTTCCTGCTATTTAATGATATATTTAGTCATGAAAAATAAACATATGGATTGTTGTGGTAAGTATTTCATGAATAGTATGATAGAAAATGACTTCAAAGTGAGTATGATATAATTTTACATTGCAGGTTTGAACAAATCGCTACTCATTGCACCATTCCATAAAAAAATCGTCTCAAGTACACAAAATTGGAAACATCCAATTTTGAAAAATGGATATTTGCGAAACCAAAGGATTGTTTTTAAAATATCAGAATATAATTATATCCGGCAACAATGTGCAGGGATTGGTTATGTCGCATCGAAATACTTCTGACTAGTTCTAACTCTAACACACACGTACATTTCATGGGAGACTACAATGCTGTGTGTTGTATCGGGTTGATTTTATTATTTGTGCCTTGGAGACGATAAGTTGGTTCATGATGCATTATGAAGTGAGAATTTGGAAAAACGAAGTGCATCAAGAAGATTCGTTATGACTTATGAGAAAAATGAGAAATTTGTTTTGGCGTCGAAGGAAGTTTGGAAATAATACTGATTGCAAGTGAGTACATAAGAATGTTCAATTTAATTTTTTTGGGTACCTACGTAATTGGGTATCCTATCAATTTTTCCCGAAAATTTTGATGAGATATTTGTGTTGGATGGTCGATTGGATTTACAAATACATCGCCGACTTTGAAATTTTACATTTGTCAGTGAAAAATATTTCATTCAATTATCTTTATTTGAAAAGTGCAATTATCTGAATTAGATGAAATTTCATATGTATTATTAATGTTAGTACAGTTTCTATATTGAAATTTATTTTCGTAATGTTCTTCAAACAAACCTTTTGTGAACTATCAATAGGATTTATTAAGAAGCACTTTCAGGTGAGTGTTTTTTGTAGTAGGTAGTCTAAGGGAACATATTTTTTTCAGAATATTGCGTATCTTAATTGTATATCACACTGTCGCAAAAACCTATTCTCCAGGATATTTTATTTCAGATAAGAGTGAATTCTTGATATCTATATCGAATAAAACCAACGTTGATAGTCAATTATCGGTCCTGAGTACGTTGAAAAGTTACAACTTTCAATTATATAAAGACCTGCCAGCTTCACATTATTTTGTAGGCACAAATTCGAATTGTATGATTAATATATAAATGTTTTAATTTCAGCAACCCTCACCATCACAGGAAAAAATTGGCAAAATTGGAAAAAACAACAGCGCGTTATCATTGACACCTGATCTGGAAGAATTTTGTGTCGTGTTGGACCAGGAAGTGCTGCCTCAAAAGTTCGATTGGTTTGTCGACAGTTTTGATTATCTCTTCAAGCTTCAGTAATCACTAAATATTTCTATAAAAATTTATTGTTTATTGTATTTTCACAAATTATATATAAAAAATTAAACTGTCTATTAAATAATCTTTGAAATAATAAATTCGTATGTACTAAAAAGTTTTTTTCAATACCTATACCCTTTTCATAGCCTTTCGGTGATTCATATGATATTGAGTTTCAAATTATAAAACGAACAATATCGTATAAAACACCGAAAATGGTGTAAATTTCAACTAAATAATACCTACACCCCGAGGGTTTACAACGCATCTGATTCGGTGTTAAATAACACTGAACAAGATATTGCACACGCACTAGGTCAGTACAAATTCACACTGAACTAAAGTTAAATCACACTAAACCAGTGCTAAAATGCACTACGGTACTTGTGCAAATTCACACCGAACTAGTGCTAAACCCCATTGATCTAGTGCTACCTCACACTCATCCGAATGATAAATCTCAATCGGTCTGGTGTGAAAGCTGATTACTTATTATGGCAGAAAATACACCTGAAAGTCGGTGTTATTTCGGATGGTGCGAAATAACACTGAAAAGATCAGGACCTCTAAGGAAATCAGGCCGGTGTTAGCGGGTGTTGGCCGGTGTTGTAAAATTTCTTAGAGTGTAGGGTATATTCTGTGTGATATGTATGAACACGGATCATCAAATTCATATTTACGATGACAGCATTCTGTGAAATCACAGCTTTAAGGTTGAAATTTTAAAAAATCATATCTCCGAAAGTATTAGCTTGTTAGAGTTGAAAATGATATCAATGGATTCTTATGATGACAAAAAGATTGAACTTGAAATTTGTAATGTCAAAAAAAATTTTATTTTTCGTTACTCCGAAACCATCTGGCTGATTTCACCCGATAACGAACTTAACGTGTCGGTATTCTTCACCTAACTACCACACTTTGATTCGATCAGATCTGTATTTTTCGAGTAATTGGGAAAACATAATTTCAGATATGCTATAACTCTGAAACCACTCGGTGAATTTTACCCATTACCGAACTTAGCCTGCGCATTTGGATTCCAAATCTACTTTGAAAATTTCAACTCTCTAACTTATTTTTTTTGATATCTTCATTTCAGGGATTAGCCATGATAGCCAAATATAGTAACCAGTCAAATTAACCAGTTACTTAATTTTGAGTCATTTGTCCAATTTCAACCAATCACCTCTAGATAACAGCGATAATACCCTACATGTAGAGTTTTCAGATTGACAATAAATTATTGTATTGACTGTTTCACTCCTATCAGAATCTGACCAACCACAGGCCAGAGACAGCTCGTATTATCGCGAAAACACCAACTGTCTTTGAATTCTGATTGGTCTTACAAATTTGGTGTTTTCAGCGACTCAACCATGGATACGAACTGTTTGACAAATGATATATATAAATTACAGAGGTCAACATGAGTCATTTTGTTCCTGAAATAGTCTAATGAAATATCACTCGTGACTGAATTCATCTTATAAGTCTGTCTTTTATTTCTTAACTCAAATGAGTTTCTTACAGAAAACACCACACGTCCTTCGGACAATTATTAAACGTCAGACTGAGAATCAATTTTTTGAAATATACAAAGTAAAACATTATCTTATCGAATACCTCTCGGGCCTTCATAAATTCACAATATTTTGTCATAGAGAATCCTTCAAGAGCGTTGGTGAAGGATAACAGCAATATTATTAAGCAATACGCTTTCAGCATACTCTATGGCCAAATTATCTCGGTATTATGAAGGCCCTAGGGGTATTACTACTAATAACACGATATCCACCTCTGAGATAGTCCTAGGAATGCAACAAGTAGCTAATACCCACTAAAGAAATTGCACAATTACTATCAATTTCGGTATAGTAAAAATCACATTTTTCATTAAACTTGTCAGATTCATTACCGTGTAGACCAATAAAAATACCTACACCCTCGTTAAATTAACATTGAATCGAAGAAACACAGACCTGGACGAAGAGCAACAGATAAAAATCTTCGCTTAAGTACTTGGCGTCCGAAGGAAGAATTATGATGGCTGCGATTGTCACAATGGATCGTGAAAGACCTGACCTACCTCTCCACAAGTGCACGACCTTCGGCATCCTTCGCCTTTACAATCTTGGTCAGTACAACGTACTAAAGAGGACTACACACCTTCAGTTTATCAGATGGTCATTTTATTAGAATTAGCGAGAAACTGGAAGAAAACGCTAATAATTCGAAATGAATCAAATTGATGTTTAAGATTATATTTATTGTACCTAACAGAAAAATCTTTGGAAACAAAAATTGCCCGCCAAGACTTGGATTTCTCTGAAACTTACCGTTACTTGGATGAGATAATGAATTCTTGTGTTAGATGACAAGATTCCTTCAAGAAATATTATTCCTAATTTACAAGTTGTATTAACCCTAACCGTATATTCAGTCGAATATCATATATAAAGATCGAGAAATAACATAATTTAAAAATTGGTTCAAGCCTGTGGACAGGAGCTTTGTCGCTCTTGTTCAAACTTTGACAAATCCTATCTCCGAAATTATTGGTCTCTGGAAATTATATAAATGGATTATTACGATAGAACTGCATCATGGAAGAAATTAAATTCAAACAGACCGATTCTCCCCAATAACGAACTTATCCGAGATATTCATTCCTCAAATCTGCTCTGAAAATTATATTATATCACTTAGACAATATTGCAGTTTTTATTGGAGATATTCTGAACCCAATTTGATTATGTATCTTACCGTATTATCACCTTAAAAGTATAATATCGATATCATCCTCATAATTCTACGATAGCTGAGGTTATTTCATTGGTCATTTTGCATTCAATCATACTTTGTTTAATAGAACAGGATGTTCATTTTATATAAAGAATAACAAACCAGAAATAATGTTGACATCAGACATGTAAAACCACAGATCATATAACAATTCATAGATAGAAAAACTAGGTACAGCACTCTGTGAAAACATAGAAGTACGATTCATTATTTAATTTCGAAAAATCATATCTCCGAAAGTATTAGCTTGTTAGAGTTGAAAATAATATCAGTGGATATTTATGTTGAAACTGCATCTTAAAAAAAAAATTGAAATTTGTGATGTAAAAAAAATTTTTTTTTTCGTTACTCTGAAACCACCAGACCGATTTTGCCCAATAACAAACTCAACCAAGATACTTATCTCCGAAACCTACTCTGAAAATGTTAATCTCAGAAAGTATTGGTTGCTCAGAGTTGGGAGTGATATCAATTGCCTCTTATGATAAAACTGCACCATAAAAGAAATAAAATTCAAATTATAGTTTATTTATCAAAATTAAATAAGCAATCTGCAATGATTTCACATTCGTGGAATGGGTTGTTGCAACTTACATTCGGTGCATAGTTTTCACAACTCGAAATACCTAAGGAAAGTATCATCGAAATGTCTAGAGCAAGGCTGGAGATAATCATAGCCGATAGTAAATTTATTACCAACTGATATTTGCATAGGTATAGGCTGACGAACAAATTATTTTAGTAGTTCAAATATATTAATAAAATAAAATCATCTTTTCATAATTTAATAGTTCATACCACTAACACATTCATTCTGTATTATGAACCTTAACTCAAGAAAGAATTTTTGATACACAAATGTAGATTAATATTTCAGCGTTTTTTTGCAGCAACATTATGAAAATACTGTATATAGGAACATGTCGCGCTACTTAGGAAGTGAAAGGCAATAGTAACCTCGGTGGTCAACGAACAGTAATTTCTTTTGATGATTCATTTATGTCTTTCCTATTGCCTTCATAAACTACATCATTAAAATGATAAAAATCTAAATCTTCTGAAACATCATCCCCAATATTTGCACATAAATTATTCAACATGCAAAAAGTCAATATTATTTTTGGTATCAAAACAGGCTTGTATATATTCACAAATTCAAGATACGGAACCTTGTTTTCCAACAAAAAATTAATACCAAACCCCGACTCTCTGGTGTCTCCAAGGAGGTCGGGGTTAACGGAATATTTGTATCTGGAGTTTCTAATACTCGAAGGTCTCTCATAAATTGTGGTGCAACATAAACAACGACTATATTCCTGAAATTGCCTTAAACCGTGGGATCGCCCCCGTGTAAATATCAGAAGCAGTGTTTTCTGAAAGCCGAAGACTTTAAAGACGAAATGTTAGAAGCGTAATCAACGCCAAGGCGATTGATATAAAAATCCGACATTTATATGCATTAAAATATATTATTATTTAAAATAAATCATTTTGTTTATTTACTTGTTAACTACCGAGTTTTAATTAGATCGGATTTGTATATTTTGAGTTATAGATGAAATAACAACAAAATTTCAGATGGGATATAACAAAACCGTTTGCCTATTATGCCTATATTAACGAACTTAAATGTGGCATTCGGATGCGCTATCTCTTTCCGTTCTTAAGTTATCATAAGATGCATAATATTCTTTAAATTTCCTAGTGATACGATTTTTACATGCATCTTTGCGTCGGTATTCCACAACAAATTACCAAGTTTCAATTCGATCGAATCGCTATTCTTTGGGTTTTAAAGAAAAAACAATATTCCAGGTGGGTTTAACTCCGAAACCGTTAGGCCGATTACTCTCAACAACGAATTTAACTGTCCCATTCGGATGCGCAACCTACCCTGAAAATTACAAGTCGCTATATCTTTCCGTTCGAAAGTTATCGTGGCAACGGTCACCCATCCAGGTACTGAACTCATCAAAGACTGCTCGGATCTCCAACAATATAGATCCGATCGTGTTCAAATTTGGAACTTGGCAGTATAGTTAGGTTTTGAAATTTCGCAAAATTTCAGCGATATCGGAGGGATAGTCTCCGAGATATAGAATTTTGTTCAATGATTTTTTTTTAATTTTCTGGTGATTCGATCCTCATCAGAAAATGGCGCATAAATTTGCGCGTCCTCATTCTATAACTGACGATTATGTTTGAATTGGATCGGATTCGCATTCTTTGAGTTAATGAAGCAATTACAACAACATTTCAGATGGGTATAACTATAAAACCGTTTGGCCAATTGTGCCTATTAATAAACTCAAACGTCGCATTTTGATGCGCAACCTACGCTAAAAATTGCAGGTCGCTTTTTCTTTCCGTTCTCAAGTTTTAATTGGATCAGTATTGGTTGAAAACAATATTAGTACTCGGAAACCGTTGGACCGATTATACCCATTAACTAACTTGTCCGTCGCATTTGGACGCGCCACCTGGCTAGGTCTGAAAATCTATTTCTATGCAAGACGGATAATCAATAAATTTCAGCCAAATATCTCTGCTTTGCCAGTTCTGCGCTGGAAAGTTTTCATTACATTAGACCTACAGATAGAGAATTTGCGATAAAATATAATTATGTCCATTTGTAGGCGCGACAATATTCGAAAGAAATAAATCAAGTGAGTGGAATTCGCAAGGAACATAAAATTGTTATGCGTTAAAGAGCACTGCAATAATTCCATGATTCAATGAACGAACTCGCTAAAAGCGCCTCGTTAGTGCCTTTATAATTTTTCTGCTTTCAAAAATTGCTTGGTATGTGTTCCTGGAGAATATATTCTAACTCATTAAGGATGAATTCAATTTTATCGCTTAAATGACCGCTAGGATCGGTATAGTTAAATGTGATATCATAGAGGGAATACCTTGATAAGCGTACCAATTGAGAAAGCCCCTGTACATTTAACTGCGATATCATCAAATAAATACCGTTATGGAATCCAACGCCTGCTGTTCTGAAACACGCGACAAAAGATTCCATGATGGTAATATTTATGTAATAAAACATATGTCATGACCAGGTATCAATTCCATACTATTGAGAGTATGGATCTCAGGTTGTTTGGAAGGACATGGTATTATTGCGTAGGCAACATGATTGTTCAACCATTATATGTATATCTTCACACAATGGCTGATTTAACCAGTGGTTTCGACTAAGTACTAAACGTCAACATATTAATCTGAAGAGTAGCTAGTTATCTGTCATTGTTGAAATATGATTTCAAAATGTATATGTATTTCACCATACAGTTATCATTTTTGCGCGCGTGTTCTGGGCAACAGCGCGATATCATTTTGCCCAAATGTCTGTAATATTCTTATACTGACTGACAAGGAAACTGCAATACCCAGAAGGAGCTGTTTAAATTTAAATTTTTGCGCGTATGTTCTGGGGAAGATCGCGTTATCATTTTGCCCAAATGTCTGTAATTTTCGAATTTTTCGCCGGAAATGGTCTCAAATTTGATTCTGTCCGGCCGGCCGTTGCCACGATAACTTGAGAACGGAAAGAGATAGCGACTTGAAATTTTCAGGGTAGGTAGTGCATCCCAATAGGACGGACAAGTTCGTTACTGGGCATAATCGGCCCAATGGTTTCCGAGTAATAATTTTGTCTGCAACCAATACTAATCCGATCGAATTGAAACATGGTGAGTAGTTTCAGGTTAGATTGAGAATCTGAATGCACTATTCAAGTTTTTTTATAGGCATAATCGGAAAAACGGTTTTGGAGTTATACCCATCTGAAATTTGGTTGTTAATTCCTCAATAACTCGAAAAATACAAAACCGATCCAATTCAAACAAGGTTATTAGTTGTAGAACGGTTTTGGAGTTATACCCATCTGGAATATTATTTCACGATAACTTAAAAAATATAGACTCGATCGAATTGAAGCTTCGTATCTAGTAGCAGAATATCGACATGAAGACGTGCGTAAAATTTTTTGAGGACCGTACCACTAGAAAATTTTTAAAAAATTACGAAAAAATATTATGTATTTCATTATTCCTTGAGAACGGAAAGAAATATCGACTTGTAGTTTACAGGGTAGATTGCGCATCTGAATACGACATTAAGGTTCGTTAATTATCATAATCGGCCAAATGGTTTTGGAGTTATATCAATCTGAAATTTGGTTGTTATTTCCTCAATAACTCAAAAAATACAAATCCGATCCAATTCAAATATGATTATTAGTAGTAGAATGCCAACGCAAAAATTCTTGCAAAATTTAGTGAGGATCGTAGCACTAGAGAATGGACAAGAGAACATACACGCATAAGCTCCTGACTTCACATCAGTGCTTTTTTGGTAAAACATAGATAGTATATATAGGAGTAGGTGAATTTGAAGAAAAAAAAATAGGGTTCACAATTTTTTTTAATAAATTTGTTAATAATGTGTTTGTCCATTATATTGCTGAAATATTGGATTCGAGCCAGTTAAGGACATATGGCTCCACTATTTCTTCAAGGTAACGTAGCGCTGTCATGTTACCTCATATAAAGACTAAAGGTGACCTACTTGCATGTGCAATAGCACCCCATACCATAACGCCTACTGTCCGGTGTACATGACGCTTAATATCAAACTGAGTTTCACGTCTTTCTCCCCGACGTCGTCTAATCCTTCTTCGGCCATCATGGGCACCCAAGGAGAATCGTGACTCATCAGAAAAGGCGACCTGATCCCAATCCACATTCCAATGTGACGTTCTCTGCGCCACTGTAATCGTTGTCGGCGGTGCTCAACCGTGAGAGGTAACACAAGAAGGGGTCGATACTGCTGCAGTCCAAAAGACCTTATCCGGCGTTAAACCGTTCGGACAGTCACAGGATGGTCTTGTTCTCCTAAGCACTAATCAGCCAAAGATCGACTTATCGTAAATGGGTCTCTAATAGCCATAAGTCTTAGACGTCGATCTTGAACTTCATTTGTGCCCCTTCGACGTCCAGTGCCTACTCTTCTCCGATTTTGGGCATTATCAAACCACGCTTGACAACATCTCATAACAGTAGTTGTATTTCTGTTCGTACGGTTAGCGATTTCTCGAAATGACAACCCCGCCTCCCGTAGACCAATAATTCGACCTCTTTATATTTCAGGAACTATAAGTCATAATTCGCTGAAATTGACGCTTTACAATCTATAGTAGCGAATTTCAGTTCTATCGACTCTGTATGAGGTGTGAATAGACAACGGAAAATGCCCGCAAAAGCTACTGACTTCACGTCAGTAATGGGTGAAAAGATACCAAATTATGGTTCACGACTATAATGAAAAGGAACATTATTGTACAATATATCCTGTGTGAGAAAGTAACAATAATTTTAAAACCTTTAATACTAACATACGAAATCAACCTGTTCTGACATCTCAAAAGCATCGGCCATCAATATATGAAACCCGCTGTAAAAAAAGGAAAGCTCTCTTTGATACTCTGATATCAATTAGTCTTGAAATAGTATTCGGATCAATTGTATCGATGGTAAAACGTAGAGTTTGAATTATCGCTACATGGGCAGATATCGCGATTCTGTGACGTTCGAAGGCACAGAAGTTATCTACCTGATGTATGGAGTATGCCGTTGTTTTTGGACTTCAAATTTGTCGACGCCAGTTTAGTTTTTAATGAAGATACTATTGTCCTTAATTCATATTATTTGGAATCCTTGAAAGTCCCAAGTCATACCACACCTGCCTTGTCCCCCAGACGTTGTGTAATTGTTCAAAGACTCTAACATGAGGTCATTATCATTGGGTAAATCTATTTACAGGGATTATTTGTATATTTATTTGTTATATCGAAGACATGTGTTTGTTCGATATCGATTTATGATGTTTAATATTGAATATGCTGGGTGAGTCTTTAATATTTGTATATTGATTTGAAGAATAGATTCATGTCATCAATAAAACACATTTTTCATTTACCAATTCCCCAAATTCTGCTGAGGTAAAAAGCTTTCGAATACTTCACAATACGCTCCTGCACTTTGTTCAACATAGAACACTGCTACTGAATCTTTACTGTCGAACAACAGAAATGCTTAATCATCTGATGCTTCAAAATTAAGAATAACTAAAAATAAAGGAGTCCTACTACAGAGTAGTTCAGGGCAGTAGCTGGCTTACTAACTGGACACTGGACCCTCAGAAAGCATGAACAACATGGGGATTCTCCGAGAAGACCCTGTCTGTAGGAAATAAGGAGAGGCAGACGAAACTGCCTCACATGTCATATTTGACTGTCCAGTCCGCACACGATGGAGACTTCACTATGGGGGCGACAGCACAACCCTGAGTGCCTGAAACCGAGTGAGGAACCTTGTCCAGGGCCTAAACTTTCTTGCTAGCAAAATGGACCTTATTTAGGTAATACACCTCCAGGTAGTGAGGATGTTACATGAGATCCATATCGGCGGTGTACCACGGTTAAGTAAACCTGAGCTGCAGGGGATCGACTAAGAGAGCCTATGGCAGCTAGCAACCCGAGCTCAAGAGGATAAACCATGGTACCCTGTCAGCAAATAAGAGACCGACCGAGGTACAATAAACCTCTCAGGGCTGCAGCACGTGCTACTCTCTCCATTGTCATCGGTCTAACACAAACAAACACACTTAGATAATGGATTCAGCAATAGCCTCACAAAATTGCTCACGCTCTAGATAAGAACAATGGACTGTACAATCGTTGAGGCACCTCCTCCTACATTGAAGGCCAGTCATCAAAACCAATATGGCCGCCAAAGTGTATGGGGAAAAGGCAGTAAATTCAAAAGTTGAATTATAGGATTTACCATGCAATAATGAGATGTATTATTTCATCTCGCAGGATAAGATCACTCCTGTCATTATTCACAACAATATTTTTTTTTGAGGTGTTTATGGTCATACCACACTCTATATATGCCTCATCTAGTTTTCTCAACATATAATAAATATCTTCTTCATCTATGGCTATGATGACCAGGTCGTCAACAAAGTGTAGAATGAAAAGTATATATTATTTTCCTATTGGAATTTCCATAACTCGACATTTTCTTCGCCAATATTTCAGATTCGAGGCAAGATAGACCTTAAACAGAGTCGGTGCTACCGGACAGCCCTGTCTTGTCCCTTGTTGAAATATCCGGTATGAGCTCCTTCCCTCCCCTAATATATATCTGGCTTACGCCATTTTTTTCCAAGACCTTCCACAATTTACCTAGTGGTACACTATCATAAGCATTCTGCAAGTCTACAAAAATTAAGTTTCTCTCTCTCTGTTCTTTTTTCCACAAGCTGCTTCAGGCAAAAAATGTTGTCAACGCATGATCTTCCTGCCTTGAACTCCTTCTACTCTTCTATGACATGGATTTCATCTTCTGTTCTATCTTTTATTATTCTATCATATAATCTGGACAATGAGTTGATAACACTGATTCCTCGGTAATTTGGGCATACAAATAGTACGAATCTCAGCTTGAAATCAAATTTTCAACGGTGATTAAAGTATTCACTATTGACAAACAACACAGCAATCAAATGAACTTTCATCCACCTTCGCCGCCATATGGATGAAGAGTTGATTGTCCTTCTTTTTAGGAGGTGTTGTCTGAAGGTATTGGGCCCTCCTTCCTTCCATTACATCTATGGTCCCCGCCGATAGCACCCTGAGGCATTGAACCTGCTCAGATAAGGCGATAAGATTTCACAGGGCACCCTGCTCCGGTTGAAGAGAATGCGTAATTAGCTTATTTCATGTTCATGTTCATATTCACCGAATTTTCATTTCGCTAACGCTATTTCGCAAACTATATTTGACATATCATCAAAGATCGATCTGCCTATAAGTATTCATTTTATTGCACTGTCATCAAGACATTCCAAGTCGAACTAACATCTCATTCATTCAACCGTCGTGTGAACCATGATTATGGTCTTCTGCACGCGACATAAAACGCAAAAAAAAGAAGCACATCTTTATTTGCTCCATTT
Organism: Halyzia sedecimguttata; assembly: GCA_937662695.2. Taxonomy (NCBI): domain Eukaryota; kingdom Metazoa; phylum Arthropoda; class Insecta; order Coleoptera; family Coccinellidae; genus Halyzia; species Halyzia sedecimguttata. The sequence continues at coordinate 92,860,651 of OW569412.2, forward strand.
CATCTAGCCAAGTTCACAACGAAGGTGGATATATGACCTGTAATAATGGCTTCCGAGGTGAGGAGTAGATAGATACCATCTATAGTGGGATCGATATTACAATGAATGGCAATAAAGATCGGATCTGTAACATGTTGCTCTTTGAAAAAGGAGTAGGCATCGGGAACACATTAGGAATTCTGATGTACGCAGTGATATCCACATTATTGGTGCTATTCTGCTTTCATCTATAAGCCAATCTGTAACTTTTCATAACCTTATAGGAACATTGCTATTCTGGACTGTTTTTAACGATCTGTAACTTACAGATATTCTTAAATCCTTACGAGTACTCGAGTGGCGATCGGAAGCATATCGGAAGATGTAATGTGAGGTTATTTTAAAGAATTATTGTATGATTTGCGGCGTGACCGTTTTTTCCCGAATATGAGAATGGATATGTGAATAATAATCAGATTGCTTGGATTATTGGTTTATTCTTAGAGCATGATAAAAACTCGTATCCAACTAACTGTACGTAATTCCACATGACTTGAAAATCATTTTTATTATAATAGGAACTTGGTGAAAATAGTTAAGTGATCAAATGGATTCATTTGTAATTCCGGATGATCAATTTATCAGCATCTTCAGATGGAATGAAAAAACATTGCATTGCACTTTTGGTTTTAGTGAATGCTTTAGAACCAGTCCTACAAACAAGAAATGCTAATGCCATATTGCAGTAGCGGGAAGGGTATCATCCCTCTTTCTATATAATGTATGTATAGTGGGTGATATTTTTGAAGAATGAAAATTGGCTTATACATTTTAGCATTTCTTTCAAGTAATACGGACTATTTATTCGTAAAACCATGTTATAAATCAATATATCTCATTTCATATTTCATTTTCTTCCTTCATCTCTTAACAATAGTAAAGCTGCAATGGAACAAAACCCTAATAAAATATATTGGGATGATAAGTGATACTCTACGCAAATATGTACCTTCGAATTCTAAATCTCTCTACGGTTTTAGGTATGTTTTCCAATAAATTTATCAAAGTAGTTCAAATGTAGCACCTTAAATGAGATAGTTACAGGAACAATTCCAGAATTGCATTATTAACGATTTCATAAGGCGGCCTCTTACAGAGCAATCGTTACCTACAGATTCATAGCTTACAGATGAAAAGCAGAATAGCACCATATGCTTCACTGAAATGGTCACCAGAGGAGATGTCTACTATTGCAAATCACTTTCCAAATATGAGAGCCAGTAATGTGTCCAATCAATTTATACAGGGTGATCCTTGGCTTGATGCTTGTTTTCAAACTGCTTCCAGAAACTAGTGCTTCACACGAGAGCGAGATTTTTTTGGTCTCGTCTCGTTCTCATCTCGGAAAAGCGAGACGGGTTGAAACGTTTTGAAATATATTATAGAAGATACCGAGACCACATACAGCGCAACCCGAGAGTCTCGTTTTTGGTCTCGTTAATTTTTGCGCGTATGTTCTGGGGAACATCGCGTTATAGTTTTGCCCAAATGTGAAATTTAATTCTGGGGTACCGTACGGCCGTACGATAACTTGAGAACGGAAAGAGCTAGCGACTTGAAATTTTCAGGGTAGGTGGCGCATCCCAATAAGACGGACAAGTTCGTTAATGGGTATAATCGGCCCAATGGTTTCCGAGTAATAATTTTGTTTTCAACCAAAATAAATCCGATCGAATTTAAACTTGGTGAATAGTTGTAGAATATAGACCTAAGCACGTTTGTGAAATTTTGTGAGAATCGTATCGCTAGAAAATTATTAAAAAATTATTAAAAAATATTTTTGTTGTCACGATAACCTGAGAACGGAAGGTGATAGCGGCTTGAAAATTTCAGGTTAGGTTGTGCACCTGAATGCGACATTTGAGTTTGTTTATGAGCATAATCGTACAAACGGTTTTAGAGTTATAGCCATCTGAAATTTTCTGAAATTTGGTAGTTTTTTGTTCCTCATTAACTCGAAGAATACAAAACCGATTGAATTCAAACATTGTTATTAGTTGAAGAATGCCAACGCGAAAATTCTTGCAGAATTTCGTGAGGATGGTATAACTAGAAAATTTAAAAAAAAATAGTTGAAAATTATTGAAAACAAATCTATATATCATAAACTATTCGTCCGGCATGGCTGAAATTTTGGAACAACCTTCAGAACCTAACTCTACTGCAGAATTCCAAGTTTGAACATGATCGGATCTATATTGTTGGAGAACCGGGCAGCCTTTTGTGAGTTCGGTAGCGTAGTGGTAGCCAAGTGTAGCGGATGGGAATCGTCGTATGATGATATGTAGTCGTAATTTGTCCGGCGCATTTTTTCATTCTTTTATACAATATAAAGTAAAATATATATCTATGGGAGATGATAGCCCTTCTTAAGGGCCCTGTAGCGGGCTTCGAACATCTGAAGTTCTGAATAATCATCGCTTGGACTTGGACCGGTCAGACCTGGTTTTGAAAGAGACCCTCCTGGCCTTACGAGCAACATTTTCATTTTTGAATTCAAATATTGAAGGGATTTCAGGAGTGAATATCTTCGAAAACTAGCGGAGTCGATTCTTCTCCACGAGATCCCATTCGCCTACAGAGAAGTATTTTTGTGAGAGGAGACTTTTGAAAGGTTATGTATTATTTTTAATTTGTTCGTTTCCTCCTCTTGTCTTTTCATTTTTCAGGTTGAGTTTCGGGTACCTTGGAGAAACCTATCCGTTTTTTGACGAGGGAATCCACATTGAAGAAATATATCCCCATCAATATTTTTAAATTTCTGCAAATTTTGTAAACAATAGTTACAAATCACCACACTCACGGGGAGAAAGGGTTTTTTGCTGAGGTTTTTCCCTAAGCTCTTGTATCATACATCGAATTGTATGGTACCCCGTTACACCAACCTCTGCTAACACATATACAGCTCTCAGTCAGGCTTGTTTCACATGCATGCGGTTCCATTCGGTTCGTTTAGTTTTCAGTTTCAATTTGGTCGCTGGCAACAAGTGTGAAACGGTGCTCCGGTTTAGATTCGGTACCGAATAGAAACCGTACAGCACCGAATACTCCCTCGACACGAATAGGTTTCTATCAGGTTTGGATTCGTGTGTAGGGAAAACAGATCAACCGGGGCGTTCACACAAATACGGTTTAGTTTCGGTTTTAACCATAAAGTAATAAATATTTACATATGTTTTCTGTCTGGTTCTGTGGTTTTAACCTCAAATCGATCAGATATCTTTCCCGAATTGTTCAAATATAGAAATATAAACATACATATTTTCGGGATATTGTTGCTATCTCAGTATTCATGAGAAAATGATGGTTTACCAAATGTGAATCGACTGATTTCTGCTGTAAATCTAAGCCAGTGCTGCGGGACAAAACTTTCGAAAAATATAAAGATCAATTAAATACGTAGGATGCAAACAAAGATGTATGTGTTCAATTTTGAATGGCTTTGATGAATCTGACGTCAAGGAAAAATTGGAATTGTGAGCCCATGTCGGAAGATAACATAAAACCTAATATGAACCGTATATGTGTGAAAGGCCTTCATTCGTTTTCGGTTGAAACCGAAAACGAACCGAACCGAATGGAACCGTATGCATGTGAAACAAGCCTCAAAAGAATATATATGTAGTCTATGGTCGTATTTTTGCGAGAAACTTCAAAAATAAAAATATGAATGTCATGATGACATATTTTCGCTCGTATATTATGGGAAAATTGTCTTATTTCATCACAAATCTATGGGAGATGATAGCCCTACATTAGTGGTCAGACCTGGTTTTGAAAGAGATCCTCCTTAGGAGGAGGCAACTAAATATTGAAGGGATTTCTATGAACAAGAGTGAATATCTTTGCGAAATAGAGAAGGCGATTCTTCTTCAAGAGATCCATGTGCCTTCAGAGGAGTATATTTGCGAGAGGGGACTTTTGAAAGGTTATATATGTATTATTTTTAATATGATATCGCTGAAATTTTGCTGAAGGCTTCTGATCTTGTAAGGTGAGAGGCTCATTTGTGGATATTAAATCTTGTGATGGGTAGAGAGGAATTTTAGGCCATGTAGGCAACTAAGGCCCACTTGCACGAATGCGGGTTATCTAATTAAATCCGGATTAACTCTAAACCTAGGGTTAAATTGATAATAGGTCTTGCACCTTCAAGATTTAGAGCCTAACCCTGGGTTAAAACTATAAAAATTTAACCCGGCAAAATAGCAGGGTTAAATGGCTAAGTCCGGGTTAGTCATGTAAAAATTGACATTTCTAATTTAAATAGTTTCGATTTGTGATGAATTTCTGGTAAATAATAAATATTAGCAGTGATCGGTAACTTGCTTGTGTGGTATTTTTGAGAAAATGATTAATTGATATACTACAAACTACATTCTGATCTACGCATGCGCCCCGTTTTAACCTCAACATCGAATCTGAATCTGATCAAAACACAAAACATAAACAAAATATTCTCAATCCACGAAGTACGAACGAGTATTCCTTCCGTTGAAAATAATCGAGATTACCTTGTATTTGAAGATTGCAGGAATCTAGAAATATTGTTTACGTATGTGAAAGAAATTCCAAATTATGGAGAACTGTGGAAAAGTTGTTCAGAAAGAAGATATCTGGTATATGTCCTTCAGGATTTCTGGCTAAAAATCAGCAGTAAGTAATAGAAGTGAATTGAATGAATTACTTTACTCAGAAAAATCCAAGTCTTAATATTTCCTTTCAGGTTGGAATGAATTAAGATCCAGTTGACGTAGAGCAAAAAAGTAATGCTTTTCGACAAATAGAATGCATGAGTTACTCTTGGAGTTACTGCAGATAGAATTCTTAAAAACAAGGTATATGGAACTTAGTCGATTGAATATTTGTGAAGATTAAGTATATCTCATGAGAAAATTTAATATTGATAAGAGGCAACCAAGATGACATGAACACTAAAATTTTTAAATTTCAAGAGTGGAATAGCCAAGAAGAAAATCTAGTGTTTCTATTCAAACAAATTGATGGTGGTTCTCATATCGTTGAAATGACAAAGGGACGTATCTGCAATAAGCAAGTTTCAAGATATTCTCGTTTTGAAATTCGAGAGTGAACGATAAATCAGGGAGTGAACGAAATAAACCGTAAATGCTCGATTCAAGGTGCATTTAAATATGTTCCGCAATCTACTGAGGAAGTGGTTGTTATGAGTAGGCTATGACTATAAAAAATAAAGCCAACTCAAAATTTTACATTTTACACTTAATTCTGTTTTGTCATTTTGCCGAAGCTATATATATTATGGGATAAGTATTCTATTCATCAGTGAAAACCACCCAGTGACTTGCCTAAGCTGTCGTAAGGATACATTAATAAAATATATACAGAACAAAACTGACTCTCCTAGGAGCTTCTGTGGGATTTCCTTAGGGAAGACCTAGAATGGTTAGTATAATCATAAACATGTCATTAGCAAGCAAAACTGCATGAATTACATTTCAAATGACTTCTGCACCTACCCTATTATTCAGATTTGGCCACTTTTACCTGTTTACATATAACATTTGCATAATACTATTGCACAAAAAAAAACAGTTGAATTACGCTTAGACCAGTGAATTTTGAACAATTTTCTGTTTTCCTGAAATCATGGGTCTCTTACGATCCATCATCAGGGTGTTTGGATGCCAGCGTGTACCTATATAATAGGCATTTTTTTAACGAAACATTTTAATTTTTCTAATTGCAGAATATTTTAAAATATAGGAGTAGAAGGGGATGCAATATAACATGTGTGTAGGTATATATTATGTATATTGTTTTCCCGTGGAACTTCAGGTATATGTTTCTTAAATGCTTGTTGCTTAGCATGCTTAACAATGAATACCTCTGAAGAACAGATTTTACTAATATTATAATAGAATGGCTTGATAATTCAACGCTTACTTTGAAAATGATGTATCCTAGTGTTGCGGAGGAAAATCCAAGTATATTCTACAACGAGAAGTAGTATATAAGGAAACTGAGAAAGTCAGTTATCATATTTTAATAATAATCTATATACAAGTATTTATCCTCCCTGCAGTGTTTCACGAATCCTCCATGATTATGTGGGCAGCAGTGGTCCAAACTCGAAAAAATGTATTGCATGCTGCTTGATGTAGTATTGAATTTTCAAAATGAATGTTATTCTTGATCTCTCTTGAAGTAAATAATCGAATATGTTAATAGAGTTTTATTCGAAATTATTTCCTTTGTTTGTATTACGGCTTCAGTGAGGTATACAATTTTTTTGTTCACTGAGGGCTGATATATTTTACGACCTGTAAACTGTCAAGTAGCCTTACCGAAAGGAAAGTAATCTGTAAATGTTCACTTTAAAGGGGATCAGTAAATTCAACGAGCACATAGTTGACGAATACTTTACGGAGAGGTTGAATAAATCGGCCCTTAGTAGATAGTATAAAACAATATATAGATTGGTATCTAAATAAATGAATCTTATTTTCACAATAACTCTTTTCCCCTAACCCATGAAAACAAATTTTCACAGGCAATTTACATGAATCATTAGCTTCAAACGTTCATTATCTTTAAATACAAATGAATAAGTGGAAATTTAATTTTAATATTTCAATATTGAATGGAATATTTAGAGTTTATCTATAATTTCAGATATCTCATCTCATCAACGAGTGACAAAAGTATTGAAATTGATTATGCATTAAACGATGTGTTCAAATGTCAAATTATTACCATATTCCATATCGACAGACATTCTTGTAATGATTATGAAGAATTAAAAAGGTTTTTTTATTAAATATTTAAAACTGTAATTAGTTCTTTGAAATACCATTGAATGAAGAAATTCTTGTAAGTTAACAAAATATCTTTATTTGAACAATAAAAATGCATCATTTTATTAAAATGATAGTTTGACTATCCAATTGCTTATTTTCTTTATAATATTTTTGCTGTAAGTCAGTATAGCTTAGAACTTTCAAAGTAAAGTCTAACAATATTAATTTAAATGATATTATAAATAAAAAAACAATAAATTTCAATTCAACAATGTTTCTTGAATTATAGACTTTACAGAATAAAATAGGTAGGTATACTTCTAATAGCTTAGAACTTTCAAAGTAACGTCCAACAATATTAATTTAAATGATATTATAAATAAAAAAAAAATTGGTTCAAGCACTGACGTGAAGTCAGGAGCTTTTGCGCGTATGTTCTGTTGTCCATTCTCCTGTATTGGACACTTTTAATCGAATTTACCATGGTGAATTCTATTGTCTATTCTCCTGTATTGGACACTCTTAATCGAAAAAAAAAATTGGTTCAAGCACTGACGTGAATCAGGAGCTTTTGGTCTTCTTAATCGAATTTACCATGATGAATTCTATTGTCCGTTCTCCTGATTGGACCCTCTTAATCGAAAAAAAAATTGGTTCAAGCACTGACGTGAAGTCAGGAGCTTTTGCGCGTATGTTCTATTGTCCATACTCCTGTAATGAACACTCTTCTTAATCGAATTTATGTGAATTCGATTAAGAAGAGTGTCCAATACAGGAGAATGGACAATAGAATTCATCATGGTAAATTCGATTAAGAAGAGTGTTCATTACAGGAGTATGGACAATAGAACATACGCGCAAAAGCTCCTGACTTCACGTCAGTGCTTGATCCAATTTTTTTTATGGAGTTTTTCTTCGGAGAATTAGGAAAGGTCGACTTAGAGAATAATATATTTCACAAAATGTCAACTATTGTGACTTCATATCTGAGAAATATTTTATTTGTATCTAAATTAAAATGTTTTTTTTCACAATTGTGGCGCTCTTGTTCCTCGGAACAGAGTGCTTATCAATTTGCCCAAATGTCTGTAATTTTCGAATTTTTGGCTGAAAATGGTCTTAAACGATTTGGTTCGACTCACTGATCAAGAATCCGTGGTCGAAATCGATTCTGTCCGGCCGGCCGTCCATCCGGCCGTCCATCCAGCCGTTAACACGATAACTCTCAAACGAAGGGAGTTAGAGGATTGAAATTTACAGGGCAGGTTTGGAACGTAAATATCTCGGACGAGTTCGTTAACGGGCGAAATCCATCAAGCGGTTTCGGAGTTATGGCCATTTTTATTAAAACAAATTTTTATGAATATTTCCGAAACCGATCACTCGATCTGTCTGAAATTTAGCATCAAATTGTAGAATAATGACCTTTATATGCATGCGAAGTTTTGTATTGATCGAGTTGCCGTAAAGTCAAAATAAAATTTAATAACTCAAAAATTTTTAGAGTAGCTTTGTGAGATAAATATCTTGGTTAAGTTCGTTATTGGACAAAATCAGCTTTATGGTTTCAGGGTAACGAAAAACATGTTTTTTACATTACAAATTTCAAGTTCAATTTTTTTAAGATGCAGTTTCACCATAAAAAACCATTGATATAATTTTCAACTCTAACAAGCTAATACTTTCGGAGATATGATTTTTCGAAATTTCAATAACGAATCGTACTTCTATGTTTTCACAGAATGCTGTACTTGATTATTCCATCTATGAATTATTATATGATTGGTGTTCTTACATGTCATCTTATTTTCCTATGAGAGATAAATGTCAAAATCATTTCTGGTTCGTTATTCTTGATGTAAAATACACCTTCTGTTGTAGAAAACAAATTATGATTGAATGCAAAATGACCAATTAAATAATCTCAACTATCGTAGAATTATGAGGATGATTTGATATTATAGATACTTTTAATCGCATATGATGATGGAAATATATTCTTTGGTAAGATACATAATCAAATTGGGTTCAGAATATCTCCAGTTAAAACAAAACTGCAATATTGTCTATGTTTTAATTGATATAATATAATTTTCAGAGTAGATTTGAGGAATGAATATCTCGAATAAGTTCGTTATTGGGGAGAATCGGTCTGTTTAATTTCCTTCATGATGCAGTTCTATCGTAAGAATCCATATATATCATTCCCAGATACCAATAAATTCGGAGATATGATTTGTCAAAGTTTGAACAAGAGCGCCAAAGCTCCTGTCCACAGGGCTTGAACCAATTTTTTATTTCAACATGTTAACTGTTCTTATAGTAACGTATCTCTTATCATAAATATTCCTTGCAGCTTTTTTGGTTAGAATGGGTTTTTTCAAGATTGATTTTTTGGCGCTCTAGTTCCTCGGAACTGAGTGCTTATCAATTTGCCCAACTGTCTGTAATTTTCGAATTTTTCGATGAAAATGGTCTTAAACGATTTGGTTCGACTCACTGATCAAGAATCCGTGGTCGAAATTCATTCTGTCCGGCCGTCCGGCCGTCCGTAGGCACGATAACTCTCGAACGGAATGAGCTAGACAGTTGAAATTTTCAGAGTAGGTTTGGGGGATAAATATCTCGGCTAAGTTCGTTATTGGGCAAAATCGGACAGATGGTTTCGGAGTAACAAAAAAAAAATTTTTTTTACAAAACAAATTCCAAATTAATATGATTTTTCAAAATTTCAATGTAAATCTACGTTTTCATACAATGATAGAATTATTCTGTGGGTATTCTATGAATTGTTATAATGTCAAATTATTCTCGTGAGACATGACGTTGTCTCATTGTCATTTATTCCAGCAATCCTATAAATATGAGAATTCTAATAATATAATATCATACTTTTTGTTGGTTGATATTTTCATGCCGATGGTCAATCCATAATATGATGATGGGAATGGTTAATAATATTGAGTTCAGAATATCTCCACTAAAAACAAAACTGGAATATTGGTGTATTGGATTGGAGTAGATTTGAGGAAAGATATATATTATCGTTCATCATAGAATTGAGGAATGAATATCTCGGATGAGTTCGTTGTTGGTTAGAATTCGTCTATTGGTTTTGGATTGATAATTTTTGGCACTCTTGTTGAATTTAAATTCTTCTATGATGTTTGGATTCAATTTCTGCTAAGATGAAGTTCTAAATTTCAATAATGAATCGTACTTCTATGTTTTCACAGAATGCTATAAATATTCTATCTAAGCTTTATTATATGATCTGTGTTCATACTCGTACATTTCATCCTGTTCTATAAGAGAGAGTCAAATTCATTTCAGATATTTTAATTTGGTTTCTTCCATGGTGCAGTTCTCATTCTCAGATTGCTCATTTAATCTTCATAAATAAACTATTATTAGAATTGAATTTCCTTTATGATGCAGTTCTATCATAAGAATACATTGATATAATTCCCAACTCTGAGAAACCAATAATTTCGGAGATATAATTTGTCTGTTTGAACTAGAGCGCCAGAAAGCTCCTGTCCACAGGGCTTGAACCCATTTTTTACTGTCGGTTCAGTATATGTGTTTATAAACTACTGAGTAATAAACATGTGTATACCAACCTACTATTGAAAGGGTTTCTTTGGATCGAAATTTTCTACCTGGAAGATCGTCTTATTTACTACAGATACACACAGTAAACTTTTCTTATATACGACTAGACCTTTTTCAACACAGAAAACAATTAAATATGAACAGTTTCCTCTATAATTACCAATACATTCTGTCTATATTATACATCGATCGTTCTAGAAATACACGATTTTTTTAAAGATTATTTCTTACTATATTTGTTATGAACATGCAATTATTGAGATTATTTTTTAAGAAAAAATAGAATTCACAACCATAAAAACTGAACCCATGAACCCAATACTTAACGGACTTTTATTACTCCTAAATCCCAAATTTCGTCTCTACTTGAACATCTGGAGAAATTTATTGTGTTTTCTTGTGATTTTTGTAGTGAAGATGTGAACAATTATTGTATACATCTGCGGAAGTATATATAATAGAACTGGTAAAGAAATGAAAAATTAAGCTATTCAATGTTTCGAAAAGTGTTATGAAGAATGCGCCAAGAACACCCGCAATGATCTACCCGCTGGGGAGGTATTCATTGAAAACGATACCAATTTGTCCAATTCTGTTTGTATGTATATAATGTATATAATGTATATAATGTATCGACATCGATAACCTCTTTAAAGCATCAACAAAACCTTCGAAACATTGGAAAACTGAGTTTAAAGAATATTTGCTGTTAGAAAGAGTAGGTAAATAGCAATCAAAATATTTTAGTGTAGTGGAAAGTACATGAAAAAGTTCTTCATATACTTTCCACGATGGCCGATAAATTATTAATGGCTACATCCGTACCTGTTGAAAGATTATTTTCCACAGCAGGTATAATCATGGCAAAAAAATGTACATCATTGAAATATAATGTGATGCAAGCGTGATTAAGTTTGAATTCTAGGTAATCGAGTAATTAAAATGAAATTAACAGTGTTTAAAATTAAAAAAATTATGTACATGTACAAATATTTTCAAATAAGAGCGTAATAAATATAGCTTTACAAAACTATTCATTGTTGTATATCATTTCGTTTATATATTCTAATATTTATTATCGTCATTCAGAATTAAACGAGACGAGAAGAGACAATTGATAACGAAACGGGACCGAGACGAGATTTTTTTATACTCTCGGCTCGTGTGAAGTCCTACCAGAAACACATCGAACTGAACGAAAAGAAACCTTTCTCTTGTTATGTGGAGCTTGGGACAACTTTGAGAATGTTGAAATTATTGATACCATTGACTAACCGCTTTATACTATCACTAGCAGACTGGACAGACGTTGTCCTACTAGAACGTTGGCTTGCCTACTATAAGAGGAATCATCAAGCATTTTTTTCAATAAGTCAATTTTCGATAAACTATATTCTGAGTGACGTTTCACATAAGAGTGACATTTGAAAATGTTAAAAAGTGAAAAAAAATAATAATAAGATGAAGCCCATTGGAAGAAGAAGAGAATATAATAAAAATTGAAGGAAAAATAATTAACGGGTGATCTGAGGTCGGGAGGTGGAAAGGGCCGAGTTTTTAAGAGTAAAAAACGGTTTATCTCGATTTCCGGCAAACTACAAGTTCTATGAAAAAAAGTTGAAGGGTAAAGTTGTAGGTAATATAAATATCGACAACTTTTGTATTCACACTTTTTCCACAAAACCTCAAACTTTATGTGGAAAATTAAAATAACCAGGTTTTTGGTTTTTTATTTTTATCATTTAGAAAAAAAAAATTTTTTCACAAAATATGGTGAAAACTTACCTTTATATGTCCCAAATACACTGTAATTTTTTTGATTCGAAATATTCATTTTTTCACCTTATTTTGACTTAATATTGAAAAAGCAGCCTAATTTTCAATCGATAATTCTCACATCAAATATCTCTTTTTAAAAAGTAGGTTTGCTTCTTATTCGTTGAAATCTCTATTTTCTGATGGTGTAAAAAAAATACATTACTTCGGTAATCGAATTGGGTTCAGAATATCTCCAGTAAAAACAAAACTGGAATATTGGATAAGTTTCAATTGATATAATAATTTTCAGAGTAGATTTGAGGAATGAATATCTCGGATAAGTTCGTTATTGGGTAGAATAGGTCTGGTGGTTCCGGATTAATAATTTTTGGCACTCTTCTTTTTTTTATTTACACTTTTTTTAATTTAATTTCTTTTATGATGCAGTTCTATCATAAGAATCCATTCATATAATTCCCAACTCTGAGAAACCAATACTTTCGGAGATAAGATTAGACAAGAGCGCCACGGCCCAGAGCTTTTCCACCTTTTTTTTTATTTCCGGAATTCGAAATTATCATTTGAGGCTACGTTTCGGCAATAAAATATACCGGCATATGAATTTAGCATAGCAATCTGTGATCTCTACTGAAATATTCGTGACCCTTAATTGCTATTTTATCGAAATTTTCAACATCCATTTCGCAATGACTGAAAATCGAAGATATGAACACGTCAAATTTCACTTATATTTAAGTAGTTGAATCTTCGTGCACATATTCAAGATAATGCGGATTTTTATTCTACGAAATCAATATCTTCGAACCGTTATCCACCCACATAAATAGTTTCGAATTCCACTCGGAATCATGCATTTTTTATTTAAATTCTAAATCAATTCTTATAATTATAAAAACCTTGCGGCATTAACAATAGTAAATGTAATACTTACATAGCCCAATATACAGGTTGTTTTTTAATTGATGCAAAAGATTTTATGAGGTTCGGCTAAAATTAAGCGTATAATTATTTGTTCTAAGCCCCTTCCCCTACCAATTACTGCCTTTGAAATTGGGGAAAAAGTTTTGTTTTTATCGAATATCTCCTCAACAATTTAGAAAAATGAAATTCAAAAAGTTTTTGTAATTTCGGAATGGTATCACAAAGAGTTGAAAAAATCAACCCCTACAATTTTCTGCTTCAGAACTTTTTAATGGATCAATATTTTGTGAATTAAATAATTCTATTTATATCTCGAGTATTTTCTCCTGAAATTGTAAGTTTATTTCGGAAAAAGAAATATCACTCTTTTCACATATTTATATATATTATATGTGTATTTACACAGAAGTTATATTTGGTTGGAAAAAATATTTAAGTTGCTGATTTTAACTGATATGATTTAAATATTAACCGCAAAGTTACTTTAGTTTATTAAAATTTCGGAAATCCATTGCCTGATTTTTATACACAGATATCTAACCATACATATGCAGATCTAGTGACAAATAATTATATTCTTCAATTTTTTATGATATCCAATTACGATAACTTTGAATAAAAAATGATATGTAATATCTCCATCATTTTTGTTGAATAACTACGTTTTAAAATGTTTCAAATTAGATACACCCTGTATAGGCATCAAAATGAATTGTTCCGTAATGTTAATCAGGTTCTAATATCTAGAAAACCAACTGCTCAATTAGTTCATAAAAAGAATAAATAATAAATAAGAGGAACATTAATCAGGATTAAGAAAATTAATGTTCTGGCGATTTAAAATTCTAGAGGGATTACAGGTGTGACCTAACCATACAAAAGAAAGTTGTAAATGGGAATATACCTATTAACAGTTTTTATCTCCCTGTAGGTAATTTATCTCGTTTATTGTTTCAGATGATGTTACGGACATTTTTACCTCTGTTGAATCCAGAATTATTTCTGACGAATAATATGATACATTCATTATTCGAAACACTGGAAAGCGAATAATTAATGTTAATTAACAAATCCATTTTCAACCAATAAAAAAATGTTTTTAAGAAACGGTTCTTTTTCGATAATAATTTCCATCAAAGATTATTTTTCAAAAAATAATTAAACTATGTTATAAACAACGCATTTTCTCAACAGTTTTAAAAAAATAAGGGTTAAAAATTATCAAAAACCATTTTTGAGTAGCTTCTGATCATGAGAAAACGGATCAACAGTAATAAAATGAAAAATCCCAGATTAATAGTTTAACAATTATCGCACTTGCAATGTTAATGTTCGTTCTACAAAAAATTGTTAATTAACTAATGGATATCTAATTGAAAAGTAGCGATGAACATTTTTGGACCACGGATTATTGTTAATTGATTTATCCTGCAGACGCCTGAATTTTTTAAATTTTTTATTTTCATATTTAATAAGTTTAAACGATATTTATTCATGAAAGTTCCGAAAGGTGCGAGGCTTACGCAAGCCGGAGTACCCGTTTTCGGGAGATTTTCAACCCTCTGGGAAAATTATAAATATTGGTCCTACTTCCAGGAGTTGGGAAAATTTTCCAGGACATTTCCTCCTCTTCTTGATTCTTTTGTCAAATTTGAATTATCTCAAATAGTTTTTGAGATATTGGCGAAAAACTGAACCCTCTTCTTTTTTTTTACTTAATTGTTTATAACTATTGCAATTTCTGCGAGCGGCCTTAGCATTTTCTCAAAAACAATCTACATGCCATTCCGAATCGAATGACACCTCAATCATAATTTCCAGAGAATACGCAAAAATTTTTACCTAAAAAGTACTTGTTGACTAAACTATAAGGGTATAATATGATTCCATTTTTAATAAGGTTTCCAACGAGTCCACACGTGACATATATAGGTAAGGTTGCAGCCAAAGGGTTGAAGGGATATATTCCATTTTGTCGCCAAAAAATGGGGAAAACTAAAAATCAATTGGTTGAAAACATATGAAATTTAGTCCAGATTATCGCCCAACCCTGTATGTTAGAATCCTGAAAATTCAGACATTACTTGCACAGTAGATACTATTAACACCTCTAACTGCCTCAATTCCTTTCAGGGAGTCGTCGGTTGCTCTATGTATCATCATTAATGGGTCACAATGTAGGCGCACATCGACTATTAATATTACATCCTGCATCTGATAGGACGAAAAGAATGACAAATATACTGACTGACAAAGAAACTGCAACACCCAGAAGGGACTGTTTAAATTTTATTTTTTTTTTGGTAAAACATAGTTAGTAGAGCAAGGAGTAAATAATTTAAATTTGAAGAAAAAAACGAAGGGTTTACAATTTATTTCAATAAATTTGTAAATGATGTGTTTGCCCACCACGATTATCTATACACTCCCCCACACGTCTTGGCATTGATGCAATAAGATGGTCTATTTCATCTTGAGGGATACTATCCCAAGCTACCTGTAGTTCATGTATCAGAGCTGCAAAAGTCCGTGGGGCTAGGGTAAATTTCCAAGCCTTGTACCCATGATGTCCCAAACATGCTCTATGGGCGAAAGATCGGGGGATCTGGGCGGCCATGGCAAAAGATTCACATGGGTCGCTTCAAAAAAGTGTAAACTAACTCTGGCAACATTAGATCGAGCATTTTCTTGCTGAAATGTTGGATTCTTGAGCCGGTTAAGGTAAGGGAGAACATATGCCTCCACTATTTCTTGAAGGTAACGCAGCGCTGCAATGTTACCTCGAATGAAGACTTAAGGTGTCCTACTTGCATGTGCAATAGCACCCCTGCACCCCATACCATAACGCCTACTGTCCGGTGCTTACATGACCCTCAATATCAAACTGATGTTCACGTATTTCTCCCCGACGTCGTCTAACCCTTCTTCGGCCATCATGTGCACCCAACGAGAATCGAGATTCATCAGAAAAGACGACCTGATGCCATTCCACATTCCAATGTTGACGTTCTCTGCACCACTGTAATCGTTGCCGGTGATGCTCATCCGTCAGAGATAACACAGGATGGGGTCGATAATGCTGCAGTCCAAAAGACCTTATCCGGCGGTAAACCCTTCGGACAGGTACAGGATGGCTTTGTTCTCCTAACCATTCATCAGCCAAAGATCGAGTTATCGCAAATCGGTCTCTAAAAGCCATAAGTCTTAGACGTCGATCTTGAACTTCATTTCTGCCCCTTCGACGTCCAGTGCCTCTCCTATTTTGGGCATTATCAAACCACGCTTGACAACATCTCATAACAGTAGTTGGATTTCTGTTCGTACGGTTAGCGATTTCTCGAAACGACAACCCCGCCTCCAATAGACCAATAATTCGACCTCTTTCAAATTCACTTAGCTGGCGATAAATTCCGCGTACACGTGCTCTAGGCTTTTAACAACAACTAAACATCAACTTTGGATCTCCTCGAACAGCTGTTTTGTTGTTAAATTTAAAAAATTTGCAAAAAACGACTACAATATGTAAGTAACAAAAAATGTTTACATGAAAAAACCTTTTCTCCAAATTTTAATCATCTACCCCTTGCTATACTATCTATGCTTTACAAAAAAAAATAAAATTTAAACAGCTCCTACTGGGTGTGGCAGTTTCTTTGTCAATTAGTATATGAATTTTAGTCCAACCCTGTATGTTAGAATCCTGAAAATTCAGACATTACTTGCACAGTAGATACTATTAACACCTCCAACTTTCTCAATTCCTTTCAGGGAGCCATCGGTTGCTCAATGTATCATCATTAATGGGTCACCATGTAGGCACACATCGACTATTATTATTACATCCTGCATGTGATAGGACGAAACGAATGACAAATATCATATCGTCGCGAATAATTCGCTAATACGGCTATCTCGACACATTTGCATCTTCTCCGCATAAAAATAATAAATCGAATTAGCCGACATGTCTATTTATCGCCTGTATTCTCAATGGACACATTTTAACGGTATAGTTGGTCGCCAGAGAAGAATGAGATAAAGTCTTGATTCCATGATTTTTTCGAAGTGAATCAATTGAAGAGATCGTGAAATATGGACAACGGTCATCATGCAACGGTAAAATAATTCTCCACGGAGAAAAATGTTTTATTCGGCATGATATTGATAAATGGCCGGATCGGATTTGCCAAATCGCGAAAATGATGTTTTCTAAATCAAGAATATATTATTGTCTTAATGTATGCAATATACCAAGATGCTTATACAGGAAGTGTATTCGATATACGTGGGTGCTTAAACAATTCCACTCGTCTCGTTCTCGTCTCGTAAAAGCGAGACGAGACGAGACGAGACGTTTTCAAAAATATTATAGGCGATACCGAGACCACATACAGCGTAACACGAGAGTCTCGTTTTTGGTCTCGTTAAATTTTTTGCATGAAGTTTTATATACGACTCGACTTTTTTCAACACCCACAGAAAACAATTGAATATGAAGAGTTTCCACTATAATTACCAATATATTTTTTCTATATTATGCATCGATCGTTCTAGAAATACACGATTTTTTAGAAGATTATTAATTCGTTATGACCTTGCGATAATTGAAATTATTTTTCGAGAAAAAATAGAATTCCCAACCATAAAAACGGATGCCATTATGAATTCAATACTTAATGGACAACTTTTATTGCCCCTAAATCCCAATGCTTTGAAAACTTCGTCTCTATCTGAACATCTGGAGAATTGTATTCTCTTGTGCTCCTTCTAGTGAAGATGTGAACAATTTATTGAAGAACATCTGTGGCACTACGTAGGTATATTAAAACTGGTAAAGATATGAAGCTATTCAATGTTTCGAAAAATGTTATGAGGAATACGCCAAGAACACCCTCGATGATCTACCCACTGAGAAGGTATTCTTTGAAAACTATACCAAATTGTTCAATTCTATTAAAAAATGTATCGACATCGATACATTCATACTATTCAAAACATCAACAAAACTTTCGAATTATTGGAAAGCTGAGTTTGAAGAATATTTGCTGTTAGAAAGAGCAAATAATAGGAATCGAAATATTTTACAGTGGTGGAGAGTGATGAAAAAGTTCTTTCTACACTTTCCAAGATGGCCGATCATTTATAAATGGCTACATCCGTGCCTGTTGAAAGATTATTTTCTACAGCAGGTATGATCATGGCAAAAACACGTACATCATTGAAAGATTATGTGATGCAAGTGTGATTATGTTTGAACTCTTGGTCATCGAGTAATTTGAAAGTTGAAATTATCAGTGTTTAAAATTAAAAATAATATGTACAGGTACAAATATTTTTGTATAGGAGCGTAATAAACATACCTTTACAAAATAATTCATTATTGTATATCATTTCGTTTATATATTATAATATTTATTATCGTTATTCAGAATTAAGCGAGACGAGACGAGACAACTGATAAGGAGACGAGAACGAGATTTTTTGGGAATTGGAGAGAGCGAGACGAGATTTTTTATACTCTCGCCTAATCTCGTCTCGTGTGAAGCCCTAATTCCACCAGAGTTCAAAAAATCTGATGCTTTACATATTATAAAGAGGAACAGAAGAATATACAGGGTGAATCATTACGTTGTAAATTAATTTTAACCATAAATTCCTTTCATCAAACTTTTTTCCTTCACCACTTTTTGAGATTCAGCTCAGGTAAAAAGTTACAATCGTTTGAATATTTCACAATGTGCTAATACAATCCTGCACTGCGCCGTTCTATATAGAAAACTATTACTAATATCTGTTTTAGAGCAACAAAAAAATATAATCATCTGATACTGGAAATTCGATGAAATTGTTAGTCTTATAATGAAGCATTAAATAATATCCCACTATTAAACCAATGAACTTAAACTTAACTTTCATTCAATATCCATCAATTATTACCATTATAAGATTATTAATAATGTAATATTCACATATTCTTTATATATTATTACTAAAAATTCTATAAGCATCCATTAATCCGTTCATTTCCAAGCTAATCTCAAATCAAATAGTTAAGATGTGATTCCAACTGACAGAATAATCATATTAATTAGTAGGTGACGTTCACAGAAACTAATGGGATCATAGACTTTATAACTATATCTCCGTTGGCTATTCGCATGCGGCATTGTCAAACTTTGTACCAGGATTAAATATATCATTCAATCTAGTAACGTAGATTAACTATATCTTGTGAAAATAAAGCAAGTGTGGCAACGTATACAACAATATCTCAAAAACTGTTTGAGGTAATTCAAATTTGAAAAATTTCCTAAAAAGAAGTCCGAATTGCCGGAACTGTCGGACCAATATTTATAATTTTCCCAGAGGGTTGAATATATGCCTCGCCCCCTTCGGACCTTTAATGAATGAATATTATTTAAGCTTATTGAATATGGAAATAAAAAATTTCAGGTGCCTTCAGGATAGATCAACGAACAATAATCCGCGGTCCAAAAATGTTTATCGCTATTTTTGAATTAGTTAATTAACAATTTTTTGTAGCACGAAAATTAGCATTGTTAAACTTTTAATCTGAGAAATTTTTTCCTTTCGTAGAGCTATTTTTCAAAGGTCTTCGAATAGATTCCCGTTGGAAAAATTTATTTCCATTTTGCTATAAACAACTCACCTAAGTGAAAAATTATGAAGCTACATTAAACATTGAAAAAAGCTTTTTTTTACAATATTACTATTGATCCGTTTTCTTATGATCAGAAGCTACTTAAGAATGATTTTTGATAATTCGTTTAAAAATTTGTTATTTATGAAAATATCGATTTTTTTTTTTGACAACGTAATCCTTGATGATAATTATGATTTAAAAAAAATCGTTTCTTAAAAAAAATATTTTATTGCTTGAAAACGCATTTGTTAAATAACAATTTTTTTTACCACTTGTTACGAAAATTAAGGAACCTTTTTTTCAATCATTTTTATCATGATCTCTTTATTAAAAAAAAATTCGACTATTATATTTAAATTTTCATTGTTTAGTCAATCGACAATTTGTTATAAACAAATGAATTATCTCCTCGTAGTTTTTTCTTGTTCTATTTAAAAAAACAAAAACAATCAGGTATTTTTTCTATTTATTTATATTTTTTATTGAACTTTCGACTAAATAATTTATTTCTTTCTTAAATAATACATGGTTGTTTTTGTTTTTTTAAAAAGAAAAAAAATACAAAGAGATAATTCATTTGTTTATAAAAAATTGTTTATTAAATTAAGAAAGAAAATATAAATAATAATCGAATTTATTTACATATTTACTATTTTGTAGAAAAATTACCGAACAGATTAATTTTATTTTAAATTACGCAACTTTTCATGTATAATCGAGGAGTTTGTCATGTACCTTCTGCGGGGGGTGGAAGGTAGTTGAGTGTTTTTAAATGGAAACCCTAACTTTTTGTGCCAGAATTGATAGATGGTCTTAAACGATTAGTTGATCAAGAATCCGAGGTCAGAATTGATTCTGTCCGGCCTAATCCAAAAGATCCTTAAGATAGATATGTTGAGTTTTTGTTCATTCTATATTTTGTTTGATATTACGAGAAAATTACCTTCAGTTTCGCAGTTATGTCACCAAAAGACTCGACATATAAACTTGTTTAACAAATAGAAATTCTATTTCATATCTAGTGAACCCATGGCTTGGCTAGAATTTGTAACTATACCCTTGCTCAACTTACTTCACCTTTATGGTGAAATTCCTTCACTCAAATGGATGTAGCTCCTAAATGCAATTTCTTTGAAATAACATGCTATGGACACTTTTTGGAACGAATAAATTTTTTACCCAACATTATGCATTCCATCAAGACGCATCGTTAAGGAGCTGTGACAGATCAAGTGAAAAATTGTTCATGTTTGCCCGTCCTACCCTATAATTGTGACTCAGTAAAATACATTCTCAAAAATTGAAAAAGAATTGACGTGAGGTCTGTCTGCTTTTGCAGGCACGTCCAAATTCCTAGCAAATATTTTAGCGATATTTGACGGATACTTCCTGAGATACAGTTTTTTTTTATAAATTGTTTTTAATGTTTTCGTCACATGATCCTCATGAAATACTAGGGTCCAAATGTTCCATCTATCAGGCATTTATGGCACCGGAGCGGTAGAAACTATTAAACATTTATGCGAAATTTGCATCAATTATAGATTTCTAGGTACTCCTAAAAACTAAAATTTCAAATTCTTCGAAAACATTCATCGTAATCCTGCAAATTATATCAGTCCTCTTCAAACGAGGTAATAAAATAACAATCGTAACCTACTAACGGCAGAATTACTACTACCTGTCTTGTCTCAGAGAAACAGAACTATAATGAGTAATGACATGGATTTCCTGACTTAAAAAAAATTATATAAAATATTTAACAACTCATAAAGTAATTCTTCCAATTTATTAGTATAGATAATTCAGATATTTTATTTGCCTAATTCCAATCGAGACTTTGATTCGAAGGAATTCCGTAACAAATGAATTAACAATTACCAAAAGTTATATTCAAACTATTTGGGTCTGATAGAATTTTAATAAGAAAATTTTCATATCATTGTGAGAGCTCAATCAGGACAGGAAAGAACTCGGAGATAATTAAGATCAATTAAAGTAAGAGAGTTCCCAAAGTTAATAGAAATGACCGATAGATTTCAAGTTAGAAGAATGACAAAAAAATCAATTCTCATGAGATCCGAAAAAAAGAATAACGCCTAACCAGGTCATATCTGAGAAATCAGTTGTGAGAAAAGGAATTAAAAATTTCTATCATCGGAGATAATTAGTGCAGTGGAAAAAATAGGAGATCATTAATATAAATTTGTGAAGTGTTATCAGAGTTGAAAGAATTGATTAATTTTTTCAAAATTATGTTAACTTTGAGATCTGAAAAAAAAGTACTCTAGCATTTATTGGGTTATCTGAGTTTATCTGGGTAATTAGCAGTTATTAAATGGTTCCTTTCTGGGTTTTGTCTCCTCCCAACCTCTGAAAAATATCTATAAAATAAAAGATTTATTATTTTGTGAATTGCTCCTGCTTTAGAAACACAAAATATTTGTCAGAAGCAATCTATCGAGCAATTGCCTAACAATCAATGACGAAACAACATTAAAGATAAAACAACTATTTCACACAAATATCTTATGTTTCTAACGCTGGAGCAATTCACAAAATAATAAGTTTTCTCTTTTATAGATATTTTTCAGAATTTGGGACATAAAACCCAGAAAGGAACTATTAAATTATGAATATACCTCCGCAAGTATCCTTTAATGATTATATAATTATCCGTTCCGAAAAAAATGATCCTGGTAAATGATGAGTTGACAAAGATATTTCCTGACATATTTATTTTGAAGGGTAATAATCATTAACAATAGTGATAACACCAAAAGAAGAAGAGGAAGAAATATTTCAACATATTTTTTTATGGTATTGTCAGGATATATGGTGGGGTGTAACTGAGAATTCTGGGGTGCAATGAAAAAGTTGCCAGTTCAGTTTGGTATGTTTTGACGTGAGAAAGGCTCAGTGTGAAAAAAAATTAGAAATCGTTTTAGCAAATGTGATTAACACCCTGTCTGAGGTACGTATTATAAATTTAAATCCTTTTCCATACCTTAGCAACAATTGAAATGGATGAAATTTTATATATATAGTATAAAGATAGGTGTAGTGTCGTAGTCTGAAAATACATTGGGAATTTAAATGTTGTTTTTGTCTGTTAGTATTGCCACTATATGAATAATTTGTTTTTCTTCACATATATTCTCTTAAATCACTTTGGCATAAATAGAAAATAATTTTTCTTCTCAAAATATTTTTTGGTTTGTATAAAGATTTTCTTACATGAAAGTTTAATATTTTTGGCGCTCTTGCTTATCAATTTGCCTGAATGTCTGTAATTTTCAAATTTTTGGTAGAAAATGGAAACATTTCGGTTCGACTTAATGATGAAGAATCCGTGGTCAATTTCAATTCTGTCCGGCCGTTAACATGATAACTCTGGAACGGAATGAGCTAGATAATTTTAAATTTTCAGAGTAGGTTTGGGAGATAAATACCTCGGTTAAGTTCATTATTGGGCAAAATCGGCCAGGTGGTTTCGGAGTAACGAGAAATAGTTTTTTTACATTACAAATTTCAATTCAATTTTATTTAAGATGCAGTTTCATCATAAGAATCCATTGATATAATTCTCAACTTTAACAAACTAATACTTTCGAAGATATGATTTTTCAAAATTTCAATATTCAATCGTAATTTTATGATTTCATATAATGCTCAATATTATTGCGCTTATCATTCTACCCAAATGTCTGTAATTTTTGAATTTTTTGGCGAAAATGGTCTCAAACGATTGCGTTCGACTCCCTGAATAAGAATTCGAGGTCAAATTTCATTCTGTCCGGCCGGTCGGCCGTCCGTTGTCACGTTAACTTGAGAACGGAAAGAGATAGTGACTTGAAATTTTCAGGGTAGGTGGCGCATCCCAATACGACGGACAAGTTAATGGACATAATCGGCTCAATGGTTTCCGAGTAATGATTTTGTTTTCGACCAATAGAAGTCCGATCGAATTGAAACTTGGCGAGTAGTAGTAAAATGCAAAACTAAGGACGTTTGGAAATTTTGTGAGAATCGTATTACTAGAAAATTAAAAAAAAATTATCAAAAATTTTTCTTATGCCACGATAACCTGAGAATCGAAATAGATAGCGATTTGAAATTTTCGGGTAAGGTTCTGCATCTGAATGGGACATTTGAGTTTGTTTATAGGCCAAACGGTTTTGGAGTTATACCCATCTGAAATTTGGTTCTTATTTCCTCAATATCTCGAAAAATACAAAACCGATCCAATTCAAACATGGTTGTAGAATGTTGTAGAATGCCAACGTGAAAATTCAGCAAAATTTCGTGAGGATCGAATCACTAAAAATATTCTAAAAAATCATTGAAAATCATACGAAAGCCTTCAGAACCTAACTGTACTACCAAGTGCCAAGTTTGAACACGATCGGAACTATATTGTGGGAGATCCGAGCAGCCTTGTGTGAGTTCAGTAGCCGGATGGGTGACCGTTGCCGCGATAACTTTTGAACGAAAGGAGATAGGGTAGGTTGCACATACCAATGGGAGAGTCAAGTTCGTTTTTGGGCATAAGCGGTCCATCGGTTTCGAAGTTATACCCACCTGGAAAATGATTTCCTCGATTTCTCAATAAATTTAGACTCGATCGAATTGAAGCTTGGTAAATAGTTCTATAATATCGACATGAGGGTGTGTGTGAAATTTTGAGCGAACCGTACGACTAGAAAATTTTAAAAAATTACGAAAAAAAAATGGTTCAAGCACTGACGTGAAGTCAGGAGCTTTTGTGCGTATGTTCTATTGTCCATTCTCCTGTAGGTATTGGACACTCGATTGGACACTCTTAATCGATTTTTTTTACTTACAGTTTTCATTTAAAAAAATGGGTTCAAGCCCTGTGGACAGGAGCTTTCTGGCGCTCTAGTTCAAACAGACAAATTATATCTCCGAATGTATTGGTTTCTCAGAGTTGAGAATTATATCAATGTATTCTTATGATAGAACTGCATCATACAGGAAATTCAATTCAAATAATAGTTTATTTATCAAGATTAAATGAGCAATCTGAGAATGAGAACTGCACCATGGAAGACACCAAATTAAAACAGCTGAAATGAATTTGACTCTCTCTTATAGAACAGGATGAAATGTACGAGTATAAACACAGATCATATAATAAAGCTTAGATAGAATAATTTTAGCATTCTGTGAAAACATAGAAGTACGATTCATTATTGAAATTTAGAACTTCATCTTAGCAGAAATTGAATTCAAACATCATAGAAGAATTTAAATTGAACAAGAGTGCCAAAAATTATCAATCCAAAACCAATAGACGAATTCTACCCAACAATGAACTCATCCGAGATATTCATTCCTCAATTCCAGTTTTGTTTTTAGTGGAGATATTCTGAACTCAATATTATTAACTTACCATTACCGTTCCCATCATCATATGGATTGACCATCGACATGAAAATATCAACCAACAAAAACTATGATATTATATTATAATTCTCATATTTATACGATTGCTGGAATGAATGACAATGTTATTAACTTACCATTACCATTCCCATCATCATATGGATTGACCATCGGCATGAAAATATCAACCAACAAAAAGTATGATAATATTATAATTCTCATATTGATACCATTACTGGAATGAATGACAATGAGACAACGTCAAAGTTGACGTTATAACAATTCATAGAATAGCCACAGAATAATTCTATCATTGAAATTTTGAAAAATCATATCTCCGAAAGTATTTGTTTGTTAGAGTTAAAAATGATATGAATGGATTCTTATGGTAAAACTCCTTATTGAAAAAAAATTTAATTTGGAATTTGTTCTGTAAAAAAAAATGTTTTTTTTGTTACTCCGAAACCATCTGTCCGATTTTGCCCAATAACGAACTTAGCCGAGATATTTATCCCCCAAACCTACTCTGAAAATTTCAACTGTCTAGCTCATTCCGTTCGAGAGTTATCGTGCCTACGGCCGGATGGCCGGACCGGCCGGACAGAATGAATTTCGACCACGGATTCTTGATCAGTGAGTCGAACCAAATCGTTTAAGACCATTTTCATCGAAAAATTCGAAAATTACAGACATTTGGGCAAATTGATAAGCACTCAGTTCCGAGGAACTAGAGCGCCAAAAATTATGATATCACTTTGTACAAATGATTGACAACACGAGTAAAATTTTCATGCCATAAGGTGGTTAATTAAAAACTAAAATGGACCTGTCGTTTTGCGTATTGCCTGAAAACATTCAATAACGCAGTTATGAATTCTGTTCCCCACTTTTTATTTGACCTATTTCGGAGTTTGTCAAGCGACTTTGGATATACAGGGTGTTCCTAAATAAGTGAATCAACGTTCAACTGTAGACTCTAATGAAAAAATAATATTTATTTTTTTCTTCCATTTTTTCCTCCGGGTCTTCTTTTCAGAGATACAGGGTGTCAAAAAATTAGTAAATTGTAAGTTTCTTGTAATTGGAAAAATGAGTAGTGATAATTAACAAGTTTATTAATATCAAAAAAATTTGGCAACTAGGTTTTCAAATTTAAATTGCAAAGTTATTTTTCATTATTTTTAGCGACCATAGTTAATTATCACGACTCATTTTTCCAATAACAAGAAATTTACAATGGGTTAGCAAATTGTTTTTGATCATAAAATGCAAGTTTTCTCGAAAACAATTCACTTCAAAGTGAGCCAGGAGTACTTTTTTTTATGTAAAACTCATTGGCGCATCAGAATTTGCCGTGCAAATGCAAATTTGTCCAGTGGTGTAAAAGTTGGGGGGGTCAAACTTTTGTGAAAATTCAATTTCTCCGCCACTGGCACGTCTAATAAAACTGAGTGAAGTGCAAGAAAGTAGCTATTATTAGTGACAATGTGTGTACAAAAACTCAATTCTGTAATTCAAACGAAGACCCGGAGGAAAAAATGGAAGAGAAAAAAAATATATATTATATTATATATTATTTTTTCATTAGAAATCTACAGTTGACCGTTGATACACTTATTTAGGAACACCCTGTATTACATTAATACATTAATTACTCATAAATTAATTTAATTACAGGAGTGAAAACCATGGCCGAGGCACAATCCATATCAACACAAGAGGAAAAAGGTATCCCTTATCAACTCACTCAATTAGCGTATACGATCGATCGCCGAAAGGAAATCAAACATATTCTACCATTTCCCTTCTTGGAAGGATCTAATCTTACTCCTGACGATCGGGTTGAAGTTATCGATTGGATTGCTTTTTTCTGTGTTATCTCAGAGCACCCCGAAGAGGTTCTCCATCTAACTGTGGCAATTTTCGACAGATACGTAAGTGCCAAAATAAATATCGAGGACAAATGGTTAGTAGCATTAGGATCTCTGCTTATTGCCTTTAAACTCGAAGGAGATGAAACGAGACGTTTTCAAATCGAAGAACTGCCGGACCTCCTGCTTCAGAAGTTTTCGGCCCCCACAATAAAAGCGATGGAGATCAAGATCCTGAAGGAATTGAATTTTACCGTGATGTTCCCTACGTCATTTCACTTCTTGTCGAGGTGCGAGCGAATATGTGGAGATAATCCGATACGAAACCAGTTGGGCATGTTCCTCATAGAATTAGGAAGTTTGCATTATACATTCACTCGTCACTTACCGTCAAAACTAGCGGCGGCAGCATTTTGTTTTTCGCTGGCATTCGTGAAAAATGAAACTGATTTGACGAGAATATGGTCTCCAGAACTCTGTGAATATACTTTGTACAGTCTTGATGAATTATTACTAGTAATAGGCGAATTGTCCCATTTGCTCGGGTCCATAGAAGTGAGCTTCAAATTATCTTCGTATATATTCAAAAAGTATGCTTCACCGAAGTACTACGAAGTGGCTAGATTATCAGCAGTGTATTCATTCGCAAGAAAAATGTTGGAATACGTTTCTAGAGCCAGATATCTTGAGGAATAAACGAGATTTTCAGGGGTGAGGCAAAGAGTTTGATGCAAACACAGACAGTTTGAAAACTGTCTGTGTCGTAAATTTCCTACCTGCGAAAACAATCCGTATGCAACTACTACGCTTTGAACTGATACAAATTTACAACGCGTTCATACAGGGTGTTTCATTGGGAAACGGAAATACTTAAAAGGCTAATAGAGGGTACTGAGATGGTTCTAGATATACCACATTTATTGGCTCTCCGCCGTATTCACAAAGCATTCAATCTCCGTTAAGTCCTTACTGAGGTCCTCAGTTAAGGCTAAATAAGAATCGCAACCTCAGTTAACGTATGTAACGGTGCTGAAACAGGCCTGTTTCACGTTAATTTTCACTTAAACTGTGGTTGCGATTCTTATTTATCCTTAACTGAGGACCTCAGTTAGGACTTAACGGAGATTGAATGCTTTGTGAATAGGACGGTCTAACTGTCTTTGTAACCGAGATACGGGGTGTTTTATGAATTTTGCTCATTTCTTTCAGGGGTGATAAAAAGTGAACCACTCTGTATATTTTTTTTGTATTTGGTTATATTATGTTTCTTATTCAAACCTCAAATGAATCATTTACAAACCACAAGGAAAATCCAGTTCCGGGTTAACAAAAAATTATGAAACGATTGTATCCTTGAAACATCGCCAAAATTTTGAATATCCGGTAGCATTTAGGAAAGATCAAGGAAATCTAAACTGAAACGTGTGCTTTACATTTTTGCGCAGACAGTTTTATTGCATAAATGTTGTTATGAGTGACTTTTAATAATAAAAATTAACGTCCTTTAGGTATAAAAGTCGAAATATTCAGGGTGGTTCACTTGTTATCACCCGAGGAAGAAATGATCACGATTCATTTAACAATACCTCGGTGCCCTCTATTTCTGTTTCCCAATGAAACACACCGTAAAACTTATATTGAAAAACTTAAAAATGAAACTGTCATGTCTCTGTTATCCAAGCAAACAAGAATATTAAGACATAGATGAAGTCAATGTTGGAACTTTTGTTATGTAGCAATTGTAGATCTTGTGATATCATTCGATATGTAAGAAAGAAAATGGAACTTATTCGTAAATATGTTGCTAAATAATTTATGTAATAAAGAGAAAATGTACCTCAACTAAAACGTGTTTGACTCTATTTTAACCCTTCCTCCACCAACCCTTTCAGTATCGTGAAAATCATAAATTAATAAAAAAAATTTTTTTGCGTGTTCGTAAAATCTCCAGTAAAAATCTGGAATATTGGCTGAGTTTCAATTGATATGATATAATTATTTTCGTAGTAGATTGGAGGAATAAATATCTCGGATAAATTCGTTATTGGGTAGAATCGGTATAGTGGTTTCGGATTAATAGTTTTTGCTACTCTTGTTAAATTTAATTCCTTTCATAATGTGTCAATTCAATTTCTTTTATGATGCCGTTTTATCATAAAAATCCATTGATATCATTCCCAACTCTGAGAAACCAAGACTTCTGTCCACAGAGCTTCCCACATTTTTGCGCGTATGTTCTGGGGATCATCGCTATATTATTTTGCCCAAATGTCTGTAATTTTCGAATTTTTCGCCGAAAATGTTGTCAAACGATTGGGTTCGACTCCCTGATGAAGAATTCGAGGTCAACATTGATTATGTCCGGTCGTTGCCATGATAACTTGAGAACAGAGAGAGATAGCGTCTTGAAATTTTCAGGGTAGGTGGCGCATCTGAATACAACGGACAAGTTCGTTAATGGGCATAAACGGCCCAATGGTTTCCGAGTACTAATTTTGTTTTCAACCAATACAAATCTGACCGATTTGAAACTTGATGGGTAGTTGTAGAATACAACCCTGAATGCGACATTTGAGTTTGTTTATATGTATAATCGGCCAAACGGTTTTGGAGTTTGACCGATCTGAAGTTTCGTTGTTATTTCCTCAATAACTCAAAAAATACAAAACCGATCCAATTCAAACATGGTTGGTAGTTGAGAAGTGCCAACGCAAAAATTCTTGCGAAATTTCGTGATTATCGTATTACTAGAAAATTTCTTAATAATCATTGAAAAAAATTCTATATATCAGAAAACATTCATCCGATCTCGCTGAAATTTTGCGAGAGCTTTCAGAACCTAACTCTACTACCAAGTTCCAAGTTTGAACACGATCGAATCTATATTGTTTGACATTCGAGCAGCCTTGTGAGTTCAGTAGCGGATGGGTGACCGTTGCCTCGATATCTCTTGAATGAAAGGAGATAGGGACTTGCAATTTTCAGAGTAGGTTGCGCATCCAAATGGTAGAGTTAAGTTCGCTGTTGGCCATAATGTGCCTAATGGTTTCGGAGTTATACCCATCTGGAATATTATTTCCTCGATAACTCAAAAAATATAGACTCGATCGAATTAAAGCTTGGTAACTAGTTGTAGAATATTGACATATAGACCTATGCAAAATATTATGAGAACCATACCACCAGAAAATTTTTAAAAAATTATGGAAAAAAAATTGGTTCAAGAACTGACGTGAAGTCAGGAGCTTCTGACTTCAGGTCAGTGCTTGAACCAATTCTTTTATATAGATATTGAGAAAAAATGGTAAAAATCCCAGGGCAAATGCACCTAGGGGTATATTTTAAATATTTCAACCGGATTATCACTATTATTTATTTATTTATTTATTATAAGAGTAATGATAATATTTAAACATATTGGATAATCAATACCGCAAATACTACTCGTATTAGCATCAATTTCATCCATAAGTTTTCAAAAATGTCTTTCCATCAGTTTTACCAACTATCGAAAAATAAAAAAAAAATTAAAGTCCTACGCCCATGGAATCTTTGTTAGAAGAAAATTATTCTCTCACTAAAGGCTGAAAGAAACACACCGAAGATTGAAAACCGCATTGTCTAATGGAACAAAATAGGGACATTTAATGCTTTCAAAGACTCCCGTTCTTATAGGTGACATTACATGGGAATTATGGCATAGGCATCAGCCCATTAAGCTGCCATCAAGCAGAAGCGGTAATCAGTTCTTACATATATTATAAATCGTCATTACATTCGATGCCGCAACTATAAATATGCGTTGCAGTGTTCAAAGGATAACGTTCCGAGAAAAGTGCGTAATTGTTGATGAATGCTTAAAATGGGAACGAGAAATACTTAGAAATTCAAGCTGGAAGACCCAATCAGATGAAGAAAAAAGTTGATCGTATAATAAAATGGAAAAAGAGGCATAAAGGGAACAGTTACACGTCACATGGTATATGACATAATTCGATGTCTTAAGAAACATTTTCAATGTTAATTCCTGAAATCTATCATCGCAATTAACACATTAGACGACGATATCATAGTTTATTTGATTGGACACTTTGATGCAATGGAGAGCAAGTTCTCAGAATTATGTTTAAGTTTGTTAGCAACTCAGAATTCAATGCATAAAAATGTAGCAACTTTTACACACAACTTTAATATTTGCTATTCCCAATATACCTTTCCCTATTTGCGTGAATGTGCCCTCTTTATTCCTATTTTCGCGGCCAACTTATAATAGAACAATGAGTTATTATAAATTCAATTTTAAACATCACAAAACGAACGCACTTATAGCATTCCAAACAGGGACGGGCTGAAGCCAAATTTTTGGGGGCAAACTGTGTACTCACATATTTACGTTGCTGGTTTCAATAGTAATAAAAGCTTTTTGAAATGCCGCTCGACAGTGAGAAATAACTCAAATTGGCACCGGATGGTTTTTTCATGACATACTTGCCGGCTAGACACATTGTGCCGAAAACTATTGAATAGGTATTGAATTTACTGCAACAGGAATGTGTCAACGGGTACATAATCAGGCCTATTCGCTAAAGGTTGACTTGGAAGTCAACGTTGATTATTTGACATTAGATTGTCAAATTTCATATGAATCAACCTAATGTCAACTATTCAACTTTTCCTATTCTGTATCAGTTGAAATCATATCAATTGTTGACTTCAAGTCAAGACGAAGTCAAGAATCTACAAATATCAACATGTACATAGTTTTGGTATTCACTAACCATAATTTTAGTTGATTTGTAGATATATGTTGACAAATGTCAATTGACTCCAGGCAAGTCCTTCGAAGCACTTGCCAAGATATAAATTGTTGACTTGAACCAAAATAAATACAGTGGTAATTAGTGTTGTTACTATATATATGGATTATTTAATATTTTTTTATCTTATAAGAGAAGAATTACAAAAGTAAGTTCAATATTTAATTGAAGATATATTCATAAAATGAAATGAGAATGTATTTTGTAATCTTACAAACTATTATTTCGGTAGAAGAGCTCTGCATATAAACTGCCGGTAATTAAGGGACGCAAATAATCCTCTTACATTTTCTGATGGCCACTTAAACATTTTTTTTTGCATTTCCAAAGAAGTGATTTGGCTAAATTACTCCAGGCTTCTTATTTCACACTATGCTCACCTTTTCCATATCTAAGCACCTCAATGCTCTTAATAAAAGCGATGAGGGCTCTTAGCTGTTGAGTACTGGGTATTTTCCTGTTGGGGCCATTTACCATACAATTAATATTATGAATCAACTAGTACTTATTTGTACAAACTGTACTATATTTATATCAAATTATCGTTTGTCAAAATAGTGTTCCTTCCGTACTTTCTCCCGCCTCTGAAAACTTCAGGTTATTTGAATTGAATATTGAAAAAATTGAATATTTGAATATTGAAAAGGTTAGATTAGAATACACCACAGAACATATAATAAATAACAGTAAAACCAAAGAGTACAACTGATAAAACATAGAATATTATGAAACTTAAGAACTACTACGCTGTTGTCAGATTTATATATTGAGTTTTCTTGTCAATGTTGACTTATTGTTGACTCTGGTTTCAACATGAGTTAGTGAATAGGAAATCAAGTCAATGTTGTTATGAAAATGAGGTATATCAACTTGACTTCAAGTCAACATTGATAAATGTCAATAGATAGTGAATAGGCCTGAATATGGTGTAATTCCATGTTATCCCGTCCCTATTATCTGCCTACTTTGCATTTATCCGGTCAGGCGGTCAAATTCCTTATATACAGGGTGAGTCTTTGACCACTGCATTAATTTCAACCAAAGATTCCTCTCATCAAATGAAACACTTTTTTCATTTACCATTTTTCCAGATTCGGCTCAGGTAAAAAGTTACAAGGGTTTAAAGATTTCACAATGTGCTAATATACTCCCGCATATAAATTATCTATGACATTGTTGGTGGACGAGAATAAGGCATGGTAACGTGGTTTACAGCTTGATTCGGGATTCCAACGCTCAGGGACGGATCCATAAAAGTAGTGAAATTTCTGGAGTTTTCCATTTTAAAACATTCAATGAAGAATATCTCGAAAACGGTGCGTTTAAGGAGAAGTGATGAAGAATAATATAATGTTCTAAAACGATGGAATATTCTTGAAATGACTCAAGAAAAACTTTATATGCTTTCTTTATGCTAATTTCGTTTAGTTTTATGAATCCACGAGTCCATAACTAGAAAACCAGTAGAAGTAGAAAATAACTAATATTTGGAAAATATGTAACATAGTTATAGGAAACTTTACGCCATCATTCATTTTATTCGAAAAAAGGATGTTAAAGCTACAAAATAAAAACTGATTTTTTTTCAAAATTTCAACAGCCTGTATCTTTTTACCTGAGCTGAATTTGGAAAAATGTTAAATGAAAAAAGTGTCTCATTTGATGAGAGGAATCTTTGGTTAAAATTAATGCAGTGGTCAAAGACTCACCCAGTATATGTTATAACAATTTTTTCGGAAATATTTCAACTCCATTGAAATTTTTGCAACTGCTTCAAAATTTTTTCCTACTCGTTCGAAATTTTTCCAACTGCTTCGAAATTTTTTCCAACTCCTTCGAAATTTTTTCCAACTCGTTCGAAATTTTTCCAACTGCTTCGATATTTTTTTCAACTGTGTTGAAAATTTGCCAACTCCGCCCATCATTGGGGGGGGGGATCATCCCTCCCCCATCCCTCCCCTTAGGCCCGTGCCTGATTCCAAATGAATCCGATGAAAAGTTTTTGAGGTTTCTCAGTCGGATAAGTTCAATTTTAGGGTCAATATTTTAAACAAAGCCGGAATATAATTTTCTCTATTTCAGTATTGTAATGAGTTCATTACAGCACTAAAAACAGTGCTGTAATGAACTCATTCCCGCATTGTTTCTATTTATATTTTTCGTTTTGTGGTAGTCAGCACTGACATTCAATCCTATCAAATTTCAACACACTTCAATTGATAATATAATATAATCTGGATATAGTGAAATAATTGTTGAGAGGAAAAGTTTAATTTTCATTAAAAAAATTAGGCACTAAAGATTTCCTAGTTTTGAATCATTCATGGTATTAGGAAATCTGATCTCCATGCCCTATGTACGATTCACATTCAAATTCCGTAATCTGTCACCTTTCGTAAGTCACACCAACTGCCAAGATACAATACAAAAGTCACTAGGATGTATAAACCGAATTTTTCATTAAAAATCAACAGTATTTTGCAAAACTTGCCTGAAATAGGGAAAATATCGTCTAGTATTCGTTGCAGAAGGCAATTCCAACACTCATGCGTACGAAAACTCGCTCCTTCGTCGCTCGTTTACGAATTACGCATTCGTGTTTTAATAGGAGCCCATTCTGCAACTTATTTTAGAATATACTATTTCCGCAAATCGCTAGGAAATTTTGACATTCCAAACAATGTTTCTTAAAGAAAAATTCAAGAATGTTAGGAAATATTCATCTCCCTACTGTAAGGAAATGATATTTCCTTACAGTTCTTAGTGTTGTACATAAATGATTGAAAACACGTTGTGCATATTCTTACTTTTCTCTTGATTTCTTTGGCAGTAATTCTAATGAAGCAGTTTTCACTGCCTCAACCTATCATAGTCGAGTCTGCAAATTGCTATCCGAGGCAGTGCCGAGGATAGCAAGCAGGCGAGACAATAGACAGTTTTCCGCCGAGGTGCATATTACATTTTTTCGTCGACCTCCACATATTTTTATGAATTTCGGGTCTCTTAAACAATTTCACGATAGCAAATGACACATACACTTATGCTTGTATTGAACCGAATCCATAGTGACCACAGCACTGACCGTTATTCTTATAGACACTTATGTTTATATTGAACCGTATTCATAGTGAAAGAGTAATTTTGCGTACGAGAGAGAAACTTTGCGTACGAGAAAGTAATTTTGTGGAGGAGAAAGTACTTTCTCGTGCGCAAAGTACTTGCCTTCAATTAATAGTCGATTTTACGCCCTAAAATGTCACTTTTCATAGAGGTCGACGAAAAAAAAACATATACAATAAAAAAACAGTACACTGACTGATAAAAACTTTCCATTACCTCGTGCAATATTTGCAAGTGCAAGTACAGTCGCATGCAACTTTGGGGAAGTCACAAATTCGGAATGATACGATATTTCTCGAAAATTTGCGCGACGGCATTCTACAAGTAATTACCAAGGTTTAATTGGATTGGATGTATATTTTGAGTTATTGAGGTAATAACAACAACATTTAAGATCACAATTCAAAGTACCTATCTCTTTTCGTTCTCAAGTTATCGTGGCACCGGTCATCCATGCAGCTACTTAACTCTCCCAAGGCAGCTTGGATCTCCAACAATATAGATCCAATCGTGTTCAAATTTGAAACTAGGCTGTAAAGTTAGGTTTTAAAGTTTCAGCAGAATTGGACGGATAGTTTCTGAAATACAGAATTATTTTCCATGATTTTTTTTAATTTTTGCGGTTATACGATCCTCACGAAATCTCACTAAAATGTTCGCGTTGGTATTCTACAACTAATTACCATAGTTTAATTAAATCGAATTCGTATTTTTTGAGATATTGAAGAAATAATAACAAAATTTCAGATGGATATATCTCCAAAACCGTTTGGCCGATTATGTCTATTATTGAATTCAAATGTCGTATTGGGATGCCCAATTCAACCTGAAAATTGCTCTTCGTTCTCAAGTACTCGTGAGATACATAACATTTTTGGCGCTCTTGTTTCTCGGAACAGAGTGCTTATCAATTTGCTCAAGTGTCTGAGATGATCACTAATCAAGACTCCGTGGTCAAAATCGATTCTGTCCGGACGTCCGACCGTCTCTTCGTTAACATGATAACTCTGGAACGGAATCAGCTAGACAATGGAAATTTTCAGAGTAGGATTGGGAGATAAATATCTCGTTTAAGTTCGTTATTGCGCAAAATCGGTATCATTATTTCAAATTCTATTTTTTTTTCAGATGCAATTTCATCATAGGAATCCATTGATACCAGTCTCAACTCTAAGGAACCAATAATTTTGGAGATATGATTTTTCAAAATTTCAATAATTGATCGTTGTTTTATGATTTCATAGAATGCTCTAATTAAAATTTGCTGATGAATGTAATCCAACGTATGAGGTGAGTCATGAAACTACGTTTTGAATTTATTTTTTTATGATTCATCATAAGAATCCAATCATCCATCATTCCCAACTCTGAGAAACAAATAATTTCGCAGATATGTTCTGTAAAAGTTTGAATAATTATTTAATAATTTTTTTTAAATTTTCTAGTGATAAGATCTTCACGAATTTTTTTTATGTCAATATTCTAGTTGCCAAGTTTCAATTCGATCGGATATGTATTGTTTAAAAACGAAATTAGTACTTCGAAACCGTTGGGCCGATTATGCCCATTTACGAACTTAATCGTCGCATTTGGATGCGTCACCTACCCTGAACATTTCAAGTCGCTATCTCTTTCCACACGTAAGTTATCGTGGCAACGGTTGGACGACCGGACTGAATCAACTTTGGCCTCGAATTGTTCATCAATGAGTCGAAACTAATCGTTTGAGGCCATTTGCGGTAAAAATTCGAAAATTATACACATTTGGGCAAAATGATAGCACGCTGTTCCCCTTGAACATGCGCGCAAAAAATAATATTGAGAACGTCACACTTTTAGATCATTTTTGGTACACCACATAATTCTCAAATGCGAAATTTATCGAGCAACAAATATATCTCTTTGCCAACTTCCTTCTCCTAATTCCAAGATGTATTATCTAAACGACCTTCGTGTTACAACCATTAAAATTGAATTTTGCGTTAATGAATGCTAACTACTTTATTGCTGGGATGAATGTGTACGAATCGGTAAAGTCATTAAAAGTGCTTTCACTTAAACGATTTTTAATTCAGTGTAACATTCACAGCACTGCAATTATTAGAATCTTTCATAAACATGATTCGAGTGCATTTGATAGATTTTTTGTACACTTTTACCTGTCTCATAGAGGATGAGAAAGTGCATCCATATAAGATACACTAATATGTAAGCTGATCCCGTACATTCCTCAAAGGAAACATATTGCAATATTGCATAGTTGCGAGCGGTAGCGTTGACCGCCAGAATGCTTATTCAGCATAGTAGTTCACGTAAGGTGGATACCTCGTAGGATAAGGCAAGTCTGTAGATAACCATCGTATCGATTAGATCGTTGTATTTTTTCATTAGAATAAACTGCTTTCAATTGTTCTCCATATTTTTTAAAAAAGTGTTTTCAAGTTGTTATTATATTTCTGGCGACGAGGATGGGATGCTGTTAGTTTTTTTTGAGAAAAAAATACGTGAAAATCATTTCTTAGAACAGTATCCAGAAAAAAAGTTGTGAGAAAATTGTGACGTCAATCCCATACCGGTGAAACTGATCAAGAACCTACAACCAACCCACGAGTGAGCAAGAGATCAAGAAGAAAGGCTGAATCCCTGACGAACAGAAAGGTGAACCCTCTCCGACCTGCTTGCGAACTTTTCAACATTCGAAGACACCCTTAGACTGATCGAGTAGCGCCTATCAGCAAGGATTGGAAGAACTGAAAGTAAGTTGATCTATGACTTCCTAGTTTTCCTATTCCCTAGACCAAAGGAATATTAGATTAATTTTTTTTATTATTTTGTAAGAAACAAACTGAGTATATCTCATATTCCAAAATTGAGAATTTATTAGAGCAATTTAAAAATTTAAAAATGACTCAACCAACAATTAGTCACGCAAATACTGATATTAATGATTTAAAATTATTCGGAGATCTCTTACCAAAATTTAGTGGAAATTCTCACGAATTACAATCATTTATTGTAGAGATAGAAAATTATATAGAACAGTTTGGTTCAACAGGAAACTCTAGAATAAATCAATATTGTTTTGCCGTAATAAAATCTAGAATCATTGATGAAGCTCGAATGATTATAAATTCAGGACCTATTCCAAACTCCTGGGTAGAATTGAAACAAGCATTAATCAATAAATTTGGATTTAGAATCAATTTTGATGTATTGCAAGATCAATATCAAAATTTGCGTAGAACACATAAAGAATCCCTTTTAGATTTCCTTGAAAAAATTAAACATACGAAATTACAATTTGACTACCAATTACAAATGCAAGGCTTTAATATGAATGAACTCGTAATTTATAGAAATATATCGGAAAAAATTGGACACAGAGTTATTTACAACAACGTAGATGAAAATGTCAGGAATCTTTTAGATAGTAATGTTAAGAATTTCGATGATACCTGCAAAATGTTGGAAAATCGAGAAATTAAGCGACAACAGTTAAATTTCATTCCAAATTTTAAGTCATTTTCACATAGTCCTCCAATGAAGAATGAAAGAATTAATTTCCCAAATCATAATATACTTCAACAAACAAATTATAATCAAAATAGAAAATTTTCAATGCAACCCAATCGAAATTTAGCTCAATCAAAATTTTTCACAAATAACGAAGGGTATAGTAACTTTCCAAGTCAACCCTTACAAATGCAATCACGTAGAGATATAACCCAACCAAAATTTTTCACGAATGATCAAGTGTTTGGAAAACCACCCGATGTATTCAAACCTAATCCCAATTATAGACCTAATAACAGACCGGAACCAATGTCCGTAAGAACAAGAATTTTGCCAACTAAACGACCAAATGAGTCAACAAGCATAAGACAGAAAAAACCGAATTATCAACCTAGAGAAAATCATTTTAGGCCCAATGCACCACCAAATTTCATGTCAGAAGAATTGTATAACACGGAACAACAAAATGAATCATTTGAATACGAACAATATGACGTAGATGTCGATCAAAACCACGATACGGATTATCAAAATTCGGAACAAGCTCAATCATATAATGTAGATCAAAATTTTCAAGAAACTGCCTACCAGTCACACATGACCTAAATTTCAATCATGAAAGAATCGCTAGTCTCCCATATATAAGGTTAGAAAACCCCCCTTGTAAATTGTTAGTAGATTCAGGTAGCTCCATTTCCATTATTGATCCAATGATTGCGTATAATTATTTTCCTAACTCAATCTATGAAGAAATGACGAATTTCACAACAGCTACAGGAAAAGACTTCTGTAAAAATAAACTTCTATTTCCTCTTGATATGTTTGGTTGTGACACAACGTACCCATTCGTAGTTTATAAATTTCATCCCCAATATGACGGCGTTATAGGATATAATTTGATGAAAGATTTACAACTCAATTTAGACCTTAAAAATAAAATACTGACTAATGGAATCGTTTCCCATGAACTCCATTTACAACAAGTAAAACCTCGAGAGAAATTATCAGTAGATTTAGATCACTTAGATGAAAATATGAAAAACCAAGTCACCAAGATTTTACAGAGTAATGAATCGGTTTTGCAATTACCAGGACAACCTCTTAGTTTTACCAATAAAATCAAACACAACATTAGAACTATCGATGACTATCCAGTTTATGTAAAACGCTATAGATATCCGGAAATTCATAAAGAAGAAGTAAAAAACCAAATTGAAGATCTTTTAAGTAAAAATATAATTAGACCCAGTATTTCCCCGTGGTCATTTCCAATAGTAATCGTTCCTAAAAAAGCGGATAAATCAGGAAAACAGAAATGGCGAATCGCAATCGATTACCGAAAGCTCAATGAAAAAACAATTGACGATAAATTTCCAATTCCAAATATTGATGAAATTTTGGATAAGTTGAAAGATGCGAAATATTTCAGCACCATAGATCTGGCTTCAGGATATCATCAAATAGAATTAGATAAAGAATCAATAGAAAAAACAGCTTTTGCCACAGATGATGGACATTTCGAATTCTTGAGAATGCCTTTCGGATTAAAAAATGCCCCATCAACTTTTCAAAGAGTTATGAATACAATTTTGCAACCTCTTCTCGGAAAAATTTGCGTAGTTTACATGGACGACATTCTGATATTTTCGAAAGATCCGGACAAACATTTAGCTGATATCCAAACGGTTTTAGAATTACTAAAAAAGGAAAATTTGAAAATACAACTGGACAAATCATATTTTTTCAGAAGTGAAGTAATGTTCTTAGGATTTAAAATTTCTGACAAAGGAACAGAACCTAATCCTGAAAAGGTAGAAGCAGTTAAGAATTTTCCAATTCCAAAAACCCCTAAGGAGATAAAATCATATTTAGGCATGATAGGATATTATCGGAAGTTTATTCCAAATTTTTCTAAACTCACAAAACCCCTAACTCAATGCTTAAAAAAGGACTCGAAAATCAATATAGATGACCAAGATTACCAGCAGGCTTTCAATACAAGTAAGAATTTGTTGATGAATCACCCAATTTTACAATTCCCAGATTTTAATCAACCCTTCATACTAACAACTGATGCTTCGAAATATGCAGTAGGTGCAATTTTGTCACAAGGCAACCCACCTAATGATTTACCCCTATCGTTTGCAAGTAGAACCCTAAATAAGGCAGAAATTAATTATTCAACCATTGAAAAAGAATTACTGTCCATTGTTTGGGCTACGAAACATTTTCGACCATATCTTTTCGGCAGAAAATTCACAATATACACTGATCATCGACCACTTACATGGCTGTTTTCTTTAAAAGAAACTTCATCGAGACTAATGCGTTGGAGAATTAAGTTAGACGAATTTAATTTTGAAATAAAATATCGAAAAGGTGTTAACAACAATGCTGATGCCCTTTCAAGAATTAAACCAGAAGAATTTAATATTAACGAAAAACAACAATTATTATCAGATTTAGAATCTATTATCCCGAATGTTTCTCATGAAGATTTGGAGTTAAGAGAAGAAGACTTCAAAGAGCTATTAGAAATCAATGATGACGATATGTCAGATACAGGAACTGTTCATTCAAACGAGGAAAATCCTATTCTGGAAATTCCTTATACGGAACGAGCAATCAATATATTCCAATATCAGATCATCATCAAAAGTGGTAAACAATTCAATGTTTCCAAAATTAAGTTACATAATTCATCAAAACTTAGAATAATCGTATCTATTTCAGAACAAACCCAATT
Organism: Halyzia sedecimguttata; assembly: GCA_937662695.2. Taxonomy (NCBI): domain Eukaryota; kingdom Metazoa; phylum Arthropoda; class Insecta; order Coleoptera; family Coccinellidae; genus Halyzia; species Halyzia sedecimguttata. The sequence goes on from OW569412.2 coordinate 92,901,921, forward strand.
CACCAAATTTCTGAAAGAATACATTGTACCAGAAAAAACTTATGGTATTTTCTTCCAAAATAAAGATATCGAAAAACCATTTATTACATATTCACAGAAATTGTTCAAATCAGGAGTTTTTAAGTTTAAAATTTCAAATATTTTCTTAGAAGACATAGAAGGTGAAGAAGATCAAATTGAAAAGATAAAATTATACCATGAAACAAAAACCACTCATAGAGGTATTCAAGAAAATTTAGAAAGCATTAAGAAAAAGTTTTATTTTCCCAAGATGTTATTGAAAGTACAACAATATGTCAATAGTTGCGATATTTGTCAGCGGCAAAAATACGAACGCCAACCGAATAAATTAATTTTTAAACAAAACCCCATCGGTGAAAAACCCTTTGAACATTTATATGTTGATACAATTAATATTTCCAAAACACCCTGTCTCTCACTGGTCGACTCATTCTCTCGACACGGCCAATGTTTCATACTTAAAAGTAAGACAGCAGTTGAAATTATAGAATCACTAATTCATTATTTTTCCAATCATGGTACACCAAAGAAAATTACTACAGATAACGGAACTGAATTTAAGAATATCTTGCTCCAGGAATTCGCTTCAACCCATAACATCGAAATACACTACGTTACGAATTATAATCCTACTTCGAATTCCATCGTAGAGAGATTTCATTCAACGTTAGTTGAACAAATACGTGTAATTGAAGATAAAAATCTGAGTTTAAGGGAAAGATTGAATAGAGCATTATTGAGTTACAATAATTCCATTCACTCAACTTTAAAATATAGCCCCTTACAAATCACGAAGTCGGATTTGAATTATAGTCTCCCTGTTGAGAATACTGAAAACGAGAAAGTATCAAACTATATTGAACAATATAATCAAAATTTGAAAAACATTTCTGAAGTTCTAACGAATAACAATAAGAAAAACGAAATCAGAAGGCAGAAGGAAAATCAGCACCGAACAGAAAATGTTGTTCTTGACGAAAAAAGAAAAACGTATTTAAAATTACCAGCAGATGCAAAATTGAAACCTCGATTTAAAGAATCAAAAATAAAAATTTTGGATAATATTCTGATAAAAGAGCCTGATAAAGGCCATATCTATCATAAAAATAGAATCAAACAACGAAAGAAATAAACATCATTTGTTTCAGGATGATTGCTCCCCTCATAGTAACTCTCCTACCATTTCTGAAAATCTCCATTTGCCTTAAAACGGAGGAAATCCACAATAATATTATCTCTTTCAATGGCCCCAAAACATATATCGTAGAAAAGGATCATATTTTAATGTATCACTATAATCTCTCCCAATTTAAATTAATTTTGAGCAAACATGAAGAAATCATCAACGAGATAACTAATAAGAATGAAACCAAAGAAATTATGGTTCAGTACTTACTAGATTCTTCATTAAACCAACTCATTTCAAACAAGCAAACTCTAGAGGAATTAATTCCAGCAAGGCATAAAAGAGGATTAATAAATATAGGAGGAAGAATATCAAAATTTCTCTTTGGCACATTAGATGACGAAGATGAATCTTTATATCAAGAGTATTTTCAAAAAATACAAAACAATGTAGGTACCATAGAAACAAGTCAAAATCAAGTTATAAGTGTAATTAATTCTATATCCAATAGATTCCAAAATCAAACGAATATCATGGTACAACAAATGAATAAGTTCATGAAACTTCAACAGATTCTAGACAAAATTATTCTTTTACAATTCGAACAAATTAAAATATCTAGGATATTCGCAGAAATCAATACAGCCGTTAGTTTTGCTAGACTACATTTGTTGCATGAATCAATATTACCTTTAAATTATTTCAGAAACTATGTCCAAAATAATGATTTACTTAGGCATTTGATATACTTGAAAGATTTCTACTCAGTATGTTTCACATCAGTTGAAATTCAAAACGAACAAATATTATTTGTGATTAGAGTACCTTTGGTAAATCCCATTCCTTTCGAAACCTATGAACTTAAATTTATTCCCTTCCTAAATACCTACCCTATAGATCAACCGAAGTATCTATTGATCCAACAAGAAGAAATCAAGTGGTCCCTATATGAAGATTGTCAACATGTAGAAGAATGGATGTTGTGCCCGCAGAATAAACTAGTGAAACCACCCTTATGTTATAGTGAGTTTGTGAAAGAAAAAAGAGAAAACTGTTCCAGACAAAGTGCTCAGGAAGTGAACGACTTGATATTATTACCTGATGGAAATTATCTATCTGTATTTAATGATTTGTTGAAAGAAAATTGTTCAGGACATCTATCATATGAACATGAACCAAGAAAAATTCTTTTAGTAGAGAGTAAATGTCACATATCCAATGGTCACAAGACATTTCATCCATCAACAACTAATCATGTGTACCATCAATTTAAATTGAATAATATGAATTTCTCACATATTCAGGATTTAATCATAGAACCTTTGAATGTATCATATTTTTCAGAATCCAAATTGTATAAGTGGAATTTACACCCTAATTATATTTCCTCTCTTTATTTCATTTTCCTAATAATCTGTTTAATTGGAATTTTCATTATATTATATAAGGTATTCATAATTAAATTTTCAAAACTGATTGAAAAACAGAGTTCAACCATTGAGATTGAACTCAGTTCTTTAAAAGGGGGAGGTAATATGTAAGCTGATCCCGTACATTCCTCAAAGGAAACATATTGCAATATTGCATAGTTGCGAGCGGTAGCGTTGACCGCCAGAATGCTTATTCAGCATAGTAGTTCACGTAAGGTGGATACCTCGTAGGATAAGGCAAGTCTGTAGATAACCATCGTATCGATTAGATCGTTGTATTTTTTCATTAGAATAAACTGCTTTCAATTGTTCTCCATATTTTTTAAAAAAGTGTTTTCAAGTTGTTATTATATTTCTACACACAGTTCCTTTCTCAGTTTTTAAACACCAAGTGATCTCATTAGTAAGATTCATTCAAAGCAGAAGATAATGTGGTTTCCGATTTTCTCTCTACGAATATTTTTGTTCGGGCTAGTTAATATCAACTTTCTTACAATTGAAAGTGATAAAATTCCATTTGTTGGTACCTATATCAGGACTAGCCAGGAATGCTTTAATTTTTTTTCCTTCGACGCCCACCTTCGATAATATTTGCCTCCAAATTGCTCTCCCATAATTCAGTATTTTTGAGAACGACCCAACCGATTCTGTTAATTTTTCGAATTTGAATCAATAAAAAAATCAGTATTGATTTGTTTCCAACATCTTCCCCATTAGTCCTCAAGACCGCCAGGGACGGCGGACTGACCCTAGCACTGAACTTTTTTTGGTTGGAGATATCGGTGAATTTTCTCCATTTATGTATTTGGCGCTCTTGTACCTCGGAACAGACTGCGTATAAATTTGTCCGAATGTCTGTAATTTTCGAATTTTTGGATAAAAATGGTCTTAAACGATTTGGTTCGACTCACTGATCAAAAATCCGTGGTCAGAATAGATTCTATCCGGCCGGTCTGGCCTTAGACACGATTACTTTCGAACTGATGAGCTAGATATATACTTGACATTTTCAGAGTAGCTTTGACGGATAAATATCCCGGTTAAGTTCGTTAGTGGGCAAAATCGGGCCTGATGGTTTCGGAATAACGAAAAAAAAATTTTTTTCACAAGACAACTTCTGAATTCAATTTTTGGCGCTCTAGTTCCTCGGAACTGAGTGCTTATCAATTTGCCCAAATGTCTGTAATTTTCGAATTTTTCGATGAAAATGGTCTTAAACGATTTGGTTCGACTCACAGATCAAGAATCCGTGGTAAAAATTCATTCTGTCCGGCCGTCCGGCCGGTCCGGCCGTAGGCACGATAACTCTCGAACGGAATGAGCTACACAGTTGAAATTTTCAGAGTAGGTTTGGGAGATAAATATCTCGGCTAAGTTCGTTATTGGGCAAAATCGGACAGACGGTTTCGGAGTAACAAGAAAAAAAATTTTTTTACAAGGCAAATTCCAAATTAAATTTTTTTCAATAAGCTGTTTTACCATAAGAATCCAATGATATCATTTTTAACTCTAACAAGCTTATACTTTCGGAGATATGATTTTTCAAAATTTCAATAATAAATCGTATTTCAACGTTGTCACAGAATGATATTATTCTATGTATGAATTGTCATAATGTCAAATGATGTTCCTGAGACAAGACATTATCTAATCAATCGAAGAATTGTGAGCGAAGTGAGAAAAATTTCAGTTGTTTGCTCCGAAATTAGGTTTTCTCAGAAAATTCTTACATTTCGGAACGGAACATGAAGTAAGAGATCTGAGAGTAGTGAGACTGCTTTTCATCCATAGACATAGATATAACTCTCGAACGGAATGAGGTAGGTAGTTGAAATTTTCAGAGTAGTTTAGGGAGATGAATATCTCGGTTAAGTTCGTTATTGGGCAAAATTGGCCAGATTTAATTTGATTTCTTCCATGGTGCAGTTCTCATTCTCATGATTGCTCATTTAATCTTGATAAATAAACTATTATTTAAATTGAATTTCCTTTATGATGCAGTTCTATCATATGAATACATTGATATAATTCCCAACTCTGAGAAACCAATACGTTCGGAGATATAATTTGTCTGTTTGAACTGGAGCACCAGAAAGCTCCTGTCCACAGGGCTTGAACCCATTTTTTTTCAAGATGCAGTTTCATCATAAAGATCCATTGATATCATTTTCAACTCTAACAATTTAAAACTTTCGGAGATATGATTTTTCGAAATTTCAATATTAAATCGTAACTATGATTTCACAGAATGCTGTATCGAAAATTAACGTCTGTATCTATGAGTGTCATCTGTGTTCATACATTTCATCATTATCATCTCATCTGCAGATATTATGTCAAACAAAGTATGATTGAATGCAAAATGACCAGCGGAATAACCTCAGTTATCCTACATAGTTCTTGTATAATCCATATGATGATGATAATCCATATGATGATAATGATGGAAATATATACTTTGTTGAGTTGAAAAAATTGGGTCCAGATTATCTCCAAAAAGAAAACTAGAATATTGGATAAGTTTCAATTGATATAATATATAATTTTCATAGTACATTTGAGCAATGAATATCTCGGATAAGTTCGTTATTCGGTAGAATTGGTCTGTTTTGGATTGATAATTTTTACTCATTTTGAACTAAATTCTTTTATGGCTTTTGAATCTAATTTCTTTTATGATGAAATTCTATCGTTAGAATCCATTGATATCATTCCCAACTCTGAAAAACCAACTTTCAGAGATATAATTTGTCAAAGTTTGAAAAAGAGCGCCAAAGCTCCTTCCTCAGGGCTTTCCAACTTTTTATCATTAATTCTGCAAAAAAAAGGTATACCAGTGCAACATTGAAAAAATGCACCGTTTTCAAATTTTGTTCAAAGGATTTTTATGATTGAATATTTATTATCTTTCTGTGATTGTTCATTTATCTGAAACTTCCCCCAAATATTTGGATATTCAGTCATAATGGTTGTAACTTTATAAAACCTTTATTAAAGCTGCATATTTGCAATGTTGTGACGGTATAAAACTTTTTTGCAGAATTAATGATGAAATACATAAATTGAAAAATTTCGCTGATATCTTTAACCAAAGAAAGGGGTCTGACCATTAAGTGCTAGGGTGAGTCCGTACCTGGCTGTCTTGAAGACTTATGGGAAGGTGTTGGAAACTAATCATTACTGATATTTTTATTGATTCAAATTCGGGTACCATTAGGGTATCACACTTCCTGTTGTTAAACTGTCCTCCGGGTCTGTTGATGGAAGTTAGGGATGGTTTGAGCCAGGAGTGTGTTCCTTATTTTGCAAATATTTTATAGACCAGTTAAGGTAGAGCAATGAAATTTGACGGTTTGAGTAAACAGCTTGAGTACTCTGAAAGCAAGGTGAAATAAGTTTTTGTAACCCCCACTAAAACAAATGGCACGGGGTAGGGGTAGTTTTCAAAATAAATTATTTTTTTCCACGGTAACCTACTAATAATGAATTAGATTCCAAAACTACGATCTTTCACCTTTCATTTGCTGTATCGTTGACACCTGGGGCTCAAGTGGTTACAAAGATGTTGTCAAGAGAATGTCACTACATACAGACCGGCGTTTTCCAGCTTTCCATTACCATATTGAATTTTTTTCTCTTGCGAGCGTCGTTAGAGACTTTAGTCTATATATTTTCAAAATATTGAGAGGTATACACGGTGTTCCAAAAAAGGCTAGTCATCTCACAACTGTGGGACAACAAGTGTGACACCCTAATGGTACCCTATCACCTCCTTGTCCGTGCCGGTGTGGCGGCCTCGGACCCTTTATCACACCTGAGAAAGGGTCACGTAGTGCCGGGACACCCTGTAGATGCGGTTGGATCTTTTAGGAAGCATGCTCTGAATGTAATCACACATTCGATCCAGAATATCGTTGGCCTGTGTATGTTGCAAATATTTTATATCATATTATCGTGTCAGTCAATACTTTGCAGAGAGTAAAATAAATAATTTATTACGGTCTTAAATGATCCACTTGAAATTTACGACCCATTTCATTTTGAATAATTAATACAAGCATTCCTTAGCTTCGGGGCAACACTTTTAAATATGCGACTTGGTGCCTATTAAAATCGTGTCGGAAACGATTAAAAAATATTTAATTTTCATGTCTTTATTACACGGTAAATCGATTTTGGTGCAGTACTATGAACTGCTGACGCAATAATATGAAAATATCGCATTGATTTCGATTTTGTATATTCGTTCTTCCCTGTAAGGTTCCGGAGTGATTCCGAAAAAAACCATCGAAAAAAAGTTTCCAAAGTTCCATTAATAGTTCTGTATTAGTAATTTCCACTGCTTCAACTAGTTTTAAATGTCTCCTTAGAGAATAATCCAAAGGATTCTTGTCAGGTGATCTCGCAGGCCATAGCACCTGACCACGCCGACCAATCCAGCTCCTATTAAAAGTTTGGTTTAACCAGGCGACAACATTTCGGCCAACACACGATTGTATACCAAATCCAAAGGAAAATCTTCTAGCAAATTTGCGAGATCGTTTTCTAAAAATTGCAAGTACTCATCGGCATTCAATAGATTGGGGAGGACTTGAATTGGAAGTAATTGTCCGTTAAAGTCTCCGCCCCATACCTCAATGGAGAATTTATATTTTTTGTTGATAGCTATTCTGAAATCGAAAATTATCACCATTTTCGGGGTTGTTTTATCCCTGAGCACAAGGTGTTTTCTTTAAACGTCATCTCCTAATTTACTAATATTTCTGTGAAGGTATAACCACCGATACCAGGGATGAAAATTGTCTGCAATTAAGTAATTGTACAGATAATCCAAGAGGAATATATTAATAGTTGATAGAGTTTCTTTTCAAGGCCAACTTTAGTAAAAAACTGAACTCCGCTACATATGCTCTTAGAAGTATTTCCTTCCATATGGATGAGACGACGATGAAAGCTTTTTATTACACGTGTTTTGGTATTTTTAGGGCATCCTGTTCCGATATTCAACATATCTTTGTGGCCCAGAAGCGGGCTATAAGAAGCATATTCAAAATGAAGATGAGAGAAAGTTGCAGAGGAGTATTCAGAAGGCATGGAGTCCTTACGATATATGCCCTTTACATCAACGAGTGCTTGATGTTCCTATTTTGGAACATTGACTACTTCCAAGCAAAAAGACATCACAGTTGTCCAACAAGACCTAATGACATCATGTATCCGACTCATAGACTGTCACTTACGGAAAAGGGAACATATTCTAGCTGAATCAGATTCTTGGCCGTTTTCGTGTAGATTATTCCGGATTCTCTTCTATGGAAAGTAATATATAGAGGGCATTATCGCCACATGTCTTAGTTAAAGGTCTACCAGATTTTGGAGAGTTTTTAAATTTTCCAATTTGTTCGAAATATTTAACCAAGCAATATTTTTACTAATAGGATTTCTGTCTTGATAACGCTCATTAAAAATTTTGCACACATTTTCATAGGTTCGCTTGCGATCCCCATGTCCCAGAAATATCAAGATTTCTATTCGCTGCTTTTCACTCAATTAATTCATACGGAATATAAAATTCTCGGTACCTATGATATTATTTGCCTTAGAGAGATCAGTTAGCAACTAAAACGATACCATACATTTTTCAACTTCAGTTGATCTGCTGGATTGACGAAAGAATATTTTTTCAACAAAAACTGAAGTTTTTCTTGACCTCCTCACTTTATTTCGATAACACCTTCATTCGTGTGGAAGCGACACCACCATCCTTATCTAAAGGGTCCGCCAAATAACTCTTTTTTTTTTAAATGCAATAAAAAAAAACTACTGAATATTTTCTCAAATTTCTTTTTTTATGGGAAAGTACAATCCTTCCGGTTAATAATGAAAAATAATTTCATTCAAATGGCTGCTTCGGCTGGCCATGCAGTAGCCTACACGATCGGTCCAATTTTTAAGCACATTATCGATTGTGTGCAGCTGTATTTCACCAATGGCTTCAGGAATATTGTCCTTTAAAGCGTCAATTGTCTCTGGCTTGTCGGCGTAACACTTATCTTTGACGGCACCCCACAAATCATAGTCCAACTGTGTCAAATCGCAGCTCCGAGGTGGCCAAAGGACATCAGCTCTGCGGCTGATAATGCGATCTTCAAAAACAGGGCGCAAAACATCGAGTGTAGCTTCGGCTGTGTGGCACGTAGCGCCGTTCTGTTAAAACCAAATGTTGCCAATATCCTCCTCTTCAATTTTTGTGAACAAACATTCCTTCAACATGGCCCGATAACGATCGCCATTGACTGCAACGGCAACTCCTTACTCATTTTCAAAGAAAAATGGCCCAATTATGCCTCTGGACCAAAATCCGCACCAAACAGTGACTCCTTTTGGGTGTATCGGCTTTTCAATGTATGCGTGCGGGATTTCTGTGCCCCAAATGCGACAATTCTGCTTTGATTTTTTTGGAAAAATCGGCATCTTCTGTAAGTCGATCGCAGGCCCACTTAGCGAAGCGAAAATCTGTTTTCGCTTCGCTAAGTGGGCCTGCGATGGTCAGATGGCTTCAACTCCTGAACCAATTGGACTTTGTTTGGCGTCATACCAAGGTCTTTATGCAAAATTCGTCTCAATGATGTCTCCGAAATGTTTAATTCTTGAGAACGACGGTGAATTGATGTTGATGGCGCTTCACGCACACTTTCTGCCACAGCAGCAATATTCACGGGAGTACGCACTGTTTTTGGCTTTTCACGCTTTGGTTTATCGATGAGGATACCAATTTCTTTCACTTTTTTCACAATATAACGAACATACGGAGCTGACGGTGCTTCTCTTCTTCCAAAATCCGTACGCAATGTTCGCACACATTCTGCAACATTACCATGATTTTCAAAGTAATGTCGCAATATTCAGCGTTCAGCGGAAGGATAAAACTAATTATCTGTCAAATCAGACATGAGCTAAGTGTTACCATTCACGAAATAAGCACTATTTGAAAAAAAAAACCTTAGATGGCGGACCCTTTTTTCATTGTTTTATTTGCGCTCTAATACATTAATTCGCAGCTGTTTTCAACTTGTGTATAAATTTTTCTATTCATAGTTACATTTTGATTGCAAGAATTTTAAGGTAAAATTTTATTATCAAATTCAAAAAAGGACACGATAAATTGCTTTTGAAATTAAAAATCGACGGGTGCGAGGAATTTCCTCAATAATTCTTCGTACAAGAATTATTGACGAGTTACGTTACTTTTTTGGCACGCTGTGACGGTGTATATTCATTATATGAACAAGCAGTGCTTTCATAAAATTTTTGTTCTGTTTTCGAGTTTTACATACTTGGAAACTTGAACTAGGGATAATAGGGAGAGAGGATCACATTTTTTTCCATGAACACTATTGAAATGTTTTAATTTGAAATAACAACTCAATAGTCGCAAATTTTTCCATAAAAAATGTTGGATACGGTAATCTTTGCCAAATCACTATCAATCTATTAAACATGGCCGTTTATCATCATTGACTGAATCGTCCAACCATTGGAACCATAATCAGAGATATAACGGACTCCTTTATCACCGAAGAGATTCGAGGAATACCCATGAAATCGTTACGATTTGCAAACGGCCTAACAGACCTTCGTCGTATTGACCATATGACGTTTTGGTGAGACAAACTACGCTATCGGGATTCCGTATCATTAATTTGAATGGAAATTTAATTTTAACCGAGGCAACAAAAGAGTGAGTTCGAATTGATGGCTACAAGTAATTCAAACCCGTTAGAGTGTGTCGACCTCATAGAGGATGATCTTTCGGGTGAAAATTATGTAAAATCTTCTCGATTACCTTCTCTTATCAATTTGTTGCTTAGGATCTGATACCACCTATAGTCTAGTCAAAAAGTGCTTTTTAGTTCAAAATTTTTGCGTATTCTCCGAAAATTATGATTGAGGCGTCATTCGATTCGGAATGGCATGTAGATAGTTTTTGAGAAAATGCTAAGGTCGCTCGCAAAAATTGCAATAGTTATAAACAATTGAGTGAAGATAAAGAAGGGGTTTTGGTTTTTTTGCCAATATCTTAAAAACAATTTGATATAATTCAAATTTGAAAAAAAGATTCCAGTAGAAGAGGAAATTCCCTAAAAAAAGTCCCAACTCCCGGAACTAGGACCAATATTTATCATTTTCCCGGAGGGTTGAAAATACTCCCGAAAACGAGTTATCCGGCTTGCTTAAGCCTCACCCCCTTCGTACCTTTCATGAATAAATATTATTCAAACTTATCAAATATGAAAATAAAAAATTTAAAAAAAATCAGGCGTCTGCAGTACAATGAATAATAATCCGTGATCCAAAAATATTTATCGCTACCTTTCAGTCAGTTATCCATTAGTTAATTAACGATTTTTTGTAGCACGAACTAATTAACATTGCAAGTGCGATAATTGTTAAACTATTAATTTGAGAATTTTTCCTTTCGTGGAGCTATATTTCAAAGGTCTTGAGATATATTCCCGTTAGGAAATTTGAAAAATTGTTAATTTAGTTATCAACAATTTACTTAACTGAAAAATTATAAAGCATCAATTATGTTTCAAAAGGAAATTTTAAATTATCTCATAAACAACGCATTGTTTTATAACAAGTTTTTAAAAACTAGGAGATAATAATTATTGAAAATCATTTTTGAGTAGTTTCTGATCATAAAAAAACGGATCAATAGTAATATTATAAATTGTAGCTTCATAATTTTTCACTTGAGTAAATTGTTCATAACGAAACGAAAGTTAACAATTTTTCAAATTTTCCTGTAGGAATCTATTCTAAGCCCTTTGAAAAATAGCTCCACGAAAGGAAAAAATTATCAGATTAATAGTTTAACCGTACTTGCAATGTTAATGTACGTGCTACAAAAAATTGTTAATTAACTACTGGATAACTAATTAAAATATCGCGTTAAATATTTTTGGACCACCGATTATTGTTCATTGATATATCCTGCAGGCACCTGAATTTTTTAAAAATTTTTATTTTCATATTTAATAAGTTTAAATAATATTTATTTATCAAAGGTACCAAGGTGGTGAGGCTTGAGCAAGCCTGAGTACCCGTTTTCGGGCGTATTTTCAACCCTCTAGAATATTTATAAATATTGGTCCTACAGTTCCAACAGTTGGGAATTTTTTTTAGAAAATTTCCTCCTCTATTTGAATTTTTTTTCAAATTAGATAAATATCTCAAATATTTTTCGAGATATTGGCGAAAACCTAAACCTCCTTCTTTTTTTTTTCACTTGATTGCTTATAACTATTGCAATTTTTGCGAGCGGCCTCAGAAATTTCCCAAAAACTATCTGCATGGCATTCCGAATCGAATGACAACTCAGTCATAATTTTCGGAGAATACGCAAAAATTTTGACCTAAAAATCACTTGTTGACTAGACTACTACTTGCCAAAATGGTTCAACGAAAACTTCGATTTTCCGACTTTAAAATGAAAATGTGGAAAATCGCTCGGACCCGTCAATTTCTGATTTAAGGGGGAAGAACTTTTCCGCTTTTCTCATCCCTGTAACTTCAACCCCCAAACGGGGGTGAGCACAACCCCTTGATTTTGAATAGGGATAAGGGGTGTTGCGATAACTTATTTTGAAGATCGTATCGAGTACTATCTGACCCTAAAATTTGGGTTCAAAATATCCATCGATAATGAAATAACCGCGAAAATAGGGAAGAGGCAATGTGGAATTTATCTCGAGCATATTAGTCGTATCCGACACATTTCGAAGATCTTTAGTAGTTCGGTTGTTAAGTTTTTGTCCAAAAATGTATTTATTTCTTGTCCAAAAAATAGACGGACCATGTTTTTGATTTACCTTAGTCTATAGTGATTTTTAAGCAACGTTACAAATGTTTTCAAGCGATTGTAAATTTGTAGTAGAATTAAAATGGTATATTCCGTAGAAGAAAGGGTGGAAATGATAAAATTATTTTTTAGGAATAACGACTCTGCGCGAACAACAGCGGCTTTATTTAACGAACGACATCCTGGAAAAAATGTATCCGCTGTTTACGTTGTGCAACTGGTTGCAACATTTGACGCTACTGGTTCAGTTGGAAACAAAAAGAGGGTGCATGAAAGAGAGGAAGCGAGAGACGTGGCTGTTTTAAGTCATGCAGCAATGGATTCGACCTTGAGTACTAGGAAATTGTCCGATGTATCTGGTGTTTCACGCATAACAATCAAGAGAACAAACATAAATTTCATCCTTATAAGATACGATTGGTTCAGGAACTGAATGAGGATGATCCCGATCACCGACTCCAGTTCTGTGATGTGGCCAGTGAAATGATTAACGGTAATCAAAACTACTTGTTCGATATCTGTTCACAACCAAACCTGAAAATTGACATCCGCTATATCCTTCCGTTCTCAGGTTATCGAGAGATAAATAATATTTTGTAATATATTTTTTTTTATTTTCTCGTGATACGATGCTCACAAAATTCCACTTACGTCTTTGTGTCAGTATTCTACAACTAGGTACCAATTTTCAATTTGATCGGATCTGTATTGGTTGATTACAAAATTATTAGATACTCGGAAAACGTTGGGCCGATTATGCCCATTAACAAACTTGTCCGTCGTATTTGGACGCGACACCTACCCTGAAAATTTCAAGTCGCTATATCTTCCGTTCTCAAGTTATTGTGGCAACGGCCGACCGGACAGAATCAAATTTGACCTCGAATTCTTCATCACTCATCAGTGAGTCGAACCTAATCGTTTGAGACCATTTTCGGCACAAAGTTACAGACATTTGGGCAGAATGATAACGCGATGTTCCCCAGAATATGCGAGCAAAAATGGTAAATAGTATGTTTAATTAAGGGCCCGTGTCTCAATTGCGAGTTAACTCAAGGATACTCTACGCGTTCATGAATATCGCTAAATACATTCATAGCTCGCAACCTCGAATTAACTTGCAATTGAGAACCGGCCCTCAAAAAAGGCAAGTTATGTCAGAAACTGGTACTCTCCAAACAAAACAGTATGCGACTGGAATGATCTTTAAAATATACATATATAGTGCGCATCAAAATTATGGAACAAATTCATTTTCTCAAAAGAAAAATATTTGGCAACAAAATCCTGAAACAGTTCAATTTTTGTTTCACTTTTACCAAATCTTTATGCATTTTTGAAGGATTTTTGTTGCACCCTGTGCCATCCCCAACAACCCTCTTAATTTTTTGAATAGGGAAAGTGGGTCCTGTGGTACTTTTTTGGCAAGGTCTTTGTATCTTCTTTATAGGCGTGCAGAAATTTTCAAGAAAACATTGTTCGTTTTTGAAAAATAGTTAGTTCAAAGAGGTTTTCAGTATGTGCACTTTGTCATGGTTCATTTATTTTGAGACGATGGTACCTGATGAAATTTGTCACCGAATGAAAGTCAACCATTATAGTTTTGTTCATGCACAACTTTCAACCCCTTTCAATTCCCTCAAGCCCCCCCCCCCCCTCCCATTTTTTCTCCATTAAAGGGTTCGTAGGGGTTGAAAGTTGTGCATGAACAAAACTGTAATGGTCGTCTTTCATTCGGTGACAAATTACATCAGGTACCATCATCTCAAAGTAAATGAGCCATGACAAAATGCCCATACTGAAAACCTCTTTGAACTAACTATTTTTCAAAAAAGAAAAATGTTTTCTTGAATATTTCTGCACGACTGTAAAGAAGATACAAAGACAAAGACCTTGCAAAAAAGTACCACAGGACCCACTTTCCCTATTCAAAAAAAATAGAGGGTTGATGGGGATGGCACAGGGTGCAACAAAAATCCTTCAAAATGCATAAAAATTTGGTATAGGTGAAACAAAAATTGACTTGTTTCAGGATTTTGTTGCCAAATATTTTTCTTCTGAGAAAATGAATTTGTTCCATAATTTTGACGCGCAGTGTATACAAATAATATCCGTTTCAACTATTTAAATATCTTCCACAACAGCCGAAATATAGACGGTGTCTGAAAACTACAAATTTCGAAAAACAATCTGTAGCACTTGAGCAAATCTGTTCGTGAAATTTCATCAAAAAGTAGCAGTTTCGGATTCGACAGGTGAAACTCCCAAAAGTCTAAATTACTACACTCCGTAAATTCTCACTTTATTTTTGAGTAGTTATTTATTTGTGGCTTGTCGTAGTGCATAATCCGCTTTTATTCTTGATACTGATAGCAATTTAAAAGCCAGTCCGTAAAATGCAGTCGTTTTTTTCATTTTAATGAAGATCTCCTCAAGTTTATTGCCAGCCTGATACTTTACAAACTATAGGTACCGTAATTGGAATAATTCGTAACTTTTGATATTAAAATTTATAATTTAATCGTCAAAAATACAGTTACGATAGACAGTCGACTGGAACAAGTTTGAGTCTTCTAATTGGTCGATGAAAGCAACGTCAAAGGTAATGAAAAACAATCGGCGTCTTTTTCTGTGTGCAATTTCACTTTGCTTCACCTTCAACGAGAATTTAATCATGAATCATTCAGCGCATCGTCTTGTCTATCCAAGAAATCTGAAGATTACCATCATAAAACGTGATGGGAAATCCTTTTCTGCAAATATGCAAAAAACTGTTGTGGTAAGTGCTCATTCATCGTTTCAGTGGAATGCTAAATGCCAATACTAGGCATTCGTAGTTTTGTCCTGGTGTCGTATCAGTGATGACTGAAAAAAGGTTGAACTGTTGCGTGATAAATACCATTTGAAAATGAAATCTACTAGTATATCATTCGGCAAAAGCAGGCCGTGATTGAGCACCTATTCATAGATAAACTACTCCGTTTCTTTTATCTAATTCATGAACGTAAGAAGAACACTTATAAAGTTCTAGTCTCTAACTTGGAATACATTCAGTAAATCAAAGACAGTAATTTTCTTGTAAATATGATCCAACAGGTGGATTAGTAATTTTAATGGCACTCATTTTGATGTAAGAAAATGTTATACAGCGTGTCCCAAATTTGAGATATGATTTCATCAATATCTTTTTTATAGCAATCCTAATTTTTTGTGTATATCAAGTTATACATGCGTACCAAATAACAAATTCTTAATTCTTGTCGTTAAAAAATTATTTAACAATCATCAACTAATTAAAAAAGTGGGGAAGCCCTGTAAACAGGAGCTTTGGCGCTCTTGTTCAAACTTTGACAAATCATATCTCTGAAAGTTTTGGTTTCTCAGAGTTGGGAATGATTTCAATGGATTCTTGTGATAGAACTGCACCATACAAGAAATTAAATTCAAATAATAGTTTATTTATCGAGATTAAATGAGCAATCTGCGATCATTTAACCTCGTGGAATGGGTTGTTGCAACTTTTTCATAGGTGCATAATTTTCACAACTCGGAATACCTAAGGAGAGAATCATCGGAATGGTTAGAGCAAATCTGGAGACAATCAAAGCAAATTGCGCATTTATTATTGATATCTGAATAGGTATAGGCTGACGAACAAATTTTGATTATTTTAATAGTTCATTTAATTTTTTGAAAGATTAAATATATATTTTATATTCTTGTTTTTCTTTATTTGAGAACTTATCTCATTATAAAACAAAATATATTAATTAAATACAATCCTCTTTTCCTCATTTAATAGTTCATACCACTAACACATTCATTCTGTATTATAATAATAATTATAATATAGTTTATTCTGTGAACTACAGGTATAAACAGTAATCACGGAGGCGTGAGCCTGTACGTGATACCTTAACTCAAGAAAAAATATTTGATACACAAATGTAGATCCATATTTCAGCATTTTTTTTGCTAGCAACATTATGAAAATACTGTATATAGGAACATGTCTCACTACTTAAGGAGGTAAAAGGTAATATTAACCGTAGTGGTCAACGAACAGTAATTTCTTTTGATGATTCCATTATTTTGATCTTTCCTTTTGCTTTCATAAACTACATCATTAAAATGATCCAATTCTAAATCGTCTGAAGCATCATCCCCAATAATTATACATAAATTACACAATATACAACAAGTAGATCATAACAGTCTTGTATACAGTGCACGTCAAAATTATGGAACAAATTCATTTTCTCAGGAGAAAAATATTTGGCAAGAAAATCCTGAAACAGGTCAATTTTTGTTACACTTTCACCAAATTTTTATGCATTTTTGAAGAATTTTTGTTGCACCCTGTGCCATCCCCATCAACCCTATACATACAACCTATACATTTTTGGAATAGGGAAAGGGGGTCATGTGGTACTTTTTTGGCAAGATCTTTGTATCTTCTTTACAGGCGTGCAGAAATTTTCAAGAAAAAAAATTTCTTTTTTGAAAAATAGTTAGTTCAAAGAGTTTCAGTTTTCAGTATGTGCACTTTGTCATGGCTCATTTCTTCGAGACGATGGTACCTGATGAAATTTGTCACCGAATGAAAGTCGACCATTACAGTTTTGTTCATGCACAACTTCCAACCCTTTTCAACCCCCTCACGCCCCCCCATTTTTTCTCCATTAAAGGGTTCGTAGGGGTTGAAAGTTGTGCATGAACAAAACTGTAATGGTCGACTTTCATTCGGTGACTAATTTCATCAGGTACCATCGTCTCAAAGAAAATGAGCCATGACAAAGTGCACATACTGAAAACCTCTTTGAACTAACTATTTTTCATAGTAAAAGAAAAATTTGTTCTTGAAAATTTCTGCACGCCTGTAAAGAAGATACAAAGACCTTGCCAAAAAAGTACCACATGACCCACTTTTGGATTCTTGATCAGTGAGTCGAACCAAATCGTTTGAGACCATTTTCAGCCTATAATTCGAAAATTACAGACATTTGAGCATATTGATAAGCACTCTGTTCCCAGCAACAAGAACGCCAAAATGAAGTAACGAGAGTAGCATCGTTTCAAGCTAGATTAGCGAGGATAATTTTATTAGTTTGTCGTTTTGTGGGTAACAACGTTTGTTGAAAGATCGGATACAATGACGTACTTAGCTGAAACCAACAAGATTGAAATTTTAATGATGATTGGCTACGGAGATAGGACTTGAACACAAAATTAAGTTCTTCATTTATTCACGGAGAATTATCCTGATTTATCGCCCATGCCGCAAAGTACCATAAGCAAGATTAAAAAACCATTTCGGCAAAATGGGCATTCAAGAAAAACGAATAATCATCATCAGAGTGCCGTCAAAATGAATATACTCCTCTTTGTTCGAGATAATCCTCATGTCCACACTAGGCAGATATCTAGGGAACTCGAAATTAGTCACTCTTCAGTGACGAGAATTCTTAAAGCACAGAAATTTCAATATTGTTAAAGGACAATCTTCCAGCAACTCACCGAAGATGATCCAGATAGAAGTTTTGCGAACAAATTATGGATCTACTAGACAAAAATGTTGTAAACACAGAAAACAACCTGTTTTGTGACGAATCAACGTTTACGTCAAATGGTGGGGTGAATCGTCAAAACTCTCCTTATTGGACAGACAACAACCCACACTGGATGAGGGAAGGTCACACTCAATCAAGAAACATTGGCTCAAGCCCTGGGGACAGGAGATTTGGCGCTCTTATTCAAACTTTGACAAATCATATCTCCGAAAGTATTGGTTTCTCAGAGTTAGGAATGATGTCAATGGATTCTTATGATAGAACTGCATCATAAAGGAAATTAAATTCAAATAAAAGTTTATTTATCAAGATTAAATGAGTAATCTTCAATGCTTTAATGCTTCAAAAATTATGATTTGAAAAAAATTAACAATCTGCAATATTCAATGCTTTGATGGTTCAAGAATTGTAATTTAAGAAAAAGAACAGTTCCAAAAATTATTAATTCGAAACCGCCAGACCGTTTCTACCCAATAACGAACTTATACGACATATTCATTCCTCAAATCTACTCTGAAAATTATATTTTATCAATTGAAATAATATTCCAGTTTTGTTTCCACTCGAGATATTCTGAACCCAATTTTATTAACTTACAAAGTATATATTTCCATCATCATATGGATTGTCCAAGAGCTATCCATGATAACTGAGATTGTATCATGGTTCATTTTGCATGCAATCATACTTTGTTTTCTAGAACAGGAGGTATTTTATAACAAGAATTTTGAATAGAACTAGAAATAAATATGACATTATACTCAGTTTGAAATCTCGTATCTGTAGATAGAGACAATAGCTTCTATTTATCTATGAGATGACAATCACAGAACACATAGTCATTGACGACACATAGAATATATCTTACCTAGGGTATATTCTGTGTCATGTATATGAACACAGATCAAATTCATATTTACGATTCTGTGAAATCACAGAATTACCATTTAAGGTTGAAATTTTTAAAAATCATATCTCCGAAAGTATTAGCTTGTTAGACTTAAAAATGAGATCAAAGGATTCGTATGATGAAATTGCATCTCAAGAAAAATTGAACTTGAAATTTGTAATATAAAAAAAATATTTTTTATTCGTTACTCCGGAACCATCTGGCCGATTTCACCCAATAACGAACTCAGCTGAGATATTTATCTCCTAAACCTACCCTAAAAATTTCAACTGCCTAGCTCATTCCGTTCGAGAGTTATCGTGGTTACGGCCAGACAGATTCGATTTTGACCACGGATTCTTGATCAGTGAGTCGAACCAAATCGTTTAAGACCATTTTTAGCCAACAATTCGAAAATTACAGACATTTGGGCAAACTGATAATACTCTGTTCCGAAGGAACAAGAGCGCCAAAAAGTCAATATTTGAACAGGGACAGATTGCTCGTTATCGAGTAATAGGACTAATTTTGTTCCAACGAAATCTTGGGAGTTTATTTTAGAAACATATTTCAGTTCAGTTTCAGTTGATCAGATAAATCTGTTGATCAGATTTTTTCCCTTTCGAACTAAATAAGAGTTAGTTATTTGGTACACATGTGTAACTTGATATACCCTTTAAGAATAGTTGGTTCAAGCTCTGTGGACAGGAGCTTTCTGGTGCTCTTGTTCAAACAGACAAATTGTATCTCCGAAAGTATTGGTTTCTCAGAGTTGGGAATAATATCAATGTATTCTTATGATAGAACTGCATCATAAAGGAAATTCAATTCAAATAATAGTTCATTTATCAAGATTAGATGAGCAATCATGAGAATGAGAACTGCACCATGGAAGAAATCAAATTAAAATAGCTGAAATGAATTTGACTCTCTCTTATAGAACAGGATGACATGTACGAGTATGAACACAGATCATATAATAAAGCATAGATAGAATAATTATAGCATTCTGTGAAAACATAGAAGTACGATTCATTATTGAAATTTCGAAAAATCATATCTCCGAAAGTATTAGCTTGTTGGAGTTGAAAATGATATCAATGGATTTTTATGGTGAAACTGCATCTTAAGTAAAAATTGAATTCGAAATGTGTTACTCAAAAAAAACTATTGTTTTCGTTACTCCGAAACCATCTGGCCTATTTTGCCCAATAACGAACTTAACTGAGATATTCATCTCCCTAACCTACTCTGAAAATTTCAACTGCCTAGCTCATTCCGTTCGAGAGTTATTGTAGAAATTTTCAAAAAAATTTTTTGACACTTTGCGGTAATATTTTCAATACAAAACTTCACATGCGTGTAAAGGTCGTTATTCTACAATTTGATGCTAAATTTCAGATAGATCGAGTGATCGGTTTCGGAAATATTCATAAAAAATGTTTTTACTAAAAACGGTCATAACTCCGAAACCGCTTGATGGATTTCACCCATTAACGAACTCGTTCGATATATTTATGCTTCAAACCCACTTTGCAAATTTCAATCCTCTAACTGCTTTCGTTCGAGAGTTATCGTGCCTACGGCCAGAATTGATTTCGACCTCGGATTCTTGATCAGTGAGTCGAACCAAATCGTTTGAGACCATTTTCAGCCTATAATTCGAAAATTACAGACATTTGAGCAAATTGATAAGCACTCTGTTCCGAGGAACAAGAGCTCCAAAAATAAGTATTGCCATTTAAAAAATTATCGATGACGTCATATTTCAAATTTGGGACACACTATCTAACATTTTCGTAAATCAAAAAGAGTGCGATTCAAAATACTAATAGACCTATCCGAGCATATTTACAAGAAAAAACGTTCTTTGATTTACTGATTTTTTTTCGGGTTAGAGACTCGTACTGTATGAGAGGTGGCCAGGAATATTCTATACTACTTCAACAGGTTTCAATGGTTTTTTAAATAAAATCCTGGCAGTTGTAGTTTGACTTATTGTACCAACTAGTAGCCTTATTGAGGATGCTGAATACAAATACCAAATAACTCTTTATCCCCCGGTTTCTGAAAGGCTGATCAACACAAATGTTAACTAATCAGTGATCAATCTCTTGTTAACCCTCATCTGAGTTGCGCAAAGCGCAAAAACTCGGACTGATTTGACATTAACAGTTCTGTTAACTTTGACCAGCCTTTCAGAAACCGGGTGTCAGTCTCTATATTGTAGAAGGTACCCAGAAAGGGCCAGTGCAGTTGAGTTTATTGCTCGATTTGTTCGTGAGGGGGTGTTATCCCACTCTTCCTGAAGTGTGGATTACTCTTAACATTGGTCCCTGCTACTCCTTTCATCTTGAATGATTCGAGGTAGCTTTCCCCCGTTATAATCTGTTTGTATGCTTCCGATATTGCGCACTTCATATTATCCCGGGTACTTTCACTCCCCCATCATGCACAGCATGAGACTCCAAATGAGTACTTGCGAATCACCGCAGCAGGTAACAGAATATACGCAGGGATCTATTTTTTCGAGAAACCACAGCGAGGAGCTTGGTTGGTTGAACGCTAGGTGTCACTTCTGTCTACTTGGTACTCGGAAGTGGTTGCTGGATTTTCAAAAATCCAGTTGAAGAAATTATTCCTTCTGGGTGGAACACTTTCTATGTCTCTGAATATATTAGTTGATTTTATTATCAAATTTAATTTATCCGCATTATGGAAGAAAATCGCTGGACAACAAGAAATCGTTTTCTACGGTTTATTACTTGCAAATAATATATCTACTATTACTTCTATAGCGTAACTAATCTCGAAAACGAAAGGGAATCGAGAAGAATTAGAAATGGTTAGGATCAATATTGCACAGGAAACCAAATTATATTCTTGGCGCTCAGATATTTTACTTTCACAATCTTCCACGTACCTGAAGTGATTTGGTCAAGTCATCAATATTCATTATTGGCGAAATAAATTCAAATTCAGCATCTAGTAGAAAACCGTAGTGATTTGTATTACCATGAATAATTTGTCGTTATTACACTATGTCGGTTATTACCGACAGATCATTCTGTTTATCATCTGGATCTGATTCGAAATTTGCGTAGCACGAGTTTGGATTGATTTGATATTGATTAATGACTGAAGCATTCTTGAAAATATGAATTAATGAATATGCTAAATAACGGAGTTGAAAAGATCGTGTATAATATGATAATATATACAGGGTGAGTCTTTATGTTGTACATTAAATTCAAAAATGGATTCTTCTCATCAAATAAAACACATTTTTCTTTTACCATTTTTCCAGATTCGGCACAAGAAAAAAGATACAGGGTCTTGAGTTTTGGTACGAAGTTTTCTATAATCATGGCACATAATCTCCATTTAACAGTTTTTTACTGATTTCGTCGTTATAGACTGGCGAATACCAATAACTATGAGAAATTAGCATAATGGAAGCAGATGAAGGTTATTTTGAGTCAGTTGTGAAATACTCGATCTTTTTTTAAATTAAAATTATTCCTCATCATTTCTCCAAAAACCTACCGTTCTCAAGATATTCCTCATTGAATATCATAAAATATGAAAAAAATTACAGAAATTTACCTACTTTTATCGATCCGAACCTGGAATACACAGATGATCTGCTCGAATAAAGGCATAGACTGACGGTGGGTTTCACAAAGCTTTGACAGCTCTTAATCGCCAAATTAGTGCGATTCTATGTCGATTTTCAGTTCATTTTTGGTACAACCATCGAATTAAATCCACAATTAAGCTAATCGAAGCTTCGTGAAACCCACCATGAGTATTGATTTTAAAGTTGACACTTGTGGGAATTCAATTCAATCTCGCTTGTTTCCAAATTGTTATAATTACCATCTTAAAAGGGGATAAGTTAATAACAACTTATTCAAACAGTTCGTGCAGTATTTCAAAAAACTATTGATTTCACTTTATATACCAATCTAGATTACTTGGTCATGATTATGAGGAATTGGGAACAAACCATAATTGGCGGATCAAAGTATTCCCGATTTTTCTTTCAATTTTTCAGAGCAATAGAGCGTTAATGCATCAACTAATATTTCCTTGATTTCATATACGAATGAAATTTCGGTTTCTTCAAAGAAGAATATCAAGATATGATGCAGAAATTCTGACGTTCTAGTCTTTGAGAGGAATTAAATGAAAGTGTGTTAATTGCTTCTGTTTCTGTAGTTCCCATACCGAATGAGATATGATTAGGAGTTGACAAAGAAATCTAGAAATAATTTGAATTCGAATGAAAGGACTCAAGAGCCATGTTACTATATGGAAATGTCTCATATTCTAAAAATATATTGGATTGATTATTAAAAGGTTTCTTTCTGGGTTTTCTCTCCCAAACTCTGTAAATCAACTCTATTGTCCATTCAAAGTAATAAAGTTCAATACATGCCAGTAAACCACAGATTGCTAATTTTGTCTTGTTATATGCCAGTAAGTTCATTATCAAATCAGTTATGCCCCTCAAGGTCACCACAAAGTTTGCTAATTCCAATACTTTCATCATGATAGTCACTACCATGAATTTTACCGAGCTCAAATGTATAATTACCCATGTCATCGCACTATCTACGAATTATTTATTACATGCATGCAAACAGAAACTTTCACATCGTCTGAAATCCACTTCTTGTACGCATACAAACAGTCATGAACTATTAATTACAAAGTGCAGGTACTGGCAAAAAACTTGTATTTTCAAATTAGGCGCGCTGTACCGGCAATCTTTCTAGAAAGGAAGTACTTTTTTCAAGTTTTTCAGAGATGTTTATGTGACAATTTCTTGTATGTCTGAAACACATGTTTGGACGTTATAATTAGTATCGTTAATGGCTGCGGCATATTGTTAGTCTATTGCATTTGAAGGGTACAGGGTAAAAACCGGCCAAGTCAACTTTGTTGGTTTCGAGATATGTGCTTTTTGGCACTCTTGTTCCAGAGTATCAATTTGCCCAAATGTCTGTAATTTTCGAATTTTTTGATGAAAATGGCCTTAAACAATTTGGTTCTACTCACTGATCAAGAATTCGTGGTCAGAATCGATTCTGTCTGGCCGGTCCGGCCGTAGACACGTTAACTCTCGAACGAAATGAGCTAGACAGTTGAAATTTTCAGAGTAGGTTTGAGGGATAAATATCTCGGTTAACTTCATTATTGGTCAAAATCGGCCTGATGGTTTCGGAGTAACGAAAAAACAATTTTTTTTTACATTACGACTTTTGAATTAAATTTTTTTAAGATGCAATTTCATCATAAGAATCCATTGATATAATATCAACTCTAACAAGCTACATCGTAGTTCACGTATTCACAGAATGCGAATTCTATCTGTTTGTATTCACTGTTCATAAATGTCATCTTATCTAGCTATTAGAGATATGTCAATTCGTAGTTCGAAAATATTTGCTGCTGGAAAACAAGTATCCGATTCTTGAATTTGTGAATTATACAAAACTGTTTTGAAACCGAAAATAATATTGACTGGTTTGTATTGAATAATTTATGTATAATTATTGGGGATGATGTTTCAGAAGATTTAGAATTGGATCATTTCAATGATGTAGTTTATGAAGGCAATAGGAAAGAAGAACATAATGGAATCATCAAAACAAATTACTGTTCGTTGACCACTGAGGTTATTATTACCTTTTACTTCCTTAAGTAGTGAGACATGTTCCCATATACAGTATTTTCATAATGTACCTATCAAAAAGGTGCTGAAATATGGATCTACATTTGTGTATCAAATATTTTTTCTTAAGTTAAGGTTCATAATACAAAATGAATGTTTTAGTGGTATGAACTATTAAATTATGAAATGAGGATTGTATTTTATTAATATATTTTGAACTATTAAACTAATTTGTTCATCAGCCTCTACCTACTCAAATATCAGGAATAAATGGACAATCTGCTATGATTGTCTCCAGCCTTGCTTTAGACATTTTAGATGATACTTTCCTTATTATTTTAGATGATAATTTTTGAAGCATTAAAGCATTGAAGATTGCTCATTTAATCTTGATAAATAAACTTTTATTCGAATTGAATTTCCTTTATGACGTAGTTCTATCACAAGAATCCATTGATATCATTTCCAATTCTGAGAAAGCAATACTTTCGGAGATATGATTTGTCAAAGTTTCAACAAGAGCACCAAAGCTCCTGTCCACAGGGCTTGTTTAATGTTCAATTCATTTTTGTGAAGGATCGCATTGGTAGTTTGATCAATAATTTATTTTTGTTAACATGTCATAATGTTGTAATTATGTACGCTCAAGCGGAGTGGAAACCAAAATTCCTCAGCTTCTGATTTTTTGAAATTTCGATAATAAAACCTTGACTTGTTTTTCCCCATTATGTCTATCAAATCTAGCGAATCTTGATTTTTAGTTTATTATACGATCGATTTTTTCAAGTAAAATAATAAAAGACATATAAATAAAAATGTATTTTATCGAAGTAAAAAGTATTCGAGGAGAAAAACAATCGTAATTCATTATTTTGAGACTATTTATATGGTAGGGCTTCAAAATAGTTCTGTGCTTCAGGCCAAAAAATTTTTTTAAGCATTGCAGATCCCCATAAAATCTAAACTGAGGACATTGCGAGTGATATTCAACCATTATAGGTTATAACCAAAGTCTGAACGTGATTTCAGATGACAGGTATTTTATCGCGAGTTTAGAGCGTATATAGGCGTGACTTAACCTATTATTTTCCTTTACCGCATGTCCATGCGGTACAGGAAAATAATCGGCCTGTTTTTCCTTGTATAGGTTATTTTGAAGCGTTTGTTACAGCTAACTTAGCCACTTATTTCCCATTCTGAAATAGAAGATACTCTAATTGTCTACAATCTGAGCGCACTCTTCCCAAATAAGAATATTAGTGACTTAGCCAGTTTTCCCCTGAACCCTTCATTTACTGTCTGCTAGCATTTACTCCTACAGGATTTTTTTTGGGAGAGCTAAAGATCACAGCACAGGTTGACTCCTCAGTTTTATTATTGATAATATTAAACGAATAGTTGAGTCAGGTATTTATCTAGGCCTTAAATCTTGATCATAAAATTGATGTTCTATGCGACCTAAACACGGGTTAAACCGACTATGAAATCATTTCATAACAGCCTTTTATTTCAGCTAAATATATAATAGCATTAGTATCAGATCACTTCCGCAGGTTGATCTAATCATTTTACGCTACACCTGAAAGCAGGCATTTGCCAAATGATCGTACTAGAAGATGAAAATTACGAGAATTATAATGCATCTGTGCAATAAATTACTGATAATCATTGAACTATATCAGAATTGCTCGAGAGAAAAAACATACAGTAGGTAAGTACTTCCTGTATGAGTTGAATGGTTGTGTGTATGGGTTTGAAATGACTGGGCTACGGTGTTTTCTGCCGCAGGAGAAATACCCACAAAATTATCATCAGACTATTATCAGAAATTATATTCACAATTGAATATGAGTCTCTGAAATGCATTTTTCATTCAGTTTAAACAATACTACAGTGGGTGGTATTGGTTATGAATCATTTCATATCAGTACTTGAGAGGGAGTCTTACCTGAAAACGTATTTTTTCAGTTTTATGATTTGTTATTTAAAATACCCAAGAAATGAATTATGAAAACATAAGCAAAGATCTCGGAGGAAAAGTTAGAGAATATTTCTGGGTTTTCTCTCCCAAACTCTGAAGAAGATCAACGAGATAAAAAAATGGTTAATTTAATTGCTTCTGCGTTAGAAACACCAGATATTTATTATTAATTGGTTTCTTTCTGGGGTTTCTCTCCCAAACTTTGAAAAATATCTATAAAATAAAAAAATTAAATTATTATTTTGTGATATGCTTCTGCGTAAAAAAACACAGATTTATCAGAAGCAATCAATCGAACAATGTTGCCTGAGAAACAATAACGAAGCAACATCAACGATGAAACAACTATATCGTAACGTTTCGGAGTCTAAATCAGACTCCTTCATCAGACACTCAACACAAATCTTCAAAGTTATTTTTTGACAATTACGAATTTCAGAATAGCAATTAACAAAAAATAATTCGATAATTGTCTGACGGAGTCTGATATAGACTCCGAAACGTTACGATATAGTTGTTTCATCGTTGATGTTGCTTCGTTATTGTTTGTTAGGCAACATTGTTCGATTGATTCCTTCTGACAAATCTGTTTTTTTTTACGCAGAAGTACATATATCACAAAATAATATTTTTTTTTATTTTATAGATATTTTTCATAGTTTGGGAGAGACTACCCAGAAAGAAACCATTTAATAATGAATATACCTCCCAAAGTATCCTTTAATGATTCCTTACACCAGATATTTGTCAGAAGCAATGTATAGAACAATGTTGCCTAACAAACAATATCGAAGCAACATCAACTATGAAACAACTATATCGTAACGTTTCGGAGTCTATATCAGACTCCTTCGTCAGATACCAAACGGAAATCTTCATAATTATTTTTTGTTGACAGTTATTCTGAAATCCTGAAATTATCACATTAATAAACTTTGAAGATCATAACAACATAATGGCACTTTGCATAGAAATTTCCAAATTCCAAACCCAACTCCTTCAACAAATTCAACCAAATATGATCAATTCATCAAGTCATCGATACTGCATGATGGATGAAATTAAAACAAAGATTTTGATGACAGTCTGATTACATTAAAAGGAAACTCAAGTTCTTTGTTGAACAGAGAATACAATTTTACAAATTGCCCAATAATTGGAATTGACTATATTTCTTTGAATTTGTTGAAGAATGAGTTGGAACTTGAAAATTTATATGCAAAGTGAAACTATGTTGCATGATCTTCGAAGAATGTCCATGTAAGAATTTTTGATTTCAGATTAACGGTCAAAAAATAATTCTGAAGATTTTCTAGATCTATTCTCCGAAACGTTACGAAATAGTTGTTTTATCGTTGATGTTGTTTCGTTATTGTTTGTTAGGCAATATTTTTCCATACATTGCTTCTGACAAATATATTGTGTTTCTAATGCTGAAGCAATTCATAAAGTAATAAATCTTTTATTTTATAGATATTTTTTAGAGTTTGGCAGAGAAAACCCTTAAAGGAACCATTTAGTAATGAATGTGACTCCCAAAGAATCCTTTAATGATTACTAATGTATTATTAGAAACGTAGGTATTTTTCATTTGCTTTGACATTATTTTCCCAATCATTATGAATAAAGTAGAAAGATAAAAGGATCACAATAAAATGATAATAATATATTATGTAACAAGTACAAAATGATGCACATTTTACACGAATTTGAATGTTTGCTACTCGAGCATAAAAGGCGAGTGATAAAAATAGATATAAGTAAAAAAGACACACGGTGAAAAATTTATATATTTTAACCATCAACAAATATTCCGCGTGAGCCGAGCTAGGTCACCTCATCGTTCAGTGTTCCCCCAAAGAGGAAAGCGTCATTCGATGGCAGACACGAACCGCGGTTTCATGATTGTTACCAATCATCAGCGTGACTTAGCCACAACGAATGAACAACCGAAGGAGTTTTAGGAAACTTAATTTCATCCGATGTGAACTGGTAGGCAAAAAATCCCACCAGTGACACCTATGGAAATCCTTACGAACCCTCTGCAAAGATGAAACCTTGCTCAATAAATATTTGTGTGTTTTTTTGAGTTATTGGCAATTAGCCACAGTTCGCCTCATTGTATATAAGATATAAGTAAATATACAAATATTTTGTTTATTGCTTTGAAAATATGGAATTACCTATTCATTAGCAGAGCCTATTCATTAGTAGTGCCCAACCAATTAAGAAGAATAACTATGAAATAACTTCCAAGTCACTATTACTATCACTTTCCATATTAATTATCTGATTTCTTGGAAATATCTACGAAATTATTTGTAATGCACAAACTGTGAAAAACTAATGACACTTATCGCTCGGCGTTATATTCTCTAAACCACCTCAGTTTTTGCGCGCGTGTTCCGCAAGGAATAGCGTGCTATCATTTCGTCACAATGTCTGAATTTTCGAATTTTTTTTCGAAAATGGTCTCAAACGATTGGGTTCGACTCCCTGATGAAGAATGCGAGGTCAAATTCAATTCTGTCCGGCCGTTAGCACGATAACTCTCGAACGGAACGACTTAGAGCGTTGAAACTTGCAGGGTAGTTTTGTACCGCAAATATCTCGGACAAGTTCGTTTCCGGAACCGATCACTCGATCTTTCTGAAATTTGGCATCAAATTGTAGAATCATGACCTTTATATGCCTGCGAAGTTTTGTTATGACCGGACGGCCCTAAAGTGGCAAAAAAAAATTTCAAAAATTTCAAAATTTTGTTTTCACGATAACTCGAAAAATACTGATCTGATTAAATTGAAACTCAGTAGTTAGATGCAAAAGACCAATTCAAACACTTTTGCAAAATTTCGTGAAGATCACGTGACATGAAAAAAATCAAAAAATTACTACTATTTTGCGGAATACTTTGCTTAAATTGCCGAAACCTATTTTTTTGAGGTTCATGCTGCCTTTTCTGGGCATTTTTCGTTGTGCGCATGCGCAGATGAGAAGTCATTTAACTGCTGTAGTTTTCGTCAGAGAGAATTGGGGTTTTGGGGTGGCGGATGCTATTCCTCCATAGAATCCAGATCCCTAATGAGGGTCTGCGCATGCGTAGATTAAAGATGCGATATCTCCCGAACCACTAGTGTTGGAGAATCGGAGTTTTTTGTAAGGTGTGTTATTTTGAGAGGACTTTTAGCCGCGAGTAGATTGCGCATGCGCAGAAGAGAAGTGACTGTTTTTTAATTGGATGGGTTGTGTTGGGAGTGCTGAGTCGATATTGTGAGGTTTTAAAAGAATATTCAAAGCAATTCAGTTCAAGGACAAGTCTGTTTGGGGGATGTAGCGTTGTTTCCGAGTTAAAGTGTTCGTACCGTGGCCCTGGGGCTAATTTTGAAATTGATGTTAACCCTTACAGGCATTTTTCGTTATGCCCATGAGCAGACCATCAGTGATTTAACTGGTGGTGTTTTCGTCAGAGAGGATTGGGGTTTTGGGGTGGTGGATGCTATTCCTCCATAGAATCCCCTGTTGAGGGTCTGCGCATGCGTGGATTAAAGATGTGATATCTCCTGAACCACTAGTGTTGGAGAATCGGAGTTTTTTGTAAGGTGTGTGATTTCGAGAGGACTTTTAGCCGCAAGTAGATTGCACATGCGCAGAAGAGAAGTGACTGTTTTTGGGTTGTATGGGTTATGTTGGGAGTGCTGAGCCGATATTGTGAGGTTTCAAAAGAATATTCATGGCAATTCAGTGCAAGGACAAGTCAGTTTGGGGGATGTAGCGTTGTTTCCGAGTTAAAGTGTTCGTACCGTGACCCTGGGGCTAATTTCGAAATTGATGTTACCCCTTACGGGCATTTTTCGTTATGTGCATGAGCAGACCATCAGTGATTTAACTGCTGGTGCTTTCGTCAGAGAGGATTGGGGTTTTAGGATGGCGGATGCTATTCCGCTATAGAATCCCCTGGTGAGGGTCTGCGCATGCGTGGATTCAAGAAGCGATATCTCCTGAGCCACTAGTGTTGGAGAATCGGAGTTTTTTGTGAGGTGTGTAATTTTGGGAGGACTTGCAGCCACGAGTATATTGCGCATGCGCAGACGATAATTGAATGGTTTTGGATTGTTTGGGTTATGTTGGGAGTAAAGAGCCGATATTGTGAGGTTTTAAAAGAATATTCATGTCAATTCAGTGCACGGACACAAGTCAGTTTGGGGCAAATAGCGTTGTTTCCGAGATGAAATGTCTGTATGGTGGCCCTGAGGCGAATTTATAAATAACTATATTCGGTAGATCTATATTAAAATACATTCTGATTTGGAGAAGAGGCAATTGCTTTCCTAACGGAGGTCCCACAACCGCGATTTTTTTCGATTTACGATAAAGCTAACAGCCAAACTGTATTGATAGCTATATTTGTTAAAGGGACTTAAAAAAAAAAGCACTGACGTGAAGTCAGTACTCTTTGGCGCGCGTGTTCACGGTGGCTAATTTGAATTGAATGATGAGTACTTCAAGCTCAGTGGATAGAGCAAGCCGAAGATATACCCAAAGGATAGTGGACACCATTCACTGTCGGGTCAAAAATTATCAGTGCTGTATCTAAGCTGCCATCACGATAGAGTAACAAAGTTGGAAAAGAACACAACTGACTCTCCTTAGTCGCACAAGCTCCTAGAAGATTTGGGAGGATCAGTATAATCCTAATCATGTTTATAGCACGCGCGCAAAAGCAGATTGACCTAACAATTAAAGAAAAAGTGTAAAAAGTCAATCTGCTTTGGCGCGCGTGCTATAAACATGATTAGGATTATACTGATCCTCCCAAATCTTCTAGGAGCTTGTGCGACTAAGGAGAGTCAGTTGTGTTCGCTTCCAACTTTGTTACTCTATCCTATATCCTGATGGCAGCTTAGATACAGCACTGTAAACATTTTTTGTTACTTACATATTGTAGTCGTTTTTTGCAAATTTTTTTTAATTTTTCATCAAACCAGCTGTTCGGAGAGATCCATAGTCGATGTTTAGTTGTTGTTTAAATGCCTAGAGCACGTGTACGCGGAATTTATCGCCAGCTAGGTGAATTTGAAAGAGGTCGAATTATTGGTCTACGGGAGGCGGGGTTTTCGTTCCGAGAAATCGCAAACCGTACGAACAGAAATCCAATTACTGTTATGAGATGTTGTCAAGCGTGGTTTGATAATGCTCAAAATCGAAGAAGAGTAGGCACCGGACGTCGAAGGGACACAAATGAAGTTCAAGATCGACGTCTAACACTTATGGCTATAAGAGACCGACTTGCGACAACTCGATCTTTGGCTGATGAGTGGTTATGAGAACAAGGCCATAATGTAACTGTCCGAACGGTTTACCGCCGGATAAAGTCTTTTGGACTGCAGCATTATCGACCCCATCTTGTGTTACCTCTGACGGTTGAGCATCGCCGGCAACGATTACAGTGGTACAGAGAACGTCAATATTAGAATGTGGAATGGTATCAGGTCATCTTTTCTGATGGATCTTGATTCTCCTTGGGTGCACATGATAGCCGAACAATAGACGACAACGGGGAGAAAGACGTGAACCTCAGTTTGATATTGAGCGTCATGTGCACCGGACAGTAGGCGTTTAGGTCACATTTAGTCTTTGTTCGAGGTAACATGACAGCGCTGCTTCAAGAAATAGTGGAGCCATATGTTCTCCCTTACCTTAACCGGCTCGAGAATACAATATTTCAGCAAAATAATGCTCGACCTCATATTGCTAGAGTTAGTTTAAACATTTTTGAAGCGACTCATGTAAATATTTTGCCATGGCCGCCCAGATCCCCCGATCTTTCGCCCATGTATGGGACATCATAGGTAGAAGGCTTGGAAATTTACCCCAGCACCCACGGACTTTGGCGGTTCTGATACCTGAACTACAGGTAGCTTGGGATAGTATCCTTCAAGGAGAAATAGACCATATTATTGCATCAATGCCAAGACGTGTTGGGGAGTGTGTAGATGATCGCGATGGACAAAAACATTTATTACACATTTATTTAAAAAAATTTAAACCCGTTATTTTTTCTTCAAATTTGAATCATTTATACCTTGCTATACTATCTACACTGCGCAAAAAAATTAACGCACATTCTGAAAATCTCTATTTTGATGAAAGTTAACTCTACATTGACTTTATAACTTATTTTTTATGTTCTCTCGGGAAGGTTTTGAACGAAGCAAGACACATTAAATGGAAGAAAAATTCAGGATTTCACCGAATCTTATGTAAAAGAAGAGAAATAAACAATTTTCAGAATACCGGAATGCTGATAAGTGATTTAATACTTGGTATTTCCACCCCTTGCGTTAATTACAGCTCGGCAACGACGGTTCATACTAAAAATGAGTGATCTTAAAATGTTCTGATCTAATCCTTCCCAGATTTCTCTGAGTAGGATTCCTAAGTCATTAAGAGTAGCTGGATGATTTTCTGAACTTCTCAGCCTTCTATTGAGGTTGTCCCAAACCTGCTCAATCGGATTGAGATCTGGACTTCTTGCTGGCCATTCCATTCGAGAGACTTCAACCTCTTCAAGGTACTCCTGAACGATGCACGCACGATGGGGTCTGGCATTATCGTCCATAAAAATGAAATTTTCACCAATGTATGGGGCAAATGGCACTACATGCTCTTCAAGAATGTTCCTTATATACCTATCAGCATTCATAGCTCCATTATCAACGACCACTAGGTCTGTGCGAGCAGTTAAAGAAATTCCACCCCATACCATAATCGATCCTCCCCCGAAACCAGTAGTATTCAGGAAATTGCACTGAGCATATCTTTCTTGTGGACGTCTGTATACAAGGGAACGTCGATCGCAATGGTAGAGGCAGAATCTTGACTCATCTGTGAAGAGAACTCTTTCCCAATCAGCCTCTTCCCAATGGATATGCTCTCTCGCAAAATCCAAACGCGCCCTTCGATGGGCTGGGGTAAGAGCTGGGCTTCTTGCCACGACACGAGGCCTTAAATCATATTCTCTGAGGCGATTTCTTATTGTCTGAGTGCTAATTTGCACCCCATGAGTTTGCTCAAGCTGATTTTGAAGGAGGCGAGTGGTTGCAAACCGTTGACTCAACGAAGAAACTCTCAAGTAACGTTCTTGAATGGCAGTTGTTACCCGTGGTCTACCCTGTCCTGGTCTTCGGACATTCATACCCTGAATCGCTGCAACATTCTGGACACACTTGTATGGGAAACTCCAAACCTTTCTGCGATTCTTGTGTATGTCCACCCTTCATCTCGCAAAACTACCGCTTGGGCACATTCCTCTTGGGTCAAATTGCGTGTTTCGCGTTGCATAGCGATCGAGTGTAGAAAATCAAACGAAAGAAAAACTATTGATCACTAGAATTGATCGAGAACAACTGATTTCAGAATGGAGCCAATACATTCAAAATCTGATAATCTCATCTTTTTGGCGCTAAAGTTCCTCGGAACTGAGTGCTTATCAATTTGCCTAAATGTCTGTAATTTTCGAATTTTTCGATGAAAATGGTCTTAAACGATTTGGTTCGACTCACTGATCAAGAATCCGTGGTCGAAATTCATTCTGTCCGGCCGGCCGGCCGTAGGCACGATAACTCTCGAACGGAATGAGCTAGAGAGTTGAAATTTTTAGAGTAGCTTTGGGGGATAAATATCTCGGCTAAGTTCGTTATTGGGCAAAATCGGACAGATGGTTTCGGAGTAAAAAAAAAAAAATTTTTTTTTTAAAAACAAATTTCAAATTAAATTTTTTTTAATAAGCAGTTTTATCATAAGAATCCATTCATTTCATTTTTAACTCTAACAAGCTAATACTTTCGGAGATATGATTTTTCAAAATTTCAATAATAAATCGTATTTCAACGTTGTCACAGAATGATATAATTCTATGTATGAATTGTCCTAATGTCAACTTATGTTCCTGTGACATTACATTATCTAATCAATCGAAGAATTGTGAGCGAAGTGAGAAAAATCTCAGTTGTTTGCTCCGAACTTAGTTTTTCTCAGAAAAGTCTTACATTTCGGAACGGAACATGAAGTTAGTAAGAGATCTGAGAGTAGTGAGACTGCTTTTCATCCATAGACATAGATATAACTCTCGAATGGAATGAGGTAGGTAGTTGAAATTTTCAGAGTAGATTAGGGAGATGAATATCTCGGTTAAGTTCGTTATTGGGCAAAATTGGCCAGATTTAATTTGATTTCTTCCATGGTGCAGTTCTCATTCTCATGATTGCTCATTTAATCTTGATAAATAAACTATTATTTGAATTGAATTTCCTTTATGATGCGGTTATATCATAAGAATCCATTGATATAATTCCCAACTCTGAGAAACCAATACTTTCGGAGATATAATTTGTCTGTTTGAACTAGAGCGCCAGAAAGCTCCTGTCCACAGGGCTTGAACCCATTTTTTTATTTCTGCTGGGAAAAAACATCTGTATTGAAGAAAAACGTTGAAAGTGGATAACATATGCATGCATAATTCTGATAAAAATAATTATCATTGAGAACACCTTCAGTTGTAGAATAAATTTGAGATTTCCATAATGTGCGTTATTTTTTTTGCGCAGTGTATGTTTTACCAAAAAAAAATTAAATTTAAACAGCTCCTTCTGGGTGTTGCAGTTTCTTTGTCAGTCAGTACATATTAGTCACTTACCTTGAATATCATCTACGCAAATATTGAGATCTTCTCTGAATGCAGGCAAATAACTATGGCACTGACATGTACACCCTTTGCTGTCACTCTTGTCCAAACTTCCGGTACCACTGGTGAGGCCGATACAGAAGTCATCGTTGCATACATGATTGGGATCTGTGAACGATAAGGCAATAATTTAGTGGCGTCAGTTTGTTTGCTTCCGTTCAGAAAATTGAAATTGATTTAGTTATTTAGAAGAATGCCTTGGGTACCAAATGTCTGTGTACAATGATTGAGAAGAGATGCCAAAGGATATGAATGTAATAAGGAGCTGCTTCATCATATATAACATGAGATCAATTATTCATTGTAACAGGTGAATAATAAGCGAAACTGGGCTGTTCTTAGCGTGGGTCGAGAATAATAAATAGATTAATACTTTTCGAAAATGTTCCCGGAAGATCAGTTCTGGTTTAAATGATTATTAAATTGTTTGTACCTATAGTTACTCAAAACGTTTTTGCTTTGCTCAAAGGCACAATTTCGACGTTCATTACTTGAATTAATGAACTTGATACTGATAAAGTTTCAAAATTTTAATTCATCCTTCATAATTCGTTTTGTCAGCCTTTTAGACTGGGTAGAACTCCGAAACTGTTTAGTTGCATTCGAATGCGAAGTCTACCCTGAATATTGCAAGTCGCTATCTTTTTCCGTTCGAAAGTAATCGTGGTAACGATTACCAGCAACCCATTCAGCTACTGAACTCGTCCAAGGCTACTCGGCCTCCAATATTTTTTCAATATCCCCAACAATATAGATCCAATCGTATGCAAATTCAGACCTTGGTTGTAAAATTAGGTTTTGAAGGCTCTCGCAAAATTTCAGCGATATCGGAATTATTTTTAATGATTCTTTTTAAAATAAAATGATTCATCCATTGTGGTTATGTTTCTAGTTTGTCTTAATAGATAGATGATAGAAGCAACACACAAAATATCAGAAGTCGCAGTCTAGAACTCTAATCGATTTTTGAGAACAGGCTAGCTGAAAGCAACTCCTTCATGGTTTCCTGTTAAAAAAAATCACTATTGATTTGAAACAATTGTTTATTTTTAATTTGCCCAATTTATCTGGAAAATAATCAAACATGTAAGTAAACTCACCAGGTAGGGTGATAAGATCCCCATTATTCTGTCGAGTGATAGTGAGAGGAGGAAAGGGGGTCTGCGAAAATCCTGCCACGATTCCTATCCATGCCAAAGTGAAAACCTTCATAAACATCGCTTGGATACTTTAGAAGTCACATTTTCTGAAAAATAAAAATTCACAAATAAAAATATAAAAAGCATTCAAAACTACTATACAGGGTGTTAGTTAATAAGTGCGACAAATTTTAAGGGGTGATTCTGTGACGAAAATTAAGGTGGGTATTCGGTATACATTTTTTTGAAAAACCTCCTCCCGGAAAAGTTACACCCCTCCGAAGATTAACAAAAAAAATTGTTTCTCTTTTTCAATTTCCCTGTATATTAAGCTAAGGATACGAAACTTGGTAAATATTATGTGTCAATAAAATTACACATTTTGGAATTTTTTCAACCCTGTAGTATGCTTAGAATGGGTTGAAATAGGCAACCCCTAAGATATTTTTTCTTACAACTTTTTTTTGGATGAAAATTTTCCTTCTAAAAAAATATGGCTGAAAAGCGCAAATCATTTACAGACTTTTCCATCTCTACAAGTTTTTTCGAAAACTTAATCATTTACGAGGAAAAAAATTCAATGCATTTTCAAAAAGCACCAAGGTGGAATTTCCCTAACCTAATTTGTTTGTTTATGGTTCGTGTATGTTACAAGATTTGCTTTATTTTCTTCATCACCCATTCGAATATCTTTCTTGAAGACTTTTAATATACAGGGAAAATTAAAAAGAGAAACAATTGTTTTTGTTAATCTTCGGAGGGGTGTAACTTTTCCGGAGGCAGGTTTTTCAAAACATTTTATACCAAATACCCACCTTAATTTTCATCACAAAATCACCCCTTAAAATATGTCGCTGTTATTCACTAACACCCTGTATAGGGCATTTGACAGGATGTATATGTCATTAAAATGTACTTTTTGGCACAAATAAACATTGTATAAATATTGCAGTCCTCGGTATAGTTTTCATTGATTTTGAATAAATATCAGGTTGTCGTTCATAAGATCGTTTCATATACCGCCGTACTCGAAGGGATCATGCGCTGACAATACTAAAACGGTTTCCGTGAAATGCTGTTTTAGGATAAATTCTTAATTTATACTGAGATCGTTCGTTAAGTTGATGAGGATGGTGGTTTGAAGGAATACCAAGAATGACCTGAGGACATTTTTTTTAAATTGTCAAGGAGTAGCAAACAACTAGGACGATCTGGAAACAATTCAATACATACCATTTACACTGGCTACTAACCTATCAAATACAAGATCTTCATCTAAGAATATTTTTTTCTGAAGCTTCTGAATAATGAAAATTTCGAAAAATCAATTTTACAGTTGGAGCCATTTTCACACAAAATGGATTAAATATTTGAAGAACATTTACGCTGTACGAACAACATATTTCGTTTAGTTGAGGGTTCGTATTGAAATAGTTACACAGTTCCTCTTGATTTAATTCTTGTGTTGACGATGCAAGGGCATCACAAAGGATTTGAGAATTAATTTTAAACTTTCGGGGACTGCAGTGATATTATACTGAAATATTGAAGATGAATCATGAAATTTGGTTCCTTCCAGTATTCCATTGAAATCAGTTCGTTCTAAATGGTGAAATTAGTTGAAAATTTAAAAAATTTATTGTCGATATCCTATCAATGTGTCAACAACAAAAACAACCTTCACCAAAACCAAATTTCGTGTAACGACCAGTTGTTATCGAGATATAAAACAGTGGTAGTGAAAATGTGAGAAAGTCCACATATTTTTTTCTTATGATGAAAACTACCATCTGTATAAATAAAAGGTCAATCTGCTTTGGCGCGCTTGTTCAAATTCATAGCCTGAGCGGTCACCCATCGAGGTATTGAACTCGCCCAAGGCTACCTGGCTTCCAAGAAAAAAAATATATTTTCACGAAATTTCCAACAATATAAATCCGATAGAGGTTAAATCTAAAACTTGGCTGTGAAATGATGTTTTGAAGGCACTTGCCATAGTTCAGCTATATCTGAACTGTGATATAAATAAAAATATAAGAAGAAAATTCTATGAATGAATGATGTTCGAGACACTCATATTATAATAATGAAATCATTGAAATTGCGAATCTTCCATAAATTGTGAGGTTCATATTTAATTCAACCTTAAATCATAGGACTATGTTCTAGGAACTTAACTAACCAGTTATCATATACCGTATTCCTATTCTGAAAATATTCTTTCCAATTCGTTAGAATATGTACAATTGTACAATATACAATATTTTACTCATTTCAGCCAGTATTGTGATTAATTGTCAATTTCAAATAAATGTTACAAATAAATAAATGTATCTAAATAACTGTTTGCCAACCTCCTCTGAAACTGACATTGGATAATTTTCAAAATGAACTCCTTCGTAATGAATAGGTAAAATATTGCAATAATCTGGAAAATTCTTAAAAAATGATGAAATTTCGTGTGTGTGTTTGAGTGGCTCTCGGGGTGGTTTAGATTCATAATTGGATCCGGCAGGTTGCGCTTCAATCAGTTTATAGGAACTAAAAACGGCTTGACCGATCTCGATGAAATTTAGTGTGTGTGTTTGAGTGGGTATCAGGACGGTTTAGCTAAACAACTGGACTGGGCAGGGGACACTCCAATCGGTTTATAGAAATTTAAAAACGGCTAGACCAATCTTGATGAAATTTTGTGTGTGTGTTTGGGAGGGTCTGAGGGAGATATAGAATCAAAACAGGATCGGATAGGTGGCACAGCAATTGTTTTATGGCAGATGAAATTTTATGTGTATGTTTGGGTTGGTCGAAGGTTGATTCAGATAAATACAAAATTATACCAAATAACATCAGTACATAGTTCCATAAGATCCATGAAAATTTCAGTTATGAAATGTCGTTTGCTGAACCCGCTAATATCAGGGATGTCAATATTCGAGCAGGAGAACGTCTGCGTCTGTCGGCTAGTTTTAAATAATATGAGGACTGTTATGATATTAATTTCGATATATATTTCCCAT
Source organism: Halyzia sedecimguttata (assembly GCA_937662695.2). Classification (NCBI taxonomy): domain Eukaryota; kingdom Metazoa; phylum Arthropoda; class Insecta; order Coleoptera; family Coccinellidae; genus Halyzia; species Halyzia sedecimguttata. Next base: position 92,941,385 of record OW569412.2, read on the forward strand.
GGGGCAATATTTACTGAAATATTATATTGGACTTTCAACAAAATTATAATCGACAGATAAATGTGAATATAATTGGTTCAAATGAATGAATATGTAGTTTAATCATCGATACTGACTAAATAAATTGCGGAATGCTTTCAACAGATGAAATATTCCAATGTTAATAGTTGACGAAAATGAAGATTTGGAGAAAATATTCTGAATATCTTAAGCGTCGACTAAAAATCAAGAATAATATTGCTTCCCATTGATGTGCTATTGAAATGAATATCTTTCTTCCGTCACGGCGCTATGATTTTATCTGTATTTTATTAATTTACAGTCGAACTACCGAAAATGCTCTCAAATGACACATTCGACTTATGAACACTTTCAAACGAAACAGTTTAGGGACTTTGCAAGGAGATTTGCAAAGAAGGAAGGTCAGGATCCTGAATGAGCATACTCCACCCATTGGGTCGATATCTCTCGAAAACGATTCGGATGTATATGTAGAATTTCACGAGGGTCCATAAGGAATTCTCCAAATATAATACAATCATAGAGTTCTGATCTTCTTCTTCTTACAACTTAAAACTAGTTACACAATCTCACACACTTAGTAATTTGTAAACATTTGAATAATACATTTCTACCGCATTTATAAATATATTCCCCAATTAAATATATTTAGTGACGGAGAAATATTTAGATCTAATTGTTAATCAACTAAATTACCCGAATGTTTTTCTGTAATATCCTTCTACTCATAACATAAATGATTCGAATAATTAGAATTAATTGTATAAGCAATGATACTGTTCCTTAATTCTTGTTGCAAAATTTTTACCTGTTTTTCCTATGCATAATTTATTAGAACTACCGCAATTTAACTGATAAACACCTGATTTATCCTCTTTATTACCCTTTGATTTATTATTCTTAATGAGTTTTGGCTGGCTATTGTTTTTCAGGAATGAGATATTTATCTATGGTTTTGAATTTTCTTTTACACAATTTGATTGAATATTGATAGTATTCTCAACAGTTCGTGTGAAGATTGCATATTCTAACCTGAATTTGGCAAACTCAAGCTTAAACCAAGATTTTTGATCCATGATAGAACTCCAAGAAACTTGAGCTTAAATGACATAAAGGTACGATCGTATGGCTTGATTAATAGTATTCCCAAGTATTTACCGATTCTTCTTCAGTTATCTCGTACACAACAACGTAAAGAGTAATCATAGAGACGACGACTCGGTGAAGGTATAATCATCGAAACATTGTAAGCAGTAAATAGTCATGAAACATAATTAATCATCGTTATTAGTACGAGTGCACGAAAAATTAATCGTTCTACATAACAATTATAGATAGTTTCAAGTTCACACAACCAGCTGAGTGACTTGGGGATTTTAACATAATTAGTGTACAATACAATTTCGATGGTGAAATATTGGCTTGAAATGTGGGAAAAGCCGGCTCAGGTGGTGCAGTGGGTATAAAGACCTACTGTGGTGCCGGGGTCGCGGGTTCGAATCCCGCTCAGGGCATGGATGTGGTGTTGGGTTGTCCAAAAATAGATATGACAGAGTTTGAGGAATATGAGGTTAGAACTGTGTAGATGGCCTACAGGTGCCTAGCACATAAAAGGAAAAAAAAAAAAAAAAAAATGTGGGAAAGCCCTGTGGACAGGAGCTTTGGCGCTCTTGTTCAAACTTTGACAAATTATATCTCCGAAAATATTGGGGTCTCAGAATTCGGAATGATTTCAATGCAGTCTTATGATAGAACTGCATCATAAAATAAAATAAATTGAACAAGAATCCATTGATGTCAACTAGGAAAAACCAATACTTTCGGAGTTATGATTTGTCAAAGTTTGAACAAGAGCGCCTAAGCTCCTGTCCACAGGGCTTTCCCACTTTTTCAATTCGGCTTCTATACGTCAATTCTCAAGAGTTTTCGTAATTAAATTAATTTCAAAACTTAGGTCTATGACTCATCCCATGTTGGATTTATATACATCACGAAATTATAATTAGAGTATTCAATGAAATCATATAGAATGAGAATAATTATTGAAATTTTGAAGAATAATATCCCCGAAAGTATTAGTTTGTTAGAGTTGAGAATGACATCAATGGATTCTTATGATGAAACTGCAGCTTGAAAAAAAATTGAATTCAAAACTTGTAATGTGAACTCCGAAACCTCCTGGCTGATTTTGCCCAATAACAAACTTAACGGAGATATTTATCTCCTAAACCTACTCTGAAAATTTCAAATGTCTAGCTCATTCCGTTCGAGAGTTATCGTGTCTACGGCTGGACAGAATCGATTTTGACCACGGATTCTTGATCAGTGAGTCGAACCAAATCGTTTAGGACCATTTTCATCAAAAAATTCGAAAATTACAGACATTTGGGCAAATTGATAAGCACTCTATTCCGAGGAACAAGAGCGCCAAAAAGGGGAAAAGCCCTGTGGACAGGAGCTTTGGCGCTCTGTCCAAATTTATAGCCAGAGCTGTCACCCATCTAGGTACTGAACTCGCATGAAGCTGTTTAGCTTCAGAAAAAAATATGATCTCTTCCCATTTGTTTCCAATAATATAGATCCCATCGAGTTTAAATCTAGAACTTCAAATGAGCTGAAATATTAAACATTGAGGGTCAAGTAAATATATTTATAATCTCCTTCCATTAACTGCAAAACCTGATCACAACTAACTTTTTATCTTTCATATTTCTGGGTTAGATTATTTTTCTGGAATACAGCCAAAGTGAATCCCTATTCTTTAAAATATGTCCATTTGTACCATATTTAACCCGCGATAGGCATTCAGTTTCGATTTAAATCAGTTTTTGAACAGAACAGAATGAAATTGGATATTCACAGATAAACTTGACAGGTTGTAGGACACATGTTATATGTTTATATAAAGATCATAGAGGAACATGAAACCATGAAAGACATATATACGATCTATGGAGAGCACAGAATATAATATGAAATTAGAGTCACGTCAAAAATCAAAAACTGATGACAACTTGTCTGGTCGAATTTAAAAATAGTGGACCACTATACCCCCATCGTTGGAATATTTCGGCAATATTTTCACCAATATAGATCCGATCGAGTTAAAATCTAGAACTTCAACGATATCTGACGGATAGTTTCTAAGATACAGATTTTTTTTTTAATTTTTTTTCTTAATTTTCCAGACATGCGATTCTTACAAAACTTTGCATAAGACTTCGTGTAGGTATTTTTCAACTAATAACTGTGCTTTGATTCGATTGGTAATTTTCGAGTTATTGAGAAAACAAAATTTCAAATGGCTATAACTTGAAACCACTTGGTGGATTTTGCCTATTAAGGAACTCAGCTGGCGCATTTGGACTCCAAAACTACCCTGAAAATTTTAACCCTCTAACTTTTTGCGTTCGAGCGTAATCGTGCTCACGGCCGGCCGGACATATAATCAATTCTGACCTGACATTCTTGATCAGTGAGTCGAAAGTAATCGTTTAAGACCATTATCGACCAAATATTCGAAAATTACAGACGTTTGGACGAATTGATAGGCACTCGGTTCATAGAACAGCGCGCCAAAAACATTCTGGGCAGTTCAAAGATTACCAGTAGCTGTTTAGATTAATTGCTCAGAGGGAAAAAAATTGTTTCGACTACATTACTATCTTGATCATAATTACCTAGACAAAATTTCTCTACAAAGTCGACTAATTAAAACATATTTCCTTATGTGTGTCTTACATGTATGAGATTACGATCTGTTACCACACCTCCGCTAGAGGAGCTGTAGTAAGTAGGTATTACCAGATTTTTATCCATGTGCTCAGTCCTTTCGCGATTATCGGCTCTTACTAATTGAAAATGGTCTAATTGAAAAGTATAAAATTCCTGAAGCTAAATAATGCAATTATGATTACTCTATAGAATTGACGTTGATACGTGCTACAACCGAGAAGGAATTTACCTAATTAACTGGTTTGCGTAGCGTAGGCTCGAATCGAAAATAAACTGAAGTGGGACTTGATCATTACGTTTTCGAGATAAGGACATTTCTTCCTGTTACGAATTCTTGAAACCTTGCCCACATTGAATGCTCCAGCACAGCTTCCATAGATTCAACTCGTGTTTGGCGCTCTTGTTCCTCGGAACTGAGTGCTTATCAATTTGCCCAGATGTCTGTAATTTTCGAATTTTTGGCTGAAAAGTGTCTCAAACGATTTGGTTCGACTCACTGATCAAGAATCCGAGGTCGAAATAGATTCTGTCCAGCCGGTCCGGCCGGCCGGCCGTAGGCACGATAACTCTCGAACGAAAGGAGTTAGAGGATTGAAATTTGTAAGGTGGGTTTGGAGCGTAAATATCTCGAAAGAGTTCTTCAATGGGCGATATCCATAAAGCGGTTTCGGAGTTATGGCCAATTTTAGTAAAAACATTTTTAATGAATATTTCCGAAACCGATCACTTGATCTATCTGAAATTTTGCATCAAATTGTAGAATCATGACCTTTATACGCATGTGAAGTTTTGTATTTACCAGGTTAACGCAAAGTGTGAAAATAGTTATTTTTGTATCTAGTGCGCGAAATGCTACTTTGGTGATCGAGAACTGATTTTTTTTAACGAGGCGCAGCCGAGTTAAAAAAAATAGTCGAGATCACCAAAGTATTTCGCGCATGAGATGCAAACAAAATATTTCTACAAACTTCAAAAATATTGTTCTAAAATAAGTAACATGCTTAGCTTAATATGAAAAATAGTATGGAACTGGCTTAAACTGTTTTTCCAAATCAAATAATTACTGTAACTATGGAAATAAAATGGCATTTGTTGACCATTATTTCAAAGTGACAGTTCTTGATAATTATTTTGGAGTGACTTTTTATTCGCGTCAATTTCGTGCGTGATATTTATAACTGTGAAATAATGGAAATTTCGAGCGACGATGATGTAAGCAGTACCTCACCTAACTCGGCAGATGCGGCCAATTCTGTAATTTTAAATCTTTCACCGGAGAAATCGAGGAACATAAAGGTTAAAATAAAAAAATTCCATATAGTTTACATGCAGTGTGCGAAGTAGGTATTTCGCACACTACTTCGCGCACGGTGTCATGGTAACGAAGGAAAATGAAAAAAAGGGTCACTTCGAATATTGTTGTCAATGCGCGAACCTTGTCATTTTTTGTCGTTTGTAGAAAAAAAAATTTAGAAAATTAAAAAAAAAATTTTCTACAATAACTCTCGAACGGAATGAGCTAGGCAGTTGAAATTTTCAGAGTAGGTTAGGGAGATTAATATCTCAGGTAAGTTCGTTATTGGGCAAAATAGGCCAGATGGTTTCGGAGTAAGGAAAAAAAAAATTTTTTTAAGTAACAAATTTCAAATTCAATTTTTATTTAAGATGCAGTTTCACCATAAAAATCCATTGATATCATTTTCAACTCCAACAAGCTAATACTTTCGGAGATATGATTTTTCGAAATTTCAATAATGAATTGTACTTCTACGTTTTCACAGAGTGCTATAATTATCTAAGCTTTATTATATGGTCTGTGTTCATACTCGTGCATGTCATCCTGTTCTATATGAGAGAGTTAAATTCATTTCAGCTATTTTAATTTGATTTCTTCCATGGTGCAGTTCTCATTCTCAGATTGCTCATTTAATCTTGATAAATAAACTATTATTTGAATTGAATTTACTTTATGATGCAGTTCTATCATAAGAATACATTGATATAATCCCCAAATCTGAGAAACCAATAGTTTCGGAGATATAATTTGTCTGTTTGAACAAGAGCGCCAGAAAGCTCCTGTCCACAGGGCTTGAACCAATTTTTCTCATTGATAGTGATATGAAATATGCCATGGATTCTATCCACTGCAACACGAGTACAATTTCTTGGCGGATCTCGAACGGATCTGATTAAGTTTTATATTATGTTATTAGACTTTCGAAATTGTCAGTGAGGGTGAATATCAAGCAAAAATACTATTCAAAATATGTTCTATTTTCAAAGAATACATACTTATATTTTACACTTTTGAAGTGTAAAAATCAAATAAATAAATATTATCTGTACTGATTCTGGTACTCATGAGAATATGGGTACTCGGAAGTCTTCATAATTAGATCAAAACTCAAAGCTATCTCTGATATTCTGAATAATAATATGAAAAAATTCTCAAACTTAACAGTATTCATTCTCCATAGTGAGTTATCGTTACAGGAAAAAAATATACATAACTCAAAAATATCATAAACCATAATCTAAATTGAGTAATTTAATTAAATTATACTAAAAAGTATAAAAAAAAGAGATCAAATGCGTAACAGAGTCTAGATCCGCCCCCGTTTCCGTATTCGTATTCGCGGATCTAGAAACTGGTGATCCGTATCCGCATCCACGAATTCATATTTTCAATGATCCGGCACATCTCTCAAATTCTTATGATACAACTGCATCATGAAAGAAATTATATTCAAAAAAGTGTAATTTAAAAAAGACAAGAGTGCCAAAAATTATTAATCCGAACCACGAACTCATCCGAAACCTACTCTGAAAATTTCAACTGTCTAGGAGGTCATTCCGTTCGAGAGTAATCGTGCCAACGACTGGCCGGCCGGACAGAATCGATTTGGTACTCGGATTCTTGATCAGTGAGTCGAACCAAATCGTTTCAGACCATTTTCATCAAAACATTCGAGAATTACAGACAAATTGATAAGCACCTTGTTCCGAGGGACAAAAGCAACAAAAATGAAAAATAGGGGTGGAGGTGAATATTCATAAATACAAAAATTAATACAATTATTATTTTTATTAGAACGGGGTCGTGTGGCTGTGTCTAGCTAATCCGAACTGCGACCGATACGATCTTTTGTTGCATTACCCTAATTATTCAATCCTAAGGACATTGTCAATGGTTAACATAATATATTGTATAATAGTTCTAGGAGGTAACGTTTCAATGTGACCATAAGGTCTATTGTGCCCCCCAAGCAGAGCTGTCGATGTCACCACCATCTACAGCTCGCCTTCTAGTTCCAGAGTTCTAATGAACTCCAATATCTGGGCTGGCTTCAAGGAGGCTACGTCTTCGCTCTTGCAGATTTCTTGCCCAAAGCATTCCTTGCATTGGTTTGAGATGGCGTAATCAGGTGATCAGGAGTTTCACCCTCTTCCCCACAGAATCTGCACTCGCAATTTTCTGCTAACCCTAATCTCATCATATGGTTCCTGAGACAACAGTGCCCTTAGAGGAAACCAGTGAGGTTGCAGCAGCTTTTTACCAAGATCTATATATTTCTTGGATCTGACAGTGTCCAAGTGTCTTCTTTTATACGAAAGTCACGTTTGTAAGTGTATCTCCTACCCCACAGTAGGGTTGCGTGCCAATAAAATTGGTTCGTGCTCCTTTCTTGGCAAGTGTGTTGGCCTCCTCATTTCCTTTAATTCCTGAGTGACCAGGAACCCACACCAAGGAGACCCTGTTGTTCTTCCTACTTCATTAAGTTTTCTTCGGCACTTCCATATTAGCTAAGACTCGATAACATGGGAGGTCAGAGCTTAAATGGCAGCTTGGCAGTCAGAATGGATTGCTATATCACACCCATGATAGTTTCTTTGTAGGTTCATTTCCACGCATCTTTCGATTGCAAGTATTTCTGCCTGAAAGACGCTCAGATAGGAGCCCAGCGATAGTGAGCATTTGGTGCCTGTCCCATATACTCCAGTGCCACCTCCTGTAGTGGTGTCTGAACCATCTATGTACCATTTGAAGGCATTTTTTAAGAACTTGGAGGTTGTGGATTTCCTGTCCCACTCTTTTCTCCTACCTAGCATCGTAATGAAGTTCTTTGCGATGCTTGCTTCTTAATCATTTCGTACTAGGAAGATTGGATGATAAAATGTACCTGGTAAGAGGGGAACAGGCTTTCTGGTGTTTAATACTCTCATTACCTATTCCTTTCCTAGATGACTTGCCCATGCTGTACAGGTAATCTTTCAGCAGTCCTACCATTACCCGACGTTCAGCTCGTTATAGCTGCAGGAGCTTTCTGATATAGTACACTGAGAAATCCTCGAATGGCTCCCATTACTGGACCTCTGGACTTTTCCAAGCCAACAGAAGGGTTCTGGTCTAGCAGGTGTTACCCTGGAAGCCCTTTTCGCTTCAGCCTGCTCATTTTCTTCATTACGTCAATGGCCTGGAACCTGGAACCCATAGCAAATTCATCTTGTTCCTTGTTGCCAGTTGTTTTATGGTATTCCGGATCTCTCAGTGTGGCCTGTCCAGTATGATATAGATGTGTACCCCTTTGAGGTTCCTTCTCAGACACTCTTGTACACAAATGTAGACAGCTAGTGTCTCTGCTTGTAAGAAAGAGGGCTCATGTCCCAGGGGCACAAAAATCCCCAGTTTCGGTCCATATACCCATTATCTGCACCCTTGTCTGATTTAGATCCGATACCTAATGGATGACTTTTTTTCCAAACGATTAACGAGGTCCACCGCACTCAGACGGTCTCTTATGACCGATGTAAAGGGTGTTTTGAAATTGACTATGGTTCGCAGTACATCTGAGGGCTTTGCTAAAAGGTTTGTGTCCAGTTGGTCCAGTAACCTAATATGTTCTACCCAGTTACCAGGTAAGAGTCCTACTTCGAAAAATTCTTATTGCATGCAGGAGAAGATTTTCTGATACTATTTTTGGCGCTCTTTTTTGTCGAAACAGAGTGCTTATCAATTTACCAAATGTCTGTAATTTTCGAATTTTTGGCTGAAAATGGTCTTGAAAGATTTGGTTTGACTCACTGATCAAAATCCATGGTCGAAATCGATTATTTCCGGCCGACCGTCTGTCCGGCCGTTAACACGATAACTCCCGAATGGAATGAGCTAGACAGTTGAAACCTTCAGCGTAGGTTTGAGGGATAAATATCTCGGTTAAGTTCGTTATTGGGCAAAATAGGTGTAATAGTTTCGGAGTAACGAAAAAAAATTTTTTTTTTAACATTACAACTTTTGAATTAATTTTTTTTAAGATGCAGTTTCATCATAAGAACCCATTGCTATTATTTTCAACTCTAACAAGCTAATACTTTCGGAGATATGATGTTTCAAAGTTTCAATAATTATTCATAAATGTCATCTTTTCTAGCTATTAGAGATTGTCAATTCGGAGTTGCTATTTTCTCTTGGAAAGCAAGTATGTATTCGATTCTTGAATTTGTGAATATATACAACTGTTTTGATGTAGTTTATGGAGGCAATAGGAAAGAAGAACCTCATGGAATCATCAAAAGGAATTACTGTTCGTTGACCACTGAGGTTAATATTACCTTTTACTTCCTTAAGAGTGAGACATGTTCCTATATAAAGTATTTTCATAATGTTGCTAGCAAAAAAATACTGAAATATGGATCTACATTTGTGTATCAAACATTTTTTCTTAAGGTTCATAATACAGAAAAGAATGTATTAGTTGTATGAACTATTAAATTTTAAATTATGAAAACAGGAAAATAATTTGTTCGTAATCCTCGACCTACACAAATATCAGGAATAAATGGACAATCTGCTATGATTGTCTCCAGCCTTGCTCTAGACATTTCGATGATAGTTTCCTTAGGTATTTCGAGTTGTGAAAACTATGCACCGAGTCTAAGTTGCAACAACCCTTTCCACGAGGTTGAATCATTGCAGCCGTCCGAATGAACGGATAAAAATGAATTGATATTTTTCATCAATTAGTCTAATGAAATCTTTTGACCAATTTGAATTTCAAAATAAAAATATTTAAACAGAATCCACCGGATTTTGACTGTGATGAGTTCATGTCATTTGAAGATAATTCCTCAAACTGAACGGAAACGGTGATATTCACTGTTATAAACAATTAAAAAATTAAATCACTAGGCATCAAATCTAAATATTTTTCAATCATTACAGACAATATTCTTACATAATATCATTTCATTTTTGCATCAGTATTTCCTTCTACATTCTGAAAAATCATCATAATTTTCAATATCAGAAATGGAACTGTAAGAGCAAACATTTAAATCTTTCGTAGCGGTAAAGAGACACCTGTTGTACGTTCTATGGGAACGCTGAAGATCAAATTATGAGACCGATTGAAGATCCTCCTCCTTGTTTATAGATTGTTCTGTTACATTTGTGATTTCTTCGGTGCGTTACATCAGCGGCTGAAGAAGACTTAACATCGGAGCTTCCATCGGCCAGCTGCTTCCCAGCGAGAAGAACTTCATAATCACCTGAATATTTGTACGAACGGGATCTACATATGTATAAAGGATTCTTCTCTGGCTTCTGCGGTCTTCTTTTCATCCTCGGAGATATTGAGAAGACGGCTGATTCAATTCATAAGTGAGAGTGTAATTTTGAAGTTACATAATTTTTCATTTACAGTTAGAATTGATGCCTAGAATTGCAGTATGTTCAACAGACGGATCCAACGTTTGTTCGGTCGAATTAAATGCTGGATGTTCAATCCCATTAACCACTTGTGGAGAGATTCCCTGTGTGAGAGATGTTTCTCACAATTTTGAAACTTCATAACGTCCATATCAACCGTTCAATTCCAGGAATGCCTATAAAATATCTTTTACCTCCATTTCTCCCATTCTTCGCAGATTGTAACTCTGGGAAAATTTGTGATGATGAGGCTAAACGAATTTTGTTATTGATGGTACCCGATATATTTTGCAATTTTGTCAGAGGATTCAAGATGTGCATTAAAAAATTGGTTCAAGCCCTGTGGACAGGAGCTTTTTGGCGCTCTTGTTCAAACAGATATATTATATCTACGACAGTATTGCTTTCTCAGTATTGGGAATTATATCAATGGATTCCTATGATAGAACTACATCATGAAATAAATTAAATTTAAAAAAAGTGTCGTTTAAAGAAAATGCTTCGAAAATTATAAAAAAAAAGAGCAATCTACAATGCTTCAACGCTTTAATGCTTCAAAAATTGTCATTAAATTTATTCATCAAGATTAAATGAGCTATCTGCAATGATTCAACCTCTTGGAATGGGTTGTTGCAACTTAGACTCGGTGCATAGTTTTCACAACTCGAAATACCTAAGGAAAGTATCATCGAAATGTCTAGAGCAAGGCTGGAGACAATCATAGCAGATTGTCCATTTTTTCTTGATATTTGAGTAGGTAGTGGATTATGAACAAATTATTTTAATAGTTCAAAATATATTGATAAAATACTATCCTCTTTTAATAATTTAAAATTTAATAGTTCATACCACTAATACATTCTTTTCTGTATTATGAACCTTAACTCAAGAAAAAATGTTTGATAGACAAATGTAGATCCATACTTCAGTATTTTTTTGCTAGCAACATTATGAAAATACTTTATATAGGAACATGTCTCACTCTTAAGGAAGTAAAAGGTAATATTAACCTCAGTGGTCAACTCCGAATTGACAATCTCTAATAGCTAGAAAAGATGACATTTATGAATAGTGATCACAGACAGATTCTGTGTTCACATTCTGTGAATACATAGAACTTACGATGTATTATTGAAGCTTTGAAACATCATATCTCCGAAGTATTAGCTTGTTAGAGTTGAAAATGATAACAATGGATTCTTATGATGAAACTGCATCTTAAAAAAATTGAATTCAAAAGTTGTAATGTAAAAAAATATTTTTTTTTCGTTACTCCAAAACTATTAGACCCATTTTGCTTAACCGATATATTTATCCCCCAAACCTACGCTGAAAATTTCAACTGTCTAGCTCATTCCGTTCGAGAGTTATCGTGTTAACGGCCGGACGGACGGCCGGTCGGACAGAATCGATTTCGACCACGGATTCTTGATCGGTGAGTCAAACCATATCGTTCGAGACCATTTTCAGCCAAAAATTCGAAAATTACATACATTTGGGCAAATTGATAAGCGCCAAAAAGTTGTGCAACATTTGCGCTAACTTGTGCCATTGATATTTTCACGAAAACTCTTCGGATATTCCGGAAAATCGTGAAATTTGAAAATAGAAAAGTGCTATGCCATTTGATTATGTGCATTCGATGATACCACTAACCTAATTTCCACATTAAATCTACCCAACAAATTTCAGTCTATCAAGTTTCTTCTCTCGAAGATTACCATTCTTACGGCCAGTCGAATATAATTGAATTTTACTACGTATTATATGTTTCAATTCAACCATTCATTGGATCAATACCGTAATTTACTTTTCATTATGCTACACACCAATATAAATAAATCAATTCCTGCCTTACATCCGTTGTTGATCATATACGTAAAGTTGCATCCCGTAAATCATAAATCTCTTCTTTCAGGTTGCCTGTCTTCACACTTAATGTAATGAAAGGGAAGAACCATTTCGTGCTGAACATTTATGCTTGAAAGTTACAATTATAGTTGTTTAATAATTTTTACTTTTCAAATCATCATCTGTTCGAAATTGAGGATCTGATATGATCAAGAATAAGCATGCTACGTGTATTCTGTACATTCACCTAACGTAATCGCAACTATGATTTTGCTGGTATCTTCATTTATACCTGCATGCCCTCTAATAAGACTCGGAGGAAACCTACGGTAGTCCATAATATATGACCTTTTATCAGCCATGTTAACGCAAAGTTTGTGCGCCAAAAAGATCCTGTCACAGGGCTTGAACCAATTTTTTAATAAATTTTTAGAAGAAAAAACAAAAGGCTGGGCTCTTGTTCCTCGGAACAGAGTGCTTATGAATTTGTCCAAATGTCTGTAATTTTAGTATTTTTGGATGAAAATGGTCCTAAACGATTTGCTTCGACTCACTGATCAATAATCCGTGATCAGAATCGATTCTGTCCGGCCGGTCCGGCCGTAGACACGATAACTCTCGAACGGAATGAGCTAGACAGTTGAAATTTTCAGAATAGGTTTGAGAGATAAATATCTCGGTTGAGTTCGTTATTGGGCAAAATCGCCTGATGGTTTCGGAGTAACGCAGAAACCAATAATTTCGGAGATATGATTCTTCAAAGTTTGAATAATTACTCGCTAGTTGTTTGACAAAGCGCTTAGGCACCTGTCCACAGAGCTATCCCTCTTTTTTATTCTTAGAGTAAATGTGTTATATTCGGATATCTTCGGTAAAATATTTTACACCGTCGTTTAGGTAAGCTGCACCGTGTAATAAAGCAGCAAACAAAATTTCGGATATTCATTTAAACAAGAGCGCCAAAAAAAGGGGGAAAGCCCTGGGGCAGGAGCTTTGGCGCTCTTGTTCAATATTTGACAAACCATATCTCCGAAAGTATTGGTTTCTCAGTTGGGGACGATATCAATGGATTCTTATGATAGAACTGCTTCATAAATGAAATTATATTCAAATAATAGTTTATTTATCAAGATCAAATGAGCAATCTGCAATGATTCAACCTCGTGGAATGGGTTGTTGCAACTTACACTGGGTGCATAGTTTTCACAACTCGAAATTCCCAAGAAAAGTATCATCGAAATATCTAGAGCAAGGCTGAAGACAATCATAGCGGATTAGCCATTTATTCCTGATATTTGAGTAGGTAGAGGCTGATGAACAAATTATGTTAATAGTTCAAAATATATTAATAAAATACTATCCTCTTTTCATAATTCAAAACACATTCATTCTGTATTATGAACCTTAACTCAAGAAAAAATGTTTGATACACAGATGTAGATCCATATTTCAGCATTTCTTGCTAGCAACATAATGAAAATACTGTATATAGGAACATGTCTCACTACTCAAGGAAGTTAAAGGTAATATTAACCTCAGTGGTCAACGAACAGTAATTTCTTTTGATGATTCCATCATGTTCTTCTTTCCTATTGCCTTCATAATCTACATCATTGAAATGATCCAATTCTGAATCTTCTGAAACATCATCTCCAATATTTATATAAATTATTGAATTTGTAACTAGTCAATATTATTTTCGGTTTCAAAACAGTCTTGTATGTATTCACAAATTCAAGAATCGTATACTTGTTTTCCAACAGAAAATATTTTCGAACTACGAATTGACATGTCTCTAAGGCCGGCCTTATACATCCGGAATGTCTCTCTGAATTCATACTCTTAATTCATATTATATTTCAGAAAACAAGGAATTGCATACTAATTTACTATTCTCCTCACACGTTCTGATTTTTGCAAAGTATTCATTTCTAGATTTTGCAAGCTTCCAGAATTCAAATTATGAATTAAGAATATGAATTCAGAGAGAAATTCCGGCCGTATAAGGTCGGTCTATAATAGCATGATAAGAAGACATTTATGAACAGTGAACACAGACAGATTCTGTGTTCACATTATGTGAATACATAGAACTACGATGTATTATTGATATTTTGACAATTCATATCTCCGAAAGTATTAGCTTAGTAGAGTTGAAAATGATAACAATGGATTAATCTGATGAAACTGCATCATAAAAAAAATGGGTTCAAGCCCTGTGGACTGGAGCTTTCTGGCGCTCTAGTTCAAACAGACAAATTATATCTCCGAATGTATTGGTTTCTCAGAGTTGAGAATTATATCAATGTATTCTTATGATAGAACTGCATCATAAAGGAAATTCAATTCAAATAATAGTTTATTTATCAAGATTAAATGAGCAATCTGGGAATGAGAACTGCACCATGGAAGAAACCAAATTAAAATAGCTGAAATGAATTTGACTCTCTCTTATAGAACAGGATGAAAAGTACGAGTATGAACACAGATCATATAATGAAGCTTAGATAGAATATTTATAGCATTCTGTGAAAACATAGAAGTACGATTCATTATTGAAATTTAGAACTTCATCTTAGCAGAAATTGAATTCAAACTTCATAGAAGAATTTAAATTCAACAAGAGTGCCAAAAATTATCAATCCAAAACCAATAGACGATTTCTACCCAACAACGAACTCATCCGAGATATCCATTCCTCAATTCTACGATGAACGATAATATATATCTTTCCTCAAATCTACTCCAATACACCAATATTACAGTTTTGTTTTCAATGGAGATATTCTGAACTCAATATTATTAACTTACCATTACCATTCCCATCATCATATGGATTGACCATCGGCATGAAAATATCAACCAACAAAAAGTATGATATTATATTATAATTCTCATATTTATAGGATTGCTGGAATGAATGACTATGAGACAACGTCATGTCTCAGGAAAATAAGTTGACATTATAACAATTCATAGAATACCCACAGAATAATTCTATCAATCTGTGAAAACGTAGAAATACGATATACATTGAAATTTTGGAAAATCATATCTCCGAGAGTATTAGCTTGTTAGAGTTAAAAATAATATGAATGGATTCTTATGGTAGAACTGCTTATTGAAAAAAATTTAATTTGGAATTTGTTCTGTAAAAAAAAAATTTTTTTTTGTTACTCCTAAACCATCTGTCCGATTTTGCCCAATAACGAACTTAGTCGAGATATTCATCCCCCAAACCTACTCTGAAAATTTCAACTGTCTAGCTCATTCCGTTCGAGAGTTATCGTGCCTACGGCCGCCCGGCCGGCCGGCCGGTCCGGCCGGACAGAATGAATTTCGACCATGGATTCTTGATCAGTGAGTCGAACCAAATCTTTTAAGCCCATTTTCATCGAAAAATTCGAAAATTACAGACATTTGGGCAAATTGATAAGCACTCAGTTCCGAGGAACTAGAGCACCAAAAATTGAATTCAAAAGTTGTAATGTAAAAAAAAATGTATCTCGTTACTCCGCAACTATCTAGCCGATTTTGCCCACTAACGAACTTGACCGAGATATTTATCCTTCAAACCTACTCTGAAACTGTCTAGCTCATTTCATTCGAGGTTATCGTGTCTACGACCGGACAGAATCGATTCTGACCACGGATTCTTCTTCAGTGAGTCGAACCAAATCGTTTAAGACCATTTTCGGCCAAAAATTCGAAAATTACAGACATTTGGGCAAATTGATAAGCACTCTGTTCCGAGGAACAAGAGCGCAAAAAATATTATATCTGTAGAAGTGAATGACGTCATAAGTAAAATTTGTATGCCCTAAGATGGTTCATCAAAAACAAAATTTGACCTTGACAATTGTATTCCTTACTTTATTCACACACTCCGCCGTATTCACAAAGCACTCAATCTCCGTTAAGTCCTAAACGAGTTCCTCAGTTAAGGATAAATAAGAATTGCAACCTCAATTAACGTATTTAACGGTGATGAAACAGGCCTGCTCCACGTTAATTTTCACGTTAACTGAGGTTGCGATTCAAATTTTTTATCCTTAACTGAGGAGCTCAGTTAGGACTTAACAGAGATTGAATGCTTTGTGAATACGGCGGATAGAATATTAGTGAAGATACTCGCTATTTTGTATAACCTGGCTACAGTAAACTCAAGTTACTTACCGTAACACGGAGTTTGCAAACGATGGAAGATACCTGATCGCGACAACACCTCTACATGAATGGTTTAATATTTTCTGAGAGAACCAGGTGTATTTTTATTTGTACGAATAATCTTGTCGACTACATAAATAGAACCCTTTTTGTTCATATTACGTGTCTTCTCGGATTCGCAATTTAAGATGCGTTTTCCTATTGATATTATACCGTACGAACTGGGGAAAAATTCTTATCAATGACTGCTGTCTCTTCGAATACACGCAAACAGAATTTCCTCAAGTTAACGGTGCTCAAGTGATTTACACCAGTTGTTTACTACAATTATGCCTTCGCGAGGTACTGGTTTTATTTTAATCGATTCAATATTCGCCATATGCCTCGCGGAGTATTTCCACTACAGTTCTTATGAACTTTTCGTTCGTAGAAAAAAAACAACGTTTGAAACGATCTGTCACGATTATGATTGTAACAAAAGCACGTTGAAGTCTCTCAATGGGATATTGAAAATCATATTGAACTGTGCAGAAGACTAAGAACCACACAAAAGTGAGGAAGCCCTGCGGACATGAGCTTTGGCGGTCTTGGTCAAACTTTGACAAGTCATATCTTCGAAAGTATGGGTAAGAGTTGGGAATTATATCAATGGATTCTTATGATAGAACTTCATCATAACAGAAATTAAATTCAAAATAATAAAAGAATTACAATTCAACAAGAGTGCCAAAAATTATTAATCCAAAACCAATAGACCAATTCTACCCAACAAAGAATTCATCCGAGATATTCATTCCTCAATTTCATGATGAACGATATATTCTTTCCTCAAATCCACTCTTGATTATATTATATCAATTGAAACTTTAGCCAATATTCCGGTTTTTTTTTACTGGAGATGTTCTGAACTCAATGTTATTAACTTACCATTCCCATCATTATATCAACCATGGGCATCTAAATATCACCCAAAAAGTATGATATCATATTATAATCATCATAATTCTACGATTGCTGAAATGAATAATTTTCGTTTTGTTCTTAACAATTTACTTAAGTGAAAAATTATAAACTTCAATTATGTTTTAAAAAGAAAATTTTGAATTATCTCATAAGCAACGCATTGTTTTATAACAATTTTTTAAACAATAGGAGATAATAATTATTAAAAATCATTTTTAAGTAGTTTCTGATCATAAGAAAATGGAGCAATAATATTATAAATTGAAGCTTTATAATTTTTCACTTAACCAAATTGTTCATAACAAAACAAAAATTAATAATTTTTAAACTTTTCCAACAGGAATCTATTTCAAAACCTTTGAAGAATAGCTCCACGAAAGCAAAAAAATTCAGAGTAATAGTTTAACAATTATCGTACTTGCAATGTTAATGTTCGTGTTACAAAAAATTGTGAATTAACTATTGGATAACTAATTGAAAAATTGAGATAAACATTTTTGTACCACGGATTATTGTTCATTGATCTTTCATGCAGGTGCCTGAATTTTTTCAATTTTTTATTTTCATATTTAATAAGTTTAAATAATATCTATTCATCAAAGGTACGAAGGGGGCGAGGCTTGTGAGTACCCGCTTTCGGTCGTATTTTCAACCCTCTAGGAAAATTATAAATATTGTCCTACAGTTCCGGCAGTTGGGATGTTTTAGGAAATTACTTACTCTATTTGAATCTTTTTTCAAATTTGAATTATATCAAATAGTTTTTGAGATATTGGCGAAAACCTGAACCTCCTTCTTTTTTTTCACTTAATTGTTTATAACTATTGCAAATTTTGCAAGCGGCCTTGGAATTTTATCAAAAACTATCTATATGCCATTCAGAATCGAATGACACCTCAATCATAATTTTCGGAGAATAGGCACAAATTTTGACCTAAAAAGCACTTGTTGACTAGACTAATTCATCAGTGAGTTGAACTCCATCGTTTGTGGCCATTCTCGGCCAAATATTCGAAATTTTACAGATACTTGGACGAATTGATAGGCACTCTCATCACCTGGACTGTGCGCCAAAAAGACAACCAATCAACTCAAAGTATTCTTTAGAAGCCTTCTGAAAGAGTAATGATTAATAATCGTGGAAATTAATCGTTTCGTTCAGTTATCATGCACATCCTACTAAATCAGGGAAATTTCCTGGAATGTCTAGGCGAGGAATTATATGCTCAAAGTTTTCATTAGCATAAACTTGTGAATTTATGACTACTTTGCCGCGTTCTTTCGTTATAAACGAGATCCTGTTAGACGGAAAGGCTTTATTCGAACAGAAATTAGTTCATTCTATTCCCGACAACGGCTCCCATTGAAAGATATAAATTGCTCATGATATAAGAGAATTTTCCTTCGAGACATATTGGCAATACGAATTATGGATTGCCTTTCAGCAATGATAATTTACAATCAACAGTTCTAATTTCGTAGTACTGCATCATCCCAGTGTACTTCATTATTTAGGTTGGCAATTCCGCTTGGAGACAATTACCTATTTAATGCATGCAGTGTTCAGAAATCCAGCAATCAATCCTGTTCTTGCGAGCACGCATCGGAAATTTTATCATTTCGTGCATGTAAATATCTATTGTTGGATTCTGATCCTTTTATCAGGATGTTATGGTGCGAAGGATCAAATGTTGAGTCCTGATTCGTTTATCAGGATATAATGTTATTTCGAAGGACCAGAATTGTACACCCTGATGGTTTTATCAGGGGGATGAGTAAAGGGGTATACTTAACTTTAAGCACCCAGAGGTAATCTCGTTGATTACGGCGTAAGTTGTTACTTGCAATAAGATAACAATTACGAGGATAGGAAGTGGTGAAAGATTCGAACGCACTTTAACCACAACAACAAACTGTATTTTCTTGTTACCGACAATGTGATAACAAGCACGAAGTAATTGTACAATGCAATATTAATACAATTTAAAATCTTCCTTCTATATGAAAATGCACAGCAAGGAAGAAGTGACTACTTAGTTGCTACGATAACAAGGCAATAGTATTTTTTCGCGAAAGATCAAGAATAGTCATGAATTCTTACAGTGTAATTGTATATAAAAGACCAGATAGAAGGAAAATAGGAGGTTCCTTCATCTGGGTAGAAAACGGGGGTAATATTAACATTGAGTGGGGTTTCGATCTTAAAACTGCCCCTGATATGTTACAACAATACTCTCATTTGCCATGAAAAAGACATGAAAAAGAGTGGGAATGCCTACAAAATTCCCGATGCAAGCACCAATGAGTAAACTTCTAGGGGGTTCAATCTTAGGAATTCGAAATCTCGAATTTCTCCCACTATCTAGAATAACTTTACTTGCTTTCTGCATATAATCTATCAGCAGAAGCTGATAAATAATTTTCACAAATTATGGGTTTCCATAGCGTCTAGACAAGAAGAATACCAGTACTGGGCAATGTGTTATAAACCTGATAAGTTTCTTACCACTTCAGCTATTGAATGTATTTTAGCATTATTTTACAGGAAATAGGCAATAAATCGCTCTACAAAGGTCGAAGCTTAACACGAAATTCTACACGCAGTTATCTTTTCGTAAAAGTATTATTTTCAAGGGTGAGACCACACATGACAACATTGACACTGTCAGATCCAAGAAATATATGGATCTCAGTAAAAACACGCTGCACCTTCTCACTGGTTTCCTCACAGGGCACTGCGGCCTTAGGAAGCATGTAATGATGTTAGGGCCAGCAGAAACTGATGAGTAGAAATCCTCCTCCTGTTGTGAGGTGGATGAAACTCCTAATTACTGAATGCCTCGCCATCTCACACCAACGCAAGGAATGCTTTGGGCAAGAAATCTGTAGGAGCGAAGAAGTAGCCTCCTTGAAGCCATCCCAGATACTGGAATTCATCAGAACTCTGGAAATGGAAGACGAGCTGTAGATGGTGATGCCATAGAAGCTCAGACAGGGGCGCACAGTAGACCTTAAGGTCGCAGTGCAACATTGCCCCCTACAACAATTTACAATATACAGGGTGTATCTGAATAACACCGAAAAAATGTATGGAGTGATTCTGTGATGAAAATTAAGGATGGTATTCGGTATAACATTTTTTGGAAATGCTCCCCCGGAAAAGTTACACCTCTCCGAAGATTAACAAAAAAAAATTGACGTCATTTTTAACATTTATTATAATTGTATGGTCGTTATTCGACAGGTTTTTGTTCGTTCACTATTGTTTTAGTTTTAGAAATCTTAGCCTAGTAGAATTGTAATTTGGTTGCCTGTTGTTCAATAAAATGCTATTTAACATGAGTTAAGTTAGTACCACGAAACCCGAGTCACTGTTAAACCTTAATAAAATATAGTGATAGGATAGTATAGGAAACTAAGTAATTTTATTCGAGAGTTCAACATGTCCTAAGACTGAATGAAGATTTCCTATTGTAGATTTCGGTTCCTTATAGCACTTCCTGATACCTTGTCTCTGCTTCTTCAAAACTGTATTCGGCATTTTCAATCTCAAAGCGAGAGACTTTATTATTCGAAGTTAATGATCTGTGATAATATCTTTTTATTGAAAAAGGAGGTGGAACTTGGAAATTTCTATGCAAAGTAAAACTATGTGAGCCATGATTTTCAAATACTGCCAATGTGATAATTCTCGAATCTCAGAATAACAATCAACAAACTATTTCTGAAGATTTTTTCGTTAAGCGTCTGAAGAAGGAGTCTGATATAGACTCCGAAACGTTACGATATAGTTGTTTCTTCGTTGATGTTGTTTCGTTGTTATTTGTTAGGCAACATTGTTCGATTGATTGCTTCTGACAAATATCTTGTGTTTCTTACGCAGAAGCAAATCACAAAATAATTAATTTTTTATTTTATAGATATTTTTCAAAGTTTGGGAGAGAAAACCCAGAAAGAAACCATTCAATTATGGAACATTATGTTGATTGGTGAGAGTAGAAATTGGCAACGTCTCAGAGAATTTTTTTGACATTGACGATATTTCAGGAGTGCCAACCTTTGTTGTTTTAGTTACAAAAACGTGATAGACCTAAATCATGGCCAACCGGAAGACTTGATAAAAGTGAATGGAGTATGTTGCTGTTTCCATCATATTTTTTAACGTGGAATGTACTGTCAGAATATTTTAACCTGACTTCGGAACGCCCTGTATATCGATTAATTCATTTTCGATAATTGTAATATGTCATTTTTTTAAATATGTGCATTTTTTAAGGAACATGAAACATATCACTTCAAAATGAAATATACTTTTGAAATATGTATTACCAAAAATTTTTGTAATCAGTTATTCTCAGGTTCTAAGGTTGTACCTATCTAATTATGAAATTATGCGAATTACCTTTCACCTCACCCGCAAAGTTACTTCACAAAAATGCGTTTTTCGACACGTATACCTGTTCTTAATTACTATTCGATACCTACTGTAAATAACGGTAAGTTTGCGAGTTCCCTCAAAATCTTTATGAATGTCGTATCTCAATCATTCAATTTGATTAATGGATTCCACGACTTCGTAACTTGTAGGCGCAATAAATTAAAGATGAAACATGATGAGCAGCGAAAGTGAGAGATCGGTAAAAATAACGTTGGTACCGGTGATCACTAAGATTGGTCCATTTCTATAGAAATCACAAGTTCAACGAGTTCGTATATCCTTACCTGGAGGTCAAGATGGATGACCAATACGAAAGTGATTAGAAAGAAGATGGATCTACACATCACGAAATCTCCTCTTTTGGTGAACGTCTATTCGTATTTGTGATATCGGATAATTTTTTCCCTGGCTTTCTTTTTAATTGTTTGCAATTTGATTTATTTGGAAAGGAACTATGTTCTTGAAAGTAAATTTCCCTCTAGCTAGTAATATATAATAATAATTCTTAATTTCCAATATACGCATAATAAACTGCTCCACAAGAGTTAGGGATAATCGTTTCAACTAAAATAACTGATATTCTGAAACCTTTGTTTGCGCTGAAAACGTAATTTAATATAGTTTTAGGTTCAAAACTATAAATGCACGTAAGTTTTTTGGTCTGCAACATATACAGGGTGATTAACAGAATAGGGTCAAATTTAACGACTTTTATTTCCGGACATTTTATTTTTTTTTTTTCTCTTTTTATGCCTTCAATACAAGGTATGGCCACCACGGGCATCAATGACCACCTGACATCTTCGTTGCATACTGTCAACGATGGTGTTGAGCATATCTTGAGGAATTTCATTCCATAAACGAGGCAGTAGTTCTTTGAGATCATTCAATGTTTCTGGTGGAGGTTGGTGATCATCTAGTCTTCTTTTGTAGCATATCCCATGCATGTTCTATGCAGTTTAAGTCTGGCGAATGTGGAGGTATTGGTAAATGTGGAATACCATGCTCGTCTCGCGCATTTTCTACTATTGCTGCACGATGTGGTCTTGCGTTATCGTCAAGAAATTGGAAAGCTTCACCAATGGCAGCATGAAAATTTGGCACTACGTTGCCAATGACATGTTCCCTATAATGTAAAGCAGTCATATTGCCAGGACAAATGTGAAGGTCTGTGCGCCCGTTGTAACATATCCCAGCCCATACCAGAACAGAGCCTCCTCGAAATGGATGAGACTCTTGCATATGACGGCGATTTCGGGGTATACGCGGCATAGTCCATTCCATACCCTTATTCTTCGAGAATCTGAAAATCGACCGTATCTGGATTCATCTGTAAAAAGTACACTACGCCATTGGACGTTCAGATTAAAATGCTGCCTGGCCCATTCTAATCATTGTCGTTTATGCTCACGTGTTAACGGAACACCCCTCAATGGACGTCTAGAAGCCAGGTTAATCTCCTCCAAACGACGTCGGATGGTTTCAATGGAAATTTCAGGACCATTGGCATTTAAAAGTCAATTTCTCTGCATCCTACATGAAGAAAGAGGATATCTCCTCGCCGAAATGGTGAGAAAACGGTCTTGTGTGGGTGTTGTTTTTCTTGGTCCACCAACCCTATGTCTTTCCTGCACCGAACCTGTCTCATTGAACCTATTCCAGAGTCGCGATATTACACTTTGCGATACTTGAAATGTTTCTGCCACAGCGACTTGAGTTAGGCCACCCTATAGCATACCGATAGCCCTATGAGCCTCGGCGTTTTTTAATTTACGTCTTGGCATCTTAAGAAGCTCATGAAATTTACTAAGTTCGATATCGCTAAGAGACTGACAATAAATTAATTGCATATTGAAATGCTAAATCTTACGAATAATGTGAAAATCTGCCAAACTCAAGAAAAAAGACGACCAGATGGTGAAAATATGCATTCAAATCGAATTAATAAGTTTTTATTGGCAGTTGATCATGTTTTTGATATTGTCTTTAAAATTTTACGCCCCTCAGAACAACTTAATATGATATCCCTTACCCTTGTGGAGCAGTTTATTATAACGTGGAAACTTGCGAATGAGATTGTTAAGGTCTTAATAGAGCACTGAAAAAATATTCTTTCGTCAATCTAGCAGATCAACTAAAGATGACAAAATGAATGAAATCGTTTTAGTTGCTAACTGATCTTTCTAAGGCGAATAATATCAAATTTCCCGAGCATCTTCCATTCGATATGAATTAATTGATTGAAAAGAAGCGAATAGAAATCTTGATATTTCTGGGACATGGGGATCGCAAGCGGAACTATGAACAAGTGTGCGAAATTTTTAATGAGCTTTATCAAAACAGAAATCTTATAAGTAAAACTACTGTTTGTCAGATAGTTAAACATTTCGAACAAACTGGAAATGTTAAAAACTCTCTAAAATCTGGTAGACCTTCAACTACGACATGTGGTGATAAGGCCCTCGATATATTACTTTCCATAGAAGAGAATCCGAAAAAATCTACACGAAAACTGACCGATGAATTCGATGTAAGTGAGCAGTCAGTTGGTAATCTTCTTCGAAAAACTAAGTTTCACCCATACAGGATTCATAGCACACAAGAATTATCTGATGACGATTACGACCGACGAGCGCAGTTTTGTGGAGTAATGCAGGAGAGATGCAATGAGGATGATACCTTTTCATCCAGAATTATTTTTAAGGATGAAGCTACGTTTTACTTGAGTGGGTCTGTTCATCGACATAATTGTCGCTTCTGGTCCACAGCAAATCCTCATTGGGTGCAGACAGTTCACACCCAACATCCCGAAAAATTAATTTTGTGGTTGGGTACTATTGGCCATATTATTGGATCTTTTTTTATAGAAGGAAATTTGACTAGTGACTCTTATCAGTTACTGAGGAATCAAATATTACCTGCAGTCATTGGTCTCCTTCAAGGTGTGCATGGTCAACAAGTAGCTGACAATATTTGGTTCCAACAAGATGGTGCACTTCCACATTATTCTATTCAAGTGAGAAGGTATCTTGATGACACATTTCCTGAGAAATGGATTGGTAGGAGAGAATCAGTTGAATGGCCACACAGATCTCAAGATTTGAACCCTCTCGACTATTTTCTTTGGGGCAATTTAAAGAGTACTGTTTACCAAAATCGGCCAGATAATTTGGAAGACCTGCGATTTAAAATTCAGAGAGAAGTCGGAAGAAAACATGTTGCTGCGTTGAATAATTCATTGAGGAGTTTCGAAGAACGGCTTGCATATTGTCAAGCAGTCAACGGTGCTCAATTCGAACATTTAATACATTAAAATTATTTTCCATCCTTGAATAGGAAACTCGCCGATTTCAAAAAGCGAGTAATCATACTTTTTTGGCACGCTGTATATGTGTTCGCCGTTCGGATGCGGCATTGTCGAATTGTGTACCATACCATGCATTAGTATATTATTCGATCGAGGAGCATGAATTATCCATATCTTGTGAAAAAAAAGTAAGTTTGGCAACGTAGGAATACATCGATTCAAGGACATCTTAGGTCAGGAGCGGATCAACCAAAATAAGGCAAATGTGAATCAGTGAAATTTAGTAATGTTATTAGAAACGATGGAGTTGGAAGTTTTTGAAATAATTTTGGCATACATGAATTGGAATTCGAACATTGCAGACAAATTGATATAAGGAATTGATTTTTCTTTTCTTCATATACCACCTTCCAAATCATACTAATTCAGCATAGTTTTACTTTTTTCATACATCTCATATCCTTTTCTGATGAAAATTACCCAAAATTCTAATCAAATTTGTTCAATATAGAAAAAATCGATGAAAATTAAATAAGGTGAGAAATCTTTTAAAAATCACCAGAAATCAGAGATACCTCGGAAACTGTTGATTTTCGATTACCTATCAATAAATATGGCTTAAACGACAGCAAATGAGTCATACTAACACTTCTTCCAAGGTTCAAGTCTAATTTGGAATCACCCTGTAAATTAAACCCATGCATTTACATTGTTTTCTATTATACAGGTTGTTTGGCAGAAAGTTGAACATACGAAAATGGTGGATAGGTGGGTTCATCGGCTACTTACTCAGCCCTAATTTATTTGGCCCTGGCTCCTGGTTATTTAAAAAAAAATGTTTTTCTTTCTTCTAGTTTCACCACTTCCTTAACTTTATAGTGTAATTTTTATTAAACGTGGGTAAAACAAGCAATATTTTTGTTTTTTTTTAATCTTTAATGTTGGCAGATTCTTATAAAATTATTGCTTTATTCGGGTGTTAGCTAGAAAAGAAAGTTATGAGTCCTCAAACTTACAGAAAGATGTAAAAATTACTTAAATCTCAACTTCAACTTGCATTAAAAAAAAACAAAAATTGATTGAGGAATTCCAATTCTAGCAAAACATCCCTAGTGTGTAACCTTTCTAATGGTTTGTAATTTGCTTTTATAATAAAAACCTTTAAGAGTCATTTCATAATTTTATCAAGTAGGAAATTTTCGACGAAACTCTGCCAATTTTCTTTGTACTTAATTCAAGAACTTACATAATTTCAATCGATCATTTAATTTTTACCAACCTTGCGGTATAAATTTCGCAAAACATTTCACTTTCCGTAAAGGTAGAGCTTCGTCAAAAATTTTCTACTTGATAAAATTATGAAATAACTCTTAAAGGTTTTTATTATAAAAGCAAATTACATACCTTTAGAAAGGTTACACACTAGGGATGTTTTGCTAGAATTGGAACTCCTCAATCAATTTTTGTTTTTTTTTTAATGCAAGTTAAGATTTAAGCATTTTTTACATCTTTCTGTAAGTTTGAGGACTCATAACTTTTTTTCTCGCTAACATCTGAATAAAAAAATAATTTTATAAGAATCTGTGAACATTAAAAATTAAAGAAAAAACAAAAATATTTCCTGTTTTACCCATTTGTAAAAAAAATTACACTTTGAAGTTAAGAAAGTGGTGAAACTAGAAGAAAGCAGATTTTTTTTTTCAATATCCAGGGGGCCAGAGCCAAATGACTTAGGGCTGAGTGAGTAGCAGATGACTCCACCATTTTCGTATGTTGAACGTTCTGCCCTTTATTTAATAGTCAAATTCTCAGAAGTCTAAAATGATGTGAGTTAATTTATTCCGATGTAGATGGAAATAAGTATTGCTCTAGATATTAACTAATTAAAAACATATCCAATGAATTTTTCAATTCAAGATTAATGTTACGTGATAAAATCAAGGGACACTTATTTTTCACCATTACTTAATCGGCAAATAGAATTATTGGTTCATCATAAAGTTATCGCTAAGGCAATTAATCAATTTTAACGCCAATTGACGAACTTAATCACCATAATTTGTCGGTGATTCCGGGATATCTTACCTAACTTACCAAAGCTTGCCAAGTGCAAGGAAAGTCGAATAGATAGGCGCTTATTCGTTTTACTCTGATTGATAATATTCACAATTACGGTTATTTCGTTTGCATAAAGTAAATGAAGTATGAAATGAAAACTCGATAATAATTCAGTTCCATATTCATGAGCCCCAATCAAACTATTTATTTCTTTCACTTTGTGCGGCAATTCTTAAAATATACTAACTGACAAGGAAACTGCAAAACCCAGAAGGAGCTGTTCAAATTTAAAATTTTTTTGGTAAAACATAGATAGTATAGGAAGAAGTAAATGATTAAAAGTTGGAGAAAAAAATCGTGAAGGTTTTTTCATGTAAACATTTTTTGGTACTTCAAGATCGACGTCTAAGACTTATGGCTATAAGAGACCGATTTGCAACAACTCGATCTTTGGCTGATGAGTGGTTAGGAGAACAAGGCCATCCTGTAACTGTCCGAACGGTTTACCAGCGGATAAGGTCTTTTGGACTGCAGCATTATCGACCCCACCTTGTGTTACCTCTGACGGTTGAGCATCGCCTGCAACGATTACAGTGGTGCAGAGAACCTCAACATTGGAATGTGAAATGGCATCACGTCACATCACATCAAGGGTGCACATAATGGCCGAAGAAGGGTTAGACAACGTCGGGGAGAAAGACATGCACCTCAGTTTGATATTGATGAGCGTGATGTACACCGGTCAGCAGGCGTTATGGTATGGGGGCTATTGCATATGCAAGTAGGTCACCTTTAGTCTTTATTCGAGGTAACATGACAGCGCTGCGTTACCTTCAAGAAATAGTGGAGCTATATACTTTCCTTTGCCTTAACCGGCTCGAGAATCCAATATTTCAGCAAGATAATGCTCGACCTCATGTTGCCAGAGTTAGTGACGTGAATGTGAATCTCTTGCCATGGCTGCCCAGATCCCCCGATCTTTCGCCCATAGAGCATGTTTGGGACATCATGGGTAGATTTACCCCAGCCCAGACTTTGGCGGCTCTGATACATGAACTACAGGTAGCTTGGGGATACATGAACTACAGGTAGCTAGGAATACTATATCCCTCTAGAAGAAATAGACCAACTTATTGCATGAATGCCAAGACGTATTGGGGAGTCTATAGATAATCGCGGTGGACGCACATTATTAACAAATTTATTTAAAAAAAAAATGGGTCAAGCACTGACGTGAAATCAGAAGCTTTTGCGCGTATGTTCTATTGTCCATTCTTCTGTATTGGACACCCTTAATCGGATTTACCATGGTAAATTATGTTGTCCAATACAGGAGAATATATATACATAATTTACCATGGTAAATTCGATTAAGGGTGTCCAATACAGAAGAATGGACAATAGAACATACGCGCAAAAGCTTCTGATTTCACGTCAGTGCTTGACCCATTTTTTTTTTAATAAATTTGTTAATAATAATTTTTTCTAGCGATACGATTCTCACAAAATTTCACAAACGTGCTTAGGTCTATATTCTACAACTATTCACCAAGTTTCAATTCGATCGGATCTATATTGGTTGAAAACAAAATTATTACTCGGAAATCATTGGGCCGATTATGCCCATTAACGAACTTGTCCGTCGTATTGAGATGTGCCACCTACCCTGAAAATACGCTAGCTCTTTCCGTTCTCAAGTTATCGTGGCAACGGCCGGACGGTCGGACGGCCAGCCGGCCAGCCGGACAGAATCAAATTTGACCTCGAATTCTTCATTGGGGAGTCGAACCAAATGGTTTGAGACCATTTTCGTAAAAATAATCGAAAATTACAGACATTTGGGCGAAATGATAACTCGTGTTCCCCAGAACATACGCGCAAAAATTGTAAACCCTTCGTTTTTTTTCTTCAAATTTAAATCATTTACTCCTTGCTATACTATCTATGTTTTACCAAAAGAAAATTTTAATTTAAACAGCTCCTTCTTGGAGTTACAGTTTCTTTGTCAGTCAGTATAAATATACACATTATACATTCATTTCGCCTGAATCCGAAGTGAATGAATCTTGTTATAATGTAGATTTCACTGTTTCATATTTTAGAAAATGTTTGAATAGAATATTTCCAATTTGGTTCTTTTTTTTTGGTGCGCTTGTTTCCCTGAACAGAGAGGCCCAAATGTCTTTAGTTTAAGAACTTTCGGCTGAGAATGGTCAGTTGGACCAGCCGTAGGCACGATTACTCTGGAACGAAATGAGTTAAGGCTGGTTTATGCTGGCTGGTAACTTTAACTTAATCATATATATATAATATATATAGACATTTATTTTTAGTGTTATGCTTTATAATCAGACTAAATAATCCGTTAACTTATTAATTATTATTATTAATAATAAGTAAACGTATTGTTCAGTCTCAGTATCAACCATAGCGTTAGAAATCTATGTTTCAATTTTTAAGTTAGGGAATAAGTTAAAGTTACCAGCCAGCATAAACCAGCCTTTAGAGAGTTGCAATTTGCAGGGTACGTTTGGAGTCCAAATGCGTCGATTAAGTTCGTTAGAGGGCAAAATCCACCGAGTGGTTTTGGAGCTATAGCCATCTGAATTTTTGTTTTCCCAATAACTTGAAAAATACCGACAAAAAAATCTTTATCTCAGAATCTATCCGTCAGATATCGCTGAAATTTTCGGAGGAGCTTCAAAACCTAATTTTAGAGCCAAATTCTAAATTAAACACGATCTGAAGTAGGGTTTCACACGAGACGAGAGTAGGCGAGAATATAAAAAATCTCGTCTGGGTCTCACCAATTCCCAAAAAATAAGTCTCGGTCTTGTCTAGTTATTAGTTGTTGTTGCGTCCCTGACTTCACATGTTGGGATACGCAGATTCAATTTTCTAAACAAAGCAGCTCGCTAGCAAAACTTGAAAGTTTTCGGTTCACTGGGTTATCTTACCCTGGGTAGCATCACCCTTGAAATTAATACTTTCCACGAGAAGATAACTGAAAGTAAAATATCTTGTAAGGCTTCAACCCTTGTAGAGATTTATGGCCTATTTCCTGTGAAATAGTGCTAAAATGCATACAACAACTAACACATTGCCATTTTGTCTAGACGTTTGAAAACCCCCTAGTCTATGAAAAGTCATTTATTAGCTTTCGCTGATAGATCATATCCAGAAAACAAGGGAATTTTTAGTCCCGATAGTGGGGGCATTTCGAGATTTCGAATTCCTAAGACTTAACCCACTAGAAGTTCACTGATTGGTGCGTTTAGTATTCATTCCTACTGCTTTTCGCAATTGACAAATGAGAGTATTGTTGTAACATATCTGGGGCGGTTTTAAGATCGAAACCCCCAATAATTGTTAATATATCCCCTTTTTTACACAGATGAAGGAACCTCCTATATTTCCTTCTATCTGGGCTTTGATATACATTTTGAGACTGAAACAACTCACTACGACAAATACCATTGTAACTATTACATCTCTTAGTGCAAGAGACATTACTATTCTTGATCTGTCGCGAAACAATAACATTGTCTTGTCTTCGTTGGCAACTTAGTAGTCACTTCTGCCCTTTTCATATAGAAGGGATATTTTATATTGTATCAATAGTGCATTGTACAATCATTCGTGCTTGTTATCGAAGTAACGGTAACAACAAAATACAGTTAATTGTTTATTAAAAGTGCGTTCGAATCATTCACCACTTCCTATCCTCGTAATTGTTACTTTATTACAAGTAACAACTTACGCAGTAATCAATGAGATTACTACTGGGTGCTTAAAGTTAAGTATACCCCCTCAAGCAGCCCCCTGATAAAACAATCAGGGTGTATAATTCTGGTCCTTCGAAAATACATTATATCCTGATAAAAGCATCAGGACTCAATCAAGATCCATCGAAACCATAACATCCTGATAAACTAATCAGGATTCAACAGTTGTCTTGTTTCGTCTCGCTTAATTCTGAATAACGATAATAATAATTATAATATATATCAACGAAATGGTAGATAAAAATGAATAATTTTGTTAAGCTATATTTATTACGCTCTTATACAAAAATATCATTTATATAATATATCTTTTAAATTACTCGATGACCAAGAATTCAAACATAATCACGCTTGCATCACATTATCTTTCATTGATGTTCGTGTTTTTGCCTTCATCATACCTGCTGTGGAAATCTTTCAACAGATACGGATATAGCCATTAATAAATCATACTCCATCTTGGAAAGTGTAGTAACTTTTTCATGCACGTTCCACCACTCTAAAATACAATTTTGATTCCTATTTGCTCTTTCTAACAGCAAATGTTACATTTTTTAATAGAATTGGACAAATAGGTATCTTTTCAATGAATACCTTCCCAGTGGGTAGATCATTGAGGGTGTTCTTGGCGTATTCCTCATAACACTTTTCGAACATTGAATAGCTTCATTTTTCATTTCTTTACGAGTTTCGTTATATGTACTTCCACAGATGTATACAATAATTGTTCACATCTTCCCTACAAGAAGCACAATAAAGAACAATAAATTTCTCAAGATGTTCGAATAGATTTCATATTTGGATCAATTTTTATGGCTGTGAATTCAATTTTTTCTTGAAAAATAATCTCAATTATCGCAAGGTCTTGTGTTTTTCTAGAACCATCGATGTATAATAAGACAAAATATATTGATAATTATAGTGGAAACTCTTCATAATTAATTATTTTCTGTGGGTGTTGAAAAAGGTCGAGTCGAGTATATAATAAAAGTTTACTGTATGTATCTGTAGTAAATAAGACGATCTTCCAGGTAGAAATGTTCGAACCAAAGAAACGCTTGAATAGTATACACGGTTATTACACAGTAGTTTATAGACACATATACTCGACCGAGAATAAAAAATTGATCTTGAAAAAAACACATTGAAACCTAAAATATAAAAATCTGCTTAATAGATATTTATGATAAGAGATACGTTACCATAAGAAGTTATACGAACAGTTAACAAGTTGAAATAAAAAAGTGAAAAATTTATTTTAATTTACAATAAAATATTTCACAGATAGTCACAAAAGTTAATATTTTGTAAAATATATTGATATCTATGTAAACCTTTTCTAATTTTTCGAATGAAAACTTCATAAAAAAAAATTACGAGACCAAATACGACTCTCTCGTGTTGCGCTGTATGTGGTCTCGGTATCGCCTACAATATTTTTCAAAACATTGCGTCTCGTCTCGTCTCGCTTTTCCGAGACGAGAACGAGAAGAGACGAGAAAAATCTCGCTCTCGTGAGAAGCCCTAGTGATTGGCAAAATCGGGTTATCTCGGGAATTAATAAAAACTAAAGTATGAAAACTAAGGCAAATTAAACTGTTGGGCCATCCAGGCCGAAACGATGAGAGTTGTTGGATAAGTTTATATTAATTTCGGTAAATTCGGTGGGGTAATTGCTAATATCTAACCCGATTTATGGGCAATGCTCTCAAAGAGGTTGGGGACCGCTGGTCTAAATTCTCCGAAAAAGTAAGGAGTGTCCTGCTCTTTTTGACTCGTGTTGGCGGCACAGATGCGCCATGGTACAAGCGTGTAAAAATCATGAATACCGTATATACATATCTTGAAGTAATTTAAAAATAATTCAATTCGATTTCAATTCAAGGCAAACAGTCATTCGAGGATAACAGATAATTATCTCTTCTTTCGTTGCAGGAAATAAACGACTCCATACAAGAATGCACGTCTAGTAATCGACCGGTGTAAGAAGATTCAGTTTTCCAATTATCGTGCGTAATATCTGCTCCGAGAAACAGTAATCTATCTGTTTAGAATGCAAATGCTCAGTTTGTTGAAATCATCGCAAAATATATTATGTCGGAAGATGTCTTAATAGTTTTTTCTGATCATCCAGTCCTGATTTAATGAGTAATTAGTTTTTCTCCCTTGCGAACAGTAACTGTGGCTCTTAAAAAGGCTTTTTTACGACCATTCCGTTTTGGTTGTAACTGGTTTAAACGTTGTGGGAACTTTTTCGATCTTTCAGCTGCCATAAGTAGGAGAACTTGAGAAAGACATAATATGTTCCCCCAACTTCATTATGTATGAAATGTCTGTATTTTGGGGATTATTTTACGAATGAAAACACAGTTACTTGGTTGAAAACATCGACATAGAATAACATGGACTGGCCCTCACGTAACTTTATCACAGAGTTCGTTGCGGAATACATTAGGGAGAGATGTTATGAAGGATAGAATAAGTAAAGGCAAATAATGGTATAAAAACAATGGTGTTTTTATACCATGGACAAATACACAAATTGGAAATTGGGGTATATTGGAAAATTCCAATTTTTTCAAGAGAAATATTGATTATTGTGAATGAGTATCGAAAAAGCTGAATGAATTACAGTAAGGAAATTTATGAGAAATATTTTCAGATTATAAGCACAGTAATCTCTGTTATAAGTATCAGAATATTCAGAAACAAGTCTCGGATTTAAATGAAAATGTTTTGCCTTTAACTATTCTGTCTACAAATCATCAAAACAAATACACAATACACGAAACCAAACAATACAGTATTCAAGAAAGGTCAAAGGGTAAAGGAAACCAATGTTTTGTATTCTGTGGTTTTGCCAATCGCCAAATTATAAGAATATATTAATATACCGTGGTTTGCCTTTAACTATTTTATCTTTTTTCAATGTTGATTTCAATGCTCTCTTTCTCACAACCAATCCATGTTATTTTATGCCTATGGTTGCAAGTTGCACATTACAGTTTTTATAAGGCTTTATAATACATGGTGCGGACACATTTTCGGCGAAAATGCGGTCCGAATACTGTCAAAATATAAGGGTATCGTTCCACTAGAAATTTTACCCACATTTCAAGTTGAATTCGAAGCTAGCTTTGTTTATTCGTGTTTCTTGTCGAAAGTCATACAAATTGTTTAAATTTCGTATTTTGAGTGTTGTTATTGTTAAGTTCGATTTTCTCTTAGTTATTAGTGCTCTTTTTGGCGCTCTTGTTCCTCGGAACAGAGTGCTTTTCAATTTGCCCAAATGTCTGTAATTTTCGAAATCGATTCTGTCCTGCCGTCCGGCCGGCCGTCCTTTAACACGATAACTCTTGAATCAAATTCATCTGTCCTAACAAAGCTTAACTATAAAATTTAAAATGTTTATCTCGAGTCTTTCTTTGAAATATTCTAACGAACGTTCTCCGTGAATCAAACTGTATAGGCAACTACTATATAATCTTTGATTGTGATAATATTCTTTTAATTTTGATATTCGAACTATTAACAGTGGAATGACACTGAACTTAATTGCTTGTCATAATCTGCGAAATCGACTCTAGCTCCATGACCATTTAAAGAGTGAAGTAGAATAAAATTTGACATTTCTAATTCCATTTTTCGTTATAAAATTTTAACGGGTATTAGTAGGTATTAGTAGATAGTGTAGACACCTTATTATTCTATGCATCTTGCACGAGTGTAATTCAATGAAATATTTATCGAACAAATTGGTTTCATAGACATAAAATAACATGGACTGGTTGTGAGAAAGAGACCATTGATATCAGCATTGAAAAAAGACCGAATAGTTAAAGGCAAAATATTTTCATTTAAATCCGAAACTCGTTTCTGAATATTCTGATACTTAGAATCTGAACATATTTCTCATAAATTTCCAAACTGTAATTCATTCAGCTTTTTCGATACTCATTCAAAATAATCAATATTTCTCTTGAAAAAATCGGGATTTTCCAATATACCCCAATTTCCAATGTGTGTATTTGCCCATGGTATAAAAACAACATTGTTTTTATACCAGTATTTGCCTTAACTTATTCTATCCTTCATGACATCTCTCTCTCTCTCTCTCTCTAATGTATTTCGCAACGAACTGTGTGATAAAGTTACGTGAGGGCCAGTCCATGTTATTCTATGTCTATGATTGGTACAGTCAAAATGACGACACCTACTATCATTTTTTGAATTTGCTGATTTGAAATTAGATTTTTTTTACATGTCGGATCTCTGTAGCCATGAGTATTTTTTAAATATATTTCCTTGTTGGTAATTATATATGATTATATGTTTTGTTGCGTCTGCATTTGGTGACAAAATAAGAAAAGAAAATTTCTACTGGTGCACATTTATGAACTTGATCTTCCCATTCTAGCTTAAAATGTCTTGTGTAAATGTCAAGTGTCAAGTCAAGTGATATTTTTTATCGTATCGAGTTCGCATAGAAATTAATTTGAATTTTTCCCTTTTCCAGAAATTCAAGCATCTGCCATGTTTTGTTTCATACATATTTCTATTAGCCTATGAAACATTCAATACAGTGCTTCCCTATATAAGGATTTACCGATTTGTATTTCTTACTGTTCATCATATTTTCATAATATTAGATATTCCATGAATAAAGTTTGATTGATAGCTGCACTGATACGAGCATTTTATCGATCGATATTGCATTCGTGATGGAGTCAAAAACTTGCATCTGTCAAGCTTTCGAATCACTCAAATCAAAAAAATGTTTTATGTAGACAGATAACTCTTAAGATTGTCTAGATTTTACACATGATGTATGTCCCGCATTTACAAGTTGCATTACCTCCAAGTGAAGATTCTATAGGAGAATGGAATATACAGGTGTCCCAAAATGAATGCAACAAACTTTGGTGACAGATTCTCGAGAATAAATTAGGAGACCCCTATTTTTGATTTTTGTCAGGAGGCCCCCCTCTTTCCGAATTACAGCCTCCTGAATTTCGCCACTTAAAATAGTCTTTTCTTTTTATCGCAGAATCCGAAAATCACTGAATTTGGTACACAGGAGTTTTATGATATGCGAAATCTCATAGTACAGCAACCCATTTTGGTGACACTTTTTTCTGGACCACAATGTCTTTGGAACCTCTAAACATTAACCGCGTATTTGATTTGATATTGATTATAGGTGGAGTACCTGATTGGAATTAAATGTATTTATTAAAGAAAGTATATCGAAATTGAAACAATATTGCACTTTTGAGGCAATAGTTCTAGGTGGTGTCATGCCAAGATCATGTTATAATCGATCAAGTATTGTGATATGGTGGTGGTAGTGTAGCCAGCAAGTGCTTTTTGGTCAAAATATTTTTCGGAAAATTATGATTGAGTTGTCATTCGAATCGGAATGGCATGTAGATATTTTTTGAGAAAATGATGCTCGCAAAAATTGCAATAGTTATAAACTATTAAGTGATCAAAAAAAGGGGGTTTAGTTTTTCACCAATATTTCAAAAACTATTTGAGATAATTAAAATTTGAAAAACGATTCAAAAACAGGAGGAAATTTCCTAAAAGAAAGGAATTGTAGGACCAATATTTATAATTTTCCAGAGAGTTGAAAAATACACCCGAAAACTGTGGCTTGCGCAAGCCTCGCCCCCTTCGGACCTTTAATAAATAAATATTATTTAAACTTATTAAATATGAAAATAAAAATTGAAAAAATTCAGGCGCTTGCAGGATAAATCAAGGAACAATAATCCGTAGTCCAAAAATTGTTATCGTGATTTTTCAATCAATTATCCATTAGTTAATTAACAGTTTTTTGTAGCACGAACATTAACATTGCAAGTGCGATCATTGTTAAACTATTAATCTGGGAATATTTTTCCCTTTTGTGGAGCTATTTTTCAATGGTCTTAAAGTAGATTTTCGTTTTGTTATGAACAATTTACTCAAGCTTCATTGAACAGAGAAATAATATTTTTTTATAATGTTGCTATTGCTCCGTATTCTTGTGATCAGAAGCTACTTAAAAATGATATTTAATAATTTTTGTCTGCTATTGTTTAAAAAATTGTTATAAACAAATGCGTTGTTTGGGAGATAATATAAAATTTAATTTTTGATAACATAATCTTTGATGATAATAATAATTTAAAAAAAAACCGTTTCTTAAAAAGATTCGTTTATTGCTTAGAAACGCATTTGTTAAATAACAATTTTTTCACCAATTGTTATAAGAATTAAGGAACCATTTATGTTCTAAATCATTATTTACCTGGTTGCTCTTTGATATTAAAAAAGAAATTATTATATAAATTTTCATTATTTATTTAATAAACAATTTGTTATAAACAATTTTTTTTGGATATATTGCCGAAAAACCAAACCCCCTTTTTTTAACTCAATTGTTTATGACTATTGCCATTTTTGCGAGCGGCCTTAGCATTTTCTCAAAAACTATCTGCATGCCATTCCAAATCGGATGACAACTCAATCATAATTTACGGAGAATACGCAAAAATTTTGACCTAAAAAGTACTTCTTGACTAGACTAATAGGTACCTACTGAAACTCCTAGGTCTTTCAAGAGCTTGTCTAAAATAGAAAAACCAATTTTTTAAGAAAAATTTTAATTTAGTTTGACTAAAAATTTATTTTTTTTTTTTAAGAAAAATTTTTATTTTTGGCACTCTTGTTCCTTGGAACAAAGTGCTTATCAATTAGCCCAAATACCTGTAATTTTCGAATTTTTGGCTGAAAAAGGTCTCAAAACTTTTTGGTTCAAATCACATATCAAGAATCCGTGGTCAAAATCGATTATGTCCGACCAGTCGGCCGTAACCACGATAACTCTCGAACGGAATGAGCTAGACAGTTGAGATTTCTTCAGAGATATGATTTTTCAAAATTTCAATAATTAATCGTAATTTTATGATTTCACAGTATACTCCATGGGCGCCCATACTCGGGGGAAAGAGGGGCCGGGCCGAGCCGGGTCCCCTGTTGTTCAGAGCCCCGAGCACGAGCTTCCTGGGCATATGAGTAGATCCGCCACTGATCTAAAGCCGTTTTTGCTTCAAAGAAAAACACCATCCCAGCAGTACCTTCAGTTGTTTCACTACCATACCCAATTCGGCGATGCCTTGTTAACTCACGCAGCAAAAAATTAACGTGTAAATACAGAAACCTAGCCAGCACATTAACACCAGATTTATTCATGAAGAGATGTTGAAAAAGATGTAATCTATCCGGATAAAGCAACTAACGACTCCTAACAATGGCTACATAAAACGGTGTGAAAAATCGTAAACGCCTTCGCGAGTCGTACATACAGGCTTCAGTCATAGTTGACAGTCCACGGAATTGTCAAATGATTGAACAAACAATGCTGCGTTATCGTCAGTTAAATAAACACCATAAAACGCAACATATTTACGAGAATTTTGTTTTTATTACAATGAGTGTAACGGAAAGGCGCACAAATACGATGGTCAAGATGTCAGAGGAGCATTCCATCGAGAATCGGTTCTTAAGTTTTTCACTTCCGTACGATACAAGGAACCCTAGGGGTTTCAGGTGCCGGTGTATGGAAGCCTGCGATACTTCTATTCTGCGTGTTCATTGAAAATTAATAGTACCCGTTTAACAGATAGCGATAATAATGTCGCTCGCACCATGGTAACAATTCAAATGGTTCGCCGATTACCGATTGAACCTGAACACAAGTAGAGCAGTTTAGAAGATTACACTCTTTTGGGTTTACCTATTATTTTCTCAAATGATAAAATTTAGTGATCATGCAGTGATATAATTTTTATAACTCCCCATCCAATTTTTTGCAGTTTTTGCTTTTTGAATTTAAAAAATTGGTTCAAGCACCAACGTGAAGTCAGGAGTTTTTGCGCGTATGTTCTATTGTCTATTCTCCTGTATTGGAACTCTTAATCGAATTTACCATGGTTAAAATTTTCTAGGGGTACGGTTCTCACAAAATTGTATACACGTCTTTATGTCGATATTCTACAACTAATTACTTCAATTCGATCGAGTCTATATTTTTTGAGTTATCGAGGAAATAATATTCCAGGTGGATATAACTTCGAAACCGTTGAACTGATTATGCCCGAAAACGAACTTAACTCTCCCATTCGGGTGCGCAAACTACCCTGAAAATTATAAGTCCCTATCTTCTTTCGTTAGAAAGTTATCGAGGCAACGGTCACCCATCCAGTTACTGAACTCACACAAGGCTGCTCGGATCTCCAACAATATAGATCCGATCGTGTTTAAACTTGGAACTTGGCAGTAGAGTTAGGTTCTGAAGGCTTTAGTAAAATAGCGATGTCGGACGAATGGTTCCTGATATATAGAATTTTTTCAATGATTTTTTTTTTAATTTTTAGTGATGCGATCCACACAAAATTTCGCAAGAATTTTTGCGTTGGCATTCTACGTCTAATAACCATGTTTGAATTAGATCAGTTTTGTACGTATTTTTCAAGTTATTGAGGAAATAAGATCCAAATTTCTGATACGTATAACCAAAACCGTTTGGCCGATTGTGCCTATGAACAAATTGAAATGTCGCATTCGGATGCACAACTTAACTTGAAAATTTCAAGTCGCTATCTCTTTCCGTTCTAAGGTTATGTTCACATAAATAATATTTTTTAATAATTTTTTTTTAAATTTCTAGTGATACGATTCTCACAAAATTTCACAAACATCCTTTGGTTTGTATTCTTCACCTACTCACCAAGTTTCAATTCGATCGGATCTGTATTGGTTCATGACAAAATTATTACTCGCGGAAACCGTTGGGCCGGTTATGCCCATTAACGAAATTTTCCGTCGTATTGGGATGCGCCACCTACCCTGAAAATTTCAAATCGCTATCTTTCACCGTTCTCAAGTTATCGTGGCAACGGCCGACCGGACAGAATCAAATTTAAACTCGAATTCTTCATCCGAGAGTTGAACCTAGTCGTTTGAGACCAATTTCGGCAAAAAATTCGAAAATTACAGACATTTGGGCAAAATGATAACGTGATGTTCCCCAGAACATAAAATTCAGAAAAGCACTGAAGTCAGGAGCTTTTGCGCGAATATTCCATTGCCTATTGACGCCTCATACGAAGTCGATCGAGCAGAAATTCGGTAATCGATGGTAAAATGGCGGCTCGAAGTTGTGTGCGGAATTTTTTCTGAGTCTGCCTCATAATTTCTAAAATATAAAATTATTGAAGTTAGCCGAAAAAAATTTAAATTTAACCGAGAATATTTCTGTTAATAATGTTTTATTCGACTCTATTGGATACTCTTAATCGAATTTACCATCGATGCAGACCGTTTTCTCAGCTTTTAAAAGATATGAATTTATTTTCCATTTTAATGACAGACTTGAGTAATGAGAGAATAGTCAAAGATCACAAAATCTTTATTTCTGACATTTATGTATTCTATCGAATTCGAAATTCGTTAAATATCTAATAATATACGAAAAAACGTCTCAGGTAATTTCAGGATACGATATTCACGAAATTTCGCGAAAATTAGAGTGTCGGAATTCTATAAGTAGAAGAGGAATATCAGTGCTTGAACCAATTTTTTTTTCGGGATTTTTTTGAAATTTTCTAGGGGTGCAGTTCTTAAAATTTTTTTTTCGTCATTTTTTTCAAATTTTCTAGGGCTACGGTTCTTACAAAATTTTAAACTCGTTTTTATGATGATTTTCTACTACTAGTTACCAAGCTTGATTCGATCGAATATTTATTTTTTGAGTTATCAAGGAAATAATATTCCAGGTGGGTATAACTCGGAAAGCGTTTGACCGATTATGCTCAAAAACTAACTCAACTCTCCCTTTCGGATACGCAACCTACCCTGAAAATTGCAAATCCCTAACTCCTTTCGTTCGAAAATTGTCGAGGCAACGGTCACCCATCTACTGAACTCACACAAGAATGCTCGAATCTCCAACAATATTCAACCGATCGTGTTAATACTTGAAACTTGGCAGTAGAGTTAGGTTATGAAGGCTCTTGCAAAATTTCAACAATTTGAAACGAATAGTTACTGATATATAGAATTTTTTTTTTCAATTTTCAATGATTTTTTTAAAATTTTTTACAAATACTATCCTCACGAAATTTTGCAAGAATTTTCGCGTTGGCATTCTACAACTAATTACCATGTTTGAATTCAATTGGTTTAGTATTTTTCAGGTTAATGAGGAACAAAAAACAACCAAATTTCAGATGGCTATAACTCTTAAACCGTTAGGCCGATTATGCTCATAAACAAACTGAAATGTCGCATTCTGGTGCACATCCTAAACTGAAAACTTCAAGCCGCTATCTCTTTCCGTTCTCAAGTTACCGTGACAACAAAAATATTTTTTAATAATTTTTTTTTAATTTTCTAGCCATACGATTCGCACAAAATTTCACAAACGTGCTTAGATTCATATTCTACAACTACTCACTAAGTTTCAATTCGATCGAATTCATATTGGTTGAAAACAAAATTATTACTCGGAAACCTGAAAATTTCAAGTTGCTAGCTCTTTTCGTTCTCAAGTTATCGTGGCAACGACCGGACGGCCGGCCGGACAGAATCAAATTTCACCTCGAATTCTTCATTGGGGAGTCGAACTAAATCGTTTGAGACCATTTTAGTAAAAAAATTCGAAATTTACAGACATTTGGGCAAAACTATAACGCGATGTTCCCCAGAACATACGCGCAAAAAGTGAGAAAGTCCTGTGGACAGGAGCTTGGGCGCTCTTGTTCAAACTTTGACACATCATATCTCCAAAAGTATTGGTTTCTCAGAGTCCGGAGTGATATCAATGGATTATTATGATAGAACTGCATCATGAAAGAAATAAATTCCCTTTGCATTTTATATTTATATGACGGTCCAATTTTGGCTACAAGTGTTTCAAAACTATCAGTGGTCATTCTGAAAAATTGAGTAAATGGAATAGCCAGATTTATTTATGAAACAAATCTAATGTAATCAGTCCAGAGAGAACTCAAACCAGAATACTTATGCATATTTATATAATAATTAGAGAATGACTCATAAATTATGCTCGACTTCCTTGCATCATTCATTTTCGACTCACTTACCAAAAAACTCTGCCTATGAACTTGGCGAATTCAAATTTCAAATTCTTTACATGCTTACTTCAACCAAACTCTCCAGAAATACACTTTCAGTTTCGTTTGACATTAATGACGTTTATCTTTCAAACTGGACCTACCGCAAACAGATAGAACACAGACAGATAGAATTCGCATTATGTGAAAACGTATAGAAGTAAGATGTATTATTGAAATTTTGAAAAATTATATCTCGGAAAGTATTAGCTTGTTTAAGTTGAGAATAATATCAATGGATTCTTATGATGAATCCGCATCTTAGAAAATAGAATTCAAAATTTGATATGTAAAAAAAAAATTGATTTTATCCTGATACCATCCGGCTGATTTTGCCCAATAACGAACTTAACCGAGATATTTATCTCCCAAACCTACTCTGAAAATTTCAACTATCTAGCTCAATCCGTTCGAGAGTTATCTTGTTGACTTGATCAGTGAGTCGAATCAAATCGTTTAAGATCATTTTCAGCCTAAAATTCGAAAATTACAGACATTTGGGCAAATTGATAAGCACTCTGTTCCGAGAACCAAGGGCACCAGAAATATTTTGATCGATATTTTATTCCCAGCTATAGAGAAGAATCTCCATTTACGGTCCACTTAAAATAATATTTTTTGTCAACTGTAGAAATTTCGTATTACCGGTATCATATTATTTAATGGTGTTCGAAGTTTTTAAATTAATACGTATTTACGGATATTGACATCCACTCTAATTGAGGATAATTAAAACCGGAGGAAGTAATCCAAGCATGAAAAATTTTTCAGATACTCTCTCATATTGAGCTTCGATAATTTCGATTTGCAGTTGAATGAATATTTAAATGTTAAATCATTCGTATTGATAATTTGTTGATTTTGCCATAATTCTGTGAAATTTACGATTATGCAAATTATTACTTTCACGACATATTTTCAGGATCTTTCTGAAATAAACTCGAAACAGCGAACTTTCTCCTAATTTTCGGTCTTATGAATTAATGAGTATTTCAATACTTAGTCATTCTCCATTCAAAATCAAAATATTGAACTCTTAGTGTAACATCATTTAAATTATCTAAGATTCAATCTATTTCTATAGAAGAATTCTTTGAATTAGATTAAATGTCTGTCGTAACATATTCAAAACATTCGATTTTGAAACTTTCAACCATACCTATGCGTGGAAATTCAAGTAGTGTCATTAGATAATTTCAACACATTAATATCTTGAATCGATTCATGAAATAATCGAAACCAAAGCATCTTCGAACGTATAAATCTGCATTTTTGTCTCGATAAGACATGTGATTTCGATGAATCAACAGATGACGAAATCAGTAAGAGGATATGTTCCAAACCGAATCAACAGAAGTCGATATTGACTTGTAAACGGTAAATCTACGGATTACGATTTTTTTAGCTTTTAAGTAAAAAGAAGAAGCATATGGTGTCCCCCAAATTTCAGCTCTCAAAATATTAATAATTTCATGAATTTTTAATATCAATGAAATCACTGAATAGTAAATTGAATTACATACAGAGTGAGTTTTTAAGTTGTACATTAATTTTAACCATACATTCCTCTCATCAAATCAAACACTTTTTGCGCGCAGGTTCTTGGGAACACCGCGTTATCATGTTGCCCAAATGTCTGTAACTCGAATTTTTTGCCAAAAATGGTCTCAAATGATTAGGTTCGACTCACTGATGAAGAATTCGAGGTCAAATTTGATTCTGTTCGGCCGTCCGACCGGCCGTTGCCTCGATAACTTGAGAACGAAAAAAAATAGCGACTTGAAATTTTCAGGGTAGGTGGCGTGTCTGAATACGACGGATGAGTTCGTTAATGGGCATAATCGGCCCAACGGGTAATAATTTTGTCATCAACCAATACATATCCGATCGAATTGAAACTTGGTAGCTAGATGTAGAATACTAACACAAATATTTTTGTGAAATTTTAGTAGAATTGTATAAAAAAAAGAATTATTAACAAATATTATTTATGTCACGATAACCTGAGAACGGAAAGAGATAGCGACTTGCAATTTTTAGGGTATGT
The DNA here is from genome assembly GCA_937662695.2 of Halyzia sedecimguttata. Classification (NCBI taxonomy): domain Eukaryota; kingdom Metazoa; phylum Arthropoda; class Insecta; order Coleoptera; family Coccinellidae; genus Halyzia; species Halyzia sedecimguttata. Next base: position 92,985,646 of record OW569412.2, read on the forward strand.
TGTGCATCTGAATCTGACATTTGAGTTTGTTAATAAGCAACATCTTCCAAATAGTTTTGGAGTTATAACCATCTGAAATTTGGATATTATTTCCTCAATAACCTGAAAAATACTAATACGATCTAATTCAAAAATGATAATTAGTTGTAGAATAGCAACGCGAAAATTCTTGCAAAATTTCGTGAGGATCGCTAAAAAAAATTTGAAAATTATTGGAAAAAAATTATAGATATCAGAATGTATCCGTCCGACATCGCTGAAATTTTGCGAGAGCCTTCTAAACCCAACTCTACTTCCAAGTTCCCAGTTTGAACACGATCGGATCTAAATTGTTGGAGATCCGAGCAGCCTTGTGTGAGTTCAGTAACTGGATGGGTGACCGTTGCCTCGATAACTTTCGAACGAAAGAAGATAGGGACTTGTAATTTTCAGGGTAGTTTGCGCACCCAAATGGGACAGTTAAGTTCGTTTTGGGCACAATCGGCCCAACGGTTTCGGAGTTATACCCATCTGGAATATTATTTTCTCCATAACTCAAAAAATACAGATTCAATCGAATTGAAGCTTGGTAACTAGTTATAGAATACCGACATAAAGACGTATGTGAAATTTTATGAGGACTCTACTACTACAAAATTTTCCATGAGAAAGGAAAGAGATTGTGACTTTTCAGGGTAGGTTGCGCATTCGAATGCGACATGATTTAAGTTCGTTAATTGGCATAATCGGCCAGATGGTTTTGGAGTTATACTCATTTGAAATTATGTTGTTAGTTTCTCTATAACTCAAAACATACAAATCTGATCCAATTAAAACTCGGTGATTACTTGCAGAATGCCGACCCACTAATTATCACGGAATTTCCTGAATATCGTATCCTGGAGTTACGTGAGGCGTAAGTTTTTGGCGCTCTTGTTCCTCGGAACAGAGTGCTTATCAATTTTCCAAATGTCTGTAATTTTAGAATTTTTGGCTGAAAATGGTATCAAACGATTTGGATCGACTCACTGATGAAGAATCCGTGGTCGAAATCGATTCTGTCCGACCGTCCGTCCATTAACACGATAACTCTCGAACGAAAGGAGTTACAGGATTGAAATTTGCAGGGTAGGTTTGGAGCGTAAATATCTCGGACGAGTTCGTCAACGGACAAAATCCATCAAGTGGTTTAATAGTTATGGCCGTTTTTAGTAAAAACATTTTTTATGGATATTTCCGAAAGCGATCACTCGATCTATCAGAAATTTAGCATCAAATTGTAGAATCATGATATTTATGCGCGTATGAAGTTTTGTATTGATCGGGTTTCCGTAAGGTGTAAAAAAAATTTTGAAAATTTTTAAATTTTGTTTCTACAATAACTTTCAAACGGAATGAGCTAGGCAGTTCAAATTTTCAGAGTAGGTTAGGGAGATAAATATCTCGGTTAAGTGCGCTATTGGGCGAAATAGGCCAAATGATTTCGGAGTAACGAAAAACATTTTTTTTAACTTACAAATTTCGAAATGAATTTTTCTTCAAGATGCAGTTTCACCATAAAAATCCATTGATATCATTTTCAACTCCAAAAAGCTAATACTTTCGGAGATATGATTTTTCAAAATTTCAATAATGAATCGTACTTCTAAGTTTTCACAGAATGCTATAATTATTCTATCTATGATTTATTATATGATCTGTGTTCATACTCGTACATGTCATCCTGTTCTATAAGAGAGAGTCAAATTCATTTCAGCTATTTTAATTCGATTTCTTCCATGGTGCAGTTCTCATTCTCAGATTGCTCATTTAATCTTGATAAATAAACTATTATTTGAATTGAATTTCCTTTATGATGCAGTTCTATCATAAGAATACATTGATATCAATCCCAACTCTGAGAAACCTATACTTTCGGAGATATAATTTGTCGAAGTTTGAACAAGAGCGCCAGAAAGCTCCTCTCCACAGGGCTTGAACCAATTTTTCGTATTTCAATTCCAATGGAATACATAGATATGTCAGAATTAAAAATTCTGTGATCATAGACGATGCTCTCGTTACTGAAGTCTGTCATTAAAACGGTATTAAATGTATTCATATATTATAAAAGCTGAGAACACGGTATATATCGATGCTAAATTCGATTAGAGAGTGTCCAATGGAGGTGAGTAGAATATTGAACATGCGCGCAAAAGCTCCTGACTTTACTTAGGTGCATTTTAAGATTATTTAGTTTGATTACTGAGGCGTACTATTTGGAAATGATAAGCCAACGTGCAATTTCTTCAAGCAGTGAAGCCAGACCATCAGGAACTACGTCTGGCAAATTAACGAATAAGAATTTCTTCTATGTGGAGAAAACATTTTAACTCTCACTCTATTTATGAATCGTAAAAATGCTTGAAAGCCTCAAGTTATACTTGTAAATGAAGAAGAATGTTTGTTACCCAAAGAACGAAGAAGTTTTAAATACGACACTTTTTTCTATCGTGAAATACTCTAGAAAATTGAATTTTTTTTTAAAGCTCTAACATGAAGTCGATGAAGCTGAAATTCGGTACTAAATTGTGAAATGGTCACTGGAAGGTATGTGCGGAATTTCAGCCGATGCTGACGTATAGTTTCTGAAATATAAAATTTTTGAGGGAAACATTATTTTAATTTTTTTTTTAGTGATATTCACAAAATTAGCACATCGACATTCTTCAAGTAATTACGAACAATGAACTTAATTGTCCCATTCGGATGCGCAACCTACCCTGAAAATTGCAAGTCGCTATCTCTTTCCAATCGAAAGTTATCGTGGCAACGGTCGCCCATTGGGCTACTGAACTCACCCAAGGCTGCATAGATCTGTTCAAATTTGGAACTTGGCTGTAGAGTTAGGTTTTGAAGGCCATCGTAAAATTTCAGCGATATCGGACTTTGGGACTCTGAGATACAGAATTTTTTTCCATGATTTTTTAATAAATTTCTAGAAATTCGATCCTCACGTAATTCGACAAAAAATTCGCGTCGACATTCTACAACTAGTTACCATGTTTGAATTGGATTCGCATTTTTTGAGTTATTGAGGAAATAACCACAAAATTTCAGCTGAGTATAAACTCCAAGACCGTTTGGCCAACTATGCCTATTAAGGAACTTAGATGTCGCATTCGGATGCGCAACCTACCTTGAAAATTTCAAGTCGCTATCCCTTACCGTTCTCAAGTTTATCGTGAGATACATAATATTTTTTAATAATTTTGTAGTGGAAATAGTTCGTTGTTGTATATTATTCCTTGAGTGGTCTGGCTGGTAGGATATTGAAAGTTCCAAATTTTATATTATCTTTATTTCCAAGACAGACGGACAAAACCTCTTTCGTGACACTCTCTTAACGCCATGAGTTTTTTTTTCTTTTCCTTACTTTCCGAGAAGGACTGCGCGCGCATCTCTTTCACAGAATTTCAAAACATCTCAAAACAACTACTAGCAAAACATCTCCCCAACAACAGAACTACCCACTATTACCTGAACATCCTCCCCCCTCTTTTGAAGCAACGGCTTCAACAAATAAAATAAACTAGTTAACTAAAAATTTATATTCTTGATAATTATTTCAATCTAAAAATTCATGAAACTAACATTTTGGCAGAGGACACAATTTAGTGATGGGACGTGCAAAAATTCCATTCTTAGTTTTAATCTTGACTACTCGAACATATCCATCAGCACCAGGTAGTGCTTCAACTACTCTACCAAGTAACCATTTTAAAGGAGGTAAATTATCTTCCTTAATTAAGACCAATGTATCCTGATCGACATTATCAACTGGTTTATGCCATTTTGCTCGTGTATGTAAAGACTGCAAATATTCTGTCGACCATCTTTTCCAAAAACCCTGGAAGATGCGCTGAGAAGATTGCCAATAATTCAGCCTATTTTCGGGAATTTTCAAAACATTTCGTTCCGGTAAGGCGTTGAGAGGTGAACCGATCAAAAAGTGTCCAGGGGTAAGGCATTCTATATCTCTCGAATCGTTCGATAAGGCACAAAGAGGGCGTGAATTCAAAACTGATTCTACTTGAGCAAGGCACGTAGTAAATTCTTCGAAACTTAATCGCCAATTCCCAACTATACGTCGTAAATGATACTTAGTCGATTTTATATTCGATTCCCACAACCCACCCCAATGGGGACTATTTGGGGGGATCTATTTCCATTCAATTCCATTCAAAGTTAAAAAATCAAAGAATTTTCCACTTGTGATTTCCTTGAGGTTTCTATACAATTCTTTCATCTCGTTACTAGCACCTCTAAAATTTGTTCCGTTATCACTCCAAATCGTTCGCGGCACACCTCGTCGAGCAATGAATCTCTTTAACGTATGCATAAATGCGTCGGTACTCAAAGCTGAAACCAATTCTAAATGAACCGCTTTAGTGGCCATACAAATGAATAGAGCAATATAAGCCTTTGATTCAATTGATTTTCGAATTCTCGATTCCTTAATGTATATAGGACCACCATAGTCAATTCCTACTCGAGCAAAAACCTTAGCTGGTGTAACTCTATCGGAAGGAAGAGGCCCCATTATCTGATGAAAAGGCTTAGCTTTAAATCTGAAACATGTAATACAACCCTTCAATGCAGCCTTCACTTCGCGTAAACCTCTGAGTATCCAAAATTTAGTTCTTAAATTCGTTAAAGTAGTTTGTGGTCCGGAATGTAATAATCTGAGATGTTCAGCAACAATAAGAAGCCTAACTACGTGATGCTTGACTGGCAATAAAATAGGATATTTGCTGGCATAACTTAAGTCAGAGTTAGCTAATCTACTGTTTATTCTCAAAATATTCTTTTCATCCAAAAATATAGTCAAATTATTCATCAAAACCAAACTAGAATATTGTTCACCTTGAAGTTTCTCGATTTCCTTAGAGAAACATTGAATTTGAATTAATGAGATCAACTTCAATTCTGCTTCTTCAAGTTCTGTAATCGACAATGGTCCTGATAATTTATTTTTGTTTCTACAATTTTTCACAAACCTCAAACAATAGGCTAGGGATCTTTTCAGTCGATGATATTTAGAAAATCGACCAAAAGGGAACCACTCCTCAGTGTTCAACGCAACCATACAAATTTTTTGTTCCTTTTTCATCTCTGCCTCAATAACCTCGGAAGCATCACAAGTTCCATCCTTAATTTCGTCTTCGAAGTGTTTTAAAATTTCAGGACCTGACCACCATTTAGTACATCCTATTAGTTCATCGGTATTAGATCCTCTAGATAAAGGATCAGCGGGATTATGCTCTGATCCGATATGTAACCACCTACAATTCTTTGTCAGTTCCTGTATTTCTGATACTCTATTTGCAACAAATGTTGTCCACCGAGATGGACAGGAATTTATCCAACAAAGGACAATCTTCGAGTCTAACCAAAGAAATATCTGATCAGAGTTAAATTCTAATGTACTTCGGAGCTTATCAGCCAGTTTAGCCAGTAAAAGGGCGCCACACAATTCGAGACGAGGTAACGAAACCACCTTGAGAGGTGCAACCCTAGATTTTGAACAAATTAGATTGCTTGATACCGTTCCGTCATCGTACAGTGCTCGAATATAGACACAAGCCCCGTATGCCTTTTTTGACGCATCTGCAAAGCCATGCATCTGCAGAAACTTAATCCCTTCATTTTTGAAAAGACATCGTCTGACAGAGATTTTTGACAGTTTTGATAAATTATCTTCAAATTTTAACCATTCATTCGAAATGCTTAACGGTAGTTCAACGTCCCAATCAATCTTCAATGACCATATTTTTTGCATTAGCAACTTTGCCATTATTAGCACAGGACTAACGAGTCCCAAAGGATCATATATCCGAGCGATTTTTGATAGAATTCCACGCTTTGTATGCAATGTTCCGATTGTTAACTTGGACAGAACAATTTTGAATACATCTTGACTTGTATTCCATGCCACTCCCAATACTTTATTTGAATGATCTTCGTCCATTATTTCAAATAGGTCTGAATCATTACCCTCACTTACTATCTCTTTTACGTTTGAGAACCACTTATGCAATTTGAAATCCGCTGAACCCAATAAACCAACCAATTCACGTTTCAATTCCAACAATTCGGAAATTTCACGTGACCCCGCCAGAATGTCATCCATATAACATTGCTTGAGAAGTGTGCTCGATGCTAAAGGAAACCTACTCCTTTCATCGTCCGCTAATTTCTTGAGACATCGTGTTGCCAAATATGGTGCACTTTTAGTTCCATAGGTAACCGTTTGCAATTCTAGACAACTCAGTTTTTCATGAGGTTCGAAACGCCATAGAATATTCTGCAATTTTTTATGATCTTCTGAAATTTTAATCATTCGGTACATTCTTCTAATATCAGTTGTGAAAACGTAATTAAACATTCGAAATCGAATCAAAATGTCAAATAATTCTGGTTGTACTGGGTATCCCTTGAGCATGACCTCATTTAATGATTTGCCCGAAGAAGTTTTCACTGAGGCATCGAAAACTACTCTCAATGGAGTACTTGTACTATCCTTTTTCAATATTCCATGATGAGGAAGGAAATTTTTCTCAGCATATGAAACATAATTATCTTCCTCAAACTCGATTATCTGGGCGTGACCCAGACTAATATATTCGTCAATGAAAGCCTTATATTCTGAATAATATTCCGGATCCCGACAAAATCTTCGTTCAAGCGCCAAAAAACGTCTCTTAGCTGAACAAAATGAATCACCAAGCGAATTCACATCGTTTTCATGTTGAAGGGGGTATTTCAATTCGAAAGTTCCGTCAGCTAATCTTCTAACCGAATTCATAAATATTTTTTCACATAACTTATCTTCCTCAGAAAGAACGCTATTGGTTACTACCTCCTCCAATTGCCAAAAACGTGGCAACAACTCATTCAACTCAATATTCCCTGAATCATAGACACCGCAACAATTAACATAAGAAGCCTTCAAAGAAGAAATACAATTATTAAAATTATTTACAGGACCAGCAATAACCCATCCTAAATGACTATTTTGCAGTGTCGGCAGGCCCTTGCCCAATCTTATCGTTTCACCTAAAATAATATCGTAATACAAATCAGCCCCTATCAAAATATCCACTCCAGATGGACAATAAAATTTCTCATCAGCAAGTAGCATATCTTCCGGTATTTTAAGATGAGTTTTATCAATACTTATTTGCGGTAAACATGTAGTGATTGTGTCCAAAAGAATACATGATACCTTGAAACATTTAGAACTGAACATGCCCCTGAATTCTAAATCAACTATTTCGGACGTTTGAGTTACAGAATCCGATATACCACTGATATTAAAGCTTTCATACCTTTTTCCAGCACCTAATTTGCCTGCAAATTCCCTTGTAATGAACGACATTTGACTTCCCGTGTCCAAAAGTAGTCTAGCAGTGAGTTCGTCCCTCTTCACAGCTACCTTTACGATGGCTGTCCCTAACAACACTAAAGGAGCTTTAGTATACTGAGGCTGGTCAGTTTTGACATGATAAGACGATTGGCCTGCAGGTTGAATAGTTGTCTCCGGGTTAATGTTATTTATTCTTCCCAGACTAGAAGTAGAGAATTCATTAGCATTTGGATTGAATTGAGATGGTTTACATTCAACCCTTTCTAAATTGGTTACCTTTCTTGGACAAAGAAGCGAATGATGTTTCCTACTACAAATTCTACAACCACTAGATTGACAATTTTCCACCCTGTGTTTAAATCCCAAACAGTTATAACAAAGTTTTTGTTTTCTGACAAATTCTCTTTTATTTTCAAGTTTATCACATTTAAACCTTCGACAACTATAAATTGAATGATTTGATCCAGAACAGTAAATGCAAGTCTGATTGGAACCCTTTTTATAAACATCTACCTTGGTTTCAGAAGTAACTACATTTGCCACCCTTTGCTTGATACGTGCATCCTGTGACATAACATTTTCTAATGCACGACATCGTCTCTCTAAAAACTCCATAAAACCACTGAGCGTAGGAAGTGATGAGTTTTCCCGTTCGAGCTCATAGGCAGTTCTAGTTTGATTGTCTAATTTCCGAATAAGAACATAAACCAGGATAATGTCCCACTTTTCAACTGGTAACTTCAATGCTTGAAGAGAATTGACATTTTGCTTGATATTAGTAATGAAATCTCTTAATTGCCTAAAATCGCATTTGGTTACCTGTTGGACATCTATCAAACCCGATAAATGCATATTGATAATGGTTAACTGATCATCATATCTTTTATGTAAAATATCGAGAGCCACCCTGTAATTATCGTTTGTCAATTGTAAGTCCTTTATTATACTTAAAGGCTCATATTTTAAACTAGATCTTAAGTAAGAGAACTTTTGCACGTCACCCAACTCCGAATTATCGTCTACCAATGCCTTGAATAAGTCCTTGAAGGAATTCCATTCAGAAACTTTACCATCAAAAATCGGAATATTGATATTTGGTAATTTAATTTTGAGATTATCAACCTTACCTTCACTGATTGATGTTTCCTGTTTTTGAGATTTAGTAAGAATTCTCTTAACCTCTGATAAAATAGTCAAAAACCTTTGTTCAACTTGTATTCTATCATTTTCTTCATCTTCAGCATATGTTTCAAGTTCTTCCTGAATAGTGCTATATTTCTCATAAGCCTGAATTAAGAGAGTTTCACGAGTTACAAATTCATTTACATCTACATCATAATTATCCTTATTTAAACAAACAAAATTTTCAATTCTTGTGATCGTGCCCTTGGTTGATGCACGTTTCCTCTTCAATTTTTCAATGATTTCATCAAATTTATCAGTCATACTAAATATTGAATTGAATTTAAGTTGACTTGTAAATAATATAGTGTTAAATAAACCCAAAATGTAATAAGTAAAATTATAACCTGAAACTCAACTAAAACTCAAACCTGTATTTTACTTTGCGAATGAAATGTCCTTTGATTAAAATTCTCGTTTTCAGCTCGCATGTACCCTTGATATCTTGATTACAATTTTCCGTAATGCGTGTTCTCCCCTGTATTATGTGATGTATTCCTGAGACCTGAATTGGGATGCTCTAAACGTTGTTCCAAATATGTGTTGTTTCTTCCTTCTATATTGCTTTTGAATATCCAATTAATTGTTCTCTGCGACCGCTGCCCAGATGTGAATTCTAGATTCTTCAAAGCGACGCCATGTGCGATATCGCTGATATCGTGATATCCTACACGAGCCTCTGAATTTCCCGGCCGATGCACCAAATTTATGTAGTGGAAATAGTTCGTTGTTGTATATTATTCCTTGAGTGGTCTGGCTGGTAGGATATTGAAAGTTCCAAATTTTATATTATCTTTATTTCCAAGACAGACGGACAAAACCTCTTTCGTGACACTCTCTTAACGCCATGAGTTTTTTTTTCTTTTCCTTACTTTCCGAGAAGGACTGCGCGCGCATCTCTTTCACAGAATTTCAAAACATCTCAAAACAACTACTAGCAAAACATCTCCCCAACAACAGAACTACCCACTATTACCTGAACAAATTTTTTTAATTTTAGGATATAAGATTTAGGGATACGAAATTTCGCATACCTCTTTGTGTTGGTATTCTACAACTAGATACCAAGTTTCAATTCGATTGGATCTGTATCGTTTGAAAACAAAATTAGTAGTTAGGTACTCGAAAACCGTTGGGCCGATTATGCCCATTAACGAACTCAACCGTTGCATACGGCTACGCCACCTACCTTAAAAATTTCAAGTCGCTATCTCTTTCTGTTAGACAGTGATCGAGGCAACGACCGGCCGGACAGAATAAAATTTGACCTAGAATTCTTCATCAGTGAGTGGAACCTAACCGTTTGAAACCATTTTCGGCAAAAAATTCGAAAATTACAGATATTTGGGCAAAATGTGCAAAAAACTATTTATCAGGGAATATGTGTCATAGTCTTATTTATACAGGGTGTCCCAACGAAAATTTGACACCCTCCCCCCCAGAAATCAGAAACGAAGAATTTTCGAAGACTAAAAAAAATAGGTCAACTTCTGCTTTGAGGGGGATGAATTTCCATCATGAGTTTGATCCGAAAAAAACACCCTCATGAAGGTGGCATCAACCCCCAACATTTTTTGAATCGGGAAGGGATGTCAAGTATAGGTTAGTTTGAAAGGTATTTATGTTCTGTACACAACCCAGTTACAATTTTCAAAATCGGTTCATTATTTACGGAATAATATAATAATTCAACTTACGGTCAAAAGGTGATGTTGAACAGAAAGTAGAACCGCCAAACTCAAGAAAATAAGAGTTTTGAAGAATCGAAAATATAATTTTCAAGTTCTGTATTAGGTAGAAAGAATTCCTATGATGACATTGTCCCGAAAAAAAAACACCTGAGGGTGCAAACAAACCCCAACATTTTTTGAATAGAGAGGAGATGTTGAATGTTGTTCAGTTAAGAAGTTTTTTCTGTTCTCTAAACTTGGCAGTTGAAATTTTGTTTATTTAATGGTGGAACAATTTGAGTTTTTGAATGTTTTTACTTTAAAAACATTTCTTATCGTTCATGATCGGAAAATGTGTGAGACAATTCATTGCATCATACTATTTTTTTGAAGATTCTTTCTCAAATATGTTTCAGTCTTACGTTTCTGCATCACAATTCGGTTTGAGACTTACTTACGTGGGCGAAAATTATATATTCTATGGAAGAAAGAATAAAAATTCTCCAATTATACTATCGGAATGACGAAAATTCTGATTAACTGCAAGGTATTTTAATAATAATCATCCAGAAAGAAATATAAGTCACCAATATGTTAAGCATTTGATGAACAAAGTCAAAACTCTTAGGTTCTTGAGTTTGGGCGAATCAACTGTCTGTTCAACATCACCTTTTGACGATAAGTTCAATTATCACATTATTTCTTGAATAATGAACCAATTTTGAACATTTTAACTGGGTTGTGTACAGATCATAAATAACTTCCTAACTAACCAATAGTCGACATCTCTTCCCTGTTCAAAAAATGTTGGGGGTTGATGCCACCTTCATGGGGGTGGTTTTTTCGGAACACACTTATGATGGACGTTCGTCCTCCTCAAAACAGAAGTTAACCTGTTTTTTTTAATCATCGAATATTCTTCGTTTCTAAGTTCTGGGGGGTCCAATTTTCGTTAGGACCCCCTGTATAACAACCATGTCAAAGCTACAAGAGACATTTGGGCAAAATGATAGCAGGCTGTTGCCCAGAACATGCGAGCAAAAAATATCAAGGAAAGCACTTAATATCTGCGCATACAATTTATTGGTTCATAGCACAATTCGAAGTTGTAGGTAATTAAAATTCATTGGGTTCAAGTTTTTCGCGTCGACATTCTACAACTAGTTACCATGTTTGAATTGGATTCGCATTTTTTGAGTTATTGAGGAAATAACCACAAAATTTCAGCTGAGTATAAACTCCAAGACCGTTTGGCCAACTATGCCTATTAAGGAACTTAGATGTCGCATTCGGATGCGCAACCTACCTTGAAAATTTCAAGTCGCTATCCCTTACCGTTCTCAAGTTTATCGTGAGATACATAATATTTTTTAATAATTTTTTTAATTTTAGGATATAAGATTTAGGGATACGAAATTTCGCATACCTCTTTGTGTTGGTATTCTACAACTAGATACCAAGTTTCAATTCGATTGGATCTGTATCGTTTGAAAACAAAATTAGTAGTTAGGTACTCGAAAACCGTTGGGCCGATTATGCCCATTAACGAACTCAACCGTTGCATACGGCTACGCCACCTACCTTAAAAATTTCAAGTCGCTATCTCTTTCTGTTAGACAGTGATCGAGGCAACGACCGGCCGGACAGAATAAAATTTGACCTAGAATTCTTCATCAGTGAGTGGAACCTAACCGTTTGAAACCATTTTCGGCAAAAAATTCGAAAATTACAGATATTTGGGCAAAATGTGCAAAAAACTATTTATCAGGGAATATGTGTCATAGTCTTATTTATACAGGGTGTCCCAACGAAAATTTGACACCCTCCCCCCCAGAAATCAGAAACGAAGAATTTTCGAAGACTAAAAAAAATAGGTCAACTTCTGCTTTGAGGGGGACGAATTTCCATCATGAGTTTGATCCGAAAAAAACACCCTCATGAAGGTGGCATCAACCCCCAACATTTTTTGAATCGGGAAGGGATGTCAAGTATAGGTTAGTTTGAAAGGTATTTATGTTCTGTACACAACCCAGTTACAATTTTCAAAATCGGTTCATTATTTACGGAATAATATAATAATTCAACTTACGGTCAAAAGGTGATGTTGAACAGAAAGTAGAACCGCCAAACTCAAGAAAATAAGAGTTTTGAAGAATCGAAAATATAATTTTCAAGTTCTGTATTAGGTAGAAAGAATTCCTATGATGACATTGTCCCGAAAAAAAAACACCTGAGGGTGCAAACAAACCCCAACATTTTTTGAATAGAGAGGAGATGTTGAATGTTGTTCAGTTAAGAAGTTTTTTCTGTTCTCTAAACTTGGCAGTTGAAATTTTGTTTATTTAATGGTGGAACAATTTGAGTTTTTGAATGTTTTTACTTTAAAAACATTTCTTATCGTTCATGATCGGAAAATGTGTGAGACAATTCATTGCATCATACTATTTTTTTGAAGATTCTTTCTCAAATATGTTTCAGTCTTACGTTTCTGCATCACAATTCGGTTTGAGACTTACTTACGTGGGCGAAAATTATATATTCTATGGAAGAAAGAATAAAAATTCTCCAATTATACTATCGGAATGACGAAAATTCTGATTAACTGCAAGGTATTTTAATAATAATCATCCAGAAAGAAATATAAGTCACCAATATGTTAAGCATTTGATGAACAAAGTCAAAACTCTTAGGTTCTTGAGTTTGGGCGAATCAACTGTCTGTTCAACATCACCTTTTGACGATAAGTTCAATTATCACATTATTTCTTGAATAATGAACCAATTTTGAACATTTTAACTGGGTTGTGTACAGATCATAAATAACTTCCTAACTAACCAATAGTCGACATCTCTTCCCTGTTCAAAAAATGTTGGGGGTTGATGCCACCTTCATGGGGGTGGTTTTTTCGGAACACACTTATGATGGACGTTCGTCCTCCTCAAAACAGAAGTTAACCTGTTTTTTTTAATCATCGAATATTCTTCGTTTCTAAGTTCTGGGGGGTCCAATTTTCGTTAGGATCCCCTGTATAACAACCATGTCAAAGCTACAAGAGACATTTGGGCAAAATGATAGCAGGCTGTTGCCCAGAACATGCGAGCAAAAAATATCAAGGAAAGCACTTAATATCTGCGCATACAATTTATTGGTTCATAGCACAATTCGAAGTTGTAGGTAATTAAAATTCATTGGGTTCAAGTTTTTCGTTTTATGATTCATAATATCTATATCTAACGGATCGAAAGCAATTAAAAATCAGCGAAGCATTGCAGAACAGAGTAAGATAATCATCACAGGCCACGTATGGGTGGATTGGACTATCGCTCACGATTTCTTTTTGAAAATTTCCTTCATTTTTGCGCGCTCCTTCCAAAGTACTACTATTTCCATCCAATGTCTGAAATTTTCTAGTTTGGAGTCGGTAATAGTCTAGTCAACAAGTGCTTTTTAGGTCAAAATTTTGTTATTCTCCGAAAATTATGATAGAGTCGTCATTCGATTCTGAATGGCATGTAGATAGTTTTTGAGAAAATGCAAAGGCCGCTCGAGAAAATTGCAATAGTTATAAACAATAAAGTGAAAAAAAAAGAAGGAAATTTGGTTTCTCGCCAATATCTCAAAAACTATCTGAGATAATTCAAATCTGAAAAAAGATTCAAATAGAGGAGGGAATTTCCTTACTACTGGTACTGCAGGACCAATATTTATAGTTTTCCCAGAGGGTTGAAAATACGCCCGAAAACGGGTACTCCGGATTGCGCAAGCCTCGCTCCCTTGGTGCCTTTGATGAATAAATATTATTTAAACTTATTAAATATGAAAATAAAAAAATGAAAAAATTCAGGCGCCTGCAGTATAGATCAATGAACAATAGTCCGTCATCAAAAATGTTTATCGTGACTTTTCAATTAGTTATCCACTACTTAATTAACAACTTTTTGTAGCATGAACATTAACACTTATCGCAGTTGCGATAAGTGAAAAAATAAAAAGTTTCAAATATGTTTTCAAAAGAAAATTTTAAATTATCTCATAAACAACGCATTGGTTTATAACAATTTTTTAAACAATAGGAGTTAATAATTATTAAAAATCATCAGTAGTTTCTGATCATAAGTAAACGGATCAAGCTTTATAATTTTTCACATAAGTAAATTGTTCATAACAAAACGAAAATTAACAATTTTTAAAATTCTATTCTATTCTAAGACCTTTGAAAAATAGCGCAATGAAAGGAAAAAATTCTCCGGTTAATAGTTTAACAATTTAAATTAAAAAAAAATCATTTACCAAAAATTCGAATTACCTGAAGTGGCGTCAATCATTAAATTTTCATGAATAAATTGCGTATTTCTCGAAAATATTATTATTAGTACAAATACGTGGAGAAACTTCCTTGGTTGATGAACTTTCCAAAAAGGTACATATATAATAAATTTTCCTACGAGATCAAAAAATATAGCCGGAAATCCGAGCAAGTAACAAACTTTTTCGATACTTGGTAATCCCCCTTATTTTTTACTATACTTGTGATTATGTGATTATTAGTTGCTGTTTACGAGTAGGACTACTTAGAACGAATAAAAAAAAATACAGTATTTCCCGAATGAAAACTGTAATAATCCCAATTAACTGAGAGTAACTCTGAAGAATTCCAATTTGAGGATAATTAGTTTCAAAAAGAAAAAATATTGAAATTTCATTGAGTTATGGGTTGTGTACCTGGAATAATAATATTAATAGCGGTTTTCCGGACATATTTTTCGATTTCGAGAATGAATTATTGACATATGTACCTTTTTGAAAAGCTGAAGTTTTGTCCTGAATTTGTTCACCAAGTTCATGATACTTTTTTTGAGTAATCCTCAATTGTTTCATCAAGTTTTTATGAGGAAAACAGTTGATGCCATTTATGACTCCTTATATCTCAGGTAATCTATGTTTTTTGGAAATACTTTTTCACATGAAATGATGACCATCTCTTCAGCTTTAAAAATAATATTCATTGAATATTTCGAGTTTTTTCAAAATTAATTATTTTCGATAACAAAGAAGAAAATTTCCAAAAAGTTGAAATATCGTAATATATTCGTAACCATAGATTTTCGGACCATGGTTCACTTTACTCAATTCGTTGCAAATGATGTCTAGTATATCTACTTTGAAGGATCACATCGAATTACCAAACACACTGTATTCATTATTAAATGGTTCCTATCTAGGTTTTCGTTCCCAAACTCTGAAAAATATCTATAGAATCAAAAATTTATTATTTTTTTTTTCCATTGTTCGATAGATTGCTTCTGTTAAATGTATTGTGTTTCTAACGCAGAAGCAATTCAAAAAATAATATTTTTTTTATTTTATAGATATTTTTCAGATTTCGGGAGAGAAATCCCAGAAAGGGAACACTGAAATAAGTAACTTAAAGTCCAAAAATTGTTTTTCACAATAAATTGGAGATACCCTACTGAGTCCAAGCTATTCTTAGGGCCGATATATTCACCTATCTGTAAACTTTCAAGTAGCCGAAAGGAAAGTATTCTATAATTGTTTATTCATATCTCTGTTATACGAAGTGATCTGCAAATATGTGAAACATCTGTGAAGCATGAATATATTTTATTACTTTAAAGGGTGTCGGTAAATTTAACTAGCACGTAGTTAACGAATACTTTACGGAGAGGTTGAATAAATCGGCCCTTAATCTTATTCGATTATATCCCCAATTAAAGTCAAAATTGGTACCTTCTTATATGCCAGTTTTTCCGGAATTTCCACCACAAGTATAAGAAAAATCACAACCAACGCCAGCCATCAGGGGAAATAAACAAAAATAATAACACTCAAACACACTAAAAATTCAGTTAAATGTCAATGTCCACTAATAATCTTGTTCAAAAAAAGATTAGTGTGATTATTAGTTGCTTGTTACGAGTAGGACGAATAAAAACAAATTCACAATATTTCTCGAATCAAAATTGAAATAATCCTCAATTAACTGAGAGTAACTCCAAAGAATTTCAATTTGAGAATAATTAATTTCAAAAAGAAAACAATTTGATATTTCATTCTGTTCTGGAATAAAATACGCCTCATTGGAGCGGTTTTCCGGCCATATTTTTTTATTTCGAGAATGATTTATTGACATATGTACCTTTTTGAAAAGCTAATGAAACAAGGAAGTTTTGTCCTGAATTTGTACACCAAGTTCATGATACTTTTTTTTAGTAATCCTTAATTGTTTCATCAAGTTTTTATGAGGAAAACAGTTGATGCCATTCATGACCCCTTATATCTCAGGGTATCTAATTTTTAGTAAATACTTTTACCTGAAATGATAACCATCTCTTCAGCTTTAAAAAAAATATTCATTGAATATTTAGAGTCAAGTAGTTTTTACAAAATTAATTATTTTCGATAACAAAGAAGAAATTTACAAAAAGTTGAAAAATCGCAATATCTTCGTAACCATAGATTTTCGGACCATGGTTCAATCGACTAAATTCGTTGCAAATGACGTCTAGTATATCCACTTTGGAGGTTCACGTCGAATTACCAAACACCTTGTATTCATTATTAAATGGTTCCTTTCTGGGTTTTCTTCCCCAAACTCTGAGAAATATCTATAGAATAAAAAATTTATTATTTTTGTTGACATTATTCGATAGATTGCTTCTGACAAATTTCTTATGTTTCTAACGCAGAAGCAATTCACAAAATAATAAATTTTTTATTTTAAAGATATTTTTCATAATTTGGGAAAGGAACCATTTAATAATAAATATGGTGGAGGCGATCCCACCTACATTTCGATGAGTCAAACACCGAAATAACTAAAATAGACCAGGGTCGATAATTTTTGAAACCGAATAAAAATATAGTAGAATGAAACCCGTTGTAAAAAGAAGAGAATATAACAAAAATTATAGGAAGAATAATTTACGGGTGATCTGAGGTCGGGAAGGGGAAGAGGGCGAATTTTTAAGGGTAAAAAACGGTCTATCTCGATTTCCGGCAAAACTACAAGTCCTATGGAAGTTTTTGGTTTTTAATTTTTATCTTTTACAAAAAAAAAATTTTTTTCATCGAATTTGGTAAAAGCTTACCTTTTTATGTCCCAAATACACTGTAATTTTTTGGATTTAGAATATTTTTTTCTTCACCTTAAATTGACTTAATATCGAAAAAGCATCCTAATTTTCAATTGAAAATTCTCACGTCAAAATATCTGTTTTTTTGAAAAAGTAGGTGGGCTTTTTGTTCGTTGAAATCTCTACTTTCTGATGGTGTAGAAAATTCTCTCAGAAAATGCTACGAAGTAACAGGTAGTAAGGCCCAGACCCTCATAGCCCCTTCCTCACCTCTCTATGGAATACCTATTGATGGGCTAAAATTATCCGTAGGTTACTCAGGTATACAAGTTATCTTAAAATACCAATAAATAAGCATCTACACATGTAATTTAGAGGATGCTACAACTATATCAAAATATTGTGGATATCTTATTAAACTTTTTAACTTAGAATTTTCCGAAAAAATTCACCATAGTAATGTACCTATATTTTTTTTACACCATCAGAAAGTAGAGACTCCAATGAACAAAAAGCCCAACTACTTTTTTAAAAAAGCAGATATTTTGACGTGAGAATTTTTGATTGAAAATTTGGGTGCATTTTCGATATTAAGTCAATTTAAGGTGAAAAAAAATATTCTAAATCCAAAAAATTACAGTGTATTTGGGACATGAAAAGGTAAGTTTTTCCAAATTTGGTGAAAAAAAAAAATTTTTTATAAGAGATAAAAATTGAAAACCAAAAAGGTGGTTATTTGAATTTTAACATAAATTTTGAGGTTATGTGAAAAAAGTGTGAATACAAAAGTTGTAGATCTTTTTATTACCTACAACTTTGCCATTTAAATTTTTTCCATAGGACTTGTAGTTTTGCCGGAAATCGAGATAAACCGTTGTTTACCCTTAAAAACTCACCATCTTTCCCTTCCCGAACTCAGTTCGCCCGAAAATTATTTTTCCTATCATGTTTGTTATATTCTCTTCCGTTTCCAATGGGTTTCATTCTACTTTGATTTTTGTTCACTTTTTATCATTTTCAAAGGCTTCGACCCTGGTCTAAAAGTACAAAATTTGTTTTTCGCAATAAATTGAAGATACCCAACTGACTCCACGTTATTCTTAATCTTATTCGATTATATCCCCAATTATAGTCAAAATTATACCTTCTTATCTGCCAGTTTTTCCGGAATTTTCACCACAAGTATAAGAAAAATCACAACCAACGCCAGCCATCAGGGGAAATAAACAAAAATAATAACACTCAAACACTCTAAAAATCCAGTAAAATGTCAATGTCCACTATTCGGATCTTGTTCGAAAAACGCGCTTAAAATATGCGCGCACGTGAGATATGATATGCCGGGCGCGCGAAAAACAAGTGAAGGTCGCGAGGAGCGCGAAGAACAGCCTTCCCGACGTCCGAGCCTCCTGAAACTTTTTAATAATTCAAGAAATCGACGACCGCCTGCCGCTCTCCGAGATCTTCCATAAGTAACTTCTTGGGCCGCGGTCTCCTTTAGAGTGTGCGGATTATACTAATGCCGACT
The DNA here is from genome assembly GCA_937662695.2 of Halyzia sedecimguttata. Lineage (NCBI taxonomy): Eukaryota > Metazoa > Arthropoda > Insecta > Coleoptera > Coccinellidae > Halyzia > Halyzia sedecimguttata. The sequence goes on from OW569412.2 coordinate 93,004,507, forward strand.
TTATCAGGCATCAGGTGAGCCATCAAGAAGATGGCAACTTCTAGTTTTTCCCCATACCATACGTTTATTCATGGGTTCGGATATCAGCAATTCATGAAAAAGTGTCGTGCCGGATGTTTTGCGCCGGAATATCTCAGGGGTGGCATTCTTATGGTCTTTCACTACTCATTACTACCATTTTAATCTCGTACCACAGGGGGCTAACCTGTCGCCTGGATTTCGAAACCTACTACGAATTTGTAATTAAATGGTTTCTTTCTGGGTTTTGTCTCCCAAACTCTGAGAAATATCTATAAAATAACAAGCACTGACGTGAAGTCAAAAAAATTATTAAAAAAATTGGTTCAAGCCCTGTGGACAGGAGCTTTCTGGCACTCTTGTTCAAACAGAAAAATTATATCTCCGAAAGTATTGGTTTCTCAGAGTTGGGAATTATATCAATGGATTCTTATGGAAGAACTTCATCTTAGCAGAAATTGAATTCAAACATCATAGAAGAATTTAAATTTAACAAGAGTGCCAAAAATTATCAATCCAAAACCAATCTACCCAACAACGAACTCATCCGAGATATTCATTCCTCAATAATTCTATGATGAACGATAATATACAGGGTGAGTCTTTGACCACTGCATTAATTTTAACCAAAGATTCCTCTCATCAAATGAAACACTTTTTTCATTTACCATTTTTCCAGATTCGGCTCAGGTAAAAAGTTGCAAGCGTTTAAAGATTTCACAATGTGCTATTACACATATAAATTATCTATGACATTGTTGGTGGACGAGAATAAGGCATGGTAACGTGGTTTACAGCTTGATTCGGGATTCCAACGCTCAGGGACGGATCCATAAAAGTAGTGAAATTTCTGGAATTTTCCGTTTTAAAACATTCAATGAAGAATATCTCGAAAACGGTGCGTTTAAGGAGAAATGATGAAGAATAATATAATGTTCTAAAACGATGGAATATTCTTGAATAGACTCAAGAAAAACTTTATATGCTTTCTTTATGCTAATTTCGTTAAGTTTTATGAATCCACGAGTCCATAACTAGAAAACCAGTAGAAGTAGAAAATAACTAATATTTGGAAAATATGTATCATAGTTATAGGAAACTTTACGCCAACATTCATTTTATTCGAAAAAAGGATGTCAAAGCTACAAAATAAAAACTGATTTTTTTTCAAAATTTCAACAGCCTGTATCTTTTTACCTGAGCTGAATTTGGAAAAATGTTATAGGAAAAAAGTGTTTCATTTGATGAGAGGAATCTTTGGTTAAAATCAATGCAGTGGTCAAAGACTCACACTGTATATTCTTTCCTCAGATCCACTCCAATACATCAATATTCCAGTTTTGTTTTTACTGGAGATATTCTGAACATTCCCATCATCATATGGATTGACCATTAGCATGAAAATATCAACCAACGAAAAGTATGATATCATATTATATTTCTCATAATTCTACGATTGCTGAAATGAATTAGACAATGTCATGTCTCAGGAAAATAAGTTGACATTATAACAATTCATACATAGAATAAACATATCATTCTGTGAAGACGTAGAAATACGATTTATTATTGAAATTTTGAAAAATCAAATCTCCGAAAGTATTAGCTCGTTAGAGTTACTGAAAGCATCAGTCCGATTTTGCCCAATAACGACCTTAGCCGAGATATTTATCTCCCAAACCTACTCTGAAAATTTGAACTGTCCAGCTCATTCCGTAATCGTGCCTACGGCCGGCCAGACAGAATTAATTTCGACCACGGATTCTTGATCAGTGAGACGAACCAAATCGTTTAAGACCATTTTCATCGAAAAATTCGAAAAATACAGACATTTGGGCAAATTGATAAGCACTCTGTTCCGAGGAATAAGAGCGCCAAAAAGAATTGGTTCAAGCACTGACGTGAAGTCAGAAGCTTTTGCGCGTATGTTCTATTGTCCATTCTCCTGTATTGGTCACTCTTAGTCGAATTTACCGATCGATTAATCGATTAAGATTGAGAGTGCCCAATACAGGAGACAATAGAATTCACCATGGTGAATTCGATTAAGAGTGACCAATACGGGAGAATGGGCAATAGAACATACGCGCAAAAGTTTCTGACTTCACGTCAGTGCTTGAACCAATTTTTTTTTAATAATTTTTTCTTAATTTTCTAGTGATACGATTCCCACAAAATTTCACAAACATCTTTAGGTTCGTATTCTACAACTAATCAGCATGTTTCAATTCGATCGGTTTTGTATTGGTAGAAAACAAAATTAGTACTCGGAAACCATTGGCCGATTATGCCCATTAACGAACATGTCCGCGTATTGGGATGCGCCACCTACCCTGAAAATTTCAAGTCGCTATCCCTTTCCGTTCTCAAAATATCGTGGTAACGGTCGGCCGGCCGGCTAGACAGAATCAAATTTGACCTCGAATTCTTCAACAAGGAGTTGAACCCAATCGTTAGAGACCATTTTCGGCGAAAAATTCGAAAATTACAAACATTTGGGCAAAATGAAAACGCGATGTTTCCAAGGACATAAACGCAAAAATGAGGAGAACGTACAAATTAAAAATAATACATAACCTTTCAAAAGTCCCCTCTCACAAATATACTCCTCTGTAGCTGCATGGATCTCTTGAAGAAGAATTGCGAAAGTTATCGAGGCAACGGTTACCCATCCAGCTCCCGAACTCACACAAGGCTGCTCGGATCTCCAACAATATGGATCCGATCGTGTTCAAACTTGGAACTTGGCAGTAGAGTTAGGTTCTGAAGGCTCTTGCAAAATTTCAGAGATGTCAGACGAATAGTTTTTGTTATATAGAATTTTTTTCAATTATTTTCAATGATTTTTTTTTTATTTTCTAGTGATATGCTCCTCACGAAATTTCGCAAGAATTTTCGCGTTGGCATTCTACAAATAATAACCATGTTTGTTTCAGAGGGGTATAACTCCAAAAGCGTTTGGCCGAGTATACCTATAGAGAAACTCAAATGTCGCATTCAGATGCCCAGCTAACCTGAAAATTTCAAGCCGCTATATCTTTCCGTTCTCAGGTAATCGTGACACAAATAATATTTTTTAATAATTTTTTTTTTAATTTTCTAGTAATACGATTCTCACAAAATTTTGTGAACGTCCTTAGGTTTGTATTCTTCAACTACTCACCAAGTTTCAATCTGATCGGATTTGTATTGGTTTAAAACAAAAGTATCACTCCGAAACCGTTGGTCCGATTATGCCCATTATCGAACTTGTCCGTCGTATTGGAACGCGCCACATACCCTGAAAATTTCAAGTCGCTATCTGTTTCTGTTCTCAAGTTATCGTGGCAACGGACGGACAGAATCAAATTTGACCTTGAATTCTTCATCAGGGAGTCGAACCCAATCGTTTGAGACCATTTTCGGCAAAAAATTGAAAATTACAGACGTTTGGGCAAAATGATAACGCGATGTTCCCCACAACATACGCGCAAAAAACTCCGAAACTTTACGGTATAGTTGTTTCATCGTTGATGTTGTTTCGTTGTTTTTTTTTAGGCAACATTGTTCGATTGATTGCTTCTGACAAATATCTTGTTTTTCTTACGCAGAACAAATCACAAAATTATTATTTTTTTATTTTATAGATATTTTTCAAGGTTTGGGATAGAAAACCCAGAAAGAAACCATTTAATAATGAATAAATCTCCCACAACACGTACAGTATCCTTTAATGATTAAGAATTCGTAAGTTCGTAATTTGAAATAGAAGAACTAAAATTCTTAAAAAATTGGTTCAAGCACTGACGTGAAGTCAGCAATTTTTGCACTAGTCTATTCACCTCTATTGGTCACTCTCAATCTAATTTACCATCGATATAGACCGTTTTCTCAGCTTTTATAAGATATGAATACATTTAGTACCATTTTAAGGTTTGACGTGAGTTATGAGAGAATCGTCTAATATCACAGAATTTTGAATTCTGACATATGTATTTGATCTGAATTGAAATTCATTAAATATCCAATATACGAAGAAACTTACGTCACACGAGTTTCAATTGGATTGGATTTGTATATTTTGATTTACAGTGGAATTAACATCAAAATTTCCGATGTGTATAACTCCAAAACCATTTGGCCGCTTATGCCTGTTAACAAACTCAAAGGTCGCATTCGGATGCGCAACTTACCCCTGAAAAATGGGGGTCGCTATCTCTTCTACGTTCTCAAATTATTATAAGGTACATAATATTTTTTTATAATTTTTTTGAAATTTTCTAGTGATACGGCACAAAATTTCACACACGTCTTTATGTCGGTATTCCACAACTAGTTCAATTTTCGATCGGATCTGTATTTTTTGAGTTATCGAGAAAAAATATTCCAGTGGGACGAACTTGACTCTCCCATTCGGATGCGCAGCCTACCCTGAAAATTGCCAAGTCGCTATCTCTTTCCGTTCGAAATTTATCGTGGCAACGAACTGCGGACGGATATAGAATTGAATTTGACCTGGAACTCTTCATCAGTGAATTGAACCTAATTGAGATGATTTTCGACAAAAAATTCGAAAATCGCAGACATTTTGGGCAGTTCCCTAGAACATTACGCAAAAAATATTACCGTGGCTTGGACAATCTTCCTATTTTATATTTCAGAAAATACATGTCAGATTCCACTGAAATAAAGCACAAACCTGCTTTAATTCGCCATTTTGCAATCAAGTACCGGATTTCAGCTCGATCGGTTTTGTATACAGTGGAACCCTGATAGTCCGACAAACGTTTTGCAAGGCAGTGTGGGATTATAGAGTACTGCCTAAGACCCCCTATAGTCCGGAATTCTTATCCAACTGCTTCGAAATTTTTTCCAACTCCTTCGAATTTTTCCCAATATAACTGTGTTGAAAATTTAACTCCGTTCAACATAGGCCGATTATGCCTATTAACGAACTTAAACATCGCATTTGGATGCGCCACCTACCCCGAAAATTCCAATGTCACTATATCTTTCCGTTCGAAAGTTATCGTGGCAACGGCCGGCCCGACAGAATCGAATTTGACCTCGAATTCTTCTAATCGTTTTGAGACCATTTTCGAAAAAAAAACTAAAATTACAGGTTTGATAGCACGCTGTTCCCTAAACATGCGCGCAAAAATGCGTTAATTTCAATATGCAAGCTGAAATTCTGGCTCGCTGCATCTGAATGCGACGGTTATAGATTCGTCAATGATCGGCAAACGGTTTCGGAGCGTCAGGCGACTTCAGTATATCTGGATTGGTGACCGCAGCTACCAATCAACAGTTAATTATCACTTTGGAACCGAAAAATATAGCGACTTGCAATTTTCAGGGTGGGTTTTGCTTATCCGAATGCGATTTTTGAGTTCATTAATAGACATAATCGGCCAAACAGTTTTGGAGTTGTACCCATCTGAAATTTTGTTTGTATTATCTCAAAATCTACAAATCCGATCCAATTAAAACTTGGTAATTACTTGTAGAATACCGACACACTAATTTTAGCGAAATTTCATAAATATCGTATCACTATAGAACAAAATAAAAAATTCTTTTTCTTGAAAAATTTTATATTCCAGAAACTATCCGTCAGAATCCGCTGAAATTCCTTACTTACCTTCGAGCAACAATTTTTCAACTGAATTTCAGCTATATCAACTTTGTATTAGGCTTGAATAGGCGCTGAAAAGCTCTTGACTTCAGGTCAGTGCTTTTTAATAATAAAACGATAGCACGATGTTCCTTGTGCAACAAGCGCGCAAAATGCTAAATAACGCTTAAATAGTAATTTACGTAACAAGTCCGGAAAATAGGGTTTTTTTGGACGAATAGACAAAATTCTGGGACGAGCGTAAGCGAGTCCTAGAAGTCTATGAGTCCAAAAAAACCTTTTTCGGGCGTGTTGCGTACAATATTTTTTCGGCAACCGTGTAGAATAACAAATCAATGAGACGACACATTTCTTTTTCATATATTTTGATTCTTATTCAAATTAAACAGAACAGAAAATATAACATGTTAACTAATTTTATATGAACTGTCAGCCGTTTCCTCAGTGCTATGGTAACTTCATTTATCAAAAATATACCTACCAAGATTTTCATATTTACAATGACCAAAACGACGTGATTCTTCCGGCCTAGTCCGGGAAGTACGTACTTCCCGGACTAAGCCGGGAAATGCTTCTTTCTCAAAGAAAAAGCGTCCGGGAAGTGGGCACTTCCCGGACGGTTGCCGAAAAAATATCTTACATTTATGCAATCAATATGAATCTGTCACATAAACGTAGTATAATAAACAAGCGCGCCAAAAAGGAGGGGAACACCTACGTAAGGCGTATTGCAGACTTGCATTTGCCTCCTTTCTAACGTAAAAACATTGTGCTACCTGGGATCTGTGTTATCCTACATACAGGGTGTTCCAAAATAAGTGTATCAACGGTCAAGTGTAGATTTCTCATGAAAAAATAACATTTTTTTTCTCTTCCATTTTTTTCTCCGGGTCTTTGTTTCGGAGATACAGGGTGTCAAAATTTTTTTTTCAGTTTTTTCCTAATATCTCAGGAACCGTTTGAATTACAGAATTGCTACTATCCTGCACTTTACTCGGTTTTTTTAGACGTGCCAGTGACGGAGATATTGAATTTGCACAAAGGTTTTACCCCCCAACTTTTACACCACTAGACAAATTTGCATTTGCACAGCAAATGCGCCAGTGAGTTTTACATAAAAAAGGTACTCTTGGTTCATAGCTCTAAAGTGAACCGTTTTCGAGAAAACTGGCATTTTATGATCAAAAACAATTTGATAACACATTGTAAATTTCTTGCAATTGGAAAAAATGAGTAGTGATAATTAACAAGTTCATATATTTCAACAAAATTTGACAACCAGGTTTTTAAGTTTAAATTACAAATTTATTTTTTATTATTTTAACCGACCATACTTGACTTGACAGTTCAGTGGTCATTTATTTCAATGGTAACTGTGTTAATTGTCATAATGCTTTAATTTAATTTTTGATCATAAAATGCCAGTTTTCTCGGAGTACCTTTTTTATGTAAAACTCATTGGCGCATCTGAATTTGCTGTGCAAATGCAAATTTGTCCAGTGGTGTAAAAGTTGGGGGGTAAAACCTTTGTGCAAATTCAATATCTCCGCCACTGGCACTTCTAATAAAACCGAGTAAAATGCAGGAAAGTAGCTATTGTTAGTGACAATGTGTGTACAAAAACTCAATTCTGTAGTTCAATAGCTTCCTGAGATATTAGGAAAAACTGAAAATATATAAATTTTTGACACCCTGTATCTCTGAAACAAAGACACGGAGGAAAAAATGGAAGAAAAAAAAATGCAATTTTTTCATGAGAAATCTACAGTTGATACACTTATTTAGGAACACCCTGTATAGGATATACATCTTATGAATAACCAACATAACTGCTATGGATATCATAGATTATCCGCCGTATTCACAAAGTATTCAATTTCCGTTAAGTCCTAACTGAGGTCTGAACGTATTCAACGGCGGTGAAACGGGCCTGTTTCACGTTAATTTTCAAGTTAACTGAGGTTGCTATTTAAATTTATCCTTAACTGAGGACCTCAGTTAAGACGTAACGGAGATTGAATGCTTTGTGAATATGGCGGAATATCTGTGTTATTTATTATCTATTTCATAGCATATTTTTCAATCCTAAATATTCTTAAAATTGAGTTGAGCGTTCAAAAGAAATGGGGTCAACTATAATAGTCAAACGTTATCCAAAATATATGTAATACATGGGGTCTTCAAAAACTTGATCTTTACATTCAAACTTTAAATCTACTCTACAAATTTCAATGTACCAAATTTTCCTCGAAAATTATCATTCTTACAAACAGACGGATCAACCATTATACCAAGCAGATATAATAGAAAAACCAAAAAAACAAAATTTCCATTTTACTTTTTCTACAAAAATGATGAAAGGTAATAGGAAGTGAATTTTATTATTAAAAATTTAATGATATAAACTTTCTGCAAAGCATAAAACTTTGAGACTTGTCAGTTACAAGAAATCCATAATTCCTAGGAAAATACAGTTAATATCACACATTACGAACAGTGATATGAACACAATAAGTTACATAAATTTATCTAGGGACTCAAAATAAGATCAATTGTCCAATATACTGATTTAATGAAATGAAATTAAAATGTAAAAGAATAACAAAAATCGGTTTTATTAACAGTTACAAATGAAAATAGGTGTGTAGTTGAGAAGTATTCCATAATAAGATCATTTATAGTTAGGAGAAAATAAAACATAAATAATGGTAGAACAGAGTATCTATGCATAAATTATGGACTAAAATCTACGACTGCATGCAGAGGCACAAAAAAATTATCATTATCTCAATTATTAAAATTTGGATATCAATGCTTGATTATCATAAAACATTCAACTTTATGAAGTTATACATTTTCAATATGAAGTTGAAACTTACAAATTACACAGATAAAGAGTAACTTGTTTACAATGAATATTATGGAAATTCATAAAAATCACATAATTGAATTACCTAAGAATTGGATACATGTGAAAATATTCAATAATCCAAAAATTATAGCACCTTTGTGAATAGGGCATCTCCTATATTGATAAATAATAACTTCATTACAGTAATCTTTTAAGATGTAAAGCATGCAATTCAGTGAAATAGTCTCACAATTCTACTATCATAGATACTGCATACAGCCTTTGTTTTGCTTTGAAATTAATCACATTGTGTACTTTTTTCAACAATCTAAGAAATTTGCTGCCATTAATAGCTCAAGGGCAATCTCAGGAGCGATAGGAAATTCAGGAATCTCTGTAGAGCTGTTTGTATAACGCACCTTGTATGTGAAATACATACAGACTTTCTGCAGAACATGAGACCTAAAATAACGAAAAAATAGTAAGAAAGTAATATAATTTGTCATAAATACAATCCATGTTATGAATGTCTTTAATGAATAATGAAAATACGAATTAAAATTTTTGTACAGAAATACAAGATCAATCGGATGATATGGTAGTGAAATCTATGGAATTAAAATTATATTCAGATTAATTCTAATTACTCTCAATAAACTCGGCCATCCAATGGAGTCAGCAATTCCAAGAAGTGGACTATATGTGAGCATATTAGATTCTTTAGTGCTACATATAACACTTCGTTAATATTTAAAGTCAAATCTTTGAACACAACCTAGACTAGAAAGAGTGACAAGTTAAATATGGAAAAAATTAATCATCTGTTGGAACAGAAATTTGAACTCAGATGAATTCAAACAGGCTCCCTACTTACGGGATTTCTCTGAAATTCACTTCGTTGGCTTCGTTTTCAGCAAATTGTCCAGGGCCACTAAGCATAGCCTTGATTGTACCAGAAGTCAGAGCATGTTCTCTTTTGACGATAAATTCGTGGCCATCTGAAGAAATTAGCTTTACATACATAGCATCCGGTCCTTCACAACCACCATAAACACGGTCCGTGTTTTTATCATCCCCTATGTCAGTCATTTTGCCTATAAGTAGTACAAAAGGATCTTCTGAATAAATTCGACCCTGTTTCACAAAGAACTCACCTTACTCACCTACCTTCAGTATTTATACAGAATTTAATCAACAATGAGATTAAACCAGAAGTAAATTGAAAATAAATAAATGATGAGTGAATTTGCAATAAAAAGTAACTACAATTTTAGGACAGGCGTTGCGCGTTGCGCTCGCGCAAATTCGAAGAACACATAGAACATATAACAAATCAACATCACATTTTCTCTATGAATCTTATGAAGCAGCATCATATGACCTCACAGGTAAAATATGTAACCAGACTTTCGTCCCATATCCTTTATCACAGATTACAGCATGTTTTCTAGTATCAAACAATTTTATCTTGATAATCTTCGCACCTATAATGTGTTTTTTATTTTATTTATCCCTGTCGTTCGTAAGTCACAAAATAAGTGAACGTTCCAAAGATACCGTTTTTAGTAGGCCAAACTGTTGATAGTTCTCATGAATTTGTTCATATTGACTCCTCTTCTACTTCGTCAACTTTGGGGACAGTGCGGTACATTCTCCTGATTCTTTATTTGATAGTATGTTGTATATCTGTTTTACTTTATATTTTATCTTGCTGAAAATACCACAAATATTCTCGTTGGTGTCATGAAAAAATAAACTGGATAATTTCAAATTTACAAGTTCTTGATCTGTGCCCCCAGAATGACATTGACATTATTAGAATGGTGTCAGCTGTCACTTGTCACTCTTGTCAGTAGTTCTTTTAGCATCACGGCATCACCCACTTGCTACACGTGAATGAATAATATAGGTTTCATCATCTTTTTCGTTCAAAGAAATAATCAAATCAGGAAGGTATTATCCTTACCTTAGGTATTTCCAATAAATATCTGGTATATCTAATATTATATTCTATCCTTATTCTCATTTATATCTTTTCAGGTACATTTTATTTTCCGAATAAGTGATTGTTGATTTCTTCAAGATGCCGCTCTCCTGTAGATTTTACAAAGAAAAATATCCCGAAGTTGAAGATGTAGTGATGGTCAATGTTAGGGCAATTGCCGAAATGGGTGCATATGTCCATTTATTAGAATACAAAAATATCGAGGGTATGATCTTACTATCAGAATTGTCGAGAAGACGTATAAGGTCAATTAATAAGCTCATTCGAGTTGGTAAAACAGAACCTGTAGTAGTTATAAGAGTAGATAAAGACAAAGGATATATAGATCTCTCAAAGAGACGTGTAAGTGCAGAAGATGTTGAAAAATGTACTGAAAGGTTCGCTAAAGCCAAAGCTGTAAACTCAATATTGAGGCATGTAGCTGAACTACTACGATATGAAACAGATGAGCAATTAGAAGAATTGTACCAAAAGACAGCATGGTACTTTGAAGAGAAGTACAAAAAAAATAAGGCTAGTGCTTATGACTTCTTTAAGCAAGCTGTAGTGTGAGTATTGATTTCACTAGCAAACAAACCAGTTTATATTGATATTAAATGTAAATTGAAATTTATTGTAGTGATCCAAGTATTTTGGCTGAATGTGATTTGGATGAAAATACTAAGGAAGTTTTGCTGAGCAATATTAAACGTAAATTGACATCTCAAGCAGTGAAAGTAAGAGCAGATATTGAATGTGCCTGTTATGGATATGAAGGAATTGATGCTGTAAAAACAGCATTGAAGGCAGGTTTAGACTTATCGACAGAAGAATTACCAATTAGAATTAATTTGATTGCCCCTCCACTTTATGGTTAGTTATAAAAAATCATTACGTTGTTCACACCTTCTATAGTATTAATTTGACTTCTATTTTGCTTCAGTAATGACTACATCAACACCAGAAAAGCAAGATGGTTTAAAAGCTTTGAATGATGCTATTGAAGTTGTTAAAAAAACAATTGGTGAATTGGGTGGCGTATTTAAAATACAAATGGCGGTAAGTGAGACAAATTGAATTTTTTTGTGTATTATTCAATGAGCTTATTATTATTGTCATTAGTCATGAGGGTGATGTTTACGAGAAGAACCACATGATAGTTGTAAATCACACCGACATGACATTTCATATGGATTGTTATATGGGTGATGGGCCACTAAAGAATGATTTTTCATTGGTTATTAATGAATGCCATTATAGTTGCGGAAACACATAAAATGGACACATTGTATAACAATCGTGGACAAACATAATTGAGTAACTTCGTACTTTAGTTTTGTTATGTTCGAATGCAGTATTATTTGGGTAATATTTTTCAGCCTAAAGTTGTGACCGCAACAGATGAAGCTGAACTTGTGAAGAAAATGGAATTAGCCGAAATGGAAAATACAGAAGTGGCTGGTGATGACGAAGAAGATGAAGACGAGGAGGAACAATATAGTGAAGAAGATGATAATGCAGAAGAGGCATAAATTTTATCATGTTTTCATTGGAGAAATCTGAAAAAGTATTAATTGAATCCAATTTTACATGAATAAAATTTTGAACCAAATTATTTCTTTGTATAACATGCGATCTTGGATGATTTCATAAACATGTTCTATTCCTGGTTAAACAAGCGCCCAAAAACTATGTTGAAAACATCATTAATAATTTCGCCAATATTTGGAATTTTTTGAGGCTCCCATGAAATTAGCATTGTTATCGGTTACCTAAATGCCAAAATCAGACCCAATCCAAGATGTGTTTTGGGAATTTCAAGCAAAATAGTTATATTTTCTAGTAATACGATCCTCACGAAATTTTGTGTTCTTGATATAGCAATTCTGTGATATCCACTAATTTAACTAGTGTACGGTATTACCAATTAGCGAAATATGTAAATTATCAATTGATAGAGCATAAAGGGAGTATAAATCTTCCAACTTTCGATACACTCCGGAAACCAAGCACTAAAGCGTTTCTATGAGTATAATCAGAAAAAAAAAACCAGTTGGAAAAGCACTGTGACCAGGAGTTTTGCTGCGCTTGTTCAAATTTATAACAATAGCAGTCACACATCCACTTTTTTTCTGATTTCTATGTATTTCCTTAATAACTAGTAGGCAGATTTTCAAAGCAATTGGAAAAATTTCAAATCAGTAGGAACAATTTCAAAGCTGTTGGAAAAATCTCGAAGCAGTTGGAAACATTTCGTAGCAGTTGGAAAAATTTCAAAGCAGTTATCAGTTGGACAAATTTCAAAGCAGTTGCAATGTTTCAAAGCAGTTGGAAAAATTTGGAAGCAGTTAGATAATTCATCCCCCTCCCTCCTCCCCACGTCATCTTCGGTTGTCTAATACTTCAATGCACAGTTGAAACATTTTTGATGCTTTTTTCTCCATAATAAAAAAAATTTGATTCGGCCCGTCCCTGAAACCGTTTGGCTGATTGTGTCTATCAACAAACTCAAATGTTCCATTCGGATGCGCAACCTACCCTAAAAATTGCAAGTCGCTATCTCTTTTCGTTCTCATGTTATCGTGGGATACATAACTAAATAAAAATAAATATTTTTGGTGCTCTTGTTCCTCGCAACAGAGTGCTTATCAATTTGCCCAAATGTCTGTAATTTTAGAATTTTTGGCTGAAAATGGTCTCAAACGATTTGGTTCGACTCACTGATGAAGAATCTGTGGTCGATACTGTCCGGCCTGCCCGTTAACACGATAACTCTCGAACGAAAGGAGTTAGAGGATTGAAATTTTCAGGTTAGGTTTGGAGCATAATTATATATCGGACGAGTTCGTTAACGGGCGATATCCAACAAGCGGTTTCAGACTTATGGCCGTTTTTAGTAAAAACATTTTTTATGAATATTTCCGAAACCGATCACTCGATCTATTTGAAATTTAACATCAAATTGTAGAATAATGACCTTTATACGCATGCGAAGTTTTTTATTGATCGGGTTGCGATAAAGTGTAAAAAAATTTTTTTTATATTTTTAAATTTTGTTTCTACAATAACTCTCGAACAGAATGAGCTAGGCAGTTGAAATATTCAGAGTAGGTTTGGGAGATAAATATATCGGTTAAGTTCATTATTGGGCAAAATAAGCCACATGGTTACGGAGTAACGAAATCAAAATTTTTTTTTAACTTATAAATTTCAAATTCAATTTTTTCTAAGATGCAGTTTCACCATAAAAATGCGTTGATATCATTTTCAACTCTAACAAACTAATACTTTCGGAGAATAGATTTTTCGAAATTTCAATAATGAATCTTACTTCTATGTATTCACAGAATGCTAAAATTATTCTATCTATGAATTATTATATGATCTGTGTTCATACTCGTATACATGTCATCCTGTTCTATAAGAGAGAGTCAAATTCATTTCAACTATTTTAATTTGATTTCTTTCATTGTGCAGTTCTCATTCTCAGATTGCTCATTTAAGCTTGATAAATAAACTATTATTTGAATTGAATTTCCTTTATTATGATGCAGTTCTATCATAAGAATACATTGATATAATTCCCAACTCTGAGAAACCAATACTTTTCGGAGATATAATTTGTCTGTTTGAACAAGAGCGCCAGAAAGCTCCTGTCCACAGGGCTTGTTGGCGCTCTAGTTCCTCGGAACGGAGTGCTTATCAATTTGCCCAAATGTCTGTAATTTTCGAATTTTTGGCTGAAAATGTTCTCAAACGATTTGGTTCGACTCACTGATCAAGAATCCGAGGTCGAAATCGATTCTGTCCGGCCGGCCGTAGGCACGATAATAACTCTCGAACGAAAGAAGTTAGAGGATTGAAATTTGCAAGGTGAGTTTGGAGCGTAAATATCTCGGACGAGTTCGTTAATGGGCGAAATCCATCAAGCGGTTTCAGAGTTATGGCTGATTTTAGTAAAAACATTTTTTATGAATATTTCCGAAACCGATCACTCGATCTATCTGAAATTTAGCATCAAATTGTAGAATCATGACCTTTATACGCATGTGAAGTTTTGTATTGAGCAGGTTACCGCAGTGTCAAAAAAAATTTTTTGAAAATTTAAAAAAATTTTTTCTACAATAACTCTCGAACGGAATGAGCTAGGCAGTTGAAATTTTCAGAGTATGTTAGGGAGATGAATATCTCGGTTAAGTTCGTTAGTGGGCAAAATAGGCCAGATGGTTTCGGAATAACGAAAAAAAAAATTTTTTTTAAGGAACAAATTTCAAATTCAATTTTTAATTAAGATGCAGATTCACCATAAAAATCCATTGATATCATTTTTAACTCCAAAAAGCTAATACTTTCGGAGATATGATTTTTCGAAATTTCAATAATGAATCGCACTTCTCTATGTTTTCACAGAATGCTATAATTATTCTATCTAAGCTTTATTATATGCTCTGTGTTCATACTCGTACATGTCATCCTGTTCTATAAGAGAGAGTCAAATTCATTTCAGCTATTTTAATTTGATTTCTTCCATATGGTGCAGTTCTCATTCTCAGATTGCTAATTTAATCTTGATAAATAAACTATTATTTAAATTGAATTTCCTTTATGATGCAGTTCTATCATAAGAATACATTGATATAATTAATTACAACTCTAAGAAACCAATACTTTCGGAGATATAATATGTCTGTTTGAACTAGAGCGCCAGAAAGCTCCTGTCCACAGGGTTTGAACCATTTTTTTTTTAAATCCGCTCGAGAGGAAAAACCTTTTATAGGCCCGCCCTAAGAGGGTCCGCTTCTCTCAGGAGTGTGAGACTGCAGATGTTGATTGGTTACTCACTAAAAAACCTCTCGCACGTTCCTTGGAGTATTTCTTCGTCCTGCCCTTACAGCGTCCCTTAACAAAAGAGGGATGAGCTGCAAAAGCGGCCTTCATATAGTTGATGAGACCTGATGACTCGAAGTGACCCGAGCAACACCGCTTTCTGCATTCGGTGCGCTAAACCCTCGGCCAGAGATTTATGCAGGCCGGAATAATCTTCAATTCCGTCACGTAGTTCGCTCTCATTCCGCCTAGGCATCCTATGATTAGTACGACCATTCTAACCTTATGCCTTGGATACAGGATCCCCACCATTATTATTATTTTATTTTATTATATGGATTGTGCTTGGCAGACGAAACCCACCGCTCCACTGCGACAAATCGGTCTATTGTGGCACACCTTTAGTATACAGGGTGGTCCGCGAGTAACTGTACAACGTTTAATGGTGAATAGCTGGTACCTTGGGGAGCCAGAAAACAACAATCAAATATGGGCTAAGTCTTTTCGTTTCTGAGATACAGGGTGATTTATTGATTTTGGCAAAACATTCAGATAGCTATAACTCCTGAACCGTTCTACGTATTCGCTTCAAATTTGGCACGTGTTTTCATCTCAGGCCATCAAATTGTTCATATACACCGCACCGAAATTGTACAGACCAGGACTAGGAAATTTTGATTTTTACTTCCAGGTCAAATAAAACACCCTGTACATGGAATGCCAAATTTTCGGATTCACCATCGGATTCTGCATAGATTTTCCTGCCAAATTCCGTTTTCCGCGTGAACGGCACACCTCCCGTTCATTTTTTTTTCTCGAAAATAAGATCACACCTCCGAATATTAAGTGGTGTTACGGACCTGCATTTTGCAATAGGAAGCTCATGACATTAAATTCGGTTATAAAAACATTTTTATATTGAGAATCGAACTGAACATAAATAATAAAACAAAAATTAAAGAAAAAAAAAGAAATTCAAAACACATTTGAATAACTTTCGAAGCAAAACTTTGATTAAAGTTGATTTTCAAAGATTCCCCCGTTTTCATCAATACATTTTCTTGCTCTAAGTCTAAGTTGATTGACAGCTTTTCTAATAGTATTAGGCTGGTTCCGTATCTCGCTACAACTTAATTCTATTGCAATAGGAAGCTCATGACATTGAATTCGGTTATAAATAGTTATTTTTCTACAAACGTCAAAAAATGACAAGGTTCGCGCATTGAAAACAACATGCGAAGTGACCCTTTTTTTCATTTTCCTTCGTTACCATGACTCCGTGCGCGAAGTAGTGTGCGAAGTACTTACTTCGCACACTGCATGTAAACTATATGGAGTTTTTATATTTTAACCTTTATGTTCCTCAATCAAAAAACAAATGCCATTTTATTTTCATAGTTACAGTATTTACTTGATTTGGAAAAACATTTTAAGCCAGTTCAATACTATTTTTCATATTAAGCTATGCATGTTACTTATTTTAGAACAATATTTTTGGCGTTTGTAGAAAAAATTTTGTTTGCATCTCATGCGCGAAATACTTTGGTGATCTCGACTATTTTTTTCAACTCGGCTGCGCCTCGTTAAAAAAATCAGTTCTCGATCACCAAAGTAGCATTTCGCGCACTAGATACAAAAATAACTATTTTGTATCTAGTGCGCGAAATGCTACTTTGGTGATCGAGAACTGATTTATTTTAACGAGGCGCAGCCGAGTTAAAAAAATAGTCGAGATCACCAAAGTATTTCGCGCATGAGATGCAAACAAATTTTTTTCTACAAACGTTAAAAATATTGTTCTAAAATGAGTAACATGCTTAGCTTAATATGAAAAATAGTATTGAACTGGCTTAAACTGTTTTTCCAAATCAAGTAATTACTGTAACTATGGGAATAAAATGGCATTTGTTGACAATTATTTCAAAGTGACAGTTCTTGATAATTATTTTGGAGTGACTTTTTATTCGCGTCAATTTCGTGCCTGATATTTATATATAACTGTAAAATAATGGAAATTTCGAGCGACGATGAAGTAAGCAGTACCCCACCTAACTTGACAGATGCGGCCAATTCAATAATTTTAAATCTTTTACCGGAGAAATCGAGGAACATAAAGGTTAAAATATAAAAATTCCATATAGTTTACATGCAGTGTGCGAAGTAAGTATTTCGCACACTATTTCGCGCACGGTGTCATGGTAACAAAGGAAAATGAAAAAAAGGGTCACTTCGCATATTGTTGTCAATGCGCGAACCTTGTCATTTTTTGACGTTTGTAGAAAAAACATTTTTTATGTTGAGAATCGAACTGAAAATGAATAACAAACCACAAATTATGAAGAAATTCAATATTCATTTGAGTACCTGTCTATCTCTCGAAACAAAATATTTATTAAACTTTGTTTTCCGTACCAGCATCGCATAGACATTCTGCTACATGCAACCACAAATAAAATAATCCGTAATATTATGTCCAGACTACAGAAATATTCCATTTGACAGTCATTGTTATATCAATTGAATTTTGTTGCTAGTTGTTAGTTTTTAAATTTGTTTTTCAATTATGCCTCGTTTTTCGAATGTTGAGTATTGCGACATGGTACTTGTTTATGGTTTCTGCAATTCGAATGGGCGAGCAGCGTCGAGAGAATATTGTAGAAGTAGAGCAGTTCCTAATCACCAAACTTTCGAAAATATCAGCCGTTCTTTGCGAGAAAGAGGAAAATTTCCTTCCCACCAAAAGGAGAGACCTTCAGATGGAAATGAAGAACAAATTTTGAATGTGGTCGAATCAAATAAAAGTATCAGTACTCGACGGATTAGTAGCAGGTTGCACATACCTAAAACAAGAATTATTCGTGTACTTAAAAAAGAAAAGATGCATGCATATCATTTGAGTAAAGTTCAAACCTTAGAACAAGGAGATGAAATTGCGAGACTACAATTCTGCAGATGGATAACCAGGAATGTTCGGCAGATCAATAGAATTTTATTCACTGACGAGGCCCAATTTACGAAAGATGGAATATTCAATT
The DNA here is from genome assembly GCA_937662695.2 of Halyzia sedecimguttata. NCBI lineage: Eukaryota > Metazoa > Arthropoda > Insecta > Coleoptera > Coccinellidae > Halyzia > Halyzia sedecimguttata. Next base: position 93,022,836 of record OW569412.2, read on the forward strand.
CTAAAAATTAACATTTATGGGCGAGACAAAATCCAAGAGGTATAAAGAGGCGCAACTCGCAGCACAAATTTTCTGTGAACGTTTGGTGTGGTGTTTATGACAACAAATTTGTAGGTCCCGCTTTTCTGCCCCCACGTTTGAACGGAGATATTTACCTTGACTTTTTGAGAAATAAACTTCCACAGTTACTGAACGATGCCAGCATAAATATTAGAGGAATGTACTTTCAGCAAGATGGCGCTCCAGCACACTCAACTAATAGCGTTATTCAGCATCTTAATAATGCATACCCGCTGCATTGGTTTGGCAGGAGAGGACCCTATAATTGGCCTCCTCGATCGCCAGATCTGACTTGCTTAGACTATTTCGTTTGGGGTTGCTTGAAGCAGAAAGTATATGCTGAGGAAATACGTAGCAGGGAACATCTTATTGAAAGAATAGAATTAAGTTGTAGCGAGATACGGAACCAGCCTAATACTATTAGAAAAGCTGTCAATCAACTTAGACTTAGAGCAAGAAAATGTATTGATGAAAACGGGGGAATCTTTGGAAATCAACTTTAATCAAAGTTTTGCTTCGAAAGTTATTCAAATGTGTTTTGAATTTCTTTTTTTTTTCTTTAATTTTTGTTTTATTATTTATGTTCAGTTCGATTCTCAATATAAAAAATGTTTTTATAACCGAATTTAATGTCATGAGCTTCCTATTGCAAAATGCAGGTCCGTAACACCACTTAATATTCGGAGGTGTGATCTTATTTTCGAGAAAAAAAAAATGAACGGGAGGTGTGCCGTTCACGCGGAAAACGGAATTTGGCAGGAAAATCTATGCAGAATCCGATGGTGAATCCGAAAATTTGGCATTCCATGTACAGGGTGTTTTATTTGACCTGGAAGTAAAAATCAAAATTTCCTAGTCCTGGTCTGTACAATTTCGGTGCGGTGTATATGAACAATTTGATGGCCTGAGATGACAACACGTGCCAAATTTGAAGCGAATACGTAGAACGGTTCAGGAGTTATAGCTATCTGAATGTTTTGCCAAAATCAATAAATCACCCTGTATCTCAGAAACGAAAAGACTTAGCCCATATTTGATTGTTGTTTTCTGGCTCCCCAAGGTACCAGCTATTCACCATTAAACGTTGTACAGTTACTCGCGGACCACCCTGTATAATCTATACTTCACCCACAAGCTCAAGTCTCTTGATGAGGGATATGTCGAGTCTGGTGGGTGAGAACTTGTCCAGTTCTCTCAGTGTCAGTTTGTGGACTCCTAATTCATCCAATCTGATCCTGTCCCCAGCGGGGCAGTCACACATGATGTGTTCGATAGACGCGTCGTCCTCCAGGCATAGTCTGCACTCGGAGTCCTCAGTCAACCCCAGCGTATTGAGGTGTTCCCTGAGGCCACAATGGCGCGTACAGCTGTAAGGATTCTCAGGTGTACCCTAGAGAATTTGAGCCATTTTCTGGCTCTTTCAGCTGATGGGCCAGTAATTGTTGAGCGAGCATGTCTGAGTCCAGGTATGCTGCTCCAGATTTCTTGGACCTTTTGGTAAGTTGTTTTCCTTCGCCGCTGCTCTGAGAGAGATACCACAGGCCGGCTCAGGTCCAATGAGCCACATGGAATAAGCCCTCCGTGCCGCCATCTCATTACCCTTTATGCCCGAGTGGGCCGGGACCCACAAGAGCTGCAACCTGCAGCGCCCTTCAAGTTCAGCGAGTGTGGTTCGGCAATCCTGCACAAGCAGGGATTTGCAGTTGTATGAAGTCAAGGCCAATTTGTCACCATGTTGGCGACCTTTTTAACATGTGTGGATTAATGAACGCAATGGAACTCCAGGAAGACCAACTGACCATGAGAGGCTTACCATAGAGTGTCAAAATAGGAGCTTCAGACAACAAGCTTGGACTTCTTTCATACTGTCTATAGTCGAATTTAAGAGAGTAAACGGAGCAGAGCGGTTAAGACCATTCTCTTGCTAAACATAACTGATCGGTTATAATAGCTGGGGATTGGTTTTAACCGCTCTGTTGCGGTTATTCGCTTAAATTCTACTTATGATCAGTGCACAATTTAACTGCAGACCATTGTCATCAATGTTTGAGCAGGTGCCCAGAACAGCAGCATGTGGATTCAGAATGTCGTCTTCAGCGACGAATCAGGTGTAAAACGACCTGATATTGGGTTTTATGAAGAAAGGTATGAACACAGGACTGGTGGAGTTATGGTTAAGAAGCAGAAGTTAATTTTCTCCCCTGACCACCCAGTTTTCCCCCCAAAGACTTGAGCAAATTTTTTCTCTGCACTATTCCAAAGGAATATTATTATTAATATACTAACTGACAAAGAAACTGCAACACCCAGAAGGAGCTGTTTAATCTTTAATTTTTTTTTGGTATAACATAGATAGTACCTATAGCAAGGAGTAAATGATTAAAATTTTGGAGAAAAAAATCGTGAAGTTTTTTCCGTGTAAACATTTTTTGTTACTTACATATTGTAATCGTTTTTTGCAATTTTTTTAAATTTTACGACAAACCATAGCTCTTCGAGGAGATCCAAAGTCGATATTTAGTTGTTGTTAAAATGCCTAGAGCACGTGTACGCGGAATTTATCGCCAGCTAGGTGAATTTGAAAGAGGTCGAATTATTGGTATACGGGAGGCGGGGTTTTCGTTTCGAGAAACCGCTAACCGTACGAACAGAAATCCAACTACTGTTATAAGATGTTGTCAAGCGTGGTTTGAAAATTCCCAAAATCGAAGAAGAGTAGGCACCGGACGTCGAAGGGACACAAATGGAGTTCAAGATCGACGTCTAAGACTTATGGCTATTAGAGACCGATTTGCGACAACTCAATCTTTGGCTGATGAGTGGTTAGGAGAACAAGGCCATTCTGTTACCGTCCGAACGGTTTACCGCCGGTTAAGGTCTTTTGGACTGCAGCATTATCGACCCCATCTTGTGTTACCTCTGACGATTGAGCATCGCCGGCAACGATTACGGTGGTGCAGACGAACGTCAACATTGGAATGTGGAATGGCATCAGGTCGTCTTTTCTGATGAATCTCGATTCTCATTGGGTGCACATGAAGGCTGAAGGCTTAGACGAAGTCGGGGAGAAAGACGTGAACCTCAGTTTGAAATTGAGCGTCATGTACACCGGATAGTAGGAGTTATGGTATGGGCTGCTATTGCACAAGCAAGTATGTCACCTTTAGGTTAGGCTTTATTTCAGGTAACATGACAGCGCTGAGTTACCTTCAAGAAATAGACCATCTCATTGCATCAATGCCAAGACGTGTTGGGGAGTGTATAGATAATCGCGGTGGACACATTATTAACAAATTTATTAAAAAAAATTGTAAACCCTTCGTTTTTTTCTTCAAATTTCAATCATTCACTCCTTGCTATTATCTATGTTTTACAAAAAAAAAAATTTAAGGAGCTCCATCTGGGTGTTGCAGTTTCTTTGTCAGTCAGTATAAATACCAAACCTAAATAACATATTATAAAATAGATGAAAAGCCCATTGGATAATTGATTAGTTTCGAATTTTCTCATCTGTAGGTATCTCAATAACAAAAGGAAACAATAATAATAAAAAATTGTATTCTTAAAATAAATACAATTTGGTATGTTGAAATCTAATAACTACTACAGAATCAGCAATACAATTCGATTTACCAAGACCATTAAGCTTGTTTGACAGTGAACTTAAATTTAAAAAAAATGAATTTCATTAGTTATCTTCTAAAAAAGTTTTAAGTAAGAGCCAGATTGTTCCCCCTCAACATTCAAAACTTGCTATGAAATTACCTAGAAAAGTATAAACATTAAATATGAATAATCCTATTCTCAAAACATTCAGTTTGAATCATTGAAGACAAAGTTTCTTTGAATGTACAGTGAGGTCTGAGGAATCCTCAAAATAATGAAAATCTCAGCAGAGCATATACAAAAAATTAAAAGCAATGATTCTTCAGAATTCTACCAGAAAATATTCAAAATATACACAATGATAACACAAATTATTAGATATTTCAATTTTATTGTAAGGAAAATATAAAAACACGACAATTAAATCTTTTATGACAGAATCTTCAAGACACAAACCAATATTCAACATTAATGGAGGTCCATCAGTACAAGTTAAACTGAAAACAAAGCTGAATAATAAACTCACTAGTGCTATATTTTACAAAAAGGGATAATGTTTTTCTGCTGATATACTAAAGAATAGAATGAATAGAAAACAGAATATCGACTTTTTTTGTACTCGAAACATATATAAAGATTGCATTACTTCAAACTTTCTTATATTTAATTTATATATGCTTTCTTACCACAAACAGTTCACGTCGATATTAACTGAAACAAAAATAGTTGTTCAATCATCCCAATTTATTTTCATGAAAATATAAAAAACCGTTAATACAATGAAAGCCTGTAGATATAACATTTGAAGTGGTTTATTTTTACTTAAAACTAAACAAATCTGCAGTCAAATACCTTGATTCTACCTTTTGTCACTTTAGAGGTTAAAGCCTAGGTCGAAAATGTTCAAATAACTTTTTACACTGCAAACCACAACTCTTCACTTATCAATTTCGATTGTTTCTTCCCAAAAATATTCCAATATTTGTTTGAAACCAATCACACCTACCACACCAACATTAGAACTGTTAGTTGTGAAGTCAATGTCTTCTTGTAATCATCAGCATATTTCATTTCATAACAAAAATTTGTTAAAACATCTTGATCTAAACTCAATGAACCATGGATATATATTTATGAATTTTGAAAACTTACATATAATTGTCAGTAGTTAAAAAAATTATATTGAGCTAGATAGAAATGTCAGATTATTTTGAAGAGATTTTAATATAATTTTAAAAGAAAAATACTTTGAATTTGTATCAAGAACCCTCAAACAAGTAAAGAGTCTCAATTAAATAGTATTTATTTATATATCAACAATTATAGCAAGATATCTATAATATTTGGCGCCCAACGTGGGGCACGAATTCATCAAAATATTGATGACAATGTGTATATATATATATTTGGATCAGGGTATTTGACTCACTTAGTTTTGGATTTAGTTTATTAGAGCATTAGTAAAGAGACTCTTTGTTCTATGCCAAGCTTTCGCAATGGATTTATTGCTTCTTCAGGGCTTCTACCCTGATACAAATATATATAAAAATATTCTGACTCTGACCCAAGAAAACACTATATACAATATATATCACTATTGACGACAAATAGAAAACATAGTTGCCAGATTAATAATTTGTTCCAACACTGTAACTGTAACAGTATTGTAATGAAAATTTATTCTGTACATTGATTCTATCAGTTACCAATTCTTTCTACCATTAAATATTGGACATTTTTGGAAGAAAGTACTTGATATCACTACCAGATATGTTTTATAAACTATGAAAACATATCAGGTGATTCTGCTGAAAAAAGATAGTTCACGATTATACATTTTTTAAAGTTTGGCGGTCCTTAGCTTATAATAATCTAAGATCCCAGACTTTCAACTGCAGATTTGTGTTCCAAGATATAAAAAGCTGTATCATTTGTAATATCTACAATTAATAATCAATTGACGAATCATTTCATGAACTTACCGATTTAACAGTTGTTTTAATAAAATCTTTCTTGTGTGCTAAATCGAAGTCTGGATAGTGAGCATAAACTTTCTGACAGACAGTTTTCATTGTTATTTCCTCTAAATTAGCTCCTTCTAAGATTTCCTTCACGTAAGTTTTGATTTCATCATCCTGAGATATAATTCATATTAATAATCACCAAATATAGAAATGGAACGGAGACATTGATATTTTTAATATTGAACTTACAGTAGGCGGCTGTGCATTTTTAGTCTTCTTGACTAAAGGCTCATCTTCTGAAGAACTGCCATCATTCTTCTTGTCGCTTAGATCCTCATCCTCTTCTTCTGAACTAACTTTCTTCTTCTTTCTACCAGGAGTCTTCTTTGGTGCCGGTTTGCGACCTCTCTTGACGGGGGTTTTGGCTTTACTTTTGTTGTTCACCTTAGCTCGTTTCCGTTTACGAGATCCTTCCTGTGAAAGAATATTAATAATAATAATTATAAGTATTTTTGTGAATTTTGGAAACTTACATCACTCTCATCAGAGCTTGGGCTAACCACATCCTCTTCGCTGTCTTCGGACTTAACCTTCTTGCGTTTCGCACCTCTTTGCCTGGACTTGGCAGCTGGACGGTCGTCATCAGATGGCTGGAATTCTTCATCACTACTAGAGCTGTCTTCTTTATAGGTAGCCCGCTGACCTTTTTCTCGCCTTGACCTTGCTTTATATTTCTCATCACTCGAATAATCGTCGTGGGATGAGTATCCTATTAATTATTTAGAATTAATGAATAAATGTGAATCCAAACATAATTATTAATCAAGTATCACCTCATGAATTCATTACAAACATAGAAAAATATATATACAGACATTTACAAATAATTATCCAACGATTTGTAAAAGTAGAATGAAAAATCCAACAATAATAACAAAATAAATCTGGTCGTTTGATTTTTTTATAAAAAATATACCAAATCATATGCACAAATTATATGAATTACTTTCATGAGGAAATACCTAATTTATGTAGTCATAATTAAAATACCTCTATTATTTGCCCGTACAGCAGCAGTCCTCTTAGGACGACCTCCTCCAACAACTTTTCCTGAGTCCTTAGGTTCTAATAAGAATTCTAATATCTTATTAGCATTTTCTTCATCTTTCTCAGTTTTAGGTAGATCGAGCATCTCACAAAATACTTTCAGTTGTTTACTCTCAAATTTAAGTATGTCCTTCAATTTTTTAGAATACTCATCGGAGCCCTTTGTAAAGTCAAACCCATCAAATTTACGGATATTCTTTTTGATCAAGTTAGTTTTGCCTGCCTCTTTATAGAGCAATTTATGCAATAACTTAAGATCGTCATTCTTAAATCTAGATATCGAAGCATCTATTCTAGGAATATCTCCTAGGCAACACTTCTCCCCTTTTGTTTCCGAACCCTGAAAAGTGAAACAAATATAAAATAAACTTATGAAATCAACTGTAATTTCTTCAATGCTAAAATATGTAACAATAACCATACTTACATCCTCATTTGACTCTTTCTTGTCATCATTAGATTTTGAAGCATTTTTACGTTCCTTCTTAGATGATGCTTCCTGAAGATGATCACCTTTGCCTTTTTTCTCCTTCGTACTTTTCTTCAGTTCTTTTTCTTCCTCTTCTTCTTCACTTATATCTTCATCAGACTCTTCGTCTTCTTCAGATTTCACTTTATCGTTTTTCTTCTTATCCTCATTTTTCGATTTCTTTTTAGTATCGTTATCATTCTCCTTGTTTGAAGCCTTGGATTCCTGGCTTTCTGATTCTTCAGTGTCACCATCTTTATCGTTTTCATCATCCATATCATTCTCATCATCTTTATCTTCATTTTTATCGTCACTATTCGACTTTTCTTTGGATGCTGGTTTGTCCTTCACTTCAACTTCGTCTTGTGACGAATCATTATCTTCAGATTTTGTATCATCTTTACCCTGTAGAATTCATAGTTAAATAATACATTTCCAACTAAATATTGATCAAAATTCGGTCTTTTCATTTAAATCAACTATTTTACCGGGTTTCCCGCTTTAAAATATCAAACAATCGCCATATTGCTTCTGACCTATGCAAACATGTTATTTATTATATAAAATAAACATCATGGTAATGCGCATATATTAACAAAATTAGGTATCATACGGCACTTATAATATGTAATTATACAGTTTTTCTCACCTCAGAATGGGTAACTTTTGGTGAATCTCCTTCGTCCGACATTTTTATTTTAACTCATATGCCGCGTTCTCTCAACGCTTGCTTTGCTTTTTGCTTTACTTAAATGTCAAATCGCTAACGCTAACCGTTTATCATAGAAATAAATACAGTTCACAGAACATTATTGGAACTATTTATTTCTAATTAATACCAAACCAAGAATAATACCTGAATTCTAATTCAAGAATTTTTTAGATTTATTAGATAGATTGAATATTCTTTTCATGTAAAAACTTATCACGAATCTGCATAATAACTAATGAAGCACCTATAATGCAATTCTATAATTTGATAAACAGAATGAATTTCCTATTAGTTTCAATTCCTATTGGGAAATACTGGAAAAAATTACTCGAGAATTATTTCAGTAGTATTCTGGAGGAACTTTTATTATTATATTTATTTATTATTATTATATTAGTGTTCTGTGTTTATTATGGTAACACTGTGGAGTTGAATGCTTTATATTACTTTTTTCTATGGATTGTAAAGGTTAAGTTTTAAGTTTTTAAGTAAAACCGATTTGTCATTCTACGATATAAATCAACTTTTAGGGAAAGCAAAAATTCAAATAAACTCTAATAAATATCGAAGCTCGCCTCATACAACTTAATCAATATGGAAGCTGATTGGATAAATGCTCCACACAGTACTGGAGTAAGTTGAATACTGTTATAACCGGATAAACAATATTATAATATGCACAGTGACCACTGATACATCATATTCTTTCAATTTAAATTTCAGACCTCTATCATGGCTGCCGAATTTGATGGTGGTGTGGTAATTGGAGCCGATACTAGAACCACCACAGGGTAAGAATTAATCGAATGCATTTAGTATTTGGCCATCTACAAGGCACAACTATTATATCATGTTTCAAAGTAGCATGAACAGTTTCAAAGAACTATGAATAGATAAAAGCAAACCTGCTGATTTTCGACTTTCTAGTTATTTATGCCCAAAAGAAACATTCAATAACTTAAAATGGGGCAAGCGTTGAATATACATATTTATATATTCTATTGAATGACAAATTAGGATATAGACGACGCACAGTATCACCAGTTTATTATAATGACTGCATTTTTGTAGGACATACATAGCCAATCGAGTAACTGATAAACTTACAAAAATAACTGATCGTATCTATTGCTGCCGTTCTGGTTCTGCTGCCGATACCCAAGCTATAGCTGATATTGTATCCTATCATTTAGGATTTCATGGGTAAGATTACATCATTACATCCTCAAGTTTTGCACTTCATGGAGTATATTTTTTAAGAATGGAACTGGGAGAAGAACCTCTTGTAGAAACCAGTGCTGCAGTCTTTCAAGAACTCTGCTATAATTATCGTGATTCCCTCATGGCTGGCATCTTAGTGGCAGGATGGGATAAACGCAAAGGGGGTCAAATTTATTCCATTCCTATTGGTGGTATGTGTGTTCGACAGAAAGTTTCAATTGGAGGCTCTGGTTCTAGTTTTGTTTATGGTTATGTTGATGCCAACTTCAAACCAGGAATGACCAAAGAAGCATGTGTTGATTTTGTCACAAATAGTAAGAATCTATGAATGACGACAATTCTCAGTTTGTGATACATATTTTATTTTTTTAGCTCTGGCATTGGCCATGTCAAGAGATGGTTCATCAGGTGGTTGTGTCCGTATTGGGGTCATTACTAAGGATGGTATTGAACGTAAAGTAATTCTGGGCACAGAATTGCCCAAATTCTACGAAGATTGAATAAAATATAATTGTTTGTCATAAGTTTCAAAACTCCTTTGATTACATATTTATAATTTAAATTGTATTTTCATTCCCTAAATTTAAATTGCACGAATGTTGAAGTTAGTTTGCATAACAATTTTCAAAGCACTTAAGTCTATTTAATGTGGGAACAAAGTTGTAACGTTAGACCTGTAGGCTTAAAAACAACCTACATATTTCCCAAATGCACAATACATTTTTTAGCAATGGAACAAAAATATCCACATACTGCAGATTATAGAATTATACGGTCATACTATGCATGAGCAAGTTACTTGAGGTTTCTTTTTCTGGAGAAGCTAACTGACACAGACCACCACTGCGGTTAGCGCACCCCTTATACATATCATGCGCCTCCCGATAGCTGTAGATCAGGCACTGGCTTGAGAAAGAAAGAGTGAGGTCTGACACTACTCTTTAGTCACCTCCTGATTAAATGAATAAGGTAGAAAGAGTGTTGGCCTGCTTCACCTCCTGCGAATATGAATGATGTATTACCACTAATGCTAATGATATGTTGTCTATGATGCTTACTGACCTCCGACATAGACTTTACAACCCACTAAGTAGTCTCTTTATCGTTCTCAATTATTGTAGAAATGTGAATCTACCAGTTGGTTAATATATCCTTGTCTGATCACAATACTGGAGGTTTTTCTAAGCGTTCTTTTCCCGCATTTATATCAAATATACATATTTGAACGTAAAATCTTATTGAACCTTTGAACTTCCCGCCCATTTTCCTTGCATGTAACTTGTGTTGCCTACACAACGTATAAGTAGTGCTACCAATTCACGAGATTACTAGAAGATCACAATACAGCCAAGCAGGGCCGTAGCTAAGAGCTTTTCCGAGGGGGGGGAGAAACGGCTTTTGGCGCCCCTAATTTGAAAAAATATACAAAAATCTAAAAACGCAAAAATATGTATAAAGTGTACATATATTGACAAATTATACATAGTTTCTTAACAAAGAATGAATTATAAATTAATATTATGAATGAAAATTATTTTACAAACAAGAATGCGTTCTTAATTTGTGTTTTTGAGTGAAAAAATTATTTGCATCTGTCAAAAGATCCAGGACCAAAAATGAATTGTATTTGACAAAAATAAATAGATACATCAAGCATTCGAGATGATAAGAATATTCTGAAGAGTTCACAAATATTAAAAAGAAATCTTTGGAAAAATAATATAGCAATAATGTCATGTTACCCTGCTATCTAGAGTGGAATGTTCCAACAATTCTAAAATATCTGATATTTGGAATATTGAATGAGTTTCTTGTAATTCCTGAATTATAGCAATATTTTTGTACTCATCGCCCTGAAAATTTTTGTAGTATGTATATAAAAAATTAAATCGTAGATGTCACTCAATCGAAAATTTTACCGAAGTATCACAAAAAAAAATGGGTTCAAGCCCTGTGGACAGGAGCTTTCTGGCGCTCTAATTCAAACAGACAAATTATATCTCCGAAAGTATTGGTTTCTCAGAGTTGGGAATTATATCAATGTATTCTTATGATAGAACGGCATCATAAAGGATAATCAATTCAAATAATAGTTTATTTATCAAGATTAAATGAGCAATCTGAGAATGAGAACTGCACCATGGAAAATCGAATTAAATCTGGCCAATTTTGCCCAATAACGAACTTAACCGAGATATTCATATCCCTAAACTACTCTAAAAATTTCAACTACCTAGCTCATTCCGTTCGAGAGTTATTGTAGAAAAACTTTTTTAGATTTTCAAATTATTTTTTTGACACTTTGCGGTAATCTGGTCAATACAAAACTTCACATGCGTATAAAGGTCATGATTCTACAATTTGATGCTGAATTTTAGATAGATCGAGTGATCGGTTTCGGAAATATTCATAAAAAATATTTTTACTAATATCGGCCATAACTCCGAAACCGCTTGATGGATTTCTCCCATTAACGAGCTCGTCTGAGATATTTACGCTCCAAACCCACCTTGCAAATTTCAATCCACTAACTCCTTTCGTTCGAGAGTAATCGTGCCTACGGCCGGCCGGCCGTTCGGACAGAATCGATTTCGACCTCGGATTCTTGATCAGTGAGTCGAACCAAATCGTTTAAGACCATTTTCATCGAAAAAGTCGAAAATTACAGACATTTGGGCAAATTGATAAGCACTCAGTTCCGAGGAACTAGAGCGCCAACAAGTTTCGTATGACAATTGCCCAAAACAGGTTAAAACTACCTACAAATAGTAGATATTCCATAAAACATGTATGAAAGAAGAGTAATAGGTAATGAAAAATTACCTTGTAACCGATCAAAAATTTCCTGATATACGTTCACCAAATTTTCTCCTCTCTCGAACTACAGAATTATGCTTTCAATATTTACGTAATATTTTCAAACATTTTTGGGTGAGGTCCCCGTTGCATCGCTAAAATACGAGTATTTCAACCCCAATATTTTTGAAGTTATAATATTCCCTTCCGTCAGTCATCTCGTCATAAATTGAGAGAACTGAGCATTCTCTTACTTCATGTTCCGTTCCGAAATGTAAGACTTTTCTGAGAAAAACTAATTTCGGAGCAAACAACTGAGATTTTTCTCACTTCGCTCACATTTCGGAATACACTTTATTCTCATAATTCTTCGATTGATTAGATAATGTCATGTCTCAGGAAAATAAGTTGACATTATGACAATTCATACATAGAATAATTATATCATTCTGTGAAAACGTAGAATTACGATTTATTATTGAAATTTTGAAAAATCATATCTCCGAAAGTATCAGCTTGTTAGAGTTAAAAATGATATCATTGGATTCTTATGGTAAAACTGCTTATTGAAAAAAATTTAATTTGGAATTTGTTTTGTAAAAAAAAAATTTTTTTTGTTACTCCGAAAGCATCTGTCCGATTTTGCCCAATAACGAACTTAGCCGAGATATTTATCTCCCAAACCTACTCTAAAAATTTCAACTGTCTAGCTCATTCCGTTCGACAGTTATCGTGCCTACGGTCGGCCGGACGGCCGGACCGGCCGGACAGAATTAATTTCGACCACGGATTCTTGATCAGTGAGTCGAACCAAATCGTTTAAGATCATTTTCATCGAAAAATTCGAAAATTACAGACATTTGGGCAAATTGATAAGCACTCAGTTCCTAGGAACTAGAGCGCCAAAAAAGTCATATCAAGTTTTATAGACACTGAAGTTCAACCTTCGTTTGGTTGTTATTTTCTCAATAACTCGAAAAATACAAAACCGATCCAATTAGTCAAACGTGGTTATTAGTTGTATAATGCCAACGCGAGATCTTGCGAAATTTCATGAGGATCGTATCAGTAGAAAACGTTTACAAAATCATTGAAAAAAATTCTATATATCAGGAACTATTCGTTCCACATCGCTGGAATTTTGCTAGAGTCTTCAGAACTTAACTCTACTGCCAAATTCCAAGTTTGAACAAAATCGGATCTATAGTGTTGGAGATCAGAGCAGCCTTGTGTGAGCTCAGTAGCTGGATGGGTTTCCGTTGCCTCGATAACATTCGAACAAAACGGGATAGGGACTTGCAATTTTCAGGGTAGGTTGCGCATCCGAATGGGAGAGCTAAGTTCGTTTTTGGGCATAATCAGCCCAACGGTTTCGGAGTTATACCCACCTGGAATATTAATCCATAGATAACTCAAAAAATATAGATTCGATCGAATTGAAGCTTTTTAACTAGTTGTAGAATATCGACATAAAGACGTATATATGTAAAATTTAGTGAAAACAGTACCCTTGGAAAATTTAAAAAAAAATTACGATAAGAAAAATTGGTTCTTAATCGGTAAATTCGATTAAGAGTGTACAATACAGGAGAATAGACAATGGAACATGCGCGCAAAGGCTCCTGACTTCAGGTCAGTGCTTGAACCAATTTTATTAACAAACTCGCCTTTAGCCATGTATTCATGACCACAGAACATGACATTTGCTGCTTTTTCCGTTTCAATTTTTCTTTTCTGTGCTCTCCTTCTGAATTCCTCTTCAGACGGTTTGACCTTTTTTTGGCGAGGATCCATAATCCGTATTCGGTTTTCGATTTTAAATTTCAATCAATATTCAGATTCACTAATTCACTATTGAAAGGTTTCTTTCTGGGTTTTCTCTCCCAAACTCTGAAAAACATCTATAAAAAAAAAATTAATTATTTTGTGATTTGCTTCTGCGTAAGAAACACAATATATTTGTCAGAAGCAATCAATTGAACAATGTTGCCTAACAAACAACAATGAAACAACATCAACGAAGAAACAACAATATCGTAAACGTTTCGGAGTCTATATCAGACTCCTTCGTCAGACGCTTAATGAAAATCTTTAGAATTATTTTGTTGACCTCTATTTCTCTGGTTTGAACTGATTTCGCATCACTTTGGAAGTGATACAGCGTCAAATAGAAAGCTAGGAATATAAGCCGTATTCTTTTTACCATCTTTAGCTGAGATTAACTGAGATTCTCAGTTCAGACTCAGTAGTTAGAAGGCAAAATGCAAGATTCTATGCATCTATTGAGATGAAGCAAGGTAAAAACACAGATTAACTAATCTGTGGTAAAAAGCATGGAGGTCCTACCTCCATGGTAAAAAGTACAGTGACTATATTCTTCTGAGAATATAGTCACTGTAGTAAAAAGCTATTATTATCAATTGAGAATAGTATCAGTTCTAGATTAAAAAGGAAGATGAATAGCTCTATGGTTTTAGACGCCCGAAATCTCTAACCTCAAAATTTTATCTTTTGGATTAGAAGTTTAGAACGTGCAACAGCATTGTTGAACTTCGTTAACATTCTGGTTCAGCGCTGATCAAGTTTTCATATTGATTAACTCGGCCAGAACGAATTCAAACAAAATGGTAAGGGACCATCATATTTATTTTAAAGACTTCTTGATTTATTTTATAATTTTTTTGAGAGCTACACGTGGTTCGCCTTTCTCTTGTAGGCATCCACATAATATGGGATTCCTACAAATCTTGAATTCACCTCATATCATCCATATATCCTCAGTATTTGACGATGTTTTTTTGATAAATTTTAGGCAACCAAGGAAATAAATCCCGAGAAACCTGGACAGGAAACTGCCCAAGTCCATCATATTAGGATCACCCTGACATCCAGGAACGTCAATTCTTTGGAGAAAGTGTGTAGAGATTTAATTGATGTTTCCAAAAAGAAGAAGCTGAAGGTTAAGGGACCTGTACGTATGCCAACTAAAACACTCCGTATCACTACTCGTAAAACACCTTGTGGTGAAGGTTCAAAGACTTGGGATAGATTCCAAATGAGGATTCACAAGAGAGTAATCGATTTACATTCTTCATCAGAGATTGTTAAGGAAATTACATCCATCAATATCGAACCTGGTGTAGAAGTTGAAGTTACTATTGCTGACGCTTAAGTTTAAGATGACTGAAATGTGATTTCAAATAAAGTTTTGTAACCTAAATGTTTGCTTTTTCCAACAATCATTAACCCCTGCCTAGGAAGAGTTGTATCCTACATAATATCTCAATATTATGGTCATAATCATTTTACTTGTTGCAAGAAGTGTAATAAATAAATCGATTATGAACCGCTCATCATGATTTAAATATTATAAAAAAAGAATTGAATCTATAGAATTCCGTAATGCTTTTCTTATCAACTTTCACGAAATTTTCAATTTGTACTTTGGAGCATGCCATTTCAAAATTTAATAAAAAATCCTTACAGTGAAATTCATTAAACTTTTGGTAACAGCAGACGTGATCTTCTGTTCATTTTATTTTTTCTTCTACCTGCTAAAGTTACATAAGAACTAAATATTCGAAATAAACAAATATAAATTATACTGTAAAAGCATTTACAGTCAATATTCCTAAGGGCAGATAAAAAAGTTTCAAATTTTATTAATTTATGGAAGATACTAAATAAATGGTAATAGTGTGAAATCTCTCTGCTATTTGTTCAATACCAACTCATTGATAGTATAGAGCAGAGCACTCTGACGTAATATCTAAAAATTCGACCAATGAACACAATAGATCAATTCTTCTATTATCACAACATGACATCCTGGTATCAGATCGACAAAGATGTTCATTAGTTGGATTGTAAATTTTCGATAGCGCTCCCAATTTTTCATCTGGTTTACCTCCCTAGCAATTTTACAAGAGTTGGGTAAAAGTTTTGAGGTAATTAATACAGGATACCTAGACCTATAGGTACTGGATCTTTTTGAGATAATAAAAGCATTAGTTTAAGAATAGATGATAAAGGCATGGAATGATATGTCGCAACCTGAGACTAATATGGTAGTAACAAGTGAGAGACTTCTACAAGGAAAATTATTTTCATCAGAACCTTTATAAAAGTTCAGAAAATTGCAGATTACAAAATGCATAGCTTCTGAAATATACAATTTTTGGCGCTCTAGTTCCTCGGAACTGAGTGCTTATCAATTTGCCCAAATGTCTGTAATTTTCGAATTTTTGGCTGAAAATGGTCTCAAACGATTTGGTTCGACTCACTGATCAAGAATCCGAGGTCCAAATCGATTCTGTCCGGCCGGCCGTAGGCATGATAACTCTCGAACGAAAGCAGTTAGAGGATTGAAATCTGCAAGGTGGGTTTGGAGCGTAAATATCTCGGACAAGTTCGTTAATGGGCGAAATCCATCAAGCGGTTTCGGAGTTATGGCCGATTTTAGTAAAACATATTTTTTATGAATATTTCCGAAACCGATCACTCGATCTATTTGAAATTTAGCATCAAATTGTAGAATCATGACCTTTATACGCATGTGAAGTTTTGTAACGACCAGGTTACCGCAAAATGTAAAAAAAAAATTTTCAAAATTTTCAAAATTTTTTTCTACAATAACTCTCGAACGGAATGAGCTAGGCAGTTGAAATTTTCAGAGTAGGTTAGGGAGATGAATATCTCGGTTTAAGTTCGTTATTGGGCAAAATAGGCCAGATATGGTTTCGGAGTAACGAAAAAAGAAATTTATTATTAAGCAACAAATTTCAAATTCAATTTTTATTTAAGATGCAGTTTCACCATTAAAATCCATCGATATCATTTTCAACTCCAACAAGCTAATACTTTCGGAGATATGATTTTTCTAAATTTCAATAATGAAGCGTACTTCTATATGTTTTCACAGAATGCTATAATTATTCTATCTAAGCTTTATTATATGATCTGTGTTCACAAGGGCGTCGCCAGGAATCAATTTTTTGGGGGGGGTTTCGAAATAGGAATTAATTTCGGGGGGGGGGGGGGGGGTTGTAGGGGTCACTTTTTTTTTAAGAGAAAAAATAACATTTCGGGGGGGGTTTGAACCCCCAAAACCCCCCCCCCCCCGGCTATGCCCTTGTGTGTTCATACTCGTACATGTCATCCTGTTCTATAAGAGATGAGAGTCAAATTCAGTTCAGCTATTTTAATTTGATTTTTTCCATGGCGCAGTTCTCATTCTCAGATTGCTCAGTTAATCTTGATAAATAAACTATTTTGAATTTCCTTTATGATGCAGTTCTATCATAAGAATACATTGATATAATTCCCAACTCTGAGAAACCAATATACTTTTCGGAGATATATAATTTGTCTGTTTGAACTAGAGCGCCAGAAAGCTCCTGTCCACAGGGTTGAACCCATTTTTTAAGAAAAAAATGTTTTATTTTTTTCCAGTGTTCTCTATGTCTATTAACGGTCTGAAATGTGGCATTCGGATGCACAACCTATCCTAAAAATTCCAAGTCCGTTCGAAAGTTATCGTGAAATGAATAATTAAAAAAATTTGACATAATAATTCTTTGTGTCGGTATTATACAACTATTTACTACCTACCTATGATGCAGTTCTATCATAAGAATACATTGATATAATTCTCAACTCTGAGAAACCAATACTTTCGGAGATATAATTTGTCTGTTTGAACTAGAGCGCCAGAAAGCTCCCGTCCACAGGGCTTGAACCCATTTTATAAGATAATTTTTGAAGCATTTTTTTAAACGACACTTTTTTTAAATTTAATTTCTTTCGTGATGCATTTTAATTTCTATCATAGGTATCCATTGATATAATTCCCAACTCTGAGAAACCAATACTTTCGGAAATATAATTTGTCTGTTTGAACAAGTGCGCCAAAAAGCTCCTGTCCACAGGCCTTGAACCAATTTTTTTTAATCTTCGAAAATTCTTCGTTTCTGAGTTCTATAGGGGGGGGGGGTTCAATTTTTAGTTGGCACACCCTGTATATGGTCACTGTAGTCCGTCGCATTCGGACTCGCCACCTACCTTGAAAATTCCAACTTGCTATCTCTTTCCGTTCGAAAGTTATCGTGGCAACGGAAGGCTAGCCGTTCGGACAGAATCAAATTTTGACCTCGAATTCTTCATCAGTCAGTCGAACCTAAGCGTTCGACCATCGAGTGCATTTTCGGCAAAAAAATTATAGGCATATCTACCGTTAATAAAAAAAAATATGAAAAGTACTGCCGTGAAGGGGCTTTTGCACGCATGTTCTATTATCTATACTCACGCCTCACACACCCTTACCGAACACGTATGCGAAAAAATTTATAGTTTCTGAAAAATGTTTTCTGGTGAATGAGGAAACCGTTTGGCCAATTAACTAACATTGGCCGTCACATTCGGATGCGCAACCTACCCTCCAGCCAGACAGAATCGAATTTGACCTCGAATTCTTCATCAGTGAGTCGAAACATAATCGTTTAAGAACATTATCAGCAAGAGCAAGAAATTCGAAAATTACAGACATTTGGGCAAAACCAAAGGAGCACGCTGCTTTCCTTCTAGAACATGCGCTGGAATCATTGTTTGAGGGCACAGTGCACACACACCTTTGGGAGTCAAACGTGTTCAGTGCAGACCAAAGGTGTGGCCCAGCCTTAGACAAATAGATCAAGATAACAATTAATTGTTATCTTATCTTTCAATCTTTAACTCAAATGGGTTTAACTTTTTTGATCATCTTTAGTTATTCTAATCAAGATCAATTCCTGCGACTTTTTTCGAAAAAAAAATCACTGCAAATTTTTAGTTTAACTGTAATTTAATTCATACAACAATTCATTCAACTATAGATTATAGATGTGAGATGTGAGGATTCTATAGATGTGACGCATAGCTATGTATATAAATGACGTAATCATTCGAATGCGAATATGTATATATATATATATATAGCTACTATTTCCACTTGTTTACCAGTAATTTTGTCAGAACCTCCGCGAGGAAAAATAGATCTAAAATAACAATTAGAATTGTTTAGAAATGCATTTTTTGCATATATGCAGGAGAGAATACAGACTTACTGTTTTACTTTTATGCCATTATAATGATTGATTTTTGAGTTTCAAAATTCCTTATGGAAACAACGGAATTTAATAATATCACACGCGAGGAACTGAAGGAATACTATGTTGCCACCATTCACTGGTACCTGTTTGTTTATCGCAAACCATGGGCGTAACATCGTATAGGATGCTCTGATTATTTTCCCAAATCGTGAATTTGGAATCGAAAACTTAACATTTGAATGAAAAATGAACCAAATATATTTTTTCGAACATATGTATTGGAGAAATTATTTTGGGTATTTCCTGTTTTTGAAACAATGTGTATGTATAGGATATTTTTCGCACAGATCCGATAAAGCTTCTCTGGGACTGAGTATTTCACACTACGTATATTTTGTACTACATTATCACAAATATTTGTTGCCTTGTTCCATATATTGGCATATTGCCATAACTTCTAAAATTAAAATTTTGGCAATTAAATTTATAAGGGCAGGGGAGAGTCCGCTTTCTGTAAGGGGGATGCAAGGGCCCCTTCCTGGCTACGCCCTTGACCTACATATTTCCTTTTGATTTCGCATGACCGGCGGGAAGTTCAGTAGAGTTACTGAAAATGTCCACATTCGGCAACGTCGCTAACGAAATAATTCGAACGAAATGTCAGTTCCATGTTCCATCACTTACATCGTTAGCGTAGTGTAGCGTTGGTTTATCATTGGTTTGTGGTTTGTGATTGTCTAGTTGTTTATGGTGTGGCCCATCCCAGTTCGCTGTGAATTTGTGTGCCGTTTCCAAAAAATAACTAAACTTTACAAATCAATGGATTATTCTCTTTGCTGAAACGGTAAGTCTTCCAGCCCTAGCTGGTTTATGATTGAATCAAATATGAACCAGTAATCTTACTTTATGGTCAGTGGATTTGCATAAATCTTGTTTTCTCTGGATCAGTTTCATCATTACTCTCTTCAAATATCATATTTCCAAATACTATTCAACACATTTTCAACAAATCCATTTGCTTAGGAAGGACTGCGAGTTCAATGCACGAATAAGCAGGTGAAGCTCCTTGTTGATCTAATTTCGAATTCAAATAAAATCAACAGATGATGTACACCAAACCCGAAATATATTAATTCAGTTCGCAAAAATAGTTTTCTTTGCAAAATCAATATAATGAAATGTGGGAAATAGGTCATCTAGAATGATTTCATCCATTCTCTGTATGAGTAAATAGGTCAGGAATACTTCGATTAGGGTTTCTAGAATTATTTCAGAACTATAAAAAAATATATTTCGGCATTTATTCCTGGAGTATTGCATGCATATTTCTTCCTTCTAATTCATCTCATGGTGTAATTCGGTTAAAACTATGGAATTGTAGTCCAGTTCAACCAAGATTTCTCAGTTGTTTTTCTATAATTTCCGTTAAAAACAATTGTTGAAAGGTCTCTTGGAATTAAGCAGAAGATTTGTTCTGCAGTTAGGTGAAGCGAATTTGGATACGAAGTCATTAACTGGTTCCAGCTAAAGGTAGATTTTATCAATGAAGAATTTCTAGGAAGTTCAGATATGACAGATTGTAAACGTGAATCATTACTATTTAGTCATTCACAAAAATGTATACTTATATCTATGCATCTTGTATGCAACAATCGAAAATATTCCGTGTAACGTTCTGATAAATACACTGTGTCGGTAACATGTGTGAGAAATAAAATAAACATGAATTTCTATGATTAAGGCATCATCAATTCTCATTTGTAAGCTCAAGTAACAAGTTCCCATATTCCATGTATCCAACAATGCTACATTCAACACCAAACGACCTTTTTTCACCCGAATATTTTGAGATAATGACCTCACGCATGAGGTAATTCAGCGAATTCGATTCAATTGGTTAATGATATATTATCCGCCGTATTCACAAAGCATTCAATCTCCGTTATGTCCTAACTGAGGTCCTCAGTTAAGGATAAATAAGAATCGCAACCCCTGTTTAAGTGAAAATTAACGTAAAACCGAGCGTAAAACAGGCCTGTTTCAGCACCGTTACATATGTTAACAGAGGTTGCGATTCTTATTTATCCTTAACTGAGGACCTCAGTTAGGACTTAACGGAGATTGAATGCTTTTTGAATACGGTGGTATATGGTTGAATACAACCTCATTTTTATTCTTGAATTGATGATTACACCATATTCATATTCTCAGTTCTGAGCCAACATATTTAGGAGTGGGTGGGCATTAAACAATATAGGAGCAGAAAATCCGGTAATAAACTTTACAAAAATATCTTTTCAATAATTATATTGTCTCAAGAAATGAATTTCTATGAATGACACATTAAAATTATTATGTTAGGTTCGAAAAGTCCACATTTTTTACATCTAACATAGAAGTCGTTTGTTTAGAGGAACAATTTTTATGTCAGATGTAAAATATGTGCACTTTCTAAACTCAGCATTTCTATATTAATTTGATATTCATTATGTTTCCCGTTTCTATCGTTTTTTTTATTTTAGGATTATATATTGGTTTACCTATTAGTTTATTTTAATTTTTCATCCATAGAAATACATTTTCTTGAGCCACACTGAACTTGACAGATATTTTCGTTTTGAATTGGACAGATGAGATCGATTTCGAGTGCTCCATCCATATACGTATTAGATATATTAGGTATTATTAGGTATTAGGTATATGGCTCCATCGCTCAAGGTGTCCGCTTTACTGAAGGTTGGATTTCGTAAGGATTTCCCTAGGTGGCGCTGGTGAGATTTTTCTCTCCAGCAGTTCGCAACAGTAAGGCTTAAGTTTCCTAGAGATCCTTCGTTCGTCATTTACTCTGCTAAGTCATTGGTAATAACCATGAAATCGGTACGTATCTGCCCCGAATGACGATTTCCTCTTTGGAGGAACATTGAGCGATGAGGTGACAGCCCGGATCACGAGGAATATTTGTTGATGGTTAAAATCGATGAATATTTCACTGTGCGTTTCTTTTAGGTGCATATTTTATATATACATATAAGCGATTTTTTGGGAAATGGTTTGTTTTGATAAGTTATACCACCTTTAAAATATCCTCTATAGTCCAACCTTCCATATAATATCTACATTGAAGTAGAAATGAATTCGCCAAAAGAGGCAGGCAGATTATGTCATGCTATTTGCAACATTTTTCCTTTCTGAGAATGTAAGTCTACTATAGATTTTTATGGATTTGATCTTTCGTTGAATGGTAATATATTGTGTGCCAACAAATATAATACCATATGAGGTACTCATTAGAGTTGCAAATAAGAGCAATTACTGTTTATAACTTTTTCTACAATGTACCAAAAACAGTCAATTTGATGTTTCGAAGCTTTTCTGTTATGTTACGAAATTGGCATGTACATTGGATCGGATGATTAATGTCTTGATTAAATCGATACAGAATTTTCCTATATGCGAAATATAAATATTCAAGTTATTCGTCATTTGCTGGGGAACAGCGTGCTATAATTTTGCCCAAATGTCTTTAATATCCTTATTTTTGGCGCTCTAGTTCCTCGCAACAGAGTGCTTATCAATTTGCCCAAATGAGTAATTTTCGAATTTTTGGCTGAAAATGGTTTGGTTCGACTCACTGATCAAGAATCCGAGGTCGAAATCAATTCTGTCCGGCCGTCCGTTAACACGATAACTCTCGAACGAAAGAGTGGCTGGCCGGCCGTAGGCACGATAACTCTCGAACGAAAGTAGTTAGAGGATTTAAATTTGCAAGGTGGGTTTGGAGCGTAAATATCTCGGTTAAGTTCGTTAATGGGCAAAATCCATCGAGCGGTTTCGGAGTTATGGCCGATTTTAGTAAAAACATTTTTTTATGAATATTTCCGAAACCGATCACTCGATCTATCTGAAATTTAGCATCAAATTGTAGAATCATGACCTTTATAAGCATGTGAAGTTTTGTATTAGCCAGGTTACCGCAAAGTGTCAAAAAAAATTTTGAAATTAAAAAAAAAAATGTCTACAATAACTCTCGAACGGAATGAGCTAGGCAGTTGAAATTTTCAGAGTAGGTTAGGGAGATGAATATCTCGGTTAAGTTCGTTATTGGGCAAAATAGGCCAGATGGTTTCGGAGTAACAAAAAAAATTTTTTTTAAGTAACAAATTTCAAATTCAATTTTTGGCGCTCTAGTTCCTCGGAACTGATCAGTTCCGAGTTTGCAAGTACAAATGCCAACATTTTCACACTTCGCATTACCTCAGATTAATCAGATGTTTCATTTCGTGTATTTATGGATTAAATCGCGGTAATCGTACTTTTGACCTTCGAATGTGCCAATATCTAACGGGTTCACCATCTAACGTTCTTTTTTGGCGCTCTAGTTCCTCGGAACTGAGTGCTTATCAATTTGCCCAAATGTCTGTAATTTTCGAATTTTTCGATGAAAATGGTCTTAAACGATTTGGTTCGACTCACTGATCAAGAATCCGTGGTCGAAAATCATTCTGTCCGGCCGGCCGTAGGCACGCTAACTCTCGAACGGAATGAGCTAGACAGTTGAAATTTTCAGAGTAGGTTTGGGAGATAAATATCTCGGCTAAGTTAGTTATAGACCTCCATAAAGTTAGCAGAGCCACTTGCGAAAATTTCAATGAAACCTATTGCATTAATTGTCGAATATTTGTCGAGAATTTGTCGTGAAAGAAAAAAATTTGTCGCGCGCTTAGTTTTTTTTATATGGGGTGGCTCTGCTAACTTAATATTAAGTTAGCAGAGCCACTTGCAACAATTTCAATGAAACCTATTGCATTAATTGTCGAGTATTTGTCGTGAATTTGTCGTGAAAGAAAAAAGTCTGTCGCGCGCTTAGTTTTTTTTATATGGGGTGGCTCTGCTAACTTAATATTAAGTTAGCAGAGCCACTTGCAACAATTTCAATGAAACCTATCGCATTAATTGTCGAGTATTTGTCGTGAATTTGTCGTGAAAGAAAAAAGTTTGTCGCGCGCTTCGTTTTTTTTGTATGGGCTAAATTAATATTTGGCTAAAGGGGCCACACACAAATCACGTACGTTTGTTAATCGTATTTTTTTTCAATCAGAAATGAGCTGAATAATTGTCGAACGACCCAAACATATTCGTCGTGACAGAAAAAATTTTGTCGTGCGCTCAGTTTTTTTTAATGGGGTGGCTCTGCTAACTTAATATTAAGTTAGCAGAGCCACTTGTAACAATTTCAATGAAACCTATTGCATTAATTGTCGAATATTTGTCGTGAATTTGTCGTGAAAGAAAAAAGTTTGTCGAGCGCTTCGTTTTTTTTTTGTATGGGCTAAATTAATATTTGGCTAAAGGGGCCACACACAAATCACGTACGTTGGTTAATCGTATTTTTTTTCAATCAGAAATGAGCTGAATAATTGTCGAACGACCCAAACATATTCGTCGTGACAGAAAAAATTTTGTCGTGCGCCTAGTTTTTTTTTAATGGGGTGGCTCTGCTAACTTAATATTAAGTTAGCAGAACCACTTGTAACAATTTCAATGAAACCTATTGCATTAATTGTCGAATATTTGTCGTGAATTTGTCGTGAAAGAAAAAAGTTTGTCGCGCGCTTCGTTTTTTTTGTATGGGCTAAACTAATATTTGGCTAAAGGGGCCACACACAAATCACTCAAGTAGGTTAATCGTATTTTTTTTCAATCAGAAATGAGCTGAATAATTGTCGAACGACCCAAACATATTCGTCGTGACAGAAAAAATTTTGTCGCGCGCTTAGTTTTTTTTAAATGGGGTGGCTCTGCTAACTTAATATTAAGTTAGCAGAGCCACTTGTAACAATTTCAATGAAACCTATTGCATTAATTGTCGAATATTTGTCGTGAATTTGTCGTGAAAGAAAAAAGTTTGTCGAGCACTTCGTTTTTTTTTGTATGGGCTAAATGAATATTTGGCTAAAGGGGCCACACACAAATCACGTAAGTTGGTTAATCGTATTTTTTTTCAATCAGAAATGAGCTGAATAATTGTCGAACGACCCAAACATATTCGTCGTGACAGAAAAAATTTTGTCGCGCGCTTAGTTTTTTTTAAATGGGGTGGCTCTGCTAACTTAATATTAAGTTAGCAGAGCCACTTGTAACAATTTCAATGAAACCTATTGCATTAATTGTCGAATATTTGTCGTGAATTTGTCGTGAAAGAAAAAAGTTTGTCGCGCGCTTAGTTTTTTTTTGTATGGGCTAAATTAATATTTGGCTAAAGGGGCCACACACAAATCACGTAAGTTGGTTAATCGTATTTTTTTTCAATCAGAAATGAGTTGAATAATTGTCGAACGACCCAAACATATTCGTCGTGACAGAAAAACTTTTGTCGCGCGCTTAGTTTTTTTTAAATGGGGTGGCTCTGCTAACTTAATATTAAGTTAGCAGAGCCACTTGTAACAATTTCAATGAAACCTATTGCATTAATTGTCGAATATTTGTCGTGAATTTGTCGTGAAAGAAAAAAGTTTGTCGCGCGCTTCGTTTTTTTTTGTATGGGCTAATTTAATATTTGGCTAAAGGGGCCACACACAAATCCCGTACGTTGGTTAATCGTATTTTTTTTCAATCAGAAATGAGCTGAATAATTGTCGAACGACCCAAACATATTCGTCGTGACAGAACAAATTTTGTCGCGCGCTTAGTTTTTTTTAAATGGGGTGGCTCTGCTAACTTAATATTAAGTTAGCAGAGCCACTTGTAACAATTTCAATGAAACCTATTGCATTAATTGTCGAATATTTGTCGTGAATTTGTCGTGAAAGAAAAAAGTTTGTCGCGCGCTTCGTTTTTTTTGTATGGGCTAATTTAATATGTGGCTAAAGGGGCCACACACAAATCACGTACGTTGGTTAATCGTATTTTTTTTCAATCAGAAATGAGCTGAATAATTGTCGAACGACCCAAACATATTCGTCGTGACAGAAAAAATTTTGTCGTGCGCTAAGTTTTTTTTAATGGGGTGGCTCTGCTAACTTAATATTAAGTTAGCAGAGCCACTTGTAACAATTTCAATGAAACCTATTGCATTAATTGTCGAATATTTGTCGTGAATTTGTCGGGAAAGAAAAAAGTTTGTCGGGCGCTTCGTTTTTTTTGTATGGGCTAATTTAATATTTGGCTAAAGGGGCCACACACAAATCACGTACGTTGGTTAATCGTATTTTTTTTCAATCAGAAATGAGCTGAATAATTGTCGAACGACCCAAACATATTCGTCGTGACAGAAAAAATTTTGACGTGCGCTTAGTTTTTTTTTAATGGTGTGGCTCTGCTAACTTATATTAAGTTAGCAGAGCCACTTGTAACAATTTCAATGAAACCTATTGCATTAATTGTCGAATATTTGTCGTGAATTTGTCGTGAAAGAAAAAAGTTTGTCGCTCGCTTCGTTTTTTTTGTATGGGCTAAATTAATATTTGGCTAAAGGGGCCACACACAAATCACTTAAGTAGGTTAATCGTATTTTTTTTCAATCAGAAATGAGCTGAATAATTGTCGAACGACCCAAACATATTCGTCGTGACAGAAAAAATTTTGTCGCGCGCTTAGTTTTTTTTAAATGGGGTGGCTCTGCTAACTTAATATTAAGTTAGCAGAGCCACTTGTAACAATTTCAATGAAACCTATTGCATTAATTGTCGAATATTTGTCGTGAATTTGTCGTGAAAGAAAAAAGTTTGTCGCGCGCTTCGTTTTTTTTTGTATGGGCTAATTTAATATTTGGCTAAAGGGGCCACACACAAATCACGTAAGTTGGTTAATCGTATTTTTTTTCAATCAGAAATGAGCTTAATAATTGTCGAACGACCCAAACATATTCGTCGTGACAGAAAAAATTTTGTCGCGCGCTTAGTTTTTTTTAAATGGGGTGGCTCTGCTAACTTAATATTAAGTTAGCAGAGCCACTTGTAACAATTTCAATGAAACCTATTGCATTAATTGTCGAATATTTGTCGTGAAAGAAAAAAGTTTGTCGCGCGCTTAGTTTTTTTTTGTATGGGCTAAATTAATATTTGGCTAAAGGGGCCACACACAAATCACGTAAGTTGGTTAATCGTATTTTTTTTCAATCAGAAATGAGTTGAATAATTGCCGAACGACCCAAACATATTCGTCGTGACAGAAAAAATTTTGTCGCGCGCTTAGTTTTTTTTAAATGGGGTGGCTCTGCTAACTTAATATTAAGTTAGCAGAGCCACTTGTAACAATTTCAATGAAACCTATTGCATTAATTGTCGAATATTTGTCGTGAATTTGTCGTGAAAGAAAAAAGTTTGTCGCGCGCTTCGTTTTTTTTTGTATGGGCTAATTTAATATTTGGCTAAAGGGGCCACACACAAATCCCGTACGTTGGTTAATCGTATTTTTTTTCAATCAGAAATGAGCTGAATAATTGTCGAACGACCAAAATATATTCGTCGTGACAGAAAAAATTTTGTCGCGCGCTTAGTTTTTTTTAAATGGGGTGGCTCTGCTAACTTAATATTAAGTTAGCAGAGCCACTTGTAACAATTTCAATGAAACCTATTGCATTAATTGTCGAATATTTGTCGTGAATTTGTCGTGAAAGAAAAAAGTTTGTCGGGCGCTTCGTTTTTTTTGTATGGGCTAATTTAATATTTGGCTAAAGGGGCCACACACAAATCACGTACGTTGGTTAATCGTATTTTTTTTCAATCAGAAATGAGCTGAATAATTGTCGAACGACCCAAACATATTCGTCGTGACAGAAAAAAATTTGTCGTGCGCTTAGTTTTTTTTAATGGGGTGGCTCTGCTAACTTAATATTAAGTTAGCAGAGCCACTTGTAACAATTTCAATGAAACCTATTGCATTAATTGTCGAATATTTGTCGTGAATTTGTCGTGAAAGAAAAAAGTTTGTCGCGCGCTTCGTTTTTTTTGTATGGGCTAAATTAATATTTGGCTAAAGGGGCCACACGCAAATCACTTAAGTAGGTTAATCGTATTTTTTTTCAATCAGAAATGAGCTGAATAATTGTCGAACGACCCAAACATATTCGTCGTGACAGAAAAAATTTTGTGTCGCTCTTAGTTTTTTTTAAATGGGGTGGCTCTGCTAACTTAATATTAAGTTAGCAGAGCCACTTGTAACAATTTCAATGAAACCTATTGCATTAATTGTCGAATATTTGTCGTGAATTTGTCGTGAAAGAAATAAGTTTGTCGCGCGCTTCGTTTTTTTTGTATGGGCTAATTTAATATTTGGCTAAAGGGGCCACACACAAATCACGTAAGTTGGTTAATCGTATTTTTTTTCAATCAGAAATGAGCTGAATAATTGTCGAACGACCCAAACATATTCGTCGTGACAGAAAAAATTTTGTCGTGCGCTTAGTTTTTTTTAAATGGGGTGGCTCTGCTAACTTAATATTAAGTTAGCAGAGCCACTTGTAACAATTTCAATGAAACCTATTGCATTAATTGTCGAATATTTGTCGTGAATTTGTCGTGAAAGAAAAAAGTTTGTCGCGCGCTTCGTTTTATTTGTATGGGCTAAATTAATATTTGGCTAAAGGGGCCACACACAAATCACGTAAGTAGGTTAATCGTATTTTTTTTCAATCAGAAATGAGCTGAATAATTGTCGAACGACCCAAACATATTCGTCGTGACAGAAAAAATTTTGTCGCGCGCTTAGTTTTTTTTAAATGGGGTGGCTCTGCTAACTTAATATTAAGTTAGCAGAGCCACTTGTAACAATTTCAATGAAACCTATTGTATTAATTGTCGAATATTTGTCGTGAAAGAAAAAAGTTTGTCGCACGCTTCGTTTTTTTTGTATGGGCTAAATTAATATTTGTCTAAAGGGGCCACACACAAATCACGTAAGTTGGTTAATCGTATTTTTTTTCAATCAGAAATGAGCTGAATAATTGTCGAACTACCCAAACATATTCGTCGTGACAGAAGAAAGTTTGTCGCGCGCTTAGTTTTTTTTTATATGGGTGACTCTGCTATTTTATTATTAAGTTAGCAGAGCCAACCCTTATAAAAAAAAACTGAGCGTGCGATAATCTTTTTTCTGTCACGACGATTATGTTTGGGTCGTTCGACATATTATTTAGCTCATTTCTGGTCGAAAAAAAATACAATTAGCCACTGTACGTGATTTGTGTGTGGCCCCGTTAACCTAATATTAATTTAGGCCATACAAAATCAACGAAGCACGCAACAAACTTTTTTCTTTCACGACAAATTCACGACAAATATTCGACAATTAATGCAATAGGTTTCATTGAAATTGTTACAAGTGGCTCTGCTAACTTGATATTAAGTTAGCAGAGCCACCCCATTAAAAAAAAACTAAGCGCACGACAAATTTTTTTCTGTCACGACGAATATGTTTGGGTCGTTCGACAATTATTCAGCTCATTTCTGATTGAAAAAAAATACGATTAACCAACTTACGTGATTTGTGTGTGGCCCCTTTAGCCAAATATTAAATTAGCCCATAAAAAAAAAACGAAGCGCGCGACAAACTTTTTTCTTTCACGACAAATTCACGACAAATATTCGACAATTAATGCAATAGGTTTCATTGAAATTGTTACAAGTGGCTCTGCTAACTTAATATTAAGTTAGCAGAGCCACCCCATTAAAAAAGAACTAAGCGCCCGACAAAAGTTTTTTTGTCACGACGAATATGTTTGGGTCGTTCGACAATTATTCAGCTCATTTCTGATTGAAAAAAAACACGATTAACCAACGTACGGGATTTGTGTGTGGCCCCTTTAGCCAAATATTAAATTAGCCCATACAAAAAAAAACGAAGCGCGCGACAAACTTTTTTCTTTCACGATAAATTCACGACAAATATTCGACAATTAATGCAATAGGTTTCATTGAAATTGTTACAAGTGGCTCTGCTAACTTAATATTAAGTTAGCAGAGCCACCCCATTTAAAAAAAACTAAGCGCGCGACAAAATTTTTTCTGTCACGACGAATATGTTTGGGTCGTTCGACAATTATTCAACTCATTTCTGATTGAAAAAAAATAAGATTAACCAACTTACGTGATTTGTGTGTGGCCCCTTTAGCCAAATATTAATTTAGCCCATACAAAAAAAAACGAAGCGCGCGACAAACTTTTTTCTTTCACGACAAATTCACGACAAATATTCGACAATTAATGCAATAGGTTTCATTGATATTGTTACAAGTGGCTCTGCTAACTTAATATTAAGTTAGCAGAGCCACCCCATTAAAAAAAAACTAAGCGCACGACAAATTTTTTTCTGTCACGACGAATATGTTTGGGTCGTTCGACAATTATTCAGCTCATTTCTGATTGAAAAAAAATACGATTAACCAACTTACGTGATTTGTGTGTGGCCCCTTTAGCCAAATATTAATTTAGCCCATACAAAAAAAAACGAAGCGCGCGACAAACTTTCTTCTTTCACGACAAATTCACGACAAATATTCGACAATTAATGCAATAGGTTTCATTGAAATTGTTACAAGTGGCTCTGCTAACTTAATATTAAGTTAGCAGAGCCACCCCATTTAAAAAAAACTAAGCGCGCGACAAAATTTTTTCTGTCACGACGAATATGTTTGGGTCGTTCGACAATTATTCAGCTCATTTTTGATTGAAAAAAAATACGATTAACCAACTTACGTGATTTGTGTGTGGCCCCTTTAGCCAAATATTAATTTAGCCCATACAAAAAAAAACGAAGCGCTCGACAAACTTTTTTCTTTCACGACAAATATTCGACAATTAATGCAATAGGTTTCATTGAAATTGTTACAAGTGGCTCTGCTAACTTAATATTAAGTTAGCAGAGCCACCCCATTTAAAAAAAACTAAGCGCGCGACAAAATTTTTTCTGTCACGACGAATATGTTTGGGTCGTTCGACAATTATTCAGCTCATTTCTGATTGAAAAAAAATACGATTAACCTACTTAAGTGATTTGTGTGTGGCCCCTTTAGCCAAATATTAATTTAGCCCATACCAAAAAAACGAAGCGCGCGACAAATTTTTTTCGTTCACGACAAATTCACGACAAATATTCGACAATTAATGCAAAAGGTTTCATTGAAATTGTTACAAGTGGCTCTGCTAACTTAATATTAAGTTAGCAGAGCCACCCCATTAAAAAAAAAATAAGCGCGCGACAAAATTTTTTCTGCCACGACGAATATGTTTGGGTCGTTCGACAATTATTCAGCTCATTTCTGATTGAAAAAAAATACGTTAACCAACTTACGTGATTTGTGTGTGGCCCCTTTAGCCAAATATTAATTTAGCCCAAACAAAAAAAACGAAGCGCGCGACAAACTTTTTTCTTTCACGACAAATTCACGACAAATACTCGACAATTAATGCGATAGGTTTCATTGAAATTGTTGCAAGTGGCTCTGCTAACTTAATATTAAGTTAGCAGAGCCACCCCATATAAAAAAAACTAAGCGCGCGACAAACTTTTTTCTGTCACGACGAATATGTTTGGGTCGTTCGACAATTATTCAGCTCATTTCTGATTGAAAAAAAATACGATTAACCAACGTACGTGATTTGTGTGTGGCCCCTTTAGCCAAATATTAATTTAGCCCATACAAAAAAAACGAAGCGCGCGACAAACTTTTTTCTTTCACGACAAATTCACGACAAATACTCCACAATTAATGCGATAGGTTTCATTGAAATTGTTGCAAGTGGCTCTGCTAACTTAATATTAAGTTAGCAGAGCCACCCCATATAAAAAAAACTAAGCGCGTGACAGACTTTTTTCTTTCACGACAAATTCACGACAAATACTCGACAATTAATGCAATAGGTTTCATTGAAATTGTTGCAAGTGGCTCTGCTAACTTAATATTAAGTTAGCAGAGCCACCCCATATAAAAAAAACTAAGCGCGCGACAAATTTTTTTCTTTCACGACAAATTCTCGACAAATATTCGACAATTAATGCAATAGGTTTCATTGAAATTTTCGCAAGTGGCTCTGCTAACTTTATGGAGGTTAGTTATAGGGCAAAATTGGCCTGATTTAATTTGATTTCTTCCATGGTGCAGTTCTCATTCTCATGATTGCTCATTTAATCTTGATAAATAAACTATCATTTGAATTGAACTTCCTTTATGATGCAGTTCTATCATATGAATACATTGATATAATTCCCAACTCAGAGAAACCAATACTTTCGGAGATTTAATTTGTCTGTTTGAACTAGAGCGCCAGAAAGCTCCTGTCCACAGGGCTTGAACCCATTTTATTCAAGATGCAGTTTCACCATAAAAATTCATTGATACAATTTTTAACTCCAAAAAGCTAATTCTTTCGGAGATATGATTTTTCGAAATTTCAATAATGAATCGTGCTTCTATGTTTTCACAGAATGCTATAATTATTCCGAGAATTATTCTATCTAAGCTTTATTATATGCTCTGTGTTCATACTCGTACATGTCATCCTGTTCTATAAGAGAGAGTCAAATTCATTTCAGCTATTTTAATTTGATTTCTTCCTTGGTGCAGTTCTCATTCTCAGATTGCTCATTTAATCTTGATAAATAAACTATTATTTGAATTGAATTTCCTTTATGATGCAGTTCTATCATAAGAATACATTGATATAATTCTCAAACTGAGAAACCAATAATTTCGGAGATATAATTTGTCTGTTTGAACTAGAGCGCCAGAAAGCTCCTGTCCACAGGGCTTGAAACAATTTTTTAATGATTAGGTTGACTCGCTGATGAAGAATCCTAGGTCAAATGCATTTGATGCTGTCCGGCCGGCCGTTGCCAAGATAACTTTCGAACAGAAAGAGATAGCTACTTGAAATTTTCAGGTTAGATGGCGCGTCTAAATGCGACGGACAAGCTCGTTAATGTGCATAATCGGCCCAACGGTTTCCGAGTACAAATTTTGTTATTAACCAATACAGATCGGATCAAATTAAAACTTGGTAACTAGTTGTAGAATACCGTCATAAAGACGTATGTGAAATTTTGTGAGGATGGTATCACCAGAAAAATAAAAAACAATTATTAAAAAATATTATTTATCTCACGATAACTTGAGAACAGAAAGAAATAGCGACTTGCAATTTTCAGGGTAGGTTGCGCATCCGAATGCGATTATTGAGTTCGTTAATATGCATAATAGGCCAAATGGTTTTGGAGTTTATCACATCTGAAATAGATGAGACGTAAGTTATTTCGTATATTATTGGATACTTAATAAATTTCAATAATGAAATACATATGTCGACGATTCTGTCATTACTCAAGTCTGTCATTAAAATGGTACAAAATGTATTCAGAACTTAATTGAGAAAACGATCTAAATCGATGGTAAATTCGAAAAAGAGTGTCCATTAGCGGTCAATAGACAATAGAACATGCGCGCAAAAGCTTCTGATTTTAAGTCAGTGCTTGAACCAATTTTTCTCTTTTGTTGGTTAAGAAATATCACCTATACGAGTATAAAATCTGTTGATACTAAAAATAGAAGCGTTGGACAATTCAGCAGTAGGCTCGGCAGTAGGTGTTTTATCAATTGACTGTTTTAGTCACGTCTGTAATATTCAATTGGTGTTGAAGGACTAAGGTAATTGTTTACTCATATTAAAAAAATTCGCATAGTTTATAATCAACTACGTACAATTAACTGCGAAGTCCCGCACCACTAATTAAACTTGATTCATGCTCTTATGAATGTCGTCATAAAGAAGATGATATGGGAATTATTTATTATAAGGTTTGCCTTATTGTGTCGTCGAAATAGTTTTCCCAACAAACAGCTTTGTTGCTTATTATCGTCACTTTAGATTCCAGACAACATCGTCTAGGACATTTTCAGTGATTAACCACAGAAAAAATCTCAAGTCATTGTTTACGTGTTATATAGATGCATAGAATACATCTATTCTGTGCATCTTGCGTGTTACGATACGTACATAGAATAGAATAATTGAAATAAATCTTCCTGGCTGCGTTGAGAACATAGACCCACATTTATGCTATGGTACCTAGGAGGATAGAAGAGTTCTCTTCCATCCTCCTAGTATGGTACAGATTTTCTGAAACGTAGAATAATTATTATTCTATGTCTATGGTGCACATATGAAAGTGAAATTTGGGCTTGAACCAAAGAACTGATAAATTTGAAGTTTCCTTGCGGTTTGTGTCTATTGAAGTTCTCTGTTATTTACCTAAAGTTGGCATCAACAAACCTAAACGGGCAAATAGGCATCCCTTGAAGAGGAAATTAGAAACATTTGTGTCGAGATTGTGGCATTTTACGAATGGTGGATGTCAACAGTATTTGGTTTCTGGAACCAATCGTTCCTCACAAGGTGGTAGCGACTGTCTCTAAAGAATAAACACGCAAAGTTGCGTGACTCGTTATCAGTGTGATAAAATGTAGAACTGGCTTACGTCTCAATAAAATTCAAACATTGGAGAGTGCATAGAAGTAGATCAAATTTTATGACCCAGTTCGAGGAAGAATACCTAGATAGAAGATAGAAGAACACCTGTTGTGAATACTAACTTAATATGGCTCACAAAATTTTTGTCCGAAACATAAACGACAAGTGATGTTCTAATCAACTCACTGAGATGAGATACATTTCAAAATCATCATAGAATCAATTATCAATTCCCCTGAAAAAAATAGTTCAAGTACAGCCTGACCCCACCCTTACGTAGTTCCGGGGCGTTATGATTAAGCAGTCTGCTTCACGCTCAGACGGTAGACAATATACAATCAGACGGTAACAGGTTCGATTCCCGCAGCGACAATGGCTCTTTTTCAATTTTTTTTTTATTTCGACCAACAGAAGTTCCAAGGGGCGAATACGAGACTGTCGCAGCAAACAGAATTGCCAAAAAATTAAAAAAGCACTTACGTGAGGTAGATCTGCTTTTGCGGGCTTGTTTATGACATAATTTAATTCAGATTGGTCAACGTGAACAGGCCCGCCAAAGCAGACATACCCCACGTCAGAACATTTTCAATTTTTTGGCGCTCTTGTTCCTCGGAGCAGAGTGCTTATCAATTTGCCCAAATGTCTGTAATTTTCGAAGTTTTGGCTGAAAATGGTCTTAAACGATTTGGTTCGACTCACTGATCAAGAATCCGTGGTCGAAATTTATTCTGTCCGGCCGTTAACACGATAACTCTCGAACGGAAGGAGTTAGAGGATTTAAATTTGCAGGGTAGGTTTGGAGCGTAAATATCTCGGACAAGTTCAGTATGTAACAGGCGAAATCCACCAAGTGGTTTCGGAGTTATGGTCGTTTTTAGTAAAAATATTTTTTATTAATATTTCCGAAACCTACCACTCGATCTATCTGAAATTTAGCATCAAATTGTAGAATAATGACCTTTTATGCATGCGGAGTTTTGTATTGATCGGAATGTCGTAAAGTGTGAAAAAAAAAATTAATTTTCAAATTTTGTTTCTACAATAACTCTCGAACAGAATGAGCTAGGCAGTGGAAATTTTCAGAGTAGGTTTGGGAGATAAGTATCTTGGTTAAGTTCGTTATTCGGCAAAATCGATGGTTTCAGAGTAATGAAAAAAAAATTTTTTTTTACATTAAAAATTTCAAGTAAATTTTTTTTCAAGATGCAGTTTCATCATGAAAATCCATTGATATCATTTTCAACAGTAACAAGCTAATACTTTCGGAGATATGATTTTTCGAAATTAAATAATGAATCGTACTTCTATGTTTTCACAGTGCTGTACTTAATTTTTCTATCTATGAATTATTATAATATAATAATTCATGTAAAAACACAGATCATATTATGATCTGTGTTTTTACATGTCATCTGATTTTCCTATGAGAGATAAATGTCAAAATTATTTCTGGTTCGTTATTCTTCATATTAGATAAACCTCCTGTTCTAGAAAACAAAGTATGATTGAATGCAAAATGAGAATGATGATTTAAATATATTGTTTGGTAAGATACATAATCAAATTGGGTTCAGAATATCTCCAGTAAAAAGAAAACTGCAATATTGTCTAAGTTCTAATTGATATTATATAATTTTCAGAGCAGATTTGAGGAATGAATATCTCGGATAAGTTCGTTATTGGGGAGAATCGGTCTGTTTGAATTTAATTTCTTTCATGATGCAGTTCTATCGTAAGAATCCATTTGTATCATTCGTAGAGACAAATAATTTCGGAGATATGATTTGTCAAAGTTTGAACAAGAGCGCCAAAGCTCCTGTCCACAGGGCTTGAACCAATTTTTTTTATAATAATCTTTTAGAATCGTGTATAGAATTAAGAATTAAAACATTTTAGGAGCACTTAATCGGGGCAATATGCCGAAATTTCGAAAAAAACAAACGTCATCAAGCCATATTGATTCGTTTGAGACCATTTTCGGCTCGAAGTTTGAAAATTTGAAAAAAAAAATCTGTACCTTAACATTCGGAAAAGGAAATGATCAACCAGTTCGTAATTTTCTGCGTATTTTTAAGAGATATTAATAAGCTGTGATTAATGAGCCACTGATTATTTTTAGCGCGATAAGAATGATGGAATTCCTTCAATTGCAATGATGACGCATCATAAGCGATAACTGTATGTTTCATAAAGAATTCTCGAAGTATTTGATTTGATATGAAGACATCCAGCTTTCTGCACGTTCATTCTAAGGCTTTTATGTTCGCGTTACGTATAGAACAACCAGCTGACCATTTTAATTGAAAAATATTCTATTAGAAATATGCATAATAGTGTATTCATGGTACATGTTGGAATGAAAAACATGCATCCGAGGAACATTTTCAAGCTTTGCTTCAGATAACATAAACTTGGACGACCTGCATAAATCAAATCAAATTAGCCCCAGCATATCAATTTTTCCCGCCTTGAGCTTATGATGAAATCTAAAATTGAGTAAATTTTGAATAATGCAAAATATGTCCAAAATCTTATACAATCTCTTACAGAGGGTGATCAAATTAGTACAACCGCATTGATACATTGGTATTCGAAGGTGGGTTTATACAGCAAATAAAATAAGAAACAAATTAAAATAAGAAAGTTCAACATACAGATTTCAATTAGAGCGTTATACACAAAATAATAAAATAAGAATTAAGAATAATAGTCCAGTCAACAAGTGCCTTTTAAGTCAAAACTTTTTATAGTTCTCCGTAAATTATGATTGAGGTGTCATTCGATTCGGAATGACATGTAGATATTTTTTGAGAAAATTCAAGGGCCACTCTCAAATATTGGAAAAGTTATAAACAATTAAGTGAAAAAAAGGGGGTTTGGTTTTTTGCATATATCTCAAAAAATATTTCAGATTTTTATAATTTGAAAAGATTCAAAAAGAGGAGGAAATTTCCCAAATAATGTCCCAACTCCCGGAACTGTAGGACCTATATTTATAATTTTCCCAGAGGGTAGAAAATACGCTCCAAAACGGGTACTCCGGCTTGCGAAAGTCACGCTTAAGATCTTTAATGAATATTATTTAAACATATTAATTATGAAAATTAAGAACTAAAAAATTTCAGCCTCCTATAGGATAGATCAATGAACAATAATCCGTGGTCCAGACATTAATATCGCGATTTTTCATTTATGGTTGTCCATTAGTAAATTAACAATTTTTTGTAGCACGAACATTAATATTGCGATAATTGTTAAACTACTAATCTGAGAATTTTTTTCCTTTCCCGGAACTGTTTTTTAAAGGCCTCAGAATAGAGTCCCGTTAGAAAAATTAAAAAAATTGTTAATTTTCGCTTTGTTTTAACAATTTACTTAGGTTAAAAATTATAAAGCCTAATTAAACATTTAAAAAAACAAATTTTTTATAATACATAATATGTATATATTTTTTCAATGTTTAATTAAGCTTTCTAATTTTTAACCTATAACAAAGCAAAAATTAACAATTTTTTAATTTTTTTCAACGGGAATCTATTCTAAGGCCTTTGAAAAATATCTTCACCAAAGGAAAAAACTCTCAGATTGATAGTTTTAATTTTAATTAATTAATTACACTTTGTGGGTTACTCCCAACTTGAGTCCTTGCTAGTCCTATTCTTATTTATCTCATCCAATTTTGTTATTGCTCAAAAATGGATTTGTTAATTAACAAATTTTTTCTACCATTTGTAATAAATAAGAAGGAATGATTTTTTTTAAATCATTATTTATCTTGGTGTTTGATATAAAAAAAAATATTATTAACTAAATTTTCAATGAAAAATGAATTGTCTATGAATTTTTGTTTTCTTGAAAAAATCATGTATTATTAAAAAAAAATTATATTCTTTATTGAACTTTAAATTTTCTATTCTCTTTCATTTCATTATTGTGACCTGTTTTTTTTTTATTTTACCATAACTTTTAAACTAATGGAATCGTAATCCATTGATATAGCAAAATTAAACATAAAAACCATGTGAGAATAATGAACAGAAAATATAATTGTTCGTGCTACAAAAAATAATTACTTAACTAATGGATAACTAATTTAAAAATCGCGATAAAAATTTTTGGGCCACGGATTATTGTTCATTGATCTATCTTGTAAACGCTTGAATTTTTTCAGTTCTTAATTATCATATTTAATAAGTTTAAATAATATTTATTCATTAAAGGTCCGAAGTGAGCATATTTTCAACCCTCTGGGAAAATTTAAAATATTGGTGCTACAGTTCCGGGAGTTGGGCAATTTTTTGGGGTTTTCCTCATCTTTTTCAATCTTTTCTCAAATTTGAAATATCTCAAATAGTTTTTGAGATATATGCAAAAAACCATACCCCCCTTTTTTTCATTTAATTGTTTATAACTTTTCCAATTTTTGCGAGCGGCCCTTGAATTTAATCAAAAAATATATACATGCCATACCGAATCGAATGACACCAATTCTTATTTTGATTCAAGTCATCTGTGTAAACCAATCTATTTTGCCCCCGATTTTGCCCTTAAATCTTATTTTTATTTATTTATTCATAGTATAAACTCCCGAAATGGAAATAGGTATATGTATTGCATTTTATATGTAAGAATTGCAAATTAGTAACATCTGCCTACTTCTACATAGAATGATTGGACTGTTCATCGTTCCACAACGTTCCATAATTTCTCCATTAAGGCTATTGTAACTTTCCTCTCTGCTTGCCAAACTCAATTTAGTCCTCCCGAGAAAATAACAAGAGCGATAAGAGCATCGGAAATTTAATTCAAAGGTATCTTTCAGTGAAACTCAATTAGGCGAGCTCAAAGGCTTACATTGTACCAATTTACATGTTCCGTTTCCGCAATCTAACAATGAATCATTGAAGTTTGATGTATCAGAATCCTCTTTAGCATGTGAAGCATTTCTATGGTTCGGTATTTTCACACAGGGGTCAATCTTACTTCGATTTGATATTTTCAAGCGTTTTCATACTTGAACCAAATTGCTATCGTTTTGCCAAATGTAAAA
Organism: Halyzia sedecimguttata; assembly: GCA_937662695.2. Classification (NCBI taxonomy): domain Eukaryota; kingdom Metazoa; phylum Arthropoda; class Insecta; order Coleoptera; family Coccinellidae; genus Halyzia; species Halyzia sedecimguttata. The sequence continues at coordinate 93,062,367 of OW569412.2, forward strand.
TGTTTCCATTGTAGTGTCTATTTTGAATGGATTACTGTTTATTTAGCTATATGCGGACTATTTAAAATGATCTTTTTGGCATTCTTGTCCCTCGGAACAGAATGCTTATCAATTTGCCCAAATGTCCGTAATTTTCGAATTTTTGGATGAAAATGCTATTAAGCGATTTGGTTCGACCCACTGATCAAGAATCAGTGGTCGAAATCGATTCTGTCCGGCCGGCCGGTCGTAACCATGATAACTCTCGAACGGAATGATCTAGACAGTTGAAATTTTCAGAATAGGTTTGGGAGATACATATCTCGGTTAAGTTCGTTCGAATTTTTTTTTTACATTACAAATTTCAAATTCAATTTTTTTAAGATGCAGTTTTACCATAAGAATCCAGTGACCATTTTCAACTCTAAGGAGCTAATAATTTAGGAGATATGATTTTTCAAAATTTCAATTATACATCGTACTTCTATGTTCAAGTTAAGATTTAGAATTGGATCATTTTAATGATATAGCTTATGAAGGCAATAGGAAAGAACAACATAATGGAATCATCAAAATAAATTACTGTTCGCTGACCACTGAGGTTAATATTACCTTTTACTTCCTTAAGTAGTGAGACATGTTCCTATTATACAGGGTCCCTAGTTCGAGTGCCTATTAGACGTTTCTGGAAAACTGGACATTATTGAAATCTAAAAATTGGTATTATGATATCGCTTGAAATTCTCTACAGAGCTAAAATATATTTGAAGCCCAAGCACTTCCGGTTATATAGGGAGTGAAAATAAATTTGATGAAAACAATTTTTTTCCAAGCTTTGCATTCCTGGTATGATCAAGTATTCAATGCTGAATACATTTCTGTTAAAACCATTGTATTCATTCGAATAGTTTTCAAAATATCGAAAAAAACCGGAAAAAAGTCAAATATGTTTAGTCACTATTATTATCATTATTCTTATTTTAACCATCCTGAGCGTGAACCGTTTTCACAACATCGAAGAGGAAGAATGTGGAAAGGTCATGCATCTTTTGAATTTCAGAAATATCATCACAGGGTGTTTCAAATTTTGTGTCGAAAATTGTGATCAAAAATTGGCCATAAGTTCTGTTTTTGGCGCTCTAGTTCCTCGGAACTGAGTGCTTATCAATTCGCCCAAATGTCTGTAATTTTGGAATATTTCGATGAAAATGGTCTTAAACGATTTGGTTCGACTCACTGATCAAGAATCCGTGGTCGGAATTCATTCTGTCCGGCCGGTCCGGCCGGCCGGCCGGCCGTAAGCACGATAACTCTCGAACGGAATGAGCTAGAGAGTTGAAATTTTCAGAGTAGGTTTGGGGGATGAATATCTCGGCTAAGTTCGTTATTGGGCAAAATCGGACAGATGGTTTCGGAGTAACAAAAAAAAAAAATTTTTTTTACGAAACAAATTCCAAATCAAATTTTTTTTAATAAGCAGTTTTATCATAAGAATCCATTCATATCATTTTCAACTCTAACAAGCTAATACTTTCGGAGATATGATTTTCCAAAATTTCAATAATAAATCGTATTTCAACGTTGTCACAGAATGATATTATTCTATGTATGAATATGAATTGTCATAATGTCAAATGATGTTCCTGAGACATTATCTAATCAGTCGAAGAATTGTGAGCGAAGTGAGAAAAATCTCAGTTGTTTGCTCCCAAATTAGTTTTTCTCAGAAAATTCTTACATTTCGGAACTGAACATGAAGTAAGAGATCTGAGAGTAGTGAGACTGCTTTTCATCCATAGACATAGATATAACTCTCGAACGGAATGAGGTAGGTAGTTGAAATTTTCAGAGTAGTTTAGGGAGATGAATATCTCGGTTAAGTTCGTTATTGGGCAAAATTGGCCAGATTTAATTTGATTTCTTCCATGGTGCTTTTCTCATTCTCATGATTGCTCATTTAATCTTGATAAATAAACTATTATTTGAATTGAATTTCCTTTAGGATGCAGTTCTATTATATGAATACATTGATATAATTCCCAACTCTGAGAAACCAATACTTTCGGAGATATAATTTGTCTGTTTGTTCAAATTAGAACCTTATTTTTGGCGCTCTAGTTCCTCGGAACTGAGTGCTTATCAATTTGCCCAAATGTCTGTAATTTTGGAATATTTCGATGAAAATGGTCTTAAACGATTTGGTTCGACTCACTGATCAAGAATCCGTGGTCGGAATTCATTCTGTCCGGCCGGCCGGCCGTAAGCACGATAACTCTCGAACGGAATGAGCTAGAGAGTTGAACTTTTCAGAGTAGGTTTGGGGGATGAATATCTCGGCTAAGTTCGTTATTGGGCAAAATCGGACAGATGGTTTCGGAGTAACAAAAAAAAAATTTTTTTTACGAAACAAATTCCAAATCAAATTTTTTTTAATAAGCAGTTTTATCATAAGAATCCATTCATATCATTTTCAACTCTAACAAGCTAATACTTTCGGAGATATGATTTTTCAAAATTTCAATAATAAATCGTATTTCAACGTTGTCACAGAATGATATTATTCTATGTATGAATATGAATTGTCATAATGTCAAATGATGTTCCTGAGACATTATCTAATCAGTCGAAGAATTGTGAGCGAAGTGAGAAAAATCTCAGTTGTTTGCTCCCAAATTAGTTTTTCTCAGAAAATTCTTACATTTCGGAACTGAACATGAAGTAAGAGATCTGAGAGTAGTGAGACTGCTTTTCATCCATAGACATAGATATAACTCTCGAACGGAATGAGGTAGGTAGTTGAAATTTTCAGAGTAGTTTAGGGAGATGAATATCTCGGTTAAGTTCGTTATTGGGCAAAATTGGCCAGATTTAATTTGATTTCTTCCATGGTGCTTTTCTCATTCTCATGATTGCTCATTTAATCTTGATAAATAAACTATTATTTGAATTGAATTTCCTTTAGGATGCAGTTCTATTATATGAATACATTGATATAATTCCCAACTCTGAGAAACCAATACTTTCGGAGATATAATTTGTCTGTTTGAACTAGAGCGCCAGAAAGCTCCTGTCCACAGGGCTTGAACCCATTTTTTATGATTGCGTTGGATTCTACGGTGAAAAATCATGATAGTTTTCTAACATGATTATGCTCTTAAATCCAAAATTTCTGAGTTTTTTTTGGGCGTATGTTCTAGGGGAACATCGTCCTATCATTTCGTCCAAATGTCTGTAATTTTCGAATTTCGAGCTGAAAATTGGCTAATAGACTAATTCGGACTCCCTGATCACGAATCCGGTGTCAGATTTTAGGGTGCCGTCCGGCCGGCCGGCCGGCCGGCCGTAAGCACGATAACAGGAGCACCGAAGGTCCTATCGACTTCAAACTTTCAGGGTAGGTTTCTGATCAAAATGCGACGGTTAAGTTCGTTAACGGGCAAAATCGGCCGGACGGTTTAGGAGTTATAGACATTTAAAATTTTGAGGTTATTTCCCTGATATTTCAGGAACTAAAGAAGATGTTGAATCGAAACTTTGTAGTCAGTTCGAGGATATAAACGCGCAACTTTTGGCAAAATTCTGTTATGATCGAAATGTTGGTAATTTTTAAAAAAATATTTCTTTTAATTTTTTCGAAAAAAAAATTTTTTTTTCGTGAACTATTCATCAGATTGCAACAAAAACTTGTACTAACGTCAATTGTAGTATTTTGCAACATTGTGCAAAATTTTGGCTCTATAAGATTTCAATTTCTGGAGATATAAGACAAAATGTGTCAAATTTCCTGGGTCTCTCTCAGTATTTTCATCGATTATTCTATGAACTCTTTGAATTCCACCGAAAACAAATTCAAAGACATAAACATAAAGAATCAAGTCATAGTTTAGACGTCGAAAGAAGGACGATGTTGATCGACTTGAAAAGGTACCTATTTCAAGAAATGCAATAATGAAATGCTTAATTTTTTTTATGGTCACAGAAAATCGTCACAAAAATCTATTTACCTCATTTGACGGCTGTTTGTCAAATCAACTAATTCCAATGATTGATGTCAGATTTCCTACATACCAAGTTCAAACACATTTTATTATATGGAAAACACTTATTATGATCACGTTCTACAGGAATTGATACTAAATAGAAGCTAGATGAAGATTATTGTAATGGAAAATTTGTGTTCCAGAATAATATTAAGGTATTCAACATGATACTGCTTTTTTTCTTTACTGGTCAGTACGGGCCACAAGGAACATGCGCCCAAAAGCTCCTGTCCACAGGGCTTGAACCCATTTTTTTTATTTAGGAGCATAATCATTTTAGAAAATCATTATTTTTCACCGCAGAATCCAACGCAATCATAAAAAAATAGGGTTCTAATTTGAAAAACAGAAGTTATCGCAAATTTTTTATCACAATTTTCGACACAAAATTTGAAACACCCTGTGATATTTTTGAAATTCAAAAGATGCATGACCTTTCCACATTCTTCCTTTCAATGTTGTAAAGACGGTTCACGCTCAGGATGTTTGAAATAAGAATAATGAACATAATACTGACTAAACAAATTTGACTTTTTTTCCGGTTTTTTTTTCGAAGTTTTGAAAATTATTCGAATGAATACAATGGTTTTAACAGAAATGTATTCAGCATGGAATACTTGATAATACCAGGAATGCAAAACTTGGAAAAAGAAATTTGTCATCAAATTTTTTTCCACCCCCTGTATAACCGGAAGTGCTTGGGCTTCGAAAATATTTTAGCTCTGTAGATAATTTCAAGCGATATCATAATCCCAATTTTCAGATTTCAAATATGTTCAGTTCTCCAGAAACGTCTAATAGGCACTCGAACTTGGGACACCCTGTACAGTATTTTCATAATGTTGCTAGCAAACAAATGCTGAAATATGGATCCACATTTATCTCGACATTTGTGTATCAAATATTTTTTCTTGAGTTAAGGTTCATAATACAGAATGAATGTGCGTATGAGCTATTAAATTATGAAAAGAGGATTGTATTTTATTAATATATTTTGTGGTATAATGAGATAAGTTTTGACGTAAAGAAAAACAAGAATATAAAATACATATTTAATCTTTCAAAAAAATGAAATGAACTATTAAAATAATTTGTTCAGCCTATACCTATTCAAATATCAAGAATAAATGTGCAATCTGTTATGATTGTCTCCAGCCTTGCCCTAGACATTCGGATGATACTTCCCTTAGGTATTTCGAGTTGTGAAAACTATGCACCAAGTGTAAGTTGCAACAACCCATTCCAAGAGCTTAAATCATTGCAGATTGCACATTTAATCTTGATAAATAAATTATTATTTGAATTCAATTGCTTTTATGGCGCTGTTCTATTACAAGAATCCATTGATATTCCCAACTCTGAGAAACCAGTACTTTCGGAGATATGGTTTGTCAAAAATTGAGCGCCAAAGCTCCTGCCACAGTGCTGTCCTCCCTTTTTTTGGCTCTCTTGTTCCTCGGAACAGAGTGCTTATCAATTTGCCCAAATGTCTGTAATTTTCGAATTTTTGGCTGAAAATGGTATCAAACGATTTGGTTCGACTCACTGATCAAGAATCCGTGGTCGAAATCGATTCTGTCCGGCCGGCCGTCCGTAAACTCGATAACTCTCGAACGAAAGGAGTTAGAGGATTGAACTTTGCAGGGTAGGTTTGGAGCGTAAATATCTCGGACGAGTTCGTTAACGGGCGAAATCCATCAAGCGGTTTCGGAGTTATGGCCGTTATTACTAAAAACGTTTTTAATGAATATTTCCGAAACCGATCACTCGATCATCTGAAATTTAGCATCAAATTGTAGTATCATGACCTTTAGACGCATGTGAAGTTTTGTATTGATCGGGTTACCGTAAAGTGTAAAAAAAAAATTTTGAACATTTTTAAATTTTGTTTCTACAATTACTCTCGAACGGAATGAGCTAGGCAGTTGAAATTTTCAGAGTAGGATAGATAAATATCTCTGTTAAGTTTGCTATTGGCCAAAATAGTCGAGATGGTTTCGGAGTAACGAAAATAATTTTTTTTTTAAGATGCAGTTTCACCCTAAAAATCCATTGATATCATTTTCAACTCCAACAAGCTAATACTTTCGGAGATATGATTTTTCGAAATTTCAATAATGAATCTTTTCACACAATGCTATAATTATTCTATCTATGATTTATTATATGATCTGTGTTCATACTCATACATGTCTTCCTGTTCTATAAGAGAGAGTCAAATTCATTTCAGGTATTTTAATTTGATTTCTTTCATGGTGCAGTTCTCATTCTCAGATTGCTCATTTAATCTTGAAAAATAAACTATTATTTGAATTGAATTCCCTTTATGATGCAGTTCTATCATAAGAATACATTGATATAATTCTCAACTCTGAGAAACCAATACTTTCGGAGATATAATTTGTCTGTTTGAACAAGAGAGCCAGAAAGCTCCTGTCCACAGGGCTTGAACCAATTTTTCAATGATTTTCTTAATTGACTCATTGTTCCTAATTTTTTTCCAGATTGAGAGGTAAAAATGCCTGAAGAAAAAATGACTGTCGAAAACGATTCTTCTCCCGCCAAAAGTAAATTCTCCACACTGAGCCGAGGTTCTGACACAACAGTAGCCCAAATCCTTCTTCTGGATGGAAGCACGCTAAATGTGACAATTGATGTAAGCCGATATTTAACAGAAAGTGGTGCATATCATAACACCCCTTTTATTTTCAGAAAAAATCTAAAGGAAGAGAACTTTTAGAAGCTGTGTGTGAAAGTATCAACCTAATAGAAAAAGATTATTTCGGACTGATATATGCCGATAGACATGATGATAGAAATTGGTTGGATTTAGAGAAACGTATATCTAAATTCCTCAAAAGTATGTTTGAAAATTATTCAACTACGAAGTTTATTTCAGAAATGTGTTTAATCTATTGTTTATTCTTTTTCTTAAAATAATAGAGGATGCGGTGAAATATACTCAACTATGGAATATTGTTATAATTATTTCTTCGACAACTATCAAGAGTGAAAATTTTTTGATTGTAGAAAGTAGACACAGAATTTTAAAAATATTGTTGTTTTTCCTAGAAATCAAGTGCTTATCAAATTGCCCAAATGTCTGTAATTTTCGAATTTTTGGCTGACAATGGTCTTAAGGAGACAGAAACGATCCATCTAATTATCGCCCAATCAGCTTGCTTTCTTCATTCGCAAAAATCTTTGAAAGAGTACTGGCAGATAGGTTGTCTAGTTTCTTTAAAAAATTTAATATACTCTCACGGTTTCAACATGGTTATGTACCTGGAAGGAGCACTGAAACAGCCATTTTTGAATTACAGCAGTCAATAATGAAAGCTTTAGAGGGGAGTAATTTGCCGGTGGGGCTTTTCTTGGATTTGACCAAAGCTTTCGATTGTGTGGATATAGATACTCTACTGCAAAAACTTGACAAATATGGAATCCGTGATAAACAGCTCAAGCTAATAGAAACTTATTTGAAGAACCGAACACAAATGGTCGAAGTAACTATAAATGGTAGAAAGTACAGGTCCTCCAAACAATTCAATGACAGAGGAGTACCCCAGGGAAGTATTTTGGGGCCGCTTTTATTTCTGGTTTACATTAATGACTTGCCATGTCTAAGAGAGTCACATCACCTGCTGTTTGATCTCATTCTGTATGCTGACGACACCAATGTATTATTATCCTCGCCCACCCTCAAAACAACAATGGATCAAGTAAATATCGTCCTGAATAGTATTGTTGAATGGTGCACAGAAAATCAACTAATGCTGAATATAAAGAAGACTGATTGTATAATTTTTCATTGTGACCGTTCACGGACACAGATTCCAGACAACCTCAATGGCATTCCAGTATCAAACGAAACGAAATTTCTGGGATTGCAGTTGGACGAGAATTTAAAATGGGGAAAGCATGTGGAATATCTCACTAAAAGGTTGAATTCAGTCATATATACAATGAGGGTATTGAAGTACAGAGTGGACTTTGCAACACTTAAAGTTGTTTATTTTTCTAACTTTCAATCGCTTCTCTCCTATGGTATCGTTTTCTGGGGTACCTGCACGACGGCGGATTATATTTTCGTCCTCCAGAAGGCAATGCTACGTACCATGCTCAATATGGGATATAGAGATTCCTGTAGAGGACAATTTAAGCAGAATCAAGTTATGACACTGTATGGTCTATATGTCTATCGGGTGTTATTATTCTTCCAAAACCATCCATATTATTTTGATGCTTATAGAACCACAAGTAAAACAAGACATACCGAACCTTATCTTTATCCTCTCCACTCGCTTTCGTTAACAGAGAAGTCCCCTTTATACATGGGTATCAAGTTGTATAACGCTCTTCCAAGAGAATTTAAGTCGATAACTAACTGCAATGTATTCAAGAGGAGATTGCATACCCTGCTGATCCAATGCGAGCCTTATACTTTGGAAGAATTTATTGTCTTTTGTAAATCTTTGAGGTGAAGAATTTCTATTTGACGAATTCAATTTTCATTTAATGTAATTTTATTTGAATTTTTTGAATTAAATATATATTATTATTATTATTATTATTATTATTATTATTAAACGATTTGATTCGACTCACTGATCAAGAATCCGTAGTCGAAATCGATTCTGTCCGGCCGGCGGTCCGTTAACACGATAACTCTCGAACGGAATGAGCTAGACAGTTGAAAATTTCAGAGTAGGTTTAGGAGATAGATATCTCGGTTAAGTTCGTTATTGGACAAAATCGACCTGATGGTTTCTTTCATGACGCAGTTCTATCGTAAGAATCCATTACAAAAACATCATGAAAGAGTCGGAAGACAAAAATTTCATAGAAATTAACTCCATCAAGTTTCAGTTCTTACCAGACAACAAACACTACTCCTCTGAGCCATCTCTATTTATTACATTGATCGGTGGCAACCAAGACCAACCTTTGCCAGATGTATAATCAATTCTTCAGGTCTTCCTTATAATATTTGACATTGCAAAACTCAGTTGATTTTATTTAATGACTCAATTTTTAGGTGAACCATGGAGGTTTAACTTCGAAGTGAAATTCTATCCTCCCGATCCTGCCCAACTGCAGGAAGATATAACCCGTTACCATTTGTGTCTTCAAATACGAAATGACATTTTAAAAAACCGCCTGCCTTGCTCTTTTGTTACCCACGCCCTGCTAGGATCCTATTTGGTGCAATCAGAATTAGGTGATTATGATCCTGATAATATGGGTCGCCATTATCTGAAGGACTTCCAGTTTGCTCCAAATCAAACGCCCGATCTAGAAGAAAAAGTAATGGAGTTGCATAAAACTCACAAGTGGGTACTTCAATGGCTTATTTTGAATTAAATTGAGAAAAAATACTCGGTGGCATTAGAAAACACCCAGAAAGAATAATTTCTTATTCTTAATTGTTTGGTAAATGTGGTAGTCTTACATGAAGAACGAAATCATTGCATAAAATTCAACATCTCAATATTTTCTCACTCTATTGTCTTGTTTACTATAGTAATGTTCTGAAAATTTAAAATATTCTAATCTAATTTAATTATAGGGGTCAATCGCCTGCAGAAGCTGAGCTTCACTATTTAGAAAATGCCAAAAAACTGGCAATGTACGGTGTAGACCTCCATCCAGCTAAGGATTCTGAAGGTGTAGACATTATGCTAGGTAAATATTCCAAGAGAATTCTGATTATTCATTCAATATTAAGTGGATGATGACTTTCAGGAGTCTGCGCTTCAGGCTTGTTAGTCTACAGAGATCGTCTGAGGATAAATAGATTTGCATGGCCGAAAATATTGAAAATTAGTTACAAACGACACAATTTCTACATCAAAATACGTCCTGGTGAATTTGAACAATTTGAATCAACGATAGGATTCAAGTTGGCTAATCATAGGGCTGCTAAGAAGCTCTGGCAAACATGTGTTGAACATCATACATTCTTCAGGTATGGAATATTTAGGGTCTGATTGAAATCATTCGTGAGTAAATAGGATGACATGAAACATGGATTTTTTTTCATTACTTTTGGTGATTCGTGGATTTTTTTGCAAATATCTTTGCTATCCGTAATACTTATAGAGGCAAGCTAACAGATGCAGCTTGATCTTTGAATCCATTGATATCATTCACAACTCTAACAAACTAATACTTTCGGAGATATGATTTTTCAAAATTTCAATAATTAATCGTTACTTCAATTTTAATTCATCAAACTGTTTCATGAGAATATTCTGTTACCATAGAGAATCTGATTGTCAATTTAATTTGAAATAAAAAAAAAATTGGTTCAAGCACTGACGTGAAGTCAGAAGCTTTTGCGCGTATGTTTTATTGTCCATTCTTCTGTATTGGACACCCTTAATCGAATTTACCATGGTAAATTATGTTGACCATTCTCCTGTATTGGACACTCTTAATTCGAATTTACCATGGTAAATTCGAATGTTGTCCATTCTCCTGTATTGGACACTTAATTCGAATTTACCATGGTAAATTCGAATTAAGAGTGTCCAATACAGGAGAATGGACAACATAATTTACCATGGTAAATTCGATTAAGGGTGTCCAATACAGAAGAATGGACAATAGAACATAAGCGCAAAAGCTTCTGACTTCACGTCAGTGCTTGAACCAATTTTTTTTTTCGTGATTTTTTTTAAATTTTTTTCTTAAAATTTTTTTTTTCGTCATTTTTTTCAAATTTTCTAGGGGTGCGGTTCTTACAAAATTTTAAACACGTATTTATGTTGATTTTCTACTACTAGTTATCAAGCTTCAATTCGATCGAATATTTATTTTTTGAGTTATCAAGGAAATAATATTCCAGGTGGGTATAACTCAGAAACCGTTAGACCGATTATGCCCGAAAACGAACTCAACTCTCCCTTTCGGATACGCAACCTACCCTGAAAATTGCAAGTCCCTATCTGCTTTCGTTCGAAAGTTATCGAGGCAACGGTCACCCATCTACTGAACTCGCACAAGAATGCTCGAATCTCCAACAATATTTAACCGATCGTATTAAAACTTGAAACTTAGCAGTAGAGTTAGGTTATGAAGACTCTTGCAAATTTTCAGCAATTTCAAACGAATTGTTACTGATATATAGAATTTTTTTTTTATTTTCAATGATTTATTAAAAATTTTCTACAAATGCTAATTAATTAATTTTCGGATTAGGATTAAGAAAATCTCTAATAATTATTCTGAAATGATTGAATAAAGAGCATGTTAAAATACATCATTATTTTTCTTTGTGGAATCCAGCGCAATCGTGAAAAGTGTTTTTTCGGTATTTTGAAAACTATTTGGACTTATCCAACAGTTTGAACAGAACCTCATTCAGAATTGAATACTTATTCATATCGGAGAAGAAAAATTGAAAACAATTTTTTTGAGTAAATCAGTTTTCATCTCCCCCTGTATAAGGCAAAAATATTTTAGCTTAGTAGAGAATATCATTATCCCTATTTTCGAACTTGGGACATTCTGTATATGTGAAGATTAAGGTTCATAATTATTCGTATTACAGATTAATGTCTCCAGAAATAAATCAAAAATCTTCATTATTTCCCAAACTCGGGTCCAAATTCAGATACTCTGGTCGAACTCATTACGAAACAAAAAAGACACCTATTGAGCGGCCAGCCCCAGAATTTTCAAGATCTCTAACTGGAAAACGACTTACATCTCGTAGTATGGATCGTAAGTAATATTTATAATTCAATTTTTTTTTGCTCGTAGATGATTCTAAATTTATTTTAATAATTTTATATCAACATCTTGTTTTCCATTTAGCTCTGGGAGGATCTAAAGCTGAAGATGATTATAATGAAGCAAATAAACGGCACACAATGTCCAGTGCTCCTGAACATATACCAGATATGGACACTAGCCCAGCCAGGGTGAAGTCTCCAAAGGATAAAAAGGACAAGAAAGAAAAAGATAAGGTTAGAGACAAAATATTTTATCTGCTCTTACTAAATAAAATAACTTATTTTGAAAAAATTGATATTGTGAGATATTTTTGACGAGTCTTGGTGAATTCTTAATTTTTCCTCATTAATCAGCTGACAAGGATTGTTAGTAAAGGATCAACCAGTGTGAGTTCTGCAAGTTCCATTGAAGGAGATTATGAGGCCGAACAAGAAGAAGAAGAGGTTTATATTTTGTTAAACAATTCAGCTGAGCTTGATACAAAAAAAAAATCTATCGTTAATATAGACCAAATAAGATTAAATAAAAAAAATGGGTTCAAGCCCTGTGGACAGGAGCTTTCTGGCGCTCTAGTTCAAACAGACAAATTATATCTCCGAAAGTATTGGTTTCTCAGAGTTGGGAATTATATCAATGTCTTCATATAATAGAAATGCATCCTAAAGGAAATTCAATTCAAATAATAGTTTATTTATCAAGATTAAATGAGCAATCATGAGAATGAGAAAAGCACCATGGAAGAAATCAAATTAAATCTGGCTTATTTTGCCCAATAACGAACTTAACCGAGATATTCATCTCCCTAAACTACTCTGAAAATTTCAACTACCTACCTCATTCCGTTCGAGAGTTATATCTATGTCTATGGATGAAAAGCAGTCTCACTACTCTCAGATCTCTTACTTCATGTTCAGTTCCGAAATGTAAGAATTTTCTGAGAAAAACTAATTTCGGAGCAAACAACTGAGATTTTTCTCACTTCGCTCACAATTCTTCGATAATGTAGGAACATCATTTGACATTATGACAATTCATATTCATACATAGAATAATATTATTCTGTGACAACGTTGAAATACGATTTATTATTGAAATTTTGAAAAATCATATCTCCGAAAGTATTAGCTTGTTAGAGTTAAAAATAATATGAGTGGATTCTTATGATAAAACTTCTTATCAAAAAAAAATTAATTTGGAATTTGTTTCGTAAAAAAAAAAAATTTTTTTTGTTACTCCGAAACCATCTGTCCGATTTTGCCCAATAACGAACTTAGCCGAGATATTTATCCCCCAAACCTACTCTGAAAATTTCAACTCTCTAGCTCATTCCGTTCGAGAGTTATCGTGCCTACGGCCGGACCGGCCGGCCGGACCGGCCGGCCGGACCGGCCGGCCGGACGGCCGGACAGAATGAATTTCCACCACGGATTCTTGATCAGTGAGCCGAACCAAATCGTTTAAGACCATTTTCATCGAAATATTCGAAAATTACAGACATTTGGGCAAATTGATAAGCACTCAGTTCCGAGGAACTAGAGCGCCAAAAATACATATAATAAGATCATTCATTTACATCCAAAGCAATTTTTCTCAAATTAATGAAGGTTCTTGATTCTTTTATAAATATAACATTTTTTGCACTATATGGAATACTTGGAGAGGAATAAACTAAGCAATATGGAGTGCAAATAACTCTTTTGAATACCATGAGTAGATCAAATCTGTATCCATCCAACTGATAATTAATTTTAATTTATCAATTTAATATAACTGAAATTTGGCCTATATAATTGATAGATTATGTATCAAGAATATTGTTCTCGTGTTCTGGATATATTTTTGTCTATTCCAAGAATTCACACTGCTTTTAGAAATACGTGTGGTGTTGATTTCCTGAAAATTTCATTGATATTTTGTTTCATATTGCCTACTGTTTTGAAATGGTAAATTATAGCTTTTGCATCATGTTTTTCCTACGTGACGTTATCTATACTGCGTACATTTCCTTTGCTTAAGTTTCAGTAAATGCTTAGTGTATGATCTATTCATATATCATGGTGTCTTTTCTTTTGCATTTATTAGACAGAATTTTACTCCTCTAGAAACCAGTTGGAGGTGTAGCTGTTCTCCCAGCAGGCGGCCTTTTCGGAAAGAAAAAAGATGATAGAGATAAAGAAAATAGAGATGCGAATGCCCTTGAGAATGGAACACATGATCTCAACTCGAGTAATGATAGTGAAAAGTCGCAAGATGCAAAATCTAAGGTGGGTTTCCGAAAGTTTCCATCCATTGTATAGTTATTGACGTTTTCGAAGTATAGAGTTGTAGACGTTTATTACTATTTATAATTATTTTTTATATATTTGGTGTTGAAAAAATTAAATTTATTTTGTAGATGAAATCATTCTCTGAAAGTTCTAGTTAGATATTTAGTGAGAATGATATTTTTTGAAAAATTATGAATGTAGGTATTGTGAACATCGCATGAATTAATTTTGCATGTATTTTTGCTTTATTATTAGAGTCCTGGTTTCCTCTTCGGTTCCAAGCGTGAAAAATCGCCCAAAGACAAAAAAGAAAAAGAACGATTGGCGCAAAAAGCAAAAGAGAGTCCTGAGAAGGATAAATCTGGTGGACCTCCTGTAGGCTCTCCGCAACTACCTGCATACACCAGACAATATGACTATGTAACTGCAGAAGAACCAGGTAGCCCAAGAAAACCATTCACCAAAGGATTTTCTTACGAAAAGCCTTCACCTAATGGCATGGAGCCTGAGAATCTTCAGCAGTCTCCGTCCACAAAGCGTGCAACTGGTCTTGCTTTCAACTATGCCCCTGGAGAGGAGGATAAATTGAAATCAGGTGTACGAGCATCTGCTGAGGACCCCAGGAAACATAAGTATTTGAAAGATCCCAAAGCAGATTCCAATGCTTTCCTTGAAGGAGAACGTTATCTTCACTTAGAACCACCCGGCCAAAATTCTTCAACGCCAACTGCAATAATTCCTACTGACTCGAAAGCTATCAAGCCTGTTAAATTGTTTGTTATTACAGGCAAAAAGAATCCAAAAACTGGACGCATCGATTTAGAAACCGCTACAGTTGATATTTGTCCAGCAAATCAGAATATTCAAACAAAATTAATTGAATCAAAGTATGGACTCATAGATCCCTCTAATGGCACAATTATTATTACTGATCCCGTCAATGGACAGAAAGAAGTCATTCAAGGACACATTGATCCCGCGACAAAGCAAATAATCATTACCTCTGGAGGAGTAATTGATCCAAAAACTAATAAAAAGGATTCAAGTTTAGGACAAATTATTTCTATTGCATCACAACATCAAGAACCACCACCAAAAAGTCCTTTGGCAATTATACCCAAGAAAAGGCTAGTTAAACTTGTTGTCATCACAGCTAAGAAGGATCCGTCCGGAAGAATCATAGCTGAAAATGGTTATGTCGAGCATCTAGAGGCTATTGCAGATCCTGTTACTGGTCACATTGAAACAAAATATCGTGATATCGATCTTATAAATAAAACTGTTACCCTTAAGGATCCCAAAACAGGAAAGAGCACAGTACAAAATATTAAGGTTGATCCAGTGCTAGGACAAGTTATCATTAGCGAAGATGTTATAGATCCAAGAACAAATAAAGTTGATAGTTCTCTAGGTCAACTGATCAAATTCGGTGATAATAATGATACAATTTTACCTATTACTGCAGTAACCGCTAAAAAAGATACTCAAACTGGACAATTGGATAGTGCCAGAGCTCATAAAGAAACAACTAATGGAAAAGTGGATCCGAATTCAGGTGATGTCATCACTAAATATGGTACCATTAACATCAGAAAGAAGAAGATCACGATTTCTGACCCCAAAACAGGAAAAACAGAAGAAGTTCCAATACAACTTGATCCCCAGGACAATATTATTGTTCTATCTGGTGTTATAAATCCAACTACCCAACAGAAAGATAACAACTTGAGTCAGATTTTACAAATTGGCCCTGAAATTGAGCCACAAGTCAAAGTAACATCCATAGTTGGTAAATTGGACAAGAGGGGCTTGGATCCTAAAACTATAGGTCCAGTTGAGCAAACCCTAGGACTCTACGATCCAGACAATAACAAAGTATATACTAAGTATGGAATTTATGATCCATTAAATGAAACTTTAACCCATGTTGATCCCAAAACGGGAAAAAGTGATATAAAACAAGGTACTAGAGATCTTACCACCGGAGAATTATTATTCAAGGGTATAATCAATCCCAAGACAGGAAAAGCAGATAATAACATGGGCAGATCGCTCAAAGTAGAAATAGATACTGCTAAACCCCATGTTACTCAAACACCAAGTATAACCGAATTTGTTTCTCCTACGAAATCTAGTCAAGCTTCGCAACCTACAACTGGAATTATTCCTTCTGAAAATAGGAATCAAGTGATTAAACTGTTGGTCATTTCTGCTAAGAAAGACCCTAAAACTGGACAACTAGATTTGGAGAATGCTTTTGTTGATCAGACTGCCGGAACCTTGCATTCCACTGGAGAAATAAGCTCGAAATATGGAGTTTTAGACCCTCAGAAAGGTACCTTAGTGGTGACTGATCCCACAACTGGAAAAGATGAAACTCTACAAGGTGCAATTGATCCTACTACGGGACAAGTTCTGATTTTAAATGGTTCAGTGATTGATCCAAAAACAGGCAAGAAAGATAACAACATGGGTCAGATAGTGACAATTGTTGGAAATACACAAACAGGTGCAAATAATCCTGTAAAAGGAGCTTTAGCGTCCCATCCTACGCCCAAGAAACGCCTGATTAAACTCTTAGTTATAACAAATCGCAAAGATCCAAAAACAGGAGCTTCGGATCCAGAAGCAACGACAGTTGAAAAACTCACGGCAATTGTTGATCCTGTAACGGGTATAATTGAATCTAAATTTGGTAAACTAGATACAATCAACGGCAAAATTATACAGAAGGATAAGTCTGGAAAACCACTGGTAGGATCGATCAAATTTGATGAAAATACTGGACAGATTTACGTTCCTGACAATGTGGTTGATCCAAAAACGGGCAAAGTTGACCCTAATTTATCACAGGTTATTAATGTTGTAGATCCTCAATTCCCAGCTGTTATTGTTAATACTGTTACTGCTACAAGAGATCCTAAAACAGGTATCATAGATATTGATAATGGTCGGCAAGAAATAACCAATGGTAAAATCAATCCAGAAACAGGTGAAATATTCACAAAACAAGGTACCATCAATTTGGTACTGAAGAGAATTATCTCCAGAGATCCAAAAACAGGAAAAATTATAGAAAAACCAGTGACTACAGATAAAGAAGATAACATAATAATTTCAGACATAATCAATCCTAAGACAGGGAAAATTGATCCTAATTTAGTGCAAGTTATTCAGGTTGGTCCGGAAATTGATCCAGAAATACAAGTTACTACTTTTGTTGGTAAATATGACACAAAAAAGAATACCATTGATTCTAAACATGCTGTACCTGATAATTCACCTGGTTTATATGATCCCGATCAAAATAAAATATTTACCAAGTATGGAATCTTGGATCCAATTGAAGAAACCATAGTTATCACTGATCCAAAGTCTGGTAAACATGAAACTCGACAAGGCATTATTGAACCAAATAGTGGTGAATTGTTATTCAAAGGTGGTTTCGTTAATCCTAAGTCAGGTAAACTTGAGAAAGATCTTGGGAGAGCAATTTCTTTAAAAATCATTGAACCTACTATTGATCCAGTAGCCTCACAACAGCCAACTGTAAAAGAAATAACCAAAACTGAAGTTTCGGAATCTCTTGTTAAACCAGTTGAACCGACAACTCCTGTCCGACAAGATCCAACACCAATTAAAAAAACTGCATCACCTGCGAGACCCACAAGTATCTCACAACAAAGAGTAGAAGTTTGTTCTCCTGTTAGGACAGGTCAAGTAGAACAGCCAATACAAAAACATCGTATTGTTAAAATAATGGTTTTAACTGGCAAAAAAGATCCTAAATCTGGATATATTGACAGCGAACATGCTAAGCTTGAGCATATTATTGGCATCCTCGATCCAGGAACTGGGAAAATTGAAACTAAATATGGTCAGCTGGATCCCAAAACTGGAACGCTGGTGGTTAAAGATGGTAGCGGTAAGAGTGAGACAATTCCTGGTAAAGTGGACCCAATCACTGGTCAAATATTAGTCAATGGTGGCCCAGTAGTTGATCCAGCTACTGGAAAACTTGACCCGTCTTTGGGTCAAACATTCTCCATCATTGGGCTAAAACAAGCTCAAGATCCAAATGCAGCACCTCTTCCTCGAAAAAGGATAATCAAAATTACTGTTATTACCACAAGAATTGATCCTAGAACAGGTAAAATTGATCCAGAGAAAGGGCAGTTTGAACACTCTACTGCGTTATTTAATCCAGAAACAGGTCTGATTGAATCTAAATATGGTTTGATCGATCCCAAAACTGGTAAAGTAATCATAAACGATCCAAAATCTGGTAAAGTGGATGCAAAACAAGCTACACTCAATGAGGCAAATGGGCAAATTTTGGTAACTGGTGGAATATCGGATCCTAAGTCTGGTAAACTGGATAATACATTGAGCCAACTGATAAGTATTTCTGGACAAAACGATCCTGTCCTAGAAATTACTACCATAACTGGAAAGAAAAATGCCAAATATGGTTGTATTGATTTTGCTAGTAGTCATATGGAAAATACTAAAGGTAAAAAGATTTCCTCCACTGGTGCAATTGAGACAAAATATGGAACAATTGACTTGAAACTACTGAGAATTACCAGAAAAGATCCTAAAACTGGTCAAATCGAAACGAGACCTATTGAAATCGATGCAGAAGGTAATGTCCTTGTATCTTCAGGTGTTAAGGATCCAAAAACAGACACTCTAAATTCTGATTTGTCACAAGTCATCAAGATAGGAGGTGAAATTGATCCAGAAGTACAAATTATCAGTTATATTGGAAAGATTGACCCTAAGAAGGCAACCATTGACGCTAAAAATGTAACTCCTGAGATATCTTCCGGTATTTACAATCCTCAAACGCATAAAATTGATTCGAAGTATGGTCAATTAGACCCTATAAAAGCTACCTTAACCTATAATGACCCAAAGACAGGCAGACAAGAAATTAAGGCTGGTATAATTGATCCTGCAACAGGACAAATTTTGTTGAAAGGTGGTTATACCAATCCCAAGACAGGAAAGATGGATCCCAATTTTGGAAGAATAATTAACGTATTTATAAGAGAACCTTTAATTGACGAATTAGGAAATTTGGTGGAGAGAGAAGTGAAAGATATCAAAGTGGATCCAAAAACTGGACAGGTTTGGGTGTATGATTCACAAGATTCTATAACGAAGCAGGATATTTATTCAACAGGATTTGCTGATCCGATTACAGGTTATATTATAACAGTTAATGGATATTTGGATCCAAAATCAGGAACTATAAATAAGATTGTCAAGGTCGATTCTAGTAATGTTAAGGTTGATCCTTCAACAAATGAAGTCTATACCAAAACTACAGAAGTCGACGAAACCGGTAGCCCAATTTATTCGACTTCAGAAATCGATCCTACATCAGGACAAATCTTCACCAAATACGGAAAAATCGACCCTAAAACAGGAAAGTTGGTCATAATTCATATTTACCTAATCAACGATTCTGAACCGTCTGGTAGAGTGAGAGAAATCGACCCCAAAGATTGTCAGTTCGATGAAAAAACTGGAAAGATCATCAATATAAGTACACAAACGGTCTACATTTACAGTCTGGTAGACCCCAAAACAGGAAAGATTGTACAGGTTGATCCGAATGATCCTCTGGTCAAGAGCGCAAACACTAAAGTTACTCAAGTGTTAACACTTTCGGGTGAAATAGATCCTGAAACCGGTAGAATTCATACCGAGTGGGGTCACATCGATCCACAAACTGGAGATATAGACCCTAAAACAGCTCGAAGGGATCCTGTTACCGGAGAATTAATTCTCAATTATGCCCAGATTGATCCAAGTCATTTTGAAGATTTAAAGGATCTCAAAGTTAAGGTGGAAACATACAAACCTGGTGGTTCTGAAGATTCTAGTGACGACGATCTGAACGAATATGCATCTGAGAATTTGAAAGATGTAACCAACTTGAGATCGCTACCCAAAGGCAAAAAAAACGTTTCATCTACCACCCCTGTTATTGTCAAGACAACCACAAAGCAAATTGTTACTAAAGATAAGGATGGAGTTACCCAAAATATCGAAGAGAGGGTTGAAGATGGCCGTACGGGCGAGGTTACGGTATCAACGCAAATTAATAAGGTGAGTTTCAATTTGTTTTCTATAAAATTTTCTCATTATTCTCAAAATTAATATCGATGGAAGGAAGTACCTTTCAAAGACAGATAATGGCGTTTTCCATTTTGTTCAACTGAGAAATTTATTCCTCCTTTTGCTGATTTCCTATCCTGTATAATTTTTATTGCGCGCTTCGAAATATCTGTTGAAATAATTCAATGAATCGAGTAACTACAGCGTGCCAAAAAAGTAACGTAACTGGTCAATAATTCTTGTACGAAGAATTATTCAGTAAAATCCTCGCACCCGTCGATTTTTAATTTCAAAAGCAGTTTATCCTGTGCTTTTTTTAATTTGATATTTCACCCCCTACGGCCCCGCACCCCACTACTTTATTTTTTCAAATGGGAATATTGGATTGTGATACATCAAATCAAAGGTAATTTGATTACCTATTCAGCGATGTGGCTAAAAGTAGAATAATTGGTTGTGCCGTCTTTTTATTAAAAAATTAGTAAATAATTTACAATTTGTGATTAGATAGTACTGCAATCAGACCATTATTCTTTTACTAATTTTTATTAAGATAAATCCACGAATCCATGGATTCCCTCTACTGTTTTTTTCAAATAGGAATATATGGATTGTGATACATCAAATGAAATGACATTCGATTGCACATTGAGTGGTGTGACTGAAAAAAGAATTTGTTAAGCTATTTTTTGCGCGTATGTTCTGGGGAACATAGCGTTATCATTTTGCCCAAATGTCTGTACTTTCGAATTTTTTGACGAAAATTGTCTCAAACGATTTGGTTCGACTCCCCAATAAAGAATTCGAGGTCAAATTTGATTCTGTCCGGCCGTTGCCACGATAACTTGAGAACGGAAAGAGCTATCAACTTGAAATTTTCAGGGTAGGTGGCGCATCCCAATACGACGGACAAGTTCGTTAATGGGCATAATCGGCCCAATGGTTTCCGAGTAATAGTTTTGTTTTCAACCAATATAAATCCGATCGAATTGTAACTTAGTGAGTAGTTGTAGAATATGAACCTAAGCATGTTTGTGAAATTTTGTGCGAATCGTAAGGCTAGAAAATTATCAAAAAATTTAAAAAAAATATTTTTGTTGTCACGATAACTTGAGAACGGAAAGAGATAGCGGCTTGAAGTTTTCAGGTTAGGATGTGCATCTGAACACGACATTTGAGTTTGTTTATGAGCAAAATCGGCTAAACGGTTTTAGGGCCGGTTTCTCAATTGCGAGTTAACCCGAGGTTGCGGGTAACCCGAGTGTTACGCATTCATGAATATCGCTAAATACATGCGTCAACTCGCAACCTCGAGTTAACTCGCAATTGAGAAACCGGCCCTTAGGGTTATAGCCATCTGAAATTTGGGTGTTTTTTCTCCTCATGAACTCGAAAAATACTGAACCGATTGAATTGAAACTTGGCTATTAGTTGTAGAATGCCAACGCGAAAATTCTTGCAAAATTTCGTGAGGATAGTATTTGTAGAAAATTTTTAAGAAATCATTGAAAATAAAAAAAAAAGTTCTATATATCAGTAACTATTCGTCTGAAATTGCTGAAATTTTGCAAGAGCCTTTAGAACCCAACTCTACTGCCAAGTTTTATGTTTTAACACGATCGGTTAAATATTGTTGGAGATTCGAGCAGCCTCGATAACTTTCGAACAAAAGGAGATAGGGACTTGCAATTTTCAGGGTAGGTTGCGTATCCGAATGGGAGAGTTAAGTTCGTTTTTGGGCATAATCGGTTTAACGGTTTCCAAGTTATACCCACTTGGAATATTATGTATTTCCTCGATAACTCAAAAAATAAATATTCGATCGAATTGAAGCTTGATAACTATTAGTAGAAAATCAACATAAAGACATGTTTAAAATTTTGTAAGTACCGTACCCCTAGAAAATTTGAAAAAAATGACGAAAAAAAAAGTTTTGTAAGAACCGTACCCCTAGAAAATTTCAAAAAAATTACGAAAAAAAAATTGGTTCACGCACTGACGTGAAGTCAGGAGCTTTTGCGCGTATGTTCTATTGTCCATTCTTCTGTATTGGACACCCTTAATCGAATTTACCATGGTAAATTATTTTGTCCATTCTCCTGTATTGGACACTTAATTCGAATTTACCATGGTAAATTCGAATTGAGAGTGTCCAATACAGGATGACTTCACGTCAGTGCTTGACCAATTTTTTATTACAAAATTAACAATTTGTGATTGGTGTCAAGTTCTATTTCTTGAAATAATAAATATTGAGAAATATCCTCCTACCCGCCGATTTCTATTTTCGAACTTTAAGAAATGCATGCAGTTCTGAAGTTGGGGGTTTATAACTTAACCCTCAACAATTTTTTTCTATTGGAAAAATATTGCTTGTGACATATCGCATCAAAGGTCATTCGATGAGCAATTCAGTTATGTGAACGAAAATTAAATTTTACCTTACAATTTTTGCAATAAAAATGGTACGATGAAAAGAAAAATGTATACACAAGTTGAAAACAGCTGCAAATTAATGTATTAGATCGCAAATAAAACAATAAACAAATAAGGATGGCGGTGTCGCTTCCACACACATGAAGGTGTTATCGAAAGTGAGGAGGTCAAGAAAAACTTCAGTTTTTGTTGAAAAAATATTCTTTGGTTAATCTAGCAGATCAACTAAAGATTACAAAATGTATGGTATCGTTTTAGTTGCTAACTGATCGGTCTAAGGCGAATAATATCATGTTTCCCGAGAATTTTCCATTCGATATGAATCAATTGAGTGGAAAACAGCGAATAGAAATCTTGATATTTCTGGGACATGGGAATCACAAGCCGACCTATGAACAAGTGTGCGAAATTTTTAATGAGCGTTATCAAGACAGAAATCCTATAAGTAAAACTACTGTTTTCGGGTGGTTAAACATTTCGAACAAACTGGAATTGTGTTATACAGTGCGTTTCAAAAAGTACACACCAAGAGAAAATTTTCTCGCCTGTATAGTTTATTGAAATTTGGGTTTTCGGGAAAATTGGTGCTCAAGAAACGATGAATTTTGACATGTATGTCATTGATCGTGTTACTCTGCAAACCTGTCGAAATTGACATTTTTTTAGAAAAATTACCAAAAGACGTAGAAATGAGAACAATATCAAAAAGTTTCTGAAATAAATGTTGCTCAGAATTTTATTTTATACCAAACTGCCAAATTTCATAGTGAAAATTCTGAAATTTTTTGATATTGACATTTTGATGACAGCACGTAAGTGGCAGCTGTGGGCTTTGCGGAAATATCAAAAATAATTCGGAATGTAATTCCAATGCAAGAGACATTATCACAATTCAAATAAAGTTAATATTAATTTAATGTTCCTTATAAATTATGATTTCTATAGTGAAAGCCTCACAATCTTGGTGCAAACCGAATTATACTTGAGAAATTTAATGCGCAAAGAGCTAATATCTCGCCTATTATTCTTGGAACATCATAAGAAATTAAATTCTTCGATTTTATATCTGAAGAATAATTCTCCAAACCCTGTATATATTTTCTCAAATACTCGCTCGAATACCACTAAAAAAGCAATACAGACCTCATCTAAAACAAAGATACCTGTGAAAATGAAATCGAGTTGACAGGCGGATAATTTCTTATGATGTTCCAAAAATAATTAGGGAGATATTAGCTCTTTTCCCATTTAATTTCTTTTAACTTTAATCATTCGGTTTGCACCAAGATTGTGGGGTTTTCACTAAAGAAATCATAATTTATGGGGAACATTAAATTAATATAAACTTTATTTGAATTGTGATAATGTCTCTTTCATTGGAATTATATTCTGAATTATTTTTCAAATTTCCGCAAAGCCCACAGCTCCCTGAATATGAATATCAAAAAATTTCGAAATTTCGCTATGAAATTTAGCAGTTTGGTATAAAATGAAATTCTGAGCAACATTTATTTCAGAAACTTTTTGATATTGTTCTGATTACTACGTCTTCTGGTAATTTTTATAAAAAAATGTCAATTTTGACAGGTTTGCAGAGTAACACGATCAATGACATATATGTCGAAAATTATCGTTTCTTGAACACCAACTTTCCCGAAAACCAAAATTTCAAAAAATTATACATGTGAGAAAATTTCCTCTTGGTGCGTGCTTTTTGAAACACACTGTAAAAATAATGTATACTATTTTATTTTGTTAAGTGGGGGGTTAGAACGCATGAAACATTTAGTAACAAAATATTTTATATGTTGGTAGTAGCATATTTACACAATGTTAGTACTACCAACTTCCGTTGTAGTTTTTTTTTTGGATTAAAGAAGTTAGTTCCTAAATAAAAATCAACGTGTGTTATTATTAAAAACTCTCATAAATCTGGTAGACCTTCAACTACGACTTGTGGCGATAAGGCCCTCGATATATTACTTTCCATAGAAGATAATCCGAAACAATGTACACGAAAACTGGCCAATAAATTCGATGTGAGTAAGCAGTCAGTTGGTAATCTTCTTAGAAAAACCACAGCCCACTATAGTCTGACAACGCCGCAATTTATCGTCTCTTAGAGGCATACTTCTTCAATGCGGTAGCGCTGGATATCGTATATTTCCAATTTAAAACTCTAGTGAACTCATTGAATAGGATTTCTTGCTTGGAATTCCTGGATGAATAAACAATATGAGACCCTACTTTTTCAATAAATTGAATAACTACATTTCATTCTGCAAAATATTAGTGAGATCAAGTTGAAATAGAAACCTAGGTATTTGTTATTCAATTCATTCTTCAGCAAGAACCACGAAAAGGTGTAGGGTGAACTATTGGCACAAAAATTATAAACTTGAATGAAATTCTCAAAATAAAAATATATTCCCAAACATAACTATTATATAACACTAATAATGTAGGCTAATGAAAATTGTGATAATCATCTTAGAGTTTGTCTTGTTTTGGTTCTTATTATAATGGTGAGTTTCTGCTATCTACAAATGTTTCTGTTTATTTTCCATTCGGTGGACAATAACATTGTAATTCGTATTTTCTACAAAATTTTTCAAAATTAAATTTGCGAAAACAGAACAAAGTGAATTTAGAATGATTTTCGAATGTAAACCTCAACTACAAGTCTCTGTGAATTCAGAATATCAATTCAATGCTATAAAGAGTAAATTCACATAAAATTATTTCTATATCTGAACTGTGTAAAAATGTTGATAAAACAAATTGATAAATTCCTAATCTGAATCCCCAATAATTATATTTCTGTAGCGGGAAAGCAGATTAGTAAGTTGAGACCATCTGCTCGGGGTAAGATCGAAAGGAAGAATCCATTTCAAATCACTGCAGGAAATCTGAACATCTTTAATGAATAATTTAAGATGAATAAGGTCCTTATTGTTTTCAACTGAAGCATCTACAGATGCAGACTTTTGGAAATTGAATACATATATCAAAATAAATAGATTCTTTGAGCTTCTTGATCTCTCATCCAGATGTATCAATTTTTGTTGAAAAATTATTAGAAAGGTCATCAAAATGTTTTATAAAATCGGAAGAAATGAAAGTTCTATATCACTAATATTTCTAGTCGATCTTGTTGTCTATCTATAGTCTCAACTGAAATGTACTCATCTCAAAGTAGAAATAATCCAAAGGAAATTTCACTATTTACACACTGCAGTTTAATCACAGAACATACAAATATCCGACCATATTTATCACTGCATTGCATTAATTCACATTTCACACCGTTATACACAAAAATACCACGAAATGCCCGCGAAAAAAAATAATGGTCAACTCCAGAATCAGAAGTAATCGTCCATTTACAATATCAAACCTTCGACTGAATCGCCTGTCGTACGACTCAGAGCGGTGTTGCCATTTTATCATCTTCCAGGCTAGTAGATATAGGGGGCTGTGGAAAGTTTCACCCATACAGGATTCAAAGCACACAAGAATTATCTGATGACGATTTTCGACTAACAAGCGCAGTTTTGTGAAGTAACGCAGGAGAGATGCAATGAGGATGATACCTTTTCATCGAGAATTATTTTTGGAATGATGAAGGATGATGAACGGATGAAGCTACGTTTTACTTGAATGGGTCTGTTCATCGACATAATTGTCTCATTGGGTGCAAACAGTTCACACCCAACATCCCGAAAAATTAAATGTAATCTAGAGTTACTGAGGAATCAAATATTACCTGCAGTCATTGATCTATTTTCCGGTGTGAATGGTCGACAAGTAGCTGACAATATTTGGTTCCAACAAGATGGAGCACCTCCACATTATGGAATTGAAGTGAGGAGGTATCTTGATGGCACATTTCCTTAGAAATGGATTGGTATTAGAGGATCAGTTGAATGGCCACCCCGATCTCCAGCCATTTGAAGAGTACTGTTTACCAAAATCGGCCAGATAATTTGGAAGACCTGCTACTTTTTAAGTAGCAGGTCTTCCAAATTATCTGGCCGATTTTGGTAAACAGTACTCTTCAAATGGCTGGAGATCGGGGTGGCCATTCAACTGATCCTCTAATACCAATCCATTTCTAAGGAAATGTGCCATCAAGATACCTCCTCACTTCAATTCCATAATGTGGAGGTGCTCCATCTTGTTGGAACCAAATATTGTCAGCTACTTGTCGACCATTCACACCGGAAAATAGATCAATGACTGCAGGTAATATTTGATTCCTCAGTAACTCTAGATTACATCAGAGAGAAGTCGGAAGAATACCTGTTGCTGCGTTGAATGATTCATTGAGAAGTTTCGAAGAACGGCTTGCACATACATTGTCAAGCAGTCAACGATGCTCAATTCGAACATTTAATACATTAAAATCATTTTCCATCCTTGAATAGGAAACTCGTCGATTTCAAAAAGCGAGTAACCATACCCAATTGATTATTTTCTAATGTTTAAATAAAAAAAAAAACGGTATATCCAATTTTCCTTTCATTCGCACCGTTGAGTAGGTAATCAAATTACCTTTCATTTGATGTATCACAATCCAAATATTCCCATTTGAAAAATTAAAGTAGAGGGGGGCGTAGGAGGTGGGAAATATCAAATTCAAAAAAGCACAGGATAAATTGCTTTTGAAATTAAAAATCGACGGGTGTGAGTATTTTCCTTAATAATTCTTCATACAAGAATTATTGACGAGTTACGTTACTTTTTTGGCACGCTGTATAAAGGAAAACTGTTTGTTATGCATGGAAAATTAGGCATGTTTTTGAAGATTCATGATACTGCTGTGATGCAGATTTAATAAGCTTTGGAGAGAAAAAGTTGAATCTAGATTGTATTGAAACGAAATATTAGATCCTTACCCCGGATTCACTAATTGCAAATTAGATATACATTAGTGAATTTGGTGTTATCGTGATTGAGAAGTAATTCCTATCGTTTCCATTTCAGTTACAAGCAATTGCAGTTTTTGTCTTTTTAATTTCTTTTTTTATTTCATTATCATTCATGAGTGGGTGAAAGTTGGGGGACCATTTTGTAAATAGTCATAAAAAATGCATCACAAATTGATTTCTTCCTTTGTTTCTGATCTTTTTCCAAAGAATATTTTCAGCGTATTTGTACATATTGAATATATTTGATCCTCAATTGAAATGACTTTCGATATGCGAAAATATTTTCGCGTTATTCAAAGTATGCATTTGATATATCTTCCAAAATATGGTTTCAAAGAATTGAAATAGCTTCCAAAAATTTAAATTTATAGTTGAAAATTCCAATGAATTTTTACGATGGTGCTTTTGGGTTAAGTCGAACGTTTAATCTAAGGAATCTGTGATATACATTACACTTATAAGATGAATATATATATATATAATAATATATATTGTTATCAGAGAAACCCATTTTGACTTCGATTTCGTTTGCTGCTTTTTGCTATAATTTGTTTTGTTTTTATTAATTAATTCAGCTTTAATTTCTTCATATTTTCATTATTTTGTTTTGTTATGTTTTATTTATTTTTCCTTACCTAAGGCGGACGCACCAATCTCTGACGATGGCAAATCACCATTTGTCACAGCAAGAG
Organism: Halyzia sedecimguttata; assembly: GCA_937662695.2. Classification (NCBI taxonomy): domain Eukaryota; kingdom Metazoa; phylum Arthropoda; class Insecta; order Coleoptera; family Coccinellidae; genus Halyzia; species Halyzia sedecimguttata. Next base: position 93,090,581 of record OW569412.2, read on the forward strand.
CTGTTACTACTCGTACGGCCACCACTCATGAAGATCTTGGAACTAATGCTCGTACGCAACAACTCGAAGAGAAAACTGTAGCTCACTCGATGACGTCAAGTGCTACCCGTCAGGAGCAAAGAACTGTGACACAAGAAGTTAAAACGACAAGCACAGTATTGTCTGCTGATCAGGTTATTATTATTTTTTATTCCTAGTTTTATGCATTGCATTTTTATCTTTTCACTTCAGTTTCGTGACCCAATCATTCAACAATTCCAAATCCATATTACATCGTTGGAAATAAACATGTTATTCATTGGAGTAACCTGGCATAATTTTCTAGAATTTTGAACTTTGTAGCAGATTTTTCTCGACAATATTGAATTGATTGTTCTCTGTTAAAATAGTTCTCTTACTATTATGCTGCTGATTTTGTCAACTTCGAATAATTGTTTTTTTTTTACTAATATTGTGATTAATTCATCAGATCCAACAAAGTGGAAACTTTATACCCTAAATCAGCTTGTAACAATAATGAAAGTTCGGATAACTCTCTCAATATTGAGAAAAAATTCTCAATACGACTCTCACGCAATTATCAGACTTATTTACATAATTAGAAAGGATTCTAATCATTAAAGGATACTTTGGGAGTTGCATTCTTCATTGAATGTTTTTTTCCGGTTTTCTCTCCCCTCTGAATAATATCTTTGAAATGAAAAATTTTACTATTTTGAAATTGCTTCTGAAGGAATATATAGAACAATGTTGCCTAATAAACAGTAACGAAACAACATCAACGATGAAACAACTTTTTTGTAACCTTTCAAAGCTTAAGTCACTACTTATTTACGCTTAGACATGTTAATTTTTTTTTATCTTTGTTATTCTTTTGTTACTGTTAATTAGCCAACATTGTTCTATACTGGGTGTCCCAGTATACATGCTCCAATGGATTATCTCAGCCATTTCAAAAGATAAAAATGTGAAAATTTTATTATTTTCAATTCGTTCAAGGAACCTTCAACTGAGAAAAACAAAAATTGAAAGTCACTTTTGGTTTGACCGGAAGTGACTCTGGCTTTTTTAATTTCAAATAGCACCCTATATATTGCGGTCTTAACCGCACTGTTCCGGTTATTCGCTTAAATTCGACTAAAGTGTGATACATTATCAATCCAAAACCAATAGACGAATTCTACCCAACAACGAACTCATCCGAGATATTCATTCCTCAATTCTATGATGAACGATAATATATATCTTTCCTAAAATCTACTCCAATACACCAATATTCCAGTTTTGTTTTTAGTGGAGATATTCTGAACTCAATATTATTAACTTACCATTACCATTCCCATCATCATATGGATTGACCATCGGCATGAAAATATCAACCAACAAAAAGTATGATATTAAATTAGAATTATTATATTTATAGGATTGCTGGAATGAATGACAATGAGACAACGTCATGTCTCACTAAATAATTTGACATTATAACAATTCATAGAATACCCACAGAATAATTCTATCATTGTGTGAAAACGTAGAAATACGATTTATTTTGAAATTTTGAACAATAATATCTCCGAAAGTATTAGCTTGTTAGAGTTAAAAATAATATGAATGGATTCTTATGGTAAAACTGCTTATTGAAAAAAATTAAATTTGGAATTTGTTTTGTAAAAAATAATTTTTTTTTGTTACTCCGAAACCATCTGTCCGATTTTGCCCAATAACGAACTTAGCCGAGATATTTATCCCCCAAACCTACTCTGAAAATTTCAACTCTCTAGCTCATTCCGTTCGAGAGTTATCGTGCCTACGGCCGGCCGGACCGGACGGCCGGACAGAATGAATTTCGACTACGGATTCTTGATCAGTGAGTCGAACCTAATCGTTTAAGACTATTTTCATCGAAAAATTCGAAAATTACAGACATTTGGGCAAATTGATAAGCACTCAGATCCGAGAAACTAGAGCGCCAAAAATTGCAAAAAATATATAGTGTGCTATTTAAGATGAAAAGTCAGAGTCACTTTCGGTCAAAATGAAAGTGACTTTTAAGTTTTGTTTTTCTCAGTTGAAGGTTCCTTGAACGAATTGAAAATCATAAAATTTTAAAATTTTTATCTTTTGAAATGGCTGAGATAATCCATTGTAACATGTATACTGGGACACCAGGTATATTGATTCCGACATATATCTAGTATTTTTAACGCGGAAGCAATTTCAAAATATTTAAAAATTTTAATTTTATAAATATTTTTCAGAAAAAAATACTGAATAATAGAAATGTATCTTAATAGAAATAACCAAATACCTAGCCTCACAAGATAGCTTCAAATTATTTAACATCAAATTTTACAAGAAAATGAAAGTGCTTATTCTCTTTAAAAATACTATTCTATGAAGAACTACCGTTTTTTGCAGTACGCAAGTTGAACTACTATTACATTATGTAACTGTTTCATTATTTTTAATTGCCACTAACAAATGTTTCATCACTTGGAAAGTCTCATAATTATTGAAAGGTTTTTTTCTGGTTTTCTCTCCCAAACTCTGAAAAATATCTATAAAATAAAAATTAATTATTTAGTGATTTGCTTCTGCGTAAGAAACCCAAGATTTTGTTGATAGTTATTGTGACAATCCTTGAATTTCACAATAACTATCAACAAAATCATTCTGAAGATTATCATTAAGCGTCTGACGAAGGAGTCTGATATAGACTCCGAAACGTTACGATATAGTTGTTTCTTCGTTGATGTTGTTTCGTTGTTGTTTGTTAGGCAACATTGTTCAATTGATTGCTTCTGACAAATATCTTGTGTTTCTTACGCAGAAGCAAATCACAAAATAATAAATTTTTATTTTATAGATATTTTTCAGAGTAAACCCAGAAAAAAACCTTTCAATAATGAGTATACCTCCCACAGTATCCTTTAATGAACACTTATTTAAGTCTCATAATATTATCAGTTTTTGGATCTATTCAATTCATCACATTTTTGATTGAGTTTAATGTTTATCCCTGCATGGCTTATAGCTGGGCAGACGAGATTCTATAAGCTCGACTAGTTCAGGAGACTCAGGCACTCCAATTGATCCACCAGATGATCCAACTCATCCATACTATAACAGTGATATCTACAAGGTAAGTACTTCACCTTTGTCTCCTGTTTATTGTTATCATTATATCTTGGTCACTTTGATTTCTGAGTTTTCGAACAATATATGCCAGTAAGTACGCATGCCATGTGTTGTAATTGACAAAAAAGCTTGTGCATGTGTTTTATCTTTAGCATGCATTTGTGTATTTTTATTTCATTAAAAATTCATTTTCTGTTTGTTTGGAATAGATAAGAAGTATTTTAGTTCTGTTGGAGAGGAGAAAGATACTTCTGCTGTTTCATCTTAGATGAAATATTCAAAAATGTCATATCAATGTCAGTTTGTACACCTAATAATGCGCGGTAGCCTAGGGGTAGTTGAACCAAGGAACCTAAAGTTCCAGGTTCAAATTTCGGGCCAGACAGTATTAGCCACCGATCACTGTTGCATCAAAATTCAATTGTGATGTGGACAAAGTAAAAAAACAGAAGCTCGTAATAGACCTTTGAGGGATCTTCTAGAAGACCTAATCTATCTTGCACAGTCTTCTCCGAAGAACTAGGAAGTTTGGGATAATCATAATCATTTAAATATGAATAGAATGAAGTATAATCAAATCAGTTCAAAAATTAATCATGTTCAGATATACAGATCATAAGGATAGTAGATGGCAACCATTGTGGTAACACACGAGCATTGTATTTGGATAATCTTCTAGTTTCTAGTATTATTTATCATTATTATTATATGGATTGTGCCAGGCAGACGAAACCCGCTCCTCCACTGCGACCAATCGGTCTTTTGTGGAACACCTATAGTATATATTCTATACTTCACCTACAAGCTCAAGTCTCTTGATGAGGGATATGAGTCTGGTGGGTGAGAACTTTCCAGTTCCCTCAGTGTCAGTTTGTGGAATCCTAGTTTCTCCAATCTGATGTCCCCAGCGGTGCAGTTCCACATGATGTGTTCGATAGACTCGTCGTTCTCCAGGCATAGTCTGCACTCGGGGTCCTCAGTCAACCCCAGCATATTAAGGTGTTTCCTGAGGCCACAATGGCCCGTGTATACAGCTGTAAAGATTCTCAGGTCTACCCTAGAGAATTTGAGCCATTTTCTGGCTCTTTCAGTAATTGTTGAGCGAGCATGTCCTGTGTCCTGGTATGCTGCTCCAGATTTCTTGGACCTTCTGGTCCACCCATCTGTTGTTTTAATTCGCCGCTGCTCTGAGAGAGATACCACAGGCCGGTTCAGGTCCAATGAGCCCCATGGAAGCCCCCCGTGCCGCCAATGAGTCCGCCATCTCATTACCCTTTATGCCCGAGTGGCCCGGGACCCATAAGAGCTGCAGCCTACAGCGCCCTCCAAGTTCAGCGAGTGTGGTCCGGCAATCCTACACAAGCAGGGATTTGCAGTTGTATGAAGTAAAGGCATTCAAGGCAGCTTGACTATCCGATAGGATCTTGATTGTTCCGTGAGCACAACTTTTCTCAAGTATGAGCTTCGCACAGTGATCAATGGCGAGAATATCTGCTTGAAAGACAGTCGCAAAACTACCCAGGCTGATGGATTCACCCCTAGCAATTCTACAACCGCTGACTCCCGCTCCCACCCCTTGGGAGCGGAGCCACCTGTGAACCAGCAGGGACCCTCAAGCAGTAGGGTCTCAGAGACGGCCCAGTCGTCTCTGCTGGGAAAGACGACTCGGTAGGGCCACTCTGTGTAGGTTCTGGTTTTCGATACATCCGATCGCATGCCCATTATCTCGTTGGCCTCCAATTCAGCCGATCGCATCTGGCTCATTGTGAGCCATATGCAGAAGTCTGTATGTCGCCATCCGGGCCACGCTCCTGACCACCGGGTGAAGAAGGGCGAGGTCCAGTAGGCGTTCCATGGCTGCGGTGGGGGTGGAGCGAAAAGCCCCTGTCACCATCAAGCACGCAGATCTCTGAATTTTTGCAAGCTTGAGCTGAGACTGCACCTTTACACTCCTACCAAGCAATGCTGCCGTAAGTGATTTGTGGTTTCACCATCATCACGTACAACCAGTGGAGCTGTTTCAGAGCCAGTCCCCACCTCTTTCCACAAGCCCGCTGGCAAGCCCAGAGAGAGTGCCTAGCCTTATGGATCACCCTATCCAGGTGTGAGTTCCAGTTCAGCGTTCTATCCAGGATAACACCCAGATATCTAGCGTCATCCGCAAAAGGGATAGTTTTTAGTAGCTTTATGAGGAAATTATTTCAGACAATCTTCCAGCGATCATTCGTGTTACAGGGGCAATGGGTAAATGTTGTAGAAAGCTAACAACGCATTGTGAATTCCCTGGCATCGGAGAAGCCAGTTGAAAATTGTACTCGGCTGACCCTCAGAGCATGCGATTTTTGACTTTCCCTTAATGGGAGTGCCATCTAGATCCACTTTTCATTTAGGTGAAATTATTTCTCCTTCAAGGTTGTCTCAATACAATGATTATAATATACTGATCTGTATTTTTACATTCAAAATCTACATAAAGAAATCAACTCAATTCATAATATGTGTACATATTTTCTTGCATAAGAATAGTTTCAGAAGTAATAGTGGTTTTATTTATTTCTTCTTTTAGGACATTGCTGGGGGAATTGTTCAAACAGAAAGTGTTGTGTACACTGGCGATCCAAATATACAGCGTACACCTACAACCAAGGTTCCAGTGGTTGCAACAGAAGCTAGAAAGGTGCAATTGACCTCTGACGATGGAAATTATCAAGCTACTGGCGAAATTATCAGCTCTCAAACCATAAGTTCTAAAACAAGAACTGTGGAAACAATCACTGTAAGTACAAAGTTGGTATTCCCATTTAACTTCGCTTTTCTCGAATTTTTCCTTTGAATTTTGAAATGTGATTGTTACTTTTCATTACATTGATGCCCATATTCTCGACTTACGTCTTCTAGTCTTTGAAGCAACTCTAACATTTCTTCAGCACTATTAAAAGAGTGTCATCTGCGAAACGAAGATTATAGAAATGTCTTCCATCGATTTTTATTCCTTCGTTTCAACCTTCCAGAGTACGCCGCATAACCATCTCGCCATATATGTTGCGCAAAAGTGGTGAAAGAACGGATCCTTGACGAACGCCTTTCCCGATGTGGCATCTACCTGAACGATCGCTTGAGAACCCTCGTACAGGTTTTTGACGAGGACAATTAATTGTCGCGGTACTTCAAGCTCTTCTAATGCCCATACACATGCTACTTTTTCGGCGTTCTGGTAGCTGGCGTTTTACGAGCGTCCTAGACGCTCGTGGAATTATGACCACACACAAGCGTCTCAGTAGCTCGCCATTCGCTGACGAGAGAGGTTTGAAAATGTCGCTCAAGCAAAAAAAATAGCCAGTGCCAGAATCTTAATAAGTGAAATTGGGGAATCCAAGAAACGTCGAATATGAGTTGAACATTGGTTGCTAAAAAAAGATACCTTATCCCATATAAATCTGTTAAATGAAATAAAATTACATCCGGACGATTATATAAACTATCTACGGAAGGATGAGGACACTTTTAAATTATTATTGCATAAAGTCACTCCACTGCTAAAAAAACAGGATACATAATGAAAAGAGCTATTAGTGTAGAAGAGAAACTTATTGCTACGCTAAGTTCGAACCTTTTCATATTCTTTTCTGAATGAATCTCGCGAGGCCTTTTATTTTTTTGGCGCTCTAGTTCCTCGGAACTGAGTGCTTATCAATTTGCCCAAATGTCTGTAATTTTCGAATATTTCGATGAAAATGGTCTTAAACGATTTGGTTCGACTCACTGATCAAGAATCCGTGGTCGAAATTCATTCTGTCGGGCCGTCCGGCCGGCCGTAGGCACGATAACTCTCGAACGGAATGAGCTAGACAGTTGAAATTTTCAGAGTAGGTTTGGGAGATAAATATCTCGGCTAAGTTCGTTACTGGGCAAAATCGGACAGATGGTTTCGGAGTAACAAAAAAAAAATTTTTTTTACAGAACAAATTCCGAATTAAAGTTTTTTCAATAAGCAGTTTTACCATAAGAATCCAATGATATCATTTTTAACTCTAACAAGCTAATACTTTCGGAGATATGATTTTTCAAAATTTCAATGATATATCGTATTTCACAGAGTGATATAATTAATCTATGTATGAATTGTCATAATGTCAACTTATTATCCTGAGACATGACATCGATCTAATCAATCGAAGAATTATGAGAATAAAGTGTATTCCGAAATGTGAGCGAAGTGAGAAAAATCTCAGTTGTTTGCTCCGAAATTAGTTTTTCTCAGAAAAGTCTTACATTTCGGAACGGAACATGAAGTAAGAGATCTGAGAGTAGTGAGACTGCTTTTCATCCATAGACATAGAATGCAAATAGAATGTAAATATTGAAAGCATAATTCTGCAGTTCGAGAGAGGAGAAAATTTGGTGAACGTAGATCAGGAAATTTTTGATCGCTTACAAGGTAATTTTTCATTATTACTCTTCTTTGATACATGTTTTATGAAAAATCTACTATTTGTAGGTACTTTAAACCTGTTTTTGGGCAATTGTCATACGAAACTTGTTGGCGCTCTAGTTCCTCGGAACTGAGTGCTTATCAATTTGCCCAAATGTCTGTAATTTTCGAATTTTTCGATGAAAATGGTCTTAAACGATTTGGTTCGACTCACTGATCAAGAATCCGAGGTCGAAATCGATTCTGTCCGGCCGGCCGTAGGCACGATAACTCTCGAACGAAAGGAGTTAGCGCATTGAAATGGACGGACGAGCTCGTTAATGGGAGAAATCCATCAAGCGTTTCGGAGTTATGGCCGATTTTAGTAAAAATATTTTTTATGAATATTTCCGAAACCGATCATTCGATCTATCTAAAATTTAGCATCAAATTGTAGAATCATGACCTTTATACGCATGTGAACTTAGGTATTGACCAGATTACCGCAAAGTGTCAAAAAAAAATTTCAAAATTTAAAAAAAAGTTTTTCTACAATAACTCTCGAACGGAGTGAGCTAGGTAGTTGAAATTTTCAGAGTAGGTTGGGGAGATGAATATCTCAGTTAAGTTCGTTATTGGGCAAAATTGGCCAGATTTAATTCGATTTCTTCCATGGTGCAGTTCTCATTCTCAGATTGCTCTTTTAATCTTGATAAATAAACTATTATTTGAATTGAATTTCCTTTATGATGCAGTTCTATCATAAAAATACATTGATATAATTCCCAACTCTGAGAAACCAATACTTTCGGAGATATAATTTGTCTGTTTGAACTAGAGCGCCAGATAGCTCCTGTCCACAGGGCTTGAACCCATTTTTTCTTCTCGAAATCAATATCGCATTCATTATTGTGTTCTTTACATAAAGCTAATAATTCCTCGTAAGTTTTATTCTTTAAAATTCTGTTGGAATATTCTTTGGTTTTAATCATCCATAAACACTTTTTCTTTTTAAATAGGTGGATGAAAGATGAAATAAACTCTTCTGACTCTGCAAAGCGTCGATTTTCAGCCATTGTTGACGTTTGCACACACACACAAGCGTTTTTCAAACGTTTTGCCGACTATCCTGACTCTAAAATCAAACACGTCTGATCTTGGCGTCCGGCGTTGCGTGCTGCTCGGTGAATCGCCAGCGTGGCAGCGGATACACATACACAGGCGTTTTTCGAGCGACTTTTGGGCGTTTTGGTTGCTAGCGGTATCGCTAGCTGCCAGAACGCCGAAAAAGTAGCATGTGTATGGGCCGCATAAGGTCTTCCATAACTTAGGCCATCGAAAGTTGTCAAATGCCTTTTTATAATCTACGAAGCATAGATACATCAGGACATGATTACTCTTGGGCCTTTTTTTATTAGTTTTCCTATAACAAATCTGGCTTGTTCTAGAGACATATCATGTGCAAGGAAGGCCTGCAGTATTGCTTGACGAAAGTACTAGGCTTTTGATTACATCCCCAACTTCCTCTGGTGTTACAGAATTGAAGAGGGTTTTGTTGAACATTTCAGATGTAGTATATGATGTTGTTTGTTTGTGTTAGACCGATACCGATTGAGCAAGAAGCCTGTGCTGCAGCCTAGAGAGTCTTATTGCACCTCGGTCAGTCTCTTATTAGCTGACAAGGTCTCATGGTTGATCCCCCTCAGCTTGGGTTGTTAGCCTCCATAGGGTCTCTTAGTCGATCCCCTGCAGCTCCGGTTTACTTAACCGAGCTAAGTCCTGCACTACTACATTATATGGATCTCATGTAACATCCCCACTACCTTGTCGGTGTATTACCTACATAAGGTCCATTTTGCTAGCAAGTAAGATTAGGCCCTTGACTAGGTTCCTTGCAGGGTTTCTGGCACTCAGGGTCGTGTGGTCGCCCCCCATAGTGAAGTGTTTGTGGGATTGGCAGTCAAATATGACATGTGAGGCAAATTCGTCTGCCTCCCCACATTTCCTCAAACAGGGTTTTCTCGCAGTATCCCCATCTTGTTCAATTGCTTTCCCAGGGTACAGTGTCCAGTTAGTAGTAGGCCAGTTACTGCCTTGAGCTTACTCCTACTCAGTGGTATGACTTCTTTAGTTGGTGAGGGCCAGGGCTGTCTCATTGTTAACTTTCTATGCCGCTGCCCGAAGTTTTGTTCCAGTGCCGAGTGTGCTGCGCAAGGATCCATTTTTCAATGACGCCTTTCACAGCCGATTTGGTCACCCCTACTCCTGGCTCTGGCCCACAGAGGAGGATAACTGAGCCTTCTCTAGCAAGTGCGTCAGCATTTTCGTTCCCTTCAACCCCTGTGTGCCCCGGCACCTACCCGAGCTCAACTCTGACAGCCAAGGTTTCCAGGTGCTGTAGGCACAAGCCTGGAGTTAATTCTCCAGCTGGCTATCGCCTTAAGTGGTGCTTGACTGTCCGAGAGAATTCGTATGTTCCTATTGGAATAGCCCATACGAATATTCTCCACGACACATATTGTGATAGCTACAACTTCCGACTGGAATAGACGGTAATAGACCACATTAGTTAGGTTAGGCGGGAAATTTGAATTACGATCCATCCGTGGATCCAAGCACTGAATTCCCCATGCATTTCTTATGGACCGAAAATTTACGCGAATTTCTGGCCTGTTTTTAGATACTTTGGCTAATTTCTTAAGGTTTATTTCCGTTGAAATAGATTCTGTGAACCTTTCTCAACATACGGTAATCTTTCGAACTACACTGGTTTCAATTTTGATTTAAGAATAAATTGATGTAGATTTTAATGTGGAAATAACATGAAAACATGCACTAATGATGAAGGTACCCAATACTTGATGTCTCTGTACTAACATTCTCTTTTAATAATAACTAGCTGACCCAGCGAACTCTGTTCCGCCTTAGAGGCAATAAATAAGCAGATTTTAGATTTTATTATACACATTTGTCATAAAATATAGATAGTTTATATTCACCGTTTCTATACAATCCCTTTATGTCTCAATAATTGAATTTACAATGGTGCAATTAGAAAAAAAACACCCTGTACAGTAATGATTTATTTTCAATGATGTATCCCTCTAAAGTTTATTTTTTAACACAAATGAATGAAATTGTACGATTGTGGCATGGAAAACAGCAAGTTGCAATTGACGTTAAAAGAAGAACACCCTGTATGGAGATGAACTCTGTTCCGCCTTAGAGGCAATAAATAAGCAGATTTTAGATTTTATTATACACATTTGTCATAAAATATAGATAGTTTATATTCACCGTTTCTATACAATCCCTTTATGTCTCAATAATTGAACGTACAATTGTGCAATTAGAAAAAAAACACCCTGTACAGTAATGATTTATTTTCAATGATGTATCCCTCTAAAGTTTATTTTTTAACACAAATGAATGAAATTGAACGATTGTGGCATGGAAAACAGCAAGTTGCAATTGACGTTAAAAGAAGAACACCCTGTATGGAGATTTCGGACGAATACATTATGAGAATCCATTCAAGGTACCTATTTAGTTAATGCTTTGTTTGTGACACAAATCACTTCAATCACGTACAATTGTGCCATGAGAAAAAGGACACCCTGTATAGTAATGCTTTATTTTCAATGGTGTATGCCTCGAAAGTTTATTTTTAAACACACATGACTAAAATTGTACGATTATGGCAGGAAAAACAGCAAGTTTTAATTGACGTTAAAAGAAAAACACCCTGTATAACACAAAAAAGTATCCTATGTCCGTCTCCTGGTTCTAAGCTACCTCCCCACCAATTTTGAGCCAAATCGGTATAGCCGTTCTTGAGTTATAAGTGGTGTAACTAACACGACTTTCTTTTATAAATATAGGGGTAATTCTCACGAAATACCGAAATTCTTGTCCTTTAAGTTTTATCGAAAATCTAACAACCCTATAAAGGATATCAAAATTTTCTTGTAATATATGTAATCGACACTAGAAGTTTCACCTATTATTTCGGATCCAAATACATACATAAGAATAAATACACCAATATTTAGTCCGTAAAATCATTCCCTCACTATGTCCCAAGCTACACGTTCGATTACTTTTATATTATCAAACAAATAAGAAAAAATTGGTTCAAGCCCTGTGGACAGGAGCTTTTGGGCGCATGTTCCTTGTGGCCCGTACTGACCAGTAAAGAAAAAAAGCAGTATCATGTTGAATACCTTAATATTATTCTGGAACACAAATTTTCCATTACAATAATCTTCATCTAGCTTCTATTTAGTATCAATTCCTGTAGAACGTGATCATAATAAGTGTTTTCCATATAATAAAATGTGTTTGAACTTGGTATGTAGGAAATCTGACATCAATTATTGAAATTAATTGATTTGACAAACAGCCGTCAAATGAGGTAAATAGATTTTTGTGACGATTTTCTGTGACCATAAAAAAAAATTAAGCATTTCATTATTGCATTTCTTGAAATAGCTACCTTTTCAAGTCGATCAACATCGTCCTTCTTTCGACGTCTAAACTATGACTTGATTCTTTATGTTTATGTCTTTGAATTTGTTTTCGGTGGAATTCAAAGAGTTCATAGAATAATCGATGAAAATACTGAGAGAGACCCAGGAAATTTGACACATTTTGTCTTATATCTCCAGAAATTGAAATCGTATAGAGCCAAAATTTTGCACAATGTTGCAAAATACTACAATTGACGTTAGTACAAGTTTTTGTTGCAATCTGATGAATAGTTCACGAAAAAAAAATTTTTTTTTCGAAAAAATTAAAAGAAATATTTTTTTAAAAATTACCAACATTTTGATCATAACAGAATTTTGCCAAAAGTTGCGCGTTTATATCCTCGAACTGACTACCAAGTTTCGATTCAACATCTTCTTTAGTTCCTGAAATATCAGGGAAATAACCTCAAAATTTTAAATGTCTATAACTCCTAAACCGTCCGGCCGATTTTGCTCGTTAACGAACTTAACCGTCGCATTTTGATCAGAAACCTACCCTGAAAGTTTGAAGTCGATAGGACCTTCGGTGCTCCTGTTATCGTGCCTACGGCCGGCCGGCCATACGGCACCCAAAAATCTGACACCGGATTCGTAATCAGGGAGTCCGAATTAGTCTATTAGCCAATTTTCAGCTCGAAATTCGAAAATTACAGACATTTGGACGAAATGATAGGACGATGTTCCCCTAGAACATACGCCCAAAAATAATAAAAGTCTACTTTGGAGACTTTTCGATTAAAAATATGATAGATTAATGAAAAAAAATTTAATTTGGATTATATACTAAAAACTGTATGCAAAAATAGAAAATATACACGTGTCCCATAAAATTAAATCATTCCCTCACATTGTTACCGATAATCGAATTTTGATCGCATTGTTAATCCAACAGGAACGCTACTATGAGTTTTTGATAGGTGGCAGTCCTGTCAACTCACCATTATTGTGAATTTAACGACAGCGTGTCAGACTTTGCGTTGAAAAAGAAATAATAGGATATTTTGTTTGAATTGCATTTTTTGAGGTCATTCCCTCACATCCAGGAAAAACAAAAAGTAAAATACTTTATTCGATATTAATTACATAGAGAAGTAGACTTATGGGAGTTATCATTTTATACAAAACAACTTTTTAATAGTGAGTTTATATCGTGAGTTTTTTTTTTATTATTCTTTGTTTCATCATTCCCTCACCGTCATTCCCTCATATAAATTTCTAGTGAGGGAATGATGATTTATGAAGTAGTAATTTTCACCAGAGTCAACTTGCTTTTTCGAACATTTGCTTCAGTTTATTCTTTAATTCACCGCTGTAATATTTTTGTGCCGTTTATTAATGCCAAGAAAAAATAGTATAAGTGAAAATTTGCCTTTGTTTTGTTTGTTTTTGCTGATAATCTTCGAATATTTGCATTGAATAAACAATGCGTAGTACAACACAAACACGAACCAAGTCACATGTTGGACATTCATCAAATGATGTTATTTGTATGACATATAAAAATCACACTTATAATAAAGGTGATCATGTCCTAATAAATTGGGACGAAAAACTTTGTCCAGGGGGTGCTTTAGTAAAGTGTTTGAAAAGAGGAACCAATTCTTGGAGATGGCCAATAATCAAGGATGAACAGTTGTATGCCTGGCATGGTATTCACCAGAAGATCAGGCCACCAACATTAATCAAAAAGGGATGTTATGCTGTCAAGGAAATATACTAAAATATGTAACTGAGATGAGACTGTTTTATTAACTAATGAATAGATAAGAAAAGTACTTTTTGTTGGTAGATTCCTAATTAAGTATAACTAATTTTCATTATTTTATTAATTTTGCATAAAAAAGCTATTGTTTTGTTAATGTTGTAATATTAACTAGTACAACAGAACTTTAATCCATTGGTAAAATGACAACTAAGTTAATTTTTAAGTGAATATATTTTGTTTTTTGTTCATTTTTATACTGCCACTTTGATTTAGTGCAAAATAATGATTGAAGTTAGGTTAAATGGAAATAATTTAGTTGATCTACAATAACCTTGTGATTTTATGTTCCTTCTAATGTTAAAAACTAATAGTTGATTACTCAATTGAAAGGTAATTTAAAATTGAACAATTTTCTCATTGCCTCACTTAGTCTTCATCCCCTCATTTTCAATTTTTTTTTAAATCCTCATAATCCACCTAAAACACGTTTATTCTAGGGACCGCTATATAATTATAATCTTGCAACATCAGTACCACAAAATTTCATAGAATATTAATACGAATCCTTTTCAATATTATTTGTCTATTTTAATGACCAAATTTCGGGATTTCGTGAGAATTACCCATAGATGAAAAATGGCGATAGCGTTGTTAAAAAATCAACAAGTCCAGAGCGTTCCTGCCAATAGGGTCCTTCATAAATGGCTTCGTATAATGAATATACTTATGCATATATTTCACAAGTCAAATAGACCCCAGGGGGTTCATTGATTTGCCACCATTCACTCGATATTAATCGAGAAACGAGTCCCGCAGAGCTCAGACAGTATTTGCTATTGACTTGTGAAATATATGCATAAGTATATTAATTATACGAAGCCATTTATGAAGGACCCTATTGCCAGGAACGCTCTGGACTTGTTGATTCATTCTCTTTTAAATAGGGTAGTTTCACCTCAAAGTTGAAATTCCGTGTTAAAAAATTTGAATATGGATCTCCCGCCAAGAGAATAATTCTAACCTAACTAATGTGGTCTATATAGTGGTAGTATACCATGTTGGCCTCGGGTTCCCAAGATAGTAATAAATATTGTTTTCCGTTACGTTAGCAAAATATCCAGCAAAAGCATTTGCTATGTCTTAAAGCTGTTTTAAATTTCCTCTGTGTGTACTCACTTATGTTATAATTTAATTTTGTGGAGAAATTCCATAGATGCTAATAAAATATTTTGAACAAAGAAAAAGTAATTTGAAATGTGATACTTTCAAAATAATCTCACACACACACACTTCTTGTGTGAATGATTCACTTGTCACAGAGGATGAACAAATATTTCTATTTCTGAAGGCACTTCGCAGCCAGTCGCACAAGAGTAATCTAATCTAAACCTAGACGCAAAATGCGAGATAAATATCAACCATTACGCAATAGTAAAAACTTATGCATCTCCTGGTATTTCAATAATGTAACTTGAAAGTTATGGTTTTATACCTATTTTGCTTGATAAAATTCAATTTATTATGATTCCATCCCTTTCTTCTCAGTACAAAACGGAGAGAGATGGTGTTGTTGAAACAAGAGTTGAACAGAAAATAACGATACAGTCTGATGGAGATCCAATAGACCATGACAGAGCCTTAGCGGAGGCAATACAAGAAGCTACAGCGATGAATCCTGACATGACGGTGGAAAAAATTGAAATCCAACAACAATCGGCGCAGCCATAAAAGAAGTAAGTCTTTACTTGATTTCAATTTGCTGGTATCAGCGGGCCTTGCATGATCAATAATATTGTCGATACTCTCACACCACTCTTCAAGAAATAAGAAACAATCAACTGGCTCCTATAGAAGGCACTCTAGTGAGTCTTAGAAGCTGGAGATATGGATGCAACATATTCCAGCCCGTATGTAAGAATTTAATGAAAAAGATCGGCGACATCATTGATCTGCAAGATTCATTTATTTCTTTGTCAAGGAGGATTATAAAGAGAATGAATTTCGTGTTATATTATCATTCTTTAATTTCAGAATGTGTTCTTGGAGCTTCAGCATTACCTGTGCTATATTTAAGATATTTTTTTTGCTTTGTTGAATATGGATCTAACCTAAGTACTAATATAAGTCTGTTCACAATAATATATTATTTTTTGAGCATTTATGGGATAAATTTGAATCCCAATTTTTCTAATTATTTTAATACGTAGTGTTATGAGTTTAATTATTGAAGCTGTGTGAAAATTTAGCTTCATAATAGTTGTTTATTCATTCACCAAGCAAACCAGGTGTTTACCTCTTCCAGAACAATCTGTTCTTTATGTATTTATGTCAAACACATCATCACTAACTTATGCATCTAAATGGTGCTTTAAGAATTAAGTGCTTACATTTTCTTTGTATGTTGAATTTAAGATCTTGATGGATTTGTTTTCATCCTTTTGAAAGTATTGCAATTTTATTATTTAATTACTTAAATTTTTTGAAATTTAAACGCAATGAACGTTCAACGTTGCTATAAAAGAATATAAGTTATTCATCGAACATTCTGCATTCATTTTCATTTTTTTATGGAAAGCTAAATTCTATGTCAATAGTTGGTGGAATTACGATTACTCTATACTATTAATAATATTTGGGGCTCGATAAATGAGCATTTCATAATTGTACAAAATATTAAAAAATTAATAAATATAACTTTCCGATGTTAAGAACACCAATGAAATACTATGGTCTCATCAGTTTTTAAATTGTGCTCTCTAGCACACTGACAAGAAAAGTTGTTCCAGAAAATGTCATGAGATCCTAAAAATAAACATTCCAGTTGAAGTAATAACCCTTGCATCCATAGTTATGCAAAGGTGAATTGTTACATATTTTAAATTTTATTTATTGTTTTCTGTAGTAGAATCTATGTAAATGTATATAATGGAAAATAAAAGGGACCTCGAATTAAGTTAAGTGACAATAATTCAAAAATTCGTCACTTTTATGACACTATGTCCATGACGATTAAAGTTTATCTAGAAAAAAATATGGCAATTTACTGAAAAATATTTTCTTTTGTGGTCCTTTTGATAAATTACCATTCTTGGGAACATTTGCCTTGCATTTTTAAGAATTTAGCTTTTTTTACTAATCATTTCAAATCGCAATCATGGATTATTTTAGTCAGTGACTTGATTTAACTGATGTTTGCATATTCGTATCTGTGTAAATATATGATAAAATGTTCAATCTGGATATTAAAAGTTTGCTTTAATTACTTCTTACTGCAGCTGTAGTTATATCATTGTTTGTATGTATGTTTTGAAAATTTTATTTAAATAAAAAAATGTTGAAAGATGTCATCAATTAATTTATCCTTATTACAGTACCTAACATAATTAAATTTTGAAGTGTCTTCTACATGCCAGAGTTGTGTTCGAAAATTAACTCCACGGAGTAGAGTAGAGTTTTTGAAGGTTTGACAGATTTACTCTAGAGTTACTCTGACACTGACAGAAGGTGCCAATATCGGAAAATAGGTTATGTTGGTTTAAGAAATATCCTATTATTATTGTTTTCTTCACATGTATGTAACTCTAATCATAAATAGATATTGTGAGCAGTATAAAAACTATTAAATTACCTCACAAAACATTCATAAAACAGTTAGACAAAGATACTAGATTTTCCTTCCCATGAGGTATGTCAATTTTGACAGGAGTAAAATGAACTCCGAGTCGAATACTCCGACTTTTCGGACGACTGACAGAGTAAAATTTACTCAACCTTTCAGTTTTCGAACGCAATGGAGTAAATATTACTCTACAGAGTTAATTTTCGAACGCAACTCTGGGCAAGCTATATTAGAAAAAAAATATTAACGAAAAATTGGGCTAAATCTTTAAAATTTATTCAGTTAAGTTCCTATGATTTAATGAAATTTATGGTTTTTATATCCAATGGGAAATGATTAGATTGATTTCTTAAAATCAACACAATGGTTAAATTTTGTCAATAGGAAAAATTTGTTAAAAAAGGTACCCCGACATAAGAGGTCTCAAAAATTATAAGAAAGGTGGGATAGTAGTATTCTAGTGATAAGATTCTCACGAAGTTCCATTAATTCAATTCAATGTTGTCTTTATCAGTTTCAGGCCCAAAATGTCTGACATTTTGTAGTACTTTATTGATATAATTCAAAGTCAAAACGGACATAATTTTCAATATTAAGTATTTCTGAGTGTTCCCCAACATATAAAACAGAATATTAATGTTGATATGAAAAATATACAATATCCTGGGGGCTTGACTATTGTACATTCGTCAACCTGTCATTTTATTATCATAAATGTCATTTCTGCATGTTTTATCACAGATTAACTGTGGTTTTATGCAGAAAACAAGTTGTTTTGTTTGATTATCAGAAAAATATTATATTTTGCATAAAACCTATATGACATTAAAAGATTAAAAAATTTTTGTTTTGTTGGGATGAAAAACATCAACAGGCTTTAACTCGGTCACAAAATTGTTTCGACTTATACCATTCATTCAGAGAATGAATTCAAGCTTAGGTACCAAAATATCGGTATAATTGAAAAATTTGAAATTTGTGAGTTATACCACTTTTCCTGTGATCGGCTCAAATAGCATGAGGATGCACCTGATACTTTCAAGACGAACATTTCATATCTACAATCCACTAGATGAAAAGAAATAAATTTCCATAAATATAATATAATTTTTCATACTTGAAATAAAGCACAATAATGTTTCAATATAAAAACATAATTAGAGTGAGTAACCAGTAAACAATTATGAAATAACAAAGAAGTTTAATATAGGCTTAAGTATTTAACAACTCAAATAACAACATTTTTAGAGCTTTTTTTAGTCTAATACAAACCAGAATTAATTCAAATATTATTACAGAAATCTAAGATATCCTTTAATCAGTATATATTTTAAACAGAATGGCAGTAAGAAGGCACTTAATTTTCAACAATAGTTCTCAATTCTCATCAGATATAATTTGATGATAAACAGTAATTCACATTTAGCTCTATAGTTCACAATTTTTGTTGCATGCCTCAAGTCAAATTCTATTTTGATAATACTAATTTTTGTGTGAAACCATTCAGTAGGTACTTACTTTTGTCCGTGACTTCATTTTCCAATCTTAGGTATCTATACAACATTTTTGACTTAGTGTACTCATGAAATGTAGGTTGATTTTAAAAAATATCATCTTTTAAACTAGATTTCGAGCAGTAAAGTCATCCAAATAAACATTACTTTGAGTATAGATTTCATGTTCATGACCCAGAGATAACAATATTTGTCAATATAATATTGCCCTGATGTGTTATTGTTTTTTTGGAAAAATTTCGTGCAAATTTCAATAAATTTGGCGTTACTTTCAATTACAAACACTCTAGTTCGTACTACGAATGCATTGTCCTTAAAGTGAGTGTTATCTAAAGGTTATGATTGTACTTCCAATGGACTTTGGCGATTCTAAATGAGAAAGAGCTAGATCAATATCTTGAGTTAAATATACTTTGTCAACAACAGTTTGCAAATGTCCATTTTTCACCAATGCCGCTAACTGGTCTAATGTTGAATGACACATATGAACTTCATCATATTGGTTCAAGGAAACTCCAGTGAAAACCTGCATAGTAAAAAACAATTTGCTTGAATTGGAAAACAAAAAAACACAAGTATTGTGAAAGTGACACCAAACGCTTTCAGATATTATTACAATTCATCTTCAAAATACAAATCTCAAGTCGAAACTCTAGATTTGGTCTAAGACTAGAAGTTACGGGCCTTTTTGTCAATTCAGGCCTCACACACCCTCACAAAATACTAGATGAACCTTAAAGCCATGTTTTTTCAACCGAGTACTAGATTTCAATTCAATCGGAACTGTATTTTTGAATATATTGGGAAAATAAAATTCGGATTGAAAGTTTGTTCGGAATTTCACCGGAATCTGACAAATAGTTTCTCGAATATAACAGTTTTGAAGAAACTTTTTTTTTTTTCGATAAAAGATTTTTATTTTTTTGTGATACAATCTTCACGAAATTTTGCAAAAATTTGTGCGTCGGCATTCTACAACTAAGTATTCAATCGGATCTGTATTTTTTGATTTATTGAGGAAATAAGAACAAAATTTCAGATGGGTATAACTCCGAAACCATTTGGCCGATTAGGGCCATTGGGCAAAATGATATCATGCTGTCCCCTAGAACTGCATGCGAGAATCTGACTGAGTAACGAACGTTGGTTACTTAATGAAATTTTGTAGTTTGACAGCTCAAAATTTTGAATTTTTTTAAATTAAATCTACAATATAGCCACTTAAACCAAATAATTTCTAATATCTACAGGCGTTTGTGATGGCAACTTTAACCAACAATTTTCTGATTTGCATTCAATATAACTAATAATATCTCACTTCTAAACGCCACTGGAGCCAAATATACCATCGGAATAGGTATCTTCTGAGAAATCCATAGGAATCAGAAGGCAGTGTTTCAGGTGATGTAGAAATTAGACATCTACAAAATTTCTGAAGATCCTCCTTAGGCAGACAACAATCTGCAGTGGTAATTATAGCATCAAAACTTTTTTTCTGCTGAAGTTCCTTCAACAATGAATTGTAATCATTATTACGATCATTTCTGTTATGTTCTTCATCCAATAGAATGATATCGTCAGCTCCCAGAGCTCGAGCAACAGGTATGGCACGCTTATTACAAGTAGAAGAAACTTCAGCACCCCAGTGTTTTAAAATTTGAATTAAAATACAACCAACTGGAGTGCATCCTTTATGGATCAAAACTCTGAAATAATTTAGAAATTTTCAGAGTTGCAGAATCATATTAGTACAAGGATTAAAATGTGAAGATGTTGTCTATGATTGATTCAGAATTCATTGAGACTCTGGTATAGTCTCTAGGCTGTCTGTGTTTACAATTTTCCACACTGACAGAACTAGATTTACAATAGTGAACCAGATGTCATACAATGAAAAATTTTACAGTATCGCAAGCTTATGCATGAAAGGATCTTTCATTGTACTGAATAATTATATTGTACCAAAATTTGAATGAATAGTATAGATGAGATAATTTTATAATATTTTTTGAGTTGTAAGAAATACTTATTATTTTGTTCCTACTCCCTAATTATCTCCTTGTTTGACGTTGATTATGATTCGTTAATAAGTTCTATTTGTACCCAAAGTATATTCTAGCCATGGTAAATCTGGACTATGAATAAATGCATATGCACTCATACTCAATGGCACAGATTGTGAATTGTTCTTTTCGAATGTCAAATTTCAGGCTTACCTATCGGTAAATCGAGTTAGATGCAGGTTTGAATCTTGACACTTAAGAATGTAACAAAGTCAATACTATTTTGATGAAAAATAGCCTTAAACATCTCAGACTCGTTCATCGTTAGACAGAACTTACCCTATTCAATGTTTATGTGCTATTTTCATCAGAAATCATTAGTGTAAAAAAACATTATCTTACACACCTCTTTTCTTGAGCATTCTCAAAAGTAATATCACATTTTTTTAGAACATCTAGAGCAATGCAGCCTGCATAGGGTACACTACAGGCTCCCTCAAAGCCAACGTTCTTAGGTTTTTTTCCCACACGAACCTCAGGTATTACAACAGTTTGGGACATAGTACCCTGAGCCCAAAATGGTACAGTTAACCATACTTCATCGCCAATTTCTATTCTGCTCACATTTTTACCAATGTCTGTTACTATTCCAGTGCAATCTCTGCCAAGTGTAACGGGTAAGTCTGATGAATTCTGTTAACAATTAAAACTGAATGATATAGGATATTTATATTTTTTTTTAGAGCAGACCTTGCTTATATATATTGATTGCAAATATTGTATATTGATTACCTCATAATATTTCCTCAAAATTCTTCTTAATGTTCTACCATAACCATTGCAAATATAACTATCAAGAATTTGTACTGAAGACGCCTTAACATCAATAAGTACCTCATTTTCACCACATTCATGAGGAGCTACTGCATCTTCAGCTACTAGAATAGACTAATAATAAAAGGTTAAAATATATTCCTCACAAAGATATTCTCCTAGGTCTTCCTGAGGAGATTTCCATTCAATTTACCTCAGTTCCTGAATACCAACGACATTGCACAGCTTGCATATAACGTGTTACAGATTGTGGTTTATGATATGACAATCCAATTACTACACCAATAATGCCCCCTACTATAAAACCACCCATGCCAATGCATATCTCCCTTTGGGTCCCTAAAATTGTTTTCTATAAGCATCAAAGCAAGTTAAAAATTTAGGAGCTTACAATTCCTCCTGAAAATTCCCACTAGACCTAAATATATTCGTCTAGGATCAGTATAGAACCGAAATTTATACCGAATATGTTCTGTAACGTCAATCAAGTAAAACCAGATTTCCCGAAATGCTTCTTTAAGTTCCAGACTTCTTGAACTATTCCAAGCCTGTGACACCAACAACTTGCTTTGTTCAGAATATTGTTGGAAGGCATCTTTACTGTGGGAGGCCGCGAGTCCAAGTTGGATCTATATACATATATACGAAATAGAATATTCGTTTCTTTTAGCTTTTTTCAAAAATCACTTACTTGTAAAGAATCTAATTTTTGAGAACTTCTAAATAAAAATTCATCCATTCTGAAAATAAAATTCTTCCAATTATATAATCACTCCATAACATAAAATAATGGAAAGTAATGCTAATTGAAAAATCTCATTTTTCCTTGATTCCTATGAATATGTGTAAATAAAAAAATTACTATAACAATTTTTTTTGCTTTGAATGAAAATCAAGTAGTTTTATTTTAATTGAGGTTAGACCATGGAAATTAATCCATTATATTTTTTTTGCACGCATGTTCTAGGGAACAGCGTGCCCAAATGTCTGTAATTTTCGAATTTTTCGCCATAAATGATCTCGTACAATTAGGTTCCACTCACTGATGAAGAATCCGTGATAAAATACTTCGCGATGACCATAAGCATAAAGTAAACAAAATCTAAAATTAGCAGAGACTTTCTGATATTTATTATTTACTCTATGGCGATGACGTGTAATGAGTGTTAGGTTATGAAAACAACCCAGTCGAATGATTTTCAAATTATTACACAAAGCAATGATTTCTAAGTATTAAAGAATATATTTAATTACATTTTTCATCAATACAAAATATAATATGGGGATTGCTGTCAGTAAAGATCTGGATTTTCATCAAAACGATTACCTGAAGAAGTTTGTCAGTCAAGAAATCATAAGTTTGAACGATCCTTTTTGGAATAGACTCCTCACTTTCAATTTATCAATACCTACTAATAAGTATACAACTAAATGCCATTTAGAAAAAATATCTATATGTTCAAAATTTTAGGAATGATCAGCTCGCTTTCGAATCCAGAATAGAGTCTTGTTGTCAAGATCTTCTGAGAAATAATATAATTTCGGGAAACTTCGGGACTCTCATCGATATATTCCTACTGAGATCTTCAGAGTTATTGGCAGCCAGTAATTCTGATGCGTAAGTTATCATTAGTTCAATATAATAAACATACAGAATTCATCCGTGTTTGTTTCAGTGATCTCTTCAATTGGCAGTTATTCAATGCACTCTTCATTTTAAGATCTATTTTGAAGTTTTTTACCGAAATCTTATCAGAAGAGGAAATAATCAAACAAATAGAAGTGAATGGTGAACATACAAGACTTGAATCCCTAATAGGAGCACTTGTTGGAACATTGGTAGATGTACCCATCAAAGACTCCACATATGCAATTCATCTAGAGGCAACTTCGACATTGCTTGTACTTTTATCAGTTCCGATTTATAGTGGAAAAAGGCCAGATGACTGCTTTGTTTATAGATTGATTATGAAAGGAAAACATATTATTCATGCCCCTCTATTGATTAAAAAACTAATAACAAATTTTATGAAGCAAGAGAGAAACTCGTATAGGTTTGGTTCTGGCCAAGGACACAGTTTAGTATTAGGTAAGATGTGGTTTACCTAGCAGTTAATAGAATCAGGTTTGAGATCTTTGGGAGAGTCAGCCTTTGAACAAGATAGTTGGCTTTATTAATAAGCAAGATCTGTTATGTTCTGGAGATCTGTTATGTTCTGGAGATCAGTTATGTTCTGGTGAGGCTAATATATTATGTCTCCACATACAGTCTGGTTAAATAGCTTATTTGAATTCAGGTCCTTAGCTCAACAACCTACATGAACATATAGATGGATCTAAATATTAGTATTTGCATATTTTGGGTTCATAATGTGTTAATATTTCCTTTTCCATTTTAGGTATTGCCTCTGGGTTATGGTCAATACTTACTTTCAACAGTAAATCTTCCAGTGACAGTGACAATTCCGAAAAGGCTAGTTTTCAAGAAGTTCCTCTGGCATCCCAGAGTTTACTTTTAGTTCTGGTGCTGGTTCATCACTGGACAACAAATACAAATCCATATCGTAACAGTTTATTTTCCTGTGCCAATTATGAAGGTTAATTTTTTTCAATATCATTCTTCCAAATGTTTGTAATGATCTAGTAATTACGCATTTCAGATAACACTCCTATTCTTCCGACTAAGGGTGGCACATTATTCAAACTGGACTTCAGTTTATTATATCAAACACTGTGTAGAAGAACTTCAGGGGAAACAGAAACATTATTGCTCTATTTACTGTTACATAGAAACCTTAATTTTAAGAAATATCTTTTGTCCAGATTTGATCTGGAGCAGTTGGTATGTATCATGAGTTGATTTTTGAAGAACTTTAATTCACCTATCTAAATTTGAACAATGGGCAATTTCAGTACCTTACAATTTGACATTTTTTACATGACTGGATGAAAGGACAGTTTATAATTCAGTCCTAACCTTTTAGTCACTTTAACGGTGGGTTATACAAAGCTTTGACAGCTCTTAATTGCCAAATTAGTGGGATTCTTTGTCGTTTTCCAGTTCAATTTTGATGCAACCATCGAATTAAATCCACAATTAAGCTGATCGACTCTTCGTGAAACCCACCATATATGTTGAGAAACTTCACTATTACTCAAATTTGAAACATGATTTCTATAGTCACATATATCACCATAAATAAATTCAATATTTTTTATATATCAGTTGGCAACGTTGTTGAATTTGAATTGAATTTGTTAGACGGAGGTTACACAGCCATTCTCGTATCAGTCTTGCATCACATCAATTATGGATTTATATCAAATTGACAGGAAACTGATGGATTGATGGATTATGAATGTGCTATGTCATTCCATCAATCCCTATCAGTGTCATCGGGATCAAGGTCACGGACTGAACTGATACGAAATTGATGGTAGATTGACCGTGTAACCTCCGTCTTAGACGGAGGTACATAAAATCTGGTCAGTTCAGTCCGACATAAATCATGGATTGCTGTCAGATTGACGTGAAACTGATTGTATAGGCGTAGACTGATGGCCCAGATTGATACCAGAGTGACCGTGCAACCTCCGTCTAATGCATGTTCAATAAACACTTACCTCTATGGTGGAAAGTTTTTTGAGGACATCAGATAACACAATATTTGAGCAAACTATTTTCTCAAATGATGCTATGGATATATTCTTAAAATGGGAACTTTTCAATTTCATTTATTTCTAGGTTATCCCTATTCTGAAAACTTTGTACAATGCACCCACAAGTAATTCTCACCATATTTACATGTCTTTGATTATTTTGTTGATTTTGAGTGAAGATGACGGCTTCAATAAATCTATTCATGAGACGGTAAGATCTAAATTATTCATTATCCATTGGTGCTAATACATTGATATATTCTTTACAGAAATTGAAACATATTTTATGGTATACCGAAAGAGCATTGAATGAAATATCACTAGGTGGTCTTCTTATTTTAGTTGTGATCCGGACAATACAGTACAACATGCTCAAAATGAGGGATAAATACCTTCATACAAATTGTCTAGCCGCACTTGCAAACATGTCTGCAGAGTTTCGTGACTTGCACCCTTATGTCAGCCAACGTTTAGTTTCATTATTTGAAACATTAGCTAAAAAATACCAAAGATTAGTACAAAGTTTAGATAAAATCAAAAAAGGTGAAGAGACTAGTATTGCCATAAAAGATGATACAGATTTGGAGCAGGATGTTTCTGTACTGGAAGAAGTTTTGAGAATGCTTTTGGAGATATTGAATTCTTCTCTTACCAATCAGCTCATCAAAAATCCGAATTTAGTCTACACGTTATTGTACAAAAAACAAACCTTTGACATGTTCAAGAATAATGTAGTTTTTCAAGATATCATCCATAATATCGAGATAATAATGCAGTATTTTTCTCAATTACTTACTGATAAATCACAACAGTATGAAGTTGATGCGACCCAAGTTCTATCAACAATTCAACAGGGTGCGAAGAGTTGGCCAAAGGAGAAATTAACTGTAAGTATTGCAATTTTAAAAATAGTTCGAAGACTAGTTTGTCTCATGCTGTAATATTTTTATTAATTGTGAATTTATATTCTTTATTCTCTATTTATATAAACGAGCTGTTTCACCACATTAACCGTACTTCAGGGTTGTAGATAAAAAAAGCACTGAGTTGGCGTTAGAATGTTTAGCAAGAGCATTCATTAAACATCGGAGATCTATAGATTTTTGAAATAAATTAATATAAATCAAACATGATGCACCTTAAGATTTGACTGGATTTATGAATTTAAATACTTGACCTTATGATATTGATAATACTCCTTGATTTTTGCATTGCACTAAGAGAGATCTTGATAAGTAGTAGTAAATTTATTCAGTGCTTCACTATACATTTCGACATTTTTTTATACATATATAATAATTGAAGTGAGGGCTGGCCCCTTGGAGAGAATCATATTTGACCTCAAATTCTTCATCAGGATGTCGGCATGTCTCAGGCTCTAATTGTATTATAATGTTAATCATCCCTTTACTGTTCTTAAATATGGTTACTATTTTCAACTCCCTTTTTTCTATCTCTTAATGTCTTTTTTTTATAATTTTTTCTATCAACTCATCTTTATTATCAGCTTGCTTTTGACCAACATAAAAACTATTCATGTGATTTTTTTTCATAATCTATAACTATTTGTTTCTGGATAAGGTAAACAATAAGATCCTATTTGAATAATGAAGATATAAATTGACTGAAATTTACGGAATTCTGATACCTTATATCTAACTTCTTCATTCAAACTTGGTAGATTCTCAATTTAAAAAAAAACTTCATTTAAAGTCTTTTAGGACAGGATGTATAGGAAAATTCTGCCTTAGAATTTTCTCCCATAGTTTATTAATATACTTATGAAATACTCGGAAGAATTAATTAAAAATATATTCACCTATATCTGTTGCATAATGTTTATTCGATTAATTTGTTTCAACACTTAAAAGAATTGTAAAACATTCCAGTTTAAAATAGTAGGATTAATTTGATGCCTGATAGTTATTCAAATATCAAATTCTTGCCGTACACTTATGATGTTCTTTAGAGAAACATTACTATCTCATTATTGATTGAATATTACCTATTTTATTTTATGTTTTTTTTTTCAGAGATTCCCAGAATTAAAGTTCAAATATGTGGAAGAGGAATCTCCAGAGGAATTTTTCATACCATATGTTTGGGAATTGGTGAATCAACAATCATTTTTAAATATAAATAGTGAAAATATTACAATGACTGCTACATGCTAGCATTAGATAGAGAGTATCAAACCAAAAATGTGAATATAATATTTCCTTTCTCAAGTTAGGAATAACTGAACTGACTTGATTCCTTACAATTGTAAATAATCAATTTAGGACATCTGTATTTATGTTTGAAATGTAAACACCTAATAAATCTTAATATATTTGTAAATAAATTATTAATTCAATACTAATTTTTTTTGAGGAACAACTCTGATCTCCTATTTTGTTCAAATTATTATATGAGATTCTCACAGAACCTTGGAGTCAGGAAAATATCTAAATCAAGAGAGCTTTGAGGGGTTCATCCCTATATATGTCCATCATTTGAGTAGATAATCTCACACATCATTTTCATATACATATTATCTGAATATCAGTTTTTGGTGGATTGGCAAAACAAACGCCCCCAGAGGACCATGTGTTTTACCATTCCTCCGCTGGATTGTGAAACCAAACAAAGACTCAACTTTCAAATGTGTTTTTATACATACTTAATGGCACTATTTTTTTCAATTTAGTTTTAAATAAAATCTGAAAAACCATATTTGTGTAGGATTTTAATTCTACACAGTTAGGATTAAGATTATATTTTGAAGGTGGAAGCGACGCATTATCGTTCACGTCAGAAGTCCTCTGGACCCTCTGTAGCCCGAAACCCATTAGTATACCGTTAGCGATCTTAGATCTGAAAGACCATGTACCATCCAACAGGAGATGAAGTATTTTTAAATACCAAACCCAGTTCTTGTAGCAATGACGAGAATAGTGACAAGTATTATTAAATGGGCAATTATTAGCGAATCGTGAAGTGTTATAAAAAATTGGTTTAAGCCCTGTAGACATGAGCTTTCTGGCGCTCTTGTTCAAACAGACAAATTATATCTCCGAAAGTATTGGTCTCTCAGAGATGAGAATGATATCAATGTATTCTTATGATAGAACTGGATCATAAAGGAAATTCAATTCAAATAATAGTTTATTTATCAAGATTAAATGAGCAATCTGAGAATGAGAACTGCACCATGGAAGAAATCAAATTAAAATCCGAAATGAATTTGACTCTCTTATAGAACAGGATGACATGTCCGAGTATGAACACAGATCATATAATAAATCATAGATAGAATAATTATAGCAGTCTGTGTACGAGTCATTATTGAAATTTGGAAAAATCATATCTCCGCAAGTATTAGCTTGTTGGAGTTGAAAATGATATCAATGGATTTTTATGGTGAAACTGCATCTTAAAAAATTACTTATTTTGAAATTTGTAACTTAAAAAAAAATTTTTTTTCGTTACTCGGAAACCATCTGACCTATTTTGCCCAATAGCGAACTCAACCGAGATATTAATCTCTCTAACCTATTCTGAAAATTTCAACTTACTAGCTTATTCCGTTCGAGAGTTATCGTAGAAACAAAATTTAAAAATTTTTTGTTGACACTTTACGGTGTCAATACAAAAACCTACTCTGCAAATTTTAATCCTCTAACTGCTTTTCGACCACGGATTCTTGATCGGTGAGTCGAACCAAATCGTTTGATACCATTCTCAGCCAAAAATTCGAAAATTACAGACTTCTTTACAAATTGGTAAGCGCTCTGTTCCGAGGAACAAGAGCGCCAAAAAAGATTAGTAGTAGATACTGAGGTAGGATTAATCCTTATTGGCAATTTATTTCTGATTGACTGAAATTGATTATAGCCTTATGTGAATTTCGAAGACGTAGAAGTTTTTTTTGGTAATACTTTTGAAAACCAAAGACGTGAAAGACGAACTTTTAGGAGCCCCTAGGCGATTGATATAAAAATCCTACATTTTTATCTGAACGTTTAATAAATTCATTCTTGATGATTGCCAGTGTTAATGGAGGATGTTGTGTAGAAACTTCTTAATGGCCGTGCAATTGTAGGATTCAATACACATTTGATAACATTATATTATAATAAAAAACTACATGAAACTTGATAAAATTACAATTCTTCTTTCACATCACGTTTAATTTCAGCCATGGTCTCACTTGCTGTATCTGTAGATTCATCCATCTGTCCATCATCCATATCCATTGGACTATCAACACCTTCAGAAACCTTATCATTATCTGACTTATGAGTACTGTCGTCAAAAACATCATGTAGATCACTTTGAGATTCCCGAATATCGCTCATTTCCATTTGAGGTTGTTCTTCCACCTTCACATTCTCTACTTTAATTTCATCCTGACTTTGGTCAGCGCCTAACATGTCGAATATGCCAGTCATGATCTTTGTCTCTACATCTTTGTTTTCATCGGTATAATCCATTTCTTCCTCATTAGTGTCATTAGCTGAATCTTCAAATAATACTGAAGGCACAGAATCCATTTTAGGTACTTCTGTTGTAAATTCAGGAAATTCTGATTTCATATTGGCCATTGAAGACAAATCTAACTGACTTTGATCCAATACATTTGGCAATGTGTTGGATTCCAATGGATCCTCATAGTCGGATTCAGAATCTTTCTGAAAATATTGTTTTATTAAATTAACTGTTGTTCCATGAATATTTAATTATCAATTGTATCCATAGAAATTTTTTTATACCATGCTGGTCATTCTTTTCGCAAACAAAAAATCTTAAAAAGCAATTAAGGGAAGTCAGTGGAATAATTCTAAAAATACAAGGCCGATTGAGCTGAAATCCGGTAATCCATTTTAAAATGGCTACTTGAAGATTTGTGCGGAATTTCAGCGTAATCGGACAAATAGTTTCTGAAATATAACATTTTTGAAAAATTAAAATTATTTCATTTTCTCGTTATGATATCCCCACGAAATTTTGCACAAATTCGCGGGTCGGTTTAAAACAACTAATTACCAAGTTTCAATTCGATCGGAAATGTATTTTTTCCGTTATTGAGGTAAAAATTTTCAGATGGGTATTACTCCGAAACCGTTTGGCCGATTAAGCCCATTAACGAACTTAACCGTCACATTCGGATGCGCAATCTACCCTGAAAATTGAAAGTAGCTATCTATCTCAGTTAGAAAGTTATCGTGGCAACTGGCGGCCGGCCAGACAGAATCGAATTTGACCTCGAATTCTTCATCTATCAGACGAAACTAATCGTTTTAGACCATTTTTGGCCAAAAATTCCGTAGTATTTTCGCGCAATAATGTATCAGTAAGCTCCTAGTGATGCTATAAAATATAGGAGAGAATTTTAGCATTTTGATGAGGATAATACAGTAGAATCTCAGTAATCTGGCACCATTAAAATCCAGAGTGTGCCGGATTATTGGAATGTTCGGATTACTGGATTGTATAGAAAAAAAAACATAATATGTAAATGAAAGTTTTTTATGACTGTATCATATCTCACAATGATATCGAGTTAACTAAATAAACTTTAATTGAGGTCTGTTTATGTGCAAGTCGTAATCCTTGTTTGTCATGTGACAGACAGCCTAGAGAGTACACGTGTTTAATTTTGCTCGTCTGGATTATTTGTTTATTAGTGATTCGTGTAGTTGTTTGCATTGATTACTATCATTTAGTTGCATAAAACAGTTAGCTGAGTTATGTTGATGTTGTTTGAACAGTCCGAACCAATTTAAGTCCCTTATTTGAAGTTGATTCGTTGTCTTCGTAACTTCTAGAGTATTCTTCTATATTTCAACTGAACATCTGCTCGAACAAGATAATGAATCCGATTTGTCACAAATGTAAGAAATCTTGCGATGATGAGTCATCACCATGTTGTGATTCATGTGGTGCGATATTCCACAACAAGTGTTTATCACTGGGGGGCAGTGAACTCCGTGTAATGGATTTGAAGAAACAGAGGTCCTTGTTTTTTTTCTGCGATGATTGCAAGCAGGCCGTGAAGAGATTACCCTATATACTACGCTGTTGTGAGGAATTAAAAGATGATGTGAAATCACTCAAAGATAGAGTAAAGCAACTTGAAAATGATGCTAACACGAAGCACGAGGATATATTCGCAGAGCTAAATGATAGAGAGCAAAGGTCCACAAATATTATGATCTTTAATTTGAAGGAGAGTGATTCAATCGATGTAAATGCCCGCCGCAGGTTTGACCATGCTGCTGTCGCGGATCTTCTAAGTGATGTTGGAATAGAAGTAGGTAATAACGATTCTAAATTATTAGTGGGTACATTTCGTATCGGAAAAGCTACCACTGGAAGAGCTCGTCCGCTGAAGGTAACTCTATCGAATCGTTCTACATGTAAGGAAGTATTGAAGAAAAAGGGAGCTCTCATGAAATCGCATAGGTTCTAACGTGCGTATTGACGGGGACTATACACAATCTCAGCGGGAATATTTGGCAGGTCTTAGGACCGATCTTGAGCAAAGAAGGGCAAATGGTGAAGATTTAACTATAAGATATGTACATGGAGCCCCTAAGATCGTTCCGGTTAAATCACAAAAAAACTAGGTGGGTCCCATTTGAATGTTTACTATCACAATGTTGGTGGTTTGCGTACTCGACTCGCTGATTTTAAAGTGGCTGTGGCATCGTCTGAGTATGACATTATTGTTGTTGTCGAGTCATCTCTCAGTGACTCATTTTATGATGGTGAAGTGGCTCCCTCGGGATATCAGGTGTATCGGAGGGATAGGTGTTCGGCGACTAGCTCTAAATCCAGAGGTGGTGGTGTATTGATCCTGGTGAGGGATTCGCTGAGTTCTAGACTCATCGAGAGTTTCTCAGATAATGTTGAAC
The DNA here is from genome assembly GCA_937662695.2 of Halyzia sedecimguttata. NCBI lineage: Eukaryota > Metazoa > Arthropoda > Insecta > Coleoptera > Coccinellidae > Halyzia > Halyzia sedecimguttata. The sequence goes on from OW569412.2 coordinate 93,122,893, forward strand.
ATTTGTTCGTGGGATTGAACTGGTCTGATAACTTTATTATACTCGGTGGCGCATACATTCCACCTAATTCGCCCGATACTACATACGAATCGCACTGTCAGGCCATCGAGGAGGTCCACTATACTTATCCTGATTCAAAGTTCCTGTTGTGTGGAGACTATAATATTCCAGGAGCCAGGTGGGTTGACCAGGAATTTGTGCTATGCGAACCTGGGGAAAGGGGGGACTGTCTTTCGGAGTGCTGTGATTTTGTGGAGCTCTCGCAGGTAAATCGCTTGCCTAATATCCGTGGTGTGTTCTTGGACTTGGTGTTTACATCGATTGTTGGAGTGTCGGTTGGCTACTCCGATGACTCTATTTTGGATAGTTCCGTGCACCATAACGGTTATGTAATTGCTGTGCCGGCTCTGGACGCTGCTGCAGCTGCCCTAGCGCGTGTCGAACCGTTCACGTATGATTTCAGGAGAGGTAACTATATCGGCCTTAACAACTATCTTAACTCAGTTGATTGGAGTTTCTGTAGTCAGTTCAGTATTAATGAAGCTGTGGGACATTTTTATTATGTATATAGTTTATGAAGGTATTGACATGTTCATTCCGAGACAGCCCAAAAAACGAAGTTTTTATCCGAAATGGTTTGATGGGGATCTCATGAAATTGATAAAGAGAAAAAGGAAGGCGCATGCCGTTTATAAGCGAACTTGTTCGCAGCATGATTATGAAATATTTCGCGATCTACGGGGTCAATGTAAGGAAAGAAGTAAACAGTGTTTTCAGGCGTACAATTTGCTGATTGAATCTCGTATTAAGTCTGATCCCCAGTATTTTTGGAGCCATATACGGTCACTTAAGGGCACATCCTCACTTCCTAGCAGAGTGTCCTTTAACAATGAGATTAGTTCGAATGGTGCGGAGGTAGCGGAGTTATTTGCAAAATTTTTTAGTGAAGTGTTTGTATCTGAGGACATAGTTATCCCCCCATTTGTTATTCCGGAGGTCGTCGATGTGAATGATATGTCGCTTTCTATATCTGATGTATATGAGGGTTTATCGGGGTTGAAGAGTTCATACTCAGTTGGGCCGGATGGCATTCCATCATTCTTGATGAAGGAATGTTCGTTCAGTCTGTCTGTACCATTGCGCGATTTATTTAATAATTCTTTAAACGTTGGTATTTTCCCATCTGCTTGGAAGGATGGTTTCATTTTGCCTATTTTTAAGACAGGGGATAAGCAGTTAGTGTCTAATTATCGGGGGATCTGTGTACCACCTGTGATGTCCAAATTGTTCGATAAGTTAGTGTGTACTTACGTTACATGGAAGTGTTCGATTGCTATAATAGGGGAGCAGCATGGTTTTGTCAAGTGTAGATCCACTGTCACTAATCTGTTAGTATTTCTAGATTGCGTCACTTCAGCGATGGAACGTGGTTACAGCGTAGACTGTATTTATACCGATTTTCGTAAGGCGTTTGATAGAGTGAACCACTCGTTGTTGCTGTATAAGCTTCACTTGATGGGTTTTAGAGGTGCCATGTATAGTTGGGTAGAGAGCTTTCTGCGAGGTCGACGTTATTCGGTGCGATATGGATGCTTCAATTCACCTTTCTTTTCCGCTCCCTCGGGGGTGCCTCAGGGCAGCCACTTGGGTCCCTTGTTGTTTTTGTTGTTTATTAACGATATTGGTGATGTGTTTCAAAATAGCCAATTTCTTTTATTTGCAGACGACCTCAAAATATTTAGGCCCGTTTCCAGGTCTGATGATGCTCTCCTGCTTCAGCAGGATTTAGATAGATTTTTCAATTGGTGTGAGCTAAATAGACTTTTATTGAATGTTGAGAAGTGCAGTGTGATGTCATACCATCGTGGTGTTACAAATAATATATTATATTACGTTGGCGATAGTCTTTTGCATAGGGCGAGCAAAGTCAAAGATCTAGGTGTGGAACTGGACTCTAAGTTGACATTTGGTGATCACATTTTCAAAGTTAAAAAAAAATGTATGAAACTTTTAGGTTTTATTCAGCGTAATACTTCATTGTACAGCGTTGAAACGTTCAAGATAGTTTATTGCTCATTGGTTAGAAGTATTGCAGAATACGCATCGGTTGTATGGTCACCATCTTACGCCATATATGTGAATTGCCTGGAGAGAGTTCAAAATAAGTTCCTTCGAATATGCGCTTACAAACTTGGAGTTCCGCTAACGGAATTAAATTATGATCACATAAGATCAATACTTGGTATGACCTCTCTATCAGTTAGAAGGTCTCACCAGGACCTATTATTTACATATAAGTTGTTGAACGGTATGGTGGACTGTCCTCAGTTATTGTCTAAATTCAATTTTAACGCTCCGAGAATGTGTACTCGGAGCACGCACATCTTTTATCAGGACACCCCACGTACTAACTACAGAAAAAACTTCTATTTGCATCGTACCACCGGATTGTTCAATGACTTGACCCCTGAATTGGAAATTTTTGGGCTGTCTCTTCCTCGCTTTAAGGCCAAAGTTTTATCAATTGTTAATTGTTAGTATTAGGTCATAATATGTTCTATTTATTCTGCTCTTTAGGATGTTTGTATCTTTGTGTATTTTAAACATTGTTATTTTTGTCGTTTTTTAATGCTTTTTATTATTGCTTTTGTGTTCAAATGGGATGTACCGTTGGTTTCATGTACAAAGTATTTACTTATGTGCACGAATATTAAATAAATAAAAATAAATAAATAAAACCTTTTTGCGCATGTTTGGAAGAATTATAAAATCTTTAGCAGGTAAGCCGTGTTCTTCAGCCCATGTTATGCAGGTAATTTTATTTATTTAATCATTTCATTAATGTAATATTTTACATCATGATTGACGGGATTCCCCCTTTTGGAAAAATGAAAAAATAATGCCAAAAACTACAAAATATTTGAACATACAGGTACTTTCATCAAACACCATAAAGATAATTATATCACAATATATATATATATATATATATAATAAGAAAATAGGATAACGCGGAATTACCCGTTATACTTTTCCATTATATATATATATATATACTATAATTATATCCCAAACCAAATTAGTCACCCCACAAGTCACCAAAGTACACAAACAAAATAAAATAAAGCATCAGGAAAAGAAGCCATCTTACAAAGTATTAACCCCGTACACCTCTTCAACCTTGAATACCCTAAATGAGTTGCAAAACAAATCAATCATCCTGTTATGACTATTTAGAAAGGATGTCACTCTATCAACGAAAAAATGTTTGGCATAGTTCAACCTGCGCAAGCCTGAGTAAAATAGCGGCGTGTACCTAGTTGTTCTCATCGGTAAACTAAAGTTGAATATGGCCAGTAACCTGGGACACGAAACAGCACCATTCAATACCTTATGAGCATAAGACACATCAAAGTATCGACGTCTCAAAGACAAAGAATCCAACCCAAACGAAGCTTCCAAGTAATCATAGCTGTAAGCATGCGTTCCCGAAATAAAGCTCAACCTGCGGAGGAATCTGTGTTGAGCTCTTTCAATCATATCTATGTCACAGTTATACTGGGGAGACCATACCACCGACGCATACTCCAACCTAGGTCTACAAAGTGAGCAATACAATAGCCTGACCGTGTTGACAGAAAACTCTGATGAATTTCGACTAATAAACCCAAGTACTTTATTGGCTTTAGAACATATATAATTAATATGTTCCTTAAAGTTTAGTTGGCTATCATATCATTGAGGGAATAATTATATTTTACTGATGATTGGCGGCGGTGAAACGAAATAAAACTGCACTTTTTGATGTTAAGAGGAAGATGATTCATTATGGTCCAATTATTCAACAAATTTGCCTGTCTCTGAAGGAACAGACAATCAGCAATGCTGTCCATCGCTGAATAAAGCTTCACGTCATCAGCAAATAACAGGAACCCTCCATCAAGCGATTCACCAATATTGTTAATGAACAGATTAAACAAGAGGGGACCCAGGTGACTACCCTGCGGCACTCCCGAGGTCACTAAAAATTCCCTTGACAGAAAGCTCCTATACCTCACAACTTGCGAAAGACCATAGAGAAAACTACACAGCCAGGACAACAAAGGGCCGCCAACACCAATGGACTCGATCTTTGAAACTAGCAGATTAAGATTCACGGAATCGAATGCTTTAGCAAAGTCCATATAGATACCATCCAACTGTTTTCCAGACTCCAAGCAGTCAACTATATCACTCAGATACAAGAGCAGATTAGACTCAGTAGACCTACCCAGCCTAAAACCATGTTGTTCATCAATTAAATGTGATGCACAATGCCAGGACAAGTAGTGACAAACAATACTATCCAGCATTTTGGGCAAGGTCGACTGAATAGATATACCCCTGTAGTTTGTCACATCTGATCTACATCCCGATTTGAATATAGGAACTACAAAGCTCCTCTTCCAAAAGGATGGAAACATGCCAGTCCTGAGTGAAAGATTGAACAGAGCGGTAAGTGGAGCCGAAATGGAACACAAGCACTTCTTTAGGAGAAAACCCGGCACACCGTCCGGACCCGTAGATAACTTTGGCTTGAGACCGCTGATTAAATCGTAAACCTCTGTAAGTGAAACCTGAAATCCACTCTGGTGCAAACGATTACTATGTTTGACCTCATGAGGCACCAAAGCCTCCCCATTATATACTCCCGAGAAAAAATCTGCAAAATAATTCACAACATCTATCCCACTACTACTATACAAACCCTTAAAAGACATTGAAACAATTAAATGCTAAATCTGTATTCTGATAAATTTTGTAACCGATAGGTGATAGGTAGATCATCGTCAGGATCCCATTCTTCTAATTCTCGTGATACAACACTCAGTGTAGGTCATAGCTTTTTCTATGATGAGGAGCGAGGGAGGCACGGGCGAAGTGTGCCAGATTATTGGACGTTTCGGTCTATTGAAGTGCCGGATTAGTGAGATTCTACTGTATAGCCATTTGTGAAAAATTTGCAGTGTTTCTACAACCGAAGACAAATATTTGCAATTTGAATTTTCTTCCTCACCCTAGTTTGATTATAAGATTTGATCATAGGGATGTCAACGTGCAGTCGGCATGTAGTGTCCTCAAAAATAGCTTCCACAGGAGTTTTACATTCAACATCAGCTCTGACTCGCCCACAAGACCTGAATAGAATTTGATTAGGGTCTTCTAGAATGTGCTTACGACAATGTCTCGTTAGGGGCAAAGTTCTTTCACTACATTTCACACCTCCTTCAGTATACAGACACTTTGTATAGTTTTGAGATTTTGGCTGTACACCATCTGTTACCTAGAAACATATCAAAATCAACCATTGTTAGAGATTTTGTCCAACATACCTTTGTACGTAATTCTCGCAATCTCTTATTGAAAATAGCATCCACTCCATGTACCTTGTGGTAGCTGTTATAAGCTTTCAACTTTTTATACAAACGCTGCTCTTTGGGATTATCTCGAATTTGGTTGGAAATATTACCTGAAAGTTAAATAACGTATCTTATAGATAACCACATAGAAAGTGAATTGCATTTTCAGCTTACAACAAGTTTCTTTTTCTTTTTTCAGTGCATGTAAGTATTTTCTTCGTTTTTCCTTTAACAGGTGTTGTAAATGTCTATATTCCTCAATGTATAGGGATTGCAACCTTATTAATTTGTCCCGAGTTATAGATGTTATTTCTTCTGCAGTGTAAACATTAGCATGCCTGAAAGAAGAGTCATCGTCAGAGAGTCGAACCTGCAAAAAGGGACCACCGATGTCCCATTCCATGTGAAAGCCTCATGTAAATCAAAATATTTCCATTTAAACATAAATTATATATCAAAACTTTTTCATGTTTCCAGAAAATATGGAACTGTATAGCAATATTACGTTTTTATCTAAAAATATTACATTAATGTTCCTTACTTGAGATAATCTTCCTGTTCTGAATCAATTGATTCATTATCTGAACTATCAGCTTGAGCATCAAGCCATATAGTATTTAAAGTAGATGGTTCTATATCGCTCTCCGATTCACTGCAGAAGCCTAATACTTCATTACATTGATGATTGTAAAGACTAGCAGCATCAATATCAACTGTAAAGAAGTAAATCATCTGAATTACTACACGTAATTTTTACTTTTTACTTACTGAATGGATCCAAGCTTTTGGTTACTTTAAACTCTACATTATCTTCTGTAGAGGAACTAGGTCCTTCATCAGACTGCTGAGAATGAGTACGAATTCGTGGTTTTTTTATATAATGGGATAGAGAACTCAAAATTACTTCAGCGGTGTGGGGTCTTTGGTATTTGCAATTTTGTCTATTTTTAGCCAATGTAGCCTTCAGAGCATGGTCGTTACAATATCTGAAAGCAAAATGAGGAGGCAAAATAATAACAATAAGTGATCCAGCATATTTTAAGGTGTAATTATGCAGCAAATAAAACTAATTCAAATACAGTAAGAATGACCAATCAAATCACAGATTTTTTGGCATGCTGCCATTGGATTGCTTGATTCTTATTTCATTTGTTCTATTTGCTTTTTAATCATACATAATCTACTGCCTTTACCCAATTTCCTTCTTATCATTCCTAAGTGCAGGCATTTGGCACTTTTTGCCATTATTAGGAAACGTATAACTGCACTGTTTAAAAGGAGCATTTTTATCATTTAAAATGTGCCTGGCACAGTATTTATATCCACTCAAGCTTAACTGTGAGCATTCATATGGCTTGTAACTACATTGCTTCTTATTATAAAGTTCAATTTGAACAGATTTTTTCAAAGCAGCGGTAGAAGAATCCCTAGTAGTATCACTGGTTTCAAAAGTCTGGCTTTTAAATACTTCCATCTTTGATTCTTTAACAATTCAGGTAATTCATAAACAATAAACAGAAACTTCAAACTTCTTTTGTGACTTGCATACACAGATAACACAGATAACTAAAGGCCCTTTCTATTTGACGCTGTATCACTTCCAAACTGATGCGAAATCAGTTTAAACCACAGAAATAGCCGGAATTTCCCACTATTTCTCTGGTTTGAACTGATTTCGCATCACTTTGGAAGTGATACAGCGTCAAATAGAAAGCTAGGTAAGTATGCTTGCATATGCATGTTGCATGATTTGGTCCACAGAACATGGTCGGGGACGCATAGAGCACGATTAGCACGAAATGCATGCTCAAACCACAGATTATAGTTAATCTGCGCTTGCGCACTAAAAATTGGAAATACGTTTTCCCTATGGCGGGAACATTTGAGATTTGAGACATAATTTGAAATTACAGTACTCAGCACTGTTCCAGTTCTGATCCCTTTGTAAAAACAAAGCATTGAATTACTGTACTTCCAAATTTTTATAACAAGATGCCGTTTCACAAAAATTCCTACTTGAACAGGAAAATCCAGTGTGTAAAAAAAATTGTTTAGTTGGCCAAATATATTATTATTAATTTCTTTGCTTTGCAATTTATTTCATCATTGAATACACATATATGCATATATACATAGTTCAATGAAAAAATGTATTTACTCAATATCATAAATTATCATCATTTCAATAAAACAAAAACAAAATTGAATGAGTGATTCATCACATATTGAGACCTTTTCTGAGTTGCGTTCGAAAATTAACTCTGTAGAGTAATATTTACTCCATTGCGTTCGAAAACTGAAAGGTTGAGTAAATTTTACTCTGTGTCAGTCGTCCGAAAAGTCGGAGTATTCGACTCGGAGTTCATTTTACTCCTGTCAAAATTGACATACCTCATGGGAAGGAAAATCTAGTATCTTTGTCTAGCTGTTTTATGAATGTTTTGTGATGTAATTAAATAGTTTTTATACTGCTCACAATATCTATTTATGATTAGAGTTACATATATGTGAAGAAAACAATAATAATAGGATCTTTCTTAAACCAACATAACCTATTTTCCGATATTGGCACCTTCTGTCACTGTCAGTGTCAGTGTCAGAGTAACTCTAGAGTAAATCTGTCAAACCTTCAAAAACTTGTACTGTTTCCGCTTTTTAAATACCTCTAATAACCTTTCAGTATCACAGGGACCTCTACTATTGAAGTCTATGACCTAATTTATCTAACCTTGGCTGTATTGTGATCGTCTAGTGAATTGGTAGGACTACTTACTTACGTTGTGTAGGCAACCCAAGTTACACTCAATGAAACAAGGAAAATGGGCGGGAAGTTTAAAGATTCAAACAACGGTTGTGCGTTCAGATACGTATATTGTGTATAACTGGGGGAAAAGAACGCTTAGAAAAACCCCCAGTTGTGTGATCGTCGTGATCAGACATAGTTATATCAATCCACTGGTACATTCACATTTCTACAATAATTGAGAACGATAAAGAGAGCACCTGGTAGATCGTACATTCTTTGTAATATGATAATGGAATATTCACCTGATCGGAGGTCAGTAAGCATTAGTGTTTATACCACATTAACATACCCCGGAGGTGAGTAAAGAGCAGTGCCAGACCTGCACTCTTTCTACCTTATTCATACACTCAGGAGGTGATTAAAGAGCAGTGCCAGACCTCACCCTTTCTTCCTCAAGCCAGTGCCTGACCTACAGCTATCGGGAGGCGCAGGATATGTACAGGGGATGCGCTAACCGCAGAGGTGTTCGGTGTCGTTTAGCTTCGCCAGAAGGAATCATTGAATTTGAACAAACTCTCAGAGGTCGAAGCTCTGAATAACGAAACCGTGTTCCTGCTTCATCTGTGTGGCCAACGCTGATGAAAATGCAGGAAAACGTTCGGGCATTATAAAACTAACTCTGGGTTCACTCTCGTTGCACCTGGGAAGCCATATTACTCATTCATACTCTACCATATTAACATTCCTGCTTACTGATGCTACGGAGCTTCCAATTCCAACACTATTAAGAAGTTACCCTTTTATATGTTACCAAACCCACCATAAATGCTCTACAATATCTCCGCAAAGCTCAGACACAAAAAGCAATCAAAATAACATAATAATCCTTACGTACATGAACTTAGTGAGCTTTAATGCGGCAGGGTTTTCCCTTTACTTCGATGGTATCAAATTAATCACATCAATAATTATACACAAGATGAAATACAGAGTTTCATGAATAATTCAGATCCTAATACCAGTAGATTAATTACACAATATAAGGTACGCATTTAGATGCATTCAAAAGGATATAGTTAACTTGGACCGAAGTCGTAAGGGCACAATGATCAGGTACTAATAATGTAAAACACCTTTTCCTCACCCCTTTGCACAGAACACTAATAACTGACTAACTTGTAACTTGTTGAACATTAATAATATTTGGACTTAATGACTTGTTGAATGTTGAACGTTCAGGAACCGAAGAGCTAAGAGAGCGAAACCATCCAAGCTTTTTCTTTTATATTCTCCCATTCTTGAGAAGCGTCGGTTTTCAAGTACCACGCTTGCTTGTTGTCCTTTTCTTGTAAACAATCACAGATCCTCCCTGTCACAATTTCCGTATGTTCTATGGAGAGTGTCAGTTGAGTGAGGGTGCGTTCCCTTCTATGCAGTTGTTAGATTAGAATTATAGTGAAAATTATACGAATCTCTTCAAACTCTACTCTACTCCGTGGAGTTAATTTTCGAACACAACTCTTTTTGCATATTCCTATGAATACTGCTGTTCAAATCATATTGCTATCTTACAACAGTATTTAAATCCATAGGCTATTAGAAATGGAAAAAAAGCTCTACAATTAGTGTTATCTTCTATGGTCAAATGCTTCCGGTCACGTGGATACAAACGTCACTGAAAACGAGTAAGTTTTTAACACAATGTTTGTTATGTTTTGAATTTTTTCGATAATAGGTTATATCGTGAATTAGAAATGTGAAAGTACTCTGAAAAAATCAAAGAAAATTTTCTAAATACATTTTCAACAAAATCTAATGTTAACTAAGGACGGATGATAATTGTGTTGCTTGATGTGGTTGGTCGGCCATCGAACTGTGAACAACATCAATCCCTACGACTTTGTTGTATGTATTTATTTTTCCCTAAGAAATCTATCACACATTTTTAAAATACTATACTAAAGTAGTCAATAAATATTTGGGAATATAATGCTGTAAAATTTAATGAGAAAAAACATGCTTACATTGATAAAACTCGCTTGCAGGTGCTGTTAGATCGTGACTCTTGGAAATCCCAAGTTTTAGTGACTGAAAAAGACTTTTCAAGAAGTAATTGTTAAGTTGGACTGTTGTGATAGTGATAATCAGTATTTTTGAAGTGCATAGTTTTTTTCATTACCTATGGGATGTTCAAGATATTTTGAGTATTTTATTCAACTATCATAATAATCAAATGTACCGGAGGCGGAATATATTAAAATTAAGTGGCGCCACCTGTAAAGCTTTTCTCGGGTCCCGTTCCCGTGTCGTTGAGTGTCAATGGCTACCAGAGATAAATGGTATTTTTCTAAGGAGGAACTGGAAAACACTCCATCTAGGAGATGCGGATATGATGCTCAAAAAGAATTGTCGTACAGACAGCAGGCAGCGAATTTTATTCAGGACATGGGCCAACGTCTCAAAGTGTATCCTTTTTAACCATGGATAATGAGCCATGTAACGTATGAGGACATGTTTTCTTTTTGCAGATGATTTTAATTTCTTTTTTAATACATGCGTGTGGACAGGTGATATTATTGAAACTTCAGTCACCTTGCCAATACTTTAATGTTTGGGATGAGTTTGAAGTGTTCTTTATCTATATTATTGCGAGTCATATTTGATCGCGCTGATCTGACTTTCTAGGAATTACAATCAATAATTTGATACGGCGCAATTTCCTTGACTACAATATAATTTCGTCATATGACATTGAAATTTTTAAATCAAGCATTTTCTCACAATTCATAAACAATCTGGTATTGGAAAGTACCTGTAAAATATTTCCTCTCATAAGAAATCGACAGATATATATTTACATACATACATACATTTCAAAATGATTGTGCAATATGGTAGCAATATTGCGACAATATCAACTATTATCTTGGTTTTCTCAAAATTGATATCAAATGAGGAAATATAGTTAAGAATTATGCAGCTAATTCAACATGTTAACTTTCCTCTGTTTCCGACCTGAACGTTCAGAAACAGGACAGTTATCATGTTGAATTAGCTGCATAATTCTTAACTATATTTCCACATTTGATATCAATTTTGAGAAAACCTTAAACTATCGGTTGAATGTGATGAATATTTTTATGTAATACACTAGTACTTATCCAAATAACTTCTATCAGACTTGGTCTTTTGCAAACGTGATACCAATTTTCATATGCTGCTATACCTAAATGTCTATGCTTTATACAGTTGTCCATAGACAACAAAAAGGTGATAATTACTTGGTGAAATCTCAGCAGCACATGGAGGGTGTGCTAATGTTTGCTAGTTGTGTTCAGAAATTGATCTGTTCCTTTAAGGGCTGATATAATCACCTATCTATAAACTGTCGAGTAGCCTTAAAGGAAAGTATTCTGTAAATGTTTATTCACCTCTCAGTTATACGAAGTGATCTGCAAAAATGTGAAATATCTGTGAAACATGAATAGATTTTATTTCTTTAAAGGGGATCAGTAAATTTAACGAACAAGTAGTTAACGAATACTTTACGGACAGTTTGAATAAATCGGCCTAAGAGTATAAGATAGAGTAGTGGGATACTTTGAGATAGTCATTTGAATTAGAATAAAGGAAAAATTACCTTGTTTACTATTACCAATTTATTAAAACAAGTGCAGTGACAGGAGTTTCATAGCGCTACTACATTTTCAAACTGGTGTATAATAATTTGTGTTCAATGGATTTTAATATTTCGGAGAGGCTTCATTTCGCAAGTGGGGAATTTTTCAGGTCAGTCTGTTCATTCAGAGGTTTTATTGTCGGGTGATTGAGGTTTTTGTGGATCTCTAATGATTCTAAAATGTCCATTTTCTTGCTTTTTGGCACCAGGTGTAGAATTTCGAGATTGCAAACAACTTATTTTAAAACAAATAATCATAAAAAAATTTCCAAGCTCACATATTTTGGACCAATTTCTCAAAAGATAGGTCAAACAGGTGTTACTTTCACAAAAAGGTTCAAGGAACATCAGCCACCATCTAAACATCGGAAAGACTTCTATCATTTTTTTCTGAACAAAACATGTCTTGATAATCTCGAAATTCCACACCTGTTATTAGAAAGACAAGAAAATGGACATTTTGGAGTCATTAGAGGTACACAAGTACCTCAATAACCTTAATTTCTGAATGAATAGTAGGACCTGTGGAATTTCTAACATTTCAAAGTTTTCAACGAATGATTATTAAAGCCACTGAACCCAACTTGTTATACACCAGTTTGAAAATGTAGTAACACTACAAAACTCCAGTCACTGTACATGTTTTAATAAATTAGTGATAGCAAACAAAGAAGTGTTTCCTTTACTTAAAATTGTCCGAGGGAAAAAAACTTGAGAATTTTACCACAGCCTCCATACTCTACCAGTATTTTAATGAGTGATTATCATCTTTATTTTGCCACTTGACAACTTTACTGTATTAGATATAGACAGTTCACACAAATTATTTTACACTACTCCTACTAAAAAACTGGCAAGCAAAAATTGATTCCATGTTGGCAAAAGGTCATTAAATGGAATAAATATTACTTCGATGAATAATAGTGTATCATTTTTGGTTAATAAATATTTCTATTTACTGTGAAAAACAACACGGAACATATTTGGATACCTGATAGCTTCCCGCCTCAGAGAACTGTTCAACTTAACACTAAGGAAAGAGCAGTTCCAAAACACTTGCTTTGTTTTTTGTAGAGTGGAAAGAATTTGTTGGTATTTCAATTACAAATAAATAATGATTTTTCAGTTTATTCTTTGCGGCTTTTATTTTTAATGTGGTTCAAGATGGCCTAAAAATACTTTGTCTCAACAATTAACAAACTTGAACCACATTAAAAATAAAAATCGCAAAGAATCAACTGAAAAATCATCATTTATTTGTGATTGAAATACCAGCAAATTCTTTCCACTCTACAAAAAACGAAGTAAGTGTTTTGGAATTGCTCTTTTGGATATACATTTTGATGGACTCAGCTATCAGGTATCCAAATACGTTTCGTGTTGTTTTTCACAGTAAATAGAAATATTTATTTACCAAAAATGATACACTATTATTCATCAAAGTAATATTCATCCCAATTAATGACCTGGGCGTTTTCGTTCCCCAGTGGTCAACTACATGAGACTCCAACCGGAGTACTTGCTGATTACCACAAAGGGGAAAAGAATATACGTAGAGATCTATAGTTTTGAGAAGCCGCAGTGAGGAGCTCGGTTGATTGAATTCCAGGTGTCACTCTTGTCTACTTCGTACTTGGAAGTGATTTTTTTTTAATATATATATATATATATATTCTTTTGACTGAGAGTTTTATATGTGTTGGCAGAGGTTGGTGTAACGGGGTACCATACAATTCTGAGTATGATACAAGAGCTTAGGGAAAAACCTCAGCAAAAAACCCTGTCTCCCCGTGAGTGTTGTGATTTGTAACTATTGTTCACAAAATTTGCTGAAATTTAGAAATATTGATAGGCATTTATTTCTTCAATATGGACTCCTTCGTCAAAAAACGGAGAGGTTTCTCCAAGGTACCCGAAACTCAACCTGAAAAATGAAAAGACAAGAGGAGAAGAACGAACAAACTAAAAATAATACATAACCTTTCAAAAGTCTCCTCTCACAAATATACTCTTCTGTTGGCGCATGGGATCTCTTGGAGAAGAATCGTCTCCGCTAGTTCTCAAAGATATTAATCTTAGAAATCCGGTTACTTTGTAGTAATTTTTTTCATCAGCGTTGAATTATGCTTCACTGATGATTCCTAATAAGGATGTGGATGTGGATTGCTCCAAAACTTTGGTCCCTGCTAGTTCATCCTTTCAAAAACAGTTCTCCACTTCACAGTATACGGTGTGCTTCAAATATACAATGTGCAATTTGATATTTGCCAGAAAAAGTTGGTCTTATAAGGAGACAGTCTTGTATATTGTTGTAGGGGGTAACGTTTCACTGCAACATTAAGGTCTATTGTGCCACCTCTGTTTCTGATCTACCATGACGAAACTGTGTAGTCACTCTGGTTTGTACCATTATGAGATTTTGAAGGTTTCTTCAATTTCATTATAACCCCGAATGAAATAATTATTAGTCTTGTGGTAAGAAAAATTTGGAGCTTGACATGATTTATTGGTTTATTTTATTTTTGATTATTATTTAATTGGCCAAATCTGCAATTAGAAGAATGTCCATATTCTAATTTTTTATTCCAGCAATTTTCCTTAACTATTTCATCAGTACACAACTATGCATAAATACCGCAATTGTTTATATGCATAGATTCTATGTGTTCCACTCATTCTCCAACTTTCTGTGGCACCATATGGCTGCAGCCGCTCTGTTCCTTGCTGCCAAAGTAGAGGAGCAACCAAGAAAATTGGAATACGTAATTAGGATAGCAAATGCTTGTAGGAATTCCAAAGATACTGTTTTGGATGTTACATCAGAAAAGTGAGTATAGTTAAAAATATTATTGCTAAGAAGATCATGGAGGGATAAGTGCGTACCTTACTTCGCCCATTTTATTGTTGCTATATTTAACAGTGGAGATCTTCATCAAAAGAAGTAGTCAATGGTCGCATTCAGCGGACGAAACAGTTGCGCAACCGTTACCAAAACGTTCGGTGGCACATGCCCTACGAACTCAACACGTTGTGGAGCGGAGGCTATTTATGGAGCACATTTGATTTGTGCGAGGTTGCGGTAGCGTAAAGTGGCTGAGCGCTTCGTCCGCTGAATGCGACCATTGTCACTTATGTAGCTATGGAAAATGTAGGATCTCAAGAGATGTTTGTTCTTTTTAAAACATGCACAGTAATCTCTTCTTAGAGTATAGACTCTACAAACTTATAGAGGTTAATTCATAATTTCTCTCTAATATTAAGAGTGGTTTTGAGAAAAAAAATTGTCAGTGTAGGATTGTAATGCTTCAGATTGGAGATAAGTAGTAATCTTCAATACCGTTTGGGATAACACAAAAATTTTGTGATATTAACTATAATATATGTATACAGAATTTTTTTATAAAATAACGAATTGTACACACTTTAAAACATGAACTGAAAATTTCATAAGGTCGAAACATTTAATTTATCTTGCACGATTTCAAAGATATAAGTAGTATTGTATATTATTTGGTACTAATAAAGCCATACAGACAAATGTAGTGAGAAACGAATATTACTATACTAGTTAATCTCTCATTATAGATACATATTGTATATTTTAGATTGAGGATAAGTTGATAAAGGTATTT
The DNA here is from genome assembly GCA_937662695.2 of Halyzia sedecimguttata. NCBI lineage: Eukaryota > Metazoa > Arthropoda > Insecta > Coleoptera > Coccinellidae > Halyzia > Halyzia sedecimguttata. The sequence goes on from OW569412.2 coordinate 93,138,349, forward strand.
CTATAACCTGCTTTGCTAGGAACAGTATGGAGATTTAAAAAAATTGGATGACCTTATACAATATGTTGACTTTCCTCTAACCAGGGGGTTATATTATGAAATATTTTCAGGTACCTGGCCCAATCGCAAGATTTAGTTTTTAATGAAAATGTACTCCTCCAAACATTAGGTTTTGATGTCGCTATTGATCATCCTCATACTCATGTCGTAAGATGTTGTCAGCTTGTAAGAGCAAGCAAAGACTTGGCGCAAACGTCATATTTTATGGCAAGCAACAGGTAAGCATTTTTTATATTTCATGTTTATTATTTCATTTAATTCTTTTCATTTATCATTTATTATTATACCAGTACAAATACACTGTTTCAATGTTCAAATACAAATACACTATTTCAATATTTAAATGCACCTAAATGAGTTAACACTTTAAAAGTAACTACACTCTTGTCCACTACAGTTTTTTGTCATCTGACAAGGGTGTAGTTACTTTTATAGTGTTCATAATAAGTCCACAGTGAACTCAAAAAAGTGTTAACACTTGTTTTGTTACGTATATTGATTCCTATAATTTTGTATTTTCACTTTTCGAACTAAGAGAAACACTTTTCAAGAAAGACGTTTATTTATTAGTTAGGCAAGTTCACCATGTGACTAATAAATCTGTACTATATTCAACGATACAATATAACACTCATCAGATTCCAGAGTCGTACTTGAAATATGTGATTTTATAAATTTTCTTCATACACCATGTCATGTTAATGTTGCCTTTAAATGTGCAATGAACTTATGGCAATCAAGAAAAAACAAATTATGAAGAAAAATAATTAATAAATAAATAATAATTTAACTTCGTTAAATATAATGACAAGTAGAGTAAATACAAAAAATGGTTGCCTAAATTTAAATAACCAAAGTAAAAAAATATAAAAAATTGATCATTTCGTTTCAACATACGAGGGGTGGCGATTAGTTTTGGGAATTAATAAATAAAATTCAATTAATCGAGGATACTTTGGAAGGTGAATTACTCTCTAAATGGTTCCTTTCTGGGTTTTCTCTTCCAACCTCTGAAAATATCTATGAAAATATATTTTTTTTATTTTAAAATATTTTCAGAGTTTAGGAGAGAAAACCCAGAAAAAAACCACTTAGAGACATGCCAAATTTTATTATCGGCCTTCACAGCTCTTATCTCCAATGACTACCCAACACATCCAATCTCAGATTTTACTAAAAAATCAGCTGGGCTCATAAAATGCTTCAGTAATGTTAGTTGCATCAATTTTTTGTTGTATACATGCAGGGTGTTAAATTATGTTGGAACATCAATGTAAAAAAATTGGTTCAAGCCCTATGGACAGGAGCTTTTGCGCTCTTGTTCAAACAGACAAATTATATCTCCGAAAGTATTGGTTTCTCAGAGATGAGAATTATATCAATGTATTCTTATGATAGAACTGCATCATAAAAGAAATTCAATTCAAATAATAGTTTATTTATCAAGATTAAATGAGCAATCTGAGAATGAGAACTGCACCATGGAAGAACTCAAATCAAAATACCTGAAATGAATTTGACTCTCTCTTATAGAACAGGATGACATATACGATTATGAACACAGATCATATAATAAATATAATATATAATAATTATAGGATTCTGTGAAAACATACATACAAGTACGATTCATTACTGAAAATTCGAAAAATCATAACTCCGAAAGTATTAGTTTATTGGAGTTTAAAATTATATCAATGGATTTTAAGGGTGAAACGGCATCTTAAAAAAAAATTATTTTGAAATTTGTGAGTAAAAAAAAATAATTTTTTTTTCGTTACTCCGAAACCATCTCGCCTATTTTGTCCAATAGCGAACTTAACCCAGATATTTATCTCCCTAACCTACTCTGAAAATTTCAACGGCCTAGCTCATTCCGTTCGAGAGTTATTGTAGAAACGAAATTTAAAAATTTTCAAAATTTTTTTTGACACTTTACGGTATCCCGATCAATACAAAACTTCACATACGTCTAAAGGTCATGAATCAACAATTTGATGCTAAATTTCAGATAGATTGAGTGATCGATTTCGGAAATATTCATAAAAAACGTTATTAGTAAAAACGGCCATAACTCCGAAACCGATTGATGGATTTCGCCCGTTAACGAACTAGTCCGAGATATTTAGGGCCTGTATCACCACTTGCTGATAAAGTCCCGGATATGAATCCAGCGGATAAAGTATCTGCTGGATAAATCTGTCGGATAATGATTTTCTGTTTCACCACGCTGGTCCCGGATAAAATATCTACTAGATAGCTATCTGACAATTTAATGGGAGGTGTGTTTGGCAACGTCGCATTTATGCTTGCTGCTGGCTAAAGAAACTTAAGGTGGGGCCTGGTAAGTTGTGTATTTATGTCTCTGTGATGCTTATTGCATATAATCAGAATGTTTTGTGAATAATTTAGGAGGTTAGGTTAGACAATTATATATATATTATTAGACAATTGTTAGGTTGTTGTTTTTATGTCGTATTCTATAAAAGATAGTACATAGTCAACTGCTCACTTCGATAGTCGAAACCTGGACCTAAACGCTTCCTCGTCGTATTCAGCAAAATGAACATATCGGGTTCTAATGTCACCACGTTTTCGAGGAGGTGAGATACGTGCAAGGAACTCGTCAAACTCGTCCTCTGAGAACTCGAAAAGATCCATGTTCACACAAATAAGCTACTGCTGCTACAAAAACAGTTCAAGAAAACATGACATCTTCGCCTGTCAAAATACACTTGATAACATGTCATTGCGCATATGAATGACGCCTGTTATGATAAAAGTTGGGTTATCCAACGAATAAAAATATAAAAGCCGCTTCATGTAGGTGTTAAATTATCCGGGAGTTTATCATCTAGTTTAACCTATCCGACACCTGTGAAACACAATTTTCAGTGTTATCTGTTGGATAAGTTATGAATAGCTTATCCGGGACTTTATCAGCAAGTGGTGAAACAGGCCCTTACGCTCCAAACCTACCCTGCAAATTTCAATCCTCTAACTCCTTTCGTTCGAGAGTTATCGTGTTAACGGGCGGCCGGATAGAATCGATTTCGACCACGGATTCTTGATCAGTGAGTGGAACCAAATCGTTTAAGACCATTTTCATCAAAAAATTCGAAAATTACAGACATTTGGGCAAATTGATAAGCACTCTGTTCCGAGGAACAAGAGCGCCAAAAACACTTATTTAGTAATTTTAAAATGAGTATGCTGTGAATAGCTATGACGATTCATTAAATCAATAATGATCACTTTTCAGTTTCAAATTATTTAGAATATTTTTAGGTTAGTAGTGAACTTTTTAATTGGATTTTTTGTGGTCTTTTCGAATATGAAAACAGTTTTTGAAAATTTCTAAATACAGGGCGTTGTTTCGAGGTTACAAATGCTTTATCAATTTTTGTTAACCCAGATAAGGCCAATACTCGAAAAAGAAAATAACATCATATTTTGCCTGTGTTCATTTGAAGTCCATCTCAGGTATGGTGACGCTCTTGTTCAATCTTTGACTAAAAAAACAAGAGTGCCAAAACTTATTAATCCGAAACCACGAACTTATCCGAGATATTCATTCCTCAAATCCACTTTGAAAATTATATTATATCAATTGAAGCCTAGCCAATATTCCTGTTTTGTTTTTACTGGAGATATTCTGAACCCAATCTCTGATTAACTTTCCAAAGTATATATTTCCACCATCATATATGAATTATCCACAGGTATTAAAATATCACCAAAATGTATAATATCTTATTATAATCCTCATAATTCTACGATAGCTGAAGTATGTACCTACGATTTAATATTGAAATTTTGAAAAATCATATCTTTGAAAGTATTAGCTTGTTAGAGTTGAAAATGATATCAATGGATTTTTATGATGAAACTGCATCTTAAAAAAATTTAATTTGAAATTTGTAATGTAAAAAAAAATTATTTCGTTACTCCGAAACCATCGGGCCGATTTTGCCCAATAACGAACTTAACCGAGATATTTATCTTCCAAACCTACTACCAAAATTTCAGCTATTTAGCTCATTCCGTTCGAGAGTTAACGTATCTACGACCGGCCGCAAAAAAACGAAAATTACACAAATTAGGACAAATTGATAAGTACTTTGTTCCGAGGAACAAGAGCGCCAGAAAGTATAAGGACGATTTTTGTAGATAATTTTATATTCATATCATATATATTTATATTTGTTAAAACTTACCGTTTATAAAAAGCATCCAAAAAGCCCAAAAGTTTGACCTTTGACTTCGAATAACTTTTTTTTTTGCAGGTATGGGATTTATTTAACACTTTATGTCTAATTATGTACCCAAGGTCTCTACGAAAATTTAGCTCTATCAGAATTTTTGTTATTTGGCCACTGTTTTTGACGCTCTTGTTCCTCGGAACAGAGTGCTTATCAATTTGCCCAAATATCTGTAATTTTCGAATTTTTGGCTGAAAATGGTCTTGAACGGTTTGGTTTGGCTCACTGATCAAGAATCCGTGGTTGAAATCGATTCTGTCCGCCCGGCCGGCCGTTAACACGATAACTCTCGAACGGAATGAGCTAGACAGTTGAAATTTTCAGAGCAGGTTTGAAGGATAAATATCCCGGTTAAGTTTGTTATTGGGCAAAATCGGTCTAATAGTTTCGGAGTAACGAAAAAAAATATTTTTTTTTACATTACTTTTGAATTAATTTTTTTTAAGATGCAGTTTCATCATAAGAATCCATTGTTACCATTTTCAACTCTAACAAGCTAATACTTTCGGAGATATGATGCTTCAAAGTTTCAATAATACATAGTAAGTTCTATGTATTCACAGAATGTGAACACAGAATCTGTCTGTGATCACTACTCATAAATTTCATCTTTTCTAGTTATTAGAGATTGTCAATTCACAGTTGTTATTTTCTCTTGGAAAGTATTCGATTCTTGAATTTGTGAATATATACAAGACTGTTTTGATGTAGTTTATGGAGCCAATAGGAAAGAAGAACATAATGGAATCATCAAAAGAAATTACTGTTCGTTGACCACTGAGGTTAATATTACCTTTAACTTCCTTAAGTAGTGAGACGTGTTCCTATACAGTGTGAGTCTTTGACCACTGCATTAATTTTAACCAAAGATTACTCTCATCAAATGAAACACTTTTCATTTACCATTTTTCCAGATTCGGCTCAGATAAAAAGTTACAAGCGTTTAAAGATTTCACAATGTGCTAATACACTCCCGCATATAAATTATCTATGACATTGTTGGCGGACGAGAATAAGGCATGGTAATGTGGTTTACAGCTGTGATTCGGGATTCCAACGCTCAGGGACGGATCCATAAAAGTAGTGAAATTTCTGGAGTTTTCCATTTTAAAACATTCAATGAAGAATATCTCGAAAACGGTGCGTTTAAGGAGAAATGATGAAGAATAATATAATGTTCTAAAACGATGGAATATTCTTGAAATGACTCAAGAAAAACGTTATATGCTTTCTTTATGCTAATTTCGTTTAGTTTTATGAATCCACGAGTCCATAACTAGAAAACCAGTAGAAGTAGAAAATAACTAATATTTGGAAATTATGTATCATAGTTATAGGAAACTTTACGCCAACATTCATTTTATTCGAAAAAAGGATGTCAAAGCTACAAAATAAAAACGGATTATTTTTCAAAATTTCAGCAGCCTGTATCTTTTTACCTGAGCTGAATTTGGAAAAATGTTAAATGAAAAAGGGTTTCATTTGATGAGAGGAATCTTTGGTTAAAATTAATGCAGTGGTCAAAGACTCACCCTGTATACAGTATTTTCAGAATGTTGCTAGCAAAAAAATACTGAAATTTGGATCTACATTTGTGTATCAATAATTTTTTCTTGAGTTAAGATTCATAATACAGAAAAGAATGTGTTAGTGGTATGAACTATTAAATTTTAGATTATGAAAAGAGGATAGTATTTTATTAATTTATTTTGAACTATTAAAATAATTTGTTCGTAATCCACTACCTACTCAAATATCAGGAATAAATGGACAATCTGCTATGATTGTCTCCAGCCTTGCTCTAGACATTTCGATGATACTTTCCTTAGGTATTTCGAGTTGTGAAAACTATGCTTGAGTCAAAGTTGCAACAACCCATTCCACGAGGTTGAATCATTGCAGATTGCTCATTTAATCTTGATAAATAAATTTAATGACAATTTTTGAAGCACTAAGGCATTTAAGCATTGTAGATTGCTCTTTTTTTTATAAGACAATTTTTGAAGCATTTTTTTAAAGACACTTTTTTTAAATCTAATGTCTTTCATGATGCATTTCTATCATAGGAATCCATTGATATAATTCCCAACTCTCAGAAACCAATTCTTTCGGAGATATAATTTGTCTGTTTGAACAAGAGCGCCAAAAAGCTCCTGTCGTCAGGGCTTGAACCAATTTTTATGACTAAAATATGTATTTATTTAAAGTGAGGCTCTTTTTTCCGTTTTCAGTTTGCACCTCACCACAATGTGCCTACAATACAAGCCTACAGTTGTCGCCTGTTTTTGCATCCACCTAGCGAGTAAGTGGTCCAGTTGGGAGATACCACTTTCATCTGAACAGAAAGAATGGTTCTCCTATGTGGATCCTACAGTAACGTCGGAGTTGCTTCAACAGCTGACAGAAGAGTTTCTGGTCATCTTCGAGTCTAGTCCATCGAGGCTCAAAGAGAAGATCATACAAAGTGAAAATCAGTCAAACAATCCAGATTGTCAAGGACCCTTTACTATGGTTTGTAGAAATTCAGTGTTTTCAGGGTTCCGTACATGGAGAAAATTTCGAAAGCTCATGATACCACACTCGCATCAGTCTTATTTCTTTGTTACAAGTGTTTATCTAAGAATGAGCTTGAAATTCGGGTGATCTCCTGAAAAAATATTAAAATTTCTGTTGTTATTGTACGGAATCCACATTACACAAGTCTGATTCATTATTGACCAGTCTTGTGGTAATATTAAATATGATTTCTAGGATAACATTGACTTGAAAAAAACTGATGCAAAAGAACTGCATGGACATAGACCTCATGATGTCAAGAATGGTAAGTACTAAAAGTTTATTTATATACTAGCTGACCCACGCAACTTCGCCTGCGCGAAATCGGTTATTGCGGTTGCAATTTTATTTCCAAATGCGAAAAATCTTACAAATAATCCTAGAACCCGATTGCAGCGCCTCCTACCGGGACAATTGAATTTCCAAGTTATCCAGGGACCCACTCAAACACGTAATTGTAAAAAATACCTAGAACCCGATTGCGGCGCCACCTACCGGGTTCAATTGCGAATACGAACTACCCACTCAAACGTATCTGGTTAAGAAAAGTGAGAAAAGGTGAGAAAGACAGGAGACCGGCTTCGTTCTCATCCCTACTCCGTGCTGTTTACTGGGACGTGACACCGGTATAGTCAGGCAAATGAGTGTTGATCCAGAAAGACGCGGAAATTAAAAAAAAATCTAGCACTAAGTATAGCAGGAATAAACTGCCTTGATACTTTAATAAAAATTAATATTTTTTTTTGTACAAAAATTTTAGCTTTGCCATAAGCTCAGGGAAATTTTAATCGAAATAGAGTGAAAAACATTCACAAAAAATACGGCGACTTGGTTTTAATTAGCTCTTTCTCTGGGATAACTTACCAAGTGATAATTGATCAGTTATCGAGCGGGATGAAAAATGATTAATTACTAAAATGACTATTGAAAAATAGGGGTTGATGATAGAAGGATGAAAATTTAGGGTTGTATGTATTTTGTAATGCTACCTTATAAAAAAATAAAAACAAAAAATTTCGTCCAAAAATTAAAAAAATGGTTAAAGGGTGATTAACCCTTATCACTTAGGGGTATGAAAAATAGATGTTGGTCGATTCTCAGACCTACTCAATATGCTCACAAAATTTCATGAGAATCGGTCAAGCCGTTTCGGAGGAGTACGGGAACGAACATTGTGACACGAGAAGTTACTTTCGGTTGAACCATTTCATTGAGAAACATTTTGAATGGATATTGAACAATTAAATATTTGGTTGATTTGGACTTTACTTGATGGAAATTCATTATCAATAAATATTGATTCTAATGTCTACTAACTTCTTTATTTAAAAACCACACTGTGGCTTTTTCGGGTTCTACATTTGAACCGCATATGTTGTGCTAACTTTGAAAAGTCCACATTTTTTACATCTGACATAAAAGTCGTTCATTCAGTCCCATCTTCCACATCTATCGAAAATACATTTGCGTTTTATAAGTCCGGATGTTAATATTAATAATAATAAGTTTAATCACCATATTAACATATTTTGGTTCTTATAATTATGTTTGTTGCGCCACAGCCCACTATAGAGATAGCCTGGAACACAGTCTGACAACGCCGCAATTTCTTCAATACGGTAGCGCTGGATATCGTATATTTCCAATTTAAAACTCTAGTGAACTCATTGAATAGGTTTTCTTGCTTGGAATCCCTGGATGAATAAACAATATGAGACCCTACTTTTTCAATAAATTGAATAACTACATTTCATTCTGCACAATATTATTGAGATCAAGTTGAAATAGAAACCTTGGTAGTTGATATTCAATTCATTGTTCAGCAAGAACCACGAAAAGGTGTAGGGTTTACTATTGGCAAAAAAATTATAAACTTGAATGAAATTCTCAAAATAAAAATATATTCCCAAACATAACTATTATATAACACTAATAATGTAGGCTAATGAAAATTGTGATAATCATCTTAGAGTTTGTCTTGTTTTGGTTCTTACTATAATGGTGAGTTTCTGCTATCTACAAATGTTTCTGTTTATTTTCCATTCGGTGGACAATAACATTGTACCTTATTCATATTTTCTACAAAATTTTTCAAAATTAAATTTGCGAAAGCAGAACAAAGTGAATTTAGAATGTTTTACTATTGTAAACCACAACTACAAGTCTCTGTGAATTCAGAATATCAATTCAATGCTATTAAGAGTAAATTCACATATAATTAATTTTTGATCTGAACTGTGTAAAAATGCTGATGAAACAAATTGATAAATTCCGAATCTGAATAATCCATTTAATATCACTGCAGGAAATCTGAACATTCTTAATGAATAATTTATGATGAACAAGGTCCTTATTGTTTTCAACTGAAGCATCTACAGATGCAGACTTTTGTAAATTGAATACATACATAAAAATAAATAGATTCTTTGAGCTTCTTGATCTCCCATCCAGATGTATCAATTTTTGTTGAAAAATTATCAGAAAGGTCATCAAAATGTTTTATTAAATTCGAAGAAATCAAAGTTCACTCATATTATTTTTCACTCATATTTCTAGTCCATCTTGTTGTCTATAGTCTCAACTGAAATGTACTAATCTCAAAGTAGAAATAATCCAAAGGAAATTTCACTGTTTACACACTGCAGTTTAATCACAGAACATACAAATATCCGACCATATTTATCACTGCATTGCATTAATTCACATATCACACCGTTATACACAAAAATAAAAAATGGGTTCAAGCCCTGTGGACAGGAGCTTTCTGGCGCTCTAGTTCAAACAGACAAATTATATCTGCGAAAGTATTGGTTTCTCAGAGTTGAGAATTATATCAATGTATTCTTATGATAGAACTGCATCATAAAGGAAATTCAATTCAAATAATAGTTTATTTATCAAGATTAAATGAGCAATCTGAGGATGAGAACTGCACCATGGAAGAAACCAAATTAAAATAGCTGAAATGAATTTGACTCTCTCTTATAGAACAGGATGAAATGTATGAGTATGAACACAGATCATATAATAAAGCTTAGATAGAATAATTATAGCATTCTGTGAAAACATAGAAGTACGATTCATTATTGAAATTTAGAACTTCATCTTAGCAGAAATTGAATTCAAACATCATAGAATAATTTAAATTCAACAAGAGTGCCAAAAATTATCAATCCAAAACCAATAGACGAATTCTACCCAGCAACGAACTCATCCGAGATATTCATTCCTCAATTCTATGATGAACGATAATATATATCTTTCCTCAAGTCTACTCCAATACACCAATATTCCAGTTTTATTTTTAGTGGAGATATTCTGAACTCAATATTATTAACTTACCATTACCATTCCCATCATCATATGGATTGACCATCGGCATGAAAATATCAACCAACAAAAAGTATGATATTATATTATCATTCTCATATTTATACGATTGCTGGAATGTATGACAATGAGACAACGTCATGTCTCAGGAAAATAAGTGGACATTATAACAATTCATAGAATACCCACAGAATAATTCTATCATTCTGTGAAAACGTAAAAATACGATTTACATTGAAATTTTGAAAAATCATATCTCCGAAAGTATTAGCTTGTTAGAGTTAAAAATGATATGAATGGATTCTTATGATAAAACTGCTTATTGAAAAAAATTTAATTTGGAATTTGTTTTGTAAAAAAAAAATTTTTTTTTGTTACTCCGAAACCATCTGTCTGATTTTTCCCAATAACGAACTTAGCCGAGATATTTATCCCCCAAACGTACTCTGAAAATTTCAACTGTCTAGCTCATTCCGTTCGAGAGTTATCGTGCCTACGGCCGGACAGAATGAATTTCGACCACGGATTCTTGATCAGTGAGTCGAACCAAATCGTTTAAGACCATTTTCATCGAAAAATTTGAAAATTACAGACATTTGGGCAAATTGATAAGCACTCAGTTCCGAGGAACTAGAGCGCCAAAAACACGAAAAAGTGTAATTCCCTTACCGGGATTCGAGCCCGCCTTCCCTCGTTCCGAAACCGTGATACCGACAGCCTAAACTCCGGTATTAGAATAAAACGTCGGTACTTACCGGGGATAGATATTCTTAATTTTCACTTTTCGACATGAAATCGTCACATGGAGGTTTATTTGACGGTTTTTTACCCTTATCTTCGCTTTTCGTCAACGTTCAGGCCCGAAAACTGCCTAGAACGGCCATTTCGTTGCGAAAAATTTCCCGCACCCCGTCTCACGGATTCATTTTGACGTTTCTCAGACTGACTTTTAGCAGGGAAAATTCCTTGGGTCGAAACCTCCAGAACTTGTATCGATTTAGTATATTTAGACTTATCGTAGGTAAATGTTGAGCTGGTTTTTGTCGCACCGATACTTCTTCTTCGTCTCGACGAAAAATTCGGAGCCAGAGCAGTCGTATTTTCGAAGCCTTATGCGGAATAAAGTCGGTCTCGCTTTTTCGCCGGGCGAAGGATAAAAAAAAATACATTTTCGTTCGTTACGGGAAAACCGCGATAGATATCGACTTAGGGTCTTCGGATCTACCCTTTCCCCCTCCCTAAGATTCGATATCCACCCCCTTCGAACCTCGATCCGTCCTCTAGTTTTTTAAAACAATTCCCAAAATTGGCGATTTACTTAGGAAAAATCGCAAAAATTTCGTCGATTTCTCGAATTTTTTTAACGCATAAGGACCCCTCCGAAAAATCTTCTCGATAGGCTATATTGTGTAGAAATCTTTCCCCTTTCCGAGATATTCATCTCCCAAACCTACTCTGAAAATTTCAACTGCCTAGCTAATTCTGTTCGAGAGTTATTGTAGAAACAACATTTAAAAACACTTTTTTTGACACTTTACGGCAACCCGATCAATACAAATCTTCGCATGCGTATAAAGGTCATTATTCTACAATTTGATGCTAAATTTCAGATAGATCGAGTGATCGATTTCGGAAATATGTTTTTACTAAAAACGGCCATAACTCCGAAACCGCTCGCTGGATTTCGCCCGTTAACGAACTCGTCCGAGATATTTACGTTCCAAACCTACCCTGCAAATTTCAATCCTCTAACTCTTTCGTTCGAGAGTTATCGTGTAACGGACGGCCGGACAGACAGAATCAATTTTGACCATGGATTCTTGATCAGTGAGTCAAACCAAATCGTTTAATACCCTTATTATACCCTTATTGCACTATGCCTATGTCTATATTTGCGCCTATTTTCATGGCTATTTGTTGGTTGAATTTCCCCCCAAATGAGTGGCACTATTACACCGCGCTTTTTTCGAGCTTGTTTCAGGCAGTGATTTCAGAGCTGCAAATATTGAAGAAACTGACATATTTACCACAATTCTTGTTTTGTTCGTATATTTTTAAAACAATACCATAGTGTTTTAGGAATGTCTCAAGAAACGTTTAATAAGCTACTACATAGAGTGCAAATTCAAATACAGAAAAAAGACACTGTAATTCCAGAAAGCATTTCTCAAAATCGAAATTAATAATTACTTTGCGATACCAGGCTACTGGTGGAAACTTCATATCACTCGGGGATAGCCGGATAGTTTACGTCCTCAGAGTAAATACATAAATACATAAATTTATTATTGAATTCACGAAGGCTGTGATTCAAAGGATAGAATAAACTAGGTTATGTGAAGACGTCAAGTCAGACAGATAAATATTGTGTTGGTAGACATGACATTTCAACAAAAAGGCTTGAAATCCCCACGATTCAGGGTGAACAAATAGAACCAGTTCTATTTATTTTCAAGCCTGAAACAGTCTACAAAATAGTCCCGGGCGCATGCGTATTTCTTCAAAATTTCAGGCTAAGTCAGTCAGGCTGACAAATAGGCACGAAAAAGGCATAATGTAAAAATGGGTTCAAGCCCATATCTCCGAAAGTATTGGTTTCTCTGAGTTGGGAATTATATCAATGTATACATATGATAGAGCTGCATCATAAAGGAAATTCAATTCAAATAATAGTTCATTTATCAAGATTAAATGAGCAATCATGAGAATGAGAACTGCACCATGGAAGAAATCGAATTAAATCTGGCCAATTTTGACCAATAACGAACTTAACCGAGATATTCATCTCCCTAACCTACTCTGAAAATTTCAACTACCTAGCTCATTCCGTTCGAGAGTTATTGTGGAAAAACTTTTTTTAAATTTTCAAATTTTTTTTTTTTACACTTTGCGGTAATCTGGTCAATACAAAACTTCACATGCGTATAAAGGTCATGATTCTACAATTTGATGCTAAATTTCAGATAGACCGAACGAACTTGTCCGAGATATTTACGCTCCAAAACCACCTTGCAATTTTCAATCCGCTAACTCCTTTCGTTCGAGAGTTATCGTGCCTACGGCCGGTCGGCCGGCCGGACAGAATCGATTTCGCACTCGGATTCTTGATCAGTGAGTCGAACCAAATCGTTTAAGACCATTTTCAGCCAAAAATTTCAAAATTACAGACACTTGGGCAAATTGATAAGCACACTGTTCCGAGGAACTAGAGCGCCAAAAAAACAAGTTTCGTATGACAATTGCCCAAAACAGGTTTAAAGTACCTACAAATAGTAGGTATTCCATAAAACAAATATGAAAGAAGATAAGTAATAATTTAAAATTACCTTGTAATCGATCAAAAATTTCCTGATCTACGTTCACCAAACTACAGAATTATGCTTTCAATATTTACGTAATATTTTTAAACATTTTCGGGTGAGGTCCCCGTTGCATCGCTAAAATACGAGTATTTCAACCCCAATATTTTTGAAGTTACAATATTCCCTTCTGTTAAGTTGAAATTATGAGAATTCATACATAGAATAATAATTATATCAATCTGTGAAATACGATTTACATTGAAATTTAAAAAAATCATATCTCCGAAAGTAGTAGCTTGTTAGAGTTGAAAATGATATGAATGGATTCTTATGATAAAACCGCTTATTAAAAAAAAATTGATTTGGATTTTTTTTCGTAAAAAAAAATTTTTTTTTTGTTACTCCGAAACCATCTGTCCGATTTTGCCCAATAACGAACTTAGCCGAGATATTCATCCCCCAAACCTACTCTGAAAATTTAACTCTCTAGCTCATTCCGTTCGAGAGTTATCGTGCTTACGGCCGGCCGGATCGGCCGGCCGGACAGAATGAATTTCGACCACGGATTCTTGATCAGTGAGTCGAACCAAATCGTTTAAGACCATTTTCATCGAAATATTCCAAAATTACAGACATTTGGGCAAATTGATAAGCACTCAGTTCCGAGGAACTAGAGCGCCAAAAAGGGTATCACACTATGCCTTTTTTGTGCCTATTTGTCAGCCTGACTGACTGCGCCTGAAATTTTGAAGAAATACGCATGCGCCCGGGACTATTTCGTAGACTGTTTCAGGCTTGAAAATAAATAGAACTGGTTCTATTTGTTCCCCCTGAATCGTGGGGATTTCAAGCCTTTTTGTCGAAATGTCATGTCTACCAACACAATATTTATCTATCTGACTTGACGTCATCTTAACATAACCTAGTTTATTCTATCCTTTGAATCACAGCCTTCGTAAATTCAATAATAAATTTATATTTATTACTCTGAGGACGTAAACTAACTAAACTTACGAAGGCAAGATAATCTGTGATGGCTATCCCCGAGTGATATGAAGTTTTCGCCTAGTATCGCAAAGTAATTATCAATTTCGTTTTTGGAGACATTTCTGGAATTACAGTGTCTTTTTTCTGTATGTGAATTTGCACTCTATGTAGTAGCATATTAAACGTTTCATCAGGCATTCTTAAAACACTATGGTATTGTTTTAAAAATATATGAACAAAACAAGAACTTAAGGTGAATATGTCAATTTCTTCAATGTTTGCAGCTCTGAAATTACTGCCTGAAACAATCGCGAAAAAAGCGCGGTGTAATAGTGCCACTCATTTGGGGGGAAATTCAACCAACAAATAGCCATGAAAATAGGCGCAAATATAGACATGAAAACGGCATAGTGTAATAAGGGTATTAAGACTGTTTTCAGCCAAAAATTCGAAAATTAGAGACATTTGGCAAATTGATAAGCACTCTGTTCCGAGGAACAAGAGCGCCAAAAAGTACAAATAGTTTTTTATATCATGTGAAAGTTGTCTAATCTTCTCATTTCTTGCAGATGATCATAAAAGTAGATCTTCCAGACCGCATGATCCCACTAATTTAAGGGAGAGAGAATATAGAGAGAGAAAAGAAAGAGAAAGACTGGCAGCACAACATGGATCAAAATTAACGACATCCAGTAGTGGTCAGAAATTGCCACCTCATGGACATCATAGGCATCCAGTTGACCCTAATAAATATAAATCAGCATCGCAAACACATTCAAGACCGCCAAGCTCCAATGCTGCTTCAGTTCCTCCTTATGCTGGCAACAGAACAGAAACACGTGATATCCATCGGGAAGGTGCACGTGATTCGACATACGGTTTATCCCATGGTAGAGACTCCCATCATGGGAAAGAAATAGTGAGAGATCCGCTGCAAGTGCGTGGTGAAAAAGACAAACGTGACTATTTATCGAAACATAATACTAATGACACAAACAATGTAGCAAATAAATATTTGGCTGGATATGTGCCGGACAAACATCGGTCATCATCATCAATAAATGTTGATTCTCATGCGGCAGATAAACACCGGTCGTCGAGTGTTGATCCTAATACGCCGGAAAAACATCGGTCATCATCGTCACATATTGATCCTAATGTGCCGGAGAAACATCGGTCATCATCAAGCGGTGATCCGAATATATCGGATAAGCATCGATCATCTAGTGCCGATCCTAATAGACCAAATCGTTCAATAGACCCCAATAAAGTTCCTTCAAGTAAACATGATCAAGTGCGCAGGACACGCGACGAGGTTAAATCCTTACCTAAAAGCGAAGCAGACAATATGAAAAAACACTTGAACTCCAGTGCTTATTACGTGAAACCCACTCATTCTACCTCACAGAAAGTTAGTTCAGAAACAATTAAATCTTCTTCCGTCCTTAAACAGTCTTCGAGTTCTCATCTTAAACCTGATCATAAGCCGCATCATCACAATGGAAATAACAGTTCTTTTGATCCAGTCTTTCCCAATTCGAATTTGGCCATCGAGACTGACAAAGTAAAATTAGAGGCAAAAATGGATTTGAATGATAAAATTCCAACACCGCAACTTGTCAAGAGACCAAGTTTGTTTTCGCCTACTGACACACCACCGAAAGAGAATTCCACTTCTCTCAAAACAAGTTCATCAATCAAAAAAGAAGAACTTCAATCTCCTTCGACTGCTCCTATTACTTTTATGACTTTAGGTGAAAGTTCTATGGGTAGTACACAAAGAAACAACGAACCGGAACTCAGACCAGTTATGAAGAAAATTGATGAGATGGAAGGTTATGAGAACATCTTGACTGACTCTTCTATTGGAGTACCGAAACGTACTGGTTTATTGTCGCCTATTAGAGATAAACCTCTAGTAGTAAAGGAAGAAAAACGTGTACCTGTCTTGACTAATGGTATTGAGACTAATCCTGAGGTGATCAGCAACTTATTGAAACAAACTCCTTCGATTCCACAACTATCGCAACCTTTGGAACCTCAAGGAGTGCGTGAGACTATATCTCAAAACGTGGAGCAAGATAAGAAAGAGAAAGAACATCATCATAAAAGCAAAAAGAAAAATAAAGAAAAGCATAAACATAAAGATAAAGATAAGGATAAAGAAAAGGATAAGGATAAGGAAAAAAAAAAGAAACATAAAGACAAAGATCGCGAAAAGCATAAACATAAGGATAAGCAAAATGAAACAGTTGTGAAAGATGCCAATGCACCCTTAGAACCTAAGGTTGTTCTTAAATTACCAAAGTCAAAAATACAGAACACTTTATCTACTTCTGAACCATTAGCAACCAGCCCTCCAAGTTTGAAAATCAGAATTCCTAAAGATGTGATAAAGACTGAGAATACGGGAGAATTGCCCCAACCAGTTGTGCAGCCAACTTCTGTTGGTGGATTCAAGATCAAGATTCCCAAAGATATCATAAACAATTGCAGTGGTAGCAGTGGCGATTCTTCAAGTAGAAAGCGTGACAGGGAAAGAAATTCAAGTGATGGCCCTCCTGCCAAAGTGTCTAAATCTGGGGTCAAAGAGAAGCAGAATGGTCGGCACTCATATAATAAGGTGAGTCAATTTCAAAACCCGATTTTCAACTCAAGACCCCAAGGGAATAGACACATCAGTCCGATGCAACCTATAAATATGCATTCTCCAATGAATTATCCAGTGCCTCGCTACCCCCCAAGGCATGGCATGCATCCAATGTTTCCAAATCCTTCAGAATTTTCTCATTACCCCGTCATGAATCCAAATGAAATGATGCAACATTCTACCTATCCTCCCATGATGCAAATGTCCCTCCCTAATATGAACGTTCCACCTCCCAACCTGTATGGATACCCACCCCCTTATTATCAAACTTACGTGTGTCACCCTGAAATGTATTCGCAAGAATATAGCAATCCCCCACTTCCATCAGAAGCCCCTCCCTCAGAGAACCCCCCTCCCCCTCCACCACCTGAATAGTGTGCCATTCGCACCTACAGTACTCAAGGCAGTCTTCTATTCAATCGTAATACCATTTTTTTTAGTCTAAAATGGGTATATTAAAGAATATCTCTGGATATTATTGTTGTTTTTATTCACAATTTTATGAAATAATTTATTTATTGTTAATATTCTAAAATTTATATATATATATATGAAGTATATTTTTATAAGAAAATTCAAAAAGAACAAAACATAAATATAAGTTAAGTGTTGTATTATTATCTATACTTCTATACAAATAATTTCTAATCAGTTTAAATGTGATAAAATGCTGCCAAAAATTTTTTTTATATATTGAACTAGGTTATGCTAGATAGATTTTGCTAAAATGTATTTGAGACTGCATGGATATTAAATACATACAAAATTTACAATTTCACAAAGTAATGATATTTTTTGTAATTTTAGTTACTAATGAATTGGTAATATGTAGACTTTTATGTATTTATTTGATTTTTTCCTCTGGAATAGTTAATGCTAGAATAATTTAATGACAAGATTTGCAATGACGTTCTTTTCAGAAAAATCATATATTCCTCATTCCTAATGATTTTCAGTATTATCAAAAATATCTGCTTCAGATCTGCATAATTCATCTGATTCTATTTGTATCACATTTTTGAATGGTAATGTACCTACCATTTTCATTGCATGATTAGAAAAATTTATTCATATTGGACGACATTTCAAGCACAATAGTATTATTTTTAGATTATGCATGTTCCACTTATTTCAAAATGTTGAAGGTAATATAGGGTGTCCAATCATTCGACAGACAAACTTTTATCCTACAGTCTAGGGGTTATGTTGATTATAAATTGTCACTAAACAATGAGTGAATTCCTCTAAAGTAGGTAGTGGCAAATAAAAAGAAAATTTGAGAAAAATTACTTTTTTTTCAATATAATATGATGAAATGATGTAGGGAAGCACTACAAAATGCAGCTATGCTTCGACTTATGGAATTTTGCCAATTTATTTTGAAGTCCTTGCCAATTTGCTCTTATCTCCCAAACTATGCTGCAACCACCTGAAGCAGCTAGTGGAATATATTTCAGTCATTCTTGTTCCAAATGTGAAGGAAATTTTCTCATCTAAAAGATTCTTCAAGAGATGGTTCTTTATCTTGACTCTATGATAGATAGTTACAATTGTTTCATATGAGTTTTGTTTCGACCATATGTAAGTGTGCTATTGATTCCATCTCTAGTAAATTGCTTATGCTTAAAAAGTAGGTGCAGGATCAGCTCTAACATATTTTGTATATTTTGAATATTTCCCTCAGCTGTTTTCGAAAACTCTTCAGCTGGCTGATCATTCACACTTCCAGTTCTTTCTTGACAATGATCGGGACAAGATGCTGTCTTTACTTGATATCCGTATATTCTGCATTCGTAAACAGCTTTATATCGGCAAGAATTAATGATGATCAGATATCTAAGAATGATCATCGTGAAACTTCTAGAACGCAGGAGAAGACGTACGAGTTAGGAGTATCAATTGTGTTCTGGTTATAATTTCATACTGTCACCTCAGGCATAGCACTGATAATTAATTTTTCTCACTAGTGAATGGCAGCTTTTGTCTAGAGAATTTCTTTTCCATCCAAACAGGACTTGAACCCTGGACTTTCCAGTAGTGTGTCCACTTTAATTTGTAAAAACATTCGTAAACATATTGGTTTGATTTAATAACAACACAATTCATCTACCATAAAAATAAAGAAACTGACATAATGTTTGAAATACATGAAATAATCAATTTATGAAGACTAACTTCCTTAAATGTTGTTGTTTATCACCAATATGGTCAACCATTTCTATTGATATCAGCGAAATGGAGAATTTTTCAATATCTTTATTGTACTGGGCCAGAAGATGTATGGTAATAGTTTGTCGGGTTTGTCCTTCGAATGTTGGGATACTTTGTATGCAATAAATGATTTTTCGTGACACTTTAAATACGGACATTTTTCATCAAGACCATCATTTGCAAACATTTAAGATATACCCAAGGTATTATTTTCGTTTTTTTCAAATGGTAATGAATTAACTGAAGGAATTTTGCTCAAACTGCTTTATTTAAAAATTCAAAAATGTATTATTTACGTTTTATAATTATGCTCTGACTACTGTATAGCCTTCAGCTTTATCAATGTCTAGTTTTTTCTTTCATAACCTAGATCAAGTATCGTCATAATGGTATATATATTGATCTCTTATTCAAGATTTGATTTCGGTAAAACTTTTGTTATCAACGGAAACTAAAAAGCATTTTTTTTAATAAATTAAATATGTATTTTATATTAATTTCACAACAGCCTTAACACTCCTTAGTTCGTTTTGCCATACACTTACATTTTCCTTTTGCATTTCAGAACTCTTGAATCTTATTGCATGTAATTCTTTTTCTGCTTTCTCCTGAGTAATTCTTCTGAGCATGTTCTTATTTTTATGTTTTGTTTGAAGATTCTTTTAGGTTCAAGTTCATTATGTTTTTGAAGATATTGTTCAAAATTTGGATATGTAATAAAAACTTGATCTTAATTAAATATCTCAATTACTTGAAATCCTATCCTTGCCCTCAGAATTGCAAAATCCAATACCTCATTCAGATATGAAATTTATTGTAGTGAAAACATTTGAATATTTCCTAATTGTGCAAAATACTTTTATCAGTAATACATACAAAATTTGAATAATTGGTTCCCACACAGCATGAAATATTGCAGTGAAATATCTCTCAATATTTTCAAGAAATATTTCACAGAAATATTTACGAGAGGTTTAGGCAATATTCACTATAAGGAAGTTTTTGAACCATTATCGAATATTTAACCTATCTTACAGAGGTATTTCATGAAATATTCCTTTGAATAATTCATAAATATTTCATGAATTATTTGATGAAATGTTTATGAAAGATTTTTGTAATATGGAAGGTTAAGAAAATATTCTTGCAATATCACTAAAATCGTTAGAAAATATATCAAAACAATATTTATGGAAATATTGCATAAATCTGTATAAAACTTGTCATGAAATATTTCAATGTGAGATTTAGGCGGACATCGCCATATTTCATAAATATTTCAAATCTTGCTTTCAAATTTTCATAAATATTTAACGAATATTCAATGCTGTGTGGGTTATAATTATTGAATGCATATGAAGAGGGAATGAACTGATTGCTTCACAAAATTGAGATATTCATACCAGGTGCGTATCATCTGTTTTCTGTGCTGTCTAAATCAGAATGTCTACATGCTACACAGGCATATTTGCAAAACGGTGAAGTTCAAATGATTTGATTGGAAGTATCTTGTTTTTTCAATCTTATCTGACGGAATCATTTCATTCTTTCTGAGTAACCTAGTAGAGGTAGAGCTAAGGGGCTACCAGGCATATGTCAAAGTATGAAGATTTTCTGTGTGCATAATACCCTTCAGATGGGTTTTGCTCAGTGTAACCGACAGCGTAAGCAATTCGTTCGACTATTTCATTGTAAGAGCTGAAAACTACCACAACACTGACCAAATAAATTATTTCTTGGTTTCTGATTTCGCTTGCAAACTAAGCAGTAGGAGAAATAATGTAGAGCTATCTACGTTATTATCTCTGGGGGCCCTTGCTGTCGCTGTGGCATACATTGAATGAAATCTGTTGATTTTATTCAATCTATATAGATTTAATGAAATCAATTTATATATACGAATCTAGTCATATACCGGGTGGCCCACCACAGACGCGGAGCTCGTTTTGATGGAGTAAATGAAGATATTTTGAGAATATTTTTTTTTGTGATGTGTGTAGGGTGTTCAAAATCACAATTTAAAATTAATTTCCTACATACAGGGTGTTAGCAAACAAAGATATAGACCAAAGTTAATTTTTTTTAATGTAACACCCTGTATTTGATCTCAAAAATGGAATGGCAAGCTCAAATTATGATAAGTTTCTTCAGATCACTTTTCAAACATCAACTACAAATAATAGTCAAAAACTTTATTATTTCAAATGGCACACCAGGCATTTCTATATCTCGTTGAACGTAAACATATCTTCATAAGGTTTTCCTACACCTAAACCTGGTAGTTTCTCAGCAATTTTCGACCATTATTTGTAGTTGATGTTTGAAAATTAATTATGATCACTCGGTATATTCCAGAGTTAAATTTTTTTTCTGTATAGGAATTGCCAATATGTCTACTCGAAAAAATACTGTCTGTATTGCTGGCGTAGCTGGTTTCTTCATTAATTGCTATTTAAAAAAAACACTTCATATTTTCAATTTTTAGCCATTTTCTCGTAAATGCTGCTTCTAAGGTATAAAGTGATCTGAAGAAACTCATCATAATTTGAGGTTGCCATTTCATTTTTTAGGTCAAATACAGATTGTTACATTTAA
Organism: Halyzia sedecimguttata; assembly: GCA_937662695.2. Taxonomy (NCBI): domain Eukaryota; kingdom Metazoa; phylum Arthropoda; class Insecta; order Coleoptera; family Coccinellidae; genus Halyzia; species Halyzia sedecimguttata. Next base: position 93,160,302 of record OW569412.2, read on the forward strand.
AAATATTTAACCTTGGTCTATATCTTTGTTTTGGAACATCCTGTATGTATGAAAATAATTTCAAATTGTGCTTTTAAACACCCTACACGCATCACAAAAAAATATTCTCAAATTACTCCCTCAAAACGAGCTCCGCGTCTGTGGAGGGCCACCCGGTGTATGAATTTTTGCTATTACACTGAGCTTTAAATCTGTTTTAGAGTGCTAGCAAAAAATTTCTCTCTCTGAAAATTTTCACCCTAATACTTTAACATCTGACTGCTCTTGCTCTATTGCTATATTATCATTTTGTTGATACTTCCTATTAATTTAAGTGGAAACCAATAAATTTAAAATTTGGTCTCATCAATATTACAATTTTTAAGAAAACATTTGTGGGATCAATTAAGCTATTTGTATCAATATTATTCTTCAACTTTTATGTATATGAACGAAAAAGGAACAGTTTTCCTACTTTGGATACACCAATATTCATAGTTTTGGTAGATAATCTAATATATGCATCTATTCTTGATATGCTCTTTGCTGGTATGGAATGACTGTAACTATTCATATATCACACACAAAAATTCGTATTTTGTTAGTGTTTAGAAGCTGTGTTCTAAGTAATCTTCAGTTAGTTTATATTGCATGTTAGTGATGCCTGTTCATTTGCTAAACATGTAGATCTTGCGAGTCCAGATGGTGAAGTTTCATGGATAATTTAATAGTTTTTGTTTCATTAGCACGCACAACTTCGCAACAACTGAAATTGTTGTTGGATATTCAACAATCAAGTGAAACAAGAAACATTTGATTCTATGGAAAAAATGCTCAGCAGTTTGACATGATTATTTTCTTCCTAAGTATATGGATACAAGAGAATAATCAAAGGAAATAAAAACACAATAACAGAAGAATATATTTTTGGGGAAAGAAACTTTACCACCGTATTTGTCAGTGTATATGTTAGCAAAGTATTTTAATGAAATTTTATAAATACTATAACAATGTGCCTTTTTTGATGGAAGTCAAGTCTTCATATGCGTAGATTATAAGGTGTTTGGTGGTTTACAGGTTCATCTAGGTGACAGCGATTTATTGCAGAACAGGTTGGCCGAATCTAAGTATACCAAGACTTCGTCCTCCTAGTTTCCAACAAATTTTAACGAACCTTACAGAAGCATTTAACAATTTTTAATGAAGTAACTGGACCTTTTTTGGAGGCGTACAAGTGTTACTGATAGTAATATTTAACTAGACATTATTCCTTGTGATAAGATATTTGTATTTTGCACAAAAATATCAGACTATTATGTAAAAAGAAATAATACTTCATTAAATTTTTATGTCTTGATGGCTAAATTAATATCTGCATGAGAATACATTTTTGAACAAGTACCTAATACAATTAAGACGATGCATAAATAGCATTTCTCATTATTAAGTGACAGATTTGAATAAAATTACTTAAAGTAAGGGCTGCAGACTATTAGAGTTGAAATATTCTCTAACATAAGTTATAAAATCGGTATCTCTAGAGGAGTATTTTTGGAGTTGAATTGAGAAACCTCTAGAAATATCTATTGCAGTAACAGATGATACCAATGACCCTCCCAAACCATAGCTCTCAAGACTAAATCATTCAGTTTATCAAAAATTGATTATACTTAGTGCCTATTAAACATAATATGAAATATTTGATTTTGATATATAATGCTCATTACTATTTGCTTCTCCAACCCCTTATCTAAAGGAAAAATGACTAGTTTATTTGAACAAATTATTTAAATTTCATTTTATCAATGAAGGCTGTTTTAGATATTCATAAGTTGTATTATTTTGTAGTTTGAAGTAGGAAATTGTTGAAATGGCAGGAATATGAAAAATATTATTGAAAAGAACTTATTTTTCATGAAGCAATAACTTGTCAATAGTTTTTCTATCGACCCAATTCTTTCAGTATATTCTAAATTTTGGTTAAATATGAAGGGATAATTCATGCCACAAATAAAGATGAATTTTTGTGAAAATCACAAAAAATGGCGAAAAACATTAGTTGCGTTAAAAATGAAATGATAGTTTCAAGACTGGTATGCAAAGAGGGAAAACCTATGTATTACACTGATTTATTTTGGTCCATTAACAGTAGTTGAATGTTTGAATCTTGAAAATAAATTGATCGAGGACATTTTTTCTAGGTATTTTAGATTATGCCAATTTGATTTCATACTAAAGCTTCCTTCTAGAAATTCTAACCTACTACAAGCAAATCTATTTGTCACCTTACATATTGAATCATTTTATGTTCTTTGTGAATGTAATAAGTTTTACATTCGTTGCTTTTTCATGAAAAAATCTGAATGTTCAATTTTGGTGAACCCCTTCTGCATACTTCGCCGAATTGATATAAATAAATACGAATTTATACAGTAAAAACTCCTATATTTTCCACTGAGGAAAAAAAATGTATATAAACAAAATATCTAAAAAATTAATTATTGTGATTATGTCTTAATTATTTTAGGTAGGTAGTTTAGATATGAAATTCTTAAATAATACCAAAATATCCAAATAGAGCAGCCAATTAAACTGCATTCTCAAAATCTTTTATCTCATTATTAACTGACTTCGCATAATTGTACCAAATATCTGGTTTTTTATGTATTTGACAAGCGGTCATTTTGAACAATTCTAATGGAATGAATTCAATCAATTCCAGTTTCCAGTTAAACAATCTTGGGGTTGAAAAAAATTGAAGCATATTTATTTGCGAACAATTAATTAATAGATTTTCTTTATGATTAATGTTTTGAAGATGAAAATGGTTTTATTTTTACGATTGTTCATCTTTCGGAAATATATAAAGATATATTAATTTTATATTCATGAAACTTTGATTTGGCTTGAACACCTTGAATTTGAAGGTACATGAGTGGTAAAAATTTTGGAAAAAAGTTCTACAAGGTAAGGGTTTGAAATTAGAAATTTAATTTAATTTTGTTTTTGTAAAAAGTAAATGTTCATTTGAAATGATTAATTTTTGCAAATTTCATTTCTCACGTTTACTGCCAATAGATTTAAATACTACAGATGATGTTGAAATCTCTAGTTTGTAAATATGAATATTTTTTACTTGTTATTATCTATTTTGTTGTAATATCAAATATATTTATAAGAAAACATCGATTTAGTTTACCTGTTTATTCTACCTCTCTGATACTTATGAGATAGGTGGTGAATTGAGTTGCAAGTAACTTAATTTAAGACTTAATTTATGTTTGCTGTCAATAAATATCCTCAAATCTGACTGCTTTCACTTGAACTTCCTGATGTCATTTTGAAAGATAGTCTTTTAGTTTATTTTTGGCAAATAGTCTAGTCAACAAGTGCTTTTTAGGTAAAAATTTTTGCGTATTCTCCGTAAATTATGATTGAGGTGTCATTCGATTCGGAATGGTATGCAGATAGTTTTTGAGAAAATGCTAATGCCGCTCGCAAAAATTGCAATAGTTATAAACAATTAAGTGTAAAAAAGAAGGAGGTTTAGGTTTTTGTTTATATATCAAAAACTGTTTGAGATAATAAAAGTTTTAAAAGAGATTCGAATAGAGGAGGAAATTTCCTAAAATTTATAATTTTCCTAAAGGGTTGAAAATACGCCCGAAAACGGGTACTCCGGCTTGCGCAAGCCTCGCCCCATTCGTACCTTTGATGAATAAATATTATTTAAACTTATTAAATATGAAAATAAAAAAAGGGTTCAAGCCCTGTGGACAGGAGCTTTCTGGCGCTCTAGTTCAAACAGACAAATTATATCTCCGAAAGTATTGGTTTCTCAGAGTTGGGAATTAAATCAATGGATTTTTATGATAGAACTGCATCATGAAGGAAATTCAATTCAAATAACAGTTTATTTATCAAGATTAAATGAGCAATCTGAGAATGAGTACTGCACCATGGAAGAAATCAAATTAAAATAGCTGAACTGAATTTGACACTCTCTTATAGAACAGGATGAAATGTACGAGTATGAACACAGATCATATAATAAAGCTTAGATAGAATAATTATAGCATTCTGTGAAAACTAAGAAGTAAGTACGATTCATTATTGAAATTTAGAAAAAGCATATCTCCGAAAGTATTAGCTTGTTGGAGTTGAACATGATATCGATGGAATTTAATGGTGAAACTGCATCTTAAATAAAAATTCATATGCACTCAGATCCGAGGAACTAGAGCGCCAAAAAGTGTAATTCCCTTTACGGGATTTGAGCCCGCCTTCTCTCGTTCCGAAACCCGACGGGTCAGACCGACCGGCTATCGTGCTCCTCGAACGATCTCCGGAGTTTATTTGACTGTTTTTGGCGCTCTAGTTCCTCGGAACTGAGTGCTTATCAATTTGCCCAAATGTCTGTAATTTTCGAATTTTTCGATGAAAATGGTCTTAAACGATTTGGTTCGACTCACTGATCAAGAATCCGTGGTCGAAATTCATTCTGTCCGGCCGTAGGCACGATAACTCTCGAACGGAATGAGCTAGACAGTTGAAATTTTCAGAGTAGGTTTGGGGGATAAAGATCTCGGCTAAGTTCGTTATTGGGCGAAATCGGACAGATGGTTTCGGAGTAACAAAAAAAAATTTTTTTTTTACAGAACAAATTCCAAATTAAATTTTTTTCAATAAGCAGTTTTACCATAAGAATCCATTCATATCATTTTTAACTCTAACAAACTGATACTTTCGGAGATATGATTTTTCAAAATTTCAATGATAGAATTATTCTGTGGCTATTCTATGAATTGTTATAATGTCAACTTTGACGTTGTCTCATTGTCATTCATTCCAGTAATGGTATCAATATGAGAATTATAATATAATATCATACTTTTTGTTGGTTGATATTTTCATGCCGATGGTCATACCATGATGATGGGAATGGTAATGGTAAGTTAATAATAATGAGTTCAGAATATCTCCACTAAAAACAAAACTGGAATATTGGTGTATTGGAGTAGATTTGAGGAAAGATATACAGGGTGAGTCTTTAACCACTGCATTAATTTTAACCAAAGATTCCTCTCATCAAATGAAACACTTTTTTCCTTTACCATTTTTCCAGATTCGGCTCAGATAAAAAGTTACTAGCGTTTAAAGATTTCACAATGTGCTAATACACTCCCGCATATAAATTATCTATGACATTGTTGGCGGACGAGAATAAGGCATGGTAACGTGGTTTACAGCTTGATTCGGGATTCCAACGCTCAGGGACGGATCCATAAAAGTAGTGAAATTTGTGGAGTTTTCCATTTCAAAACATTCAATGAAGAATATCTCGAAAACGGTGCGTTTAAGGAGAAATGATGAGGAATAATATAATGTTCTAAAACGATGGAATATTCTTGAAATGACTCAAGAAAAACTTTATATGCCTTCTTTATGCTAATTTCGTTTAGTTTTATGAAACCACGAGTCCATAACTAGAAAACCAGTAGAAGTAGAAAATAACTAATAGTTGGAAAATATGTATCATAGTTATAGGAAACTTTACGCCAACATTCAGTTTATTCGAAAAAAGGATGTCAAAGCTACAAAATAAAAACTGATTTTTTTTCAAAATTTCAACAGCCTGTATCTTCTTACCTGAGCTGAAAAATGTTAAATGAACAAAGTGTTTCATTTGATGAGAGGAATCTTTGGTTAAAATTAATGCAGTGGTCAAAGACTCACCCTGTATATATTATCGTTCATCATAGAATTGAGGAATGAATATCTCGGATGTGTTCGTATTTGGGTAGAATTCGTCTATTGGTTTTGGATTGATAATTTTTGGCACTCTTGTTGAATTTAAATTCTTCTATGATGTTTGAATTCAATTTCTGCTAAGATGAAGTTCTAAATTTCAATATTGAATCGTACTTCTATGTTTTCACAGAATGCTATAATTATTCTATCTAAGCTTTATTATATGATCTGTGTTCATACTCGTACATTTCATCCTGTTCTATAAGAGAGAGTCAAATTCATTTCAGCTATTTTAATTTGATTTCTTCCATGGTGCAGTTCTCATTCTCAGATTGCTCATTTAATCTTGATAAATAAACTATTATTTGAATTGAATTTCCTTTATGATGCAGTTCTATCATAAGAATACATTGATATAATTCTCAACTCTGAGAAACCAATACTTTCGGAGATATAAAATTTGTCTGTTTGAAATAGAGCGCCAGAAAGCTCCTGTCCGCAGGGCTTGAACCCATTTTTTACCCTTATATTCGCTTTTCGTCAACTTTCAGGCCAGAAAACATGTCTCAGGAAAATAAGTTGAAATTATGAAAATTCATACATAGAATAATTATATAATTCTGTGAAAACGTACAAATACGATTTATTATTGAAATTTTGAAAAATCATATCTCCGAAAGTGTTAGCTTGTCAGAGTTAAAAATGATATCATTGGATTCTTATGGTAAAACTCCTTATTGAAAAAAAATTAATTTGGAATTTGTTACGTAAAAAAAAATTTTTTTTTCTGTTTCTCCGAAACCATCTGTCCGATTTTGCCCAATAACGAACTTAGTCGAGATATTTATCTCCCAAACCTACTCTGAAAATTTCAACTCTCTAGCTCATTCCGTTCGAGAGTTATCGTGCTTACGGCCGGCCGGACCGGCCGGACAGAATTAATTTCGACCACGGATTCTTGATCAGTGAGCCGAACCAAATCGTTTAAGACCATTTTCATCGAAAAATTCGAAAATTACAGACATTTGGGCAAATTGATAAGCACTCAGTTCCGAGGAACTAGAGCGCCAAAAATTGAAAACATTCAGGTGACTGCAGGATAGATCAATGAAAAATAATCCGTGGTTACAAAAATGTTTATCGCGATTTTTCAATTAGTTATCCATTAGTTAATTAACAATTTTTTGTAGCACGAACATCAACATTGCAAGTACGCTAATAATTGTTAAACTATTAATCTGAGAATTTTTTCCTTTCTTTTAGCTATTTTTCAAAGGTCTATTTCCTATTGGAAAATTCTAAAAATTGTTAATTTTAGTTTTGTTATGAACAATTTACTTAAGTGAAAAAATAATTAATTATTATCTCCTATATTGTTACAAAAAGTGTTATAACTATGCGTTGTTTATGAGATAATTTAAAATTTTCTTTTGAAACATAATTGAAGCTTTATAATTTTTTACTTCAGTAAATTGTTAATAACAAAACGAAAATTAACAATTTTTCAAATTTGCGAACGGATATCTATTCCAAGACCTTTGAAAAATAGCTCCACTAAAGGAGAACATTCTCAGATCAATAGTTTAACAATTATCGCACTTGCAATGTTGATGTTCGTGCTAAAAAATTGTTAATTAACTAATGGATAACTAATTGAAAAGTCGTGATAAACATTTTTGGACCACGTATTATTGTTCATTGATCTACCCTGCAGAAGCTCGAATTTTTTCAATTTTTTATTTTCATATTTAATAAGTTTAAATAATATTTATTCATTAAAGTTCCGAAGGGGTCGAGGCTTACGCAAACCGCAGTTTGCGTAAGCCTCGACCCCTGTTCTCGCTTAAATTCGACTTATGTTACTCCAATTTTATTGATGAAGTATAGTTGCTTTCGTGAACTTTTGCCAAGAACTTACTACAATAATAAGCAAATAGAATCCTCTTACAATTACAAGAGTCCCGATTTGCTAAGTTTATTATGGATTAACTCATTCTCTAATGGAAGTTGTGACACATGGAGTTTCTACCTGCTGCGATGATTTTTTACTTTTGCCGACTTAATAGATTAATATGATCAAATTCTGAATATAAATTGACATTTCTCACATCAGACAAATGAGTGATAAACGTGGAATGTTGATTGATAATGATAACACGAATTCACTCTGAACCATTATCAAAAAGTAGACTGTCAAGTGGCAATGTATCTATTCATAAGCAGAAGAATAATCCTTGGTGAAATTAGGACAAATTAGTATTATTCATAATGAAGAAAAGAGATCATGAATAGAGAAATTCAAGAAACTATGTTGTGCAAAGTATTAAAATGATTGGTAAGTAACCTTCCATTTTTACCAACTAACGCTGAGTAAAATAAATGATTTTCGGTGTTGATTTTCAAAACATTTGAAGAATCGTAGAAGGTAACAAAAGTTGGAAAAGTACTGTGGCCAAAAGCTTTGACGCGATGTTCAAATTTATAGCCGTAGCCTAGCCCATTCAGGTACTGAACTCGACCAAAGCTACAGGAAAAAAATAATATTTCCAAGAATATAAACGACTGTAAAAACACAAGCGTCCAAAAAAAATGGGTTCAAGCCCTGTGGACAGGAGCTTTCTGGCGCTCTAGTTCAAACAGACAAATTAAAGTATTGGTTTCTCAGAGTTGGGAATTATTTCAATGTATTCTCATGACAGAACTGCATCATAAAGGAAATTCAATTCAAATAATAGAACAGGATGAAATGTACGAGCTTGAACACAGATCATATAATAAAGCTTAGATAGAATAATTATAGCATTCTGTGAAAACATATAGAAGTACGATTTATTATTGAAATTTAGAAAAATCATATCTCCGAAAGTATTAGCTCGTTGGAGTTGAAAATGATATCGATGGATTTTAATGGTGAAACTGCATCTTAAATAAAAATTGAATTTGAAATTTGTTGCTTAAATAAAAATTTTTGTTTCGTTACTCCGAAACCATCTGGCCTATTTTGCCCAATAACGAACTTAACCGAGATATTCATCTCCCTAACCTACTCTGAAAATTTCAACTGCCTAGCGCATTCCGTTCGAGAGTTATTGTAAAAAAAATTTTTTAAATATTGAATTTTTTTTTATACACTTTGCGGTAACCTGGCCAATACAAAACTTCACATGCGTATAAAGGTTATGATTCTACAATTTAATGCTAAATTTCAGATAGATCGAGTGATCGGTTTCGGAAATATTCATAAAAAATGTGTTTTACTAAAATCGTCCATAACTCCGAAACCGCTTGATGGATTTTGCCCATTAACGAACTTGTCCGAGATATTTACGCTCCAAACCCACCTTGCAAATTTCAATCCTCTAACTCCTTTCGTTCGAGAGTTATCGTGCCTACGGACGGCCTGCCGGACCGGCCGGACAGAATCGAATTCGACCTCGGATTCTTGATCAGTGAGTCGAACCAAATCGTTTGAGACCATTTTCAGCCAAAAATTATAGACATTTTGGCAAATTGATAAGCACTCAGTTCCGAGGAAGTAGAGCGCCAAAAATGGTTCACTCTTCAGAAGGCGACCATAAATTACGTGAGGTGTTTTTTTAAATTTTCTGACCCCCCCTACCCCCCTGGTGAGATGTCGTGAGATTTTATTCAACCCCCTCCCCCATCCCCCAATCTCACGTGAGATTTTTCAAAATGTGGGTTTCTTACGTAAACGCGTTGGTTTGACAGTCAGTATAGATGTATAACGTCAATTAGTATGAATGAAATTATTTTCTTTCCAACGAATTAGTGAATGATCTTAAAATCGTATTGCGATATACGCATAAGATTAAATCTTAAGCATGTATAATCTGGATTAAATGGACCAAAATAGTATATTTTTTTTTGTTTCAATCAGAAAAAAAATTGCGTGATATTTTCCGAGACCCCCCCCCTCCCCTAACGTAAGATAAGATGAGATTTGACTCGACCCCCTCCCCCCCTTAAACATCTCACGTAATTTATGGACGCCCCCTTAGCCGAAAATGATCTCAAACGATTAGTTTCGATTGAAATACATTCATCACTTGGGTCGTAAATAAGCAGTGATGTGTCTGTGGTAGGGTAGCGCAAGTACCCATTTGAATACATAAATTAATTCACTGTTGGTTCGAAAATGAACAGTACATGCTGTGTTTGTGGTTGCATAAGGTCTCTGTTCAAATACACACATTCACTGTTGGGTCAAGAAAAAAAGAGGTGTTTGTTTTGGCGTAATGGTCACCCATCCAGCTACTGAACTAACCCAAGGCTGCTCGGCTTTCTATATTTTTGGCTGTAAAATTAAGTTTTGTAGGCCCTCACAAATTTCAGCGAAATTGGACGAATAGTTTCTGAGATACAGAAATATTCTTTAATAATTTCTGTATTGTATGAAAACAAAATTTCAACTAAGAAAACGTTTAGCCGATTTTGCTCATTATAACGAACTTAACTGTCGCATTCGGATGCGCAACCTCTCCCTGAAACTTTCAAGTCGAGCTGTCTGTTGAATATTTTTTTTTGCATTTTATTAACATTATTATGTTTTGGTTGGTGTATCATCATGTTTTGGATGGTGTATCATCGTGTGTGGAACTTTTTGAAAATATTCTTATTTATATGTTCGGATGATTTCAAATGACATTTGCAGTCCTTTGAGACCTTTCAAAAGGACAAAGGACATAGTTTTAAAATAAAGGACGGTTGGCAACCCTAAGTCGAACATCTATAACTCGACATTCGTCAATTCAAATTTCTTCAGTGGTCCCTGTACATTTTCAAGATTTCCATTTATTTTGACCTCTAAAACTAGAATTTTTAAATCTCGAACCGTAAGTAAAAATCTCTATAATTAAAACTTTTGAAAGCAACCAAAGCAGTTTCGACGTCTAGTCACAAGGTGGCAGCACGGATCGACTGAAACCGACTTTTTGGGGATTCCCCCAAGTAGGAGTGATATACCGCGTGTGAAAAGTAGAGAGAATTGTGTCCACAGAAAGATTATGTACCAAGAATTAATATGATATTTCACAAAGTACTTTATCTACCATGCATAATAAAAAAGAAAAATATGAAAAAAGTAAACACCGCATTACCTACTTAATTCATTGGTTTAAATCTTCAAAAAAAGAAAATTTGCCTATCTCAGGGCTCATTTTACAACAGAAGGATTGGATGTCTCCGGAAGACTGGGGGATGAAAATTTCAAGGCCAGCTCGAAAAGACTGCCGAGTAACCGGAACAGTGATTAAGACCAATCCCTTGCTATCATAAACAATCGGTTATGTATACCAAGAGATTGGTCTTAACCGCTGTTCCGGTTACTCGCTTAAATGTTCCAACTGTGCCTGTTTTGCATTTATCCGGTCAAATTTCTCCACATTTTATAAATAACAATTTTTTCGGAAATATTTCCACCTGCTTCGAAATTTTTTCCAACTCCTCCGAAATTTTTTCATGTTTCTAACTACTTCGAAATTTTTCCAACTGTGTTGAAAATTGGCCAACTCCGTTCAACATTGAGGAGGGGATCATCCCGACTTTTTGGGGATTCCCCTAAGTAGGTGTGATATACCGCTTGTGAAAAGTAGAGAGAATTGTGTCCGCAGAAAGATTGTACCAAAAATTAATATGAAATTTCACAAAGTACTTTATCTACTATAATACAAAAGAAAAATGTGGGAAGCCCTGTGGACAGGAGCTTTGGCGCTCTTGTTCAAACTTTGACAATTCATCTCTGAAATTATTGGTTTCTGTGAGTTGGGAATGATATCTGATATCAATTAGAACTGCATCATAAAAGAGACTAAATTAAATTTTAATAACGAACTTATCCGAGATATTCATTCCTAAAATCTCATTTGGAAATTATATTCCAGTTTTGTTTTCACTGAAGATATTCTGAATCCAATTTGATAAACTTACCAAATTATATTTCCATCATCATATGGATTATCCAAGGGCATATAGGTTAGAGGTAATTATAATATCCTATAATTGGTCATTTTGCATTTAAATCATACACTTTGTTTGTTAGAACAGAAATACATTTGACATATCTGTCATAAGTAGATAAGATTACATGTATGAACAGTGAACACAAATAGAACACAGACAGATAGAATTTGAATTCATAGAAAAACATAGAAGTACGATATGTATTATTGAAAAATCATATCTCCGAAAGTATTAGCTTGTTAGAGTTGAAAATGATATCAATGGATTCTTATGATGATACTGCATAAATATTTTATTCAAAATTTTTAATGTTAAAATTTTTTTTTTCATTACTCCGAATCCATCCAGCTGATTTTGCCCAATAACGAACGTAACCGAGATATTTATCTCCGGAACCTACCCTGAAAATTTCAATTGTCAAGCTCATTCCGTTCGAGAGTTATCGTGTGAACTGCCAGCCGGCCGGACGGACGGATAGCCGGACAGAATCGATTTCGACCACGGATTCTTCATCAGTGAGTCGAACCAAATCGTCTAAGACCATTTTCAGCTGAAAATTCGAAAATTACAGAAATTTGGGCAAATTGATAAGCACTCTGTTACGAGGGACAAGAGCGCCAAAAAGTAAATACTGCTTTACTTAATTGATTGGTTTAAATTCTTAAGAAAAGCAAATTTGCCTATCTCATGGCACATTTTACAACAGAAGGCACTGGATGTTACCAGAACACTGGGGGATGAATATTTTTAGGCCAGCTCGAAATGACTGACCGTTGCCACGATAACTTTCGAACGGAAAGAGATAGCGACATACAGATCCGATCGAATTGAAACTAGGTAACTATAGTTGTAGAATACTGTGACAAAACGGACTAAAGTAAATAGGTTAGTTATTAATCTTCTCCCTACAATTTGAATCTCTGGACCACGCATGCACAATATCGATGCTGATCTAAGGGAATTCCATCAAATATAGTGCGATTGACATACATATTACGAAGTCATGCTGGACATAAATTCCTAAAAATGAACCATTAATTTAGTCATAGCATTAGCTTAGCATTCAATTGTGCGCTTGAATATCAAAATAACCTATTTATCGAACCAGAACCACCCTAATCTGTGCTTGTAGACCACAGAATACAAATAAAAAGGTTGTAGACCTCGTATCTTCTTGCCTCGGGAGTTCACCCTCCCAACTCATGACCCCAAATATAAAGAAAATCTCAATCTTTGATTAAATTGATTTTGATATTTTATGTTCTGTGATTATACCATTAAATTTACGGTTGACAAATGCATAACCTAACTTTTTGGTTTGAAATTGTTGGTGCAAGTTTACCCAATAATGAAGGAAAATAGTATAAATAAAATAAGAAAACTCATATATACGAATATACAAAATACAACTCATTTTGAAAATCAGTTTGAAGGGAGAGAAAAAATTATTAAATTAATTAGAAGTACTGTAGACTATGGGGAATCGAACTCGGCACTGGTTATAGGCCCTAGGGGCTCCGGAAAGACAACGGTAGTGGAAACATACCATGTTAAAATATTGAATTTTTTCATTCCGCCATTTTCAGCTTATTCACGATATCCTCAAAGAAATCACCACCGAAAAGACATTTAAAGATAACTCTCTCCTTGTAAAACTACATGGATTTGTACATACAAATGATAATTTAGCTCTTAAAGCCATTACTCGCCAGATGAACCTAGTGAATGTTGTGGAAGGTAAAGTTTTTGGGAGTTTTGCTGAGAATCTTGCTTTCCTTCTAGACAGTTTGAAATCTGGCAATAAAGAAACTTCAAAAAGTATTATATTTATTTTGGATGAATTTGACTCTTTTTGCCAACATCACAACCAAACGCTACTATATAATTTGTTTGATATTTCTCAGTCCGCACAAACTGCAATTTGCGTTTTAGGTATAGGTATCTAAATTTTTGAATATTATGACAATATTAAACATCAATTTTCTAGGTATTACATGCCGTTTAGATGTAGTTGAACTTTTGGAGAAAAGGGTTAAGTCTCGTTATTCACACAGACAGATATTTTTATTTTCTGATATTCTTGATGATGAAGACGATGTGCTTGAAGCAGTGGTTGAAAATATTAGAACAATATTGTCACTCGAATCATCTGATTCTAAATCAATTGATGGGCTATCAGCATCTTGTATAACAAATTGGAATAAACAAATAAAGCAGCTGGTGAAGAATAAATCTTTCAAGAGTGTTATTAAAAGGTTTATGGATATTGATATTAGTAAAAGTCGATTGAAAAACGTGTTGGTATATTTTAAATAAAAATTATTGTGTTATATATTTATGTCTATATTTTCAGATTTCCATTGTTTCTAAAATAAGAGATGATTCTGATTTAATATCAGTTTCGAATTTCCAAGAGCAACTCAATAAATTCGAGAAAGATGGAACTATACAGGCTATACAGGATTTGAATGTTTTGGAATTATGCCTCGTTATAGCTATGAAACATCATGCAGATATATATCATAAACAACCAATGAATTTTGAAATGGTATTAGCAAGATACACAAAGTTCGCCAATGCTAATTCTTCTGTACAGAGTGTTCAGAGACCAGTTATCATGAAGGCATTTGAGCATCTACAGGTGGGATGAATAAAATATATTTTTCAGTAAAAGTATTGATTCCAAAGTTGTTTCTTCATAAGTTTCAGATAGTAACACTCACAGAATATTGCTTTCCTATTTCGTTTTTGAGTCCTTATTTTTCTTTAATACTTTTCCTATTTTGCTATGGGTGGTACTATCATATTGAAGTGTATAAGTGATTAAATATGAACATATTTTGTATCTTCACAACAGAGTCATGAAGGAATTCATGGAATATGCTCATTTTGATCTTAATATATAATTGAAAATCATACAATATTAACCATATATTATATTAAATATAAAAGATAGTGAATGAGTCTCGATTGTTGAAACCTCTTGAGAAATCTTGAGAGATACTCAAAACTACTCATTCAAATGTCATTACTGTCGAGGTGAAACAAGAGAGGAAGCTGTAGCTATTCAAAGCAAACTTGCCTTTCCCTCTCTCCTGACTGAATCCTAACTGAACATGATACGAACATGATTGACTGAGAAGTGCCGATTGATGGTTTTATTTCATTACAATCCATTTGCCATCGTCATTCATCCTCTTTTACTGATAATAATGTCAATTGTTTCCTCCAGAGAGTTTTGACATAAAATAGTTGAACACTCAAGAGGTAATGTAAATCAAGAGATTTAATGTGATATCCATTTCTAGATAGTTTCAGTGTCAGGAGCGGCTGGTGAGGGAGGGCGGCGGTGCGCTGGCCACCCTTGAAAAATGACGTACATACCGATTAATTTGTATATTTCATATTCGTGCTCTAGTGACCATCTATATTTCACAATAATTACATTTGCGTTAAGCAAACGCATAGACAAGGTATACTATGAGCGTCCGCACCATGCCGGGCTGAATCTCGATCGCCCAAGCGAAATCGTCGGTTACCATGGAAACGACAAACGTCCAAACTCAGATACCATCAGCTAGTGTCGCGCGATTCTCAGTCATGATTCAGGCATATTAGTAGAAGCCCAGAGAGGAATAAAATAGCTACGTTCAGTAGTAGTATACCTTGTTTATGGTTACGCTTAATAGATACATGCGTATTTTTGTTTTGTTTGCTTATCAAACATATGAACAAGATTGTAAGCTTCCAGCTATTGGCCGCAACTAATTTCGCTTCTGGTTTAAATAGTGCATATGGCGAAACTATTCGTAAGCACAACGAAGTGGCATCAAAAAACCGTTACGTCCTGTCAAAAATTATCGATAGTCTGAAGTTGCGTGGCAAATGCAATCTTGCACTACGTGGTCATACTAAGTCGGAAGACTCGATTAATAACACAAGAAAACGAGAATGTGACCGGTACCTACTTTGAATTTAATATAGTGTCGTATGGTTTGGATTCAACGTTTTGTGAAATATGTAAAGTTTTGGTTATTTTATAATCGATGGCACTGACAACCGCAGAAACTGAAAGATGTTTCTCTTCTTTAGAATTGCTCAAGACGTTTCTTAGGAATACAATGCCGGAAGAAAGACTGACGGCGCTCGCAATGTTGTCTATCGAACAAAATTTAGTTACAAGACATTCCTGACTTCATCGAAAAGGTGATCGAGAGATTCATTTTGAGAAGTAGGCATTTGGTAATTACCTTTTGAAATATACATACTTTTTTTGTATACTTGAATCAGCGCCCTCCTGAACAAAATTATCACTAGCCGCCACTGTTCAGTTCGCTACACTTGTACATGCTTTTAACCAGGTACCTATTGACTTGAAAGTCGATTTCAATTGTTTAAAGGAGATGAAAAATAGTTAGATTAGTGGTATTGAATCAATGTAATGCTTAGAATGTGGATTTTTCACAAAAAAATTCAGATAAAAACGAACGCAGTATAAAAGCATTAACTGAAAATCTCAACAAAATTATGCCCCTCGCCAAACATATTCTCGACGAGGCATATTTTTAATAGGAATAAGAATATAGAGCATTTTTGAACAAGACCTAAAATGAATGTAAGTTATAAATTCTAACATAACATGTCGAAATACATCTGTTTTGCTCATTTTTTCAAGCGATCAAGGCCAATGGGCATAAATTACATTTCGCCATTAAACATTATTATTTGAAGATTCTTTTGGGAACAAATCTATTATGACATTTGAAGTACCAGTGTTCGCCGTTTGGAATATCTCAGAACTCGCTAACGAGTGGGTTAAGGCCTAAGGGCCAAAATTCATGAGACGATGCTGTCGTTAAGAAGCAACGACGCTGTCCTTAAAAAACAACGACGCTGTCGTTAAAAAGCAACCAGGCTGTCGTTAAAAGTCAACGACGCTGTCGTTAAAAATTTCCCTTCCTATCCTTTTCATGGAACGTCGAAATCGGACGGCAGCTTTTGAACTGATTTAAAAATATAACCTAATTGAGTGTTAATATTACAACTAAATATAGACAAAATGAGTGATTATAATCATTATTTCAATTTCTGGTATAGAAACTGTTATCGAAAATATTATCAGTAGTACATGCGAAAGTACTACAGTTATCTCTAATACTTATATAAATGCATTAAATCGTAAAAAAGAAACAATCACAGCAGCTCCAATTATGATTGCAAACAAAAAAGAAAATATAATAAAAAAAATTTTGGGTTGCGTTTTAATAATATACTTGCGGGCTGAAATTCTAGATCGGATTCCATTGCTTGAAAAAAACCTGCAAGTTTTGCACATCCTACTTTCTGCGCCCATGTTCTAGGAGACACATCGCATTATCATTTTGCTGAGCTGAGCCGAGCGGGACGTATAATATGAATGGGCCTTAAGAGTGTCCAATAGAGATGAATGGACTATAGAATATGGGCGCAAAAGCTGCTGACTTCACGTCAGTGCTAGAACCAATTTTAGTTTTTGCGGCTGTCCGAGGTATGTTATTATTAGACATCGGATTATATGCAGTTGCATATTTGCATATGCCAATGTGTCGCGATATTTAAGACGTTATTGCATATTTTGTTACTTTTTTGTCAATAGTGCATATTTCGGAAGTGAAACGTAACGATCGAGGATCAGATCGATCGCCACATACCCGAAGCAGTAGAGAGATGAAGATGGAAACCAAAAACCTTCCTCTGTTCAATTCCATGGAAATTTTAGAAAAACTGATCGAACAGACCTCACTGCCCGAAAATATCTATGGAAATTAAATGCCATTCAGCATAAGATCCCGGGTCTTGAAGCAATCAAGAAGTTCAATGCATATATCAATGGCAATAGTCAAACCTTGAGATAACTTCAGAAATGGCGCCAAAATTCAAATTTTGTCCAGTAACGTCAGTGGTTGTAGAGAGGTCATTTTCTGCCTATAAATTGATATTAATCTCGATATTAATTGACAAACATCACAAGTTTTCTATAGAAAACCTGGAGAAATGTTTAAATGTGTATTGCCACCAAAATCATAAATAACGAGTAAATAGGTGAAGGTGAAGAAAATAGGTGTTTTTTCAATGCATATGTTGTGCATATTTTACCCTTTTTTAGTGCATATTTGCATGCATATTTTGCCACTTTGTTAATGCATATAATCCAATGTCTAGTTATTATATATGGTCGGAGGAAAGCTTGATAAATCAAGCATTACAACGACGTCGTTCAAATGACTAAACGAACGACGAGAACTTGCCGTTGCGATTTTATCGTCTCATGAATTTTCGCCCTAATTCGTCAGCCGTGAACCGAGGATCGAGATTAACCTCTCGAATGATCACTTGATTGTTGAAATCTCTCAGTAAGTTACATTTCGATTGCTGAGGTCATTTGATTGTGGGTTAGGGGATATTTGATGAGTTTCCTTTCCAGGATCTGAAATCTGCTCAATATTGGCTAATTTCTTCATAACGTAAGATGTTAGATTAGGTTAGGTTATGGATGAACTTTCCTTCCAGGATTTGAAATCTGCTCAATATTGGTTTTACACTAATTTCTTCTCATCGTAGAATGTTAGGCGGGTTTCTTCTTTTTAGAAGAGCTAGGGGGCTCAAGCTATTAATAATTATTGATTTTTGCCTAGTACTGAAGCACTGTTTTGATCTTGTTTGGCTTTTATTAAGGACAATAATCTAATTTCAATATTCTTCTATTTAAAAGTACATTTTCTGTTAATTTTGAACCATTCCTTTAAAATATTTTCAAAATCATTAAGTGTTTTAGTCCTCTTGTAAAAACAAAATCTAATGTATTTCTCTCCTAGAAGCTTATTTTCTTTGCTATAAAATGAACTTGTAGGCATAGCAGCCAAACCTATATTCTTAATCATCCACCTAGCGAATTGAAAATCTTTAGGTTCTCCAGGTTTATTGTTGAAATCTAGTTGTGGGGCGAAACAAGTCCAATCGGCTACTATAAAAAAACCTCCTTCTGGTAATATGGGTTTCAGTCCAGCTCTTTTCAATATTTGCATCATTGAATCCCTTTTATTTTTTAGCTTTTTAGGTAAAACATTTAATATGCTGCCATCTACATTGAATCTTTCGATTTCTTTCTTGTATAGAATCGCAAATGCTTCTTGGATTGGTATGTTATTGGTGTAGACAATTTTCTGATGAGCTACTCTTAATTTCGATATTAGTTCTTCGGAAGAGTATACTACTCCTAATTCCCATCCAGTAACTCCAAATGTTTTTCCAGGACATACCATAGTGATTGTTCTTTCCCACATTCCTGACAAAGTGGCTATTCTAATGTGTTTATTTGGATGATAAACAATAAATTCGTATACTTCATCAGCGAGACACACAACATTCCATTTCTTACATAAATTGGCTATCATAGTAAGTTCCTCTGAAGTGAATACTTTTCCTAGAGGGTTGTTCGGTGTGTTTAATATAAAAACTTTCGTTTTTTCATTGAAGGCACCTTCCAGTTTTACAAAGTCTATTTTCCAATCAAATGAACAAAGCTCTTCCTCAACTGTACCTTCTCTGATAAATCTGAGGGGAATAAACTTGCATCTTCCGCCCGCTATATTCACTAGGGTTTCGTAAAAATCGAAGTAGGGCTCGATTATAACAACTTCATCATTTTCATCCACTAGACTCATAATTATTACATGAAGACTTTGGCAACCACTTCCCATCGTAATTAGTTCTTTCTGGGGATCTATTTTCCGTTCTAAAAGTTTAGAGTATATTTTTGCCATGGCTTCAATTAGGTTAGTCTGTCCTTGTGGATTGAAATTAAGCTGCGAATTTGAGAATTCTGTATTTGCTACCTCTAATAACGCATCAGTTACTTCTTTGGGTGGTAGAAAATCTGGACAACCCATTGTTAGATCTAGTGGTCTATATGTGCTAACCATTTGAGTGAATTCGCTCCAAATATTTTTTGAACATTTCTGATAATTGTTTGGCAGTACAAATTTTTCTTCAATTGAGGTCATATTAGTGCGGTAAACTTCATAGGTTGAATATTCAATCTATTTTCATACAATAAATATTCATTCATCCCGGAAAATGCAATTAATAATATTTTAATCGCTCTGAATCGATAAGATTGGGGTATCATCGATAAATCTTTATAGATTTTCCTCAAGTTAATATACGAAAGGATCAAAAGTTTGCAGAATATACTGGTATATAGATAAAATATGGTCGGAGGAATTCATTTTATTAGATTTTCCTATTCTACATAGGCGTACAACGTTATGCATTTATAATTCAAAGTACATCGCTGGCCGCTATTTTCCAGGCAGAGCTGAGCCAAAGCATTGTGCTTTGTACTTGTGGAAGTGCTTGAAGCCCTTTTGTGCTCCCGAGCACTATTTAAAACCAGTGCTTAGTGCTTAGCACTTCATGAAAAGGCTTAGTGCTTGGTAATCCCTTAAGTGCTCCCGAGCACTTCCGAGGATTACTAAGCACTAAGCCTTTCCGAAATCATGTCGTAACACGAATAGACGCTGACGCGCTGTGGTCGGAGGAGTTTATGTGTACCAGGGAGTTCAATTGACGCATGAAAGGAACTTGTAAATCTTGTAATTATCAGTTTTTGGTTATTGATTCATGGAATGGGACATGGATATATGAATATTACCAACTCCTGAAAATTATTCAGTATCGAAGCATTATCATGTGGATCGTCTATCAAGAAGATATAAGGGATATATTTTCAAAAATTGTCGTGTGAATTCACAGATTTATCCGATATATTCATATTTAAATCTGCAATGCTTAATTGCTTATGAATCAGAATAGAAAATAATGTTATCCGGTTTCTGCAGATTATATTTTTGACATTTTGAAAAATTTAAAGGAGCATTTATGTCATGTTGATTAATTCGAATTAAATTATGGATTAATGGAAAACTGCCTCAAAAAGCACTGAATTCACGTCAGTGTTTGTTTTATTAGTAAGAAAGAAAACACTTGGCCTAAAGTTTCATAATATAATACGATGTTGTTGTCACGTATGTTTCGGGTATTATTCTATTTTGAAATTGGGAAATACATTTTCTCTATTTCAGTATCGTAATGAGTCCATTCCAGCACTGAAAACAGTGCTGGAATGAACTCATTCTCGCATTGTTTCTAGTTATATTTTTCGTTTTGTGGTAGTCAGCACTGACATTCGATCCTCTCAAATTTCAACAAACGTCAATTGACAATACAATATAATCTGGATATAGTGAAATAATTGTTGAGGAAAAGCTTAATTTTCATTGAAAAATATGGTACTAGAGATTTCCTTCTTGCTAATTTTGAATCATTCATGCTATTAGGAAACTGTTTTAAATCTGATATGCATGCCCTACGTACGTTTCAAATTCAAATTCCGTAATCTGTCAACTTTCGTAACACTCACACCAACTACCAAGATACAATACAAAAGTCACTAGGATGTATAATCCGAATTTTTCATTAAATTTCAACAATATTTTACAAAACTTGTCTGAAATAGGGAAAATATCGTCTAATACTCGTTGCAGAAGGCAATTCCAACACTCATGTTCGAAAACTCGCTCCTTCGTCGCTCGTTTTCGAATTTCGCATTCGTGTTTTAATAGGAGCCCATTCTGCAACTTGTTTTAGAATATACAATTACATGTGCAGAAAAAACTGAGACGCTTATAGAATTCATATTTCCATTAATTGTATCATCATATCCTAAAATAATAAAGACCTTTTCAAACTGTGTGAGAATAGAACTAATTTTGAGTTCGTTAGTTTTATAGAAATTTGTTTCGCTGCACTCCATTCCTCATCCGTCAATTAAGCATATGGGGAATGTAAGTTTGCTAGTTTACATATTTCTCCAATATAATAAATTTTATATAACAATTCGGAGTAAATATCCTCATTTCCAACAGATTTCTAAAAGTGCTTAGTGCTTAGTGCTTAGTGCTCGAAAAATCGAATTACTTTTATAAAGTGCTTAGTAATCGCAAGCCTTTTATGAAAACGCGGTGCTTTGTGCTCGATGCTCGTGATCCTTTTTATTGAGTGCTTAGGGCTTGAAGCACTTTTCTTCAGTGCTCGACACAGCTCTTTCCAGGTAGCTGTTTGGGGCTCAGCAACCGGGCATTCATTGTTATTTTCGGAAAAGAGCAGTATGACCAATGTTGCCAGATGGCCGAAGCCATTTATCTGTAGTTGATTAGCAGAAATCTGTATGCTCATAAAAACTTTGTTTTTTTGTAGATTTGACATCTCATCTGTGGTTTAATTTATCAATTCTTTCAAGTGCTCAAGAAGTCTTTAGTTTTATTTCAATTTTCACGACGTCAGCATCTTCCACATAAAAATTCAACATTTTTTTATATTCCTATAAATGCAATCCCGTATAACAATTCGTTATCGTCCGAATATTTCGTTATCCGATCGTAACGACTGAATAACTTTCTTAAAGTTAAAGCAAAACTCTATCGAATCTATATCCAAACTTCAAAGATAATCTGTATACATCATAGCCATCCCTAATATATAAATTCGACAAAGACTAGGTAAAGATCTTACAAACAATATCTGTATCGATAATCGATATCTATTCGCTACACATTCAGTAACAAAATCGCTAACGGTTATCTTTAATCCCTCTGTAAAGAATATATAACGATATTCGGAGATATTCCTATATCAAAAAACTTTGTAGGTTCTATACTATTCCGTGATTAAATTCTTTATCGAAAATTCACGATGAATCGATAGACAATAGATACAGTTTTCAGAGAAAAATAATATACTTCTACTACTTCTAGATATATACTCTGCTTCTACTCTACTGTACTCTCTGCTTTCCTTTCAATAATGAAATGTAAATATCACATTCACATGCCAAACGCATACAACGCGTTGTTGCGTTGAAATTCAATGTTATTACAATATTTAATACTTTTTAATTTAATGCACCCTGCACAGGAACAGATCATTGTTAAAATCGGGATTGTCCTACTGTTCATAGGTTTCCTATATATGTAGTGTTATGTTGGTAGTCATTACAATAAGTTCATTTTTAATTCCACAACAAGGACATATATTGTTGTCTTTCCGTCCATTGGATCGAAAATAGTCAGGCAAGTTTATTCGAATAAAGCTCATGATAATATAAATATAGATCACTAGCAATATAGGTATTGTATCATCAGTAATCAGCTAATCACTTACAGGTCATGTGTGAACTCACACATCACAGCTTAGTACTGTCATCACTGGAGGGAATGTTATTGTTGATGTTTATGCCTTCAATAATGTGGTGACAAATCAAAATAAATTATGATACGTAGTATTGATTATAGCGTTTGAGTAAAAAATGTAAAATAAAGTGATGAAGTTCTTACACTGATATTCCTTCCACAGCATTCCTTCATCGTATCATTAATATTACGGTTAAGTACCATTATTTCTACGAATTTTATTATGCGGGGCTTCCATTTTCTTTTTTTTTTCTAAGATTTAATGTTGAATATTCAGTCTCCGATCGACAGTTATATCGCATGATTTTATTATGTGTATCCATTGCACCAATCCGTCGTTATAATGCACGCACTTGTGATACCCTAAAACAAGTTTAGTGGATGGATGGATTGGTAAGGTGGTGGTCAGATCGAAAATTGGAGCTAAGGTATGCAGGTTCGAATCCAAATGAGGAACGAAAATTTAATTTAATACGTTAATGCAATATGTGGTATAATAGGGGTAAAATGAGAGGGATGATTGAGATATCCGAACGTGAAACGCAGAAATATAAGAAAAACATTTAAAATTATGTTTTCCACCGTAATTCTTATTAATTCTTGCTCCCAAAATAGGTATCTGTTCGATAAAGAATTTCTGTATTAAAACTTTACCGTTTGGATGATAGTTTTTCGTTATTTGATCTGTATCAAACGAGTAGAGGTTTTTGATAACGTTTTGTTGCTGGTTCAGATAGCGATTTTTCGTTAGCGTACCGGACATTCAGATATTCTACCTCTAACGAATCGATAACGAATTGTTATACGGGATGCAACAGCCAATAGGTATGGCTAAGTGCAGAATCAAATGAAATACATATTTGTAAACAAGAATGTATGTCGTTAGGTACAGAAACAAAAATCATTTACTTAGGATGAAATAATTATACAATCCTTTGAAATCGTCGGCGAAGTCGGATATCTATTAATCTCGATCAACTAGAGCAACTAGTGCAACTTGTGCGAAATGTGTGGGAACTACCTAAGTCCCGGGATTCCCCGACCTATTCTGAACTCTATGTTAATCGCCAAAGTGCCAAGATATCGATTTTCTTCATTTTTTCTACCGTGTTCAATTTACGAATTCATAATTTATTAAACTAAATCAACTTGAAGTATGGAATGATATTTCTTATCAATATGAGAGAATTCTGTATAAAAATCTGTATTCGAAGGCAATCTGTATCATACATCGAAAATTTGTATAAATACGGAGAAATCTGTATATCTGGCAACACTGAGTATGACTGATTGCCTACCCAACTATATTAGCCAGGAACATCGAAATAGATGTGCAGACCTATTCTTTTTCTATAGATATTATCACGTTCGATGCTCCACGCAGCTACAATAGGTCTTGCCAGCTGCTGCCACATTCGCACGTACTGCTAGGGTTGTGCAATGTGCACATCCTTATGTAATTTAATTAAAAACTCCAGGAACCGTGTATCAGAGGTCATTTCTCCACCGAACCGGGATATTTTGAAATACTCTTTCACGTGATGTGTTTCCTTTGCAGTATAATCTTCAACAGTGAACACTTTGGAAATAAAAAAACTCTTTGTATACTTCTTCCCTTAGTTTAAAGATAAAAATCGTTGTTGTTCCCATACAGAGAGTGTCTAGGTTAATATCTAAGATATATTTAAGCAAGCACACACTTAATGACCTAATAATAATTATTTTTTTTTCAGAGTTTAGAACTCATTAGCTTCGTAAGCGCTGGAACAAACAGGTTACAAAAGGAGTACCAGTTATTCAAACTGGAAGCAACATCACAACAAATTGCCGAGGCTGTGAAGTTATCACCAGGTCTACCAACAGAGGTAGTCCAATGGGCAAACAGTTCATTGATTTGATTAATAAAGCTTATTATTGTTATTGAAAATCAATTTATTTCTTCAGTAAATTTCTCAAACTGAAAAATTATTCGTCTTTTATGAAGTTCCTTGAAAGCAATGAAAAGTACTCCAACTGCGGCTTTGGAGGTTCTCGCGGAACTCCATCCCCTTCACCTTCTTGCATGAGGGCTGAAGCGAGGCTGGGGGCCTACATGCTGCAGCTAATACGAACAGGCTGGGATTGGGGGACTTATTAGTCACCCATAACCTACTAAATCTAATGTATAGTTAGATATAGTAGGCTATGAGTCATCGATACTGAACATGGTGAGGGACTGGAGTCTAGTAACTCACAAATTTGATCCTTCCTTTAAGCTGGGGCTTAAGCCCTCCGCGGAAAGGTAGAAAAGACCGCTCAGTGAACTAACATGGTTCATGGACGGTCATGTGATGGGCGGACGCTCTGGAGCTGGAGTCTATGGGGCTGCACCCAATGTGAGCATTTCGATATCGCTTGGCAATGCACCACTATATTCCAGGCGGAATTGGTAAGCCATCACGACATGTGTCGTGGAGAATATCGTCGGCGACACCGCAAAACCAAGTAACTGCAAAAACCAACATTTTCAGAACGCACTAAAGACTTCATAATTTTGGATTGAAGAATTAGTTTAAATTCAAAATAGTTACAAACCACTTGATATTAATTACCTCAGTGTCTGTTTACTCTTTAAATTAAATTAAATAATTACCGCCGAAATCTCATTTTTATCAGTTACTTGGTTTGCGGTGTCGCCGACGATATTCGCAAGCGCTATTCAATAGGAACATACGAATTCTCTCTTACAGTCAGACAGCACTTAAGGCAATAACCAACTGAAGAATTAACTCCAGACTTGTGCTGGAATGCCGACAGCACCTGGAAACACTTGCTAGAGAGGGCTCGGCTATCTCCCTCTTCGGGCCAGAGCCGGGAGTAGGGGTGACCAAATCCGCTGTGAAAGGTTTCATTGAAAAATGGATCTGGAACGAAACTCCGGGCTAGCGGAATAGTAAGTTAATGATGGGGCAGCCCTGCCCCTCACTAAACAAAGTCCTACTACTGAGTAGGGGTAAGGTCAGGGTAGTAACTATCCGACTAAACGGAAACTGTACCCTGAGAAAGCACCTGCACAACATGGGGATTCTCCGAGAAGACCCTGTTTGTAGGAAATGTGGGGAGGCAGAAGTAAGAGCCTCATATGTCATATTTGATTGTCCAGCCTACACACAAGACTTCCACTGTGGGGGCGACAACACGACCCTTTGTGCCAGAAGCCGTGTGATCACACGGCTTCTGCCATAGCTGCTAGCTGCCATAGGGTCAGATTCACTTAACCGAGCTAAGTCTCGCACTGCTGACATTATATAGGTCTCATGTAACATCCCCAGTGCCTTGTCGGTGTATTACCTACATAAGGCCTATTCTCCTAGCAATGAGGAATTCAGAACGGTACGACCTTCTACAACAGATCTTGCAAGGAAAGATCAACAGCAAGCGGGGCCCGGGCAGGCGCAGGATATCCTGGCTTGCGAACCTCAGACAATGGTTCAACATGTCGTCAGCAGGACTGTTCCGAGCAGCTACCAACAAAATAAGAATTGCTATGATAATCGCCAACGTTCGGAATCGGATGGGCACCTGAAGAAAAAGAAGAAGGAATAAATTGAGGTGTGAGAATTTTAGAAAAATACTGTAATTTTTTCGAGTTTGTATAATTTTCTCTTAAATATACAATTTGACAAATTGTCTCTAAGAAAACCAGCATAATTCAAATAATAATACCAATTTTTAAATGGGTTTTTCTCGAATCTAATGAATTTGAGTTGTGGCGGTTTTTATCCTAAGTAAACATATCATATCAAATCGCCATTTTGAAGGAGAACCGGCGTAAGAATTTAGAGAGGAATCAGAAAGACATATTTTTTTGAAGAATGGAAACTGAGATACCCATACCCAGATACTAATACAAGTATATGCTTCATATATATTATACTCGCAGATTAAAATTAGATCTAAAGCAGAACATGGATCGTTCA
This sequence comes from Halyzia sedecimguttata, assembly GCA_937662695.2. Lineage (NCBI taxonomy): Eukaryota > Metazoa > Arthropoda > Insecta > Coleoptera > Coccinellidae > Halyzia > Halyzia sedecimguttata. Next base: position 93,187,258 of record OW569412.2, read on the forward strand.
GTGTGGCAGACAACAAGATTATCCCTTTGCCACACGCGATCTGACTCGGAGGCTTTTGCTTGTTCGTTTTATAATACAAAATGCCGTTTAATAGCCGAGTTAACATTGGCGGATCGCCATGACACTGACACTATACACTGAACGTCCCACTTCCCATTTTGAATCTATTCAATCATTCAATCTGTATATAGATCAGATGAAACATGAAAATCTGCTTCATGGATGTGCGAATTGTATACGACGAAGGTTAATGGCTAATCAGGTTTGGCTTAAGTTATGCAATTATTCAATATCCATGGGTTTTATATCCACCAGAAGGCGAATTGCCATTTGGCCCTTGGGGGAACCCACTAGGAAGATAGGGTCCCGATTGAATTCCTTGTTTGTTTGCAACAGTTTGCTGTCCATTGGAAAAAGTAGGATGACCATTTCCATTCGGAACCCCATAAAGAACTGCTTGACCTCTAGATCCAGGTATTATATAACCTGGTTGAAGATTGATTTGTCTCACTTTCCTTATTTTATTAACTATATTTTCATGGCTCAAGTCTCTCTTTCTGAAGAGGAATGGGTTATGGTCTGGTACATCTAGTAGGTATTCTAAACCTCGTGGTTCGGGTTGAAGATACAAAGAGCTTTTCTTTGTATCTGAAACAGTGTTACTCAATAATGAGTTCGTATTTCCTTGATTGATTTTAACGTTGTCAACTTTTGATTCTTCCAACCAAGATGTTTTACCATCTCCCAGACCGTCAAACATACCGTGACCTCCACGTTTGTTGGTTTCCACCGTTGCCAAAGCTGAACCAAATATCATGAGGATGAAGAAAACCTAGAAAAAGAGGATAAAATATAAAAAAAAATCCACCATTTGGCAGCTAATTTCAAGAAGGAGGATTGGGTAATAATTATGATGATTCTGAACATTATAGGTCTACTGAAATTATGCCCCAAAGCTCTTCCAAGAGCTGATGGTACGAGTAAGAATTTATCAAATGTGTTCTGGCTAGGCATTATGGTTTTGTCTTCACTCCACTTCAGACACAACACTCTTTGAATATTTGGTCCAGAAGAACACCGTCTGACTAGAACATGTCTTACGTATATAGGCAAGATTCGAACATTTCGTTTCTTAAGCTCAACACTTGGCTACTAGAGCTATTTTGCCGTGCTCATCTTTCGAAAATATTTTATGGGTGTTGAAAGATTCGTGTTTGGTCACAGCTAGTGATAATTTTGTTCAGGGGGGCGCTGATTCGAGAATAAAGAAAAGAATATATTTTAAAAGGTAATTACCGATTACCTACATCTCAAAATGATACTCAATCCTTCTGTTTTTGTAACAGATGAACTTCATGATCACCTTTTTGTTGACGTCAGGAATGTCTTTAAATAAATTTTGTTCGATGGACAACATTGCGAGCGCCGTCAGTCTTTCTTACGACATTGTATTCCTTAGAAATGTCTTGATCAATTTTGAAGTAGAGAAACATCTTTCAGTTTCTGTGGTTGTCAGTGGCATAGATATTAAAATAACCCAAACTTTATAATATATTCCACAAAACGTTGAATCCAAAACATACGACAATATATTAAATTTAGAGTCACGTTCTCGTTTACTCGTATTATTAATCGAGTCTTCCGACTCATTATGACCACGTAGTGAAAGATTGCATTTGCCACAGAACTTTCGATAAATTTTGACAGGACGTAACGGTTTTTGGCGCTCTAGTTCCTCGGAACTGAGTGCTTATCAATTTGCCCAAATGTCTGTAATTTTCGAATATTTCGATGAAAATGGTCTTAAACGATTTGGTTCGACTCACTGATCAAGAATCCGTGGTCGAAATTCATTCTGTCCGGCCGGTCCGGCCGGTCCGGCCGGCCGTAGGCACGATAACTCTCGAACGGAATGAGCTAGAGAGTTGAAATTTTCAGAGTAGGTTTGGGGGATAAATATCTCGGCTAAGTTCGTTATTGGGCAAAATCGGACAAATGGTTTCGGAGTAACAAAAAAAAAACTTTTTTTTACGAAACAAATTCCAAATTAAATTTTTTTTAATAAAAAGTTTCATCATGAGAATCCAATCATATCATTTTTAACTCTAACAAGCTAATACTTTCGGAGATATGATTTTTCAAAATTTCAATAATAAATCGTATTTCAACGTTGTCACAGAATAATATTATTCTATGTATGAATATGAATTGTCATAATGTCAAATGATGTTCAATTGAAGAATTGTGAGCGAAGTGAGAAAAATCTCAGATATGATTTTTCAAAATTTCAATAATAAATCGTATTTCAACGTTGTCACAGAATGATATTATTCTATGTATGAATATGAATTGTCATAATGTCAAATGATGTTCCTGAGAATTGTGAGCGAAGTGAGTTAAATCTCAGTTGTTTGCTCCGATATTAGTTTTTCTCAGAAAATTCTTACATTTCGGAACTGAACATGAAGTAAGAGATCTGAGAGTAGTGAGACTGCTTTTCATCCATAGACATAGATATATATATATATTCTTTTGAACGGAATGAGGTAGGTAGTTGAAATTTTCAGAGTAGTTTAGGGAGATGAATATCTCGGTTGAGTTCGTTATTGGGCAAAATTGACCAGATTTAATTTGATTTCTTCCATGGTGCTTTTCTCATTCTCATGATTGCTCATTTAATCTTGATAAATAAACTATTATTTGAATTGAATTTCCTTTAGGATGCAGTTCTATTATATGAATACATTGATATAATTCCCAACTCTGAGAAACCAATACTTTCGGAGATATAATTTGTCTGTTTGAACTAGAGCGCCAGAAAGCTCCTGTCCACAGGGCTTGAACCCATTTTTTTTGATACCATTTCGTTGTGCTTACGAATATTTTCGACATATGCTCTACTTAAACCAGGAGCGATATTAGTTGGAAGCTTACAATCTTGTTTATATGTTTTGCCGATTTTTTGTGTTTTTTTTTATCTTTTCATCCAAATGTTTCAAATCATCGTACATCTTCTTTTGTCCAGTTATCGTCCTCACCAAACAGTAAGCAAACAAAATAAAAAACGCCTGTATTTCTTCATATCCGCACAACTATAAAGGCTTTTCGTCAAACTAAAGTTTAATTTTATTAAATCACACACCTTCGGTGTCCTCAACGCAACCTTATAACCAGTGTTTCTTTCAGAAAATTTTCCCCGAGGGGGCAATTCAAAGTTCCGGGGGGGCAAATTATCCAAACGTTTTGTGAAAATATTAACTAGACGAATTTTTCATCGATGAAAGCAGGTTATTGGGAAAATAATGAAATGATAGTCAATTTTGTTATTTACAAGAATCTAATTCTTCTAGGTTTCCTCCTACCATACAAATCTATAACTTTATCAAGGTACTCTTCATCTGGAGTCTCCCTTCCTTCAATACTTATGAGCATACAATGCATTAGGGTTCCTGGTAACATTCTGTTTCTTGATTTATTCAGTACCCTATTCATCGTACTGAACGATCTTTCCACGGATGCAGTCGTTACTGGGATAACGAGAATTATTTCACAGAGCTTCTGTAATTCTGTGTATCCCACATCAGCTTCCAAAATCTTCGTAATCGGATTATCATCCATATCAATCTTCATCAAATCATCATTGAGCATTGCCTGGATGTAAAATTTGAATGATTTCATGTCTGCTAATACAATATCTGCATTAAGAGGGAATTTGATACAAAATTTCTTGATTTCTTCTTCTGTGATAGTCATAAATGAGTGGAAGGTTTCAAATTTGCTTGAAAAAGTCATAACTTCAATCGATTTATCATTGAACCGGTCATCTATTTCATTGACTACGCTGTCACAATAGGTTTTCAAGACCTTTAATGTTTCAATAACTGTTTCATCTTCAATAATTTGGACTTCATCTTTGATTTCATCGATTTTTTTATTTATGGTGTTATGTAAGGGACTTCTCTTATCTCCACACTGCTTTGCAATGTCTTTTAGATGCAATTTTGTTGTTTTAATTAACGGATTCACTTTTGTCAGGCACAAGTCTTTCCTTTGCAAAGCATTGCTGAGATAAGAGAGTGCACTTAGCACCTCGTTCATCACATGGCAGGTGACGATGAAACTCTTATTTCTGATTTCGAGCAAAATTCCTCCCGCAAGCGATGCCAGATCTGCACCTTCCTTGTGTATTTATTCGCAAGCCATCAAAATGGACTTCAGACTTCTGAAAACAGCATTCACTATTCTATAGTGCGACAACCATCTAACTTCAATGCATTCTGGGATTTTTAGAATGGGATCATTCAAAACAGATTGAATTTCGTGCAGAATATTTTCTTTTTTTGGTGACTTGCTGAACAGTTTATAGATGTCCTTCAGTACATAAAAAAACCTTTTAATTTTTTTATTTTTATTCCTGCAGGAAGCGGCAGCTAATGCCACTATATGTGCACGGCAATGTATATAGAGCACATCTTTTTTAGCTTTTTCAGACAGTTTTCTTCTTACTCCACCTACATTTCCGGACATATTGGATGCTCCATCAAAACCAAATGCTATAATGTTATCATAACCAAGACCAAGAAATGTAATTTCTTTGTCGATAGCATTCGAAATAGTCTCGGCCTTGCCATCGGGGATTTTTACTATTGCCAGAAACTTTTCGACAGGCACTTTATTTTCGACAACTCTGAACATTATGCTCAATTCCATTTCATTCTTTAAAGAAGTGCTTTCATCAGCTAAAACGGAAAACATCTTATTTTTTAAGGAATCCCTGAGCCGATCTCTCAAAACATCTCCCATGCATGTGAGTAATTCACAAGCTGTATCCTTACTTCTATAATTGGCTCTATCACTCAGGGTCTCTGTCCATTGCTTGAAGTCTTCATTCAAATTCACCAAAATATTTTCGATCAAGCTCTCATATTTTGTGGTATGAGCAATTTCTTCTTTCACTAAAAAGTACAATCCTCTTAGAATAATTTTTAAGCCTCTTCTATTCGAATCTTTTTGACTGTCGCTCTCTGACAGAATTTGGGCATGAATTGGTCTATTCAATGCCTGTTTTCTGAGTTTTTCCATTTCAATGCTTTTAGTGTGAGCAGATGAATGCTCATGTTTTTCCAATCTGCCATTCTTTCCTAAAGCCTTTTTGAAAGATGTGAAAGGAACATGTGTAAACACTCCACCTGTCTTTTGATAAATATTTTTTTCTTTTTTCATATGGATTCGGCATAGTTTACAGAATGCTCCTCCTTTCTGCTCATCATACTCCAACCAACCATACTTTTTCTCCCAATTTTTATTATAATAACGATTCACATCTTCTTTACCAGATGAGCTAAATACCTTCTCCTCAGAGTGGAGACCAGCAGAAGACGGCCCAGCCAAGTTTTCGTTTGGTTTTGCGGGTGCATCAGATTCTGATACAATTGTAGGACCTGTTTCCGTTTGACCTCTCGGTTTCTTCGATTCAGCACGAAAGTAGGAGTCTATTGTTCTCTTCATAGTAATACGTTTCTGACGAGCCTTTATCTGCGATTAAAAGAAAAATTACAAATCTCTCGATTCTCGAATATTCCTGGAGAGAATGCTACGCCACATAAAACTGGATATAAATATTCGGCTATTATACTAATAATAAATAGGCTATACCGTTTGAAATCAGTGAATCGACTGTCATTTTCGGTAGAATTGAAAATAATTAATCGTTTCAATGCAAATAACTTGAAATGGAAGGTTCATTCGCATTATATGTTTCTATACAAAATTCCGAAATGATCGAGAACATATTTTTTCGCAAACTTAAATGGGCTCTGAAAATGTTAGCCTTGAATCTAGATTATAAAAGCACTAACCTAATATAAGGAGCTTTTGAACGCTCTTGCAGTCACCTTATAATCAGATCCACCTTAATGGTAGATTCGCTTTCACCAGAGAAAACGTTTTGAAAAAATTCCAAAATCTGCCAAAAACTAATTTGATAGTATGAAAACAAAATCTCGAACTGCAATATTTGTGTAACTCTCAGTAGAATCTGAACGAAATATCGCATGTAACTTGAATACGGCCATTGTTCATCTAAATGCAAACTTTTATCTCAATCGAATAATTAGTGTAGAAATTAACAGGAAACGAAATTTCGATCGGCCATATTTCCGGAACACCATGTAGAATTTTGCCCATTAATAAGACCAGACTTTCGTGACTCGAACCTACCCCGGAAATATCAGGTAACTAGGTCCTTTTTCCGAGAGTAATCGAGCTTATGGAGGGGCGGACAAGAATTGAATTTGAAGACGGATTCGTCATCGTTTGGGACCATTCCCCACTCAAAATTGAAAAATCGTGACGAAATAATATAGCACTCGTTGATGTATAAGAACGAGCGCTAAACTAGACCCTAGAAGTTCGTTATGAGCATTACTAATAATTACATCGCGTATTCATTCTGTAGTCTCAGGTGTCGTGTATACTGAAACTATGAATGAATTTACTTAAAATATAATTAATGAAATATTATTTGACTACTTTATTTTATTTATTTTATTTATTTATTTTATTTAACCACAAATGAATACAAACAGGTGCAAACCCAAAAACCGTATTCACAAATTTAAATACCATTACAGCATTACACTGTGTGCAACGAGAAGCTATCCTATTAAACATTATCATTCATCTATTATACAATAAAAAAAACACATATAAATAATACTCATTTACACATACAATCATCAAAATACTCTAAAATGAATAGAAGAAAATACAAAAAAAAAAAAAAAAGAGGCAAACCCACCTCAACAGTGGGAAAAGCCTTTCCTCAACCGTCTTTTCAGACGACCAATAGAGAAGCTAAATAAATCAAAATCACAAGAACGAAATGCTTCATTGCATGTTGTTAGCATCCTAGTTAATGGGGAATTTCTCGAAATATTAGTTCTTTTGAAAGGCAGGTAGAAAACATCCTGACGTCTCAATCTGAGATCTGGCACCGAAAACGGTATCTGCTGAAGGACATGTGACACCTGAAGACAGTTATTCAAGATTTTAAACAAAAATAAAATGTCAGACAATTTCCTTCTGTCCGAAAGTCTCATCACATTAAATTTCTCACGAGCTTCCGTGTAATCATGATTTTCGATTATAATGTTGCTTCTAAAAGAGATAAATTTAAGAAATTTGTTTTGTACGCTTTCAAGTCGTCTTATGTAACAATTATATTGGGGATTCCATATTACGGACGCGTAGTTCAACCTACTGAAGACGAAAGAATAATACAGCGTAGTGAGAGTCCCATTTTCTGTGAAGGAACGGCCATGACGAAAAATATACCCGAGCATTCTATAGCTTGACTTAATAACCTCCTCTATATGTTGGTCAAATAACAACTTCGAATCAAATATTACTCCCAAATCTTTAATATCAGTCAAACGTTGAAGGTTACGATTGTGAACTTTATACGAAAAATCAATTATCTTGAAATTTCTAGCAAAAGTTAGCACGTGACATTTTTCTAAGTTCAAAAAGAGAGAGTTCGCCTCACAATAGTCCGAGAGTCGATCAAGATCGCTCTGAATTTTAAGACAGTCATCCAAGCTAATTACTCTTCGGTATAATTTCAAATCATCGGCATAAAGTAAAAACTGTGTGTGATGAAAGCAAGTCGAAATATCATTAATGTAAACTAAGAACAGCAACGGCCCCAGGTGAGAACCCTGGGGTACTCCAGAAGTATTATAAAACTTATTTGATCTTGTGCCATCTATCGTAACAAACTGACTTCGGTTCGAGATATAAGACTTCAACCAACGCAACAAATCCCCACAAACTCCAACTTCAGCGAGTCGACACGTCAAAACAGAATGACTAATCTTATCAAAAGCTTTCTGGAAATCGGTGTAAATAACATCAGTCTGACAACGGTTCTCAATACTTTCCTGAAGGTACTCAAATAAGGTAAGAAGGTTTGTTTCAACGTTCCTTCCCTTGAAAAAGCCGTGTTGTTGATCTATTATAATCCGCCTCAGATGACTAGCCAGATATTTATAAATTAGTGATTCGAATAATTTAGGTATTGCCGCAATGATACTAATGGGCCGATAGTTTGTTACAAGGTTCCTCTGACCAGCTTTATGAATCGGGACAATAGAAGTCGTTTTCCATAAGTCAGGAAAAATGCCTGTCAATAGTGAGCTGTTGAAAATTATGAAAAGTGGAGCGCTAAGATTGTTATGACATTTTTTTAAAAAAATAGGAGGAATTCCGTCAGGGCCAGGGCCCTTCGAAGCATCCAAACTTCTAAGAGCCGAAGAAATCTCTTCTTTACCAACTGATACGCTACTTAAATAATTGCTACTGTAAATATTCTCTTTGTCTTCCAAATTATGAATTGCAACCTCATTCGGTTCGAACACGCTTTTAAAAAATTCTGCAAAAAGTCCAGAAATGCCTTCAGGCGTCGTAGCTTCCCTATCCTCATAATTCATTTTAGATGGAAAGTTGCTGCTTTTGTTTTTGTGAGATACGAACTTAAAGAAATCTTTTGAGTTATGCGAAATTCTACTTTCAATGTTATGAATGTAGCTTAGGTAATCAGATGTCATCGATCTTTTTGACATCCGCCTTAGATATCGAAACTGAGCTAAGTCACCCGAACTCTTATAGATTTTCCATTTTTTATGATAAAAGTTTTTTTGTCTGATCAATTTTATAGTTTGTTTTTTGAAATATGGGGGAAACTTACGATTAACATTAAATTCTCCGACATTTTCCTTAATAATCTTATCTATAATATTATAAAAAGTCTCTACTTTTTCATTTACATTCCCGTGATTCAACAAAGACTGCCAATCAATTTGAGACAACTTAAAATTGAGCAGATCATAATCTACCTTTTTAAAATTCAACATTGGAACATTTAACCCTCTCTTAAGGGGCGAATCATAATCTACATCTAAAAAATACTCCAAACATGGGTGATGTGAATCTTCCGCTACAAAAGGATTATCGCATTTGGTCAAATTCACTATTTTATGCTTATTACACAACACTAAGTCCAAAATTCGATTATGCGAGTTTTGAATATGATTAAATTACCAATTGAACGCGAGAAATCAACTGTATACAGAAGTAACTTTTGTCTCTATAGTTTATAACTGAAATACTGCTAACACCTAACACCAAACACAACACAAGTAATACAACGTAATTAAAGGAGATTTGTGATTTTTTTTAAGAATAGGCAAGAATGAGAAAAATAAATCAGAAGCATAAATATCTTAAGAGCCCACAAACTAACAATAACAAAATCATTTGGCGTTTTTATCATAGTACGCCGACAAGCTCAATCATGCCGAAAAGCGCGATCAGCGCGAAGAACTCGTAAAGATAATAATAGATTGCAGGGAATGCGTATGTCGACTTGAATATTTATGACAGAAATCGTCATTGTTGATAGTTTTTTATAATGGTTAAATTCGTCGGTATTCCTCTCTAAACTCGAGACTGAATATGTGAATTTTTTGTTCCTAAAGTAGAACGCCGCCGTAACTGAAATTAGGCACCCTCAATTTTCCTCCGGGGGGGCACCTGTACAGCTCCGGGGGGGCACTGCCCCCCCGGTAATGTACCTGAAAGAAATACTGCTTATAACTCGAACTAACTGGCACCTACAATACCTATCTATTTAGGGTAATCATAAACAAGGTATACTACTACTATTTTATTCCTCTCTGGGCTTCTACTAATACGCCCAAATCATCGCCCGAGAATCGCTTGGGACTAGCTGATCTCTGAGTGAGGACGTTTGCCGTTTCCATGGTAACCGGCGATTTCGCTTGGGTGATCTAGATTCAGCCCGGCATAGTGCGGACGCTCAAAGTAAACCTTGTCTATGCGTACGCTAAACGCAAATGCAATTGTTGTGAAAAATAGATGGCCGCTAGGTAAAAATGTTTTAATTTTAATTGAATCCAGTTCGAAGAGCACGAATATGAAATATGAAAATTAATCGTATATGCAAGTACGTAATTTTTCTAGCCACCCCTGCGTCACATTCACATACATGAAGGTTTGAAATTATTTCGTAAATGTTGAAAGCAGAGTTCGGGCCGCAAAATGCAGTCAAAATCTGCTGGAAAGAGGTTATCCATATTGGATTGTTTACATGAGCCATTTTGCGCGCTTGTTTATTCTGCCGGATGTCGGTATTTTTGTAATTTTTTGCCGAAAAAGGTCTCACACGATTGATGCATAATCCGGGGTCAAATCCACTTCTTTTCATCCAGCCATAAGCACGATAACTCTCGAATGAAATGAGTTAGATAGTTAAAATTGTCAGGTTATATTTAGGGCATAAATATCTCGGGTAGGTAGGATAATAGGCGAAATTTGCCTAGTGGTTTCGTAGTTATGGCTATGTTGAGTTGAATCTATCTGAAATTAAGCACCAAATTGAAGAATTTCGGCCTTTATAAGCATTCAATGTTTTGAATTGATCAGATCGGATGATTACGTCCAAAAAAAAATAAAAAAAATTAGAAAATTTTGCATACTCGCAAAATACAGATCTGATCGAATCGAAACTGTATAGTTAGTTGAATAATACCGTCAAGACGAATGTGACAGTTAAGTTTGTTAATTGGCAAAATCGGCCAAATGGTTTTGGCGTTCTACTCATCTGAAATGTTGTTGATATTTCCTCTATAACTCAAAATATACAAATCTGATCAAAGTAAAACTCTTGTAGAATGTCGACTCACCAATTTTCGCGGAATTTCGTTAATATCCTAACCTGGAATTATTTGAGGAGTAAGTTTTTTCGTATTTCAATTCCTGTCGATAAGTCGCTTCAAGTAGAAATTAGAAAATTATGACTCGGTGTTTAAAGATTCAAAATTTAAGGCTAATGATATTATGTAATGCTTGATGTATGTTTGAATACTTATTTCCGACTAGGACATATTTTTTATCGACAAAATTTTGGAATGGAAACGGGTTCGCCTTTATCACCTATCATGAGAAATATTTTCATGGACAATTTTGAGGAAAAATGTATACATCGATGCCAAATTCGATTGAGAGTGTCCAATATAGTCGAGGAGACAATAGTACATGCGCGCAAAAGCTCCTGACTTCACGTCAGTGCTTGAACCAATTTTTTTACGAAGATTTATGAATTATTGTTCTCGATATTGGTTTATCTTTTCCTCAATTAATTTTTGAAATCCCTTAGAGATCGTTTAAGACCTACCCATAGAATTTTCGAGGGATACTCTGAGATTATACTGCGAGGTTTAAGAAAAGAATAATGCGAGATGGATTACACGGTAGAATTCAAACACAGTGTGTCAACTATATTATGGTTTTTAAGTTGATATCTATTTCAATGATTTAAGAAGTAAATAAATGATTTTTCTCGGTTATGCCTACCCACCAAATTATAAAAATTGGTTCAAGCACTGACGTGCTTGAACTGTAAAAAAAAGCGTAGAATATACGCGCAAAAGCTTCTGACTTCACGTCAGTGCTGGAACCAATTTTTTTTTCTTGATTTTTTTAAAATTTTCTAGGGGTACGGTTCTTAAAATTTTTTTTTTCGTCATTTGAAAGTTGAAACACTTCTTTATGTTGATTTTCTACTAGTTACCAAGCTTCAATTTGATCGACTCTTTATTTTTGGAGTTATCAAGGAAACAATATTCCAGGTGGGTATAACTCGGAAACCGTTAGACCGATTATGCCCAAATAACGAACTCAACTCTCCCATTCGGATACGCAACCTACCCTGAAAATTGCAAGTCCCTATCTCCTTTCGTCCGAAAGTTATCGAGGCAACGGTCACCCATCTACTGAACTCACATAAAGCTGCTCGAATCTCCGACAATATTCAACCGATCGTGTTAAAACTGGAAACTTGGCAGTAGAGTTAGGTTATAAAGGCTCTTGCAAAATTTCAGCAATTTCAAACGAATAGTTACTGATATATAGATTTTTTTTTCAATTTTCAATGATTTTTTAAAAATTTTCTACAAATACTATCCTAACGAAATTTTGCAAGTATTTTCCCGTTGGCATTCTACAACTAATAACCATGTTTGAATTGAATCGGTTTAGTATTTTTCGAGTTAATGTGGAAAAAAAAACAACCAAATTTCAGATGGTTATAACTCTGAAACCGTTCGGCGGATTATGCTCATAAACAAACTAAAATGTCGCGTTCTGATGCACATCCTAACCTGAAAACTTCAAGCCGCTATCTCTTTCCGTACTCAAGTTATCGTAACAACAAAAATATTTTTTAATAATTTTTTAATAATTTTCTAGCCATACGATTCGCACAAAATTTCACAAACGTGCTTAGGTTCATATTCTACAACTACTCACCAAGTTTCAATTCGATCGGATTTATATTGGTTGAAAATAAAATTATTACTCGGAAACGACTGGGTCGATTATGCCCATTAACGAACTTGTCCGTCGTATTGGGATGCGCCACCTACCCTGAAAATTTCAAGTCGCTAGCTCTTTTCGTTCTCAAGTTATCGTGGCAACGGCCGGACGGCCGGCCGGACAGAATCAAATTTGACCTCGAATTCTTCATTGGGGAGTCGAACTAAATCGTTTGAGACCATTTTCGTCAAAAAGTTCGAAAGTTACAGACATTTGGACAAAATGATAACGCGATGTTCCCCAGAACATACGCGCAAAAATTAGAATCACTTACCAGAATCTTGGGCATCATAACTATGTAACACATCACTTCAACGCTTCAGAATCCTGTCTAACAATAATTCCGATGATACATACACATATATTATCAGATAAATTACTATGTATTAATAATCATTTATTCACTCCCAGATAAAAGTAGCACTCTGGATAAAAAAAAAACAGTTGAACAGTTTATTACAGAGATATCAACAAATAAACTTTGAAAACTTATCAACAGAGCATGCAAGAATTTGGATGTCCTTCCGGGTATTCTCCTACGCTAGCTATTTTTTTTAATGACCGAACAAAGAGATGTATCGGATAAACTTCGATGTTTTAGTAAATCAGCTATGCAGTGGCGGATTAAGATGAGGGGGGCGCGGCTCCACGGATCAGCAGTGTATCATTTTGATTATTTATTTATACAACTCCTTTTAGGCGCGCCTGTTTTGAATGAAAGCTCCTTTTTCAGAAGTACCCTTTAAAATATAATACAGTGTGAAAAAGCAAAATGCCGCCTTCGAAAGACAGGTACAACCCCTTTTTTTCAAATAGGAAGTATGGGCTCGTTTGTAAGGTCTTGTCATTCTCTATTCAGAAACGTTATAACTTTCATGTTCATTGCGAAAATCAACTTAAAAAAATCAAGTGATTAATGAAATTTGGCACAATATAAAAAAACTAAAATGTAATACAAATTGTAGCAAAAAATTGGTCCAAGCACTGACGTGAAGTCAGGAGCTTTTGCGCGTATGTTCTATTGTCCATTCTCCCGTATTGGACACATTTAATCGAATTTACCATGGTGAATTCTATTGTCTATTCTCCTGTATTGGACACTCTTAATCGAATTCACCACGGTAAATTTGATTAAGAGAACAGACAATAGAATTCACCATGGTAAATTCGATTAAGAGTGTTCGATACAGGAGAATGGACAATAGAACATACACGCAAAAGCTCCTGACTTCTCGTCAGTGCTTGAACCAATTTTTTTTCGTGAAGTCAGGAACTTTTGCGCGTTGGCATTCTACAACTAATAACCATGTTTGAATTATATCGGTTTCGTATTTTACGAGTTATTGAGGAAATAACAACCAGATGGGTATAATTCCAAAACCGTTCGGCCGATTATACCTATAGACAAATTCAAATGTCGCATTCAGATGCACAACCTAACCTGAAAATTTCAAGTGCTATCTCCTTTCGTTCTCAGGTTATCGTGTCATAAATAATATTTTTTAATAATTTTTTTAAAATTTTCTAGTGACACGATTCTCACAAAATTTCACAAACGTGCTTAGGTTTATATTCTACAACTATTCACCAAGTTTAAATTCGATCGGATTTATTTTGGTAGAAAACAAAATTATTACTCGGAAACCATTGGGACGATTATACCCATTAACGAACTTGTCCGTCGTATAGGGATGTGCCACCTACCCTGAAAATTTCAAGTCGCTAGCTCTTGCCGTTCTCAAGTTATCGTGGCAACGGCTGGACGACCGGACGGCACCACAGAATTAAATTTCACATTTGGGCAAAATGATAACGCGATGTTCCCCAGAACATACGCGCAAAAATTATGAATTTTAATGAAGTAGATGTTCAGAGTGTTCACCGCGAATGCCTTGGCAACATCCTAACCTCAAATAATAATTTCTTCCAACAATATTCAACATCTCCGGAGTGATCGACCTAATATAATCGCAAGCGTTATTCGATCTCTTAGGTCATTCAATTTAGGGGGTTTAGTTTTGTACACAATGCTCTTCACATATCCCCAAAAAAAGAAATCTAATGGGTTAAGATCAGGTGTTCGCGCTGGCCATTCGATCGTTCCTCGACTTCCTATCCACCGACTTGGAAATATTGCGTCGAGGTAATGCCAAACATTGCGTTGGTAATATAGTGGTGCCCAATACTGGTAGCGAACATATCCTGCCCAAACATTATCATTTTGAGGGAATTGCGTGTATAGGTACCTCTCTCATCCATTTACGGTAGACTTCAACGAGCTATGGTTAATTGCCAATAACTAAAGAAGATACACGGTGATATATTAATTAATTTTAACCATCAACAAATATTCTTCGTGAGCCGAGCTATAGGTCACCCCATCGCTCAGTGTTCCTCCAAAGAGGAACGCGCATTCAAGGGAAGACACGAACCGCGGTTTCATGGTTGTTACCAATCAGGGTTCGAGCGATATACATCACCGATATTTATCATGATATATATCACGATATATCTATTTAACTATTTCACGATCATATTATCACGGTATATATATATATCGATATTTATAAGCAGTGATATTGTATATCACGGATATTTATAAATTTACTGGAATGTGCGACGCTGCTTAAAAAATTCTTAATCAATCGCGATTTAAGAGCACGTCTAAGCCCACGTCAAAGGGCCACAGCCAAACGCTGAAAACGGGTATTTGTATTTACCGACATACTGACCGTTTGTCCGATGGATGAAGCAACACATTTTGGGGGAATCCCCTACTTCGTATAGCTTTAGATGGTGATTTTGTAACTTCGTCGCGGAATCGTGTTTTTCATCACTCGGCTTGGTACAATCAAAATTAAGAAATCTTTTGGAACATGCCAAACAGCCAAACTTGTTTTTTTGTTTGAATATCTAAACAGAGAGCATGCCTCTACACCTAAAGCTTGCAATAGTAGCAATATAGAATGTATATGGGTGAGGCCACTGCATCTGCACAGGAGATTCCTTCTGATCCTTTGATAATTTTTTTAACTAGTTAACTTTTTGGGCGTATGTTCTGGGGAACATCGTGCTATAATTTTGCCACAAATGTCTGTAATTTTCGAATTTTTCGCCGAAAATGGTCTCAAACGATTGGGTTCGACTCCCTGATCAAAATTTCGAGGTCAAATTTAATTCTGCCCGGCTGGCCGGCCATCCGTTGCCACGATATCTTTAGAGCGGAAAGAGATAGCGACTTGAAATTTTCAGGGTAGGTGGCGCATCCCAATACGACGGACAAGTTCGTTAATGGGCATAATCGGCCCAACGGTTTTCGAGTAATAATTTTGTTTTCAACCAGTACAAGTCCGATCGAATTGAATCTTGGTGAGTAGTTTTAGAATGCAAAACTAAGCTTGTAGAATTTTGTGTGAATCGGATCACTAGAAAATTAAAAAAAAAACTATCGAAAAATATTATTTATGTCACCATAACCTGAGAACGGAAAGAGATAGCGACTTGAAATTTTCGGGTAAGGTTGTGCATCTGAATGGGATATTTGAGTTTGATTATAGGTATAATCGGCCAAACGGTGTGTGAGTTATACCCATCTGAATTTTGGTTGTTATTTCCTCAATAACTCGAAAAATATAAAACCGATCCAATTCAAACATGGTTGTGAGTTGTAGAATGCTACCTTAGAAATTCCTGCAAAATTTCATGAGGATGCTAAATTTTTTTAAAAATCATTGAAAATCATTATATCTATATATAGAAACTATTCCTCCGACATTACTGACATTTTGTGAGAGCCTTCAAAACCTAACTCGACTGCCAAGTTCTAAGTTTGAACACGATCGAATCTATATTGTTGGAGTTCCGAGCACCCTTGTGTGAGTTCAGTAGGAGATAGGGACTTGCAATTTTCAGGGCATAATCGGTCCATCGTTTTCGGAGTTATACCCACCTGGAATATTATTTCCTCGATAATTCAAAAAATATAGACTTGATCGAATTGAAGCTTGGTAACTAGTTGTAAAATATCAACATAAAGGAGTGTTTAATTTTGTGAGAACCGTACACCTAGAAATTTTTCAAAATTACAAAAAAAAAATTGTGAGAACCGTACACTTAGAAAATTTTTCAATATTACGAAAAAACAAATTGGTTCAAGCACTTACGTGAAGTCAGAAGCTTTTGCGCGTATGTTCTATTATCCCTTCTCCTGTATTGGACACTCTTAATCGAATTTACTATGGTGAATTATATTGTCCGTTCTCCTGTATTGGACACTTAATCGAATTTACCACGGTAAATACGCGCAAAAGATCCTGACTTCACGTCAGTGCTTGAACCAATTTTTTTGTTTTTGTTATTTTCTTTGTTTTTGAGAATCTTGTTTACTTTTCTCAATAAATCTAGTAAATCAACATTTTGATGTGTTTAATTTATTGATTTTGATTAAGAAAAAACTTTTAAAATTGTTTATAAAAATAAATATCAAGAAATTGATATATATCGGATATATATCCGATATTTTGATGTTTATATAAATATCATGATATTTTCGAACCCTTTTACCAATCATGAGCGTGACTTAGCACCCTGAATGAACAACCGAAGGAGTTTTAGAAAACTGAATTCCATCAGTGGCGAACCGGTAGGGAAAGAATCCCTCCGACGGCACCCTCTGCGATGAAAAAAACCTTGAGCGACGTTCATTCCTTTGCCGTAAGAGGGTTAAGGACTGCAAAGCCGTCAACCTATATAAGACCTTTACTGACTTAAAACGCCCGGTTTAGTGTGGTTAGATAAACCACCAACTAGTGAATATGAGGTGAATTTTGGCTAATTCTCAATAAGCTTGCTAGGCTTGAGCAGAACTTCACTCAGAAATGTGGTTGGTCTCCTTACGGGTCAACATAGCCTGCGGAAGCACTGGAAAGTGATGAGGAGACATCATGACTCCTCTCAATGCATTTTATATGACATGGAGGACGAAACAGCCAATCATGTCCCCTTAAA
This sequence comes from Halyzia sedecimguttata, assembly GCA_937662695.2. Taxonomy (NCBI): domain Eukaryota; kingdom Metazoa; phylum Arthropoda; class Insecta; order Coleoptera; family Coccinellidae; genus Halyzia; species Halyzia sedecimguttata. Next base: position 93,204,718 of record OW569412.2, read on the forward strand.
ATGTGAAGCTTTTATGACTTATTTCTACAAGAGAATTCAATTAACATGGAGCTCATAGAAAATTCTCAGACTAATCCTGGATTAGGGATACTGAACTTCCTTCCGGGATATGTAGTGTTGGGCCTGAGACCCCCCCCAGCAATCAATCAATCTTTCCTCATATTTTTGGATTATATATTTTCTGAATATTCAACCCTTGGAATTGGGCAGCGTAAACATTTTCAAAACCCTGCCACTGAAATTTTTGAGCAGAGAATTTGTGAATAATTGTGATGGAGGAATAAACTTGTTTTGTTTTCGTCTGTTCGTCACATGATCAGTAAGATTAGGAAAGTTTACACGCAATCCAAACCTGCTTTGATAAACAGAAATTCCATTTCCAATTAATATTATGCCGATTAAACATATACTTATTTGTTTTCAACTTCAGATGATAGATAATTAGAATTGACATACTTTGAAGTTGAAATGTGTGTATATCTTACTTCCAATATTCTAGGAACGCATTATAGGTGCCGTAAGTTCAAGTCGTATTGTTTGATATAAGATAATCTTGGAAGGATCCGAACAATATATAAATTAGTTGTGCACCACGAGAAGCAGTAATATTTGTGACGTTGAGCAAACTAACACTGCCACAATGAAGAGTTTTATGGTGAGTCAAGTATCAAAAGTTCTGCCGTTTGTCCTAGTTTGAAGAAAAACTGAGTCTGTTATTTTGCGAATTATTAGACTGAGGAAGAAATCGTGTTCAATGAAAATGGTCTCAAACCATAACAAGTAGAAGCATTTTTGGTCAAATTAAATTCTGTCCGTCCGGCTGGTCTTCTGTAAGCATGATAAATTCCGAAAGAAATATACTAGGGACTAGAAATTTGTTGTGTGGTAGAGTAAAGCTTGAATGTGGAAATCTGGAAAAATACAGATCAGGCCAAGCTTAAATCAGTTGGATGTTAAATAACCGTTTCAATAATTATGCTGAATTTCGTTCGGATCATTCAAACTTTTTTAAATAAATCACAATTTAAATATTTAACTAAGATGAAATTTATTGCTTACCTTTTCTAGAGATTCCATAGTTCAGTGAACAGAGTTCAAGGCTACATTGAAGGTCGCGTGTTGGAACCTCGAACCGGTCATATTATTTTTTATTATTTGTTCGGGTCAAAACATTAATATTATTGTAAATTTATGATCAACATGGAAGCGTCAAGTTATGAAATTCATAAGAACTCCCAAGTTCTTAAGTACATCTGTCTGACTTATGTTTCCAATAGCTTGAAGAAAAATTATAGTGGCATTGACATAGGGAGCTCCAGCGCGCTGGTTCATTTCTGCCAACATTTTTTATTTTTGTCTATTACAGTTCTGTTTATTTCTACTTTGAAGGGCGCACAGGCAGTTTGAAGTTTGTATGCTTCAACTTAGGTTCTTGATTGTTCATTTAATGATCTGTAGACTTCAATGGGTTTCAAGAAGCTTTGACAGCTCTAAACTGCCAAATCATTGTGATCCTATTCGATTTCGAATACACGCCAATTAAGCTAATCGGAGCTTCTTGAAAACCACCATTAAAAGTCAGGGTCTTTATAAATGATTGTAACATCGCAGTTGGCTTTGGATTTTTATTTGACACTTCTCACTTCTTGTGTTCTGCTTATATCATAGAATTTCTAAACTGATAGCCAATATTGAATTATTGTCATTTCTTAAGATTCTTTTTAAAATTGAGTTCCCGAATTATTTAAATCTGAAATGAATTTAGAACAAAACATTTTTGTGATGTTCTATTACCGTAATCGTACATTAATCAATGGTCAATGGATTCACTCTGTAGATCCCTGTAATATATATAATAACAGGGTGAGTCTTTGACCACTGCATTAATTTTAACCAAAGATTCCTCTCATCAAATGAAACACTTTTTTCATTTACCATTTTTCCAGATTCGGCTCAGGTAAAAAGTTACAAGCGTTTAAAGATTTCACAATGTGCTAATACACTCCCGCATATAAATTATCTATGACATTGTTGGCGGACGAGAATAAGGCATGGTAACGTAGTTTACAGTTTGATTCGGGATTCCAACGCTCAGGGACGGATCCATAAAAGTAGTGAAATTTCTGGAGATTTCCATTTTAAAACATTCAATGAAGAATATCTCGAAAACGGTGCGTTTAAGGAGAAATGATGAAGAATAGAATAATGATCTAAAACGATGGAATATTCTTGAAATGACTCAAGAAAAACTATATGCTTTCTTTATGCTAATTTCGTTTAGTTTTATGAATCCACGAGTCCATAACTAGAAAACCAGTAGAAGTAGAAAATAACTAATATTTGGAAAATATGTATCATAGTTATAGGAAACTTTACGCCAACATTCATTTTATGCGAAAAAAGGATGTCAAAGCTACAAAATAAAAACTGATTTTTTTTCAAAATTTCAGCAGCCAGTATCTTTTTACCTGAGCTGAATTTGGAAAAATGTTAAATGACAAAAGTGTTTCATTTGATGAGAGGAATCTTTGGTTATAATTAATGCAGCGGTCAAAGACTCACCCTGGATATATATAATAATGAATATCAGATTCTAGAATCTTCTCTGAGAGCCCACATCATAATTATTGTTATAAACAGATTCATGCAAACTGGAAATACTAACAAGGGAAGATCGACAGGAAGAGCTCAAGTTTCTCAATATTTTATTGGCGCACAGAAACTTTTTTCAGCATAAAAACTCAAAAATCCTATTTTACCATCATTAGAGTGTGAAATACAAATTTAATATTAATTCACAGTCATGAAATTATTTTGGAAACAGAAAAATATTAAGTCCATTTTTGGCGCTCTAGTTCCTCGGAACTGAGTGCTTATCAATTTGCCCAAATGTCTGTAATTTTCGAATTTTTCGATGAAAATGGTCTTAAACGATTTGGTTCGACTCACTGATCAAGAATCCGTGGTAGAAATTCATTCTGTCCGGCCGGTCCGGCCGTCCGGCCGTAGGCACGATAACTCTCGAACGGAATGAGCTAGACAGTTGAAATTTTCAGAGTAGGTTTGGGGGATAAATATCTCGGCTAAGTTTTTTATTGGGCAAAATCGGACAGATGGTTTCGGAGTAACAAAAAAATTTTTTTTTTTACCGAACAAATTCCAAATTAAATTTTTTTTCAATACGGAGTTTTACCATAAGAATCCATTCATATCATTTTTAACTCTAACAAACTAATACTTTCGGAGATATGATTTTTCAAAATTTCAATGATAGATTTATTCTGTGGCTATTCTATGAATTGTTATAACGTCAACTTTGACGTTGTCTCATTGTCATTCATTCCCGTAATGGTATCAATATGAGAATTATAATAGAATATCATACTTTTTGTTGGTTGATATTTTCATGCCGATGGTCAATCCATATGATGATGGGAATGGTAATGGTAAGTTAATAACATTGTCATTCATTCCAGCAATCGTATAAATATGAGAATTATCATATAATATCATAGTTTTTGTTGGTTGATATTTTCATGCCGATGGTCAATCCATATGATGATGGGAATGGTAATGGTAAGTTAATAATATTGAGTTCAGAATATCTCCACTAAAAACAAAACTGGAATTGAGGAATTAATATCTCGGATGAGTTCGTTGTTGGGTAGAATTCGTCTATTGGTTTTGGATTGATAATTTTTGGCACTCTTGTTGAATTTAAATTCTTCTAAGATGTTTGAATTCAATTTCTGCTAAGATGAAGTTCTAAATTTCAATAATGAATCGTACTTCTATGTTTTCACAGAATGCTATAATTATTCTATCTACACTTTATTATATGATCTGTGTTCATACTCGTACATTTCATCCTGTTCTATAAGAGAGAGTCAAATTCATTTCAGCTATTTTAATTTGGTTTCTTCCATGGTGCAGTACTCATTCTCAGATTGCTCATTTAATCTTGATAAATATACTATTATTTGAATTGAATTTCCTGTATGATGCAGTTCTATCATAAGAATACATTGATATAATTCTCAACTCTGAGAAACCAATACTTTCGGAGATATAATTTGTCTGTTTTTCTGTGAAAAATTGACCATTATTCCTATATGTACATGTAACGGGTCCGCCAAATAACTTTTTTTTTGAAAATGCAATAAAAAAAAAGCTGCTGAATATTTTCTCAAATTTCTTTTTTTATTTGAGTACAATCTTCCGGTTAATAATGGAAAATAATTTCATTCAAATGGCTGCCTCGGCTGGCCATGCAGTAGCCTACACAATCGGTCCAATTTTTAAGCACATTATCGATTGTGTGCAGCTGTATTTTCCAATGGCTTCACGAATATTGTCTTTTAAAGCGTCAATTGTCTCTGGCTTGTTGGCGTAACACTTGTCCATGACGGCACCCCACAAATAATAGTCCAACGGTGTCAAATCGCAGCACCGAGGTGGCCAACCGACATCAGCTCTGCGGCCGATAATGCGATCTTCAAAAACAGGTCAACTCCTGAACCAATTGGACTTTGTATGGCATCATACCAAGGTCTTTATGCAAAATTCGTCTCAATGATGTCTCCGAAATGTTCAATTCTTGAGAACGACGGTGAATTGATGTTGATGGCGCTTCACGCACACTTTCTGCCACAGCAGCAATATTCGCGGGTGTACGCACTGTTTTTGGCTTTTCACGCTTTGGTTTATCGATGAGGATGCCAGTTTCTTTCACCTTTTTCACAAGATAACGAACATACGGAGCTGACGGTGCTTCTCTTCTTCCAAAATCCGTACGCAATTTTCGCACACATTCTGCAACATTACCATGATTTTCAAAGTAATGTCGCAATATTACCCAGCGTTGTTCAACCGTATCCTCAACCATATTCGTTCAGCGGAAGGATAAAACTAATTATCTGTCAAATCAGACATGAGCTAAGTGTTACCATTCACGAAATAAGCACTAGTTGAAAAAAAAAACGTTAGATGGCAGACCCTTTATATTATCTGAATCTACTATAAATGATGAAAATATACAGGCTACAAAACGAGCAAAATAATAATTATTTCTACTTGTTTTGCAGCCTGTACAGTGCAATTATTGCATCTTATGCTCTCCTGTAAATTCAATATTTTGTGACTTGATACCCTTTTCCTCTGAGGTACGGAAATAGGATTTCAAAAATTGTCCATTTGAACACAAGGGAACAGATTATTCATATCTGTTCAGTAGCTAATATAATAACTCTTGAAATTGACTTAGGAGAATAGAATCCCAACTAATGAATAATTTTATTCATTCTCAATTTCATCGGCTAGATATTTTCTGGAAGAAAACTCTTTAAAACGGAGTAAAATACCAGTATCATTTATCATTCTTTCAATCAAATGACCCTTCTCTGGTCATCACAAGGTCTGTTGTGAACCCAGACAAGGACTAAGACTAAGGTAGCAATTAAGCTACCAAAATCACGTGTAATAAAAACATAAATCCAATAATTCATTTATTTGAAAGTTTCACTTTCTACAAACTTAATGCGAACAATATCAATTTATTCTGCATAATAAAAATTTTTGGTCCAGACTGGGACGGAAGGAATAGTAATCTCCCAGCGACAATCATTTTGTAAACAAGGGAGAAAGAGAGGTAATGTGTATAAGTGTTATGAATTCAGTGGCTGGAATTGCAAATCTGAATAGCATATATTCATATGAAGCGACAAAACGAGACAGTTTCAGAACCAACTACGATGTTACAATCATTTATATAGACCCTGTACCATACACAAAAGAAATGTATGGATATCAAAGATTTGGCATCTACAGAATACCAACAATTCCACCAAGCAAGATACGTGTTGCTCCAAAATTTATGAGACACCTAACATTATTCTGTTCTTAGGATTTCCTGTTCAGAAAAAAGTATTCAGTGCTTCTAGATGGATTACTGTGCTTTGGGGCACCTCCAAAATTAATATTTACATGCTAGGGGGGTGGTTTGGGTTTTCTTTAAACAAGGATAGGTGCTAGAAATACATCGCCCTATCGGCACGAACATCAGTATATACACGTCGTCTGCATCATTAAAACAAATCTTAACTTGACTATTTATTTACTAAAATGCTAATCATTCACGTTCCAACAAAACATTAAAAAAACTACTCCCAATGGCTTTGCGAAGAAAATAATTACCTCCTTAACGACGAATCGGCGATAATTCAAGAATGAAACGAGTTTCTCCAATTCAATTTTCCCAATTCTTACGTCGCCATCGTGTCGCCTGTATTTATCACTTTGTTGGTAAATGTCCTTCTGCGAAGTTAACAATAGCTATTCCCATTTTTCACTGTGGTTGTTCATCAGTTCGAGATCGATTTCCAATGGTCCCGATCTGTTTTTCATTCAAAATAGGGAGGCAGTCGTGGTGAGGAAGGGTAATTGTCCCGAGATGCTATTAAAAGTTTTTCAACATTTTCCAACTTCTGCAAAGATATCCCGTCACTTTCAAGTTGAAAATGAAAAATTCGCAGTTTAATGAAGGTCGATGTGATATACTAATAAACAGTAAAATTGGTTGAAGCACTGATGGGAAGTCAGGAGCTTTTGAACGTATGTTCCATTGTATATTTTCTGAAATATAAAATTTTTCAAGAAGAAGGAATGAAAATTTAACCTTAAACCGACAAAATGACTGTTAATAAATCGGATTTATGGTTATTCATAGTGACTGTTTGATACCTGCCTCCTATACAGGGTTGGGATAAAGTATGGAACCAAGTAAATAACTTTTAAACGAAGATAACGATATTTATGAAAATTTGCAGGTAAGTGCAATGGGACACAATGCATCTGATGTACAATTTTTTGTTAATAATATACTTCCAGTTTAACCGGAGATGCCATCAACTTCTTTAATTTAAATGCGACACCCTATATATTTTTACGGATTTTGAAAGAGCTTGTTGTTTTGAATTCATTCATACTGAGTTTAATGTAAAAAAAATTGTTGTTTAATCAACCTCCTTTGAGTTTTTTGCATTAGAGCAAAAAACTATTTAGATAAACTAATTGATGTTGTTTGTATGCATAGAAATAAATAAACGAGTACTGTTTAGTACGTCTTTTGTTCTCCAAATTCAAATTGACGTCAAATTCTAATTGACGGAAATAAATTTTACAATTTAGAATGGTTCAATTAAGTGAAAAAGAGCGTATTGAAATTTTAATGATGATCGGTTATGGTGATCGTGTTAGAACTCATGAAGAAGTCTGTCATATTTTTAATAATTTGAATCCGGAGAGAAATCCTATATCACGCCCAACAGTAACTAAAACATTACAACGTTTTAATACAACTGGGATGGTAAAAAATTTGATAAAACCTGTAAGACCGCGGACTGCAACGAACGAAACTGTTAAACAAAATATTGCAATCGATTTAGAAGAATCACCTCAAACTTCCACCACAAATTTGGCACTAAACCATGGTATCAGTCGACGTTCTGTAGGAAAGATATTAAAAAGTGAAAAGTATCATCCGTATAAGATACAGTTGGTTCAAGAATTGTCAGACGATGATTTTGACCGACGGCTGGAATTTTCCGAACGGCTAATGGACATCTGTAATGTCGAAGAAAATTTTACTTCTAACATAGTTTTTTCCGATGAGGCAAATTTTTGTTTAAATGGAACAGTTAATCGCCACAACTCAGGGTATTGGTCAAATGAGAATCCTCATTGGATTCATGAAGCACATACCCAGCATCCACAGAAGTTGAATGTTTGGATGGGAATTGTCAAAAATAGGCTTATAGGGCCATTTTTATCGACGGAAACTTGAATGGTGACAAGTATTTGGATCTACTAAATAACGAAATTATTCCTGTACTCCAACAGAATGGGCAATTATCACAAAATGTTGGAGATGGAGCACCTCCCCACTATGATAGACGGGTTAGGGATTTTCTGGATGCGAATTTTCCAAATCGATGGATTGGACGTAGAGGATTCATAGAGTGGTCTGCTCGCTCTCCGGATCTTAGCCCATTAGATTTTTTCTTTGGGGTTATCTTAAATCACGTGTTTACGTTAGACGACCAACAAACTTACAGGAATTGAGACAAAGAATTATTGATGAATGTGAACTAATACGCGGAGCAGTCTTGGAAAGAGTGACTCAAGAATTTGTCAATAGGATGGCATATTGTCAGCAAGTAAACGGCGAGCATTTTGAACATTTTAAGTAATTTTGTTTCTCATTATTCTAAAATAATGAAATGTACACTTATTGTACATCTAACAGTGAGTTATTCCTCGTTTTTACGAATTTTTTGACACTAAACTCAGTATGTATGAATTCAAAATAACAAGCTCCTTCAAAATCTATAAAAATATATAGGGTGTCCCATTTAAATTAAAGAAGTTGATGGCGTTTCTGGTTAAACCGGAAGTATATTATTAACAAAAAAATGTACATCAGATGCAATTTGTTGCATTGCACTTACTTGAAAATTTTGATAAATATAGTTCTATTCGTTTAAAAGATATTTACTTGGTTCCATACTTTATCCGAACCCTGTATGAACCCAGCCACCCAAGAATGGCGGACTAAACTCGTGTGCCTCTACCATGTTGCCATTTAATCATGTTTCGGGCTCGTATATACAGATGGCTATGATTGGACCAACTTGCCACTACTAACTAGCAGTGCTGCCAGAGTATTTCGAACTAGAGTAACATCAGATGATCATTGAAAATAGTAACAGATCCAAGAAGAACTTAACAGAATTATTATCTTTAACCTAAAAATGACTGAATTCGACTCTGCTATGTTATCTATGGTGATTATTACCACAGATTTGTTATCATTGTGGGGAGTCTTCTTCTTTAATATTCTTCATATAAAAAGTTTTCTTTCTATTCTATTCTTATGCTTCATTTCGTCTGAAGGAAAATCCGATTTGCTTCAAATGGTAACAGATTTCTGCTCTGAGTAACAGGGTAACCGACTACTTTCGATAGTAACAGATCTGTTACAATTGTAACAGATTGGCAACACTGGTAACTAGTTGGATGGTCGATGGTGCTGGGAGGACGGCCATTCGGACGGAGTACGGATACGTATTCAAAGGGTGTTTCCCTTTCATTTAACTAGGTATTAGATTTAAACAAGGTTGACGCTTATTTATCGTACCATCTATTTCACCATGAAGGATATCCTTTTCCGAAATCAAGGAAAGCACGCAATTTCAATTGATTAAGGAATCCTTCCTGGTATTTCGAAATTACTTAGACATATATTATTTATCTCTTTCAGGCGATGTTCCTGGTCGTTTTGGTGATATGCATGGCCAATTGCACTCCCTACGGTCCAAGAGACCGAGATATAGAGAGGCATCACTCCAGAGATTCCTCTACGAGTATCCAGAGAGTGGATAATAACCGTTGGAATGGGGGTGGGGAAGACTGGAACAACAACAGGCATTCGAGTGAAATTGGAGGCCGCAACAGAAATGAAGGAATTGGAAGAGGTCGCACGTCCATATCGAGGGATTCCCCATACCGTTATTAAAAGCATTGATTCGAATTTTTATTATCAACGCTTAAGTGATTCTGATGCAGAAAATCCCAGTTTCGAATGTGTATATTTAAATTAAATCTATATTATTATAAAATGGTCTCTCTGAATAAACATTATTTATAGTAGTATCGAGGAACATTCATTTCATCTAAGGGAAATTTTTTAGATGAAATTTTGTACTAAGTACATTATAATTTTGGGGGCAGGGCCGTCGAATTAAATAATGATTTCAATTCAAAACTGTAGGGACATATGGTAACTTTAGTAAATGATATAATAATATTTAAATACATTAAATAGAACTGAATAAAAAATACGTGCTTGCAACCAATTAATATGATATACCGGGTAGCCAACCACAGAGGCGGATCTCGGTTTGAGGGAGTAAATGAAGATAATTTTGAAATTTTTTTTTTGTGATGTATGCAGGATGTTCAAGAGCACAATTTAAAATTATTTTCATATATACAGGGTGTTCGAAAACAAAGATATAGAACGAAGTTACATTTTTTTAATTGCAACACCCTGTATTTGACTTCAAAAATGGAATGGCAAGCTCAAATTATGATGAGATTTTTCAGATCACTTTATACCTTAACTAGAAGAACCATTTACGAGAAAATGACGAAAAATTGAAAATATGGAGTTTTTTTAAATAGGAATTTTTTTGAATAGACATATTAGCTACTCCTATACAGAAAATAAAAAATTAACTCTGGAATATACAGAGTGATCATAATTAATTTTCAAACATCAACTACAAACAATGGTCGAAAATTGCTGAGAAAACTATCACGTTTAGATGTAGGAAAACCTCGTGAAGATAGTTTCAAAATTATTTTTTACCTTCAACGAGATATAGAAATACCGGGTGTGCCATTTGAAATAAGAAAGTTTTTGACTATTATTTGTAGTTGATGTTTGAAAATTAATTATGATCACTCTGTATATTCCAGAGTTAAATTTTTTATTTTCTGTATATAGTAGCTAATATGTCTATTCAAAAAAAAACTGTCTGTATCGCGAGCGTAACTGATTTCTTCATTAATTGCTATTCAAAAAAACTCCATATTTTCAATTTTTCGCCATTTTTTCGTAAATGGTACTTCTAAGGTATAAAGTGAACTGAAGAAACTCATCATAATTTGAGCTTGCTATTCCATTTTTTAGGTCAAATACAGGGTGTTACTATTAAACAAATGTAACTTTGGTCCATACCTTTGTATATGTATATGAAAATAATTTTAAATTGAGCTTTAGAACACCCTACACACATCACAAAAAAATATTCTCAAAATATCTTCATTAACTCCCTCAAAACGAGATCCGCATCTGTGGTGGGCCACCCGGTATAATATGTATGTACGATTTTGTATCATTGTCTATGGATTATGATTCTACATTCACACTTTGGAATAAATACAACACTGCATGCTAATATGTACAGGTTTATTTACACGACTCTACAAACTTCAACTTCGCCGTCACATTAAATACCGTCGATTACTGAGGTTCCTAACAGTCTCGATGCTCTATAATTGTACGTTTTAAGTCTCTACCGTCTAATGAGCTTTTACAACACTCACACCTCTAATCAGTCTTTCGTCTAAGTAGGAACCAATCTCCTTCACAACGTCTTTCGTGCTCCGCCGCACCCTTCGAACTTCTCTCTGCCCTTCTCCTCGATTAACCCTTGGTACCACTCTCTCAGAGCTAAGGGCGGTACTATTAGGGTGGTACTCAATCCTAATTGGTAGATCCTACACCTTGGGCTACTTCGGGTTTGCGTGGGAACAATAACATGTGCCTTACTGATTTCTGAGAACCGCACACCCAAGAAGGCCCTTCTAGGATTTAGGTGACAGCTAACATTGAACATTTTCTCTCCAGAGAAAATAAGTCTATCAGTCTAGACGGCTAAGTGCCTTCGGCGCGCCTCCAGACTCAATATTGGCCAGTAAAACTAATCTTAAGTCTAATATTTACAAGAGTGAAAATAATAGGTTGTCAAATATCTCCCTTTCGCTTTTTGCTCTTTATTCAATGCCTTATAACAAGTGTTACAGTGATTGGATTTAGTTCAAATATGCGCCGTTTTGTTCGATAATCTGTTTCCATCTAGACGGCAACTTCATAATACCTCCCTCGTAGAAGCCCCCCTCCTTATTTGCAAAGAACTCAGACAGCCACTTTTCACAATCCTCTTTTGAGTTCAACTTTACACCACCAAGGGCGTTCGCCATGGACAGGAACAGGTTGTAATCACTTGGCGCTATGTCCGGGCTATATGGTGGATGCGTTAAAACCTCCCATCCGAGCTCCCGTAGCTACTGACGAGTCATCAACGAAGTGTGTGGTCTGGCGTTGTCCTGGTGTAACACTACACCCTTCCTGTTGGCCAATTCTGGACGCTTCTGGTCGATCGCCTGCTTCAAGCGGTCCAGTTGTTCGCAGTAGATGGTAGAATTAAGCGTCTGGCCATATGGGAGCAGCTCATAGTGGATGATTCCTTTCCAATCCCACAAAACACACAGCATAACCTTCCTGGCCGTCAATCCCGGCTTGGCCACTGTTTGGGACGATTCACCTGCCTTCGACCACGACCGTTTTCGCTTGATATTGTCGTATGTGATCCAGTTTTCGTCGCCAGTCACCATCCGCTTCAAGAATGGGTCGAGTTCGTTCCGTTTCAGCAGCATATCGCAGGCGTTGATTCGGTCCAGAAGGGTTTTTTGCGTCAAATCATGCGGCACCCAAACATCAAGCTTTTTTTTGTATCCAGCCTTCTGCAGATGGTTTAAAATGGTTTGGTGACTAACTGCCATCTCCTGGGCGATGTCACGAGATGCCACATGCCGGTCTAACTCGATGTATTCCATGATTTGATCGGTATTTGTCGTCACAGGTCTTCCGCCGGCTGCCTTATCCATGGTGTCGTTTTCACCGGCTCTGAATCGTCGAAACCATTCCTCCGCGGTTCGAACTGATAGAGTACCATCCCCCAAAACACCATTAATCTCACGGAACGTTTCTCTAGCGGATTTGCCTTTAACGAAGGAAAACTTTAAAATAGCGCGAATTTCAGCGTTAGTGAACTCCATGTTTACACGTCTATAACTGTTGAACGCAATATCCAAACTAATGTGGCATAGCGTCGTTATGTAGGTTATGTCAAGACCTTTCAAATTATGTATAGTATTGCCAGTTACGAGCTCTGTAGCGCTTTGTACATAGCCGCGAAATTCAAAAGACAAAAAGGCGGAAGGGAGATATTTGGCAACCTATTATATCAATTCCTACATGTATTATAAATACATTAGATTAAATTGAATGTAAAATACGTGCTTTCTGCCAATTAAGATCGACCAGATTGAGCGATTTGGGGATTTTGTAATAAACGCAAAATTAACCCTTGGTTACCTTGTTGAGGAACGTTGGCAGATATGATACCCTTATTCACTGATACGGAATTCTAACCTAAAAAGTTAAGTCATCGTCTGCGAAAAGACTTCTGACAATAAGCCATTATCAAAGATTAAAAAGAAGAAAGATAGGAAACGCCCTTGTATTCGTAGTGCTAAAAACCGAGTAACTTTCCGTCCGAAGTTATTACTAGTGAGGTAAGAGATGGCGCTGAAATGATATAGAATGTAGAGGAATCTACAACTTTAGGCGCGAATTTCAAACCTAGCCTCATCGGAGGATCTAATCATACAAATTAGATAGAATCTGAATTCTATCTGATTTTGGATAACATCCCACTGAACAAAAAAAAATGAAATAAATGATGTTGTTATTCATGGATATGAAAGTAAAACTTTTCCAAAATTGTAAATTTTTTAATATATTTTGTTACTGATGAATAGAAATATGGACATAATAATAATAGATATAACACTAAATAAATGAGAAATATAATGAAAAAATAAATAAAAACAAGAATGAAAGTTTGAGCAAATTATTATGATAATGAAATCCTAGTGGGAAATGGATTCCAAATCAAGTAGAAATAAATTTTAAAATTTCTCAGCCAAGTAATATATGTAATATGTATGCAATAAATAATGAATTATTCAGCCTGGAAGGCCTCGATTATGGATAAGAGTCAAACTATTTTTTTATGCTCTTCCATATTATTGATTGCATACATTACGATGTTTTTGATTGATGCAGTTTATAACCATATAATACAGAGCACCGCCACCACGACTCATTTTGTTTCAAAATCACACAACAAAATTTATAAAAACTATTCTGAACACTATGAGACAATTTGTCATCAGTTTGTTTATGTGCTGTCTTGTCGATGATGAGAAGATAAAGGACTAATGATAGCTGAGTAGGTTAAGTTCTTGACTATTTTCATAAATATAGTTTTTCTATCTATAAAATAGCCTGAATTAAATCATTCTAACCAGATGACGACACTACTTGTACTAGTGAGGCAAGAGATGGCGCTCGCGTAAAGTTAGTCACTTCGTTTCCTCTCTTTCTTCTCTTTAATCTTTGATCATAATCTCTGAATAGCGCTTCCTACAGGAAAGAAAATGAAACAGGACCCATGTTGGCAACACCAAATCAAATCAGTGCATATACCATGTTTATAGACATCATACTACCAATTTAAAACACTCAACACCGTATTCACAAAGCGTTGTTGAGTGTTTCAACCTCCCTTAAGTCCTAACGGAAACTCTTAGTCAAGGAAAAATTTATAACGCAATCTCTGTTAACGTATTTTACAGAGATAATGCTTACGGCGCTGTTTAACTGATCTCAACTGAGGATTTGGTATTCACAAACCGTAAGTTAACTGTGCCAATGTTAATCTGCAGTATACTAACCGAGGTTTGAAATAAGGTTAGCTACGGTTTGTGAATTTCAATTTGTAGTATTTCAATAAGGAATGTCTACTTGTACCTTTATAGTTAGAGTTAAGATTAGATTCGAATGGTGCAAACGACGCATTACTGACACAGCAGACGTTCTCTGTACTCTTGGGTGCTCCAAAACCTATTAGCATATCGGTAGTGATCTTGAACATATCCCAAAGAACACGTACCACCCGACATGAGATGAAGTTTTTAATACCAAACCCTGACTCTCTGGCGTCTCCAAGGAGGTTGGCTTTACCGGATATCTGTATCTGGAGTTTATAAAACTCGAAGATAAAACGTCAGGGATTTCATAAATTTTGGTGCAACGTTTACAACGGCTATATTCCTAGGATTGCCTTAAACCGTCGGATCGTTCCCGTTTAATCCTGTGTAACGCTGGGTATTTTCAGCCAGAGAATCTCCAATCGTTGCACACCACCTTGGGTGTACTACCCTATCAGATCGAGGGAAAACCAGAGTGCGAGGGGGTAAGTAGGTACCGCTATGTACTAGGGGGTTAGTGAACGGGCCGTTGAAAATTATTTTGTGAATAAGGCTGATAGTCTGTGGTTTAACAGTTGTAAATTATGTGTGATTCCAAAACATCCCTTGATAAAAAAAACTTCAATAACGTTCAAACTTTAATGAATTACGGTCGAATGTCGACCACTGGGCAACCAGCACAGATGCATATGCAAATCCATCCAACAATAATCTTAGTGAAAATGTCACTTTTTGTTGCAAATCATGGGTATAATATTGTGAATATATCACAATAACGCCATCTACGGACAGTTTACCAGGGAAAAGGACGAAGTCAATACACTACCCAGAAGAGGAGCTCTAATTCCCTTGTGAGGCATGAAGCTTCCTGTGGCTTAAGAAAGCACCCCTGAGAAAGAAAGAAGAATCTGACAGGTAATTCATCTGGCGGGATCTTACGGGTTTGGAGAATCCAAAAAAATTTCTACGGGACTTCACGATTGAGAAATCGAACATATAATATCTGATACACTGATGAATAATCCGGGGTCAAATTCAATTATGTCCTTCCATGCGGCCGTAAGCACGATAACTTTCGATCGAAATGAAATAGAGAATTAACATTTGCAGGGTAGGTTTGGTGCATGAATATCTCAGCTGAGTTTGTTAATAGTCAAAATCCGTTAATTGCTTTCGATGTTATGGACATTTCGATATTAAGCATTTTTTCTGCATAGTTCCGGAACTATTCCCTCGATCTGTCTGAAAATTAGCACCAAATTGTATAGAACTACGACCTTTATATGTATGTATATCGATCGGATGACTAACAACAGAAAAAATAATTAATAAATTTGAAAATTTTAATTGTCCAATAACTCGAAAAGTACGGATCTGATCGAATTAAAACGTGGTTGTTGGTTGCAAATTACCGACGCGAAGACTTATGCGAAATGCGAAGACTTATGCGCATGACAGGGATAAATTCAAAAAATGTTCAATTATTTTGCGGAATATTTTGCTTGAAATGCCGAAACCAGTATTAGTGTAGACAAATTAGACTCTTGGATTCAATTCTCAAGAACATAGGGGCACCAATTCTTCAATATAGGTTGGACAGGTATGTTGGTATCGTTTTTACATTCCAATGTTTGTAAATAAAATCTCAGACCAAATTAACATTTTGAACTTGAGTAATAAACCAAGCAAGGATTGTTTAGGTTACTGGGTATCTTAATCACTTGAATACACCATGAAACAAGGATAATTGAGGAGTAACTTTTCAAAACGCATTATGTCCAATTTGGGCGAAATTGACTTTGAGGCGGATTCGGAAATGATTTCTATTGCTCTATAGCCCTATGTGAACAAAATCTTCCAAATGGCATTATGTCCCTCTGTAATTCAAATCCAAAGTATGTAAGCCGCATCGCAATGAATTATGTTTACGTTTGCATTTTTAAAACAGATAAAATGTATCCAAAAATTATTTTTTATCGATTTGCTCATGTTAATTAGGTTACAGGCCAATACTTACTGTGCAGACTGTTTTCTCAACCACATCAAAACGCATTATGTACAATGAGATGAATCAAAACGCATTAAGTCCAAACTTTTTTGCGCGTATGTTCCGCGTTATAGTTTTGCCCAAATGTCTGTAACTTTCGAATTTTTTGACGATAATGGTCTCAAACGATTAAGTTCGACTCCCCAATGAAGAATTCGAGGTCAAATTTGATTCTGTCCGTCCGGCCGGCCGTTGCCAAGATAACTTGAGAACGAAAAGAGCTAGCGACTTGAAATTTTCAGGGTAGGTGGCGCATCCCAATACGACGGACAAGTTCGTTAATGGGCATAATCGGCCAAGCGGTTTCCGAGTAATAATTTTGTTTTCAACCAATATAAATCCGATCGAATCGAAACTTGGTGAGTAGTTGTAGAATATGAACCTTAGCACGTTTGTGAAATTTTGTACGAATCGTATGGCTAAAAAATTTTAAAAAAATTATTAAAAAATATTTTTGTTGTCACGATAACTTGAGAACGGAATGAGCTTGAAATTTTCAGGTTAGGATGTGCACCAGAACGCGACATTTCAGTTCGTTTATGAGCATAATCGGCCAAACGGTTTTAGAGTTATAGCCATCTGAAATTTTCTGAAATTTGGTGGTTTTTTGTTCCTCATTAACTCGGAAAATACTGAACCGATTGAATTCAAACATGGTTATTAGTTGTAGAATACCAACGCAAAAATGTTTGCAAAATTTGGTGAGGATAGCATTTGCAGAAAATTTTTAATAAATCATTGAAAATAAAAAAAAAAAATTCTATATATCAGTAACTATTCGTTTGAAATTGCTGAAATTTTGCAAGAGCCTTCATAACCTAACTCTACTGCCAACTTTCAAGTTTTAATACGATCGGTTAAATATTGTTGGAGATTCGAGCATTCTTGTGTGAGTTCAGTAGATGGGTGACCGTTGCCTCGATAACTTTCGAACGAAAGGAGATAGGGACTTGCAATTTTCAGGGTAGGTTGCGTATCCGAAAGGGAGAGTTGAGTTCGTTTTTGGGCATAATCGGTCTAACGGTTTCCGAGTTATACCCACCTGGAATATTATTTCCTTGATAACTCAAAAAATAAATATTCGACCGAATTGAAGCTTGGTAACTAGTAGTAGAAAATCAACATAAAGACGTGTTCGTAAGAACCGAACCCCTAGAAAATTTGAAAAAATTACGAAAAAAAAAATATCAAGAACCGTACCCCTAGAAAATTTAAAAAAAATCACGAAAAAAAAAATTGGTTCAAGCACTGACGTGAAGTCAGAAACTTTTGCGCGTATGTTCCTATGTCCAGTCTTCTGTATTGGACACCCTTAATCGAATTTACCATGGTAAATTCGATTAAGGGTGTCCAATACAGAAGAATGGACATAGGAACATACGCGCAAAAGCCAATACAGAAGAATGGACATAGGAACATACGCGCAAAAGCTTCTGACTTCACGTCAGTGCTTGAACCAATTTTTTTTCATTTTCTGTGTATATCTGATCAATATTGATTCAAATGAGATTAGTTATTACCTTTAGATGTACATTTCTATCAAACAAACTCGACGTACTCAAATTATAAGCCAGGGTGGAAGAAAAAAATCGTTTTTCGTTGATTCCCAATAAAATGGTTTTTGGACTTAATGCGTTTTGAAAAGTTGCTCCTCAATTTCTGTCACTTGTCATGTTTCAACACGCACTTGGGATAAATTAGTAAATAAGCTGTTGTTAGTGTTGTTGGTTGGTATAACTCTGTTATTCGGTATTTTAAGTCGAAAAATCATTGAATGGTAGACAAAGTCAAGTTTATTTCATAAAAAACAAAGCAGATTTTACAGAGAGGTTTATCATTATCTCATCTATACTCAAAACTTTCGTCTTTATTCTTGATCTGCAGTTATACATTTTTGCGCGCATGTTCTGGGGGACAGCCCAGATAGCACAGAATATCCTATGGATATCCGTTTCAAGTCCATTTCAGGTCGGGATATCTTCGTACATAGAATGGATATCCATAAGATATCCATCAGCAGATATTAAATGGATATTCAACACTGGATATCCTATGGATGTCCATAGAATATCCATTGGCGACAGTAAATGGATATCCTTTTCTCACAATGACGGATCTCCTATGGACATCCATAAGATAATTGGTTGTCAGTTTTCATTGTCAATGTATCCGTTAATGGTAGATCCATTAGTAGATCTCTCAAATAAGGTTGAAAATCAATACAAAATGAACAATGTGCCTAATAGATATTTCAGTAGTTAAAATTATTGGATTTTTTACGTTCCTGTTGTGGATTCGGAAATCGGAATCAAATATTTGATATGTCATATCATTATTAGGGTTATGTTCGACATGAAACGTTCACTGACGTTCACCGAACGCCTCTGATATTCGGCAATCGGCGCTATTCATTCAGTGTTTTTCTTGGGTAAGTACTGAAAAGTTGAGATAAATTTCATAAATAGCAACTTTTTGAAGCTCGCTATTATTGCGCGCGTGTTCCGCAAGGAACAGCGTGCTATCATTTCGTCACAATGTCTGTATTTTTCGAATTTTTTTTCGAAAATGGTCTCAAACGATTAGGTTCGACTTCCTGATGAAGAATTCGAGGTCAAATTCAATTCTGTCCGTCCGGTCCGGCCGGCCGTTAGCACGATAACTCTCGAACGGAACGACTTAGAGCGTTGAAATTTGCAGGGTAGTTTTGTAGCGTAAATATCTCGGACAAGTTCGTTAACGGGCGAAATCCACCGAGCGGTTTCGGAGTTAAGGCCGTTTTTAGTCAAAACGTTTTTAATGAATATTTCCGAAACCAATCACTCGATCTTTCTGAAATTTGGCAGCAAATTGTAGAATCATGACCTTTATATGCCTGAGAAGTTTTGTTTTGATCGGACGGCCCTAAAGTAGCAAAAAAAAATTTCAAAAATTTTAAAATTTTGTTTTCAGGATAACTCGAAAAATACTGGTCTGATTAAATTGAAACTCAGTAGTTAGATGCAAAAGACCAATGCAAACACTTTTGCAAAATTTCGTGAAGATCACGTGACATGAAAAAAATAAAAAAATTACTACTATTTTGCGAAATACTTTGCTTAAAATGCCGAAACCTATTTTTTTGAGGTTCATGCTGCCCTTTCCGGACATTTTTCGTTGTGCGCATGCGCAGATGAGAAGTCATTTAACTGCTGTAGTTTTCGTCAGAGAGGATTGGGGTTTTGGGGTGGCGGATGCTATTCCTCCATAGAATCCAGATCCCTGATGAGGGTCTGCGCATGCGTAGATTAAAGATGCGATATCTTCCGAACCACTAGTGTTGGAGAATCGGAGTTTTTTGTAAGGTGTGTTATTTTGAAAGGACTTTTAGCCGCGAGTAGATTGCGCATGCGCAGAAGAGAAGTGACTGTTTTTGGGTTGGATGGGTTATGTTGGGAGTGCTGAGTCGATATTGTGAGGTTTTAAAAGAATATTCATAGCAATTCTGTGCTCGGACACTAGTCAGTTTGGGGGAAATACCGTTGTTTCCGAGTTGAAGTGTGCATACCGTGGCCCTGGGGCCAATTTTGAAATTGATGTTACCCCTTACGGGCATTTTTCGTTATGCGCGTGAGCAGACCGTCAGTGATTTAACTGCTGAAGTTTTCGTCAGAGAGGATTGGGGTTTTGGGGTGGCGGATGCTATTCCTCTACAGAATCCCCGGGTGAGGGTCTGCGCATGCGTGGAATCAAGAGGCGATATATCCTGAACCACTAGTGTTGGAGAATCGGAGTTTTCTGTATGGTGTGTGATTTTGGGAGGACTTTCTGCCGCAAGTAGATTGCGCATGCGTAGAAGAGAAGTGACTGTTTTTGGGTTGTATGGGTTATGTTGGGAGTGCTGACCCGATATTGTGAGGTTTTAAAAGAATATTCATGGCAATTCAGTGCAAGGACAAGTCAGATTGGGGGATGTAGCGTTGTTTCCGAGTTAAAGTGTCCGTATCGTGGCCCTGGGGCTAATTTCGAAATTGATGTTACCCCTTACGGGCATTTTTCGTTATGCGCATGAGCAGACCATCAGTGATTTAACTGCTGGTGCTTTCATCAGAGAGGATTGGGATTTTGGGGCGGCGGATGCTATTCCTCTATAGAATCCCCTGGTGAGCGTCTGCGCATGCGTGGATTCAAGAAGCGATATCTCCTGAACCACTAGTGTTGGAGAATCGGAGTTTTTTGTGAGGTGTGTAATTTTGGGAGGACTTGCAGGTACGAGTATATTGCGCTTGCGCAGATGAGAAGTGAATGGTTTTGGGTTGTTTGGGTTATGTTGGAAGCAATGAGCCGATATTGTGAGGTTTTAAAAGAATATTCATGTCAATTCAGTGCACGGACACAAGTCAGTTTGGGGGAAATAGCGTTGTTTCCGAGTTGAAATGTCTGTATGGTGGCCCTGAGGCGAATTTATAAATAACTATATTCGGTAGATCTATATTAAAATACGTTCGGATTTGGAGAAGAGGCAATTGCGTTCCAAACGGAGGTCCCACAACCGCATTTTTTTTCGATCTACGGTAAAGCTAACAGCCAAACTGTATTGATAGCTAAATTTGTTAAAGGAACTTGAAAAAAAAAAAAAGCACTGACGTGTAGTCAGTACTCTTTGGCGCGCGTGTTCACGGTGGCTAATTTGAATTGAATGATGAGTACTTCAAGCTCAGTAGATAGAGCGAGCCGAAGATCTACCCAAAGGATAGTGGACACCATTCACTGTCGGTTCAAAAATTAACAGTGCTGTATCTAAGCTGCCATCAGGATAGATTAACAAAGTTGGAAAAGAACACAAGTGACTTTCCTTAGTCGCACAAGCTCCTAGAAGATTTGGGAGGGTCAGTATAATCCTAATCATGTTAATCGCACGCGCGCAAAAGCAGATTGACTTAACAATGAAAGAAAAAGTGTTAAAAGTCAATCTGCTTTGGCGCGCGTGCGATTAACATGATTAGGATTATACTGACCCTCCCAAATCTTCTAGGAGCTTGTGCGACTAAGGAAAGTCACTTGTGTTCTTTTCCAACTTTGTTAATCTATCCTGATGGCAGCTTAGATACAGCACTGTTAATTTTTGAACCGACAGTGAATGGTGTCCACTATCCTTTGGGTAGATCTTCGGCTCGCTCTATCTACTGAGCTTGAAGTACTCATCATTCAATTCAAATTAGCCACCGTGAACACGCGCGCCAAAGAGTACTGACTACACGTCAGTGCTTTTTTTTTTAATTTGTTTATTTCAGATTATGGTTCTGTGGAATGTGGAATATACTCACTGATGTTTTGGAGGAAATGATAAAAATTAATGTGAGGCCTGTCTCAAATAAGGACGAATAAGAAATTGATTCAATCTTTCTATTAGTTGATAATTTCCCGATATACACTATTGAATGACAAAAAAATTTCCTATTGTATATAATGTAGTCACTTATTTGCCAAACTGATTCATGAATATTTTAGGTTAAGGAATTTTACAAGATGGGAAGGAGTTTCTTATATGACTTCTTAAAGAAGTTATTATAAATGGTTGGGAGCCAAGAAGAAAAAAATGTTTGGTTTCGACAAAACTGGCTAAACTATTGATGGGTGAGTTTTTCAACATACAATTCATTAAAGTACCTAGCATAATAACACTACACCACTTATATTTGTGTTTAAAACCATGACTTTGTATAGTGTATATCAGTGAAACTCAGTTGTAAGCATTAAATCATTTGTCGAATTTAAGCGAGTAACCAGAACAGAGCGGATAAGACCAATCCCTTGCTATTATAACCGATCGGTTATGTTTAGCAAGAGATAGGTCTTACCTGCTCTGCGCCGGTTACTCGCTTAAATTTGACTTGTGTATTTAAAATTCCTACATAACATTATTCACATGTAGGTACCTGACTACACGAAGGAACCTTTCAAATATATCTCGGGAACAATTAGATAGAAAAATCTCATTGTTATTAGAATCTGCATGATACATTAATGTTATTATATAAGAGGTGTGCAGGATATAATTTATACCAGTGCATTACACTAAAGAATGCTAAAGGCTCGATTCTTCTGTCATTTCTAGTAATCATTTTTCACAGATTTTACTCAAAAAGGTTTTAAAGTTTCCTGATTTTTTTTGTATTCTTTAGTGACCGCAGATAAAAACCACCCATCTTCGGCAAAGAAGCCAACTGTAGTATCGACATAGGATTGTCGCAGAAGGGCTAACGAAAGGAGCTTGTCCAGCGAAAAGAACGCAGAACTCTGAAGAGGATTCTTTAACATATTCAAATAAGTATACTTTTTCGTGTTGTGTTCATTGGTTAGAATGTTATTTTTCAGTTATAAATTATTTTCAAGTACACTGTGTTTTCTTTCCAAGTAATGATATTCAAGGAATTCTTCTGTGAATTAAACTAAATTTGTTTTGACTATTTAACACATTGTTTCTAAGACATATATGTTCCATTTTCAAGATTTAGATCTTGTAATCAAAAGAAAGATATATTTTTTCATTTCATTTGGTTTTCATTGCACCTTCAATTTGAATATTGTAGTAACGATTAAAGTAAAATCTTGTCACTTTAATTAATAAACTAGATTCGATATTCTTCAACTGATAAGATTCAAATATTGTTATCGAAAGGAAAGTCATTTTTGGCGTTTCTTTTGATAAAAATGTTTGAATCTTATCAGTTGGAGAATATCGAATCTAGTTTAATTTACAAAGGATATCTCATGAACATATATATCGGTAACGGACATCTCATGGATATCCATAACAAATGTCTTATGGATGTCTGTAACAGATATCTTATGGACGTCGGTTACGGATATCCTATGGATGTCCGATTTGGTGGCCAACAGATATCTTTAGGACATCCATAGGATATCCAATAACCTCCCAGGATATCCTATGGATGTCCGGAATATCCGCTACGGATATCCATCGGACATCCATAGGACGAACCTGTGCTATCTGGGAGTATGCTATCAATTTACCAAAATATCTGTAATGCTAGAATTTTTTGCCGCAAATGGTCTCAAACGATTAGATTCGAGTCTCTAATGAAGAATTCGAGGTCAAATTTGATTCTGTCTGCCACGATAACTTTCGTACGGAAAGAGATAGCGACTTGAAATTTTCGGGGTAGGTAGCGCATCCGAATGCGACATTTGAGTGCGTTAATAGGAATAATGGGCGAAATGTTTTTGGAGTTATACACATCTGAATTTTTGTTGTTATTTCCTCTATGACTCAAAAAATCCGGAACCGATCCAATTAAAACTCGGTAAGTAGTAGAATACCGACGAGCAAATTTTCTCCGAATTTCGTGAATATCGTATCCTGAAATTAAGTGAGAAATAAGTTAATTCGTATATCAATATAGATATTTAAAGAATTTCGATTCAGATAGAATACATGTGTCAGAATTTAAAATTCTTTGATAATAGACATAACTCAAGTCTGTCATTAAAATGGTACGAAATGTATTTATATCTTATAAAAGCCGAGAAAACGGTCTATATCGATGGTAAATTCGAATAATAGTGCCCA
The DNA here is from genome assembly GCA_937662695.2 of Halyzia sedecimguttata. Classification (NCBI taxonomy): domain Eukaryota; kingdom Metazoa; phylum Arthropoda; class Insecta; order Coleoptera; family Coccinellidae; genus Halyzia; species Halyzia sedecimguttata. The sequence goes on from OW569412.2 coordinate 93,228,795, forward strand.
ATAGAGGTAAATAAAACATTATTAATAGTAAGTTTGTCGGTTTAAGGATAAATGTTAATTTTTTTCAACGACTTATGAGGCGAGAATAGATAATGGAACAGTGCAAAAGCTTCACGTCAGTTTTTCTACCAATTTTTGCGGGTATGTTCTGGGGAACATCGCGTTATAGTTTTGCCCAAATGTCTGTAACTTTCGAATTTTTTGAAAAAAATGGTCTCAAACGATTAAGTTCGACTCCCCAATGAAGAATTCGAGGTCAAATTTCATTCTGTCCGGCCGGCCGTCCGGCCGTTGCCATGATAACTTGAGAACGAAAAGAGCTAGCGATTTTCAGGGTAGGTGGCGCATCCCAATACGACGGACAAGTTCGTTAATGGGCATAATCGGCCCAGCGGTTTCCGAGTAATAATTTTGTTTTGAACCAATATAAATCCGATCGAATTGAAACTTGGTGAGTAGTTGTAAAATATGAGCCTAAGCACGTTCGTGAAATTTTGTGCGAATCATATGGCTAGAAAATTTTAAAAAAATTATTAAAAAATATTTTTGTTGTCACGATAACTTGATAACGGAATGAGATAGCGGCTTAAAAATTTCAGGTTAGGATGAGCACCAGAACGCGACATTTCAGTTTGTTTATGAGCATAATCGGCCAAACGGTTTTAGAGTTATAGCCATCTGAAATTTTCGGAAATTTCGTGGTTTTTGTTCCTCATTAACTCGAAAAGTACTGAACCGATTGAATTCAAACATGGTTATTAGTTGTAGAATGCCAACGCGAAAATGTTTGCAAAATTTGGTGAGGAAAGCATTTGTAGAAAATTTTTAATAAATCATTGAAAATAAAAAAAAAAAAATCTATATATCAGTAACTAATCGTTAGAAATTGATGAAATTTTGCAAGAGCCTTCATAACCTAACTCTACCGCTAAGTTTCAAGTTTTAATACGATCGGTTTAATATTGTTGGAGATTGGAGCATTCTTGTGTGAATTCAGTAGATGGGTGACCGTTGCCTCGATAACTTTCGAACGAAAGGAGATAGGGACTTGCAATTTTCAGGGTAGGTTGCGTATCCGAAAGGGAGAGTTGAGTTCGTTTTTGGGCATAATCGGTCTAACGGTTTCCGAGTTATACCCACCTGGAATATTATTTCCTTGATAATTAAAAAAAAAAAAAATTGGTTCAAGCACTGACGTGAAGTCAGAAGCTTTTGCGCGTATGTTCTATGGTCCATTCTTCTGTATTGGACACCCTTAATCGAATTTACCATGGTTAATTATGTTGTCCATTCTCCTTAATTGGACACTCTTAATTCGAATTTACCATGGTATTTAATATTTAAAACTGTAATTAGATCTTTGAAATACCATTGAATGAAGAAATTCTTGTAAGTTAACAAAATATCTTTATTTGAACAATAAAAATGCATCATTTTATTAAAATGATAGTTAGACTATCCAATTGCTTCTTTTCTTTATAATATTTTTGCTGTAAGTCAGTATAGCTTAGAACTTTTAAAGTAACGTCCTACAATATTAATTTAAATGATATTATAAATAAAAAAAAATTGGTTCAAGCACTGACGTGAAGTCAGGAGCTTTTGCGCGTATGTTCTATTGTCCATACTCCTGTAATGAACACTCTTCTTAATCGAATTTACCATGATGAATTCTATTGTCTATTCTCCTGTATTGGACACTCTTCTCAATCGAATTCACCATGATGAATTCTATTGTCCATTCTCCTGTATTGGAGACTCTTCTTAATCGAATTTACCAAGATGAATTCTATTGAATAGGAGAACAGGAGAATAGACAATAGAATTCATCATGGTAAATTCGATTAAGAAGAGTGTTCATTACAGGAGTATGGACAATAGAACATACGCGCAAAAGCTCCTGACTTCACGTCAGTGCTAGAACCAATTTTTTCATATTTCCACTACCACTGTTTCATAGATCTTTCAACAATCTGTGACAGAATATTGAGAAATATTGTGTTTCAACAGAAATATCTTTTTTCCTTTTTCCAACCACATTTTTAACCACTTAGGTTCAACCCATCTGCCAATGAGCTGAAGCGCCTCTTAAAACTCAGATTTTCTAATTTTAGTGTTCAATGAAGACATATTAGGAGGATAGACAAACTATCTTTGTGGATAAGTTCTCTTTCATCAGGATATACGACATCCATTAAATTGAAATTTGATAAAGATGTATTGTTAATTCTCTCCGAAATAAGTCGGATGAAATTTTGACGGAAATTAATATTGGGAACATAATACCCTTCATACTTAATATCGAGACTGTCGTGTAAATTTTCCAAAATCTTCATCAAGACGAATGAACAGATTTCCAGACCGAATTTTTCAAATGACATTAGTAATATCTATATTTATCATATCAATTGTGACATTATTCATTGAGGAGCTTCAATTAACTCATATTCAAAATATATTATTTTCAGTTTCTCAATTGAAGTGGTTGGTTACTGATTTGATAGTTTCGGCTGCTTTAATCTTCATAATTTGAATATTTCAGTGATGAACGATTCAATGGAATCTAAATGAGACACGATGATATTGTTGTTATTATATCACAAAAAAATTTATTCACAAATTAAAAAAATATTAGGAACATTGTTTTGGCACTGTTTTGTTCAATCAATGATGACCACCATGACCTCCATGACCATATCCACCTCCTTGACCTCCATGACTACCTCCCAAACCTTGTCCCCCATGGTGAACACCTCCTTGGCCTCCAATCAGTCCTCCTTGGCCATGACCTCCATGACTACCTCCTCCCAAACCTTGTCCTCCATGGTGAACACCTCCTTGGCCTCCAATCAGTCCTCCTTGTCCATGACCACCTTCCAAACCTCCATGACCTCCATGACTACCTCCTCCCAAACCTTGTCCCCCATGGTGAGCACCTCCTTGACCTCCAATCAGTCCTCCTTGTCCGTGACCACCTCCCAAACCTCCATGACCTCCTCCCAAACCTCCTTGGCCGTAACCTCCATGACTACCACCTCCCAAACCTTGGCCTCCATGGTGAACACCACCTTGTCCCCCAATCAATCCTCCTTGACTACCTCCATGTCCTCCATGTCCTTGTCCACCGCCATAACCGCCACAAAGGGCAGTGCCTACTAAGGCAGCGAATAAGGTGATAACCTGAAAATTGGGAGAATGAGATACATGTAAATCAATTTATTTTGAAACATACAGGGTTTTTGATTGTTTTAATTTTTCAAACAATGTGCTTTCGGTTAATTTATTGAAATGAAAAAAAGCCGTTGGCGAATGGAAGACATTTTAGAGATAATCAAGTATGAGCCAAAAACAAATATGAGGTAATTTTATTCATACCATTATCAAAGGATACAAACGTTACGATCGAAGGATATCCACCAAGAAAAAATGTTTGTGGTTTTGGAATTACCAGAAAAATAAGAACCTCATGTATCACAAAATTTCGGGTCAATTTAGATTAAACTTCATCGGCGACTATGTGTGAAATATATTTTGATAAATTCTACCTCCTGTTCAAAAAAAAATCGCCTCTGAATTTAATTTTGAATATTAAATTAAAATATGGGAAATATCTTTCAATTACTGAAAAAAAGACTGCCTAAATGAATTAAATATTCAAAATTATTTCAAGACCAAACTATGAAGCAAATTTCTATATCAAAAAATTGATCACAAATTAAGTGGAGTTTCAATTGGATGTGAAACCTTTGAGGAGCTAATGATTTATTCATGTGAAGCTGCTTGTTTTTGTATTTACGCTTAGTACATAATTATAAAAATTGGAAAGTAAATTTATGTGATTCGAAAATATCCAGGTTTTATCAGACCAATGCAGTCAGGTTAGTAACATTTGGTGCTTGTTTACTGAATCACCAATATGTAACTGATTTCTAACACTGAAATTCAAAGATTTCCAAACCAATTCTGTCATTTTATTATTTTCAATTCAAATTCGAACACATTTTTTGATGTACATATATAGACCAGGGTCGATAATTTTTGAAACAAAAAAAACATAAAAGTAAAATGAAACCCATTGGAAATGGAAGAGCATATAACAAAAATGAAAGGAAAAATAATTTACGGGCGATCTGTGGTCGGGAAGTGGAAGAGGGTGAGTGTTTAAGGGTAAAAAACAGTTTATCTCAATTTCCGGCAAAACTACAAGTCCTATGGAAAAAAGTTAAATGGCAAAGTTATAGGTAATGAAAAGATCTACTACTTTTGTGTTCACTTTTTGTTCATATAACCTCAAAATTAATGTGAAAAATTCAAATAACTAAGTTTTTGGTTTTTTATTTTCATCGAAATTTGGTGAAAACCTTTTTATGTCCCAAAAATACTTTTATTCTTTTTATTTAAAATATTTATTTTTTCACCTTGTCTTGACTTAATTTCGAAAAAGCAGCCTAATTTTCAATCAAAAATTCTCACGTCAAAATATATGCTTTTTAAAAAAAATGGTGGGCTTTTTGTTCACTGGAGTCTCCACCTTCTGATGGTGTAAAAAAATATACATTACTATGGTAAATTTTCTCAGAAAATGCTAAGTTAATAAAGTTAATATTTAATAAGACATCTACAATATTTTAAGGAATATTTATTGCTATTTTAAGATAACTTCTATACCCCAGTAACCTACGGAAAATGTTAGCTCATCAAAAAATATTGTATAGAGAAGTGGGGAAGTGGCTAGGAGGGTCTGGGTCTTACTACCTGTTATTTCGTAGCATTTTCTGAGAAAATTTAATGTATTTTTTTTGACAACATCAGGAAGTAGAGATTTCATCGACTTTTTTAAAAAAGCAAAATCGTGTTTACAAACAACCAGATGTACGGACAAAATCAAATTTGACCACGAATTCTCCATCAACATGTCTGATTGACAGAATTGTAAAATATAGACATTTCTTAAAATTCACATGAATACAATCGCCATGAAAAATGTATTTTACTGCGTAATATGAAATGAGGAAAATTTCAAAGCTAATAAATTTTAAATACGATTTTAAAATTCTGATGAAAAGGTGATGTTATAATCAAATGTAGGTTGAAACTTACGAATAGTTTTGCCATATCGGAAGATGCTTTGACTACTAACAGAAGAAGACTGTTCTTCCGATGATAGCGAACCCGTTCTTTTATACCTAAGGGAACATGATAAACGTGTTGATCCAAAACATTCGTTGTTTTATCTCATGGCTGGTTCCAGGATGACCTTAACTCCTAAGCATCAACCAGATTTCGTATATTTATCGTTTTGTTTTTATTATTATTTAGATAGTAGAGGTAGACCCCGACGGATCGTGAATATCAAAACAAATTCGGAGAAAGTAATTGAAACAATTCGGGGAATAGTTGTGGGGGAATACTTTCAACAAAAATAAATGGAAATGTAAACTTTGGAGTTTCCATGGGCTTACACGTGTCGAGTGTCTGCAGATGGCGTTAATGAAGTCCTTGAATTTCTTTGTTTGTTTCACCTTCCGACTAATGATCGATTCATTGTATGAAGACTTGCGATGAGGTAATGATGTTTTGATAAAGGAATTATTGTAACTAGCCATTCAACAGATTTAAATTGATGATTTTGATTTTTCCGAAAAAAATGTTTATTAGAAGATTTCAATAAGTATGTTATCCATTTCATACTATATACATAGTTACCTTTCGTTTAAAAATATATTTTCTCATTTTGATTGGTTATTGTTAGTTCCGTATTATGCGAGGGTGGAGTAACTCAGTAAGTAGGAGAAAACACATTATATTTAATTCAAAATAGGTATACCAATTCATCATATTATCACATCAGTGTTAAATTGCATCAGTGATAAACTTTTGGACTTTCATCAGAATCTGGTAATCAGCTTTTGATAAATAGTATATCCTTTTAAAATTCACCCCCAAGAGTGGTTTTTGTACCAAGTTTTATGAATTTACCCCTTGAAGCAGTTCGACAGATTTTTGATACAAAATGAAGCATTATCCTGAGATGATCCACACCCGTATAAAATTTGCGTAATTGAATATATGTATAAGTATAGTTTTCCCAAAAGGACTGAGAATTATATATAATTCAATGAATTGAGTATTTATCCATGTACAGAATTTTCTGAATTATACAGGGTGATTCACGAAGAACGTTCGTTAGAAAATGTCAAAGAGAGACTCGAGATAAACACTTGAATTTTTATAGTTGATCTTTGTTAGGAGAGATGAATTCTTGGAAAACATTTCAGATTCGTTCGACTTCCGGTTCCTTTCTTTCTTTTTTTACATGTAATACCCAGTTTTGTCATTGATGATCAGATTACCCATTGAATTTTACATTGTTTCAATGTGTCACTTACATATTATTCTCAGAAAATTCGTGTAAAATCGGAGAACAGCCTTTAAATTTTCTTCAATAGGGCTTCATTCCAATGTGTAGATTTTTGCATGAAAATTCTTAATTTTCTAGCTTCTATCAGAGGACATACCAATGCTTCTCCTTCGAAAATTAAAAATTCAATTGAACATACTATTTCAATGTCAAAGTCAGTCATGACAAAAACCTCAAAACTATTTTCTTTCAAATCAGAACCTATTTTTTTATTGGTCAGCTGGAATCTACGTTAAAAAATAGTGAATTTTTTATAATACCAATACCTACTACTGCTCTAAAATGCTTTTTTCCCGAGGTATTCGGTAAGTAAAGCAGTAGTATGTGTTATTTAAAATACACTATTTTTCGGAAAAATGAGTTTTGAGGTTTTTGTCATAACTGACTTTGAAATAGAAACAACCTGTAAGTTCAATTGAAATTTTTAATTTACGCTTTTTCGATTCGCTAACCGCGCATTGTCCATAATTGAACCTAATCGTTTGAGACCATTTTCGGCAGAAAATTATAGACATTTGTACAAAATGATTGCAAGCATGTGTTGCCGTGCTGTCATGCCTAAAACACATTTGGAGCCTATGTGCAAAAGGATTTCTCACAAATATTCAAAACTAAGGTATAATCACGATACACTAACTGTTAGTGTATCGTGGGTATAATCTGATTTTTGAGGAACATACCTAAATACGTTCACTTTAAAGAAGTATCAAAATAACACTTTTAGATGGAACTATCATTTGATTATTTCCGTAGGTTTTTGCAATGACCAAATACCACAGTTATGTGAAATATGAGTTATTCAGACCTATTCTGTTTGCGCATAGCAATATTGCTAAGCGAAAGATATTGTTTCCACAGCAAGATTTGAATTATTGCTTTTCTGATCATCGATTTTGAGTAATATTATCTGTCATATTTAGAAACATATTGCTATCCAGTATCAACATTGCTATCTCAGCAACCTCATAATAGAATACTTGCTAAGAGGATAAAAAGATTTGGAATATGGCAGAGAACCACCTTTTTGGCGCTCTAGTTCCTCGGAACTGAGTGCTTATCAATTTGCCCAAATGTCTGTAATTTTCGAATTTTTCGATGAAAATGGTCTTAGACGATTTGGTTCCACTCACTGATCAAGAATCCGTGGTCGAAATTCATTCTGTCCGGCCGGTCCGGCCGTCCGGCCGTAGGCACGATAATTCTCGAACGAAATGAGCTAGACAGTTGAAATTTTCAGATTAGGTTTGGGGGATAAATATCTCGGCTAAGTTCGTTATTGGGCAAAATCGGACAGATGGTTTCGGAGTAACAAAAAAAAAATTTTTTTTTACTGAACAAATTCCAAATTAAATTTTTTTCAATAAGCAGTTTTACCATAAGAATCCATTCATATCATTTTTAACTCTAACAAACTAATACTTTCGGAGATATGATTTTTCAAAATTTCAATGATAGAATTATTCTGTGCCTATTCTATGAATTGTTATAATGTCAACTTTGACGTTGTCTCATTGTCATTCATTCCAGTAATGGTATCAATATGTAATTATAATATAATTTTTGTTGGTTGATATTTTCATGCCGATGGTCAATCCATATGATGATGGGAATGGTAATGGTAAATTAATTATATTGTGTTCAGAATATCTCCACTAAAAACAAAACTGGAATATTGGTGTATTGGAGTAGATTTGAGGAAAGATATATATTATCGTTCATCATAGAATTGAGGAATGAATATCTCGGATGAGTTCGTTGTTGGGTAGAATTCGTCTATTGGTTTTGGATTGATAATTTTTGGCACTCTTGTTGAATTGAAATTCTTCTATGATGTTTGAATTCAATTTCTGCTAAGATGAAGTTCTAAATTTCAATAATGAATCGTACTTCTATGTTTTCACAGAATGCTATAATTATTCTATCTAAGCTTTATTATATGATCTGTGTTCATACTCGTACATTTCATCCTGTTCTATAAGAGAGAGTCAAATTCATTTCAGCTATTTTAATTTGGTTTCTTCCATGGTGCAGTTCTCATTCTCAGATTGCTCATTTAATCTTGATAAATAAACTATTATTTGAATTGAATTTCCTTTATGATGCAGTTCTATCATAAGAATACATTGATATAATTCTCAACTCTGAGAAACCAATACTTTGGAGATATAATTTGTCTGTTTGAACTAGAGCGCCAGAAAGCTCCTGTCCACAGGGCTTGAACCCATTTTTCTTCCAAGAATTCGAAAATATTGGAATTAGGTAGGTCCTTCAATAAATATAGGTACCGTAAAACCTGCCAACTTTGCCCAGATGCAAGTCGTTTTTTGCGAATATTTCCTTATTGGCCCTTTTTCTATGTTTTTTTTTTCCTCTAATAGTGTCTCGCGATTGCCAGAGTACCTTCCGGCTGTGTCCTCAACTCAAAGGTCTCCTAAATCACTCAAAAAATATAAATACGTGGTGGGTAAAGTTTTCAGCCAATCTTACAACATTGCCCGCACATTTAAAAAACATGGAAAGTCTATTTTACAGGCTTGATTTGATAACTTTGCCCACTGTTTATTATACAGAATGACTCTTGGACGCTTTAAAAATGACTAAAACATAATTTATAGTCAAACAAATACTTTATTTCCAAAAAACTCTAAGAAAGAACATTCTATCACAGTCGATTAGTTTTCAACTCTCAAAAAACTTAAAAACAATAGGTCGATAACTATCAACGTCCGAAATGCGAAGAAATAAAAATAAATGAATTCTCAAAAATCGAAAAAAGATGTGAATAGCAAAAAAAAATTAATTTATTCTTTAGCGCACCTTAACATCAATCGCTCATATATCAGACTTGAAGGTTCAACCTTCAAATTGATCACAAAAAGTAGGGGCCTCTTTTTATTCTAGGTGATTTTAATAACATTTCAATGTCCACAAAAATTCACTTCAGAAATCTCATCCCAGTCGGAATAGATAAAGTAAATTTTGTCATTTCCAGTGTCTTTTATGAAGAATTTCACAGTATAATTGTCATCGTTTTCGGAGGCCGATTGAATTTGTCCAATGTAATGTTTGAGAGATATCATAGTTGTGAAACGAAGGACATAAACTATTAAAAAAAGCAAATTTTTAACAAAATATTTTTCGAAGTTTCAGGTGGTAACTTTGTCCAATTCGATTTTTTTTCACACGACAGCACCTGTGAAATTTGGCTGTAATTTGAAATAGCCATGTTGTTCACAAGGTATGAGGGCATAACCAATCAAATTTTCATTTGAATCCATACACAAATGAAGTCTGTCTGGACCTTAGCTTTTAGTCTTCAAAACTAGCGAAAAAGGACGTAATTTTCCTTACTTCATAGTCGAGCTTGACTCATTTCAGCAGCAGTTAGAGAGGAATTAACCATTCCCGCCAACCTTTAGAAATGCGTAGAAACATGACACAACGTTCTAACAGGCTTGCCGTCTTTGGAAAAAAAAATCAAGTACGCCCTTGCAAGTGGGCAAAGTTGTAATCGCTGGACAAAGTTGCCAGGTTTTACGGTATACAAATACATAATAATACATATATTTGTTGAAGGTAATTTAAAATACTTAATTTTAGGGAAATTTCTAAGACTTACTTCCGACACTAAAAATCCCTTCTATTTGTAAACAGTTCACAAAATATTCAGCTCTGATAATAAGATTGATGCATTTTATTTAATTCAATAGCTGAGAGTATTTTATTCATTTATTTATTTGTTCATGAGCAAACTAGGAGAGATACCGCTTCTTTTAAGTTAGATATATGCATTCGAAGACTGGCTGACTGGATGAAAAAAATTAAATCAACTATCAATTCAGCCTTAATACAAAGATGACTTATATTGATTTAATTGAAGAACTGAGACAATTTGTTCAGGAGAAAACTAGGAGAGATACTGTTTCATTTCACTTAGAAGTGTACATTCGAAGTCTGACTGACGGCAGGAAAAAATTAAAATTTAATATTTGTTAAGGTGTTTGCAAGTCTTCAATTTTTCGGTCATGGTATAGCGGTTATCAATATTCGGTGTGTTTTCTGAAAATTGATCAATAACTCCATGTTGTTAGTTTCATAAATATCATAGTTAGTTTTCCCCCTTCGTGACATTTTATATATTTGGTTAGGAATTACCATAAACCTAATATCCTAGGTCTATGGAAATTATGAATACCCACTGAAAAATGGACGAAATATTCATCAATTATAAGGTTAAATTCTTCTTCTATTTCACATAAAATCAATGAATTTTGACTTACTTGATAGCAATATTGCTGGGAGAAAATTGATAACCAACATTGCTATAACAGTCTGTACAAAATACTTAATACCATAGCCGTATTGTTTGAAATTAGGAGGATAGCAATATGACTTGAATAGCAATGTTTATAGCAGTACGCAAACAGAATAGGTCATATATACTATATTGTTTATGGCCTTCGAAGTAGTAAAAACAAATGGGACAGTAAGTTTTTTGGTACACTTCAACACTCTGTACCTTGCACACAAAGCATTTGGGGATAAATTTGTTTATAATATGAATTTTTTACACCTAGGTAGTTAGGAAACAGTGTCTATCCTTACATAGTATAAAACAAAGTCGCTTCCCGCTGTCTGTTTGTTCCTATGTATGCTTAGATCTTTAAAACTACGTGAAAGATTTTGATTCGTTTTTTTTTAATAGATAGAGAGATTTTATAGGAAGGTTTATGTGTATAAAACATGCATAATATATTAGAGAAACACTGATAATTTTAGAGGTTTCAAATGTGATGTGTCATAAATAAACACATTTTTTTGCGCTTACATTGCAAACGCTAGCTGAACCCTACGAGATAGATCAAAATAATGTAGTACAGTATATTACACCTTAAAATGGTCTACAAAAAAGTCCACAATGGTATATGTCTATCTCTTAAGGATAACCCACAATAACCATTTTTTATCCTTTACATTCTACGAGAAATAATGACTTGATTACGAAGCTATTTTAAGCATTACAGCATTGATCCTTATCCAATTGAGTACCTTAAATGCATTGTGCATTTAATATTGATCAATATGGCCCTTTACAGCATGTAATTTAAATGAATATTTTCGAAGATATCGAAGATTTAAAATGCAGGGACATAGCGGTTGCGGTGGTACCGACCGGGGGGCCGGCACAGTCAGGATAGGATAGGGATAGAAATCGAATACAGAGAGCCAGAGAATCATCTGTAGAGCGTGAGGCTCTCCTCAGCCAGGATAGATGTAAAGATTCACCAAATTCCTCTGATACCATCGGATTTACTGGTCCAATTTGAACGCCTATAATTTCCGGTAAATTTATATTTTGCAATGACCATTAATAAATCGCAGGGTCCAACTTTAAACGCAACAGGCTTATATTTGAGCGTTGAGTGTTTTTCACATGGCCAATTAAATGTCGCTCTTTCAAGAGTAACCTCTAAAGAAAACATGTTTGTATTGTCTAACGACAAAAATGCTGTGAACGTTGTGTATAAAGAAAGTCTGTAGTATATTTAGTATCAGCATTTCAACCGTGCGAAGCCGGGGCGGACAGCTAGTATTATATAAGATATAGGATAAAAATATCTTGCGCTCAACGATTTAAATGTAGGGTAGATAATTGAAAATTTTTATCTTGAGCTTTTGGTTTATTATTTGGTAAAATAATAAACTAAAACCTAAAGATGAAAATGTAAATTTTTTTCCTCTACATTTTTTTTGGAGCTACATTTTGGAAAATCAAATATATTTTATCCAGAGGAAACAGACCTAGAATGAACAATTCTTATTACACCCAATATACTCTTGTATAAAGAATATATAGAATGATTAATTAGTAACTTGAACTAGTTTGTTACGGAACATCATCAATCAATCATTTCAAAAATATCTTATTCAAGAATATCTCATTCAAAGACTCAAGAATAGAGTTTTTCACGCTGTCTTATGATAGGTACACAGATAGAAGCAATCATAATGACAAAATCGTGGTAAAGATTGGTAGGTACCATTTTTTTTATTCAATATATTCAAGTTTCAGGTGACTCAAAAATGTTGGTAATAAACAGTTGTTTCTTATCTAGAATTTCCTTGTCAATCCGGTTTCTGCATGCGTATGTTGCTCAAGCTCAATGTCCTATTTTATTTTGTTGCTAAGGGGTTTAGGACGTATTATCAGGAAGGATTTTGATACAAATGAGTCGACTCCATATCTGAAGAATGCATTCGAAGTGGAGATTTGACATTTTTGTTTCGTGCGTATTCCACCTAATTCAAATACAGGCTGATCAACGAATAACTGTACATATACATAATTTGATGGTGAATATATGGTATCTAGGGGAACCAGAAAACGACAATTAAATATGGGCTAAGGATTTTCGTTTCTGAGAATACGGTAATTTATTCATTCAGTCGGAACCTTTGGTTAGCCATAACTAACTGTCGAACAAATTCTTTTTAAATTTTGCAGTTATTATGATCTGGCAATAAATAAAGGAAGTACAGACCAGGACTCAGAAAATTTAATATTTGCTTTCGGGTCGAATAAGACATCCTGAACACATCATTTGATTCTGCATAGATTTTCCCTTCGAATACATTTTTGGCGCTCTAGTTCCTCGGAACAGAGTGCTTATGAATTTGCCCAAATGTCTGTAATTTTCGGATTTTTGGCTGAAAATGGTCTCAAGCGATTTGGTTCGACTCACTGATCAAGAATCCGAGGTCGAAATAGATTCTGTCCGGCCGGCCGTAGGCACGCTATCTCTCGAACGAAAGAAGTTAGAGGATTAAAATTTGCAAGGTGGGTTTGAAGCGTAAATATCTCGGACGAGTTCGTTAATGGGCGAAATCCACCAAGCGGTTTCGGAGTTATGGCCGATTTTAGTAATAACATTTTTTATGAATATCCGAAACCGATCACTCGATCTATCTGAAATTTAGCATCAAATTGTAGAATCATGACCTTTATACGCATGTGAAGTTTTGTATTGACCAGGTTACCGCAAAGTGTAAACAAAAATTTTGAAAAAAAAAAAAAAAATTATCTACAATAACTCTCAAAAAAAATGAGCTAGACAGTTGAAATTTTCAGAGTAGGTTAGGGAGATAAATATCTCAGTTGAGTTTGTTATTGGGTAAAATCGGACAAATGGTTTCGGAGTAACGAAAAAAAAAAAAATTTTTTACGTAACAAATTTCAAATTCGATTTTTATTTGAGATGTAGTTTCACGATAAAAATCCATTGATATCATTTTAAACTCCAACAAGCTAATACTTTCGGAGATATGATTTTTCGAAATTTCAATAATGAATCGTACTTCTTCTATGTTTTCACAGAATGCTATAATTATTCTATATAAGCTTTGTTATATGATCTGTGTTCATACTCGTGCATGTCATCCTGTTCTATAAAAGAGAGTCAAATTCATTTAAGCTATTTTAATTTGATTTCTTCCATGGTGCAGTTCTCATTCTCAGATTGCTCATTTAATCTTGATAAATAAACTATTATTTGAATTGAATTTCCTTTATGATGCAGTTCTATCATAAGAATACATTGATATAATTCCCAACTCTGAGAAACCAATACTTTCGGAGAGATAATTTGTCTGTTTGAAGAAGAGGAACGGAACACAAACCGTTCATTTTTGCGCGCCTGGAAAAGCGTGCTATCATTTTGCTCATATGTCTGTATTTTGGGTTTTTTTAGCGAAAATGGTCTCAAACGATTGGCTCGACGTACTGATGAATAATCCGGGGTCAAATTCAATTCTGTCTGCCCGTCCGGTCGCACGAAAACTCTCGTACCAGTTGAGTAAGAGAATTGAAATTTGTAGGGATGGTTTAGGGCCTAAATATCTCGGTTAAGTTCGTTAATGGGTAAAATCCGCTGAGTGGTTTCGGAACCATTTTGAGCTCAAGCTTTTTTTCCGCATATTTCCGAACCTACTTTTCCGATTTGTTTGAAATTAAGCACCCGTAGAAAGACGACCTTCATAAGCATGAATAGTTTTGTATTGATCGGTTGACGAGGTACAGAAACTAAAATTTGAAAATTTTGTTTTCCCAATAGGTAACTCAGAAAATACTGATCTGAACGAATGGAAACTTGGTAGTTAGTTGTAAAATAGCGACACAAAGACTTATGAATTTCTGGAGAATCCCATGACTAGAAAAAATTCAAAAAATGTTCGACTATTTTGCGGAATATTTTGCTCGAAATTCCAAAAGCACATATAGGATGGGGTCTAAAAAATTGACTTCTTGGACTTTACAAAATTTCATGGAAAACAGACCCTTCTTTTTGGGCGTATGTTCTAGGGGAACATCGTCCTATCATTTCGTCCAAATGTCTGTAATTTTCGAATTTCGAGCTGAAAATTGGCTAATAGACTAATTCGGACTCCCTGATTACCGCCGGCCGTAGGCACGATAACAGGAGCACCGAAGGTCCTATCGACTTCAAACTTTCAGGGTAGGTTTCTGATCAAAATGCGACGGTTAAGTTCGTTAACGGGCAAAATCGGCCGGACGGTTTAGGAGTTATAGACATTTAAAATTTTGAGGTTATTTCCCTGATATTTCAGGAACTAAAGAAGATGTTGAATCGAAACTTGGTAGTCAGTTCGAGGATATAAACGCGCAACTTTTGGCAAAATTCTGTTATGATCAAAATGTTGGTAATTTTTAAAAAAATATTTCTTTTAATTTTTTCGAAAAAAAAATTTTTTTTCGTGAACTATTCATCAGATTGCAACAAAAACTTGTACTAACGTCAATTGTAGTATTTTGCAACATTGTGCAAAATTTTGGCTCTATACGATTTCAATTTCTGGAGATATAAGACAAAATGTGTCAAATTTCCTGGGTCTCTCTCAGTATTTTCATCGATTATTCTATGAACTCTTTGAATTCCACCGAAAACAAATTCAAAGACATAAACATAAAGAATCAAGTCATAGTTTAGACGTCGAAAGAAGGACGATGTTGATCGACTTGAAAAGGTACCTATTTCAAGAAATGCAATAATGAAATGCTTAATTTTTTTTATGGTCACAGAAAATCGTCACAAAAATCTATTTACCTCATTTGACGGCTGTTTGTCAAATCAATTAATTCCAATGATTGATGTCAGATTTCCTACATACCAAGTTCAAACACATTTTATTATATGGAAAACACTTATTATGATCACGTTCTACAGGAATTGATACTAAATAGAAGCTAGATGAAGATTATTGTAATGGAAAATTTGTGTTCCAGAATAATATTAAGGTATTCAACATGATACTGCTTTTTTTCTTTACTGGTCAGTACGGGCCACAAGGAACATGCGCCCAAAAGCTCCTGTCCACAGGGCTTGAACCCATTTTTTCTTCATTTTGATCGAAGGTAAAACTAATGGCGTAGATCAGACTATAGTAATGAACAGAATTTTCAAAAAAACTTGAATAATGTGGGAAAGACTTGCGGACAGGAGCTTTCGCACTCTTGTTCAAAATTTGACAATTCATCCCCGAAAATATTGGTTTCTCAGAGTTGGAATGATATCAATGGATTCATATAATAGAGTTGCACCATGAAAGAAACTAAATTAAAATTAAATAACGAACTTATCCGAGATATTCATTCCTCAAATCTACTCTGAAAATTATATTATATCAATTGGAATAAATTAAAATATCAATATTCCATAGACTACTTTGTTTGTTAGAACAGAAATACATGTCTTATTACATGTATGAACAGTGAACACAGATATTGAACACAGACAGATAGAATTCGCATTCTGTGAAAATATAGTACGATGTATTATTGAAATTTTCAAGAATCATATTTCCGAAAGTATTAGCTTATTAGATTTGAAAATGAACTCAATGGATTTTTGTTATGAAACTGCATCTCAAATGAAATTGAATTCGAAATTTGTAATGAAGAACAAAATTTTTTTTTCGTTACTCCGAAACTATTCGTCCGATTTTGCCCAATAACAAACTTAACTGAGATATTTATCTCCCAAACCTATTCTAAAAATTTCAACTATCTAACTCATTCCGTTCGAGAGTTATCGTGTTAACAGCCGGACGGACGGCCTTGACTCAATCGATTTCAACCACGGATTCTTGATCAGCGAGTTGAAAGAAATCGTTTCAGCTAAAAATTCGAAAATTACAGACATTTTGCCAAATTGATAAGCACTCTGTTCCGAGGAACAAGATCACCAAGAAATATAAACAAAAATATAAAAAAGCACTGGCGTGAAGTCAGTGGGAAGAGTGTTTCAAGCGCAGTGGATAGAGCGAGCCGGAGATCTACCCAGAGGGTAATAGACACCATTCACTGTTGGGTCAAAAACTAACAGTGCTGCATCTAAGGTGGCATAAGGATAGAGTAACAAAGTTGACAAAGTACACAACTGACTCTCCTTAGTCACAGAAGCTCCTAGGAGCATCTGAGAGATTTCCTTGCGGAAGACTTAGGAGGGTCAGTATAATCATAATCATGTTTATAGCACGCGCGCCAAAGCAGATTGACCCCACGTCAATGCTTTTTTAGCCTTTTGCTTTCATTGTAAAGTAAATCTGCATTTGGCGCACGTGCTATAAACATGATTGGTATTATACTGACCCTCCCATGTCTTCCCCAAGGAAATCCCTCAGGAGCTCCTTGGAGCTTGTGCGACTACGGAGAGTCAGTTGTGTTCTTTGTCAACTTTGTTACTCTATCCTTCTGCCAGCTTAGATACAGCAATTTTAATTCTTGATCCGACAGTGAATGGTGTCCACTATCCTCTGGGTAGATCTCCGGCTCGCTCTATCCACTTAGCTTGAAACACTCATGAATCAATTCAAATTAGCCAACATGAACACGCGCGCCAAAGAGTAGTGACTTCACGTCAGTGCTTTTTATATTTTTTCAAGGTCTTTTAACAAATCTGGCTATCAATACAGTTTCGCTATTAGTTTTATCGTAGATCGAAATAAAAAAACAATGTAATTACGAGATGAAGTGTTGTGATTTTGGACACTTTGGGATTTAAAGAAAAAAAAAACTAGAAGAGAGCACGGATTTTCAACTTCAGATTCGTTATCTACAACCCAAAATTAGCAAGTGAGTAAATTTTCAGGACGATTAGACAGTTATGGGATGCTACAAGTCTATGTGAATTCAGAATATCAATACAATGCTACAAAGAGTAAATTCACATAAAATTATTTTTTGATCTGAACTGTGTAAAAATGTTGATAAAACAAATTGATAAATTCCGAATCTGAATCCCCGTTAATTATATTTCTGTAGCGGTAAATGTTTACTTATTGATCTGAGGTTGAGACCATCTGCTCGGGTGAAGGTAAGATCGAAAGGAAGAATCCATTTCAAATCACTGCAGAAAAATGCGGTTATGGGACCCCTATTGGGAACGCAATCACTTCACATCACTTAATTAAAGTGCTGCATCTTATTCCATCCAATACATGAATTTAGTAGTTCCACATTTGATTACCTGAAAAAAGAAATGATGAAATCCTCATTTTCGATTGATTCATCTTTCAAAATTCTTTTTCGAATAATTCAAACACAGATGTTAGCATAACATTTAATTGGATTATTATAAAATGGACTTAAGAATAAAAATTTAAAATGTATCTTTAATACATATAATAAACTGAAAACAATTTTGACAATAAATGAGAAAAAACATTTTCTAGCTCTTGTGATCAAATGCGCTAATTTTAGAGAAAAAATCACATGACTTCTTCGTCAGACACCAAGCGCAAATCTTCAAAATTATTTTTTGTTGATAGCTATTCTGAAAATGGAAAGGAAAATTGTCACCAATATTTTATAAATTCAGAATAGCTATCAACAATAAAATATTTCTGAAGATTTGCACTTGGTGTCTGACGAGGAAGTCATTTGATTTTTTCTCCAAAATTAGCTCAAAAGAGCTAGAAAATGTTTTGAAGAAAGAGGGTATTTTCGAAAACAAGTTATGATTTTTGCGCGTGTTCTGGGGAACATCGCGTTATCATTTTGCCCAAATGTCTGTAACTTTCGAATTTTTTGACGAAAATGGTCTCAAACGATTTGGTTCGACCCCCCAATGAAGAATTCGATGTCAAATTTGATTCTGTCCGGCTGGCCGTCCGGCAGTCCGGCCGTCCGGGAGTCCGGCCGTTGCCACGATAACTTGAGAACGGAAAGAGCGAGCTACATGAAATTTTCAGGGTAGGTGGCGCATCCCAATACGACGGACAAGTTCGTTAATGGCCATAATCGGCCCAATGGTTTCCGAGTAATAATTTTGTTTTCAACCAATATTAATCCGATCGAATTGAAACTTGGTGAATAGTTGTAGAATATAAACCTAAGCACGTTTGTGAAATTTTGTGAGAATTTTATCGCTAGAAATTTATTAAAAAAATTTTTAAGAAATATTTTTGTTCTCATATTGTTGGAGATTCGAGCAGCCTTGTGCGAGTTCAGTAGATGGGTGACCGTTGCCTCGATAACTTTTGAACGAAAGGAGATAGGGACTTGCAATTTTCAGGGTAGGTTGCGTATCCGAATGGGAGAGTTGAGTTCGTTTTTGGGCATAATCGGTCTAACGGTTTCCGAGTTATACACCCCTGGAATATTATTTCCCCGATCCTCAAACAATAAAGATTCGATCGAATTGAAGCTTGGTAACTAGTAGTGAAAAATCAACATTAAGGACGTGTTTAAAATTTTGTAAGAACTGTACCCCTAGAAAATTTTAATAAAATGACAAAAAAAAAAATTTGTAAGAACCGTACCTACCCCTAGAAAATTTGAAAAAAATTAAGAAATTAAAATTGGTTCAAGCACTGACGTGAAGTCCGGAGCTTTTGCCCGTATGTTCTATTGTCCATTCGAATTTACCATGGTAAATTTGAATTAAGTGTCCTATACAGAAGAATGGACAACATAATTTACCATGGTATTTTCGATAAAGGGTGTCCAATGCAGGAGAATGGACAATAGAACATAAGCGCAAAAGCTCCGGACTTCACGTCAGTGCTTGAACCAATTTTTTTTCTCATTTATTGGCAATTGTTTTTAGTTTAATATATTTTTATAAGTATATTTCACATTTTTATTCTTAAGTCCATTTTATAATAGTCCAATTGACTGTTCAATGTTATTTCAAGTCTCAGTTGGGAAATATCAGTCTAAGCAACCATAACACACGCAACTATTCCTTCACACTTCTTTCTATTCATACTTAATTCGAGTTTTCGGTTGTTTGGCATAAAATCTTCAATTATGCTAATATCTGTGTTTCAATTATTCGAAAAAGAATTTTCAAACATGACTAATTCGAAAATGAAGGTTTTATCATTTCTATTTACAGGTAATCCACTGTGTAACTATTAAATTCATGTATTGGATGGATAAGATGCGGCATTATAATTAAATGGTGCTACTGAGAATTTCAATTGATTGAGTGTGAATTAACGCATTATTCACAGATTCACAGTTCCGTGTTTATAATAAATTGAACATTCCAAATGGTTCATAAAATATTGGTACGAAGTGTGCCATTATTGCGCATAGGCTTGCTTGAAAGAATATTGACTGTAGATTCTGAGAAAATTTTCACTTCTTGAAAATTTGATATACAGGGTGTTTTACAAGATGTGAATAAAGAAAATAATTTTCTCAATCCGGACCTACGCTATCAATAAGTCATTAGAGTGAATATTAGGCATAAGCCTATACTATTTCCCTGAAATTTTCATGAAACTGAAATTGCTGAAATTTTGCAAGAGCCTTTAGAACCTACCTATACTGCCAAGTTTCAAGTTTTAATATGATCGGTTAAATATTGTTGGAGATTCGAGCAGCCTTGTGCGAGTTCAGTAGATGGGTGACCGTTGCCTCGATAACTTTCGAACGAAAGGAGATAGGGACTTGTAATTTCCAGGGTAGGTTACGTATCCGAATGGGAGGGTTAAGTTTGTTTTTGGGCATAATCGGTCTAACGGTTTCCGAGATATATCCACCTGGAATATTATTTCCTCGATAACTCAAAAAATAAAGGTTCGATTGAATTGAAGCTTGGTAACTAGTAGTAGAAAATCAACATAAAGACGTGTTTAAAATTTTGTAAGAACCGTAGCCCTAGAAAATTTTTAAAAAATGACGAAAAAAAAAATTTTGTAAGAACCGTGGGTACCCAACCCTAGAAAATTTGAAAAAAATTACGAAAAAAAAATTGGTTCAAGCACTGACGTGAAGTCAGGAGCTTTTGTGCGTATGTTTTTGTATCGAATTTACCATGGTAAATTATGTTGTCCATTCTCCTGTATTGGACACTTATTTAGAATTTACCATGGTAAATTCGAATTAAGAGTGTCCATTTCAGCAATTTCAGAAGAATAGTTACTGATATATAGAATTCTGTTTTTCATTTTTCAATGATTTCTTATTCCAATTTGATTTCAGTTCTACTGTTCTCTGATGGTGATTTCTGAAGTGGTTGGAGCAAAGGGTCAGAACGAATAAAAGTGGTTTTCAATACCATTTTGCTCAGATTTATTTCGTGAAAAAGTATTTAATAAATACACGAATAATGAATATGTAAAGAATAAAATTACAATTGATTTCGATGATTCATTTGTTAGTTAGCTACACTCAAAAGTGTCTGTTTCCTCCTCTCCCTATTTTATTGTTGCCTCCTCCCAGTTTATCAGCTCCATGTGATGGTTTGGAACCACCTCCAAAGGGCCCCCGTTCAGCATGTTGATTTAATCCTCCTCCATAGCTTGGAGCCACGAAACTACCCAAAAGGAGAATTGTCAACATGAAGAATTGAATCTAGAAAAATAAATCGTTACAGATAAGTGAAAAAAAAACACAAAAATTCATAAAAAGCACTGACGCGAAGTCAGAAGCTTTTGCTCGCATTTTCCATTGCCTATTCACGCCTCATAAAAAGTCAATCCAGCTGAAATTGGGTACTCGATGGTAAAATGGCGGCTCGAAGGTATGAGCTGTATTTCAGCAAATTCTGACGGATAGTTTCTGAAATATAATTTTTTCAAATTTTTGTGGTCATGTTCTGGGTAATATCGCGTTATCATTTTGCCCAAATGTCTGTAATTTTTTAATTTTTCGTCGAAAATGATCTCAGACGATTGGGTTCGACTCCCTGATGAAGAATTTGAGGTCAAATTTTATTCTGTCCGGTCAGTCGTTGCCACGATAACTTCAGAATGGAAAGAGATAGCGACTTCAAATTTTCAGGGTATGTTGCGCATCCCAATTTGATTGTTAGGTTCGTTAATGGGCATAATGGGTCCAACGGTTTCCGAGTAATAATTTTATCATCAACCAATACAGATCCAATCGAATTGAAACTTGGTAGCTAGTTGTAGAATACTGACACAAAGGCGTTTGTGAAATTTTGAGAATGCTAGAAAATTGAAAAAAATTATTAAAAAATATTATTTATATTACAATAACCTGGGCACGGGGAAAGATAGCGACTTTTAGTGTAAGTTGTGGATCCGAATAAAACATTTGAGTTTGTTAATAGGTATAATCGGCCATACGGTTTCGGAGTTATACCTATTTGAAATTTGGTTATTATTTCCTCAATAACTCGAAAAATATGAATCCTATCCAATTCAAACATGGTTATTATTTGTGGAATACCAACGCAAACATTGTTGCATAATTTCGTGAGAATAGAATCACTAGAAAATAAAAAAAAATTATTGAAAAAAATTCTATATGTCCGAAACTATTGATTCGAAATCACTGAAATTTTGCGAGAGCCTTCAAAACGTAAATCTACTGCCAAGTCCCAAGTTTGAACACGATCGGATCTATATTGTTGGAGAACCGAGCAGCCTTGGGTGAGTTCAGTAGCTGGCTGCTACTGTAGCCTCGATATCTTTCGAACGAAAAGCGACCGGGCAATTTTCAGGGTAGATAACGCATCCAAATGGGATAGTTGAGTTCGTTTCTGGGCATAATCAGCCCAATGGTTTCGGAGTTATACCATCTGGAATTTTTTTTCTCGATTATTCAAAAAATACTAACTCAATCGAATTAAAGCTTGGTAACTAGTTGTAGAACCGCTACATCAAGACGTGTGTGAAATTTTGTGAGGACCATACCACCGCATCCCAATGCGACATTTAAGTTCGTTAATAATTGGTAGGGCTTCACGCGAGAGCGAGATTTTTCTCGTCTCGTCTCGTTCTCGTCTCGTAAAAGCGAGACGAGACGAGACGGTCTCAAAAATATTATAGGCGATACCGAGACCACATACAGCGAAACACGAGAGTCTCGTTTTTGATCTCGTTGAATTTTTTGTACGAAGTTTTATATACGACTCGACTTTTTTCAACACCCACAGAAAACAATTGAATATGAAGAGTTTCCACTATAATTACTAAAATATTTTGTCCATATTATGCATCGATCGTTCTAGAAATTCACGATTTTTTAGAAGATTATAAATTCGTTATGACCTTGCGATAATTGAGATTATTTTTCAAGAAAAAATATAATTCACAATCATAAAAACTGATGCCATTATGAATTCAACACTTAACGGACAACTTTTATTGCCCCTAAATCCCAATGCTTTGAAAATTTCGGCTCTATCTGAATTCTGAACATCTGGAGAAATTAATTCTCTTGTGCTCCTTGTAGTGAAGATGTGGACAATAATTATTGTATACATCTGCGGAACTACGTATAATAAAACTGGTAAAGAAATGAAGCTATTCAATGTTTCGAAAAGTGTTATGAGGAATACGCCAAGAATACCCTCAATGATCTACCCACTGGGAAGGTATTCTTTGAAAAGTATACCAAATTGTTCAATTCTATTGAAAAATGTATCGACATCGATAGCCTATTTAAAACATCAACAAAACTTTGAAATATTGGAAGGCTGAGTTTGAAGAATATTTGCTGTTAGAAAGAGCAAATAGGATTCAAAATATTTTACAGTGGTGGAGATTGATTAAAAAGTGCTTCGTACACTTTCCAAGATGGCCGATGATTCATTAATGGCTACATCCGTACCTGTTGAAAGATTATTTTCCACAGCAGGTATGATCATGGCAAAAACACGTACATCATAGAAAAATGATGTGATGCAAGCGTGATTATGTTTGAATTCTTGGTCATCGAGTAATTTAAAAGTTGAAATTATCAGTGTTCAAAATTAAAAATAATATGTAAATGTACAAATATTTTTGTATAAGAGCGTAATAAATATAGCTTTACAAAATTATTCATTATTGTTTACCATTTCGTTTATATATTATAATATTTATTATTGTTATTCAGATTCAGGCGAAACGAGACGAGACAACTGATAACGAGACTTAAACGAGACTTAATTTTTTGGCAATTGGCAAGACTGAGACGAGATTTTTTATACTCTCGTCTCGTGTGAAGCCCTAATAATTGGCATAATCGGCCAAATGGTTTTGTAGTTATATTCATCTGAAATTTTTTTATTGTGTCCTCTATAACTCAAAATATACAAATCTGATACAATTAAAACTCGGTAATTTCTTGTAAAATGCCGTACCACTAATTTTCGCTGGACACACCATTACAGTCCAGAGTCGTCCGCTGAGTGGCTCTTCCAAAGCGACCAAAGAAACAACAGTCGGTTGGCAAGGTTATGGCGTCAGTATTCTGGGATGCACATGGCATTTCGTATATTGACAATCTTGAGAAAGGAGAAAAGATCAATTTGGGCAAAGAAATAATGGAAAAACAGCCTCACATGACAACCGAAAGAGTTCTAGGAAACTTAATTCCATCAGTTGTCATTCAGTGTTGGCTAAGTCTCACTCATGATTGGTAGCAACCATGAAACCGGGGTTGGTGTCTGCCCTTGAATGACGCTTTCCTCTAGCCCAGCCTCGCGGAATATTTGTTGATGGTTAAAATCAATAAATATTTCAACGTGTGGCTTTTTGCGCGTATGTTCTGGGGAACATCGCGTTATCATTTTGCCCAAATATCGGTAACTTTCGAATTTTTTTACGAAAATGGTCTCAAACGATTTAGTTCGACTCCCCAATGAAGAATTCGAGGTTAAATTTGATTCTTTCCGTCCGGACGTCCGGTCATTGCCAGCATAACTTGAGAACGAAAAGAGTTTGCGACTTAAAATTTTCAGGGTAGGTGGCGCATCCCAAATCTACGGACAAGTTCGTTAATGGGCATAATCGGCCCAATGGTTTCCGATTAATAATTTTGTTTTCAATCAATATAGATCCGATCGAATTGAAACTTGGTGAATAGTTGTAGAATATAAGCCTAAGCACGTTTGAAAAATTTTGTGAGAATCGTATCGCTAAAAAATTATTAAAAAATTATTAAAAACATTTTTGTTGTCACGATAACCTGAGAACGGAAAGAGATAGCGGCTTGAAGATTTCAGGTTAGGTTGTGCATCTGAATGCGACATTCGAGTTTGTTTATAAGCATAATCGGCCAAACGGTTTTAGAGTTATAGCCATCTGAAATTTGGATAATTTTTGTTCCTCATTAACTCGAAAAATACAAAACTGATTTAATTCAAACATGGTTATTAGTTGTAGAATACCAACACAAAAATTCTTGCAAAATATCGTGAGGATAGTATTTGTAGAAAATTTTTTAAAGATCATTGAAAATTGAAAAAAAAATTTCAGTAACTATTCGCCTGAAATTACTGAAATTTTGCAAGAGCCTTCAGAACCTAACCAGACTGCCAAGTTTCAAGTTTTAACACGATCGGTTACATATTGTTGGAGATTCGAGCAGCCTTGTGTTAGTTCAGTAGATGGGTGACCGTTGCCTCGATAACTATCGAACGAAAGGAGAAAGGGACTTGCAATTTTCACGGTAGGTTGCGTATCCAAATGGGAGAGTTAAGTTCGTTTTTGGGCATAATCAGTCTAACGGTTTTCGAGTTATACCCACCTGGAATATTATTTCCTTGATGACTCAAAAAATAAAGAATCTTAATTCCAATTTACCATGGTAAATTCGAATTAAGTGTCCAATACAGGAGAATGGACCACATAATTTACCATGGTAAATTCGATTAAGGGTGTCCAATACAGAAGAATGGACAATAGAACATACGCGCAAAAGCTTCTGACTTCACGTCAGTGCTTGAACCAATTTTTAGTTATTGACAATTAGCACCTCATTGAATGTACGACAGTCAAATTGCATGAATTGCATTTCGAATTGCTGCCCCACTTCCCTTATTCATGATTTGGCTCCCAGCAATTACTGGCTGTTCGTAGACCAGAAAAGGATGCTCCAAGAAAAAAGATTTCACACCAACGAGGAAGTCATTGCCAAATCTGAAGTATATTTTGCGAAATAAAGCATTCTATAAACATGATATCGAAAAGTTTGTCGTTGGACCGATTGTATCGCCTCAGATGGAAATTGTGTCGATGAATAAAATTGAATTTTGGGAAAATATTGTGTTATTCTTACATAGTCCGGAAACCTTTTGATCAATGTGTTAAATATCTTGATTCTTACTCAAATGTATAGGATACACACACCGATTTGTTAGGGTTCAGTTTCTCCTCAGTGCTAGTAGTAACTGTACAGTCGACCAAGGGTCCTGATACAGTCTAGTCAACAAGTGTCTTTTTGGTCATAACTTTATAGAGTTCTCCAAAAATTGTGATTGAGGTGTCATTCGATTCGGAATGAAAAAAAAGTGGTTTTTGCATATACAGTGCGTTTCAAAATGTACGCACCAAGGGGAAATTTTCTCGCCTGTATAGTTTTTTGAAATTTTGGTATTCGGGAAAGTTGGTGCTCAAGAAATGATGATTTTTGACATATTTATATGTCATTGATCATGTTTTTCTAAAAAAATGTCAATTTTGATAGATTTGCAGAGTAACAGGATCAATGACATATATGTCAAAAATCATAATTTCTTGAGCACCAACTTTCCGGAATACCAAAATTTCAAAAAACTATACAGGCAAGAAAACTTCCCCTTGGTGCGTACTTTTTGAAACGCACTGTATATCTCAAAAACTATTTGAGATTTTTCAAATTTGAAAAAAGGTTCAAAATAGGAGGAAATTTGCCAAAAAAAAGTTCCAACCCCCGGAACTGTATGACCAATATTTATAATTTCCCCAAAGGGTTGAAAATAAGCCCTAAAACGTGTACTCCAGCTTGCGCAAGCCACGCCCACTTCAGACCTTCAATGAATAATAATTTAAACTTATTAAATATGAAAATTAAGAACTGAAAAAATTCAGGCGTCTACAGGATAGATCAATGAAGAATAATCCGCGGTCCAAAAATTTTTATCGCGATTTTTCTATTAGTTATCCTTTAGTTAATCAACAATTTTTTGTAACACGAACATTAATATTGCAAATCCAATAATTGTTAATCTATTAATCTGAGAATTTTATCATTTCGTGCAGCACTTTTTCACAAAGGCCTTGTAATAGATTCCCGTTGGAAAAATTAAAAAATTGTTAATTTTCACTTTGTTACTAACAATTTACTTAAGCTAAAAATTATATCGCTTAATAAAACATTGAAAAAACATTGTATTTATAATATAACTCTTGATCCGTTTTCTCATGATCAGAAGCTAGTTCAAAATGATTTTTATTGAATAATTTATATTATTTTTGTCTTATTGCTTGAAAAGTTGTCATAAACACTTTATTTATTTTTATATTTGATGAAAATTATGATTTAAAAATCAATATCAATTCTCTTGAATATTCTTCATTCAGGAGAGTTGGAAATTAGTTGAACTATATATTGGATTTCCTGAATAGGCATGGAAATGTGACTAAGATAATGTGTAAAGAGTAGGATTCCAAGATTCCAAGGATCCAAAACCTTTCAGGTCATTCTATCATATTCCTCAGAATCGAACCAAACTCGTTTTGTCACTTGACTTGACTTGGCTCCGTTATTCGAAGGATTCAGCGTTCAGATTGGCCTGGACAACACCGAATAAATGATTGTTATTAGAACCAGATTCGTTTATCTGATTGTATAAACATTGAATCTTCAGCTGGAGGAATATTCAGCGCTTCTCTTTTAAGAATGAGAACACAACAATAAACATTGATGAAATGTTTATCAAAAAAAATTCGTGTTGAAATAAAGCAATCGAATTTGTTGAATAAGTTGAGTTTCGTTTAAAGAAACTGAAATGCTGTTGAACAAATAATCCATAGATGAAAAAATTGGTTCAGGCCCTGTGGACAGGAGCTCTCTGGCGCTCTTGTTCAAACAGTCAAATTATATTTTCGTAAGTATTGGTTTCTCAGAGTTGGGAATTATATCAATGGATTCCTATGATAGAAAGGCATCATGCAAGAAATTAAATTTAAAAGGAGTGTCGTTTAAAAAAAATGCTTCAAAAATTATCTTATAAAAAACTAGAACAAGAGGTGCACCAGAAGTAATTTTGACATTTATCTCTCATAGGAAAATAAGATGACATGTAAGAGCACATGTCATATAATAATTCATAGATACAATAATTAAGAAAAGCATTCTATGAAAACATAAGAAGTACAGAAGTACGATTCATTATTGAAATTTCGAAAAATCAAATCTCCGAAAGTATTAGCTTGTTACAGTTGAAAATGATATCAATGGATTTTTATGGTGAAACTGCGTCTTGAAAGGAATTAAATTTGAAATTTGTGTTGTAAAAAAAAATTGTTTTTTCGTTTCTCCGAAACCATCTGGCCAATTTTGCCCAGTAAGGAACTCAACCGAGATAATTATCTCTCAAACCTACTCTGAAAATTTCACTTGACTAGCTCATTCTGTTCGAGAGTTATTGTAGAAACGAATTTTAAAAATAAAAAAATGTTTTTCGATACCTTCTTGCAACCCGGTCAAAACAAAACTTCGCATGCATATGGAAGTCATGATTCTACAATTTGATGCTAAATTTCAGATAGATCGAGTGATCGGTTTCGGAAATATTCATAAAAAATGTTTTTACTAAAAAGGGCCATAACTCCGAAACCACTTAGTGGATTTTGCCCGTTAACGAATTCATCCGGGATATTTACGCTACAAACCTACTCTGCAAATTTCAATCCTCTAACTCTTTTCGTTCGAGAGTTATCGTGCCTAAGGCCGGCCGGCCAGCCGGACAGAATTGATTTCGACCACGGATTCTAGATCAGCGAGTTGTACCCAATCGTTTGAGAACATTTTCAGCCAAAAATTCGAAAATTACAGACATTTGGGCAAATTGATAAGCACTCTGTTCCGAGGAACAAGAGTGCCTAAAATGATAGACTGGTATCTTTTGAACTTGCGCTTCTGATGATGGCGTATTAATCAGAACGAATTTTTAATATTCTATAGTTCGTTAATCGGATGAGTAGACCAGAAATGATTTTATTGCTGTAGTTTTCGTCTGATAGGATTGGGGTTTTGAGACGGAGGATACTATTCCTCCATAAAATCTTCTTGTGAGAGTTCATGCATGTGCAGATTGATTTCACTATTAAAGAAAAAGACTAAACACACGCGCAAAAAGCATTGACGGTATATCTGCTTTGGCGCGCGTGCCATAGACATGATTATGATTATACTGACCCAAACTTCCCCAAGGACATCCCTTAGAACCTCCTAGGAGCTTGTGCGACTAAGGCCCAATTTCACCGATAAATCATTAATCTCAGATCTAACAAACTCGGTTTAACCCATAGACCTAATATCCCATGGACGGAGCATCAGCTGACTTTTGAACGGAATCGATTGAAAGTTTAATGTGAGAGAGATGGAAGACCCTAAAGAGGGTAGAAAAGAGGATGGAGCTATTTTAGGATTCGTGCCTACATTAGCTCCATCTCTTTTCTCACATGTATCTAATGGCGATTTCCATTGACCCGCTCGGATCACTCGGAGCTGTCACACTGATATATTTGACAGATATTTTCGGTTCAATTGGACAGATGCATGACAGATGAGATCGAATTCGAGTGCTCCGAGCGTGTCAATGGAAATCGCCCTTAAGAGGATCGAGAAGAAGATGGAGCTAGTGTAGGATAGGTACAACATCAGCTCCATCTCTCTCACATGTAACTTTCAATCCTCTCTTTCTAACGCTCCGTCCATGGGATATTAGGTCTATGGTTTAACCTAAACGGAGATCTAAATCTCGGTTTAGAGAATGCCGATTTCTCCATACATAATTGAAGGGCGTTCAGGGAATCCGAGTTTGAAGCTCAAGAATAATGGCAACGTCGCAAAATAAACCAATTTGACAGTAGTTTTTACCTTAGTATTTACGAATTAAGCCTACCTTCATTCAAATTTGAGAATTGTTACCGTGCAGAGGTTATTTTAATCGAAAAAGAAGTTGGCGTTGTGTAGAAAATGTTGGGACGGAAATGAAATGCTATATTTCAAGCTTCAGGAAAAGCTATTTTTCTTCATATAGTGCGTAAATATTTAAGCATAGTCGAGTGTTAAAAAATTGGTTCAAGCCCTGTGAAGAGGAGCTTTGGCGCTCTTGTTCAAACTTCGACAAATTATATCTCCGAAAGTATTGGTTTCTCAGAGTTGGGAATGATGTTATTGGAATCTTATGATAGAACTGCATCACAAAATGAAACAATTAAATATGAATCCATTGATATCAATACTTTCGGAGTTAGGTATGATTTGTCAAAGTTTGAACAAGAGTGCCAAAGCTCCTCTCCACAGGGTTTTCCAACATTTTCAATTTGGCTTCTGAGCGTCAATTCTCAAGAATTTTCGTAATTAAATTCAAAACGTGGGTCTATGACTCATCTCATGTTGGATTTATATACATATAAGGAAATTATAATTAGAGTATTCTATAGAATACAGTTTCTTAGCTCTAGAGTTGATATTCAGTTTTTTTTGTTTTCCTTTAGGTTTCACTGTGAAATACAATATTCATCTTTGCTGTGTTAAATATAGTATATAAATTTGTTCACATAGGTACATTCAGGTGTAGTTATCCATTAGATTAAGTTTTTCTATGCTGTAATTGGGTTTATGCCGGTTGTATAGAAATAAAATAAATAAATAAATAAATAAATAAATAAATAAATTGAGAATGATTATTGAAATTTTGAAAAATCATATCTCCGAAAGTATTAGCTTGTTAGAGTTGAGAACGTCATTAATGAATTCTTATGATTTAACTGCATCTTTAAAAATTGAATTTAAAATTTGTAATGTAAAAAAAAATACCGAGATATTCATCTCCTTAACCTACTTTGAACATTTCAACTGTCGAGCTCATTCCGTTCGAGAGTTTTCGTGTTAACGGCCGGACGGACGGCCGGCCCAACTCAGAGTTGGGAATGATATCAATGGATTATTATGATAGAACTACATACTGAAAGAAATTAAAATCCCTTTGCATCTTATCTTTATATGGCGGTCCAATTTTGGCTACAAGTGTTTCAAAACTATCAGGAGTCATTCTGAAAAATTGGGTAAATGAAATAGCCAGTTTTATTCATGAAACAAATCTAATGTAATCAGTACATACAGAACTCAAACCAGAATACTTATGTAGGAAATCTTAAATAGTGTTATTAAGAAATAACTACCTGTACATTAGTTGGAAATCCCGTTCTAAATCTTCCATAATTAGAGACTGACTCGAAAATTATGCTCGACTTTCTTGCATCATGCATTTTCGACTCACTAACCAAAAAACTCTGCCTATGAACTTAGCAAATCCAAATTTCAAAATGTTTACATGCTTACATCAACCAAAAACTCCAGAAATAGACTTCCAGTTTCTTTTGACATTAATGACGTTTATCTTTCAAACTGGACCTACCGCAAACAGATAGAACACAGAAAGATAGAATTCGCATTCTGTGAAAACATTGGCGTACGACTTAATATTGAAATTTTGTCAAATCATATCTCCAAAAGTAGTAGCTTGTTGAAGTTGAGAATCACATCAATGGATTTTTATGATGAAACTGCATCTTAAAAAAAATTGAATTCGAAATTTGTCATGTGAAAAAAAAATTGTTTATTTTTGTTTCTCCGAAACCATACGGCCGATTTTACCCAATGACGAACTCAACCGAGATATTTAGGTCCCAAACCTATTCTGAAAATTTCAACTGTCTAGCTCATTCCGTTAGAGAGTTATCGTGTTAACGGACGGCCGGCCGGACAGAATCGATTTCGACCACAGATTGTTGATCAGTGAGTCAAACCAAATCGGTTAGAACCATTTTCAGCCAAAAATTCGAAGGTTCGGAACTTGGGCAAATTGATAAACACTCAATTCCGAGGAATAAGACCGCTAATCTGGCGAATAGAAGGCGGAGCTCATTGTGTGAAAACATCAATAGTTAGAATTTGATATCGAAGAATATTGAAAATGACTATGGCCTTAATACCATAAATTTATATGTAGTTTGAATATAACTTACTATAAATTTGCCAACCATTTTTCTCTAAGTTTTATACCCACTACGTTATTGCAAGGATACTGTTCATCAAAATACGAAGGAGCTTGTTTATAGTACAAAATTGTGTTAATACGGTGAAGTCCCCTGTACGAAACGATGGCGATGTACTGAGAAATATAAAATTACATAATATATTTTCCATTATGTTATTCGAATTTTGTTTGCATATAGATTCTAAAAGTATGATAACTATAACATTATTATGAACATAACAAGAAGGTTAATATGTCTGGAATGATAACATTCTCTTTATTGATAGCATTACATGGAATACTTTCCCCGAGATGAGTCGTTGCATTATTCTAGTATGTGATGTCACATGGAAATATTTATGAATTTTTAGCATTCTTTGTATAGTTATATGAATAAAATGATAAAGTCAAAGATCCGACGAAACACATCACAATTCTTCCATATATATACAGGATGTTATTCGACGTGATCCTTCAAAAGGGATATACTAGACGTCATTTGCAACAAATTGAGTCGAGTGAACCATGGTCAGAAAATCTATGAATACGAAGATATAGCGATTTTTCAACTTTTTGGAAATGTTCTGCTTTGTTATCGAAAATAATTCATTTTGTAAAAGCTACTTGAATGAATTTTTTTTTGAAGCTGAAGAGATTGTTATCATTTCATGTGAAATAGTATATTCTAAAACAAGTTGCAGAATGGGCAAATATTTAAACACGAATGCGCAATTCGAAAACGAGCGACGAAGGAGCGAGTGTTCGTACGCATGAGTGTTGGAATTACCTTCTGCAACGAGTATTAGACGATATTTTCTCTATTTCAGGCTAGTTTTGTAAAATACTGTTGAAATTTAATGAAAAATTCGAATTATACATCCTAGTGACTTTTGTATTGTATCTTGGCAGTTGGTGTGACTGTTACGAAAGTTGACAGATCATGGAATTTGAATTGTACGTAGAGCATGGAGATCAGATTGAAAAGTTTCCAATATCATGAATGATTCAAAATTAGCAAGAAAGAAATCTCTAGTACCTTATTTTTTCATGAAAATAAAACCTTTCCTCTCAACAATTATTTCAACTTATCCAGATTATCTTATATTGACAATAATTGACGTGTGTTGAAATTTGATAGGATCGAATGTCAGTGCTGACTACCACAAAACGAAAAATATAACTAGAAACAATGCGGGAATGAGTTCATTCCAGCATTGTGTTTTTTTGCTGGAATGAACTCATTACAATACTGAAATAGAGAAAAGTATTTATTGAAAAATTAGATAACTTGAGATATCAGGAGTCATAAATGGAATTCTGTTTTCCTCATAAAATCTTGATGAAACAATTGAGAATTACTCGAAAAGAGTATTATGTATTTGATGTGAAAATTCAGAATAAAACGTTTCATTAGCTTTTCAAGAAGGTACATACTATTATGTCAATAATTCCTTCACGAAATCGAAAAATATGGCCGGAAAAGCGCTCCAATGAGGCGTATTTTATTCCAGGGAGACAACACATATCACAATGAAATATCAACCATTTTTGGACTCTAGTTCCTCGGAACTGAGTGCTTATCAATTTGCCCAAATGTCTGTAATTTTCGAATTTTTCGATGAAAATGGTCTTAAACGATTTGGTTCGACTCACTGATCAAGAATCCGTGGTCGAAATTCATTCTGTCCGGCCGGCCGGTCGTAGGCACGATAACTCTCGAACGGAATGAGCTAGAGAGTTGAAATTTTCAGAGTAGGTTTGGGGGATAAATATCTCGGCTAAGTTCGTTATTGGGCAAAATCGAACAGATGGTTTCGGAGTAAAAAAAAAATTTTTTTTTACGAAACAATATCCAAATTAATTTTTTTTTAATAAGCAGTTTTATCATAAGAATCCATTCATATCATTTTTAACTCTAACAAGCTAATACTTTCGGAGATATGATTTTTCAAAATTTCAATAATAAATCGTATTTAAACGTTGTCACAGAATGATATAATTCTATGTAATAATTGTCCTAATGTCAACTTATGTTCCTGTGACATTACATTATCTAATCAATCGAAGAATTGTGAGCGAAGTGAGAAAAATCTCAGTTGTTTGCTCCGAAGTTAGTTTTTCTAAGAAAAGTCTTACATTTCGGAACGGAACATGAAGTTAGTAAGAGATCTGAGAGTAGTGAGACTGCTTTTCATCCATAGACATAGATATAACTCTCGAACGGAATGAGGTAGGTAGTTGAAATTTTCAGAGTAGATTAGGGAGATGAATATCTCGGTTAAGTTCGTTATTGGGCAAAATTGGCCAGATTTAATTTGATTTCTTCCATGGTGCAGTTCTCATTCTCATGATTGCTCATTTAATCTTGATAAATAAACTATTATTTGAATTGAATTTCCTTTATGATGCGGTTATATCATATGAATCCATTGATATAATTCCCAACTCTGAGAAACCAATACTTTCGGAGATATAATTTGTCTGTTTGAACTAGAGCGCCAGAAAGCTCCTGTCCACAGGGCGTGAACCCATTTTTTCTTTTTGAAACTAATTATCCTCAAATTGAAATGCTCAAGAGTTACTGTCAGTTAATTGAGGATTATTTCAATTTTTATTCGAGAAATGTGATTTTTTTTTAATCATGCTTGTCCTACTCGTAACAAGTAACTAATGATCAAATTAATCACAAGTAAAGGAGAAGATAAGGGGGATAACAAAGTATCGAAAACTCTGTTACTTGCTCGGGTCAACTGTAGATTTCTCGAAAAAATAAAATTTTTTTTTAATTATCACTACTCATTTATCCAATTACAAGAAATTCACCATGCGTTGGCAAATTGTTTTTGCAAGGAAGTAGCTATTATTAGTGACAATGTGTTCGTGTACAAAAACTCAATTCTGTAATTTAAACGGTTCCTGAGATATTAGCAAAAAACTGAAAAAAATATAAATTTTTGACACCTTGTATCTCTGAAACGAAGACCCGGAGGAAAAAATGGAAGAGAAAAAAAAATGTTAATTGTTCATGAGAAATCTACAGTTGACCGTTGATACACTTATTTAGGAACACCCTGTATTTTTCTATCTCGTAGGAGAATTTACTACATATGTACCGTTTTGGAAAGTTCATCAACCAAGGAAGTTTTTTCACTTATTTGTACGCAAAGTTAATTATAATTTTACCGAAATTCTTCCATGAAATGTGAATGAGAAAAACAATTGATGCCACTTCAGACTCTTTATTTTTCAGGTTATTCGTAATTTTTTGAGTGACTTCTTCTGGAATTCTCATCTCATCAGCTTTCAAAAAAACCTTACTTCTATATTCAGTGTTGAGTAGTTTTCACAAAATTAATTGTTTTCGATGATAAGTCGAAAAGCTTTCAAAAAGTCGAAATATCAATATATCTCAGTAACCATAGACTTTTGGACCATGGTTCACCGGACTCAAATTGTTGCAAATGATGTCTAGTATAACCCCATAAAATGATCACGTCAAATAACCAAACACCCTGTTTATATATTCTTTTGAACTTTGAGCATTACATTTCTTCATCTAACAATAAAGCGTGTTTATGAAAAAAGTGTTAGCAGAGGTTAGTGTAACGGGGTACCATAGAATTCGATGTATGATACTTGAGCTTAGGGAAGAAACCTCAGAAAAAAAACCCTGTCTTCCCGTTAGTATTGCGATTTATGAAAATTGAAATTGTTAACAAAATATGCTGAAATATTTAAGATTGAAGGGCATCTTTTTCTTCACTAGGTATCGATTCTTCCTTGAAGAAGCACAGAGGTTTCTCCAAGGTACCCGAAACTCAATCTGGAAAGGGAAAAGACAAAAGGAGATAACGAACACATTTAAAATGGAATATTCCATGGATTATTAAATAGATTTAAAATTCACTACCCATACTAAAAAAGACTCAGAAGCTTTATGAATAGCCCTAAAACCATCCTGAAATCTATATATGTGATAATTATTAACTAAATGATCTATGGTTTCCTCTGCTTTCCCGCATTCACAATTAGGGCTCTCAACTGAGTCCCATGACCTAAATAACTATGTTTTCAGGGCAAATGAGCAAAGATTAAAATATTTATTACCAAACATTTTGAAAACAATTTGTTGAAATCAATGATTCAAAAAAGAACGATGTCAGTGAATATGGAAACATTGAAATTCCCCCTAGAAGTGGAACTCATGAAACATCTATTGGTAATTGGCCGGGTTCTGGATACAAATCGAATGACCTCAAGAATCTTCCTACACCCTAAATAAAGAAAAGTAGTAAGTTTGGAATTTATAATTAATTCAATCTTACTTATATGTTTGCAATTCCAGTAAAGAAAATAGGTAACTACAAAGAATACCAAGAGATAAATACCGATATCTCACCAGTTCAAGAAAAACCAGAATTCGTAAGAGAGCAAAGGGAAGGAGAAGAATATGAAAAAATGTTTTTCCATATAATTGTTTTCCATTCTTTGTTGTTCAATTCAGAGATTCGTTTTATATAGCTGTATCGATTCTCTTTTGTTATATTTATAATTTTCTTCATTAAATAGTTATCTTTGTATAATCGTTCTTTTTGCGCCAATTACTCAGCATAGTACCTAATAATAAATAAGCTGTAAAAGACTGAATAAATGGAATTATATATCCTAACTGACAAAGAAACTGCAACACCCAGAAGGAGGTGTTTAAATTTTGAAGTTTCTTTGATAAAACATAGATAGTATAGCAAGGAGTAAATGATTAGAATTTGGAGAAAAAAATCATGAAGGTTTTTTCATGTAAACATTTTTTGTTACTTACATATTGTAGTCTTTTTTTCTAAATTTTTGAAATTTTACAACAAACCAGCAGTTATTTTACATAGCCATTTCCCAATAGTTTAGTTGTTCTTAAAATGCCTAGAGCACGTGTACGCGGAATTTATCGCCAGCTAAGTGAATTTGAAAGAGGTCGAATTATTGGTCTACAGGAGGCGGAGATGCCATTTCGAGAAATTTGCTTACCGTACGAACAGAAATCCTACTACAGTTATGAGATGTTGTCAAACGTGGTAAGATAAAGCCCAAAATCGAAGAAGAGTAGTCACCGGACGTCGAAGGGGCACAAATGGAGTTCAAGATCGACGAGACGTCTAATAGCGAAATCCATTCGTAGAACTCGTGCGCACTGAGTGCATGAAACGTATTCCATTGGAGAATTTCGTCGAGCATTTTTGACGTCCAGTGCAACATTTATTGCACTGAGTGCATCACCAGTGCACCACTGGTTTTGCCAATGAAATTCGCCATGAGACTTATGGCTATTAGAGACCGATTTGCGATAACTCGATCTTTGGCTGATGTGTGGTTAGGAGAACAAGGCCATCCTGTAACTGTCCGAACGGTTTACCGCCGGATAAGGTCATTTGGAATGCAGCACTATCGACCCCATCTTGTGTTACCTCTGACGGTTGAGCATCACCGGCAACAATTACAGTGGTACAGAGAACGTCAATATAGGAATGTGGAATGGCATCAGGTTGTCTTTTCTGATGAATCTCGATTCTCCTTGGGTGCACATGATGACCGAAGAAGGGTTACACCACGTCGGGGAGAAAGACGTGAACCTCAGTTTGATATTGAGCGTTATGTACACTGGACAGTAGGCGTTATGATATGGGGTGTTATTGCACATGCAAGTAGGTCATCTTTAGTTTTTATTCGAGGTAACATGATAGCGCTGCTTTTTCTTCAAGAAATAGTGCAGCCATATGTTCTCCCTTACATTAACCGGCTCTAGAATCCAATATTACAGCAAGATAATGCTCGACCTCTTGTTGCCAGAGTTAGTTTAAACTGTTTTGAAGCGATCCATGTGAATCTTTTGCCATGGCCGCCCAGATCCCCCAATCTTTCGTCCATAGAGCATGTTTGGGACATCATGGGTAGAAGGCTTTGAAATTTCCGCCAGCCCCCACGGACTTTGGTGGCTCTGATACATGAACTACAGGTAGCTTGGGATAGTATCCCTCAAGAAGAAATAGACCATCTTATTGCATCAATGCCAAGACGCGTTGGGGAGTGTATAGATAATCGCGGTGGACAAACACATTATTAACAAATTTATCAAAACAAATTGAAAACCCTTCGTTTTTTTCTTCAAATTTCAATCAATTACTCCTTGCTATACTATCTATGTTTTACCAAAAAAAAAAAAATAAAATTTAAACAGCTCCTT
Organism: Halyzia sedecimguttata; assembly: GCA_937662695.2. Classification (NCBI taxonomy): domain Eukaryota; kingdom Metazoa; phylum Arthropoda; class Insecta; order Coleoptera; family Coccinellidae; genus Halyzia; species Halyzia sedecimguttata. The sequence continues at coordinate 93,266,965 of OW569412.2, forward strand.
CTGGGTGTTGCAGTTTCTTTGTCAGTCAGTATAAATTATATATCTTAGTTCTGGTAGTTTGGCTACTTCTACATTACAAGCGAAATTAATAAAAGCTTCTTCAGTGTGATTCATTGGTGGTACTGGATCATTTCCATCACATGAAATATTGTGCGGAATACCTTTTGCCACGATTATTGCTTGGGATGCAATGAACGACACTCAATCCCAAGTAGGAAACTTTCTCTTCCACACACCATACATCCTTTCAACTACATTTCTTGTTCGGATGTGAGATTCGTTGCATGCATCTTTATTAATAACAATTTACCCATATATTCTGATAGGGGTTGGGGTTTCAATATGCAAATGAAGTATGAGTTATTAATGGGTTCAGAGAGATTGATGAGACGATTGGTGTTCAATTTTGTTCTATTCCGTGGTCTGTTCCCGGAGGGTACATCCGAAATGGCCACATCCGGCTCCCCATATTAACTGTGAAATGGAAAATTAATTGGAAGTCATGAATTCGTACTATCGGAGAGCAGTGGAAAATTCCATCGTGAGTGGGACACTGCAGAACGGAAATTGCCGAATCATTTTCAACTGATTTGCATTTATAATCAGTATATTGAGATTCATTTTTGGCGCTCTTGTTCCTCGGAACAGAGTGCTTATCAATTTGCCCAAATGTCTGTAATTTTCGAACTTTTGGCTGAAAATGGTTGTTGGATCCTGATAATCTTATAAAATGAATAACTCAATGACAGTTAGACACTTGCTTCTTCTGGCTACAATCTTTATTACTTCTTCTGCATACAACTTTACAATTTCGAATGAATGAAGAACAAGGTTAACCTAAATTTATAACCTCTGATCATAGAATAATAATGGAGTAATCATTGAATGACATATTCATCTTCATCACCCTCGCCCAATGATTACTTAAAAATAAATTCAGACTTTCAATTAACTTATACTAAATAAACTACATACTTCTTATTAATATCAATACACTAATCCTAAGTACCCTAAACCTTTAATAAATGAATTTTTACAAAGTGGTTTAGTGAAAATATCAGCAACTTGATCTTGTGAACAAATGTACTTAATTTCTATATGACCTTTTTCAACTTCGTCTTTAACAAGATTATAATTTACTTCCATGTGTCTTAAACGCTTTTGTTCTGGATTATTAGCAGATTTTATGGTACTTTGATTGTCTTCATACAATGTTACAACATCACAATTAACATCTAAATCCAATAAAAGATTCTTAATCCACATTGTTTCAATTATAGCATCATAGAGAGCATAAAACTCAGCTTCAGTAGTACTTTGAGCAACAACAGAATTTTTTTTAGATCGCCATATTACAGTATTACCGAAACATTTAAAGATATAACCACTGGTAGATTTGGCATCAAAATCCCTAGCAAAATTAGCATCTGCATAGCCTATTAAAATCTTGGAATCTGGAAAACTAGACTGAACAAATTTCAACCTTAGATTCAGAGTACCTTTTACATATCTGAGAATTCTCCTTAAACCTTGCCACAAATATTCTGAAGCCTTGTCTTGAAACCTACTTAAGTAATAAACAGAATTAGCTAAATCTGGCCTAGTTGCGACAGAAGCATACATGAGTGAACCGATACATGATCTACATTTTGCTTCAAGTCTAGAGTCTATATTACAATCTTGAGGGATTTTGAAATTAACATCCATAGGAGTACTGACCTCTCTACAATCAAGCATTCCAAATTTACGTAATACATTTTTAAGATAATCTTCTTGATCAATCAATATGCAATCATTCTCTCTCTTAATTGTGAAACCCCAATACTTCATATTTTCTGGTCCTAAATCTTTCATTTTGAAATTAGAGTGTAGAAATTGTTTTAGAGAATTGATTTTTGACATATCAGAACCAAAGATTAAAACATCATCAACATATAGCAACACATATAGGTTATTTTTAACATAGAGGCAATAATCGTTAACAGATCTCTTAAAACCAGATTTCATCATTAAATTGTGAAAATGTTCGTACCAAATTTTAGGCGATTTCTTCAAACTATATAACGATTTTTTATGCTTTAAAACATGACCTGGTTTGCATTTCATACCATCAGGTGGTTTCAGATATACTATCTCATCTATTTTACCATATAAAAATGCACATTTAACGTCCATCTGATGAATATGATAGTTTCTTTGAGCAGATAATGACAGAAGAATTCTTAAGGTGTGCAATCTTGCTACCGGTGCATAAATATTATTGAAATCTCCAGTTTGTTGGAAACCTCTCGCTACTAACCTGGCTTTAAAAATTTCTGAGCCATTGACTAATTTTTTCGAAAAAACCCACTTAGTATCGATCAATTTCATATCATCATCCACCGTATGTATTTCCCAACAATTATTTTCATCGATTGAATTTAGTTCTTCCTCAATAGCATCATACCAATTCTTTTTATTTTTCGTCAATTCTATTTCGTCATATGTGAGTGCTATATCCACTAAACTACTACTATATAATGCTAGTAAGGTTTCAGGATCTGAATCGGCAAATTAAACATAATCATCAAAACGTTTTGGTTTATTGACTTTTCTTTTAGATTTAGTAACTCTTGAATCATTATCCCCTTCATTTATTTCAACATTAATTTCATCAACTTTAATAATGAAAAATGGCGATACCGTTGTTAAAAAATCAACAAGTCAAGAGCGTTCCTGCTAATCGGGTCCTTCATGAATGGCTTCGTATAATAAATATACCTTCTTAAGCATCTATTTCACAAATCAAATAGACCCCAGGGGGTTCATTGATCTGCCGAGAAAGCAAGAGCAGACGCGTTTCTGGCTTCTTGGCCTTCATCAGTACCCTGTAGCTTTCCCAACAAATTCAACTAAACTGACCCGGGTTAAGCCTCTCAGAGCCGGCTTGGTCGATCATTATAATCGCCCACGCCACCTATGAGACGGAACACGGAAATCAGCCTCTCCCCACCAGTGAATATTTGAAGCGTGAAATCATATGCCACCATTCACTCGATATTTAATCAAGAACGAGGCTCGCAGAGCTCAGACAGTATCTTCTCAATGGCCATGAACGCTGTTTAGCGTTTTCAAAAATAATAATGAAAAATGGCGATACCGTTGTTAAAAAATCAACAAGTCAAGAGCGTTCCTGCTAATCGGGTCCTTCATGAATGGCTTCGTATAATAAATATACTTATGCATATATTTCACAAATCAAATAGACCCCAGGGGGTTCATTGATCTGCCGAGAAAGCAAGAGCAGACGCGTTTCTGGCTTCTTGGCCTTCATCAGTACCCTGTAGCTTTCCCAACAAATTCAACTAAACTGACCCGGGTTAAGCCTCTCAGAGCCGGCTTGGTCGATCATTATAATCGCCCACGCCACCTATGAGACGAAACACGGAAATCAGCCTCTCCCCACCAGTGAATATTTGAAGCGTGAAATCATATGCCACCATTCACTCGATATTTAATCAAGAACTGGTGGGGAGAGGCTGATTTCCGTGTTTCGTCTCATAGGTAGCGTGGGCGATTATAATGATCGACCAAGCCGGCTCTGAGAGGCTTAACCCGGGTCAGTTTAGTTGAATTTGTTGGGAAAGCTACAGGGTACTGATGAAGGCCAAGAAGCCAGAAACGCGTCTGCTCTTGCTTTCTCGGCAGATCAATGAACCCCCTAGGGTCTATTTGTGAATTTGTGAAATATATGCATAAGTATATTTATTATACGAAGCCATTCATGAAGGACCCGATTAGCAGGAACGCTCTTGACTTGTTGATTCATCAACTTTAGACAAATCAAGATCTGATAGTATTTCACGATTTACTATTTCTTTACTATTAGGAATATCATTATTAGCAATCTCTAAAGTTACAGTATCTTCACTTTTACTTAAGTTTTCATCAAAAATTACATTTCTACCCATTATTATTTTTTTATTATTCCCATCCCAAAGACGATATCCACTAGGACCATATCCTACCATTATTAATTTTGGAGCTTTATTATCTAATTTATTACGAAGTTCAGTAGGAACATGATTATAAGCTGTACTTCCAAAAACTCTCAAATTGTCTAAATTTGGTTTTCTACCTTCCCACATTTCAAATGGTGTTTTATTCAATGAAGATGAAGGACTCCTATTAGTGACATAAGTTGAAAAATAAACAGCTTCACACCACATTTCTTTTGATAAATTTGAATCCAACAATATTGTCCTAGCTTTATCTTCTAATATCCTATTATACACCTCAGCAGTACCATTTAGCTGTGGGTTATGTGGAACTGTATACTGAATTCTGATTCCTTTATCACTACAAAACTTTTGAAATTCATTCGACGAATATTCACCGCCATTATCGGCCTTAATTTTCAAAATATTAGCATTGAAATGTCTAGTAGCGTAATTATAATATTTCTTGAATCTATCCAAAACTTCTGATTTATTCTTGATTAAGTACACTGCAACAAAACGTGTATAATCATCTATGAATGTAACGGAGTATTTATTTCCATCCCATGAAGTGGGAGTTATAGGCCCGCAAACATCAGTATGTACTAATTCTAATGGTTTCCTAGCTCGATATCCTTTTCTAATGAATTGTTGTTTCGACATTTTTCCTAATATAAGGGTTCGCATAGATCATTATCAAAATTCAAGTCTTCTAAATTTGCTATTCCTGTCACCATATTATCTTTTAATAACAACTTCAAATTTGCATAACCTAAATGTGCCAAACGCTTGTGCCATAATTTTACAATATCTGATTTACATGTTGAATTTTTAGAAGAATAATTGCATAAGGACTTCTCAACATACATATTAACTAAGTATATAGAGCCTATTTTATCTCTTGTGAAAATTAGTTTATCTCTTGAATGTACTCTAACATGATTATTGACAAAAGTAATACACATTCCACTACCTTCCATTTTAGAAACAGATAGTAAATTCTTTCGAGCATCAGGTACATAATAAACATTAGTTATGGTACAATGAACTTCCTTTTTACTTTCTTGACAAATAACCTTAATTTTTCCTATCCCTATTGCTTCTAAACATACACCGTTCTTGGCACTACCTATTTTTCGAGGGGTTCTTAGTGCTAAGTATTCAGAAAATAAGCTACGGTCATTGACAATATGATCTGAACAACCTGAGTCTACACAAAATTCAATCATTTCGGAATCATCACTTTGACTTGACTCACCCAAGTAGAATGAGACTTGTTCTTGTTCCTTATTATCTTCCATCAAATAAGCTCCTCGTTGTCCCTGTCTTCTCTCATACTGCCGATGGTTGCTACCTCTTGACCCACGGAACTGTCGACCGTTTTGGAACTGATTCTGCCTCTGATTATACCTTCCTTCTTTAAGTGCCCTGCATTCGAACTTCTTGTGACCAGGCCGTCCACAATTATAGCAAGTGAATGCAACCCCTGAACTTGTGTTTGGTTGAAGAGACTTCTTTCTTTTTTCTTCTTCTCCCAGTAGGCGATTCTTTATGAAGTTCAAATTTAAATTATCCATCGTCTCCAGAGCTGTAACAATGTTTTCATAACTATTCGGCATAGACAATAATATGTAGTTAATCTTTTCTTCTTCACTCAAAGGATTGTCCGCATCCTTTAGTTGGGTAAAAATGTTTTCCAATGCGTTAAAATGATTCGCCATCATCTCTCCCTCTTTGTACTTCATGTCATTTAAAACTCTTCTTAAGAATAGTCGACTTCTGACACCCTTCTTCTTGAAGCTTTCTTCTAAATTCTTGAACATTTTATAAGCGTTTGTTTCATTCTTAATATATTCCAAGTGACTATTACTCACGTCAGCTATGAGCAGTGCCTGTGCCTTGGCTTCCCCTTTCTCATTTGAACTTGCATAATCCGGGTCTTCTATTGCCTTCAATCCCTCGGCGTCTTTCAATATGCTCTTCATCCGGAAACACCAATTGCTGAAATCTTCCCCTGCAAACTGAACTAGCTTGTACTTCTCTTTCAGCGACATGTTGAATCTTCTAAATCTTCTATAATCGTGATGGAATCAATTTCCTTTTGACAATTAAATCGGCTTCCTTCTTTGGTACCTGGTTTTCTTTTAAATCCTGTTCTTATTTTTAAGAACCACGCTCTGCTACCACTGATAATCTTATAAAATGAATAACTCAATGACAGTGAGACACTTGCTTCTTCTGGCTACAATCTTTATTACTTCTTCTGCAAACAACTTTACAATTTCGAATGAATGAAGAACAAGGTTAACCAAAATTTATAACCTCTGATCAAAGAATAATAATGGAGTAATCATTGAATGACATATTCATCTTCATCAGATCCTGATTAGTTTATCAGGATGTTATGGTTTCGAAGGATCAAATGATGAGTCCTGATGCCTTTATCAGGACATAATGTATTTTCGAAGGACCAGAATTATACACCCTGATTGTTTTATCAGGGGGATGAGTAAGGGGGTATAAGTTGTTACTTGTAATAAAATAACAACTACGAGGATAGGAAGTGGTGAAATATTCGAACGCACTTTTAACACAACAACAAACTGTATTTTCTTGTACCGACAATGTGATAACAAGCACGAAGTATTGTACAATGCAATATTGATACAATTGAAGTCTTCCTTCTATATGAAAATTTATAGCAAGGAAGAAGTGACTACTATCTTGCCAACGAAGACAAGACAATGTTATTGTTTCGCGACAAATCAAGAATAGTAATGAAATTGAACTATGTATATGAAAGCCCAGATAGAAGGAAATATATGAGGTTCCTTCATCTGGGTAAAAAAGGGGAAATATTAATAATGATTGGGGGTTCGATCTTAAAACCGCCCCAGATATGTTACAACAATACTCTCATTTGTCGATTGCGAAAAGTAGTAGGAATGCATACTAAATGCACCAATCAGTGAACTTCTAGCGTGTTCAATCTTAGAAATTCAAAATCTCGAAGTTCTCCCCCGATTTGGACTAATTTTCACTAGTTGTCTGGATATAATCTATCAGCGAAAGCTGATAAATGACTTTCACAGACTGGGGGTCTTCAAATAGTCCAGACAAAAGACTCACAGCTCTGGCAATGTGTTAGTTGTTGCTTGCATTTTATCAATATTTCACAGGAAATAGGTCATAAATACTTCTACAAGGGTTGGAGTATTACAAGATATTTTACTTGCAATTATCTTTTCGTGGAAAGTATTAATTTCAAGGGTGAGGCCCCACATGGTAAAATAAAGCAGTTAACCCAAAACATTTAAGTTTTACAAACGAGTTCCTTCGTTGAGAAAATTGAATCTGCGGTTCCCAAAATGTGAAGTCATGGTACGCAACAATGGTCTCAAACGATTTGGTTCGACTCACTGATCAAGAATACGTGGTCGAAATCGATTATGTCCGGCCGTCCGGCCGTTAACAGGATAACTCTCGAACGGAATGAGCTAGACAATTGAAATTTTCAGAATAGGTTTGAGACATAAATATCTCGGCTAAGTTCGTTAGTGGTCAAACGGTTTCGGAGTAACAAAAAAAAATTTTCCCATTACAAATTTCAAAATAAGTTTTTCTCAAGATGCAGTTTTACCATAGGAATCCATTGATGTCATTTTTAACTCTAAAAAGCTAATACTATCGAATATATGATTTTTCAAAATTTCAATAATGAATCGTACTTCTGTGTTTTCACAGAATGCAATAATTATTCTATCTATGAATTATTACAATATGATCTGTGTTGATACATGTCAACTCATTTTCCTGAGACATGATATGTCAAATTTTGATATTTAATGCCCATAGTTAATCCATATGATGATGGGAATGGTAATGGTAAGTTAATAATATTGAGTTCGGAATATCTCAAGTAAAAACAGAACTGAAATATTGGCTAAAGTTTCAATTGATATAATATAATTTGCAGAGTGGATTTGAGGAAAAAATATATCGTTCATCATAGAATTGAGGAACGAATATCTCGGATGAGTTCGTTGTTGGGTAGAATTGGTCTATTGGTTTTGAATTAATAATTTTTGGCACTCTTGTTGAATTTGAATTCTTTTATGATGTTTGAATTTAAATTCTGCTATTATGAAGTTATATCATAAGAATCCATTGATATAATTCCCAACTCTTACCAATACGTTCGAAGATATGATTTGTCAAAGTTTGAACTAGAGCGCCAAAGCTCCTGTTCACAGAGCTTGAACCAATTTTTATTCAGGAATATTTATTGAATGTCGGTTGATATGGATGAATTATTCTAGGAACTATTCCCTTATTGGCGAGCTTGTTCCCCTGAACGTAGAGCCTATCAGTTTGCTCAAATTCCTGAAATGGCCTTAAACCAAATTGCATCATTTCCTTACACTTTTTCTTCAGATCGGAAATTGGTATTGAAAGAAACAAAAATCTCTTATTCGTACTAGTTTCGGAGACACAGGGTGTTTTCCTGAAAAACATAGAATTTTCAAAACTGTTGAATCGATTATCATAATATTTTGCAAGCTTATTGTCTTTGAGACAAGAATCCGAAAGCGAAAATGAAAAAAAAACAGGACCGTACTAGAACAATAATTTTCACATCTGGAGACCAAAACATCATCACTAGGTACATGTAAACAAAATTTTTGTCAGTTTAAAAAAAAAAATGCTATGGAAATCAATAATAATCAATTCGAATGGCACACATTTCTTCCACGTTGTAGCCATGTGAAAAAGAAAATATCTCAATTTTTCATTAAATAAATTCTTAAAATGCACTGACGTGAAGTCGGAAGTTTTAGCGTGCATGTCTCATTTTCTATTCACATCTTATACGATCGACCTGAAATTCGGTACTCGATTGTAAAATGGTGACTCGAAGGTGTCTGTGCGGATTCTAACCAATAGTTTCTGAAATATAAAATTTTTGAACAAACAAAAATTTTTATTTTTATTTTATTGACACGATATTTACGAAAATTCGCGTAAATAAGCGCGTCGGTATTCTACAAGTTTTAATTGGATCAGAATAAATTTTTATATACTTTTAGTTATTGAGAACACAATAACAAAATTTAAAATGGGTATCACTCTGAAACCGTTTGGCCCATTATGACCAATAACGAACTTAACTCTCCCATTGGCAAAAGCAACTTATCGTGGCAACGGTCATCCATCCAGCAACTGAACTTACCTAAGGCTGCTGGGATCTCCAGCAATGTAGATTTTTTTGAAATTTTCTAGTGATACTCTCGATATTTCGCAAATATTTGCGCGTTGGCATTCTACAACTGATTACCATGTTTGAGAAAATTGAGATAATAGGTTAAATGACGCATTCGGGTGTGCTACCTTCCCTGAATATTGCAAGTCACTATCTTTTTCCGTTCTTCAGTTATTGTGAGTTACAAAATATATTTTAATATTTTCTAGATATAATATGATCCACACGAAATTTCACCTACTTTTAGTCTGTATTCTACAAATAGTAACCAAGTTTCAATTTGATCGGATCCGTATTGTTTGAAAACAACATTAGTCATACTAGGAAACCGTTTGACCGATTATGCCCATTAACGAACTTAACTGTCGCATTTGGATGCGCAACCTACCCTGAAATGATAACAGTGTTCTATGGTTGATATTAATGTATAACTTGAAGACCTACCCTGTACAGTATACGAAAGGATAATTTACCAAAATGTAATGTATCCGAACATGCTGCTTTGTTAGTGGACACATTTTTTGCGCGTATGTTCTGGGGAACATCGCGTTATAGTTTTGCGCAAATGTCTGTAACTTTCGAATTTTTTGAAAAAAATGGTCTCAAACGATTAAGTTCGACTCCCCAATGAAGAATTCGAGGTCAAATTTGATTCTGCCCGGCCGGCCGTCCAGCCGTTGCCACGATAACTTGAGAACGAAAAGAGCTAGCGACTTGAAATTTTCAGGGTAGGTGGCGCATCCCAATACGACGGACAAGTTCGTTAATGGGCATAATCGGCACAGCGGTTTCCGAGTAATAATTTTGTTTTCAACCACTATAAATCCGATCGAATTGAAACTTGGTGAGTAGTTGTAGAATATGAACCTAAGCACGTTCGTGATATTTTGTGCGAATCGTATGGCTAGAAAATTTTTAAAAAATTATTAAAATATATTTTTGTTGTCACGATAACTTGAGAACGGAATGAGATAGCGGCTTGGAATTATCAGGTTAGGATGTGTACCAGAACGCGACATTTCAGTTTTTTCATGAGCATAATCGGTCAAACGGTTTCAGAGTTATAGCCATCTGAAATTTGGTGGTTTTTTGTTCCTCATTAACTCGAAAAATACTGAACCGATTGAATTCAAACATGGTTATTAGTTGTAGAATGCCAACGCGAAAATTTTTGCAAAATTTGGTGAGGATAGCATTTGTAGAAAATTTTCAAAAAATCATTGAAAATAAAAAAAAAAATTCTATATATCTGTAACTATTCGTTTGAAATTGCTGAAATTTTGCAAGAGCCTTCATAACCTGACTCTACTGCCAAGTTTCAAGTTTTAATACGATCGGTTAAATATTGTTGGATATTCGAGCATTCTTGTGTGAGTTCAGTAGATGGGTGACCGTTGCCTCGATAACTTTCGAACGAAAGGAGATAGGGACTTGCAATTTTCAGGGTAGGTTGCATATCCGAAAGGGAGAGTTGAGTTCGTTTTTGGGCATAATCGGTCTAACGGTTTCCGAGTTATGCCCACCTGGAATATTATTTCCTTAATAACTCAGAAAACAAATATTCGATCGAATTGGTGCATGGTAACTAGTAGTAGAAAACCAACATAAAGACGTGTTTAAAATTTTGTAAGAACCGTACCCCTAGAAAATTTGAAAAAAATGACGAAAAAAAAAATTTTAAGAACCGTACCCCTAGAAAATTTTAAAAAAATCACGAAAAAAAAAATTGGTTCAAGCACTGACGTGAAGTCAGAAGCTTTTGCGCGTATGTTCTATTGTCCATTCTTCTGTATTGGACACCCTTAATCGAATTTACCATGGTAAATTATGTTGTCCATTCTCCTGTATTGGACACTCTTAATTCGAATTTACTATAGTCGGGTTACGAAAATGTTTCATCTGCATGAATACAAAGGTTTATAATTAAAGAAAATAATGAACCAAAATTATAGCTATAGGCATGGGAGCCCATATGAAAATTTTTAGGGAGGAGGGCTCGACATAAAGATATTCAAAAGTATGATTATTCGACAAAACAATTTTTCCACATATGGTGATTTTTTTTCTTCCCCTAAAAGCTAGGGGAGGGGCCCGGGCCCCTTCTTGCCCCCGAGTATGGGCGCCCATGGCTATAGGTGATAAGGTTATTGTGGTTGAATGACCTGATGGAATGGTTCCTATAAATTTCTTAAAACGTATCTCATAATTATGCGGTTAAAAATGTTAAAATGATTTATTAATTAGTTATGGTCAGTATGAAAGGTGGGGCGTCTCAAATAAATTCAAATTTATTGAAGGAAGTGAAACTTTACCATTACGTCAACGATCCTTCAAAGAATACAAAAATCACTTTGTTGTAATAGACAAAATCAAGCGAGGCTATATGTCTTTAGGAAAAAAACACGAAGGAATTAATTACAGGTATTTGAAATTCAAATTTTCCTCGATTCTCTGAATATATTTTATTATTATATTATATTATATATTATATATTATATATTATATATTATATATTATATATTATATATTATATATTATATATTATATTATATTATATTTATATCTGATTAATTGTTGCAATTTCGAAGTTCTAAGCCGTCATTAATTAATTTTGAGGCTATAGGTAATTCCGTTAGATGAATAAGGGAATAAATGATCGAAAATTTCTCCTAGATTTAATTACACATATAATTGGATCTAATTCCACTCATTTCATTGATACAAATTTTTGAGGATTTGATGATTATTTAACAGAAGATTCACACCCGGTTTCTGAAAGGCTCATCAAAGTGTTGTTCAACTAACAGAACTGTTAATGTCAAATCAGTCCGAGTTTTTGCGAAACTCAGATGATGGTTAACAAGAGATTGATGTCTGATTAGTTAACATTTGGTTGGCCTTTCAGAAACCGGGGGTTAGTATGAATTCAAATAGGTTTAAAATGACTAGATCCTTTATTGATAGTATTCCCAGTTATTCCCACGGATATCCACTGGATTGGCAGATTTCACTGTTTTGAAATTATCGTATCCCAGTTCGAGTCTAGCTTCCTTTCTGTTACTTGGCACAACGATAGGCTCGAATTCTTCATAATCTGGAATACTTGCATTCTCTACTTGTTGGAATAGCACCAATAGGCATAGGAGAACGAGAAATCTTGTGACCTGCAATTAGGTTGAAAAATATTACAATTAGGAATATATCCATTAGGATGCAGGTATTTTCAGCTAACTGTTTCAAAAAAATGTGGGAAAGCCCTGTGGACAGGATCTTTGGCGCTCTTGTTCAAACTCTGACAAATCATATCTCCGAAAGTGTTAGTTTCTCAGAGTTGGGGATGATATAAATGGACTCTGGTGATAGAACTTCATCATACAGGAATTTAAATTCAACAAGAGTGCCAAAAACTATTAATCCAAAACCAACAGACCAATTCTACCCAATAACGAACTTATCCGAGATATTCATTTCTCAAATCTACTATGAAAATTATATTATATCAATCGAAACTTAGCCAATATTCCAGTTCTATTTTTACGGGAGATATTCTGAACCCAATTTGATTAACTAGCCAAAGTATATATTTCTATTGTCATCATCATCATATAGATTATCCAAGAGCTTCTTATCTAAGATAGCTGAGGTTATTCCATTGGTCATTTTGCATTCAATCATACTTTGTTTGACATATCTCTTATCTGTAGATGAGACGACAATGATGTAATGTATGAACACAGATGAAATTCATAGATACGGACGTTAATTTTCGATATAGAAATGTTGAAAAATCATATCTCCGAACATATTAATTTTTTAGAGTAGAAAATGATATCAATGGATTTCTATGATGAAACTGCATCTTGAAAAAAAAGGAATTAGAAATTTGTAAAGTAAAAAAAAATTTTTTTTCGTTACTCCGAAACCATTCGGCTGATTTTGCCTAATAACGAACTTAACCCAGATATTTATTTCCGAAACCTACTCTGGAAATTTAAACTACCTAGCTCATTCCGTTCGAGAGTTATCGGAGAGTGTCTACGGCTGGCCAGCCAGACCGGCCGGACAGAATCGATTTTGACCACGGATTCTTGATCAGTGAGTCGAACCAAATCGTTTAAGACCATTTTCATTCAAAAATTCGAAAATTACAGACATTTGGGCAAATTGATAATGAGGAAAAAGAGCTCCAAAAAGCATAATTTTTTTTGCGTGTACTTTTTTAAAAAATATTCTGGTTCAAATAAAACTGTCTTTCAAAACTTCCACGAAAATTAAACAACTTCTAGGAAATACATTCGATAAAACTGTGGATATGTTAAAATCGGGTAAACAGGGACCTAATTATTCGCCTTTCAGAACACCCAGTATGCGATGATGTTGAAAAACAATAAAAACATATTTGAAACGAATTAGCGAAGTCTCAGAATTTGGGAAATTGCTGTTTATATCTGATGATTCTATGATATTTCCTCATTTTTTTCCATGTTAAATGTCCTTCAGAAAATTTAGTTCGTTATATTTCTCTCAAATGGAACACCCTGTATGTGCAAACATATTTCAAGAATATGCTAACAATCTTTCCTCACATGACCGCAGAAGAAAAAATCAAGATATCGGCTTTTACTGGCTATGGCGATGAAAGGCGAATAACTGGGACCACAATGTATGTGAAATTAAATGTTTAGATTGCAACAAGTGCTACGTCGGACAAACAACCAGAAACATTCTCACAAGGTATAAAGAGCACATTCAGAACAACAAAATCGATAAATCTGCTATTGCAACACTTGAAGTTGTTGTGTTCTCTGTCAAGGCCTTCTGTGAGAAAACTCAATGAAGTAGGCAAGAACAACAGGGTCTCCTTGTTCTGGGTTCCTGGTCACGCGGGTATCATAGGAAATGAGGAGGCCGACACACTTGCCAAGAAAGGAGCACAAACCCCCTTTACTGGCCCGGAACCTTATTGTGGGGTTGGTTGACACACCTAGAAAAGTGAATTCCGGACGAAAGAAGATACTGAGAGAGGTACTTTTTGGAGATCTCCCCCCGGAAAGCATCACTCCAAAAAATTCCTCCGGAACTTTGACACTGTCAGATCCAAGAAATACTTGGACCTCAGTAAGAACAAACTGCACCTCCTCACTGGCTTCCTCACAGGGAACTGAGGCGTCAGGAAGCATATGATGAGATTAGGGCTAGCGGAAACTGACAAGTGCAGATTCTGTTGGGAGGAGGATGAAACTCCTGATCACTTGATTACGGAATGCCTCGCCATCTCAAACCAACACAAGGAATGCTTTGGGCAAGAAATCTGCAGGAGCGAGGACCTCCTTGAAGCCATCCCAGATACAGGAGCTCATCAGAACTCTGGAACTGGAAGGCGAGCTGTAGATGGTAATGACATCGACAGCTCTGAAGAGGCGGCACAATAGACCTAAAGGTCGCAGTGCAACGTTACCCCCTACAACAATATACAATATATACTGCAACCCATGGCACTACCCTATATACGAGGGCTAACTTAACCCTATTTCCAAAAGGCTATGCACATCCCTGCACGGCTAGGTTTACGAAAGGTTAAGTAATCATTAAAGGATACTGTGGGAGGTATACTCATTATTGAAAGGTTTTTTTCTGGGTTTTCTCTCCCAAACTCTGGAAAATATCTATAAATAAATAGTATATTATATACCGCGGGACTGAAGTAGTACATTTAATCCTGAAGGTAAAGTTTATGGCCCGACCGCAGGGAGGGCCATAATTTACCTGAAGGATTAAATGTACTTCAGTCGCAAGGTATATACGATACTTTTCGTACTTCCGGTATGATTTTATTAATTATTTCAATAATTTCAATCAGTTTTTTCTCTCTTCAACTCATTTAATAAACTGTCTTTAAAATAAGTTACCATAGTAACATTGCGTTGTGACAATTATAATTTAGAAACATTGTCATTACTAGTGTCAGTTTGTGATTTAATCGTTCCGGGAGTTTCGTCAATATTTAATCCCGGAGGGATTAAATGTGACACTTTAGTACCTGTCACAAGGGAGTGAAGTTGTCACTTTAGGCCCAGAAGTACGAAAAATTAATTATTTTGTGATTTGCTTCTGCGTAAGAAACACAATATATTTGTCAGAAGCAATCAATTGAAAAATGTTGCCTAACAAACAACAACGAAACAACATCAACGAAGAAACAACTATATCGTAACGTTTCGGAGTCTATATCAGACTCCTTCGTCAGACGCTTAATGAAAATCTTTAGAATTATTTTGTTGTTAGTTATTTATAGTTTTTTGCGCGTATGTTCTGGGGAACATCGCGTTATAGTTTTGCCCAAATGTGAAATTTAATTCTGTGGTTTCAGGGTAGGTGGCGCATCCCAATACGACGGACAAGTTCGTTAATGGGTATAATCGGCCCAATGGTTTCCGAATTTATACTTGGTGAATAGTTGTAGAATATAGACCTTAGCACGTTTGTGAAATTTTGTGAGAATCGTATTGCTAGAAAATTATTAAAAAATTATTAAACAATATTTTTGTTGTCACGATAACCTGAGAACAGAAAGAGATAGCGGCTTAAAAATTTCAGGTTAGGTTGTGCATCTGAATGCGACATTTGAGTTTGTTTATGAGGTTTTAGAGTTATAGCCATCTGAAATTTTCTGAAATTTGGTTGTTTTTTGTTCCTCATTAACTCGAAGAATACAAAACCGATTGGATTCAAACATGGTTATTAGTTGTAGAATGCCAGCGTGAAAATTTTTGAAGAATTTCGTGAGGATGGTATAACTAGAAAATTAAAAAAAAAAATAATTAAAAATAATTGAAAAAAATTCTATATATCATAAACTATTCGTCCGGGATGGCTGAAATTTTGGATGAGCCTTCAGAACCTAACTCTACTGCAGAATTCCAAGTTTGAACACGATCGGATCTATATTGTTGGAGAACCGAGCAGCCTTTTGTGAGTTCGGTAGCGTAGCTGTAGCGGTAGCAGATGCGAATCGTCGTATATGTTGTCTATGGTCGTATTTTTGCGAGAACCTTAAAAAAAAATTGGTTCAAGCACTGACGTGAAGTCAGGAGCTTTTGCGCGTATGTTCTATTGTCCATTCTCCTGTATTGGACACTTTTAATCGAATTTACCATGGTGAATTCTATTGTCTATTCTCCTGTATTGGACACTCTTAATCGTATTCACCATGGTAAATTCGATTAAGAGTGTCTAATACAGGAGAACAGACAATTGAATTCACCATGGTAAATTCGATTAACAGTGTTCAATACAGGAGAATGGACAATAGAACATACGCGCAAAAGCTCCTGACTTCACGTCAGTGCTTGAACCAATTTTTTATTTTTATTTTCACAAAATAACTATCAACAAAATAATTCTAAAGATTTTCATCAAGCGTCTGACGAAGGAGTCTGATATAGATAAGACTCCGAAACGTTACGATATAGTTGTTTCTTCGTTGATGTTGTTTCGTTGTTGTTTGTTAGGCAGCATTGTTCAATTGATTGCTTCTGACAAATATCTTATGTGTCTTACGCATAAACAAATCACAAAATAATTAATTTTTATTTTATAGATATTTTTCAGAGTTTGGGAGAGAAAACCCAGAAAAAAAACCTTTCAATTACGAAAGGTTCACAAATCAAAATGTGACCATAATTTACCTGTTTTTTCAGCAATCGAACCCGTGTGCAAAATGACCGGCAATCGACTTGTTATTACCCCTAGTTGACCTTCGTCGTCGAATTCAAGAAGCCTTAAATTACATTCTTGAATGTATCATGAATAATTTAATTTCAAGTATCTATTTAACAGTTATCGAATGCATAAGGAATTGCAGTGGGTCAACGATATCGAATAAAATTGATATTTTTAATCAGAAAAAGAGAATATCGCTTTATTTTTAATTATTTTAATTTGATAAAGAAATGATTTTTCAAATTTCATAATACTCATTTAATTTAATATGATCAAATAATACTTGGTGAAAGCATTTTACTGAAAGTCGTTATACATAGATTCACTAAGAAGTAGGTACAATCTTACTTCAGAATTAACTCAATGAAAAATAATATACGATTTACACTGATTTATTTAATATTGTGACGCGTTTCGTCGCACAGTGACTTCATCAGACTACATCCTACTGAATTCTTAAGAAGTAATAATCTCCCTGTACCTAGATGACATGGACACAGAGTCTAACGGTTTTATAAATTGATTCTCTATTTGAATAGATTGAGTAACGGAGAAAAATTTAGATCTAATTGTACTTTAACTTAATTACCCGTATGTTTTTCTCTATTTATTTCCACCATTTCCCAATAATTGAGTTGCGCACCTTTATTCAAATTGTGTTGAATTTTGAAATCCGGGTTAAACTTATGTCCTGCTTATAAATGATTCGAATAATTTGAATTAATCTTATTGTTTTTGTAGCTGTGATGATGTTCCTTTATTCTTATGCCAAAATTTCTACCAGTTTTTCCTATATATGATTTATCACAACTCCCGCAATTTAATTGATGAACACCGGATTTATCTTCTTTATTCCTTTGCGATTTATTGTTCTTTATGAGTTTTGCGAGGTTATTGTTTATCCGGAATGAGATAGTCACCTGTTGGTTTTGAAGAATCCTTTTGAGTTGTTGACTCGGTGTACCGAAATATGTTAAACTATTGAATATTTTATTTTTATCCTTAATTTATGGAAATACTAAACTAATTGTTTTTGTAAATTGTTTTTTCTTCAAAATTTTTCCGATTAACTTTGTATCATATCCATTATTCACCACTATTTGTTCGATCATTTCAAATTCTGTACAATAATTTTCTACGGGTAAAGGTATATTAATTAGCCGGTGTAACATACTATGAAATGCCGCGACTTCATGTTCGAATGGATGTCACGAGGATCTCTGAATAAAAGTTTCCGTATGGGATGGTTTCCTAAACATTGAAAAATCATTTTTATTGTTTTTCCGCGTTATTGTTAAATCCAAAAAATTAATTGCACCATTATTTTCCATTTCAGTTGTGAATTTGACATTTGGATGAATGCTGTTAATAAAATCTACAAATATTTTCAGTTGCCGGTGTGTTCCCTTAAAACACGCTAGCACATTATCTACGTATCTAAACCAATATACGAATTTGGAAAAAATAGCACGTGTCTTAGCGATGGCTTCTAGGTTGTCCATGAATGGCTAATATAATCTTATCGTTGAAACTAAAGTAACTTTGAGTCAACCACGTTTATAAAAGCGAGTATTTCCGACTGAATCACTATATCGACTTTGTTTTTTTTTTAATAGATCCCTGACTTTTTTCACTGTATCCAGAGGTGGAATACTAGGGAAAAGGTTAACAACATCAAATGAGACTAATTTTGCATTGGCCGGTAATGAAAGATTTTTAATTTTTTCTACTAAATCAAGCGAGTACTTGATCGAAAACGTTGGTACGAAGTTACAATAACTTCTAATCGGGTTTATATTATCGGGTTACTATTATTAGAAAACGCGAAATTTTAACTGTTGGTGCTGAAATGTACGAAATTAGTCGTCTAATATTTCTCTATCCGGTTTATGGAGTTTGATAAACGAGTACACAATTGCGGTACTTGCTGATTACTCAGAATTAGTTTAAATTTTAAATTTTCATCTATTAAATAATGCACTTCAGAATCATTACGATATTCAACAGAAAAGTGTTGTTCATTTATTGACTACGACTATTAAATGCACTTATTTTTCATGAAAATTTAATAGTGTTTTATAAAGAAATTAAGAACTATAATTATCGATTCAATCCTAAAAATGAAGTTACTTCAGTGGTATATGAAATTTTGAATGTATTTGAGCGTTTTGACTTCGAAAAATACCTTTTAACGTTATAACTCATTCCTAGATTTCTGACAAACTTATGGAAGATGATTATGGATTCTTGTTTCAATGCATCAATCAACATATGGATCACCTATACTATGGTATACAGGGTGAGTCTTAATGTTGTACGTTAATTTTAACCGTAGATTCCTCTCATCAAATAAAAAAACTTTTCTCATTGACCATTTTTTCAAATTCAGCTCAGGTAAAAAGTTATAAGCTTTTAAATATTTCACATGGTAGTGAAATTTCTGGAGTTTCCAATTTTATAAAAAATTATAAGAAAAATGATGAAGAATAATTTAATGTTCTAAAATGATTGAATATTCTTGAAATGACTAAAGAAAAACTGTATCTGCTTTCTTTTGCTAATTTCGTTTACGTCTACGAATCCACGAGTATAGAAAACCACTAGAAGCAGGAAAAAAACAATATTTGGAGAATATGTATCATAGTCATAGAAAACTTCACACTAAAATTCATTCCATTCTGAATAACCATGTCAAAGCTAAAAAAAAAAAACTGACTTTTTTCTGCAATTTCAACAGCCTGTATCTAAAAATAGTAAATGAAAAAATTGTCTCATTTGTTGACAAGAATCTATGATTGAAATTAATGTACAAATTAAAGACTCACCCTGTATATTTCCGACATTTTTTCCTATCGTTGATTTCGGAATAAATATCCTCAGATGGATTAGTATGCGAATTTGTTCACCAAATATACGGACTGATGAAAATAAAGATTACTCACCAGGTGCATCTTCACTTTAGCGTACTCCTCTTCGATATCACAGAAAACAATGAGTAATTAAACCCAAGAACCGTTCAACACAACGTGCAATTATATAAATTATTTATGGAAATAATAGCTTCTTTTACCTGCACGTAGTTACATCAATATCAATAGCAGCCAAGTTTCCACTTCTTCAAGTGATGAAACATATTGACCATGACTATTTAGAGTCCCATGAAATGCGAAAAAAATAAATCACTGCTGTATCCACTTGAGAGGATTTCGAACTGAACTGAGATAATTAATACAAATGGAGATGAGGGATATTGCGAAATATCTAACGATTGCACCTTTTGAAGTCGTGCTGAAGGCTCGTCATATGCAACAAGGTGTGCAGAATGAGTTTCACTCTTTTTCTGTTCATCTGAATAACGGACAGTTGATATAAATCAAAGTGGAAACGATTATTGGTTATGAGCAGATTTTTGACTGTTTGGTGTCGAGATAGAAATCGAAAGTTGATTATGAAATTCGAGGCGGATATTAGAAACAATAGCCACTAAAATTGGTGAGCCTACTAATTATATTAGTTTGACAGTTGCGATTTACTAATTGGTAGTTAATCTTCATTGAAACATATAATGCGGTATTGTTAAATAAAGGATCGCTGTTATGTAAGGAAAAGGTAGAACATCTTCTAAAGTGAGAAAGTTTTATAAAAAAAACCCATGACGAAAAAAAGGTGGTTTTTCTTTAACAGAATACCTTGTATATTATTCCATATTTCAATTAATTCTGAATTCCAAAAAAAATTGATTTATACATCATATTCTAAATTTAACCGTTTACGAGATTTTGAGTTTTGAAAATAACTTTCTCTATTCCAGCACTAAAAACAGTACTGGAATGAACTCATTCCCACATTGTTTCTAGTTATATTTTTCGTTTTGTGGTAGTCAGCACTGACATTCGATCCTATCAAATTTCAACACACGTCAATTATTGTCAATATAAGATAATCTGGATAAGGTGAAATAATTGTTGAGAGGAAAGGTTTTATTTTCATCAAAAAATAAGGTACTAGAGATTTATTTCTTGCTAATTTTGAATCATTTATGATATTAGGAAACTGTTATATCTGATCTCCATGCTCTACGCACAATTCAAATTCCGTGATCTGTCAACTTTCGTAACAGTCACACCAACTGCGAAGATACAATACAAAAGTCACTAGGATGTATAATCCTAATTTTTCATTAAATTTCAACAGTATTTTACAAAACTTGCCTGAAATAGAGATTATATCGTCTAATATTCGTTGCAGAAGGCAATTCCAACACTCATGCATACGAAAAATCGCTCCTTCGTCGCTCGTTTTCGAATTTCGCATTCGTGTTTGAATATCAGCCCATTCTACAACTTGTTTTAGAATATACTATTTTACTACACTCAAAAACTTCCTAAATAATCAATATTAATTATGAAAACTAATCAAGGCGGAGTATATGGATATGATTAAATGTCAATTATTATTTTTTCAGAGAAAATAAAAGAATAATTGTTCAAAATGGATGAAAATACATGAAATAAAAAAATGTTTATTTCAGTGAAATTCCTGGATATTTTAAATTCTATGACAACAAGAGTTATGACAGAAAAAAGTGGGAAAGCCCAGTGGATAGAAGCTTTGGCGCACTTGTTCAAACTTTGACATCATATCTCGGAAAGTATTGGTTTCTCAGAGTTGGGATTGATTTAAATGGATTCTTATGATAGAACTTCATCATAAAATAAATTAAACTTAAATAATAGTTGACTTATCAAGATTAAATGAGCAATCTGCAATGATTTAAACTCGTGGTAAGGGTTGTTGCAACTTACACTCGGTGCGTAGTTTTCACAACTCGAAATAGCTAAGGAAAGTATCATAGAAATGTCTAGAGCAAGGCTGGACACAATCATAACAGATTGCTCATTTATTCCTGATATTTGAATAGGTATAGGCTGGCAAACAAATTATTTTAAAAGTTCATTACATTGGTTTTGAAGGATTAAATATGTAATTTAATAGTTTATACCATCAACACATTCATTTCATTCTATATTATGAATAATAACACAAGAAAAAATATTTGATACACAATATTTAGATCAATATTTTAGCATTTTTTTTGCTAGCAACCTTATGAAAATACTGTATATAGGAACATGTATCAATACTTAGGGAAGTAGAAGGTAATATTATCCTCGGTGGTCAACGAACAGTAATTTCTTCTGATGATTCCATTAGGTTGTTCTCTCCTATTGCCTTCATAAACTACATTATTAAAATGATCCAATTCTAAATCTTCTGAAACATCATCCCCAATATTTCAACATAAGTTATTCAATATGCAACAAGTCAATATTATTTTTGGTATCAAAACAGTCTTGTATACCTATATTCACAAATTCAAGATTCGGAACTTGTTTTTCAACACAAAATATTTTCAAAGTACGAATATTTGTAAACAAATAAAACATAAGGTTATTATTCTACCTCAGCACTGAGCGCAGACTTCCTCGTTCGGAAACGGTGATCGAGAACGCTATTCTTTGCAAGAACCTGCAAACAGCTGATGATGATCTACTCGATCCAGGTTTACACCATATACAATAGAAAGTCTATTATGTATATGGGTTACACTTTCCGAAAAAAAAAACAAACCATCAGGCCGATTTTCCCCAATAACGAACTTAACCGATATATTTATCCCCCAAACCTACTCTGAAAATCTCAACTGTCTAGCTCATTCCGTTCGAGAGTTATCGTATTAACGGTCGGCCGGCTGGACACAATCGATTTTGAGAACGGATTCTTGATCAGTGAGTAGAATCAAATCGTTTAAGACCATATTCATCCAAAAATTCGAATATTACAGACATTTGAGCAAATTGATAAGCACTCTGTTCCGAGGAACAAGAGCGCCAAAAAGAGAGTGAAAACAAGTTTCAATAAAAAACAAATATTTATGTTGGAATTCAATCTAATAATGTGCTCAATTTACCTCCTGAAACTCCTTTCATGCCTTATATCCTTTCTTGCCACTCTCGATATTTTGCGGTGGAGTTTTGTAGACCACATTTTTTATGTGACCTCTCTGGAAAAAGTCAAGTGGTATCATATCGGGAGATTTTGCTGGCCATTCAATTGTCCCTCTGCGTCCAATTCGTTTATCAGGAAAACTTTCATCTATATATGCCCGTACTACACATCCAAAACCTGAAGGAACCCCATCTTGTTGAAACCATATATGCTCTGTCGGCAAATTGGGATTGTTATTGTTCGGGACTAATCATCTAATTTTTGGAATTATATGATTTTGCCAGTTAAAACCAGGCTTGGCCATCCAATCTATGATTATTCAGAACTTCAGATGTTCGAAGACCGCTACAGGACCCTAATGTAGGGCTTTAATCTCCCATAGATCTATAGCTATTATACAAACGAAAGAAAAAATTACAATTAACAAAAATTATAAATAAATTATTGTTAGAAGAATTGAGCAATATTATGTGGCTCATCATATGGCACATCATATGCAAATTCAACCAGTTGGAGAACTTCGCTATGCGTCGAGGAAAATATACAAAATTAAAATCAAGAGTTTTGTATTAGTATATAATTCAACAATCATACATGTATTACTTTAAAATATATTTTTTCAATATTTTCTAATATCTATGGCAACATATTGGCCACTTAATGTACTAACAGTTCATCAAATATGGCGGTATCATCATGAAAGAAATATAAATCACCCATGATGATGATGATGGCCATGGTGATGATGATGATGTTGATAGTGGTGATGGTGATGATGGCAGTAGGGATGACATGGTAATGCACTTCTTTTAATATTTCCACATTGCGAACCAACAAATAATGTCGTAAGCAGAAGAAACACCTGAAAATATATGCAGTATAGTTGATATTCTCTCTGAAGGATTAGCGACAACCTCAGAGGGGAAAAAATCATCTAAGTATAATATTCAGTTTTATGATATGAAATAATTTTTTTACTCACCATGATAAATTTGATAGCCATCATCTTACCTGAAGAAATCGGAAAAATATGGAAATACAAATGAATTTATTCGTTTTATAGCTTAACTTCCATATTTGTGAATACTTCAGAATGTTTACCTATACTCAGCATTTCTCAAGTTTGGTGAACAAACAAGATTTATTATTGGAAAATACTGATTAGTGTTTACTTTTTCTCATCATCCATTTGCACTTCTTCTCAGGGAAATCCCAAGGTATTAATCGAGTATCAAGACTAGTTTGTAGAACCTATTTTTACTTATATTGGAATTAACTCTTGAGAGCTCTTTTCTACTTTAATTAGACAGTATGTGTCACTAAGCTTCACGATTTCAAGAACATACCGGTATCTCCGCACATGTACAAGGGAACTATGGTTCGAAACGAAAAGATAAACCATAGATATATATTTTTTAACCAATTATCTAGGGGTTATTGATTAGATTATAAGTGGTTGATTTTCTACACAGTGCCTTCCTGCAGTGTAAACAATGTGATGTTTTGTGCGACACCCTGATTCGATAAATTCTCCTGGAAGTTTGGCTTCTTGGAAAAGTTTAAAATTTCACTGGGAGACTTGCTATATAAGACAGAATTGTATCCTTAAGCACTACATAGGAGCACAGGTTACATAATCTGTAAGTAGCTTATGCAGGTGATAGCTTACCCCTCATTTACCTGTGAGTTGGAGTAAACCTATTTTATTCGATTAAGATAGGTGAGGTTACGCCAGATATTTTGAAGATGTGATGAACTTCTCGGGCTGCCTCTGTACTGGGGTGCACTGGAATCTTTCTGTTCCTGTTACTACAACCATTCCGCAAGCCGAAAGGCAAGACGAAATGGTGTCCAACTGAGTTGAGCGAAGCAGACGTGTCTTCAACGAGGAAATGATATCAGGCCTTGTAAGTTACTGGTAGGAATATAAATAGGCCTTCAACATTTACAAAGGACTAATAAGGAGGTTCAAACGAGTATCCTGACGGCATTTCTGTACTAACATAGGGTGAGCACCTGAAACCAATAGACTTACAGGAAGAGGGACAACGACAAGTTTCGAAGATATTAGAAAAATGGATCAGCTGTCTTCTTCACTGCTCATGCCCAAATCTGGTATACCATCGCAAACAGAGGTCCTCGTTCTTAGTAGAGACGCTGGGGAGGCTAGTAAAGGGTTATTTTGAATAGCCCGCTATTTCGGTAGATGTCACTTTTGAAGCTGTCATTTTTTTGACATTTGACAAGTAGAAACTACGCCATTAATAAAAATGGAACGATACACGCTTCAAGAAAGCATTGAAATTATTAAAATTCACTATAAAAATGGTGAAAATTTGGCAGAGACGGTTCGTAAAACTCGAACATTTTTGGGTCGTCGTGAAGCACCTTGTCGGACCGCAATAAAGAAATTGGTAGAAAAATTCGAGCTGTTGGGACAAGTTAGTTATGTGAAGAATAACACCCGTGCACGTCGCTCAAGAACAGCCGAGAATATTGCTGCTGTAGCCGAAAGTGTTGAAGAAAACCCAGGTTTGTCCATTCCTCGTAGTTCTTTGGAATTAGGCATTCCACAAACGTCATTACACCGTATTTTGCATAAAGATTTGGGTGTTAAGGCTTATAAAGTTCAGTTAACACAAGAACTCAAGCCGGCCGATCATCAACAACGTCGTGTCTTTGCTGATTGGGTCGTTGAAATGCATGAAAATGATCCGGAATTCCATCGAAAAATCATCTTGAGTGATGAGGCCCATTTCCACCTCGGTGGCTTCGTCAACAAGCAGAATTGTCGCATCTGGGGCTCGGAAAACCCAAGAGTTATTGTTGAAAAGCCTCTCCATCCTCAACGTGTGACTGTTTGGTGCGGTTTATGGTTCGGCGGAGTCATTGGACCTAACTTTTTCGAAAATGAGGCTGGAGCAACAGTTAGGGTGAATGGATTGCGCTATCGAGAGATGATTAATGATTTTTTATGGCCGGAATTGGATGGTATTGATCTGGACAACGCTTACTTTCAACAAGACGGCGCTACGTGCCACACAAGCAACGAAACCATTGATCTTTTACGGGAAAAGTTTCCAGACCGTGTTATCTCTCGAAGAGGTGATCACAGTTGGTCACCGAGATCTTGTGATTTAACACCTTGCGACTTCTTCCTTTGGGGCCACGTGAAAGAGAAGGTCTACGCCAATAGCCCAGCAACAGTTATGCGGATTTTTTGAAGGCTGAATGCCCTGTTGCACAAACATAATTTACAAGAGCAGATTTATCGATGTTGTTATTTCGAAGATGTCCCATATTATTTCTATTTGCCCGACGTAGCCACATGTTTCAATCTAAACATTCAATTTGATGAATACCCGGATATGAAAGTCATAATTATGATGAAGATCATAACTTTCTTCTGAGGCATTTCCACAATACTGATTGAAAAATCGGATACATGATGAGGATGCAAAATTCTTTCGAAAATCATTTTAGATCGATGCCATGATATGAATTGGATTTCCCAGAAAATATCAAGGTTATATTGAACAATTATAATTTACCATATACAACGAATCGATAATTGTTATTTGTACAATCACTAAATAGGTGTGTAAGAGGTAGGTAATGAATAAACATGATCCATTATGATTTTACGATCTATCGTTATTGTCCATCATGTTTATAATATTTGGATGATTCCATGATTCCATCCTACACTTCGTGCTGAACAAAATGAAAGCGATAACTGCAAATTTTACAAGGTTTAGTATTTTCTCATCTCAGTACACCCATTACGTCATATTTGTTTCATACAATAATTATTAACCTTTGAAATCTTAGAGTGAAAACATTTTTGTTACGCCCCCCTGAAATTTGCACATCCGGAAGGAGGATATAGTCAATCAACGTGAAGATATTAAAGTCTAGTGAAAATTTTTATTTTTTGGCGCTCTTGTTCATCGGAACAGAGTGTTTATCAATTTGCCCAAATGTCTGCCATTTTCGAAGTTTTTGATGAAAATGGTCTTTAGCGATTTGGTTCGACTCACTGATCAAGAATCCGTGCCTAAAATTGATTCTGTCTGGCCGGCTGGCCGTTAACACGATAACTCTCGAACGGAATGAGCTAGACAGTTTATCATAAGAATCCATTGATATAATTTTCAACTCTGACAAGCTAATACTTTCGGAGATATGATTTTTCAAAATTTCAATAATAAATCGTAATTCTATGTTTTCACAGAATGCTGTAATTATTCTATCTATGAATTATATGATCTGTGTTCATACATGTCATCTTATCTTAGAGACATGTCATATTTATTTCTGGTTCGTTACTCATGATATAAAATACCCCTCCTGTTCTAGAAAACAAAGTAGGTATAATTGAATGCAAAATGACCATTGAAATAACCTCAGCTATCTTAGAATTGAGTGGAATAAAGGATATTATAATTTTTGGGTGATAATATAATGCCCTTGGTTAATCCATATGATGATGGAAATATATACTTCGTTCAGTTAATCAAATTGGGTTCAGAATCTCCAGTAAAAACAAAGCTGGAATATTGATACGATATTATTTTCAGAATAGATTTGAGGGATAAGTATCTCGGATAAGTTCGTTATTGGGTAGAATCGTTCTGGTGGTTTCGAATTAATAATCTTTGACGATATTTTTTGATAATAATGAAAAATGGCGATACCGTTGTTAAAAAATCAACAAGTTAAGAGCGTTCCTGCTAATCGGGTCCTTCATGAATGGCTTCGTATAATAAATATACTTATGCATATATTTCACAAATCAAATAGACCCCAGGGGGTTCATTGATCTGCCGAGAAAGCAAGAGCAGACGCGTTTCTGGCTTCTTGGCCTTCATCAGTACCCTGTAGCTTTCCCAACAAATTCAACTAAACTGACCCGTGAAAGGCTGAAAGGCTTAATCCAGGTCAGTTTAGTTGAATTTGTTGGGAAAGCTACAGGGTACTGATGAAGGCCAAGAAGCCAGAAACGCGTCTGCTCTTGCTTTCTCGGCAGATCAATGAACCCCCTGGGGTCTATTTGATTTGTGAAATATATGCATAAGTATATTTATTATACGAAGCCATTCATGAAGGACCCGATTAGCAGGAACGCTCTTAACTTGTTGATATTTTTTGAGCTTTTTCAACTACACCTGCTGAAGTCTAATGGTATTTATTTATATTTTATCGATGTAAAACAAAAACTTTTTATGAATTGAACTTAGCATACCGATCGGTTTTATTAATTAATTCTTGTAAGATTTACATAACAAAAAAAAACTAGGGGTATGGAAAGATTCAATTTTTCATCAGCTTTCCAATGAGATCACACATGACATTTGAAAAGTTATTGGTAGAAAAAATATTAATTTTATTCCACATTATAGCCTAACTCGGTACACTGTAGTATTCGTCCATCGTAGCTGATTCTTTGACATAAATAATAATTATAGTCCATATTTATAATATCTCTACGACTCAAATGAAAAGTTAAGGATTGTTAACTGTATATGAAATGAGAGAAGAAATTGTTTCATTGGAAGAGGATTCTCCTAAGGATTCGATGCATTCCAATTTTTGGCGCTCTTGTTCCTCGGAACATAGTGCTTATCAATTTGCCCAAATGTCTGTAATTTTAGAATTTTTGGTTGAAAATGTTCTCAAACGATTTGGTTCGACTCACTGATCAATAATCCGTGGTAGAAATCGATTCTGTCCGGCCGTCCGACCGTCCGTTAACACGATAACTCTCGAACGAAAGGAGTTAGAGGATTGTAATTTGCAGGATAGGTTTGAAGCGTAAATATCTCGGACGAGCTCGTTAACGGGTGAAATCCATCCAGCGGTTTCGGAGTTATGGCCAATTTTAGTGAAAATATTTTTTATGAATATTTCCGAAACCGATCACTCGATCTATCTGAAATTTAGCATGAAATTGTAGAATCATGACCTTTAGAAGCATGTGAAGTTTTGTACTGATCGGGGTACCGTAACATGTCAAAAAAAAAATTTGAAAATTTTTAAATTTTGTTTCTACAATAACTCTCGAACGGAATGCGCTAGGCAGTTGAAATTTTCAGAGTAGGTTAGGGAGATAAATATCTCGGTTCGGTTTGCTATTGGGCAAAATAGGCCAGATGGTTTCAGAGTATCGAAGAAAAAATTTTTTTTCAACTTACAAATTTCGGAATAACCTTTTTTGGCGCTCTAGTTCCTCGGAACTGAGTGCTTATTAATTTGCCCAAATGTCTATAATTTTCGAATTTTTCGATGAAAATGGTCTTAAACGATTTGGTTCGACTCACTGATCAAGAATCCGTGGTGTAAATTCATTCTGTCCGGCCGTCCGGCCGGCCGTAGGCACGATAACTCTCGAACGGAATGAGCTAGAGAGTTGACATTTTCAGAGTAGGTTTGGGGGATAAATATCTCGGCTAAGTTCGTTACTGGGCAAAATCGGACAGAAGGTTTCGGAGTAATAAAAAAATATTTTTTTTTCAAAACAAATTCCAAATTAAATTTTTTTTAATAAGCAGTTTTATCATAAAAGTCCATTCATATCATTTTTAACTCTAACAAGCTAATAATTTCGGAGATATGATTTTCCTAAATTTCAATGTAAATCGTATTTCACAGATTGATATAATAATTATTCTATGTATGAATTTTCATAATGTCAACTTGACAGAAGGGAATATTGTAACTTCAAGAATATTGGGGTTGAAATACTCGTATTTTAGCGATGCAACGGGGACGTCACCCGAAAATGTTTGAAAATATTACGTAAATATTGAAAGCATAATTCTGTAGTTCGAGAGAGGAGAAAATTTGGTGAACGTAGATGAGGAAATTTTTGATCGATTACAAGGTAATTTTTTCATTATTTCTTCTCTTCTTTAATACATGTTTTATGGAATATCTACTATTTGTAGGTACTTTAAACCTGTTTTGGGCAATTGTCATACGAAACTTGTTTTTTTGGCGCTCTAGTTCCTCGGAACAGAGTGCTTATCAATTTGCCCAAGTGTCTGTAATTTTGGAATTTTTGGCTGAAAATGGTCTCAAACGATTTGGTTCGACTCACTGATCAAGAATCCGAGTGCGAAATCGATTCTGTCCGGCCGGCCGACCGGCCGTAGGCACGATAACTCTTGAACGAAAGGAGTAAGCGGATTAAAAATTGCAAGGTGGTTTTGGAGCGTAAATATCTCGGACAAGTTCCTTCGATCTATCTGAAATTTAGCATCAAATTGTAGAATCATGACCTTTATACGCATGTGAAGTTCTGCATTGACCAGATTACCGCAAAGTGTAAAAAAAAATTTTTGAAAATTGAAATATGTTTTTCCACAATAACTCTCGAACGGAATGAGCTAGGTAGTTGAAATTTTCAGAGTAGATTAGGAAGATGAATATCTCGGTTAAGTTCGTTATTGGGCAAAATTGGCCAGATTTAATTCGATTTCTTCCATGGTGCAGTTCTCATTCTCATGATTGCTCATTTAATCTTGATAAATAAACTATTATTTGAATTGAATTTCCTTTATGATGCAGCTCTATCATATGTATACATTGATATAATTCCCAACTCAGAGAAACCAATACTTTCGGAGATATAATTTGTCTGTTTGAACTAGAGCGCCAGAAAGCTCCTGTCCACAGGGCTTGAACCCATTTTTTTTAAGATGCTGTTTCACCATAAAAATCCATTGATATCATTTTCAACTCCAACAAGCTAATACTTTCGGAGATATTATTATTAGAAATTTCAATAATGAATCGTACTTCTGTTTTCACAGAATTCTATAATTATTCTATCCATGATTTATTATATGATCTGTGTTCCTACTCCTATAAATAAACTATTATTTGAATTGAATTTCCTTCATGATGCAGTTCTATCATAAGAATACATTGATATAATTCTCAACTCTGAGGAACC
Organism: Halyzia sedecimguttata; assembly: GCA_937662695.2. Lineage (NCBI taxonomy): Eukaryota > Metazoa > Arthropoda > Insecta > Coleoptera > Coccinellidae > Halyzia > Halyzia sedecimguttata. The sequence goes on from OW569412.2 coordinate 93,297,890, forward strand.
AATACTTTCGCAGATATATTTTTTCTGTTTGAACAAGAGCGCCAGAAAGCCCCTGTCCACAGGGCTTGAACCAATTTTTTCTATCTTTTTTAGGTACCAAGGAAAACAGATATTTCGAAAGTAACTTTAATCCCTTAATCGTACAAGATTATTTCAGGAGTTCTATAAATCATATATACAATAGGTAGCTTAACATTCAAGGTATAACAAAATACTTTTAATCATAGAAAAGTTTCCCTAGAAACATTATAATGTTCCTTTATATACAGGCTACAGGCTGTTTAAAAATTGATGTCAAAGATTTTAGGAGATGAAACGTCGAAGATGAGCGGGGTTTTTTCCAAGTAATTTCTTTTTCCTCCAAGTTATTTCCCTTTGAAATCGGGGAAACCCCTGGGCATTATAAAAACTTGAACAATAAAAAAATGTCACTTATACTTTATTTGATACCATTTAATTAGCGTTAGCATTATTTCTCTGAAGTATCACCTACTTAAATCTTCTGCATCAATTTTGAACCCTATAGATTGAAAACAATTGAAAAGGAATAAGGAAATTTCGGCGTAACAGAATGTGACGAGAGACGGAATCTCTTCCGTTGAATCGTGTGAATGAAAAGAAGGTTCATTATTCGCAAGAATGCTTAACCAAAATTGGTTTGTTTGTTGCCGATTCAGTCATTACTGCCGCCGGGCAACATGCTGTCACCGAATGATCGACCCATGTTCCCTTTCAATTTTATTCCATCTCTATAGTGCTTCAAGCAGGGGTACAAATTGAAAAGTATCCTCTCTCTCCGCGACGATTGGTTTATTGGCTTTCAGTGAAAAAAACCATGTCGATGATAAGGATGATAATGATGATAAGGATGATAGCGATGGTGAAAGCCTCCATGATAATGTGGATACACTGGAGCATAAGGCACTGGATAATACTGACCAGGAAGTGGGTAAAAACCTGGTTGGAATGGAACGATATTCCTCGCTATGATTATGCTTGCTTGAATCGTGGTTACCATCAGCACTAAGGCTAACAGCTGTAACAAACAATAAAGTATCTTGTGTAATAAAGAATTAGGAAAATTGGGTACTAAATATACTTACTGACAAAGAAACTGCAACACCCAGAAGACGCTGTTTAAATTTTAATTTTTTTTGGTAAAACATAGATAGTATAGCAAGGAGTGAATGATTAAAATTTGGAGAAAAAATCGTGAAGGTTCCTTCATGTAAACATTTTTTGTTACAAATTGTGCAAATTTTCTAAATTTTACAACCAGCTGTTCGGGGAGATCCAAAGTCTGTTGGTTTATTGAAAGCTAGCATTCCTGAAATGCATGTTTGTTTATTCTGAGTTCCAAAAATTAATTTAACGAAGTTATATATCGATAAGTGGTTTTCACTTATCAGCAACTCTGCCCTACGAATGCCTAAATGGAACATTTGGAAGGTCCGTGAAACTGTCAACAGCTCTGTTTATATTTAGCATAGTGAAATGCAACCGCAGTGATTTCTCACGCTTAAGACGTAAATTCCAGAGCTTTCGAAATGCCGATTCTGCCTCGTTTAAGTTAGTTGTTAGGGAACAGTTCTCGAGAAACCTTCTAAGGCCGAATTTCATTAAACGTATTAGAAAAGTAATTTGACCGATATTTAGTTATTTGACATAGCCATTTCCCAATAGTTTAGTTGTTCTTAAAATGCCTAGAGCACGTGTACGCGGAATTTATCGCCAGCTAAGTGAATTTGAAAGAGGTAGAATTATTGGTTTACGGGAGGCGGGGTTGTCATTTCGAGAAATCACTAACCGTACGAACAGAAATCCAACAACTGTTATGAGATGTTGTCAAGCATGGTTTGATAATGCCCAAAATCGAAGTAGAGTAGGCACCGGACGTCGAAGGGGCACAAATGAAGTTCAAGATCGACGTCTAAGACTTATGGCTATTTGAGGCCGATTTGCGACAACTCGATCTTTGGCTGATGAGTGGTTAGGAGAACAAGGCCATCCTGTAACTGTCCGAACGGTTTACCGCCGGATAAGGTCCTTTGGAGTGCAGCATTATCGATCCCATCTTGTGTTACCTCTGACGGCTGAGCATTAATAATAATAATAATAATAATAACTTTATTCATCCTTTATGACATTTAACAATGTATAGGATAAGTCCAACAAAAAAAAAATAGAGAAACATTCTGAGAGTTAGATAAAAATATTAGGTATATTAACAAAACAAAATCAAATTTTCTTATCGGCAAGGTAATCTTCCATGCTATAATAGCATTTATGCATCAATAGAGCCTTCACTGCACCCTTGAACTGTCTGGCATTCATCGACTTAAACCTAGTTGGCAAATGATTGAACAATTTTGTTCCTACGAAGGTTGGTGAAGCCTCGTATTTAGTGGTGTGATGTCTTGGAATGCAAAGGGTATTGACATGTCTGGTATCATATTTGTGGAAGTCGGAGCATTTTTTAAGGGTATGCTCGTTAAGTTTGATAAATAGCAAACAGTTCAGTATAAAAATACATGGAAACGTCAAAATATTACAATTCTGAAACAACGGACGACAAGAATCTCGAGGTTTCAAATCAAATATGAGTCTAATTATTTTTTTTTTGACAAATAAACACCCGGCCCACATCAACCGATGACCCCCACAGAATGACGTTATAACAGAGATGACTATACACCATACTGTAATATATTCCGAGTAGGGCATCTATGGGAAGTACGCTCTTAAGTCTATATATTGCATAGAATGAGTTGTTCAATTTTTTACACACATGATCAACCTGACAGTGCCACTTCAGGCTTCGGTCAACATACAACCCAAGAAATCTAACGCACTCAGATGACACCAAATTTCTCTTTGGATGTTTCACGTGGAATGAATCGTAGTCATCAGCGGCGCGATTTTGAAATATTTATTATTTTGGTTTTCTCCAAGTTGACAATGAGTGCGTTCCGGTGACCCCAGTCCATGAAACAATTGACGACAACCCCACAAAGAGTTTCAAGTTCCTTTAGACTATCTGCTCCAATCGCAATAGAGGTGTCATCAGCAAAAAGGACTAAAACACACTGTGACATATAATTGGGTAAATCATTCACAAAAAGCAGGAACAGCAGTGGCCCCAATACAGAGCCCTGAGGGACTCCCAGATCGCTGTCATACTCGTGAGAGCAACTCCCATCAATTCGAACGTACATCCGCCTGTTGGACAAAAAGCTACGGACCCAGTCGAGAAACACCCCCCTGAATCCCATGCGGTACATCTTATCCAAGATGAACCCATGTCCGAGCATGTCAAATGCACGGGGCAGGTCAAAGAATATGCCCGCTACGTGAGTTCCATCATCTAAGCAAGAGAATACGAATTCAAGAAACTCACAGCTAGCAGTCTGCGTCGACCTTCTATACCTAAACCCGTGCTGATTATTAGCAAGCATAGAAAACTTGGACAAGTAGTTGTACATACGGCTATATACAATTTTCTCGACTATTTTTGATAGTTGGCTCAGGATATAAATAGGGCGATAGTTTGCTATATCCTGAGAGTCTCCTCTCTTGTGAACGGGAATCACCCTCGCCAATTTAAGAGCAGATGGAAAATGGCCAGCTGACACCGACTCATTCAGGAGCATTGCCGGCAACGATTACATTGGTTAAGAGAACGTCAACATGGGAATGTGGAATGGCATCAGATCGTCTTTTCTGATAAATCTCGATTCTCCTTGGGTGCACATGATGGCCGAAGAAGGGTTAGACGACATCGGGGAGAAAGACGTGAACCTCAGTTTGATATTGAGCGTCATGTTTAGTCTTTATTCGAGGTAACACGACAGCGCTGCGTTAAACTCAAGAAATAGCGGAGCCATATGTTCTCCCTAACCTTAACCGGCTCGAGAATCCAATATTTCAGCAAGATAATGCTCGACCTCATGTTGCCAGAGTTAGTTAAAACTTTTTTGAAACGACCCATGTGAATCTTTTGCCATGGCCGGCCAGATCCCCGATCTTTCGGCCATAGAGCATGTTTGGGACATCATGAGTAAAAGGCTTGGAAATTTACCCCAGTCTCCACGGACTTTGGCGGCTCTGAAACATGAACCACAGGTAGCTTGGGATAGTATCCCCCAGAAGAAATAGACCATCTTATTGCATCAATGCCACGACGTGTTGGGGAGTGTATAGATAATCGCGGTGGACAAACACATAACTAACTTTATTAAAAAAAAATTGTAAACCCTTCGTTTTTTTCTTCAAATTTCGATCATTTACTACTTGCTTTACTATCTATGTGTTACCAGAAAAAATTAGAATTTGAACAGCTCGTTCTGGGTGTTGCAGTTTCGTTGTCAGTCAGTATATATTGAAATGAATTCTTATGTGAATAAAACTTACCAACATATTTCTGAATATTTGCACAACGTGTTTCATTTTCGATCTAAACTGATGAAATACCCTGATGTTTTTTAGAATCGTACAATTTATATAACGTAGGAATTGTTGATTCGAGCAGTTCGATTTTGTGGTCATCTTTGTTGATATAATATTTAGCAGCTTTTCATAAACTGAATTATATTAGCGTGGAAGTATATGATATTTGTCGAAATTAACGTTTCGGTGAATGGGCCTTCCCCAAATTTATTCATAGGTTGAGTTGAGGTCGTTCGGAGACTTTGGTAATTCGAACAATATATTATATTTCATGTGAATTTCACGCCGAAAAATATGTTATTGACGTAATAATATAAATAGTATCATAATCGGTTAACAATTCTTCATTAAGGGGACGGTTTGCTTGGCCTTGTCAAATTAATCGATGGCGACACTACCATAGATATTTTTATTCCAGGTTGCAAATCATGCTACAAACAAGTAGAGAAAAAACTCTGTGTACAGGGGCTTTGGCGCGCTGTTCAAATTTATAGCCGGAACAGTCACCTATTCTGGTACCTACTGAACTCGCCCAAAGCAGCTTAGCTCCAGAAAAAAAATAATTTTCCCAATATTTCCAAGAATATAAATCCGACTCTAAAAACAAACTTCCTAAGAAAAACTATTGTTCTTTTCGGCCGAGAATGGTATCAAAGATTAGTTTCGACCCGAATACATACAATAACGAAACAACGATAAAACAACTAATTAGGAGACAATATCAGACTGCTTCGTAAGACACCGAATGAATGTCTTCAGAATTATTTTTTATTGATAGCTTCTATCCCTGAGTACGGGGTGCTTTCTTGAGACGTCATCTCCCTGTTTATTTCTATGAAGGTAACCACGAAATAGAAGTTTTATTGTTGATGTTGTTTCGTTATTGTTTGTTAGGCAACATTGTTCTATACATTGCTTTTGACAAATACAGGGTGAGTCTTTGACCACTGCAATAATTTTAACAAAAGATTCCTCTCATCAAATGAAACACTTTTTTCATTTAACATTTTTCCAACTTCAGCTCAGGTAAAAAGACACAGGCTGTTGAAATTTTGAAAAAAAAAAACAGTTTTTATTTTGTAGCTTTGACATCCTTTTTTCGAATAAAATGAATGTTGGCATAAAGTTTCCTATAACTTTGATACCTATTTTCCAAATATTAGTTATTTTCTACTTCTACTGGTTTTGTAGTTATGCACCCGTGGATTCATAAAACTAAACGAAATTAGCATGAAGAAAGCATATAAAGTTTTTCTTGAGTCATTTCAAGAATATTCCATCGTTTTAGAACATTATATTATTCTTTATGATTTCTCCTTAAACGCACCGTTCTCGAGATATTCTTCATTGAATGTTTTAAAATGGAAAACTCAAGAAATTTCACTACTTTTATGGATCCGTCCCTGAGCGTTGGAATCCCGAATCAAGCTGTAAACCACGTTACCATGCCTTATTCTCGTCCGCCAACAATGTCATAGATAATCTATATGCAGGAGTGTATTAGCACATTGCCGAATCTGGAAAAATGGTTAATGAAAAAATGGGTTCAAGCCCTGTGGACAGGAGCTTTCTGGCCCTCTAGTTCAAACAGACAAATTATATCTCCGAAAGTATTGGTTTCTCAGAGTTGAGAATTATATCAATGTATTCTTATGATAGAACTGCATCATAAAGGAAATTCAATTCAAATAATAGTTTATTTATCAAAATTTAATGAGAAATCTGAGAATGAGAACTGCACCATGGAAGAATTCAAATTAAAATAGCTGAAATGAATCTGACTCTCTCTTATAGAAAAGGATGACATGTACGAGCACAGAACCTAACCTAACCTAACGATATATTCTGTGTGTACGAGTATGAACACAGAGCATATAATAAAGCTTAGATAGAATAATTATAGCATTCTGTGAAAATATAGAAGTAAGATTCATTAGTGAAATTTCGAAAAATCATATCTCCGAAAGTATAAGCTTGTTGGAGTTAAAATCAGACAAATTATATCTCCGAAAGTATTGGTTTCTCAGAGTTGGGAATAATATCAATGGATTTTTATGAAAGAACTTCATTTTAGCAGAAATTGAATTCAAACATTATAGAAGAATTAGAATTCAACAAGAGTGCCAAAAATTATCAATCCAAAACCAATAGACGAATTCTACCCAACAACGAACTCATCCGAGATATTCATTCCTCAATTCTATGATGAACGATAATATATATATCTTTTCTCAAATCCACTCCAATACACCAATATTCCAGTTTTGTTTTTAGTGGAGATATTCTGAACTCAATATTATTAACTTACCATTACCATTCCCATCATCATATGGATTGACCATCGGCATGAAAATATCAACCAACAAAAAGAATGATATTACATTATATATCTCATTCTACTGGAATGAATGAATTAGACAACGTCATGTCTCAGGAAAATAACTTGACATTATAACAATTCATAGAATACCCACAGAATAATTATATAATTCTGTAAAAACATATAAATACGATTTATATTGAAATTTTGAAAAATCTCCGAAAGTATCAGCTTGTTAGAGTTAAAAATAATATGAATGGATTTTTATGGTAAAACTGCATATTGAAAAAAATTTAATTTGGAATTTGTTTTGTAAAAAATAATTTTTTTTTGTTACTCCGAAACCATCTGTCCGATTCCGCCCAATAACGAATTTAACCGAGATATTTATCCCCCAAACCTACTCTGAAAATTTCAACTGTCTAGCTCATTCCGTTCGAGAGTAATCATGCCTACGGCTGGCCGGCCGGCCGGACAGAATGAATTTCGACCACGGATTCTTGATCAGTGAGTCGAACCAAATCGTTTAAGACCATTTTCATCGAAAAATTCGAAAATTACAGACATTTGGCAAATTGATAAGCACTCAGTTCAGAGGAACTAGAGCGCCAATAAGTGTTTCATTTGATGAGAGGAATCTTTGGTAAAAAATTAATGCAGTGGTCAAAGACTCACCCTCTATATCGCAGACACAATTCACAAAATAATACATTTTTGGGCGCATGTTCTAGGGGAACATCGTCCTATCATTTCGTCCAAATGTCTGTAATTTTCGAATTTCGAGCTGAAAATTGGCTAATAGACTAATTCGGACTCCCTGATCACGAATCCGGTGTCAGATTTTTGGGTGCCGTCCGGCCGGCCGGCCTTCCGGCCGTAGGCACGATAACAGGAGCACCGAAGGTCCTATCGACTTCAAACTTTCAGGGTAGGTTTCTGATCAAAATGCGACGGTTAAGTTCGTTAACGGGCAAAATCGGCCGGACGGTTTAGGAGTTATAGACATTTAAAATTTTGAGGTTATTTCCCTGATATTTCAGGAACTAAAGAAGATGTTGAATCGAAACTTGGTCGTCAGTTCGAGGATATAAACGCGCAACTTTTGGCAAAATTCTGTTATGATCGAAATGTTGGTAATTTTTAAAAAAATATTTCTTTTAATTTTTTCGAAAAAAAAATTTTTTTTTCGTGAACTATTCATCAGATTGCAACAAAAACTTGTACTAACGTCAATTGTAGTATTTTGCAACATTGTGCAAAATTTTGGCTCTATACGATTTCAATTTCTGGAGATATAAGACAAAATGTGTCAAATTTCCTGGGTCTCTCTCAGTATTTTCATCGATTATTATATAATAATCAATAATATTAAGGTATTCAACATGATACTGCTTTTTGGGCGCATGTTCTAGGGGAACATCGTCCTATCATTTCGTCCAAATGTCTGTAATTTTCGAATTTCGAGCTGAAAATTGGCTAATAGACTAATTCGGACTCCCTGATCACGAATCCGGTGTCAGATTTTTGGGTGCCGTCCGGCCGGCCGGCCGGCCGTACTTCCGGCCGTAGGCACGATAACAGGAGCACCGAAGGTCCTATCGACTTCAAACTTTCAGGGTAGGTTTCTGATCAAAATGCGACGGTTAAGTTCGTTAACGGGCAAAATCGGCCAGACGGTTTAGGAGTTATAGACATTTAAAATTTTGAGGTTATTTCCCTGATATTTCAGGAACTAAAGAAGATGTTGAATCGAAACTTGGTAGTCAGTTCGAGGATATAAACGCGCAACTTTTGGCAAAATTCTGTTATGATCGAAATGTTGGTAATTTTTCGTGTTTTCGTTTTTTTTCGTGAACTATTCATCAGATTGCAACAAAAACTTGTACTAACGTCAATTGTAGTATTTTGCATCATTGTGCAAAATTTTGGCTCTATACGATTTCAATTTCTGGAGATATAAGACAAAATGTGTCAAATTTCCTGGGTCTCTCTCAGTATTTTCATCGATTATTCTATGAACTCTTTGAATTCCACCGAAAACAAATTCAAAGACATAAACATAAAGAATCAAGTCATAGTTTAGACGTCGAAAGAAGGACGATGTTGATCGACTTGAAAAGGTACCTATTTCAAGAAATGCAATAATGAAATGCTTAATTTATGGATATAATATTATCTAAGTATTGTTGGGATCGGGCAGTTGGAAAATTTTTTAATAAAAAAATTTGTACCGACGTTAAATCAAGCATTCTACACGAGTGTGCAAAATTTCAGTTCGATACGATCTCAATTCCAGAAGATATTGCTTAAAATTCACATTCCAGCGTGTTTTGACGTTCTATGGTCACAGAAAATCGTCACAAAAATCTATTTACCTCATTTGACGGCTGTTTGTCAAATCAATTAATTCCAATAATTGATGTCAGATTTCCTACATACCAAGTTCAAACACATTTTATTATATGGAAAACACTTATTATGATCACGTTCTACAGGAATTGATACTAAATAGAAGCTAGATGAAGATTATTGTAATGGCAAATTTGAGTTCCAGAATAATATTAAGGTATTCAACATGATACTGCTTTTTTTCTTTACTGGTCAGTACGGGCCACAAGGAAGATGAACATGCGCCCAATAGCTCCTGTCCACAGGGCTTGAACCAATTTTTTTCTTTACTGGTCAGTACGAGCCACAAGGAAGATGAACATGCGCCCAATAGCTCCTGTCCACAGGGCTTGAACCAATTTTTATTTTATAGATATATTTCAGAGTTTTGGAGAGATTAGTTCGTTCTGTTAAATGCATGCTGCCTCTTTTATAGCTGCTGATAGATTTTAATAAAATAATTTCTTGATTGTATTTTTCTTTTCCAATCCGGAATAAAATTTCATTTCATATTTCAAAATTCTACCTGAAATTTTACTTTTCGATTTCTTATTTCCTTCTTAATTTTTTCAAACATCTTTTTTCTTGCTTGTCCAATTTTCTTGCTTGTCCAATTTTTTGTACAATGTCTTCATATTGCCTCTTTTTCCACTATCCAATAATGATATGTTCTTCTATCTTAACTTCCCATTTTTCCTGTAATCTTTCAAATTGTTTGTTAATCTTTTGGTTTTTGGCGCTCTTGTTCCTCGGAACAGAGTGCTTATCAATTTGCCCAAATATCTGTAATTTTCGAATTTTGGATGGAAATGGTCTTAATCGATTTGGTTCGACTCACTGATGAAGAATCCGTGGTCAGAATTTATTATGTCCGCCGGTCCGGCCGTAGACACGGTAACTCTAGAACGGCATGAGCTAGAAAGCTGAAATTCTCAGAGTACGTACGGGGGTTCCTCTGGTTTAAAGAATATCATTTTTTTACGATGCCAACAATGGCCTCATTGAGTTGTTATTTCCCCCTTTCACCCTTCACCCGCTCTGGATCTGCCACTGGCTTACTTCTGTGGGTTTCTGAATACGATAAATCACATTGATGACGCGGTAAATCTGAATTGCGAATTCATAACACTTGCCGTATAGGTTCGGAATATTCAAATATTTATAGTGTAACCACGAAATTTGACTATTTGCGAGAAATTTAAATGGATGTGAATTTTCCGCAGTGTGCTTCCAGTTTTTCCACACGCCATGCATCCCAATGCAGATTATCCTACCGTAACCTAGAATTCTAGCCGCGTAACGATCAGAGTATCATCCCAATTAACGGACGTTTAGATGATTATCAAAGCGGTATTCATTGTGTTATAGAAACTCTCTAATTGAAATTCTGCTGTGAATTTCATACTGAATTCACAATGCAAAATTGTGGAATTTAGTGTCGGAGTTTTTTTTTCAATCTCTTCTGAAACTTTCACTGTTTCACATTCTGGAGTAAATATAAGGGAAACATCGAGTGAAAATATCGTTAAAAATTTCGATTAAAAAAAAAGTGGGAAAGCCCTGTGGATAGGAGCTTTGGCGCTCTTGTTCAAAATTTGACAAATGATATCTCCGAAAGTATTGGTAAGAGTTGGGAATTCTATCAATGGATTCTTATGATAGAACTTCATTATAACAGGAGTTAAATTCAAACATCATAAAAGAATTTGAATTCAATAAGAGTGCCAAAAATTATTAATCCAAAACCAATAGATCAATTCTACCCAAGAAGTAACTCATCCGAGATATTCATTCCTCAAATCTATGATGAACGATATATTCTTTCCTCAAATCCAGTCTGAAAATTATATTATATCAATTGAAACTTCAGCCGATATTCCAGTTTTGTTTTCACTGGAGATATTCTGACCTCATGGGCATTAAAATATCTCTCTAATTGAAAATCTGTTGAGAATTTTATGCTGAATTCACAATGTAAAACTTGTGGAATTTAGTGTCGGAGTTTTCTTTTCAATCTCTTCTGAAACTTTCACTGTTTCACATTCTGGAGTAAGTACAAGGGAAACATCGAGTGAAAATATCGTTAAAAATTTCGATTAGAAAGAAAGTGGGAAAGCCCTGTAGACAGGAGCATTGGCGCTCTTGTTCAAAATATGACAGATGATATCTCCGAAAGTATTGGTAAGAGTTGGGAATTATATCAATGGATTCTTATGATAGAACTTCATCATAACAGAAATTATATTCAAACATCATAAAAGAATTTAAATTCAACAGGGGTACCAACAATTATTAATCCTAAACCAATAGACCAATTCTACCCAACAACGAACTCATCCGAGATATTCGTTCCTCAAATCTATGATGAACGATATATTCTTTCCTCAAATCCACTCGGAAAATTATATTATATCAACTGAAACTGAAGCCGATATTCCAGTTTTGTTTTCACTGGAGATATTCTAACCTCAATATTATTAACTTACCATTACCCTTTCCATCATCATATGGATTAACCATGGGCATTAAAATATAACCCAAAAAGTATGTATCATGATATCATATTATAATCCTTATAATTCTATGATAGCTGAAATGAATTTGACATGTCATGTCTCAGGAAAATGTTGACATGTATCAACACAGATCATATAATAATTACAGGCAGAATAATTATAGCATTCTGTGAAATCATAGAAGTACGATTTATTATTGAAATTTAAAAAATCATATCTCCGAAAGTATTAGCTTGTTAGAGTTGAAAATGATATCAGTGAATTCGTATGGTGAAACTTCATCTTGAAACAAAAAATAAATTTGAAATTTGTAATGTAAAAGACCATTCTCATAAGAAAATTCGAAAATTACAGAGATTTGGGCAAATTGATGAGCACTCTGTTCCGAGGAACAAGAGCGCCAAAAATTGGTTCAAGCACTGTCATGAAGTAAGGTGCTTTTGCGAGCATGTTGCTGCCTCATACGAAGTTGATCGAGCATTGTTTCTGAAATATAAAATTTGTCAGGATACCTACAAATTTAACCATAAATCGAAAAAATTACTGTTAATAATATTTCATTCACCCCTATTGAATACTCTGAATCGAATTTACCATCGATATAGTAATGAGAGAATCGTATATGACCAAAGAACTTTTGATTTTGACATATATTCTTATCGGAATTGAAATTCATCAAATATCTATTAATATACTAAAAAACTTACTTCTCAAGTTATTTCAGGAAACGATATTCACGAAATTCCGAAGATAATTGGGCGTTGGCTTTCTACAAATAATTACAGAGTTTAAATTGAATGGGATTTGTATATTTTGAGTTATAGAGGAAATAACAACAAAAATTGAGATGTGTATAACTCCAAAACCGCTTGGCCGATTATGCCTATTAATGAACTCAAATGTCTCATTCGGATGCGCAACATACTCTGAAAATTGCAAGTCGCTATCTCATTCCGTTCGAAAGTTATAGCGGTTTATAACGGTCACCCACCCAGCTACTGACCTCACCCAAGTCTCCACGGATCCCCATCAATATTAATCCGATCGTGTTAAAATTTGGAACTTGGCAGTAAAGTTAGGCTATGAAGGCTCTCGCAAAATTTCGGCTATATCGGACGATTAGTTTCTGATATATAGATTTTTTTCAATGATTTTCAATAATTTTTTTTTTATAAATAAATATTCTAAAACCACTCATCATCTTTGAATTGGATCTATTTCCAATTTTTTGAGGTATATAGGTAAATAAGAACAAAATGTCAGATAGTTATAAATCCGAAACCGTTTGACCTTTTATGTTATTGGCGCTCTAGTTCCTCGGAACTGAGTGCTTATCAATTTGCCCAAATATCTATAATTTTCGAATTTTTCGATGAAAATGGTCTTAAACGATTTGGTTCGACTCACTGATCAAGAATCCATGGTCGAAATTCATTCTGTCCGGCCTGCCGGCCGTAGGCACGCTAACTCTCGAACGGAATGAGCTAGACAGTTGAAATTTTCAGAGTAGGTTTGGAAGATGAATATCTCGGCTAAGTTAGTTATTGGGCAAAATCGGATAGATGGTTTCGGAGTAACAAAAGAAAATTTTTTTTTTTACAAAACAAATTCCAAATTAAATTTTTTTCAATAAGCAGTTTTATCATAAGAATCCAATGATATCATTTTTAATTCTAACAAGCTAATACTTTCGGAGATATGATTTTTCAAAATTTCAATAAAAAATCGTATTTTCACGTTTTCACAGAATTATATAATTATTCAATGTATGAATTGTCATAATGTCAACTTATTTTCCTGAGACATGACATTGTCTAATTCCTTGCTACTAGTTGGTTCAAGAAACGTCAAAATCGACTTAGAGAGACAAGGGTAGAAAACCGTCAAATAAACCCCCATGTGGCGATTTTATGTCGAAAAGTGAAAATTAAGAATATATATCCCAGGTAAGTACCGACGTTTTATTCTAATACCGGAGATCGACAAGATCGTACGAGGAGCCCGATAGCCGGTGTGTCTACGCAGTCGGGTTTTCGGTTTCGGAACGAGAGAAGGCGGGCTCAAATCCCGGAAAGGGAATTACACTTTTTGGCATTCTAGTTCCTCGGAACTGAGTGCTTATCAATTTGCCCAAATGTCTGTAATTTTTATTTAAGATGCAGTTTCACCATTAAAATCTATCGATATCATTTACAACAATAATGAATTGTACGTACTTCTATGTTTTCACAGAATGCTATAATTATTCTATCTAAGCTTTATTATATGATCTGTGTTCATAATCGCACATTTCATCCTGTTTTATAAGAAAGAGTCAAATTCATTTCAGCTATTTTAATTTGATTTCTTCCATGGTGCAGTTCTATTTCTCAGATTGCTCATTTAATCTTGATAAATAAACTATTATTTGAATTGAATTTCCTTTATGATGCAGTTCTATCATAAGAATACATTGATATAATTCCCAACTCTGAGAAACCAATACTTTCGGAGATATAATTTGTCTGTTTGAACTAGAGCGCCAGAAAGCTCCTGTCCACAGGGCCTGAACCCATTTTTATGTTATGCTATTTTATATTCCCCTGGTAAGCCAGATAAGCCCCAGGTAAGCTCAGCCTTTCAGCATTTCCGATATCCACTTGACACTGGAGGGTTCTACCTCTTTGCGTCTGGCAGCATTGCATATGGGGGTAATCAGAAACCAGGGTGTTTTCAAAAGTACTCCCAATATATCATCCAATATAGCAAGTAGGATCTCTCTTACAGAGAAGGTCCTCTCCTCCTCTACTATGAGATGGTGGAGAGTATCTACCTTGGATTTTCCTGATTCGTAAGGAAATTGTATTTGGTGGAAGCTCTGTACTTCCTCTAACCTTATTATCTAATATTTTTTCCATGGTTTTTAGGAGAAAAGAGGTAAGACATTGGTCGATAAGATTAAGGTTCTGAGGAGCATTTCCGTCCGAACTAAAATCGTATGTGGGATACCCATGATCAAGATGCTTAGAATAACAAGGTGTCGACACTCCATGCTAATTCTTGTTAAAATTTTCGACCCAAAAACGTACCTAGAACTGTCAAATCACGTACTTTATGTACTACTTCACTTTATTAACGATGGTGCCGCTATAGTCGATTTCGAAGATTCTGACAAGCGAATAAATGAAAACTGATAAGCGATCACTTTCCACCGTTGCTTGTTCGTAAATCCAAATTAAAAGAATATAATGAAGCAGTATATTGAAAAATCAATAAACTTTTTGATTAATCATCAGGCATCTGTTCGGACATTATATGTAAACTCCATTTGTTTGGAACAGAAATTTCATCTTGCCAAGACATAATGAGGTCAAATAAGGGATTTATCAGTAAAGGAGTTTCTTTGGAACATTTTTAATGGAACTGTAAATGAAGAAATCTGTCAAATCATTATTTTTCCATTACAAAAGATCACATCCAATGTCAATACAATATAAGCATTCAATTTATGTATTTTGAAATAAATTGAATGATACAGCATTTTCTGTAATACCTCTACATAATATCTTTCGATATCATATTATTATTCAAATGTATTAATTACCTTTATCATGTAAGGCTCATTTAAATTGAGCATTTTACTTATTATTTTCGATGTATAATTTGAAACTTCATCAAAACATTCTCATGTATACAGCATTTTTTCAGTCACCCAATACCCCATGACAACTTTTTGTGTTCTCAGCAATTAGATTGCAAAATATATTGGATTCGATAGCTATTATTCAGAACTAAGTATACTGATGAAATATCGAAAAATGATTCATTAAATTGATAAACTAACCAAATAGAGGGTTGTGTACTACGTTTCAATCGTTTATTCAATATATATATTCGCTAGAAACATATTTTGAACAAACAAATGTTATAATTTTCAATACCCTACCTTTACCACAAGCCAGCTGCCATTCTTGTCGTGTAACAATATCCTTGAAACAAATAATATTATAGTATAAGAGCGCCAAAAAGAATGACGCTTTAGGAAAGCTATTCAACTTTGATGAAATCACACTGTGTGGTTGCTCTGAACTTTGTTCTCTGCTAGTCCTTTCATCGTTGACAAATAATATTGTAAGTTTTCATAACATGTCATTTCAGTCCTTCTCAATATATAACTGAATTGTATAATGAATATAATAATTATTAATGAATAGAGTTATACCTTAATGTTTCAACTGTTAAAACATTTTATGTTCATCAACCAGCAAGATTATAGTAAATCAACAAGTCTTAGCGTTCTACTATGTTGATTTATTAACAATTAACAGTATCAGTGATCTTTCAATTTTATTAATATTATAATAAATACCAATCTTGATACTAGAAAACTGCCTCTGATCCGGTAAGAATGAACAATTGTTAAAAAAACTATATTCGCATAAAAACGAAGGATTTTCGAAATGAAAATAGTATTTGATTAAAATGGTTCTGGATACTCGTTTAGAGTTCACACAGCAAACATTTGGCTTACTTTCGGCGCGGAAAACAAGGACCTCGAACAAAATACTCAAAATACTAAATTTCAGCAAACGGTACTTTCCACAAGAAACTAGAATAAGCAAAGATTCAAATTTAATTTGACATGTCGATAATTTTGTCCATAAAATTTCTACTGCCGGCATCTATCGGCGAAAAATGAAGTAGAACAAAATCCTCGTATTTTGACAGTATTTGGACCGCAATTCGGCCGAAAATACGTCAAAGAGTGTATTCACCATGTATTTTATGCATCTATCCCATGATGATGACCTCATCCCCTGAAGTAAATTCTGCCTCCTACTCCGAAGGTAGCTTCTGGGAAAATTTACTTCCTTATCCCTAACGCCTATGCGCCAAATCTAGGTCTCGAATCTATAACTTCTACCGTAACTCCGAAATATAGGTGACTAAAAATTTATCATCTGACGACGAAACCGTTGTTTATTTTCAGTCCGAAGTTCCCCGTGCGCATCCAATTTTTCACACACGTCATGCATCGCAATGCAGACTATTTTCCGGAATCCGAAATCCTCGCCGCCCGCGAGACCATCAAAGTATCATGCCGTTAGAGCCGAGCGTGTCTCCGCATAAAACGGAGCGATACCGGTTGCATTCGGGGGTTGTTCAGCAGGTGGGCACAGGTGATTACGTGGCACATTGGGGTATACAGGGTTGGGGAGGAACGGGGGAACGAAAGGGGTCGCTATCGATCCCGGCTTGCGGGGTTGTCTAGGTGTAGGTATTGTCGGCGTGAACGGGAAATATCCGTTTGGCGCATTCCAATAAGGACTTCCTGTAGGATTTCCATCCTCTGTAGGTTCTCGTTTATCCTGAAATGACTAAAAACTGCGACGATTTCATTCAATCGTATCAAAGGAAACTTAAGAATATGGATTTTATCAGCTATTTTGGATACATTTCCTCAAAAAATCACTGGCGTCAAGTGAATACTCTTTGGCACGCTTATTCACTTTGAACAATTTGAATTGAATGATAAGTACTCCAAGCGCAGTGGATAAAGCACACCGGAGATCTAGTCAGATGGCAGTGGCCACCATTCACTGTTGGGTCAAAAAACAACAGTGCTGTACCTAAGCTGGAGAACGCCAGCTCCTGTATTGGTTTTTGAACCGTCTGTGTACCATTTAATGGCATTTTTTTCAAAGAACTTGGGTGGTAGATTCCCTGTCCTACTCCTACATTTCGCCACTAGGAAGATTGGTTGATGATATGAATCTGGTAAGAATGGACCAAGCTGTCTGGTTTTTGGCGCTCTTGTTCCTCAGAACACAGTGCCCAAATGTCTATAATTATCGAATTTTTGGATGAAAATGGTCCAAAACGATTTGCTTCGACTCACTGATCAAGAATCCATGGTCAATATCAATTCTATCCGGCCAGCCATAGGCACGATAACTCTAGAACGAAAAGAGTTAGAGGATTGAAATTTGCAGGGTAGGTTTGGAGTGTAAATATCTGGGACGCGTTTGTCAACAGGTAAAATTCACCAAGCGGTTTCGGAGTTATAGCCATTTTTAGTAAAAACATTTTTTATGAATACTTCCGGAACGATTACTCGATCTATCTAAAATTAAGCATCAAATTGTAGAATGATGATCTCTATATTCATGTGAAGATTTGTATTGATCAGGTTGCCGTAAGGTATCAAAAAATTTTTTTTTTAATTTCTAAATTTTGTTTGTACAATAACTCTCGAACAGAATGAGCTAGGCAGTTGAAATTTTCTGGGTAGGTTTGAGAGATAAATGTCTCAGTTAAGTTCGTTACTTGGCAAAATTTGCCTGATGGTTTCGGAGAAACGAATTAAAGATAAATGACAAAATTATTTTTGGTTCGTTATTCTTGATATAAAATACACCTCTTGTTCTAGAAAACAAAGTATCATTGAATGCAAAATGACCAATGAAATAACCTCAGTTACCATAGAATTATGAGGATGATATGATATTATACTTTTAAGGTGATGATATAATGCCCGTGGATAATCCATAATATGGATTATTCCATCATCATATTATGATGATGGAAATATATTCGTTGATAAACTACATCATCAAAATGGATTCAGAATATTTCCAGTAAAAACAATGCAATATTGTAGGATTTTGTATCATTGCCTAGGGGTAATGATTCTACATTAACACTTTGTAATAAATACAACACTGTATCTATGTACAGGTTTATTTATACAACTTCTACAACCGTCAACTTCGCCGTCACATTAAATACCGTCGATTACTGAGATTCCTAACAGTCTCAATACTCTATAATCGTACGTTTTAAGTCTATACCATCTAATGAGCTTTTACAACACTCGCACCTTTAATCAGTCTTTCGTCTAAGTAGGAACCAACTTCCTTCACAACGTCTTTCGTGCTCGGCCGCACCCTTCGAACTTTCTTTACCGAATTCATACCCCGGTCCTCCCGAACTTCCCGATTCCCTCTCTCAGAGCTAAGGGCTGTACCATAACGGTAGTACTCAATCCTAATTGGTAGATCCCACACCTCGCGCTACCTCGCTGAAACCAACGGGTTTGCGTGGTAACGATATTATGAGCCTTGCTGATTTCTGAGAACGGCACACCCAAGAAGGCCCTTTCAAGATTTAGATGACAGCTAACATAGGACACTTCTTCTTCAGAGAAAAGTAGTCTAGACGACTAAGTGCCTTCGAGGCGCCTCCAGACTCAATATGTGATATCATTGGAATGTTGGGATCTCTTCAAACTGGGATATAATCCAGAAATGCGTCTCAAATATCCGTTCGAACGTCGTAAAACTTCATCTGCACCAGCAAAACTAATCTTACGTCTATTATTTACAAGGGTGAAAATATAAGAATTCCTACAATATTGTCTAAGTTATAATTGATATAATATAATTTTCAGAGTAGATTTTAGGAATGAATATCTCGGATAAGTTCGTTATTGGGAAGAATCGGTCTGTTTGAATTTAATTCTTTCACGATGCAGTTCTATCGTAAGAATCCATTCATTA
This sequence comes from Halyzia sedecimguttata, assembly GCA_937662695.2. Taxonomy (NCBI): domain Eukaryota; kingdom Metazoa; phylum Arthropoda; class Insecta; order Coleoptera; family Coccinellidae; genus Halyzia; species Halyzia sedecimguttata. The sequence goes on from OW569412.2 coordinate 93,317,098, forward strand.
TATCATTCCCAGAGACCAATAATTTAGGATACAATATGATTTGTCAAAGTTTGAACAAGAGCTCGTTTCCACAGGGCTTGAACCAATTTTTAATACTCTCATTACCTATTCCTTCCATAGATATTCTGAGAATAGCTTCATGGGCCATTTTGTCTAGATGAATGGGTGTGAGATTTGTAATAAACTCAAGTGCCCTGGTAGGGCAGGCATAGGCATAGCTCCAGTGATAAATGCACAAGCAAGCCATTGTACTTTGTCGAAGGGTTTTCCTCCTACTATTCTGGCTTATTTTTGTATGCCGGACTACTGCCCCATACGTGATGGGTCTCACAATCATGATGTACATTCATCGCAGTGTCTTGGGGTTGCAACCTCAAGTTTTACCGGCTAAATTTCTGCACGCCTTTAAATCCTTCATCGCTTTACTCGCAGTGATTCCAACATGTTTATTCCACATAAGTTTACTATCCAGTGTTTAACTTCAGACTTCCATTCTATAATCTCCGTTCAAAAAGAGGGTTCTCACAACTGGAATTTTCCTTCTCCGAGTAAACGGAATCACAGTGGTATATTGTTCGGGTTTATGGTCAGCCCAACTGATAAGCACCACTGCTCGATAATTCCAAGGCCCTCCTGTAATAAGTCACACAAGGTGCCTTCAAATTTACCTCTGCATATTAGGACTATATCATCGTCACCCGAAGGAGAGATATTACTCCCTCTTGGAGTGTTTCACGAGTCGCCACTGTGCCTCAACTATCCCCATCAACAACAGCTCATACATTCATTTTATAATGGTTTTATTCACTCCGCGCCTTTCAAGTGCTTCTTTAATAGACACATTTGTTGTGTTGTCAACGGCCCAGAATATATCTAGGAATGCGCGCATTGCGATTTCTTTGTTGTCCAGAGTTCTCTGGATGACTACAGTCAGCTGATACAGAGCAGTCTCTGCAGGTCGGCCCACCCTGTAAGTATGCTGACTTTTGTGAAGTGGAATGCTCTACAGATTCTCTCTTCTCAAGTAGTTGTTCACTACTTTCTCCATCGTTTTAAGTAGAAACGATGTAAAACAAATGGGTTTAAAAGATCGAGGAGGTCCTGCCTTTCTTCCCTATTTTTGCTATGAAGGTTACTTTTCCGTTCCCCATTTACTTAGCCTTCTCCAGGTACTTGACCCAAGGCTAGACTGCTTCTCATGATTTTATGCAGATGGGGAAGAATCTCTTCCATACCTTTCTGCAGGAGTGCTGGAAATATCCCACTCCTGGCGACTTATACGGGTGAAAGGTATTTATTGCCCATTCTAGCCGTTGCTCTGTGAACATCATTTTAGCAATGTCCCAATCCTCGTTGCAGGAGTTTTTGGTGTGATGTATTGCTGTTTCAGTGAGTCTTGAAAATAAAGACCGATCGTTCCTCTTCTCCTTCCGTGTATGACCCATCCAACTTCTTCAATGAAATTTTGGGATTTTCCCCCTTTTGTCAAGTCCTTTTGCACTCTGGCCGTTGTGCGGGTGGAAGAGATTTTTTCACAAAAGACTTGAGAGTTGAACCTCTTGGCCTTCCTAATCTTGTTGTATGGAGTTAGCATCTCAGTGTACCCCTGCCAGTTACCGTCTCTTTTGGCCCTGTAAAAGAGCCGACGGATCTCATTCCTGAGGTTTGACAGGTTCACATTCCACCAAGGTGCTTCCTTCTCTGATAGAACTTTTGACAGTGGATGGTTGGAGTGAAAAGCCTCCATTATTGTCTCACTGACCTGTTTCTGTACCTGTTTTTGCTCCAGATCGTAATTCCGGTGTACTGCCCGGTTTATACCAATCTGTTGCACATTGTCCCTCAAATAGGTCTTATAAAGAGACAAGTGATATTTCGAATTAGAGACATCGAGGTGCTACTTGACTCTAATCTGAATTCAATAATCCTATGATTAGGGAGGATTTCTACAACGATGCTCCAAATTAGGAAGCAGTCTTCTTCAGGGACTTTGTCCAGGGAAATCTAAAAGTACTCTTCCTCAGCTCAGGATCTCTCCAAATCAGAAAATCTTCCAAATGGGAGCTCAGGATCTCTCCAGATAATGTATAGAAATTGTAGGAATCACCCTCCGCTAACCTCAGCGTATATTTCTCACAACAAAATACACATGAACTGTTTTATAAGATTTTTTCATTCCATTTATTCTATCTTAACTATCGAGAACAAAGGAATCTTATGAGAACCGGTAATACAAACGTAACATGAACTGTTTTATAAGATTTTTTCATTCCATTTATTCTATCTTAACTATCGAGAACAAAGGAATCTTATGAGAACCGTTAATACAAACGTATCACTGGAGAGCTCAGATCGGAAGGGTCGAACGACGGAGCTTCCACGTCTATCTTCCGCCTTAATACCACCGAATATTCTCTAAATCCATTGGCGTACAGAATCAAAACGATGAATTTAACATACTGAAATAATCTCTACAATATATTTGAATCTCAACTGTAGAATATGAACAGGTATGCATTTAGACAAAATATTTCTAATTTAGATTGAAATAAATTAACAATTTCAAATTATAAGATGACCATTACATTGAATTTACGTTTTAAGGGTTGCGAACTGTGGAATTTGCCAACAAGGGATCTTGAATTACGAAGCTAGATAACATACGCATTTTGAATATATCCTATTTATTATGTTTACATAAACTGATGTGGTTATAGTATAAAATAATTCAGCTTGACTGGATTTCATATAATTACATACTACTATTGTAGAGCGTGCACGTCCTGGATGATTTTCGGCAGGGCTGCCATTTTCCGTGAAAAGCCTCCATATCCGACTACTAATTACACTTTGTGAAACACCCATTTGTTAAGCGGCATCGATTTGTCTGACGCCAGCTTGAAGCATATCTACCACTCGATTAATCTCTTCTGAAGTTACATGACTTCGTTCCATTATAATATGCAACTATTCCAAACAAATTAATAAAATTATCGAAATCAAACAGTTCAATGCAGATTGAAAATTTCATTTCGTCGCTATCATGAATACCCAGTTATTTTTAATTTTTTCACATGATACAGATACACTTATTACTTATTTGCATATGTGTTCCAACTAAATGCGGGTTTTAAAAGGCTGGTGCGGCCGATGTTATGAAGGGTTGCGTGGACGGTTGCACCATCTACCAGGGTAAACGAGAAGTGGCGAGGGATGAAGTAGATCACTACATCACTCTCGTGCTAGTGATGAAGTCACGCTACTTATTGAGATGAAGATGGCATATGACTATACACGTGCGATTCTAATTCCAGCGTCTCTATTGATTCACGCGATCGGAATGGAAGCTAAACCTCCATGACATTATCGACGTATGAACCTCTCGATCTTTCTGCTTCCACTCAGATCGCGTGGAGACCATGGGGTGGAATCTCCTTTGTTAAAGTCGGTACCTTATAAAGGTTCCAAAGAATCCTGATGCGATCTCTGCCTCCGCGTTTCGTGGTTGCGGTTACTACGTAGTTCACGTTATCAATAATCAACACGGCTAGTTTGAATTAGGATGATTATAGTTATTAACGATAGTTGTACTATCAAATATGATTTTTAAATGTTTAGTGAAAGCTATATGCATAGGCTGCCTAGTAATGATATGGTACGTCTTTTTTTCAGAGTATTTCAGTACTCGATTGGATCTGTTGGGTAAAGCGAAGTAATCAATATACTAGAACCACCGTATCTGTTCAAGTCATTTCAATCCTTCGAAATAATTATAATAGATATGAGGAATCTGAAGGTTCTGAGAACCGGTGTAATTCCGAGTTTTTTCTTACCAACAAATGTTGGCATATAAGGTGAATGAAACTTATAACATTGTTCATATTTTAAAACCTCAATAAAAATCCTCGTAGTTTAAAGTGCGGGCACTATACTGCCGTAATAAGGTAAAAGGCAGTAACTGCAAATACTATGATTCTCAGATAATCGCAGTTTAAGTTTTTGGGTGTTTTTTTTCTTATCTTTGATTCAATTTTATTGGGACAAGGATTAAGAATTACTACTAAATATCTGTTATTTCATTATTGAATACAATTTTTGCTATAGGAAATATGTTAGTTACTGCTATTTACCATACCATTAACAGCTGACCTTGTAGTTACTGCTGTTTGCCAGAGTTTGTTTTGGCGTTAGTTGATGAGATAGGATCACCAAACCCAGTGTAATAGTTGGTAAAGTTACTGCTTAGGCCGGTTGCGCTAATATCTCATTTATGATGAAAATGTCAGTTACTGCCTTTTACCTTATTACGGCAGTATAGCTCCCGAAATATTTGAACTTTTGAGTGAATAAAACATTCATCATTTCCTAGATCTTGAAGGAAATATTCGTAGAATCATTAGAATGGTTTTTTTATCCACTTATCTGAATTGAATGAGTCTTCTGATTATTATAAACCTGAATTAATGAAATTTCTTTCTAGGCAAAAAGAGAAGGCAGAAGGTTTTAGCTCACTGTAGAAGAAGAAGTTTCCCTCACATGCTATGAAGATTTTTGATATCGCTTCAAAACGAAGACGAAAGGTCGGTAAAATAAATAAAAAGAATAAAGGCCTGAAACTGATCTTCAGGATGGATGCCATTATCTTGAACCTATCAGACATTTGATGAACACACCAAGCTTTATTTTTTTTTGCCTCAAATAAGGTGTCAACACTTGAAGCCCAAAGGATGGCGTTTTACTTTAGATGAAAAAATCCTCCATCTGACTTTATTTAAAAAGAGTGCTATTTCCCCTATAACTCAAAATATACAAATCTCATCCAATTAAATCTCGGTGATTACTTGTAGAATGTGGAACCACTAATTTTCGCGGAATTTCGTGAATACCGCATCTTGGAGGTACCGTAAAAGGTGGTGACTTGAAATCACGGGGGTGTCTTGAAACATTCTGCATAATTTTATTGATACCTCTACTGACATGAGTTGGTGAGTAGTGGAAGGTTCAGTGTCGGACCATTCCTTGAGTAAGTATGCCTAACCTTAAATAACTGTGTTTCAACCGCCGATAATAAATCGTTCGCCTGAGAAGAAATCAATATTATTGAAACTGAAATCTAGTGAAATATTTGGGGTGAATACTTCCGTGTATACAGACCAATCCAAGAAATTTAATTGTGAGTAATATTTTTTTTCCGAATTCGCATACTGTTGACAAGAGATTATAGCCCTTGAACATCTTTCAATATAATGAAAACAGAACACAGAACCGGCTTTATTTATTTTGGGAATTTCAGTGGTCACTTGAAACAAAATGGTGAAGACGTATAAACGAAAGATTAGAGCTAGACACTATGTGAATTATGAAGGAGAACAACTGCAATGGGCCATTGATAAACGGAAGAGTGGGAAGAGTGATATTCTGTCCTTCACACTCCTGAAAGAATGCGACGAGGTGGTTTTCAATTCAAAGATATCAAGTTCATTTAAAATAATGAAATAAAATTGTTCCTTATTTGAATATTAAACTTTTCTGTGATTTTGTTGATATTTCATTCATTTCAAAATATTTATCTACTTATGCTTTAATCAGGTATAATTTTTAGAATACGGGATGCATTTCAAGACGCCTATACTGCAGCAAGACATGCAATATCTATGGGACACAATGCGTATTTCAAGTCACCCCTTTTTGGTGGTGACTTGAAATGACGGATATTTTTTTAAAAAAGTACATATATAGTCGACTAAATAATATTTCGGTCAACCGAATATGTTCGTTAGATTCTAGATTTTGATATAAAAGCATCAATTTTCGTTTATTAAATTTTTCTCTAATTTTATCACTTTTGGAAGTTTGTATCCATTTCAAGTCACCACCTTTTACGGTACTTGAGGCGTAAGATTTTTCGTATTACAATTCCAATAGAATACATATGTCAGAATTAAAAATTCTTGTCACGGTCTTCGAACATCTGAAGTTCTGAATAATCATCGCTTGGATTGGCCAAATCTGGTTTTGAAAAAGACCCTCCTGGCCTTACGAGCAACTATATTTCACTTTTTGAATTTGAATATTGAAGAGATTTCTAAGAATCTAGAGTGAATATCTTTCGAAACTGGGCGATTCTTCTTCAAAAGATCCATGCGGCTACAGAGGAGTATATTTGTGAGGGGACTTTTGAAAAGTTATGTATTATTTTTAATTTGTTCGTTTTTCTCCTCTTGTCTTTTCATTTTTCAGGTTGAGCATCTGATACCATGGAGAAACCAATCCATTTTTTGATGAATCCATATTGAAGAAAGAAATGCCCGTCAATATTTTTAAATTTCAGCGAAACAATAATATCTGCTGACACATATGAAGCTCTCAATCAAAAGAATATATATTACTATTCCATGTAAAATGATTTGATTTAATTCTATTCGTATATGTCGTAGATCAGTTTCTCACATACTTCCCTGAATTATGAAAAGGAAACTTGGCAACGTCCGAATAGTGCGACCTGCCTGCAGAGTTGTTGCGTCACTGTACGTCATTATCGCTACTTTGTTTTCTGCTCCACCGCTCGAGGTTGTAGCTCACAAGAATAATAAGTATGATGAAGTTTTTCAGGAATTGCTGGACGAACAGTAGGAATTTGAGGATGGAAAGTAGAGTCACGTATTGTGTAATTTTCTAGGATAGTCAGATTGAAACGTAATGAAAAACTTGCTTTTATGGCTTAAAATCTTCGTAGGTCTTTTAGACATCATATTACGCACCATCTTACAATACTTTTGTATAACGCTGACCCCCTTCAGATGTCTGCCCGACTAGCTGGGAGGTCAACGATACATTTATGCTTCCCAGGAATAGGGTGATAATTGATACAACTGGTTTTTAAGGGTTAAACAGGCACGGGCCTAAGGACGGGAATGGGGGGGGGGAAGATACCCCCAATGTTGAACGGAGTTGGCAGTCGGAAAAATTTCGAAGGAGTTGACAAATTTTCAACAGCAGTTCGAAAAATTTCAATGGAGTTGGAATATTTCCGAAAGTATTGTCATAAAATGTGAAGGAATTTGACTGCCTGACCGGATGAATTCAAAGCACGCAGATAATAAGGACGGCATAACATGGAATAACACCATGTACCTTTGTACACATTTTGTTGCCGTAAATTCAATATTCAATAGTTTTCGGCAATATGTGCGTAGCTGGCAAAATAAATATTTATCATAATATTGCATTAGTAGTATTTGAACACATGAATTATTTATTTTCTTTTGCGTTATCCTAATGTGGGACTAGAGTATGTCATAAAACAAACCATGTGGTACTAATTTGAGCTGTTTCTCACTGTCGAGTGGTATTTTGAAAAGTTTTTATTTATATTGAATTTAGCAACGTAAATATACGGGGTGGCCCACAACAGACGCGGAGCTCGTTTTGAGGGAGTAAATGGAGATATTTTGATAATATTTTTTTGGGATGTGTGTAGGGTATTCAAAAGCACAATCTAAAATAATTTTTATATATACAGGGTGTTCGGAAACAAAGATATAGGTCAAAGTTAAATTTTTTCAAATGTAACACCCCGTATTTGACCTTAAAAATAAAATGGCAAGCTCAAATTATGATGAGTTTCTTCAGATCACTTTATACCTTAGAAGCACCATTTACAAGAAAATAGCGAAAAATTGGAAATATGGAGTTTTAAGCAGTTTTTTGAGGAATTAACAACAACATTCATGAATGGGTACAGCTCAGAATTCGTTTGGCCGATTACGCCCATTAACGAACTTAACTGTTCCGTTCGGATGCGTAACCTACCATGAAAATTGCAAGTCACTATCTCTATCCGTTCGGAAGTTATTTTGTTAATGGGTCACCCATCCAGCTGCTGAACTCACCCAAGGCTGCTTGGCTTTTGTGTCGGCATCTTACAAGTGGTTACCAAGTTTCAATTCGATCGGATCTTATTGTTTGAAAACAAAATTTGTACTCGAAAACAGTTCGGTCGATTGAGGAATTTAACCACCTACACTGAAAATTTCAAGTCGCTTTATCTTTTCGTCCAAAAGTTATCATGGCAACGGCTGGCCGGACAATATAGGATTAAAATAAATTTGTTCAAGCCCTGTGGGCAGGAGCTTTCTGGCGCTCTAGTTCAAACAGACACATTATATCTCCGGAAGTATTGGTTTCTCAGAGTTGGGAATTATATCAATGTATTCTTATGATAGAACTGCATCATAAAGGAAATTCAATTCAAATAATAGTTTATTTATCGAGATTAAATGAGCAATCTGAGAATGAGAACTGCACCATGAACACATATCATATAATAAAGCTTAGATAGAATAATTATAACATTCTGTGAAAACATAGAAGTACGATTCATTATTGAAATTTCGAAAAATCATATCTCCGAAAATATTAGCTTGTTTGAGTTGAAAATGATATCAATGGATTTTTATGGTGAAACTGCATCTTAAATAAAAATTGAATTTGAAATTTGTTACTTAAAAAAAAATAATATATTTTCGTTACTCCGAAACTATCTGGCCTATTTTGTCCAATAACGAACTTAGCCGAGATATTCATCTCCCTAACCTACTCTGAAAATTTAAACTGCCTAGCTCATTCTGTTCGAGAGTTATTGTAGAAAAAAATGTTTAAATTTTTTTTTTGACACTAATCCTCTAAGTAATTCCTTTCGTTCGAGAGTTATCGTGCCTACGACCGACCAGACAGAATCGATTTCGACCTCGGATTCTTGATCAGTGAGTCGAACCAAATCGTTTGAGACCATTTTTAGCCAAAAATTCGAAAATTACAGACATTTGGGCAAATTGATAAGCACTCTGTTCCGACGAACTAGAGCGCCAAAAACTAGACATTTGGGCAAAATGATAGCACGCTGTTCACTAGAACATGCGCGCAAATATGTATTCCATTTCACCCTTGATCGTATTGAATGATGATTATTTGCATGTCATTATAGAGAACTATAAAAATGGTAGATAATTATAATACAATACAACTGGTCAACATGTCATTATAGAGAATTAAAATGGGTTCAAGCCCTGTGGACAGGAGCATTCTGGCGCTCTAGTTTAAACAGACAAATTATATCTCCGAAAGTATTGGTTTCTCAGAGTTGGGAATTATATCAATGTATTCTTATGATAGAACTGCATCATAAAGGAAATTCAATTCAAATAATAGTTTATTTATCAATATTAAATGAGCAATCTGAGAATGAGAACTGCACCATGGAAGAAACCAAATTAAAATAGCTGAAATGAATTTGACTCTCTCTTATAGGACAGGATGAAATGTACGAGTATGAACACAGATCATATAATAAAGCTTTGATAGAATAATTATAGCATTCTGTGAAAACATAGAAGTACGATTCATTATTGAAATTTAGATCTTCATCTTAGCAGAAATTGAATTCAAACATCATAGAAGAATTTAAATTCTACAAGAGTGCCGAAAATTATCAATCCAAAACCAATAGACGAATTCTACCCAACAACGAACTCATCCGAGATATTCATTCCTCAATTCTATGATGAACGATAATATATATCTTTCCTCAAATCTACTCCAATACACCAATATTCCAGTTTTGTTTTTAGTGGAGATATTCTGAACTCAATATTATTAACTTATCATTACCATTCCCATCATCATATGGATTGACCATCGGCATGAAAATATCAACCAACAAAAAGTATTATATTATATAATAATTCTCATATTTATACGATTGCTGGAATGAATGGACAATGAGACAACGTCATGTCTCAGGAAAATAAGTTGACATTATAACAATTCATAGAATACCCACAGAATAATTCTATCATTCTGTGAAAACGTAGACATACGATTTATATTGAAATTGTGAAAAACCATATCTCCGAAAGTATTAGTTTGTTAGAGTTAAAAATGATATGAATGGATTTTTATGATAAAACTGCTTATTGAAAAAAATTTAATTTGGAATATGTTTTGTAAAAAAAAAATTTTTTTTTTGTTACTCCGAAACCATCTGTCCGATTTTGCCCAATAACAAACTTAGCCGAGATATTTATCCCCCAAACCTACTTTCAACTTTCTAGCTCATTGCGTCCGAGAGTTATCGTGCCTACGGCCGGACGGCCGGACGGCCGGACCGGCCGGACAGAATGAATTTCGACTACGGATTCTTGATCAGTGAGTCGAACCAAATCGTTTAAGACCATTTTCATCGAATAATTCGAAAATTACAGACATTTGGGCAAATTGATAAGCACTCAGTTCCGAGGAACTAGAGCGCCAAAAAATGGTAGTAATTATAATACAACACAACTGGTTCTCCTTACTCGCTCAAGCTCTACGAGAGCTTCTGAGGGGTCTCCTTCGGGAAGATCTAAGAGGATCAGTATAATAATATACAATATACAATACAATTATTGGAACTTCCACAATGCAATAAATCATACATCACACACCAATACATTTTTTTAACAAAATGGTGAATGCGCGTGGAATATAAACTATGTAGATAAATTGGATACAAGGTATTCACATAGGTAAGTCTTTTTGCAAGTCCCTGCCGGGAGGTTCACTGATGAAGAATTCAAATTCTATCAAATTCAATTCTGTCCAGTTGTCATGATAACTTCCGAACGAAAATAGATAGCAACCTGCAATTTTCAGGATAGGTTGCTCATTCGAACGCAACGGATAATTTCGTCAGAGGACATAAGCGGTCAAACGATTTCGGAGTTATACTCATCTGAAATATTGTTCCCTCAATAACTAAAAAAATCCGATCAAATTTAAACTTGGTAATAAGCTGTAGAATTCCAACGCGAATATTTCTGCGAAATTTCGTGTAATCGAATAACAAGACAAATAAAATAATTTCAGAAATCTATATTTCAGAAACTATCTGTCAGATTCTGCTGAAATTCCACAAAAACCTTTCATCCACCATTTTACAATCGATTACTGAATTTCATCTCGATCAGCTGTTTAATTTAGGAATTATTCTGATGATAACATTTCAAGCTGTCTACTTCTTCTGAAATTTTAAATCATGAATATCTCAGAATACTGAGAACACATCGATAGCCGAGAGGTTATAGCATCCTCGCCTACCACGCAGGAGATCCGTGTTCGAATCCATTCTAAATAAGTTCACAATATTATTCATATACATATTTTACTTCAATTATTGTCCAATGCATTTTTTCTCGTGTTAACACTGAAAATACGGCTTGAAGGTTCATGCAGTATTTCATGACTCGAGAGGGTCTGAGGCGTGAATAGAACGTCAGAAAATTAAATTATTTTTCCAATGTTGTGCCAAAAATCATCTCAATAACATCAGACTTACTGAAGAAGAATTATTGGTCGAATTTGATTCTGTCCTTCCTATTTGTAAGCAAAATATTTTTTCGGCAACCGTCCGGGAAGTGGGCACTTCCCGGCTTTTTCTTTGAGAAAGAAACATTTCCCGGCCTAGTCCGGGAAGTACGTACTTCCCGGACTAGGCCGGAAGAATCACGTCGTTTTGATCATTGTAAATAAGAAAATCAAACAAATTGAATCCCTTCAATATTAGTAATTGCTCGAATTTTAATATAAATATTAATATAAATAAGAATTAGAATGTTTCTGTTAACATGTGATAATTTCTGTTTTGTTTAATTTGAATAAGAATCAAAATATATAAAAAAGGTATTGTGTCGTCTCACTGATTTGTTATTCTACACGGTTGCGGAAAAAATATTGTACGCAACACGCCCGAAAAAGGTTTTTTTGGACTCATAGACTTCTAGGACTCGCTTACGCTCGTCCTAGAATTTTGTCTATTCGTCCAAAAAGACCCTATTTTCCGGACTTGTTACGTAAATTACTATTTCGAAAGAGATAAATAAGGGACTAGCCTGTGAATGAGCCAAATCTACACATCTGAAAATATAATTATTTATATTATTTTTTTGTTGAAAACTCCCTGTGTATTGGGGTATTGAGATGTTTTGATTTGTGGACCCATATATAGAATATTTTGAGTTCTTGCTATACCATGAAATGAATTCAATCTTAATATACTCTACTCTAATTGTGAACTCTTCCTAAACAACATCACTGATTTTGATGAAATTTTGGGTGTATATTTGAGTGGGTACCTACATGGTTTAGACTCGCAATCGGACCCAGTAGAAGGTGCTGTAATCAGGTTGTAGAATATTTAGTTTGTTTTTTAGTACGGAATTACGGAGATGTCATTTTCACATTCATTATTAATTATAGGTTCATTCAGTATGACTCTGTTTATAAAAATAAAGTTTGAGACGTATTACATTGAAGTGTAATTAATGTGTGAAGGGTTTGGGAATGTAATTAAAGATATTTATATTGTAGGAATCGTTAGCTGCCGTAAATAAGTGAGTATTTCTTAATTCATTCATATCGAATGGAAAATTCTCTGGAAATATGGTTTTATTCGCCTTAGAGAGATCACTTAGCAACTAAAACGATATCATACATTTTGTCATCTTTAGTTGATCTGCTAGATTGACGAAAAAATATTTTTCTAACAAAAACTAAAGATTTTCTTGACCTCCTCACTTTGTTTCGATACACCTTCATGTGTGTGGAAGCAACACCACCATCCTAATCTGTTTATTGTTTTATTTGTGATCTAATACATAAATTCGCAGCTGTTTTCAACTTGTGTATACATTTTTCTTTTCATCGTAACATTTTTATTATTGCAAGAATGTTAAGGTAAAATTTTATTTTCGTTCACATAACTGAATTGGTCATCGAATGGCCTTTGATGCGATATATCACAAGCAATATTTTTCCAATAAAAAAAATTGTTGAGGGTTAAGGGTATAAACCCTCAACTTCAAAACTGCATGCATTTCTCAAACTTCGAAAACAGAAATAGGTGGGTAGGAGGATATTTCTCAATATTTATTATTTCAAGAATAAGAACCTGACACCAATCACAAATTGTTAATTTTGTAATAAAAAAATGGGTTCAAGCCCTGTGGACAGGAGCTTTCTGGCGCTCTAGTTCAAACAGACAAATTATATCTCCGAAAGTATTGGTTTCTCAGAGTTGGGAATTATATCAATGTATTCATATGATAGAACTGCATCACAAAGGAAATTCAATTCAAATAATAGTTTATTTATCAAGATTAAATGAGCAATCATGAGAATGAGACCTGCACCATGGAAGAAATCAATTTAAATCTGACCGATTTTGCCCAATAACGAACTTAACCGAGATATTCATCTCCCTAACCTACTCTGAAAATTTCAACTACCTAGCTCATTCCGTTCGAGAGTTATTGTGGAAAAACTTTTTTTAAATTTTCAAATTTTTTTTTGGCCCTTTACGGTAATCTGGCCAATACAAAACTTCACATGCGTATAAAGGTCATGGTTCTACAATTTGATGCTAAATTTCAGGTATATCGAGTAATCGGTTTCGGAAATATTCATAAAAAATATTTTTACTAAAATCGGCCATAACTCTGAAACCGCTTGATGGATTTAGCCCATTGACGAGCTCGTCCGAGATATTCACGCTCCAAACCCAACATGCAAATTTCAATCCGCTAACTCCTTTCGTTCGAGAGTTATCGTGCCTACGGCCGGCCGGACAGAATCGATTTCGACCTCGGATTCTTGATCAGTGAGTCGAACCAAATCGTTTGAGACCATTTTCAGCCAAAAATTCCAAAATTACAGACACTTGGGCAAATTGATAAGCACTCTGTTCCGAGGAACTAGAGCGCCAAAAAAACAAGTTTCGTATGACAATTGCCCAAAACAGGTTTAAAGTACCTATACAAATAGTAGATACCATAATATATTCCATAAAACATGTATTAAAGAAGAGGAGTAATAATGAAAAATTACCTTGAAATCGATCAAAAATTTCCTGATCTACGTTCACCAAATTTTCTCCTCTCTCGAACTACAGAATTATGCCTTCAATATTTACGTAATATTTATAAACATTTTTGGGTGAGGTCCCCGTTGCATCGCTAAAATACGAGTATTTCAACCCCAATATTTTTCAAGTTATAATATTTACTTCCGTCAGCCCCGTCATAAATTGAGAGAACTTAACATTTTATGTCTATGGATGAAAAGAAGTCTCACTACTGTCAGATCTCTTACTTCATGTTCCGTTCCGAAAATGTAAGACTTTTCTGAGAAAAACTAATTTCGGAGCAAACAACTGAGATTTTTCTCACTTCGCTCACAATTCTTCGATTGATTAGATAATGTCATGTCTCAGGAAAATAAGTTGTCATTATGACAATTAATACATAGAATAATTATATCATCCTGTGACAACGTAGAAATACGATTTCTTATTGAAATTTTGAAAAATCATATCTCCGAAAGTATTAGCTTGTTAGAGTTAAAAATGATATCATTGGATTCTTATGGTAAAACTGCTTTTTGAAAAAAATTTAATTTGGAATTTGTTCCGAAAAAAAATTTTTTTTTGTTCCTCCGAAACCATCTGTCCGATTTTGCCCAATAACGAACTTAGCCGAGATATTCATGTCCCAAACCTACTCTGAAAATTTCAACTGTCTAGCTCATTCCGTTCGAGAGTTATCGTGCCTACGGCCGGCCGGACCGGCCGGACGGACCGGCCGGACAGAATGAATTTCGACCACGGATTCTTGATCAGTGAGTCGAACCAAATCGTTTAAGACCATTTTCATCGAAAAATTCGAAAATTACAGACATTTGGGCAAATTGATAAGCACTCAGTTCCGAGGAACTAGAGCGCCAAAAACAGCTTAACAAATTCTGTTTTCAGTCACACATAAAAGCACAGGATAGATTGCTTTTGAAATTAAAAATCAACGGGTACGAGGATTTTCCTTAATAATTCATCGTACAAGAATTATTGACGAGTTACGTTACTCTTTTGGCACGTTGTATTATATTACATATTATATTGAAAATTTTCATGAATGAATGAAATATCATCCATCAATTTTTTTCTCGGTCGTAACATCCCTTATTAGTATGGCGATGACTACAAAATGAAGGATCACAGTGTATCTGAGGAATTCTGCGAAATGGTGACCTGAGACGCAGAGGTTTGAAATCGAAATCCGAAACTAAGAAACTGCTCCAATGACTTAATCTTGAGCTTACGGAGAGGTTCAGGTCTACGCATTGCGTATTATTAATTAATGAAGTGATTAATAGTTTATTCAACCCCATGACAGTGTCGGATTAAGCCAGCGCGAGCCCGTAGCAAATGCGGACAAGAAGCACCTGTTTTGCTATTGGTATTGTTTGGGATATAAGATGAAACAGCACATCAGCAAAATACTTTTTTTCTACAAACGTCAAAAAATGACAAGGTTCGCGCATTGAAAACAATATGCGAAGTGACCCTTTTTTTCATTTTCCTTCGTTACCATGACACCGTGCGCGAAGTAGTGTGCGAAGTACTTACTTCGCACACTGCATGTAAACTATATGGAGTTTTTATATTTTAACCTTTATGTTCCTCAATCAAACAAACAAATGCCGTTTTATTTTCATAGTTACAGTATTTACTTGATTTGGAAAAACATTTTAAGCCAGTTCAATACTATTTTTCATATTGAGCTATGCATGTTACTTATTTTAGAAAAATATTTTTGGCGTTTGTAGAAAAAATTTTGTTTGCATCTCATGCGCGAAATACTTTGGTGATCTCGACTATTTTTTTAACTCGGCTGCGCCTCGTTAAAAAAATCAGTTCTCGATCACCAAAGTAGCATTTCGCGCACTAGATACAAAAATAACTATTAATCATACCTGCATTCTAATCCTTATCCTATGAACTAAAGAATTGGTTCAAGCCCTGTGAACAGGAGCTTTTTGGCGCTCTTGTTCAAACAGACAAATTATATCTCCGAAAGTATTGGTTTTAAAAAAATGGGTTCAAGCCCTGTGGACAGGAGCTTTCTGGCGCTCTAATTCAAACAGACAAATTATATCTCCGAAAGTATTGGTTTCTCAGAGTTGGGAATTAAATCAATGTATTGTTATGAAAGAACTGCATCATAAAGGAAATTAAATTCAAATAATAGTTTATATTTATCAAGATTAAATGAGCAATCTGAGAATGAGAACTGCACCATGGAAGAAATCAAATTAAAATAACTGAAATGAATTTGACTCTTTCTTATAAAACAGGATGAAATGTACGAGTATGAACACAGATCATATATAATAAACCTTAGATAGAATACTTATAGCATTCTTTGAAAACATAGAAATAAGTACGATTCATTATTGAAATTTAGAAAAATCATATCTCCGAGAGTATTAGCTTGTTGGAGTTGAAAATGATATCGTTGGATTTTAATGGTGACACTGCATCTTAAATAAAAATTACAGACATTTGGGCAAATTCATAAGCACTCAGTTCCGAGGAACTAGAGCGCCAAAAAGTGTAATTCCCTTTCCGGGAATTGAGCCCGCCTTCTCTCGTTCCGAAACCGAAAACCCGACTGACTAGACGAACCGACTATCGGGCTCCTCGTACGATCTTGTCGATCTCCGGTATTAGAATAAAACGTCGTTACTTACCTGGGATATATATTCTTAATTTTCACTTTTCGACATAAAATCGTCACATGGGGGTTTATTTGACGGTTTTTTACCCTTGTCTCTCTAAGTCAATTTTGACGTTTCTCGAACCAACTATTAGCAAGGAATTAGACAATGTCATGTCTCAGGTAAATCAGTTGACATTATGACAATTCATACATAGAATAATTATATAATTTTCTGTGAAAACGTAGAAATACGATTTATTATTGAAATTTTGAAAAATCATATCTCCGAAAGTATTAGCTTGTTAGAGTTGAAAATTATATCATTGGATTTTTATGATAAAACTGCATATTGAAAAAAATTTAATTTGTAAAAAAAAAATTTTTTTTTGTTACTCCGAAACCATCTGTCCGATTTTGCCCAATAACGAACCTAGCCGAGATATTTATCTCCCAAACCTACCCTTAAAATTTTAACTGTCTAGCTCATTCCGTTCGAGAGTTATCGTGCCTACGGCCGGCCGGACAGAATGAATTTCGACCACGGATTCTTGATCAGTGAGTCGAACCAAATCGTTTAAGACCATTTTCATCGAAAAATTCGATAATTACAGACATTTGGGCAAATTGATAAGCACTGAGTTCCGAGGAACTAGAGCGCCAAAAATGCTTCAAAAATTATCTCTTAGAAAAAAGAGCAATCTACAATGCTTCAATGCCTTAATGCTTCAAAAATTGTCATTAAATTTATTTATCAAGATTAAATGAGTAATCTGCAATGATTCAACCTCGTGGGATGGGTTGTTGCAACTTAAACTAGGTGCATAGTTTTCACAACTCGAAATACCTAAGGAAAGTATCATCGAAATGTTTAGAGCAAGGCTGGAGACAATCATAGCAGATTGTCCATTTATTCCTGATATTTGAGTAGGTAGAGGATTACGAACAAATTATTTTAATAGTTCAAAATATATTAATAAAATACTATCCTCTTTTCATAATTTAAAATTTAATAGTTCATACCACTAACACATTCTTTTCTGTATTATGAACCTTAACTCAAGAACGAATGTTTGATACACAAATGTAGATCCATATTTCAGTATTTTTTTGCAAGCAAAATAATGAAAATACTGTATATAGGAACATGTCTCACTACAACTACTTAAGGAAGTAAAAGGTAATATTAAACTCAGTGGTCAACGAACAGTAATTTCTTTTGATGATTCCATTATTTTCTTCTTTCCTATTGCCTCCATAAACTACATCAAAACAGTCTTGTATATATTCGCAAATTCAAGAATTGAATACTTGCTTAACAAGAGAAAATAACGACTACGAATTGACAATCTCTAATAGCTAGAAAAGATGACATTTATGAATAGTGATCACAGACAGATTATGTGTTCACATTCTGTGAATACATAGAACTTACGATGTATTATTGAAACTTTGAAACATCATATCTCCGAAAGTATCAGCTTGTTAGAGTTGAAAATGATAACAATGGATTCTTATGATGAAACTGCATCTTAAAAAAATTTGAATACAAAATTTGTATTGTAAAAAAATATTGGACCGGTTTTGCCCATTAACGAACTTAACCAAGATATTCATCCCTCAAACCTACTCTGAAAATTTCAACTGTCTAGCTCATTCCGCTCGAGAGTTATCGTGTTAAAGGCTGGCCGGACGGCCGGACAGTTTCGATTTCGACCACGGATTCTTGATCAGTGAGTCAAACCAAATCGTTCAAGACCATTTTCAGCCAAAAATTCGAAAATTTCAGACATTTGGGCAAATTGATAAGCACTCTGTTCTGAGGAACAATAGCGCCAAAAAGCGTTTAAAAATCTCCAGATTAAAATTAGCTTGCTAGGTAATAATTGACAAACAAGTTTGCAAACAACGATTTTTATATCCATGTTAAGATGTCTGGAACAATGGTGTATGAAGTCCTCATTGTTTGAGAGATAAAAATTGGACAAAATTGACCGATAGGTATGGTAGATATTTCATGGTGGCACCACCAGGTACTGATCTCGCCCAAAGCTGCTAAGCGTCAGGAAAACAAATAATATTCCCAGTATTTCCAAGAATATAACTCACACTGTAAAAACAAGCGTCCAAAAAAACTGGTCCTCTTTTTGGTCGAGAATGGTCTCAAACGATCAGTTTCGACTCAAATACATACATTCACTGTTGAATCGAGAATAAACAGTGCTATATCTGCGGTGGCGTAAGTTCGCATTTGAAAACATATACATTCACTGTTGGTTCGAAAATTAACAGTGCTGTCTTTGCTGTGGCGTAAGGTCTCTGTTAAAATACATAATTTCACTATCGAGTCGAAAACAAACAGTATAGTGGTTCATGTTCAATGGTGTCTTCTGATAATAATTTCTTTAAAACAAATCAGTCCAATCATACGGTTGTGCCATGAGGAACTATGAGTATAGCAGTAATTTCAATATTTAATAATGTACGAAAATACTCACGTTTCACGTAATTTGAGGGAAACATCAACCTAATTTCATTCGCCAACCGTTTTCTCGGAGTTATTATTTCAATAGATCAATTTCGGCTCCGGGATTCGACCCCGGTACACCTTCCTGTCTATGATTTCTATATCCGCCCGGTGCTCCGAGCGACAGAGCTATGCTAGGTCTGTACGGATCTGCGGTGAAAGGTGGATTATGCACGAATTTTAATCTCAGTTTTTGTGATTTTTCAGTATTTTCCTATTATCTTCTATTCTACAATAATATAGATCTGATCGAGTTCAATTCATTAGAATATGTACAATATACCCTATGTCACTCAATTTGGAGCCAGTGTTGCGTTTATATATTGATTTCAAATCAATTTCACATTCAGTACAGCACAAATAGATTAACCTCTGATCTGAAAATATCTGTTTCAATTCATCAAGCTATGTCCAATATACCATTATTTGATTCTCTTTGACCAACGAATGGTTTTAAATATCGATATAAATGCATCTAAATAACTGTTTTCCGAACACTTCTGAAACTGACAATGACTCTTTCGTATTGAAAAAGATTGTGATGATCTGGAAAATTGTTAAAGTTACTTACGC
This sequence comes from Halyzia sedecimguttata, assembly GCA_937662695.2. NCBI lineage: Eukaryota > Metazoa > Arthropoda > Insecta > Coleoptera > Coccinellidae > Halyzia > Halyzia sedecimguttata. The sequence continues at coordinate 93,336,781 of OW569412.2, forward strand.
TTTCTCGAAGTTTGTTGAATTGGGGTATTGAATATCGATTTAAAATCTTCTTTTATGCAAATTGCTCTGCCCTGATAAAGACGACATGACCACAGACAGACATATCATTTGTAATTATTGCGTGTATGTTCTGGGGAACATCGCGTTATCATTTTGCCCAAATGTAGTTATTTTCGAATTTTTTGCCGAAAATGGTCTCAAACGATTGGATTCGTCTACCTGTTGAAGAATTCGTGGTCAAATTTGATTCTGTCCGTCCGGCCGTTGCCACGATAACTTGAGAACGGAAAGAGCTAGCAACTCGAAATTTTCAGGGTAGATGGCGCATCCCAATACGACGGACAAGTTCGTTAATGGGCATAATCTTGGCCCAATAGTTTCTGAGTAATAATTTTCGTTTCAACCAATATAAATCTGATCGAATTGAAACTTGGTGAATAGTTGTAAAATATAAACTTAAGCAGGTTTGTGAAATTTTGTGAGAATCGTATAACTAGAAAATTTTGAAAAAATTATTAAAAAATATTTTTTATTTCACGATAACCTGAGAACGAAATGAGATAGCGACTTGAAATTTTCAGGTTAGGTTGTACATCTGAATGCGACATTTGAGTTCGTTTATAAGCATAATCGGCCAAACGGTTTTGGAGCTATACTCATCTGAAATTTGGTTGTTATTTCCTCAATAACTCGAAAAATACAGAACCGATCTGATTCAAATATGGTTATTAGTTGAAGAATGCCAACGCGAAAATTCTTGCGAAATTTTGTGAGGATTGTATCACTAGACATTTTTGAAAATCATTGAAAAAAATTCTATATATCAGAAACTATTAATCCGACATCGCTGAAATTTTGCGAGAGCCTTCAGAACCTCTCTCTACTAGTAATTTCCAAGTTTGAACATGATCGGATCTATATTGTTGGAGATCTGAGCAGCCTTGTGTGCGTTCATTAGCTGGATGGGTGACCGTTGCCTCGATAATTCCCGAACGGAAGGAGATAGGAACCTGCAATTTTCAGGTCACCTTGCGCATCTAAATGAGAGAGTTAAGTTCACTGTTGGTTATAATCAGCCCAGCGGTTTCGGAGTTATACCCATTTGGAATATTATTTCCTCGATGACTCAAAAAATATAGACCCGATCGAATTGAATTTTGCTAACTAGTTGTAGAATATCGACATAAAGACGTGTGTAAAATTTAATGAAAACCATACCCCTAGAAAATTAAAAAAAAATTCGAATAAAAAATTGCTTTGAGCACGTGAAGTCAGGAGCTTTTGCGCGTATGTTCTATTGTCCTTCCCCTGTATTGGACACTCTTAATCGAATTTACCAAGGTGAATTCTATTGTCCGTTCTCCTGAATTGAACACTCTTGATTGAATTTATCATGGTAAATTCGATTAAGAGATTGAAGATGACAATTGCTTCGATTTCATGTTGTGCAAGATGCATAGAATAACATACATATTCTATGCAGATATTTGTTGTGTGTCAAATGCTTATGGTATTTCCATAATATATCCAGAGTAGTTTGTTTCTGTGTTCTAGAAGAGGCGTGGTCTACCCACTCTTCTCCTTCCTTGTCTGGCTAAACATTAGAACACATATGATACAAGGGTTGTGTTCGAATATTAACTCCGTAGAGTTACTCACGCATTTTACTCCTGTCAAAATTGACCATGGGACGGAAAATCTAGTATCTTTGTCTCACTGTTTTATGAATGTTCTGTGAGGTAATTTAATAGTTTTAATACTGCTCACAATATATATTTATGATTAGAGTTACATATAATTATGTAAGAAAACAATAATAATAGGTTGTTTCTTAAACCAACATAACCTATTTTCCGATATTGGCACCTTCTGTCACTGTCAGAGTAAACTCTAGAGTAAATCTGTCAAATCTTCAAAAACTCTATACTCTACTCCGTGGAGTTAATTTCCGAACACAACCCTGGAATGTTTCCTTTGTAGCATGTTTAGAACATCAATGTAAAAAATTGGTTCAAGCCCTGTGGACAGGAGCTATTGGGCGCATGTTCATCTTCCTTGTGGCCCGTACTGACCAGTAAAGAAAAAAAAAAAAAAGCACTGACGTGAAGTCAGTACTCTTTGGCGCGCGTGTTCACGGTGGCTAATTTGAATTGAATGATTCAAAAATTAACAGTGCTGTATCTAAGCTGCCATCAGGATAGAGTAACAAAGTTGGAAAAGAACACTCGTGACTCTCCTTAGTCGCACAAGTTCCTAGAAGATTTGGGAGGGTCAGTATAATCCTAATCATGTTTATAGCACGCGCGCCAAAGCAGATTGACTTTTTACACTTTTTCTTTCATTGTTGAGTCAATCTGCTTTTGCGCGCGTGCTATAAACATGATTAGGATTATACTGACCCTCCCAAATCTTCTAGGAACTTGTGCGACTAAGGAGAGTCACGAGTGTTCTTTTCCAACTTTGTTACTCTATCCTGATGGCAGCTTAGATACAGCACTGTTAATTTTTGAATCATTCAATTCAAATTAGCCACCGTGAACACGCGCGCCAAAGAGTACTGACTTCACGTCAGTGCTTTTTTTTTTTTTTTCAAGTTCCTTTAACAAATATAGCTATCAATACAGTTTGGCTGTTAGTTTTACCGTAGATCAGGAAAAAATTCGGTTGTGGGTCCTCCGTTAGGGACGAAATTGCATCTTCTCCAAATCCGAACGCATTTTAATATAGATCTACCGAATATAGTTATTTATAAATTCGCCTCAGGGCCACCATACTGACCATTCAAATCGGAAACAACGCTATTTCCCCCAAACTGACTTGTGCCCGTGCACTGAATTGACATGAATATTCTTTTAAAACCTCACAATATCGGCTCATTACTCCCAACATAACCCAAACAACCCAAAACCATTCACTTCTCGTCTGCGCAAGCGCAGTATACTTGTGGCTGCAAGTCCTCCCAAAATTACACACCTCACAAAAAACTCCGATTCTCCAACACTAGTGGTTCAGGAGATATCGCTTCTTGAATCCACGCATGCGCAGACCCTCACCAGGGGATTCTATAGCGGAAAAGCACCTGCCACCCCAAAACCCCAATCCTCTCTGACGAAAGCACCACCAGTTAAATCACTGATGGTCTGCTCATGCGCATAACGAAAAATGCCCGTAAGGGGCTACATCCATTTCGAAATTAGCCCCAGGGCCACGGTACGGACACTTTAACTCTGAAACAACGCTACAGCCCCCAAACTGACTTGTCCTTGCACTGAATTGCTATGAATATTCTTTTAAAACCTCATAATATCGACTCAGCACTCCCAACATAACTCATCCAACTCAAAAACAGTCACTTCTCTTCTGCGCATGCGCAATCTACTCGCGGCTAAAAGTCCTCTCAAAATAACACACCTTACAAAAAACTCCGATTCTCCAACACTAGTGGTTCAGGAGATATCACATCTTTAATCCACGCATGCGCAGACCCTCAACAGGGGATTCTATGGAGGAATAGCATCCGCCACCCCAAAACCCTAATCCTCTCAGACGAAAACACCACCAGTTAAATCACTGATGATCTGCTCATGCGCATAACGAAAAATGCCTGTAAGCGGTAACATCAATTTCAAAATTAGCCCCAGGGCCACGGTACGGACACTTTAACTCGGAAACAACGCTACATCCCCCAAACTGACTTGTCCTTGCACTGAATTGCTATGAATTTCTTCTGCGCATGCGCAATCTACTGGCGGCTAAAAGTCCTCTCAAAATAACACACCTTACAAAAAACTCCGATTCTCCAACACTAGTGGTTCGGAAGATATCGCATCTTTAATCTACGCATGCGCAGACCCTCATCAGGGATCTGAATTCTATGGAGGAATAGCATCCGCCACCCCAAAACCCCAATCCTCTCTGACGAAAACTACAGCAGTTAAAGGACTTCTCATCTGCGCATGCGCAATACGGAAAATGCCCGGAAAGGGCAGCATGAACCTCAAAAACATATGTTTCGGCATTAAAAGCAAAGTATTCCGCAAAATAGTAGTAATTTTTTTATTTTTTTCATGTCACGTGATCTTCACGAAATTTTGCAAAAGTGTTTGCTTTGGTCTTTTGCATCTAACTACTGAGTTTCAATTTAATCAGATCAGTATTTTTCGAGTTATCGTGAAAACAAAATTTTCAAATTTTCAAAAATTTTTTTTGCCACTTTAGGGCCGTCCGTTCAACACAAAACTTCGCAGGCATATAAAGGTCATGATTCTACAATCTGATGCCAAATTTCAAAAAGATCGACTGATCGGTTCCGGAAATATTTATAAAAAACGTTTTTATTAAAAACGGCCTTAACTCCCAAACCGCTCGGTCGATTTCGCCCGTTAACGAACTTGTCCGAGATATTTACGCTACGAAACTACCCTGCAAATTTCAACGCTCTAAGTCGTTCCGTTCGAGAGTTATCGTGCTAACGGCCGGACCGGCCGGCCGGCCGGCCGGACCGGACGGACAGAATTGAATTTGACCTCGAATTTTTCATCAGGGAGTCGAACCCAATCGTTTGAGACCATTTTCGAAAAAAAATTCGAAAAATACAGACATTGTGACGAAATGATAGCACGCTGTTCCTTGCGGAACACGCGCGCAAAAAGCAGTATCATGTTGAATACCTTAATATTATTGAGATTATTATATAATAATCGATGAAAATACTGAGAGAGACCCAGGAAATTTGACACATTTTGTCTTATATCTCCAGAAATTGAAATCGTATAGAGCCAAAATTTTGCACAATGTTGCAAAATACTACAATTGACGTTAGTACAAGTTTTTGTTGCAATCTGATGAATAGTTCACGAAAAAAAAATTTTTTTTTCGAAAAAATTAAAAGAAATATTTTTTTAAAAGTTACCAACATTTCCATCATAACAGAATTTTGCCAAAAGTTGCGCGTTCATATCCTCGAACTGACTACCAAGTTTCGATTCAACATCTTCTTTAGTTCCTGAAATATCAGGGAAATAACCTCAAAATTTGAAATGTCTATAACTCCTAAACCGTCCGGCCGATTTTGCCCGTTAACGAATTAACCGTCGCATTTTGATCAGAAACCTACCCTGAAAGTTTGAAGTCGATAGGACCTTCGGTGCTCCTGTTATCGTGCCTACGGCCGGAAGGCCGGCCGGACGGCACCCTAAAATCTGACACCGGATTCGTGATCAGGGAGTCCGAATTAGTCTATTAGCCAATTTTCAGCTCGAAATTCGAAAATTACAGACATTTGGACGAAATGATAGGACGATGTTCCCCTAGAACATACGCCCAAAAATATCGGTGGTTTTCAATAGTGAACTTCGATGGTAAACATCGAATGTTTTAGAACAAAATCGTTCGTATCCCTCATTGTAACACCCTTTATATGTGTAGCCAGTGATCACGTTAAGAATAACAACTACGTCATTCCATCGGTCCTCGGCTGGTATGCAGAATATGTGCAGAATTGCTCGATTATATTGTTTTGATCACATGCGAAAGATGCGGAGTCCTTAACATTCATTGACTCCTGCTCCGACACTGTCCCCGTATATTGGATTAAACTGCCGAGGAAGTTGCCATTTTGGGTCAAATACGATCGTGTAGAACTTCAGTTCGGATTCTGTAGGTATAGATGGTGAGTTTCCTCATTACCGTGATTTCATTAATTCCTAATATCTGAATTTGCAATTGAAGTTAGGATCAGAGGAATATTTGCTCATCTTCGGATATAGGTGCCATATTTCGGATAGTGACGTTTCTCCCAAAATATTCGAAATTTGCATTGTAGTGCGTGTTTTTGATATTCAACAATCTAAAGTTACCATCACTATATCACTCAATGTATTGGAGAACTAGATGCAGTAGATGACCGAAAAATTAAAACGCACTTGTTTGTAAATGTCAAAATTCCTAATTTCGGATATCTGAAATTGAGCCCCTGTATCATAGTATGTTGCTTTCTGTTTGAACAGTTTTCATTATCCCCTATATAGATGCATAGAATACATGGCGAAGACACTTTTTGACATATTTTCGGCCGAATTGCGGTCCAAATACTGCCACAATACAAGGATTTTGTTCTACTTCAGTTTTTGCCGATAGATGCCGGCAGTAGAAATTTTATGGATAAAATTATCGACATGTCAGATTATATTTGAATCTTTGTTTATTCTAGTTTCTTTTAGAAAGTCGTACCGTTTGCTGAAATTTAGTATTTTGAGTATTTTGTTCAACGTCCTTGTTTTCCGCGCCGAAAGTAAGCCAAATGTTTGCTGTGTGAACTCTGAACGAGTATCCAGAACCATTTTAATCCAATACTATTTTCATTTCGAAAATACTTCTTTTTTATGCGAATATAGTTTTTTTAACAATTGTTTATTCTTACCGGATCAGGGGCAGATTTCCAGTATCAAGATAGGTATTAATTATGATTTTAATAAGATTGAAAGATCGCTAGGATCGTTAATTGTTAATAAATAAACATAGCAGAACGCTAAGACTTGTTGATTTACTATTATCTTGCCGGTTGATGAACATAAACTGTTTCAACAGTTGAAACATCAAGGTATAACTCTGTTAATTAATAATTATATTCGTTATACAATTCATCAGTTATATATTGAGAAGGAATGAAAGGAGATGTTATGAAAACTAACAATATTAATTGTCAAGGATGAAAGGACTAGCAGAGAACAAAATTCAGAGCAACCACAGAGTGTGATTTCATCAATGTTGAATAGCTTTCCTAAAGCGTAATTCTTTTTGGCGCACTTATACTATAATTATTATTTGTTTCAAGGATATTGTTACACGACAAGAATGGCAACTGGCTTGTGGTAGAGGTAGGGTATTGAAAATTAGAACATTTGTTTGTTCAAAATATTTTTCAAAACGAATATATACTGAATAAAAGATTGAAACGTAGTACACTACCCTCTATTTGGTTAGTTTATCAATTTGATTGATCATTTTTCGATAATTCATCAGTATACTTAGTTCTGAATAATAGCTATCGAATCAAATATATTTTGCAATCTAATTGCTGAGAACATAAAAAGTTGTCAAGGGATATTGGGGAAGGAAAAAATGCTGTATACATGAGAATGTTCTGATGAAGTTTCAAATTATACATCGAAAATAATAAGTAAAATGGTGAATATAAATGAGCCTTACATGGTAAAGGTAATTAATACATTTGAATAATAATATGAGATCCAAAGATATTCTGTTGTAGACGTATTACAAAAAAATCTGTACCTATTATTCAGAATACATAAATTGAATGCTTATATTCTAATGACATTGGAAGTGATCTTTTGTATTGGAAAAATAATTATTTCACAGATTTCTTCATTTACAGTTCCATTCAAAATGTTCCAAAGAAACTCCTTTACTGATAAATCCCTTATTTGACCTCATTATGTCTTGGCAAGATGAAATTTCTGTTCCAAACAAATGGGGTTTACATGAAAGTGAACTTTGTCGCTTGTCAGTTTCCATTTATTGGCTTGTCAGAATCTTAGAAATCGACTCTAGCGGCACCATCGTTAATAAAGTGAAGTAGTACATAAAGTACGTGATTTGACAGTTCTAGGTCCGTTTTTCGGCCAAAAATTTTAACAGGAATTAGCAGGGAGCGTCGACACCTTGTTATTCTATGCATCTTGTCCCCTATATTAACGTTTTGGTTCATAAGGGTTTAAATCATAACAGATGGAATGAAAACCAAATGCGTGAAGCGATATATGCTGTTAGAAAGAAATGGTGTTTCTGGAGCCTTCCAAAATATCCTCTATACCAAAATCTAGCTCAAAGGATTACATGAGCAAGTAGATATAGTTAGAATATGCATCATATGAAGCAATGGAGCAAGACTTAGTTTGATATTGCTTGAATATGGATGAATTTTATGGTCTGAGCAGAGTTGATATCATTATACTTGCTTACTAATTAGCACTGAGAGACGGATTAAGATATCCGTTTCCGGAAATATCTGCCCAAGCCGAAAGAAAATGTCTCAAACAATTTCGGCAGCGCCATCCAAAATAATTTTTAAGCAAACCCTAGTGGATTTCAAAAGACAGAATCAAATTTTTCACACTAGAAAAGGTTGGGCAGTTCTTCACAAAATTTATTTATTATTGTTTTTTGCGCGTATGTTCTGATAGGGAACATCGCGTTATCATTTTGCCAAATGTCTGTAATTTTGAATTTTTTTGCCGAAAATGGTCTCAAACGATTGGGTTCGACTCACTGATGAAGAATTCGAGGTCAAATTTGATTCTTGCCAACCATCCAGCCAGCCATTGCCATGATAACTTGAGAACGGAAAGAGATAGCGACTTCAAATTTTGAGAGTAGGTGGCGCGTCCAAATACGACGGACAAGTTTGTTAATTGGCCAACAGTTTCCCTGTGATAATTTTGTCATCAACCAATAGAGATCTGATTAATTGAAACTTGGTTGCTAGTTGTAGAATACTGACACAAAGTTGATTGTAATATTTTGTGAGAAACTTAACACCAGAAAATTTCAGAAAATCATTGAAAAAAGTTCCATATACCAGATATAATTCGTCCGACATGCTTTAAAACCTAACTCTACTGCCAAGTTCCTAGTTTGAATACGATTGGATCAATATTGTTAGAGATCCGAGTGGCCTTGGATGAGTTCAGTAGCTGGATGGGTGACCATTGCCACGATAACTTTCGAAAGAGAAGTGATTGGGACATACAATTTTCAGGGTAGGTTTCCCATCCCAATGAGTTAAGTTCGTTGTTGGGCATAATCGGTCAAACGGTTTCGGAGTTATACCCATCTGGAATATTATTTTCTCGATAACTCAAAAAATAGAGAACCGTTCGAATTGACACTTCGCATCTAGTTGCAGAATATCGACATAAAGAAGTGTCTTAAATGTTGTGAGTACCGTAACGAATGAGGCATTTAAGTTCATTAATTGGCATAATGGGCCAAATGGTTTTGGAGTTATACACATCTGAAATATTCTTGTTATTTCCTCTATAACTCTAAATATTCGAATCTGATCCAATTAAAAATCGGTGATTACTTGTAGAATGTCGACCCACAAATGTTCGCGGAATTTCGTGAATATCGTATCCTGGCTTAAGTTTTTCGTATTCAAATTCCACTAGAATACATATGGGTGATTCCGTTCTAACTGTGATATTCAATGTCCTGTATTGTTTGTTCTCATAGGTCAATAATTAATAATCAATTTATGAAATGTTCGAGCTTATTGAAAAATTATGAACATATTTCAACATTATTTTCATATAATATAACTTGCCACTTAAAGAAAACTTACAATATATCACTTAAATGTCAGTACCATGTCCATTTCTAGAATTTATTTATTAAATGTCAGTATCGTGTCATGTCCATTTCTAGAATTTATTTATAAATTGTTAGTTTTTTTGTCGTAATAAATGATTTGAACAAATTACCTCATAAATTCTAATGTTTATGATCAAACTGAACAAAATTGACACATTTTTTATTTAATGTATTAAGTAAAGCTTTAAAGACAAAATTTATTGAACCGGAATACAATGTTAACTTAATACATTAAACAAAAAATGTGTCAATTTTGTTCAGTTCTAGAAATGGACATGACACGGTACTGACATTTAATAAATAAATTCTAGAAATGGACATGGTACTGACATTTAAGTGATAAATTGTAAGTTTTCTGTAAGTGGCAAGTTATATTATATGAAAATAATGTTGAAATAAGTTCATAATTTTCGAATAAGCACAAAAATTTCATAAATTGATTATTAATTAATGACCTATGAGAACAAACAATACAGGACATTGAATATCACAGTTAGAACGGAATCACCCATAGGTCAGAATTAAATTTCTGTAATCATAGACGAATCAATCACTACTGAAGTATGTCATTAAAATGGTATGAAATGTATTCATATAACGTGCGTTCATAAAAATTCGTGGTCAATTAGGCTACGGAATTTTGAACGTCTGAAACTGGTTTTTAATCGACTTTGTCCCACCACATACTCATGTGGTGCGCATAGCGTAGACCGCCGTCCACCAGCCGTGTTCGGCTCGCTGTCCACTCGAGTCGGTGAAATCGATAAAATCCTCAACGAACCACTGCCAGCCCATGAAGTGGCCTCACAGGTGGATGCGAGCGTTGTTCGTATTGAGCAAAAAATTATGGCCCTTGAGGTTTATTCTGGCGCCTATGTTGCTTCAATGTTGCTGTTGAGCGTGTAAAGCGCTCATTCAATGTTATTCTTCGTGGTGTTCCTGAGGAGGTTGATACAATTGTTGCCATCCGTGAAATTCTTAAGACTGCTGATAGATCTTCCGGAGACCATGTAGTGGGTTTCACTCGGTTAGGAAAGAAGCTGACTGCACGTCCCCGCTTGCTAAGGGTGACGCTGTCAAACCCACATTTTGCGAACTCGCTCTTGCGAAACAAGAACCTTCTCATGAATAACCCGGCCTACATGAACTACACTATTTCGGATGACAAAACACCACAGCAGCAATCAGAGATGAATAATCTGCGAAAGCTTTTGAAAAGAAGGCAGGAATCAGGAGAGACGGATCTGACTATCAGATTTGTTAAGGGTAATCCTACCATTGTGTCACGTTCCCCTGGTTCTCCAAAAAACTTGCAGTGCCCACCGAATGGAAACTCATTTACACCAATGACCAGTCCCTCTACAGCAAATACAACGAATTGTTAACCTATGTAAATTGCAATAAAACAGATTTGATTTTGATTTCCGAATCTTGGCTTAAACCTACTATTCCCGACAGTGTCGTTGCCATTCCTGGTTTCAGGCTGTACCGTTGCGATAATTCCTTGCACGTGGGTCATGATGGTGTATGCATTTACGTCAGTGACCTTATCTGCCAGAACTATAATATATCAACCTCCCCGATCAACTCCCCTAACATAGACAATTTGTTCCTGGAGATAAAGCATCACAACGAGCTTCTGGTGACCATCGGTTGCATTTATAGGCCACGTACATCTGATTCGGACTCTATTCTCTTCTCCCATCTAGAGTCTTTATCCCAACGCAAGGGAACTGTTTTTGTAGCAGGCGACTTCAATTTCCCTGATTTGAAGTGGCCGTTGCAGACTTTACCTCAGGGTACCTCCGCTGGTGCCCAATTTGCCTCATTGATCCACAGTTCTTCTTTCACTCAATTGATTGAGAATCCTACAAGATATCGAAGTGGTCAGCAGCCTTCCGTATTAGATCTTGTACTTGTGAATGATCCTGATTCGATAACTGGCATGGAGTACTTGCCCCCTTTCGGGAGATCTGATCATGTAGTACTCGCAACAAAATTCCAGTTCAGTTCGCTTGATACCCCGATGGTTCCTAAGGTAACGACAAGAATTGATTTCCGGGGCGTGAATGCGGATCTTTCGCTCGTCGATTGGACAGAGGAATTTAGAGATCAATCTATTCAAACTATGTGGAATATATTTATCTCCACGTTCAATGATTTGTTAGCTTCACATACAACAATACACCAATCCAAACTCAATCCCATGAAACCATGGATAACCAGAGAAGTTTCTAAAATGTTGCATCATAAGAAGGTCCTTTGGCGGCGTTTCCTTCGTCATAGGTCACAGGAGAACTACCAGATCCATAGATCATACTCTAACGCACTACAGTCCAAACTCACTATGGCAAGGATAGAGTTCCAGAGGCGGATGGCAGGATCGAAAAATAGAAAACAACTCTTCAAATTCATCAGATCATTCTTGAATACTAAAGTTGGTGCCCCGGTCGTTGTTGATGCGAACGGAAGTCCCTGCATTGAACCCGATAGGTCTGCTGAAGTTCTTGCCGACAACTTCTCTTCCGCCTTCACTAGTGAACCTGGTGGTGCGATGCCCGAGATGGTGATCCCTAGTCAACGAAGAGGACTATCGGATATTGTCTTCTCTGCTGACTGTGTTCTTGAAGAACTCAGTTCCCTGGACTCGTCTTCTGCCCCTGGCCCGGACCACCTGACACCTTTTGTATTAGCAAAATGTGCACCCTCATTGGCTCTATCATTACATCTTATATATACCGAATCATTCAATTCTGGCAGCTTTCCGGCAGAGTGGCTTGATGCGTCCGTTACTCCCATCTTCAAGTCGGGAGATAAATTCAATGCCTGTAATTATCGACCCATAAGTCTAACTTCAGTTGTATCCAAGGTATGTGAGAGACTTATAGTTAAGGTGATGATACCTTTTCTTCTGCAGAATGGAGTGCTTCCGGAGTGCCAACATAGCTTCTTGCCTGGAAGATCTGTTCTCACAAATCTGCGGAGGTGTGTGGATGATTGGACAAAGATGGTGGATGATGGACGAGCTGTTGACGTACTCTACCTAGATTTTGCTAAGGCGTTTGATCGAGTGCCTTTAAGACGGCTTCTATATAAGATTGAACATCTCGGTGTGAGGGGAAAGCTTTTGGGGTGGATCAGGGCATTCCTGAGTAACCGACGGTTTAGAGTTAGGGTGTCTGATAGTACCTCTACACCCAGGATGGTTTCGAGTGGTGTGCCCCAGGGAACGGTTTTGGGTCCAATTCTGTTCTTGCTTTATGTTGCAGATCTCCCCCCTCTTCTTTGGTCGTTGTGCTATCAATATGCGGACGATCTAAAATTCTACGCTGATCCAGAAATAGACCATTCAACTCTACAGGACGACCTGAGATCCGTTTCCGATTGGTGTGACGTGTGGCTGATGACATTGAACATCTCAAAGTGTAGAGTGCTTCACATAGGCAAACATAACCCGGAGATGACTTACTATCTGAATGGTCTTCCGGTTCAGACGACTGACTCCCATGTGGATCTGGGCTTAACCGTGAATAGAAAGCTTACCTGGTCTGACCATATAACCGCTATCACATCCAAAGCAAAGAAGATGTTGTACATTTTCCATAAGTTATTCCCAGGTATGAACGTTTCAACCTGTGCCTTACTGTACAAAACCTACATACGACCTATATTGGAATTCGCTGGGCCCGTTTGGTATCCGATCCATCAATATGACATGGACCTCCTGGAGTCGGTGCAGCGCTTCGCGACCAGATTGCCTTATGGGTGGCATCGCCCCGACTATCCAACCAGACTGAAAATTTTCTTTTTGCCAAGTGTTAGTGATCGCAGGCTGAGGGGAGACCTCATTGTGACGTACAGGGCTCTCAATGATCTGTTTGGCCTTAATCTGTCGGATATGTTTGTGTTGAACACAAATATAAATCTTCGCGGTCACAGTTTGAAGCTTGCTAAGGAGAGGTTTCGGACATCGGTCCGACAAGGTTTTCTCTCGAATAGAATTTTCGATGTGTGGAATGGCTTGCCGGTGGATGTAGTGAATGCGGCTAGTGTTAACTCCTTCAAGAACAGGTATGATGTGTTGAGAGTTCGGCTTCCGCAGCAGTGATGTTGTGAACCAGTGGTTTCTGCATGCTTCGTTTGTTTTATAATTGTTTGGAACTCTATTAAGTTTAGTATGTTTTTTTATCTATTTTGTAAGCACTTGTTTCTTTAATAATTGTTAATTGAGTTACAATAGGCTAAGGCCTCGACTCTATCCTTCTGTTAATAATAATAATAATAATAATAATATTCTGCGTCTGAACGTAGTTCTTAGCTTCTGCTTCACTTTTTTCCAGGTTCCAGGACTGTCAAGTTAGCGTTCCCTATTATTGTTTATTATTATTTTATTAATATCATCAGCGAATTCTGAAAATGGTTTTCACGGATGTGGACAGGTAGTGTTCAAAGAAAAAAGGAAGTGGTAGAGCAAAGAAGAGAACCCCAGAATTAATCAGCAATGTTGAAAATGTCATGACAGAAGCTCCACAAACCTCCATTCGAGTTTTATCTCAATAGACTGGAGTATCCTTTGGTACATGTCACACGATATTGGAAAAAGACATCAATTTATTTCCCTATAGATTAACATGCTTTCAAAAAATTGAAGAAGTTGATTACTCTCGTAGGGTGGCTTTCTGACAGTGGTTTCTCAACGAATTCATCCATAACTTGGATACATTTTTTTTCCGATGAAGCCTGATTCCATCTCTCCGGATATGTCAACTCTCAAAATACAAGGATGTGGAGCAGCCAAAAACCACACAATTTCCAATTCTTATTTCCAACAAGATGGAGCCAGAGCACACCCAGCTACAGAAACCCTAAGAAATATTATTCATGATCGACTAATAAGCCTCAATACCGAACATGAATTTCCACTAAGATCGTGTGATCTCACACCATGTGACTCTTTCCTATGGCCTCATCTGAAGAATTCTATCTTTCCAATACCTATTTCTGATTTGGACCTACTAAAGATTAGAATCATTGAAAAAATTCATCAATTTAACGATAATCCTTTCATTTCGAATAACGTATTAGAATCTGTCAAAAGAAGATGTGAGAAGTGTTTGGAGCAAAGAGGAGGACATTTCCAGCATCTACTTCACTTAAAGAGAACTTTGAATCGTGAGAGCCATTGTAATGAAATCCTGTTATTTCAGTTCAGTTATGCGTTTTTATGATGTAATGGTCTCATCAAGTCAACATTTATTGAGAATTAAACATATTGAGATTCTCACTGTGATTTATTTACATTATTGAATACAACCTTCTTGCATAATTCAAAGTATCAAATATATTCGACCTCGGTTCACTCAAGATTCAGGTCTTCGACATATGAGAATCATGTATGGTTAAAACTTAGCAATCGTTTGGCCTTCTGTAATCAAATTCTATGAAAGAAATTCCTTTTGCACGTAGGAGGTAATCATTATTCAATCTGGCAGTAACTTTGTCTGAAAAAGTGCTTTTTCATACATATAATTACGATATAGAGCAATATTGAGGTTAATTCCATCAATGTTTACCTTTTTGGAACATGGAGTGATTCAAGTGAAGAAATACGTCCAGTCACAGAAAATTAACCTTTAAAATTCCATTGCCTACTTGACCACGAATTTTTTTGAACGCAAGTTATTATGAAAGCTTAGAAAACGGTATATATCGATGCTAAATTTGTAGTAGTGTCCATTAGAGGTGAGTAGACAATATAACACGTGCGCAAAAGCTCCTGACCTCACGTCGGTGCTTGAACCTACTTTATTCTCAATTTACTCATAGCTGGAGTTTGGGTTTCTGTACGAATTACTAAATGGTAGCTGTGATGTCCCAAAGCCCAAATATCCCACATAGGGAACGTAATAATATATAAAATAAGGAGATAAATATTTTTTCAAAAGAAATTAAAAAACAAACTGAATTAACCAAACCTACAAGTTTTTAACTCTTTGGAAAATAGTTTCCCAATTCCGGAATTAGGTCTGTATCAAGCTTCAAAGGAATTCACCCAAAATTGAATATGGAGTGTTAACTATGTTGAAAGTAATAACGATTGATGAATGTCCTATTTGCCAAATACTTCTCTTTCTTGTGCGGGATAGCTTCGTTTGATACCTATACATTAAACGTGAGAAGGCTGATTGTTCAGAGTGAGGTTGAAAGCAAAAAGCACAAGGACAACTCTGTGCCAAGACGGATATATTAGATTAGGGAAATTTAGGCACAATCTTTGTAAACAAACCTGAGGGATGCCGGGAACAGACAGGGTTGAAAACAGTCAACGAATAATTGTTCATAGAGTTGATGTCACGACTGTCTAGACATGATCCAACGGAGAAGAAGAACATTATACTGAATTTCAATATGGGTGCCTTTTAGTGAAATGATTAAGAACTTACAACTAGTATCGAAGACTGCTTGGCAGTTGATAGATTTATCGTACAGAAGAGTATAATGGTCAAACACAACATTTGTAACTACATACTTGTCGTCTACTTATTTTGTCGTCTGATATAATGTTTCCATCTTCTGAGATACCTAACGTTCAGTCTGTTTTGACATATTTAGAAAATCTACCAATTCTGATATTAACTTTTTGTCTGATTCAGTTTCTTCCCGGTCAAATAAAATATTTAGCTTACATTTTCTCGACAACCGGTTATTCAATATTCCGCTAAAAAATCTAAACTTATAAAAGAAGGAAGAATGATTTTTTGAATTTCCGGAAGAAACATAAAGATAAACAACTTTTCATTAACTTAACCCTAACGAAAGAAACAAAAACGGAAATAGGCTTCC
Organism: Halyzia sedecimguttata; assembly: GCA_937662695.2. Taxonomy (NCBI): domain Eukaryota; kingdom Metazoa; phylum Arthropoda; class Insecta; order Coleoptera; family Coccinellidae; genus Halyzia; species Halyzia sedecimguttata. Next base: position 93,353,017 of record OW569412.2, read on the forward strand.
AAGCTTTCTCGTTCCATCCGAAAAGAATCAACAAACTCCAGGATTTTTTAAAATTTTAATATAAAACTAGCTTCCAAAACTTCCACAAAAATTAAACAAATTCTACGAAATACATTCGATTAAACTCCTGATATGTTAAGATCGGGTATATACGTCGGGCAAACAACCAGAAAAATGCTCACAAGGTATATAATGAGCATATTAGGAACAACATCAATAAATCTGCTGTTGCAAATCATCCATTCAATTTCCGAAAATTCCTTCAACTTGTTGAAAAATTCCAATAAATTTAACCTAGGAACACTTGAAGGTTTCGGAATGTATAAGGGAGAAGATGTGTTACTCAATAATGACCTAGCCCCTATTAAAAACGCATTGTTCTCATTATTCGTTTTTTTAATTAAGGTTGATGTCAATCCATACTTGAGTAGAGTAATAGACAGCATTCTTTAGTAACGCTTTGTCTCAGAAGGTGAAAACATCGTTTCCGAAACAGTTTGTCAAGACGACAAAATTTGTAGTGGACAAGAGTGTAGTTACTGGTGTAGTGTTCATTATCAGTCCATAGTTAACTCAAACTAGAATATAATGGTCAAAAATATCAAGTAGATTTTGAATTTTGCTAGGCTCAGTTTCGAACTACAAGAATTATTTTTACTACTCAATCTGGGAGCACGAGTTCTATCAGGAACAGGGACAGTGTTTTTCAAAACCACGGTGT